>JAZGUH010000331.1:0-2827941 GCA_037893225.1 Hippasteria phrygiana
CTGGTAAATGCAAACCCAAAACCAAAGCAAACCAAAGCCAATCAACTATCCCCATTAGCAGCACAATGCGAACAATTTATAACAAACCTATCCAAAGTGAAACTATCTCAAACTGAGAAACTCGCTTTAGGAAAAGGTCTCAACTTTGTTCCCACTCCTGCTAAACCATCTCGTAACACTTTTATGTGACATAAGTACTTCAACCGAAGAATGAGAATTGCATTCCTAATGCATAACAAACAAACCAAAAACCATCCTTTCAAACCACTCTGAAAATTGCATCCAAAATCCACACCTAGTGCAACACTATAGAAGAATACTTGGAAGCCACAAAATTTGAACTGGCCCACATCAGGCTAAGAAATCGGCAAAACAACATGAATTCACAAGAAAGATCCGCCATAAACAACCTCAAAACCAACCCGGATATCGTAGTCAAACCATACGACAAGGGTAGAGGCATTTGCATAATGAACCTTTGCGACTATCTACAAGTGAGTTACCGCCATCTTGAGTCTGAACACTACACCCAACTGGACCAAGATATTACCCCACAAACCATGTATTTTCTCCCAAAAATACACAAAACCTCACCACCGGGAAAACCTTTTGTTGGACGACCAATCATAAGTGGTTGCACAAGCCCCACGACAAAAAATTTAGAATACGTAGACAATTTTCTTCTATACCCATAGTTACCACGCAACCCACATATGTCCACGACACCGCAGACATCTTGCGTAAACTAGAAAGGAAAAACTTTCCACAAAACATACTGATCACCAGTATCGATGTTGTTTTCATGTACACGAATATTCGACAACTGGATGCGATCAAATGTGTATGCAATGCCCTAAGTAACACCAACCACAAATACTCTATCACAAAACCACCACCCATCTACACCCAAAAACGTATGGAGCTCATCCTAAACCGCAACTGTTTTTAATTCGGAAACAAGTTATTTCTCCAGAAAATTGGTTGTGCAATGGGCTCCACAGCAAGCCCAGAAATATGTGATATCACCCTGCATGATTTCGAGAAAAAAATATACAAAAAACGGAAAACATCCTCACATGGTGGCGCTACAGAGACGATATACTGGTCATCTATAACGGGACCCTGGAAGAATTCCAGAACGATAGAACGAAACAAATACACAAAACCGATGATGAAACAAAATCCAAACAAACTCCTCTCGTCTTCACCACCAGATACAACCCATCCACAAACCACCGCGACCTAAACAAGGCAATAAACTACTCTCGGAAATCTTTTCCAAACTTCCGTTCATTAGCTTTAAAAATGCCCAAAACATCCGGGAAAAACTGGTACGAGCTAAACTACCAATCCACAATCAATTAAAGCTCAAACCACTCCCGACAGACTCAGGCTTTTTCGACGAATCAAAAGGACCAGATAAAACCTTAGAAATATTGGTTTCCCTCCTATAGAGGAACAAAACGAAACCAACTAAAACATAATGGTTCAACATTTTTACTCATGTCACATTATTAAAACCCTCGGCTCAACCAAGGGACTGTAACAACATGACAAATAATTAGATTTGTAATTACTAAAATTTTGTTCGGGCCAATAAGGGTGACACTCCATGTATTCCTCAATCA
The DNA here is from genome assembly GCA_037893225.1 of Hippasteria phrygiana. NCBI lineage: Eukaryota > Metazoa > Echinodermata > Asteroidea > Valvatida > Goniasteridae > Hippasteria > Hippasteria phrygiana. The sequence continues at coordinate 1,629 of JAZGUH010000331.1, forward strand.
ATGCTTCTAGTTTGAGGTTCTCTGGTCACCTTTAACCTGGGGATTCCCAATTGAGAGCAATAAATCTGAGAATTACTAGTAAGCCATATGGAATTGTATACAAATTTGATCCCTTTGTGTACAGCTACTCTTGCCGCTGGCTATCAAAGTTGGCAATCAATCACTGTTACTTTGACAGTTCCTTAGGTAAACCAAAGCTGTTTCCAACCAATTGATGACCTGTAATGGCCTCAGGGGTTGCTGGCTGGCTGGCTATAGCTGTCTGGCAGTCTGGCTGTATGGCAGTTATACATGGTTTGGGGCCATGGATTTCGACCTTCACTTTTAATAGTAAAAAAAGGTGAACCAACATGTACATTTCCAGTGGGCTTGAATTAGTAATATGTGGGCCCAGGGACCTCCATTCGACCTTTTCAAAGTATTAGACTTGTATTCTGTCCCCCAAACGAGGGTATATACGCGTAATACAAACGGACTGTTCAAAACAGTCCACAGGAACAACCGCGTGATTTTTTTGACCTGGTGGCTCCGATTGTTTTAAGTTGATTAAAATACACCCAATCAAAAACACTGCGAGTTGGCATTGATTCATTTTTTGAATCACCTATACGCAACTGACGAGTGCCACACGCCAAGGCACGAAAGCATGCTCTTGCTCAACAACGATCCTCCACTCGCACCCCCAGCCACCAAACCTAACCTGGTCACAGCTCCCTTATGTCCGCCCATCTCCACCATGCTACGGACATAACGAACACAGACTCATACTAAATACCGACTCCACACGAGCTCGGAAGTTTCTCAAGTCAAAAGAAGGGAAGTGTCACTGAATGAGATAGCGCCATCATTCTCTCAAACTTACAGTACAGTTGATTGAAATACACCCAATCAAAAAACACTGCGAGTTGGCATCGATTAATTTTTTTGAATCACCTATACGCAACTGACGAGTGCCACATGCCAAGGCACGAAAGCATGCTCTTGGTCATAAGAGGATCTCAGAACTACAATCCTCCACTCACACCCCCAGCCACCAAATCTAACCTGGTCACAGCTCCCCCATCTCCACCATGCTATGGACATAACGATCACAGACTCATATACTTAATAGACTAATCCGGCGACCAAAATTAAAAGCATTTACTGCGGTGGCGAGGCGCTCGCGTGCGTGTTATATAGACGCACGCGCTCGACGCAGCTTCGACCAACAGGGTGTTTACAACTTGCCAAAATGCGCACGCGACTCAAATTAAAGAACGCGGGCAGCCTGCACACGAGTGCGGCACCACTGTAAAAACGGCGTCGGCGGATTCCTGTATACCGACTCCACACGAGCTCGGATTTAAGTTTCTAAAGTCAACAGAAAGGAAGTGTCACTGAATGGGATAGTGCTATCATCCTCTCAAACAAAAGCATTGCCGTTTTGAGTAAACTGACAATGTCACTTTGGGCAGGTATAAAGACGTTTTCTTCGGTGGTAGTGCAGAGATCCTGTGCCGAAGTGGTAAGACGTCTGTCTCATAAACAGAAGAATAAGGGTTCCTTCCCCTATCGCACCTGTTGTACAGAAATATTTGTCAACAACAAGTACATTGTAAGAGAACTTTTATCTTGAGCTACACAATTGTACCTGGGCATTTACTATTCATTATAGACTGACGTCACTTCGAACTCGTTTAAAGACGTGTTCTTGTTCGTTAGAGTAGAGGCGCGGTGGCCAAGTGGTAAGCCGTCTGTCTCGTAAACAGCAGAGCGAGGGTTCGATCCCCTCTCGCGCCTGTTGTTGTTAAGAATTATTTGTCAAAAACGAGTATATAGTAGCAACATTTTTATCCTGTTCTACACAAATGTACATGAGCATTGACGTATTTTTTAAACTAAAAATATCGCTTCGGGCCCGAATCAAGCTATTTGCTTATTCGTTAGTGCAGCGGCGCTGTGGCAAAAAAAGGAAAAGCGTCTGTCTCTTAAACCGACGATCGAGGGATCGATCCCCTCTCGTGCCTGTTGTCGCACAGAAATATTTGTTAACAACAAGTACATCGTAACAACATTTCTATATTGTACCCGAGCATTGACGTTTTTAATGTGCTGACAATGTCACTTTGGGCCCGTATCAAGCTATTTGCTTGCGCGTAAGTGCAGAGTCGCCGTGGCTAAGTGGCTGTCTCGTAAACAGAAGAATGAGGGTTCCTTCCCCCATCGCACCTGTTGTACAGAAATATTTGTCAAGTACATTGTAAGAGAACTTTTATCTTGAGCTACACAATTGTACCTGGGCATTGACTTTTCTATATAGACTGACGTCACTTCGAACTCGTTTAAAGACGTGTTCTTGTTCGTTAGTGTAGAGGCGCGGTGGCCAAGTGGTAAGGCGTCTGTTTCGTAAACAGAAGAGCGAGGGTTCGATTCCCTCTCGCGCCTGTTGTTGTTAAAAATTATTTGTCAAAAACGAGTATATAGTAGCAACATTTTTATCCTGTTCTACACAATTGTACCAGAGCATTGACATTTTTTATGAACTAAAAATGTCGCTTCGGGCCCGAATCAAGCTATTTGCTTATTCGTTAGTGCAGCGGCGCTGTGGCAAAATAAGAAAGCGTCTGTCTCTTAAACCGACGATCGAGGGATCGATCCCCTCTCGTGCCTGTTGTCGCATAGAAATATTTGTTAACAACGAGTACATCGTAACAACATTTCTATATTGTACCTGAGCATTGACGTTTTCAATGTGCTGACAATGTCACTTCGGGCCCATATCAAGCTATTTGCTTGCGCGTAAGTGCAGAGTCGCCGTGGCTAAGTGGCTGTCTCGTAAACAGAAGATTGAGGGTTCCTTTCCCTATCGCACCTGATGTACAGAAATATTTGTCAACAACAAGTCCATTGTAAGAGATCTTTTATCTTGAGCTACACAATTGTACCTGGGCCATTGACTTTTTATATGAACTGACGTCACTTCGAACAAATTTGAAGACGTGTTCTTGTTCGTCAGTGTAGAGGCGCGGTGGCCTAGTGGTAAGGCGTCTGTCTCGTAAACAGAAGAGCGATGGTTCGATCCCCTCTCGAGCCTGTTGTTGTTAAGAAATATTTGTCAACAACGAGTTCATCGTATCGACATTCTTATATTGTTCTACACAATTGTACCTGAGCATTGAGGTTTTTTATGAACTGAAAATGTCGCTTCGGGCCCTAATCGAGCTATTTGCTTGTGTGTTTGTGCAGCGGCGCTGTGGCCAAGTGTTAATGCGTCAGTCTCTTAAACCGAAGATCGAGGGATCGAACCCCTCTCGTGCCTGTTGTCGCATAGAAATATTTGTCAATAACGAGTACACCGTAACAACATTTCTATATTGTACCTGAGCATTGACGTTTTTTATGTGCTGACAATGTCACTTCGGGCCCGTATCAAGCTATTTGCTTCCGCGTAAGTGCAAAGTCGCCGTGGCTAAGTGGTAAGACGTTTGTCTCGTAAACAGAAGAATGAGGGTTCCTTCCCCCATCGCACCTGTTGTACAGAAATATTTGTCAAGTACATTATAAGAGAACTTTTATCTTGAGCTACACAATTGTACCTGGGCATTTAGTATTCTTTATAGACTGACGTCACTTCGAACTCGTTTAAAGACGTGTTCTTGTTCGTTAGTGTAGAGGCGCGGTGGCCAAGTGGTAAGGCGTCTGTCTCGTAAACAGAAGAGCGAGGGTTCGATCCCCTCTCGCGCCTGTTGTTGTTAAGAAATATTTGTCAACAACGAGTTCATCGTATCGACATTTCTATATTTTTCTACACAATTGTACCTGAGCATTGACGTTTTTTATGTACTGAAAATGTCGCTTCGGGCCCTAATCGAGCTATTTGCTTTTGTGTTGGTGCAGCGGCGCTGCGGCCAAGTGTTAATGCGTCAGTCTCTTAAACCGAAAATCGAGGGATCGAACCCCTCTCGTGCCTGTTGTCGCATAGAAATATTTGTCAATAACAAGTACACACCGTAACAACATTTCTATATTGTACCTGAGCCTTTACGTTCTTTATGTGCTGACAATGTCACTTCAGGCCCGTATCAAGCTATTTGCTTCCGCGTAAGTGCAAAGTCGCCGTGGCTAAGTGGTAAGACGTTTGTCTCGTAAACAGAAGAATGAGGGTTCCTTCCCCCATCGCACCTGTTGTACAGAAATATTTGTCAAGTACATTGTAAGAGAACTTTTATCTTGAGCTACACAATTGTACCTGGGCATTTACTTTTTTTTATAGACTGACGTCACTTCGAACTCGTTTAAAGACGTGTTCTTGTTCGTTAGTGTAGAGGCGCGGTGGCCAAGTGGTAAGGCGTCTGTCTCGTAAACAGAAGAGCGAGGGTTCGATTCCCGCTCGCGCCTGTTGTTGTTAAAAAGTATTTGTTAAAAATGTGCATATAGTAGCAACACTTTTATCCTGTTCTACACAATTGTACCAGAGCATTGACGTTTTTTATGAACTAAAAATGTCGCTTCGGGCCCGAATCAAGCTATTTGCTTATTCGTTAGTGCAGCGGCGCTGTGGCAAAATAAGAAAGCGTCTGTCTCTTAAACCGACGATCGAGGGATCGATCCCCTCTCGTGCCTGTTGTCGCACAGAAATATTTGTTAACAACGAGTACTTTTATATGAACCGACGTCACTTCGAACAAATTGAAAGACGTGTTCTTGTTCGTTAGTGTAGAGGCGCGGTGGCCTAGTGGTAAGTCGTCTGTCTCGTAAACAGAAGAGCGAGGGTTCGATTCCCTCTCGCGCCTGTTGTTGTTAAAAAAAAATTGTCAAAAACGAGTAAATAGTAGCAACATTTTTATCCTGTTCTACACAATTGTACCAGAGCATTGACGTTTTTTTTAACTAAAAATATCGCTTCGGGCCCGAATCAAGCTATTTGCTTATTCGTTAGTGCAGCGGCGCTGTGGCAAAAAGAAAAGCGTCTGTCTCTTAAACCGACGATCGAGGGATCGATCCCCTCTCGTGCCTGTTGTCGCACAGAAATATTTGTTAACAACGAGTACATCGTAACAACATTTCTATATTGTACCTGAGCATTGACGTTTTTAATGTGCTGACAATGTCACTTTGGGCCCATATCAAGCTATTTGCTTGCGCGTAAGTGCAGAGTTGCCGTGGCCAAGTGGCTGTCTCGTAAACAGAAGATTGAGGGTTGCTTTCCCTATCGCACCTGATGTACAGAAATATTTGTCAAAAACAAGTACATTGTAAGAGATCTTTTATCTTGAGCTACACAATTGTACCTGGGCCATTGACTTTCTATATGAACTGACGTCACTTCGAACTAATTTAAAGACGTGTTCTTGTTCGTTAGTGTAGAGGCGCGGTGGCCTAGTGGTAAGGCGTCTGTCTCGTAAACAGACGAGCGAGGGTTCGATCCCCTCTCGCGCCTGTTGTTGTTAAGAAATATTTGTCAACAACGAGTTCATCGTATCGACATTTCTATATTTTTCTACACAATTGTACCTGAGCATTGACGTTTTTTATGTACTGAAAATGTCGCTTCGGGCCCTAATCGAGCTATTTGCTTTTGTGTTGGTGCAGCGGCGCTGTGGCCAAGTGTTAATGCGTCAGTCTCTTAAACCGAAAATCGAGGGATCGAACCCCTCTGGTGCCTGTTGTCGCATAGAAATATTTGTCAATAACAAGTACACACCGTAACAACATTTCTATATTGTACCTGAGCATTTACGTTCTTTATGTGCTGACAATGTCACTTCAGGTTCGTATCAAGCTATTTGCTTCCGCGTAAGTGCAAAGTCGCCGTGGATAAGTGGTAAGACGTTTGTCTCGTAAACAGAAGAATGAGGGTTACTTCCCCCATCGCACCTGTTGTACCGAAATATTTGTCAACAACAAGTACATTGTAAGAGAACTTTTATCTTGAGCTACACAATTGTACCTGGGCATTGACTTTTTTCTATATGAACTGACGTCACTTCGAACTCGTTTAAAGACGTGTTCTTGTTCGTTAGTGTAGAGGCGCGGTGGCCAAGTGGTAAGGCGTCTGTTTCGTAAACAGAAGAGCGAGGGTTCGAATCCCTCTCGCGCCTGTTGTGGTTAAAAATTATTTGTCAACAACGAGTATATAGTAGCAACATTTTTATCCTGTTCTACACAATTGTACCAGAGCATTGACGTTTTTTATGAACTAAAAATGTCGCTTCGGGCCCGAATCAAGCTATTTGCTTATTCGTTAGTGCAGCGGCGCTGTGGCAAAATAAGAAAGCGTCTGTCTCTTAAACCGACGATCGAGGGATCGATCCCCTCTCGTGCCTGTTGTCGCACAGAAATATTTGTTAACAACGAGTACATCGTAACAACATTTCTATATTGTACCTGAGCATTGACGTTTTTAATGTGCTGACAATGTCACTTCGGGCCCGTATCAAGCTAAGGGGCCTCTGGGGTACCCGGTACTCCCCCTAATTAAACCCGATGTGCATACAAATACTTTTAAAATTAGGATCCGCACAAGGGGTCTTTCCCGGGCGATTATACTGCTGTATAAAAGTGCCACTCCATTTTTTTTTTGACGCCCTTTCGAAACAAGGGTTTGCATGCGTTCTTACTCTGCAGATGCGGCTCAGTTCCTTTTTTTTTTTTTTTTTTTTTTTTTTCTTTTTTTGGTGCTTTTTTTTTTTTGGGGGGGGTTTTTATTATTTTCTATTTTTAACTTTTTATGATTATTATTATTATTATTATTATTATTTTTTTTTTTTTTCAAAAAATTTCAAATTTGGAAATACTGACGCACAACAAATGCGCCCAGCGGGAACTGGATCCTTGCCAGGTTGCAAATAATCTGCCATTTAGAGAGAAATTGTTCGATAACTATTAAACGTGGGCGGGTTTCAAAGTGAATAGTTTTTGCATTGCCTTGCCTCCAGAGCACCAATCAAATTGGGCCCTATTCTTTTCAATGCAGCGTTTAATATTTCTTTCTAAAGCGGCCCTTAACTGGCTTTGTTCACATTTTCAGTTGAAGCATCCTCCCTTTCACCCATTTTAATGGCAGCCCTATTCCTCTCCTTCAAAGTAACTTTTGAATGGGTATGGGCCGAATTCTCTGAACGCAGCATTTATTTATTTGATTATTTTGATTATTATTACTTTGATTGGCAGCTTGATACTTTACCCAAAGCTAGTTAGCCCTAACATCGCTTTGGTCCAATTCATCTATGCAGCATCTTCTTCTACCCACTTCAATGGCAGCTTCAGTTCGTTTCCTCTAAGGCATCTTATATCGGGCCTAGGCCCGACTTTGTTTGTTTGTTGGGGTGTTTGTTTGTTTGTTTGGATACCTTCGCCGAAAGACGAAAAGTCCATATCGGGCATAAATAATTTTCTGTGATTTTCCCAAAGATTTACGGGCTGAGTTTCCACTCAAGGTCGGCATAAAAATCGGACTTCACATGATTCATTTTTTAACTCGAAAAATGAATCAAAGCTAAGAAAGCATGTCTTCATTTTCAAATACACACGTAATGAGTGTGATGCATGGTCTGTTCAAGGGACCATCGTCCTCCAGTAACCTCTAACTCTTCCAACGGCAGCTTCATTCCCATTTTTTTTTTTTTTTTGGTTGGTTTTTTGACTCATTTTCACAAGCAGCTTTACCCATTTTTTCCAAAGCAAACGCTAAACTGGCTTTGGATCAATTCATCCGTGCAGCATTTCTTCACATTGATTTTAATGGCAGCTTCATTGCTTTCATTCAAAGCACCTTTAATCGGGCTTACGCCCAATTGTTTCAAAGCAAAATTTTGTTGACCTATTTTAAATGGCAGCTTTATCTATTTCCTCCAAAGCAAACTCTTGATTAGCTTTGGTTAAATTAATCCATTTAGCATTTCTTTCTATTCATTTGAATGGCAGCATTCTTGCTTTCTTCCAAAAGACCTGTAATCGGGCTTAGGCACAATTGTTTCAAAACATTTTGATGACATTTTAAATGGCAGCTCTCTCTATTTCCTCCAAAGCAAACTCTTAATTAGATTTAGTTCAATTCATCATGGAGCATTTTTTTTCCATTCATTTCAATGATAGCTTTATTACTTCCACCAAACCACACTTAATCGGGATTAGGCCCAATTTTTCCAGTGCGGCACTTTATTGACATATTTATAATGGCAGCTCAGCATTTTCTGTAACTCATCTTGAAGCCAGCTTTATTCCTTTCATCCAAACACCATTTAAATCGGGTGATATAGATTATTCTGATTGTGCCGTATTTTCTGTACCAGCTTGCAATGGTAGTTTTCTTTTTCTGCAAGGTCATCTTCAACTGGGCTTGGGCCCAGTATTTCACAATGTCCGCGAACAGCTTATTCACTGAATTTCTCATTCAGGCCTCAAGTGGGCTTGGACCCAAATCCACCCCACGTACAAATTGATGCTGTGGTACCAAGGTTTGTAGAGACCCATTCTGTAACCACATTAAAACTCTGTTCGGAACATTTTGTATACCACAAATTGTTAAATTGTAAACGGTACATTTGCCAGGACGCTCTGTAGATGTACAGCGCTACCTCACCTTTTAACTTGTTCAATGACGGAGAATTTACCGTTATCTTACATGAAACCCATCACGCGGCAGCTGGCCAATTAGAATTGCGGACATTTGTGTGCGCAAAGGTCACCTTACATTGCCATGTTTTACTCCCAACCGCACGTTCCTGATCATATCTTATTTCCCTGACAATTCTTTTATCCAAACATTCTTAAATAGTACATCACTGCCCATTTTAAAACCGAAACGGTCAGTGGGAAACCATGTCCCATAATGGCGTGACCGAATTATATAAAATCGAAATACGCTATAATCTACGCAATGTGCATAGCGGACTCTCGCACTGTTTGCACAGTAGCAAACGTTGTAGGTCTATGTAGAAATGCACAAAGATGGTGCATATAAATACAGCTAATACAAATGTGATAGCCCACATGTATTGTGTTAGTACACAAAATACACTCCGTGATTGCACAATGTCATTGTAAAATACGAATCATATTCTGTGGATGCACAGAACAGTCTACGAATCATCTCTCTACATACCCACAGCCCTTGTAATAGCAATAGACATCGGATCGCTTGTGAAATAAGATAATCTTTCCTTTTCTCCAAAAATAGCTTTCAGCTGGGTTTTAACTCATTTCCCAAATGTAGTAATATCTCCTATTTAGGCAAAGCAGCCCCTGCCCTTAGGGCTGTGTATTTTCGAATAATTTAGTATTCGATTATTCGAATAATTTAGTATTCGATTATTCGAAACTGAGCTTCACCGAATATGTGAATATTCGATACCGAGCGTTTTACGGGCGGCAATCGATATTATAGACCACCTGATCGAAATTTTTTGCATGCGCCTGTTATATCAACATCACTACGGGTAAGTGTAAAGTTCTGATAAAAATGATAAAACCCAACTCCAGCCTGTTTTTTTTTTTTTTTTTTGTGTTAAGGCTTTTACGGACGGGAACGATAAACATCTGTCCACAAAAGGTTACCGTCGACAAAAATGCAGTATTTGACACTGCTAAGCACCTTTGTATGGTGTACTATTTACGACACATCGCTTTGCCTCTTCCATACGCGACGCGACTATACGACGCGACGGCACGACGGCTGCGTTGCATCGTGCCGTCGCGTCGTGCCGTCGCTTCTTTCCCATTACTTCTGGCGTCGCGTCGTGCGTCGCGTCGTGCCGTCGTGCCGTCGCGTCGTGTTTTTCTAGCTTGCAGGTTTTCTTTCCTCAACGTCGCCCCTTCCGTCGCCCATCGCGTCGTACCGTCGTGCGTCGCGTCGTGCGTCGCGTCGTGTGTCGCGTCGTGCGTCGCGTCGTGCTCGCGTCGTGCGTCGCGTCGTGCTCGCGTCGTGCGTCGCGTCGTGCTCGCGTCGTGCGTCGCGTCGTGTTTCGCGTCGTGTTTTGCTTTGTGTTTCGCTTCGTGTTTCGCGTGGAGTAATCCGGTCATGCTATTGTGAACATGCGCAGTTGAAATACCGAACTGGCTCACAGAATAACATTTGCCGTTTGGTTTTCTTTTATATAGTGCTGAATGACTGGCCTGCAAAGCGATCCTGGAAACGGGAGATTATGTCCCCACCATATATAATTATAGTTTTGGCGGACAACTAATAATGGGCGAATCCCACCCCTTAAAAAGGATTAGTTAAACGTAATGCATTTGGCAATTTATTTATCAAAATCCAAGAACTATAGGTTCCGGTATAAGTTGATCCATTTTTAGCATCACCATTGCAATATCTGGTTGTTGATAATAAAAGAAATATACGAATTATGGTGATGGGCCTTGTTCAAACCACATGCCTAACAATATACACGCCTTTACGGGGTCCGCCCGATAGTCCGAAGGTTCGATTGACCGAAGGTTTATTGATCCAAAGGTTCGATATTCCGAACGTACAAATTCCCCATATGAGGGGGTTCGATAGTCCGAAAATGAAATAAGGTTCGTTAACGGAACATTTGATGCAATAGTCCGAAGGTTCATTAGTCCGAACGGCCTACAATCCGAAGGTTCATTTATCCGAAGGTTCAGTAATCCGAACTTAGAATAAGGTTAATTAGTCCGAAGGTTCAAAAGTCAGAAACTAAAATAAGGTTTAATAGTCCGAAGGTTCATAAAGGCACACAAAGTTCGATAGTCCGAATTGACAATAAGGTCCGATAGTCCGGACTATCGAACCCTATCGTCTATTCCGAATATCGAACCTTCGGATTATTTAACCTTATTCTCTTTTCGGACTATTGGGCCCTTCGGACTATCGAACCTTTGGACCATTACGAACCTTCGGATTAATAACCCTTCGGACTAAAGAACCTTCGGACAATCGGGTTTTGTGAGTTTTGTGGGTGGGTGTACGCAGTGGCTGCCTTTTTTTTGGGGGGGGGGGCATGGGCCCCCTTTGGCCCCCCCTGGATCCGCCCTTCCACCCCCCCCCCCCCCCCCCACCCACCAACCTTGACGAGAAATGGAAACCGCTCATAACGTGTAGTTTTATTGTAACTTTGTTTTACGCCGTTTATGTAAACCCGTGCACACGGCAACTTTGTTTCAACATTTATAAACCTTTACAGTCAGTGGCGTATCCAGCGGAAGGGGGGGGGGGGGGGACTTGCCCCCCTGGCGGCATTTGAAGCGTCATAAAAAAAATAAAAAAATAGTGTTTTAAAACGATTTTAAGACGGTTCAGACGTTGTTTGCCCTTCCTGGCACAAAAAAACTGGATACGCTCTGTTTACAGTGAGTTACACTTTTTCACCGTTGGTGGCGCCATTTAACCACTTTGTTTTGTTCTTACGCATAGGCAAAATAAGACATGTGGTTTCTGCTTTTCTGGTTTGCAACTTTAGGCGAAGGCTCCTAAAAAAAAAAAACATGGCCACGAGCAGGGAAGGGGGGGGGGGGGGGGGGCGGGTTGAAAACCCCCCTCCCCACCCCCCCGGACCCGCGCCTTGTATAGCACAAAACCCTTGCCAGCATCCGAACCGTACCAATGAGCGCATGTTTGAAGTGCCCATTGCATTAGCCTTTTAGAGGTATGGCGGACACAATAGGAGGGCGTTATTTGATTTGGGTAAAACCTGTGTATTTATACCCAAATAAAATAGCGCCCTCCTATTGTGTCCGCCATACCTCTAAAAGGCTAATGATACTCAGGAACGAAATATTTTCTCTCTTTTCAATATTTATTTTGTCCCGCCAGACACCGCTGTTATCGCGGTACCGTTGTTGATTCTGTAGATTGTTTGCTACGAAAATTGGGAAAACACGAAGCAAAACACGAAGCAAAACACGACGCGAAACACGACGCGAAACACGACGCGACGCACGACGCGAGCACGACGCGACGCACGACGCGAGCACGACGCGACGAACGACGCGACACACGACGCGACACACGACGCGACGCACGACGCGACGCACGACGCGACGCACGACGGTACGACGCGATGGGCGACGGAAGGGGCGACGTTGAGGAAAGAAAACCTGCAAGCTAGAAAAAAACGACGCGACGGCACGACGGCACGACGCGACGCACGACGCGACGCCAGAAGTAATGGGAAAGAAGCGACGGCACGACGCGACGGCACGATGCAACGCAGCCGTCGTGCCGTCGCGTCGTATAGTCGCGTCGCGTATGGAAGAGGCAAAGCGATGTGTCGTAAATAGTACACCATACCTTTGTGACCTTTCTATACTAACATTTCTATAGTATCAGAGTTGTATTTGTATAGAAATATTTGTCAATAACGAGGACACACCGTAACAACATTTCTATATTGTACCTGAGCATTTACGTTTTTTATGTGCTGACAATGTCACTTCGGGCCCGTATCAAGTTATTTCCTTGCGCGGAAGTGCAGAGTCGCCGTGGCTAAGTGGTAAGACGTTTGTCTCGTAAACAGAAGAATGAGGGTTCCTTCCCCCATCGCACCTGTTGTACAGAAATATTTGTCAAGTACATTGTAAGAGAACTTTTATCTTGAGCTACACAATTGTACCTGGGCATTGACTTTTCTATATAGACTGACGTCACTTCGAACTCGTTTAAAGACGTGTTCTTGTTCGTTAGTGTAGAGGCGCGGTGGCCAAGTGGTAAGGCGTCTGTTTCGTAAACAGAAGAGCGAGGGTTCGATTCCCTCTCGCGCCTGTTGTTGTTAAAATGTATTTGTCGAAAACGAGTATATAGTAGCAACATTTTTATCCTGTTCTACACAATTGTACCAGAGCGTTGACGTTTTTTATGAACTAAAAATGTCGCTTCGGGCCCGAATCAAGCTATTTGCTTATTCGTTAGTGCAGCGGCGCTGTGGCAAAATAAGAAAGCGTCTGTCTCTTAAACCGACGATCGAGGGATCGATCCCGTCTCGTGCCTGTTGTCGCACAGAAATATTTGTTAACAACGAGTACATCGTAACAACATTTCTATATTGTACCTGAGTATTGACGTTTTTAATGTGCTGACAATGTCACTTCGGGCCCGTATCAAGCTATTTGCTTGCGCGTAAGTGCAGAGTCGCCGTGGCTTAGTGGCTGTCTCGTAAACAGAAGATTGAGGGTTGCTTTCCCTATCGCACCTGATGTACAGAAATATTTGTTAACAACAAGTACATTGTAAGAGATCTTTTATCTTGAGCTACACAATTGTACCTGGGCCATTGACTTTTTATATGAACTGACGTCACTTCGAACAAATTTAAAGACGTGTTCATGTTCGTTAGTGTAGAGGCGCGGTAGCCTAGTGGTAAGGCGTCTGTCTCGTAAACAGAAGAGCGAGGGTTCGATCCCCTCTCGCGCCTGTTGTTGTTAAGAAATATTTGTCAACAACGAGTTCATCGTATCGACATTTTTTATATTGTTCTACACAATTGTACCTGAGCATTGACGTTTTTTATGAACTGAAAATGTCGCTTCGGGCCCTAATCGAGCTATTTGCTTGTGTGTTGGTGCAGCGGCGCTGTGGCCAAGTGTTAATGCGTCAGTCTCTTAAACCGAAAATCGAGGGATCGAACCCCTCTCGTGCCTGTTGTCGCATAGAAATATTTGTCAATAACGAGTACACACCGTAACAACATTTCTATATTGTACCTGAGCATTTACGTTCTTTATGTGCTGACAATGTCACTTCGGGCCCGTATCAAGCTATTTGCTTGCGCGGAAGTGCAGAGTCGCCGTGGCTAAGTGGTAAGACGTTTGTCTCGTAAACAGAAGAATGAGGGTTCCTTCCCCCATCGCACCTGTTGTACAGAAATATTTGTCAAGTACATTGTAAGAGAACTTTTATCTTGAGCTACACAATTGTACCTGGGCATTGACTTTTCTATATAGACTGACGTCACTTCGAACTCGTTTAAAGACGTGTTCTTGTTCGTTAGTGTAGAGGCGCGGTGGCCAAGTGGTAAGGCGTCTGTTTCGTAAACAGAAGAGCGAGGGTTCGATTCCCTCTCGCGCCTGTTGTTGTTAAAATTATTTGTCAAAAACGAGTATATAGTAGCAACATTTGTATCCTGTTCTACACAATTGTACCAGAGCATTGACGTTTTTTATGAACTGAAAATGTCGCTTCGGGCCCGAATCAAGCTATTTGCTTATTTGTTAGTGCAGCGGCGCTGTGGCAAAATAGGAAAGCGTCTGTCTCTTAAACCGACGATCGAGGGATCGATCCCCTCTCGTGCCTGTTGTCGCACAGAAATATTTGTTAACAACGAGTACATCGTAACAACATTTCTATATTGTACCTGAGCATTGACGTTTTTAATGTGCTGACAATGTCACTTCGGGCCCGTATCAAGCTATTTGCTTGCGCGTAAGTGCAGAGTCGCCGTGGCTAAGTGGTAAGACGTTTGTCTCGTAAACAGAAGAATGAGGGTTCCTTCCCCCATCGCACCTGATGTACAGAAATATTTGTCAACAACAAGTACATTGTAAGAGATCTTTTATCTTGAGCTACACAATTGTACCTAGGCCATTGACTTTTTATATGAACTGACGTCACTTCAAACAAATTGAAAGACGTGTTCTTGTTCGTCAGTGTAGAGGCGCGGTGGCCTAGTGGTAAGGCGTCTGTCTCGTGAACAGAAGAGCGATGGTTCGATCCCCTGTCGCGCCTGTTGTTGTTAAGAAATATTTGTCAACAACGAGATCATCGTATCGACATTCTTATATTGTTCTACACAATTGTACCAGAGCATTGACGTTTTTTATGTGCTGACAATGTCACTTCAGGTTCGTATCAAGCTATTTGCTTACGCGTACGTGCAAAGTCGCCGTGGCTAAGTGGTAAGACGTTTGTCTCGTAAACAGAAGAATGAGGGTTCCTTCCCCCATCGCACCTGTTGTACAGAAATATTTGTCAACAACAAGTACAATGTAAGAGATATTTTATCTTAAGCTACACAATTGCACCTGGGCCATTGACTTTTTATATGAACCGACGTCACTTCGAACAAATTTAAAGACGTGTTCTTGTTCGTTAGTGTAGAGGCGCGGTGGCCTAGTGGTAAGGCGTCTGTCTCGTAAACAGAAGAGCGAGGGTTCGATCCCCTCTCGCGCCTGTTGTTGTTAAGAAATATTTGTCAACAACGAGTTCATCGTATCGACATTTCTATATTGTTCTACACAATTGTACCTGAGCATTGACGTTTTTTATGAACTGAAAATGTCGCTTCGGGCCCTAATCGAGCTATTTGCTTGTGTGTTGGTGCAGCGGCGCTGTGGCCAAGTGTTAATGCGTCAGTCTCTTAAACCGAAAATCGAGGGATCGAACCCCTCTCGTGCCTGTTGTCGCATAGAAATATTTGTCAATAACGAGTACACACCGTAACAACATTTCTATATTGTACCTGAGCATTTACGTTCTTTATGTGCTGACAATGTCACTTCGG
Organism: Hippasteria phrygiana; assembly: GCA_037893225.1. Lineage (NCBI taxonomy): Eukaryota > Metazoa > Echinodermata > Asteroidea > Valvatida > Goniasteridae > Hippasteria > Hippasteria phrygiana. Next base: position 17,069 of record JAZGUH010000331.1, read on the forward strand.
GCCCGTATCAAGCTATTTGCTTGCGCGGAAGTGCAGAGTCGCCGTGGCTAAGTGGTAAGACGTTTGTCTCGTAAACAGAAGAATGAGGGTTCCTTCCCCCATCGCACCTGTTGTACAGAAATATTTGTCAAGTACATTGTAAGAGAACTTTTATCTTGAGCTACACAATTGTACCTGAGCATTGACTTTTCTAAATAGACTGACGTCACTTCGAACTCGTTTAAAGACGTGTTCTTGTTCGTTAGTGTAGAGGCGCGGTGGCCAAGTGGTAAGGCGTCTGTTTCGTAAACAGAAGAGCGAGGGTTCGATTCCCTCTCGCGCCTGTTGTTGTTAAAAATTATTTGTCAAAAACGAGTATATAGTAGCAACATTTTTATCCTGTTCTACACAATTGTACCTGAGCATTGACGCTTTTTATGAACTAAAAATGTCGCTTCGGGCCCGAATCAAGCTATTTGCTTATTCGTTAGTGCAGCGGCGCTGTGGCAAAATAAGAAAGCGTCTGTCTCTTAAACCGACGACCGAGGGATCGATCCCCTCTCGTGCCTGTTGTCGCACAGAAATATTTGTTAACAACGAGTACTTTTATATGAACCGATGTCACTTCGAACAAATTTAAAGACGTGTTCTTGTTCGTTAGTGTAGAGGCGCGGTGGCCTAGTGGTAAGGCGTCTGTCTCGTAAACAGAAGAGCGAGGGTTCGATCCCCTCTCGCGCCTGTTGTTGTTAAGAAATATTTGTCAACAACGAGTTCATCGTATCGACATTGCTATATTGTTCTACACAATTGTACCTGAGCTTTGACGGTTTTTATGAACTGAAAATGTAGCTTCGGGCCCTAATCGAGCTATTTGCTTGTGTGTTTGTGCAGCGGCGCTGTGGCCAAGTGTTAATGCGTCAGTCTCTTAAACCGAAAATCGAGGGATCGAACCCCTCTCGTGCCTGTTGTCGCATAGAAATATTTGTCAATAACGAGTACACACCGTAACAACATTTCTATATTGTACCTGAGCATTTACGTTCTTTATGTGCTGACAATGTCACTTTGGGCCCGTATCAAGCTATTTGCTTCCGCGTAAGTCACGGCCGTCACGCGCCCATTAATACAGTGCTTAACAAGTATTTACCACAAACAATCATTTACTCCAGTAATAGAGATCTGCTGTTGACAAAATGGCGGCGCGCGCCGCGGCAAATCGTGTATTCCGTGCGAACGATAATAACAGTATAAATTGAGATTTTCATTTAAATAAAGTGCGTCATGAAAAACTAATGATTGTTTGCGTACAAATGTCTTGAATTCTTTCTATCGGGTATTCATTCGAGTAAAAGAATTGTGTAAAACAATCCAAAAATGGAATTTGCTTGTCCAGATTGCTTACGCGATGAGAGATTTTTCAGTTTTATGCACACCCAAATGAACAGCTATTTAAAAAAAAACCAGAGTTTTCCCGGATTTCTGATGCCGAATTTATGAAAAGGAAGGACTTTCCCCATAATATTCCGTTGAAAAAATGGCAGGTACAGCGGTGAATCTTTTTTTATGACTGGTTGAAAACCGAGGTCGTTCCGGCCCAGCGCGCGATGCAAACAAAATTTTGCTATTGATATACGTACAAATTGATATACGTACAAATTCACCCATACGTGGCCCGCGCTACACACATGCGTGTACATGTTAATTCTCGCAGTATACACGCGCTCGTAAGATATGTGCACTGCACACGCAAACACGACTCACAGTCGGACACATAGGCTAGAACAAGGCGTATGCCCGATTTGGGGTTTTGGATCAACTTATAATCAACAGTCATAGGAACACACATATATTGCACAGTTAATTCTTTTAATCATTTATTGCCCACTATGACTTGGGAATGACTTCAGGACAGGAAATATAGTGGACTACTTGTGATTTTTTTTAGGAAGAATTTTGAAGGTGGGGGATCTCCTTGAACAAAAGTAAAGTGGAAAAAGTTTGCAGTGAGATATCCTTTTACTCCCAAAAATTGACAAAGTGGCATGTAGAACCTTGTACGACCGTGACCACTTCATATAAAACTGGACACACAAGGCAAGGATCCCCAGGAAGTTTTCTTTTGTACAATTTGCCAATGTACACTCAGTTACCCCTCTGTTCAGACTCCTTGTGAACATAACTTATGTTTAGTTTGTCTAAATGGCTTTGCTACAAACCTTCTATAGGAGGTACCATGCCCCTAAATACAGTTTTAGATACTCGACATCACAGCATCTCCCAGAATACGCTCAAATGTTTGTCCACAATGTGGAACATTAGTAGGCAAATTTACAAAACTGGCCTTTCATAAATGCCCCACCACATGTACTTGTATCTCCAAACCAGCCAGTGTCATAGTAAAAAGTGCATATCATGAAGCCTAGAAAACAGCAGTTGATGAACATCTGTGGTTGAACAGGCAGCTGTTTTTCTATATAGCAACAGAACATGCAAAAGGAACACAAACCCGACCCCCCCCCCCCCCCCCCCCCCCCTGCAATTGATGAAGTGAGGGACCGATGGACCTGGTAAAAGCTAACTTGCTGCGGATTGAAGCATGATTTAAAACATGTAGAGGGGTAAGAAACAATGTTATAATACATTATTTCCACGGATGCATTTTTGAGTAAGTAATACAAATATATGTACAATTCTTAAATACAGGGTTAAATTTAATACAGAACTAAATAACATTTCTATTTACACGTTTTGTACAATTAATTTCCCATGCAATTTTTAGTCTGCTTTTGTTCAGTTTTAATAAGTTCCGCTATGCAAAGCGTTTGTTGGAAACGTCCACAAATGTTGCCAGAGTAATTGTTTTTCATTGTTGTACTTGTTTCTGCTTGGTTTTAACCGACTGAAGTCATCACAGCACTCACACCAGATTCTCGCAAGATCTTGCAACATGTAGCTTCTGAAGACATTCTAATTGGCTGGCATCAGGAACTCAATTAGCTTCCCAAGTTGGGTCACAGTTCCAAGACATTATTCCACACAAGTTTGTAGATGCTTACTTTGCCATCAACCACACAAAACTAATTGCCAACATGAAACATATAGGTAATTGTATGATAATTGTGTAGCAGAAATTGTGTTGCACTCATGTGGTATATGTGGACTCAATAGGTTCTTTTTGGCAGATAAGTGCATAAAAGACTTAATAAGAGTGTTCCTACGTAACTGAAACATCAGAAACGCCGAAGCTGCACATGCTGGAATATTTTGAAGTAGGCCTTTGGGCTGCTAAACAAGAGTGGTTGAGAATTCGTCCGCACTGGTCAACTCGTACCCAAGTCAACTCGTACCCAAGTCAACTCGTACCCAAGTCAACTCGTACCCAAGTCAACTCGTACCCAAGTCAACTCGTACCCAAGTCAACTCGTACCCAAGTCAACTCGTACTCGTATAGTATTAAAAAGTTTCCATATATTGTCTTTTATAATATTTGAACCTTCTAAGTTATATCTTTCTTTTTTAAATGGGTAACTGTGTGAACGTCTTTAATGGAGAATGTCGTGTTATTGAATTTTGTTTTGCATGGTTTGCCTCGGGTGCGAGTTGCCTTGGGTGTAAATTTTTGGGTACGAGTTGACCCATTACCGTGTACATGCAGTCACTCACAGTGTTCACACATAGAAGTTAATTTGTGCCTCACTTGTCACGGATTTTGCTGACATAGGCTAAATCTTGAAATAACTGGTTTTCCCACCCTTTTTTAAGTTCAAGGAAGTTTTTGTTTTTCGTGTCACAGCGCTAAAAAAAAATCCCACTACTTGAGCTGGTTTGTATATTATTTAATATAGCCCCTCATTAGTACTCATAGTAGAATTGTGTATTATTTCTCCATTGCAGAATGTTTCCTACATTTGTACCTCCGATGGCAGAACGTACATGTACACGCTCAGTGCCTTGCTCTATGCTCAGTGCAATGAGCATATTAAAACATGTGAAAATAGCAAAACAAAATCTTAAATATAAAAATTCCTCCCCCTGTACCTTGTCTTTTCTTTACTCCATTGGGGTATCCAACATCTCTTCTCCAGGATACAACCTCAATTTTGTCAGGGAAAACTCACATTTCTTTTTAAACAAGCGACTTTTGGCCCCTAAAAAATTGCCTCGCATGTAACGTTTCGCGTGTAACTGAATGTAAACATAGACTCGCTCCGCGTCGCGTGGGCGCTGTAGCACAAATCCCGCTAACAATCTTTCGCCCCTGAGGGCGCACTCTTTTATTTCTCTGAAACGGCCGTGAAGTGCAAAGTCGCCGTGGCTAAGTGGTAAGACGTTTGTCTCGTAAACAGAAGAATGAGGGTTCCTTCCCCCATCGCACCTGTTGTACAGAAATATTTGTCAAGTACATTGTAAGAGAACTTTTATCTTGAGCTACACAATTGTACCTGGGCATTTACTATTTTTTATAGACTGACGTCACTTCGAACTCGTTTAAAGACGTGTTCTTGTTGTTAGTGTAGAGGCGGGGTGGCCAAGTGGTAAGGCGTCTGTCTCGTAAACAGAAGAGCGAGGGTTCGATTCCCTCTCGCGCCTGTTGTTGTTAAAAATTATTTGTCAAAAACGAGTATATAGTAGCAACATTTTTATCCTGTTCTACACAATTGTACCAGAGCATTGACGTTTTTTTTAACTAAAAATATCGCTTCGGGCCCGAATCAAGCTATTTGCTTATCCGTTAGTGCAGCGGCGCTGTGGCAAAAAGAAAAGCGTCTGTCTCTTAAACCGACGATCGAGGGATCGATCCCCTCTCGTGCCTGTTGTCGCACAGAAATATTTGTTAACAACGAGTACATCGTAACAACATTTCTATATTGTACCTGAGCATTGACGTTTTTAATGTGCTGACCATGTCACTTCGGGCCCGTATCAAGCTATTTGCTTGCGCGTAAGTGCAGAGTCGCCTTGGCTAAGTGGCTGTCTCGTAAACAGAAGATTGAGGGTTCCTTTCCCTATCGCACCTGATGTACAGAAATATTTGTCAACAACAAGTACATTGTAAGAGATCTTTTATCTTGAGCTACACAATTGTACCTGGGCCATTGACTTTATATATGAACCGACGTCACTTCGAACAAATTTAAAGACGTGTTCTTGTTCGTTAGTGTAGAGGCGCGGTGGCCTAGTGGTAAGGCGTCTGTCTCGTAAACAGAAGAGCGAGGGTTCGATCCCCTCTCGCGCCTGTTGTTGTTAAGAAATATTTGTCAACAACGAGTTCATCGTATCGACATTTCTATATTGTTCTACACAATTGTACCTGAGCATTGACGATTTTTATGAACTGAAAATGTCGCTTGGGGCCCTAATCGAGCTATTTGCTTGTGTGTTTGTGCAGCGGCGCTGTGGCAAAATAAGAAAGCGTCTGTCTCTTAAACCGACGATCGAGGGATCGATCCCCTCTCGTGCCTGTTGTCGCACAGAAATATTTGTTAACAACGAGTACATCGTAACAACATTTCTATATTGTACCTGAGCATTGACGTTTTTAATGTGCTGACAATGTCACTTCGGGCCCGTATCAAGCTATTTGCTTGCGCGTAAGTGCAGAGTCGCCGTGGCTAAGTGGCTGTCTCGTAAACAGAAGATTGAGGGTTCCTTTCCCTATCGCACCTGATGTACAGAAATATTTGTCAAGAACAAGTACATTGTAAGAGATCTTTTATCTTGAGCTACACAATTGTACCTGGGCCATTGACTTTATATATGAACCGACGTCACTTCGAACAAATTTAAAGACGTGTTCTTGTTCGTCAGTGTAGAGGCGCGGTGGCCTAGTGGTAAGGCGTCTGTCTCGTAAACAGAAGAGCGATGGTTCGATCCCCTGTCGCGCCTGTTGTTGTTAAGAAATATTTGTCAACAACGAGATCATCGTATCGACATTCTTATATTGTTCTACACAATTGTACCTGAGCATTGACGTTTTTTATGAACTGAAAATGTCGCTTCGGGCCCTAATCGAGCTATTTGCTTGTGTGTTGGTGCAGCGGCGCTGTGGCCAAGTGTTAATGCGTCAGTCTCTTAAACCGAAAATCGAGGGATCGAACCCCTCTCGTGCCTGTTGTCGCATAGAAATATTTGTCAATAACGAGTACACACCGTAACAACATTTCTATATTGTACCTGAGCATTTACGTTCTTTATGTGCTGACAATGTCACTTCGGGCCCGTATCAAGCTATTTGCTTGCGCGGAAGTGCAGAGTCGCCGTGGCTAAGTGGTAAGACGTTTGTCTCGTAAACAGAAGAATGAGGGTTCCTTCCCCCATCGCACCTGTTGTACAGAAATATTTGTCAAGTACATTGTAAGAGAACTTTTATCTTGAGCTACACAATTGTACCTGGGCATTGACTTTTCTAAATAGACTGACGTCACTTCGAACTCGTTTAAAGACGTGTTCTTGTTCGTTAGTGTAGAGGCGCGGTGGCCAAGTGGTAAGGCGTCTGTTTCGTAAACAGAAGAGCGAGTGTTCGATTCCCTCTCGCGCCTGTTGTTGTTAAAAAAATTTTGTCAAAAACGAGTATATAGTAGCAACATTTTTATCCTGTTCTACACAATTGTACCGGAGCATTGACGCTTTTTATGAACTAAAAATGTCGCTTCGGGCCCGAATCAAGCTATTTGCTTATTCGTTAGTGCAGCGGCGCTGTGGCAAAATAAGAAAGCGTCTGTCTCTTAAACCGACGATCGAGGGATCGATCCCCTCTCGTGCCTGTTGTCGCACAGAAATATTTGTTAACAACGAGTACTTTTATATGAACCGACGTCACTTCGAACAAATTTAAAGACGTGTTCTTGTTCGTAAGTGTAGAGGCGCGGTGGCCTAGTGGTAAGGCGTCTGTCTCGTAAACAGAAGAGCGAGGGTTCGATCCCCTCTCGCGCCTGTTGTTGTTAAGAAATATTTGTCAACAACGAGTTCATCGTATCGACATTTCTATATTGTTCTACACAATTGTACCTGAGCATTGACGTTTTTTATGAACTGAAAATGTCGCTTCGGGCCCTAATCGAGCTATTTGCTTGTGTGTTGGTGCAGCGGCGCTCTGGCAAAATAGGAAAGCGTCAGTCTCTTAAACCGACGATCGAGGGATCCATCCCCTCTCGTGCCTGTTGTCGCACAGAAATATTTGTTAACAACGAGTACATCGTAACAACGTTTCTATATTGTACCTGAGCAGTGACGTTTTTAATGTGCTGACAATGTCACTTCGGGCCCGTATCAAGCTATTTGCTTGCGCGTAAGTGCAGAGTCGCCGTGGCTAAGTGGTAAGACGTTTGTCTCGTAAACAGAAGAATGAGGGTTCCTTCCCCCATCGCACCTGATGTACAGAAATATTTGTCAACAACAAGTACATTGTAAGAGATCTTTTATCTTGAGCTACACAATTGTACCTAGGCCATTGACTTTTTATATGAACTGACGTCACTTCGAACAAATTTAAAGACGTGTTCTTGTTCGTCAGTGTAGAGGCGCGGTGGCCTAGTGGTAAGGCGTCTGTCTCGTAAACAGAAGAGCGATGGTTCGATCCCCTGTCGCGCCTGTTGTTGTTAAGAAATATTTGTCAACAACGAGATCATCGTATCGACATTCTTATATTGTTCTACACAATTGTACCTGAGCATTGACGTTTTTTATGTGCTGACAATGTCACTTCAGGTTCGTATCAAGCTATTTGCTTGCGCGGAAGTGCAGAGTCGCCGTGGCTAAGTGGTAAGACGTTTGTCTCGTAAACAGAAGAATGAGGGTTCCTTCCCCCATCGCACCTGTTGTACAGAAATATTTGTCAAGTACATTGTAAGAGAACTTTTATCTTGAGCTACACAATTGTACCTGGGCATTGACTTTTCTAAATAGACTGACGTCACTTCGAACTCGTTTAAAGACGTGTTCTTGTTCGTTAGTGTAGAGGCGAGGTGGCCAAGTGGTAAGGCGTCTGTTTCGTAAACAGAAGTGCGAGGGTTCGATTCCCTCTCGCGCCTGTTGTTGTTAAAAATTATTTGTCAAAAACGAGTATATAGTAGCAACATTTTTATCCTGTTCTACACAATTGTACCAGAGCATTGACGCTTTTTATGAACTAAAAATGTCGCTTCGGGCCCGAATCAAGCTATTTGCTTATTCGTTAGTGCAGCGGCGCTGTGGCAAAATAAGAAAGCGTCTGTCTCTTAAACCGACGATCGAGGGATCGATCCCCTCTCGTGCCTGTTGTCGCACAGAAATATTTGTTAACAACGAGTACTTTTATATGAACCGACGTCACTTCGAACAAATTTAAAGACGTGTTCTTGTTCGTTAGTGTAGAGGCGCGGTGGCCTAGTGGTAAGGCGTCTGTCTCGTAAACAGAAGAGCGAGGGTTCGATCCCCTCTCGCGCCTGTTGTTGTTAAGAAATATTTGTCAACAACGAGTTCATCGTATCGACATTTCTATATTGTTCTACACAATTGTACCTGAGCATTGACGTTTTTTATGAACTGAAAATGTCGCTTCGGGCCCTAATCGAGCTATTTGCTTGTGTGTTGGTGCAGCGGCGCTCTGGCAAAATAGGAAAGCGTCAGTCTCTTAAACCGACGATCGAGGGATCCATCCCCTCTCGTGCCTGTTGTCGCACAGAAATATTTGTTAACAACGAGTACATCGTAACAACATTTCTATATTGTACCTGAGCAGTGACGTTTTTAATGTGCTGACAATGTCACTTCGGGCCCGTATCAAGCTATTTGCTTACGCGTAAGTGCAAAGTCGCCGTGGCTAAGTGGTAAGACGTTTGTCTCGTAAACAGAAGAATGAGGGTTCCTTCCCCCATCGCACCTGATGTACAGAAATATTTGTCAACAACAAGTACAATGTAAGAGATATTTTATCTTGAGCTACACAATTGTACCTGGGCCATTGACTTTTTATATGAACCGACGTCACTTCGAACAAATTTAAAGACGTGTTCTTGTTCGTTAGTGTAGAGGCGCGGTGGCTTAGTGGTAAGGCGTCTGTCTCGTAAACAGAAGATCGAGGGATCGAACCCCTCTCGTGCCTGTTGTCGCATAGAAATATTTGTCAATAACGAGTACACCGTAACAACATTTCTATATTGTACCTGAGCATTGACGTTTTTTATGTGCTGACAATGTCACTTCGGGCCCGTATCAAGCTATTTGCTTCCGCGTAAGTGCAAAGTCGCCGTGGCTAAGTGGTAAGACGTTTGTCTCGTAAACAGAAGAATGAGGATTCCTTCCCCCATCGCACCTGTTGTACAGAAATATTTGTCAAGTACATTGTAAGAGAACTTTTATCTTGAGCTACACAATTGTACCTGGGCATTTACTTTTTTTTATAGACTGACGTCACTTCGAACTCGTTTAAAGACGTGTTCTTGTTCGTTAGTGTAGAGGCGCGGTGGCCAAGTGGTAAGGCGTCTGTCTCGTAAACAGAAGAGCGAGGGTTCGATTCCCTCTCGCGCCTGTTGTTGTTAAAAATTATTTGTCAAAAACGAGTATATAGTAGCAACATTTTTATCCTGTTCTACACAATTGTACCAGAGCATTGACGTTTTTTTTAACTAAAAATATCGCTTCGGGCCCGAATCAAGCTATTTGCTTATTCGTTAGTGCAGCGGCGCTGTGGCAAAAAGAAAAGCGTCTGTCTCTTAAACCGACGATCGAGGGATCGATCCCCTCTCGTGCCTGTTGTCGCACAGAAATATTTGTTAACAACGAGTACATCGTAACAACATTTCTATATTGTACCTGAGTATTGACGTTTTTAATGTGCTGACAATGTCACTTCGGGCCCGTATCAAGCTATTTGCTTGCGCGTAAGTGCAGAGTCGCCGTGGCTAAGTGGCTGTCTCGTAAACAGAAGATTGAGGGTTGCTTTCCCTATCGCACCTGATGTACAGAAATATTTGTCAACAACAAGTACATTGTAAGAGATCTTTTATCTTGAGCTACACAATTGTACCTGGGCATTGACTTTTCTATATAGACTGACGTCACTTCGAACACGTTTAAAGACGTGTTCTTGTTCGTTAGTGTAGAGGCGCGGTGGCCAAGTGGTAAGGCGTCTGTCTCGTAAACAGAAGAGCGATGGTTCGATTCCCTCTCGCGCCTGTTGTTGTTAAAAAAAAATTTTCAAAAACGAGTATATAGTAGCAACATTTTTATCCTGTTCTACACAATTGTACCAGAGCATTGACGTTTTTTATGAACTGAAAATGTCGCTTCGGGCCCTAATCGAGCTATTTGCTTGTGTGTTTGTGCAGCGGCGCTGTGGCAAAATAAGAAAGCGTCTGTCTCTTAAACCGACGATCGAGGGATCGATCCCCTCTCGTGCCTGTTGTCGCAAAGAAATATTTGTTAACAACGAGTACATCGTAACAACATTTCTATATTGTACCTGAGCATTGACGTTTTTAATGTGCTGACAATGTCACTTCGGGCCCGTATCAAGCTATTTGCTTGCGCGTAAGTGCAGAGTCGCCGTGGCTAAGTGGCTGTCTCGTAAACAGAAGATTGAGGGTTCCTTTCCCTATCGCACCTGATGTACAGAAACATTTGTCAACAACAAGTACATTGTAAGAGATCTTTTATCTTGAGCTACACAATTGTAACTGGGCCATTGACTTTATATATGAACCGACGTCACTTCGAACAAATTTAAAGACGTGTTCTTGTTCGTTAGTGTAGAGGCGCGCCTTACCTAGTGGTAAGGCGCCTGTCTCGTAAACAGAAGAGCGAGGGTTCGATGCCCTCTCGCGCCTGTTGTTAAGAAATATTTGTCAACAACGAGTTCATCGTATTGACATTTCTATATTTTTCTACACAATTGTACCTGAGCATTGACGTTTTTTATGAACTGAAAATGTCGCTTCGGGCCCTAATCGAGCTATTTGCTTGTGTGTTGGTGCAGCGGCGCTGTGGCCAAGTGTTAATGCGTCAGTCTCTTAAACCGAAAATCGAGGGATCGAACCCCTCTCGTGCCTGTTGTCGCATAGAAATATTTGTCAATAACGAGTACACACCGTAACAACATTTCTATATTGTACCTGAGCATTTACGTTTTTAATGTGCTGACAATGTCACTTCGGGCCCGTATCAAGCTATTTGCTTGCGCGTTAGTGCAAAGTCGCCGTGGCTAAGTGGTAAGACGTTTGTCTCGTAAACAGAAGAATGAGGGTTCCTTGCCCCATCGCACCTGTTGTACAGAAATATTTGTCAAGTACATTGTAAGAGAACTTCTATCTTGAGCTACACAATTGTACCTGGGCATTTACTATTTTTTATAGACTGACGTCACTTCGAACTCGTTTAAAGACGTGTTCTTGTTGTTAGTGTAGAGGCGCGGTGGCCAAGTGGTAAGGCGTCTGTCTCGTAAACAGAAGAGCGAGGGTTCGATTCCCTCTCGCGCCTGTTGTTGTTAAAAATTATTTGTCAAAAACGAGTATATAGTAGCAACATTTTTATCCTGTTCTACACAATTGTACCAGAGCATTGACGTTTTTTTAAACTAAAAATATCGCTTCGGGCCGGAATCAAGCTATTTGCTTATTCGTTAGTGCAGCGGCGCTGTGGCAAAAAGAAAAGCGTCTGTCTCTTAAACCGACGATCGAGGGATCGATCCCCTCTCGTGCCTGTTGTCGCACAGAAATATTTGTTAACAACGAGTACATCGTAACAACATTTCTATATTGTACCTGAGTATTGACGTTTTTAATGTGCTGACAATGTCACTTCGGGCCCGTATCAAGCCATTTGCTTGCGCGTAAGTGCAGAGTCGCCGTGGCTAAGTGGCTGTCTCGTAAACAGAAGATTGAGGGTTGCTTTCCCCATCGCACCTGATGTACAGAAATATTTGTCAACAACAAGTACATTGTAAGAGATCTTTTATCTTGAGCTACACAATTGTACCTGGGCCATTGACTTTTTATATGAACTGACGTCACTTCGAACAAATTTAAAGACGTGTTCATGTTCGTTAGTGTAGAGGCGCGGTAGCCTAGTGGTAAGGCGTCTGTCTCGTAAACAGAAGAGCGAGGGTTCGATTCCCTCTCGCGCCTGTTGTTGTTAAAAATTATTTGTCAAAAACGAGTATATAGTAGCAACATTTTTATCCTGTTCTACACAATTGTACCAGAGCATTGACGTTTTTTTTAACTAAAAATATCGCTTCGGGCCCGAATCAAGCTATTTGCTTATTCGTTAGTGCAGCGGCGCTGTGGCAAAAAGAAAAGCGTCTGTCTCTTAAACCGACGATCGAGGGATCGATCCCCTCTCGTGCCTGTTGTCGCACAGAAATATTTGTTAACAACGAGTACTTTTATATGAACCGACGTCACTTCGAACAAATTTAAAGACGTGTTCTTGTTCGTTAGTGTAGAGGCGCGGTGGCCTAGTGGTAAGGCGTCTGTCTCGTAAACAGAAGAGCGAGGGTTCGATCCCCTCTCGCGCCTGTTGTTGTTAAGAAATATTTGTCAACAACGAGTTCATCGTATTGACATTTCTATATTTTTCTACACAATTGTACCTGAGCATTGACGTTTTTTATGAACTGAAAATGTCGCTTCGGGCCCTAATCGAGCTATTTGCTTGTGTGTTGGTGCAGCGGCGCTGTGGCCAAGTGTTAATGCGTCAGTCTCTTAAACCGAAAATCGATGGATCGAACCCCTCTCGTGCCTGTTGTCGCATAGAAATATTTGTCAATAACGAGTACACACCGTAACAACATTTCTATATTGTACCTGAGCATTTACGTTCTTTATGTGCTGACAATGTCACTTTGGTCCCGTATCAAGCTATTTGCTTGCGCGTAAGTGCAAAGTCGCCGTGGCTAAGTGGTAAGACGTTTGTCTCGTAAACAGAAGAATGAGGGTTCCTTCCCCCATCGCACCTGTTGTACAGAAATATTTGTCAAGTACATTGTAAGAGAACTTTTATCTTGAGCTACACAATTGTACCTGGGCATTTACTATTTTTTATAGACTGACGTCACTTCGAACTCGTTTAAAGACGTGTTCTTGTTGTTAGTGTAGAGGCGGGGTGGCCAAGTGGTAAGGCGTCTGTCTCGTAAACAGAAGAGCGAGGGTTCGATTCCCTCTCGCGCCTGTTGTTGTTAAAAATTATTTGTCAAAAACGAGTATATAGTAGCAACATTTTTATCCTGTTCTACACAATTGTACCAGAGCATTGACGTTTTTTTTAACTAAAAATATCGCTTCGGGCCCGAATCAAGCTATTTGCTTATTCGTTAGTGCAGCGGCGCTGTGGCAAAAAGAAAAGCGTCTGTCTCTTAAACCGACGATCGAGGGATCGATCCCCTCTCGTGCCTGTTGTCGCACAGAAATATTTGTTAACAACGAGTACTTTTATATGAACCGACGTCACTTCGAACAAATTTAAAGACGTGTTCTTGTTCGTTAGTGTAGAGGCGCGGTGGCCTAGTGGTAAGGCGTCTGTCTCGTAAACAGAAGAGCGAGGGTTCGATCCCCTCTCGCGCCTGTTGTTGTTAAGAAAAATTTGTCAACAAATGTCGATACGAGTTCATCGTATCGACATTTCTATATTGTTCTACACAATTGTACCAGAGCATTGACGTTTTTTATGAACTGAAAATGTCGCTTCGGGCCCTAATCGAGCTATTTGCTTGTGTGTTTGTGCAGCGGCGCTGTGGCAAAATAAGAAAGCGTCTGTCTCTTAAACCGACGATCGAGGGATCGATCCCCTCTCGTGCCTGTTGTCGCACAGAAATATTTGTTAACAACGAGTACATCGTAACAACATTTCTATATTGTACCTGAGCATTGACGTTTTTAATGTGCTGACAATGTCACTTCGGGCCCGTATCAAGCTATTTGCTTGCGCGTAAGTGCAGAGTCGCCGTGGCTAAGTGGCTGTCTCGTAAACAGAAGATTGAGGGTTCCTTTCCCTATCGCACCTGATGTACAGAAATATTTGTCAACAACAAGTACATTGTAAGAGATCTTTTATCTTGAGCTACACAATTGTACCTGGGCCATTGACTTTATATATGAACCGACGTCACTTCGAACAAATTTAAAGACGTGTTCTTGTTCGTTAGTGTAGAGGCGCGCCTTACCTAGTGGTAAGGCGCCTGTCTCGTAAACAGAAGAGCGAGGGTTCGATGCCCTCTCGCGCCTGTTGTTAAGAAATATTTGTCAACAACGAGTTCATCGTATTGACATTTCTATATTTTTCTACACAATTGTACCTGAGCATTGACGTTTTTTATGAACTGAAAATGTCGCTTCGGGCCCTAATCGAGCTATTTGCTTGTGTGTTGGTGCAGCGGCGCTGTGGCCAAGTGTTAATGCGTCAGTCTCTTAAACCGAAAATCGAGGGATCGAACCCCTCTCGTGCCTGTTGTCGCATAGAAATATTTGTCAATAACGAGTACACACCGTAACAACATTTCTATATTGTACCTGAGCATTTACGTTTTTAATGTGCTGACAATGTCACTTCGGGCCCGTATCAAGCTATTTGCTTGCGCGTAAGTGCAAAGTCGCCGTGGCTAAGTGGTAAGACGTTTGTCTCGTAAACAGAAGAATGAGGGTTCCTTGCCCCATCGCACCTGTTGTACAGAAATATTTGTCAAGTACATTGTAAGAGAACTTCTATCTTGAGCTACACAATTGTACCTGGGCATTTACTATTTTTTATAGACTGACGTCACTTCGAACTCGTTTAAAGACGTGTTCTTGTTGTTAGTGTAGAGGCGCGGTGGCCAAGTGGTAAGGCGTCTGTCTCGTAAACAGAAGAGCGAGGGTTCGATTCCCTCTCGCGCCTGTTGTTGTTAAAAATTATTTGTCAAAAACGAGTATATAGTAGCAACATTTTTATCCTGTTCTACACAATTGTACCAGAGCATTGACGTTTTTTTAAACTAAAAATATCGCTTCGGGCCGGAATCAAGCTATTTGCTTATTCGTTAGTGCAGCGGCGCTGTGGCAAAAAGAAAAGCGTCTGTCTCTTAAACCGACGATCGAGGGATCGATCCCCTCTCGTGCCTGTTGTCGCACAGAAATATTTGTTAACAACGAGTACATCGTAACAACATTTCTATATTGTACCTGAGTATTGACGTTTTTAATGTGCTGACAATGTCACTTCGGGCCCGTATCAAGCTATTTGCTTGCGCGTAAGTGCAGAGTCGCCGTGGCTAAGTGGCTGTCTCGTAAACAGAAGATTGAGGGTTGCTTTCCCCATCGCACCTGATGTACAGAAATATTTGTCAACAACAAGTACATTGTAAGAGATCTTTTATCTTGAGCTACACAATTGTACCTGGGCCATTGACTTTTTATATGAACTGACGTCACTTCGAACAAATTTAAAGACGTGTTCATGTTCGTTAGTGTAGAGGCGCGGTAGCCTAGTGGTAAGGCGTCTGTCTCGTAAACAGAAGAGCGAGGGTTCGATTCCCTCTCGCGCCTGTTGTTGTTAAAAATTATTTGTCAAAAACGAGTATATAGTAGCAACATTTTTATCCTGTTCTACACAATTGTACCAGAGCATTGACGTTTTTTTTAACTAAAAATATCGCTTCGGGCCCGAATCAAGCTATTTGCTTATTCGTTAGTGCAGCGGCGCTGTGGCAAAAAGAAAAGCGTCTGTCTCTTAAACCGACGATCGAGGGATCGATCCCCTCTCGTGCCTGTTGTCGCACAGAAATATTTGTTAACAACGAGTACTTTTATATGAACCGACGTCACTTCGAACAAATTTAAAGACGTGTTCTTGTTCGTTAGTGTAGAGGCGCGGTGGCCTAGTGGTAAGGCGTCTGTCTCGTAAACAGAAGAGCGAGGGTTCGATCCCCTCTCGCGCCTGTTGTTGTTAAGAAATATTTGTCAACAACGAGTTCATCGTATTGACATTTCTATATTTTTCTACACAATTGTACCTGAGCATTGACGTTTTTTATGAACTGAAAATGTCGCTTCGGGCCCTAATCGAGCTATTTGCTTGTGTGTTGGTGCAGCGGCGCTGTGGCCAAGTGTTAATGCGTCAGTCTCTTAAACCGAAAATCGATGGATCGAACCCCTCTCGTGCCTGTTGTCGCATAGAAATATTTGTCAATAACGAGTACACACCGTAACAACATTTCTATATTGTACCTGAGCATTTACGTTCTTTATGTGCTGACAATGTCACTTTGGTCCCGTATCAAGCTATTTGCTTGCGCGTAAGTGCAAAGTCGCCGTGGCTAAGTGGTAAGACGTTTGTCTCGTAAACAGAAGAATGAGGGTTCCTTCCCCCATCGCACCTGTTGTACAGAAATATTTGTCAAGTACATTGTAAGAGAACTTTTATCTTGAGCTACACAATTGTACCTGGGCATTTACTATTTTTTATAGACTGACGTCACTTCGAACTCGTTTAAAGACGTGTTCTTGTTGTTAGTGTAGAGGCGGGGTGGCCAAGTGGTAAGGCGTCTGTCTCGTAAACAGAAGAGCGAGGGTTCGATTCCCTCTCGCGCCTGTTGTTGTTAAAAATTATTTGTCAAAAACGAGTATATAGTAGCAACATTTTTATCCTGTTCTACACAATTGTACCAGAGCATTGACGTTTTTTTTAACTAAAAATATCGCTTCGGGCCCGAATCAAGCTATTTGCTTATCCGTTAGTGCAGCGGCGCTGTGGCAAAAAGAAAAGCGTCTGTCTCTTAAACCGACGATCGAGGGATCGATCCCCTCTCGTGCCTGTTGTCGCACAGAAATATTTGTTAACAACGAGTACATCGTAACAACATTTCTATATTGTACCTGAGTATTGACGTTTTTAATGTGCTGACAATGTCACTTCGGGCCCGTATCAAGCTATTTGCTTGCGCGTAAGTGCAGAGTCGCCGTGGCTAAGTGGCTGTCTCGTAAACAGAAGATTGAGGGTTGCTTTCCCCATCGCACCTGATGTACAGAAATATTTGTCAACAACAAGTACATTGTAAGAGATCTTTTATCTTGAGCTACACAATTGTACCTGGGCCATTGACTTTTTATATGAACTGACGTCACTTCGAACAAATTTAAAGACGTGTTCATGTTCGTTAGTGTAGAGGCGCGGTAGCCTAGTGGTAAGGCGTCTGTCTCGTAAACAGAAGAGCGAGGGTTCGATTCCCTCTCGCGCCTGTTGTTGTTAAAAATTATTTGTCAAAAACGAGTATATAGTAGCAACATTTTTATCCTGTTCTACACAATTGTACCAGAGCATTGACGTTTTTTTTAACTAAAAATATCGCTTCGGGCCCGAATCAAGCTATTTGCTTATTCGTTAGTGCAGCGGCGCTGTGGCAAAAAGAAAAGCGTCTGTCTCTTAAACCGACGATCGAGGGATCGATCCCCTCTCGTGCCTGTTGTCGCACAGAAATATTTGTTAACAACGAGTACTTTTATATGAACCGACGTCACTTCGAACAAATTTAAAGACGTGTTCTTGTTCGTTAGTGTAGAGGCGCGGTGGCCTAGTGGTAAGGCGTCTGTCTCGTAAACAGAAGAGCGAGGGTTCGATCCCCTCTCGCGCCTGTTGTTGTTAAGAAATATTTGTCAACAACGAGTTCATCGTATTGACATTTCTATATTTTTCTACACAATTGTACCTGAGCATTGACGTTTTTTATGAACTGAAAATGTCGCTTCGGGCCCTAATCGAGCTATTTGCTTGTGTGTTGGTGCAGCGGCGCTGTGGCCAAGTGTTAATGCGTCAGTCTCTTAAACCGAAAATCGATGGATCGAACCCCTCTCGTGCCTGTTGTCGCATAGAAATATTTGTCAATAACGAGTACACACCGTAACAACATTTCTATATTGTACCTGAGCATTTACGTTCTTTATGTGCTGACAATGTCACTTTGGTCCCGTATCAAGCTATTTGCTTGCGCGTAAGTGCAAAGTCGCCGTGGCTAAGTGGTAAGACGTTTGTCTCGTAAACAGAAGAATGAGGGTTCCTTCCCCCATCGCACCTGTTGTACAGAAATATTTGTCAAGTACATTGTAAGAGAACTTTTATCTTGAGCTACACAATTGTACCTGGGCATTTACTATTTTTTATAGACTGACGTCACTTCGAACTCGTTTAAAGACGTGTTCTTGTTGTTAGTGTAGAGGCGGGGTGGCCAAGTGGTAAGGCGTCTGTCTCGTAAACAGAAGAGCGAGGGTTCGATTCCCTCTCGCGCCTGTTGTTGTTAAAAATTATTTGTCAAAAACGAGTATATAGTAGCAACATTTTTATCCTGTTCTACACAATTGTACCAGAGCATTGACGTTTTTTTTAACTAAAAATATCGCTTCGGGCCCGAATCAAGCTATTTGCTTATCCGTTAGTGCAGCGGCGCTGTGGCAAAAAGAAAAGCGTCTGTCTCTTAAACCGACGATCGAGGGATCGATCCCCTCTCGTGCCTGTTGTCGCACAGAAATATTTGTTAACAACGAGTACTTTTATATGAACCGACGTCACTTCGAACAAATTTAAAGACGTGTTCTTGTTCGTTAGTGTAGAGGCGCGGTGGCCTAGTGGTAAGGCGTCTGTCTCGTAAACAGAAGAGCGAGGGTTCGATCCCCTCTCGCGCCTGTTGTTGTTAAGAAAAATTTGTCAACAAATGTCGATACGAGTTCATCGTATCGACATTTCTATATTGTTCTACACAATTGTACCAGAGCATTGACGTTTTTTATGAACTGAAAATGTCGCTTCGGGCCCTAATCGAGCTATTTGCTTGTGTGTTTGTGCAGCGGCGCTGTGGCAAAATAAGAAAGCGTCTGTCTCTTAAACCGACGATCGAGGGATCGATCCCCTCTCGTGCCTGTTGTCGCACAGAAATATTTGTTAACAACGAGTACATCGTAACAACATTTCTATATTGTACCTGAGCATTGACGTTTTTAATGTGCTGACAATGTCACTTCGGGCCCGTATCAAGCTATTTGCTTGCGCGTAAGTGCAGAGTCGCCGTGGCTAAGTGGCTGTCTCGTAAACAGAAGATTGAGGGTTCCTTTCCCTATCGCACCTGATGTACAGAAATATTTGTCAACAACAAGTACATTGTAAGAGATCTTTTATCTTGATCTACACAATTGTACCTGGGCCATTGACTTTATATATGAACCGACGTCACTTCGAACAAATTTAAAGACGTGTTCTTGTTCGTTAGTGTAGAGGCGCGGTGGCCTAGTGGTAAGGCGTCTGTCTCGTAAACAGAAGAGCGAGGATCCCCTCGCGCGCCTGTTGTTGTTAAGAATTATTTGTCAAAAACGAGTATATCGTAGCAACATTTTTATCCTGTTCTACACAATTGTACATGAGCATTGACGTTTTTTTAAAACTAAAAATATCGCTTCGGGCCCGAATCAAGCTATTTGCGTATTCGTTAGTGCAGCGGCGCTGTGGCAAAAAGAAAAGCGTCTGTCTCTTAAACCGACGATCGAGGGATCGATCCCCTCTCGTGCCTGTTGTCGCAGAGAAATATTTGTTAACAACGAGTACTTTTATATGAACCGACGTCACTTCGAACAAATTTAAAGACGTGTTCTTGTTCGTTAGTGTAGAGGCGCGGTGGCCTAGTGGTAAGGCGTCTGTCTCGTAAACAGAAGAGCGAGGGTTCGATCCCCTCTCGCGCCTGTTGTTGTTAAGAAATATTTGTCAACAACGAGTTCATCGTATCGACATTTCTATATTGTTCTACACAATTGTACCTGAGCATTGACGTTTTTTAAGAACTGAAAATGTCGCTTCGGGCACTAATCGAGCTATTTGCTTGTGTGTTTGTGCAGCGGCGCTGTGGCCAAGTGTTAATGCGTCAGTCTCTTAAACCGAAGATAGAGGGATCGAACCCCTCTCGTGCCTGTTGTCGCATAGAATATTTGTCAATAACGAGTACACCGTAACAACATTTCTATATTGTACCTGAGCATTGACGTTTTTTATGTGCTGACAATGTCACTTCGGGCCCGTATCAAGCTATTTGCTTCCGCGTAAGTGCAAAGTCGCCGTGGCTAAATGGTAAGACGTTTGTCTCGTAAACAGAAGAATGAGGGTTCCTTCCCCCATCGCACCTGTTGTACAGAAATATTTGTCAAGTACATTGTAAGAGAACTTTTATCTTGAGCTACACAATTGTCCCTGGGCATTGAACTTTTTCTTATAGACTGACGTCACTTCGAACTCGTTTAAAGACGTGTTCTTGTTCGTTAGTGTAGAGGCGCGGTGGCCAAGTGGTAAGGCGTCTGTCTCGTAAACAGAAGAGCGAGGGTTCGATTCCCTCTCGCGCCTGTTGTTGTTAAAAATTATTTGTCAAAAACGAGTATATAGTAGCAACATTTTTATCCTGTTCTACACAATTGTACCAGAGCATTGACGTTTTTTATGAACTAAAAATATCGCTTCGGGCCCGAATCAAGCTATTTGCTTATACGTTAGTGCAGCGGCGCTTTGGCAAAATAGGAAAGCGTCTGTCTCTTAAACCGACGATCGATCGATCCCCTCTCGTGCCTGTTGTCGCAGAGAAATATTTGTTAACAACGAGTACATCGTAACAACATTTCTATATTGTACCTGAGCATTGACGTTTTTAATGTGCTGACAATGTCACTTCGGGCCCGTATCAAGCTATTTGCTTGCGCGTAAGTGCAGAGTCGCCGTGGCCAAGTGTTAATGCGTCAGTCTCTTAAACCGAAAATCGAGGGATCGAACCCCTCTCGTGCCTGTTGTCGCATAGAAATATTTGTCAATAACGAGTACACACCGTAACAACATTTCTATATTGTACCTGAGCATTTACGTTCTTTATGTGCTGACAATGTCACTTCGGGGCCGTATCAAGCTATTTGCTTACGCGTAAGTGCAAAGTCGCCGTGGCTAAGTGGTAAGACGTTTGTCTCGTAAACAGAAGAATGAGGGTTCCTTCCCCCATCGCACCTGTTGTACAGAAATATTTGTCAAGTACATTGTAAGATAACTTTGATCTTGAGCTACACAATTGTACCTGGGCATTTACTTTTTTTTATAGACTGACGTCACTTCGAACTCGTTTAAAGACGTGTTCGTGTTAGTTAGTGTAGAGGCGCGGTGGCCTAGTGGTAAGGCGTCTGTCTCGTAAACAGAAGAGCGAGGGTTCGATCCCCTCGCGCGCCTGTTGTTGTTAAGAATTATTTGTCAAAAACGAGTATATCGTAGCAACATTTTTATCCTGTTCTACACAATTGTACCTGAGCATTGACGTTTTTTATGAACTGAAAATGTCGCTTCGGTCCCTAATCGAGCTATTTGATTGTGTGTTTGTGCAGCGGCGCTGTGGCCAAGTGTTAATGCGTCAGTCTCTTAAACCGAAGATCGAGGGATCGAACCCCTCTCGTGCCTGTTGTACAGAAATATTTGTCAACAACAAGTACATTGTAAGAGAAGTTTTATCTTGAGCTACACAATTGTACCTGGGCATTTACTTTTTTGTATAAACTGACGTCACTTCGAACTCGTTTAAAGACGAGTACTTGTTCGTTAGTGCAGAGGCGCGGTGGCCTAGTGGTAAGGGGTCTGTCTCGTAAACAGAAGAGCGAGGGTTCGATTCCCTCTCGCGCCTGTTGTTGTTAAGAATTATTTGTCAACAACAACTACATTGTAACGGAATATTTATATTGTTCTGCACAATTGTAACAGAGGATTTTCGTTTTGTGCGAGCTGACAAAGTCACTTTGGGCAGGTATAAAGACGTTTTCTTGTGTGGTAGTGCAGAGATCCTGTGCCCAAGTGGTAAGGCGTCTGTCTCGTAAACAGAAGATTGAGGGTTCATTCCCCTATCGCACCTGTTGTACAGAAATATTTGTCAACAACAAGTACATTGTAATAGAACTTTTATTTTGAGCTACACAATATTGTACCTGGGCCATTGACTTTTGTATATGAACTGACGTCACTTCGAACCCATTTAAAGACGTGTTCTTGTTCGTTAGTGTAGAGGCGCGGTGGCCTAGTGGTAAGGCGTCTGTCTCGTAAACAGAAGAGCGAGGGTTCAGTCCCCTTTCGCGCCTGTTGTTGTTAAGAAATATTTGTCAACAACGAGTTAATCGTATCGACATTTCTATATTGTTCTACATAATTGTACATCAGCATTGACGTATTTTTATGAACTGAAAATGTCGCTTCGGGCCCTAATCGAGCTTTTTGCTTGTGTGTCCGTGCAGCTGCACTGTGGCCAAGTGTTAAGGCGTCAGTCTCTTAAACCGAAGATCAAGGGATCGATCCCCTCTCGTGCCATAGAAATATTTGTCAATAACGAGTACACCGTAACAACATTTCTATATTGTACCTGAGCATTGACGATTTTTATGTGCTGACAATGTCACGTCGGGCCCGTTTCAAGCTATTTGCTTGCGCGAAAGTGCAGAGTCGCCGTGGCAAAGTGGTAAGACGTTTGTCTAGTAAACAGAAGAATGAGGGTTCCTTCCCCTATCGCACCTGTTGTACAGAAATATTTGTCAACAACAAGTACATTGTAAGAGAACTTTTATCTTGAGCTACATAATTGTACCTGAGCATTGACGTAAGTTCGACCCGTTTAGAGACGTGTTCTTGTTCGTTAGTGTAGAGGCGCGGTGGCCAAGTGGTAAGGCGTCTGTCTCATAAACAGAAGAGCGAGGGTTCGATCCCCCTCTCTCGCATGTTGTTGTTTAGAAATATTTGTCAACAACGAGTACAATGTATATACCTACATTTGTATCTTGTTCTGCACAATTGTACCCAAGCATTGAGGTTTTTTTTTAACTGAAAATATCGCTTCGGGCCCGAATCAAGCTATTAAGTTGCTTGTGCGTTAGTGCAGCGGCGCTGTTGCCAAGTGTTTAAGCGCGTGTCTCTAAACCGAAAATCGACGGATCGATCCCCTCTCGCGCCTGTTGTGGTACAGAAATATTTGTTAACAACGAGTACATTGTAACAACATTTCTATGTTGTTCTACACAATTGTACCAGAGCCTTTGACGGTTTTTATGAACTGACAATGCAATTTTGGGGCCGTATAAGGACGTGTTCTTTGTATGTTGCGTAGAGACGCGGTTGGCAAGTGATAAGCCGTCTGTTTCGTAAACAGAGAGCGTGGGTTCGATACCTTCTCTCGCCTGCTGTTCAGAAATATTTGTCAACGAGTACAATGTACATACCTACATTTTTATCTCGTTCTGCACAATTGTACCTGAACAATGACGTTTTTTATGAGCCGACAATGTCACTTCGGGCCCGTACCAAGTTATTTGCTTGCGCGTTAATGCATGTCCGTTCTCGAGTCCCAATTTTCAAGGACTCGGACACGGACTCGGACAATAAGGACTCGACTAGCTCGAGAGGCCAATATTTTTACCTTTAATTTTACCGCAAATTGTTTACGAAGTCGGAGTGTTTAGTTTGCAAATCCCGTCAGTATCCTACATGTACATACACATGTACTTAATTTGGTAGTACAGTACGCGTCAGCGTCGTCCCCATGAGGTTCGAGCAGTAAGCTCACAGAACGAGGATGAAAGTAGACCCTGAAGTACTTTTTTCATATCATTACAGTCTTAGAGTCATGCCTAGACTGGGCGAATCCGGACTCGGCCGAGTCCAGGCATGATTCCAAGACCATATAATATTGAACAAGTATTTTATAATCCTGCTGCAAGTCTACACTTGATCCACGGCTCCACCCTACCCTAGTCCAGATTTCAGCTCATTGTTTTGTGTTTTGGACTCCCAGTTCACTTAAGTCCACTTTTTAACTGTTTTAGCGTCGGACTCGGATCGGTCTCGACTACAGCCCTGAAAAACGACCTGAAATCTGGATTAGGGTACACCCCTGACTCAAACGCAGACTTGCAGCAGGATTCTAAAGTACTTTTTCAATATTATACAGGGTGGATAAAAAAAAAACACGAAACCGAGATATTGCTAATTGTAACAGAAGTAGGGCACATGTGAATCAAAGGGAGATATCCTCTGTTAGGGTTGAATATCCTGTGTTAGGGTTGAATCTCCTCTTTAAAATGACACCCTGAATTTTACGTCACGACGTGACGTATAGGCCTAATACATGTACTAGGTGGAATTCGATTTGAAGACAAACGCTCTTGTACCTGATGAGCGTTAACGTTTTGTATGAATTTTGTTCCCAGCAGCAGATCTACGTAGAGTTTACGTGTTAAAAGACGCCACCACGGTCAGGAAGAGTACCTGTACCAAATTGGTAGGTTTTTCAACTTCCTGGATTCAGTGTTCATATTTACATGTATGTAGTTCTGTATGCGAAATTGTGAACAAATCACAAAAATGCATACACAAGAAATGAAAAAGACCCCACAAACCCCCCCCCCCAAAAAAAACAACAAAAAAAAAAAACACACACATAAAAAGGAAGAGCCGTTCCCGACGGATATAAACCCAAACAGATGTAATTTAGAACTAGGTTAAACGGAATAATTTCTTAATATGCATACACTAAAACTGAGGCCGACAAAAGCCGGACAAGAAAAAGGAATTGCAGTTTACGATGATCATACAAATTTCGTTTATTTACATTAATTACAAAAGGTGCAAGATATAAGCACAGGCAATGTACTACATCCTGACCAATAAAAATATTACGCGCTTTCTTCAACATATTTCACATCGACTTTACGAGCTCCATGATAACATTTGATGACTTGACTTAGTACTTGCAATCCCAGTGAAAGAAATGTCACATCAGTTGGTTTAGGCTGTGTTCTATTCAACTAATAAATCTAAGTAGGCTAAACAATCATACAAAACACAATCGTACAAAATGCCACAAAGCATTCAAATAAATAGAAACGCGTACAAAAATAAAATGCGTACTTTGTCCCTAGCTATGCGTATGAATAACAGTATACCTTCAAGAAAAGACATACAAACCAAGTAATGATTTCAAAAAATGTTCGATGATAAGTTCTGGCAGAGGTGTGTGAAAACGCCACGAAAAAACACATGGACAGACACTTCGCCTCTTAATAACTCAATGTAGAAATCAGCGATTCTAATGGAATGTTACCGATTTTGTTTTAAAAGAAAGCAAATCAGCTCCTTGCTATACAGTTTATTGCTCGAGGGAAACCTATGAAGCACTGGATTTTGTGTGGACCCTTTCTATATTGCTTTGAGCATAAAGGACGTTCAGTAAAACGCTAGCAACAGGAATACAAATGTGTAATCAACCAACAATTTCAAGACCTCCACAAACAACTCGTATCTAAACAGTTAACATCTAATAAACATGGAACAATGGTCTCCAAGGTTGTATTGAAACCAAACTAAATGTAAGAACTCTATCATGTATAAATGCTTATTACATGTGCATGGCCAGCTTTTTTTCTTTTCTTTCAATGCCATCAAGTTCTTACAGCAAATCAGACACCACGATTTTGCCATGATGTTTACATAAACTACACACGTTGGCCAAACAAGTAGATACAGAGGTTAATTGAAACCCGTTAAATGACACATTGCCTTGGCCACCCAATTGGGGTATGCCCAATTTTCGTCCGAAAATTGCTATGGTTGGAAAAATCATTTAAAAGTAGAATATAATAATGTACTGGACAATCCCTTAAAAATGCGCAGTTTGAAAATCATTGACGAAATTCATTTTCGGGGACGCCAGTTGGTTGGGGGAAAAGTCGGACCGTGGAATGGGGTGGTGCCCATGGCACTTTAGCTGCGTACAGGCTGCACTATGTGCGGCACCAATCTGAATGCCCGGATGTCAAGGCTTCTGTTTTCCCCCTCATTTCTCCGTAAATGGGATTTCAGGGCAAGGAACTCGTACGTTTGTCTACAAGTGCATCAAGAAGCAGTCTCTTCCATAAATACTGACTACTTTCATTAAAAAACATGAATTTGTTGTCCTTACAGTGCTCATTCAATTTACCCCCCCCCCCCCCCCATCCCCATCTCTAACTATCTACATTCAGATTTTTAATTTTCCCTACCGTGCACTCTAAAAATACTTTGAAACTTAATGTACAAGAGTTAACTAAAGTCTGGAGGCACTTGATGTGATACAAACGAGAACATTTACTCATTTAAATGTTTATCAAGAGCCTCAATAATAGATCTTTTTTGCCTCTTGCCCACTGTACATAATTTTTATACAGTGTGAATTCACCAATGCCTTATGAATACAAACTCCCCTCTTGATGAATGAAGACTGTGATCACCACAGGTCTACGTACAGATCATGCAGCACCTTTTCTGAATTCTCTAACAGACGAATCTCAAATTGAGAGAAATTAAATAGCACTGATCTGTACACTTCTGGGTTTGAAAGCGAAAATCTCAGTGCTAAGTAAACAACTGACTATGCTGATCGTGCGCTGTGATGCCATTTATGGCGTAATTCATCTAGCATGAATGAATTTGTTGAATAACACTGTTTAGCACTGAGAGCCTCACTTTCAACCCGGAAGTGTGCAGACGGGGCTAATGTGAAATTCGTCTATAACATGGGCTTTCTGTAAGGGTAGTGGGAGCAACTCTTCTGGATATTCAGGTTGTCCATAAAATAATGCCACAGAAATCTTAAGTAAACTCGGTAATACATCTCCAACAATCACTGCCTCATGCAAAGTTATGCGAGTTCAGCAATGCCTTACAGACTACCAGTCACATAGTTCACTCGTCTTGCATGGCTTGCTTAACACAAGCAGCAAGCATGACGTCCACCTCTTCCCCAGCTGTATCACTGACAACAATTTCCTGAATCGGAACAAATAAAAAATACTCATTATTGGCTAACTTCAACACATAAAAGAGTCTGCAAGCAGAATTTGTCTAATGCTGATTGTGAGTGACATGCCTTGATTAAAGGTATGATGTATAGCAATAGTCGAGCTGACAACACAGTTGCAGAGTTCATACTTTATTCAATTAAAATAGTTTTCTCTTTTGCCCTTTCCCGACATAATATATGAAGCACTGTGTGCTCAGTACTTTCCGAGAGCCTGTGTGAAAGAAATTCACAGGCTTACTTGGGTGGGACACAAACCCATGACTTCCTGCTTACTAGTGCAGACGTCTCATCAACCACACGACCGAGCTTGCCCGGGTCGACTGGCCGATTCAAATCCATCTTCTTACTCATACTTTATGTGAATCAACACATACATGAAATTAAAACTCAATTCGTCATCCGAGTCACAAGAAAATAGTTTGTTTTAACAGCTATTTTGTGCAGGTTCACATGGTGTTCATTTCGATTGTTGAAATTTGAAATAAGCCACCACGGTTTTTAAGCCATAATGGCATTTCAGATGGAAAATGTATCTCAGGATTGGTAGGCTTTCAGACTCAAACTGATAAATTTCATTTTTGGTTATAACCAGGCCAGAGCTATATTATATCTTTAAATTCTCAGCACCATAGGTGTAAATTTAAGGGCATGGGGTGGTATCTACCCCCACTTTTTACCAAAGAATAGTCCATAGACATCCCCACTGAATTGTTGCCACTTGCAAGTTAACCATGCCCCCTAATTAAATAGAGTACCGGAGTGATGACGTCAATGCAATGTTTGGAACCAGAATACTTTACCCCAGGGTGTGTGGACATTCGTATTGATATTGATGGATTCAGCAGTGTAAGGGTTATATCAAATTCAGGTTTAATACCAGCTCAAACTCCATGTAATTGTTATGCTAAGCAAGCGAACAGCTAAATACCGGTCACGAGCAATATAAATCACATGGAGTTTTGGCCGGTAACTTGATTTTACTAGGAAAGGTTTTTTGTGCTTAAGCTCTATGAAATTAGCCCATGATATTTCAAAAGATGTGTTCACATTATGCTACAGCAAATTGCGAGTACAGAGAGAAAAAAGCATTAGCTAATGCACTCTCTATATGCTGCAAATTAAGGGCAGGTCACACAGACCACAATAACAAGAATGAATTCGGTAGAAAATTAATGACTCATCAACTAACTCATTGAGAGTGAAGATATTGCTAAAAAAGTACAAATTCATCATTAACACAACTGGTATCACTTCATCAAATTGCATCAATTCACTGGTATTACTATACGGTATTAGGGGCCATTCAAAATTTTCAATGTTTTAATTTTGATTTTTTGTTGTTGAAAATGTGGGTGGGTGGATCAAGGTAAAATATTGAAAATCGAAATTTACTTTTTAATAAAAAAACAAAGGAAAATTAAAAGAAATGCTCTTTTGACTTGCCAATTCCACTCCCGCATTTCGATTTGTTGGTTTTGTTGGTTTTGTTTCAACCCAGGGTATATCCCTACAGCCTATGCGTAGTCTTATACATTGTATCATCTGTTGTTCAACAGAGTGGTTATTCTTCAAAGACTGGTCTTATGGCTTTTTGGCATTTGGCACAGCACTGCCGTACCAGGCTGCACATTATTGATCAGAAATAAAAGCATGAAGGAAGAAACATCATCTTACAACCACTGCCATATCGTCTTTGCTATAAATGTACAATTAAAACGTTGCAAGAATTACTCTTTTTCCCCCAAAACGGTTGGCAAATGCTTTATGACTTAAAGGCAGTGTACATGATTGGTCATTGTTGCAATTTTCAGAAATAGGCGGATTTGGGGGTTAGTATTTTATAGGAAATATTGTTCCACTGACCTGTTCAAAGTTTTGCGTTGTTTGATGACGAAAAAACGCGAGAAAAACCGCGCTCGTTTTCAACCGTCGGGCGGACGATAGCCTTTAGTCAGGGCGCGCGTGGCTACCTGGGCGCCCCAGATATGCCATGACTAATGGCTACAGGGCAGTTTTCTAATGATTTCCAGCTGGAAATCGTTAAAAAACGATATTCATTTCCACTTTTCTTGACAACGACAGCACACCTGGTGCCTATATTTCACAATAACTTACAGTCTAGTAAGGTATATCGTAATAATTCAGTAAAAATAAATTGGAGGATTACTAATCGTGTACACTACATTTAATGTCTTTCAAACATTCAAAATGATGAAGTAACGTTTGTATATATAAAAACAATACAGTTTTAGAGTAAAATTCTATAGACCTATTTAAATTCTCCCTATGTCATGTATCAAAATATACCCAATTGAGTACGCACTGTAGACTGGTTCCCATCTCTACTATCAATTAACCCCTTGGGCACGGTATTTTACAGGAGACGTCGGGGTGTTGCAGCGGTTCTGGCAGCCAAATCGAACCGCTACAATGTGTTTGTGCAGTCAAGCATGACATAAACAATAATCCAACAATGGATTGAAACTGCACAGACGGCGGCCAATGGCGTCATCTGGCCTGGTGACACTTTTTGTTTCGTCCACAGATGTCATCCGTATGCAAAGGGTTAAATACCGCAGCAGAGACGGGAACCGTGCTAATAAACATACACGTTGCTTGCGCATTGCGAAGCCCTGGGAAAACGATACGTGTGCATGTGTGATTTTTACACGAATGTCAACTTCAAAAGGAGTATTGTGTGGCTTCAATTCAAGAATTTCGGAAGTTGTTAACAAAATGTACTTGAATTGGAAAAAAATGACTTTGTAAAAAAGTTGGCTGCAACACTGGCCGCCACGTGGGTGGACGATCTGAGTGGCGATATTGTGACAGAGAGCTTTGGCGGTGTTAAGTTTTTAAAAGTTTTCTAGGCATATGCGTTTGTACATTAGGATTTTAAGATCGCTAACCTTTCACATTTTTATCATGCCGTAATTTGTAGACGATTTTATCGCCATATCAGCGATATAGCGTGAACAAAAATATATACTATGAACAAAATCAGAATCGCCAGCGCTAGCTCAGAAGCTGATTATGAAACAATATAAGTCATCAGGGCACGTGTTAAAGTGGGGGAGATCCACAGCTGCATCACGCTGTTATGAAACTGGGCATTTTATTATTTGTTTAATTGAATGGCAAATCAATATTTTAAGATCGAAAATTGCAACTGAAAATATTCATACTTTCAACCAATATTTAAGGTCCTTTGAAGCACAGATTCATTACAATCATTGTGCGTATGGTATTATGTATTGAACACCAACCCTAAGCTCCAAGTTATCTGACCATTTCCAACACCGCCCCCCCAAAAAAAATAAAAAAATAAAATCAAGCTTTTTTATAAGTGGCTCAGTTATTAGTTTTCTCCACTTAAGATTCAGATCAAAGTGAAGATAATTGTTAATCATCATTGCCACGTCACAACATTCTCAAGAATCACCCCCATCACCAATCTTCAGAAACCCACGAAAAATATCGAGAAAAACCAATCCTGACATAAGGTATAAAATTGGTTACTCTGCTTAAAGTTGTTCTGCCCTGTTTTTTTGGCATTGGTCATTTGCAGACATAGCCAAAGATGATTAGCTTTCTAATGAGACAGTGAATAAATTAAAAACTACCCACGTGTAGTTGTCGAATAATTACTTTACAAATTTTGAATTACTTTTGAAACACCAATAGTTTATTTCCTGCAGGGTGATCATCTGAATTAGCTCAATGTATAATTCTTTTTTTTTGGGGGGGGGGGGGGTATTTTGTTTTGTTTTGAATGTTATCAGGGCCTACAACAAGCCTTTTTTTTGTTAAACGGCAATGTGTAAAGGAGCATCGATATAGCAACTTTACTTATTCCTCATAGTAAAATGTTTCAAGTGATACATTAAGCTGACAAGAGGAACTTACATCATTGATGGACCTCAGCAACTGGGCAATAAGCTTCCTGAGTTCTCCCAGCTTGATCTTTGTTGCTTCTGTCTCCCTGGCCTTCTCTGTTGCTTCAGCCTGAAAGCCTCCCACAAGCTGCATAACGATAACATCACCCCCATGAAAAACTAAATCATCGTGATCTCTTATCTGCATGGCCAATGTGCATTCGGTTGGAAAGTGGTACTCTAACTGTAACAATGATTGGCCCAGGCAGAACATTGTAAGGCGAGTGCCACTTTAGGTATGCGTGCCAAATACAAGCGGTATGTGAAACCCTTCAACTGTGTGCAAATTAGACCTTAAATGTAATATACAACATTTGGAAACATCAACAAACAAAACTACTGAATTATTATGTAATACCTTACTTGACTAAGTAAATAAGTCTCAAACATCCTGTGAAACCATGTCACCTGGTGTGCTGTCATTTTCAAGAAAAGTGGAATTTTTGTGTTTATTTCCAGCGATAATCGGCCGACCATCGTTGGAAAAAACTGTTCCCCGACATGATAATTCCCAGACGTCTATAAATTGCTCCGTTTTGTCTGAAGAAGGGTCCGGAACCAGACTACAAGAATAGCATGTTTTTCTTTGTTTTCCCAGCATCTATGCACACAAGTAAGTGTTACGGTATTTGCTGTAAAATACTAACATTCACATCCATTCATTTCTGAAAATTACAGCAAGAGCAAATGTTGTATACTACATTTAAATGTCCAACAGTTTGCAAAATACTATGTGGACGGTGCTTTCAGACCCCAAACGGTTTGCTCGCAGCACACCGTACAGGAACCGAACAAAAGAGGCAATTTACCCGAGTGGTTTCATTAAACAAAGGGGCATCGTGCATGCCGAACTTCAATGCCCATGCCACCCCCTTCAAAGCTATTTTTTTTAAAGTGTGTCAAGCATAAAATAAAATGCCATGGTAATTTTTTCTTGTTTAATGTACTTACGTTCCGCAATCCCTTTTCATAGTGGTCAAAGAAGTCATCCAAAGGGAATTCACTCAGCTCCTCTAGACTAAGGTTGTTGATCATCTCTTTGTTCATTGGCCAAAGTGGCGGCAAGAAGTAACGAAGGCATTTCCTACAAATCAGAATTGGATTCAAGATCTATTAATCTCTGTCAATCTAAGACATTTGCTTTAAGGTTCAAATTTAAACGTTCCTATTTAAGGACACCATTCATTCTCGGCAATTAATAGATGAATCCCGATCTGCTTTATTTCCAGGTTTGAAAGCGAGGCTCAGAGCTCAGTAAACAACCTATGTTGTGTTTATTCATATATATAATTTATACATCAAAAAATCTTTTGAAGTCGCTGATTGGAGTTGTGCAAAAACAATCTAAAGCAGGTAAGTTTCTCTGAGAATCATTGTTCTATGAAACAGTTGAACATCAAGTCAATTAAGAATGTATGTGGACGTTTTGTTGCAATCATTTACAAGCTTCAGGTGTGTGATTTTTGGTCACCCATTGTCAAAATCACATCCACCTAATCTCCTTTTCCTTTTTTAATCGAAAAATCACATCCAATGGGTTGACAGTGTTAAAAAGACTTCCATTTGTTGGGGAATAATACAAACCTGAAACCCTGAGCAAGTCTGTCGTCCTTCATCAAGTTCTCTTCAGGTTCTTCAGTGTTGGCATCAGGTATCACTGCAGCCTTGCTGGGAGGCACCATTGCCTTAGGCGGAGCTGTCTTGGGTGTGTTGGGCAGGGAACCAGCTGCTTGCGGGGATAGTGCACCTGTCGGCATGGCCGTTGTGGTGGGTGTGACCTTCTGGACCGTGGGCTCGCGAGTTGGTGATGAGGGCGCTTTGGACTCTGGAGGGACGTCTGCGGAGGTTTCTTCAGGATGTTCTGGTTGGTCATCTTGAGGTGTAGCAGGCAATTCCTGAATTGGCCTGATGTCCTCACTGGTTTTGCTGTAACTAGATGCATGGACACAAACACAAACGAATGTAACATTTATGTCCTAGAATAAATTACCAAGGTTTGCATTGGTAACGTTATTTTGGATCTTTGTTTACAGTAGCGTAAATCTGTATCAAAAAGATAGGAAGATGCTCATTTTCTTAAATCAATCCCCAAAGTGACAAACATTTCTACCTAAAATAGATTTTCAGGAACTTTAGGGTGCTTTTCAAAAAGATATTTCTATGTACATAAATGCTGTTATGAACACAGCAGAGTTTGTGCAACTCTCGTAACAGTGACAACAAATAACATAATTATTTTATAAATAGCTTTAAAATATTTGTCATGATATTGGAAATTCTGATGGGGTTGGAGAAATGATTCTATGGACCCTCAAACATAAAAAAAATAACATATAATTTCCTTTTCATTTACCTTTTGTCATATTTATCCTTTGGGTGCTGATCAAATTTGACCTTCCACTTCATGCAGGCTTCTGGGCTCTGGAACACCTTGACTACTTTTCCTGAATACCACTTGCCATCCACCCGTGCTTCAACTCGCTGACAAACATCTAGTGGCAGATAATAGAAGCAAAATAAAACTTGAGAAACATTTCCAACCCCTTTATTGGTTCACTGGTGCATGTTTCTCTTCATCGTATGATCTCTTCTGCTTCAAGAATATTAATTCCTATCTTTGATTTTCCTTTTGTAGCTCTCTGTACCTCAAGCGGCTTTTAACCTTGTTCGGGGCGTGCTTGCATAAAAAAAATACTATTCAACTATCTTGGAAGTTTCTTTCTGGTCAGTAGATTTCTTGAGCTACTAGTCACATGGTTCAGCAGAATTTTTCGTGAAATTTGAGCCCGAGTGACGACTTATAATTCATCTTACTCTCAGCTTCTAGTTGCATATCACAACTTTGTATGGTCGAATCAGAGCTGTCTCCTTCCTTGCTCACGTCCATCTCTTCATCGTCAGTTGAGACCCGAGAACAACCAGTAATTCTCCGCTTCTTGGCTGGCTCCGGGGATTTGTCCTGTAGTCAAAAAAAGATGGGTGCTACTTTATGCAAATAGAAACTCAAACATTGGTAAAATCCTGTACCTATAATGGTTGAATCATGTGAATCAGCTTGTGAAATATTGTCCAATCACATCATGCTATAAATCAATGCAGAAAATGTAAAACCTGGGAGAAATAAAGATTACTACACAAAAGTCCAGTGTGGTCTAAGGGTTGTGGTTAACTTGCAAACAGCAACAGGTAAATAATGTGATCTTCCGCAAAATGTGTCTGTACTCTATTTTTGGACATGAGATCATCTTAATGTTCATACAGTAACAGGACTGCATCATGCTATCTCGCAGGACTTTTGATGGGGAGGTATCAAGTATTCAGACTTTTGTGGAAAAAAATTGTAATTTTGTTTTTAAAATGTAACCCAAATGGTTTTTTTGCAGCACAGAAATTCTTGTGGGGATAAGGGAAGGGGAGTCGTAAAATTCTTTAGGGGTTTTTAAGGGGGGAGGGGGGTACTGCATATCCCAAAGTACAGAATGCAATAACCATTACAGAATCACCAATCTAGTGTGGAGAAAGGTTTTACCTCAGTCCTTGTTTCAACTGCAGCAGACACACTAGTACTATGCCTCTTAGTTGCATATACCACCTTCTTGGCAACGGGACGTGGTGGGGCTGGAGACGCCTTCTAAAAAATGGAGAAAAACAAGAATTTTCCAATATCCAGTTTTGGTGTCTTGTTCAGGTTTATCCAGGCCAAGTTGCGGATTAACTTCCATGCGGATTAACATTCCTCCAATGATTCGAAGGAAGTAACAGCGTTGTTTACACAATGCAGAATTTGGTAATATACAACATTTGCAAAAATAAAAACGCACAACTAATTATTATGAAATGCCTTGCTTCACGTATGTTCACGTATAATAGCAGGTGCGCCAATAAGTCTGTCAACAGGCACGTATGCTGCACTCGCACAGTATAAGCCATTGCCCGGATCAGGTCTTTTGTGGCTGCGGCTTCGAATTTGGCCATTGACGGGCTACGGTGAAGAGCCGTAGCCATTGATAATAATGTCTGTGAGATAGTCTTACATCGTGATGCAACTACGCGTGTTTCCAAAATACTGTACAAACACTATGACAATACGAACCATTCAAAATATCTCTTATAGGGGTTTTCTGTCGGATGTACCCCAGAAATATATGTGCACAAGAAGTTTCCCAAGACACACATTATCAAATCAGGCGGGCAATATTTCTTAAAAGTAATATTGATTGATTTCTTTGTAACATCGTCGGGTAAAGTCGGAAGTACTTATCGATTCTTGTCATATTTCTATAGTGATTGGTATCGATATGATTAAAAGCTATTGAATTATGCATTATTCGAAAATCACCGGGATCGCTGGTTCAGTTAATCAATTGCTGCTACAGAATCAAAGTGCAGCCTACACCAGGTTTGAACCCGTGAATCTGACCCCCAAAAAATATTGCTCACTAATCATCACCAGAAAGGTTTCAAGTTGGTCGCTAGCTTCACGTCCATGGGATTTGCATTCTTGTAAAAACCCCGCTTCCAA
This sequence comes from Hippasteria phrygiana, assembly GCA_037893225.1. Classification (NCBI taxonomy): domain Eukaryota; kingdom Metazoa; phylum Echinodermata; class Asteroidea; order Valvatida; family Goniasteridae; genus Hippasteria; species Hippasteria phrygiana. Next base: position 52,326 of record JAZGUH010000331.1, read on the forward strand.
AGAATCTCATGAAAAGTATGACAGCAACAGAGGAAATCAACGAATATCACTGCTTGTAAAAGGCTACTATGCAATTCAATTACGCAACACCATTATGCCTATTCAAACGCAAATAAGCACCTCATTGCTTAAAAAAATAAACTGATCTGACGTCACTTGTACAGCACAAAGGGTAAACTGTAGATCTGCACAATGAGCAAAACTAAGTGGGCGAAGGAAACATACGTGGCTTGACTAAGTAAATAATAGTCTCAAGCATCCTGTGAAATCATGGCACCTGCTGTGCTGTCATTTTCAAGAAAAGTGGATTAAGTTGACTTTTTTCCCAATACTGCCCACAATTTAATAACTTTAGTTAGTCCACAATTTGTTTGGCAATAAGTCAGTTCGGTATTTCAACTGCGCATGTGCAAAATGAATTTTATCTCGAATGACCTAACGTGCGCGTGTGAACGCAGAAGGTGATCATACAACGCGCACGTGTTAAATTGCTCTGTTTTGTCTGAAGTATGGTCAGGGATGCAGAGATTGTGGCCAATTTCATGGTGTTAATCAGTACATGATTTTCTGCTTACAAAATTGTCTTCGACATTTCACAGACCATCAGCAGTAAAAATCTTGCTAAATTTTACGTAAAATATTGTTGGAACAATAGAAATCTCCACGCTGGCCACGATGACTCTTCATGTCACTGTTTTTGCAGAAAGCCTTTGTCTCAACCCTTGAGAAATGAACACTAGAAGATTGTAACAACCTGTGGTCTTGAGGCTGCTTTCCTCTCTACAATTGGAGTGGTTTTCCTGGCATCATTCTTGGGTAATGGTGTGACGTATTTGCTGACGGTGGCAGGTACTGGCTTGCTGCTGACTGATTGTGTAGAGGGTCGCCTGCTCTGCTGCTGATTTACCACAGGGGATGCTTTGCCAATGGGCCGAGATGTAGGCTGTTAAAGACACGTAGTACTCATAAACACAAACACCAGTAAACTTTTGGAAACCATCAGTTCTTTGACAAGAGTGTAAAGGGCGAAGTCTTTGGGGTTTCCAGTAGCCTTTTACCTTTAGACCCCAAATTTATACCCCTTTCATTGTTTAGGGCAATCTTCCTCAAGTTCATGACGAAACTTAAAGCACAAGTATTGCTTGTATTTATCACCAGCTAAAGTTCCCTTTTAACCTTTTTAATGTGATGAGCTTGCATAAACAGTCTTTCATTTTTAAAAATTATTTTTCTATATTTGCTCAGAGGAGAATTGAGGGTCAAAGGATCACATGCAGGTCTCCCAACATAAGTGCCCAATATTGCCAGTTACAAGCTTTATGTAATTACCTTTTCTTTGTAGCTTTGCACAGGCGAAGCTTTGCCGATGGGCTTGGGTGGCTTTGATGGAGGGAGTGATGTCTGAGGAAAAAATCAATTTCAGAATGACTGCATACTCAATATCAGTACACTTTGTCATGAAAAAGTGCAGTTTCTGAGAATCACATTCGCAAATCACAGTCCACTAACATTCCGCTACAGCTTCCATCAACCACTGCCCCCCAAAAAGGTTGTCTAGGACTATACATTCATAATTTAGTTTACATCTGTCAAAGGGTTGTTATTTCTTTTAAAATGTGTGGATGCATGCCTCTACCATGTGTTTATCCTTTTTTTGCAGCTGCATTTCCTACGACAAGCTCCTTAAAAAACTAATACAATGTATGGTTGCTCCGTCTGCTTTGCTCTCTTTATTTTCTTTCTTACCTCTTGAATACTGCGGTTTCAAAAGACCAACTGGCCAGTTTACATCTGTAGGCGCATTCCTTTGCTTACTCATTTTTTAACTGCAGTAAAATCATGATAACTCGAAGCTCAGGGGAATGAACAAAATATTCAAGATATCCGGAATTCGACATAAGCGAGGTCCCGATATTTTCAACAGTCCTACGCGTAGATGTATGTGTATGTACATGGATGCCTTCAACGTAACTCGCTATGCCGGGCTATAGACACGTTATTTGAAACAATTTCCAGTCACTGTAGCATTTGTCCCATTAAAAAAATCATCATTTTACTCGAATTTGATATTGTTCTTACCTAAATGTATCACTAAACATGACAATAAACCACCATCATTATCTAACTGTGTGTAGAAAGTTTTTATTCTGTGTCACGTTTGTCTAAGAAAATCTGCATATGCAATCTGCATGCACTGTACTTGGGCGGTCACATGACTGATCATTATTCAACAGACAGAGGGCGCACTATTGTGAGTTTTCACGGATCCGTTTGGTTTCCTTTTTATCTCCCCCCCCCCTTTTTTTATCAAATTTTTCACTAGTGTCTTACTACTGAGAAATCTCAAAGAAATGACGCCTTGTTTAAACTTTTAAGCTTCGATTTCGGAGAGAGTCGCATCCTCAGAAATTGCTATGCGGTCATGTGGACACTGCACTGAGCCAGTGATTGGGTTTTCAATTCGGTCACATGTCAACTGCACTAAGCCAGCTTCTGCCTCTGATTGGACAGACAGCTTGAAAGCCAGGCACGTGCGGCATCCTCAAAGGTTTTCAATGCGGTCATTTGGACACCTCAAAGAGCCAGCGATTCGGCTGTCGGTGCGCGGGCAACCTGGGCAAGCTGTAGTGATCAGGCCAGAACAAAAACAAGGATTGGTTGCGGTTACGGTCGATTGTTATGCTAATGTGTGACCAAATCGACCACAATGGCACGTGCAATTTGTCCAAGTCTTGAAAAGACGAAGGCAATTAATAGCAATTATGACTCATGAAAAAACTTTGAGTTAAACGGATTCACCGGTGCCGTCAATTCGAGTTACGGGAGTATTTATGTACACAATATCCTATTCTTTTGCCGGGCGGAATGTAGTGAAGCTTCGAGATAAGCGGAGATTCGAGTTATAAATCCGAGTTTGACTTATTGCGATTTTACTGTACATTGTTCTTGAATAGGGTGTAATTAATAGATGGAGCTTTTTCAAACAAAGCTTTCATTCACACCGGGGGGGGGGGGGGGGCTCCAAGTGCAATGAATAGGGCCACTCTATTCAGTGTGGCGCCTGTTCTTTGCATTTACGCTTGACTGCACAGCTCCCGCTCAGCACCCGACCAGTACCCCATCAATAACAGCCGGATGCAAGGGGTTAAGTCATTGAGTAGAGCAGCACAGCACGTCTATTGAACATTTTGGAATGGCTTTGTCCACTAGCAACAGTGTTAGACTTGTGAGTAGTGTGCGACTAAATCTGCTGAATTTTGGTTAAAACCCAGATTGGGAATCACGATCCTTGTGTCCTTAAGCAAGTTAGTTTACAGCAATGGCTCCTCTCTGCAGAGGGGCAAACTGGTACCTGCAGGGGCAGAGGTGGTGGTTGTGCAAGTTTGATGTAAGAGTGCGAAAATGGGTTGTTTATGGGCAGTATATGCTCTGTGATGTGACCAAGGGCAATAGTAACAGTGAAATAATAAAACTTAAAGGGCAAGTAAAACGCCAAGTAAAATTTTGACTTTTTGGACTTTTCTGACAGTTTATGCCTCCCCAAAACTAATAGAACCCGTTTCATGAGTCTGAAAAAAAAAAAAAAAATTGTTTTTGAGCCTTTTCCTTCTGAGCCACTTTGACTCGATTCAGAAAAGGCCGAGGTCAACTACGTGCCGTATCGCGCGAGTGATGACGTATACTTGTAGAAACATATGACGTCACTGTATTACATGACGATGTTTTACGCAGAGTCTGTACGTATTTTTTTGTCTAAGGCTAGTATTACCTGCTGTGCTTTTTGCACATGATTCAGATGTAACACCACGGTGAACATATTTTAAAGTGTTGACATCTTTGTGAGACACATTTTGAACACGTTGGTTGTAGGCTTGTTCTTGCTGAAAAGTTAGTTATGAGTAATACTTTCCTTTGTTTGCAGTCGGCTTTTATTGGGACCTGCGCGGCGAGTTGTGTGTGAGCCGATACGATACTTTAGTCTGGCGACTTTGCTTATGCAGCCCTCATAAGGACCCGCAGCTTCTCAGAACTATACACACAATTTCTGTTATAAGGTACCAGACTCAATTGCATGTAGCCTACTATTGGTAAGTGTACATGCTTTCTCGATGTGTCGAGTCAAGCGAGTGTGGACAGAAGGGACAGGGCTCTGGCTGCTCGAGCCAGCAACCGCAGGGAACGTCGTCGTGGTCTGTGGCGCTTGAGTCCGGGACAGGGTTGGAATGCTCGGTGCCTTTAGAGTTAAATTGGCTCCAGCCTTCGAACGGAATTGTGCTATTAAACCCAGCTGGGTTTTCATACTAACACTATCATCAATAGTGTCTTTGGCGAAATGTTCTGCACATATTTTCGACCATTTCGACAGCCGAAAATCAGATCTTGTATTGTCTACAAAGCGGACCCACTGTCGCCTTTGAACCCCATTCAGCACTGGGAATCGCAGAAAGGTTAGGTCAGGATTTTTGTCGCTGTTCCTTGTGCAACCCCCAACTACACACGATCGAGGCATAATCTCAGAACCATGCTCATACTGAAATAATATCAAAATTAGTCAAAATAAACAGGAATGCGGAGGAGTTATGTCGACATAAAATCTTCCAGCAGCATCAACTCCACGTACGTATACGAGCATGTGCGATATAGTGTTTGGCTAGTATCAACCGACTCTACACGTGTACGTCACGGGGTCATGTACATACATTTACATACATAATGAGCTTTCGTGAAACAGGATAAATGGTTCAGAATAACGACCCTTTTTTTAAATAAAAAAATCCCCCTCGTCTGCAAACTAATCTCCATCAATTAAAAGGGTATTGTAAACTATCAGAAACGTCCAACAAAAAGTCAAAATGTTACTCGGCGTTTTACTTGCCCTTTAAGTACTGTATTAAAAGTGCTATGAAAATGTCGGTGACAAGGATTACATACCATTACTTGTGCAAAGACATGAAGAGCAATGCTCATGACATGATATTAATAACAAACTTTTGAATCTTGTTCCCAAAGGTGCAAGAAACCCAAACAAAAGGTGTGTGACTGAATTATTTCACCAGATGGTTTCCGGACCAACACGTAAAAACCAAATACGCAAATATATATATATATACACATACATACTAATTCGCGATTAGGTCGACCGTTTTTGAAGACCTTGGGGTTAACCGGTGGCATTAGGGCGACCGTTTGATGGTCGGCTTAACGCAGAACCTCTTTAAATATTAATAATTCTATTGTCAAAAATGAGTTGTATCGATAGAGGATGGTCCAAAATGAAAATGTACCAAATTTCGTGGGGTTTGAACAGGGAATATTTGGGTTAGGTTACATTAAAGTTTACAAGATTTTGTGCACAAGTCTAGCAACAAGCTTCAAAAATGGCCACATTTTTCATGGACAGAGGCTACCCCAGAGACATCACATCAAATGCCTTGCGTCGATCTCAGCCATTACCCTGCAAGACAGCGCTTACTCCATCGACTAAGAATGCCGACAAGCGCATCCCATTGGTCCTCACCTACCACCCGTTTAACCTGCGAGTTCGTGCTATCATCATGAAATACTTCCGCACGCTCCAAGTTAATCCTTTGACCAACCATATCTTCAATGGAGACTCCACTCCCCTCGTTGCTTTCCGACGTGACCAGTCCATTGGACAGACTATAATCCGATCCATCCTCCCACCAGTCTCCGTTGTCAACGACATAATTAACACCGGCACTACAGCCTGCAATTGCCCTCGCTGTAATACGTGCAGGTCCATCCACAATCCCCCCCCAGATCGACGGTCCCAAAGGCAGTTATACACCCAGAGGACAATTCACTTGCATATCTTCCAACCTTGTGTATTGTATCTCCTGCCAACTATGCTGTGTCCACTACATCGGCGAAACGAAGCGTCGTTTGGCAGACCGGTATACTGAGCACCTTCGAAGTGTCCGACTTAATCTCCCTGGACACCCTGTGGCGCGCCACTTCTCCAAGCAACCGCACACGTGTGACAACATGCGCGTGTGCGTCCTGACCATGACAACATTGAACGCTCAGCGCTTGGAGATGGAACAGCGCATCATCTACAAGCTCGGAACGCTCACGCCAGGTGGTATGAATGTGGAATTTTCTGCATTCAAACCACCAGTCCAACTCCCAGCTTCGATGAAGGCCGAGTCAGGCCAAAAATTCAGCTCCAATATTCTTGGTGAGCACTGCTTTAACTTTTATCATACTTTGTACTTTTCATCAGTGCTACGCAGTTCTGCTTCATTTTGTACAATATATATATATATATATATATATTAAGTTGAAAAGTTAAGTTATTATAGTGCTCACGTAATGAAGTTGTCCGAGCTTTCGGTGACGAGCACCTTCCTCAGGGATGTTATGGCGGTGCGTTCTTAGGTGGAATGAACGCGTTGAATTCCACGTTGATGCCGTCGGGGGAGCGCGTTCCCAAGTTGAATGTTATATGCGTTGTTCTAAGGAACGGCGCTGGGCGTCAGTAGAGTCGTTGTCAGGAGGCACAGGATAGATGGTGTCCAATTGGGCATGTAGTCCAAAAGCCGTTGACGGAGATGCAATGTGAAAATCAAACGGGCCATAACGAAGATAGATCTTAAAAGTTCGCAGCGGTGGAATTGGAATATAAAACGTTGAATGCTGCGTAGCACTATGTATAGGTGTTAAGTTGAAAAGTTAAGTTATTATAGTGCTCACGTAAGAACGCACCGCCATAACATCCCTGAGGAAGGTGCTCGTCACCGAAAGCTCGGACAACTTCATTACGTGAGCACTATAATAACTTAACTTTTCAACTTAACACCTATACATAGTGCTACGCAGCATTCAACAAGCCATAATTCCCCTGAAGAAGGTGCATTGCACCGAAAGCTCGGGTAAAACTATCCGGTGAGCACTGTTTCACCTTTACCATATATATTTTCTATGCTCTACAGTGCTACGCAGCATCCCCACATTATATATATATATATATATATATAAAAAAGGACATTTAATAAAAAATTAAAAATATAAAAAGTAGTAACATAAATGTTAAGGTTATTTAAAATTCATTTTGTGTTTTGGTTGTATTAATGTTTAACACAACCAAAACACACAATGAATTGTGTTGTCGGTCTGTGGAAAACTGTCCAGATATCAACAAGCTTTACCCTGCATGATCATGCAGAGTGCAAAATATTAACCCCAACTCCCCAGGGTGTGCAGAAAATCATTGGAGGATTCAGGTTAATAATTAACAATTCAGATGTGTACTACATAGCAATAATTAGACAGGCCTACCACCATAATATTTGCAAATGAGGTAATGCAATCAACAATGGTGTCTTCAGTGTATCAATATCTCAGAGTGCTACAAGTTTAAAGATGTTGGTGATTGCTGAGAGAAGTCTGCTTCATTTTTTATTTTTACGTAGATTGCGTATTGTAAAATCAAACAGCGGGCTAGATGGGACTTGATAAAAATAGCTCTTAAAAGTCACTTTTTTTGTATTTCATGGCAGAAATAATTTGCTCTTTGATTTTGCAATAGGCAATCCACACAAAAATAAAAAATGACGCAGACTTCTCTCACCACTGAACTTCCTCTTTAAAATTTTAAATTGTAACATTAGCCAGAATCCTCACTCTTGTTTCTCTGTTTATGTACAGTTCTTGAAGGTCTTCATCATCACTAAAATTAGACCAGGTGGAGTAGTTTGTTTCTCTCTACAGACAAAAATTCAATGCAAACTGCCAGAATTAACCAAACTATTTGAATTAACCCTCCTATAGTTATAACTATCACAGCCTATCAAAAAATCTACCCACCAACTCTCACAGCTTGTGTGTGTTTCAACCTGTCACTTGATAGGTTTTGATATATAGGGTAGTTTTGGCCCTGAGAGAGGGAGGGTTAATGCAGAAACTGTTTAATAAATGTGAAATTGACATTTTGTTTATCATCACTATTGCATTGACAAACACATTACACACAACACCACATTAACATCATCAGTGCTATTATTTATCATGTTCCTGTCTATTAAACAGTTTATGTCATTAGCATCATTAACACTTTAATATCCCTACAGCCATAAATTTCCCCTAATCAACTTAATCAAAATATTATCCAATTCAAAAACCAGGCCTGTACCCATGGGTCCAACCGTCCAATCCCCCCCCCCCCCCCCCCCCGATTCATAACCTACCCCTAAAGATATTAAATTGTAAACATTAATAACAAATATGTGACCCGCTCTGGAAAAAGGTATATTATGTCGCAAAATATGAAAAATGAGTTTCATGTATGTTTGGAAAGCCCGCAATGTAAGCTTTCATTTGGTACATGATAGAGCTCCAAAGCCCTTTCCGTTCTGGAGATATCGCGTTTTTGCATATTAATTAGTTCTATGGAGTTCAAATTGCACAACAGAGAAAACAGGCATTGAAATAGCTTGTTCCAATACAATGCAATTGAACAATGTACTCTAAAAGGCTTATTTTGTTCACTTTATTCAACATTGTTGCGCACCAAACCTGAAACTTTAGATATTTAAGATGTCATTAAAGGCAAAAAACAAAAAATGAATTTTGACAAAAAATGTCACCCTCTCAACATTGAAAGGGCCATTACACGTAAATGCATAGTGCGACTTATATCACCTTTTTCTGGAGCGGGTCACATATATTATCACAACTATCACTCAGCAGCGTAGCCAGGGCTCTCTCTGTAGGGAGGCGAGTGGGGGGGATAGATGTTCCAGTGGAGGGGTGGCGCCGACAGTATTTTTCTCAATAATACTATTTTCTGCGTTTGCGAAATTTACAGTTGGGAGACGACTGCGGACGCGACAATTATTTATGGGGGAGGGAATCCCCCAACGTCCCCCCCCCCCTTAGCTACCAATCATCGCTTACCTCTATCTTTCCAAGCTTCTCCTGTTTCTTTTTTATGTCCTGAAATGAAAAACAAAATCATTAACGCACTTTTCAAGGTTGAACTGTATGCAAACTTTTGTAAAAAAAAAAATTCTTTAGTAGAACTTAAAGAATGGTTTTACATTATGTAAAAATGTAACAAAGTCATATCAATTCAAATGTTGAATTTTGACTTTTGCACCCAGACTTTCGCCATTTAAATTCAATAACCAATGTGATTTTTTTTTGTGTTTGGTGTAATTTACAACCTGCCAGCTTTTTTGTATCTGAAGTGTTTGAAATACAAGTACATACACAGACATTTTTTGGGAAAAATTTGATGTGAATGAACAAGATACCATTGGCTTGCAGCTGGTTTTGTTTGAGAATTATTTGACTTTGGCTACAAACATTATGCAGGGATGTAGTCAAGTCCACCACAAGTCCCTGCAAGTCTATCACAAGCCCTCCAGTCCAAATACCAATCACAAGCTATTCAAATGAGCTTTGACAACTTAGGCATTCCTTTGTCATTGTTCATCCAGTAACTTGTGACCAGCTTTAGGCCCCCAAAAAAATTGTTTGGTTTTCCTCGACCGCCCACTCCTATTTTTTGGCCTGCGCCAAAACTTCTTTAAACATATTTTTTTCAATTTTGAACATTTTCAAAGGTTGAACTTGCCAATTTTTATCCCAAAACTCGAATTGATTTTGTTATTTGTACTGCACAAACACGACCTATTAAACACTGTGCTATTAAATATCTCGATGGAAATATAACGCACGCTAAAATGTTATGAAAATTGCAGTACGAGAAATAGACTTATTAAAAAATAAAATCTCAATCTTTTCTAACATGTTCTTTATAATTAATCACTCTATTATACACATATGGACTGGCAATGAGGTCACTAGTGCACACCTATGCGCCCCGAGGGACTGTAAGTGACCAGAAGAGAAATAGGACCCTCTTCTGGTCACTCACAGGCCTGAGGGGGGAATAGACGTGCAGTAGTGACCGAATTATGTCAGTCCATATTTGTTTTATAACACACCTCTGTCCAAAATATAGAATAAGAAAATAAGAAACATTTCATGCAGGGATGATTGAACTGTTTTAATTCAACAATTAACTCATCAGCAATTCAACAATTATCTAAAGGAATGCTTCTATTTTCTTTTGATTTAGTGTTCGAGTTGCTGTTCACTGTTCACATTATGTTAGTGTACGCTTTATAGTGATTGATAATACCACACATCCATGAATGTTGTAGTTGAGGGCGCTGTAACCAGTCAAAAATGTTGAGTAAAGTGCCCGATAAGGCACTATACGGGAATTCGCCAAACAAAATTAGAAGCCATTTTTGCTCTGGTGCCACGCTCGCGTGCAGGTTGCCCGCGTTCTTTAATTTCAGTCACGTGTGCATTTTGGCAAGTTGTAAACACCATGTTGGTCGAAGCTGCATCAAGCGCGTGCGTAAAATACGCACGCGAGCATGGTGCCACCACAGTAAATGCTTGTAATTTTGGTTGCCGGATTAGTCTATACTTCGGAAATTATGCGCCCGCGATGTCTTGACGCACATATACGCGACTTTGTTGTGCGATATTGTAGCACAAATCAATGAGCGTCTCGTCGCACGACTGTCGCGTAAATGAAAACGCACCAATTGATTTGCGTGAATTTATAAAATTGTCACGCGACTATGTCGTGTACATGTAAATTGGCCTTCACGCTGATGTAAATTTCATGCACTAGCCTATACATGTATTAGTGAATCCCACGCGACTGTGTTTCAGCCAACCAGGATAAAGAACCATTAAGAGGTGTGTTACAAATATTAATATTTAATAGTTTTGAAATGTTTATTGCTGTATATTACACAAACGATTAAAATGAAGACTCGTGCGTGTGGGTACCAGGTTGTGCGTGTACAGCGTATGTACTATATGTATGACCATGATATGCATGTACAAGCATTGCGGGCAGATAATGCGTGTGACGATCGGTGTTTGTTGTGATCTAGCTTGCAGCGCCAGGCAGGCCGGACCAGGCCGGGCGACTGCAGGCCGAGACAGCACGCACAGCCTTGCATTCAATAAAACACTGTATATACGTTGCATCTTTTTTTGATGATATTAAACTGTTTATACCAACATTTGTGTGTTTGTTTTACTTTGTGTATGGTTTGAAGTTAGACTTCCAGGGATAAAAAAAAAATAAATATGTCACTGTCAAATAATCTCTATCCTGAATGCTTTTATGGATCTCATGTTTGCTCTAGCAATGAAACATACCTCTAAAATTTCTTTCTTCTGTTCTTCTGCAGACTTCACTTCTTTCTTAAACACACCTGTTGCAATTGGTACCTTCTGTTCTGCATTTGAGCACCTGGAGTTTATCAATAATCAGAGACTTCTGATGAATTGTTTAACATCACTAAAAAAGAAGTCGGCTTCTTTTTATTAGAATCACCCAATACAAGGTTAGAAGCAGTCTAGGTAAGGTGTGATGTTCTGAGGTGGTAGAATTAGCGACATTTTGAATTGCAAACCAACCACGCTTACGGTTTTCCTGGGCCCAGATCAAAATAGAGGAAAATTTGTCAACAGATTCCAGAGAAATTATCCACAGTCAGTGAGACAACTTATCTTCCCCTTTGCGTGTGTGATAAACATGAGTGTGATGAACAAGCCCTTTTGTAACAATGACACATTATAAGTTGTCTGCATAAGCACCTTCAGTTCGAATTTGTCCTTTATTGTTCTCTAATCTGCTTGTTTTGTCTACATTGCTCGAACTCGGGAAAGATTCTGCGGAATATAACTTATATGTATCTAACATTCATAAAACTTATGGCAATCATTATAACTGCTGAAGAATTTACTGTGATGACAATCAAAACTACAAAAAAGGAATTTATTATAATATACGAATACGGACTGGAAACAGGAGATTTTCATTTTTCGCGAGATGTAGCCGAGGGAAAAATAGAACACTACACTGAGGAATTATCAAGGAAAGCTAGTTTCACTGTACAAAAACGGTCATTCATAGATTATGAAAATAAATCCGTCTTTTATGTGCATTTTCAATTTTTTTTCTCTAAAAATTATGCGACACCCCAAAACAAAATGTTTTCAACCAAAAGATTGCATGGTGCAAGTGTGATGTACCACTTCAAATTGAATGCGCACTGTTCACTGCAATGCATTACATTGGAACTCTGGTTGCTACGGGTATAGTACTTTGGTAGCCATTGGATAGTGCTTTTGGGTATAGCGAATACCACGTGACACTTTCTAAGCCAACCAAGAGACAGAATCTATGCACAAGATGTTACAATGTGAACTTATACATGTACTAGGCAGATAATTTGACTTTGCCAGTGTTTGTCTATTCAAAGTGATTTTCCGGAAGACTAGGCAATGTCATTTCAGCTGCTGACAGTTAAATGTAAGTGCATGCAACACTCTGGGACTGAATCAGCCTAAGGAATAATTACAGTGGCCAAACTTGTCGCAACATTTGAAAAATGAGTTGTATACATTGCTGAATTTGTCATCCTAAGCTTTAATTTGGTGTAGGTTTGACCCCTGTGGCATTTTGTTTTCGAGATATCTTGCCATTTGTATACTCATATTTTAGAATTTTACGTAAGTGCATTTAGAAATAAAGCCTTCTAAACACAAAAAGTGCAAGGAAATGAGATAGAAGTAATTTCTATCAACATTTTTTTTTCATCTTTATTCATCAATATTAATGTTCTGAAAATAAACTATGAAAATATAAATATAACAGATGCCAAAAAACAAAAAACATAACAAATTCACTTATGTAAAGATTTTTTTCCACCCACTTTATATAAAAATGTGTTTTTTACATAACACCGTTTTTGTAGAGCGGGTCACAATTGTGCTAAAAAAATTTAGCCTATTGTACTTTCTTCTGGAAGTGTCCCCTACATAAACTGGTGCACTCCCTGCAAACTGGACCCCAGTTATGAAGCTGGCCGAGTGATAAACCTCATCAGCATTTTACACAAAGCACAGCACAAACATTATGCAGTGTCTTCCAAAAAGGTAACCCCAAAACAGAGGGAACATATGACAAAGATATGTGCATAATGAACCATTATTATGTTTTTTTATGGATTTACCTTAAACTATGAGTGATATCTTGAATAAATTTTTCTCTGGTCATGCATCACTGACTTCCAAAATGGTACGTAAACTTACTTGTGACATTTTGGCGTAATGTTTTACACATTATGAGCTCATCCAGACGTAAAAATGATTGAGTCGGATCAAGGGACATTGTACTTGTAAAAAAGTGGAACAAAAACCATGATTTTACTTTCAAAAACACGAACAAAATAGGATTTCTTTCAACTGATGATATTCTTCATTAAGGATTTAACCAGTGATGTAGTCGAGACCATCACAAGACCATGCACAAGACCATGCACAAGACCAGCTTGTTACAGGCACAAGTAACAGGCATAAACCATGATAAAGGAATGTTTTTATTTATACAGTTAATTTGAATAGCTTGAGACTTGAATTAAGACTGAAGGTCTTGTGGTGGTCTTGTGTTGGCCATGCAGGGTCTTGCAGGGTCTTGTGATGGTCTCGACTACATCACTGGATTTAACATCTTCTGCACTGACTCCTTCCACATGTGCTTCTGCCCTTTCAACACACAGGCCCTAATTGTTCCAATTTAGCCCCATGGTCCTGATATTTTTGCATATTCACCCAAATCGTTTTCTTGGGTGGAAGATCCCTCTCAGGGAAGCTCTCTCTGTAAACGCATCCCAAGTAGCTTGTTAGCTTCTTGTCTCTTGAAATTTCCTCACCACAAACACTCATTGTTCAGTTGTTACTTGACCCATTCTGCAAACTTGAATTTTCCAGAGTCTTTTCTCATCCACCGGACTCTTACCAAAGGGAACACTGAATAACATAACAACTTAATTCCCAACCCAACCTAACAATCATGATGCCAATGCCAAGCTAACAATTGATAATTGATTTCACAACCTGTCTTAAGAAGGTTTTTACACACCATTTTCACGACAATGAAGTCAGTGATGCATGACCAGATAAATGCATCCAAAATATGAATGGAAAGCTTATTACCCCTAGTTTATCATAAAACCACAATAATGGTGATTATGTACACATGTCCATAGCTTGGTCATATTTTCTCTGTTTGCGGGTGGGGGACACATTGTACAATGACAATGAAAGACTATCAGACCTGTTGTGTGTGTTGTCAGTGTTCATGCTGCACTGCCAATCATCAGGGAACACACGGTTGATGTTACTGCTAGAAAATGGCATGATTCTCCACTTCAGGCAGGCATCTTGGGCAGATTGAAAACACGTCGATTATTTCATTTGAGAGCAAAAGACAACAGACAAAAAACAAAGGAAGTGCACTGCAAGACTGAAAATAATTTAAGTGCAGTTGGTGAATTTCAAAAGTGCATTAAATGACATCAGAAATGAGTTAAGAGGCAATGCCAAAATGAGGGAAAAACAATCAGATAAAATGAATTCTGTATGCAAATTCATTAAACAAAATCTAGATGCAGGTTTATGGAATACACTGCTCTCATAACAGCATTGCTGAGGCCATCCAAATTGTGGTCAGTCGCCAATTATACTGAAAAATCTCTTTGAAGGTAGCTGTAACAAAATGTCTTTCATAATGTTGATACTTTACAGACATTTTGGATCATTCTTTGTGGCATTCAAGGCACTTTTCAAACACTGTTTATACTATTTCACTTTTTTATTTATAGCAAACAAGTGAAATTGAAGGCAGACAAAAAACCAATAGGGGATTTTAGTTTTCAAGCGTGAAGCCCCAAAATTGGACAACCCCATTTTCTCATTTTCTGATCGCAGAAATTTTGGTTTTTACAAGACGCGACGCGACACCTGTTTTCTTTTTTAACTCAATTTTCTGCTAGCAGAAATTTGTGGACAACCCAATTTTCTCATTTTCTGATCGCAGAAATTTTTGTTTTTACAAGACGCGACGCGACACCTGTTTTTTTTTTTTAACTTAATTTTCTGCTAGCAGAAATTTGCATTTTACTTAGACGACTATTTCGGCGCACCAAAAGTGGACAAGTAAAAATCCCACTTTTGACTAGATGTAACGCACGCACCCCCTCTGTTCGTATTATGTACATGTGCATGGGCCCCATACATTTCTACAGGGCCACTGATGTTTGTCCTTTGTTGTTTCGTAATCACCGCAACTGAGCTTCCCACACCTGGTTTGGGCATTTTCTATTCGGTTACCCATGTATTGCACATCTTTCCAGCCATCTAAAAATGTTTTATTGTGATAAATAAGTGGGCCCCAATGCCTGTCATCTTGAAAACGACGAGAATTTTGCCTAATAAATTTCAAAATATATGTCATATTCTGTTGACGATGAAAAAATCTTTCAACTCTTAAAGATTACTTGCTTTTGGGTGTAGCACCTCGAAAAATAGATTTATAAATTGAATTGATAATTTTCTGCTAGCAGAAAATTTACATTTTTGAAAACGGTTTGGACATCAAAAATAAAAAATGCAGAAAATTGAAAAATGGGGTTGTCCACTTTTGGGCCACCATAAAATTGTGCAAGTGGAAATTAGGATTTTTACTTGTCCACTTTTGGAGCACCGAAATAGTTGTCAAAGTAAAATCAAAATTTCTGTTTGCAGAAAATGGGGTTGTCCACTTTTAGGGCTTTATATTCAAGCTCGATTAGGTTGTTAATTTGTGTCGAGTGCTCTTTGAAAATAAAAAAATAAAGAAATGGCAAAGAGACCTGAGATAAAGCATACTGATAACTTGGACACCCAGCACAGTTCCTACCCCTCTCAAAGTTTTGCATTGTTTTGCAAGGGCAGTTCGTGAAAGCCTGGTACACAACTCACCACACTGCACTAAAACTGGTGTCTGCATAGCTCTCTTCCGAAGGAACTTTGGGTCGTCTGATGGTGGGTCCTTCCAATTCTGACTGATATAGCCAAAGTTCTCCCAGAACCTTGTCACACCAATAGATGCTGTTCATATGAAAAGCAAATAAAAATCATTCGGCAATCTCATCTAGAAACACATCTAGAAACAAGTCTGTTTCAATGAAAGAACACACTTAGGTTTAGAATAAATATGTTCGTGACCTAACCAGATATTTAAAGTAATGCTGAAAATAAAGCTTACAAAAACAGGTCAAAAATAACTCTGGTAAAAATCTCAATTCAAATCTCGGATTAAAAATTACCCCATAAGTTGCACACCCAGGATTTACCCCGGAAGTGGGGGGAGGGAGAAGATTTCAGGATTTGTTTTTCGTCAAACAATCCACAAGGGAAACTGACGAGGTAAATTTGATTGAATTTTCAAAGTGAACAAAGAAAACTGGCAGGAGCGGGATTCGAACCTGCGGACTCCAGACTCCTGTACCAGTGCTCTACCAACTGAGCTACCTTGCCCTATGTTGGCAATCTCCCAAATTGTCAGTATCTGTTGGGGTTGGCGCTAGTCAGAAGTCATAAACCCAGAATGCCGCACAGCCAGGGATCACGCCCAATTTTACGATACAACCTGGGAAACGACAGTGTGGGGATCACGCAATGAGGATACGACTTTCTAACTTATAATTCGTCAAACAATCCACAAGGGAAACTGACTAGGTAAATTTGAATAAATTTTCAAAGTGAACCTGCGACCTCTGGAATCAAGATACTGACAATTTTGGAGACCGCTAACACAGGGCAAGATAGCTCAGATGGTATTCCGGAGGTCGCAGGTTCAAATTTCTTTGTTAACTTTGAGGATTTGTTTTTGCTCAACATTTCTTTTTTTTAACCTGCCCCGAAATTGTTTCCATATGGAAACTAATTTGAACAAGGTGGTTCTCGAACCACGCGTCTCGCCTGCTTTAGTTTTGTGATTACCCGGGAAGAATGCAGGGGCACTGATAACGGTTAAAGGAGCAAGGGTTAGTGTAAAAAGAGAATGAAATGGTAAGTTATCACGAGCAAGAACCGATGAGCATGCCTAAAACAATGGTGAGTGACAAAAGCAATGTGGAAGGAAAATGTTGTCCAAAGTTATCAAAGTTTGAGTGGGGTGTGAGACGAGAGAGGATGAAAGCACAGAGATTACTGACATGACCATCATATAAAGGTTATAGTGCATGCATGAACCAAGTTTGAATCCAATTGGACTTCCAGTTTTCAAATGGGACAAGTTGGACATTTCCAGCCTATTTTACAACTTGGCCTCAAATGACCTTTGACCTCAGTACTTGACCTTTGACACGACCATCATATAAAGGTCGCACTATTGAATGTATGACCCAAGTTTGATTACAATTGGACTTCCACTTTCCATATAAGACCGATTTTACAATTCCAGCCAATTTTACAACTTGACCTCAAATGACCTTTGACCTTAGTACTTGACCTTTGACACATGCATCATATAAAGGTTGCAATATTGAATGCATGACCCAAGTTTGATCGCAATCGGACTTCAACTTTGCATATAAGACAAATTTTTCAATTCCAGCCCATTTTAAAACTTGACCGCAGACGACCTTTGACCGCAGACGACCTTTGACCACAGATGACATTTTACCTTTGACCGCAGACGACCTTTGACGGCAGACGACCTTTGACACAACCATCATATAAAGGTCGCACTATTGAATGCATGACCCAAGTTTGATTGCAATCGGACTTCAACTTTGCATATAAGACCAATTTGTCGAAACTTTATAACCAAAATGACACATACGGACGGACTACGTACAGAAATAGTGATTGCATAGTCTCTTTCTAAACTTCGTTCAGGCGAGACGGCAAAAAGGGGAGGCCCTATGGCTCTTCCTGAGACATTATACATTTAGTAGCTGTCCATCCATAACAGGGTTTTTTACCCCTACATGGATATTCCATTGGCTGTGTTTTTCCTCCCTACCCACTACTTTGCCTCCTTCTTCAACCCCACCCCATGATGGTGGGGGAGGTTTTTCAACCCACCCCATGCTGCATTCAATGTGTACCTTGGCCCAAGTGACTCTTCAAAAGTTCAGCTGCCAATACCATCCCTAGGCCATCATATTGCTATGAAGGGTTTTTCCTGCCTAAGTACTTAACTATCAGTATTCTAGTTCAATTTCTTCAAGGTAGACACTGTGTATTCGATTTCCAGGACCCACTAGCTGTATAATGCTACAAGCTGTCACAAGAAAAAACATGGAGATTTCTTGTGGGGATTGGTAAGGAAAACATGATTTTGTTTACACTGTCCATGGGCACATGTTTAAAATGCTTACAGTTCTTTGAAACATTTTTGGAAGTTTTGGATAATCATTAATTAATCCCGCTAACCCCCTCCAAATATTTCACAGGTAGACATTTTTTCAGAGAAAAATGTTGGGGGTGCTTTTGGGAATTCTCGTTGCCCCTTTTTTCCAAAATATTTTCCTACCAAAACATTCAACTTTTAGGGGTGATCCCGGAGAAATCTTGTGTACACCACTGCACTTTCACATTTTTTGAGTTTTCCTCCTACATCATAAGCCGATCAATATCTTTTCCAAGTTCTCTGGATAAGTTCTAGCATAAAGTAATTATGTTTGCTTCCTCAGAAAGCATGATTTAATACCCGAGAAAATAAATGACCCACTGCACTATTTTAGAGCAAAACCACATATAGCTTTGAGATTTCCTTAATGCAGGGGTTGAATTTCAGGTTAAAATCTACTTGACAGCTGGGCTAGTAGCACAAAAATGTTACTAGATCGGAAGGTATTTCACAAGACCAATGGTAATAAAGAGAACACGCAGTGTTTTGAATATAAGTGTGCTGTTTTAATTTTTTCCCCTTTGCTGACCTTGTTGGGAGAGGGGTTAAAAATGCTGTTTTTATTGAAACTCCCTACCTCAAAACTAAAAATGACCATTCCAGAAATTAAGTTTTTTTTCAGTTCACCAGATTTAGAAAAAAAATGAACTTTAGTGATACCATTTCACGCAGTGTATGAAAAAAATCACTAGACCACCGGACTAGTTCGGTTAAGAGTTCACTAGACCAACGCTAATGCACCTGTCTCTAAACCAGATTATTACTGTGCACAATATATTTTACTTTATTTTTAACTGCAATAATCCTCAAATACAAACCTATGTTGATATCCTTCCAATACTGCACCATGTGTTCTCCCAATGCCTTCAGTAGATGCCGGTATTCTTTAGCATCAGCAAAGTCTTGCTTGTTGTGTGTGGGTTCTAGCACTAGGTAGGGTACGTCAACAAAACCCACGACTCCACTACATTGCCTATACAATATACAACCACATACATAATTGGTGATGACCAGCGCCGTAGCCAGGGCTCTGTCCATAGGGGGCGAGGGGGGGAGGGGGGGGGGGGGGTGGGCTGGGGCTGGATGTTACATTGGGCAGGGGGAGGGGGCCCTCACAGGATTTCTCTTATTAATGCTTTAATTTTCTCCGTTTGCGAAATTTTCAGTAGGGGCTAAACACGCTGATGACGACTTCATTACACAATATGACAATAATTGATGGAATTGGTTATATTTGGAAAAATAATCAATTTCATTATTCATACATTTGTTTTAAGCTGCAGTCCTGATATGTAGGCACATAATCTTTCTGCTTCCTCAGTTTCCTACATCAAGTAGTTTTTCATTTTAACAAATGGGTAAAAAATTAAAATGATATTAAAACAAATTGGAATTATATTATTTCATTTATATGAAATTATCAACAAATTAGAAGTTTACAACTTACACTCCACCATCAACTTGAGGTCCCACTCTTTCATACATTTTGATTAGTCTGCCACAGTTGTAGATGAAGACACCATCATATCTTCGATTGCTCAGGTTGATGCCAAAATGGAAGTTAATTGTCTTTGGTTCTTTGAGGGATTTCTGTTGCTTCTCGGCAATCTTTTTCCTGATATTGGCAAGTTGTCTGAGTTCAAAGGCTTCTGTGTGAGCCTGCCTTGTCTGCGCCTGTTGAAGCAAATATATGTAATGTGTTTTTCATAGACCCTTCACACTCGAACGCTTCACATAAACTTTCCATAATATATCAAATATCTCGAACAACACCAAAAACATTTATGCTTGTTTGTCTTAATAATGTGTACAAACATGCACATACCAATATTGTTTATCTTTTGGGAAATTTGGGTGTTCCGGCCACACGGCCCGAACACCCAAATTCCCAAAAAGACAGGGTTGTTTGATTTAAATCACTCGATTTAAATCATTGATTTAAATCAACGGAAAATAATTTTAAAAAACACTAATAAAAATCACGTTTTTATTTTTTTTTTATTTGTTATTTTTCAATGTAAAAACAATGTCCGTTATTCAAACCTGACTTTCATTAACTTAAATCACCTATACTCACTCTGAAGGGATGTATAAGGCCAGTTTCCTGAAACATTGTACAATGCATATGATTCTGAAGTAATGTACATGTACTACATACATGTACACGTACAATGTACATGTATTATACAGTATTCATCTGTTACATGTACATAGTTTAACTCAATGCATGTAATGTGCCTATCAAGTATCAATGCATGTTTGTGCCTACCCCCGAACCCCCCCCCCCCCCCCCCCCCCCCCCCCCCACCCTACCACCTACATACATGTAATAGCATCAACATTCTAATTCCCACCCTATAAGGTGGGGGTGTCCCCACCCATTTAGGTTGAGATTGTTGCTAGATTTTTGAACCAGAGGTGGGGATTTTGTCACTTCAAAAGTGACAATCCCCACCTCAGAGCTGGGATGGCCCGGGGGGGATCGGGGGGGGGGGGGGGGGGGGGGGGTCGGGGGGGATCGGGGGAGGGGCGTTGGAGAAACAATTGATAGGCGCATAAGCTCAATGTAATGTGGGCATAACTGATTATATAATTGAAAACAAGATCAGAGATGGAAGCTGAATATTAAACCTAACATTGATTTACTATCCATGATGACAGTCCTCAATTCTCAGATGATGATTTTTCACACACTCTAGGGTTATAGAGTACCGAAGTGATGACGTCAATCAATGCAATGTTTGGAACCAGAAAACATTCTAAACTGCATGTGTTTGGAACCATTGCCGCGGCAACTGACGTCAGACGTCGGTACTCTATTAGGGTTTGTAACATTGTATGCAATCTGTTCTAACTCTAAGAAAATCAACACATTAAAGAAAACTAAACATACTGTAAATGCCTACATGGTGATATTTATGGTGGCTGATGCATTAGTTTTATTCCACCATGGTTGTGTAGAGTGGGGGGGGGGGGGTTCCTGTTATCAACTTGGATGAGAAATGTGCAGTATGATGGTGATGCTGTAACACAGATTTTAAGACAAACTATGTATTCTAGAAAAGAATATGATAAATGAAAGGGATTTCAGTACTGATTTCATGAACAATTGTGTGTGGTTATACTGTCAATGATGGTCATTTCAATTGACTTATTTGAATCAAATGTTTTAAGCAAATGGTACAAGGGTAAACAAAAATCAAAAAAATCGATTTAAATAAAAAAATCTGATTTAAATTTGAAAAATCTGATTTCTTTTATTTATTTTTTTAAATCATGATTTTTATCAACCCTGCCAAAAGATAAACATTATTTTTTTTTAAAGAATCGGTGAAGGCCCACCATCTTGTACATTGATATGCCTCCCATTTGAAAGTATAAAGCCTATTGAAAGCACGCTGAAAGAAAAATTGGAACTACACCCGCCCCCTCTTTTTTTATATTTTGCTGGGCCAAAACGTTTTAGAGTACATTTCTTTAAAAAAAATGTTTAATTTGGACAGGAAAACTTTGATACGCACCCCCACCCAGCTCTACATTACATACCTTATGTGGACATTCCTTTGTATTCGTGTAGTTGAGAATTGTCGGGCAAAATACTAATTATTCTCACAACCAGGAAATATTTTCAACCCAAATTTGTGACTGTGGTCCCCTCAAGTGTCACCCTTCACTTTTTCAAATGTAACCCTACCCCAATTTTACCTCTAGACCCCTTTTTCCAAAAGTGCAAAACCTTGTGTGGACCTGAGTCAGGTCCACATAAGGTCTCTTATCTATTGTTCACACCCAACTCTTTTGTTCACAGGTCCACATAGAGTATGCAACACTCGTACACACATATCCACGTTTTTGCATCCCTGTGGAGACATGGCATTATTCTCCCCTTTGTCCTGTACTTAAGCAAACCCCCATAGACTTTGTACACAAAATTCCTTGTGGAGACAACCTAACCCATAGAATTGCCCTGTGGAGACCTATTCAGTCCCTTTGTCTCTATTGTTTTCATGTCTCCACAGGGTACGGTATATCTCTCCAAGTGTGTAAATACCAGCAATCGTGGACCTCCTATTGTTTATACTTTAATTTTTTTGGAAGGCCTCACATATGTTTTATACACGTTTTTCAATCGTGGACGTTCAGTCAATCGTGGACCCTTTGTCTACGCCCTAACCTTTTTGTCCCTCGTCCACGATTGCTGGTATTATGTACACACGCAATCCTGCATAAGATATATCACAGATATACTATATGTATTGGAAAACATTAATTTCCTCTAGATGGCACTCGTAATGATTACAGTCTGCAATTTTACTTTTCAGTTCTAAACATCTTGGTTACCAACCCTTTTGTCCTTTGGGCCTCCCTGTCCATATTTCTTTTCCAGATCACAAGCTTTGCTTTCTGCTTCTCTCGCTTTCTCATTGGCTACATAGTAAGATTAAACAAAATTAATATACACCATGTAATACGCAGAGTCATAACCATGTACACACCACTCAAAGATATTCCTTACAAGGCTCAAAGAGTCTAATGACATGTGGAAATACATGTATCCTACTTCATCCAAGGGTTAATTAAGCTCAAAACGGGTAATGAAGAGGTTGACTCAACTAGATTGTCTCAAGGATTACCTTTGACGGGTTGTTGTTCTTACCGGAAATATGACAAACCCAGTGAGAAATGAGATACATGTAAAGCTTGCTGGCCTAAAATGTAAGTATGCTTGATGTAAAAGGAAGCAATCACATACAACAGTGACTGCTGGTCTACTTTTGTTTTCTATTTTGCACCTGTAATATTAACTGCACAAATTTGTATCAGGGCTGATCAAGCATAGACTAAAAAGTCACAGTAGGCACTGACAAAAGTAAAGCTCCTGGCAAAAAAAGGTCTGCAACATTATACAGAATGTTGTCAGCACAGACTACAAAGCTAGGGCTGTGCGTCTGAACTGGGTACCCGAACAAATCCGAACGTTTATGACACTTGCAAAAATGCAATTTACGCTGTAATGCTATAGAGCTTATTGTACACACTTGCATCTTAAGGCAACATAAAATATATTAGTTGTTTCTCATCAGAACCCTTGTGGCGAAAAGGTCCGTCAGGGCAATTTATATTTTATATTTTATAGAATACAAATTTCCGTATACCCAAGAAAATATGTACGTCAGGACCTTTTGTATTTTATAATTTGTACACAGCATTGAGTTACATCCATTCAGTTGGGATCGCAATGTTTTATTCAGAACAAAGAATGAACATAGTAAAATAGCATGCATGACTATTTATCAGCAAAACCAGTAAACTAAACAAAATAAATATGCAACTGACTTGTTTTTGCGTTCACCATATCACAAACTGCTGTGCCGTGGTACTGGTAGGTACGATAAAGTATTCCATGCCGTACAACGGTGTGCCCGGCCAACTAGCAGCCCCCATGCACGGTGCGTAACACGCTGGCCACACGTATAATTTTCCACACAGCCATTTATCACAAACTCAACCACTGGTCCACTTCTTGTCGCAATTTGTCGAAAGTTTTGATTTAAATAGTTGACTGTCCTTGTTGATCCAACTGTTTGTTGGTTTCAGCGGGATTTTGTGGACAATTAATCTTGTCGATTTTCTGGACGAATCTTATCGAGTATGAGGTTCCAAAATCATTTTGCAATTGCATGTAAGCATGCGTGTCTAGCTACTGAACTTGATACACGGGCATTGTTCACTACGCGCAGGTGGAACCCGACTATGAATTTCGGTGTTGCATGATTTATTGTCCCCCAAACAACGGACTCGCTCTGTACAATACGCACGCTCAAAAGGTCCCCCCACCGAGTCCATGCTTTGCTGCATGCGCATGTATTCCCCGCCAGGCCAGCCGAACATCGACAAGACGTATACGATCTTTGTGTATACCAAGTGATTCAGACACGGATTCAAATAGCACGCGTCGTGCTGGCCAAGGAACAAAATGTGTGTGTGCGCACTGTGTATGATACCAAACTATAGTAGATTTTTTTATTTTCCCGGCTTCTGGCACATGGCCACTTACGTTACTATCATTACAGTAGAGTTCACAGGGCCCGCTGTTGGGTCAGGTTGCCAGTGAGTTTTAACTGGCATTGTTTATAACAGAGTGTTTTATAGCGTATATAAAAAATAAAAAAACATTCTGCTCGGAATTTCTGGGTGTCCGGTACATTTATATTTTAACTTTTATAATTATAAAATATAGAAAAATATCCACCCGGCACGAAAAATCCGCCCGGCCGCTGATGAGAAACAAGTAATTTTTTTTAGGTTGCCTAATTGCTGCATTGATGCACTGATGTGGTAGTCTTAACAGCAATTTCTGAGATTACAATTTTGGGATTGGCTTTCTTGAACGGGTACCCGGCTACCTGTGCTTTTTTCAGTCAGGTACCCGATTCCTGTACTACCTGTAAATACACACCCTGTTTGTGTTCCTTCCTCCATGCCTATACAAAGCTGTAAGCATCTAATCCCCATCTGCCGATTGGCTGAATTACCTCTACCTTGCCCAAACCATACAAAACAAAGTGCCATCTAACTTTCACAAAACACTTCCAATATGCATAAATTATGGGGGAGGGTGTTAAAACAAGTTCTGCATTAAGCCTGCCAACATTATCATGCACTAGGAATGACTTACCAACTTTCGCTTGATGGACTGCCTCTGCAGTCTTGACCTCTGACCTCGTCTTGAAGCGAGTGGATGTGTATTTGTATAGCCTACAAGGAATCAAGATGCATTCAGACATGAAATGGTAATTTAATTTCTCGTCGGATTAAATAAAGAGAATGCAAGCTGCTCTTCAGCATATCTTGCCACATGTATATTTACATTGCAATGTGAGCCCTCGTTACTGGCATGATCCACCATTATTTAAATTCAGGTCATGCTTTGTTGCAGTAGTACAATATGTCAATAATGAGAAATTATACAAATGTTATACATTCTTCAGAAATGTACTAAAGACTAAGCAATAACTGGAAAATTGATGAAACAAAAAAATAACTCTTCAGCATGAAATCAATATTAGACATTTGATCACTGTGGCGCTCAGTAAGTAGAGGGGAAAAACCCGAGGTACCTGACCGTTCATGTCCGGAACCGGTTCCAGATTATGGAATCGAGTACCCGTACAACTTTACATTATCGCATCGTAACCTCCCAGACAATGAAAAAAGGAAAAGGTATTTAATGTCATTTGTTGGGAATTTTCAAAATTAAAACCCGACTACATGGGAAACCAGCACAGATTTTTACGTTTATGACGCTCACGAAAGTTGACAATAAAGGGAATTTAAAGGTCATGGTTTTGTAGTATGGGTATGGATAAACAGCCTCGACAACTTCCGAGATTATAAGTTTTGGGTTGGGTTTCTTTAACGGGTACCCGGGTACCTGTATTTTTTTCAGTCGGGTACCCGGTTCTTTTACTACCCGTAAATGCACACCCCTACTACATGTACCAATGTTGATGATCATGATTATATTTTATCCAATTTGGATAAGGGTTACTCAGTTGGCGCTGTCTTTTTAGATTTAACTAAAGCATTTGATACTATTGATCATCGTATTATGTTAGCCAAATTATCCGAGTATGGCATTCATCAGGGGAATAAACTAGCCTAGTTTGAAAACTATTTGACTGATGGGGGAACAAGTTGTTATTAATTTGGTGAAATCTAACATAAATACGATAACCCATGGAGTCCCCCAGGGTTCCATTCTTGGCCCCTTGATGTTTGTTATTTTTATCAATGACTTATCAGATTCAGTTTCTTAAAGTAAGATTGTGTTATATGCTGCCGACACTGTAATTCTTTATGGTTCAGATCAATCATATACTCTAAGTCGTGAGCTTACAACTATTTCGGACCGGATGTATTTACACAAATTAACTTTAAATGTTTCCAAGTCCAAGACTATGCTTATTAATTCGTCTCTTAAACCAAAACAAAATTGGCTTGTGGTTTTAATGCTAGACTTAACAGCGATGTTCTCAAAACTGTTGCTGAATTCAAATATCTTGGTTTTAGGCCATCAGCCTCGGTAAAAAAATTGGGCCACCGGTATCAAATGATCGAGAGGAGTAATGTTCATAGCGATTTTTGGCAAGGTATGCACACCTCGAGTTGGAAAATGTGTGATAGTATTGCAGCGTGAGCGGTGGCAGCTTTTTAGTTGTTATCACTTTTTAATTTGTTTTCTCAAAATGGCCGTCAATATGCTTGTTATCGGATTCATTACATGTATATGTGGTAACAAGCATTTTGGCGGCCATTTAAAAAAAGAAAAAGGTGATAACGCCCAAAAAGCTGCCACCGCTGCAATGCTATCACATATTTTCCAACTACCCCAGGGGTGCATACCTTGCCAAAAATCACCATGAGCATTAATCCCCTCATTTGATACCGACCAACCCCCCGGGCTAATGGATTTTGTTGTATGATTGCAACCTCACATGGAATAAGCACATTGAGGCCTTGTGTTGAACCATGGTTGAACAAAGTACATTGTAGCACAAAAACTTAGAGTGCTTCAACGATTACGATTTTGTTAATCGATCTACTCTCCGTATACTTTATAATTCACTTGTTCTCCCCATTTAGATTATTGCCTCCCAGTTTAGTTGAACACTTCTGAAAAATATCTCAAAAAGATCCAAATTTTGCAAAATCTTGCTTCTAGATTAGTTTTGGGTTGTCAAACGAGATTTGCATGTCGATGATTTGTACAACAGACTTGGATGGATGACCAATGTAATTTGTATTAGGTTGCCACATTTTTGTTTAATTGCATTAACTGATCAGCTCCTTTATATATGTCTTCAAAAATTCACTCATATATAAATGTTCATTCCTATAATACCCGTTCCAATGTGAATAATAACATTGCCTTTAACTCCATTAATTCCAATTTCGGTAAACGTATGTTTACCTTCAATGGTGGTCAAATCTGGAACAACCTTCCTCTGATTTTAAGAGATTCTCCATCGACATCAGTCTTAAACCTAAAGAAACATATTTTAAATTAAGTATAATCTATGGACCCCACCGAAGCCACCATTGGGTCCTACATGTATTTTGATCTCAGTGTTGTAGATTCTTTTACCTCTTTCCTCATGACTGATATCCACTATTTTTAGTTTATATTTTGTGTACTGTTTAATCTTGATGGCCGTTTTTTTGCTTTTAATTTTTGTTATAACGCTGTGTATATTATTTCTATTTTCTTTCTTATCTAATTTTTGCTCTTCCTATTTGCCCGGGTAATTTCTAACCCTGCTCGCGAGGTGGGTTAACCCACCAATCTCGGGGTTAACGACGACCTTGAGACGATTCTCCGGGTTAAACCATCCGTAGTGTGAATGCTCGCCGGGTTTTTTTCTACCCGGGTAGGTGGGTGGGTGCGAAGGTGACGTAATTTATTAGTATGGCCGCCGTGGCTGGTACTTCGCCTTTA
Organism: Hippasteria phrygiana; assembly: GCA_037893225.1. Taxonomy (NCBI): domain Eukaryota; kingdom Metazoa; phylum Echinodermata; class Asteroidea; order Valvatida; family Goniasteridae; genus Hippasteria; species Hippasteria phrygiana. Next base: position 80,129 of record JAZGUH010000331.1, read on the forward strand.
AGGCGAAGTACCAGCCACGGCGGCCATACTAATAAATTACCAGTATTACCAGTATTATTTTACTCGGCGCGCCGAGAGCCGCCGCGGCGCAGCACGGCGCCTTTTTCAAGGCTTGGTTTTCACCTCAAAGTGCGGCGCAGCCCGGCGCCCAGACCAGCCTCCAGCTCATTATAACGATTGTTATGTAAATGAGAACATACGAAGCGCGCCGCGGCGCGCTGTGCTACATTTATACAAGGCGAGCCGCCGCGGCGCGCTGCAATAACCAAAGGTTCAACCAAGGCAAACAAAAGTGCATACACTCAGTGATGGAAATAGCTGGATTTGCATCGCAAAAGGCAATACATTTTTAACAAAAAGCGAGACAAACTTGAAAACGATTAGCAGTTTTTGCGAATGAAAATTTCTCATAAGATCATGCAGAACGACGGCCGACGCTCGACACCCCTACCAAGTGCGGTGACGACGGAAACTTTAACTTTGGATGTAAAATTATTTAATAAATCGAACTCGCCCACTTTTTATCCGATCCGTTTAAATCAACCCGCTGGCGCAATCTCACCCCCAGTCAGTCTGCGGTTTCTTTCAATGGTTTTGCGCGATAAGGACAGTTTGGGAAACGAGGTTGCTGCAGTTTTGTGTGGAGATTAGTACGTGTAGTTCGGTACAGTACCATGTGGGCGCATCGTTCACAAACCACATACACCTTTACGGCGTTCGTTATGCCGACATGAACTATATGCTCCATGGTGACACGATCACGTTTGACGCATGTATACGCTGCATACTGTACTGACCACTGGCGATGCATAAAATGTCGAAAGTACCGTCGAATTTCACCGTTGGAAAATGGCAGAAACATATGCCATGGTTGAAACAGGAGGATCAGTCGAAGGAAATCATCCGTTATTGTACTCTTTGCTGATCACAAGAAGCCAAAATTAAAAGCTGTGCGGAATTTTCGTATGCTTTCATTTAATCGATCCATTCATTCACGCTATTCGCCGATCATAATTGCATGCAGCGCTCAGTATGCGTCAAGATCAAGGAATGTTCCTGGAACTCTTGACAATATTTTCAAAACAACCCCAGTCAGGCTTTTGCAATAATCAACTTCAGGGACTGAAATGTAAATGGTACGCAACCTCGTCTTTAAACCAAGTAAAAAAACGCCAGTTGATCGTCCCAACATTCTTTTTTTAAAGCCGCAGTTTTTAATTTTGTTCCTCTCATATTTTTATTTCCTGATAATTTAGACTTCTACAAAGCCAGCGCGAACGGTATATAGTAGCTAAGTAGCTAATAAAAAGCTGGTGGTCATTCTGAACTAAAAAATTGGTGACCATTTTTAATTTAAATGCTAGGTGGCCATCTTAAAAAAAAATTGAAAGGCCCTCATCCTCCTCTTTCTGGAAAAAAAAACCGACGATCAGCTGGTATTTTTTACTTGGCCGGATTGTGTAAAAATTATTTGTTTTTGAATCCAACACAGATTACATTTATAATTACACTGTGCAAGAACCAGAACACTGCAAGAACCAGAATCATGCTGCAACTTTTTTGTTTTCAATAAGAATGCAATACATTGCTTTAATATCTTCAGCACATACACACATCAATCAATATTAAAAGTGTTATAAAAATGATTCATATAATATTGAGTTTGTCGCAATTTCTTTTTTGGGCTAGTCATTTTTTGCTAGTCAGTATGCGTCAACTTCAGGGGCTAAAATGGTACGCAACTTGTGAAAAATCCACTTTAGATATATGCATTCCCCAATTACCTGATTTTTTGTATCCTCATCTTTAGGCCAAGTTAAAAAAAACACACCAGTTGATCGTATCGGCTCCGGTGCTGGAGCTGACGGAGGTGGAGCTGGCGGAGGTAGTCAGCCCCGGTGCATGCTGGAGCTGGCGGAGGTACAGCCGGCTCCGGAAATTATCATGGAAGCTTGTTGAGTGTGTTTTGTACAAATATATTTTTTTTGGTCGGTCGATCGATTGATTGATTTTTTTATGAGGGAGGGGGTAAGGGGTGTGTGGGGGGTGGGGGTGGGATGAGTAGGCACCCTCTGCACAATTAAACCAAACTAGTATACATGTACTGCAATAAACATTATAAATACTGGCGAACAATAAATCCATGAACAATTCATTTCTTGAATTTCATTATTTTTCAAATTGTTGTGGTGCTTCCCACCTAAAAAATAGAGCGGTACATTTTCTTTTAAAACAAATGCATTATTTATTCAGTTTTGCTGAAAATAAAAATATTTTGAAGCAATGAGTATAAACATTTTTTTTAAAGAAAATATTGTTGTCCCTGTGTGATTGTCTTGTGTGGTTCTGAGATTATTTTCTACCGGGCGGGGTGGGGGTGGGTCGTGGGTTGGGTGGTGGCTGGGTGAAGCAAAAAAATAGCACTCCAGAGTCCAAGGGCCGCGGTCAGCAGGGGCTCCCCTGCCATGCCTGCACAAATTTTAATATGCTAACATAATACAGGTATTGGGAAGTAAGGCTAACATTTTACCTGTAAAGCCTATTGCATATACAATGTATCGAAATGAATGGCCAACGTTGTAGGATGTCACTATAATTAAGTTACGTTCCGCTAAAAAACCGGCAAAATAAGTTTATCATCTTTTTTTTGTCGGCAGTCATCACGGCAGTATTAATCGCTTCCTCATCGTGTCAGCTGGTGCTTTCGCGATGTCCCGATATTTTTTCTAGTTCTGCCTTCTGCGGATCCAGTATGTCGCAATACATTGTTGTATCCACCACACTTTATAGAGATATCGCCACTGCATATACAAGGCAAAGTGCAAAATATTCGGCATTACATTTTCTCCCTGTATTTCTGACGAATATTTCTTGCCTCTTGCTTCCACACCGCGCTGCTAACACGAATAAGAACATGTCTCGTATGGTATCCACCTAGCCAACGCAATATTGGTGACAGACTATTAACTGGTAAGCGTATACAGTGCATATGTTGCAGCTAACAGCCTAATACCAGTTGTGTAGACTTGATTCAAGACTCAATATGTAAAGCTCTAGAATGCACGTAGTACGCAGCATGACGCCCAAACTGAGATGAACCATGGACTGGAAAGGAGACTGAGGACTGGTTGCCCTGCATGCATGCTGCGTGCACGTCGGGACATGAACATGTGTATTATACGAATCCCGTCTACAGAAAGTTGGATTTTATTTTGCACACGAAACGTAGCCCCAATCACAATCATGTATAATTTATATACTTATGCGCATCTCAGCTGTCCCCCCCCCCCCCCCCCCCCCCCCGGGGCTCCCCCGGGCCACCCCACCTCTGAAGTGGGTATTGTCAATTTTGAAGTGACAAAATCCCCACCCCTGGGGCAAAAAATTAGCGACAATTCATTCCCGACCTAAATGAGTGGGGATTAGAATTTTGATGCAATCATGGTGTATGCTTCCTGTTTCGATTAAAAATTAAAAACGCCTGGCAAAAGGATCGAACAAACATGTGCGCATTGTAGGGCTTGTAAAAAATGTCATCGGGTTTATATTATAATACAACACACATGCAATTATATCTCTCGTGTATGATAACCAAAATCCCCACCCTGGAACTTTAAAAACGTGACCAAATCCCCACCTCAGAGACGCAGTGTTCTCCACGGCCTGAAATTTTAGCAGGGCGGCAGACACAATGCGAGCGCGTAGCGCGACGCCCTTACGGCGTCTAGATTCTAGAGGCATTTCCTGGCCACTTTCTTTTGAGAAAGTGGCCACCACCCAAACGTCTGAAATTCTAGCGTACGGCAAATACTTCTACAAATCATAGAACGTCACACAACTTTGCACCCGACAAGAACATTGAGATCACTTATTTCAATTTTTCACGAACGTCGTATATATACCACATTGAAATCACTTGCTTACAAATCACGGTGTTGCCCACTAACCCGGCTTTGAAACTATAACTACGCATGCGCGTCTTTTTGACTAGCCTTTTTTTCAAGACGCAGGTTTGCACAGTGATCCTTATACACGTGCGCTTATTGCTGCAATACATCCTTTCAGGCTCAAACAGAGGCTACGTACATGTGCGAAAACAGTTGAATGCCGCTGTATGCATGTTGTGTCGTAACGTTAAATCATGTTAATTTTCCCAAAAATATATGATAAATAAATTAGCAGTTACTTGTATAGATATCTGTTCGATTACTATAATCGCTACTGCAATACTGCTGAATGTTAATGCTGGCAAACTCTTCATGTTCGTTCCACAGAGTGCGGTAAACTTCTTCGTACTTAGATAAACTGTGAAGAGGGTGGAGAATGGGGGAAAATCCAATGGAAAAAAATAGCAGGGCGGTGAAAATTTTAGAGGGGCGGTGAAAATTTTAGAGGGGCGGTAAAACTTTAGCGGGGCGGCATACAATTTTGGCAGGGCGGCCCGCCCTGCTAAAACCCCTCGTGGAGATCACTGACGGGGTAGCCCGGGGGAGAGGTAGGTGGGGAGGCGCATCACGCAAAGAAAAATGATGTAAATTGACAATCTGGGAAAATATTAAAGTTGTTTCGGAAAGGTGCCGGCTCTTCATTACCCACGATTTTACTTTTAGGGTGGTCACACCCCTCCCCCCCAAAAAAATAAAACACGGCCGTCCCCAAAAGGTTTGATCAGGTTTTTTTTGTTGCGTGAATAAGCAGTAGCGACTTGTATTTGGCATATTTATTTGTAGAATCATGCCGCAATCATTTATTCCCGGGCAAATATTCTAAGCCTCAAATACATGTACATGTACATGTACATGTATCTAGACCCGTGGCATGTCGGCAGGTAAGGTTTTGTCGGTGAATTAGAAACTTTTATTTTCCAGGCCAGGCGCTTTGATTGTCTGGAAATACCGCGCACAAGTCAGCAAGAGATCAACATGGGCGTGACAGATTCAAGCATCCAATCACATACTGCCTTTATTGGAAATTTGGTTTTTACTGGATGTAGTTCGGCGCGCTCGCTGCGGTCGGCGCTGCAGACTTTGGCATGGTTTCTGTGTGTGCATATCGACCACGCAGCTAGCTGCGCCTGCATGCAAGGGACGGGTGCGTGGCCGGCCGGGTGTTGTACCGTCGAGTCTTGTATGCCCGCGTGGAGCATGCACGGTATACGAGGAACCAAACTTTCCAAAGCCTGACGGGCCGGGTTAAGTCAAAGACGTACATGAAGGCATGATTCAAGGGTTGCATAAACGGTTGAAGGCGAGTTTATAAGATTGACTCTAATGAAATCTATTTTCTGAAATTCTGGTTTGTGTCACCGCTGTCTTGGTGTCGCTCGTTGATCGACCAGTAATCATGTACGCACAATTACGCGCTAGCATCCATCATAGCACGCCATGCACGCCGAATCAAAATCAGACCTCAAGAAAAACACATTTTTGTGTGAACTACCATCACGTAATTGAAGTGGAAATGCTGGTAGTGCTTTGTCTTTGCTTTTAGTTAGACAAGGGGGGGGAAACAATTCGATATTTCTCAAATATTTGTTCTACATTTTTTGCTCGCCGAGAGCCGTTTTTTTTAGCGCGGCGCGCCGCAGCCAGTGCTGGAATGCAATGAATATGCAATGATATGCAAATATTCTCCTTTTGTTATGCAGGACTCCTAATCCGGTCGGCGGCGCCGGGGGTCGGCGGGCCGCGGCGCGCCGACCCGCGGCGCCGTGCGGCGGGGTCGGCGCGCCCCGGCGTGCTGACAAAAATAATACTGGTATTGGGCCTAATAATAAGTACATTTTACATACATGTACACTTAATGCAAGGCACCAGTCTAGACCGCACAGTTGAAGGATGACTAGACTTGTAATCAAGTCGGTAATTGGTCGGCATTAGTCCGACTGCACCACCGCGTATTATAATACTTACTCCGCACTTTGCAGGGGTTACGTGTAGCGAGCGGTATAATAACATGTGGGAACGTTCGTGCAACCTTGGCCCCAAGATGCGTGTGTGTCGACTGTCCAATTACTGACCATGAAGAAAAGAAGACATGTCGGAACTTCACGAAAGGCGGGCATATTATTGCGTACCGCGCTGGTAAATGCGGTGCCTGCAGACAAAACACGACTGTCTAAACGACTTGTCTTCAAGTCTAAAGGATGACGCGTGCACGTACATGTACCAATGCTGATCTGATTTTTTTTAAATTTGCTTTGCATGCATGCTAGCGCCGCTCTCACTTCGCTCTTTTACGCCGACGAAACAATGGCTAGGGCACAGGTCAAGCAATGCACATTCTCCGGGTTACCATTCGCATAGTGTGAATGCGGCTACAAGTTACCCGGGTGCGCCCTGAAGCGGGTAAGCAGAATTGCAGGGTTAATTTTGTAGTGTGAAACCGATTCTGCGGGTTAGTTTCTACCCGGGTAATGACAACTACCCGGGTAATAAATTACCCGGGTAAGTTCAGAGTAGTGTGAAACCGGTTTAGTGTAACTGTAATATTGCGTATTTTCTATATTGTTCCGTCATTACTGTTTATATTTAATATTTTGTGCCCATTTTAATGTCTTTTGCCTTATTTATATATGAGGGCCCCTTTGGAAAGCAGTTTTTTTTACTGAAAGGGCTACCCTTGTTAAATATTGCAATTTATAAAACAAAAGAAAATTATTTAACCCTAAAAAAGCTGGGGTGATCAATCCGCCTCCTCTAGAATTTTTCCCGATAGTGTCTCAGTGTTTTTTTTTTTCATGCTGGCCTTTTCTGAATTTTTGACACAAAATTTATAAAAATGGGGGTACCGTTCGCACACAATGCAACTTTTCCCCCGATGGTGGGTAGGAACTGCCGAGATCACTTAATTTAACTGTACATGTACATATAGAAACCATGCATCCACAGAACATGCTGCGGTGTGTATAATGTATCATAACTACAAAAACCCTTAAATTATCCTCATTTGCATACCAAATGTCATAACGATCTGTTACTGTTTGGCCGAGGTCTGTGAGTGGCCCATAAAAGCAATTATCAATACCATTCACTGCTTTGTATACATTTACACTGTGCAAGACAGTAAACTAAATTCAACTGATACATTTCAAATTTGACATTTTGATGTCGCGAAGTTTCAATGGAAATACTTTTATCCTGAATGGAAAAACAAATCAGGTTTACCCACCAGCCACCATTTGTTCAACATGGTCCTTAATTTCATATTCAAAGGGGAAATAGGTTATCATAAAATGGCCAAGGTTAGCCAATGACTTACTTTGGTTTGTAGAGCGTGTAGGCAAGACGTCTGGTGTGTACTTTGTGTCCTTGGATGTAGATTTTCATTTTCGGTTCAGCATACAGAATAGAAGTATAGGCTCGAAATGACCGTCTTTCTGGCACAAGACTGAAAGTTAATTGAAAAATGTTTCAATGATTCAATGCAATGTATCAATGATACTATTTGGGGTTATTAAGTCAGCCTAATATGGCAAGAACAGATAAATATTGGCGATTGACAAATTCTTGCTTTATCAAAATTAAACGGCCTGTATAACTGCAGAAAACAGGTAATATCCACTGTTTGGAAAAGCAACAGTTCAACTGGCAGATGTACGTGTAAGTTGGCACTGGCAGGTATCGGATTTTATTCATTCCTCATGGGTGGACATTTTTTTTAATGTATAAAAAGAAAAAGAAACATCTTTGTTGTAATGGGAAGTATCCATAGTTGAGTTGTTTTTTAATTATAAAGTAACAGTTGAGTTGTTTTATAAATATAGATGTTGTACTTGAATGATTTCATGAAGCTAAATTAAGCATCTGAAAAATAAATGAAATCAAACTTTGCTCCACTCAAGAAGTGTTCAATTCTGTCAATGGTTTCACTAGTAATGGTAATACTCATACCTGCAACTTAATACAGTCGGTAACAAAGTAAGGGACATCCAGTAATATGATTTTGAAAACAAAATCTGTTTATTATATCATTGAAGATGAATACAATTGCAATATATAAATATAGTAAATAACAATTTCTTTTTATTTTGAAATACTTTTGAATGATCAATTTCTAGGAGAAATAATTTAGTTTTGTATCATGGTGTACAGTTATATTTGTTTTTAATGATATTTGCAAAAGGTACGTGGCTCTCCACAATTGAATATCAGAAATACAGAATTAATAAATTAATAAACTATGAAAGAAAGACGGAAAGAACTAGACGGATGTGTTTGTGGACAAACACAGGGCTGTTTCAGGTTTTTGTGTGTTAGTTTGGATGTGGAATGTGAGTACAATAATTAAAGTTGTTTGTTAGTTAACAAAGACGGAGGGGATTGGGATGTTGTTATTCGATTTGTGAAGGACTGGTTTAAAGAACTGGATATAGGGGGATTGGTGATGTAATATTTGAGCTCATGTGAAGTGAAAAAACGGTGGGAAAAACATACCGATCAAACCAATCCTTGCGAAATTTTGTTGGCGGTGTCAATAGTGCAATAGAGGAATTTCACATTAGCCCCTTCTGCGCACTTCCGGGTTAAAAGCGAGAATGTCAGTGGCAAACCAAACAACGCTTTTCAGCACATTCATTCATGCATGAATTAATCAGGCCATAAAAGGAATCGCAGGCGCACGATCAGCATAAAGTTGTTTACTGTGACATTGAGATCCTCGTTTTCAAACGCGGAAGTGCGCAGATCGGCGCTAAACTCGTCGTTGTGGGATTCCTCTATTAATTCAGTGCGTAGCACCAAGTCTTCGTTTTTTCTCCATTGTGAACGGAACACTTCGGTTGGTCGCAAGTTTTACCTACCAAAGGTACGACGGCGCCCTTCCTCATGAGCAACTACTTCCTGTTTCACTTTTTCAGCGGAGTGCCCGATATTTCCCTTACGATCTTTGTTAGAGGCGCTGCATAACCTGCCTGCTGCTCCACAAGACAAGAACAAACAGTACATAAGTCATAGACTCCCAAGAAGATGGTAAAACAAATGCTTTCGATAATAAAGCCTTCCACAACTGCAGAGGTTGGGACAACACATTTCAGAAGAAAATACCAATCGAAGATTTAGGAAGCTCAGGCTTTAGTGGACCAGCCATGCACGAGGATGGTGGAAAACGGGTGCCAGTGACGGAAACCAAGGAAACGCCACATCAAACGTGTGAACTATCCTTAAAGGGTCACTGAAATAGAAAACAATGTTGGTCTTATAATAAATGTGTTTGTTACTAAAAAAAAAACACCATTGTTGTTGTTTTTCTCTTAACTGATTTATTTGGCTCATTTACGCGATTTGTCTACCACTTTTCGAGCCCCCATTTTATCCGCTCGAAAATTGCAAAAGGATGATGTAATGCATCACGTGACCCTTAGAAGACGACAGGCCGGCCGCGTCGCGCACGTACGTGGATTTGGGCGTCGAAAGTGGAAAACAAATTACAGGCATATTTTGAAACGTAAAATGCAGGATGTCGGCCAGGGGTGCGTTCCTCTCACGCGAACGTTGCCAACGTTGTTCAAGTGAGTGGAACGCAATGTGCGCCAATTATGTTAGCGAACGTTAGCGAAAACGGCTAACGACATCCGGAGCTGTTCGCTGCTGGCCGGTGACGTATTTTAAAGATGGCGGAGAGGTAAGCAGACGTCAGTTTCTATATACATGTATCTTGTCATGGAAATGATTTACGTTTCATAATTTTCGTTAATGGTGGATTCCCAATAATCTAATATATTTCTGGGGACGAGTCACAGGGAACTGACATCAATTCTTCTACAATCTGTGCAGCCACCAAACAAACGATGTCACTGTCACTGGGCGCCGCCATTTTGACAACGTAATATGGAATTTCGCGCACCCCCGTTTCACTTCGACTGGCACTAGTCCGAGTAACTTGGACCCTTTATCGCCTTTTTTAACATTTGGACATGATCTGGCGATAGTAGGGTCCAAGGCAGCGTTTGACGATTTTCTATTCATTAATTCAATACGTCTAAAATCCAAACAAAAAAATTAGAATTCAACCTTACAACGGCCACCAAAATAATAGATACGCCACCATCTGAACAAGTGGAGTTCCATGATCAGATGAATGTACCAAGGTTTACTTAACATCCAAATAGAAAGTGAAATTTACCGTTTAATTCCCGGAGACCCCCGCAGAACATGTCTTTTCGCTTTCTTGGAGTTCAAATAGTGACCCCTCGACCTTGCATGACGTCACCCTGATGCGCAGCGCCCGCATGCACCGCGCGACAACCCGTTTATGCCGGCGACTGTTTCGCGAGTGGTATAGCGGTCGAGGTACGTGTTTGTGTGTAGATACATGTAGTATATTGATTCGAGGTTGCACGCGCGTCATGGGGAGGGAATTCTTCACGAAACAGTCACCGGCATAAACAGGTTGTCGGGCGGTGCATGCGGGCGCTGCGCATCAGGGTGACGTCATGCAAGGTCGAGGGGTCACTATTTGAACTCCAAGAAAGCGAAAAGACATGTTCTGCGGGGGTCTCTGGGAATTAAACGGTAAATTTCACATTTTATTTGGATGTTAAGTAAACCTTGGTACATTCATCTGATCATGGAACTCCACTTGTTCAGATGGTGGCGTATCCAGTATTTTGGTGGCCGTTGTAAGGTTAAATTCAGATTTTTTATTTTTTTATTTTAGACGTATTGAATTAATGAATAGAAAATCGTCAAACGCTGCCTTGGACCCTACTATCGCCAGATCATGTCCAAATGTTAAAAAAGACGATAAAGGGTCCAAGTTACTCGGACTAGACTGGCACCAACTAAAAACGTGGGCGAACGTTCGCGCAAACAGTTCGCGTGAGTGGAACGCAGCCCTGGTGTGTCGTCGCCCAGGTGGACCCCGCTTGGACACTTCGTTCGGGATGGGAGTTTGGAGACGCACATAAGCGAATCCGTGGATATCAATTCACGGATGTCGGACAACTCGACCGTTGGCCGACTCCACCGTTGAGACAACTCGACCGTTGAGACTACTCGTTTTTGACATTTAGACAACTCGACCGTGCGATGCGTTATACATAATGTAGCTGGTGGAGCGCGTGGTATTTTCAACACAGGATGCCCGTCGATGTTTGTCATTACCGTGCGCGGGACCCGGTCAGGTGTACGGTGGCACGGCATGTGTGGCAGGGCCAAATTATATTGCCTTGTTAATTTTAGAGTTGCTCCCCTGATTATTATTTTTTACATGTATATAATACTGTGATTTAGATACGATTTGACTCACACTCCCGAGGACGGACAGAGCACACTGTCCGAAACGTCGAGTTACACACTCACCCGTACCCCGGTTCTTTTCAGAACCACACTTCTTCCTAGAAGAGATCTATTTCACATGGTGTTACCCGCAATCCCAGTCTCTCTCATACTGTGATTTATTTAGTTGCGTTTCCCCCTGGCCCAAATAGCAGCACCCCCCCCCCCCCCCCCTTGACCACAGACCCTATACATGTGTACAGAGTTTTAACTGTAGCCTTAAATAAAAAAAACGGCATTGAAGAGTGCACATGTGCCTCTTTCACAATTTACACTCCTTTGAGTTATGCGACCTGCCGTAGCCTTGTGTTTCGTCATCAGCTACAGTGCCCTGGTTTCAGTCAGAGTGTATCTAAGATCCATTGTTTGATACCAAGTTGGTTTAAAGAGTTTTGAATAAGTTTATTCCGGTATTACTTTTTTGGGTTTAGTTTGGGTTTAGTTTGGGTTTTGTTTTGTTTTGGTTTAAGTTTTGTTTCTGTGTTTGGTTTAAACTTTTTGTTGGTTTAAACTGGTTTTTTTGTTGGTTTTAATTGTGTTTGGTTTTTTTTTTTCCAAGGTTTTGTTTTGGTCACCAGTTCACGTTGAGTCTAAATCCTTTTCCTAATAAAATAGTTTGAGCCTTGTTCTTTAGCTCATGGGGTTGCATTGTCTTTTGTTGTTGAGTAAAATCACCAGAGTGTCATTTTTCCAGGTTACACATGCACCGTTATACACGGCGAGCGCGATGCCGGGACCCAGCGCGGTGCAGGGCGAGAGCGACGCGGCATGCACGGTGCGCGGGCGGGCATCCGCACCGGTATTTATTGCCGCACCGATGCGGTGATAAGCCGGTATTCTTAAACATTTCAGTTGATGAAGGTCAGTGTAGCGGCAAGACGGTAAATTTGTGGATCCCAAATTTGTTATGGTTTAATCCTAGTTTGTTATTCAAAGAGAGTTTTCTATTTTGTAATCACATATAGGCCTACCGTTGGTAGAAAATAAATTTGTTACTCGAAAAACTTGGCCGTTCGTACTTTCATTATATAGCGCCCTCAGTTGAGATAGCATATTGTTATTACCGAGATCAAAGGTAAAACCTCTCATGATTCCGATGATTCGTAAATAATTGACAGGTTTAAAATGTATTCCCTCAATTAACGTAAAATAAGCAAGTTCCTAGGTCCCAAATATTGTAGATTCGGATTCCAACACAATCGGTAAGCTTATTGATTCATTTAAGTTTACCCTTTGTGCTGTACAAGTGACGTCAGATCAGTTGCTTTGTTTAAGCAATGAGTGCTCATTTGCGTTTGGATAGGCATAATAGTGTTGCGTAATTGATTTGCATATTAGCCTTTTACAAGCAGTGATATTCGTTGATTTCCTCCGTTGCTGTCATACTTTTAATGAGATTCTTTGGAAGCGGGGTTTTTACAAGAATGCGAAACCCATGGAAGTGAAGCTAACGACCAACTTAAAAACCTTCCTGGTGATTATTAGTGTGCAATATTTTTTTTGGGTCAGATTCACGAGTTCAAACCCGGTGTAGGTTGTGCTTCGATTCTGTAGCAGCAATTGATTAACTGAACCAGCGATCCCGGTGATTTTCGAATAGTGCATAATTCAATAGCTTTTAATCATATCGATACCAATCTACTTCCGACTTTACCTGACAATTTTACAAAGAAATCAATAAATATTACTTTTAAAAACTTTGCACGCCTAATTTTATGATGTGTGTCTTGGGAAACTTCTTGTGCACATATATTTCTGGGGTACATCTGACAGAAAACCCCGGAAGAGACAATTTGAATGGTTCGTATTGTCATAGCGTTTGTACAGTAATTTGGCAACACGTCTAGTAGCAGCCCGATGTAAGACTATCTCACAGACACTATTATCAATGGCTACGGCTCTTCACCGTAGCCTGTCAATGGCCAAATTCGAAGCCGTAGCCACAACAGATCCGATCCAGGCAACGGCTTATACTGTGCGACTGCAGCATACCAGCCTGTGAATAAACTAAACTGATACACCCGCAATACATGTCAACATACGTGGGTTTATAACCACAATTCACGTTACCCGGCCTCTCCCGAGTCCCAGCCCCGGCCAAAACGACAGAAATGTCCTGCCCACATTAACCCCGTCACCCCGCCAAGTACTCACCCAGCCCCTGTATCACAAAACATAGTCGGACGCCCAGCCCAGACGGCCGTCCCTTCCACAACCAACGATCTTAACAGGCCCGCATACGAATTATAAATAATCATGAAAATAAGCATCTACGTATTATCTAAATTTCGTCGCTGGAGCCAAAGCGTTTAAGGCACTCTTTGCTCAGTTCCGCACAAGAAAAACATTTTTAAAAGGGCAACAGCCGGCCAACACCGGCGCTGTTTGCAACCCCCACCCCTCCCCCCCCCCCCACCCCCTCTTCAAAAAGTGTACCCAACCAACCTTCCCCTTTCCCCGAATTGGCAAACTTGGTAAAAACAGTGACGTCATTGCGTCTCATGCGAGCTGTCGAAAATGCGGAGCGACCAGCATGGACAGTCATCTCGGCGAAATCAGCAGCTCTGAAGACACACCAGGCTCAATGGCAACAGTTTTAAAGACCCAAAGTGGTGTAATGTCACGTCAATGGAAGTACTGCAGACGAGGTTCCGAGAGGAAGCATTCGCGAAACTACACGATATACGACTAAAACCAGGGAGTGCACAAGACGTTGCAGAAAGAGCGTCGACATCACTGGTCAGTTGTTTCTTTTGTCGTGCGGGTGAAGTGCGTTGGTACATGTAGCTTAGGTACATGTACGTGAGGCTCCATTTAAGCAGTACGTGGTACGAGCATTTTTGGAGCGTTTCTTGCCACGGGAACAGAGGGAAACCGTAACGCAGACTACAAAGGATCGCTACTGGTATGCCTGGGGGTAGGCCTACTGTACTGATTCGCGCCACAATATCTGTACACTCCAACCGTGCATCGCTGCCCTGGGCCACATACAAGACACTTTGCATATAAAAATCAAACTTGTGCCGACATAGGCCTAAGGCCTTTTCACACTAGACAAAATCTCGGGGGCGGCCCCCGAGATTGGTCTCGCCCCGGGGCGAACTCACCCCTGCTCCAGGCCAGGGGTGAGATTTTTCAACCCGGGGCGAGACTGATCTCGGGGGTGGCCCCGGGGCGAAAGGGCTAGTGTGAAACGTCGCCCGGCGTGCGGGGTTTCGTACAACCCGGGTTGAGAAACTGGTAGTCTCGACAAAAGAATTCCAAAGGTCCTGTCAAAGCGCGCGCTATTGTTAATTGATACAGCTTGGCCGAAAGCACAGTGCCATTATTGTGTTGGTCATTGTGTTCCCGGAATCTCAGGAATTATTTTCAGCGAGGAGGAAGTTAGGAATTTAACTGGCCATCTGGGGGTCGATGAAATACAAACTAGTGTGAAACGCTCATGCCCAATCCCGGGGCGAGCTCGCCCCGGGGTTTGGCTGAGGTGGGTTTGCGCGAAATGAGTGTGAAACGACGCGGGGTTGAACTCGGGGGTAAAAACGCCGGGGTGAGAATGCTCATTTTGGAATTAAAATTTCTCTGCTCCCAGAGTTTTACAAAACTGAAGAGATATCGCAGACAACAGACGAAAACCTGAACTATACTTATTCAGTGGTTGTGTTTTACTGGCATTTTTTCCCTTTCTTTTCTTTAGTATTTTAAATCTCTAAACCTCACTATTTGGCTCCGTTCATGACGACTGACCACCAGAGTTAATCTG
Organism: Hippasteria phrygiana; assembly: GCA_037893225.1. Lineage (NCBI taxonomy): Eukaryota > Metazoa > Echinodermata > Asteroidea > Valvatida > Goniasteridae > Hippasteria > Hippasteria phrygiana. The sequence goes on from JAZGUH010000331.1 coordinate 95,165, forward strand.
CAAGAGCACGCCGTGAAAATTACCAGGTTATGTAACGGCACGTCCTCCTTACAACCACGGCTCTATCTGACACGGGGGAACATGGTGCTGACATGGATCTCGGAGATTTTTACCTAATATTTATAACAAACTGGCTAAGAAACAAACAAAAATCGAGTAACAAAGCAGTCTCTCAGCCAGTTCCATGAAGTACTCCAGAACCGGAAACTGCTATTCTTCAAGGCCAAAAACTCCAAATTTAAATTATAAGTAATTTTAAAAATTTCAAAATTTTCCAATTTCTAGAATCAAAACATCAGCCTTCCTTTCTTTCATCAATTAAATTATTTTATTTAAATTAAATTTAACTGTAATTCTTCTTCGTTCATGCATGTAGGCCCTACATTTTGTATTCGCTTTGGTTTAATGCTTGTTTACACTGTATTCCTTTCAGTCCAAGTCACGTGCCGTTGATATTTATGTCACAGACTTTGATAAAGTAAACTTTACCTGTCATCTGGCACTCCTGCTGAAGACACCGCTCCAGTCAACAGGATATCACTAGCATCTGTAGTTTTGTCCAACTCGGTTTCTCCGTTGTCCATGAGTTTCATGTGATAAATAATAACTAATGTTCCTGATGAGGAGGTAAAAGGCGCAAGTGGTAATTGAAGTGGATCAAAGTGTGAAGTACAAAATGGTACAAACAAACTTAACATGTTTGCATATGACGCTGTCAATTACTTACACTCACATTTATCATAATCACCTACTTAATTAAATAAAGTGAAGCTTGAAAAAGATTCAATGTAAGCATATTAAGAAAATAAGTTAACCACTTATTTTTGTTCAGCAACAAGCACATGTAATGCCAGTAAAGGCACTTACCCGAGTCACCATCTATCCGGTCAAACTGGGCGAAGAAGTCATCCTCGGTTTTAAATGGCGAGTATTTATAAATTAAGTCCATTTCTGTCTTATGCTGAGGAAGAAAGGCAGAGGATGATTTAGCTCGATGATACATTTCTCAATTTAAAATCATAATTATCAAAAGAACCCTGAAACGAGTATGCGCTGCTTTTTTTTCTTCTTAAATAGAACACCTTATTTAACCTTTGCTTGGACTTGTAATGATTAATCAACCAACTGATTAATCAACCAACTGCAAATCTATATAAGCTCAACGATTTCAACTTACCCTTTGCTTCTCTTCTGAACTCTGACCAAACGGATGCCTCGTGTTCTTTTCGAATGAAGGCATGGGTACAATGACTTCCTCAATCTTTTCTTCTTCGTGAAATGTTCGGGACAGGAATAAACAGCTCATGGTTGCTCCTTGCTTGGTGAACAGAATGAAATCTTTTCCAATGCGCATTGCACCTCTGGAATTCAGACAAATTGAAAATTCCCATAAACTGGATTACACCACGTGTACTAATTTTCTTTTTAAAATGTAGTTTGATGTCAAGTTAAGGAAAAATATCAGAAGAAATTCAAGTGAAATCTGTACACACTGCAATAACATGTGTGAGTGGGTGATGTGAAATCTTTATTTACAATCTAATTACCCCTTTTATACTCCATTTTGTACATTTTTGTTCATTGTGTTAACTATTTTCAAACAGCCCAATTTCACACGAGATTTCTGAATATTCCAAATGTATGACAAGGTACGGACGCTCTATTGACTAATCGCGGTCGAATCGCACCAGCTTGTGAATTATTGTCTAATCACGTCAATTATAATCCCATGTGGAACGCGCAAAATCTAAGACAAACACAAATCATCACACAAAATTTCCATAGGGTTGTCTAAGGGGCGTGGTTAACTCGTAAACGGCGATAGGTCAATTGCCAAATGTTAATTCTTAAAATGTGTTACTATATTGTAGTGCCTTAAAATGTCCTTTTTGTAAAACCAGAGCATTTCTTATCAACATTCATAATGATGGCTGACCTTAAAAAACATATCAAATAAACCAGTGCATAAATAGTTACTCTTACACAACACCTGAAATAAATCCCTGTCATCTGATTGGTGGATCGTTGATCACGTGTACTGAATTATTCGTACCAACGCACGGCGCGGCCGCACCGCAAAAATATACAAGTTCTATTCAACGGTGAATGGAACTTCCATCGCACGGTCACACCATCGGTTGCGGTCCGACTATAGAGCTATATTAAATTAATTCAATATAACTCTGTAGCTCTGACCAATCAGATGACGAGGATCAGGTGTTGTATAAAACAAATAATGAATGTTTCACGTTCGTGCAATGGAAAGAAGAATACATATGTAATTTCATACGGTGACAGATCGAATTTTCCATTCCACGAGGCGGAATGGAAAATTCACATGTCATCTCATTAAATTATTCTTACCATTGAACTCACAAACATTTATTATTTGTATAATATTTCAACATGAACTGCGAGAAATTCTAAGTACTCAGAAAGTAGGCCCCTAAGGGAAACAATACTCGGTTACCGAAAATTGTAACTAAGGACGTGGCCTAATACCTTTTCATATTTACAAGTTTAAAAAAAATATTCAAATCCGTCTAAACATTTTCCCCACGCGTTTAAAGGGCAAGTAAAACGTCGATTAAAATTTTTACTTTTTGGACTGTTCTGATAGTTTAAATACCTTTTTAATTGATGGAGGTTAGTTTGCAGACGAGAGCGATTATTTTATTTAAAAAGGGGTTGTTATTCTGAACCATTTGTCCTGTTTCGCGAAAGCTTATTATGTATGTAAATGTACGTACGTGACCCCGTTACGTACACGTGTAGAGTCGGTTGATACTAGCCAAACACTATATCCACGTACGTGTAGTTGATGCTGCTGGAAGATATTTGTTCGACATTAAACTCCTCCGTATTCAGTATGAGCATGGTTCTGAGATAATCATTATGCCTCGATCGTGTGTAGTTGCATGGTATCTGTATGTTTCAGAAAGTCAAATTTAAAACTTTTTAAGACCCTTTTAATGCTGCCCTAAACAAAATTTAAGACCAAAATTCAGCAGACCGATACTATATGTATGGGTGGATTTTGGATCCCGGGATTGGAATGCTCAGTAAATACATTGTGCGGTGTCTGCCACGTGCGATCAGCTTTCTGGAAAAACTTGCTATGCACTCTAATAGCTGATTTGTGTATACACACTGTGTGATTGTTATTTTTTTTAAGACCTTGAAGAACTCAATTTAATACTTTTAATTCTTTTAAGGCCTTAAATTAAGAAAATTCAATTTCAAACTTTTTAAGACTTTTTAAAGACCCGCAGATACCCCGAGTTGGAAGTTGCACGAGGAACAGCGACAAAAATCCTGACCTAACCTTCCTGCGATTCCCAGTGCTGAATGGAGTTCAAAGGCGACAGTGGGTCCGCTTTGTAGACAATACAAGATCTGGTTTTCGTCTGTCGAAATGGTCGAACATATGTGCAGAATATTTCGCCAAAGACTGTATTGATGATAGTGTTAGTATGAAAACCCAGTTGGGTTTGAAGGCACAATTCCGTTTGAAGGCTGGAGCCATTCCAACTCTAAAGGCACCGAGCATTCCAACGCTGTCCCGGACTCACGCGCCCCAGACCATGTACCACGACGACGTTCCCGGCGGTTGCCGGCTCGAGCAGCCAGAGCCGGCCCCCTACGTCCCTCCCTGTCCACGCTCGCTTGATTCAACATGCCAGGAGGCGGCCGCGCACAGATTGAGAAAGCATGTACATGTACACGTACCGTAAATAGGCTATTGAGTCTGGTACCTTGTAACAAAAATTGTGTGTATAGTTCTGAGAAGGTGCGGGTCCTTATGAGGGCTGCATAAGCAAAGTCGCCAGACTAGAGTATAGTATCAGCTCACACACAACTCGACGCGCAGGTCCCAAAAAAAAGGAAAGTATGACTCGTAACTAACTTTTCAGCAAGAACAAGCCTACAACCCCTATTCAAAATGTCTCACAAAGATGTCAACACTTTAAAATATGTTTACCGTGGTGTTACACCTGAATCATGTGCAAAAAGCACAGCAAGTAATACTAGCCTTAGACAAAAAATACGTACAGACTCTGCGTAAAACATCGTCGTATAATACAATGACGTCATATGTTTCTACAAGTATACGTCATCACTCGTGCGACACGGCACGCAGTTGACCTCGGCCTTTTCTGAATCGAGTCAAAGTGGCTCAGAAGGAAAAGGCTCAAAAACAATGTTTTTTTCTGACTCATGAAACTTGTAATATTAGTTTTGGGGAGGCATAAAGTCCAAAAAGTCTACATTTTACTCAGCGTTTTACTTGCCCTTTAAACGGAACAAAACTTTAAAAAATACACACAGGGACCTCGTTTCGCCAGAATCTCTGTCGTCAAGATGAATTACTAATACGACATTATAAGGGATAATGAATTACTTTACAAAACATTATCAGGGATGTATGTCATCGGCTCAGTTGTTAAACTTTACAATGCATTAAACCTACTTTGTACCAAACCAATGTCGACCGAGTCATGAGAAATTATATGCAGTGAAAACCATGCATGCTGTTTTAAGTCATTTTGTGTTAAAATCGAAACAAGCCACGGCATTTTTTAAGGTCTTCAGATACAATTTTCTCGAAAATGACAGGTTTCGGACGAAAAATACCTCTCGGGGAGAATAGTACTGGTACTATAGCTTTTAGATTGAAACTAATCAATTCGGTTTTTGATCATTACCAAAATGCATTTAAATGTAGTTCCCCCTCAGAAGTCTGTTCATAACCATTAAGACAACTGAGATTGTAAAATCACGTGACATGATAGCGACCCATCAAATCATTGCGCTATACGTGACTGTTATACAGGCAAATCAGCACACTCTCGGCTCAATACATAATTGTTACCATTCAAAGTTTCAAACGTACAATCACATTCCTTTACTTGCACATGTTATAACTTACGATTTCAATCCATTTCCATACTGTCCAATCATGTTGGATTCCATGACTCTCTTTGTTGATTTTCCAAACTGGATGACAGTGGCAACCTCGCCTACAAGACGAAAATCAGAACGTGTTCATTTTCTTTGCCAAGTGAAATTATAGGATGTACTCGTGATCGTCAAAATGTGTCCCGGCAAATTCTTTGAAAGCGAATTCATTGAATAATAAGCGTATACATGTAGTAAGTACATGTACATGTATAAACATGCCTTAAATCGCCTGGCTTGCCAACTCTTGGTTGCCCACGTCGATTTTTTTCGAAGTTGTGGCTCGTGCGTTTCCGTTTTTTAAATCACAAATAAGGACAAACATTTAACTGTAGCCATTTTGAAAAAAGAAAACAGGTATTCATGCTAACAAGCAGTAGAATTTTTTTTTTATTCCTACCATCCACTCCCTTTTTGTTGCTTTCTCAGTTATTAATTTCTCCCAAAAGTACACTTTACTTCCTCATTCTCAACTCGAGCTAGGTGTTTTATTAACAATGCAGTATTATTAGCAGTATTTTCCGAGCACAGGCTCATCGTGGTGGGATTCGAACCGACAACCTCTTGCTTACTAATTCAGATATCTTAAACACTCAGCCACGGCACCCCACCCTGTTTTTTCAGTTTCACTGAAGAAGCGTATGGATATTAACGGTATTAAAATTAAGGTCATTTGACTGATATTGATTTGACATAATATTCACATCCCTGTTACTAAAAATGTGTACAGGTTATCCGTTACGTCCGAGGACTTGGGACAATAGGGGATTAGTGATAACGATACAACTGAGGACCTGAGCCCAAGTCCTCGGTAGTGTTCATGTACAAACCTTATGGGACTGGTTGAGAAAAAGTACAAACAATTCGAAAAGAACGGAATAATAGCAGGTTCTCATAAGTATAGGTAGACACGACTGGGTGTGTAAACACCTTCAATCGGGGACCACCTATTCATACTTTTGGCAAGGAACCTCATTGGTTTTGTACAGTTTTCAAACGGGGAACAAAAGAAGGGAACAATAGCATGACCTTATAAGTATAGGTGGACACTACTGTGTGTGCGGGTGTGGAAAATAGATTACGTACATGTTCGTTTGTTGTTTTTGTCCCTCATCCGGTACACTTAGTCGTACTTTCCCAATGGGCTCCGTGCGCACCAAAAGAGGGCGCTGTCCACATAGCAACCGCACTTCCACGGGGAGTACGTCGCTGGTATTACGCACTGCGCTCCTCGTTCATTTGATACTCGTACCAGTGTGGGATTGCTTTATCTGTTTGCCGACTCTCGATAATTGGGTTTTCAATAAGAATATCATAGCGGGAACCAGACACTTAAATTGAAGTCGGGCAAGATGGCGTCGATATTGACCCCCCCCCCCCCCCCCCCCAACTCGCCTTTTCTTTCCGCTGAGGGGGTAGTTGTGCACGGAGCCCATACGTGCGAGGACAATGTTTAGTGTTTTCTATTGTTCCTTTAATATAACCCAACCCCATAGACTAAGCACGTACTTGTACGTGCTAGGACCGATTTTAACAAAAGACTTGACGTGCGAGGACTGAAAGGTTTCTTTGTATTTCCTTTCTCCTCTTGTCCTCGGAGATATATACAGAACCTGTACACCCAATTCAACACATATTTTTGGAAACAGGTACATGTACTGTAAAAATGCGTTTAGATTTTAAACACATTTCTTGTACCCACTTTTTGGACACGTTTGGCACCACGACATGTTTAGCTTTGTGACGTGTACCGGGATAACAAGTTTAGCATTTAAACACTTTTTTGAAACAATGTTTAGAAAAAGTGTTTAAATGCAAAACGTTTTGCGTCACAAAGCTAAACGTTAAATCTAAACATATCGTGGGCTAAACGTGTCAAAAAGGTGGGTACAAGAAATGTGTTTAAAATCTAAACGCCATTTTTACAGTGTACATGTACTTTACCTTGGTCCATTCCGGTGCCATCATCCAAGAAGCACAGCATGTATCCCCCGCGAAGAGTTTCATTTTTCTCTACAGAGAATCAGATATTGTTAATGGTACAATGTATACTGGTTTTCAACAAATAATTACAATAACCTGTGATCTGCATGAAGAACATTCACAATGTTAATCTGGGCGAGTACACCAATCCCGTTATAGTTAAGTCTTGAATATTACATTATGGGTTATACATGGTGGTAAAAAACAAAAAAACGGAACGGCATACTTCCAGTATACGTTTAGAGTCAAACCACAGTGTACTGATGGATGAAGAATCTTTAGAAGAAAAATGATACCAAGACCTCTCGATTCGGTCTAGTAGGTTTTTGCTTTAGAGCCTATTTTGTGAAGCAAAGTCGGGTCACTTGGCCATTTGTTCTATGCAGAAAAGAGCATGATAGCATACTTGTTACAGTGGCGGATCTAGGGGGGGGGGGGGGGGGGTTGGGGGGTTTAAACCCCCCCCCCCCCCCCCCTGGGCTGAGAAAAAAATTAAAAACAACCAGTGTCGGGTGTCGAAAATTCGGCAAGCTGGGGTGTGTAGGCCAATCGCCTCAGGTAAACCCCCCCCCCTTAGTTAAAACCTAGATCCGCCCCTGTGTTACACCTTAGGACCAAATGACCCCCGACTTTGTTTCACAAAATAGGTTCTAGAACAAAAACTACTAGACCGAATCGGGAGATCTTGGTATCATTTATCTTTTAACAAAATTACCCATACATTGGTATAGGTTGGTTGAGTCTCAGGTAGTGCTGCAGCCGAACCGCCGAACCGAACAAAAAATGGCCGAACATAGCCTTCCGAACCGAACCGACCCAAAATTGTTGGTTCGGAAGTTCGGCAAACTTTACGCACACAAATTGATAGCGCTATAGGAATACATGCGATGATAGGACAAAATTAGCGCACACGTGCGGCACGGATATGATTAAATTTACCTGTTGATAAGGACCTTCTTTTCGGCCTTGTAGCAGGTTTGGACTCAAGAACATGTACATGTACCGTTTAAACGGTTACATTATAGCCCAGGTACTGCATGCAATGTAGACAGTCGATAGAATAAAAAATAAATAAAGCCTTTTCCATTCCAGGAAGGTAAACAAAAATCATAAAAAGACCAATTCGCGACCGCTTGCATCCGGCCGGCCATGCGAGTTTCCATCCCTCCACCCCCGCCTAAAAAATGTAGTGTGCTCGAAAGCGAGCCCAGTATGCAATGATTGGTTGTTCACACGGCGACACAACATGAGTATACATTTCTCGTTTTGTGGGGATGCACAGTAGTCCAGGGATGAGATTCTAAGAAAATATAGTTTGAAGTTTGTGAGCGCGTACGGCGTGATGAAGCATTTTGGGGCCAGGGCCCCATCAGATTCCAGGTACTCTCTCAGACACCTTTTAGTTTAGAACAAAAATACTTGCAAAATTGTACCCCCGAAAATGGTGGTAGGATTCTACATGTACATGTATTCCTTCCTAAGCAAAAACTCCTGCCTTGTGAATTATATGTTGCAGCACTTTATCCGTTGAAGAACAAAAACGTTCCAGAATAAAATTACGTTGTCAAAAGTTTTGACTTAATTAAATTTGTACTTTTTACCATAATTTCAAGAAATGGCTGTCAATGTTGCTTATCACGCGCACATGCGCTAACGAATGTTCATGTACTAACACGATGAACATGCCCGTCGACTCAGCGCGCAGTGGCCACATCGCCCTCGTGCATTGACCCACGAAACTCTCGCACCGAGCCGGTCAATTCACACGATTTCCCGGAGTTGTGTACATTTACACCATGAATGCTTGGTACATCCGCATTTCGTCGTATATAGTGATTTTGTCAGAAGTCTTTATAATAATGTGACATTTTCATTGTGATTGCAAGCTTGAATTGTCATTTGACATGGTCGATTGACATGTGCGTGGCATCATCATGCACGGCATAGGGTAAAGTGGGGTATCTGGGACACTGGGGTAACTAGGACACGTCTGTGTTTTTGGCTTGTATTTTCTGTACCAATCCCTTCTTACTTGAGTAAAGATTTCTTTCTGATGCCAACAAACATACACAATCAAAATGGCTGACTGGTTTCGTTTCTCCGCGTGTTTGCGGTGTCAAAAATCATGTTTTTCTCCGTACACCTGAAGCGCTCTTTGACCCGATGCATAAAATACTAATATTTTGCTTTTACTGCACAAGAGAAGCTAAGGAATGGGTGGTTAAACTGAAGGAAAAGAGGAATTCAAGGCGACATTTCAAGTTGATTATTGCAAGAATACTTCTTTGAAACGGTAAGCATGCATCAGATGTGCTGTTTGTTGCATTAACAATTCTTAGAGCCAATTTAATTGCAAACATTGTATGGACCAGCACAAGGCTTTTGTTTGAATCAAATGGAGGCTTGAAAGAATTGTGTGTTTTGTGATGAACAAAATGAGGTTTTCTACTTGAATATCATACAGCAATATACATGTACTACAACTTATAAGGAATCGGCCAGCTCTCCGATGAATGCGATGATCAAGGAATAATTCCAGGTTCAAAAACAAAATCAACAATGACTGTTTGTGATCTCTGTTATCCTTGCTGAAAGTCTTAATATCGATTAGGTCTAAATGTCGATACTTGAATTGTGATTTCAAGCTTTTGCTAGAATTACAAATACATGAAACAATATTGCACCTTCTAGAAAATATATCAGCAGAATGGTACATCCGTATGAATGTCTACTTATCGGTAAGTAGTTTCAAATAAACTTCACAAGGGCATAATTTCACAATGTCACTTGTACCTGAACATAATTACAAATACATCTAAAACATTTCATACTTTCGTTTTTAATAACTTTAAAATTACTGCATGAAAAGTTTAATGCTTTGAGTTAAAAAGAGACATACAATTTTCTGGTGCAAATTTGATTACGTAATTATTACTTATTACGCAATTGGCTATTTTCCAAAGAGGACTCTTTTGCCATAGATGACAGTCTAGCGAAATATACATTGCGTGGGCAGTACGACTGGCCAGCAAGGAGTCCGGACCTAACAACGGTTATTTGAAAGAACTCGTTTATGTCCGACGACCATTTGCGGATCTCGACCAGTTACGACAGACAATCGAAGACGTTTGCGACGAGATCCGGGGCGACCCTGTCTTTCTGCAGAAACTGTCCGCAGCTTCCCGCGCGTTTCGTCACCGGCTCCAGCGTTGCATAGATATTGGCGGAAGACAGGTGGACAGTGGAAGATTCTGAGAGTAAATTTCAGTACATGTATCCAGTTTAAAATGTGTGCCCCAGACTTCAACCAGTGGATATTTAACCCTAACTCACTAGGGTGTGTGGAAAATCATTAAAATTGGAGGATTCGGGACTGTTGGGGTTAAATCAAAGTCGGGAGAAAACCGAGTAATGCCATTCACCTTCGTAAAAACTAACCTCAAATTAAACACCCTATTACATCATAACGAATGAAGATTACGCAACCATATTTGCAAACAATTTGTTTACGTCTCTTTTATAAACTCCTCAAACAAAGTTTGGACTTTTTTTCAACCCTGTATTTCTCGAGTTATTTGGGGATTGGTCATATTATGTTGTGTATCAATAAAAAGCTTGTTTATTCTGCTTTACGATAATACCTCATTTGTAACAATAGCTTGTTCCAGAGCTGAAATATTGTCTTGAGAAGATGGTAGGGTCACAAACAAAATGTGCCAAATCTGTGCTCAACAGAACAATCCACTATGCTAGTGCAGTAGACATGAATAGAGAAGACAATTTGGCAATGCACAAAACATGCAAGAAAAAACTTCTCGTTCCTCCACCTATTCAAGTTCCATTGTCGGTGTTGTCGGCACCAGCGTAAACGGGCTTGCCTGTGAAGGTAAGTCATTGCTGGCTTCCTGGCTGGTTTTCGCGCCTTCAGATGGGCTTCATGTAACCTATTCCTGATCGTTTGGTCCGAAAGTTCTCTGCCATAACGGCGTCTGTATCTTCCTTGCAAGTCTGTTGCTGAAAGTCTCCGGTTCCGCAGTGCGGTCAGGGTGATGTACCCGTCTTCCTGCGGTGTGGTCTTCTTGGGACACCCACTTCTCGGTCTGTCCTTGACATCACTTGTTGCACGAAACTTTGCTTTTAATTTGGATATCATACTGGGGCTAACTCCAAAGTTTGCTGCAACTTGCTTCTGGGGTACACCAGCTTCAAGTTGTCCAATCGCCCTAGCATTTTCCACATTGGACAATCTTGCCATGATGATGCTTGATACCAACATCAAATGACCACTTTAAAAAAGAGTCCAGAACCAGAGAGTCACTGTGCATTCATCCATGCTCAACCACCTGTTCAATTCCTGTTCTTATTCAATACAAATCAAAGGCATTCAAACCAAATCCACTCAGCAAAATCAATATCACTAATGGTCAGTTCAAAATCAATACCTGTAATTGTCAGTTCTAAGCACAGTGGATTGTTCTGTTGAGCACAAATTTGGCATATTTTGTTTGTGACCCTACCATCTTATCAAGACAATATTTCAGCTCTGGAACAAGCTATTGTTACAAATGAGGTATTATCGTAAAACAGAATAAACAGGCTTTTTATTGATACACAACATAATATGACCAATCCCCAAATAACTCAAGAAATACAGGGTTGAAAAAAATTCCAAACTTGTTTTGAGGAGTTTATATACATGTATCGCAAAATGCAAAATACCGGTCAGTAGCTTAAATAATAAAACCCGAAAGGGCACACCTTTACAAAGTTACGATAACCTGCACCTAATTTCAAAATACATAATAGTAATACACCATAATAATAATAATAATAATAATAATAGTATTTACACTACTCAATTACGTGAAAACTGTGAAATTGGTGTGTTGTAGTCATCCGTCCACATGTAAAGGCAGTCTTATAATGTGCCTGTGTTGGAATCATCCGTCCAGGAAATATATACACATATAGAGTATTACTTCCCACTGTCCAAATTGTCACACGAGCCACGAACATCTAAAATCTGCCATACACAGAAAGGTTAATATACTAACACGAATTTGGGTATCTTGCAATTGTTCCTACAGCAAAGTGGCTGTCTGGATGCTCTTCAATCTACGGAGATCCTTGATACTGTATGCATGTATGCCTAGCTGCTGGGAGAACAGCAACAGATCTAGAGACTTGATGCAATGCTTAACTAAACAAATTGCATTTAGAGCTAAATTTGCTAACATGTGTATACCCAGTTCACGTCACTTCTGGCGATGTAGAACATCTGGCAAGAACATCAACCACCCCGTCTATAAACCATCGAGACATTACATGTAGGCCTACATTGTGTATGAAAACGTAGAGCTGACAATCCGTCGAAGTGCATAAGTACCGAAACCGGGATCCAACTTGGTGTCCCACCTGCCATAGAGCATATAGCAGTATGCATCACCGCAATCAGGGCATACATGTAGAGCAAAATGGCAGGCATCTCGCAACTCTCGTTGCTTCAGTGTAGGCTATGGTTTACCTTCATAAGATGCGTCAGGGTATAGTCACCGTCCAAAATTACAGGGGGAAGTCAGACATAGCTCAGACAGCCCAAATTGCAAAGTTACCCGAGGCGTTAGTCCAAATTCACGTATACGCACCAACTCTAATGGCATTTCCCCCAATCCTGAGCCTTTCAGAAACTCGAAGATGGATAAGTTTGCAGGAGCATCGACGTCCATCCACAACGTAGATAACCGTAAATCCTTGGAGACAACACCTTCCTCCGTAACATGCAATTCAGAAACTATGCAATTGCCCCGGACACCGTCAGCAGCAGAGTCCTGGGGCAGATTTCAAAAAGCGCTTAGACGAGTCTTCTCTCGGGTTAGGAAGAGTAACTCGTCCTAACTTGTGACGCGTCCTAAGAACGATTTCACAAAAGATAAGGGTTTAACGCGTCCTAACTACCTTGAAAACGAGGCAGAACCGATAACTGAAATGATAACTGATGGTCCTCGATGTACATTTAGACAGGGTGTCCCCCCCCCCCCCCCCCCCCCAAAAAAAAAATGTCCAGGCCAAACCAGGCAACCTCAATCTAGATTTCGACAGATCCTGATGCGGGAACTTCTTACATGAAAAATAGTCTTTATTTCATCAAAATCAGTCAAGCCAATCAGAAGTTATGTAATTTTTTGTGCAGCAATGTCAGCCCCAACTAGGAGTGACTGACTGACTTTTTTACATTTTTCATTCCAAGAAGCTGTCCGTCTGTGGTTATAACAGCCCAGTCATGAAGGGAATCTCTCTGATCGTACTCTTGAGTCTGAAGTAAACTCCCTGGGTGGATGGTCTTTTGCTGCATAGGCTCTAGTGTTATGTTTGCTGATGCACCCATTCAGAGGAAACTTTGCCTCATTACCACAGATAAATCGTCGTCGCACAGCAGTGAACCATCTCGAATACCGCATCATCCGCTCTAGATCACCTGGAGCTGGCATGTATGAATATCAACCCGGAGTCATATGGGTCAAGTCGTTAGGGCTAGGCATGTCGGATCGCGGAACGTTGAACGCATTGCATGGTATCATAAACATAATGGCTCAGCGCTGGTTCACTGCGGTGGCGCCTGCGGACAAAGGCGACAGTGTCTTACGAAATAACCTATACTACATGTATAGTGTGGAGTTCATATTCGTGTATTTCCATGTTGGTCTCGTGTTACTTTACCATTGTATTTTATGTTACTGTACCTTGAAATTTCCTTTGACAACTTACCAGTAAACACATCCATTCTTCTTGCTCTCGCGTCCCTTAAACGAAGAAAAGTAGAATTTGTGTGGTTAAGTTGAATAAATATACAATCAGTCGAGAGAGCTTCTCATATACCTGATACATATATTGGACGTTTTGCAGTTGTATGCTGCTGAAAGAATAACAACCTAACTGAGCTTGTGACGGTATACATGTATTAAATGTACGTTCGTGTTCGACGGGGACCCACTTGAAAGCAAGGGCGTATTGCATGAACCTTGACCTCTCACTTAGCGCCTCCGTATTTCGTCCGTCCTCATTTTAAAGAGTGTATTATATATCCATACAATTACATGCCTTCCTGCCCGATTGACAGGCCAAATTAAACAATACATTTTAATGAAAATTGAAGACTGGAGCAGCTTTGAATGAAATGTGAGAATTTCAAAAGGACCCGTTTAGGCATGAAGAAGTTTTACACGATACATACAGGAAACGAAACAGAACGAAAACTTTATGTGAAGGGAACATCGTCTTCTGGACCCGATGTGCTTGAATTTATTAGTCGGGCAGTGTGTATGAATACTTCACAATAGTAATTTAAACTGGTAAAAAAAACTGCAGAATCAATCAAGGTATCGAGCTACAACACAAATGTGTTCCGCGGAACAAAATATAGAAGTTAAAGGAGGAAGTTTCTATCCGACTGCCTAATTCCCGCATGATTGTATGCAGAAAAGGCATGTCTGAGACGCGTCGACGGCGGGCTACTAGTTTGGGTGTGTGTAGTGGCACAAATCGCCCGACTGCTAAATTGCCTTTATGCTGCAGTTCGATGCCTTGGTGATTCTGCAGGTCTTTATTTTTACCTCGAAAACCGCAAAACAGAGCAGATTCGAGACATTCCAGAAAAATGTACGTCCCAGTGTACATTCCAAGAGAGAGCTCAAAGCCTTCTTGCCTCACTTTGAGCGCTACTCGCTCATAAACAATTTTGAATATATTAGTGAACTGGTCTATAGTTTCGGCTGTGATTGGTCAGCACATCGAAGGTCTATTTTTATTGGTACTCTAACGTGGCCTGTCATTGTCAAATGGTAAAAATGGAATAAGAAAGGCACACGTACAAAACACCAAACGGTTCGCCGAGATCCATGCGTACCCCCCTTTCTTTTTAGTGAGTCGTGAGTTTGTAAAGGATGAACAGGGCGACGACGTCACGTCGTCAACGAAACATTGGAAAAACACATTTTTTTTCCACAGTAGATTTGTTGCTGTGCTGTTTACCAAGATGTCTGAAGGAAAATTCACCTTGCATTGTCGAGCAGTTCCGCCAACGCTCCAAACAGAAACTCATGGGTTGTTCTGTGGGGAAATTTTGCAAAAAGTACCACTTTAAGACAATGAATCCGTGTAATGGGAACAAAAATTCGATCCTTAAAACAACCGCTAAAACCGATTTACGCATGTACTCGAACTAGAGTATCAAAATGTGGTTTCTTTTGTACCCAAATACAAATGCAAGAAAAAGTGCTTTAGATAACACCACTAATCATTACACGGGCAGAATACTTTCACTGCGCGTATTCATATACCAAACTATCCCGGAATGAATCATTTTCTTATTTAAAGTAAATACAGTCGAACCCTGATAATAAGAGCACTGTTAATACAACTTCCTGCTTATAACAAGGAAAAAATAGGTCCCGAGTCTTTGTTTTTCCATTACTGATAATACAAGGTACCCGTTATAACAAGGTAAATTGTAAAGTCCCAAGGTCCTTGTTATAAAGGTGTTCAACTAATCGATGCAAGTAGGCCTACAGTTCAAAATTGTCAAACTTCACACTACAGGCAAAGTAAACGTTGATCTATAAGAAAATGGATTCACATTTTTAATATTTATTATGCATTATTTTGTCTTTAATTTCTTTTTGCGTACGCATGGCACGTATGTGCGGATTGAAAATTGCCACCTGGCCGGTTGATCTCTATACACGCCAATCTCTGCATGTTCAGTCCATTGTTGGGGTATTGTGTACGTTATGCTTGGCTGCACAAGCCGGCATGGCGCCCCGTATAATATCCGTAAGGAAGGGGGTTTTAAATGAAGTAAAATTTGAATTCTAAAAGTGGCATGAATTAGATGGGCTCATGACCCCGTGAGAGGAGGCGCGGGATCGACCATTTCAGCCCTCTTTAGCCGGTGTCATTAAAATCAGACTCCTATGAAAATTGGACTGATTTTCTTATTGGTTAAACCCTCTCACGTGACCGGCCACTCTCCTAATTATCTTCAATTAGGCATGTGCAATACTACCAATGATCCCGTATTTCATACACTGTGAATCCCTTGGATCTGATTTCCTATTCAAAATGGACATGAGGATTAAGAGGATGTGATTTTAACAATGAGGGTCCAAAATCACATCCTACTCTATTTAAAATCACATCTGAAGCCTGTGAACTATTATCCCACCCTGACAAAGAGTACATACATGTGACTTCTGGGTTAACAGCTTAAACCGCATTGTGATTCTGGATGTGATTTTGGACTAGTTAAAATCACATTCTCTTTATCCTCCTGTCCATTCTGAATAGAAAATCACATCCAAGCTACACCGGAAGTAAGGCTAGAAGTGAACTAATCACCACAGATCAGACATAATGACACTGCGAAACTGACTTTAATGTGAATGTTGTCATTCATACGTACAGTGCCTAGAGCCTTGAAAACTAACCGTCGCAGATTCCTGAGAATTCAACTTGACAAACTAAGCACTTGGGGCAGGCAAAAACTTGCCCTTTACTCCAGGATGTAAACAAGTACAATGTACATGTACAATGTCATTCACAAATTATCACCAAAATAGCATCTTGCTCAGTGACAATACATCCATCTTAGTTTCACGCGTCTTGACAAGATAAATTGTTCATGCTGGCAGGAATACATTTTGTTGAATGGGTAAATCCGGGTATTTTACATTCTACTTGCCCACTTTGAAGCTATGCTTTGAACGGTGTGATTGGGTCCCCCAGCAAAGCCGGTCACGTATCGCGCACGGGGCGGCATGTGCAACGAGTTTACTCATCACAAGGCAAAGTACATGTAATTACATGTAAAGTAATTCATGCCAATGTTGGTCAGCCAAGACCAGCGTAAAGCAGCTGTAAATGAATATTTCCACCTTCCTTGTAGAAATTCCGAGTAATTGCAATATTTTGGTTTTTATGCTAATCAATTCTCATATTCATGACCAAAACCGTGATGTTATCCAGGCACAACGTATCGCTATCCCTTTGTGTATAATTACACTTCTATATATTTCATTTGTGTTGGCTCTGTTCGAATTGATTTCCGTGTCACAGCTATACCACCGTTGGTGTCTTTTAAATTATCTGACTAAAAATCAATTTTTGTTCTAGAAATCTTAATTGTTTAAATTGTGTATTGTAATTACACCGTATAAACAGTGTATCGACCTCCAAACGCGGACGTCCTATTGTTCCCCCTTTTGTTTGTACTTTAACTTTTTCGGAAGACTCCCATAGGTTTTGTACACGATTTCAATCGCGGACGTATTCTGGGAATCGCGGACGATATTGTTCCCTTTGTTATACGTCCACGTTTGTTTGGGAGAACAAACGCAGATAAGACCAGTACATAATCAAATACACAGTGAAGCCTAAAATAATGAGTCCTATCTCATGAAGATTGTCACTTTAATTTAAACTCGATCCTAAAATATTAATTATTTAACAAACAAAAATCCTATTGATGTTTTTCGTTTATTCGTCTTGATTTCCCCAAGGTTATTTTTTTTCTACAACTTAGTTTTAATGATTCCTTTTATTTGCTTAAATGTAGTATACATGTACCTCATTTGCAAACATAAAAAAACAACTGAATTATTACGAAATACCGACTCAAGAAAAGTAGAAATTTATATCGTTTTCCGATTGTCGGCCGACAATCGTTGGAAATAGTCCAGTTCCCCGACCTGATAATTCCCCGACGTCTACAAATTGCTCCGTTGTCTAAAGTGTGGTCAGGGAACCAGACTACTAGAACAGATTTTGGAAAGAGTTCCATATCCGGCCATCACTTATTTTCCCTTATTATGACTTAAAAACTACCAAAAGGTGTAAATTTGATGAAGAAACACACATTTAGGAGGGAAAAAATTTCAACTTTTTCTTTGAAAATACTTTGTCATGACACAGACTTTGTGCACGAGGTCCAAGTGATGGCCGGATATGGAACTCTTTCCCAGATTTTTTCTCTCTACGCAGACTACGGTTTTCCCAGCATCTATGCACACAACACTTTAATTTAACAGGTCAGTGTTTCAGTATTTGCCAGCAACCTATAAAATACTAACCCCAAATCTATTTATTTCTGAAAATTACAGCAAAAGCAAATGATGTACATACTACATTTAAGTTTAACAATGCGTACACTGCGGCCGAGGCACTTATTAGAGTTGCCATCTACAATTTAAAGGCCTCTTGGTCTATTTCTGTACGAGCTAGCTAGCCCTACATGTAGGTACATGTATACAATGTATACTGGCCAAAATGCGCCACAGTCACGTTATCCACGCAGGCCTATACTATAGCTTATTTGATGCATGTGCCCAACTAGCGGCACCGCCTGCCCATGTTTTTATTCCTTCATGGTCTGTCACGCAGCTAAACCTAAAACCACCCTTGAATTTTCAAACTATTCGAAAGACTTCAAAGTAATTAGCTAAGCCAAGCATCGTGTAGTGTACAAACGTCAGCTACATTTTATTATTAACTATCCGAGCAACCATTCCGTGAATGTATGTTGTTTATGCCTGATTTTCACATAGGCCTACCCTGCCACACAGACCTACATTCCGACACACATTATTAGGGCCTAGTGTAGCTATAAAGTTCACGTGCACTACATCAGGTCTACATGCCAACGCTAGGAGTGACCCGCCGAGTACAAGTTTAGAAAACGACACTTCCTGTTGATTCAAATGGCTTTACTTGCAGTCTGGAGGAATAAATATTGGCTAGAAATAGAATCATCTACAGAGGTTTACTACAGTAAAGATCATATTGCAACAGTGGACCAACCAGATCGAGGCCACTCGTGTGGAAGATTCTTGGTTTGAGGAATATCTGCGGTCCGCCATTGATTTGAGGTTTCACACAAGCTTGGATCTTGGATGCATGCTTTCCTCCATGGGTACATGGAATGGATAGGCACAAACACTGCAGTCAGTGCCACAACGGTTGCCGAATGCTCATCATATGAAACTACATGTATGCAGAAATGCATTTTTTCCTTTTTGAAAACACAGGCCTATGACTCCAAAATTGAACGGCACTATGATGCCATACACCGTACAACGGCTATCAAATAACTCACGAGTTTGTGTGTAGATAGTCGAAGCTAAGCTGGGCTCGGCTCAGCCCCTGGTAGACCACCATGGTTTCTGCTTGTGCAGCTACAAAATGTGTGTTCTGCACTCGATGTTCTCACGGTATAGTCCAGCAAATTCCCACAGAAGGGTTTCACACTGCCAGCATAAACAAGCCTATGTTGGGGTTGGGCATGCAGACCTATTCCTGCAACGGGTCCTTTGACGGGTTTACTTGTAGTATGACAGGAGACACATATCCAACTGTGGGGTGTAGTCCACCTTGTCAATTTTTTCGAGAGGAAGTTGCAGAGGCCAACCTTTGCTTTTTATATCAGCGTGATGATCACGTCGCGTCGGCATTATCTCGTGATGAATATCGATGCGCAGGTCTGGCGCACTATATTCTTCCAAACCACCCTGTCAAGACACTTACAACCGCGTTTCCCCCTAGTGCGTCGTGCACAGGTATTTCTATCACATGACAATGTCCTCAAAACAGCTCGAGTCAACGGCGGGAAATAATGTGGATTCCCTTGATTGGCTGGCTGTTGTACGCCTGTACGACGTCTGCTATACGCTGCACTGCACTGGAGCCCAGCCCTGGCCCTGCCAACTACCCGGCCAAACAACGAGGAGTGTCTTTCATACAATCTTCGTGTGGGCCTAGCGCCTACGTGTATATATTATGCATTCATGATTATGACACACACTGTGTTCCGTATTCATCCGCGTAATGGCTGCCCTCGTAACGTCCACAAGATGAGTGGATGCATGGCCTGCCCTCGAAGTTTCTAGAGAGTTTGATTCAACTTTAGTGATGCCACCTTGGTGTTATTGTCGTGTGTGCAATACCATTTTTCTGCGGAGTGGTTACTGTCCGTTACTGCAATCCTGGCAATATATTTCTGCACGTTTTCACGATGGAAAAATGCCGATAAAATTGGATGGAAGAATCGTTTCATTTCTTCTTACAGTACAGTGTACGTGTACGGTGTATACGACGCGATGATGTCTGCACTGTGCACATGTGTATACATTATACAGTATACATACATTTGTACATGGTCTGTGTGCTAAATAACGCCATCGTTGTGCAGATTATGTACACGTACAAGTTGTGTACATATGTGCATCGTGCAGTTGCGTACAGTGGCCCAGGCCTACATGTACATGGATCATGGAGGTTTGTATCTGATTGTCAACGTTGCAGATAGTGCTTTTCAATCGGGCTTGGCTTCAAGTACCGTGTTCGCGTAGTGCTTTCTTTTCGTTGCAGTGCATAATTATTCCAAGTTTAATTTCAGTTAATGTTCGATTAAGATCATCCTTATAGTCTAGGCTCAGGTAATTTTGTAAAACAAAAAAAACAACTCAAATTTGAATTCCAAATTTACCGTGCACGGTGACGAGTGATTTTGTTGTTTAGTTTGTTGTTGTTTTTGTTTTGTTGTTGTTGGTTTTTTTTTCTTTTTTTGGGGGGGGCGTTGTTAATGTGTTTTTTTTTTTTTTTTTTTTTTGGGGGGGGGGTCTGTTGCCGGGAACAACTAAGCACTGATATTTTCCGTGAGTGTAATGGAGTAGAATTATTGGTTATTTATGGGCAATTTTTTTCGTTTTCTTATTAATAAAAACAAATAGCACATTGTACCGGTATATAGGCCTATTTACAATCGTCATCACCACAGGATAAAACGGTTGATCATTCAGCAATACACGTAGTTTTGGTCTGTCAAACCATGGAGGAAGGAATTCCTTCCTCCATGGTCAAACCATGGTCAAACGGATTTTAACATTTTGATTTCTACATGCACACAGCGCTAACTAGAAGCCATTTTCCATTTGATATACATGTAGATTTATACTTGCATCAAGAATACAAGGTTTGAATTCAACAACTTATGATTCAGTTGATATTAATATGGCAGAATTAAATGCGAAAGAGTACAGTAATACAATCGTTCGTCAATACTATTTCATTAGTTTACGTTTTCCTCAAAGTAAAACAAAATGCAGTTTTTCGAGTGTTTGCAGTGTTTTAAAGTTGAAATTAGACATGAGCACATATTGTTACAATAGGCGCGAATGTGTTCATTTCGGCCAATAGTGGCTCAACTACACCCCAGTCAAGATTTGTTGCCCCTCCCCCACTGAAAAATGCATTTGTGCAACCAAAAGTTAACGCCACCTACAGTCTAGTCAACGGCGAATCCAGGGGGGGGGGGATATCCCCCCCCCCCCAATTTTTTTTAAACTGACGTCGCAAAAAAAGGCAGCCACTGCGTAGGCCTACACCAACATACAAAATAAAACAAAGGGAAGCAAAAACCATCCGTTTTATCTGTGATTTGTGCACTTTTTTTTTACCCTTTTTCGGGGAAAATTCTTCCCCCCCCCCCTCCAAAAAATGTTTTAAAAATAGTTTTTAACCACGAGCAACCAGTACGCGTACATGTATACCGGTACGCATAATATCCCCCTAGCATTTTGCATCCCTCATATCCTCTGATATGCAAAGGATAACAGAATCAAGGCTTGCATTTACAGTTACCTGTTGGCATGCAGAAATATCGTGTTTCAGGATTTCCACGCGCTAGTATTTGTTTGCTACATGTTAAAGTCTCACTTCCAATAAAATTACTGTTCACCTCGTCTGAAACAATTTTGGACAGGCAGGTTTTTTTTTTGTGTTGGGGGGGGGGGGGGGGGGGGCTGTGATGGAAAATGTACATGTATAATAAGCCTTTTAAAAAATAATTAATCCTTTACACCGGCCAATAAAGTCTTAATTGTATCCCCCAAATAGTGGGCCGGGTAAAATGGTTATAGCACAGGCTTAGATTAGAACAAAGGACAACTTGTGTGTAAAATTTGGCAGGGGTCGAGTGGTCAGGCTGCTCAGACAGATTTCTTTGCCGAGTTTGGACAAAAGATTTTAAATCTACATTAACCCTGATTTGAAAGCAGTTCAATAAGTTTGGCATTCTATGTAAGAATGTTTATTAAGCATGCATCTATAGGCCTTTGACCGATACGAAAAATAAAAATTTTCCAACATTTTCCGTCAAGGGAACTGAATTCACTTTACAATAGTACCCTGGTGGTACGCTAACATACCTGAAGGAAATCAAGTTTATTTAAAATTAAAAACAACGTCTAACAGTTTTTGATTGTTTTATAGGTCAGCGCCTATTATTTATTTTCCAATTATGGAGCCCACAAGGAATCTTACAATGCAAATCACTTGTTTACAATTTAGCAAATTTTTTAAATTCTATTTTATCAGTTGATATCATTTGTGTAAAAAGTCCGAATTAGAATTGTTATTTCCGAAATATTTAGATATTATAATATGTCCAAGTCTCCGATGGCCGACCTTACAAGGTCGGCGGTGAACGCATTTTCCCAATAAATGACATGTAGCTGTAAGGAATCAAAACATCTTGTATTTGGAAAACGACTTTTGGCCTGTTCTTTCATACATTGAGGTGCAACACAATTTGAAAAGAAATTAACCAGCTGGCCAATATCCAGAAGAAATGAAGTAAAATACAGACAGTGATCAAATTCAATAGATTAACGACTCTCTTCCAAAAGTTAACACTTTTTAACAAGGTGGTGTTCCGTACTACTGTATCACCATATATACATTTACAATATTTCACCATATTTACAGATTAATTTGCTGTGCTGCAGAACTAATGCTCATGGTCGCAGCCTCAGGCTGAATTAAAATCCCCATTCTGAGAATTGTTGGCATCTATATATCACTGCACGCCTAGGCCTAATATCACAAAATATTACCGACAATGTTGTATACGACTCATTAACTTGGCCAAACAACTCTTGACTCTACGTCACGGTGTTTTATGACCGAAGACCAGGAAAGATTCATTTACATTTTTCGCATTTCTTAGAAATTTCTAACTTCAAAGAACTTCCGTTTTCCTCTTCCCAATTTGCTGACCCAACTACAGGGTCATGAAGTGAAAGTTTACATTGGCCAACTCGGATGGAAATCACTGCAATTGCAACAGGGCAACAGACCCAATACGCCCCTTAACTTTCACACTGACGGTTATTGTAGAAATCCAATCCAATGTCTTGATGCCACCGTAGTTACAACGTCGCCTTTGTTGTAGCTATCGTACTGTCCAATGCATAACAACGATATTCTTCATCAAAACTGAGATGGCCTGTTGTATGCAGTGACATCCATGCATTCCAATTATATTCAACTTCACATACTCCCTTAATGTAAAAGTGAAAAAAACTCAGTCTCCAAAAGAGTGAATCCCTTATCAAACCACTCCAAAAGAATGAAAACCACTACAAAAGAGTGAAATTTCCACTCTTTCGAGGAGCCATATAATTAGGGACCGGTCTAAAAAGAGTGGTCCCTTCTGTGGCTCCTCGAAAGAGCGGAAATTTCACTCTTTTTGGGTTATTTTCACTCTTTTGGAGAGTGAGTTTTTCACTCTTTTACATTATGCATATTAGTAGTTTCCACTAGACATTTAAGCAAACCTTGACCGATTTCGTTAAAACACAGCAAATTTTGTTGCAGATCACAAATGAGCTATATACAATGAATAATCATACAAATATACATATGCAATTTCGACAACAATAATTCCAAAGCTATAGGCACAAAGGTGTTACAGCTGGCAATTCATTCCAAAATAACCCACATCTTCTGTGTTCAATCTATTAAGCTATCAGTAATAGGCCTCTCTGGTTTTACAAGAGGCGCGGGCCCATTCAGAATTGCTTTTAATGTTTAACTCATGAATAAACCATTTATATACGAGCACATGAAAAAATTACATGCTGCTGAAAATTTTTTCCATGCAAAAGCAGCCGGAAAACACTTCAATATTGCATGTTATGCATGTCATCCCCAGCGTGAGCTGATGTACACAAACCCCAACAGCTAACACAAACCCCATGTTTAGCTTGGACATGCATGGAGTGGGTCTACTACCTCTGCAGTGGCTGGATTCCCCGTCACTTTTACATGGAAAAAAACCTAGCAATGTCAACCAACTCAAATTTCCCAAAGGTTATCGGTTACAAACTCAGAAAAATGTTGATCTTTCCTGATCATGAAAATCTACAAAACAATGTAGGCCTGCTACCCAACGGCACAACAAAGACAAATTCACATACAATGTAGTCACAGCTCTAGTAAGAAAACTCAAGGTGAATCAGAGATCCAGTGTAGAAATTGTACCTATTTCCCATTGTGATTTCCCCGCCCCCATTTTGCACAGCGGCGCAGCCAAGGGAGGGGAAGGGGGGGGGGGGGGGGGAGGGGGAGGAGGGGGTGCATGCGCCCCTCCCATAAAAAAAAATCGTCGCCCCCAACTGTAAATTTCGCAAACGGAGAAAATAATAGTGACGAAAAATACTTTGAGCACCCCCCCCCCCCCCCCCCCCCCAAACTCGCCCCCTACGGAGAGATCCCTGGCTACGCCACTGATTTTGCAACCCTAGCTGCATCTTACTCAAGATCCATTCACTTGCAGCTTTTAGTTTCTGGTGCCTAGGCCTATACCCTTCAATTGAGTACAATTATTTCTCACACTGATCGTTTTTCTCGACAAAACTTCATTACCTATGTACCCTTTAAGTAACACTCACACTGAATAACACAGTTAACAAACTATTTTCAATCACTACTTTTCTCTGTACATGTTGTTGACTATGTTTCAGCTACCTTCTCTCTGAAAAAAATAATGACTGGAATGTTGCAATAAAACATCAAATCACAACCTTCAGAACTTCAAACTCAATCGCTTTTTCATACTGATTTCCAACAACAAATTTAGGCTACCGATTTACTTCTTCGACCTTTGGGTACTGTATGTAGTGTCTGGATTTTCAATTTAAACTGAAAAACAGTGTGCGCTCCTTGATTTCATAGAAGCAAAAGTAGACTAAAGGCAGCATGTATGTGCAATTTGGGCAAAGGCTTCTGCACCATGTTATCACCTGTCATATTTTTAAAATGTAAAACCCTGGGAGCAAAGACACCATAACTATCAAGTTTTAAAAGGAGTAAATGAAGATTTGACATGACTTCGTTGTGATCTGGACTCACTTGCAGGCTCAACATGCTCATACTGAAAATGGTGCCAAAATTAGGAATGACTTTGGCTCTTCATCTACATGTAGCGGGTATGTGGGTGTCCCGGACGTCAAAGCCACAATTCGCCCATCCGTCTCCAAAAAAAGGAACAGCAAAACAGGATACACTGGAATGCATTGTGACTTAACTTGCACCAATCACTCACCATTTGAGTGTAACACACGTATCATAGCATTTTTCTCGTTTCCTCCAAATTTCCTTCCACGTGTAAGTTTCAAAGTTTTCTTGCATTAGAGAGCCCCCTCCTAGATTGGTTTTTAAAATGAAATACCTTCTGTACCTCCGACACAAATCAGCAATGAGGCAGTTATAAATGCCATAAATTTCAGTCATACTGACTCTCGATCAGGAGAATATACAGCCAACATAATATATACAATCACTGACCACTCGTCGCACTTGAGCTTCAAATGCCTGGCTGCAACTGTAGAGTAAAGAAATGTCAAAGGCTGCTTAGAATATCAATGCAAAAAAAAAGAGCTGTGTATATATTTATCATTTGTATCCACATAAAAAAGCTATACAATCACAACATTCTAATACCCAGTGCCCACACCTTTGATACACACTTGTTTATGTACATGTATATTACAGAAATAAAAACAAGCACAGGAAAGGGTAAACATGAGTCAGAATAGGAAGGCAAGTTTATTATGGTGATAAAAAAGAAAAACAGGTTTCAAGTGCAGAAGTGCTGCTGCTTTTCAATCGCCTTTTGGCTAATGTATCCTGTACGTGTAATATTTAGTTTTGTTGCAATGCGGAATCATATTTAGTTTAATTTCTTTTAGAATGAGATCATCCAGATGTGTCATAACATACAAATATATAGTTGCAGAAGGAAAAATTATTTTTTAATAAAAAAAAAGGGGGGGCTATTATTGTTTGACAGATCCGTTTGCAGGTGAAAACAATGAATTAAACACAACTTTTAACTGTTTTTTGATATTACTTAGAAAATGAATGATTGTGAGATCATGTGTACTAGTTGTACTAATGCCACAAATTTTACCCTAGGCAATGTAGCATTTTTGATCTTATTTTTTGGTATTTACTGCCGAAAATGTGTTACTACTGCAGATAAAAATTGTGTTGACTCAATGATGATTTTGTGGGGTTATGTGAGCACCAAATGACTTATTAACAAGTGATTGTTGGTATGATTTGAAAATGTATTAACCCTAACAATCCCCATCCAGCCAAACTCCAACACCTGCTGGTTTTGTTGAAATTTGATGGGTTAGGTATGTTACGATAGTGTTATTGATTGATGCATGTGCATGTATATGGGAGTCGACATCTTACGAATGAAGCATGAGTAAACGCAGTAGATTTGTTCTCATAAATCCTCTGAACTGTGATTTATTTAAGCTGCAGTAAGCCAAAACATAACATGGTGTCAGAAGTGAGTGCGTAGAAATTTCTCAGCAATGTTTGGGAGTATTTCGACGTGAAATAGAGATCATTCTTCACGATTCAAGTGATGACGAACTCATCACGTGGCTGAACTGCACCGCACCGCTGCATGTTGCCTGTGTACGCATATGAATAGACATGTAACTGAACTGTCGAACTGTGAACTGTCAGTGTGTGTGTTTTGACTCGGACCACAGTGGTTTGTAACCGAAGCATCATAATTATTAGTACTAGTGTAGACTTCAGTAATCTTTATTCAAGCCTGAATTCTTTATGCTGTACTAGTCTTACGAGATAGTTGAGATACTTAAGTTTTGAACACAACGTTAAGCAGA
Organism: Hippasteria phrygiana; assembly: GCA_037893225.1. Taxonomy (NCBI): domain Eukaryota; kingdom Metazoa; phylum Echinodermata; class Asteroidea; order Valvatida; family Goniasteridae; genus Hippasteria; species Hippasteria phrygiana. The sequence goes on from JAZGUH010000331.1 coordinate 122,146, forward strand.
ACACAGTTTAAGTATGGCGACAGGGTCAGATAAGTCAAACTTAAGCCGCATCCCACTCCCAAAACCCCTACAGCTAACAGGGAATTTGAAGAAAAATTAGGGAAAATTTCGCCAAGTGTGGGACAGTTACCAAATCATAACAAAATTGGACAACAGCTCTGATAGGATCAGAATTGCTCATTTTATCACGGCCATAGGCTATGAGGCTTCGGATATAATGGCTTGCCCTTTAAGAGTGAGGATGACAAGAAATCATTCAAAGTGATACTTGAATTTTGGGAAAGCTATTGCGTTGGGCAAACCAATGTAACGTACAAGAGGTACAAATTCAATAACTGTGTGCAGCAGGGTGAGACACTCGACAATTTCTATGTGAAGCTATGCATGCTTGCGGCTTCATGCGGGTTTGGTGAATTAACAGAAGATCTTATTAGTGACCGCATGGTGTGCGGAATAACCGATAATGCAACCAGAAAAAGGCTCTTGCAGGAGCCAAAGCTGACACTATCAAAGTGTCTGGACCTGTGTCGAGCCAGTGAAGCATCCAAAGCGCATCTTAATGCTATGTCGAGTGATCACGCTGCTACAACAACAGATAGTACTGTTAATGCACTACAACACAAAAAAGGAAAGCAAACTCCCCATAAGTACAATATCGAATGTCTGTATGGTCGAAAACACAAATTGAGCAGAAAGAATTGCCCAACCTTTGGGAAAGAGTGTATGAAATGCGGTAAGGCAAACCACTTTGCTGAAAAATGCAGACAAGCTGCCAAAAGCAATCAAGGTCAAACAGGGGCAACCAAGAAAACTAAGCCAAGAACAAAAGCGAGAGTCTATGTACATCTCAATGTGGACCCAGAAACCAAACCTGTAGTGATGCCTCCACGGCGAGTACCGATCGCATTCAAACCAAAGCTCAAGGTAGAGCATCAAAGACTGGAGGAACTTGATGTGATCGAGAAAGTCACGGGCCCGACAATGTGAAGCCGAGTGGAAAATAAGGCTATGCATTGACCCACAGCATCTCAACATGGCCTTAAAGTGCTCCCAGTCATAAAGGATGTGCTCCCTCAACTCGCAAAAGTCAAAGTCTTTAGTAAAGCTGATCTGAAGGAAGGATTTCTTCAGTGCGAGTTGGACGATGTTTCGGCATGCCTCACGACATTTCAGACACCTTGGAGGAGATATTCATTGTACCAGTGGTGCCGTTTGCTGTTTGGTCTGTCTTTATCCCCAGAGTTGTTTCAGGTGAAACTGGACCAGTGCCTTGAAGGCTTAAGCGGCATACATGTTATAGCTGACGACATACTCATCACGAGACAAGGTGACACACGGGACAAGGTGACACACAGGACGAGGCCTGCCGTGACCATGATCGAAACATGAAGAACTTTCTTGCCCGATGCAAGGAAAAAACATTAAGCTCAACAAGGACAAGCTTGAGTATAAGTGTGATATGAAGTCACCTTCATTGGTCATCGTTTGACGCAGTCAGGATTTAAGCCAGATCCAAACAAAGTCGAAGCAGTTCGCAACATGGCAGCTCCTACATCTGTAGAGGAGGTCCAGAGATTTGTCGGTATGGTGAAATACCTTGCAAAGTTTCTGCCAGACCTGTCGGACATGAGCGAACCGTTGCGGCATTTAACAAAGGAACAGTCGGACGCATTCGAACGCATCAAACAGTGCGTCACTTCCGACCCAGTACTAAAATACTTTGACCCCGCCATCGAGATAGGACAAGGTGATGCATAAGAGAAAGGCCTCGGATTTGCATTGTTTCAAGAAGGCCATCCCATCACGTACTCGAATAGAGCGCCGACACCTGCGGAAACGAGACACTCCCAGATAGAAAAGGAGCTGTTGGCCCAAGTTTTTGGGTTAGAGCGAAACCACCAGTATACCTATGGATGGAAAGTGGTGCTTTGGACAGACCATAAGCCTTTGGTGTCCATAAGCCGCACACCACTTGCAGCAGCCCCAAAGCGGCTACAGCGCCTACTTATCAGACTGAAACAATACGACGTGGACAAATGCTATAAGCCAGGCAAGAAAATGTATCTCGCCAATACATTGTCATGTGCGTATCTCAAGAACAATGAACGTTCTTCAGTTGAGGCAGAGACGGAAAGCATTCACGTGATCGATGAGCTTCCCATCTCAAAGAAAACCTATGAGCTAATCAAACGTGCCACCGAAGAAGATAAAAGCATGCAAATAGTCAAGGGCTTCATCTTAATTAATGAGCTGGCCAGACAACAGAAATGAGCTGCCAGCTGAAGCACGTCCCTACGTCAGCATCTGCGATGAACTAACACACCAGGACGGTATCATCTTTCGCGGTACACGATGTGTCATTCCAAAGACAGCTAGGCCACGAGTGCGTGAGCGATTGCACAGTGCACATACTGGAGTACAAGGCACACTCAGGAGAGCATGAGACTTGACAGACTACATCTCCACCTATGAAACCTGCAACAAATATCAACCAAAGTAGCGGAAAGAACCACTCATATCACATGATATACCAGACCGTCCCTGGCAGAAAATCGGCATAGATAATCGGTGGATAACATGGATTACCTGTGCAGTGTAGACTACTTCTCCGACTGCTTTGAAATAGACAGTCTACCCCATAGCAAAGATGCAAAGGCTGTCATCAAACGCCTCAAACGCCACTTCGCTACACAGGGCATACCGGACACAGTATATTTGGATAATGGACTACCCTTCAGCTCCAAGGAGTTCCTTGATTTTGCAAATGAGTATGAGTTTGACAACATCACCAGCTCTCCAGAGTATCCCCAGAGCAATGGTAAAGTAGAAAGTGTCGTCAAAATCGCGAAGAGACTCATTTTCAAAACAAATGACAGTCACAGAGACACTGCCTCGCTCTGTTGGCTTGGAGAAACACCCCAACTGAGGGTATGAATATCTCCCTAGCCCAGCGTTTGTATGGACGCCGCACTAAAACCAACCTGCCCACAATGTCATACCTGCTGATTCATCACAGAAAACCCAACGGGATGTTCACATGAAAAAGAACATCAAGCAAGCCATGCAAAAACATTATTTTGACAGACATGTCAGAGTGCTACCCGATCTCCAAGCAGGAGACACTGTGCGCATACTTCCCAAAGCCAATTCCAAGATCTGGGAGAAAGCGGAAGTGCAGAAGCAGGTCAACATCCGATCATATAATGTGGTCACAGAGGATGGTCGCAAGTACCGCTGAAACTGCAAACACCTTAGGAGTACGCAAGAAAGCTACATCCCACCATAGTCGAACCACATATTCCTATGCAGGACAAACACGCAGACACACAGAGCAACAAAACACACACACACACAGCAACAAAATGCAAAAGAACCTACACGATGCAGCACACGCGAACGAAAACCACCTAGCTACTTATAGGACTGTGTTACATGAACTCAGAACAGCAAGGACTAATCTTGTTATCAAGAACTGCTCTAATGCCTCCATTTATTATACAACCCATTTGTGTATAAAAATACATGTACATGTAGACATAATAGACAAGCCAACATAAGAAAACCAAGTTATTTTTTAAAAGCCAAATTACAAGGATAATGAACATGTTTATGAAGCAATGTAACAATAAAGCAATGTAACATTTTATGTCAAAGAAGAGTAATTGTTTGTTTGGTATTTGTTGGTTTTTTTTGCTGAAAAACAAACAAACAAAAAGAAGAGAGAGAAGATAAAGGCCTGTTTTTGTAGTAAGAGTAGTAACTTTTTTGTTTTTTTTAAAGAAGGAAAGATGTTACGATAGTGTTATAGCGCCCCTCTATAAGTTGATTGATGCATGTGCATGTACTGTGGGAGTCGACATCTTACGAATAAAGCATAGAAACAACGCAGTAGATTTGTTCTCATAAATCCTCCTCTGAACTGTGATTTATTTAAGCTGTAGTAAGCCAAAACATATTAAACGTACTGTGGACGTTTAATGTGGTCGTACTGTGGACGTTTGATGTAGCTGCGCAGTAACAGTGTTGGATTTTGATTTTGTGGCTGTATGTTTTGTTTGACATTTCTAAACAATGGGGTATGGAGGTAGAACAAACAATTGAATAAACAGCTTGTGTGGTGTCTATAATATTTCTAAGGAACACTTACATTGAATAATGTATGTTGCACAACTAGGGCTTGAATATTTTGCATGTGAATACAGTAGTTGGATTGTGACGAGATAGTACTGTGTCCCAACACTGTTCATGCTTTGCATTTGCCAAGTGTACCCACTCAATCAAAACCCAAAAGCTAATAAGAGGGTGTTGGAGTTTGACGGGTTGTGTATTGTTATGGCAAATGGGCTGTTGGAGTTTGATGGGTTGAGGAAGGTTTCTAGTAAAAAATGCTTAGGGAGTTAAGAAATTCAAAAATGGTTTCAAATGAAAGCAATTTGAATTTCAAGGATTTCAAGACATTAGGTCTCGATCCTCAAGTACAAGCCAATTACTTTTGTTCATCAGCATGACACACACGGGTGGCTGACCAAAATAGCACAAGTTTTCATTTTGTGTATTTGCAACATTTAGAAAACTCAAACATAACTTCAAGTGGTTAAAAATCTAAGGTCAACTGTAGTCAAAACAACCTGCAGAGTCAACAAATCATATGAATGTAGCTGGCGTATCACTGAAATTGCAATGACAAAATGTCAATGCTGGTTACCAAAAAATCTGGTTATCATATATGCATGTACATTCATTCCAAGGAAGATGCATCTGAAAGAATGCTCCTCATACAAACCTTTTTCTCTGTAGAACCATTGTGCACATTTCTCAGCTTCGTCGGTGGTCCTTTTACTAGTGCATAGCAAACCCACATGATCACCATGACAAACATGAAGTAGCTAGTGTACATCAGATGCAGGTTGATGAGTGACTGTTCGGCCTGTTGGAAAGAAATTAATACACCACTTAAACATTGCAGCAGGTCTACGATGACCCTATTTCAGCGAACTGCACAGAATTAACACAGCTGGAGCTTGAAAAAGATCTTCACTTCCAATTTCGCTAAAACTAACATGGCCTCAATTTCCACCAATCAATGCTGGGCTTTCTCTAATAAAGGGGCTTCAGAAGAAAGGCTTTGGATCTTAGTCACATCTATGCCCATGATTTCAATATGTTTAAATGATTTTGAAAGAAAAAACGTTTAGTAATCTAAACGTTTGAACAAAACCTTCACAGTAAAATTTGGACTATATCCTTTTTCAAAGTAATTTCCTAGCCTTGCAAATTCCTATGGTAATCAATGAGAGAGACTGGGATTGCGGGTAACACCATGTGAAATAAATCTCTTCTAGGAAGAAGTGTGGTTCTGAAAAGAACCGGGATGAGTGTGTAACTCGACGTTTCGGACAGTGTGCTCTGTCCGTCCTCAGGAGTGTGAGTGATGTGATGTGGAGATGCTGCAGCTTTTATGCCTTCTGGGTGCCTATAGTCGGGTGTGATGACTGGATGTTGTTGTGTGCATTGGGGTGTGGCAGTAGCTTGTTGGGTGGCGTGGGTGTAGGATGTGTGGTGCTTGAAGAGTTGGGACCAAATGTCGTTCATGTGGAAACTGTGTTGTGTTTGCGTATTTCTATGGCCTCTCTGATGCGTCTTGGGTGCCAGAATGTGACTGATATGAGGCGATGATCTTGGCTTGGTTCGAACCATTCCAGTTGATGCGGTGGTCGTGTTCGTGTGAGTGTTTGATGATTGCTGACTTGTCTATTTCTCCTTTCCTGCCGTGTGCTTGGTGTTCCTTGAGTCTTGTGTTGAGGTCTCTGCCGGTTTCTCTGATGTATACCTTTACCGCATTCACAGGGAATGCGTCAGACGCCTGCCTTGGTGTTTGGGTCTTGTTTGTCCTTGTGTGTCTGTAGTTGAGCTTGGACCTTGTCTGGTGCTGTGTTGAAGACCTTGATTTGAGCTTGGCTGAAGATGCGTTGTAGCTTGTGGAAGAGGTGACCGATGTACGGGAGTGTGACTGTAGACTTGAATTGAGGGCGCTGTTCAGGTGGGGTGGAGGGCTTGGGCTTGTTGGTGTTGACGCTGTTGTATCTGTTGAGCTTGAGTGATGTCTTGATGTGGTGGAGTTCTTGACCTAGGCTGGCCTGGTCGCAGGTGTTGTAGGCTCGGCGTACCAGGGTGTTGCATACTGATGACTTGAAGCATGGATGGTGGAACGAAGAGCTGTGGGGATAGCGGTCTGTGTGTGTGGGCTTCAACACCCGCTGCTTCCAGATCTCACGTGGCGAGCACAACGACAGACCCTGGTCCAAGGGGTTGGGCACCAACAAAAGAGATTGTAACGAAAGAGATTCCTGTTGCGCCCAACCACCCATGACCAAACCTTACCTCAGCAACAATGTGATTTTTTACCAGCACACAGTCGTCAACACCAGTCATCGTACTCTCACCGCCCAAGAAACCAAGATCTTGTCCAAGGGAATGAACTTCGCTCTCACTCCACACAGTATCCCTGTGGAAGACATCATCCAGTTCGTGGAACCAGCCCTCAAACACCTAGACAAGACAACCGCCAACGAAGTCTGCATCCAAGTCCAGAAAACCCTCAAGAATGCCAAGCCCCCAAACCCAACACAACCAAGAGTGAACGAGCCGCCATCCGCAGCCTTTCTCAACCTGTATAGACATCTCAGACCATCTAGCTCCTCCTGCCCAAGATTCTTTGGTCAACCAAAGATCCACAAGCCCGACATCCCCCTTCGCCCGATCGTTGCCTCCCGTGGTTTGCCCACCTACAACACAGCTAGATTCCTCACCAAGATCCTGCATCCACTTGTTGGTCATACACCACACCACATCTCCAATTCCAGCCAGTTCGTGGACATCATCAAGAACATCAGACTCAAGCCCACCGACATACTTCTCAGCTTCGACGTGGTCTCCTTGTTCACCAATGTTCCCACCCAAGAAGCCTGCCTCATAGCCAAGGAACGCCTCCAACACGACCCCGAGCTCCAGGACAGAACCGACCTATCCCCAGACCAAATTCAAGACCTCCTCCATATTTGCGTCTCCTCCACTTGCTTTAAATGGAGAGACTAGTACTATGAACAATCCACTGGGGCCGCCATGGGATCTCCTCTATCCCCGGTCCTGGCGGATTTGTCCATGGAGAAATTCGAACTCATCACCATCGAGTCAGCTGATCTACGTCCTGACCTGTGGCTACGCTACGTTGATGACACCTTCGTAGTGTGGCCACACGGCACAGAAAAACTGCAGATTTTCCTAGAGCACATCAACAGCCAACACCCACTCATCAAGTTCACCATGGAACAAGAACAGAACAACTCCATCGCTTTCCTTGACGTCAAGCTCACCCGCAGACCAGATGGCACCATATCACACACAGTCTACCGCAAGCCCACACACAGTCTACCGCAAGCCCACACACAGAGACGCTATCTCCACAGCTCTTCGTTCCACCATCCACGCTTCAAGTCATCAGTATGCAACACTCTGGTATGCCAAGCCTACAACACCTGCGACCAGGCCAGCCTAGGTCAAGAACTCCACCACATAAAGACATCACTCAAGCTCAACGGATACAACAGTGTCAACACAAACAAGCCCAAGCCCTCTACCCCACCTGAACAGCGCCCTCAATTCAAGTCTACAGTCACACTCCCGTACATCGGTCACCTCTTCCACAAGCTACAACACATCTTCAGCCAAGTTCAAATCAAGGTCTTCCACACAGCACCAGACAAGGTCCAAGCTTAACTACAGACACACAAGGACAAACAAGACCCAAACACCAAGGCAGGCGTCTACCGCATTCCCTGTGAATGCGGTAAGGTATACATCAGAGAAACCGGGAGAGACCTCAACACAAGACTCAAGGAACACCAAGCACACGGCAGGAAAGGAGAAATAGACAAGTCAGCAATCATCAAACACTCACACGAACACGACCACCGCATCAACTGGAACCAAGCCAAGATCATCGCCCTAGTCACATTCTGGCACCCAAGACCCATCAGAGAGGCCATAGAAATCCGCAAACACAACACAGTTTCTCAAGACATCGGATTCCACATCAACGACATTTGGTCCCAACTCTTCAAGCACCACACATCCTACACCCACGCCACCCAACAAGCTACTGCCACACCCCAATGCACACAACAACATCCAGTCGTCACACCCGACTAGGCACCCAGAAGGCATAAAAGCTGTCGCATCTCCACATCACATCACTCACACTCCTGAGGACGGACAGAGCACACTGTCCGAAATGTCGAGTTACACACTCATCTCGGTTCTTTTCAGAACCACACTTCTTCCTAGAAGAGATGTATTTCACATGGTGTTACCCGCAATCCCAGTCTCTCTCATATCGCACCCACCATGCAAAGCTTCAATTCGTATATATGGTAATCAAGTTCTTCACGGAGAGAAAACTTTGTCTTAAAAAGTGATTGAATATTATTTTCCTGTAACTAAATATGCTTTGTTACAATGAGTAGAGAAACTGAAGTGGTTACATTAATCAAAAACAAACATTCATTCATATTGGGCTGTATTTTAATGATGAGCTCCTGAGTGTAAATGAAGTGCTGTACTCACATCATCCCAGCAGACAACTACAAGGCAATAGACCAATTCATTAAGCTCTGCTCCTTGACATATTGATCAAGCACAGCTGCAACTGTGGTCCAACAAATGTCAAACGTGACGGACGTGTGGCGTGCATGGCAGTGATAGGTCGATACATCGGGTGGTGGTGCTTAATGATGGATTGGTCTACTGAGCTTAGATATCAGATAGATGTCACTTACACTGGAAAAACTCACACTGAATATGCATAATCTTTCCTCTCACATATAGTGTAGTCTATACAATCTCGAGTAGACCACATACATACCGTTTCCACTCTCACTGAGACTCACTCAAAAACATGGCCTATTCACAATTTACACACACACCCAAGTGTGTAAACACCGACAATCGCGGACCTCCTATTGTCCCTCTTAACTTTTTCGGAAGGCCTCCCATATGTTTTGTACACGATTTTCAATCGTGGACCTTGACACAATCGTGGACCCTATTGTCCTCTTTGTTAAAGGTCCACGGTTTGAATAGCTATACAAACTCACACACACCACTAACCAGCTAAACCTGTGAGGTTTTAAAGCTAAAGCAACTATAAACTGTCAGCATTTGCAAAGGGTTGAAGACGCTCTGTACTTACAGAACTCAGCATAACAGTGAGACGTGGATCAAACTTATGTTTAGCATGAGCTACTGTTCCCTGTTTACACCAGGTGTCCAAGGACTGATCTTTGGGTCGTACACTCATCCAGGCTGTGCTATTCTCATGGTGCGAGTCGGTGGTATTGCACGATGCTGGCTGCCTGAATTCAAGATTTTAAGAATGTCGGACAGATTATCAGGACAGATTATCCTTAACAAATTTTTCCTAGGTCAGGGTATCCTGTAAATTAACTCTTCTATATGCATTTGCCCTCCAGATCCCGCATACTTTGAGTACACATTCAAATAGCCTGGGAATTGTCTATAAAGGCATGTGAACACAACCAACATATCCCGAGTGTGAGACTAAAAGCTACACCAAGATTTTCAGACTCCAACACCATGTTGTGTTGAAGTCTGATGGGTTCAGGACTGTAACCCCTTGGCACCATTACTTTCCATGGAGCTACCGTATGCCACAATTTGTCCAAGTCCAAAGAATGTGCCATATGTATACTGCACAGTGTTGAATTTTGACAGGTTGAGGACACTTTCTTGTAAATATGCCTAGGGGGGTAGGGTTTGAAATGGGTTTTGACTAATGGCAAATTCTTCCTTGTCTAAAACTGAAATGTCTCTTAGTGTACTCTTTCCACAATAATAATAATATCATGTTACATGTATTCCGGCTGTCATGGCTGTAGTATTACATCTGATACATGTCCAATCATTTTGAACAGGCTGCAATGGCAACACTCTAACATACTTGCAGGTAAGGTGTACTGTAGACTTTTAATTTATGAGCTTAAACAACCCTTTTTAGCATGCAAACATCACTGTTCACACATAATACAATGGGCTTAAAGAACGGTTGACTGCAGAAGAATTTCTGCCAATACGTACATAGCTTGATGTTTTTTAAGCTGCCATGTGTCAGTGTTACCAATACTTTGGCTTAGCATGTACACGTACATTATGAAAATTTGCTCTGTGATTGAGAATTTCAAAGCGAAAAAGAGGCAATTTCTATATAAGCATATAGTTTCATTGGGTGTGATAACTAGTGTTAACATTAACTAGTGTGTGCTCCCTGAACAAAAACCTATAAAGCTAAAATTATTGTACCTTGACCCTAACAGAATTACTCATCACACAATGGTAATTGTGTTCTACGTACTTGGTGGTGGGAAAAACTGAAGATGAGCCAATCAGCATGAGACACGTCTGCACTACAACGTGACATTTTGTAGGGTCTTTACACTGTTGGGGCTTCAGGGGTTGGGGTAACTCAAACTGTACACTGACCATCTCATCAGAACCTGAAATAAGTTCAACATGATTATTAACAGAAAAAATACTAAAAGTAGTTGGGAGTTTGTTGCAACTTGGACAGTTTATCAGGTGCAATCCTTTTTTATGGATGATTCTAAGGAAGCTTTATACAGGGCATCAGGAATATTTCTGCATTTTGATTCCAAAAAGAAAGTGTTGACATATTTTTGAAAGACTAGGATGAAATCAAGATCCTCTCAAATGTCAATTTGGCTCTGCCTTTGGGTCATTACAGCATTGTGAGACACTGACCTTAGAACCCTAACCCTGCCAGATGCAGCACATGTGTGCTGACAGCTCCATTTTGCTGGACTCTCCACACAAGTCAATGTGACAAAGTATGTAATCTGATGTATCTGGCAGGGTTCTAGCAAATGTGCCCTGGAGGGTTAGGGTTAATCTGTATACATACTTCTGTCTTACTATCATATTCTGACAGTGGTGGAGTCGAGACCTACAATCCAAGTACCAAGTTTTCCGAGTATGTACATTTAGAGCTGAGTACAGGCCGAGTCAGAGTACATTGATGATCGAGTCCTGGGCCAAAAAATTCGAGTCCTGGGCCATAAATTCGAGTCCTGGGCCATAAATTCGAGTCCTGGGCCATAAATTTGAGTCCTGGGCCATAAATTCGAGTCCTGGGCCATAAATTCGAGTCCTGGGCCATAAATTCGAGTCCGAGTTTTTCAGGGTCTGAGTATGGGCCGAGTACGGGTACATAAACAGTCGAGTAAGGGCCGAGTAGGAGTACAGCATATGAAACAAAAATGCCAATTTGAAGTTCAAAGTGGTTCCGGACATTTCTGATATTCTAAGACCACAGTGCTTCCCACTGGCAAAATATTCTTTGTGGTCTTGACATTGCAGACATTTTTACTTTGCTTATTAGCGGATTTGTTTTGGAAATTTCAAGTACGTATACGTACAAACAATGTCAGTAATATTCATGCTATAGCATGCACGCTTGTTTGCATGCCTCGCAGGTTTCCATCTTGGATACTAGCTAGATCATGTACACCAGACATAGCTTTTCGTGGGCACTCCATAATGCGTTAAGGCTGTTTGATATGACGATATTTCCCGATATTTCGATATTTTTTTCGTATGGAAAATCGGCATGGCATGCATTGTAAATGTACAATGACCAATGTACATTTGTACAATGGCCATCTAATTATGTACACAAGACATACAATATGATCATTTTTTACAGCTCACGTGTGATCGTCCATGGTAATAATTATCAGCTGTTACTAATCAGAAATTCCGAAATAGAAACCAATGCTTGTCTTTCTAGAGTTCCGTAAAGAAGCAAACTGAAGGTAAATGTTCAGTACTCCAACTACTCAATGAGTGAAGCCTTGTCAACCCAGCCCCGATCTTGGCGGCCCCGATATAAAAAAATGTGCGGACCCGAGCTCAATCCCCGGGCGTGCCTGAGCTCAAACCTCAGCAGGCCTAATCCCGCTGGCCCAATCTCACGATGCCGTGGTGACTACCATCATATATTTTTTTTATTCCGTCATTCTTCCGTAAAGGAAAAAGTGACGTCATCACGATAATATCGAATATCGCGATATTTTTTGCCGATATTGCGGTTTCAAAATAAATGGATATCGAACAGCCTTATAATGCGTACATGTACGTGTACTTTCGAGTCCGAAGGTGCAGTATTGAAAGATGAAATAATTGATTGTATTTGTGAGTATGGGTAACAAAATGCCGAGTCCGGATACGAGTCAGAGTACAAAAAGGTGAGTATGTGCCGAGTCCATTTTTTCCCCCGAGTTCTGAAAATTAAGTTCGGCCCGAGTACTACTGGTACTCGAGTGCTCAAACAGTGTATTCTGAGAGGTGAATGGAAAGCTAATGGGCATCTCATTAAAATGCTGATGAGGCAAATTAAAAGTAAAGATTAGAACATTTTTACATAGCACCTGTTACATGTACATGTAGCTACAATACAGGAATTAAAGTACGATGACCCAATATTTATAAGTAAGTGCATCTTTTTCAAATGATGTACGGCTGACCATCACTAGAAATTTATACAAAAATTCAACTTTTCTTGAAAATGACAGCACACCAGGTGCCATGATTTCACTAACAGTCAAGTAAGCTATTTCATAATAATTCATTGGTTTTGTTTTTGATGATTGCAAATGTTGTATATGACCCAGGCAAAGTTCTGTTTCGGGCTGGGGTACTCAGCATACATGTACATGACATCAGGTCTTTTCACACTAAAGCGCCGAACCCCGGGACGAACTTGCCCCGGGGCCGTCCTGGCAATTTTACCCCCCCCCCCCCTGAGTTCAACCCTGCGTCGTTTAACACTCGTTTCGTGCAAACCTACCTCAGCCAACCCCGGGGCCAGGCGTGCTCGCCCCGGGGTTGGGCATGAACGTTTCACACTCCGCTCTATTTTCTTCAGTATTGTCTTCTCCATGATTATTGAACTGTGTACGACTATACAAATTACCCGTGGTGTGCTGCACTTTCGGCCAAGCTGTACGATTAACAATAGCGCGCGCTTTGACGTGACCTTTGGTCCTCTTTTGTAAATTACGTCGGGACCACCCGTTTCTCAACCCGGGTTGTACGAAACCCCGCACGCGTGGGTGAGAATGTGTGACAGGGCTACCCCCGAGATCGGTCTTGCTCGGGTTGAAAAATCTCACCCCTGGCCTGAAGCAGGGGCGAGTTCGGAGCAGGGGTGAGTTCGCCGCAGGGGTGAGTTCGCCGCAGGGGCGAGACCAATCTTGGGGGTGGCCCCGGGACGAAAATGGCTTAGTGTGAAATTTTGCACATTGCCACCCCAAGATTTTGTCTAGTGTGAAAAGGCCTATACATTATTTTGCACATTTTCTGTTGTCTGTCAAATTAAGTTCGTTGAAGACATTCGCATAATACTCAGATTACATATTAGCTGATCTGATACAGGTTTAAAAGCATTTAAAAACTGTCGTTCAGTTGACAGACTCTTGACTATTACGAACCGTAAAACTTTACAAAGTATGAATTAGTCATAACTAGCATTCCCGTTGGCTCTTGATTGGCCCTTGTGCTTTACCAGTACAATGTACAAGATTTACTATGCAAAATGACCCATATACCATTACCTAACATTTCTATTAACATCCCATGGTGTTCATAGTTACATCCATCTACATCCGACCACATCCACAGATCCGACTTTCATCCACATCCTTCAAAGCTTCAACATTTTACCCTACATGTGGCTGGATGTTGTACTGTTATACAGGAATTCTTAGTTAATACAAGAAAGTAGCAGAGAATCAAATGTTCAAAATTACCTTTCATGCCCAGCATGGAAGCAGGAACTTGACTGGCCATCATTGTAACATTTGCCACAGTTTTAGCCATATTGACAGAGGGGTCAATCATGAGCATAACGGACAATGAGAGATTTCTCTTCATTACCCAGTCCTCATCATAGTCACTCAATGGGAATGGGTCTGTGGCCAAGGAAATGGAGGAGTTGTCCACAGTGTGGGGCTTCACTGTAGCATTAGATGAGGTGACAGTAGTCGTATTCAGGGCGAGGCAGAAATCGACAGCAGATAAATCTCCTAAAAAGGTGTTCCAGTCCTGAAATCAATTGAGTAATTTCAAATCATTACTACTTAGAAACAATATGTATAAACACCTTTATTATCATGGCAACAAGTTAAAGCATCAATAAATGTTTGTCACAGTCTCCATATTTTTTTTATACAAGCGACACTGAACAATTCATAATGATTGATGGCTGTAAGAATATTATACAACATAATGTATACATGTAGACCAACAGTGCTGGAATGGGGGGGGGGGGGATTGGCCCCTCCACTTTTTCCAATTGGGGGAAGTTCCGCAGAAGAAAAACATAGAAAAGGGCAGCAGCTGGCCGGCACCAGCGCTGAAAGTGTTCCGCTGCTGTTGATATAGACTGGTTACGCTGGTATTACCGGTACATGTGCTAAAAACAGGGTCCAATCAGCACAAAAACCTTGCTTAATAAAACAAGCTTACCAGCCAAAACTCATTTGATGTATATTTTGACCAGTATTTATATGTAGCTGTTGTTTGCTTAGCTTGATAGTCACATGAAGTTTTAGCTGGTAACTTGATTTTACTAAGCAATGTTTTTTTTGTGCTTAAGGAAATTTTTGGCTGAAGCAGCTATATGAAATTGGCCCCAGTTCTCTATAATGGAATTGTGAATTTGTTAGCATTAGATCAGTTATGACCTCTTCAATGAGACATTCCACTTACAAATTGACAGATTTAATAAGTTTAAAATTTTGAATCAAGTGCAGGACTCTCCTTATTTCCTACAGTATTAATGCACTCATCAATCTTCGTACATAACACAATATCTTTTAGGATGACCAAATAGTGCACAGTGTAGTGTTTTTTTTTCATTGATAATAATTTTCTTCCATAATTTCTTTGGGAAAATCCATTAGTTGAAATCTTCCGAGAGCACACAGATGCAGCATCTTTAACCATGCTACACATGTAAATCCAACAAAATCAAACACTAAACAATTATATTGGGTCTACCAATATAAGCAACTGATCTTTTGTTTTCAGCATGATGATTTCTATTTACACATCGGTAGCTGTTGGATATTTTTTGATCCAGCAGGGTTAGGAATAATTAATTTTTCAGTATTTTGTTAATGTTTGATGGTAATTTTGTGTGCTACAAATTTTACAGCATTTTTTCACTCTCGGTTGAGAGGAAAATGTTAAACTTTCAGCATTTGTGTTCCACAAACATTTGGATGGTGCACTTAATGTGTAAATTACTGTAGTATTTAAAATTGTGTCATACAGATTGTGTGAACTCAATTCAGAATGTTTAAAAGAAAATGGGAAAATGGAAGATAAAAGTTTTGAAAACCAGGATAGTATCATATCGTACGAATGAAGGCAACTTAATTACTACCTACCTCAGATATATCATAGTTTTGGACCTCATTATGCTTGAAATAATAGCCGAGGATGATGACCGACAGAGCAAAGAGAAACATGCAGCCGATGAAGATGACAAGAGGGGGCCTGCTTTTGACATGACCCTTCAGGTTTTCTATTGGCTTGTACGCCATCTTTACAGCTTACTGCAGAAAGACATGCAGAAAACATTAGGCACATATGTATTAACATCACTTTAGTAGGTAGGGGCGCATGTGGTTTAAGTGTTCAATATGGGTCATTCCATGAAGTTGGTACACTTTTTTCACACAAGTTGTGAAATTTTGAGGATTTCTTCACATTCACAGTTATTTATATACGCAAAACAGATTATGTGTGTCCGAGCAGCACTAATACTTAATTCACAACATGAATTTTACAAATCAAATGTATTTTCTTCATACACGATAAGGATAAACTATCACACCGTAACAGGACACCAAGTCTTTTGGTGTCCCTGTTACATGTGAAACCAGTACCTTACTTTTGCCATATCTTAAGAACTTTCTTCAACACTTTCTTTACTAAACCACATTCTGTGTACTTACAGACAGCAATATTGAACAAATGGAAATCAGACGTTTGCAATTGAAATTTACAGTGATATGGTACAAATAAGCTATGGGTTATGTTACATGTGAAATCCACAAAAAATCATATTTTATGCCTCATATCTACTGAAGAGGTCTGATTTTCATATCTTTCCATTAGAGATATATATCCTTAACTAGTTCATAAAATGCAGACATGTTCAAGGCAAATCAATGGAAATATGTCAGAAAATGTAACACGGACACCATTTTTTTTCATTCACAGAATGACCGATAGGCCTATATCTACCAGCTTTCTTAGAAGAATCGCAAGTTTCATATCCTAATAAGACATGTACTTATAAGTTTATAAAATTAGTAACAATTAGACAAATTAATAAAAGCAGAGAGAACATAATGACATTTTAAGGTACTGGTTTCACATGTAACAGGACACCAAATTTTGAGGAATGTCACACACATTTTGACTATATATCTTCATCGAGTGTGAAAAAACATGAATCCTTTATTAGACTAGTGCAACTACTAATTGCAAGTGTGCATAAACAACTTATCCAGATCAGGGAAAACTGATAAAGGTAGAAAATGTATTTGTTAGGGTTTAAATATTGTCCTTTTTGGCAAAATGTCACACTTCATGTACCCAACTTCATGGAATGACCCATATACAAAATTGTAAGGGGCCCCCTTCCCAAACCCAATGACTCCCTTTGCCTGTAGAGAAATATTGTTATAGTGGCCAACCATAGGACAGAAGAAATGAGGCAACTACATGTACATATGTATGAACAAGCAGCCACTTTGAAAAGCTGGCAGAGTTGTAATCAAGTCAATCGCAAGTCATCACAATTCACAACAATTCATCACAAGTCACTTCAAAATGCTGGTCTCAAGCCATGTAAGAAGCTACAATTTAAACACACTATTTAACAAAAGCATTCCTTAATTTCCTTCGTCATTTGTCATTGTTCATCCCATGTAGCTTGTGAGCCGACTTGTGATTGACTTGTGATCTGCCTTTTGATATGACTTGTGATTGACTTGATTACAACTCTGAAAGCTGGCCACTATTCCAAAGTTCTGTACATTTGTACACATGTATACACATACATGATCATGATTTAATTATTGTGATTGTTACACTCAGCTATGCAATGTAAAAAGTGGGGAAATTTTGAAACCTACATTGAAGACAAGCTAAAGACTTCCATTTTGTACATAAAATATTTAGAATCCAAGTAAAATTAACCTTGTAAACTTCTGGCACATTTGTTAGACTGTTTCACATTCATAATGTTATCCAGAGGCCTGTCTGGGCATCTTCTGTTTCTATTTTTCATATGCATGCCTGATGAGTGTTACAGTTGAGCAATTTTGACCCTTTTTTTCACTTTACAGCAAATGTGGACACTCTGTTTTCAAATCCTGGCTAAAACTCTCTGGTCACAGTAAACAATTTTAGGAGAGGGTGTGTGGGGGGGGGGGGGGGGGGGGGGGGGTACACCACATATATGCCAAAATATTTAGATATCTATTGGTTCATGTGTCTATATATGTACAAACACGTAGTTCCATATTCCGATCCTAAATGTACCAGTGAAATCTGCATCAAAATTCTTCATCTATCACACAACATAACTTTAGAACCAAGAATTCATATTAATAAAAAAACAATAGAATTGCACATGACATCATGAATCCAACAAGTACATATGTACATGTATTGTATGTAACAATGAAATCATTGTTGTCCTCTGAGGGAGGTCTAGGGGAGATGGGGGTTAGTTGGAATGATTTTCACAAAAACGTCTATACACCACAAACAGATTTTTATTTAAGAAACAATAACTATACCAGTTTATGCATACATGTGTGTTATACAAATGTAGCCTATAAAATTCTTAGTCTTGTTGATGGTTACTTAAATAATCCACCTTGAACACAACTATGTCATGTGTTCCAACTTACCCCACCTGTGGGGTAAGTTGGAACATGGTATGGGGTAAGTTGGAACATGGTATACGCAGCAGCGTAGCCAGGGCTGTCTCCATAGGGGGGTGAGTGGGGGGGGCTGGTTGTTACAGTGGGGGGAGATGATTTGTTATAGGGGGGGGGGGGGGGCGTGCCTCCCCCTGAAGCCCCCCACCCCCTAGCTACGCCACTGGGTATACGGTTTCTTCGATTGACTAGCACTTCTCACACAGCTCACTCCATAACGTCCGGTGGGGTCTGGCCACGTGTAGTTTTGCATTTATAGTTCCGCGGCATCTTGATTGCTAAAGAGGAACAAAAAGAAAAATTTGTTGAAAAGGGTTGTCCAAAAGGAAGATGAGTAAAACACAGGAATAGCAAACATTCTATGTTTTTCTCATTGAAATATTGTAGGCATACAACAGATGAATCTAGAGGCATGGGTACAAAATATAATGAGCAATAGGCTTACAGTTATACATGTTATATATGTATAGCCAATATTATATGCTTTGCTCATTTAAATATTGTTACTACAGATCTAGGTCTACATTTATTGGTTGCAGTAGGCCTACATGTACAGCTAACTTTATGGTGCACACACATTTTGAAAATACATTGCAGATTAGAACCTTCATCCAAAAGGCACTTCCTTTCATTGCCTTTATACATGAAAATAGAGTAAAACTTTTATTCAAAGGGCACTTCATTCATATATGATCATTATGTTGGGATTTGTTGGAACATGTTCCAACTAGCCCCCATCGAAATGTTCCAACCCATGTGACATTTGAAAGCTTACTACGCAAAACAGGGACTACAAATACAATAACACATCTTTTTAACCTGATTTTGTAGCTAACATGTAGTACTAGAGCCTAAAATACTCGTCACTAAATTTATAAACAACAGTAAGATTGAAAACAGTGAAAAATTTACTCAGAAGGTGAAAAAACAAACCTTTCCACTTGAGTACTTTTGGGGCACTGGTGCTGCAGGCAATATGGTGGATGGCTGTTGCTAATAAGGGACACCTCTAGAGGGCAGCATTTCATATAATTAATTCTAGCTGTGGAAGAAAATTGTTGCCAGGTACAAATTAAATGTGTACTTAGTCTATGGGAGAATGTTAAAAGGGACAACAGACAAGACAAAGCATTGTCCTCAGTAGTATAGTAAAACACAACTGTGTACACTGTATAATGCATGACTTTCTTGCATACATTTTGCAATGCCTGATATACATGTATGTACATAGTATGCATAAACCTCAAGTCATGTAAAAGAACAAAGGTACAATGTTTACCCTGGTTTACTCGCTTACATGTATGATGCTCACTGCATGTTAGCCTGAATGGTCACAGACACTCTAGATCTGTTAGTACCGTACATGATGCACAGTGTGTATGCAGAGATGAACTTTGCCTGTCTCATGCTATCAACCAATTTCTATCAGGTTCAAATTCCAGTTCATTAATCATTCAGCACCACCTCAAATATTACTCTGGTTGAAATCGAGTGGCACACTAAACTTTACCCATCTGATTCAGACCCATCCCCATTTGTTTATGACTATCAGGTCAATATTACGACAAAGAAAACAAGCCATTGCATCCATATCAATTTAGAACTGTACAAATTGTATACATTTCTAGACGTTTCCAAAGAATATCTACTAGAGAAAAAGCATTCGAGTTTCTCCCCCAAAAGGCCAAAAAAATGCAAAAATGCATGTCTAGCATCATGGCCTTATTAAAAAAGAAGAGGGAGTGCTTTTATTTAAACTTCCATTTTAAGATCATAGTGGAATAGGTGTCGCCAGGATTCATTCTAGGGGGGGGGGGGGGGGGGGGTAGGCAAAGCACTCACCAGAAAGCAGCAAAGGGAGAAATCACAGACCGTGGAAAAATCAAAAGGGGAGGGGGAAGCTGGACATCACCCGACGCTTTGTTCAAAACCGCGGTACCTAGGCCTATTGTACAATGTATAGCAGAATTTTAGGCCCCCTTTTAGCAGGTTTTGAGTGTTAAATATACATTTAATTGAGTACGACATTGACTTCGAACCAAATTTTTGCCCCCATTTTTCTCTCTCTTTTTTAATTTTTATTTCAAATGGGTGGGGGGCCCCTTTCCACCCCCATCGCAATGCCCATGCACATCCCAGTGGGCAGTATTTACTAAGATGGCCCTCCCCATTTTTTCAAGATTGCTTTCACTGACAATGGAGTCCCAAACTTGATTCACAACATGCATCAGATCTACATATATGTACATGTAGGGCTAATTTCCATTTTTCCCTTTGCATTTTAACCCTAACCCCCCTGGACCCTTTTTGCTAGAACCCATCCTCAATCCTCCAAAATCCTCCGATTGCCCTACCTCCAAAAAATACATTCATCCTCAATCATCCAAAATCTTTCTGTGCTTTAATCATCAATAATCCTCAATCCTCCAAAACTGCAAGGAGGATTTTGGAGGTAGCCTTGAAAAGGAGGTAGCCTTGAAAAAAAACGTAGGCTAGGACCCTGTAAACAATTTTATTGAAATTATGCCTCATACATAATGAATTCTTTAAATGTTAAGTACTTATGAGCAGAATACATACATGTACTTACATGTACATCAGTAAATTGTTTACGCCTTGGCACACCTTTGAACTGTTTACTTTGTACAGTGTACGCATAAACGTGTACATTCATTAGTTCTAAGGTGCAAGCATTTGTTGAAAAAAACAGAGTTGGCTGGTTTAAATCACTGTGATTTGAATCGGTTTACACGTTAAATAAGGGAATAAATGTGCTGTGCCGGTTTTACAAATCACTTACATACATGTATAAAAATGCCTTGAGGCCTGGGCCCTTGATAATTACCTGAGAAGAAAGGTCATTATCAGCATCCAGGCCCCAGGGCGGTTTTAAACGTACATGTACTTGTTTAAAACCGGCCCAGCACATATTTATTCCCATTCATAAAATAACTTGTTTATAATTCAGCAAAAACCTCCGAAAATTATAAATTAAAATTTCCAATCATTTTGTTAATTGTTTTCCCTTTGGTTTGTAAAACACCCCTTTAGCTACATGTACATATACATGTACATGTACATTTTAATGGTTCATGCCCCACGCGAGCAGTGCTAATAATTTCCTTATGGAAATTGACGCGAGTGTGACGCACGCGTGACGTGTGGCGTGTTATGGCGCAGAACGCAGCAGTGCCTGTGTAGTGTACAATTATGGACTCTAAATATGGACGCAATGGATCTATTGCACTTGTGTAATTGAGAGAGTGACTGGTCGTGCGAGTGTTCAAACAATAAAAGAAATCAGACTTTATAGGAGTCTAAACTTTGTGTTGTGTGACACCGGAAAAAGTGTTTAAAACCGGTTGGTGTTTTATCGCAGGAAAATAACTTTTTATTATTTCATGGCAGAAATAATTGCCTGCTTTATTGTAATATACCTTAATCTACGGACTTCATTTGTGTCACTTGTTCCCTTAACCCTCCCTCTCTATCTCGGTGCCAAAATGGAGCCAACTACCCTATATATCAAAACCTATCAAGTGACCGGTTGAAACACACACAACCTGTCAGAGGAAGTGGGTAGATTTTTGATAGGCTGTGATAGTTATAATAGTAGGAGGGTTAATTCAGTACACAATTTCAAAAAGCAAAAGTGCAGGTCGTGATCAAGCCTTTATAATTTCGAGTCAGCTTCCAAAGTAACATTTATGCATCTAACTGTATCTAAATGCAGAAACCTTCTTTCAACCTTCACGTACATTGTA
This sequence comes from Hippasteria phrygiana, assembly GCA_037893225.1. Classification (NCBI taxonomy): domain Eukaryota; kingdom Metazoa; phylum Echinodermata; class Asteroidea; order Valvatida; family Goniasteridae; genus Hippasteria; species Hippasteria phrygiana. The sequence goes on from JAZGUH010000331.1 coordinate 144,023, forward strand.
TGTAAGGATGCTGCTCCAAGCATTCTGCAGGGATAATGTGAGGTTCTTGTCCAGAAGCTTAAAAATAAGGCCATGGAATCCTGATTACAAATGTATACATTGTATGTACATATATATACAGTATGTTCATGCAAAAAGGCCGAAAATTACTTAGTCAAACATTATACGAAAAAAGCTTGAAATTGGCCTTGTGCTCAACCCTTGTCAGAGATCCTCAGTTCCAAGGATTGCAAAGGCAGTGAGCCAGGTTTGAAGTAAAACCTTCTTGCCTCAATCCAACATTTCACAGGGTTAACATTCAGTATTCTCCTGACCTACATTCTGCCCCTTTATAATTAGGCTTCCTGTGATGATGTCTGTATATATTCAACCTTGCAGTAGCCAGCAGATCCTGTGATTAGAGCAGGTTCTCCCCCCCCCCCCTTCCATACATACATGTACATACATACATGTACACATACATAGGATACATGTACATACATGTACATGTACCCATGACAATTACCTAAGAAAAATGTCATTCCGCTTAATAAAAGGTTTTTTTAGTTTAATATGATACATTAGACATGCCAGACCATGGAGATGTGAACGGGGCTCGGAGAACTCGACCGTTTGCCAACCCGACCGTTGAGACAACTCGACCGGTGTGACAACTCGATTGTCTTTTCGTCAAATGGACTCATATGGGGGATCATCTTATCCAAGAATTTTTTAAAATCTAGTTTTTCGGCTTTAACAAGGACCATCATCTTAAATTATGCAAGATATGCATGTATAAAATTAAGTGCTCAATTATATAGTCTCACACAGCACGCAATCATCAATTAAATAATTCCACAAGACTTGACGGTTATTATTTCACCTCTGGTAAATAGTTGTGCTTTCAGACTTTTGACATGCCATACATTGTATGTGTACATATATGGCACTGACAGGCAGATTGTAATTGGCTGTTTTGGAAACTTTTCCAAAACAGCCCTTGTTTTCGTTAAGATTTTTTTTTTTTGGCTGTTTTGGAAACTTTTCCAAAACAGCCCTTGTTTTCGTTAAGATTTTTTTTTTTTTCTTTTTTTTGGCTGTTTCGGAAGTTTTCCGAAACAGCCTTTGTTTTCGTTAAGATTTTTTTTTTTTTCTTTTTTTTTTCTTTTTCTCTTTCAGACTATTGCCCATAGCATTTGTACACGTTTTCCTTTTTACCGGCACTTTGGCTACTTTTATGCAGCCGATTGTCTTTAAACTTAGCAAACACTTAAAGCAACTGCTCAGAATGTGTGCCGAACTTTTACGTCATGATGACATCATCACGTGATTTTTTATGAATTTTTGAATTTTGAAAATCGTAACATTTGTTTCAATATATCTAGCAAACAAAACAAGATATTTTCAAAATTCTTTTTGTGATAGCTTTGGTATGTCTCAAAGATATGCCCTAAAAGGCGAAAATTGTGTGACGTCATGATGACGTCATCAAAAATGTTTTTTTTTTTTAACGCATGTAAGCGTCAATCCGATTACAAAAATGTATATATTGAATTTTCCTCTCCCTAATTCCAAAATGTCATGATTGTGGCTCACTCAAGTAAGAAATAACAGCCATTTCAAAATTTAGACCAAATTCAATATAACACAAAGGAATTCTGGGAAGGGCAGATAACCATGGCTCAAATGTGCATGCTGTTTATAAAAAGGGTTGATTTGTAGTCTTTTTTCAAGTCGCTAGACTATTGCCCATAGCATTTGTAAACGTTTTCTTTCTTACCGGCCACTTTGGCTACTTTTAAACTTGACAGACACTTACCCCAACTGCTCACAATGTGTGCCGAATTTTATGTTATGATGACGTCGTCACATGTCACGTGACGTCATCTTAAAGGGGCATTTTTCGAAGCCATATATCTACAAAAGTACAAGTCCGATTAAGTTGGAACGTGATATCTAGGTATGCCACCGGGTGTTATAGATGAAAATTGACATGACGTTATGATTATAAGTCAGAACATGTCACGTGACGTCATCTTAAAGGGGCAGTTTTTGAAGGTCCATATCTACAGAAGTACAAGTCCAATTAAGTTATAAAGTAATATCTAGGTAGCCCAATAGGTCTATAGTTGAAAATTGACATGACATTATCATGTTGTCATCACATGTTACGTGACGTCATCTTAAAGGGGCAGTTTTTGAAGCCACATATAAACAAAAGTACAAGTTCGATTAAGTTGAAATGTAATATCCAGGCAGGTCTGCAGGTTCATAGATGAAAATTGACATGACATTATGACTTCATCACATGTCACGTGACGTCATCTTAAAGAGCCAGTTTTTGAAGCCATATATATACAAAAGTACAAGTCCGATTAAGTTGAAAAGTTATATCTAGGTAGGTCAGCAAGTTTATAGATGAAAATTTATGTGACTTTATGATGACGTCATCACATGTCACTATTACAAACAACTTTAATTAATTTCAAAATTAACAAAGAAAAGTGGCAGTAGTGCGATTGTTTGACAAACTTTAATTGTTGTATTCACATTTCACATCCAAACTAAAAAAAAAAAACGAAACAGCCCTGTGTTTGTCCACAAACACCAACCTCATGCCTCTAGTTTTTTTTTTTTTTTTTTTTTTTTTTCCTTTTCAGACTTTTTGCCCATAGCATTTGTGCACGTTTTCTTTCTTACCGGCACTTTGGCTACTTTGGTGCACCCGATTGCCTCTAAACTTGGCAGACACTTAGACTAACTGCTCAGAATGTATGCCGAACATTTACGTCATGATGACGTCATCACGTGATTTTTTATGAATTTTTGAAATTTGAAAATCGTACACTTCTTTTCAATATTTCTGGCGAACAAAACAAGATATTTTCAAAATTCTTTTTGTTACAGCTTTGGTAGGTCTCAAAAATATGCCCTAAAAAGGAAAAAAGTGTGTGACGTCATGATGACATCATCAAAAATGTGCTTTTTTAAAACACATATAAGGATAGGTCCGATCGTCATGAAAATTGGTGGGTAGGTAGATACTGGCACTAGGATGCAAAATCCAAAGTGACGTCATGATGACGTCATCACGTGATTTGTTATGAATTTTTGAAATTTTGAAAATCGTAACATTCTTTTAAATATATCTGGCAAACAAAACAAGATATTTTCAAAATTCTTTTTGTTATAGCTTTGGTAGGTCTCAAAGATATGCCCTAAAAAGGAAAAAAATGTGTGACGTCATGATGACATCATCAAAAATGTGCTTTTTTAAAACACATATAAGGATAGGTCCAATCGTCATGAAAATTGGTGGGTAGGTAGATACTGGTACTAGGATGCAAAATCCAAAGTGACGTTATAATGACGTCATCATGTGATTTGTTATGAATTTTTGAAATTTTGAAATCGTAACATTCTTTTAAATATATCTCGCAAACAAAACAAGAGATTTTCAAAATTCTTTTTGATACAGCTTTTGGTATGTCTCAAAGATATGCCCTAAAAGGCGAAAATTGTGTGACGTCATAATGACGTCATCAAATTTTTTTACGCATGTAAGGGTCGTTCCGATTAAGAATTTATACATTGAATTTTTCTCTACCTAATTCAACAATTTCGTGATCGTGGCTCACTCAAGTATAAAGAAATAACAGGCATCTAAAAAATTGTGACCAAATTAAATATAACACAAAGGAATTCTGGGAAGGACAGAAACCATGGCTTTCATGTGGCATGCTGTCTATAAAGAGTTGATCTCTAGTCTTTTTTTCAAGTCGTTAGACAAGTCGTAGGCAGATACTTACAAAAACTGCTCAGAATGTGCGCCGAACTTTTAGGTCATGATGACGTCATCACATGTCACGTGACGTCATCTTAAAGGGGCATTTTTGGAAACCATATATCTATAAAAGTACAAGTCACATTAAGTTAAAACGTGGTATTTAGTTATGCCAGCATGTGTTAGATGAAAATGTATGTGACGTCATGATGACGTCATCGGCTAATTTTCTATGATTTTTTTCATTTTTGAAATTTCATTTAAATCACATAATTTTACACAAACAAACAAAACAGCCCTGTGTTTGTCCACAAACACTGCACCATACATCTAGTTTCTCCTATTATTTGAATAACAAAATTGAACTGACTAGAATTGTTGATTATCCAGAATGGACAATGCAACTGGATTTTCTGCGAAGTTGTTTATTGAAAGTTGATTTTTGAAGGAAGGCTTATTAATTTATTTTATTTCTAAATTATTCAAAACACCCTAAAGAAAAAAGTAAAATTTAGCATTAAAAATTCATTAACAAATAATTTGATGACGTCACCTACATTTTCATCCACAACACATACCCGACTATGTACGTACAAAGTTTCAAACCCAATTAGCCTTGTACTTCTCTAGATATCCTTTTATGTAATTATTTATAACTACCGGTACCTACATGTAGTAGGCCAACATAAAAGCATGCGTTGTGTAAGCATTGAGCAAGAATGTCAAACGTGTCTACATGTACCTATTTGCACACATAGAAATTAAGCGCGCTTGTCGTCGGAATCCCATACCATGTGCACCAGTGAAATACATTGGCGGCGCACATCTGCGGGTACCAGAACTCAGAATAAACAAGCTGCATTCACTGGTCGCCATTCCAGCTTCAATCTAATTCTTCAGCATGAAACTTGTACTTAGTACAATGTTGTTTATGTATGGATGAAGACTGGAATGGCGCATTGTATTTTGCTGTGGTCTCGACTGGTCTCGGTGGTAAAACTCGAGACCTTGGCATCTGAGACCGAGACCTGCACTTTCGAGACCGAGACCAGCCCTCCCGAGAACGAGACTTTGCTAGGACGAGACCGAGACCGAGACCTCAAAAAAAGGTCTCAAGACCATCTCGAGACCGAGACCAGGTCTCGAGACCTACAACACTGGCTGGTACATCTGCATGTGTGATAGGTTGGTGGGACTCGATCAGTCGAAGTTTTATTTTTTTGCTGTGTCTGTGTCCGGGTTTGATCATTATGTTAATGGGGTTGGGGGATGTGTAGCTTGACGGGATACAAAATGGATTGGCTCGGCCGGGCCAGGTTGATGGGGGCCGTGGTTGATGGGGGTTATTGCTCAGCTGGGTGCGTTGGCGGGTAGAGTAAGGGAGATGATTGCTGGGGTTTCTTGGCAGGGGAGGGGGATTTGCTGGGGGGATGCATGCAGCTGGTTCTTTGCTTGTGGAAGGGCTGGCTGGGCTGGGTGTCGGTCCATGTTTTGTGGCACGGGGCTTGGATATGCCGGGAAGGGGTTACTTGGCGGGGTGACATGGGCTGATATGGGCCGTGGCCGTCGGACCGTGACCGGGCTGGGCTGGGATACACCGGGCTCGGTCATAAGAAGTTTAATTGATACATCTCTCAATGACCGGCAACTATCTAATGTGTCAATGATACAGTGTATACATTGTTTGTGATTGATGTTTTCAATACGCCGCTGGGCCAAGATCAACGCTCACCGCGGGGATGGCACCTCTCCTATTCTGATTTAAATACAAAGTTTTCAAACAATTCCGAGTTTGTCACGTGACCGCAGTTACCCCAAAAAATACTGGGACGGGCGTCAGCCTTTTTGAAGTGTTGAAAAAAATGTTTAAACGGTATGGGAAATTTTTGCTAAACGTTCAGCAAATTAAACGTAAATTCCCAATTGGCACTGCTGGGGGTTGCCAAGCTGGGTTTCTTTTGGCAAGTGGGTACATATTGTACATATTGTACATCTATAGGTCCGAGAGCCTCTGGGGTTTCTTGGCGGGGCGACCAGTGTGGAACGGGGATAAGCTGGGGGCTTGGTTCAGTAACAAAAAATGTTAGCACCATGGGCTGGCAGCAATCCCAGGGGGAGGGGGACACAGGATGCTCAGACTAACCACCATCAATGGTTGTCGGTCACTTCGCCCATTTTCCACTTCGCCCTCAACCACTTCGCCCAAACCCCACTTCGCCCAAACCCCACTTCGCCCATGCCCGACGTGTACATGTACATGTATGCCCTATTTTGTTTTTACACTGTGACCAGTGTAATTATTTGTTGAGATAACAAAAATACGATTTAGAAAACTAAGGGATGATCTGGTTGACCTTTATTATGATAATTATTTGATGAACAAAAGTCAGTGACGCCGGGATGCAACATTCTTTCCAAAACGAAAGTAAAACTGAATGGCGGCTTGGAGTTAGTTGTAGGAAATAGAGCCTGAAAGAAACAAATCTTGACCTCAAACCTAAACAGGCCTCAGCTGAATCGGTACAAAAGCAGCCATGATCCTAATTAAAGTTACAGACTCAATTCAGATTTTGAAACCAAAAAGCTGAAAATCACTGCAGTTTTATAGTGGAAGAATGCCATTCCCATACAATTTTATTCCATTCTAATTTCCCAAAAGTTTATATTAGATTGAAAGACCTACTCCTGACCTTCAACCTTAAGATTCCCCGAATGAAACGGTGCAGAAACTGTGTAAACTTACATGTATACTAATTAAAGACGGATTTTCGGGTAAAAAAGCTGAAAATCTGTCATCAAAAGGAAGAAAGCCATGCCATTTCCCTAAAATTTTGTAACATTCTAAATCCCCTTTTTGAAACGATATAAGGTACATGATGCATACACCTCCTGCCCACCTATCTAGCGGGTGCCGCGCGAAGAGCGGCATCCCCCTTGTATTAAAATACACAGGTAAAGTGGTGCAGTGGGCGAAGTGGTGCAGTGGGCGAAGTGGCGTGTGGGCGAAGTGGCGTGTGGGCGAAGTGGCGTGTGGGCGAAGTGGCGTGTGGGCGAAGTGGCGTGTGGGCGAAGTGGCGTGTGGGCGAAGTGGCGTGTGGGCGAAGTGGCGTGTGGGCGAAGTGGCGTGTGGGCGAAGTGGCGTGTGGGCGAAGTGGCGTGTGGGCGAAGTGGCAATTGGGAGAAGTGACAATTGGGCGAAGTGGGGATTGGGCGAAGTGGGGATTGGGCGAAGTGGGGATTGGGCGAAGTGGGGTTTGGGCGAAGTGGCAATAAGCACTTTCACGGTAATATGCGCCATCTTGCTTACGGGGCAAATTTACACGTGTTGCTGTGTACGCATCATCAATCGAAAACTTTGGCGCTTCCAAGTCATCATGCGTTCATTCCAAAATGCGCTCGCGTCTGGTTGAGGGCGAAGTGGTTGAGGGCAAAGTGGTTGAGGGCAAAGTGGTTGAGGGCGAAGTAAAGCCCATCAATAATGCACTAGGTCTACTGAGATTTTTAAGACTAGCGGCTGATGATCGGTACCGCTGCCCCGCCAGTGCACCGCGCATGGTACGCCGCATCACTGTGCATGCCATGTCGCTCTCGCGGGCCATGCACTGCACTGGGTCCCGGTGCATTGGCGCGGCCACGGCCGCGCCGCCCATCGTGCACTGTGCCGTACCAACGTACACCTGGCTGGGTCCCCAGGCACAGTCGTGCCACACATTCTGCGATACGCGGCACACGCAAAATCGACGGGCAACTGTGGAAAATACCACGCGCTCCACTAGCTGTACAACTAAGGCAAAAGCCTACACGTGTACTAGTCCGAGTAACTTGGAACCTCTATTGCCTTTTTTGACATTTGGACATGATCTGGCGATCAGTGATCGAGTGGTGATTCTGAAAATACATGTATGTCTGAAAACCCCAACAAAAACATCTGATTTCACCATTAAAACGACCACCAAAATACTAGATACGCCACCTGCGGAACAAGTAGAGTTCCATGATTAAAATGGAGGTACTAAGGTTCACTTACCAGCCAGATAAAAAGTGAAATTAACCGAGACACCCGTAAGACATGTCTTTTCGCTGCCATGGAGTTCAAATCGTGACCCCTCGACCTTATGACGTCACCCCTGTGCGGGCATACGCACGCATACGCGACAAGCCGTATTGCGACGACCGTTTTTTTTTTCTCCTCCGGAAAGATTTTATTTTAATACCTCCCACCAGAATCGGTCAGGAACAGCAAAATCTTGGAAAATAATTAACCCTTCTTGATAACAACCCTAAATGTGTGGCACAGCCTGTTATTTCAAGATTTATGTCAGCAGAATGTGTAAAATTTAGGCAGAAATGAACATGTAGGCCTCCTATGTTAAAACTTTGAGTGCCAAGAACATCACAGAAAACACTAGCTTGAAAATTCCAGCTCTAGGCTCATGTGAGATTCGCCATTTAGAGCTGGAAGGACTTCCATAGATAGGGTTCGCAAGGGTCGGCTTTGATATTGCCGATATCTTCCGTTTCCCTGAATATATCAACCAAACACTCACCTTGCCGGCAGAGTAGTAATTCATGCAGCTTGTCATCCCCTCAAAATGAGAATATGCTCAAGTTAAACCCGAAAAAAAATGAATTTTTCGTGCAACTTCGGTGCATGCACAAACCAGCTGTGTACAAAGTAATGGAGAGGATTTTTGAACATGAACGATGTTTTCCGATCGATTATCGGCCAGCGGCACTGCGCGCGCCTCGGGGCTCGATATACAACGGCTGTTTGCTGAAATACTGACAGCAATCAGCAAACAGCCGTTGTATATCGAGCCCCGAGGCGCGCGCAGTGCCGCTGGCCGATAATCGATCGGAAAACATCGTTCATGTTAAAAAATCCGCTCCATTACTTTGTACACAGCTGGTTTGTGCATGCACCTAGTTGCATGAAAAATTCATTTTTTTTTCGGGTTTAACTTGAGCATATTCTTATTTTGAGGGGATGACAAGCTGCATGAATGACTACTCTGCCGGCAAGGCGAGTGTTTGGTTGATATATTCAGGGAAACGGAAGATATCGGCAAGATCTAAACCGACCCTAACGAACCCTATAGAATTCATTCCAGCTCTAAATGGCGAATCTCACGTCATGAGCCTAGAGCTGGAATTTTCAAGCTAAGAAAACACAAGCTTTCTTCCCCTATCATCATCATGACTATTGCACGAAGATTTCGCAAATAAATTCTCAAATTTAAAGGTTGTGCCAAGTGTTTATACAATTCTGAACACAGATGGATGGTTATTTTCCAAAATTTGCTATTCCTGACCGATTTTTGTTGGGGGTATTAAAGTAAAATCTTTCCAATGGGGTTGCCAGAGAGAATATGGCATGTAAATTGTAATGGTTGACATCAATACGATACCGTTGCCTTGTCAGCGAAATTTATCACATTTGTTTTACCAATATACAAATGCAAACAAACCAGAATTGTTCTTTATAAAAAATAAAAGTCATATTACCTGATCAAGTGCAATTAATTTCTAAATATATCATCATTTTGCTTGACAATGAACTGGTCCACTTGCGGGAAAAATACACTGTACAAAAATGTACACGTACAGTATATACATCCTCCCCTTCTCTTCTGCCACCATTTTCCGCACGTATGTCAAATGCCGCTGCAGACGAGATTTCACGAGAGAGGCGTGAAACCGGAGATTTTCACAAGAGGGCGCTTTACAGAATTTGGCAGTTGGCATTTTGCTTTTCCGTAGCATGCAAAAGCTACGGAAGCGTATTTAGGACATGAAAAATGAACCATTTCGCCCCGGCGGATTACTGTCGAAATGGTGAAACCCGTTAGTCTATGTTCCGATTAATCCGCCCGGGCGAAATAGTAATCCGCACGGGCGAAATACTGATCCGCCCGGGCGAAATAGTAATCCGCCCGGGCGAAATACTGCTCCGCCCGGGGCGAAATACTAATCAGCCCGGGCGAAATAATAATCCGCCTGGTGTCATGCCAAAAAGTGTCCGGTGCCAATATACTGCTCTCTGATTGGTCAAATACTGGCCGCTGAGCACGCGCAAAAGACACGGACACTATTTGGCATGTATTACATGCCAAATAGTGTCTGCTGCTAAAAAGTGTCCGCTCATCATGCATGCGTTGCATGCAACGTACGTTGCATTATCACAGCACAATATGAACACCCACACACACACAAAGCACGCTACCAAATACTGTCCGCTAAATTGCTGCCAAAAACTGTCCGTTCCTTGCCAACAAGTATAATTCATTAACCAGAAAGAGAAACTGACTGCCCTTATATGGTGCACCACACTAAGATTGTGTAATTATGATCAGCTATCATAACCTATAGGCTCTGTGCTTCAACTTTTGTGAAGACTTGATACATTTTGGCTTTAAAATATTGGTCCTATTTGGCTTGGCAAGTGGAGGGATGCTGTATGAAAAATGGCAGCTAGCCGGTTTGGGGAAAAGCCACATTTGTAGGGGTGGTACTCTTTGGGGACAATTGGCAAAAACTCCAAACGGCTACCCTGCCAAAAATTGAAAAAAATTTGACAGATTAAGATTCAAACTATAATTTTCAGTAGTGTCACAAAAACTGAGAGACTCCTGGAAAACTTCACTGTGAAGTTAGTGGATTTTACACTAAGATCAATGGGAGTATATTTAGTGTTGTGCACCCACAGGGTCTGAAAACCCAATCCACATGTCGGCCCTGGTGGGATTCGGAACCCCGGGTCACCAGTGGCGTATCCAAGGGGGGGGGGGGGGGCAAGGGGGGCTACTGCCCCCCTGTGGGAACTCTTGCCCCCCCCTTCCCCCCCTCTTCCCTTTCCCCCTCCCCCCCCCCCCCCCCCCCACCCCCCCTCTGGAAAATTGGGATTTTCGCCATCTGTAGTGTGTAGATATGCGTTACTATAGCGTGGACCTATTTAACAAAGTCGAATTTTCCCCCTTGAAAATAGCCATGCCCCCCCCCCCCCGTCCCCCCCCCCCCCCCCCCCCCCCCCCCCCCCCCCTCTAGAAAGAGCCTGGCTACGCCACTGCGGGTCACAGCTGTGGAACGGCGAGGAAACTAGGTAGCACAAAGCCAACTTGACTCCCCCAATACAAGGTTTTCATATCTCGGTCTCAACATGTTCAAAAGAAGCAGCTATTCTATACAATTTGATGATCAAAAACGCTAAAAAACAAAGAAACAACCACCCCCTCAAAAAACAAAAACAGAAAAAAAAACCTGTTGCGTTTTTGGTCGGTGTCAGTAGTGTTCTTGTTCAAGTTTTCCAATTCATCTCTCGGTTTTCGGTATAAATTTAATTTAAAAATTCTGTCTGTTCTGACTATTTCTAAAATTGGCATCATGGCCCCAACAATGGTGCATTGCCGACTCGGAGTGAAAAGTAGGTTGATTCAGTTTGAAGGTCGGCTATACCATGTACCAACGCCAACCGAAGTTCAACGCTCATAAAGCTGTTTGCTATCATAGATTGAGCACGGTGAAAGGAGGATACACCGTCACGGGTGTATGGGCCCCATGAAACGTGCAAGCTCAGACAATACCAAACGTCTGCACGCAGCCCCGACCTCTATATAATATCTACTGGGATAACGTGCACAAATCGCCAACTGGCATGGAACCTTACATTAATGCATGATTAGGCAAACTGAAAAGACGCCTTTGCCGAACTATGAGCTGTTGTGAGAGTAGGCTGGAACGTACGTCATGTCAGAGAACACGTAGATTGTTTTGCTTCACTTTTGGCGAGCAGATCTCTACTCTATCTTTTGGTCTTAACTTCACGGAGTTTTCAGGGATTTTTCATTTGCCGAGAACCAACGCGTGCAGATGCTGTGAATATGATGCGACCGATCGTACAACTGGTAGTGTTGATCCTGGGGGTAAATGGTATGGTTCATGGTGAGTTCGTCACTGGTTACTTTACCACTCTAATAATCCTAGCCTTATAATAATATTCTTACAAAACTAGTTTAAGACATAGCCTTTGCCTCCAAGTTTATTTCCAAGCAGTAAGGACTTCATCCATTTGGCCATAGTTCCTGCAGCCCACGCTTGTTCATGGTCCCTGTCCACAGTTAGCTAGATTTTTTATGGCTGGACTGTTTCAACTACTCCCGACTTCGTAAACAAAATTATTATAAGTCAGTTGCTGTGGTATGTCAAAGTCAATGCTAACCATTGTTCCTGGTCCTTTATATGGCCTGGAAATGTCCTCAGTTTAGCCTACTCGTTTGGTGATTGTACACTTCATGTCTCCTTCTCTGGACGTGTGATTCCATGCATTTATTCTAGCATTATACATTTATACAGACACCTGCAGACCCTAAATTAGTTCTGCATGTTCGTCCCACTAAACCCGCCCTGTTGCACTTTTACCGCGAACCGAAACTCCAATGGTGCAGCAACAAAATATCTCCATGCTCCCGATAATTCGGGCTACAAAATGGACAGTTACTCTAGGAAACTCCCATTAGCTGAAATGGCATAATTGTTTGGGTGGCTGTAATTTTGTAGAATGTCAAACTGCCATTAACAGGTGTTATAGAATATCTATGGCACAAAATCTGATTATTATGAAAAGGTTTAAACAAACAAACAAACAAACAAACAAACTTCAGTCACATTTTCTCAAGGTTTTCTGAGGTCTGTACTGTGGAGTCCATGTTCAAGGCACACATTACCCTGAAATCCCCAGAATTTAAGTTCTTTGATTAGGTACCTAACCTGTTTCCAAGGTCCGAGTGTAAAAATTCTACCATAATGTGTAATATTTACCCAGAAATGATGAAAACTTGAAACCGAAGCATTGACATCTGGACATTCGGACTGGCGCCACACATAGTGCAGCCTGTTCGCAACCCAAGTTTTACGGGCACCACTCTGAGTTCCATTGTCCCACTTTTGCGAATCAGACAAACTACGCATTAAGGGATGGTCGTGTACTATATTATATTCTACATTTGAATGATCTTTCCAACTACAGCAATTTTAGGACAACCGCTTTTTGTAGCCCAATTGGGCGGCCTCTACAGCAAGGCAATGTGTCAAAGTCAAAATCCATGTGTGAAGAAACTACTGGCCAAAGTCACATGCAGACATAAAAACATAACATCAAGTCAGGTTCCTTTTTCTTAAATTTGATACCTTAGGCCTACTACACAGCGCAAAGGAACCATGCATCCCTATGCTATTCCACATTTCAACACAATGAAGTTTTATGATTTTTCAACACAATGAAGTATTATGTTTATATTAGATAAATTATTAAGAAGACAGCAAAATTGGTTTAAAAAAATCATGTGTAAGTTCAGAAGAACAATTTTCCAATTGCGACGCAGTTTTTCAAAACCAGGCTGAATTGGGCAGAGCTACGAACGGAGGAAGAGCTGCAAAATGTCTTTGGGGTAATTGTTAGAGATTTTGACATTTTTGGAAATGTATGATGCTACAAATGTTTTAAATGTTCTGTAAAAGTTTCTAACTGAAATTTCATTTGCAAAGTATTTTAAAAACCCTTTTAGAGAGGCATATCATTTCACAAAATGATGCCTTGTTTGACATTTTGTTTGGAAATGATGTTTCGGACAGTCTGATTTCAAATCTTAATAACTTCGCTTTGGAATATCCGATTTGAAAAAAGAAAGCGACATTGTATAAAAGTGCAAGGTCTATATTTTACTAATATACCAATAACTCAAAATCGACCTCTTGCCCAATTGTGCCTAGTTTTGACATACCGCGTCACATTTTCTTAATCACTTATTCTACAACAATGGTATGTAGGCCTACGTGCGAAACATGCCATTTTGAACCAACTTCAACCATCTGCTGGATACAAATCCTCAGTCTCACAATTTTAAAAGGTTTGTTCAGTAACTACATCCAGAAATCGGGCGACTGGTGTTACGAGCAACAAGCTAAATCGGAATTTGGAACGGTAACCAAGTTGGAACCTTTCAAGCAGATTTCCCAACATAAAGCAAAAACTTAACTGATTGGGGACAGAGCTGCGATCCGGTAACAAAAATCTACAGTCTGAGAAGCATTTTTTCCAATAAATTTCACCAGTGCCCTCATCATAAAGGATACCAGTAAAATATATTTTGAAAAACTTCTCTCTCAAACTGCCACATGAAAAAAAACTTTTTTACCCGATCACTGCTCTGTCCCCACGTTTACTGATCCGTAAAGAGTTTGGTTTTTGCTTTATATTTTGGTAAATTGCATAAACAAGTGAAAAGTTCCAATCTGGTTACCAATTGTCCCATTGACTTATACTTGTGCACATGATCTAGATATTTGTAATTCTGATTTGGCGTATTCTTTTTAGATTTTGAAATACCGGTAACAATATACTACTACAAACTGCTTGGGGACTTGACGTTTGATCCTAATAAGCCAGTTCGGTATCTCGAAGGGCAAAGGTTATTCGGGATAATAATTGCTGACGTTATCTCAGTCACGCGATGTTACGCGAACGCCCATTCTGATTGAATTGAACACGTGCGCGTCAGGTGTATACATCTATATTGAAATATATCGCGCACGCATCGTGTTTTGCACAACATTTGGTTTAGGAGTGACGCTGCCGGGTAGATCGCCTTTGAATTATGTAACCTTTGAAATATGGCTGTGCATCCGACCCGGGTACCCCGAGTATCCGACCCGGGTACCCGAGTATCCGACCCGGGTACCCGAGTATCCGACCCGGGTACCCGAGTATCCGACCCGAGTATCCGACCCGAGTATCCGACCCGGGTACCCGAGTATCCGACCCGGGTACCCGAGTATCCGACCCGGGTACCCGAGTATCCGACCCGGGTACCCGAGTATCCGACCCGGGTACCCGAGTATCCGACCCGGGTACCCGAGTATCCGACCCGGGTACCCGAGTATCCGACCCGGGTACCCGACCTGGGTACCTGAGTATCCGACCGCTAATTTCAGGAACCGGTTCAAGATTATGGAATCGATACCCGTTTAAATGTCATTTGTGGGGAATTTTCAAAATGAAAACGAGGGTACATGGAAAACAAATTATACAGATTAACGTTGATGACGCTTGCGAAAAGAGCTCACTATACACACACTTGCTGCATTGATGCACCGATGTGGTAGTATTAACTTGCGGACCTTTACGAACAAAATGAACAGCAATTCCTGTGATTACATTTTTGGGATTGGCTTTCTTTAACGGGTACCCGGGTACCCGCTTTTTATTTGAAGAAATCGGGTACCCCATTCCTCCACTACCCGTAAATGCACACCCTTGCCTTTGATGTCACTCCTTAAGGGCCGGTCACACTGGCCACGATAACGACGACGATAACGAAAACGGTGAGAATAAACAGCATTGATTGGTGGAATTGTCGGCGTGTAATACGTGCGCGTTCCATCCACCAATAGCGAGCGTTTATTCGTATCGTTTTCGTTATCGTTATCGTGGCCAGTGTGACCGGCCTTTAACCAAAACACGATATTCGTGCGCAATACCGCATGACATTTGAATATAGGGCGGTTTAGTCTAGTTCCCAGACCAAAATATTCTGACTATTTCTGATGAATATTAGGGTCCGGTATAGCCGCCAATGTCACGTGCCAAAAACGGAAGGAATTCCTCCCGTTTCCGAAAATGTCCGAAGTTTTCCGAACTTGTTTTTGGTATAACATTCGGCTGTTAACTTTGAGTTTCGCAATAACAAAATGTCAATGAGGCCCGTTACAAATTCTGGAATTTGAATGCTCCATTATACATAAAAACTGAACAATCAATGCCACACTCTTGCAGTATTTTGCCGACCGGATTTTGCAAGAATATTAAATTTAAATGATGCCAATGACGGATCACTCGGACTAACACGCACGTCATAATATATTTTAAACTGTGGGTACTACCTTACCTAAGATTTATCAATAATAATTATAATAATAATAATAATAATAATAAATTAACATTTGTATTGCGCGATCTCCATAACAATGATCAATCGCGCATTACATAATGAAAAGGAGTCGTCAGGGAATCTTCAGATCAGGGAACCAGACTAAGGGCGGTTTAAATGTAAACGAAGGGCACATATGGTTGTTTGTATCGCAATTAGTTCGATCCTAACAAAATTCAGATTTCGCGTATCCAGTAAATCATGCAGCCTTATAAATATGACCACAATTACGGAGCAGTTCTTTGTTTTATGTAGGCTGATCGAGACTCTGAAGTTAAAATATCTTGAACATGTCATACGTTTGGTAGACTAGTTTACTTGTTTATCAGACCTGATTTGTCAGGCTATTAAACAGTACTTGCACAACAACAGGGGCCGTCCATAAAGTACGTACGCACGAAATGCCGACTTTTTACCCCCCTGCCCCCTGTACGCATGGCATACGTAGTGGCTCCACACCCCCCCCCCCCCCCCCCCGTACGCATACGCATTCCGCATCTCTTTTTGAATTCTCAGACTACCCTATTCTAGCATCATTAAACGTCACAGTACACCTGCTGTAGTAGTATGATTCGCATGTCGCATCAAAAGACTAAAATATATCACAAAATGTTGACAGAAAAAAATTGCAAATTTTTTTATTTACCGACCTGGAAATTATTGAACAGTGATTTTAAACCAAAACAGCAGTCAATGATGACATGAACCAAAAAAGGGAAAAAATATCCTGATACACTATTTTTTGCATAGTTTTTGCTCTTGACGTTTCATGAGTGGTTTATTGAGATAGTGAATAACGCTTTTCACGAAAATATGTGTTTGAACAAGAGGCAGATGATATACAAGACGTATCTCTTTGTTAGTTCTTTCGTTTACTTCCAGTACATAGCGATTTCGGACAGCACGCGAGTGAAATTGATACAAGTACAATGGTACGTTTCCGGTGTACACTGCCGGTTTATAGAGCAGTCTTTTTGTTGCAGTCTAAAAATAAACAGGAGTTGGCTCAGGCTGGCGGTGGCGCTGGGAAGATAAATTTACTTTTGGTTGGTGTGAAGGGTACTGTGTTATAACTGCACAAAAGCTGGTTCTGGTAGTTAGGCCAAAAGACAATTGTTTGGTTGTCCTTGACCGCCCGCCCCTATTTTTCGGCCCGCGCCAAAAAAAACCATTCAAAATATGTTTTTCTTCAATTTTATCCCAAAACTCGAATTGATTTTGCTGGTTGATTCGTTCCAATCTCGTTTCCATCCTTATTTTGTTATTTGTAATGCACAAGCACGACCCTATCTTTTACTCCAGAGTTTGAAAGTTCATATTCTTGTATCAGTGTGTGACTTCGCACAATAAATATCTCGATGGAAATACACGCGGTATCGTGGCCACTCATCAAATTTCAAATTCATCCAGTAAAATTCCCAATAATTCCTAAGGCGATGGGAAAACACTGTGCAAAGATCATCGGAATAAGCACTTGCGCATGTGCAACCCATATTTTTTCCACCAAAATTTACAAGATCTTGGGAAAAATCCCAAGGAGTGGCCACAGTGCACACATAACGCACGAGGCTAAAATGTTATGAAAATTGCTTTTTAAGAAATAAACTTATGAAAAAATATAATCTCAACATTTTTCTAATTATATTCTGTAATCACTATATATTTTAATATTTAGTTTGGAGTTTTTGTTGTTGTATATTTACACAAACGATTAAATAATAAATATTCAAAAAAAATGCATCAAGGGGAAGCCAAGATGGCGTCTTTAATACATGCTCAGCATTCATTGCAAACTGGGTGTAAAAGTCTTGTTTGAGCAGTGTGGCTACCACATCGAAACTTGATGACGTTTTTTGGTCGAATGTTGAGCTAGCTCAAATACAGCTGAAACACACAAAGGTCGCGTCCACCAAAAAGTGGTCCATACATAGAGTGACATTGAGCCCCAGGAGATAGAGTCAGCACTGGCCGCCTTATTAGGGCTACGGTATGTGTTGTTCGGATGGATTGAAGGACCCGGCGGCCATCGCTGAAGAGGCAGCCGTATTACGTATATTACACTGTTTATCGGCCTAACAACATTTGTCTGTTTGTTTTACTTTGTGTATGGTTTGAAGTTGGACTTCCGGGGAATGTGTAAAAAAATAATAATAAATAAATAAATAAATAATCCGCCCGCCCGCCCCCTACTGGCGAAGGGTTGTGGAGGACAACCAAACAATTTTTTGTTGGCCTTATTTATATTAGATAGTACATTGATTTCATGACAATTCATTAAAAGCAAATTGTCGGTTTGCGTACGGTACGCATTGGCTTGGACCTCCCCCCTGTATATACGCATGGTGTACGCAATGTCAACAACCCCCCTCCCCCTTCGTTCGTACGTACTTTATGGACGGCTCCACAACTGTCAACATGGAAAATGTATTATCCTTCTGGCTTTATACAAGTTCTGAGTAGAGTCATTAATATTATAGGTAGTGTACACGATTGGTAATCCTCCAATATTTTTTACTGAATTATTACGAAATACCTTACTAGACTATAAGTAAATAGCAGTCGCAAGCATCCTGTGAAATCATGGCACCTGGTGTGCTGTCGTTTTCAAGAAAAGTGGAAATTGATATCGTTTTCTAACGATTGTCGGCCGACAATCCTTGGAAATAGTCTAGTTCCCCGACCTAATAATTCCCTGACGTCTATAAGTTGCTACGTTTTGTCTAAAGTATGGTCAGGGAACCAGACTAATTGAACACATTTTTGTCTCTCTACGCAGACTACGGTTTTCCCAGCATATATGCACACAAACAACTTGAAACAGGTCAGTGTTTCAGTATTTGCTAGCACCCTATAAAATACTAACCCCAAATCATGTATTTCTTGAAATTACAGCAAAAGCAAATGGTGTACACTACATTTAAACGTTGAAGTGTTTTTCAGTCCCAAATTTATGTATTTTATTTAACAGGCATTTGCAACAGTTGATCATTACAGAGATTATATGATTCAAAAGTGGCGGCAGGACACATGTTCTTTTCCAAATCTGCAGGAACTGTTTGACCATTAGCCTTTTAGAGGTATGGCGGACACAATAGGAGAGGGCGCTATTTGATTTGGGTATACCTTTTGTTAAACCACAGGAAATTTCAAAGTTGAAGATTAGGCATGATCTATGGATTGTACTATGGATTGTACTTTAACTCAAAACAATATCTGATTCTGACTTTCACTGGAATTTGTGTTTTCACAAAATGTTTACCCAAATCAAATAGCGCCCTCCTATTGTGTCCGCCATACCTCTAAAAGGCTAATGTACTGACCGCATAATTTAACACTAGTTGCTCTAAACGATAATCGTGTTTCGAAAGGGAACTTTCTTGTTACGAGTAATTCAGTAAGCCGAGAGCTACGGACATTTATTGGAAAACTCAATAACTCTGCCGGTAAAGCTGGCTGTTACTGTTGTGGAAGAAATAGTGACAAGTATTTTTATTCGTATTAGATCAGAAATTCACTTTTCCAATAAAACTGGAATATTTTATCTCGAGTCATTTGTAACCTTAAATGTAGTATAGAACATTTGCTTTTGCTGTAATTTTCATAAATGAATTGGATTTGGGGTTATAGCAAATGCTGTAACACTGACCTGTTTTAAGTTTTGTGTGCATAGATGCTGGGAAAACAGACAAAACGGAACAATTTATAGATATCGGGGAATTATCAGGTCGGGAACGATTGTCGGCCGACAATAGCTCGAAATAAAAATGTTTAAATCAACTTTTCTTGAAAATGACAGCACACCAGGTGCCATGATTTCCCAGGAGAGACTTATTTACTTACAGTCAAGTAAGGTATTTCATCATAATTCGGTAGTTTGGTTTTTGATGTTTGCAAATGTTATATTACATCTAAGGTCCCGTGTCTTTTATATAAGGTATAGCTCCGAAAATCGCTTTGTGCGCAAAATAGTAAAATTGCCAGAATATAGTAAAGACAATGTAGACAATGTAAAGAAATCAAAGATGCCTGACTTATGGCACTAACATGTTGCTCTCTATTGCGATCCATTTCTAGCACGGACAAATGTTGGGCGGGAATTCATCTTTGCCTACGCCGAGAACTACCGGCCGAATGCAGACCCCTCGGTTATCGTCACTAACATGTCCCCGCTGGACCACGAGGTCGTGACTGTCACTATCACATCGACCGTACATGGCCTCCTCCAGACCGTTACACTACGGGGCTTCCAAAGCTCACAGCAGGTCTCTCTGTCCAGGGAAGTTATTCCGGTCAGTCCCGACCTGGACATGGTAGCCATCATAGTTGAAGCCGACGATGATGTCGCTGTCTTTGCCATCAACGACGCCCATGACCGGTCCATGGATGGCTTTACTGTTTTACCTGTCAGCTCGTTGGGGACTGAGTACTATGTGGCCACCTACACTCCATCACTACGCTCTCAGATTGTCATCGTTGCCTCAGAGTCCCATACAACTGTGCGTGTGGAGCTCTCTAGTACTGTCACGTACAAAAACAGGGATGTGGAGGGAGGGGATTACATCCTGATAGAGGCACAGCACCATGAAGCGCTGCTACTGAACGGCAAGGCGGACCTGACGGGAACCAGGGTCCTGTCCAATAAACCGATAGCCGTGCTGTCTGGTAATCGGTGTGCCTTTATCCCTGAAGGCGTCATCTCCTGCGACCATCTAGTTGAGATGCTGCCTCCTTTCAGTCAGTGGGGGCGCAAGTTCGTCCTGATGCCGTTCCGCGGCCGGTCAACCGGTATTATTTACCGCGTCATTGCCGGTCGAAGTAACACGGAGGTTACCGTTAACTCGCAGAAGATATCCCTGGGGCGGGGGCAATACAGCGAGTTCGAGGTTGCAGTCGATCAAAGCGATTTCATGCAGTCTGACCATCCCGTGCAGGTTGTACAGTACGCGAAGGGATTCAAAGCTGATGGTGTTTTGGGAGACCCTGCCATGACTATAGTTCCCCCTATGGAGCAGAGCGTTCACACTGTAAAACTGGCCACCTACAACATGACAAAAGACTTGAACACGGTGGAAAACTACGTTAACATCTATGCACCGTGCACAGAGATGTACTACTCCAACTTAACGCTGGACGGCGTGGCAATCCGTGATATCGTGGGTACTGATGGTGGCATTGTCCGGGCAGACCGCTCTGATTTCTGTGCAGTGGGCCTGCACCTTAGCCACGGACTGCACGCCATCTCCCCTGCGTCCAAGGGAGGAGAAAGTTTCGTTGCTATCGCCTATGGCTTTGCGAAGATGAATTCCTACGCCTGGCCAGCGGGTCTGTCGACCCATAGCATCACGTGCAAGCACGTGGCACCAGACGGTGGGGAGAGGGATTACGATTGCAACAAGGCGCTGTTTATTGAGGAAATTCCCTGCAATACGTCGGGCATCATCGAGGACGTGGAATGTCTCAATGTAGACTGCCTTCCATACGGTGAGAATTTCGTAGACCATAAATAGGGCCTTTATAGTACGTCCAGCATTGTATTAGACTGAGAACCTAGTATCTCTTGAACGATTTCAGATACAATTTACTCAATTACACCTGCAGGATTTGGGGTCTTAGTTCTGATTTAAATCTGAGTTTTATGGACAAACACAACCTCGAAAAAACAGGTGTTGTGTGCAACTTTTTTGCACCAGTGAGTGAAGCCATGATGTGATTAAATTGTGAATGATTTAAGAAAAGGGGCTGGTTGAGCATAAACATATTAGCAAGTGCATTTTGAAGAGCAAGACTTGTGGGGGAAAGTGTAATAGATAAAATAATTTGGTACCAGACCATAAAAACACTGTGAATAGGACGTTAAAAGTAGTTTACACGATTGGTAATCCTCCATTTTTTTAAACTGAATTATTACGAAATACCTTACCAGACTGTAAGTTAAGTTAATAGTAGTCTCAATCATCCTGTGAAATGATGGCACCAGGTGTGCTGTCGTTGTCAAGAAAAGTTGAAATTTATATCGTTTTCCAACGATTTCCAGCTGGAAATCGTTGGAAATCTGCCCTGTAGCCTTTAGTCAAGGCGCGCGTGGCTACCTGGACGAGTGGCGCGCCACGGACATGCTGGCATTCGGGGCGCGTCACATAGCCACGCGCGCCTTGGCTAAAGGCTATCATCCGCCCGACTCTTTTTTCGGCATCCAACAACGCAGAACTTCTATTTAAATTTTACTGAAGATGAAAAAATCGATTAAATTCTGTGAGAGGCAAATTGGAATCGGAAAGTGGAGTCACAAATGGATGAAACTTCGCCCCCCAAAAATCATTTTATTTTTTGCACTTCAATTTTAACATGAAGTGCTCGAAAACGACAGGCCCATGAGTGTGACGTATGTCTCGTGTACTATACTGACGGGTTGCTATACTTTTGTTCTTTCCTGTCTGTTTCCTTTTAACAGATTACGTCATCTACATCTGTGCTGGGGTGGCAGTTGCCGCAATTATCCTGCAGAAAATGTTCAGTCATTTTGTCATAAAGAGAACGAAGTAAGCTCAAGGTTTTGTCCCTCGGTATTCTTTTATTTGAAGATTGGCATCAACAGTTGTCCCTCAGCTCCCATCCCAGGTCAGGGTCTGGCATGCCATACATGCTTGTCATATAAATCGCCTTTCATATCAATCGCCTCTTTCCATAGCCTAGCCCTGGGAGTCATGCATGCTGGGAGTAGAATCAAAAGCCAGATTTCCATATGCATACTTAATATGTGCATGAAGTCGCAATGAGCGCCGACAGCACAACATAAATGTCAAGTCACAGGCTGTCGGGCATAGCCGGTTTATGGCGTCCAAACTTTCAAGAGATAACGGTGTTGTAGTACTCGTACTCGTAGGCATATCATGAAAATGTAGGCCTACTTGGATTCGGGACAATGTACTGATGCTCCATGTGAAATGCATGAGGTCGCACATTGAAATTGTTTTTACTTTTTCATGGCTTCTAGTTCTCCCATGTTTATATTTGAAGTACCAAACACACATGGCCACTATTGGACTTGATGTTGATGCAAAGTTCAAAAAGGGGAAGAGGTCAAGCGTACAGGAATTAACATTTAACATTAACATTCATTAGACTGTTTGCTGTCTGTCATGTGCATTGATATATTCTATACAATCTTCAAATTTCCAGTAAAAAGGACAACTGGGCCAAGCTCATTGTACTCGAGCAGTACAGCGTATGGACAACGTTGAACCGTAGCTATTCCCATGACTCGACGCAGATAGTCGGCACATTGGTCCAACTGTGCCGATTAAATGCTTGCTTCAGTCACGACCATGCATGGTCACGACATTACGTTTTAATAATCAGCGCTGCCGTCGGTGACTTCTTGCAGACGCCGTCGGCGATTGTAACAAATACATGCATGGGATTGAAGGCAAGAATCAAAGGGCAAAATTATTGAAAACGCATATCAAGCTCCCATCAATATCGCAGCAATGCCTTTTAAAGTTACAACAAAAATTTCATTTTGATCAGTAGAGGCCCCAGAAGATAATGCTACAAAGAGCGTATCAGTTGTAAAGGCCCATTGGCATGAACAGAAAGTCGCCCCATGGCATTCTAAGTTAAGCAATACAACTATTTTCCCCCTTGAAGGTCGATTTTGAAATTTAAATATTTTTTAATCCGAACACAACAATTGTTTTTGACGGTTGCTAGGGTTTTTATAATAATTAGACGTGCTCCAACGGCGGCGGAACAGGGGAATGGGCTAGGGGACTCCCCCCCCCCCCCCCCCCCCCCCCCCCACTTTTGGAAGTTCCGCATAAAGAAAAACTAAGAAAATGGCAGCACCCGGCCGGCACCGGCGCTACTTTTCCCCCAATTTTAAAAGTGTTCCGGCGCTGTTAACATGCTCTGATAATATGCTTCACACGGTTCACTGACATTGAGCTTAGTTTTCTCCTAACAAGGATGTATAATTCAAAGGGTTATACCTTTTTGGCCAATATATGACTTTTCTCAAATTTGACAATTTTTGGCATCCATATTGGCCGCCATCTTGAATTTGGTACATGGTAGCAAAATAGAAGAATACTTGAAAGTATTTTGTAAGGGTAAAAACATATATCAAATCATTTCATTCATGCCATTATCATAATTTTTGGCTGATAAATACGATTTTTCTCAAATTTGACCACTTTTGCTGGCCATATTGGCCGCCATCTTGAATTTGAAGCATGATAGCAAAACGAGAATACCAGAAATGAATTTGTAAGGGTCAAAAACATATATCTAACAATTATATTTATGCTTTTATCATATTTTTTGGCTGATATATGACTTTTCCCAATTTTGACAATTTTTGGCGGCCATATTGGCCGCCATCTTGGATATTGCCAGAGCATCGGGTTTTTCACTGTTAACATCCCAAATGTGTTTAAGGACCTCAAAACACACCAGAAAAAGTTGGTGTGGATTAGTTCGGGGGGGGGGGGGGGTGCACGGGGGGTCCCCCATACATACTCCACTAAGGAATAAGCTACAGAAACAACAATACATCAAATTAAACTTGTAACCTGTACTTTCGAGACAAACCATAATCTTAGTTTTCAGTTCCAACTATTCCCCTCTCTCCCTGTTGTGGTGCCATGTTATTAATGACTGTCGTGTCTTTTTCCCAGGACTCCTAAACAACTGGCTTTTGGACAAATTGGCCTGGTACCCCAACCCCCAGATATCGCCATACACCCGAGCGGCACCCCTGACATGGCTGAAGTAGCTAGACGACTATCACCATACCGTCCGCCAGCTTCTCCGTCCCTGTATCCGAAGACCGCGAAACAAGAGAGAGCTGATCGTATGAGGCGACACTCTCGCAGCCCCTCTCCTGCACCCATCAACCGAACATAGGGTCATGCTGTCGAATTTAGACGAGAGAGGGGGGATGTCATAGCCATTTCTCAAACCTGGGTTCGGATTGGGGTCTTGGTTCCATTTCCACCTATTCCCAGCTCTATTGTCACTCTGAAGCCAAACAGGTTCAAAACAGAGTTTGTATTAAGTCATCACAAATCGCTAGTCACATCCCAAGTCTGGTCTCCAGCCAAGTCACAAGCTATTCAAACGAACGGTGACAAAAGCATTTCCGTGTCATTGTTCATCCCCTGTAGCTTGTGATTCGACTTGTGATTCGACTTGTGGTTGACTTGATTACAACTCTGGTTCAAAATTTAAAACTTTGACGTAGGGCCTATATGTAGCAAAAAGCCCTGATCTAACCACATTGGGGGCCTAAAATTATGGAAAGCCAAAGCTAAAGTGCGGGTTGTGTGAATGGCTTAGTTGTATACTCAAATCAGCTTTCGCGGGTGTATAGATTGGTTTCCGGTGTCTAATAGATATCAGACTCCCTACAAAATTCCCACTTGTTAAGATTATAATGTGCATGCTCAGTAAGCCCCGAATACAAAACAATGAGAAGTAGGCCCTACAGGGTAAAGGTGGGGATTACAATGAGAAATAGGGTTAGTTTGGGGGTTAGGGTTTAGTGTAGGGTTAAGGGTTGGGATGGGGTTAATTAAAGGTTATGTCATTGCCAAAAATTGTTCTGTTCATTATAAAAGCGCACTTTTGTTGCAATGCATCATGGGTATAAAGAGTCGGGTATTCATGCGAGTCGGATATTCATATGAAACCGGACCCTCCGTCATCGTTCTGACTTCGAATATGTTGACCGGCAGTTCATACTAATTTACATAAACGCGTAGGAATTCCTCCGGGTGTATGCTAATGTTTTATATTGATGTACCCATAATGCATTTGCAATGTTCACAGCTACTGCGAAAACGCCCCCATTCAACAAAATAAATGTCTGCATCATGCAAACGTATTAACAAGGATTAAAACAGCATGCAACTCGTACAAACACAGTATAATTACTAGTGGCGTAAAGTTAACTACGTCGGGGGGGGGGAGGGGAGGGGGGCGCCATTTGAACTCTTGAAATGAACAAAAAAGAATTTAAGCCGCAGTTAATTTACTTGCAGTACCCCCTTGAAAAAAATGTGTGTACCCAAGGTGCCCCCCCCCCCCCACACTCACAAGAAGTTACGCCAAACACGTTTACATTTAACTCGTTTTTCATAAATACTTTTCTATTGTTAGGTTACTCGTGGTTTTGCATGCATGTCTTATTTGGGGCCAAATTTGAGGCTACATTGCCTGATATCGATTTTTAGCCACATTTTGATCTTATATCTTTAAAAAGGCAAAAATGAAAATCAACAGTTAAATATGAACGTGTTGCCACTGATCATTACAGCGTTATCCTACCAGCTGCGGTGTATCGTGAATTTCAGACTCGGGCTCATACGGGCTCATTGGTATATAGTATTGCACATGCCCAAGTGAAGATAACAGAGGAATCCCACAACGACAAGTTTAGCGCCGATCTGGCACTTCCGCGTTTGAAAACGAGGATCTCAATGTCACAACTTTATGCTGATCGTGGGCCTGCACTGCCTTTGATGGCCTGATTAATTGATGCATGAATGAATGTGCTGAAAAGCGTTGTTTTGTTTGCCACTGACATTCTCGCTTTCAACCCGGAAGTGCACAGAAGGGGCTAATGTGAAATTCCCCTATTAGGAGAGGTTTAACAAATAGTAGGGGAAAGAGTCCGATTTTCAGAGGAGTCTGATTTTCATATGACACGGGTCCCAAGACATATACATATATACAGGGTGGTAAAAAATCGGAACGGCATACTTCCGCTACCTTTAAAGAAGAAAAATGATACTAAGACCTCCTGATTCAGTAGTTTTTGCTGCAGAGCCTATTTTGTGAAGCAAAGTCGGGGGTCAGTTGGTCCCGAGATACTATCATCATCCTCTTTTCTGCATAGAACAAATGGCCAAGTGACCCGACCTTGCTTCACAAAAATGGCTCTGGAGCAAAAACTACTGTCCGAATCGGAAGGTCTAATATAGTATCCTCCATCGGTACAGATGGTTTGACTCTAAAAGGTAGCGGAAGTATGCCGTTCCGTTTTGTCTACCACCCTGTAGCGGAAGCCATTCCCCTCCATTAATAATTGGTTAAATAATTATTATACTGACAGTAAATCCCCTGTTCTCATGCATGTCACCTTGTAGTACAAACATGCCGCAAGCATGGTTTATAAATCCCTTTTCTATTTGTATTAAAAGGGGGTGGAGTTGTCGGCTGTAGGTTTACTCATGCAGCAGGGGGTTTTTTTTTTTTTTTTAAATACACGTAGAAGGAAATCCTTATCAAAAGAGCATATGTACGAAAATCATTCCTCCAATATAACCCACTAACAACGTTCTGAAGAAAGCAGGGGCGGATCCAGGATTGCGGGGGGGGGGGGGGGACACACTTTCTCAACGTTGGTGGCGCCATTTAACCTCTTTGTTTTGTTCTTACCCATACATGCAAAATAAGACCTGATTGGGCCACTGATCTCTATATAAACTGGATAGCTCATTGGCCATTGCGCGCTGTACAAGCAACTGAAGCCAACAGCCGCCATATTACCACTCCCAATTTGCCACTGATCGCTATGTAAGGAGAACGAGGATGAAAGGAGACCCTGGGGACAAGGTTGGAAAACCTGTTGTATTGGGAGTGATAAAATGGCGGACGGTGGCCCCAACTTGAACAGCCGATGCGCTATCCAGTTTACATAGAGATCAATGGATAGGGCTTCTGCTTTTCTGGTTTGCAACTTTATAAAGGCGTAGGCCCCTACAAGCAAAAGAAAACTTTGGGAACGAGAGGGGGGGGGGGGGGGGGGGAGTGGGTTTCGACCCCCAAACCTCCCTCCTCTGGATCTGCCCCGGGAAAGATTGGTTAGAAAATGGTTTCAAACGATATTTAATATGTAAATAAACTAAAGCATGGGACATTCTCCAAGAAAATGTAGAAAATGTTCGATATTTTTGTTACACAGTATTAGGGAGACACCACTGGTCTGCCTCTGATGGCATCGAGCTGTGGCTCATGAATCTGGAAATGTGCATTAACATAAAATTTAATATCAAATTTAACAAGTTAATACTCAAGAAGTACTATAGGGGCATGAAAAATGTATAGAGCCATGGAAATACATGTATTATTACCAAACAACTCATTCTTAATAAATCCCACTGTGTGGTCCCTTCAAGCCTGGTTCCCGCGCCCTCCATTCTGAGCAGACATTTTTTGTGCGTTGTA
This sequence comes from Hippasteria phrygiana, assembly GCA_037893225.1. NCBI lineage: Eukaryota > Metazoa > Echinodermata > Asteroidea > Valvatida > Goniasteridae > Hippasteria > Hippasteria phrygiana. The sequence continues at coordinate 171,995 of JAZGUH010000331.1, forward strand.
TAAAAAACAAGGTAAATTTGCAGATAGTATTATTGCAAAAGGTTCACATGTATTGTAAACAAATATATACTCGAGGCTTTAAAAATAATATAGGTCATACTTTTATCTTCAAGCAAACTTGAACCCTCGTTCCTGATTGGTCTGTCCATAACAACAGTGTGGCATTAACCTGTGTAGCACGGTCTATATTGCACCCCGCGTGTACCAAATGTATTGTGCGTTTTTCTTTGCGCGATATATTCAGATTTATTGTATAAAACAAAATTCGTGCAATGCCTGATAAGAATAATTTCATGAGGTGACAAGTGTAATGTCCCTTTCCACTCGGCGCACTCGTAAATATTCATTATTTGTTTACTATCGCATAGTATGGCTAGTATGAAAGGCCCAACAGTACACAAATGAAGAATAGTTATAAGGCTAATGATTACAAAAATATTATTTGATACAAAAATAATCAACAAACACGACAGAATACTTCCTAAACATGTTTTTTTCTTATGTAATGAGGGTGTTAAAAGGATTGTTTTGGTAAAACATGTTGCCAACCACGGCTTCAATTTATGTTCTTGTGGCAGCCCATACAAAATGGCGCTCAATGTTAACAAACAATAGAATGGTCTCCAGTAGATAATTTTGATCTGTCCTGACGTAGTACGCCTAAGTGTTGCTCATTACAATGTGGCAGAACCAGGGCATATGTGTTTAATTTTTCAAACTGTTGTAGGCCTACATCTATGTATTTTATTGTTAGGCCAAGTTAAAAAAAAAACCTGTGTTTATTCCTGCACGTAGGCCTATACGTAGGCCTATCCACGTGTTGGCGATTGTCGCGCACAAAGGAAGGCGCTAAGACTCTACAACGAATTTCACTCACGTGAACAAAATAGATAGAGCCGTTGACTATTCTCCCAGTATTGCTTACTGTCAAAAAATACATTTCTAAGGCAGCCAAGTGTCATGACCATGCACAACGAATCTCGTCATCCTCAAACGCACTGCATCCGTGGTGCCGAAATCGATGTAGCCCATAATTCGCGCACAGCGCAAAGTCATTACGTCACACTCTACGGGCCCCGTGGAACCATATTTAGTTACTAACTGATTTACTTGATAAAAAAATGGAGAAAGGTGATGCGCGAATATTGCCTACGCGCCGATATAGATGGTCCCACGACACTATGCACGTGCCTTTTTATTCCGTATCTGTGGCACGTCCATCCTCACCGATAGTGGACACAGCGTACGCATTCGATGTGGATCATCTTTACTGTGCGTTATATATAAGTTTGCCTGAAGATAAATACGTTATGTTTTGTGAAACACGAAGAATGTAGTGCGCCTGTGTCGCATGTAGGAGACACCATAGATATGGAATAAACATACTAGATCAGCAGCGCGTACATACGCGCCCATTCACTGTGCGATAACTGGGCGCCATTTTTGTGGTCTCCCATGGACGCGCAAACAACTAACGTAAAGTAAAGCCTGGTTTCTATATCATCGCAATGAACGCCGACAGCACGCAAGATGGCAAGTCGCAGACGTTGGGGCAGAGGCGGTTCTGACGTCATTCGGCTGAAAATTTTCAACAAAATGGCGTCCGAATGCTTGAAAATATCTCACTGAAATGGCGTTTTTTGGTACTTCACACTTTTCTGAAAGCTGAACTGATATTTCATTTCGATATATTTCAATTACGGGCAGCTATTTTACTTACATTGATGCTCATATTTCTTGGTCAAAGGATAAAATGGGTCAAATTTGTGGAACTCAAGCGGTGAGAGACATCGTTGAATGCACGGCATTCTATCAGTATGCGCGTTTTTCCTCCAGCACGTGATCCTCCATGCAAGACCGCGCGTCTGAGCTGCATGTGCTGCCTATCTAGTCTTTTTCATAGATATCAAAAGAATAAATACCATAGATATCAGAAGAATATATATTTATTCTTCTGATATCTATGGATATATACTGCGTTTTCTAAGTGAACAAAGAAACTGGCAGGAGCGGGATTTGAACCAGCGACCTCCGGAATACCGTACCGGCGCTCTACCAACTGAGCTATCTTGCACTATGTTGGCTGTCTCCCAAATTGTCAGTATCTTTGTTCGGATGGGCGCTTTTTTATTAACTTTAAAATAACTACATGAACAGTCTAATGCTTTGAGTATAATGTAACAGAGACGTGTGAAATTTTCTGGGGCAAATTTGATTACGTATTCACATTAGTTATTAGTGACGCAATTGGCTATTTTCCAAAGAGGACTCTTTTGCCATAGATGACGTATCTAGCGAAATGGACATTCCGAGGGCAGGGTTCCTTTCAGTTACATAATTTGTCTTTGGGGTTGGCTTGATTTAGGGACTATGGGGAAGGGGTTCGACCAGTATTCAGACATTGCCTTGTTCAGTTTGTGGTTAGTGATTGCAGTCATGTTTAACGCAGAGTAAAACATCTTTATTGTGATCTTTTTTGTTCTGCATCAAGAAAGTGTTATAACTCAAAGAGATTATCGAGAGAATAAGAACTCTCCCATACCGGAAAATTCTGAGGGTAAATTTCATCCAGTTTAAAATGTGTGCCCATAGACTTCAACAAGTGGATATTAAAATCAAATGGTCATAACGTCAGGAGAAAACCCTGAGTAATGCCATTTACCTTGGTAAAAACCAACCTCAAATCAAACACCCTATTACATCCTAACGAATGAAGATTTGCACCAACACATTTTACAGTTCTCTTTTACATAATACTCAAAGCGTCATCATATTCATGAAGTAATTTTAAAGTTATTAAAAAAACAAAAGTAGGAATATTTTATGTGAGACACAGATACACTACATTATTCCATGTTCCATTCGCGCTCGTGGGATAATTAATATACCTTGTTATGCAACGCCTGAATAAATCCCCGCCATCTGATTGGTGGATCGTCGATCACGCGCGTTGAATTATTCGTACCAACGCACGGCACCGCAAGAATAGAAGTTCTATTCAACGGTACGCGTTAAACAGAACTTCTACAATTCCACGGTTACACTATTGGTGGCGCTACACCGCGGCTGTCATTCACACAAAATGGCATTCGATGTTCGCGAATCACCGTATTACGAAAGCCGGATAGTGCCACTGAAAAGGGATGGATATATTTGTTTGCAAACGAGCGAGAAAACAAAATTTTGAAGGGGGGATCAACTCATTTCCCACTGGTACAATTCTTTTTTTTTAATCCAGGCGGCCCCCAGCGGGGACGCTAAATGTGTTTAAGTTTAACTTTGCCTAATAAAGCATTCCGGGTGCGGTATCATGCTCAACAGTGTGGAAATAACCGAGGTGCTAGGCATTACTGGACATGTCGTGTAAATTCGAATGGTGGTGTCCATTTCCGAAAAAACAAACATGTATAGAGCCTATATAAAAACGCAGACAGGTACATCGTATCATATAGCAAACGTACTGACTGTAAGCCTAGAAGACCAGACAAAAATATCCAACCGTTTACAAGGGTAATGGTTACAATGATGTGTAACGTGCCCGATGTAATATGACATTACTGTGTTGACCGCGTTTGCCATAAAATTATGGGGACATGCGAAAAGATTGTCATGTAGTAGGCAGCTCCCCACGAAACGTACATGTTTGTAGTGTGGAATATGCCTATTTTGATGAATATTTGGCTGTTTTGGAAACTTTTCCAAAACAGCCCTTGTTTTCGTTAAGATTTTTTTTTTTTTCTTTTTTTTTTTTTTGGCTGTTTCGGAAGTTTTCCGAAACAGCCTTTGTTTTCGTTAAGATTTTTTTTTTTGGCTGTTTCGGAAGTTTTCCGAAACAGCCTTTGTTTTCGTTAAGATTTTTTTTTTTGGCTGTTTCGAAATTTTTTCGAAACAGCCCTTGTTTTCGTTAAGATTTTTTGGCTGTTTCGAAAGTTTTTCGAAACAGCCCTTGTTTTCGTTAAGATTTTTTTTTTTTTCTTTTTTTTTTTTTTTGGCTGTTTCGGAAACTTTTCCGAAACAGCCCTTGTTTTCGTTAAGATTTTTTTTTTTTTCTTTTTTTTTTTTTTTTCTTTTTTTTTTTTTTTTTCTTTTTCAGCCAAATGCCCATAGCATTTGTACACGTTTTCTTTCTTACCGGCACTTTGGCTACTTTTATGCTGCCGATTGGCTTTAAACTTGGCAGACACTTAGACTAACTACTCAGAATGTATGCCGAACATTTACGTCATGATGACGTCATCACGTGATTTTTTATGAATTTTTGAAATTTGAAAATCGTAAAATTCTTTTCAATATATCTGGCGAACAAAACAAGATATTTTCAAAATTCTTTTTGGTATAGCTTTGGTACGTCTCAGAGATATCCCCTAAAAGGGAGAAAATGTGTGACGTCATGATGACATCATCAAAAATGTGCTTTTTTAAAACACATATAAGGATAGGTCCGATCGTCATGAAAATTGGTGGGTAGGTAGATAGTGCCACTAGCATGGAAAATCCAAAGTGACGTCATGATGACGTCATCGGCTGATTTTCTATGAATTTTTAGTTCTATCCCAAATCCCATAGACTTTGTACACGAATTTTGTAAGAGCCACTTTGGTCACTAAACAACCTCAGATCTTTATCAGGTTTAACTCAAACAGAGACCCTAAGCTGAAAATGTATGCCGAAGAGTGACGTCATGATGACGTCATCACTTGTCATGTGACGTCATCTTAAAGGTGCATTTTTCAAGGGCACATATCTAGAGAACCGTAGGTCCGATTCCATTCAAACCTGCTATGGTGGTAGACAAGTACGTGTTATAGATGAAAATTGAGGTGACGTCATGATGACCTCATCATACGATTTTAAAGTAATTGTAAAGTTTTTTAACCTTAAAGTTTCTTAAACCCATATCTCTTTAACAGAACATGCTAAATTCAAAATTCTTTTTGTAATAGCTTTGTTAGCTCCTATATTCTTTCACATAAATGGGAAAATGTGTGACGTCATCATGACGTCATCAAAAATATGCTTTTTTGAAACACATATAAGGGTAGGTCCGATCGTCATAAAAATTGGTGGGTATGTAGATAGTGCCACCCGCATGCAGAAGCCGAAGTGACGTCATGATGACCTCATCGGCTAATTTTCTATAATTTTTTAATTGTTTTAATTTTATTAAAATTTTTGAAATTTAATTTTAATCACCAAATTTTACACAAAAAAACCGAAACAGCCCTGTGTTTGTCCACAAACACTATTGGCTCTAGTTTTTTTTTTTTTTTCTTTTTCAGACTTTTTGCCCATAGCATTTGTACACGTTTTCTTTCTGCCAGGCACTTTGGCTACTTTTATGCAGCCGATTGCCTTTAAATTTAACAGACACTTAGACCAACTGCTCAGGATGCATGCCGAACTTTTACGTCATGATGACGTCATCACGTAATTTTTTATGAATTTTTGAATTTTGAAAATCGTAACATTCATTAAATTATATCTAGCGAACCAAATAAGATATTTTCAAAATTCTTTTTCTTATGGCTTTGGTATGTCTCAAAGATATGCCCTAAATTGCGAAAATTGTGTGACGTCATGATGACGTCATCAAAAATGTGTTTTTTTGTTAACGCATGTAAGGGTCAATCCGATTACAAAAATGTATATATTGAATTTTCCTGTACCCAATTCCAAAATTTCATGATCGTGGCTCACTCAAGTATGAAATAGGAGCCATTTCAAAATTTAGACCAAATTCAATATAACACAAAGGAATTCTGGGAAGGGCTGATAACCATGGGTATTATGTGCTTGCTGTTTATAAAAGGGTTGATTTCTAGTCTTTTTTCAAGTCGCCAAATTTTTGAAGTATTAAAATCGTAACATTCTTTTCAATATATCTAGCGAACAAAACAAGATATTTTCAAAATTATTTTTGTTACAGCTTTGGTATGTCTCAAAGATATGCCCTAAAAAGCGAAAATTGTGTGACGTCATGATGACGTCATCAACAAATCTTTTTTTTTTTAACGCATGTAAGGGTCAATCCGATTACAAAAATGTATACATTGTATTTTTCTGTACCCAATTCCAAAATTTCATGATCGTGGCTCACTCAAGTAAGAAATGACAGCCATTTCAAAATTTAGACCAAATTCAATATAACACAAAGGAATTCTGGGACGGGCTGATAACCATGGCTATTATGAGCTTGCTGTTTATAAACGGGGTTGATTTCTAGTCTTTTTTCAAGTCGCTGAATTTTTGAAGTTTTAAAATCGTAACATTCTTTTCAATATATCTAGCGAACAAAACAAGATATTTTCAAAATTATTTTTGTTACAGCTTTGGTATGTCTCAAAGATATGCCCTAAAAAGCGAAAATTGTGTGACGTCATGATGACGTCATAAAAAAATTCTTTTTTTTAAGTCGCTAGAATATTGCCCATAGCATTTGTAAACTTTTTCTTTCTTACCGGCCACTTTGGCTACTTTTAAACTTGGCAGACACTTACCCCAACTGCTCACAATGTGTGCCGAACCTTTACGTCATGATGACGTCATCACATGTCACGTGACGTCATCTTAAAGGGGCATTTTTCGAAGCCATATCGTCACACAAAAAGTACAAGACCGATTAAGTTGGAACGTAATATCTAGGTATGCCACCGGGTGTTATAGATGAACATTGACATGACGTTATGATCAAGTCATAACATGTCACGTGGTGTCATCTTAAAGGGGCACTCGCTAGATTATTGCCCATAGCATTTGTAAACGTTTTCTTTCTTACCGGCCAGTTTGGCTACTTTTAAACTTGGCAGACACTTACCCCAACTGCTCACAATATGTGCCGAACTTTTACGTCATGATGACGTCATCACATGCCACGTGACGTCATCTGAAAGGGGCATTTTTCGAAGCCATATTTTTACCGAAGTAGAAGTCAGATTAAGTTGAAAAGTAATATCTAGGTAGCCCAGTAGATTATCTTAAACAATTTTGTGTCAGGAATGCTTGTAGGCCGGCATGTGTTATATATGAAAATTGATGCGACGTTGTGGTGACGTCATCATATGATTTTAGAGTAATTGTTTTACTTTTGAATCTTTAAGCTATAAGGCCTATCTCATCAACTGAACATGCTAATTTCGAAATTCTTATTGTAATTCTTTTTGAAATAGGTTGTTTAGGTAAACAAGTTTTACGTTCTGTGATTTGGGAGGATTTAACATAATTTTCAAAAATAGTTGTTGTATTTTGTTCCACTCAAGTAAATGTTGTCTCAATCGTATTTTGGATTACCTTACTTTTAATTTCCAGTTTATAATTCCCAATGTATTAAAAAAAATGCGTTCTGTGATTTTCTACTGCTCAAATAAAGTTTGTTTCAGCCGTCTATTCTTTAAGGTGTGTTGCGTTAATTACTGGTTTTCCGTTTTCAAACACTACATGGGTTATGCTTCGCTCTCACCCACCGCTCTATGTGTGTGTTTGCCTTAAATTGTTAGTTAAGTTTGGTATACAGTGCTAGGCGCCACCGGACAAAATCCGTGAATGAATTTTTACCAGTAAACTCGTATGCTGCCCTCTACAGTTCACTAAACACAACCAGAGGAGTATTTTTTTAAGTACTACCGCCCTCTTGCGCTAAAAAGTTGACAGGTTTGTCAATTGTGGCAGAGAAACTTTTGACCAGTAAGATTATGTCGAACTTTCCTTGCATTTAACTGTACCTCCCTAGGGTGTGTGGAAAATCATATTACAATTGGAGAATTCAGGACTATTAGGGTTAATAAGACCGTATTTTCTTTCAATTATATACTGTAATAAAAATATACTAGTAAGACTTCATTAAATAACTCTCTTTATTCAAAGGTCTTGTTTTCAAAGAATTCTTTTTATTGCTTCCTACGTGCCACAATGTCAACATGCATTTTTATCAAGAACATATCACATAATATTAATAAAGATTCAAATTTGAGAGGCAAGTTACTCCAATACAAGCCTGAAAACAAAATGTTGAAGAGAAAAAGTTGTGTATTTAACAAGTGCATTCAGTGAAAAGCACAGAAACAATCATGCGTCTTATAACATTCTTTCCAAATTCTTATTGTAATTCTTTTTGAAATATGTTTTTTACGTCATAGGTAAACAAGTTTTGCGTTCTGTGATTTGGGAGGATTTAACATAATTTTCAAAAATAATTGTTGTATTTTGTTCCACTCAAGTAAATGTTGTCTCAATCGTCATTTGGATTACCTTACATTTAATTTCCAGTTTATAATTCCCAATGTATTAAAACAAATGCGTTCTGTGATTTTCTACTGCTCAAATAAAGTTTGTTTCAGCCGTGCATTCTTTAAGGTGTGTTGCGTTAATTTCTGGTTTTCCGTCTTCAAACACTACAGGGGGTATGCTTCGGTCTCACCCACCGCTCTATGTGTTTGTTTGCCTTAAATTGTTAGTTAAGTTTGGTATACAGTGCTAGGCGCCACCGGACAAAATCCGTGAATGAATTTTTACCAGTAAACTCGTATGCTGCCCTCTACAATTCACTAAACACAACCAGAGGAGTATTTTTGTAAGTACTACCGCCCTCTTGCGCTAAAAAGTTGACAGGTTTGTCAATTGTGGCAGAGAAACTTTTGACCAGCAAGATTATGTCGGACTTTCTTTGCATTTAACTGTACCTCCCTAGGGTGTGTGGAAAATCATATTAAAATTTGAGAATTCAGGACTATTAGGGTTAATAAGACCGTATTTTCTTTCAATTATATACTGTAATAAAAATATACCAGTAAGACTTCATTAAATAACTCTCTTCATTCAAAGGTCTTGTTTTCAAAGAATTCTTTTTATTGCTTCCTACGTGCCACAATGTCAACATGCATTTTTATCAAGAACATATCACATAATATTAATAAAGATTCAAATTTGAGAGGCAAGTTACTCCAATACAAGGCTGAAAACAAAATGTTGAAGAGAAAAAGTTGTATTTAACAAGTGCATTCAGTGAAAAGCACACAAACAATCAGGCGTCTTATAACATTCTTTTTGAATTACAGACATACATGATGACGTCATCACATGCCACGTGACGTCATCTTAAAGGGGCAGTTTTTGAAGCTATATATCTACAAAAGTACAAGTTCGATTAAGTTGAAAAGTAATATCTAGGTAGCCCAGTAGGTTTATAGCTGAAAATTGACATGACATTATCATGATTGATGTCATCACATGTCACGTGACGTCATCTTAAAGGGGCAGTTTTGAAGCCATATATCTACAAAAGTACAAATTCGATTAAGTTGAAATGTAATATCCAGGTAGGTCTGCAGGTTCATAGATGAAAATAAACATGACAATAGGACGACGTCATCACATGTCACGTGACGTCATCTTAAAGGGGCAGTTTTGGAAGCCATATATCAACAAAAGTACAAGTTCAATTAAGTTGAAACGTAATATCTAGGTAGGCCAGTAGGTTTATAGATGGAAATTGACATGACATTATCATGATGTCATCACATGTCACGTGATGTCATCTTAAAGGGGCATTCGCTAGACTATATTGCATTTGTACATGTTTTTTTCTTACTGGCACTTTGGGTACTTTTAAAATTGGCAGAATTGCTCAGAATGTGTGTCGAACTTTTATGTCATGATGACGTCATCACATGTCAACTTGACGTCATCTTAAAGGGGCATTTTTCGTAGCCATACATTGTGTATCTACACAAGTACAAGTCCGATTAAGTTGAAACGTAATATCTAAGTATGCTACACGGTGTGTTATAGATGAAAGTTGACATAACGTTATGATGACATCACATGTCACGTGATGTCATCTTAAAGGAGCATTCGCTAGACTATTGCCCATAGCATTTGTACACTTTTTTCTTATTGGCACTTTGGGTACTTTTCAAATTAGCAGACACTTAGACCAACTGCTCAGAATGTGTGTCGAACTTTTACGTCATGATGACATCATCACATGTCACGTGACGTCATCTTAAAGAGGCATTTTTCAAAGCCATATATCTACAAAAGTACAAGTCCGATTAAGTTGAAACATGTATCTAGGTATGCCACCGGGTGTTATAGGTGAACATTGACTTGACGTTATGAAGTGATCACATGTCACGTGATGTCATTTTAAAGGGGCATTCGCTACACTATTCCCCATAACATTTGTACTCGATTTCTTTCTTTAAACCAATCCTTCACACATCCAATAACGTTAATTATTGTATAAACATTTGACTAACTAACACAATAAAAAAAACACGAAACAGCCCTGTGTTTGTCCACGGGACAAACACATAACATGTCTAGTTTCTTTTTTTTGGCTGTTTCGAAAGTTTTTCGAAACAGCCCTTGTTTTCGTTAAGATTTTTTTTTTTTTCTTTTTTTTTTTTTTTTTTTTTTTTTTTTCTTTTTCAGACTTTTTGCCCATAGCATTTGTACACGTTTTCTTTCTGCCAGGCACTTTGGCTACTTTTATGCAGCCGATTGCCTTTAAATTTAACAGACACTTAGACCAACTGCTCAGGATGCATGCCGAACTTTTACGTCATGATGACGTCATCACGTAATTTTTTATGAATTTTTGAATTTTGAAAATCGTAACATTCATTAAATTATATCTAGCGAACAAAATAAGATATTTTCAAAATTCTTTTTCTTATAGCTTTGGTATGTCTCAAAGATATGCCTTAAAAAGCGAAAATTGTGTGACGTCATGATGACGTCATCAAAAATGCTTTTTTTTTTTAACGCATGTAAGGGTCAATCTGATTACAAAAATGTATACATTGTATTTTTCTGTACCCAATTCCAAAATTTCATGATCGTGGCTCACTCAAGTAACAAATGACAGCCATTTCAAAATTTAGACCAAATTCAATATAACACAAAGGAATTCTGGGACGGGCTGATAACCATGGCTATTATGAGCTTGCTGTTTATAAAAGGGGTTGATTTCTAGTCTTTTTTCAAGTCGCTGAATTTTTGAAGTATTAAAATCGTAACATTCTTTTCAATATATCTAGCGAACAAAACAAGATATTTTCAAAATTATTTTTGTTATAGCTTTGGTATGTCTCAAAGATATGCCCTAAAAGGCGAAAATTGTGTGACGTCATGATGACGTCATCAAAATTTTTTTTTTTTTTAACGCATGTAAGGGTCAATCCGATTACAAAAATGTATACATTGTATTTTTCTGTACCCAATTCCAAAATTTCATGATCGTGGCTCACTCAAGTAAGAAATGACAGCCATTTCAAAATTTAGACCAAATTCAATATAACACAAAGGAATTCTGGGACGGGCTGATAACCATGGCTATTATGAGCTTGCTGTTTATAAAAGGGGTTGATTTCTAGTCTTTTTTCAAGTCGCTGAATTTTTGAAGTATTAAAATCGTAACATTCTTTTCAATATATCTAGCGAACAAAACAAGATATTTTAAAAATTATTTTTGTTATAGCTTTGGTATGTCTCAAAGATATGCCCTAAAAGGCGAAAATTGTGTGACGTCATGATGACGTCATGAACAATATTTTTTTTTTTTAACGCATGTAAGGGTCAATCCGATTACAAAAATGTATACATTGAATTTTTCTGTACCTAATTCCAAAATTTCATGATCGTGGCTCACTCAAGTAAGAAATAGGAGCCATTTCAAAATTTAGACCAAATTCAATATAACACAAAGGAATTCTGGGAAGGGCAGATAACCATGGCTTAAATGAGCATGCTGTTTATAAAAAGGGTTGATTTGTAGTCTTTTTTCAAGTCGCTGAATTGTTAAATTTTTGGAATCGTAACATTCTTTTCAATATATCTAGCGAACAAAACAAGATATTTTCAAAATTCTTTTTGTTATAGCTTTGGTATGTCTCAAAGATATGCCCTAAAAAGCGAAAATTGTGTGACGTCATGATGACGTCATAAAAAAAATCTTTTTTCAAGTCGCTAGAATATTGCCCATAGCATTTGTAAACGTTTTCTTTCTTACCGGCCACTTTGGCTACTTTTAAACTTGGCAGACACTTACCCCAACTGCTCACAATGTGTGCCGAACCTTTACGTCATGGTGACGTCATCACATGTCACGTGACGTCATCTGAAAGGGGAATTTTTCGAAGCCATACTTTTACCGAAGTAGAAGTCAGATTAAGTTGAAAAGTAATATCTAGGTAGCCCAGTAGATTATCTTAAACAATTTTGTGTCAGGAATGCTTGTAGGCCGGCATGTGTTATATATGAAAATTGATGCGACGTTATGGTGACGTCATCATATGATTTTATAGTAATTTTTTTACTTTTGAATCTTTAAGCTATAAGGCCTATCTCATCAACTGAACATGCTAATTTCGAAATTCTTATTGTAATTCTTTTTGAAATAGGTTTTTTAGGTAAACAAGTTTTACGTTCTGTGATTTGGGAGGATTTAACATAATTTTCAAAAATAGTTGTTGTATTTTGTTCCACTCAAGTAAATGTTGTCTCAATCGTATTTTGGATTACCTTACTTTTAATTTCCAGTTTATAATTCCCAATGTATTAAAAAAAATGCGTTCTGTGATTTTCTACTGCTCAAATAAAGTTTGTTTCAGCCGTCTATTCTTTAAGGTGTGTTGCGTTAATTACTAGTTTTCCGTTTTCAAACACTACATGGGGTATGCTTCGCTCTCACCCACCGCTCTATGTGTGTGTTTGCCTTAAATTGTTAGTTAAGTTTGGTATACAGTGCTAGGCGCCACCGGACAAAATCCGTGAATGAGTTTTTACCAGTAAACTCGTATGCTGCCCTCTACAGTTCACTAAACACAACCAGAGGAGTATTTTTTTAAGTACTACCGCCCTCTTGCGCTAAAAAGTTGACAGGTTTGTCAATTGTGGCAGAGAAACTTTTGACCAGTAAGATTATGTCGAACTTTCCTTGCATTTAACTGTACCTCCCTAGGGTGTGTGGAAAATCATATTACAATTGGAGAATTCAGGACTATTAGGGTTAATAAGACCGTATTTTCTTTCAATTATATACTGTAATAAAAATATACCAGTAAGACTTCATTAAATAACTCTCTTTATTCAAAGGTCTTGTTTTCAAAGAATTCTTTTTATTGCTTCCTACGTGCCACAATGTCAACATGCATTTTTATCAAGAACATATCACATAATATTAATAAAGATTCAAATTTGAGAGGCAAGTTACTCCAATACAAGCCTGAAAACAAAATGTTGAAGAGAAAAAGTTGTGTATTTAACAAGTGCATTCAGTGAAAAGCACAGAAACAATCATGCGTCTTATAACATTCTTTCCAAATTCTTATTGTAATTCTTTTTGAAATATGTTTTTTACGTCATAGGTAAACAAGTTTTGCGTTCTGTGATTTGGGAGGATTTAACATAATTTTCAAAAATAATTGTTGTATTTTGTTCCACTCAAGTAAATGTTGTCTCAATCGTCTTTTGGATTACCTTACATTTAATTTCCAGTTTATAATTCCCAATGTATTAAACAAAATGCGTTCTGTGATTTTCTACTGCTCAAATAAAGTTTGTTTCAGCCGTCTATTCTTTAAGGTGTGTTGCGTTAATTACTGGTTTTCCGTTTTCAAACACTACATGGGGTATGCTTCGCTCTCACCCACCGCTCTATGTGTGTGTTTGCCTTAAATTGTTAGTTAAGTTTGGTATACAGTGCTAGGCGCCACCGGACAAAATCCGTGAATGAGTTTTTACCAGTAAACTCGTATGCTGCCCTCTACAGTTCACTAAACACAACCAGAGGAGTATTTTTTTAAGTACTACCGCCCTCTTGCGCTAAAAAGTTGACAGGTTTGTCAATTGTGGCAGAGAAACTTTTGACCAGTAAGATTATGTCGAACTTTCCTTGCATTTAACTGTACCTCCCTAGGGTGTGTGGAAAATCATATTACAATTGGAGAATTCAGGACTATTAGGGTTAATAAGACCGTATTTTCTTTCAATTATATACTGTAATAAAAATATACTAGTAAGACTTCATTAAATAACTCTCTTTATTCAAAGGTCTTGTTTTCAAAGAATTTTTTTTATTGCTTCCTACGTGCCACAATGTCAACATCCATTTTTATCAAGAACATATCACATAATATTAATATAGATTCAAATTTGAGAGGCAAGTTACTCCAATACAAGCCTGAAAACAAAATGTTGAAGAGAAAAAGTTGTGTATTTAACAAGTGCATTCAGTGAAAAGCACAGAAACAATCAGGCGTCTTATAACATTCTTTTTGAATTACAGACATACATGATGACGTCATCACATGCCACGTGACGTCATCTTAAAGGGGCAGTTTTTGAAGCTATATATCTACAAAAGTACAAGTTCGATTCAGTTGAAAAGTAATATCTAGGTAGCCCAGTAGGTTTATAGCTGAAAATTGACATGACATTATCATGATTGATGTCATCACATGTCACGTGACGTCATCTTAAAGGGGCAGTTTTGAAGCCATATATCTACAAAAGTACAAATTCGATTAAGTTGAAATGTAATATCCAGGTAGGTCTGCAGGTTCATAGATGAAAATAAACATGACAATAGGACGACGTCATCACATGTCACGTGACGTCATCTTAAAGGGGCAGTTTTGGAAGCCATATATCAACAAAAGTACAAGTTCAATTAAGTTGAAACGTAATATCTAGGTAGGCCAGTAGGTTTATAGATGGAAATTGACATGACATTATCATGATGTCATCACATGTCACGTGATGTCATCTTAAAGGGGCATTCGCTAGACTATTGCATTTGTACATGTTTTTTTCTTACTGGCACTTTGGGTACTTTTAAAATTGGCAGACACTTAGACCAACTGCTCAGAATGTGTGTCGAACTTTTATGTCATGATGACGTCATCACATGTCAACTTGACGTCATCTTAAAAGGGCATTTTTCGTAGCCATACATTGTGTATCTACAAAAGTACAAGTCCGATTAAGTTGAAACGTAATATCTAAGTATGCTACACGGTGTGTTATAGATGAAAGTTGACATAACGTTATGATGACATCACATGTCACGTGATGTCATCTTAAAGGAGCATTCGCTAGACTATTGCCCATAGCATTTGTACACTTTTTTCTTATTGGCACTTTGGGTACTTTTCAAATTGGCAGACACTTAGACCAACTGCTCAGAATGTGTGTCGAACTTTTACGTCATGATGACATCATCACATGTCACGTGACGTCATCTTAAAGAGGCATTTTTCAAAGCCATATATCTACAAAAGTACAAGTCCGATTAAGTTCAAACATGTATCTAGGTATGCCACCGGGTGTTATAGGTGAACATTGACTTGACGTTATGAAGTGATCACATGTCACGTGATGTCATTTTAAAGGAGCATTCGCTACACTATTCCCCATAACATTTGTACTCGATTTCTTTCTTTAAACCAATCCTTCACACATCCAATAACGTTAATTATTGTATAAACATTTGACTAACTAACACAATAAAAAAAACACGAAACAGCCCTGTGTTTGTCCACGGGACAAACACATAACATGTCTAGTTTTTTTTTTTTTTTCTTTTTCAGACTTTTTGCCCATAGCGTTTGTACACGATTTCTTTCTGCCAGGGACTTTGGCTAGTTTTATGCAGCCGATTGCCTTTAAACTTAACAGACACTTAGACCAACTGCTCAGAATGTATGCCGAACTTTTACGTCATGATGACGTCATCACGTGATTTTTTATGAATTTTTGAATTTTGAAAATCGTAACATTCATTAAATTATATCTAGCGAACAAAACAAGATATTTTCAAAATTCTTTTTCTTATAGCTTTGGTATGTCTCAAAGATATGCCCTAAAAAGCGAAAACTGTGTGACGTGATGATGACGTCATCAAAAATGCTTTTTTTTTTTAACGCATGTAAGGGTCAATCTGATTACAAAAATGAATATATTGAATTTTGCTGTACCCAATTCCAAAATTTCATGATCGTGGCTCACTCAAGTAAGAAATGACAGCCATTTCAAAATTTAGACCAAATTCAATATAACACAAAGGAATTCTGGGACGGGCTGATAACCATGGCTATTATGAGCTTGCTGTTTATAAAAGGGGTTGATTTCTAGTCTTTTTTCAAGTCGCTGAATTTTTGAAGTATTAAAATCGTAACATTCTTTTCAATATATCTAGCGAACAAAACAAGATATTTTCAAAATTCTTTTTGTTATAGCTTTGGTATGTCTCAAAGATATGCCCTAAAAGGCGAAAATTGTGTGACGTCATGATGACGTCATCAACAATATTTTTTTTTTAAAACGCATGTAAGGGTCAATCCGATTACAAAAATGTATACATTGAATTTTCCTGTACGTAATTCCAAAATTTCATGATCGTGGCTCACTCAAGTAAGAAATAGGAGCCATTTCAAAATTTAGACCAAATTCAATATAACACAAAGGAATTCTGGGAAGGGCAGATAACCATGGCTTAAATGAGCATGCTGTTTATAAAAAGGGTTGATTTGTAGTCTTTTTTCAAGTCGCTGAATTGTTAAATTTTTGGAATCGTAACATTCTTTTCAATATATCTACCGTACAAAACAAGATTTTTTCAAAATTATTTTTGTTATAGCTTTGGTATGTCTCAAAGATATACCCTAAAAAGCGAAAATTGTGTGACGTCATGATGACGTCATAAAAAAATTATTTTTTCAAGTCGCTAGAATATTGCCCATAGCATTTGTAAACTTTTTCTTTCTTACCGGCCACTTTGGCTACTTTTAAACTTGGCAGACACTTACCCCAACTGCTCACAATGTGTGCCGAACTTTTACGTCCTGATGACGTCATCACATGTCACGTGACGTCATCTTAAAGGGGCATTTTTCGAAGCCATATATCTACAAAAGTACAAGTCCGATTCAGTTGGAACGTAAGGTATGCCACCTGGTGTTATAGATGAAAATTGACATGACGTTATGATCAAGTCATAACATGTCACGTGGTGTCATCTTAAAGGGGCACTCGCTAGATTATTGCCTATAGCATTTGTACACGTTTTCTTTCTTACCGGCACTTTGGGTACTTTTAAACTTGGCAGACACTTAGACTAACTGCTCACAATGTGTGCCGAACTTTTACCTCTTGATGACGTCATGACATGCCACGTGACGTCATCTTAAAGGGGCAGTTTTTGAAGCCATATATCTACAAAAGTACAAATTCGATTAAGTTGAAAAGTAATATCTAGGTAGCCCAGTAGGTTTATAGCTGAAAATTGACATGACATTATCATAATTGATGTCATCACATGTCACGTGACGTCATCTTAAAGGGGCAGTTTTTGAAGCCATATGTCTACAAAAGCACAAGTCCGATTAAGTTCAAAAGTAATATCTAGGTAGCCCAGTAGGTTTATAGATAAAAATTGAATTGACGTTATGATGACGTCATCACATGTCACGTGACGTCATCTTAAAGGGGCAGTTTTTGAAGCCATATATAAACAAAATTACAAGTTCGATTAAGTTGAAAAGTAATATCTAGGTAGCCCAGTAGGTTTATAGCTGAAAATTGACATGACATTATCATGATGTCATCACACGTCACCTGACGTCATCTTAAAGGGGCAGTTTTTGAAGCCACATATAAACAAAAGTACAAGTTCGATTAAGTTGAAATGTAATATCTAGGTACGTCTGCAAGTTTATAGATGAAAATTGACATGACATTATGATGATGTCATCACATGTCACGTGACGTCATCTTAAAGGTGGATTCTTCGAAGCCATATATCTACAGAATTACAAGTCCAATGAAATTGAAACGTGATATGTAGGTATGCTAGCAGGCGTTATTGACAAAAATTACATGACGTCATGATGACATCATTATACGATTTTCTAGTAATTTTTAAGTTTTTAAACCCCAAAGCCATATCTCATCAAACCTACATGCTAATTTCAAAAAACAATTTGTAATACATTTGTTAGGTGATAGGTACTTACATATGAATGTGCAAAATGTGTGACATCACAATGACATCATCATGGTCACAAACTGCAAGTATGCTCACATTTCCAAAACAATTATGATTAAGGATACGTAATTGCTTGAATGTAAAACAAGATTTTGTTTCATCTACCATTGATATCTCATCAAGAATTAGAATCATACTCCCACAAAAAAAACAAAAACACCCGAAACAGCCCTGTGTTTGTACACAAACACCAGTTTCTAGTTTTTTTTTCTTTTTTTTTTTTTTTTTTTTTTTTTCTTCTTTTTCAGACTTTTGCCCATAGCATTTGTACACGTTTTCTTTCTGCCAGGCACTTTGGCTACTTTTATGCAGCCGATTGCTTTTAAACTTAACAGACACTTAGACCAACTGCTCAGGATGCATGCCGATCTTTTACGTCATGATGACGTCATCACGTGATTTTTTATGAATTTTTGAATTTTGAAAATCGTAACATTCATTAAATTATATCTAGCGAACAAAACAAGATATTTTCAAAATTCTTTTTCTTATAGCTTTGGTATGTCTCAAAGATATGCCCTAAATTGCGAAAATTGTGTGACGTCATGATGACGTCATCAAAAATGTGTTTTTTTGTTAACGCATGTAAGGGTCAATCCGATTACAAAAATGTATACATTGAATTTTCCTGTACCTAATTCCAAAATTTCATGATCGTGGCTCACTCAAGTATGAAATAGGAGCCATTTCAAAATTTAGACCAAATTCAATATAACACAAAGGAATTCTGGGAAGGGCTGATAACCATGGGTATTTTGTGCTTGCTGTTTATAAAAGGGGTTGATTTCTAGTCTTTTTTCAAGTCGCTAAATTTTTGAAGTATTAAAATCGTAACATTCTTTTCAATATATCTAGCGAACAAAACAAGATATTTTCAAAATTATTTTTGTTACAGCTTTGGTATGTCTCAAAGATATGCCATAAAAAGCGAAAATTGTGTGACGTCATGATGACGTCATCAACAAATCTTTTTTTTTAAACGCATGTAAGGGTCAATCCGATTACAAAAATGTATTCGTTGAATTTTCCTGTACCTAATTCCAAAATTTGATGATCGTGGCTCACTCAAGTATGAAATAGGAGCCATTTCAAAATTTAGACCAAATTCAATATAACACAAAGGAATTCTGGGAAGGGCTGATAACCATGGGTATTTTGTGCTTGCTGTTTATAAAAGGGGTTGATTTCTAGTCTTTTTTCAAGTCGCTAAATTTTTGAAGTTTTAGAATCGTAACAGTCTTTTCAATATATCTAGCGAACAAAACAAGATATTTTCAAAATTCTTTTTGTTATAGGTTTGGTATGTCTCAAAGATATGCCATAAAAAGCGCAAATTGTGTGACGTCATGATGACGTCATAAAAAAAATTCTTTTTTCAAGTCGCTAGAATATTGCACATAGCATTTGTAAACGTTTTCTTTCTTACCGGCCACTTTGGCTACTTTTAAACTTGGCAGACACTTACCCCAACTGCTCACAATGTGTGCCGAACTTTTACGTCCTGATGACGTCATCACATGTCACGTGACGTCATCTTAAAGGGGCATTTTTCGAAGCCATATATCTACAAAAGTACAAGTCCGATTCAGTTGGAACGTAAGGTATGCCACCTGGTGTTATAGATGAAAATTGACATGACGTTATGATCAAGTCATAACATGTCACGTGGTGTCATCTTAAAGGGGCACTCGCTAGATTATTGCCTATAGCATTTGTACACGTTTTCTTTCTTACCGGCACTTTGGGTACTTTTAAACTTGGCAGACACTTAGACTAACTGCTCACAATGTGTGCCGAACTTTTACCTCTTGATGACGTCATGACATGCCACGTGACGTCATCTTAAAGGGGCAGTTTTTGAAGCCATATATCTACAAAAGTACAAATTCGATTAAGTTGAAAAGTAATATCTAGGTAGCCCAGTAGGTTTATAGCTGAAAATTGACATGACATTATCATAATTGATGTCATCACATGTCACGTGACGTCATCTTAAAGGGGCAGTTTTTGAAGCCATATGTCTACAAAAGCACAAGTCCGATTAAGTTCAAAAGTAATATCTAGGTAGCCCAGTAGGTTTATAGATAAAAATTGAATTGACGTTATGATGACGTCATCACATGTCACGTGACGTCATCTTAAAGGGGCACTTTTTGAAGCCATATATAAACAAAATTACAAGTTCGATTAAGTTGAAAAGTAATATCTAGGTAGCCCAGTAGGTTTATAGCTGAAAATTGACATGACGTTATGATGACTTCATCACATGTCACCTGACGTCATCTTAAAGGGGCAGTTTTTGAAGCCATATATAAACAAAAGTACAAGTCCGATTAAGTTCAAAAGTAATATCTAGGTAGCCCAGTAGGTATTTTAAATTAAAAAAATTATGAAGTCATGATTACGTCATCACTTGTTTCGTGTCATTATCTTAAAGGGGCATTTTTCGAAGCCATAAATCTACAAAAGTACAAGTCCGATTTATTTGAAATGTAATATATAGTCGGGTAGGCAAGCAGGTTCATAGATAAAAATTGACGTGACGTTATGATGACGTCATCACATGTCACGTGACGTTATCTTAAAGGGGCAGTTTTTAAAGCCATACATTGTATATCTACAAAAGTACAAGTTTGATTATTTTAAATGTAATATCTAGGTAGGTCAGCAAGTTTACAGATGTAAATTTACATTACGTTATGATGACGTCATCACAAGTGACTATTACAAACAACCTAAATTATTTTCAAAGTCTAACATAGAAAACTGGCAGGAGCGCGATTGTTTGACGAAGTTTAATTATTGTATTCCCATTTCACATCCAAACTAAAAAAAAAAAAAAACGAAACAGCCCTGTGTTTGTCCACAAACACCGTCCGTCTAGTTTTCTTTTTTTTTTCTTTTTCTCTTTCAGACTATTGCCCATAGCATTTGTACACGTTTTCCTTTTTACCGGCACTTTGGCTACTTTTATGCAGCCGATTGTCTTTAAACTTAGCAAACACTTAAAGCAACTGCTCAGAATGTGTGCCGAACTTTTACGTCATGATGACGTCATCACGTGATTTTTTATGAATTTTTGAATTTTGAAAATCGTAACATTTGTTTCAATATATCTAGCGAACAAAACAAGATATTTTCAAAATTCTTTTTGTGATAGCTTTGGTATGTCTCAAAGATATGCCCTAAAAGGCGAAAATTGTGTGACGTCATGATGACGTCATCAAAAATGTGTTTTTTTTTTAACGCATGTAAGGGTTAATCCGATTACAAAAATGTATATATTGAATTTTCCTCTCCCTAATTCCAAAAATGTCATGATCGTGGCTCACTCAAGTAAGAAATAACAGCCATTTCAAAATTTAGACCAAATTCAATATAACACAAAGGAATTCTGGGAAGGGCAGATAACCATGGCTCAAATGTGCATGCTGTTTATAAAAAGGGTTGATTTGTAGTCTTTTTTCAAGTCGCTAGACTATTGCCCATAGCATTTGTAAACGTTTTCTTTCTTACCGGCCACTTTGGCTACTTTTAAACTTGACAGACACTTACCCCAACTGCTCACAATGTGTGCCGAATTTTATGTCATGATGACGTCATCACATGTCACGTGACGTCATCTTAAAGGGGCATTTTTCGAAGCCATATATCTACAAAAGTACGAGTCCGATTAAGTTGGAACGTGATATCTAGGTATGCCACCGGGTGTTATAGATGAAAATTTACATGACGTTATGATTATAAGTCAGAACATGTCACGTGACGTCATCTTAAAGGGGCAGTTTTTGAAGGTCCATATCTACAGAAGTACAAGTCCAATTAAGTTATAAAGTAATATCTAGGTAGCCCAATAGGTCTATAGTTGAAAATTGACATGACATTATCATGTTGTCATCACATGTTACGTGACGTCATCTTAAAGGGGCAGTTTTTGAAGCCACATATAAACAAAAGTACAAGTTCGATTAAGTTGAAATGTAATATCCAGGCAGGTCTGCAGGTTATAGATGAAAATTGACATGACATTATGACTTCATCACATGTCACGTGACGTCATCTTAAAGAGCCAGTTTTTGAAGCCATATATATACAAAAGTACAAGTCCGATAAAGTTGAAAAGTTATATCTAGGTAGGTCAGCAAGTTTATAGATGAAAATTTATGTGACTTTATGATGACGTCATCACATGTCACTATTACAAACAACTTTAATTAATTTCAAAATTAACAAAGAAAAGTGGCAGTAGTGCGATTGTTTGACAAACTTTAATTGTTGTATTCACATTTCACATCCAAACTAAAAAAAAAAAACGAAACAGCCCTGTGTTTGTCCACAAACACCAACCTCATGCCTCTAGTTTTCTTTTTTTTTTCTTTTTCTCTTTCAGACTATTGCCCATAGCATTTGTACACGTTTTCCTTTTTACCGGCACTTTGGCTACTTGTATGCAGCCGATTGTCTTTAAACTTAGCAAACACTTAAAGCAACTGCTCAGAATGTGTGCCGAACTTTTACGTCATGATGACGTCATCACGTGATTTTTTATGAATTTTTGAATTTTGAAAATCGTAACATTTGTTTCAATATATCTAGCGAACAAAACAAGATATTTTCAAAATTCTTTTTGTGATAGCTTTGGTATGTCTCAAAGATATGCCCTAAAAGGCGAAAATTGTGTGACGTCATGATGACGTCATCAAAAATGTTTTTTTTTTAACGCATGTAAGGGTCAATCCGATTACAAAAATATATATATTGAATTTTCCTCTCCCTAATTCCAAAATGTCATGATCGTGGCTCACTCAAGTAAGAAATAACAGCCATTTCAAAATTTAGACCAAATTCAATATAACACAAAGGAATTCTGGGAAGGGCAGATAACCATGGCTCAAATGTGCATGCTGTTTATAAAAAGGGTTGATTTGTAGTCTTTTTTCAAGTCGCTAGACTATTGCCCATAGCATTTGTAAACGTTTCCTTTCTTACCGGCCACTTTGGCTACTTTTAAACTTGACAGACACTTACCCCAACTGCTCACAATGTGTGCCGAATTTTACGTCATGATGACGTCATCACATGTCACGTGACGTCATCTTAAAGGGGCATTTTTCGAAGCCATATATCTACAAAAGTACAAGTCCGATTAAGTTGGAACGTGATATCTAGGTATGCCACCGGGTGTTATAGATGAAAATTGACATGCCGTTATGATTAAGTCAAAACATGTCACGTGACGTCATCTTAAAGGGGCAGTTTTTGAAGCCATTTATCTACAAAAGTACAAATTCGATTAAGTTGAAAAAAAATATCCAGGTAGCCCAGTAGGTTTATAAATAAAAATTGACATGACGTTATGATGACGTCATCACATGTCACGTGACGTCATCTTAAAGGGGCAGTTTTTGAAGGTCCATATCTACAGAAGTACAAGTCCAATTAAGTTATAAAGTAATATCTAGGTAGCCCAGTAGGTTTATAGATGAAAATTGACTTGACATTATGATGACGTCATCACATGTCACGTGACGTCATCTTAAAGGGGCAGTTTTTAAAGCATATATAAACAAAAGTACAAGTCCGATTAAGTTGAAAAGTAATATCTAGGTAGCCCAGTAGGTTTATAGTTGAAAATTGACATGACATTATCATGATGTCATCACATGTTACGTGACGTCATCTTAAAGGGGCAGTTTTTGAAGCCACATATAAACAAAAGTACAAGTTCGATTAAGTTGAAATGTAATATCCAGGCAGGTCTGCAGGTTCATAGATGAAAATTGACATGACATTATGACTTCATCACATGTCACGTGACGTCATCTTAAAGGGGCAGTTTTTAAAGCCATATATATACAAAAGTACAAGTCCGATTAAGTTGAAAAGGTAGGTCAGCAAGTTTATAGATGAAAATTTATGTGACTTTATGATGACGTCATCACATGTCACTATTACAAACAACTTTAATTAATTTCAAAATTAACAAAGAAAATTGGCAGTAGTGCGATTGTTTGACAAACTTTAATTGTTGTATTCACATTTCACATCCAAACTAAAAAAAACAAAACGAAACAGCCCTGTGTTTGTCCACAAACACCAACCTCATGCCTCTAGTTTTTTTTTGCTTCCTTTTCAGACTTTTTTCCCATAGCATTTGTGCACGTTTTCTTTCTTACCGGCACTTTGGCTACTTTGGTGCACCCGATTGACTTTAAACTTGGCAGACACTTAGACAAACTGCTCAGAATGTGTCCCGAACTTTTTGGTCATGATGACGTCATCACGTGATTTTTTATGAATTTTTGAAATTTGAAAATCGTAAAATTCTTTTCAATATATCTAGCGAACAAAATAAGATATTTTCAAAATTCTTTTTGTTATAGCTTTGGTATGTCTCAAAGATATGCCCTAAAACGGAGAAAATGTGTGACGTCATGATGACATCATCAAAAATGTGCTTTTTTAAAACACATATAAGGATATGTCCGATCGTCATGAAAATTGGTGGGTAGGTAGATACTGGCACTAGGATGCAAAATCCAAAGTGACGTCATGATGACGTCATCACGTGATTTGTTATGAATTTTTGAAATTTTGAAAATCGTAACATTCTTTTAAATATATCTGGCAAACAAAACAAGATATTTTCAAAATTCTTTTTGTTATAGCTTTGGTAGGTCTCAAAGATATGCCCTAAAAAGGAAAATAATGTGTGACGTCATGATGACATCATCAAAAATGTGCTTTTTTAAAACACATATAAGGATAGGTCCGATCGTAATGAAAATTGGTGGGTAGGTAGATACTGGCACTAGCGTGCAAAATCCAAAGTGACGTCATGATGACGTCATGACGTGATTTGTTATGAATTTTTGAAATGTTGAAATCGTAACATTCTTTTAAATATATCTCGCAAACAAAACAAGATATTTTCAAAATTCTTTTTGATACAGCTTTTGGTATGTCTCAAAGATATGCCCTAAAAGGCGAAAATTGTGTGACGTCATAATGACGTCATCAATTTTTTTTTTTTTTACGCATGTAAGGGTCGGTCTGATTAAAAAAATGTATACATTGAATTTTTCTCTACCTAATTCAACAATTTCGTGATCGTGGCTCACTCAAGTATTAAGAAATAACAGGCATCTGAAAATTGTGACCAAATTCAATATAACACAAAGGAATTCTGGGAAGGACAGAAACCATGGCTTTCATGTGGCATGCTGTCCATAAAGAGTTGATCTCTAGTCTTTTTTTCAAGTCGTTAGACAAGTCGTAGGCAGACACTTACACAACTGCTCAGAATGTGCGCCGAACTTTTACGTCATGATGACGTCATCAAATGTCATGTGACGTCATCTTAAAGGGGCATTTTTGGAAACCATATATCTACAAAAGTACAAGTCAGATTAAGTTTAAACGTGGTATTTAGTTATGCCAGCATGTGTTAGATTAAAATTTATGTGACGTCATGATGACGTCATCGGCTAATTTTCTATAATTTTTTTCATTTTTGAAAGTTCATTTAAATCACATAATTTTACACAAAAAAACAAAACAGCCCTGTGTTTGTCCACAAACACTGCACCATACATCTAGTTTTTCTTTTTTTTTTTTTTCCTTTTCAGACTTTTTTGCCCATAGCATTTGTACACGTTTTCTTTCTTACTGGCACTTTGGCTACTTTGGTGCACCCGATTGCCTTTAAACTTGGCAGACACTTAGACAAACTGCTCAGAATGTGTCCCGAACTTTTTGGTCATGATGACGTCATCACGTGATTTTTTATGAATTTTTGAAATTTTAAAATCGTAATATTCTTTTTAATATATCTAGCGAACAAAACAAGATATTTTCAAAATTCTTTTTGTTATAGCTTTGGTATGTCTCAAAGATATGCACTAAAAGAAAAAAAAATGTGTGATGTCATGATGACGTCATCAAAAATGTGCTTTTTTAAAACACATATAAGGATAGGTCCGATCGTCATGAAAAGTGGTGAGTAGGTAGATACTGGCACTAGGATGCAAAATCCAAAATGACGTCATGATGATGTCATCATGTGATTTGTTATGAATTTTTGAAATTTTGAAAATCGTAACATTCTTTTAAATATATCTGGCAAACAAAACAAGATATTTTCAAAATTCTTTTTGTTATAGCTTTGGTAGGTCTCAAAGATATGCCCTAAAAAGGAAAAAAATGTGTGACGTCATGATGACATCATCAAAAATGTCCTTTTTTAAAACACATATAAGGATAGGTCCGATCGTCATGAAAATTGGTGGGTAGGTAGATACTGCTACCAGCATGCAGAAGCCGAAGTGACGTCATGATGACTTGATCATGTGATTTGTTATGAATTTTTGAAATTTTGAAATCGTAACATTCTTTTAAATATATCTCGCAAACAAAACAAGAGATTTTCAAAATTCTTTTTGATACAGCTTTTGGTATGTCTCAAAGATATACCCTAAAAGGCGAAAATTGTGTGACGTCATAATGACGTCATCAAATTTTTTTTTTCAACGCATGTAAGGGTCGTTCCGATTAAAAATTTATACATTGAATTTTTCTCTACCTAATTCAACAATTTCGTGATCGTGGCTCACTCAAGTATTAAGAAATAACAGGCATCTAAAAAATTGTGACCAAATTCAATATAACACAAAGGAATTCTGGGAAGGACAGAAACCATGGCTTTCATGTGGCACGCTGTCTATAAAGAGTTGATCTCTAGTCTTTTTTTCAAGTCGTTAGACAAGTCGTAGCCAGATACTTACACCAACTGCTCAGAATGTGCGCCGAACTTTTAGGTCATGATGACGTCATCACATGTCACGTGACGTCATCTTAAAGGGGCATTTTTGGAAACCATATATCTACAAAAGTACAACAAGTCACATTAAGTTAAAACGTGGTATTTAGTTATGCCAGCATGTGTTAGATGAAAATGTATGTGACGTCATGGTGACGTCATGATGACGTCATCGGCACATTTTCTATGATTTTTTTCATTTTTGAAATTTCATTTAAATCACATAATTTTACACAAAAAAACAAAACAGCCCTGTGTTTGTCCACAAACACTGCACCAGATGTCTAGTTTCCCATAGCATTTGTACACGTTTTCTTTCTTACCGGCACTTTGGCTACTTTGGTGCACCCGATTGACTTTAAACTTGGCAGATACTTAGACAAACTGCTCAGAATGTGTCCCGAACTTTTTGGTCATGATGACGTCATCACGTGATTTTTTATGAATTTTTGAAATTTGAAAATCGTAAAATTCTTTTCAATATATCTAGCAAACAAAACAAGATATTTTCAAAATTCTTTTTGTTATAGCTTTGGTATGTCTCAAAGATATGCCCTAAAACGGAGAAAATGTGTGACGTCATGATGACATCATCAAAAATGTGCTTTTTTATAACACATATAAGGATAGGTCCGATCGTCATGAAAATTGGTGGGTAGGTAGATACTGGCACTAGGATGCAAAATCCAAAGTGACGTCATGATGACTTCATCACGTGATTTGTTATGAATTTTTGAAATTTTGAAAATCGTAACATTCTTTTAAATATATCTGGCAAACAAAACAAGATATTTTCAAAATTCTTTTTGTTATAGCTTTGGTAGGTCTCAAAGATATGCCCTAAAAAGGAAAAAAATGTGTGACGTCATGATGACATCATCAAAAATGTGCTTTTTTAAAACACATATAAGGATAGGTCCGATCGTCATGAAAATTGGTGGGTAGGTAGATGCTGGCACTAGGATGCAAAATCCAAAGTGACGTCATGATGACGTCATCACGTGATTTGTTATGAATTTTTGAAATTTTGAAATCGTAACATTCTTTTAAATATATCTCGCAAACAAAACAAGATATTTTCAAAATTCTTTTTGATACAGCTTTTGGTATGTCTCAAAGATATGCCCTAAAAGGCGAAAATTGTGTGACGTCATAATGACATCATCAATTTTTTTCTTTTTACGCATGTAAGGGTCGGTCCGATTAAAAAAATGTATACATTGAATTTTTCTCTACCTAATTCAACAATTTCGTGATCGTGGCTCACTCAAGTATTAAGAAATAACAGGCATCTGAAAATTGTGACCAAATTCAATATAACACAAAGGAATTCTGGGAAGGACAGAAACCATGGCTTTCATGTGGCATGCTGTCTATAAAGAGTTGATCTCTAGTCTTTTTTTCAAGTCGTTAGACAAGTCGTAGGCAGACACTTACACCAACTGCTCAGAATGTGCGCCGAACTTTTACGTCATGATGACGTCATCACATGTCACGTGACGTCATCTTAAAGGGGCATTTTTGGAAACCATATATCTACAAAAGTACAAGTCAGATTAAGTTTAAACGTGGTATTTAGTTATGCCAGCATGTGTTAGATTAAAATTTATGTGACGTCATGATGACGTCATCGGCTAATTTTCTATAATTTTTTTCATTTTTGAAAGTTCATTTAAATCACATAATTTTACACAAAAAAACAAAACAGCCCTGTGTTTGTCCACAAACACTGCACCATTCATCTAGTTTTACTTGGTGTTGGGGCCAGCAGTACCGGTAGCTATTTCTAGTCAAGGTTGGGGGCGGGGGGGGGGGCGGAGGGGACAGGACCCATAAAAGGTATATGACAAGGGGAATTATCGGGGGGGGGGGGGGAACACTGCAATAGCCGTCCTCTTCCCAAGATATTGGGGCGGGGACGTGTCCCCCCGTCCCCGGGATTGCCGCCCATGGTTGGGCTTAAAAGAACCATAATTGTTTCCGTTTGACCTTGAAAACCGTTTGTCGCAAAAAAGGTCAAAAAATCGACATGATCCCAACTTGTATGAGATGCATGCCTTGATACCACAGCGTAGGCCAACACTGTACAGTGGCGTAACTGGGTGACATTTCTGGGTGGGGGGAGGGTAGGGGGGGGGGGGCACCTGCAGGGGTGCACACATTTTTTCAAGGGGACACTGAAAGTACATGAACTGCATATTTTTTATACATTTCAAGATTTCAAATGGGGGGGGGGGGGGGGGGGTGTCAGCTGGGGGACCGGATGTCAGCTTGGTGGGGGACCGGATGTCAGCTGGGTGGGGAAATGTCCCCTGTAGTTATACGCCAGTGGTGCTGTACCGTATCCATGTCCAGCCTTCACGAATGCAACTATGTAAAAAGAGTGACGTCATTGTGTATCAGGTGTGTTTTTGTGCAGGCAAATGTTGCAAAGTTTAGCTTGCTTCAGGTCAACACTTGGGTACAGGATGATCGAGAGTCATTTAAATTTGTACGGAATTATGTAAATGTTGGGGTTTATTCCCCACCTGACAAAAAGCGGAGGAAAAACGAAAACAACGGGGAAAAACTGGGGAGTGGAACGGCCGAGTAAAGACATACAAATCCAGTGGATTCCAATCCCCATTCAGAATTTCTTAAACATTGTAGTCGAGAAAAAAACATTACCAGTTCACCCCCCCCCCAAAAAAAAAAAACAATATGGGAACGATATAACTGCTGAAAGCATGACGAATTTCACATGTACTGAGAAAATCACTTTCAAGCCAAGTCGAGATTCGCCTGTTGTATGCAGGGGACATTTTGCACCAACAAAATGGTTGCACAATATCACCCTGGTTTTTAAATGAACGTACGGGTGGATCGACACAGCAGTGTAAATAAAATGTGGAACGGGATTCTGCAGCCAATACAAAAACGTCCCATACTTTCTTGAAATGAATTTAAATATCGCGAGGAAACAATTTCACTGAAATATTCCACTTTTATTCCACTTTTATATTTCATCTTCATGTCTTTCTCAATAACAAAAAGGGACTTTTTATAGTGCCTTATAACGCCAAGAAGTGTACCGGTACCTTTCTGGTATAAAGAAGAAAAATACACACTTCAAGCAGTGTATTACTATACATGACTTGTATATATCGATGAGGCCTATTTTAGATAATACTATATAGGCATGATAACACGTTTACACCACTTTAATGTCGTTTAAATCCAAGACCAAACGGGGCTTATTAAGCCGAAATTGACACCTGCAAACTCAATTATAATTTCTCACAATAGGCCCTACATGTAGGCCTACCATCAAAATAATTCTTACATTGTGACGCACTTGAGAAATGCTGCATATCACAATGCTCGAAGGAGTTAGTGCGTATGGCAGCTGGTAAACGGCGATCAAAGATGGATTTGAAACATGTATGGCACCAGCCCAAATTGTACACAGGTTTGTTTTCAGTCACCTGTGCAATCGCAAGAAATGCCCAAGAATAACCAATAATTGGTGTTATACATACATTTTATTACTTAAAATTTCAGAGCATTTATCAGGAAGGACATTTTACAATTTCTTTACACGGTTAGCTTGGCATCAACATTTCTATGAAAAACACTGAATCGGCCGCTTCGCATTTAATTTTTTTATTTTTACTTCCCAGCAGTTTTGGATTTGGGCTTTCGACAAGCCAACAATTCTGGAAAAGTTGCAATAAATTCGTCATGTAGAATTTGTGTCTAGTTTCCCACTCGTGTTAAGTGCTTCATATACGTGCTTTACTGGCGTGCATTGTAGGTGCCATACTAAAATCTAGACTGGTTCCCGCCCACAAATCAGTTTTCCCAAAGGAGAAGATGGGGGACAATCAGACTAATTAAAATGTTCAGATTGTTGTGCATGTATACGTACGTGTACATATTTCTGACAACGATACGGGGTTGTCTAACCAGAACGACTTCCATCAAGTTTGTGCTTAGTAATACTACCCAATACCGGTGCCCTATAAAAATCAGACTCCTATGAAAATCGACTCATTTTCCCCCATCATTGGTTAAACCCTCTCCCTGCAGAACCACCAATGATGCCGTATTTTATAGTGACTGAAATTCACCATACACCGGCCCCCTATATAAAGAGGATAATGGAGGGACCAGAAACCAGTCTATCTTCAGAAAAAGCAAAACAAACCGTTGAATGGCCATGATTCTTTTAATGCAGCAAAGCTATATACAGGGTGAACCTAAAAAACGAAAGCGAGAAAAAAAGGGTTACTGTTCCAAAAATATACATGTCATGGATATATCAATTATTGCATCATAAAGTAGGAGGTACAGTCGAACCCTGATAAGAGCACTGTTAATACAACATCCTGCTTATAACAAGGACAAAAATAGGTCCTGGGTCTTTGTTTGTCTTTGTTTTCCATAACTGATAATACAAGGTACATGATTGTTATAACAAGGTAAAAGGTAAAAAGTCCCAAGGACCTCGTTATAAAGGTGTTCGACTGTATAACCTTTCTTTTAATACCTATGTCGCAAGCTACAATCCCGGATGGCCGACTATCATTGTCCTCAAAACCATAGCCAAAATTCAGAAATGGACAAGTCAGGTGTTATGCTTTGAACGTGCATGTTGTAGGCAATGAATGTCTGCTGGAAAACGAGAAAACTACAAAAAATACACAATTTCTTCATTATGATCCGTTTGTCGACTTTACTGGTGGATTTTGATCACGAAAGTTCGCTCTGAATGCATATTGGGATGCCTGCAAACGTCCTGTTTGGTGGAACATTTTGACCACGAAAATCCTCTGTTCAACTGTTAGCTGAACCATCTCGCAATAAAGCCTTTACTGTGTGTCTGGTCAAAAAGGCCCACTAGATGGTAACCACAAGAGAGTTATGACATTGTACAGAGTTACATATGCCAATGTCTTCTATGCACGAATGACCACACATTCATTTAGTCAAGACATGGTTAAATAAGGAAGCATGACATGAGTAGGAGCGGTTCCGTTTATTTTCTATCAAAATGACTGACTTGTCCGTTTTCGATTTTGAGGACAATGATACTCAGCCATTCGTGACTGTAGCATTGCGACATGTATTAAATGAGAGGTTGTAGTACCTCCTACTTTATGATGCAATAATGGATATCCATGACATGTATACATTGTACTTTTGGAACAGTGACCCTTTTTTTTCTCAGTTTCGTTTTTTTTTTTGGGATTCACCCTGTACAATGGACCTGTGGAGTAATGACGTCACATAATGTTTACTATACACGTATTTGCCATGCAAGTGGGGACATGCGGAAATATTACCACGTCCCAGTGCACAATATGGTTTCGCCGACAATGTGTACATTGTACGTAAATGCTTATTTTGCATATGAAGCACGATATGGGGGAAAAGGGACCCCCCCCCCCCCCCCTCTTTTGTGTTGGTAATTGTGTTCCCGGAATCTCAGGAATTCTATTCAGAAATCTAGGGGGATGTGTTAGATAACAATAATCTGGAGTGTGCTTAGGGTATAGGGATAAAAAGGGGGGGGGGGGGGGGTACCCTTTTCCCCCATATCGTGCAGGGTATCTTATTTTGAGGATTATTTTTACTTCGTATTGGGAACCTAAATGAAACCATATGGCGGACACAACAGGAGGGTGATATTTGATTTTGGTTTACCCAAATAAAATAGCGCCCTCCTATTGTGTAGGCTACGCCATATCTCAGAAAGGCCAATTCCGTCCCGACCTAGGCCAAATTTCATGGAATCCTTAAACGTAGTGTACACGATTGGTAATCCTCCATGTTTTTTTTTACTGAATTATTACGAAATACCTTACTAGACTATAAGTTAATAGTAGTCTCAATCATCCTGTGAAATGATGGCACCAGGTGTGCTGTCGTTGTCAAGAAAAGTGATAAATTTATATCGTTTTCCAACGATTTCTAGCTGGAAATCGTTGGAAAACTGCACTGTAGCCTTTAGTCAAGGCGCCCCGGACCACTGTGGCCACTCCTTGGGATTTTTCCCAAGATCTTGGGAATTTTTGTGGGAAAAATATGGATTGCACATGCGCAAAGTGCTTATTCCGGTGCTCTGTTAAATACATTGTACAGTGTTTTCCATTGCCTTGGGAATTCTTGAGAATTTTACTGGATGAATCTTGGGAATTTCAAATTTGATGAGTGGCCACGCTGCCGGCCCCGCACATGCTAGCATTCGTGGCGCGTCAAGCGTCCAGGTAGCCACGCGCGCCTTGACTAATCATCCGCCCGATGGTTGAAAAGGAACGCCGTTTTTCTCTGTTTTTTCGCCATTCAACAACGCAAAACATGTCAGTGGAACGATCCTTCTGATAAAATACTAACCCCCAAATCCGCCCATTTCTGAAAATTGCAACAATAATCATGTACACTACATTTAACACCGAATTATGTGCTAACGGCCAGCAATTCTGTGCTAACCGAGCTAGTACAAATTCTGCGCTAACCCCGTAAGCACAGAACACTTCGTTACCGGATGTACGCATGCGCACAAGCTAAAATTCCTTGCTAATCCGTGAAATACGCTAACTGTTAGCGCAGAGTTTTCTGCTATAGTTAGCGGAACATTTTCGCTTACCGCTACGGTTTCCATGAAATTGGGCCCTGACTGCATAAAATTCAACGAGGTAAACACGGTGTGACGTCATTTTCGTAGGACCATTATGAATACCCAATGAACAAGAACTTTTGAAACCAATCAACTCCCCAGGAAACACGTATACATGTATACAGTCCACCGGCAATAATTTCTGTTTCGTGGCCGTAAGCAAACTCCACCCACACAGGTACCCCCGTTTGATGGGGAGAAGTATTTGCAGCAAAGTGTCCTGCTCAAGGACGTAAGCACCATGATGGGTGATCGCCTCAAGCCAAACCCCCACTTAATAAAAGTAACGAGAATGTAGATAAATAGGCGGGACTGTGTTCTCCAGGATTCATATCGATTAGAGGCAATTCCATGCAAAATGAAATTGAGTTCAATATATGCTTAATTTGGGTTTACAGAAACAAAATAGGCCTACATACTCTTATTTTCTCCAACCAAATTCAAGATCGTTTTCCATGATCAAAGTACAACACAAACTAACCCTAATTCTTCTTAAATTTTCAAACGTTCCAAAAGTAGCATAAACACTTGTTACACCAACTTGACTCCTATTCAAACAAAATTAGGGGAAAAAGTATTGTGCATGGGGATTTGATTGTCCTTAATAATAATAATAATACATGTACAACGTTCAAGTTTATTTGTTAATACAAATTATTTGATTTCGTAAAAAGCGCTTCCTAAAACAAAATGTATCATATTACCGTAATGTTATGACACTAACAATCTAAGCCCAAACTGCTCACGCAAGAAAGCCCCAAATAAATCTGCTTGATAAAAAAAAGAAAAGCAATTACATGTATAATTTATACAGCCAGACTAAATGCTAGGTTCGTGGGTCTCGTACATTATCTAAATGGCACGCAGTACGCGGAGAAAAACAAAACACTGTGGGCAATTCTTGGTTATGTAAAAATGTGTCGATTATGGTTGTCCAGGATTTTACTGAAACTAATGCGCCTATCACTTGTTTCCCCCTCCCAACGCTGTCCCATAAACTTACCAAAAGCTCGAGACAAAAGCCAGACCTATTTTTATTTCTAATCAAAGAAGGACCAAAGTCCCCACCTTTAGCATGACAACAAATGACCAATCCCAAGGTCCGAGGTGGGGCCACGTGGGGGTGGGGTGGGTAAACAACTGTCCCCACCATGTACCACCCCGCTACACCGCCTGTGTCTTGACATCGGTATTTGTGGGTTAGAGTGGGCACTGTGTGGGAGTATACATTTGTAATGCACTTAATGGCCGTATACATCGAAGGTCGGGGGGGGGGGGGGGGGGGGGGGGGGGGTAGGACAACAATTTGTGGGCGCAAAAATTCCTTATAAATTCCTGCACCTACTCATTTCTCCTGTCTCTAAGGAAAGGAATATAACAGCCAGAATCTATTGGACAGTCTTGCATATAGGCCTATGTACATCAAAGATTACATGTCACATAAAAAGTTATGCATATGGTTCAAACATAGAGCAATGGTTCAAAGTTTACATTATCGGATTTCGTTTAAGAAATACTTCCCCTTTCCACACATAAATCACCACACTACCACAACCTATGTTTGGTATTGTAACAATTGATAAGCAATGACCCCTCAATTTCACTCAACCACTTTTTCTTACAACAAATTGCTGCCAAAATTTTGGTTATCTCAACAATAAGCCACTTTAGTATCTCAAAGGTTATTACCGACCACCTTTTGCATTGTCACACGGGTCATTCGGCATAAAATGTCATTGTGCACATGCGCAGTTAAACTACCGAACTGGCTTATTCCACAAATAATGGAAACATTGCAACAAAAAGTGTTTACGATTCCTTCCCTGTGATAATTCCATTTATTTTCAAAGTGAACAAAGAAAACTGGCAGAAGTTGGATTCGAACTTGCGACCTCCGTACGGTATTCCAGATACCGCAGGTTCGAATCACACCCCTTTATTTATTCAAATTTACCTAGTCAGTTTCCCTTGTGGTTTTCTTGACGAATAATTCCACTTAGTTAACCATTAGTTCTACATCAACAATAATTTAACGATAATTATTATAATAGTAATAATGTGCTTATAGAGCACTTACAGAAATGTCACAAGTATTCCCATGGTCATTAAGCCATGACATCAATAACCCAGTTCGGTATCTCAAAGTTCAAAGGTTATTCGGGATAAAATTGCTGACGTAATGCCACGCCATGTTACGCGAACGCCCATTCTGATTTGATTTGATTTATTTTAATTTAATACGTGCGCGTTGTGCAATCACCTTTTGCGTTCACAAACGAACGTTAGGTCAAGCAGGTCATTCGGGATAAAATGTAATTGTGCACATGCGCAATTGAAATACCGACCTGGCCTATTTTCATGCAGCAGTTAAAGAGCAGTCCAATTTTGTTCTCGCCCCTCACGTAACTCATGGCTGGCAATTGAAGCAAATTGTCTTGCTCAAGAACGTAAGCACCAGAAATTAAGGCAGGTTTGAACCCACATACCACTGAGCATGTGTCAGACACCGCAACCATTCTTTTCCAATACATGTACATGTATCTTCATTTGGAAAGGAAAGCCACAAGACCCCAAAAGGGTTGCCGTCACATAATTAATATGTACTTTTTCCTGTCCATAATTTTAATCTCAGCATTTTAATAGTTTTAAGTGGATCGTTTCATTGTGTTTTCTGTCAACACAACCCCTCTCCTACAAAAAAACAGAAAATATAAGTTGGTAGTACCAGTGAATGGCCAGGAACCAACTAGAACCTACATGTACAACTTTCGGTCTCGTATTCCACGTTTGTCAACGTTAAGCCCCTGTCACATAGTAGCGTATGGAGATAACTTATGCCTAGCGTACAGATATTTTTCCCGAAATTTGGCAAAGTCCAGATACGCGCAAATACGCTCAAATTCGCGGCCAAAATCTGTCTCTCAACGAACTCCCTGGCGTATAAGACGAATGCCCAACGAATGAGGAACGATTGCTGATCGTATAACTAGCGTCCCTAGTAACGAATGACAGCGCATGCGTAGCGTCCATCTAACGAATGCTGAGCGTACACAACGAATGACCAGCGAATGCCCAACGTATGTCTAGCGTGCTGCGGCCGGTCACGTGACGTGTCTCGGCTGACCCACACTTCACCAAGATACCTCGGACATCGACAGTCAACATCTTCAGACCAGTTGAGCTGAGCAGAAATGATGAAGGAGCTACTCGCGGCCGCTGTGACGTCACAGACTGAAAAACGCTACCTGTACTGCGGACGCACGTTACTATATCGGTAGACTAGCGTCAATCACGTCAGATGGACGCCTTGTGAAAGTTGATGTAGGTCGGAATACGCTGTATTCGTCGACCATTCGTTAGCCATTCGTTAGACAAACGCTATGTATACGTTGTGCATTCGCTATGGCAAAGTTCCAGATGGGTTGGACGTATTAGGACGAACAGCGGACGAAGAAGAAACGTACACCCAACGTGCGAAACGTTCACACAGCGAATGCTCAACGTATACATAGCGTATTGATCAGTACGTTGTCACACGCTCAAAATTTTGAACATGTCTAAAATTAAAAATCGACCCCAGCGTACATCTGCGAACCCCTACGAACAGCTAACGGATACAACGTATGTCAAAAGTGTCACGAACGAATGGCAACTTTCTAAAAACACCCACAATTCTAAAAACGTTGGGCATACGTTGGCTCTTTACGCTACTATGTGACAGGGGCTTTAGACAATTTCAGTATCTTGAATAGGGGCATAGACAAGGCTCTCTCCATAGGGGAGATTGGGGGGGGGGGGGGGGTGCCACATTTCTATTAAACCAATTAACAATGATGACTACTTAACATATAGGACTAACACGTATTTCATAGTAATGCAGTTGTTAAAAAGTTTCAGTATTTGCGAAATTTACAGTTGGGAAACTAGGGGGACCATTTTTTGATTAGGGGATGCACCAACACCCGCCCCACCCCCCTTGCTATGCCGCTTATTCAAATCAGAGTGTAAAGTTTTCCCTTTATAACATTTGACCTGTATTTAGTAAAACCACAGAACCACGGCTGGCCAATTGTCCACAGAAACTATTGGCCAATCACAGCAGCGAGCGCCACACGTAAGTCACTTCTGTTGGACTTTTGTTGGGTCATGGTCACTGTTGTAATTTGTCAATGTGTCAATGGGCAGTGTTCAAAGGATGGCGATTGTGTAGTGTAGGGCCCCTCTTTAGTTTTGATGAAATTAGAGTCAATGGTATTTATATTCATTCCAAAATGACTTTTTAAACCTAAAGCAGACTTCTCTTAATTCTATTGACATCAGTTTTGGTATTTTTGAACAGTTTATTTTGGTAGAAAATGCAATTTTCTTACGCGCTTTACAACAGTTGCCATGCAAATGAACGCGGTTTTGCGTGTTTACTGTGTGTCGCGGTGATCGCCATCTTTGTTTTCGCGTTGCGTTTTGTTGTCCTCATCGCTGCTTTACCCAAAATTTTCCCTCAAAAACTAAAACCCTGCCCTTTATCTACGGCATACCTGTTGGTTTGTAACTAGTTTGGCAATTCCAATTACCTAAAAGTGGATTTTTGTTCCCTTATAGGGAACAGGGCCCTACACTACACAATCGCCCAAAGGATTGGCCTAGTCTCTCGCTGAAATTGCATTTGCACAATTGGAGTACCAAAAACGTCTATATTGAGTTGATTTCTCTTTGGCTGTCCTGTATGTTAAAAAATTCACAGGGGAGAAAAACACTTGCCTGTATATTAATCTAGCCACCTGTGTTATATTCCACACATGTCCAAAGAGTACAGACCTTATGCTGGATTTTATGACAAACGGCAGTCTGTAACATTCATTTAGAAACAGTGCTACGATATACTGTAAACAGGGAACTTGTAGGGCTGTTATTCGAATATTCGAATATTCGATTATTCGATACTCGCCGATCAAGTTTTTCACATGTCTGCTGCAAATGCATGCCGCGCCGGTAAAAAGTTGCACGCAAAGCACGCGGGTGTTTTACGTGCGGCGATCGACATTTTTTGTATGCGCCTGTTGTATCATATCACGATTGTTACAAGTACATATAACGTTCTGATAGCAAGAAACCAAATACCAGCATTTTTGCAGTAGTTTTACAGACGGGAACAATAAACCTCTGTCCAAAAAAGAAACTGTTGACAAAAATGCGGCATTTGACACTGCTTAGAGCCGTAACTTTTCTATTAAAATAGCACCAGTCGTATCTGTACGTCCATAGATATTATTCTTTGAATATTCGAAGGCAAAAAGGTATTCGAATATTTGGACAGCCTAGGAACTTGACATGAAATGGCTTACACATGGTCAATTGGTTTAAATCACTCCTCTAAAAATATTTTTTAAATTCGGCATCTAATGCTCCACTTCTTTTAGAATTCCTTGTTTTATACATTTTGTCACTTCGTTATTAAATAGCGCTTTTCAAAATTTCTTCTTTATTTTGTCACACATAATAGTATACAGAAACATATCAGAATCTAGTGCACATATATTTGTTAAGTTCCACTTGAACCAGCATTTTTATCATTTGGCAGTAACGAATGATGTGCCAAAGGAGTCAAAGGACATAAAGAATGATAAGAGTTGTGCCATCTTTTTGTAAGTATGTGTCACATGGCCTTTTCGCACTACCAACAACAGCAAGACTGGACCATTGTCCAGGAGGGCTTG
The DNA here is from genome assembly GCA_037893225.1 of Hippasteria phrygiana. NCBI lineage: Eukaryota > Metazoa > Echinodermata > Asteroidea > Valvatida > Goniasteridae > Hippasteria > Hippasteria phrygiana. The sequence goes on from JAZGUH010000331.1 coordinate 211,228, forward strand.
ATGTTTCAATAATAGCAGAATTTTTCTCAAGGGCTCAATGACACAAAAACAGAAGTGACAGGGTGTGGAACGCATTTCATTGTGTGTAAAAGTGTGAATGGTTATATATTAAACAAACACAAACGCCAATTCCGAGCAATCATCTGGGGGGGACCTGGCCTTTTTTAGGGAGAGGTTGTACCAGCCTATAGATTAATTCGACGAACAAAATTAGAAGCCATGTTTGGGTACCCAATCGGGCGGTACTGCGTTGTACGCCACTGCAAACACAAATAAATTGAAGTAAACATACTAGCAACTATAGAAAGCTGTATATTTATTACCAGGACCACCACCACCCCCCCCCCCCCCCCCCCAAAAAAAAAATCCAGTTTGTACCTCGAACTGGAAAAATCACAGCCAAATCTCATTGAAGGGCACATTACACTCACTGATAAGTTAACGTGACTGATGGCCATACGGTTTAATTAGAAACTGAATGAAGCTTTTCTGATCACTAAAAACATGGTTAGCAGGATATACATGTAACATTGAACTCCACATGAGCACTCTATGAGGTACTGTGCATCTGTTTGTCATTTACTTGGAATTTTGACGCATCACCTGGAAAGCAGCTGGTAATCACTTTTCCCTAGTCCCCCTCACCTCTCCCTCCTTGCGAAGCTGTACGGAAAATTGGGAAAGAAGTTTCTTGTGTTACTTCAATGGAAAAGAAGCCCACATATAGGGTACAGAACGCAAACATGTAATTTTATGGAACTGCCAAGATTCGCATCAGATTTACAAGTCAAAATGCAGTGTGATGAGTTAATTAGTCTGTGAATTATCGTCGGCTTTTTCTTGCACAGCAAGTGAATATGCCAAGTAATACTCTGCGCTAAGTAGATCTATGAATATGGGGGCTCAATTCACAAAGCCAAGCCAAGCCCACTAACATGCACTGTCCATACAACACAACGTACATAAAATATGTACCCGACTGCATGGTCTGCCAATGTTCAAACAAGAATGATCTGCGAAGAGTCTACCCTAGAGTAGGAGTTCTTGGTGCATGCTTTTGGTAATGTCGGCTTTGTCACAAGGCATAATTGTAGACTAATTAATCCAACTTTTTGATGGTTCAGTAGCAAACATTACGAACATGATGTTGGACTTTGCTAGACTGAGGAACAAAGGTCCAGGGTGATGGTGTGGGTCAGTGAGGTGACTGGCTAGTGATACTGGGTGTTGGATTTTGCTCAAGTGGGGACATGCATGGGTTGTGTAAACCTGTACAGGGGCAATTCCCCGAGGTGGAGAGAAATGTGATGGTCAATTTTGCACCTTCGTTGAAAAAAACAAAACAAAACAAAACAAAACAAAACAAAACAAAACAAAACAAAACAAAACAAAACAAAACAAAACAAAACAAAACAAAACAAAACAAAACAAAACAAAACAAAACAAAACAAAACAAAACAAAACAAAACAAAACAAAACAAAACAAAACAAAACAAAACAAAACAAAACAAAACAAAACAACAAATATTTGTGTATTGGATTTTGATGAGTTTAGTATTGTAAGGCAACACATCTGAAACATTGCACAGGGCCTCATGTCATACGTGTAAGTCCTTAAAAAATCAAGCAGTACAGGAGGTGTTTGAGTTTGGTATACCCATCCTGTTGGACTATAGCTGGTTGGGTACATTCCCATATGTGTGTGCAATAGTTAGTTGTTGGAGTTTGCTGGGTTTTGTATTCCACTAATAGTGCACAAGCTTAGGGGTTTGGAGTAATATTGTACCCAGTTTCTGTCCAATCTCATGAAAGTGCATAGACTGAGACTCCAGTGTATGAATTTACTCCACATTTTATTAAATACTTGTTTTGCATAATTGGGCCAAAAAAACTGCAACAGTTATTCTGGAAAACTACACAACTAAACATATTTTAGAAATAAAAAAATAAAAAAAATGTTGGAAGTGTCCCTTAACCTACTGTAACTAGACAACTGTCGTTTTTATTACCTCGTTTAGTTCATGTTGTGTTTTCTCCTCTATGGCACGGATGTCTTCCATAGTTAGACCCGCCCATTTATCCATCCAACAATAGAGCTGGCGGTGAAAGTTTGTGAAGACCCTTCTCTCAGCCTAGATGACAAACAAACACAGAAGGCAAGTTGCACACCAAGAAATTGAATTCAATAAGGGCATGTACTGATGAATTTCACATTAGCAAACTTCTGCACACTTCAGGGTTTAAAGAGGCTCTCAGTGCTAAACAAAGTGCTTTAACAAATTCATTCAAGCATGAATGAAATCTCAGCATAAATGGCAGTACAGCACATGGTCAGTATGGTCAAACATACTGTATTGTGAAAACGTAAGTCCCCTACTTTTTGTTTTGGTTTTGGATATGCAGTTTTAAAATTCCCAACTGGATATGTTATGTATGCCCCTCGCGGAATGTGCACCTCTCATCACGGAGCGTGTGGATGAGGGCGTTGCTGTGGTTTTGTCACAACGCGCGTACATTTACGTGAGGCCTTACTAGAAAACTATGTTAGATCTTTCTAGAAGTAGGTTCATTTTTTGGAAGTTTCCAGAATTCTGTAAGTTGATTTTTGGAAGTTCAAGTAAATGTAAGTAATATCTGAAATGTAGGAAATTTTTATAAATACGGGCTGGCGTTAGTACAAAATCAGGACTTTGGACAGTGATCTTTGGATTTTGGACTACAGCAATGTGCGTGACTATAGTATCGAGGCTTCAGTACATTATCTGGACCTGTGACCTGTACATGTACATCTGTATGACTCGCCTTTTCGTTGTTGGGTTATTTTTTTTCGGCTGGATAACGAAAGCAAGCGTGCTGTTTTTGCACTTTCGGTTAGTTTACGCAATTTAAGTTTTGGCGTTGCGGCGGCATGAAAGCCGCCAAAAACAAACCCCTCCATAGCAGCACGGAAACCGCAAACGCCCATTGTCCCCCTTTTAATAGCCCCTCTAGCGGCATGTACGAGACAGAAACAGCTGATGTCTACGTGGAGTGAAAACCGCAGTGCAGGATTAGCTAGCATTATGACTGCGCCATTATCATAGCGGAATGAGACAAACAGGTGATGTGTACGCGCAGTGAAAACAGCAGTGCAGATTTAAAGAAAATTCCCCCCCCCCCCCACAGTCGTGTGGGAAGAGTCTACTAGCGAATACTTACCCGTAGAGCCACTACTAATGCATATTTCCCTAGAGGGCGCAATACACTTGCTAAGATTTCACACAATAGCCTTCCCACCATGCCCCACGGCACACCAGCCATGTTAGCTTCCTCTTTTCTTGAGCGATAGCAGGTAGATTCGCATCGAGCCCGCTGTGGGGAGGAGGGGATGCTCTACGGGTAAGTATTCGCTAGTAGACTCTTCCCACACGACTGTGGGGGGGGGGGGGGGGGGGAGTCTACAGCACTCATCTTACCCATAGAGCCACTACCAATGCAGAGTAGCACCGCTCTTGGAGGTGGGAGTGAGATGCCACTGTGTGAGTCTAGGACACTCCATACAGAGGGGTATCACTGTTGGGAGAAAATGGTTATTGTAACAGTATACATCCCTCAGTTACCAGCGTAAGTCACATAAACACGAGATGTGAGCTTACTGGTGGAGTGAACCCGTCTACTGGAGTTGCTGAGAGGTAGATTGTGAGGCCTGCGAAGCAGCATCGCTCGCTACCCACAACGCCGCTCTCCCAGCACGTCCCTCAGTCTGGAGGACGTCTCGCAGGTAGCAGGCTGTGAAAGTGTTCGACGTCTTCCAGCATGCTGCCTGGGTGATATCGGAAAAGGGAACTCCTCTGAAGAAGGCCCATGACGTCGCCACTCTTCTGACGTCGTTAGCATGCACGTCAGGGCAGGCGGATGATGTATCCGGCCAGGTCTTTGAAGCCGTCCGAATAGCAGTCACAATCCAGCGCGTGATGGTGCTCTGTGAGGCTGGACGATATGGAGGGGTCGAGGTGACGAACAGGCTCGTCGCCTTGCCCCGGATCAGTTCGGTCCTGTTGAGGTACCACTTTAGTGTTCGAACAGGGCACAATTTCCTATCTTCCAGTACGGATGACTGCGAGCGCATGTCTGGTACGAAGATGTCTGGTACGAAGATGTCTGGTGGAGCAAAGGACTCGGACTGGTTCTTCGTGAGAAAGGACGCATTTGGGACTAGACGTACCCCATTCGGTTCCCATCGAATGTGGCCTGGATCAACAGATAGGGCATGTAGTTCGCTACGACGCCGTGACGTAGCCACTGCTAGCAAGAAAGCGAGCTTGACGGATAAGTCAAACAAGGTCGCCTGGCCCATTGGTTCGTAGGGGGCGCGTGATAGCGCCCCCAGAATGTTGGTCCCAAGAAGGAAGGAGCTTACGAGTTGGTGGCCTCTCTAGAAACATTCCTCGAAGGATGTGACCCAGGGCATGGTTACTGGTAATTGATGACCCGTCCGCGAAACCTTAATGGACGGCCGCAATGGCCGAACGGTAGTTTCGGATCGTGGCCACTGTGAGGCCAGAGTTGAACAGGTAAACAAAGAAGTCACCAATGTTGGTTATAGGTGAATTTACTGGATCAGCCGATTTCCGTCCACACCATTTGTAGTAATGGCGTAGGCGGCTATTGTAGACCTTCCTCGTGGAAGGTCTACGACTGCGTGCTGCGAATACGGCAGCGTCCTGCGAAAGGCCCGCTGCTCGGAAGGAGCGTTGGACAATGTCCAGCATGTCAGGTGAAGATCCGCGGGTGCTGGGTGAATGAACCTCGAGCGTGGCTGAGACAGAACGTCCGGTCGAGGTGGAAGAATTAATGGTCGGTGCACCAAGAGCCGGATCAACCGGGGGAACCAGGGTTGACGCGGCCAGAACGGGGCGACAAGGAGGATCCTGCATCGTTCCTGTTCTATTTTCGTCAGTACCCGAGGGATCAGGGATATCGGCGGAAAAGCGTACGCGAACATCCCTTCCCAGGGCATCGAGAGGGCGTCTACATGCCACGCCCTCGGATCTGTGTATCTGGTGCAATACACCGGCAGCTGGTTGTTGACCGCTGACGCAAACAGGTCTACATGAGGGCGGTCGATGAGCGTGAAGATCTGTTCGACCATCTGGGGATATAGTGTCCACTCTGTTGGTCGGATTACTCCCCTGGAGAGGGCATCGGCTATCGAGTTGTCCGCTCCTGGGATGTGGAAGGCCGACAACGGGTAAAGCAGAGCTCCCCAACCCAAGCCCGAGGCGTCCGTTGTTACGGTTACCGTCGGTTGTGGCTGCGGAAAGGTCACTCCGCGCATGATGTTTGACGGATCGGACCACCACCACAGGTGTGGGCGTAGAAATACCGGAACCGGAACCATATGATGGATGAGGTGGTATTTCGGTCGGAAGTGAGCGAGGAGCTGGAGCTGGAGCGGGCGCATGTGGAGTCGGCAGTGAGGCACGAGGTCCACCATGCTTGCCATGAGGCCGAGCAGTTTCAGCCATGCTGCTGCTGGGGCCAATGTTACTGCGAGGAATAGATCGACGCACTGCTGCAGATTTTGAACGCGCCTGTCCATCGGGAAAACCATGTTCGTTCTGAAGTTCATTACAGCCCCTAAGAACGTTGGGAGTTGTGTAGGAATTAGGTGTGATTTTCTTCTGTTTATCAGAAACCCAAGACGCGTGGCCAACTGTACGGTTAAGACGAGCGCTCGGCTGGTTTCGTGCCGTGAACGGCCCACGATCAGCCAGTCGTCCAAATACATGAAGATTGAAATGCCGCTCGCGTGGGGGCTGCTCCCATCGACTTCACAATCCTCGTGAAAACCCGTGGAGATGTTGACGGTCCGAATGGGAGAGCCAAAAATTCGTAAGTCAGGTTTCGGTAACGAAATCGGAGGAACCGATATTGACTCGGAAGAATGGGGTCATGAAGATACGCGTCCTGCAGGTCGAGTGTAGCCGCCCATGCTTGGGCCGGAATCGAACCGAGGACCACCCGGAGCGTGTCCATACGGAACCGTTTGGGGCGGATGAAGCTGTTTAAGGGCTTCAGGTTGAGAATAGGCCGCCATGTTCCCGTGTCCGTTTCTGGTGTGAGGAAAAAGGACAATAGGAAACCAGCTGACCTCCCCGACCGCGGAACCACGCGTATCGCTTTGTTCCGGAGGAGAGACTCTATTTCCGACTCTAGCACCAGGCGTTTGGCGGGGTCGGATGGAGTTTCCGTTTGACGAATTACTGTGTCCGACGGGGGGGTACTCGTGAATTCCAATGCGTACCCGTGCTGGATTGTCGTGAGCACCCACCAGTCGGAGACGACCTGGGACCAGGGCCCTGCGAAGGCTTGGAGGCGGCCACCCACGGGCCCGGCTGTGGGGGGCCACCAGGGTGTGGGTGCGTCACTTGTGCCACCCTCCGGAAAACCGGGGGGCCGGCGGCTTAAAGGTCTGGCCACTCGGTCGGAAGGATTGGCCACTCGGTCGGAAGGATTGGCCTCGGCGGGGACCCGTATATGGAGGGCGTGCCGAAGATTGAGCTGTTGACAAGGCGGGAAAACGCCCGTGGGTTCTGCCCTGTGGAAGCCTGGAGCATCCTGCTGGGGCCCGGGGGTCGACTTGGCCTTTGGTTTGGGCTGTTCTGTCGATTTCTGGGCAGGCTTGCGAAGATTTATCTTATCGGTAGCCTCTATTCGCTTCGCTTCGGCCTCCATGGAGTCCTGGAACGTATTGGCGAATAAATCCGGGCCAAATAACGGTAAAGCCTCCATCCGCTTCCGAGGGGAGGTACAGGGAATCGAGGATATTGGCCCGACGGACGGATGTTGCCATCACCGAAATACGAGCGAACTGCTCCAAAGTCAGGCGGAGGGTTTCGTCAAGGCAGCGGAAGGCTGTGGAGAGCATGTCCGCAGGAACGATAGTCCCGTCCTCACAGCCTCTGACCAGGTACTCCGACAGCAGTAGGAGGAACGAGGTCGAGCGCATTCCAAATCTGGAGGCCCAGTCTGTCTTCCTCAAAGTGTCCTCGATTTTATTTCTAGTACGATCGGTAAATAGGGCACGTGTCAAACCCGACCCACTACCATCAGCGGCCAGCTTGTCTCTGGCAAAATAGTCGTCAAAGTCCTTCGACGGAAATATCCGTTGGTTCGTCGAAGGACTGCCACGTTTTGCAATCCGCTACGGCCTGGATATGTTTGATGCAAAACTGGTCCAGGGGTAGGATCGGGAAGGGCGTCGAGCGTCCCGCAGGGATATCCGATGCGGTACGCTGTTTGAACGATTGCTGGGCCGAGGGTTTGGGTTCCTCAGCGGAAGTGTCCGGAAGACCCAAAACCCGGATCATGTCGCGTTGAACCAGACGCAACTGTGTCTCGATGGGGGAGAGATGATGCGTGTCAAGCATGTCACCCTCTGCATCAGACAACCCCTGGTCCGAACCCGTGGCCTACTTAGCTGGTGTCCGGAGGGTGTCTCCCTGGGCTCGCCCCCCGGAGGTGCGGGCAGTCCCGTGGAACCCACGTCCACGGGTACCGCTCCGCACCTAGCTGACTTACGCTTCACATTTTTCTCCCGTGAAGCCATGTCTAACTAAATAACATACTAAACACAAGAAACAAACTCTACAATCTTTATTCAAGAATACTTAGCAAATGTACGGCAGACGTAGACGTAAACTGTGTGTATAACGCCACTGAAAAATTTCACGTCCTACGCTGATCAGCGCTAAGAGAAAAGAGGAAGCTAACATGGCGGGTGTGCCGTGGGGCATGGTGGGAAGGCTATTGTGTGAAATCTTAGCGAGTGTATTGCGCCCTCTACGGAAATATGCATTAGTAGTGGCTCTACGGGTAAGATGAGCGCTGTAGACTAATTACTATAACTTTTCAAATTAATGAATTCGCTGATTGACGGGTTGTTTTCCAAAATGTTCGTGGAAAATAGATAATAATAATCGTATCTGTGCCTTATTTGGGCCACAAAAAATGCTCGTCTTAGCCGAGTTCTCGCATAACCAGAGCTTGTATTAATGAAATTTTCTCCCATAGGAATGTGCACAATTCGGTTGGGACCAACAAAAATTATCATCTTAACAGAGATCTTGTGTTAACCTAGCTCTTAATAACGAGAGTCGACTGTATAGCACTTTATATAAATGTCTCAAAGCGCTTAACAATTATTACCCCTTGTCAACAGGCCATGAAATCAGTTATATGCAGCAGTTCGAGATCAGCGCAATCTGTTCTCTACGCTCAACAGGTAGAGAACAGGTATACTCTGGTGTACTCCTGGGTGGAGAGAGGCAATTGCACTAAAGTACCTTACACAAACACAAAAGCACACAGCACCCAAGCACCATAATCCCCTGGCAGGGTTCGAACCCACTTACCATCGCACGTGAGTCAGACAAGGTAACCATTGGACTACGGCGCCCCACAAATAGTGAAATGTACATGTACAGTTGACTAGTGACAAGGATGCCAAAACCATGTGCTGAATTGATATGGAATGACCCTTAAGTAAACGAGCCACCAATAACCAAAAGGGGCATGGCAGCTCTCGTGATATCCATTTACAGCGGACAAGCCCCTTACAAGTTAATGCTGTGGAAAAATATAAGAGTTACAACTGAGTTTCTTCCAAGAGTATCCAACTGACTTACATTCAGTACCCAGCTTTCAACCATTGACTGCAGACCCCACCACATAAACTCAATCGTCACTAGCTTGTAGGCACACATATGTGGCTCACATGTTTCCTGTAGGGATAATAATTCAGGATTACAATATAAAGTGCACATATCTGGCATGAGAATGGTACTCAGAATGTTACAGTTTTACCCCTGATCATCAGTCCATCAATCTTTTTTAAAAACCTTGGCTCACATCCTGTTGGGATAATAATCCACGATAATAATATCGGTTTTCCCAGTCAATTTGCAATTTTTTTTCGCTATTGGTCATTCAAATTCGCGTGGTTTTTACAAATCTGATGAAATTAAGGTCTCTTTTTCACTGTTTGCACAATTTTTAAACACCTAAGAGTTTGTTCCTAATGTTCGTTTTCGTTTAGGGGCATTCTATTTCGTTTTGGTGCATTTAAGAGTTCATTTGTTGCATTCTTTCATTGAGTTTGCTGACGTCCTGTGACGGTTGAGGCATATAAATTACCGAACGTTGCTGTGCATATGACATATGACCATGCTATCCTTTTCTTATCGTTTATGGGCAATCATTTTCATCAAATGGTCATTCAAATTAATAAGATTTTCTAATTGATATATGTTCCTATTGTCTTCTCAGGTTTTTGTAAAAATAATTGTAAAAGTTATAATGGAAATTTTCGAATATTTATATGTAACATCTGAACTGATATGAGGGATGGATGATGTAACAAACAAATAGAATGAGAAGGGCTCTAGGAAAATGTCTTTTTCACTGTTAATCTTTGTTTTAAAGTTTGACCAAACAAATTAGGGGCATCTGTTGCCATGTTTATGAATCCTTCAACTTTTTAACTTTGTTTACTGTTCTGATTCACCCATCGTTCTCTTCATGTGCAAGACATCGGGGCATGTACATGTATGTTTGGCAATGGCTTTACCACCGTGAACACTTCTCTTGGGTAATTTGTTTTCTTGGGCCGATTCCATCAGACGATCACACCTCCCCTCCCGTAGGCTCGCCATCTTGTCTGGCTGAAGACTTCGTTAAAAAAGAGAGGTGTAAGTTTGGATTGAAGACGTCAGATATGAGTTACGTTTTGAGATATAAACTAAGACTTTTATAGGTATACGAACATGCTGGAATGTGGACATGCAGGAAAAGATGCTTGAAAAAAGATGAAATATGTTTGCCCATAAATGAAAATGAATGCCCGATTAACCCCTTATATCTGGTCCAGACGAAATTGAACAATATGATACTTAATTTTAATCCATCTTTTCAGGCACGAGTGAAGTTAAAAGACGATCTATAATGCTCGGATAGTGAATTTGAATGAATATTTTTGATTGTCGAATGACAATCTGCATGATCATTCACTTTCAATCTAAATAGAATGAGCCAGGTGTTAAAATGAAACATGGTGAAATTGGCTGGGAAAACCTATAGTAATGTGCAGATTTATAAACTACACATATCCACCATGATCATGGCACTCGGAATGTATTGTACTACCCCTATTCATGCACTCTGGCTGCAGTTTAGGAAACCGGACTAATCAAACACACAATTCCAAGTGTCTCACAGGTACATGTATCCATGTACTTAAACTGTCTTGCTCAAGGACACAAACACCATGGGGGGCTGCTAGACTCGAAAACCACACTGTAGTATCAACCAAGATATTGAGTAATGTGCACTACACAACAAAGCCACGGCACTCAATGCATACGCCAGGGATTGAAGAAATACCATTTACATGTAGTAAATATTATGAGTTAAAAAGCTGTATCCCCACAATGTTGCTTCCCAGGTTGTATCGTAAATTTAGGGAGTGATCCCTGGCTATACAGTATTATGGGTTTATGATTTCTGACTAGCCCCCCCCCCCCCCCCCCCCAACCCCAGAACAAAGACACTGCCAATTTGGGAGACCGCCAGCATAGGGCAAGATACATGTAGCTCAGTTGCTAGACTACCGGTATGGGTATTCCAGAGGTCACAGGTTCAAATCCTGCTCCAACTTCTTTGTTCTCTTTGAAAATTCAAATTATAAATCATGTCATCGGCCAGACATTTATAACTAGAACTCAATCATGCAAATGAACCTAATTGGTACTCACTTTCCATTTCGGGTCAGTCAGTGGACCTCGGCATAATTTTGTAGAAGCTACCGCCTTTGGATCCTGTTCAGGTGTACAGTCCTATTTGAGGGAAAAACGGGTACTAATGACCAAAGTGAAGCTGCCTTAACCATTTTTTCTTAACAAATTACATGGCAACTACAACAAGATAGCAGTCCTAAATCTTATGCTGTGGATTTAAGCAAGCTGGGTCCTTCCCCCCACCCCCCCAAAAAGTGAGGTTGCAGATACCTTGATATTCTAGTGCAACACTGCCTCGTCTGCCCACATTTAGAATGCGTACATATGAACTAAAATGCACGTACGCATAAAATCATACGCCCATGTTTGGACGCGTATGCTGATGTTCTACAGGAAGGATTTGAGGAACATAACATGGTGCACTAATGAATAACGCCCATAACCAGTGTTGTGGAACTTGTACTATATACTTTAAAGAGCAACTAAAACACTGATTACAATTTTGACTTTTTGGACTTTTCCGACAGTTTAAATACTCTTTTAACTGATGGAGATTAGTTTGCAGACGAGAGGGATTTTTATTATTTAAAAAAAGGTTGTTATTCTGAACCATTTATCCTGTTTCGCGAAAGCTCATTATGTATGTAAATGTATGTACGTGACCCCACGACGTACACGTGTAGAGTCGGTTGATGCTACAGCCAAACACTAGTGCATGTACGTACGTGGAGTTGATGCTGCTGGAAGAGTTTTTGTCAACATAACTCCTCCGTTTTCCCGTTTATTTTGTCTAATTTTTATATTATTTCAGTATGAGCATGGTTCTGAGATAATCATTATGCCTCGATCGTGTGTAGTTAGGGGTTGCACGAGGAAGAGCGACAAAAACCTAACCTTCCTGCAATTCCCAGTGCTGAATGGAGTTCAAAGGCAACAGTGGGTCCGCTTTGTAGACAATAGAATATCTGATTTTCGGCTGTCGAAATGGTCAAAAATATGTGCAGAACATTTCGCCAAAGACTGTATTGATGATAGTGTTAGTATGAAAACTCAGCTGGGTTTAAAGGCACAATTCTGTTTGAAGGCTGGAGCCATTCCAACTCTAAAGTCACCGAGCATTCCAATCCTGTCCCGGACTCACGCGCCCCAGACCACAACGACATTCCCTGCCGTTGCTGGCTCGAGCAGCCAGAGCCCCGGCCGTCTCCCTGTCCACGCTCGCTTGACTCAACATGCATTGTACACGTACGGTGCCGCAAATAGGCTTTATGCGATTGAGTCTGGTATCTTATAATATAAATTGTGTGTATAGTTCTGAGAAGGTGCGGGTCCTTATGAGGGCTGCATAAGCAAAGTCGCCAGACTAGACTATAGCATCAGCTCACACACAACTCGCCGCCTGCAATTAAAGCCGACTGCAAACAAAGGAAAGTTATGACTCATAACTAACTTTTCAGCAAGAACAAGCCTAGAACCCCAATTCAAAATGTGTCTCACAAAGATGTCAACACTTTAAAATATGTTTACCGTGGTGTTACACCTGAATCCTCATGCAAAAAGCACAGCAAGTAATACTAGCCTTAGACTAAAAAATACGTACAGACTAAAGTAAAACATTGTCGTATAATACAGTGACGTCATATGTTTCTATACGTATACGTCATCACTCGCGCAATATGGCACGCGTGCAGTTGACCTCGGCCTTTTCTGAATCGAGTCAAAGTGGCTCAGAAGGAAAAGGCTCAAATTTTTTTTTTTTTTTCAGACTCATGAAACTTGTTACATTAGTTTTGGGGAGGCATAAACTATTAGATAAGTCCAAAAAGTCAACATTGTAATCGGCGTTTTAGTTGCTCTTTAAATTGAGTACTATGTGTACACTACTGTAGGCCAAAGGGCTGCCCATTTTCGAATAATTTTGTATTTGATTATTTGAAACTGGGTTTTACTGAATATTTGAATCACACGTCAGCTGCAACTGCATGCTGTGTCAGCAAAAAAGTTGCACGCAAAGCACGCCGGTGTTTTACGTGCAGTGATAGATACTATGGACCACTTGGTCGACATTTTTTTGCATGTGCCTGTTGTATCAATATTAATACAGGTACTAAAATAACATTCCTATGACAAGAAACCAAACTCCAGCCTGCGTTTTTGCAGTCCTCTGTCCACAAAAAGTTACCGTCGACAAAAATGTGGCATTTGACACTGCTCAGCGCCATAACTTTTCTATTAAAAATGGCATCAGAGTCATACATGTATATATTTTAATATTCAAACCGGAAAAAAGGTATTCGAATATTCAGTTGACAACTGAATACTCGAATATTCAGTTGACAACTGAATACTCGAATATTCAGTTGACAACTGAACACTCGAATATTCAGTTGACAACTGAATACTCGAATATTCAGTTGACAACTGAATACTCGAATATTCAGTTGACAACTGAATACTCGAATATTCAGTTGACAACTGAATACTCGAATATTCAGTATGTTCCGGACAGCCCTAGTACAAATGATTAAAGTGCATCTTTGCCAACTTCAGGATGTAGGTACCATCTTGGAGTGCCCTGAAACATGCAGGACAATGCAGCACTCTTTTGTTAAATGTGACCCGCTCTGCAAAAAGGGCACTTATGTTGCAAAATTTGAAAATAGTGTTTTATATATAGCTGGAAAGGCCATTTTATAAGCTTTCATATGGTATATTTCTGAGGTCTGTAGCATTTTGTAATCACGAGATATTTGGAAATTTGCATGTTTGTTTTCAGGAAATTCTTGAAATGACTTAAGGAGAAACAAGCCATTAAAAAAACCAAAAAGCAAAGCAATAGATGGAAGCACTCGACAAAAACACATTTTTGTCAAACTTTATTAACTGAAATCAAAGATTTTGGTTATGAAATAGAATAATATAGGTATCAAAGATGCAAAACATTCCCTCCCTTCAAAATCACTTTTTTGAAGAATTTGTCACCCTCTTCACATTGAACGGCCTATAACTCGGAAAAGCATACAGCGACTTATGTGCCCTTTTTGCAGAGCGGGTCACAAATACTTACGCCATCTTTGACCTTGTCATGTGCTATATCAATATGAACCACATCTCGCTTCCTCAGCTTCTCAGGGGGCAAGTTGTGAACCTACACAGCAAAATAAACAATGCTTAAAAATTGCCAAGACAAATATTTGTGCCATGCTCCATGAAAAGGAATCAAAAGTTAGACAGCATATTCATTAACTGGCTGTTTAATTCAGAGATGGAAAAACTATAAATATTTCTGTGCTACATGTCATTTGGTTCGTTGATGTAGAAACACCAAATCTGAAAAAGGCACTGAGTGGCCATTCTGCATGCTTCTCACGCACCTACAAATGTAGGGGTGTGCATTTACAGGTAGTAGAGGAATCGGGTAGCCGTTAAAGAAAGCCAATCCCAAAAATTTAATCTCGGAAATTGCTGTTCCTATTGTTTGTAAAGGCCTGCACGTACTACCACATCGGTGTATCAATACAGCAAGATGCAATTGTGTCATTTTATAAATTAGTGGTCCAATTTTAGTGTTTCTGTTACATGTACATCTGACATAGGATTTTGCAAGTCAGGACACATTCTTTAACCCTAACAATCCCCATATAGCCAAACTCCAACACCCGGTTTCGTTGGAATTTGACAGGATGGGTACTGTAGCTGCACAGTAACAGTGTTGGGTTTTGACTGATTGGGGAAGGTTGGTTCGAGCAATGGCCATAGAACTCTGGTGTTGGGATGTCTGTGTGGCTGTATGTTTTGTTTTGTTTGACATGCACTGAACAATAGGGTATGGAGGTAGAACAAACAATGGAATCAACAGCTTGTATGGTGTCTTACATAATACTTCTAAGGAACACATACATTGAATAATGTATGTTGTATAATTAGGGCTTGAATATTTTGCACATGAATACAGTTGTTGGATTCTGATGGGATGGGTACTGTATGTCCCCATTGTCCGTGCTGTGCATTTGGCCAAGTGTACCCACTCAATCAAAACCCAATAGCTAGGGGGTGTTGGAGTTTGACGGGTTGGGTATTGTTAACCAGCAACAGTCAAACATGGTGTTGGAATTTGACGGGTTGAGGAAGGTTTCTAGTAAAAATGCTTAGGGAGTTAGGGTTAATCATATACCTCCAAGGTGCATGCAAAATCATATTAAAATTGGGGTATTTGGGACAGTTAGGGCTAATGCCCAAGGGTGATTATGTAAAGCAAAGTACCTGCCAAGCAAGCAAAAAATAGTGTGAAGTCAATTTTAATGATACTTGATGAAAATTACACAGGTCAGGAGTAACAGGGACACCAAAACATGTCACACGTTTGGACCACTAATTTATAGAATGACCCAAGTGTGTACAGTGAGTTCTACAGCTTTACTGTGTAAATTACATTTCCGCAAGTGTCATGAACGTTAATCTGGTTTGTTTTTCCGTTTACATTTACCCTGGTTTTCATTTTGAAAATTCCCCACAAATGACATTCAAAAACATCTTTTTTAATTGTCTGAGAAATTAATAAATATATTAATTCCAGTACGGGTACTTGATTCCATAATCTGGAACCGGTTCCTGACATTATAGCAGTTGGGTTCTCCGGTACTCGGTTCGGATGCACAGCCCTACCCACACCCACCTGTAACCATCCAGAAACGTAAACCGAAAGAGTATTGCAATTATTCAGTACTCAAGTTAATAATTGGCATTTACGTCAGCCTTGACCACTGTTGGGATCAACAATGCTGTGATTGTTCGAAACACATCAGCAGACACAGATGTGCAAATAGCCATACCAATAGCTTTTTACCTCGTTTTATATCTGTATGGAATGTTGCATGTTTCCCTTCATCATTTGATCGTTCCTGCTTCAAGGGAAGATTAATATCTACCTCTTGTATCTTTGATTCTTTTTCTTTTTGTAGCTCTGTAACTTAAGTGACTTTTAGCCAGTCGTACAATTTTTTTAGCTTTTCATAGGTTTGCGCATAAGCATGGCTGCACCCAGAATACTTCATTCCATTTGGTTACATGCACTTGTAGCACTCTATAAAATTAATATTATACAAATAATTAATGTTTATGAGTGCGATGGTAAGAATAATTTCATGAGGTGACAGATTGAATGTTCTATTCCACGAGGCGAAGCCGAGTGGAATGGGACATTCCATGTCACCGAATGAAATTATTCTTACCATTGCACGAATGTGAAATATTCATTATTTGTTTTATACAACGCCTGAATAAATCCGACACTGCAACAGATTGCATGCATGGATTTCTTGGTGTAACGTTACAACGTGCCGTTTACCTTCTCAGTCCCGCATAAAACCGTGACAAAAAGTGGTCCAGTTCCGAATCAGTTAAAGCTTTAATTGTTGTTCCTGCGTGTCTTGCAAATTCCTCTAATCATTTGATTGCATATTTCATTTGTCTCTTTGTGTTAGCAGCGTAAGCATCGCCTACGAGTTCCAATATTTCGTCGTCTGTTAGGAGAACAAACCGCGGCAGTTCGAGAAACTCGGCCGCCATGTTGCGTGAATGACAGCGCTGTTGTAGCGCCACCAAGTAACCGTGAAATTAGAAAGTTTTTGGGTTCTATCAATGCGCGCGCACCATGTGATAGACCCATGTGATAGAACGTATTGGGCGGTGCGGGTTCGCGTCGTGTGATGGGTCGAATAATTCAATGCACGTGATCGACTCTCTACCAATCGGATGGCGGGGATTTATTCAGGTGTTGTATAAATTCCTATGTTCCCCCCAGTTACAATAAGATGTAGACAATCCTGGAGAAGGCTAGTATGTGCCAAGTATTGAATGCACAATGCTATTAAAAATAGATGAACTTACATTGGGTTCTTCTCCTCTGTCCGCTTTGTGCCATGTTTCAATGGTCAGGGAAAACTTTTCAGTCCCCATGTAACCAGGATTCTGTTGAAAAGAAAGGAAAAAAAAGGCTACAACAGTTTAAACACAGGTACATGTATATTCCTAAATTCTGGTTTTAAACAATACTTTTTCAGTTTGTACGACGTTAGTCTTTATTCCCTTTCTGAGTCTAATTTCATCAAACTGCTAAGCACAAAAACCGCTTAGCATGAAAAGTCGTCCTTGGTAAAAACAGGATTACCAACAAAATGTTCATGTGATTTATATTGCTTATTCATTTGTTTATGCTTAGCATGAAATATCATAGAACGTTTTGGCTACTAGCCTGTTTTTTTTTTTATAGAAATTTTTTTGTGCTGAGCAGTTGTATGAAATTGGCCTCTCGTGAGAACTAAACACTCCCCGGGTGTATGTACCTTACTTTAGAGTTACTGGTATGAGTCCAACTTGAGTGACAAGTCACAATTTTTGGCAACTCGACTCGAATGCAGATGGGTAAATGACTCGACGCGTCATGCAAGCAAATGACTCTACTCGAGTCTCTCACCAGAAGACTTGACTAGAATTGAACGAAGGCTAATAAGACTCGAGTCTCAATAATAAACAGAAAACTTTGCGAAAAATATTTGAAATGACTTACGGTGCAAAATTTATGTTCACGTTACTTCGCGTACACATGTATGTACAGCACGCATTTACAATGTACATGTAGGCTGCAGTTTGGGAACGTTTGCACAGGTAACTGACCATTTAAATGGTTACACGGTTCAATTTTTCCGTTTCGGTTTTAACCACAATCCAATTTTGAAAAATCAACCTTTTCTTTTTGGAGCACAGAGTACGCGAAGAAAAAAAATAAAGTTGCGGGCCAGCACAAAAACCAAAAAATCATTTGAAGATTCGACAGAACACGAATGGAAGTCACCACGACGCAGGGCCATCGGGCCCGCCGGGATTAAGCTCCGGTCCACCGGGATCGGATCTGCCCAATCAGAGACCATGGAGCAAATTGGAGGATGTTCCAGTTGTTTTCTTTAGCCCGTGTCACAAAAAATTGAAGGCTTAATTTTGTTAAGGTTGCTTTGGAATATATCCCTTTCCAAATCAAAACCGAATAGTGGAATTCAAGCCGAATGTTAAAAAAAACAATGTACATACATGTACATACGTGTATCCTACCACAAGTTGGCACAGAGGTTTGACAGGTTGAACATGTGGAACTTTATTTGTACAGCAAACAAAGCCCTATGTGCAGTAGACGTACTACTTACAGTAATGACTGTCTTGCAATATGGATATGCATTCCAGGCCTCTTCTCGCATCTCTAGGGCACCTTTTGGTGCCAACGCTCTTACATATGCTGGAACTTTGCTGTAATAATACAAACACATACAAATGTACATTTATAATTACATGTACAGTACATTGCAATTGAAAGTTAACCTCAAAATCGGAATTTCTCTTCACACTTTTTCTCTTTCCAGGGAATTCATTTTCATTTCAGAAAATGTAAAACAAAATTCCAAAAGTGGGAAAACATTTTCACACCTTTTCACACAAGTGGGAAAAAATTGTTACACCTTTGCGCACAAGTGCAAAATTATATTTTAACACCTTTTCACATAAGTGGGAAAGCATTTTAATGCCTTCATCACAAAAGTGATTTCACACAAGTACATTGCAATTGATTGTTCACAATTTTTCTCTTCCCGGGGAATTCATTTTCATTTCACACAAGTGGGGACAAAATTTTTGGATGTGAAGTGAAATGTTTATATAAAATGGCTATTTTAAAGTCGAATTTGCGACGTGGTCTTGGCCTGTGTTAAGATTAGAGTCGCTCTGATAAATGACAGGGTAAAATTGTGAATGATTAAACATTTTGAGACATTAAACAAATCCTAGAAAATCAGCCAATAATGTCACCATGGCGTCACTTCGGATTTTGCATCCTAGTGACAATACCTACCTATCCACCAAATTTTATAAAGACCGGACCTACATGTACATGTACATGTACCTTTATATGTGTTTTAAAAAAGCACATTTTTGATGATGTCACACATTTTTCACATTTTATATGTATGAACTAACAGACATATTAAAAAAAGAATTTCGAAATTAGCATGTACTGTTGATGAGATATGACTTCAATGTTCAAAAACAAAATACTATAAAATCGTATGATGACATCATCATGACGTCACATCAATTTTTATCTATAACACATGCTGACCTACAAATGTACCTACATGTAGATATATGGGTTTGAAAAATGCCCCTTTAAAATGACGTCACGTGACATGTGTTGACATCATAATGTCATGTCAATTTTCATCTATAAACCTGCTGGCCTACCTAGATATTACGTTTCAACTTATAATTTGTTAAACAATCCACAAGGGAAACTGACTAGGTAAATCTGAATACATTTTCAAAGTGAACAAAGAAACTGGCAGGAGCGGGATTCGAACCTGCGACCTCCGGGTTACCGTACTGGCGCTCTACCAACTGAGCTACATGTACATGTATCTTGCCCTATGTTGGCGGTCTCCCAAATTGTCAGTATCTTTGTTCGGGTGGGCGCTAGTCAGAACTCATAAACCCACAATGCCGTATAGCCAGGGATCACACCCAATTTTACGATACAACCTGGGAAGCGACATTGTGGGGATCACTCAATGAGGATACGACTTTCACACTGAGCCAAAAATGTGAACAGTTGCTGATGGTGCGATGCTACATGTATGTGATGCTATCTGCAAATGTGAAATGTGGCTCTTGGGGTAGCCTAACGTGGCATCTGCACTACATATATTGAATGGTTCATGACTCTAGGCCCATACATACGGTGTACTTACTATTTTAAATGGTAGATTTTGAGTGTATACTGGCCGGACTCTCCTTTTTCCGAATATGGGTGATTTTTTAATACCTCTATGCCTTCGCCTCCTCCGGTTTCATTCTTGCTAGCTTCTGCCACAGCCCATAGTTGTGCAACTTGATACTGCAGGACCAACATACATGGAAACATGATTAACCATCTAGGCTTACAATGCAAAACATTCGGCAACCTATTGAGCTCAATTTAGTGAAAGGTGGATACTTTACTTTCTGAAACAGTACATCATGTACACGTATATATTCCTCTTTTTTTTTGGTGTGGGGGTCAAATGAAAATGGAACGTCATTTAAAAGGAAAATTAAGTTAATCTAATAGGGATTTTCCACTGATTTCCTGGGAGAAACTAAATATTAGGGTAAAAACTGATTTTTTTTTTTCCTCGGTGGAATAACCCTAATGGAATCTGTTTTTTTAGGGGGTGGGAAGGTTGAATCCCTCTCCTCAGATATTGGCAAAAGAGACTTATGAAATTAAGTACATGTATGTATGCAAATACAATGTACATGTACCTGTACCTACATGTGTGTACATGAATGATGATTAATGGTGCAAAACATTCTAATCAACCAAATGGTTTTTGTTATGATGCATCAGACATGCCACACTGTGTTCTGTATGAAACAGTTTACACCAACTATTGGGAAAAAGTGCATTATGGGAGAGTACTCCAATTTGTATGCATTTGGTGTCAAAATGTGACTTAGACAACCGAAAAATTCAGAAAGGTTCTGCACAACAAAATGCACTGTGACACTGTCGCAAAAACACATCAAAGGGGCGGATTCCAACATCCCTCCCAGGGATAATTACATGTCTAATTATCATTTCCTGAATCACATGTGCATTGCACTTTGTGTTCCAACTGATCTTCTTTTTGTGGGGGGAGGGGGAACTCTAGCGGAGAAAATGGTTACAAAGCAACTCATTTTGCACAGTGGGTCACACACATGTAACAAAGAATCAAAATTACTATCAATGTATAACAAATAGGCAACCCCCTCATCACCCATTGAAAAATGTTACCCTCCCATTGGCCTATTGACCCATATTATTACACATGTATTTCTAGATGGCCACTTATAAGGTGCATGTACAGTACAAAAATGTATGTACATGTATCAGAGAGAGGGGTCATAGTTTGACCTAAGAGTCCCAGCACTAGTTGAAAGGCAAGGAAAGTGTCATTCTGCCAACAAGACAAACTTCATAATCAGTATACATTTTTTTAATACACAATGTACACGTATACAATGTAGCAAGTACATACATGTACATTGTACATACATGTAGACTACATTTTGGAACCCAACCTTAGCTACATGTCAGGGCTTGAAATTAACGACGGCCATGACGGCCAGTGCCGTCGTTGCCTTCTTACTGGCCGAGGTGCCCCACACAAAATCTCCGTCTTCACGGCCAGTTTTGCCTTGCCCCAAATTTACCTTGGCCGTCGTGCCCTTTTTGCAAAAACACAGCCAATACAAGTACAATCCTTCATATCATTTGTTTTTTCGATGTCATGCCAGCCCTTCATAAAATCTCGCTGCACAACACGTTGGCGATCGCGCGTACAGAATCACAGTACATGCACACAAACTATTAATCTGGTCCAGTTTCAGAGTGTGCCGATACTTTAAGCATCAACACCCCCACCGCAAGATTAAATGTGTGTATTCGTACGTACACACAAAGCAGCAGGAGTATGTACATGTACGGCAACGTTTACGTGCAGTCAACTGACTTTCTTTTTCTCAGTACTTGCACGTGTGCGCCTCACAATACACATCGATGTTCGTGTACGAGGAAACGCGCTCTTGTAGGCGGCGCTATGAAGCACGCCTTCGGCGCGCTACATACATACAGTAACTTCATGAACTTTGGTCACAACACGCGGTGTTCCGATTGTCAAAAGTTTTGATGAATAATTAGGCCCAAAAAATCGATAGAGAAAGAAGATTTCTGCACGTTAATTCACAGAACTTGATCTATTTTGTCTGTGTATGCATTTTCCGTGTTCATGAATTTATTTCGAGGTTGTACCGCTTGTACACCGCAGCGTGTTTCCCCGACATTTCCTGCCGCAACACGAGGTTTCGCCCGCCACACAAAGTGCATCACGCACGCTTACCACCGTACGATAAACCATGGAGAAATGTATTTCTCCATGACGGACAGTGTTGGCCAGTTTCCCATC
The DNA here is from genome assembly GCA_037893225.1 of Hippasteria phrygiana. Classification (NCBI taxonomy): domain Eukaryota; kingdom Metazoa; phylum Echinodermata; class Asteroidea; order Valvatida; family Goniasteridae; genus Hippasteria; species Hippasteria phrygiana. The sequence goes on from JAZGUH010000331.1 coordinate 233,030, forward strand.
GTGGTTAGCGTTATGGTTAGCATTATGGTTAGCGTTGTGCATAGTGATGTGTACGACCTAAATTCTCCATGATTTTTAAGAATTATCGACCGTAAATATTTTTGACATTAATTAAGGCAAGTTTTGATAAATATTTTTGGCAATTTTTTGTTATAGCTTTCGTAGCGTAAACGGAAATAGTTTAGGCTGAAATTCACATATATTTGAATACCCATGTGATCGGAAGCAGTATGTTTTTGGCCTCATAGTCTTACTCTTACTCTTAGTTAAATACGTTTTGAATGGAAAAAAATCAACAGTGCCGCGCCCTCCGTGCCCTTTCTGCAGATATAATTTGGCCTTGGTGCCCTACTTACTGGCCTTGGTGCCCTCCATAATTTTGCTTTATTCAAGGCCAAAGTGGCCTTGCCCTAAAAATTACCAAATTCAAGGCCTGACATGTACATGTGGATACAAAACTAAGATGTCAACTTATGTATGAATGAGACAGCTGTGGAAAATGGTACATGTAACTCATGCTACGCTGATAAGACATACCAAACATTTACTCATTTTTATTCTGATTGTGTTGTAAAACAAAAACCAAGTACATGTAGCTTAATTGATTGTAAACAAGTAATACATGTACCTCTCATAGTTTTACTACATGTACTGTATGACTAAAAACATGGCAACTCGTGCTACGGTAACTCATGCTACAGTTTGTCCAGCCGTATGCACAATGGGTTCTACAATGTACATGTACTTAGTTTTTTGTTAGTAATTCCTCAACAATGGGTAAAATAATCAATTAAACCAGTCTAATTTACACAATACACCAAATTAATGTGTGAAAAATAAAACTGCTGAAGGGCTCACCTTACATGTATTTGTCAATACTGCAAAGAGTAAATAATACTGATTTTTTAAAGATGTTTCACCACTTCAGATGTTGATATTAACATTGTTATTGTTGGGAGCAAAAAGCGTTGAACAGAAGGAAGTTTTGTATCCATGCAGGGGGCAATTTCATGGCACTGCTATAAGCACATTATTTTCTGCTAATTGCCTTCGCCAGGCGATGTGCCAGGCGATGTCTTCATACATTGTACAACAGATGGCATGTGTATGCAAGGTGATTTAATTTCCAAGAGTCGGTGGGAAAACATTCCCAGGCTTACTACTAATGCACACGTTGTCATGATGTCTAAACACATGTTAGGAAGGGTACATAAATATATCCGTATAATAAACAAAAGTAGTTTTCAATTTGTTCAACTCAATCGGGGTAAAAAATAGGCTGTTACATGTAGCATGGATAAATATGCAGTGTCTCAATGACAGATCAATGTCTTGGACTAAAAGACCCGGATTCTCCACCAAAAAGAATAAAAAATGTAACCTGGAAAAATGGCACACTGTGATAGAACAAAATAAACTAAAGAAACTAACTGAAAATGGGGATCTCGCTTGCCAATAAAACAGAAAAGAAAACTTCAAAAAACTACCAAAGGGTCGAGTAGGGAAGAGGCGCGAGAATTCTAATGAATAGAGACAGAAACGGCTGGGATTTGGTTCAACAAAAAAATAACTATTCCAAAAAATTTATTGACTCGAAAAAATGAAGATTAAGATATGTCATGAAATAACCAAAAAGCTACTTCAATGAAACTGTAGGTGAAATTAGGATCAAATTCAAAGTTTGCGACAATAAAACAACTAGGTTTCCATACAATTGAAGCTGGGTAAATACAAGTGAAAGTTCCAAGAGCAAATTATTTTGGAAACAAAAGGAACAATCAAAACAATTAAGTCAACGAACCTTGAGTCAAAAATACAACTTTTGTTTATGAAGCTCGAAACTAAAAAATATAAAACCCAGGAAATATTAAAAAAAAAGAACTCCTGAGAAGATATTTTAAATCCAGCAACAACAACGATATTGTTGTACCTTAAAACTCTAACTTAAAAAACAAAAGCTTAAAAACCAAAACCCTAAAAAACACTAAAAACCAACACAGTACCCCAGAGGGTTGCAAATCGAGTACACAATAGTTTCAACAACCGAATAAATCAGCAGGCAAGTCCAGGGCAGAACACAGATTCAGAACATGATCGAGGTGTGTACTCTTTGCTGCCGGCCTGCAATCTGAGTCAGAGGGCCTTAGCACATGGCCTAAAATCAAAGGGCCCTTTGTTCTAAAGTGGGGGTGGTTGCAAAACACACGGTGTTACTTTACCAGGGAGGAAATTCTTTCAAGAAAATTATTTTCCAGAGGGGAAACCCCAAAAAAGATGGAAAAGTCAAAACACAAAATACAGTAGGAATTTATCCCCTTTACACTTTCACCAACATGACCAAATAATCAAAACCCACAATATCCTACAATGTATGTACATGTACTATAATGTACATGTAGTAAATACCAGTGTGTAAAGTTTGTTTTGGATACATGTACATGTATTCCAGGTTTCAGCTAAGATTTGTTGGCTTTTCCAAACATTTGGGAAAAGGCTTTGTTTTGTTCTGATTTTTGTTTTCTTCTACGTTCTTATTTTAGTTCTAACCCCAAATCCCATAGACTTTGTAAACAAATTTTGTACGCGGCACTTTGGTCACTAAACAACATCAGATCTTAATCAGACTTCACACAAAGATAGAGCTAACCTGAAATTGTATGCCGAAGAGTGATGACGTCATCACATGTCACGTGACGTCATCTTAACCCCTTGCGTAAGGATGACGCCATATGGCGTCAAAAAAAGTGCCACCAGGCCGGATGACGCCATTTGCCGCCTTTGTACAGTTTCAATCCATTGTTGGATTATTGTTTATGTTACGGTTGACTGCACAAACACATTGTAGCGGTTCACTTATCTGCCAGAACTGCCGCGACACCCCGACGTCTCCCGTAAAAACTGTACTCAAGGGGTTAAATTTAAGGTGCAATGATCAAGGGCCCATATCTAGAGAACCTTAGGTCCTATTTCATTGAATCTTGCTATGATGGTAGGTAGGCATGTGTTATAGATGAAAAATGACGTGATGTCATGATGACGGCATCACACGATTTTATAGCATTTTAAAAGTTTTTGGACCTTAAAGCCATATCTTATCAACAGAACATATGCTAATTTCAAAATTCTTTCTGTAATAGGTTTGGTAGGTCATACATACTTACATATATGCGAAAAATGTGTGACGTCATGATGACGTCATCAAAAATGTGCTTTTTTGCAGCACATATTGGTGGGTACATGTAGGTAGATATTGTCACTAGCATGCAAAATCCGAAGTGACGTCATGATGATGTCATCGGCTGATTTTTTATGAATTTTTAAATGTTTCAAATTTCATTGTACTCTCAAAATTTGGCACTTTTTCGAATGCAATGAACTTCAGACTTGGCATATGCGTTGACTATCTACTTGAGATGTGTGCCGAAGAGTAACGTAATGATGACGTCATCACATGTCACGTGATGTCCTCTTAAAGGTGCATTTTTCAAGGGCCCATATCTAGAGAACCGTATGTCCGATTTGATTGAAACTTGCCTATGCTGGTAGGTAGGCATGTGTTATACATGTAGATAAAAAATGACGTGAAGTCATGATGACGTCATCACACCATTTTATAGCATTTTTTTTGTTTTTGGACCTTAAAGCCATATCTCATTAGCAGAACATACTAATTTCAAATTTTTTGTTGTAATACATAGGTTTGGCACATGTAGGTCATACGTACTTAAATATAAATGCGAAAAATGTGTGACGTCATGATGACGTCATCAAAAATTTGTTTTTTTTAAACACACAAGGGTTCGTCCGATCGTCACGAACATTTTTGGGCAGGTAGATATTGTCACTAGCATACAAAATCCGAAGTGAGTGGCTATTCCATAGACTAAGCACTCGCCGGTAACCGTTTCCTGCCCTCCTTTTAGAGGAAAACAGAGAGTTGGAAATGACACACAAAACAGGTAGAATACAGCAAAATGTGAAAATTGAGATTATGGTATTTCCCGATAGTACCGTAATTTTCGGAATATAGGCCGCGGCTTATACGTTGATTCTCACGCTGAAAAATGTCCCTGCGGCTTATACTCCGGGCGGCTTATACGGCAACATTAGAAGAATAAAATCAGTCACAGAAGCCGCGCCTCAGCGCAGCCCGGGCCACGCATGCAGGCGGTGCTCCGGGCCAGACAGTCACGTGTTGGAAATAAAGGAAACCAGTCCAGAGGGACCGAAAAGACTTGCAAATGTACCGTAAGTACCGTTCACACCTCACATATCGTGTGGTGCGTCTGTTCGTTTTTGTCTGTTTTATCGTTGTGTAATCCATGTTGTTTATTATTTCACTGGTTAATGTAGGGTCCGGCTATCAGAATTTTCAATAATCGACATGATCGATACAGCGGAGGTCCAACATCGATTATATTCGATGTCAAAATGTCAAAATTCTGGGACTAAACGAAGCGCTAGTCAACTATTATTAGTATAAGGATCATGATAAACACATACCTCCACCGCTTTGAGGCTTAATCTATCGCATCTGCGGTCTGCGAATGTGACAAAAAAATGCAAGTTGTGTACGTATTAAAGCCTACAATAATTGTAGGCTTTAATACGTACACGGAACTTCCATTTCCAGCGTCCTCTAAAGTAAGCAAAATATTGTTGCAATGTTTTGTCGCCACATCTTTGCGGAAAAGTCATGTACTTCCGGGGCGCGGGTACCAGTATTATCCGTAGTAACAAAATCGCGCGCGGGCACCATGCAACGTGTTCATTTTCACATTAGGAGAATTTTGACCGAAATATTACAATCCATTGCAATCCGCTGAAATCTTTCAGTAAAATATATTCATCTATCTGCATATATATTTATTATTCATCAATTGTCATTCTGGCGATTTAATTTCGTCCTCGTATGTTCCCTGAAGTGGAGAAAAATCCAGACAAAAATCATCTTTCGTTTACAGCAAAACGAATTATTTTCTTCAGATCTAATGAGCGTGCCTAGTTTTGGATTGCACCAAATATGCTACGAGGGATGTTGTTGAATTTCCGAAAACATTGTCGAGTGGAGTAAATGATAATGTGGGAAATAAAAATCATATTTGTGTTTGAAAAAGAAGTTACTTACTTCCAGGCTTATTTGCTTTATATCAAATTTAAAGAAAAATTACTTTTATACTGAAATCTTAAGCTGAAACCAATAAACATCCCTTTGCATGAATTAGCAAGGCCCCAAATTTATGAATGGTTGCCAGCACGTACATGTAAGCGTGCAACAAAATCTACTTGGCCAATCAAAACAACGACTAGCGACACGTGCTCATACATGATGCATAATGCATAAGGAATTTCCTTTGCGATGCCTGTGAAAATAGACATGCCCGCCGTTGCTCGGCGGAGTAGACTGTATATTATCGCGGTACTGGAAGTGGTTTTTACAATGATCTCAACTTTTTTATTCATAGTTAATGTTTGACCAAAACATCCCCTGAATAAAGTTTATTTTCTCCGTCAAGTTCAAGTTGATTAAAGACGATTAGGCCTGCAGGATGATTTCTTAACACCCTGTCCCCCCCGGAAGGCGATAAAATTCACTGAGACAAGTCTACTGATTGACGATTGGGGGCGCTATTCACTTTACACGGTGCGTCGTTACGCGTTATATTTTTTACCGCACTGTCATTTTGCTCTCGTAAAAGTTTTTACGATTTCGAGGTGGAAATATCGTCCTTCGGCGTCATTTTGCATTTGTAGCTGTAGAATGGGAACCAGACAATAGAACTTCCATGGACAGACCACCATTGAGGATTTATGTTAAAATAAAGACGGTACTTTTTAGCAGACACGGTGAGGCAAAATGTACAAGTTTTGAAAAACGTGAATTTATTAAAAATCATTAAAAGTCCCGACACAACATTTTATAATCGTCATTTTTATACAACTTAGCAGGAAGTCCTTAATGCCTGATGAACTGGATAAACAATCGCCATACGGTTGGCAACGCAAAAAAAGGAGTAATTTCCGATGCCGCGATAATAAGAGTTGCCGCGATACTTAATAGGGAGTCCGACTAGTGCTTCAGCATGCAGCACGATGACTTGTGGTTGGACGTCGTCAGCGCCGCGGTGCGGCTTATACACCGGTGTGGCTAATACGCCAACTTTAAATCTTATTTTACAGATTTTTGCATGCTGCGGCTTATACTCCGCGCGGCCTATATTCCGAAAATTACGGTACAGGCTCAAAGCTGTAATTTCATGTGTTGTGTTTTGCTGTACTTATTCACAGCCCATCCTTTTGAAGTTGTGAAGGCCGGTTCATAATACTTCATGCGAATGCGAATGCGAATGCGAATGCGAATGCGAATGCGAAGTGAATTTGATGTCATCGCGGCGACGATTCACACACGCAAGTTAAATGTGTTAAACTTTTGCAAATTTGCAGCGAATATTTGGTGTTGACGTAATAATTTCACTTTCAAGTATGAACCGGCCTTTAGAGTGATGACCACTTGTCAGACAATGAGGGAAATGAAGCTTGCAGTCAGTGAAACATGACATACATTGTACATACTCTCGACTCAGCCCAATAAATCACCCAACATGTACATGTAAATGTACATTGTACATACATGTACACATTTGTACATGTACATGTAGCAGCCACCTTTTTAAATGTTCTATTGCCATTGTTTTTCAACTTTTTGTTGCAAATCTGCCGGAAGGTATTTTAGTGCAGCATGATTCAGCTGCTACACTCATAAATTAAAAAACATAAAAACAGATTTGTTATGTTTCTGTAAATTTTGAGCGTACACACATGTAGCACTGATGGTCCAAGTAAAAATGTGTAATGTTGTGTGTAATCCTCTCACATAATAATTTACACATTTTTCCAGATCCCTGTAATTTGTCTAGCCCTCTGCCTATGTCATGACAATGTACATTTGTACGTGAATGGAAGTGGTTATGATATGAAGTCATGCCCAACTGGAATTCTGTCTGCATCAGTTGGGTTGTGATCATTTGCAAGCCATCCTTCCGTGATACCTACATGTACGTACCAGGGTTGATTAAAATCATGATTTTTTTTAATCAGATTTTTTTAATTTAAATCGATTTTTTTTATTTTTTTTACCATTTTTTTTACCATTGGCATAAAACATTTGTTTCAAATAAGTCAATTTAAATTACCATCATTTAAAGTCTTAATAACCACACACAATTGTCCGAGGACAATGCTTTGTGTTTCCTATTGTTCCTTTAATATAACCAACCCCTAAGACTAAGCACGTATCCTTACGTTCGAGGACCGATTTCAACAAAAGACTACGTTCGAGGACTGAAAGGTTTCTTTGTGTGTCCGTTCTCTTGTCCTCGAAGATACAGTGCACGTACATGAAATCAGTACTGAAATCCCTTTCATTGATCATATTCTTCTCTAGAATACAAAGTTTGTCTTAAAATCACCATCATATTGCACATTTCTCATCCAATTTGATAACAGGAACCCTCCTCCTCTCTACACACAACCATGGTGGAATAAAACTATTTAATGCAGCCACTATATTTGTTTAACGTACTGTCCTTATTTTGATCCTGTGAAAGTTTTACGATTTTTGCGGTGGAAATATTGTCCTTCGGCGTCATTTTGCACTTGCAGCTGTAGAATGGGAACCAGACAATGGAACTTTCAATGGACAGAGCACCATTGAAGATTTAGGCCTATGTTAAAACATAGATGGTTTAGCAAAGAACGATGAGGGAGGGTGAGGGAGGGTGGGGGAGTGGAAGGGGAGTTGGGGGTGGGGGTGGGGGGTGGGGGGTGGGGGATAGGGGGTAGGGGGTAGGGGAGTGGGGGAGAGAAGGGGTGGGGGAGGGGGAGGGTCGGGGAAGAGAAGGGGGAGGGTCGGGGAAGAGAAGGGGGAGGGTCAATCAGGTCGGGGTGTATCAATTGATAGGCGCATTACAACATGCATCAGTTATTTAAACCTATATGTACATGTAAGAGAGGAATACTGTATCATACACGTATGCAGGTAGTACATTACACACACAATGTACTTCAGAATCATATGCATTGTACACAAGATAAATGTAGTACACGTTTCAGGAAACTGCCCTTATGTATATCCCTTTAGAGTAAGTATAAGCGATTTAAAGTTAATGAAACTGGTCAGGTTTGAATAACAGAAATTGTTTTTACATTAAAAAAATAACAGAAATTAAAAACAAATCAAAACGTGATTTTTATTAGTGATTTTTTTCCAGTAATTTAAATCATGATTTAAATCAATGATTTAAATCGAGTGATTTAAATCAAACAACCCTGCTACACGTACCCAGTATCAAACAAATCCTGTAAATGGACTTGTGCTTCCTTGCCCTCAAGCTGTGTAGGTAAATGCATGCAGTATTTGTGCAAAATTACATTATGAACACTGGCTAATTAAAACAGTAATGTGATTAATTAATGTGTTCAGCATCTGCATAAAGTATGGTACATGATACACATGACAATGTACATGTACATGTTGTAGTACTGACCTGTGAATATTTTAAGCACAAACATTTGCATTTAACCTAGATGCATAACCTGCATTGGTTGCATGCCCTAGACTTTGGATACCCTGCACGATATGGGGGGAAAGGGTACCCCCCTTTTAATTATCCCTATACCCTAAGCACACTCCAGATTATTGTTATCTAACACATCCCACTAGATTTCTGAATAGAATTCCTGAGATTCCGGGAACACAATGACCAACACAAAAGAGGGGGTCCCTTTTCCCCCATATCGCGCTTCATATGAGGCTTCATGTGAGGCTTCATGTGAGGCTTCATGTGAGGCTTCATGTGAGGCTTCATGTGAGGCTTCATGTGAGGCTTCATGTGAGGCTTCATGTGAGGCTTCATGTGAGGCTTCATGTGAGGCTTCATGTGAGGCTTCATGTGAGGCTTCATGTGAGGCTTCATGTGAGGCTTCATGTGAGACTTTGACCAGCCTTGCCCACCCTTGGAAGCCACTGTTGCCATGGGTTATGCAATGATTACTCATGGTAATCCTAGCCAGCCATCCAGTCTGGTTCATAATGTCATGCATGTAGTCAGTCATTATGAATCCATTTCAGCTTGTGTACATGCACATGCTCATACATGTATACTTTAATTGGAATATACATGTAGTTTATCACCAATATAAAATAACAATTTTTTTACAATTACATTTTGATGCATATTATATTTGTTTGCATATTATATTTTTAAATCCACTTGAAAATGCAGTTGGTACGAGAGAGTACAAAGTAAATTATTTATAAGTATTAGAGGTTTAAAGGACAGAAACTTTAAACCTCCATCCACAAAAATGTGACACTTGACACTACTACATGTAAGCGCAGTAACTTTTCTACTAAAATAGCAACAGAGTCCTATCTGTACTTGCATATATTTTTTTCGAATATTCGAACCGGGAAAAAGGTGTTCGAATATTCGGTTGTTCGAATATTCGGTTGTTCGAATATTCGGTTGTTCGAATATTCGGTTGTTCGAATATTCGGTTGTTCGAATATTCGGTTGTTCGAATATTCGGTTGTTCCAATATTCGGTTGTTCCAATATTCGGTTGTTCCAATATTCGGTTGTTCCAATATTCGGTTGTTCCAATATTCGGTTGTTCCAATATTCGGTTGTTCCAATATTCGGTTGTTCCAATATTCGGTTGTTCCAATATTCGGTTGTTCCAATATTCGGTTGTTCCAATATTCGGTTGTTCCAATATTCGGTTGTTCCAATATTCGGTTGTTCCAATATTCGGTTGTTCCAATATTCGGTTGTTCCAATATTCGGTTGTTCCAATATTCGGTTGTTCCAATATTCGGTTGTTCCAATATTCGGTTGTTCCAATATTCGGTTGTTCCAATATTCGGTTGTTCCAATATTCGGTTGTTCCAATATTCGGTTGTTCCAATATTCGGTGGTCCAGGGGCAGCGGCCAGGTGGTGGTCCAGGGGGCGAAGCCCCCTGAAGCTCCTGGGTTTTAGCTTATTTGATACCTGTTGATCTGTTTTGGAAGATCAATTTCATACATGCAATAAAAGCAGTTGTACAAGATTAAGAAATCAAAGTAACCATCTGAATAATTTCATACATTTTATTTTTTTCTCAAACAAGATTGCAAAATTAAAGCAAACCTGACCTGTCTTCTTGTATCAGCTCTCTGGTTTTTAGTTCACATTATATGCGGTGCTTATCGTACTTGCCTGCTGTACCAATGCTTTACATACATGTATTGTACATGTAGCTCCACAACTGCCGTACTTGATGGGAATACAACACCACTCACACCATGCTTCTCCGGGAGTATGTAAAGCTTACTGAGGCAGTCGGCGAACATGTGTTCTTCTGATTTTTCTAGTAAAATTGTGTCACACCATGACAAATTCCATTTGTTTCTTACTGATTTGTCGATCTCCTTCGGATCGGCAGTTCCGCACTCAATGAACTTGAAGGAAGTTGCCATGATATCGCACACAGCTACACGCATGCCGCACCGCGCTGCAGATTCGTAGAAAGATCGCACACGGTATCGTTTGTACACTGAACTATGAAACGTGATGACGTCATTAAATTTGCCTATGGGGAAGAGCGTCCCTAGCGTTAGGTAGGTAAACGCTTGTGAGGCTACAGTATGTACATGTCACGTTAAGTGCACCTACATGTACCTAACGCTAGGTGCGCCCTTCTCCATCATGACTTTTTACAGCAGATTGTATGTCCCGACCAACGATTGTTGACCGAGCGAGCACCAATTTTGGTTCCTAGGGGTTTCCGTGCATGTAGTAATCATAGTTACATGTATATTAGAGATGGTAGTAATCGTTACGTACATGTGTATGTGTTTCAATGAGCCTCGTACATCACGTAAACATGTTATATTGTGTACGACTTTATTGAAGCGGAAAATAAAACGATGTCTCAACTCAGAAATTTCACTCGGAATAAAGGGGGATTTTCAGCTTCAGAGTGGTAATCCAACATTACCCTCTTACAACTCAACCCCCCCACCCCAAATTTTATTTCAAATTTACATTGAACTTATGAAGACCACAAATTTGGAGGGAAAAAAAACAGAATTCCGTTTAAAACCGGAAGATTCTCATGCTTGATGACATCACTAATAAAATGGCATTACACGGTCAGTATGCAAACACAAACACATACAGTGAAATCTCGATAAGTCGAACCTCAGGGGAATGGACTCCAATTTCGAGTTAAGCAGAGTTTCGAGTTACAAAAGGTGCCCCTTTTCCCCAAAGATTATGTACGTGAATACCAAGCGAATCTCCAATGTAACGGCCATGAAATAGAGCACGAAATCATCACATTTTTAGGTGATCTTTGCTTTGCTTTCAGCCATTGCAGGTCTCCCCCTTTAGTGTGAGGGAATAGTCCGACAAGAGACAATAAAACAGGCCTGTTTCATCGAGTTAAAGATGTTTCTTCCGGCAAAACATTGGGCAGTCCATTGCGTAGCCATTCGTCTGTCATCTCTCGAGATGGAATGCGCCATCTCTCGAGACGGAATGCGTGCTCTCTCGAGACGGCATGCGCCCTCTCTCGATCGAGAAAACGATCCTGTATGGCACGGCGGGGCTGCGTGCCTTGAAACGATCAAGCCACCCGCAATACGTCACTGCAGCAAGCACGTGCAACTGTGTGATTGGTCAGCATGCAGTTCACTTTCATTGCCAACTTCATCGTGGTTGCGTGCAGTACTGGGCGCATGTCTTCAAAGGATTGCGGCAACCGTTGGGGCCGCTTTGCATCTTCGGCCTTCCTGCACAGGTCACCTGCGGTATGCCTTGATCATTGTAAGTTGCACCGCAATGAAAAGGCTGCTCCAACGATACTACGGACGCTAATTGCCCCTTTGTTGCTTTTCTATAGCTGAGTTTGGGTTTATTGAATGTGATCGTGGGAGATTTCTTAACTTGACAAAAGGATTTGTTTCTTCCGTGGCCTAATTACGCAAGTTTATTTCTGCACCTGGGGATTTTGAGTTCGGTCCGAAATTTCGAGTTAGCGTTGGCATGTTTATATTTTATGATTTGCTATTCTTTTGAGGGGAATAAATGTTTACTTCGAGTTAAACAGGTTTTCGAGGTAACCGGTTTTGACTTATCAAGATTTCACTGTACATGACATGTACATGTACATTGTACTGTATCACAAATTCAATCTGTGCGGCAACTGTTGAGGGTTCTGCCTGGCCTACATGTACATGTAGCAGCACATACACATATTAAGGGTGGCCAGAAAAACATGTACAGTTATGTGTGCGTACTCCTGGCCGGTATTTCCGATAGAGGGTGGGGCGGAGCACCGGACAAGTGAGTGGGCATGCAGGCTGTAGATGCTGGTACATGTACATGTACATGTATGCGGAGATTTTGAGGGTGGTGCGGCCAAGGTACATGTACATGTACAATGTATGTATTTTACACGGAGTGTGAATGAAAAGCCCCATCCATTTAAGAACAATATAGTTCACCAAACTACATGTATTCACTGCGAAACCCAAACCAGACAGCTGAATGATGAGTAGAGCAGTACAATACACGTAAACAGGCCCATTGACCACATGGGCCTACATTGTGGGTCATGCGGCTTTGTGGCTTTAGACGTCAACCGGCCCAGTTGCCTTGACTCACAACGCAGCTGTAGCCGTCATCCGGGTTCAAAGATTTAAAGGACACAACATTGGTGATGTCAACAATGGCCGAGACTGAGCAAAATAAACATGCCAATTTATGCGCGTTTGTAACCTACATCACATATGTTTCCTCCGCCAACTTAGTTTTGCTCATTGTGCAGATCTACAGTTTACCCTTTGTGCTGTACAAGTGACGTCTCAAGATCAGTTTCTTTTTTTAAGCAATGAGGTGCTAAGTTTGCATTTGATAGGCATAATGGTGTTGCGTAATTGAATTGCACATTAGCCTTTTACAAGCAGTGATATTCGTTGATTTCCTCTGTTGCTGTCATACTTTTCATGAGATTCTTTGGAAGCGGGGTTTTTACAAGAATGCGAATCCCATGGAAGTGAAGCTAACGACTAACTTGAAACCTTCCTGGTGATTATTAGTGTGCAATACTTTTATTTTGGTGAGATTCACGAGTTCAAACCCGGTGTAGGTTGTGCTTCGTTTCTGTAGCAGCAATTGATTAACTGAACCAGCGATCCCGGTGATTTTCGAATAGTGCATAATTCAATAGCTTTTAATCATATCGATACCAATCACTATAGAAATATGCCAAGAATCGATACTATCTACTTCCGACTTTACCCGACAATGTTACAAAGAAATCAATAAATATTACTTTAAAAAAACTTTGTACGCCTGATTTTATTATGTGTGTCTTGGGAAACTTCTTGTGCACATATATTTCTGGGGTACATCTGACAGAAAAACCCGGAAGAGATAGTTTGAATGGTTCGTATTGTCATAGCGTTTGTACAGTAATTTGGCAACACGTCTAGTACAATGTAGCAGCCCGATGTAAGACTACATTGTATCTCACTGACATTATTATCAATGGCTACGGCTCTTCACCGTAGCTGCTATACTGAATGTTTTAGTGGAGCCCTTAATTAATGATAAGGCCAAAAAAATAGTTCTGCTTCCAGTTGCCCTACCTACATGTACATGTACCCCCTATTTTAACGGCCCCGACACTAATTTTTTTCAGGAAAAAGTGAAAAAAACAAAAAACATAAATGCTGTAAATACTACCCTTAAGCCTTGACTACATGTACATGTAGACATCTACGATCAGCACACAAAAAACATGCCAATTTTTTTCTTCAAATGCCATGTAATCGGAAGCAGAACTATTTTTGTTTTGCCTAATTGTAGTCAAGTTCCACTGAAATTATATGTGGCAAGATGACAGATGTGCAGGGAGCCCATTCCATTTTTGTTCTATGTTCAAATTCTCCCATGTACACGTTACTACATGTATGTGAATTATTACACGCAATGTAATTTCCATTTATTTATTTATGAATTTATTTATTTATTTTAAAAGGATGTTTCAGGACTCTGATGTTAGACATTGTACCAACATTTCCACTGTAGTACTGTACATGTACATACATTGTACACATGTACAAAGTTTGATAAAAGTTAAAGCAGTGCTCACCAAGAATATTGGAGCTGAATTTTCGGCCTGACTAGGCCTTCATCGGAGCTGGGAGTTGGACAGATGTGTTTGTCCAACTCCCAGCTCCGATGAAGGCCTAGTCAGGCCGAAAATTCAGCTCCAATATTCTTGGTGAGCACTGCTTTAACTTTTATCAAACCTTGTACTTTTCATCAGTGCTACGCAGTTCTGCTTTATTGTACACATGTACATGTACATGTACATAGAGTATCAACAGGGATAGAGTTACCAGTCATTTAAATCTACTTTCAATTTGTTTCACAAGTATGAACACTTAATAAGGAAGAAAATGAAAAATAAGTTCCAAGTACTAATTTCAGGGGAGGATGGGGGGCTTGAAAAAATAGTACCATCTGTACTGCCCCGAACATGTTGATAATTTTAGAGGATTATCGTTTAAATTACTAAAATTTACAAAATTATTAACCCTCCCTCTCCAGGTGCCAAATTGGAGCCAACTACCCTACATGTGTTTTTGTATCTATCAAAACCTATCGAGTGACAGGTTGAGACACACAAGCTGTGGGAGAGGAGAGGATTTGGTTTTTTGATAGGTTGTAATAGTTAAAATAATAGGAGGGGTAAATTGTTTGTTTAAATGTTTATTTCTTTTCCTATCATATTTTGTGTCAAGTTGCTTATTTTTATGCTTTATTCATTCCCAGCAAAACAAAACAAAAAACAAAGATTTAACCCCTTGAGCACGGTATTTTACGGGAGACGTCAGGGTGCCGGCGGCGGCTCTGGCAGCCAAGCGAACCGCTACAATGTGTTTGTGCAGTCAAGCGTAACCTATACACAATAATCCAACAATGGATTGAAACTGCACAAACAGCAGTCAATGGCGTCATCCGGCCTGGTGGCACTGTTTAATCCAACAATGGATTGAAACTGCACAAACAGCGGCCAATTGCGTCATCCGGCCTGGTGGCACTGTTTTTTTCCGCCAAATTCCGTCATCCGTACACAAGGGGTTAAACACATGTACATGTATTTTCGCCTATTCCTGGATTAATGTGCCAGGAATTGTGTGCCTTACCTCTTCTACTGTGATTGGGAGAACAATCCGGCTGGATAAAAAAAGAAACAAACATATAAGGTCAGAATTCAAATCTTTGTCAAAAATGTAAGTTAACTACATATACATGTACTTCCTACTACCAGAATCAATGCATGTTAGTGTTACATGCTGGACGTTCTATCTTTTCTAAAGTAATTACATGTATAGTCCCCAGGTTTCCTGTTACTGTATGAGCACTTCAATGAGATGTTGATACATGTACATGTATGTCCTGGAAGTCTGGATGAAGATACCAGTGGGTCTTGTCCAGTATTCAATAAGTATACATTTATACATGTACAGGACATTCCGTAGAATTGGTAACATGGATTATGTTCATAACATACATGTATATGTATTTAACCCCTTGAGTCCGGGTGTTATAAGGGGGCGCTGTTGTACATGTATGCCAGGCAGGCTTGTGCAGCCAAGCGAAACAGACACAAGAGGATTGTGCAGCCAAGCGTAGCATACACAATAACAGACCAATGAATTGAACATGCAAAGAATGCGGTTATTGCCCTCAACCGGAGAGGTGGTAATTTTCAAACCACGGCTATAGACGTCAGCCTGGTTCAAGGGGTTAAAGATATACATACATTGTACATCAGGCAGTCAGGCCATTGGAAATGTTTATGCTGTGGTTTGTCAATGGCGTTACGGCGCCCTCTGTCGAAAGCAAACGATGTCAAACTTTGGAGTGGTGAATCCTGTAGTCTTCGTTAGCGATATTCTCGTAAAATGTCAACATTTAAAGGACATTTCAAGGAACTGAACCTAGCCTACGTGCACATAGCCCTATCAAGATCATGCATGAAATGTTGTGGCAGAAAACAAGAGAGTTATGGATCATGAAAATAATTGAACATTTTCTTCCACAGCAGTTTTAATGCATCTCTCTGTAAGGTTTGTGAAAACCTTACAGTTCTAGAAATATACTAAAACTATTAAAACCACTTTAAACATTCTTGTCCACCATGTCTCTTCCTTCTTTTTTATCTTTGAACAGTTGGAAAAACCTACGTTTGTCAGATATTTTTTAAAGAATGGCAGCCATCTTGAAACTAAAAAATAAAAAGCCCCCCCCCCCCCTTCCTTTTAAAAAAAAAACTGGACGCTAAACATGTTTTTTTTACTTAGCCTTAAAAGTTTATTACATGTAGGCCTATCCAATTCTGATCTCAAATGGATGGTTATTTTCCAAGATTTTGCTGTTCCTGGCAGATTTTGGTGGGGCATTAACCCTAACCCTCCAGGGTATTTTGGCTAGAAACCCTGCCAGGCGCATCAGATTGCATACTTTGTCACATTGACTTGTGTGCAGAGTGCAGCAAAGTGAAGCTGTCACCACAGATGCACTGTGCTGCGTCTGGCAGGGTTAGGGTTAAAGTAAAATCTTTCCATATGGAAAGATTTTACTTTAATACCCCTACCAAAATCAGTCAGGAACAGCAAAATCTTACAAAATAACCAACCCTCCTTGATAACAACCGTCTAAACATGTGGCACAACCAGTTACATGTATTTCAAGATTTACATGTATGTCAGCAAAATCTGTAAAAAATGAGACAGAAATCAACATGAACACTTTGAGTTACCATACACTGTGCACATGCCAAGAACATCTAACACAGAAAACACAAACTTTCTTCCCCTATATTTCACGAAAATTTCCCAACAAAATTCTCAAATTTAAAGGTTGTGCCAAGTGTTTATAAGGGCTGTTGTCGTTGGCGATTTTTCTTGTTGACATGTCGGCAAAATAAAACTCTGACGTCGACAAATTGTCAACAAAAGCAAGTTCCGAGTCGGGTAAATAAATCACGCATTGACTACCGTAAAACTTTTCTGTTTATATACATGTAAATACTGAAATGCGTACATGAAGTCCGATTTCTTACCTTTATTATTTACTATAATATTTGTTGAATAAAAATCAATCAATTCCTGGTCATTTTGACGTTCATATTTTAAGGTAAAATAAATGTATTATTTAAAACAATAAACATTGTTCTTCGGCAAGCCCCAATCCCGTTCTTAGCAATGTTTCAATTTGGAATTATTACGGTCATGTATAAGCCAGGGCCGGCCATGCTCAGTAATGACCGGAAAATCCCCAGGCTATAAAAGTAGAACAGCTCGCACAAAAATCGGTTTGGACCACAAAGTTACAATGTATAACTCTATGGTTTGGACTGATCAAAAACACCAAATGCAATTGCATTCACGGACGCTACGGACCACAGGAACATACATTTGCTGTCATTTGCCGTTCTATTTTAGCTGGCAAAACCCATCCACAATCAGTGTACATGTACATGCAGCTCTAGCTCCACAGGCGTGCCGCGCCCGCCCACGGGTATGCATCATGCATGTTCGTTATCGGCCAATAGTAGGGCAATTGCGTGCACAATGGTTACATCATTGACCTGATATGGAACTTAAGGGCGTGGTTACTGGATGATTGGCACGCATAATACAGCAACCACGAATATAATGTACCAGTAGTGAGAATTTTGCAAAATCACCCCACTTCCAAACGCTGTACATGTAGATGTATACTGTACACAGTTGATCATTATTAAATTCTTCCAACGAGTTAAACAAATCCCCTCTTAGTTTGTTTGCACGATTACATGTTTAGTGCTTACAAAATTCATACTATGTGGAAATGGAGCATGCAACAAAATATGCATTCATTTTTATATCGTGTGGAAATAAAACACTTCCTTGGAAAGGTTTGAACTTAATTTCTGTTTCGTGTAGTGAAAGATAGGTCAAGAAAATGGTGGTGTCCGGGGAAACTCACGAGCTAAATACACCGCATGTAAGTCCGCGTTTTTAGACAAGAAAGCACATCATAACACATGGGTTGTTAATACATACTAGAACATTATAGTAAGCTAGGTCTCATATTAGTTTATGTGCAACTTGTAACAAAAAAATCAGCGTTTTATCGCACACAAATTGCGTGCGATGTTTTATATCTTTTTTGTCGACAATGAGTCATCTGTGTTGATTTGTCGGAAAACTGCCATTGTCGCCAACATTGTCAACAAAAGGCCTGTCCACAACAGCCCTAGTGTTTATACAATTCTGAACACAGATGGATAGTTATCTTCCAAGATTTGCTGTTCCTGACTGATTTCGTTAGGGGGTATTAAAGAAAACATGATTTAGGATTTATATTGCATTATTCCTGCTTAAAACAATAAAGTATTATCTTGACAATGATATTTTGTGTCCAGAGACAATTATTTCCCAGATTAAATATGAAAACAAAAATTTGAAAATGTTTGTCCAAGCTACTCCGCCCCCTGAATGGGACCCTCTTTAACATAAGTGTGTGACGTAGACAGAGGCACATTACAGATTCTGCTGCACGAGCCTGCATTGTGTGTAAATTGTACGTGTGTGTGCAGAACGGCGAAAATTCTTCGTCCAAAATCTAAGCAAAATATAGTGTTTTTCGGCCATGCCGACAATGTGTGTGACTGCTGGGTGCAGCAAAACAACGAAGGATGGAGTAAGCCTTCATTTATTTCCAACTGATGCGAAATATCGGAGAATTTGGACGGCGAAAGTGAAGGTGACAAGAGCGAAGTGGTCCGGCCCCAGCAGCTTCTCAGCGTGATGTAGCGACCACTTTGAGCCGTCGTGTTTCGATACTGGTATTTTCAAATCCTTTGGGATGACCATTAAAAATATGCTCAAGTCCACTGCCATCCCAACAAAGTTCCCAGATGTGAGTAAGGTACAGGCGAAAGCAGTTAAACGGCCCATTCCCCGAGGAGCCTTCGCTAAAAGGGAGAAAATCAGTGTAAGTTCAATGTTAGTTGTTGCAACTTACGAAATTGCAAGTGTAGACCTAGTGTGTATATACATGTACATGTATGATGTACATGTACATGGTCATTTACAGGTCCAGACTATCGAGTCGATCCATGAATTTTTGCACCTCGGTCTACGTCACGAACAGCGCCCTCAATTTGAGTCTCAACAAATTCCAAAAAGGGGGGGGTCAATTTTTGGGCGGCAAATAATCACAATAAAACTTCACTTGAACCAGTTTGGCTTTTAATTCACATTTAATACATATAAATGAATTTATTTATGAAAAAAATGTGATCCGGCCAGTTTGAGAAGCATGTTTCCTTTAAAGTTAAATCTTTCCTTCATATGCCTTATCTTGATAAGGCAAACAAAAAATATTGTTTGGTTGTCCTCAACCGCCCGCCCCTATTTTTTGGCCCGCGCCAAAATCTTTTTCTTATTTTTTTATATTAAATTTTATCCCAAAACTCGATTTGATTTCGCTGGTTGATTCGTTCCAATCTCGTTTCCATCTTTATTTTGTTATCTGTACTGCACAAACACGACCCTACCTTTTACTCCAGAGTTTGAAAGTTCATATTCTAGTATCAGTGTGTGACTTCACACCATAAATATCTCGATGGAAATACACGCGGTACAGAAATACACACATGTATAATGCACGAGGCTAAAATTTTATGAAAATCACATTTTGAGAAATAAACTTATAAATGAAAAAATAAAATCTCAATATTTTTCTAATTATGTTCTTGAATCACTCTATATATTAAAATTTAGTTTGGAATATTTGTTGCTGTATATTTACACAAACGATTAAATAATAAATATTCAAACCAAAACAATGCATCAACTGAACGTGTATCATAGAGCTATATTAAATGCATAGCAACAGGGGAAGCCAAGATGGCATCTAATACACACTCAGCATTCATTGCAAACTGGGTGTAAAAGTCTTGTTTAATTGTGTGTGCAGTATGGCTACCACATCAAAACTTTGTGAGGTTTTTGGGTCGAATGTTGAGCCAGCTCAAATACAGTTAAAACACACAAAGGTCGCGTCCACCAAAAAGTGGTCCATTGAGCCCCAGGAGACAGTGTCAGCACTGGCAGCCTTAGGGCTATGGTATGTGTTGTTCGGATGGAGTGAAGCACCCGGCGGCCATAGCTTAAGAGGCAGCCATATTACGTATATTAAACTGTTTATAGGCCTAACAACATTTGTGTGTTTGTTTACTTTGTGTATGGTTTGAAGATGGACTTCCGAGGAATGTTAAAAAAATAAATAAATAAAAATTAAAAATCCGCCCGCCCGCCCCCCACTGGCGGAGGGGTGTGGAGGACAACCAAACAATGTTTTTTTGGCCTAATGGCTATGTACACATACATGTAGGTTGGGTTCAATTCTTTGAAATGTCACTGGAAAAGGTGACATTTTTACGAAAGTTTTGCTTACCAAGACCACAGCCACTCGGCAGTTTCGAATCGTTTTTGTCGACTGAGGGTGCCCTAACACTCTTGATCAACCACAGTGCGGCTTTCATATCAATGCGTGAAGCAAAGAAAACAAAAATCTTCGGATTGTTTTGGCAGGAAAGTCATATAAATATTTGCTTCAGGTTCGTACGGCATACTCTAGCAGTTGCAAGGGCGGATCCAGAACAGAATTTTTTTGGGGGGCCAAAAAAATAGGATCCCAAAAAAAAACCGTGCACAAATCACAGATAAAACAGAGGGTTCTTGCTTCCCTTTCTTTTACTTTGTTTTATTTTGTATGTGGCTGAACGCAGTGACTGCCTTTTTGCGACGTCAGGTAGGGGGGGGGGGGGGCATTGCCCCCTTTAGCCCCCCCCCCCCTGGATCCGCCTTTGAGCTGCTGAAGTGTTGAATCTGATATACGCACGCGCAGTTGAATTTGCGAACAGGCTCACAGTGAGTGCGACAGTTCCGGATCACTTTTCGTACAAACCGCTGTACATGCACATTTGTACGCCCGCTGGTGTTTATAGTTTCTGTGTCCGAGTGACATCACTTCGTAGTAAAATACCTTCTCTTCAGCATAAAACCAAACATGTCCACATAGACTCAGTTTAAAGGGAATTAAATCTCAGTTTTTGTACAGGATTAAACGCGACAGTTCCGGATCGTTTGCGACAGTTCCGGATCACGCGTACGCTGACCACCTCCGTGGATGCCTTCGTGCATGTGCTGCGCCTCCAGAGCAGCCTGCATGGGCCTAAGAGTCCGTGCATCCTCAACATTTATCAATCATGCATCAGCTTAATAAAAAAAAAGACTCGCCGGAACAAGGCAAAAAAATACATTGTTGGCCTTGCATTTAATAAGTATCCCATGCAAGAGTTATTACGACTGCACAAGTACGAAAAGAATGGAAATGATACGTCAGTGAATGACGTGGACCCATGGGGAAATTTGCAATTGTAAATTGCAAACGGTGGTGATCCCGAACTGTCTTAAACGTGCATGCAAATCTTTTGAAAATAAATTAAACTGTTGCAAACTGCTAACTGTTTGAATGGACCTAAAATATACAAATTTAAAAAAATTTAAGAAATGTCAGGCCAGCTAATTTTTTGATTTATGAAAATCTTTTGGCGAAAACGGCAAGTCAGTAAATTCACTTGCCAAAATATTTTAGGAAAGAGTTCCATATCCGGACATCACTTATTTTCCCTTAATATGACTTAAAACTACCAAAAAGAAACACGAATGGAAAGATTTTACTTTAATACCCCCACCAAAATCAGTCAAGAACAGCAAAATCTTGGAAAATAACCAACCCTCCTTGATAACAACTGTCTAAACATGCGGCACAACCTGTTATTTCAAGATTTATGTCAGCAAAATCTGTAAATAAAAAAAGGAAGCAATCAACATGTATGTGAACACTTTGAGTGACTTTACATCATGTACATGTACATGTACATGGTGACAAGAACTTCTAACACAGAAAACACAAACTTTCTTCCCCTACATTGCACAAAAATTTCCCCAATAAATTCTCAAATTTAAAGGTTGTGCCAAGTGTTTATACAATTCTGAACACAGATGGATGGTTATTTTCCAAAATTTGCTATTCCTGACCGATTTCTGTGGGGGGTATTAAAGTAAAATCTCCGATTATTTTCTATAGAGTAAACTAAAGTCAATAAAAAACGATAAATGTTGACTACATACCGGGGAAACAAGAATTTTGACTGGCATTTCACGTCTAAGAGTAAGAGGCCAACTACAAGATAATTGCAAATTTTGACGAACTGCATTATGGGTAACAGTAAAGAGATTTTCTAAATTTCTTTTTCGACTATTGCAAAATGATGACTTTAAAATTTGTGATCCGGAACTGTCAATGATCTGGAACTGTCGCACTGACTGTACTATTATTGGTAAGAGAAGTCTGTTTATTTAATTTAGCCTTAAATTTAGCATGTTTAGGCACGGTTGAAATTTTTGGAATGAGAAAAAATACCCTTGACTCTAATTTGATCAAAAATGAAGAGGGGCCCTACACTACACAATCGCCAATTGTATCAATACGCGTGAGTCACAGTATCTCCATTTATTTATTGTGTCATTGTGACCATGGAGGTAGGAAACAAGACGAGCGTGACAAGTGCATGTGCCATGACATGTGCATAAATAGAGCATCAACATGGTAACAGGGATTTTCCGAAACGACATTTTTTTCTTCACATTTCCTTGATGAATCCGCCCAGAATAAAATCATTATCGGCTTATACATCCACGTTTACACAAACAGTGGCTTAAAATGAACCAGATACTTACTATTCCCTTCGTAAAACCATCTTTGTTACGTCAGATGTGTGCTTAATTTCTGCGATCTCATATCATGGGGAGGAATCGAAGGGATGTGCCGGGTATGACGTCATACTGAGCCTCAAGCCCAATAGTCAGGTTCCCAGCTCTAAGCACCTCGTCAGTATTGTTTGAGAGACAGGAAATAAGACTGAATTTCCGGAAATACATGGGGCATTTCTCAAACCCTAGCTTCGGCTTAGGCTTCGGCTTCGTCTCCAACTATTCCCCAGTCCCATTTGCAATCTGAAGCGTTAAATACGTAAATAAATCAACAGGATTTGGCTCTGGGTTAATTAAAACAAAAGACTTTGATGTACATGTAGCAAAAATAGTGTCCCAGATCTTGCTAAATCTGGGGACATAAAATTACGCGAAGCCGAAGCCCAAGCCGAAGCCAGGGTTTGGAAAAGGGTTATGGTTCACGGATGGCATGCGCACGTCGTACGTACGTCGCGGGCCAGTGCGGCTACCAGTTGTCATGTTGGCGTGGTCCGAATCGCTTGTCTATGCTAGGCTAGGTGTTCGTCCATTACAACTACGCGTGACGTAGCCGTAGCTGTAGCTCTAGACGCCCATTTCGGACACGGCCATACACGTGTGCGTGCAAAAGATGTGGCTCACATAATGGAAGATTCTGTTTCTTATCTGCTAAACCGAAATATTCATACCTACAATATTTCTGTTGTACGTCGTCATGAAAAGTCTTCAAAGAGCATTAAACGCCCTTATATCTCATGGTGTATTTATGAAATACATCATTACATGTAGTTCTGGCCATCTGCACTATATACATGCAGAATCTCAGGCTGTATCCAAATATCGCCATAAGTTGGATGGTTGGGGAGGGGTGGGGCCCGGGGCTGGCTGTCGCAGGTTAAAACATAAGTGAAAATGTGACCATTCACGTTCGTGTTACATGGCAGAGGAAGGGAATTAAGAGCCAGTGGACATGGCATAGATTAACTCCCTAAAAGCAAACAGAATAAACCGAAATGGGACAAAAATCTAGACATATATTTAGTGAATTTTTACTATTAAAAAATTCTCAAAAAACAGGCGTTGCCCCATGTATTTCAGATTAAGAGATGCACTTTACTGTGACGGTGGCTTTAAAATCAAATCACTAACTTGAGTTATTGTTACGTTTGGTTCAAAATCCACAAGGGTCAATGGGTTCAAACGCAACAGTGGAACAATGCAAAAAGTTGGATTGACAAACAACTTCATTTTATCTTCATCCAACCACTACTCAACTTGAAAGGAACAAACTATATTGACCAATGGGCGTCAGGCAGGGGGATACGTCCCCCCATGTTTTGAAGGGTCGGGGACAAAATATCAAATTTCCCCCATGTTTTCCAACTCGTGTATCTCATATAGGGCCTTAGTATAAAACGTAGCGGAAAGTGTGCAGACTGGGCGAAGCAAAGCGCTTTGTGCACGCGCACGTAGCCGTAGCGATGAAAGCTTGTATGCAGCGCCAGCGACTGCGAAGACGTAAGTTTTCAAGTTGGCTGGTCTCACTGTGTGCATGTTTGGATAGCTGTACGGTGTTTGGTTTATCAGGTCGCGATCCGGCAAATGTGTCCGGGGGGGGAGAAATATAAATCTGTTCCCCTCTAGGTTTTTTTTCTGTCCCCCTGCCCAACGGTAAACTGTCCACCTGGTAAATTTGGACTTTGGAGTGGTGATGGACTTTTGCGATCGGTGATGAACTTTTGCGATTGTTAGATGCCAAGTTAAACTGTTTTTATGGGCATTATTTAAAACAAATATTTACTTTAAATCAATATTATGTATTAATCAAACCCTAAAAATTCTATGGCCAGAAATTCGTATCGGGAAAAAATTCTATGTCGTTATTTTTCCCATGTAAAGTGGTTGCTATAGGGTATCACAAAAATCGAAGTTTCATCTTTTCGATAGTCCATCGACAGTCACTTTTTCGTTTAAGATTTCTGGACAATCGAGGTTTCCACAGAGCAATGCAAATATGCAGTATTGATCATAAAAGTTCATATGGCGATCTTTTACATACAATGGATTTATTCTCTCGCTAAATTTTTTGGTTTCGCCGGATAAAAATGCAAATTTATAAAAGCCGACTAGCAGAAAAGTGTTTTTGAATTGCTCGCGATACGGGTTACCAGACCTCAACAAACCCGACTAATTCACTGAAATCGTAGTTACGTACTCAGTATATTTCGAAAGCAGTTTCTGACAAAATGAGGCTAAAAACCTAAGGTGTGAGTTTCATTTAATGAAGCAAATTTTGAATATCGGAGATCACAAATTAATTCAGACATTTTGCGTCATTTTAAGTGTTTTATGTTTTATTTATACAGACACTTTTAATCAATGCCGACAAAATATGTGTTGGTTTTAGGGACAATATTCAAACGCGGTCGAACAGATAAAAAAAATCTAGCGAATGTGTTCGCAAATTCGGTGGCTTGATGGCCCCAGTGATTTATCTACAAGTTTGAATGTCGGGGAAACCTCTGAAATTATGTTCTTGTCAAGAACAGAATGGTACTAAATGGTACAAACGAATTTCAGAAAAGACAGCTGTTTAATGAAATCACTGTTCTCAGTCAGAAAATATTTTTGAACATTTTCTTCTATTCCTTAAACCAAATAGGCACACACTAACAACAGCTTCCAAATTAGGTGCATGGTCTAAACGATGAAGAACCAGGTTGGTATAGTGGTACTTTCCTCGCCTTCCAACACCAGCTGTGACCCCGCTTCGAATCCCGGCTGGGTCCAACATGTGGATTGGGTTTTCAGTCCCTACCTGATTCCAAGGGTTTTCTCTCTGGGGTTTTCCTCCCACGTCTAAAACCGTAACTTCCTTCCTCTTCTTCTACGTATTATATGGGACCAAACTGGAAATAAGTCGGTAGACTTTCGTGGGCTATCCCGGCTGAATGCCAAATAATAATAAATAAAATATATAAATCACCGGTGTAAAATCGGCAGCCCTCATTACGTATGCAAATAACCCTATAGGAGTAAATTTTTACCTGTCTTGTGTTAAAATAAATTATATACATTTTAACAAACATACAATTGGAAAAAGGATTATTCGCCACTGTTCAATTTCGACGAGTAACGTACAAACACACTTATAAATGCGCTGTTTTCTCGAAAGGAATGAATCACAAATGAATTATAAACTTTTATTGAAATATGTAAAACACCTTAAAATGGAACTTAGGTCTATAGGGCTAGGCTACCCAAGCCCAAAAGTTAACAATTATGCATATTCTTTGACAATGGAAGAAAGAAAAACAAGCATGCAGAAATCATTATGCAGGACCTACAACGTCGTCACATTTTGTTTTGATTTTTTTTTCGTTACTGTAGTGGGACGGCATAAGGAGATCCGGCCCTCTTGTGATAAAAGGACGAGCACCACGCAGAAAATACATGAGACACTGGACAGATGCCGGATGGTGACGATAATTCTTGATTCGCACTACATATTAAGCTCCTTGATGTGTATACAAATTTCCAAATTAGTGACAGCTCCAAGACTAGAGAAAACAATTCGGAGGTAGAGAAAACCCTCCATGACAGAAAATACCTCCATGGACGAAAAACTCCTCTATGAAACCCCCGTTGCTGGGGGTTTCTCAGGGAAGTGCCCTATACTCTCTTAATGTAAAAGAGTGAAAAACTCACTCTCCAAAAGAGTGAATCCCTTCTCAAACCACTCCAAAAGAGTGACTCTCTTATAAAAAGCACTCGAAAAGAGTGAAAGCACTCGAAAAGAGTGAAATTTCCACTCTTTCGAGGAGCCATATAAGGGACAAGTCTAAAAAGAGTGGTCCCTTATGCTCCTCGAAAGAGTGAAAATTTCACTCTTTTTGAGTGGTTTTCACTCTTTTCGAGTGGATTTTATAAGATATTCACTCTTTTTGGAGTGGTTTGAGAAGGGATTCACTCTTTTGGAGAGTGAGTTTTTCACTCTTAAGAGAGTATCCCACAGTGAACATGTCAGTCATGGGAAAGCCATAACCGGGCACAAAATACGGTGAAAATGCCGACAAACATATCTACATGTCTAGTCGAAGGACGTCTTCCAAAAGGTATACAACTTCCAGGTGCTGCCAAGTAACTCGTCTGAATATTTATACGATCATGGCAAACACCTCTACAAAATGTTCATCCAGACAATGCAAATCTAACTAATAACTTGCAATTACAAGCATGTAATATTTATGATGAAAAAGTACCAAACTATAGGCCTACAATGATAAGCCCAGAATCAATTTCAATGAATAGACCTATAAGAACTATATTCTCGTATTGACAAAGACAATTATACAACACCTGAATAAATAACAGCCGTCCGATTGGCGGATCGTCGATCACGTGCACTGAATTATTCGTCCCATCGCACGACGCAAACCCGCACCGTCAAAAAAAGTTCTATCACATGGTTCTATCAAACGGTAACGCGTTTGATAGAAATTTCCCGCCGCTACAACAACACGGCTGTCATTTGACTGGTTCCCGGTCCCTCCGTTGTCCTTCAGACTTCAAATGTATATTATATACATATGGGGACCAGGAACCAGTCTAAGCTGTCATTCACACAAAATATGGCGGACGGTGTTTCCGAACCGCGGTTTGTTTTCCTAACAGACAACAAAATATTGGAACTCGTAGGCGATGCTGACGCTGCTAACACAAAGAGACAAATGAAATATGCAGTCAAACGATCAGAGGAATTTGCAAGACACGCAGGAACAACAATAAAAGCTTTAACTGATTCGGAACTGTGGACCACTTTTTGTCGCGGTTTTATGCGGGACTGAGAAGGTAAACGGCACGTTGTAGGCCCTACACCAAGAAATCCATGCATGCAATTTGTCGGATTTATTCAGGCGTTGTATAAAACAAATAATGAATGTTTCACATTCGTGCAATGGTAAGAATCATTTTATTCGGTGACAGATGGAATGTCCCATTCCACTCAGCTTCGCCTCGTGGAATGGAACATTCAATCTCACCGAATGAAATTATTCTTACCATCGCACTCATAAACATTCATTATTTGTATACTGTTAACCGTCCTCGTGCGGGAAGCACAAAGGTCATCAACAAAGTAAAGTTTTACAAAGGGATATGCAAATCACCCAGACACAAGCAAATGACCCGATGTAAATAAAGCATACTGTTTGAAGCCAGGAAGCTCAGGCACGTTCCCCTACATTACAAAAAAGAGATTCACCTAGATACATGAAAATTGAAATTAAATACATAAGTAGGCCTACTGAAAACGAATCATGAGTGCGGAATTGGTAAAATGCGAAATGGAACCAAAACTGAACAGAACAATTTGAAAAGGACCAGGATTGAAACCTCTCATCAGAAATGTGAACAGAATACTAGTAGGGCCTATACCACCCGTCTATAATAGACCTTCAGAAAACATAACTGAAAAGAAAGGGGAAAAGATATTATTTCAAAAGCGGATTCT
Source organism: Hippasteria phrygiana (assembly GCA_037893225.1). Lineage (NCBI taxonomy): Eukaryota > Metazoa > Echinodermata > Asteroidea > Valvatida > Goniasteridae > Hippasteria > Hippasteria phrygiana. The sequence continues at coordinate 261,476 of JAZGUH010000331.1, forward strand.
GCTACGCGTATGATGTCTTACAAGTCAGTCGATGACCAGAAGGATGATGGAAATGATATAAATACAGCCACAAGTTGATCACCACTCGCAAAAGTCCATCCATCACCGATCTTGAAAGAGCATCACCGATTCGATGATCACCTTAATTTCTCTTTGGCGTTCTATGTTGCAATTACTGCGCGGTGGGACATTAGTCATGTGTATTTGCTTCAAGAGTTTGTGTGAAGCGATTGAGGAGTTATGCAAACATTTTCTGTGCGTTGCTAACTAGGCCAAGCAGTGCGATAGTAGAGTACATGTTGTAATAAAGATAACCCCAATACACTGCACACCCAGGACACTATCATAAAAAACAAGTAATTATGTGAAGCATAATTATTATAGACATTTAATATCAACAGTTTGAATTTGGAAAGCTTGTATACTGGAAAATGATCCACAAAAATATATATGCCATCAGGAACGCGCTCCTGACACCTTAAAAATGCCTAAAACTCTAGAGATTCCTAAGGATCATGCATCTGCCCCCCCCCCCCCCCCTCCCATCGGCATCGCCAGAATTTGTTCTGGAGGGGAAAAGCAGCAAAAGGAGATATAACCGGCCGTGAGAAAAATCGAAAAGGGAGTGCTGGACATCACTCGGCGCTTTGTTCCAGACCGCGATACACTATAGGCCCATAGGCCTATTTTTACATTTAATTCAACTTCACTTTTTTCCACATTGAAGCAACAACCAAAGGAATTAAGTATATACCAGTGTTGTAGTCGAGTACTTTTTTCCGAGTACCGAGTACTGCCGAGTACTTAGATTGCCGAGTACCATTCAAGTCCGAGTACTTTGCCAACCGAGTACAAGTACAGGTCTCCGAGTCCGAGTATATACTTGTATTTCCGAGTACGAGTACGAGTACGAGTCCGAGTACTTGCATTTCCGAGTACGAGTACGAGCCCGAGTACATTGTGCTTGAAGTAAGGATGGAACGTTTACACGTTTAAACGAAAAAAGAAATGCAAATCCGTTTAGACATTTTCCCAAACGTTTAAACGTACTCTCAAATTCAGTCAAAAATGGGACCTCGTATTTACGCAATCTACCTTTAAGTTGTATTTACAAAGAATCTACGATCTTTGAAAACGTAGATGTTAAATATATTTTCCAAACCTGTGTCTTTGTCATTATTTTATTCAGTAATATGCAAGTTTCCAACACAAAAACACTCTCTCCTTCATGGAAAAAAATGCCACTTCCCGACGTGACATCACTGACTGCGCGACGGTCAACGTTAAACCGCCATCTTGAATTGCCTCATTATGTATTCATGATCATGAATGCATTTAGTTAGTATTTTTGCCAATATTGGGAAAAGGGCGCGCTGTGTTTCGGGCCGTGTTATGAATATTTAACAGGTCAATCGCCATGACCATTCATAAATATTGAAACTAGAATCCCCTGGCCTATAAGGGTGGGTAATCTGAATTTGAATACCTGTATCAGAAAGCGCCAATGCCACTCAAAAGTGAGATCAACGGTCACCAAAAAGGGATGATCCAAGCCTGGCATCGGCATGGGGAGGGGGAATTCCAACCGCGATATTGCCCGGAGGCTTGGGATTTTGGAGGGTTCCGTGAGGTACAATTTGCGGAAATAGCAAGATACTAATTCTATGGAAAACGAGGCAAGATCTGAAGACCACCTCCTGCGGAGTTCGCGCCGAAACTTCGCACGAAACCATCGAACGACCATTTTGAGAACACCTCGGCGTTTAACATATGATTGGCCAAATTACGGGTTCCCGGCAAGATATTTGTCCGGTTCGCTCGTGGCCCCCACCTTGCAAATTCAAACAGGACGCTGGCAAGGGCTGATCTCTTTGAGCTCTCATTGGACAGATTTTGCATGACCTGTGACGTACCATGCAGCGCACAAACATGATTGCTACAGCTGTTTATCGTGTAGCGCGCTAGCTGCATCCGAAGGTCATGATAAGTTACCCATAATGCCATCCGTACTTCCTTTACAAGATTCTGTGAAGCGACATCAGCCCTTCCCATGCCCAGCGCCCTGTTTGCAGGGCGGGGGTACAAGCGAATTTGTCCAGACGGTGCGCAGAGAAAGTCGATTTCTCCGCAATCAACCATTTGAAAATATAGATAAAATAATCAGTGAGGCCGTGGTAAGTCAAGCCATACGTTTTTATTTATCGAGTATTGCTATTCGAGTACGAGTACCTTGATGATCGAGTACAATTTCGACACGTCGAGTTCAAGTACTAGCTTTGCTGCCCGAGTACGAGTACCGTCAGTTGGAGTACGAGTACTTTGACATTCGAGTACAAGTACGAGTACGAGTACTACAACACTGGTATATACAATGTAAAATATGTGGATGGGGATCCCTAAAAAGCAAGGCTTGTCGAGTAGAGATCCCTAGTAAACAAAATTATTCCAAAAACATACACATATACACATAGGGCCTACATGTAACACCAAACATAAAAAAATGGAAATGACATGATTAAGAAATCAGTAGCATATCCTGCAGCTTGTAACCCCGTGACAAAAAAGAAACACTTAATTACTCTGTAAATAATTATTAAATAGCATATTTTTTTTATTTACGTTTAAAGAGCGAGAGACTAAGAAATGTTTTCAAGGAAATGTCAACCGAGCTCAACAGCTTGGGACCTTCATATTTCACCGTTGCTTTAGAGAGTGTAGTACGAGCATAGGATCGATGAAATTCATGACACTGCCTTGTAAAATAATGATGAATTTCATTGTTTTTGGAAAACATAGAACAAACGGATTTGGGTAAATTGTTGTTGTTGAGTTGATGCATGAGGGAACCCAGCTAAAGAGAGTAAATATCATTAGCTTTTAAAATACTATACAGTTTTACAAAAGTGGATTACTATGTTCATAAAAGTTAACATTGTTAATAATACGTAAAGCTTTTTTTCTGTAATTTGAGGATTCTATTAATATGACCAATACCACAGTTGCCCTATGCGAGTATACCATATTGTTACGAAATGCCTTAAATTCCATACATTCCACACGTCTGGCTGGCTTGGGGAGTGGCCTAATGGCCAGGCCATTGCACCCTGCCCGCCCACAGCAGACTCTTCTCCGATGTTGTCCTCAGCAAACGTAAACTCTCCCCTCCCAAATCACAAGATGACAGCCTCCACCTCGTCCCACTGAAGTCGCCTCATCCCCAGCGAAAACTCGAGAAAAAAAAGGAAAAAAAGCAAGCAGAGTCCCCTAACAAATGTACTACACCGACTTCTTTCTCAGGTTCTGAATGCCTCTACTCCCTCGATCCTCACTCCCGATAACCCTACTCCCACTCCTATGCCCGTGTCCTCCCCCGCCTCCACCTCTGCCTCTCCTATACGCCCACCCCCACCCCTGTCCCGACCCCTGCCCCCCCCCCCCCCCCCTCCGCCCCTTCCTCTGCTCCCCCTCCGCCCCTTACTCCTCTCCTTACTCCTCCCTTACTCCTCTCCCCTTACTCCTCTCCCCTTACTCCTCCCCTTACTCCTCCTGCCCCTTACTCCTCCTGCCCCCACCCCGGCCTCTGCAGTTGATCCAACCGATATGGACTCCTCGATCTTGGAAGACAGCAGCCAATCCGAAACACCATTTCCCAGCTTCCCCGGCCCTCTCAATACTACACAACTACACAACGGTGAAGTCCAAAAGAAAACCCAAAACAAACGCTAAGAAATTCACCCATGATACTCCTGGCCTCATCTCCCAACTCGAACCCCTCTACCTCTGGTGCAATGCAGCACGCAGCACAGGATTCGCACACTGATTAAGAAACTTGACGCTTAGACCTAGTATGTTCAGTCCGTACACATTTTTAATCCTGCTAATGACGCTGTCACTGATTACCCTTAACACTGGAGGTTGTTCTAGTGCTACAAACAATCTAGCTTTTCAACGTTTCTTGTGTAACCTCTCGCCCCAACATGATCTTATTCTTTTACAGGAAACCTACACCCTCACTGAAAATTGTCCCTGCTGGAAAAATTGGCCAATACCCGCTTGTGCTCCCGGAACCACATCTGGCTCGGGAGTCACCATCTTAATTAAGAAAAATCTTGAACTCTTGACCTCCAGTGTTATCGGCGCTGGCCGCCTTCTTTTTGTCTAAATCAAACACCATAGTACCGGTACCATAATAAGTAATGTTTATTCTCGTCCCTCAAACCAATAATACTGCACTGCAGATTTGACAGCATTCGCTTTCATTGTGGCCAGCACAGTGACGGCGCCATTATCGTTGGAGGTGACTTCAAATCCCTCTATAGACCGCGTCGATACACTGTAAAAAAAATTGGTCAAAATGGGTTGATATTTTGCCCAGTGTTGGGCAACATTATTGTGACAAATCACGAACTGCAAGATTTTATATTAGCCTCAACTGTATGATTCAATAGTATGTTATGTGGGTGTGTCTTAAGTCACCAACTGATATCTAAATGGTTAAAGCATCTTGTATGTACTTTATGTATAGGCCTAATGTTGAGCACCTTTGTTAAAGACTTATAGGGATGTTGGCCTATATAATTATGTCATCCTCCCATCCACAAGTGATCCACCCAAATTTACCCCATCCACTAGTGATCCACCCAAATCCACCCCATCCAGCAGTGATTCACCCCAAATCAATCCCAAATCAATCGACACTACCACTGAGGTATTAAAAGACACCTACTGAAGCATCACCGGAGCTGTGGCATTCAACCGCAGGTGCTGACGTCATTAGACCTGGCAGGGCTAGGGACAACTGATTGGCTACGCATGTTACAATATCAACAACCCAATATCTTAGGCAAATTCTTTGCAAAAATTGGTCCATTTTTACCCGAATTAACCAACAATGTGGTAAATTAATACCAATGTTGGGTAAATAACACTTGCCCAATTATGTTTTACCCAAGGTTTTTACAGTGTAGGCTAGCTGACCGAGCATCGTCCCCGAATCACAGCGGCTCTCAAAAATGTCATAATGATTTTGGTCTGTGTGATGTCTGGCTCAGACTGAACCCCAACGATAAAAATTCACCTGGATGAGGAAAAATCCCTTCTTCAGAAAAAATATCCCGATTCCGACTAGATCGCTTTTACGCCCTGGCCCTCCAGAACTTTCATCCATTATCCGGTCTTGCCAATTCATCCCCTGCTCTCTTTCCGATCATTCAGCAGTCCAACTTTGTATCAGTCCCCCGTCCCCACAACATAAAGGCAGTGCTTATTGGCATTTTAATAACTCCCTTCTAGACGATCGAAATTACCGCGAAGTTATACACATCTTCTGGTCCAACTGGCAAAAAGAAAAACATAACTTTGGAAACATCTGCAAGTGGTGGGATCTTGGCAATGCCCAAATCAAAACTCTCGCCCAAAACTACAGCTCCAAAATAGCCAGAGAAAAACGCACCACTTTCCAAAAAATAAACTCCCAAATTGCAGATCTCGAGTCTGCACCTGACATCACCCCGGCCACCCAACGGGCCCTATAGAGGAGCAGCGTAACGAACTCAACCTGCTCCTCCGAAATCAAGCACGGGGCGCCCTCGTCAGATCACGTTTTCAGCACATCAACGAAGTCGATACCAGTTCCTTATACTTCTTCCATCTTGAAAAATCCCATTCCCAATCTAAAACCCTGTCCAGTATCCGTCTTTCTGATAGAACTGGTCGCCGAAAACCCCGATAAAATCAAAGCCCACTGCCGAAACTTCTATACAAAAACCTTTATAGTCACACCTGTTACGGTCTGAAAATCTCCAGACTATCCGGAAATATAAATTACTGGAAAAAGCCTGAATTTTCTCAGATGCAAGAAAGAAATCAAACAAAATCACACTGATATAAAGAACAAAGAACCAATGTGATTTAATAATGAGAAGATTCGAGAATCAATAGGGTTTAACAAGTGTTTTAAGAAAAGATCTTATACAATATATAACTTAAAAGATCTTACGGGCGAGGACCTATAGGTGGGGGCTCAGACGACTTGGGCAGCTCTGCAATGGGTGAGGACTTGGGCGAGGACTTGGACGATTTGGGCACTCAGCAACGGACGAGGACGACTCCAATAATGCGAGCGAATACAGTTCTTTGGCGAGCTGGAACACGGGGCGAATTCACCTCCAAAACAGCCGAAGAGAGACGAAAACAGCGGGGGACGACACAAACTGGCTCCCGTCGCGAAAATATGGGGAATATGAGACCCCAAATAATGAACCGACGACAGTTCACAGATAAATGTCTCTTTTCCGGAAATAAAACTCGGCTCTGTCTCCAGACGCTCCTACGCAGACGAGTCATATCAGGTCACAGGTCCAGATAATGTACTGACGTTTCACACAAAATCCTGGTCGAAAATCTCGAGTCCACCGTCTTAGGTCCTGATTTTGTTTTGAAGTTAGCCCGTATATAAAGAATGTCATTCATTCCAGAAATTACAAAAATCCACAATCATCTTACAAATTACGTTAGCTTCCGAATATAATCTTAAAGAATTACGTCACATCTAAAAATAATCTTTTACACAGCTTCTAAATACAATTACATTGTTTCTAGAAAAGACCTAGCATATACGAGATAGAGCTAGCGTATACGAGATTTATACACAGAACCTTCTCGCACATAAGGCTTGGCGTAAACAATTTTGACCCATTCATTCACAAGTTAGGGTCAGCCGAGGTCGCACGCGTATGCAAATAAGTGACGCGTGGCCTCGCCCACGTTTGTGACGGTTGTACATAATACTGAATGAGGCGCGTATATACCGCATTCCGTGAGGGGAATTTCATAACACGGACAACGTTTACTTTGTGTACATAACACACCCCAACTGACCAGGGTGCCCTACAGTCCTTATTACATGATTTACCTATCCTTGACCCTCTGGACGCCGAGGATCTCGATGCTCATCTGCGTCCAGAGGAGTTAGATGCTGCTGTTAAACAGCTTAATAAAAAATATAACTCCTGGTTACGATGGTCTGACGTCTGAATTCTATATTTCTTTCTGGCCTCTGCTCACAACCAATCAACTTCCCCTTTCCTTTCACAAAGCTGTCGTTACTCTTATCCCCAAATAGCCAATTGGCGCCCCGTCTCCCTTCTAAACACAGATTATATAATGTTCACTAAAGTTCTTGCAAATCGTCTAAAACAGTCCATAGGTAGCGTCATTCATTGTGACCAGAGTTATTGCGTCCCCCGGGCGCAATATTTTTTTATATGACAATTTAAATTTGCTTCGTGATGTTCTGTTTTATTGTAATATTAACAACCTACCTCTAGCCGTGGTTAACCTTGATCAGAGGAAAGCTTTTGACAATGTTGACCACGGCTATCTCTTTTATACTACAATGAGAGCCATGTGATTCGGAGACCGTTTCTTATCCTATCTTGACCTTTTGTACAGCGGCGCCGACAGCCACATAAAGGTATGCGGTTCTCTGACCGCACCCTTTTCTTTCCAGAAGGTGATAGGATACTTCCTTCCTCGCAGAACAGAGTTGGAGATTGAAGGATGAGCTTAGAGTGTAGACGTTTAATGTCCAGATCCAGTTAAGACGTAGAGAGAAAGGTCGGAGTCCTCGAGAAGAAGTGATGAAGGTGCGGGCTTCGATCCATCGGCCGGTGGTGGGATCCAGAAGATGGCGGACGAGTTTGACTCCACACGCCGCGAGACGCACGGGAAGGGGTCCCCACCATCAGCTGTATCGCTCAAAATAGGGCAGTTTAAGGGCAAATTGTAGACATGGTTGATAGAATCAGGCTGTGTTTCGACTCGAGCTCCGGACGCCGTCCAGGCACGCTAGAGTTCACTGTGAAAAACTGGGATGCTAGTATAAAATTTAGGGTCGGTGTCAAGGTGTTAAAATGGTTAAAGTTAGAACCGAGTTTTTGGCATTGCCTGAAAAAGTGGCCGATTAGAAAGAAGGCAGGATGGGAATAGAGACCATCGTTGGACTGTGGTAATAAGTCTAAAAGCGAACATGCGTGCTTGGATGCATACAAGACCCAGTCCTCCTTTGTCGGGATGTTTATAAAGTGTTTCTTTTGTGATGTAGTGTCTCTTGTTTGACCAGACGAAGAAAACAAGGGCATTCTGGAGTTCACTTAGGACTTTGGCCAGAGGGGATAGAACGGCAAGAGAGTGAAAGATTTTGGAGGCAGCAAATTGATTGGCAATTATAATTTTTCCTTTGAAAGAGAGGGCGTAAAAGAGGCGCGAACAGGAAGACAGAGTTATATTAAGTTTATTTTTACATTTTTCCCAATTTTGTTGGATGTATTTATTGGAATTTCCTAAGTGAACTCCAAGGAAGGGGAGACCTTCACTATTCCAAGAAAATGTTAAGGGTTTATCGCTTCGTCCGGTCCAAGAACCGGCCCAGAGACCCAGAGGTCTGGTAGCCTTGATCAAGGCTGTCAAGCTTGTTCCCTATTTACGAGCAAGCGCCAAGCGCTAGCCTGGCCTACACGTACATGCACGTACGTACTCTCTTAATGTAAAAGAGTGAAAAACTCACTCTCAAAAAGAGTGAATCCCTTCTCAAACCACTCGAAAAGAGTGAATCTCTCATAAAAACCACTCGAAAAGAGTGAAAACCACTCGAAAAGAGTGAAATTTCCACTCTTTTCGAGTGGTTTTCACTCTTTTCGAGTGGTTTTTATAAGAGATTCACTCTTTTCGAGTGGTTTGAGAAGGGATTCACTCTTTTTGAGAGTGAGTTTTTCACTCTTTTACATTAAGAGAGTACGTACGTACGTACGTACTCCCCCACACACATCTGTAAGTCTGAAGAAGTCTCCATACGTACACGCATAGTCGAGGCGAAAGACAGCCTTGACCCAACCGTGGCGGATTTCTTATGTATTTCTTTACATTTTCGGCCGAAACTGGCCGAGCCAATCAAACCTTGTAAACTTTGACTCGAATATGCATATTCATGTCAGCAAAGCTGCATGCACGATACACGTACACAGTCTAAAGTAAACACGCGCTTCAACTGTAAACACGCATATGATGCGCGCGCGCGTCATCTCATCTCATTATCTAATGAGAGAAGACTGTTTATCATAGCGCGTATCATTATCATAGTGAGCAAACACGGTTGGGTCAAGGCTGTCTTTCGCCTCGACTATGCGTGTACGTACGGTAGTGACTGGGCACCATGCACGGCCCGCGTTTGTATTTCGCGCTGCCAAATGTTACTGACTGTGCAAACCAACAGAGGGCGCCCTTTTATTTGTTGTTTATACATGACCGACTCGGATTTCCAAAAAATACATACCGAAATTCATGAATGGGAACACCCTACATATGGGAAATTTATGCAATGCATATGCATAAGTTCCGAACTCTACCCTTCAAATATAGTGAAAATCGGCCTTCAGATAATAGAATTATAAATTACGAAAATTACTTATTAAAAATAAAATATTGGGCATGCAAAAATTCCCCCTTTTTCACCAAAACTACCGAAATAGCTCAATACTCAACATTCCCCCTCTTATACGTGACCTTTCAACCTTCGTCTATCGCGCCATTATGAAGAAAACAGCTGGCGTGGGTGGCCACTAAAAGATAATTTTCGTCGCAGAAATTGCATCTGCTGACTTTCTTTCGGCTAAGTGATGACGTCATCGATATTTACCCCTCCCCAAAATGTCTTGAATGGACCAGATCCTAGGATTTTTGGGGCCAAAATCTATTTTTTGTATGTGGAGGAACTCTTCGTCAACAACCCCGAAGTGATTCGGCTTATTACTCCGCGTCCCCTGGTCACACGACACCATTGTTTATGCCAAGGTCATAATATGCATGACTCAGCCCCTGGGTTTTCCCGAGATGTAGAACAGCTGTCGTGCAACAAATCTCTTCTTTCTCGACAAACGGCTTCAATACTCACTTCAATTCTACCTGTAAGACTTAGGTGAACTTCTAAACTCTGCATAAAACTTTTGCCAAGTCCATCTCTGGCTGGCCACTATTTTTAAAAGACAGATTTTTCCACTGAATCCTGGTGATTTCTGTGCGTCGTCGCACGTGCTGACGTTCAGTGGGTATTTAAAAATGGCTGACGTGGCAACATTGTGCGTGCGGGAAATCAGCGTTGATTCCGCGAGTGTTTTTGAAGTGAAAATTGAATCTATGCACAGATTTGTCGTGTTTGTGGTTAAAAGGACGGGAAGTAGATTTATTCCAGCGTTCATGAAGACACTGATGGGTGATAAAATGAGCATAATTTCGACATTGTAAGTAGGCTTGGTGGCGGCAAGAGCATGCACAATACATGTATAACGATTTAAGCCTGCATAGCGAATGTATGTACTCATGCACGATGAATTCTACACGTATTTTATAATAAACACTAAACGGAAAGATGTTACTTTACTACTGTAACCTCCAAATGTTACAGTAATTTAAAACAGTGTTAAGCTCAGTTTGAAACTCATGCTTCAGTTGTCTTGATGGTTTATTCCATTAACAATTCACACAGGTGTGTCAGGTAGCAAGTCTGTAGCAAATACATGTAGGTAGCAAGCAAGGTTCAACTACGAATAAAGAAAGAAAATACTGATTTTGAGTTTTGGGTTATATAAATCTCAGTGGCGAGTATAACAACATTTTCATCTAGCAATATCAATATGCCTAGGGCCTAAACATGCTAAAGACATTCAAGGAATGGCTCACGTGGCTTGAATTAACTGACCAAATAATACAAAGTATGCTCACAAATTTCTATACAAAGTGATGAGAAATCTCTCAATCATAAATAGAATAAATGTCAGTAAACTTACTTTTGCTGAGCTTCCAAAGGATGTCAAATGTAAATGTCCAAGTACAGAAGTAGTGTCATAGCATACATGTAGTTCTGCAAAGTGTGTCTACAATGTACTTGCATGTTCAAAGCATGTGTGTATATGGTCATGCATGTTTAAAGCCACACCCAATCAAGCAGCGCCCTCAAATGTTATCATTTATGCAAATCAACTAGACTGACAGCGCCCTCAATGCTATAATATGCAAATCAACTAAACTTGTTACAAGTGTCAAATTCTGTCTGTAACATTCCGGCCCCTAATGCTCTTGTTATATCAAGACATTATCTAAACAATGGCAGAATTTAAATTTCATGTGTCATCGAAATTCATAAAACCCACCACCAAATCATGAACTCAATCAATCAATCAATCAATCAATCATACAATTAATTACATTAATTATAATTGATGACTAATTGCCGTTTACAAAATGTGAACCTTTTACAGTTCAACAAGACACCCATCAGGATGTTGGTAGATGGCAAATAAATGTTCACTGTCCTTGTCCAGTGCACTGAAACTTCTCAATGTATCTTCTAGTGGCTCAATCCTAGTTTAAGAGCTGTCGTTCTGTTGGGCCATCATGTTCCCTTCCAAGAGACAAAGTTTGTCGATGGGACGGAGATACAGCCCAGCCTTGGTCTTCACCTGTACGGATCTCACTTTTCCATCCTTGCCTGGGTAAGTTGTCACCACAAGTCCCAGGGGCCACTGGTATCGGGGAGTGTTCTCATGCTTTATCAACACGAGATCTCCAACACAGACATTGCGTTTTGGATTTAGCCATTTCTGACGTTCTTGCAATGAAGGAAGATATTCTCTAAGCCATCGTTTCCAGAAGATGTCGGCAAGATATTGGATTTGACGCCATCTTCGTCTGTAGACATCCTGCTCTACAAACTGTCCTGGAGGCAGCTCGGGTCCGGAGCGGAGGAGCAGCAGGTGATTTGGTGTTAAAGGAGCAGGATCTCGTGGGTCATCAGAAAGTCGGGTGATTGGTCTTCCATTGACAATACCCTCAACAATACACATCAGAGTCAGGAGTCCTTCATCAGAAAGTACTTGCTGACTGAGTAAACTGCTTAACACAGAACGAACTGTTCGAATTTGCCGCTCCCAAGCACCACCAAAGTGTGATGCTGCTGGCGGATTGAATACCCAACGTATTTCCCTTTGAAGTAGGTAGTCATGAATCTTATCCCGATTCCATTCCTGGATTGCTTGAAGTAACTCACGGTTCCCTCCAACAAAGTTGGTACCGTTGTCAGACCTAACCTCAATAGGACTACCACGGCGACTTATGAAACGTTGTAGCGCATTGATGAAAGAATCTGTGTCCAACGTCTGACAAACCTCAAGATGGATTGCTCGCATAGACAGACATGTAAATAAACAGCCATACCGCTTCACTTGGCTTCTGGCACGCTTCACCATAAATGGGCCAAAAATGTCAACTCCTACCAAGCTGAATGGTGCCAGCCCATATGTTACACGATCTGCAGGTAGGTCAGACATACGCTGAGTCAAGGTAGGTGATTTTCTCTTTTTGCATGGAATGCACTTATGGATCACTTGTTTCACAGCTGAACGACCCTTTATGACCCAGAAGCGTTGACGAATTTCTCCCAGTGTTCGTTCTGTCCCTGAATGACCTGTTATTTGGTGATAATGCCTAATGATTAATGATACGACAGGATGTCGCTTGGGCAAAATCCATGGATGCTTAACGTCGTCCGCAAGATCTGCATTGCTCAGTCTCCCCCCAACCTGCAAGATGCCCTCATTTGTCATAGGTGACAACTTCTGAAAGGAACGGCACTTCCGGCTTACATCATCAAAACTGACCTGCTGGACATACCGTATTATGGCTTTCTCTGCAGAAGAGACTTCATCTACTTCAAGTGGCTGACATGGCTCTAAAACTGATTTTCCTTTGTTAATCCGATGAAGGAGAATCGCCTTTGCTCGAAGTATCCAAGCAACCGCTTTACGCAATCGATACCATGAGGAGAAATGACCAAAGAGCTTACTCAAAGCATCTGGTTCATCTTTGGATGTGCAGGTACTATAGATGACAGCATCCCTTTTCACCTCCAGAAAAGCTGGTGACACATGTGTATCGAAATCTGGCTGACACGGCCAGTGAGATTCTTCATGGAGCAAGAACTGTGGACCATGCACCCAACGCTCACTCACAATCAACCCCTGCGCTGTTAAACCTCTTGAAACGTCATCTGCCGGGTTCAACATGGTGTCAACATATCTCCATTGTGATGCCTTGGAGAGCTCTAGTATCCTAGAAATACGATTGGCCACAAAGGTCTGGTAGCGTTTGTCCTCATTCCTGAGGTAGTGAAGCACAATCATACTGTCGCTCCAGAAGATACTCTCTTGCAGTGGCAACAACAGCTCTCGTCGTATCATTTCATCTAGTTTGACGGAGAGAACACCAGCAGCAAGTTCCAGACGTGGGATAGTGGTTTGCTTCAGAGGTGCCAACTTGGCCTTGGCCATAAGCAGACAAGAACTTACTCCTTCGTCGGTATCTTGTAGCCGCAAGTAAGTCACGGCACCATATCCCCTCTCTGAAGCGTCACAGAAATGATGTAGCTGAACTGTGGCACTGGTTCCAAATCCTCGTGGTTTGATGCAACGGGGTACCGATAGACACTTAAGCTGAGGTAAGTCTGCCAACCATCTCTTCCACTGCCTTGCTATCTCATCAGGTATTGAGTCATCCCAACCAACCTTTCTTCTACAAAGCTCCTGAAACAGCATCTTGGCGGTAAGTATGAAAGGACTGGCATAACCCAATGGATCATACACCGAGCTGACTGTACTAAGTAGTCCTCGGCGTGTGGCTTACTGGTCACATGAACATCAAATGTGAAGACATCACTCTCTACATCCCAAAGAACACCCAAGGCTCGTTCCGTAGGTAAGAGCTCCCTGTCCAAATCCAGAGAAAGAACCGTCTTTGATCTCTCGGATTGTGGAATTGTCTGTAGGACTTCACGAGAGTTACTAATCCACTTTCGGAGTTTAAAGCCGCCAAGCTCCAACAACCTGCACAACTGGTCAATGAGTCTGATGGCTTCATCACTAGTGGCAACTGACTTCAGACAGTCGTCCACATAAAAGTTTTTATCAACAGTCCTGACAGTTTCCGTGTCATACTTGTGGATGTTGTCTTGCGCCGTCTGCTTCAGAGCAAAATTAGCACAACTGGGGGACCACATTCCACCGAATAAGTGAGCGGTCATACGATAAACCTTCGGTGAAGAAGATACACTGTCGTTGGGCCACCACAAAAATCGCAACACATCACGGTCTGGTATATTGACAACTACCTGATGAAACATACCCTCTATGTCAGCCATGAATGCAACTTGTTCCTGTCGAAAACGCAACAAGACACCAACCAATTTATTGGTTAGATCAGGACCTCGATGCACTGTATCATTGAGTGATATTCCGTGGAACTTGGCTGCACAATCGAAAACAATCCTAAGCTTTCCTGGCTTATGCGGATGAAATACTTGGTGGTGCGGCAGGTACCACACTGCACCATCTGCTCTCCCAAGCTGCTTTGGTGGCACTTCTTCAGCATAGCCCTTATTCATCAATTCATTGATGCTCAAAGTGTATTCGTCTTTCATGGCTGGATCCTTCATCAATTTCCTTCCAAGTAGACGCAAGCGATGTTCTGCCATAGCCTTGTTATCAGGGAGACAGGGTGGCCTTGTCTTGAATGGAATGTCCATTGAATAATGTCCATTTTCTAGATGAATAGACTGTTCCCATACAGCTACTGCTTTTCTGTCGCTCACGGACATGCTGGTATCACAACCCCCAAGATTCTCCATCAGCCAGAACTTCTCGACCTGACGTTGAAGACTGATGTCGGCATCAATAAAGTGTGAAGTTACTTGGTTCTTGGGCCCCGACTTGACTGGTCCATTAAGCGTCCATCCCAGAATGGTCTTGGTGGCGTAGGGTGTTCCAAAACCGCCTTCACGAACTTCTTTAGGGATCATCACAGAGGGATTATCCTGCCCAATGATTAGGAGTACATCATTAGGGTTGACATCAGGCAGCATAATATCCCGCAAATGTGGCCATGTACTAATCTCCTCCTGTGTGACTAGGCAATCAGGGTTGACACATATTTTGGGCCTGGTCAAAACATTAGTCATGACTAACATATTTTCATCATCGATGTCCGTGACTTCCAAGTCGACAACAAAGGTATCAATGAATGTGTCGTGGTCATCCAGTGTTGTGAGCTTCACAGTGTCATGCCTGCCCCAAATTCTGAGTTCTTTCGTCAAAGCCTCTGAACAAAATGTCTGCGTCGACCCAGTGTCAAGAAGTGCATAGGTAGTGAGGTAGTCTGTGGATCCTTTACCTCTCACCTTTATGGGGACAATAGGTAGAGCCACCTTGCCAACTCCGGCCCCAGTGATGGTACATGTCACATTACCGGAAGTACCTGAATTTGTGCTGACAAATGCTGGCGCATCTACTGACCAAGATGTCATAGGTTTGTTTCCCGTGTTTGTCAATGTCGAATTCCCGCTACGAGTTAGATGTAGAAACTTTGTATGCCTGAGACCACAACTGGGCACGGTACACACAGTAGCTCTCTCACAGTCACGTGCATAATGTCCTCGCCTAAGGCAATTTACACAAAGCTGGTTGCTGCGTACAAACTTCAGACGATCTGTAACTTTCAAAGCCTTCCAACCATTACAGCCAAACAAGTCGTGCCTTTCAGCACAATATGGACATACAGCGAAGATTGCATCAGGACGAGAAACCTCTCCACCTAGCTTAGGTTTCTGCATTGGCCGAGACTGGCGATCATATGAAGTAGTCTTCCGAGATAAAGTCTGCTCCACTTGAGTATTAAAGCTGGTACGAGGCTTGTTCTTCCAATTTTCCTTCGGCTGAGTATTCCCGTGCGATTTGTCAGGTCGATTTTCACTCAGTAGTTTGCCAAACACCGGATCATTGGCACACTCTGCTGCTATGGACACAAACACCAACACGTCATCAATTGTGGGAAGCCTCATTTCAATGAACTTAATATGGTGAACCTTTTTCAGCCAACTCCTCCTAAGGTCAAACGGCAATTTCTCAACGATTTTAGCTAAGCTCTGCCGATTATTCAATTCCCCAAGCTTGTCCATCGTCTGCAATGTCTCGCGACAATTTCTCAGCTCATCAGAAAACTCCAATAATCCCTTATTGTCAGTAACAGCAGGACGACCAACAATCTTGCTAATCCATGCATCCGAGATGTCATAGGCATTTCCAAATCGGCTCTGAAGCAGCTTTCTCGCCAGATGGTAACCTTCCCTGGGCTCCTTCACAGCACAGCACTGTATAAGCTTCCTAGCTGTACCCGTACAATACTGCATCAACCTAGCAAGCTTTGCACCGTCACCAATTGTTTCCTTGTCGACAATGTTCTCGAAGGCACGAATAAACATCCAATATTTAACAGGATCCCCATCAAAGGTCATCAGCTCGGTTTTTGGTAACTGAAGAGTTTCGACCAAAGACTGCTGCTGTAAGTGACTGTTATTGAGCATTTGCACTAAGACATCTCCCACCTGGTCATTGGTTGCTATAGTTGAAGGTAAATTGCATGAGCGTCGTCTAAACTCTGGGTAAGCATAAGCAGCATCTTTAGCGGCACTCATATCAGGCATCCGTGTCGTTTGTGTGTGACCTGTCGGTCCTGTTCGTTGTTTGTCATCCAAATTACGTGGAGTTGACTGCATGAAACGTACCGAATGTGCCTCTTGTTCTTGAGCTTCAGCATAAGTCCTTTCAACAGCTTCAGCCATTGCGATTTTGGTTTGTAGTTCCATCTGACGACGGCGTTGACGAAGTTTAAGCTCGTCTTCTTTGTGTCTGAGCTCAAGTCGAAGTTCGTCACCCTCGAGAGCTTGTCTCTTCATCTCAGCAGCTGCTTGTGCCTCCAAAGATGCCCTCTCAGCAGTAGCTTTAAGCCTTGCGCTAGATACAGTCGTAGAAACCGTAGGGGCGGCACTGGTAGAAGAGTGGTGCTTACTGACTGAACTAACAGAGTCTGAAGGCTGAACTGAGTCTTGAAGTTGTTCATTGATCTGTGATGTCGTTCGTAGTTCGTAGCTTTCCAGTTGTTCGCGCATCTCCACTATTTCTGCTACGACGATGTTCTGATAATTCAACGCCTTCTTTATGTCATCTTCATCAGACAGAAGTCGAAGGAATGTTCTTTGCATAACCATGAACTCGTCAAAGCGTTGATCCAATCGTTTTGATAAATCAGAAACAAGTTCATGATTTTCTGGGTCTTTCATCAAAACTTTGATTTGATTCTTGATCCTGGTAACATTTGCCTTGAGACGAGCCCGTTGTGTCTTCAAATTCGCAAGCACAACAGCACCATCATCAACTTCAGTGTCACTCGTTGCCATGTTGCTTTGAGTCGCAGAAAAGCCATCAAAATTGAACTGATGTAACCTCCAAATGTTACAGTAATTTAAAACAGTGTTAAGCTCAGTTTGAAACTCATGCTTCAGTTGTCTTGATGGTTTATTCCATTAACAATTCACACAGGTGTGTCAGGTAGCAAGTCTGTAGCAAATACATGTAGGTAGCAAGGTTCAACTACGAATAAAGAAAGAAAATACTGATTTTGAGTTTTGGGTTATATAAATCTCAGTGGCGAGTATAACAACATTTTCATCTAGCAATATCAATATGCCTAGGGCCTAAACATGCTAAAGACATTCAAGGAATGGCTCACGTGGCTTGAATTAACTGACCAAATAATACAAAGTATGCTCACAAATTTCCATACAAAGTGATGAGAAATCTCTCAATCATAAATAGAATAAATGTCAGTAAACTTACTTTTGCTGAGCTTCCAAAGGATGTCAAATGTAAATGTCTAAGTACAGAAGTAGTGTCATAGCATACATGTAGTTCTGCAAAGTGTGTCTACAATGTACTTGCATGTTCAAAGCATGTGTGTATATGGTCATGCATGTTTAAAGCCACACCCAATCAAGCAGCGCCCTCAAATGTTACATTTATGCAAATCAACTAGACTGACAGCGCCCTCAATGCTATAATATGCAAATCAACTAAACTTGTTACAAGTGTCAAATTCTGTCTGTAACAACTACACTCTACCAAAATCGGTCAGGAAAAGCAAATTTTTGAAAATAATCATCCATCTGTGTTCAGAATTGTATTAAACACTTGGCA
The DNA here is from genome assembly GCA_037893225.1 of Hippasteria phrygiana. Taxonomy (NCBI): domain Eukaryota; kingdom Metazoa; phylum Echinodermata; class Asteroidea; order Valvatida; family Goniasteridae; genus Hippasteria; species Hippasteria phrygiana. Next base: position 279,607 of record JAZGUH010000331.1, read on the forward strand.
CAACCTTTTTTAACTTTGAGTTTGGAATTTTGTGTGCAATAAATGTATACTATAGGGAAATACATTTCGTATTTGTGCTACATGTAGATGTTCTTCAACTTCAAGTTGGGCAGTGTATGGTCACTCAAAGTGCTCACATACATGTTAATTTCTGCCTCATTTTTACAGATTTTGCTGACATAAATATTGAAATAGCAGGCTGAGCCACATTTTTCAAGATTTTGCTGTGGGGCTATTAAAGTCAGTAAAATCTTTCCCTATAAATATCACTGGGGCAGATCCGACATTAAGGTGGGGGGGGGGGGGGTAAGCTGTGTGGCAAGCTGTGTGGCTATGGAAGAGGGCATGCAGGGGGCAGACATGCTACTTTTTTCTGCATCAATTACCTATTTGATGGAACTCAAGGAAGCAGGTTAAATATTATGCAGACAAAAGTGGTGTGTATATTGTTAAGTCCCCCCTCCCCGAGTTTTCTCCCCTTTTCAGCTCTAACTAGATCCCTGGATTAATGGATCCCTTCGCCCACCCATAGATCCTGATTACCTAGACTTCCACAATATATGCATAGTACCTGAAATCCAAGTAAGAAGAAAACTTTCATTTTTGTTTTTCAAATAATTAATAAATGACCCCCAATTCTGATTTCTTAACCATTCCTGTTCACTGTTGACAAAATGAAGCAGACTGCACAGCTTGCCATCAAAGAGAAGTAGTGCTCTTTTCTGATTAAACAGCGGTGATCACCATCAAACAGTGCCGAAGAAAGGCTTCTGGTCCTAAGTCGTCTCGTTACCAGCAGCGTAGCCAGGGCTCTCTCCATGGTGGGGAGGGGGGGGGGGGGGGGGGGGGGCGGATGTTACAGTAGCGGTTGCTCAGTTATTTTTCTTAATTAAATGCTATTATTTTCTGCATTTGCAAAATTTTGAGTGGGGGGCTGGGGGGGGGGGGGTGGGGCGATGATTTATTTTTTGTATGGGGGAGGGTGTGTGCTTGATGTTTTTTCAAAAGTCATCATAGCCATATGCCGTCTGATTACTTCAAGAATTGGCACTCGACAAAAAAATGCGGCTAATGTTAGAAGTACAATATGCACTTCATACAGTGGCGTAACTATATGGGCATGCATGGGGGACACGTGCCTCTTTAATACTCTCCCCCATTTAAACTCTTGAATAAAAGAACAATTACATCGTTGGCTTCAGTCCCCCTCTGAAATTGTTTTACCCAGTTATTGTCACACCTCCCCCCCCCCCCCCCCCCCATGTTCAACCCAAGTTATGCCACTGTTTTCATCTTGCAGTGGTTTTGACGTGGACTCGGATACAATGTATTGATCTCTGGGTAGATGCTATCATGGATCCTCTTATCACAACCATGTCTTTAAACACAGCAAATGACTCGAAGATCTGACCCACCCATGAGAAAAGATCCTTGTAAATCATCATGTATCCACTTGACCAGACTGCAATACCATTGACTTTCATTACTCGATTACCCAAGTAGCCTATCCCATAAGTTTTCAACCTTTTGGTGTAAAAGAAAAACATCCAATTAAAAAAAGAGCAATTATGCTGACATGCTTTTTGTGATGAACCCTTCTTTTTCAAGAAAGATACAATTCTGTTTACCATTGCAATTTAAATTTGTATGTCAAAAAATTGAACTTGACTCTTAACAAGTTCAGTGTAAAATATCCCCCCCCCCCCACAATTTGTTTGGGTGAATGACAAATTATTAGAGAAACAAACTATTTAACATTTACAAAGCCCACACAAATGGTGATGATCTCTGATTTTGTAATGACCTTGAATTAAAAAAAAAATATTAATAATAATTTCCATGCAACCTGTTATTTTTTTAGCATTTACTTAATTCAAGTTTACAATTTGCTGAAGAAAAGGTGTTTCCTAACTTCACGAGGCATTCTTAATCTAGCAAAATTTCCACTAAAAAGGTTAATATTCTCTGGAGTTTGAGGAACAATATACTTCGGTGGTACACGTGCGTGAGCAGTAAAAGCAACAAGTCGCGTCCCCTAATCGCCAACGTTGTAGTTAACCTGTTTTTTTATACACAGGGCACCATGCTACTCACTGTCCCTAGGGAACCGACAGAGTGCGCTCTTTTAGTTTTGGCGAGCCCAGGACTGGGCACGTACGTACCGGGTTGTGTTGGCCAGGTCACGTCAGCGCTGGGCGCTTGCTCAGCTAGCTCGTTAATAGGGATCGAACAAAGCTTGACAGCCTTGATCAAGGCTATTAAAGGATCTGGCGAAGAGGCCGTAGGCCTCTTCGAATGCTTGGAAGCCCGGATCGGAGGTGACAAAGACTGTTATGTCGTCTGCGTATGCCGACACAGCGCACGAAAAATACGAGTGGGGTATTCGAAACGCCTGATCGGCTAAATTTTTACGGAGATTAATTAAGAGGGGTTCAATAGCAATTGAGTAGAGCAGCCCCGAGAGCGGGCATCCCTGACGTTTCCCCCTCTCAAATGAGAAGGGGGCCGTCAGGGAGCCACACACCTTGACAAGGCTCTCGCTCGGCGGCGCCGTACAACATTTGAAGATATGAAATGAATTTGTTCCCAAAGCCCATGGCTCCCATGGTGTCGAACAGATAGCCGTGATCAAGGTTGTCGAAGACCTTTTTTTGGTCCAAGTTGATCACGGCGAGGGGGTGTCATTAAAATTAGAGTAAGAAATGACGTCACGAATGAGGTTTGTTATCATAAAATAGAACGACCGGGGACACAGTAACTTTGGTCTTCGCCGACGACGCTACCAATGCACTGTCTCAGTCTATTTGCAAGCAACCTGGGTAAGATTTTATAGTCAGTGTTGAGAAGGGAGACCGGGCGCCAATTAGCAATGTCGGCAAAGTCCCCCTTCTTAGGAAGCAGAGTTATGACTGCCTTCCGGAGAGAGTAGGGTAGGGTAAGGATTTAGATTGTATATGGAAGCTTCAAGAACTGATAAAAAGTCATTTTTTAGGACGGGCCAGAAAAAAATCTGAAGTGAGGCCGTCCAGGCCGGGTGTTTTATCTTTGCCAAGTTGCTTGACAGCGAGCTCGAGTTCCTCAATAGACAGAGGACAATCGAGGTCCTCTAAATCTTCGGAGTCGAGCTCGCTGACATCTTGTAATAGCTGATTGAGGGCGCTCCTGTCAGTGGGGACTCGGCTTCAGAGGTTTTTGTAAAAGTCGCGAACATGAGTTTTTATGTCGGAGGGATTCTCCGAAATATTTCCAGAAGATAGACGGATACGAGAGATGTGTTTAGATAGAGAATTTGATTTTTCCAGATTGAAGAAGTAAGTGAAGCACGAGTCAGTTTCGTTAAGATGTTTAAAACGAGATCGTCCTGAGCTTCGGTTTTAAGGAGGTAGTTTAAATGGTTCCTTTGTTCGGCTAAGGTTTCCCAAATTTTGGAGTGTTAAGTCTGGCGCAGACTGAATCTCGTCTATTTTACGGTTTATGTCCAAGAAAGCTTGGCGTTTTTCTTTTGCTAATTTAGAACCGTACATTAGGCTAAGAGATTTAATGTGCAACTTTCCGAAATCCCACCAAGCGGCGAGATTCGGAAAGTCGCACTTTTGTTCTCTCCATTTTGTCTAGAATTGAATAATGATTTCGCGGTAATTGTTATCTCCGAGGAGGGAGTTGTTAAAATGCCAATAGGCGCTGATCCTCGGAGTGTGGGAAGGAATTTTTGATTTTCAGAGTAACAGCGCAGTGGTCGGAGAGAGAACAAGGGAGAATGGAACAGGTGTGAATGGAAGAAATGAGACTAGAATGGGCGTAAAACCGATCCAACCTGGCTTTAGAAACTCCGCATATTTTAGAGGAATTATTCCTGAGCCAGGTGAATTTTTGTTCGAGGGGATTCAGTCTGCGCCAGGCGTCAGAAAGAGACAATGCATTGACAGCGTCTCTGAGAGCCATGGCAACTTTGGGTCTGTGCTCGGTCGGCATGCACAGACGATCAATAACCGGATTTTCAGTACAAAAGTCCCGTAAATAATCGATGGCCAGAAGAGTGTTTTTATCGAGTTGGGGAATAAGGGTGTTATAAATATTATAGATAATATTATTCAGTTTAAATTTGGTGTAAATAATATGCCCATCGTAGATAGAACAAGAAGAAATGACATCCAAATTAATATTATTATTATTTTTGACAAGAGTTGTTACTCCCGTGCCACAGGTGGGCCCGGGAGAACAGAAAGGGAAGTTGGACCACATGTTACAGCAAGGACTGTTTTAGTTTAGATTATAATGTTTCTTGTAAAAGAACTAGGTCAGGGTTATAAGCGATTTGGTCAATGTATACTTGAAATGAAGTGTTTTGAGTAGGTGCGAAGCAACCTGCGGTGTTGAGAGTCAGCAGTGACAGTGTCATTGCTAGGATGGGCAAAGATCTACATAACTCCATAATGGAGAAAAGAAATATTTGTCCAAGGTTTGACAAGTTTAGAAATCCTCTGCTGCATGCTTTTTTGCAGAAGTGGATTGTTACGTATAGGGGTTTTAGTTGTTTAACCAGCCCAGGAAGGTTAGCCGTGAACTTTCTGGCAATCTGGGCTGGTTTCTTTCTAGCTTTAACCGAAGACAGGAATTGTATGAGTTCTGCTTGTATTAGGGGGCCTTTGGTCAGTGGGATGAGGACCTCAGACGGAAGGTCTTCGTCCGTCTGTGTGTCCTCCCAGTTCACAAAGTCGGTGTCGGCTTCGCCCGCGGTGGACACCGGCGTGGGGGTTTGGGAACCACTGAGGGGGATGGGTGGGATGGAGTACTGGGATTTGAGGGCTTGGGTGAGTGTGGGTGATGCTGTCGACATGGGGCTCTGCTGCTTCTTGGCCAATTTTCTGCGGGGGGAGGGTGAATGGAGGGGGATAAGTTTGGGAGAATCAGAGACTGGAGTTGGGGAAGTCTGTTTGCGTTTAGTAACGACATCAGAAAAGGATCTGGAAAGTGGAGGGGGAGATCATATCGACGGCACTTCGGGAGGATTAGGGGGAGTGTAGGTAGGGGGAGCCCGGACTCCGCCCCCGCCGGGGGTGTGCGCTGCAGCTGCGGTGCCCGAAAGGGGCACGCCGGACCGGCCAGGTCCGAGGCACGGCTTGCGCCGGACGAGGGCCCTGCAGGGTCCTCGGCCGGCCGGGAAGGGGGCGCGCGCGCAGCAACCCTGGGCTGTACTGTGACCGATCAGAATCAGAATCAGAATCAGAATCAGAATCAGAATCCCTTTTCAATTAGTTAGAAGTAAGCCATCTCAATGGAATCCTTAACGATGTCTTATGTCATGATAACCCCACAAAAACACAGTGAAATCCCCCAAGATATGGAATACGATTGATACCTTCGTCAATGGGCTGTATTGTTAGCTGCAAGGAAATTATTTCTGGCAGTTGCAACTGCAAAGTTCTGTGCAGGGTAGACCAGCTTTCGTGCACTAGTGCAACGACTGATACAACCGGCTTCAGATACCGTAGTAAGTCCATAGGATAAGCATAAAAAGGTAGAATATTCCAATGTTCCAATAATGTAAATTAATACGTTTTGTAGAATGTATAAACTTGCACTAAGGTAGGCTATATTTCACGTGAGGTGTAGAATACAATTTTAAGAGGAATTTTTTTCATTTTATTGTAACATCTAGTGTACTGGTTCTGCGTTAAGTGTAGCCCCGGGGAGGCGTTAACATAAGTTTTCCCAGCTAGTGTCAACCACGAATAAAAACGATAAGCGGCCAAAGGTCAGGACTTCAGATTCCACTCTGTCTGTCTTTAATGCGCGGTGAACTGTTAACAAAATAAGAAATACAAAACTACTATAAGTACTAAGAAACTTGCCAAATTCCTAAACATGGATGAGCTGGAAGAAAAGGTGGTAAAATACAATCTTCCTGTAGTAGCAGATAAACTGGGCCAGTCAGTTTACAAAATATAGGAGAAATAACGATCTACAATCTAGGAGAGCTGTCAGTGACTTAAACTCTAAGGCTAAATATACTAATCGGTGAACATCAAAAGGCCCCTTCAATGCAATCAAGAAGTGAGAGGAAACTCTCCGAATACAATGCACATGTAATCTCAGGTGAGAAAAATCTGATGTGTAGTTAATCAAAACAAGGCCTCTGGAAATCTATAGCATCACTGGGCGATGTATGAGTCGGCAAACATACTATATACTCGAGTACAAAGGCGAAATTACATGAACATGCCAACAAGAAGCCCAAGTCTTTCAGTTCGAAAAATGGCTAAAAATCACTTACATAACTGTGGTTCTCGGGGATCAAATTGTAATAAACTCAAAGCAACATGTCGGGGGAAGTATCTTGTGTCTAACTTCTCAAAATCACCTGTGTAAATACTCAAAGATCTATTCAAAAAGGCTGATTACTGAACCATTCATGATAACTAGTCAAAACGTGTCCGGAATGTCAGCAACATGACATTTGACCTTGGCTGCAACAGAGAGCCCTGTGAACATGAACAGCGCCCTCAGGAGATGGCACTGGGATGAAGAGCGCCATCGTGTGGTGGGATAATGCAGGGGGGCACAAAGACCATTACACTCCCCGTCTAAAAATCAATCCTCGGGAAATTTTTACTAAATAAATACAGAAAGTCATTGTTCGTGACTTGTCCATCTCTCACTCGGTTGTGGGGCACTGCGTTGAGTTGCGAGCCTTCTCAATGAGCACCAGTTCCGCGATCGGTCTAAAGTAGGTTCGACGTGTCCCATCGGTGCAGACCATGACATCGACCTTGCGGACTCGGCCGTCATCACTGGGGTAGGTCTTCGTGACACGTGCAAGTGGCCAGCTGTTACGTGGAAGCTCCTTCTGTCGGAGAAGCACGACGTCCCCTTCTGAAACGTCGGGTATGGTCCGAGTCCATTTCTGGCGAGGCTGGAGGTTCTGCAGGTACTCCTTTCGCCATCGCGTCCAGAACTGGTCGGCGAGGTACTGAACGCGTCGCCAACGTTGTCGGCTGTACAAGTCCTCTTCTACGAAGTTGCCTGGGGGCGCTTCGAGTGGCTGTGTCTTCAGGGTCAGGAGCATGGCTGGAGTGAGAGCCTGAGGGTCGTTCGCATCTGAGGAGAGGGTCGTGATTGGTCGAGAGTTCACTATGGCACATGCTTCTGCCATGAAGGTGATGAGTACGTCATGGGTAAGCTGATGTTTCCCAAGTTGAGAGAACATCGAATCCAACACTCGGCGAATGGTCCCGATCTGGCGTTCCCAGACACCTCCGAAGTGGGATGCTTTGGGAGGGTTGAAAACCCACTCGCAGTTCTTCGATGTTAGATACTTCGCGATTTGTTCTTGGTTGAGTTTTCCCTCTGCACCGATGAAGTTGGTTCCTCTGTCACATCTCAGTCTAGCAATAGGGCCGCGAAGGGACACAAACCTTCGTAGTGCCGAGATCAGGGCCGAGGTATCCATTGCTTCGATAACTTCGACATGCACCGCTCTGGTACAAAAACAGGTGAATAGCACCGCCCATCTTTTGGATTCGGCTGAGCCACCTCGAGTCTTCCTTGTGATGACAGTCCATGGGCCAAAGACGTCCATTCCAACATTCGTGAATGGCGGTGTCGCTTGCAGTCTGTCCTCAGGTAGGTCTGCCATCACCTGAGTGAGCAGTTTTCCTCGCAGTTTGCGGCATACGGTGCAATTATTTATAACACTGCAGACAAGGTTGTGCGCTCCGATGATCCACTTTCCTCCGGATCGTACTGATGCAAGGGTTATATGTCGCCCCTGGTGTTGTACCTCATGATGAAAGTGTCCTATAATCAGACTGGAGACATGGCACTTCTTGGGTAGAAGAACAGGGTGACGTCCTCCGAGATCGAGATCTGCTCGTCGAAGTCTGCCTCCAACCCGGATGATCCCATCTTCCTCTATGAACGGGCTTAATTTATGTAGAGGACTATCCTTCTTCAAAGGATTTGTTTCACCTGATTTGAGGGTGGCCATCTCGTCATGGAAGTATTCACTCTGGACAGCACGGATGATCACGTTTTCTGCCTCTTGTAGCTCTTGCAGTGCCGATAGTTGCGGCTGGTTTTTGCCGGTATCATCTTTTCGTGACTTTAACTCTTTCGCGTGGTGAATCAGGGCAGCAACTGCACGTCGAAGGGCTGTCCACGAGGAGAATCGGGAAAAGCGGCTGCAGCCAAGCTGACATCCGTTCCTCGTGCTGGCATCTAGCTTGTCCTTAATGTTGGTGTGAATGACACGGGATTCTTTCCGTACTTCGGGGTCTTTTTGGTCAAGTCGGAATTCGTCTTTTGCATAGATCTCCACAATCTTTGAAGTGGGTTCTTGGTTCCAGAGGAAATCTGGTCCTCTGAACCACATGGTTGCGTTGAGCTGGCTGGCTGGGACTGATCGTGTAGCCAGATCGGCTGGGTTCTCGTCAGTGGAGACGTGATGCCATTGGCCCGGAGTTGACCCACTGTGTATCTTGTGAACTCGGTTCGCGACATACACATGGAAGCGCTTGGACTCGTTAGAAATGTAGCCGAGGACAACTTTGCTGTCCGTATAGAAGGAGATGTTGTCAATCGACATTCGATCTTCAAGCTCGGGCTGGACAATTTTCGCCAACTCTGTCGCCAGGACCGCTCCACACAATTCCAGACGAGGTATTGATACGGCGTGTGGGGGAGTGACTTTGGCCTTTGCTAGAAGGAAGGTTACATGAGGCTGGTTGTTCTCATCGATGAGCCGAAGGTAGGCAACTGCTCCTATGGCTAGCTCGCTGGCGTCTGAGAAAATGTGAATTTCAGTTTGCTTGATGCGTCCAAAGACTGGCGGCTGGTAGCAGCGTGGAACATGGATGTTCTCCAGGTTGTGTAGAGAGTTCCGCCACCGGGTCCATCTTGGGAGACACTCCCGAGGGAGTGGTCGATCCCAAAGGTCTTGAGGTCCGTTCTGCTCTTTCTTCATGGCCGTCATAAGCTCTCTTAAGATGAACTTCCCTTCGATGCTGACTGGAGCGACGAGACCCAAAGGGTCGTAGATGGAGCTCGCTACCGAAAGGACTCCCCGCCGTGAGAAGGGCTTGTCTTGTAGGTTGACTTGGAATGTAAAAGTGTCCTTTTCAAGATACCAGTACACTCCGAGGGATCGTTGGGTAGGTAGCTCGTCTTGGCAGAGGTCTAGGCTCTTTAGGTCCTTGGATCTTTCTTCTTGGGGAAGGGCACTCATTACTTCCTTGCTGTTAGAGGCCACCTTGTGAAAGCGAAGCTTTTTCGTGGCTAGGGCATCTCTGGCACGTTTGATCAGGTCTATGGCAGTGTGCGTGTCTGGTTGGGATGTGAGCCCATCGTCTACGTAAAAATCGTGGTGAATGAATTGCCTCACATCCGTACCGTGAGAGGATTCGCATGCGTCTGCCACCATTCTTAGGCCGAATGTTGCCACTGCAGGTGAGGAGATACTGCCAAAAAGGTGGACGTTCATCCTGTACTCTACCGTAGGCTGTGTTGGGTCGTTATTGTCGAACCACAAGAAGCGTAGGAAATCCCGGTGTTCTGGGTTGACGTAGAAGTTATGAAACATGTGTTCCACATCTCCCATCACGGCGACTCTGCCTAGCCGAAATCGAAGCAGAATTCCCAATAGGCTGTTCATAAGGTCTGGTCCCTGGAGGAGTGCTTTGTTAAGCGAGATTCCTTTGAACTCTGCGCTGGCGTCGAATACCACTCGGATGTCTGCCTTCTTTGGATGATGCACAGCAAAGTGTGGAAGGTACCACACCGTTCCAGATGGGGTGGATAGCTCATTCTCAGGGACCCGGCTGGCATGTTTCCTGGTCAGAATCTTGTCGAAGAAGGCCAAGTAGTTTGTCATCATCTTTGGTTTTCGACGGAGAGTTTTCGTCAGATTGTCGAGTCTGCTTTGAGCCTGGGAACGGTTGTTGGGCAGGATTGGCCGTTTTTCCTTGAATGGTAGAGGGAACTCGAGGTTTCCATGGGAGTTGGTGTGTGCACCTTCTGTCAAGATGTTCACAAAGCGTCGGTCTTCAACTGACATGGCCTTCATGTTGTCCTGCGGAGTTTCTATGTATATGTCAGTCGTGGGCTCATAGCGATGTGGTGAGAGGAGTTCTTTCACGTAGATGTGGTTCTCGCAGATATCTGGAGCACTTGGTTGTGGTTGAAGGATCGTGCGTTTCACGGAGGCATGCACCTTCCCTTTCACACCACTCATGCAGACTTGTCCGGAGACCGTCCAGCCTAAGTCGGTGCGTTGTGCCCATGGTGTTCCCCTCGGTCCGTTACGAGACTCTCTCACCTTCAGAAGCTCAGGGCAGTTTCTTCCGACGAGGAGGATGATATTGACGTCCTCTCGCACTGCTGGCAACTTGTTTGCTATCGGCTTGAGATGTGAGAATTTCGCACAAACATCGGGGTGAGGGATTTCTCCTTTGTCTCCAGGTATGTGGGCGTTCTCGATCAGGGTCGGCAGCTGCTCGGATTTTCCATCTGTGGACTCTACGATGATGCCACTAGCTCGGCGTCCTTCGGCAGTTATACGACTTCCGCCGCATGTGGAGAGCTCGTATGGGAAGGAAGGGCCTTGGAGGTGAAGTGTGTCAAAGACTTCTGGGTCTGCTAGGCAGGCGTTCGACTGGTCGTCTAGTACCACATACCCAAGGATGGATCTGGAAGGGTGGTCCTTGTGGTACAGCTTGCACAGGACAATCTTGGAGCAAGATCGTGCAGATGGGCAAGACAAAAACTTGGTGCACTTAGCGTTCGTCTCGTCGATCTTGAAGTTGTTGGCCGGTGGGTTCCCATTCTGTTGCTCCCCGCCATTCTCTTTCGGGACCGTATGCATGAATGTGGCGTGCTCGGAACTTTCACATCTCTTGCATTGCACCTTTGCATTGCAGTCCTTGATTCTGTGGTTGTTGCCACACTTATAGCAAAGGCCCTTGGCTTTGCAAAATTCCCGCCTTTCCCTGATGGGCTGACGGCGGAACGCGATGCAATCGGAGATGTGGTGGCCCTGCTTGTCATGATAGAGACATCTGCCCTCCGTCGTGGGTAATGACGTAGACTTAATAGGCGTTGAGGTAGCCATTACATGAAGGGCGGAGCCGGGACTTCGGTGGCTTGCCGCTTTCTCTGTTTTGTGGTCTGTATGGGCGGACGGGTAGAGCTCAGGGTCATTGAGCAGTCTGGATTTCTGCTTCAGAAATTTCGCCAACATGGCGAATGGGGGGTAGCTGCCTGAAGACATCTTGTGTTCTGAAGCACGTTTCCTCCAAGCATTGTGGATAAAAATGGGAAGTTTGTCGAGGATCGGGTGTAAGTTGTGTGCGAAGTTGAGAATGTTCAGATCTGGAAGGTCTTTCATTTGTGCGGCTGCGTCTGAACATAGGTCCGCCAGTTCTCGGAGTTTGTGGCTTTCGTCAGCCTTGAACTTGGGGAACCTGGTGAGCCTTTGGATTAATTCCGAAGTGATCTTGGTTTTGTTACCAAATCTGTCCTCAAGCTCTATCCATGCCTCGGCGTAAGCAGCTTCTGGGTCCGAGACGTATCTGTGTCGGAAGCGATCTACAAGCCGTTTCACCTCCCCTCTTGTGTACTTCGATAGGAAAGCTAATTTCTGGGTCGCAGGGGTGTAGGTCTGGCTTACCATGGTCTCGAAGGACGAACGCCATGGCTGAAACATAATGGGGTCTCCCCCATATATGTCCGGTTCATGAGTCGGCTGCCTCTGACGTGCCAGAGTTTCACTAATCTCCTTTGTGAGGTCGATCAATGTGCAGTCAGGTTCTATTTTCTTTATCTCCGCCTGTGGGACAGGTTGTGTCATGACGACTGGATCAGAGAGAGGGGTTGTTTGGCTCTTCGTCAGATAAAATGCTGGGGCGGAGGCAAGTAGCTGGCTAGAACCTGGGCTCAGCTTTCCAATCTCAGTTTTGTTGCGGAAGGACTCCGCATGATCGTTGGAGGACTGTTTCGGTGAGGTGAGGGGGGCGGCCACTGTTTCCTCACGTTCGGCTTGTAGTATGGCCTCTGATCTGGCTCTCTCCATGGCAGCGGTCTGTCTAGCACGAAGTATCTGCAAATCTGCCTCGGCCATGGCTTGCTTTGCTATCTGCTCTGCGTCGGCCTTTGCTCTTGCGGCTACTTCTGCTGCTTGTTCAGCTTTCAATTCGGCCGTTCGTCTAGCTATAGCTTCCTCGTAGGCCGCTTGCTGGTCTGCGGCAGCGGCATTGGCGAGAGCCTGTGCTCGGGCACTCAAAACTGAAGAAGATGATCTTGAGCTCCTTGCTGACCGTCTTGAGCCTCTACTGATGTTCGAGCGTACTTCGAGAGCCAAGGAGTGGGTTCGGTCCATCGCATGAGTAATGACTCTGTTCGCGAAGTTGCAGTTTTCCAGAAAAATGCCGTAGATGTTTAGGGCATCTTCCTTGAATGTGTCCGTTTTATCTTGTGCGTAGACGTTCTTTAGCTCGAGCCACACTTTGCCATAAGACTCAAGTGCATGGCGGGCATCACTCAAGTCCGTGTGGAGGATTGTCTCATCGTCAGGATCCTGTTGCAGCTTGTCTAGGGCTTGTTTGGTTTTTCGCCACTCTGCATGAAGATCCTTGGCCTTTGCCTCGATTTCATTCGTGAGCACCTTCATGGTGGGGTGTCTCTCTCTGTGTGGGCGGCCAGAAGGGTCGCCAGAGGGGACGGTTTCATCAGGGACGTCTGACATGGTGGATGATTCAACAGTGGTGGTCGTCAAAAATTACCGCAAGGTAACCTTTGTCAGGTTCAGATTCAGTTATTCACAGTTATTTCACTGTACTGGTTCTGCGTTAAGTGTAGCCCCGGGGAGGCGTTAACATAAGTTTTCCCAGCTAGTGTCAACCACGAATAAAAACGATAAGCCGCCAAAGGTCAGGACTTCAGATTCCACTCTGTCTGTCTTTAATGCGCGGTGAACTGTTAACAAAATAAGAAATACAAAACTACTATAAGTACTAAGAAACTTGCCAAATTCCTAAACATGGATGAGCTGGAAGAAAAGGTGGTAAAATACAATCTTCCTGTAGTAGCAGATAAACTGGGCCAGTCAGTTTACAAAATATAGGAGAAATAACGATCTACAATCTAGGAGAGCTGTCAGTGACTTAAACTCTAAGGCTAAATATACTAATCGGTGAACATCAAAAGGCCCCTTCAATGCAATCAAGAAGTGAGAGGAAACTCTCCGAATACAATGCACATGTAATCTCAGGTGAGAAAAATCTGATGTGTAGTTAATCAAAACAAGGCCTCTGGAAATCTATAGCATCACTGGGCGATGTATGAGTCGGCAAACATACTATATACTCGAGTACAAAGGCGAAATTACATGAACATGCCAACAAGAAGCCCAAGTCTTTCAGTTCGAAAAATGGCTAAAAATCACTTACATAACTGTGGTTCTCGGGGATCAAATTGTAATAAACTCAAAGCAACATGTCGGGGGAAGTATCTTGTGTCTAACTTCTCAAAATCACCTGTGTAAATACTCAAAGATCTATTCAAAAAGGCTGATTACTGAACCATTCATGATAACTAGTCAAAACGTGTCCGGAATGTCAGCAACATGACATTTGACCTTGGCTGCAACAGAGAGCCCTGTGAACATGAACAGCGCCCTCAGGAGATGGCACTGGGATGAAGAGCGCCATCGTGTGGTGGGATAATGCAGGGGGGCACAAAGACCATTACATCTAGTAATTAATGAGCAAGGCTATAGATATAGCTTTTTACAGATTATTTACTTAGAAACGTCCCTTTTGCTTAAGATAGCGAATTTCCTTTATTTTCAAATGATAAAATTCACACATTGCAGTATGCCTAAAATGATTCAGAATTATGTAGCGTGTCGATTGGTAGGTGATCGGAACACAATCAATGACAATTCAGGCAATTATATTTCTGCAAGAACCTTTATTCCTCAATTTAAGAACGAACAAAAACACTTCTTTACATAGGAAACTCCAAACATGTGACTGAACTGACGCTATATTGCAAACAACAAAGATGGCTCCCGAGCCGGGTTGACCAGTCTGTTTTACAGGGGCTCTGTCTCTAGCCGGTCCACTTCACAGGGGCTCCAGTCCGCACCGTGGAAGGTGTAGAGCACCCTCCGTTGTTAGCCGGTCCAAACGCTACACCGCCCCCTCCGAGGACCCTTATTTGCCGCTAAATAAGTTCAGAGAAGGCGGCCAGATGCGGGCTCACGGGGATGGGGCTGGTGGCTGGGTCCACATAATATTGGGCATAAGGGCCTTGATATGTTTAGAGCAGACGTGCTGGGCACTCGATCGTATGTGTGCCTTCGTCGGCGTCCGGGGAGCGGTGCAAGGCCGCTCCGATTGACAGCTGGCCTCGGCTGTAGGGTTTATCGCTGGTTGGTGAGTGGTGCGAGGCCGCTCCGAGTGGTAGCTGGCCCCGGTCGCAGCCTTCGTCGGCGTCTGGGGAGTGGTGCGAGGCCGCTCCGATTGGTAGCTGGCTTCGCCCCCGGCGGGATGGCACTCCATTCCTTCGGCAGTGGTGTCCAGGAGCTCGAGTTCTTCGTCGCTGGCAAATAACTCAAGTTCCGATCCTGCAGCACGGACCCCACTAGCTGGATCCCACTGCAGACGCGCTCGTGTTTAGCCTGGATATCGGACTAGTAGAAGGCCTGTCCACAGCCCTTCCCGCATTGGTAGGGCTTATATTAGTTGGGTGCGTCTTCTCGCAGGAGGTACGTCGAAGGTTGGTCTTCCTTGTGGAGGTCCTCCCGCACTGTTCGCACCATACCTCGTCCATCCTGCAAGGGGAAGAAGAGGAAAGGTTATTTTAGTTGGTGGCAATATCTGTGGGGCTTAACCACGGGCCGGCCATGCCTTGTTTTCTGTACCGGCTCCGCAGCAACCTTAAGTCTTGGTTCCAAGACGTTCTTAGCGGTGCGACGTATAGCGCGCACGGCAGACCGACAGCGCCCTCTCGCTACACACACACACACGCCAAGGCCAAATCGCTGATGAGACCGTCTTGGGAATTTCGCAAGTTCTGTGTGGCATTTGCATGCGCGTGTGACGTAGCTGCATTATCGCATGTAAATAGCCAACACTCACTAGTCTAGTTTCTGTACTCACGTCGGGTTTACGTGTACGTACGTATGAACGTGCAGCGCAGTACCAAAGCCATTCGTTGTTTGTTGGAAAAAATGTCTGACCGCGTGGACCATGTACCAAGCGATCGATTTTACAGCAAAAAAACTGGGCTTTGGAAAGCTAAAAAGTCATCAGATCAGTGCCATTCATCAATTTGTACGTGGCCATGATTTGTTTGTTAATTTACAAACGGGATTTGGTAAGAGTGTAATTTTTAAAGCTGCTCCATTGGTCTTAGATTTCTTGAACGAAGCAACATGGAGGTGTTTCCTACCTCCATGAAGAAAGCGCTGATTATTGTCGTCGTGCCATTGAAAGCTCTGGCCGTTGATCAGTTACATCGTGCTGAACATCTGGGACTGAAATTGGCAGAGATAACGTCTGATATTCCAGATCACATTTTTAGAACAATCCGAAGATTTCTCAATCCTGTTTGCCAGTCCAGAATCACTCTGCTCAGAACGTTATTAACTGACTAGTAAGTTATTACTTAAACATGAGTTTCCTCCAGTGCGCAAGCGCGATTATTCGTTTGACCCGCCTGTTAAATTATGCATTAGCCGGTCGCGCGCGCCCCCTTGCGAAATTTTATTTACTTGACTTTATTTCCATCTCAAGGCAATAAAACAATGACAGTATATACATACACATATAAATTATTGAGTTTTATAAACGTTACAACAGGAGTAATAAGTGAACATAAATGTATAGAAATATAAATGCCAAGAGATGCAGGAGACCCACAAAAAGCAAAGCTTGTCGAGTGCGGGTACCCTGAACATAAACAACAACCTGAGAACTAACAGTGGAAATAACCAAATTAAACAAAAGCATAACATGTATTTAAACAAGCTTACAAAAAAAGAAAAAAAAAGGATGAAAACATTAACGAACAAACATATCCGGGAGTATATTTCTGAATCATGAGTCAGAATACTGATTCAAAAGAGATTGTTTAAAGTTAATTTTGAATGTAAAAGTAGATAACGATTGTTTTAAAGAATTGTCAAGGGAGTTCCATAATTTAGGCCCTTCAAATTTAACACTTTTCTTTGCGAGAGGGTTCTTACAAATGGCAAATGAAATTCATTGGCCTGTCGAGTTAAATGAGCATGATAGTTACTATTTATATGAAACATCGATGATATGCAATCCGGTAGATCATTTCTTTTTTTTTGAAACATAAAGACACCAAGTTGGAAATAGTATATATCATGTATTTTCAATTTCTTATCTTGTAGAAATAGTGGGTCAGTGTGAGCAAAATAGTTAGAATGATTGATTATTCGAATTGCCTTTTTTTGAAGTAAAAATAATCTATTCAAGGATTTTTGCGATGAATTCCCCCTAGGCTAAGATTCCATAATTAATGTAAGGCAAAATTAAAGTATTGTACAAGGAGGAAAGAATATATTTAGGGACATAAAACTTGATCCAGTTTAAAACACCAATGTTTCTAGATACAATGTTACAAATATATTCAATGTGATTGTTCCAAGATATTTTGTTATCAATGTATAAACCAAGAAATTTTACAGATTCTGTAATTGTAATTTTATTGTTATCAATAAAAATATCCCTTGGAAGTGAATGTAAAGAATTGCTGAACAGCATACATGTAGTCTTTTTAATGTTCAAAGAGAGTTTGTTTGATTTTATCCAGTCTGATATCAAAAGAAGATCAGTATTTACAATGTCAATCAGATTATCAATATTTTTGTTGCTATAAAATAAATTTGAATCATCAGCAAACAATATACACGACAACCGTTTTGAGACATTAACAACATCATTAATATAGATAAGGAATAACAATGGTCCAAGAATGGATCCTTGAGGGACTCCACATGCCAAAGAACGTATATTCGAGGTAGCGCCATTCACTAATACATATTGCTTTCTATTGGAAAGATAACTTTGAAACCAAGCAAGAGGGACTCCTCTGATGCCGTAATAATTAAGCTTACATAACAACACATCGTGATCTAAGGTGTCAAAAGCTTTTGAAAAATCTAGAAAAATTCCAAGGGTGTGCTCTGAATTGTCTAATCCCGTCACAACCTTAATAATAAGATGAAGAATTGCATGAGTAGTAGAATGTTTTGAACGGAAGCCAAACTGAAAGTTCGATATGATATGAAATTTACGTAAGAATCCAAGTGTTCGTTTATAAACAATTCTTTCAAAAAAAATTGAAAAGCAGGGCAGAATTGAAATTGGTCTATAATTGTTTACTTGGTCGGTTTCCGAAGCTTTATGAATTGGAATAACTTTAGCAATCTTTAAATTGTCTGGTACATTACCAGTTAATAAGGAAATATTTATAATGTATGTCAGAGGTGTTACAATAGCAGAGAGAGTCTGTTTGAGAACAAATGACGGAATTGAATCAAAACCACTACTACTTCTATTTGGTAAATTTGTGATAATGTCGGCAACTTCTTCTTTTGTAGCTGGCTGAAAATATAAGGAATGTGGGTTAGGATTAAGGAGATAATCAGAAAATGTATTTTTGCATTGAGGAATATTGCTAGCCAGATTTGGACCTATGTTTGCAAAAAAATTATTAAAGCTCTCCGCCATAAGTTGAGGATCATCGGTTAGATTACCATTAACATTGATATCAGAAATGTTCGTAGAAGATGAATTTTTATTGACAACACGGTTTATAAGTTTCCAAGTATTTTTAATATTGTTTTTTTCTTTTTCAAATTGAGAGCAACAATACTTGTTCTTAGCCGCTCGCAAAACGCTAGTTAAAATATTTTTATACTTGGCCTTGGCGTGTGTTTGTGTGTAGCTATAGAGGGCGCTGCCGTGCGCGCTGTACGCCGCACCGCGCTAAGGACGTCTTGGAACCAAGACTACAGCAACCTCAGTTGGTTCAGGGTCTTTCACCCTAACGCGTTTGCGTCTGGGTACCCCCACCCGCGGCGGACGTACCAGCAGGCTCTACGTCCCCCCTGCCCTGGTTGACGATACTCCCCCATCCAGAGGTTGGGGTTCAACGGTTTTAGCTCCGGGCACAGCGGTCCTGGATTTCTCAAAAGCTTTCGACAAAGTTTCACATAATTAAATTGCTCCTAAATAAGCTTCAACATTATTGTATAGTAGGTCCTTTGCTTCAGTGGGTAGAACATTTTCTGGTTGGGCGTACTCAGAAGGTGGTAGTTGAAGGGAAATCTTCAGCACTTGCCCCTGTAACATCTGGAGTTCGTCAAGGATCTGTTCTGAGACCCCTCCTATTTTTGCTTTATATAAATGATCTGCCGCAGAATCTGTCTTCAAAAGTCCGGCTTTTTGCTGATGATTGTTTGAATACAGCATAGACAAGACCCAGCTTTAACACGATCTTTATAGCTTAGAATCTTGGCAGTCAACATAGAAAATGAAATTCAACACTTCGAAATGTAGTACAACTTCAATTGGACTTAGGAAACCATTAACAACAACTCTATAACTTTTGTGGAAGGGTTCTAGATAGTCAAAAGTATCTCGGGGTGTACATCACAGATTCATTGTCTTGGAAAAAACACACAACAGAAACATGTAAAAAAGCATGGAAGATACTGGGGATTCTAAGGAGGAACCTGTGGAACTGCAGTTCTGAGGTGAAAAAAATCTCAATATTCCTCTTTGGTTTGACCATTATTAGAATATTCTTCATCTGCCTGGGATCCACATCTATAGTGTGATATTCACTGCTTGACAGAGGCAAGCCGCAAGGTTCATCTTCAGTGAAAATATATAGTCAAACAACGGGAACAGTCACAAATCTACTTCAGAGGCTTGACTGGTCTCCCCTAGAGACACGGAGAAGAGCAGATTAACCATGATGTACAAGATAACAAAGGGATTGGTGGACATACCGGCAGACACTTATTTGACTCTAAATACCTGGGCAAATAGAGGGAACCCAAAGCAATATAAGCAAATTCGTGCTTGCACCAGGGTATTTGAAAACAGCTTCTTTCCAAGAACCATAAAAGACTGGAACAAAATAACATCCTCTGCAGCATGTGCACCATCATTAAACTTTTTTAATGAAGAAATCAAACATTTTTTTAAAGCATGTAAGAAAATAAATTCTGGGTGATATAATTTGACGTGGTCCCACACGAGATGCACAAGAAGTTGGTGTGATGTTTCCTTCGGGATGCTTTGCTACAAAGCCCGGGAAGGGACAGTGAGAAATATTTTTTTCCAGCTGCTAAATCGTATAAACGAATTAGCTAAATCGTTCAAACGATTTAATAAATTGTTCAAACGATTTATTAAATCGTTCAAACGAATTAGCTAAATCGGTTAAACGATTTATTAAATCGTTCAAACGAATTAGCTAATTCGTTTGAACGATTTAATAAATCGTTTGAACGATTTAGCTAATTCGTTTGAACGATTTAGCAGCTGAAAAAAATATTTCTCACTGTCCCTTTCCGGGCTTTGTAGTATTACTTATTGTCGGGTATCAGTGAAATAACGTAAACACCGGGCCATGTCTTGCACTTTCCTGAGGTGACTTCTATCTTTAATTTGGTCTTTCCATCCAAGGAAAAAGATCAGATGACTTCATGAACGTGTACGTTATACACGTATGCCAATAATAGAACAAAGATTTGTTCTGTTGGTTATTGCGTTGGTTCACTTAGTCAAAACCCATGTCCAAATACTTTAATTTTAGCACATTATGTCAATAATCGACAAAAGTACAATATAGTGACGTAAGTCACTTCAACAGCAAATCAGCTTATATGGCATTGATTACATCACTTTTCAATTCACTGACCCTCAAAATGTCAAATTAATGACTTGGAATCTCATCACAAGTCTTCACACAGTGGCGGATCTACGGGGGGGTTTTGGGGGTCGAAAATTCGGCACGCTGGGGTGTTTAGGCCAATCACCTCAGGTAAACCCCCCCCCTTGGTTAAAACCTAGATCCGCCCCTGTCACATCTTTAATTTCTACATTTACTAGCTATAGTAGATTATGACGTCATAAAGTACCCTTCCTATCACCCGATTATTTGCAGCTTACCCTCTTTTTGATCATAACACATTGGCAAAGCTTTGGTGAAAAAAATGTGCTTTTGTCCACATATATTCAATCCCTGACATTTTTGTTATCAAGGTACCTCACTAATGAGGGCGCCCTTCCCCGTGAGCAACAATTTTTCGCTTCGACTGTGTTTTTGTCCAGCGTTCCTTTCTCCGTGGTTCAAACATGGAGAAATGTGTCTTATTTCTCCATGGTTCAAACAACGATCTAGCCTAACTACGGCCAAATATTTCTTTAAATCGGCAGTGAATTCCTCGGCAATGTCATCAACTGCAAGGTAAGCCCGGTTTTCGTGATATTAATGCGAATATGCCACGGCATGCTTGTTTGGGATAAATTAGCTTGAAAATTCCAGCTTCGCTGTCGCGTGAACTTGGAACTGGACCTTCCTCTACCTCCATGCTTGGACCTAGCTTGAAAATTCCAGCTCTAATTTAGGCTCAAGATTCGCCATTAGAGCTGGAAGGAATTCTATAGGGTAGGTCAGGGTCGTTTAAGATTTTGCCGATATCTTCCGTTTCTCTGAATATATCAACTAAACACTCACCTTGAACTGTAGAGCATGATTCATGCAGCTTTTGATTGATCCCCTCAAAATGAGAATATGATCAAGTTAAACCCGAAAAAAAAACAAATTTGTGCAACTCGGTGCATGCACAAACCAGCTGTGTACCAAGTAATGGAGCCGTTGGATATCGAGCCCCGAGGCTAGGCGCGCGTAGTCCCGCTGGCCGATAATCGATCGGAAAACATCGTTCATGTTCAAAAATCCGCTCCATTACTTTGTAGTCACAGCTGGATTGTGCATGCACCGAGTTGCATGAAAATTTTTTTTTTTTCGGGTTTAACTTGATCATATTCTCATTTTGAGGGGATCAAAAGCTGCATGAATGACTGCTCTACAGTTCAAGGTGAGTGTTTAGTTGATATATTCAGGGAAACGGAAGATATCGGCAAGATCTTAAACGACCCTGATGACCTACCCTATATCGTGCGACCATCTAATTGAATTCGCGCGTATTAATATTCGCGCACCTACCTTTAGCGTCGCGTAACTATTTGTTTACGATACGCAATTATGTAATTCAAAAGTTTACCGATTGAAACGTCACATCTGCCTCGTTTGCGGTCAAGATGTGGAAAATCAAGGCGTTCCCGGTTAGTATTTTGCGTTAATTTATGAACTGATAATGTTTTTTAACAGTCCGAGTAAGATACAATGAATTGTTGATTAGAAGGGCCCGTAGGAGTCGAAAAATGTTACCGAAAATACACGAACGTACGTTATCTGTGAGACCAAAGTATAAATGATTGATTTTGCATCATATCTGTGACAACAGAGGGCGTGAATAAAAAATACGGGGCATCAGAGGGGCCTTGCGCTTTATAATTTGTTTACACGAAACTTTAAAAAAAATTGAAAAGACGGATCTTAACAGGAGTCTTAACGTTTCAGAAAAATACTATTAGAGTAGGCCTACTTAAGTTGACATTCGGTTGCAAAAACCTACATATCTGAAGTTAGACCTAAATATTGTACCTATCGCCTCGGGCGAAGGAACTCGATTGGGAATTTATAAATTTGAAGCTACACATGCAACTTGTATCCAGGCATTCATTACTTTCGAAAGTGTGTGTTGGGGGGTGGGGGCAGTGCAGGCCTTTTAAAAATATTTTTCTTGTGCGGAGCTGCCAAACGTTTTTTTTTTTGGGTGGGGGGGGGGGGCATTTAGAAAAAGGGGAAGGGGAAATGGCAATTGGCCCCCCCCCCCCCCCCCCCCCTGTTCCGCCACCTAAGTATGATTTGCAGGTGTTAGGCCTAGGCCTTTGTATTTATTTCCGCAGATGTTCCTTTTTTATGTAAACAAATTAATCTTTTTCTTTTATTTTGCAAATAGAAATCAGGTCAAACTTATAACGAAATTAAAAGCAATAAACGAACAAAGAAACTAGGACTCTTCGCTGAACAGAACATAGGGCTTTTCCGCATTATGTTTTTATGATGTCAATGCGTAGGTATGTGACAAAAAAATTCAAAATACACAAACTTATTTCAACGGATATTATCACAAAGTGCATTAAAAGATATTTCCAATAATCTAAAAATGTTCTCTCTGCAATAGATTTCACGAAAGTTACAGCACTGAGAAGACGCGAAAAACGGAGATTTTGTTGTCACGGGCATACAGTACAAACTCAATGCATCAGCGGCAGTGCAGAATGTGACCACCGCGCTACGGAGAAAATCTTTCAGCTATTGGCAGGAAGAGATGGAGCTGCATCGCCCAGAAATGTGATTGGATGGAGCAGTTGTCCGTGATGTGAATAATAACAAGCAAACCACGCCTAACGTGAATATGCATCACGTGCATTATTCATGCATGAACGCTAGTGGTCAACGCCTCTGTACCGAAGTGACTCGCTGGCGCTGATAGCGCATTGGATAATGTTCACTTGCGGATGTGATCTGTTAACCTGTCTTCCTCCAATAAGAAAATTGTTATTACTCGTGAAATATTAGGGTGATGTTTGGTGTACCTCTTACATGGCAATAAAAAGGAATTTAAAAAGTGGTGGTTTTAATTTATTTCTGCTTCTTTTCTACAGAAATGAGTTATTAATGCGGGAAATGCAGTTCCAAAAGTTACAACTTTAAAAATAAAAAACACGAATTATTTGTAATTCTTAACACCAAATCACAACTGTGTGATAGACTACATGTATGTAGGTATGCATAGAATTCAATTACTGCCATTTACGCGTCGCATGTGTGGCAGTGTTGCTTGGCTCGTGCCGTCGAGTAGTCGCGTCGTGCCGTTGAGTAGTTGCGTCGTGCCGTCGAAAACACGCGTTGGCGCATTGTGGATTTTGGGTCCTATAGCCGTTTACGCCGCGCCGTAAACCCCGAAATCAACAATGCGACTAGTCGACGGGAAGACGCGACTACTCGACCATACGGCACGACGCGACTACCGACGGCACGACGCGACTATGCGACGGTCATATACAAACAGTACAAATCTATGCGACGGCACGACGCGACTGCTCGACACGACTCATATCGACGGCACGACGCCACGACGCGACTATGCGCCGTTGACAGCGCAAACGACTATAAGGACCCCAGCCTTGAATGCAAGAGGCTGTTCGAGCCCGGCCACGATTTGTTGTTTTCCAAACGACATCCGAATGGGGTTAACGCTTTGAGATTTCAGATTTTACTTCCTCGGCCCTTTAAAAAAATCCATTGGATCCGGAGCCACGAAACGTAACGAAATTTCAGACTTTATTTCACTTAAAAAAAAAAAACCTCCAAAGCTGGAAATTAGAAGAAAAAAATAAATTGGTAACGTCGAGGTCTCGAACCCACAATCTCCTACTTCACACAAGAATTCATTGCATTATATAGTATATACCCAGCCCTATAACATATGCATACGTATATTAAAAGTAGAGGGCGCTCAACAATGCATCCATTCACGCATGGTAGTTCATACGCTGTACACGTACGTACACGTACACGTACACACGTACACACGCACCACCAACACGCAAGTCTCCAGCTAGCCGGGATCGAGTTAGTCTTGGTTCGCCAAGACGTCCTTAGCGGTGCGACGTAAAGCGCGCACGGCCGACCGACAGCGCCCTCTCGCTACACACACACACACGCCAAGGCCAAATGTGTGTGGGGGTGGGCGCGTTGGCGTATTCAAACCGCGGACGTAAAATGCCAGAGAACAAAAGAGAACAATATCGTCCGCGATTCCCAGCATACGTCCGCGATTGGAAGTGTGTACAAAGTCTATGGAGGCCTTCCGAAAAAGTTAGAGTATAAACAAAAGAGGAACAATGGGACGTCCGCGTTTGGAGGTCGGTACACGACTGTGTGAGTTTGTATATGCCTGCAATCGTGGACCTAGGACAAAAGAATTCGAGCGTAGACAAAGCGGTCCACGTTTGACCTAACGTCCACGATTGAAAATCGTGTACAAAACCAATGGGAGGCCTTCCGAAAAAGTTAGAGTATAAACAAAAGAGGAACAATGGGAGGTCCACGATTGCACCCGTTTACATGACTGTGTGTGTGTGCGTGTACGTGCACGCAATATATCTCCGAGGACAAGAGAAGAAAGGAGACACAAAGAATCCTTTCAGTCCTCGAACGTAGAGTCTTTTGTTGAAATCGGTCCTCGAACGTAAGGATACGTGCTTAGTCTATGGGGTTTGGCTATATCAAGGGAACAAAAGGAAACACAAAGCTTCGTCCTCGGACGTAGTAGGGAAGTACGACTGCGTGTGTGTGTGTGTGTGTGTGGAGCTAGAGGGCGCTGCCGTGTGCGCTATACGTCGCACGCACAGCTAAGGACGTCTTGAAACCAAGACTAGCCGGGAGTCTGATGGCGGAGCACAGATAGTACGGGGCGTGGTGGTACGCGTACGATGCGTATACACAAGCACGGCGGGCACCGTGCGTGCCAGGGATCGGCGTTCGCCGTATACGTACGTACGTGTTATGTGGAGCTAGGCTGCACTGGCCGGCAGGCAGGGCGGGGGACACGCAGACCCAAGACAGCACGCAACAGGACCCAAGCAACAATGCCACACATGCGACGCGTGGCAGTAATGGTTCCATAATGTAGGCCTTGCGTGTGGCAAACTTCACATTCTTTCTATGACAATGTGAGGTCACCACACAAAAGATCTGCAGCAAGGGCAAATTTAGAGATGTCATAGTCCACAGCATCATCGGTGTATGTCTCATTCTCTCCCCAGTACCCCACGACGTATGTGCCACCTGCCTTCTTCTTCAGTTTTTCTACTTTACCATGGTAAATAGCATTTTCTTGGGATTCTTCATCAAACCATGCATGGAATACTTTACGTCCGATAATTTTTCCTGCCAGAATGTCATCAAAACCTTGACGGATCTGGTCATCCAACCCAGGAAATTCGGCGCAAACATCAAACTCTGTATTTTTAAGTCTTGTCTCCAATTTTGTCCTGCTCAGTTGTGCTTTCTTCTGTTGTTTTGCAGCGATTCTGTTCTGTATCTCCGCCTTGATTTTGCTTGTTTTTTTTCGCCTGCTCATTCGTTGTCTTCTACCTTGTGAGATTGCCAGTCTCAACAATTTGTCCCTTTTTTCTAGCTCCAAGTTATCTAGGTAGTCCACGACTTTATTTTTCGTGGCCCGAATGTACACGACAAGTAGCAGAGTGTTGCGTTAGGGGCACGATCCTTTGCAGCGCTGAACATCCCTATTGTTGCCTCAGAAGTTATATTGCTGTGACGAGCAGATTCTGTTTCTTTCCTCAACTGATCTGTCAACTTCATACCAAAGTATCGATTGTATTGTCTTTCAAGTACGGAAACCACGGCTGTAAGCGAACTTCCCATCATGGCCACAAACAAGGGGTGATCAACTGGTGGTTCTTGGAGTTTTCGCAGGGTTTGGTCCCCGGTTGAGAGTTCATTCTCAAACAAATCTGTATTGGTGGACAGAGTTCTTGCAGAATTTGTACTGAGCGCTTTCACAGATGAAGTGACATTCTTTACAATGGATATGCCATCTATATGGCTGATTGGTGTATCAGTGGTCGTGTAAAATGTAGACATCCAAGGCCCAGACAGAAGTTTCCCTATGAGTCCCAACACTTGTAGTTCTGTACAAGCTACAGGAGACTTTAAATCTGACGCAATAGCCACCAGCAGTCCACCGCAAGATACTACTCCTTTGGCAAAAAATGTCTCAAAAAACTGCTTGTGTTCCACAAGTTTACCACAAATGTGGAAAATGATGTGCAACCGATTTCCCCTGTAACGAGGCAAAAGCCCTTTTGGTAGGCCCGCAGCATCCAAAGCAGCACAAAAACCTTTGGGGTCGCCCTTTCCATCCTTGTAACGAAACTTGTTTATTGCAAGAACTAGATTGCTTGCAATACACTCATTTCCAAAGACCTTTTTCTGGATATCCTTAGGCTCTTGGTCTTTGAGAGTTGATTTGATGGAGGTTGCCAATGTATCCAATGGATGTAGGTGGCAGTTCAACTCATTCAGCTTTGTTCCCCAAGTCTCCTCTAACCGGACTACGGTTGCGTGATTGACTACTGCACGGTCACTCATTGTGTTCTTAATGTGACTCACAATTTGTGACTGACATGTATCAAAATGTACCTGATGAAATGCACTGTATGCATCAGCGACACGATCAACTGTAACACCAATATGTAATTCATAGTCCTCCGCAGTTCCACCTGGCAATTGGTCGATGTCTAGTACTTGACACTTCTCTGGACTTGTCACCTGGATTGCATTAACGTGGATGCCATCCTGTGTCGTAGCATCAAAACTTAGTGTGAGGTTGTCCTTTTCTAAGAGCATCTCGAGACAAATCCCAACTCTCTTGTCATTTGTTCAACTGTGCTCCGATGGGGAACCTCCACTAATTTCTGTCCATTTCTTTCACAGATTTTTTGTATTAGTGTTGGAATGTTGTGCATAGGAACATTATTGACAATGGCGTCATAGATCATCATTCGGATGTCTACGCCATATGTTTTTCTGTCCAATTTGGGATTTTTCTGCGTTTTCTCCGATTTCATTTCATGCAATGTTTCTTTGAGTGTTAGTATTTCATCTTGAAGGGCCACCAACTGTTCCTTTAACTCAGCATATTCCTCCATTGGAACATAACCAGCAACACTTTTAACTGCGACGGAACGCCTTTCCTTGTTTGCTTTCTTCAGACGGTTGTGATTATGTTGCAAATTTGTCAACTTCCTTCGAGTTGTCTCCAATTCCCTGAAAAGTTCCGTGCCATTAAGTTGTTTTTTCAACTGACTGATTTCTGCTTTTTTCAACAACAGAGCCAGATTTTTACGCTTGACAGCTTGATTGAGATATTTTATCTTGATCTGCTTTTGAACATCAATTTTTGAACTAAGATATTTTACCCTTTTGTGATATCGTTGTTTCATAGTGCGTTTTGTTTGAGACAGGAACTGAATACGTTTCTTCAAAATAATTTTCTGAGGAGAGATGTTCCTCGACTTACTCCGTTCAGAGGGAGTAACTGGACTATGTGGCGATGGAATGGGTACCGGTTTTGGTTCCGAATGTGAATCGGTCTGTGACTGCGCAGATGTGATGGGTAATATGAGAGGTGGTGTTTCTGCCGATATTTCATGATCACTTGGACCATGTTCTGTCGTCTGATGACCAACATCCATTTCAACCTCTTCATCGATGCTGTACTTTGTAAAGGGTTGGTTACAAAAATCCGCAAAGGCATGCATTTCCTGTTCCCTCGATAGATGGTGAAAACAATTCAGGACTTCGGATGTGACTGATTTTATGTGGTTGTACTTAATTGTACACGGAACTTGCATTTTTTCCGCAACAGCTCGAATTGTTTGGGGCACGGACTTTTCATGATCATGGAAGAGGAACATGATATGTCCCATTTTGAATGGGCCACCATCTGGGACATCGCTGAAATGCTCCGCCAAGAACTGCTTGGCAATACCAGGCTTTGTTTGTGAGCAAGTACTTTTCCTTTTCTTTTTAGGCATTGCTAACTCAGTACCTGTAAGTGAAACAGAAAAATCAGATTTAGTGTTGAAAGTGTTTCCTCCCCTCAATCACAAATTTTAATAAATAGAATGTAATCTACAGAATAGAAAAATCTATAAAATGTACAAGGAACATTAATAAACGCCATTACACAAAACGATTCATAAGATATAATTTTGCGTCGGGAGATGTACATTCAATATAAGATGTTTGCTCTTCGACGTTTATTTACACTGCATACTCAGTGTTGTCGCGACGGATTCTTTCGAAAAAGAAAAAAAATCACTAACTCGGGTGGACTCGAACCCACGACCTCCCGCTTTCTAATGCAGACGTCTAACCACTCGACCACAGAGTGAGACGATGTCGGATTGCTGGTTTGTTCGAATCTGATTATCAGCGGGTACTGCAACCAAATGTTTCATAAGATGGAATTTTCAACAATAAGTATACATTATCTTCAAGCAGACTTAGTCGATCCATGGCAACCATAAACATCCATTATTTGTATAATATTGCACGGCCCATATCACACTTCGTGTGTTGCGCTGTTTTAATTCCGCGTTTGCGCGATACGCAAGACAGTGCTGCACAATCCATTGGTAATTCAAAAGCTGCGCGTTTGCGTCCCATGTGGATCATAGATATAGAATTAAAAGGCGTGGATCGTCACGTCTTCAGCGCACACTTCTTGTTGACTTTTTTTTATGCGTGCGTGCGTATACGTGGTACGTTCTATTTTCGCGCACCGCGCCGTGAGTGTTCCATCTTTACTGCGCGTCAAGTTTGCTTTACGATAAATTCGTGCTCGTGGAACACGGAAAATGTAGTGCGTCTGTGTCCCATATGCCACATGGCCTTCGTCCGTGTCCCATATGCATATGGGACACGGACGAACTACACACGCCCGAAAAAGGACACCAGGTCCGAAAATTCGGCACCCACCACTAATTTTGGTGAGCACTATTTATTATTTTAACTTCATCCTACATTATTCCGTGTTCCACTCGGCGCTCGTGGGATAACTTATGGTGTAAATACACGTCGGTGATGGGCAAAAATCTAATATTGAAACGTCTATTCTAATCTAAATAACAACTATTAAAAAACTCTGGACTTACCTCACGCCGTTTTCAATATTTTTCAGGTATTTCTGTAGGAGGCCTGCTCAAAATTGAAAATTCAAGAAAATGTCTGCAATACAATAGGATCCATATCCGAGTGCTAACGTTTCTGTTATTGATGACAATAAAGACAACACTCAAGCAGGGCACAGTTTCCAAGCAGTCGTTTCAGCCTCAATTTTTGTTTTATTTGTAAAGGAGGCAATCAACACTCACATATTTAATTCCATGTATAATTTTAAAACAAACAAAAAAGAACACAGTACGTACAATTGGGGATAATTTTATATTACTAAATGCACTACAACATTACAGAGACAAGACGTGCACTCGATAGAGCGCAAAGGATTTAATGTGGTAGGAGTGGCGCCTGAACTTTTAGTGTGATGTAATTGGACGGAAGAATTGACTTTTTTGAATAATAATGAAGGCAGGAACTCATCAATATCGTGGTTTGTTTAAATATTCATAAGACGCATCGATGATGGCATACATTACAAGTACGCCCTCTGTTGGCCTATGCACAGGAATTAAATTAAGACAACGATATTTTGGACTTTGCTCAAGCAAAAAAACATAGTGCTCAAGTACTAATCAACTAAAACATCGAATCAGAAGGTAAATTACAGCACATACTTCATATATATACAAGTTTACTTGGGAAAATATATGCACCTTGAAAAAATAACATACGATATTTCCGAGCCAACTGGGTCCCTCACGTTCAAGTGTTGCTTGTAATTAAAGTGTTCCTTCCTCCATGTTAAAAATTACAAATCGGTGGGAAATAGATAAAATGACTAAGATTCCTCTTATTACATGACATAAATTCTTTATATGATAACGTTTTATAATTTTAGTGCTGAAACTAAAAACAAAAATTGGGAAAAAGTGACGCAAAAGCTAAGAGTGTCACGCCGTGATCCATCTAGCACAGGAGAAAATGACAGTGCTCAGTCACGCGTGCAGGCCGATTCTCACGTACCTACAATGCGATTTTTGCTTGCTTGTGACAAGTCTACCTACCCACCAGGCTTCATGACAATTGGAGCTACAAATTTACATGTCTTACGAGAAATTATGCCTTTGATGACATCATTATGATGGTGCACATATTTTGCATTTTCTTTTTACATATGTAGGACCTAACAAAGCTATTACAAAAAGAATTTTGAATTTAGCATGTTCTCTTGGTGAGATATGGCTTTAAGAAACTTTAAAGTTCAAAAACTTTAATATTACTGTAAAATCGTATGATGAAGTCATCATGACGTCACCTCAATTTTCATCTATAACACGAGCTAACATACCTGGTTTGAAGGCAATCGGACGTACCGTTCTCTAGATATGGGCCCTTGAAAAATGCACCTTTAAAGGGACACATTGCCTTCAAATGTCATGAAATTTTACTGTTTGGAAATGTTCCTTATCTTTTATAAGAGTTGTTCATGCAAAAACACACGTATAATGTGTTGTAATTAGTGATTAGTGATTACGAAACAAAAAAATTGGCCGCTTACCCCTGACATCTGACCCGCGATACATAGACTTATTTCCAGTACTAAATACCACCGTCTAAATAATGCGCAAAATACGCTGTAAGAGTCTTTAGGCTGGCGCCGCAGCCAGTGGCCTTGTGAACCTATCAGATGATCGCCAGGTACAATTCTCTACCTCTCGACATATATCGCCAGTGCTGCGCGCCGTTCCACAGTACATCAAAATGGATCAACAGAACGTACTTCAACCAGATGCGACTGGAAATACGACTGGTGAACACAGTCCGCCATTTTGTGGAGTCAAAAATTTGGTTCTACAAAATGACGGACCGTTATTTGTCACGAAATTAAACAAAAACCACGCAATTTGAAGGGATAGTTAATGTGAATCTTTATATATTCTACTTTTAAAAAAGCTTCCCAACCATATCCATTTCAGTTTTATAGCCCAAATTGCAAAATCCAAAGCAATGTGTACCTTTAAGATGACGTCACATGACACGTGATGACGTCATCATGACGTCACTCTTCGGCATACATTTTCAGCTTAGGGTCTCTGTTTGTGTTAAGCCTGATTAAGATCTGATGTTGTTTAGTGACCAAAGTGGCTCTTACAAAATTCATGTACAAAGTCTATGGGATTTGGGATAAAACAAAAGAAATCATAGAAAATCAGCCGATGACGTCATCATGACGTCACCTCGGATTTTACATGCTAGTAGCACTATCTACCTGCCCACTAATTTTTATGACGATCGGACCTACCCTTATATGTGTTTTAAAAAAGCACATTTTTGATGACGTCATGATGACGTCACACATTTTCCCATTTATGCGAAACAATATAGGAGCTAACAAAGCTATTACAAAAGGAATTTTGAATTTAGCATGTTCTGTTGGTGAGATATGGCTTTAAGAAACTTTTAAGTTCAAAAACTTAACAATTACTATACAATCGTATGATGACGTCATCTTGACGTCACCTCAATTTACATCTATAACACGAACTAGCCTACCAACATACCAGGTTTGAAGGAAATCGGACCTACCGTTCTCTAGATATAGGCCCTTGAAAAACGCACCTTTAAGATGACGTCACGTGACACGTGATGACGTCATCATGACGTCACTCTTCGACATACAATTTCAGCCTAGGGTCTATGTTTGAGGTAAGTTTGGTTAAGATCTGAGGTTTTTTAAGACCTAAAGTGCCGCGGACAAAATTCGTGTACAAAGTCTATGGGCTTTTGGTCAGAACTAAAAGAAGAAGAAGAAGAAGAAGAAGAAGAAGGAAGAAAAAAAAAATCATAACAAAAACAAGGCCTTTTCCGACTGACTTTGTCGGAAAAGCCAACAAGATGCCTCCCTTTCTTACTGTCTATAAATCGGGTTTTTAATTGACAGAATATGTGCACCAGCCCAGTACAATCCAGAGCTACGGGCTACCGATGTTACTCTCCGACTGCTATGACTAAAGCCTATTGGGAAGTTCTCCATGACCAGAAATCTATTAGAGGAACAGCTCGAAAATTTGGAATTCCTGAGACAACGCTGAGGGATCGGATCAGGGGTAGAATCGGAGCTGAGGTAATCAAGTCTGGAAGAGATCCCCTCTTTACCCTTGACGAGGAGGTTCGGTTAGCTGATCATCTCAAGAGAAAGGCTAGTTACGGATATGGCTACAGCCGTTCAGAAGTAGTTGACATAGCCAGTTCATATGCTGTTGCTCTGAACAAAAGATGTCAAGAAGAGCCACTGACAGTGTTTTGGCTTCACAACTTTATGAAGAGATGGCCAGAATTGAAAGTGAGAAAGCCAAGAAGTCTTGAGCTCGTTCGGGCAAAAACAACATCGGAAGTGGTGGTAGCAGCGCACTACAGAGAGCTAGATTACATCATGACGAAGTACAACCTGAAGACGTCACCGGAAAGAATATACAACATTGACGAAAAGGGCCTGAAGTTTAATCACAGACCGCCATGTATTGTCACAGCATCGTCATCTACACCTGCAGTTACGTCTGGCAAAGGGTCCACCATCACCATTATCGGTTGCGGGAATGCCCTGGGGCAGCAAGTACCACCGTATTTCGTCTTTCCTGGCAAAAGAATGAGACAGGAGCTCCTGAATGACTGCTCACCCGGCACTGACGGAACAGTAAGCGAAACCGGATGGTCAAACTCGGACGTTTTCATGACGTACTTGACAACTCATTTTCTGAGGTACTCCCTGCGTGGTCAAGAGGATGAGCCAATACTTGTTCTGTACGATGGCCACAGATCTCACATCTCCTTTACCGTGATTGACTGGGCAAAGAAAAACAACATTCTACTGTTCGTCCTACCGGCTCATACCAGTCACGTACTCCAACCCCTGGATGTTGGCTGCTTTGGTCCCTTTGAAAGGGTGTACAATGCAGAATACCACAGGCACATGCGGGCCAATTCCTGTATCGGAATTGACAAATTTTCGATATGTGGCTTGGCATGCAAGACTTACGAGAAGGCATTGTCACCAGGAAACCTTTAAAGTTCATTCAGGAAGGCCGGGATTTACCCCCTAGATTCCACAGCTGTCGACAAATCGGCATTTGCTCCAGCAGAGAAGCTTTGCAAATCCCAAGGTGATGAAGAGCACAAGCCGACAACCCCGCAGCATCAAGATCACCAGCAGCAGATGGCATCGCCAGAAATGCAGAATGTTGATCCACAATCAGAAGAACGACGTGGACAACTAACGGAGAATACTGTCCAAAGAGTAGAAGAAGTGGAAACGGAGAATACTGTCCAAAGAGTAGAAGAAGTGGATACGTTCTTCAAAGAGAAAGAAGAAAGAATCGGCCAAAGGAAGAAAGCTGCGAAAAAAAGAAAATGTATAAGTTATGTTGTTTCTGGCAAAGTCATAACAGAAGACACGACCATAGAAAAGATGAAAGAATATGAAGAATCCTTGTCTAGAAATAAACAAAGAAAGATGGCACCCACCACGACGACAAAATCCAACAAGACCAAGGTTGCTTAGAAGAAAATGTCCAAGTCTCAGCCCGGAACGAGCGCCGTGTGCACACCTCGGTCGTCAGATCATCACAAAAGGCAACAAGTTATCTTTCTTGTGAATCGTCCGAAGAGGAACTTATTGACGAGTCAGAGAAGTGTTGTGTTTGTCATCGGTATCAACCAGTTGAGTTGGCGCGGTCCGACAGCATTTATTTCACATCTTGGGGACAGTGCATGTTGGAAGGATGTGGTCACTGGACTCACATTAAATTTTGTTGTGATGTCAAGCGTCTGAGAGCAAAAGACACGTTCTTCTGCCCCTGTCATGGTATGCCCTGCATACCAACAGTGGAGGAGTAACTGGATTGTCCTAACAGAAAACTGTATATTCATGTACATTGTATATACATGTACGTTTGACAAATTTGTCATTATTATCTTAGGAGCTACTGTCTACACTCCAAGTACTGACTCTAAATCTTGGCAATTTTCACAATTTCTCAGTATTTTAACTTTTCCTTCATTACGTCGACAAGATGTAGCCTATTCTACAAGTTAAGTAGGGCCTACAAGTCACGTCACACGCCGCACTGCACAATTTGTAAAAATATGGTTCCACAGGGCTCTCGTAGAGTGTGACGCAATGACCCTCGCGCTACATGAATTTCGGCTACATTGATTTCAAAACCTCGGATGCGGGGCATTTGAAGATGACGAGACTTGCTGTGTAGTAATGACACTTGGAAATGTATTTTTAGGTAGGTAGCAACACTGGGAGGATAGAAGTATAGTCAAAAGCTCCATGTTATTTTGTTGAGTGAAGTCTTAGGTGCGCGAAAATTGCCAACACGAGGATACTATAGAATTCCTTCCAGCTCTAATGGCGAATCTTGAGCCTAGAGATGGAATTTTCAAGCTAGCTTGGACCTAGCTTGAAAATTCCAGCTCTAGGCTCAAGATTCGCCATTTCTTGAGCCTAGAGCTGGAATTTTCAAGCTAGCTTGGACCTACCCCTAGAACTATGGGGTTCCGACAGGAACCCTATAGAAAGACGCCAATTTTTTCCATAGGCTAGTACAGCAAGAATAAGAAAGTCATTCTCATGCAATCACGTTTAACATGTGCGCACAAAAACCACTGCACGGTTTTCCCCCAAAATCAAACTGTGCCTCATTTACATCCTCACCTTGTGTGCGCCAAGCTAAATATCGCCTAAAGCGGTTCCAATTTTCGAAAAAAGGTGAAAAAAAATCTCCGATACGTACTGACAGCAAATGACACGACATGCATGATGCGACTGTTGCCGGCCGGCCAGCCGGGTCATGTGCGCGGGTCAGACCAGACAAGCTCATGATTATTCATGTCAAAAAACTGAAGTACGGCGCGCACGGCATGCACTGCCGTCGTGTCCGTTACCGTCCGCATCGCGCGCATCGATCACTACGTACACGTACCGTACGTGTACGTAGTGATCGATGCGCACGATGCGGACGGTAACGGACACGACGGCAGTGCATGCCCAACCTCGTTACCATGGGCACGATCTTGCGGCGCCATGTTTTCCCACCATGCCTTGTTCGATCCTAACCCCTGGAATTGTGTAATTACCATATCCCACATAGTGGGATATGGTAATTAGGACTGCAGTCGATGTGTTTAACGCACGACGCAGTGTTTTTAGTAGGAAGGTTTTATTTGTAGAATCAATCTTTTGGAAGGATGAGATTAGCTCCTAATAATGATGCCTAATGACAATGTATTGCCCGCCTGACGTTAAAGGAAACATGATATAGGATTTATATTGCATTATTCCTGCTTAAAACAATAAAGTATTATCTTGCCAATGATATTTTGTGTCCAGAGACAATTATTTCCCAGATTAAATATGAAAAAACAATTTTTGAAAATGTTTGTCCAAGCTACTCCGCCCCCTGAGTGGGACCCTCATTAACATAAGTGTGTGACGTAGATCGAGGCACATTACCCATTCATCACGGGTATGCATTGTGTGTACATTGTACAGCGAAAATTCTTCGTCCAAAATCTAAGCAAAATATAGTGGTTTTTCAGCCATGCCGACAAGGTGTGTGGCTGCTGGGTGCAGCAAAACAACGACGGGTGGAGTAAGCCTTCAATTATTTCCAACTGAAGCGAAATATCGGAGAATTCGGACGGCGAAAGTGAAGGTGACAAGAGCAAAGAGGTGCGGCCCAGCAGCTTTCCAGCGTTATGTAGCGACCACTTTGAGCCGTCGTGTTTCGATACTGGTATTTTCAAATCCTTTGGGATGACCATTAAAAATATGCTCAAGTCCACTGCCATCCCAACAAAGTTCCCAGATGTGAGTAAGATAAAGGCGAAAGCAGTTAAACGGCCCATTCCCCGAGGAGCCTTCGCTAAAAGGGAGAAAATCAGGGTAAGTTCGATGTTAGTTGTTGTTGCAACTTATGAAATTGCACGTGTAGACCTAGTGTGTGTATACGGGCCGGGTCCAGACTATCGAGTCGATCCATGAATTTCGGTGCCTCGGTCTACGTCACGAACAGCGCCCTCAATTTGAGTTTCAACAAATTTCAAAAAGGGGGGGTCAATTTTTGAGCGGCAAATAATCACACTAAAACTTCGCTTAAACCAGTTTGGCTTTTAATTCACATTTAATACATATAAATGAATTTATTTATGAAATAAAATGAGATCCGGTCAATTTGAGAAGCATGGTTCCTTTAAATCTAACACTGTACTGAGTAGTAGTAACAGCCGGCCTGGTGGGATCGGGAGGAAGGAAAAGTATGACGACCGTCATGACCGTTTCCGCATTATCGCCGGATGTCAGTTGTGTAATTTTCAAAAAAAAATTCTGAGCTGTTTTCGCAAATTTGTCAAACCTTTCGATGCATCTTCTGCAGCGGCGGCAAACACTGTCATTGAGAATGAGCTGCTTTCTTGAACTGGATAAATGAGTAAATTTACTATCGATTGGAACAATTTTGATTTTCGGCCTCGACTCGAATTTATAGTATGTGTGCCTTTTCTATCTCTGTTTAAACAAAAATACATGTATTTCCTGACCAGAAAAAAATCCATATCTTGATAATGGAAAAAAGTGCTCGGAGTCATTTTGCTGATGTGACGTGACGAACAGGTTGTTAACGCGGGCGCGAGTGCACACAGGGCGTTCAACATTCGGATTTCGCGCGCGGTTCACTTTCAGTACATAAATATTCATTTCGAATAGCCAGTCAGCGTCGTTTACGTATTCCACACGGCCAGGGGTTAGTGAAGGAACGCACACGCGCCCATGGAGTCGAGGATGGTTCATGCCGTGCGCGCCGTACTTTTTTGACATGAATAATCATGAGCTTGTCTGGTCCGACCCGTGCACATGACCCGGCCGGCCGGCAACAGTCGCATCATGCATGTCGTGTCATTTGCTGTCAGTACGTATCAGAGATTTTTTTTCACCTTTTTTTGAAAAATGGAACCGCTTTAGGCGATATTTAGCTTGGCGCACACAAGGTGAGGATGTAAATGAGGCACAGTTTGATTTTGGGGGAAAACCGTGCAGTGGTTTTCGTGCACACATGTCAAACGTGATTGCATCGGAATGACTTTCTTATTCTTGCTGTACTAGCCTATGGAAAAAATCGGCGTCTTTCTATGGGGTTCCTGTCGGAACCCCATAGTTCTAGGGGTACCTTGGACCATGGAGGAAGGATATGCTTGCTTGGACCTTGCATTAGGAGATCGGCAATATGGAACTGTGTAGAAACAGCTCATCTGTACTCACCCATTAAAACATTTTAATTCAAAGATTTCTCATGAAAAAGGCTATCACTGGATAGAAAACAAAACCTGCTCTAGTCTTATGCAATGGGTTGTTTGTTTCAAAGAAAAAAGGGAGTAAAAATTGACAAATAATGCGAAGAAAGTTTGATGTTTTGCGAGTCGAATGAACCATCGCCTGCACTGGGCACAGCCATTTTGATTTCTGTGACCCCAACAACCTTTCAACTTTGACTTCTTACGGTATCGTGAGAAATTGGGAGATATGATGAAATCCAGATAGAGAAAGGTCAGAGGTTTGTTTTGATTACAAAGTTGATGGTCGTGCGAGATCTCAAAGAGTGAATTTGTGGATAATTTCGACATGTAAATCAGCGTAAGCTTTTAGTATGGAAAATCTTGAAATAGTCATGAAAAACGACATGAAGGTGACGTGGTGACCTAATGTACAATAGTGCTATATTCTGAAAATTTTGTCTTTTCTGAGTATGGGGCAATTGGGGTTGTTTTCTGCCATGAATGTTGCGAAATGAAGCGATTTTGCGTAGAATAAAAAGTATGTCAATTGTCATAGCACAATTCACACAATTTAGTCGGCAGTCGACTCTCGTTATTAATACGAGGTCCTCTGGACTTCGGCAAATATCTCATATTATCCAGGCTCTTGTCCAATCCGGGCTGCAGGTTTTTCCCCTTTGTGTATAAAATGTGACGTCTGAATAGGCCCAAAACACAATATAAACACCACGCACATCGTGTCGATAAAATTGTATTGCTTTATATTGGTTATGAAAATGTTGCAAGCAGATAAAAAAAAAAAAAAACCAGTATATTTAATAAAACAACACCTGAGCACAAGAACAAGACTGCTGGAGTTCGTCGACCAGGGAATTTGAGCTGCCTAAATCACTGCAAAACCACTGCATTAGCTACACGCACGTAAGTACATGTATTTCAATTACGCACACAAATCTTGATGGGGATGTTGTTGGTAACCGGTCACGGAAACTAGCATAAGGCACACAAAAATGAGCAAACCAGTGCGTTTTTTTGTGGACAACAGAGGAAGTTTCGCGATCGTGGGGTCTTTATTAATGACTAGTTTTTACGGTAAAATTTGTCGAATTTTTGGGGTGCGACTGTCTGGGATTAATAAGCTCTAAAATTAATTTATAATCATGGGGGTACATGTAAATTAAATATTCTGAGTTACAAATGGGATTTATATTAACGAACAAAAGAGGGCGCCACACATTCTGCTTTTCATGATTGCCTTTTTGATGTTAGGTAATTTTTTTGGGCTGGCTGGAAGGGAAACGAATGCAAGTGTACTGTTTTCGCACTTCGGGGTTAGTTTACACAATTCTTTAAGTTTCGGCGTTCCGGCGGCATGAAAGTCACCATAAACAAACCCCTCTCTAACGGCACCGGAATTACAAACGCCCATTGTCCACCTTTCAATAGCCCCTTCTATTCTAGCGGCACGTACAAGACGCAAACAGCTGATGTACTGGAGTGAAAACCGCAGTGAAGTATTAGCAAGCATTATGACTGCGCCATTTATATCACAGTGGCATGAGACACAAAGAGGTGATGTGACGGACAAATTCGGCCACGAAAAGTCACCTTTGACCTGCGACGGCCAGCTCTTACAATCCCGAAGGGCGCAAGCTCATTATTTATGCGAGCTCAGTCTAAAAATAGGCCAGTACTACCCGGACGCGTGACGCGCCCCGGATATGCTGGCACGAAAAAAGACCAGTGTGAGTGGCGAAGCCACAAGTGCCTTAGTCTGGTTACCAGACCAAAATATTCTGACTACCGGTATTTCTGATGAATATTTGGTCCCATATGATGCATGATATGGGGCATGCAGAGGGAACCCCCCCCCCCCCCACTCTTTTGTGTTGGTCATTGTGTTCCCGGAATCTAAGGAATTCTTTTCAGATGTCTGGGGGGATGTGTTAGGTAACAATAGTCTATAGAGCTTATAGGATATAGGGACAAAATGGGGGGTGGGGTAGGCTTGCCCCTTATGTGACCCGCTCCAGAAAAAGGTGATACGTCGCGCTATGCATTTACGTGTAATGGCCCTTTCAACCTTGAGAGGGTGAAATTTCTCGTCAAAATTTGTATTTTATTGCATTGTATTAGAACTAGCTATTTCAAAGCCTGTTTTCTCTGTTGTGCAATTTGAACTCCATAGAACTAATTAATATGCAAAAACGCGATATCTCCAGAACGGAAAGGGCTTTGGAGCTGTATCATGTACTGTACACGTACATGTACCAAATGAAGGCTTACATTGCGGGCTTTCCAAACTTACATGGGTCACTCCATGAAGTTGAGACACAATGTGTGACATATTGGTAAACATTTTAAATTGGTGTAAAATTAATTTGTTACACCACATGTGATTCTATACAATAATTTTATCGTAGCTTAGATTCATTGTGACATAATATTTAGTTTAGGGTCCTCTCTCTTGAGTTTCACATCAACTCCCATAGACTTACTATGGATAAATCAACGATGTAACAAGGGACACGGTGTCCCGGTTACATCTTAGTTTATGTTGCTCATAATTCATAAATAATAATGTTAAAGCATCCAAATCTGTATGTTATCCTTTTACATACCCATCAAATACAGTTGGCTAAAACATTTGATGTAATAATTGATTTGGCAAGCCTGCAAGAATGTAACATGGGACACCACTCCATCAAGGGTGTAAAACTAACACATGACACCAATTTAGGGGTTCTTTTTTTATGTTTTTAAAAAGAGGTTCTCCAAGTCTTTGTTATCATGTTGCATGGACATTTCACATACTGCTTACAGATAAATTATGGAAGAAAGTTCCCAAAATTGTTAGGATGTAACGTGGGACACCACCGTTACATCCTAGTCCATTTTGCCCCAATTTTGAAAAGGCAGTCCAATATATTGACTCTACAAGTTAATTTTATTTAAACGGTAATCACACAAAAGAAAAGAAATTTAATTTAGACTTCATTTGATGAAAAGTAAGAAAGCTAGACATGCAGGCAGGATGTAACAAAATTTAACAGAGTGGGACACCATCCGTTACCTCCTTAACCACAGATTTGTTAGCCATAACAGATAAGATGTAAGAGATACTGAAAATATGATTTGTTGTTGTTATAAAGTTACATGCAGTTTTTCCTAACTTCTCATGTAAAAGAAAACAAATTGTTAATTTTTTAAACCTCTGAACCCTATTTGTACTTTGTAAGTTTTTATGTCACAAAATTACCCCATAATTTAGCCCGGGACACCATCACACTTGGTGACAAAACATAAATATATCACATACATGTATAATGCCCTCATGTTTTGTATCATTCGAAAGCCTTCCTTTCACTCTTCAAGTTCATACCATAATCATAATTAAAGCCAGTTTGGTTTAAACAAGAAAAACAATTACATTATCAAAGAATGCCAAAATGTGTGTGTGTCTCAATTTCATGGAATAACCCATACATGTACAACTCATTTTTCATATTTTGCGACATAATATACCTTTTTCCAGAGCGGGTCACATATCGTGCTGGGTATATTATGTCCGGTAGCCGCCAATGTCACGTGACGAAAACTTGTAGAATTCTGCCAGTTTCCGAAAACGTCCGAAGTTCTTGTTTTCGGTAACATTCGGCTATTAACGTTGATGTTCGCAATAACAAAATGTCTGTCAAGCCCATTACAGATCCTGGAATTTGAATTCTCAATCATAAATAGAAACTGAAAAATCAATGCCACACACTCTTGCAGTATTTTTCCGACTGGATTTTGCAAGAATATTAAATTTGAGTGATGCCAATGTCGTCACTCGGACTAACACTGCACGTCATGATCTATTTTAAACCATGGTAGCTACATGTACCTGACCTAAGATTTAGACGTCAGGAAATCTTCAGGTCAGGGAACCAGACTACGATCGCCTTTTACTATCTCGTGGAAAGCGCTTATGTTTTTCTTTACATTTATCTACCGATTTGGTAGAGAAATTGACATGCATGATACATGTTTTGTACATGTCCGGGGCGCATCACGCGTCCGGGTAGCCACGTGCGCCTTGACTAAAGACTACACAACTATTCCGACTCAAAATTCAAAACTGGTGGCAGACGCCACACCAAAGCAAGCAATTATAGTATTTTTTAAGATCCTATTTTTAACCTTTCCTAAAATTGTAGTTATATGCGGTACACTATGTTCAACAGTTGTATTTGTCCCATTTTACTGACGTGTCAAATTAAAGTACATGTACTGTAGTAGTTGTTACAACTTACAAGTGCACCTCACCCAAAAAATAGAAGAGTCTAAAGCATTGTTCGTTTCGAGTGGTTGAAATATATCTGCATGCTACCCTGGATGCTTACATTCAACACGAAAAAAGACAGTGCGAGTGGCGAAGCCACAAGCGCGTTTACTATAAGGCTTATGTTTTTCTTTACATTTCTTTACCGATTTGGTAGAGAAATTCTCATGCATAATGCA
The DNA here is from genome assembly GCA_037893225.1 of Hippasteria phrygiana. Classification (NCBI taxonomy): domain Eukaryota; kingdom Metazoa; phylum Echinodermata; class Asteroidea; order Valvatida; family Goniasteridae; genus Hippasteria; species Hippasteria phrygiana. The sequence goes on from JAZGUH010000331.1 coordinate 321,331, forward strand.
TTACATGTTGTGGCTATTGACCAATTAATGTAGAATTACTCGCTTCTATGTGACGTCACACGCGCTCACGAAAAAAATGACTTCGCTTGCTTGGATCCTGAGAACGCTGATAACTTTGAGAAATTTCAAAATTTGTGCACGAGCACGGAATGATGATGTTGAATCATCATGTTGCAGTTGCGCGTGCTGAATTATTTTGTAACTGCCCCACTTGCTACAACACTAGCATGCTACATATAATGGTCATGGGAAGTTTCCCACCGCCTAATGAGCAAAGCATGGGTCGTTCCATTTATTTGGGGGCCAGCTGTGAATTCATGGGTATGCAGCTTGTATGGTCTCATTTTTATTCTGAACAGTAACACTCACAATTTTCATATTGACATTATTAATAAACATGTATTAGTTTAGGGTATTCAACCAAAATATATCTTAGGATTTTGCCCTTTGCGGCGAAATTATCTGTGGTGTCCCCTGATTTTGTACCATTTTTGTGTGACATACAATGTAGATAAGGTCCTTTGTTTTAAGTGCTGTAAAATGTCCATGTAATGTTTGAATTTAATTGATTGTCCATCGTATTTGTGTAGTCGGTGAATCAATACAGGTGTCACAACGTAAATGTTCGTGTCCCAAACATTTACGTATGGAACTCCATTATCCATGCTGTGTAATTTTGAAATAATTACACCAAATGGCAAAATCCACTTGTTCTTAACATTAATAAACATCAAACAACTAATGGTTATATTTACCAACAAATATAGCGCCATATGTCGCAAATATTACAACTTTATAAGCCTGTTCAATATGACGATATTTCCCGATATTTCAATATTTTTTTCATATCGAAAATCGTATCGGCCCCTTTAAAAAAACAACGGAATATCGGGGAATTCGATATACCGAAGAATATCACGATATTTTCCTTTTGGCCGCGTTAAGTGTGGATTTGTCCAGTTTACCTTACTCAAAATTCTAGTTATTTCCAATTATTGGACGGCAGAATAGTATATAATGTATCATGATGTACCATATAGGAATAAAAAATACATACTATGTACTAAATGTGTCGTTTCTTTGACCGTTTTCTAAACCCCGACATGACATCTCCGCGCAATTTACCCTCCGCGCCGTGCGCATCAAGTACAGTGCATGCAAACAACCGCACTGAATGCTACCGTCTTATTCCCAGTGTACAATGTACTACACACTAGCGAACTCGTCTTGAGATCGAGGGGTATGGCAATTGTAGCGCGTGCGCGTTGCTTTGTTGCTAGCCTTGGTCAAGTGCAAGCAACCGCACTGAATGCCACCATCTTTCCCCATTGTACAAGGCACACGTACGTGCAGTTACGTGCAGCAAACTGCGTCTTGAGAAAATATTAAAACACGTGCAGCGCATCCATTGTTGTACATGGTGAAATTTCGTCATGACAATTTCGTTTTTTGACAGCTCGCATGTGATCGTCCATGGTAATATCATCTGTTACTAATCAACAATGCCGAAATAGAAACAAACGCTAGTATTTCTGGAGTGCCATAAAGAAACCAACTGAAGGTAAATGTCGTAATACTCCAAATACTCAACGAGCGGAGGGAAGCCTTGTCAACCCGGCCCCCCGTTCCGGCCGGCCCCGAACTTGCCAGCCTCGGCCCGATTCGCGATCTCGGTGGCCGACCCCGATATTAAATTTTAGCAGATCTTAGTTCAATCCCGGCTGGTGACTTCCATCATGTATTTTTTTTTATTCCTCCATTCTTCCGGTAAGGAAAAAGTGACGTCATCACAATAATATCGAATATCACGATATTTTTTTACCAAAATGTTTGTATCAAAATAAATGGATATCAAACAGCCTTACCTAACACTGCTAAATCCATCAATATCAATACAAATTTCCACACACCCTAGGGGGTTAGGGTTTTAATACAATGTAAATTTATACATATAGTAGGGGAGATGGGGGTTTATAGTTGGAACGATTTTCACAAAAACGTCTGCATACTGATATCATGGAGGATTCATAGACTTGCTGAGGGTTACTTAAATAATCCACCTTGAACATGACTATGTCATGTGTTCCAACCAGGGTTGATAAAAATCATGATTTATTTTTTTATATAAAAAGAAATCAGATTTTTTAAAAATTTAGATCGGATTTTGTTACCATTGTACCATTTGCATAAAACATTTTTTTTAAATAAGTCAATTTGAATGATCATCATTGAAAGTAAAGTATATAACCACACGCAATGGTTATGAAATCAGTACTGAAATCCCTTTCATTTATCATATTCTTTTCTAGAATACATAGTTTGTCTTAAAATCTCTATTACAGCATCACCATCATACTGCACATTTCTCATCCAAGTTGATAACAGCATGGAGAAATAAAATAACAGGAACCCCAACCCCCCACTCTACACAACCATGGTGGAATAAAACTACTTAAAGCAGCCACCATAAATATCAGCATGTGGGCATGTACAACATGTACAACATGTTATATTTTCTTTTAAAGTTGATTTTCTTGGAGTTAGAACAGATTGCATACATTGTACAAACCCTTGTAAACCCTAGAGTGTGTGAATTGAGGACTGTTAGGGTTAAGACATCATGGATTGCAAATCAAACAATGTTAGGTTTAATAATCAGCTTCCATCTCATTCTCTGATCTTGTTTTCAATTATATAATCATGTTTATGTGCCCACTACATTGAACAAAAATATTGCGACAATCCCAACCTAAATGGGTGGGGACATCCCCTTTTTTATAGGGTGGGAATTAGAATTTTGATGGTATTACATGTATGTATGGTTTATGTTTTGATAAAAAAATGCCTTGCAAAAGGATCGAGGATCGGGGTGGGGGGGGGGTTGGGGGTTTGGGGGTCAGGGGTCAGGGGGTGGGGGAAATCAATTGATCTAGGAGCATTACATGCATTGAGTTAAACCTATATACATGTAAGAGATGAATACTGTATCATATGCATTGTACACAAGATAAATGTAGTACAATGTTTCAGGAAACTGGCCTTTTACATCCGTGTAGAGTGAGCATAAGCAATTTAAAGTTAATGAAAGTCAGGTTTGAATAACAGACATTGTTTTTACATTTAAAAATATCAGGAAAAAAAATGTTAAATGTGATTTTGATTAGTGATTTTGTTTCCATTAATTTAAATCTTGATTTAAATCAATGATTTAAATCGAGTGATTTTAATCAAACAACCCTGGTTCCAACTTACCCCACCTATGGGGTAAGTTGGAACATGGTATACGGTTTCTTCGATTGACTAGCACTTCTCGCACAGCTCCCTCCATAACGTCTGGTAGGGTCTGGCCACATGTAGAACTTTTTGTGTTGATAGCTCCGCGGCATCTTGATTGCTACAAAAACACATCGTTTTAACCTTATTTTGTAGCTTAGTACTAGAGCCTAAAATACTCGGACACTAGTCACGATTATTTATAATAATAATAATTGTTATGCTTATATAGCGCTTTCCATCGTATCAACGATCTCAAAGCGCTTTACAATTATTACCCCGTTCATTAGGCCCTGGATACCGGACCACGCTGCAGCTGATATCAGCGCTTAATTGGCCTCGACCCTCTCAGGTACCCATTTATACTCCAGGGTGGAGAGAGGAAATTGTAGTTAAGTGTCTTTCCCAAGGGCACAAACACCATGTTCTTGGCAGGGTTCGAACCCACATACCATCGCACACGAGTCGAACACCGTAACCACTAGGCCATGGCCACGAGGCCATTTATAAACATCAGTAAGATAGTACACATTTTTTGAATGGAGAAAAATGTACTCAGAAGGTGAAAAAACAAACCCACTTGAGTACTATTGGGGCACTGGTGCTGCAGGCAATATGGTGGGTGGCTGTTGCTAAGGGACACCTCTAGAGGGCAGCATTTCATAAAATTAATTCTAGCTGTGGAAGAAAATCACAATGTTTCAACTTACCCTTGTTCCAACTAACCCCCATCTCCCCTATAGGGCAAATTTTATCGGAAAATGTTAAAACAAGCAACAAAATTATTCAAGTGCTCCTAGTTCTAAATGCCAAATTTCCCATACCGTAAGCAATAGAGGTTTAAGATTTATTCCAATGAGATTCAGCATGTGGAAAAAAGCCACATGTTCTACATCTCGGCACAACTAGAGTGTACAAAATGTATGGGTGAGATGAAGCAGAGAGCCTGGTTGAACGCTCAAACACCCTGACAGGAGGAACCAAGTTAAAACAGACTGGTGGAACAATTTCCATGGAAATATCTGTAAAACAGACCGAGGGTGGATGGAGAAACACAAAATAGAGGGACCAAGGGAGTGTGGAAGTACATTTAACATGTAGGTGAACATTAAAGGGAATATTAACCCTAACGTCACCGAATACTACAAAATACTACTTGAGTATTAAAACTGTAGTATGCAGTACTTTTACTACACTGGGCTATGAGAATTGAGTAGTAAAATACGACTAGTATTTTGTAGCAGGGTTGTTTGATTTAAATCACTCGATTTAAATCATTGATTTAAATCATGATTTAAATCAATGGGAAAAAATATATAAAATCACTAATAAAAATCTTGTTTTTGTTTTTTGTTTTTTTTTAATGTAAAAACAATGTCTGTTTATTCAAACCTGACTTTCATTAACTTTAAATCACTTTTACTCACTCTTAAGGGATGTATAAGGCCAGTTTCCTGAAACAGTGTGCTACATTTATCTTGTGTACAATGCATATGATTTTGAAGTAATGTACAACCAACATGTACATGTACATGTATTCATCTCTTACATGTACATATACAGGTTTAACTCAATGCATGTAATGCACCTATCAATTGATCCCCCCCCCCCTCCCCATCCTCGATCCTTTTGCAAGGCGTTTTTTAATCAAAACATAAATCATACATGATAGCATCAAAATTCTAATTCCCACCCTAAGGTGGGGGTGTCCCCACCCATTTAGGTTGGGATTGTCACTAGCCCGGGGGGGGGGGGACAATTGATAGGCGCATAAAGCTCAATGTAATGTGGGAACATAAACATGATTGTATAATTGAAAACAAGATCAGAGACGGAAGCCGATTATTAAACCTAACATTGTGTTTGATTTGCAATTCAATTTTTAAATGATGTCTTAACCCTCCTAGGGTTATAGGTAATGGTTTGTACATTGTATGCAATCTGTTCTGACTCTAAGAAAATAAACTTTAAAGAGGAAAGAAAACCAAGTTGCATTTTTTCACTTTAGTGGCTTTTCTGAGAGCTTAATTATGCCTCCCCAAACCTAACAAAGTAGGTTTGAAGAGTTTATGCATGGATTTGGCAATTTTAGAGAGGTTTTACTTTGGAGTCTCTTTCGCTCAGAATCAGAAAAGCTCGGGGTCAACTGCGTGTTTACAATCCAATCGTGTGACGTAGCTGCGTAGGGATAGATTACGTCACTATGCGAGTGCCCATTGTGTTTCTATGCGTGCATGTGTGTGTACTATGTGTTGGTTTTGTCCTATTTTTAATGTTCCTGGCGGTGCATTATTGCATGTACGTTGCACTGATGAGTTTTTCATAATTTTGTTAATGGGGTCTTTGTGGAGCAGGAAGCTTACTCGTGTCTTATTCATCCATATTTTGACACTGAAATTTGGGTTTGGATGCATGGATTTGTGTGTGCGCCGCGAACATAGTCTGGTAACTGCATTGTATCTGTCTCAATGAAATGAATCAAAAAATTTGCTGGCTTGACGTTTCCAACTTAAGCAAGTTCTTTCTCAAAGGCATTTGCCTTTGAGAAAGAACTTGCTTAAGTTCGAAACGTCAGGCCAGCTAATTTTTTGATTTGTATATTTCAGGTCCATTCAGTCAGTCAGCATTTGCAACAGTTTAATTCATTTTCAATGAAATGAAAACATCACAGTGGCGTCGCGATACGTACAGGCGTACACGTACTTTTATGACACCGGGTCGCCGTGGACAACATTTTCGCTCTGGAATAATGGCATAATCTGATGGCTCGTGGGAGGAGTATAGCGTAGATTCTGAAGATTTTCAGCTGCATAATACTTATCAACTGTAATACATTCTAGCTCTGAATAACTCCAAAAGTAAGCTAGGAAGGCCGCGCTGCTGGTCCACTGAGGCCAAGTAAGCGCACACGCGTCATAAGGTCATATGCATACATTTGCATCCCTAATGACCTTTGCAGGAATTGAGACCAAACGCTCACTCCAAGGGGCAATTTTAGTCATTTTTTTTTCCAATGAAATAAATTTTAATCGTTCTTTACCAATTTGTATTCGGTCAGAGGAATATACAAGCTCTCAGAAAAGCCAATAAAGCGGAAAAATGCAACTTGGTTTTCTTTCCTCTTTAAAAGAAAACAAAACATACTGTACATGACAACATGGTGATATTTATGGTAGCTGCATTAAATAGTTTTATTCCACCATGGTTGTGTAGAGTGGGGGGGGGGGTTCCTGTTATCAACTTGGATGAGAAATGTGCAGTATGATGGTGATGCTGTAACAGAGATTTTAAGACAAAATATGTACATGTATTTCTAGAAAAGAATATGATAAATGAAAGGGATTTCAGTACTGATTTCATGAACAATTGTGTGTGGTTATATACTTTACTTTCAATGATAATCATTCAAATTGACTTATTTAAAACAAATGTTTTATGCAAATGGTACAAAAAAAATATAAAAAATCGATTTAAATAAAAAAAATCTGATTTAAATTTTAAAAATCTGATAAAAAAAATTGACACAAAATTTGATGTTTGCTCTCTGCTCAAGTTTTAGGTCCATGGTGAAATCGCAAATGTGCACGTACCAGTGGTCAACAAAATGCGTGTAACACAGGTGCTGGCGATGTAACTTGGAATACTTACTCACGAAAGTTATTGCTTACACCTGCTATATGCACAGTACTGTGCTGCGCTCCGTTTGTTCGCAATAGGAACAGTCTTGGAACTTTGTTATTGCACCTCGTATGTTGTGCCGTACTGAAATCCTGAAAGAGGTAGGGATGGGAACAGTATAGCCCCCTTGATTGCAAACATGAAGATTCTTGAACGTGATGGCATACACTGCCAAAAATGATTTTCTTACATTTCTTAATATAAGAAAATATTTCGTATTTCAAGAAAAATGTTCTTGTCTCACCCCCTAGAAAACTTTTCTAGGGAGTGAGATAAGAAAACTTTTCTTAAAAATAAGAAAATTTTCTCATTTTAAGAAAACCATTTTTGGCAGACACGTAAACATCAATAAAGATGGCACTGTACTTAATTTCAAAGGTTCAATTTCAATGGTAGTCGCAGACAACCTACTCATGTACATGTTGTACATGTAGCTGCTCATACATGTACAATTTTGCAGATTTTGTTCTGTTATGAAATATACTACGAAGAGCCACTTCAGCCAAGAACTAAAGATTCCTACAATCACCAGGCAAATGTGGCCGAGACAATTGCCAGAGATGGGAACAGGCATTAATTGAAAAAGCGAGCCCTCTCATATACCAGCTTCAGTATTATGTTGTGAATGGACTCCCACCTGACATTGCACATGATTTATTTTATGGAATAGTTCCAAACGTACTTATACATGTACATGTAAGTGATCCTGTATTGTGTTCATGAAGGTGTTTTCACACTGGGCTTTTCTGAATGATCAAATACAGAACTTTCCTTTATGAGTGAACTGACAAAGTAAACAAGCCATCCAAAATGGCAAACCAACCAGGAAAGTTTAAACAAAAGGCTGTTCAGGCATGGTGTTTATTGAGGCTCTGGCCACTCCTGGTATAAAGTTCCAGTTAGTATAGTGTATGGAAATTACTTTTGGTTCTTCTGGATATTGTACAGGTACTTCACCCCTACATTGATGTTCCTCTCTGCAAATTTCTGGCTGATTTAATTGAGTCATTTTTAAACAAATATTTCACTGAGTTTCCAGAAGAAATTATGAAACCAATGAACGTTTCATTATATTGTACACTATCCAAAATTGATACTGCAGTTTGGGCCCCCATTGTTGGACATTGCGCGCGCTTTGAAGGAAAGCACATGTATTTTAAAGAATTATCTTATCGCACCAAAAACAGACAGATCATGTGTAAAACACTGGCTTCAAGACATCAGTATTATCAAGCCTGGATCAGAGCAAAGAGTCCTTTCTTGTCCAGAATACAGCTAACCCCAACCAGATTACTGATCAAAGCTGTGTCCAAGCAGGTATCGAAATATCCACTGGACTGCTGGATCGAGTCCAGTGATTTGAGCGTTGGTCTAGTGAACTCTTGACCGAACTAGTCCGGTATTCTAGTGATTTTTTTCATACACTGCGTGAAATGCTATCACTAAAGTTCATGTTTTTCCAATTCTGGTGAACTGAAAAAGCCCCATAATTTCTGAAATGGGCATTTTTAGTTTTGAGGCAGGGAATTTCAATCAAAACAGCATTTCTAACCCCTCCCCCAACAAAGTCGGCAAAGGGGGGAAAATCGAAACAGCACACACATTCAAAACACTGTTCGTATTTTTACCATTGGTCTTGTGAAATACCTTCTGGTCTAGTAACATTTTTGTGCTACTAGCCCAGCTGTCTAGTAAATTTTTATCTGAAATTCGACCCCTGCCAAGAGTTATTGCAACCTCTGCTTGGAGATGAAGAAGCTGTCTATACTGTTATTAGGGCCCAATGTAGTCTTGGTTCCAAGACGTTACTGTCTGATACTTGTCATCAACAGAGGGCACAATTTACAGGCTGTCACCGACGGGCGAGCGCGCGATCAATCACGGAGTTACAGTAACGTCTTGGATATTTCTACTTTTGAGGGCGGGACCCGACTATGGAAATCGTGGCTAAACATGCATCATTCATATCACGTGACTGGTCTGACCTCCATGGTTAAGTTTGACCGATTGCCCCAATTATGCAAAATGCGCCTGCGGTCGACGCGACGTGTAATATAATACCGTTTGAAAAAAAACGTGGATGTACAAAAGCCAAGTGTACATGTACATAATACAATGTACATATCCATATGAACACTGTGGATACATGTACATGTACAGTGTACGTATACGTACTTGAACTTCAAGTTTGAATAACTTGGAGTTTCTGATCTTTCTTGCTACGTCCCAGAATGAGATAATGACAATTTACCTGCAGGTGTTTTATCTGGGATGTTAATTAGCTAATGTGAATGAATAAATGCAGAATAGTAAAATTTTTAAATTATTTTTTATCAAAGATTGATTTTTGCCAGTCTTGTTTAATTACATGTACAAACATGTGGTGCCTTTTTTTGCAGCCAGCCATGGCCAGGCCCAGTATTGTATTAATTGGATATTTTAGTCCAGTTAGTTGTATGCACAATAAATTGACAGGACGGTCTTTGGTCAACTTTTGACTGAAAAACGTTTTTACTCACTTTGTCTTCAAGGTGGAGCTTAAATTCATCATTGTCTTAATTATTTATATTTCTCCCAATAAAAATTTCTCCACTAAATACATTACATTCCTACATGTGTATAGTAATCCATATATACTAATATTTAAAAAAGTGAACATGAAGAAGAGAAGTCTGAAATAGCCAGCCCAGTAAACCACTTAAATGCAGTGGATTTAAAATCAAAGTAGATGGTTAACTTCACTCATTTATTTTAATTCTTGAGGTAAACATAATTTTTCACTGGATAAAATGTATTTCTGTAAAGATTTTAAACCATTATTTTAAAGTTACATTTATGTTAACATATACTTTACCATTGAAGGTTAGAACTGCCACAGAGTTCATCAGAAATATGAAACACACCATTTGTTACATCTCTTTTTTCATGTATTTTCAATTTCCATCCTGAAAAATTAAATTGGCAGATGTACGGTCATTTACTACTCAGTGTAAAAAAATCTACATTACATGTACATGTGGCATTTAAAAAAATGTATAATACATTTACTAATACAAACTGGCTGGGACGTCCTCAATTCTGAAGTCTTTTTTAAGTTTATCACCTCACATGTTTATACACCAGTGTTCTAGCTCATACAGTGTACACGCACAATATATAATATACATGTCATCGGGTAATACCGTCTCATAAATTGTTACCTTCACTCATTCCCAAGCGCGCCTCCATGATTTGACTATGACATGTGTGGAGACCGGGAAAAAGGGGGGGGGGGGGGGGGGGGGGTATCATGAAATTTCCAAAACCAACCAACTGAAAATTTCGAAGGGGGGGGGGGGATTGGACACTACGCTGTATATTACACATGTATTGATTATGGTCCATACACAAACCCAAATTTAACCCTCTTTCCGACAATTCTACTAATTTCCATGTGAAATTGTTAATACCTCCTGGTCTATTTTAATTGTTTTCTTCTGTCTGGTTTTATTGTCTAGGGGTGATCTTGTCATAAAGTGTGTGGGTGGAGATATATTCCCCATCCCTACAACCCCGAAATCTATGTTTTTGCCTTCACTTATAAACACTTCTTCTTGTCGACAATTTTTTGGGGATTATATTTAACTATAAAAGTTGGGCTATTATGTACGCCGTATGTATCACCATTTGTTAATCCTTTCTGATGTTTTTCTTTGTATAAACATTGTTGTTTAAAAAAAAATTGAAAATGATCAATAAATCAATTGTGATGTAGTTCTTTTAACCAATATCTGTACACCGACTACTGCATGTATTTTTTCCAAAACATGTGGAATAGTAAGCACGTAAACACACTGGCTGTCATCAAAGGTTATAGTTCTAAATTTACATTCGGAAGTATTAAAATATACCTCACATGTTCACTCATCATCCGCACAAATATTTCGTATAGGCCTACACTTTATTTAATGTCTAAATAAACTTCAGCTGCACTACAGAAATCAGCTGCACTACAGATACTTCGCGGATTTTAACGACACGTACGTCGTGCCACGTCAACTTAAAAAATATTTCCCACAGACATGACAGACTGGGTCACGCCACTGATCTCTACTACAGCGTAGTAGAGATCAGTGGGTCACGCGGATCGCGCAATCCTTCATCCAAAACAATACAACGGTCGACGCGTTGGGCCCGGGCGCGGTGAACTTCAAATTTCCGGACAACACAACACACACATACACAAAAAACCGCACCCAGAGGGTGATGACCGCACCGCGTCCTATTTAATCGTGCATGCTCGCCAAGTTATGAATAATTCATTTGTCAAGGTCAAACTCAATCGCTGATTGGCTCCCCCGGAAAGTCGGGGGAGAATGTCGAAAAAGTAAAGAAAAAGTTAAGACCCGCGGACAGAAATATCTAAGACCTTCGTGGAAGTGAAGAACCGAGCAAAGAACAGTAGAATCGATTCTTGTCAGAGCGCGTAATATATAAAACATTATCGAATACAATCAGAATCGATTTACTGAGAAACAGCGCCCTCGTTCGGAAGGAAAAAAGGAACATGAAGGTCTTGGAACCAAGACTAGGCCCAATGTGGTGGTACACATGTTGATCATTTACTTGGTATAGCCAATGTGTAGTTGTTGTTGGATAAGTCCAGAAGGATGTAGTGCATTTGCAATTGTAGATCTTTCTTGTTTGATCAGAGGAGACTACATGTACATGTATGTAACCTTGCTGGCACTATAAGATACATGTACATGTATCTTCATGCATGCTCTGACAATGGCTCATACACTTGTTTTAAAAAAGTCTCTGATCTTTTAGATCACTATCCTCTTGGCGTGTGTACAATTGTACATATGTATACACAACATTACATGTACATACTACCACTTAGGGCTGACGATATTGATTTTTTTCGTAGTCGATTTTTTTCCCCGCGATATCGCCGATATGGCGATAAAATCGTCAACAAATTTCAGCATAATTAAAATGTCGCAAAAGTTCGTTCGTAACTACCGTACATAATCGCCGGGCCCCATTGTCGCCAGGCATTGTTTGACTTTGAAGCCGTTCTAAAGGCTGTTCGATATGACGATATTTCCCGATATCTCAATTTTTTTCATATCGAAAATCATATCGGCCTCTTAAAAAACACCGGAATATCGGGGAATTCGATATACCGAAGAATATCGTGATATTGCTTTTCGCAGCGTTCACTTGAAGTTGTCCTATTGTGTGGATTAGTCAAGATTACCTTGCTTGAAATTCCAGTTATTTCCAATAAATTTGACGATAGAATAGCACATCCATGTACATGTAACGTGTGATGAACCATGGAGGAATAAAAACAAATACCTTGTGTACTAAATGTTTTGTTTCTTGGATGTTTTCTAAACCCCGACAAAACTTCTCGGCACCGTTCATTATACAGCGCACATGTGTGCGTGCATTCCATGTAGTCTTGGTCAAGTGCAAACAACCGCACTGAAAGCTCAACCGTATTATTCCCAGTGTACAATGCATGTGCACGCGCAACGCGAAGCGAAATTCGCCTTGAGGAAAGGCTACTAAAACCTGGGGGCCGGGGTTAGAGCAATTGCTTTAATAACTCCAACCCCTAAAGCCCATCTGTGCGTGCGCGTTGCTTTGTTGCTAGCCTTGGTCAAGTGCAAGCAACCGCACTGAATGCCACCGTCTTAAAATTCTCAGTGTACAATGCACGTGCAAGTGCAACGCGATCGAAATGCGCCTTGAGAAAAGGCAAACATGTGCGGCGCATGCGTTGTACAATGCACATGTACAATGTCCGTCGTGATCAATGATTTTGATCTTGTGTGATTGAGTACGTACACAAGAAGCTCGAAGACACGTACGTACGTACGTACGTCTGGTCAAACCACGCTGCTGTTAAAATCGGAACCAAATCCGTAATTTCGCACGTAACAGCGCGAACACAGGTACGTAAAACAAATAATGAAAACTAAATGAAATAAATGTTAGCGAATCTGCTGGTAAAAAGAAAGTATCGCCGATTTTTAGAGGGAAAATGGGGGTTCCGAAAAAAATCGGCGATTTTAAAAACGATATCGGCGATATCTCGATTTTTCGATTTTATAAATCATGTAGCCGATTTCGATTTTTGGGCGGCGAATATCGCATCATCGCGATTTTATCGCCGTATCGCCCAGCCCTACTACCACTAGTCTGCTTCAAATGATTTGTCACTTTTGCATCCCCATTATGTAAAGAGCAACTCAATCTTTCTTCTGATTAAGGTTCATGAGATGCATTGTCAAACCATTTTTTTAAAAATGGGAATTACGTGCAAGTCAATTCAAGGAAATGAGATATCGGGTACACTTTTTTTCAACTGCAGATACTTGCTGCTTTATGGAAGCAGAAAGAAAAAGGTAGAGTTCAATATAGAGGAGGGAGCAAAGGTGACAGAAGAGGAATTGCGAGAGAAGGTGCTCACTGTCTTCAACATAGCTGATGCAAGACTACAAGTTTGGGACAAAGGATTTGATGAATTTGTGGACTTAGAAGATGGAGACGAGGTTGAGACTAACAGCAAAATTTTGGTGCAGGAGATAGTGATGGAGGAGCATGAGCTACATGTATGTTTACCACAAACACCATCACTGAATTCCAGTATGCTACTTGGCACATCTGGGTATGTTTCCTCACACTTTGAAATGTTATATTTTTTGTCAACTTTTGATCTGTCATATGCATGTAGCAAGGATACATGAATGAGCTGCTTACGGCTGCATTTTGTTTTGAATATTAAAGATATAATTATGCACATTCTAACTATGACATTGTGGAATAGTCACATATTCATAATTAAATTGAATATCATCCTCCCTCCACGTACACTGGCTGCTGTTTGGGATTTACCTAGTCAGTTTCCATTGTGGATTGCTTGATGAATTATAAGTAAAAAATTTGTATCACTCATTGAGTGATCCCCACAATGTCACTTCCTAGGTTGTATCGTAAAATTGGGTGTGATCCCTGGCTATACGGCATTCTGGGTTTATGACTTCTGACTAGCGCCCACCTGAACAAAGATACTGACAATTTGGGAGACTGCCAACATAGGGCAAGATAGCTCAGTTGGTAGAGCGCCGGTATGGTAACCCGGAGGTCGCAGGTTCGAATCCCGCTCCTGCCAGTTTCTTTGTTCACTTTGAAAATGTATTCAAATTTACCTAGTCAGTTTCCCTTGTGGGATTGTTTGACGAATTATCAGTTAAAAAGTTGTATCACTCATTGAGTGATCCCTACAATGTCGCTTCCCAGGTTGTATCGTAAAATTGGGTGTGATCCCTGGCTATACGGCATTCTGGGTTTATGACTTCTGACTAGCGTCCACCCGAACAAAGATACTGACAATTTGGGAGACCGCCAACATAGGGCAAGAGAGCTCAGTTGGTAGAGCGCCGGTACGGTAACCCGGAGGTCGCAGGTTCGAATCCCGCTCATGCCAGTTTCATGCCATACACTTGTTTATTGACAAAAGTAAAAATATAAAGAGCCTGTAGCAGAGCAGCTTATATGTATGCCTGTAATTATAGATTTGAAGAAAACATTGGAGCTAATATTCTCATGTGGAAACTCGCAAATCATCTACAAGTGTGGCTTTTAATCTTGTATGGCATTTGACACCAAAAAAATGAGATTGACGAGTAAAGAACACTCTGAACAGGTGTGGCGGAACACTTTTGAAAGTGGGGGCCAAAGCAGCGCCAGTGTCAGCCAGCTGCTGCCCTTTTCTGTTTTTCTTGTGCGGAACTGCCAAAAGTGGGGGGCCATTTACCCCTTGTAGAAAAAGTGGGGGCCAGTGGCCCCCCTCCCCCCCCACCCCCACCCCCCACCCCCACCCCCACCCCCCACCCCCACCCCCACCCCCACCCCCCCCCTCCCCACCCATTCTGGCACCACTGGCTCTGAACCATTTTAATTATCCCCTCAATAATACCGGTATTCCAATTTAAAAATGATTTGAAAGGAATAAATGTTCCCCAGATATTGATCAACTAGCCTTGAAGCTGAATGCTTTGTATATTTGGTACAGCCTTAGAGCTGTGATGTGAAGGGTGTCATAATACTGCTTGGTAAAATAAGAGTGGAGGTTGAAAAGATTATTGACATGCATTGATCTTAATCATTGGCTCAACTTGTCCTAGCACATCTTATTTCTGCTTATTTCAAAACAGGACTGATGATTCTGCAAGCATGATCTCTGATGAGGATGTGGCATCCACAAGTTTTTCAACAATGGCCTCATCAAGCTCAGCCTCTCCATATGTCATGCATGTAGCAAAGAGCCCATCATCAGACTGGATCTTGACTTACCGACTACCACAGTTCACGACGTCCCTACGAGTTAAGCTGTCTGAGGGTCATACTTTGAAGGAAGGGCAGAGATCAGCACTGTTTGATTGCATATATGACAGTGTCACGAAATTTACTTTGTAAGTACAACAAAAATACATATTCGACAAACCACAAGGAAAACCAACTAGGTAATTTGAATGAATTGACATTCCTCAATTTAAGGCCTTAAAAAGCATTAAAAAGTATTAAATTGAGTTCTCCAAGGTCATAAAAAAATGGACGAAGGGAGTAATGATTTTTTTTATCAGCTCGTAAATAACGATCACATCATTTGTGTAAAAAATCAGCTATTGAAGCGCATAGTGTATTTTTTCCGGAAAGCTGATCCTACGTGGCAGAGCGTTCCAATCCTGGGATCCAAAATCCACCCATACATCTAGTGTCGGTTCGTTTATTTTTGGTCTTAAATTTCATTTAGGGCAGCATTAAAAGGCTCTTAAAAAGTCTTAAATATGACTTTCTGAAACGTGCAGATACCCTGTGGCTATATATGGCATTATGGGTTTATGACTTCGGACTAGTGTCCCAAGAACAAAGATACTGACAATTTGGGGGACTGCCAACACGGGGCAAGATTTCTCAATTGGTCGCAGGTTTAAATCCTGCACTTTCCAGTTTCCTTTGTTCGCTTTAAAAAAAATTTAAATGCATGTTTATATCCAGGATCTCTTTACACAGAAGTTAAACTCTGCTTTCCTCTTAGCCTCATGAATCACAAAGAATAAAAATCTTAATTATTGGATGTTGCCAATTGCTTTGCATTTTCATTTTTGTGAATCTCCTGATAACTTATTGTCTTTTTGGCGAGCTGCGAAGCAGATGCGAGCCTATGTAATACCAATTTCCATCGGTCTGTCCGTCGGGCCATCGGTGCGTCCGTCCGGACGCCTGCCCCTCCGCATTAAAGTGTTAAAGTTTTTGCTTCTAGCTAGTTTAGTCCAAACTGATCAAACTGATCAGACTGATTGCATTGTAGTATTAAAATGTTATAATTTTAATTCAGGAATTTTTAATTTAAAAAAAATGTAAAAAAAAGAAAAAGAAAGAGTTTTTAATTGTTACATCCCACTATGTGATGCACATGTTGTACATACATGTACATGTAAGTATTTATTTCCATACACTGTACATATACATGTACACAATTGCAATTTTCGGAGAGTGTACATGCATTTGGTTTGAACTTTTTGTGGGATGTGGGGTTTGGGGATGTGGGGTGGGATGATGTGGTCGTATGATGTGGTCGTGTGAATGTATCACATCGATACATTCACATGACCAAATCGATGCGAAATTTTGGAGGAGGTCTCGATCTCTGTCAGGAACCGCACAGGACCCATGCGATTTGGTGACAGGGATACACTTTAACACGGCACGGAATTCGTGCGTTCATGACATCGATGCAATTTCATCGCACGGAACCCGTGTTTCGAACGCTCGTGTGAAACGGGTAATAGTGAAACACAAGGTTTGTCATTTTGCATCTTAGTCTTTCGAATCACGCCAAATATTTCAAATTTGTTTTTTTGTTATATTAAGATAGATAGAATGAGATTCGGGTAGAGATATGATGGGATGGGATTAATATTGGTTGTAGTGAGGTTGGAAGGGTGGTGTGAGGCCTCCCCGCCTGCCTTTAGCAGTGAGCCATGGCGACTTTGCCATTCTAGATTTATACACGTATTTCCCCGCTCCAAAGCATATGTTTTTCTTTTCATTGTAAACAAATCAACCTTTGTTCTTTTTCATTTCCATTATAGCTATCCTACATCCGGGCAGTATGGGCACATTATTGATCTCCTGTTTGAGCAGTTTCCCAAACTATGCCATCATCCCAACATGACCATGGAGAATACTAGGGTAACATTATTGCTTACAATTAGCCAGTTCGGTATTTCAACTGCGCTTGTGCAAAATGACATGGGTCACAGGTCAAATCGGGATAATTAATGCACATGTATGAACGTGCAAGGTGGTCGCACAATGCGCATGCGTTAAATTCAACCAAAATGGTGTTTGTGTAATATTGCATGATATTGTGTCAGCAGTTGTATCCCAAATAACCTTTGACCTGTGGACTACCGAACTGTCTTATTTTAGAATATTTTTGAAACTTTTCGCAATTTCATAACTTCACATACATCTTCACTTGAGAAGCAAAAAAGTCCACCTTAACAAATACACAGTGCATGTGTACAATGTACTTCAGGGCGGTCTGGACTGATTTGCTGAATGTTTATTCGAAGGTCGGTCCAAATGCAATGTATTTGCCATGACAAGTATCAGCTCCACGTTGAATGGCAAAACGTGTTACAGTCGAGCACGATTATTACGAGCACGGTTGGGACGAGAACACGGTTATCGGTAATCACGAGCATATTTTGTCAGTCCCGACCAAAACGTGCACATTTCTATGGGAGAAAATTGGCTTAATACGAGAAGCATTATACGCGAGAAGATGGTTACGACGAGCATTTTTGGTGGCCTGGTTTATTAAAAAGACATTATTTTCAACATCTTTAAGACGAGTACGTTTTGAAAACCCCTTACCCAACCCAGAAGAAAGATGCCAGTAATTATCATGCTAACGCCAATCCGCTCGTTCATCCGCGCTGTGGTTATAACAAAAACCACCTGGTAGCTGTGTATTTCGCGCTGCTGGAGGGTTTTTATAAAGACAGACAATGGGTGTTGCGGTTTTACTGCTGACAAAGGGAGTTCCGTTGCCCGTCAGTATGTTTTGTGCCGCTAGAGGTGATTTATAAAAGACGGATGTTGGATGTTGCATTTGTAGTGCTGCAAGACGAGTTCTATTGCAGCCGGCTGAACTTCGCTGAAGCCGCTCCGTTGGTTTCGAGGAGCCCATGCAAAAAACCTTCCCATAAACGCCCCCTTCTTCTTGAAAAGGTGTAACAACTAGCCAAGATGATAGAGTGCCAGAATTTCTCGGCGAATACTGGATAGCTCGCGCGCTTCAAAGAAAGACACAACATCATGTTCAAGCCATGACAAGTAATGCTGTAGATCCCGTCACCGTCACGGACTGGCTCAGAGACACCTTCCCTCTCATTCTGCGTGATTTTGAGCCGTGCAACGTCTTCAACGCAGACGAGACGGGACTGTTTTATCTGAAATTTGTTTGAGTTCTCTCTTACAAACTTTACATTTCTGTCGTGATTATCAAAAATTTGAGTTCCAAAAGAAAAATAATTTGGCCAAAAGCCTCCCTTCCCGATTAACAAAAATTGCGGCCTTCCCACCGCGCACATATTGCGAAAATGATTTTAGAATCAGAATGTGGTAGTACACCCTCTTTCGTCCATATACCCCAAAGACTAGTCTTGGTTCCAAGACGTCCTTAGCGGTGCGACGTATAGCGCGCACGGCCGGCCGACAGCGCCTTCTCGCTACACACACACACACCACGGCCAAATCACTAAGACCGTCTTGGTTATTTCGCAAGTTCTGCTCGTAAAATCGCGAGCAGAACTGTGTGGCATTTGCATGCGCGTGTGACGTAGCTGCATTATTGCATGTAAATCGCAAACACTCACTAGTCTAGTTTCTGTACTCACGTCGGGTGTACGTGTCCGTACGTTACCCCTAGAACTATATAGGGCTCCTACCAGTACCAGAGCCCCATAGAAAGAAGCTCAATTTTCCCATATGCTACTGCAGCAAGAATAAGAACACAATTTTCATGCCCTGTGTTTACACTGTGCACACAAAAACTGCTGAAAAGTTTACCCAGAAAATCTGTCTGTTGCTTACTTTACATCCTCAACTTGTGTACACCAAGCAAAGGATCGATCGAATCTGTCCCAATTTCAGAAACAAAAGGTTAAAAAATTCCTATAAGTTCCAGACTGAAGCAATATGAATTTACAAGAAGCAACAAGACCCAGTACAAAGGTCAGGCATATGAGCCAATCACTTCACAGGGCTGTTGATTATTCATGATTAATCTCAACAGCCCTGTAAAGTAATTGGCTTATGTCTGACCTTTGTACTGGGTCATATTGTTTTTTTCACTTTTTTCTAAAACTGGGACAGATTCAACCGATCCTTTGCTTGGTGCACACAAGGTGAAGATGTAAAGTAAGCAACAGACAGATTTTTGGGGTAAACTTTGCAGCAGTTTTTGTGTGCACAGTGTAAACACAGTGCATGAAAATTGTGTTCTATATTCGTGAAAATTGGGCTTCTTTCTATGGGGCTCTGGTACATGGTACGAGCCTCATAGTTAAGTTCTAGGGGTATCCGTACGTGTGTACGTGCAGCCTTCCTTCCTGGTGCAGCGCAGTACAAAGCCATTCGTAGTTTGTTGGAAAAAATGTCTGATCGCGTGGACAAAGCGATGGATTTTACAGCAAAAAAATGGGCTTTGGAAAGCTAAAAAGTCATCAGATCAGTGTCATTCATCAATTTGTAGGTGGCCATGATTTGTTTGTTAATTTACCAACGGGATTTGGCAAGAGTGTAATTTTTCAAGCTGCTCCATTTCCTGAACCATAGCTATGCTTGAAGTTTGATCGAAACGAAGTAACCAAATGGAAACAGGAGAAAGCGCTGCATGGTTATTGTCGTCGTGCCATTGAAAGCCCTGGCCGTTGATCAGTTACATCATGCTGAACATCTGGGACTGATGTCGGCAGAGATAACGTCTGATATTCCAGATCACACTTTGGAACAATCCGAAGATTTCTCAATTCTGTCTGCCAGTCAGTCCAGAATCACTTTGCTCAGAACGTTAACTGACTAGTAAGTTATTACTAAAACATAAGTTTCCTCCAGTGCGCAAGCGCGATTATTCGTTTGACCTGCCTGTTAAATTATGCATAAGCAGGTCGCGCGCGCTCCCATGCGAAATAGCCAAGACGTTCTTAGCGATTTGGCCTTGGCGTGTCAGTAAGTGTGTTGCTAGAGGGCGCTGTCGGCCGGCCGTTGCGCGCTATACGTTGCACCGCTAAGGACGTCTTGGAACCAAGACTACCCAAAGACTTGCTCCCCTAAAATACAGTGCGTATACAATGTACATGTGCTTACTTGAGCTGGCAGAAACGGGTACCAGTACGGCAGATGTACTTCCACGCATGTCGGCACGCTCGATGTCGGCAGCTATGAATGTCCAGTCCGGTGGTGTTTTTCTTTTATTTTATTTGTCACTTTCATCTTTACATTGCATATTATATCTTACACAGTAAGATTCATAATTTACAAACATTAAATTTGCGACATAAAGGACAAGGCTCCTATTTTGTGCACACATTTGTTATGTACATTAACAAAAATACACACGTGCATGGCGCCCGGTTGGCGCCCGGTTGGCGCCCGGTTGGCGCCCGGTTGGCGCCCGGTTGGCGCCCGGTTGGCGCCCGGTTGGCGCCCGGTTGGCGCCCGGTTGGCGCCCGGTTGGCGCCCGGTTGGGCATGACATGGCGTTGCATAATACGATGTACTGATATTACAAGTTTTTTTATAGTCCGTTGGAGCTCGTATTAACAGTGCTCGACTGTACATGTATTTGCTACATTAACCCTAACCCCCTAGGCTCTTTTTGCTAGGAACCATCCTCAGTCCTCCAAAATCATTCATTCTCAATCCTCCATGAAATTCTCCAAATTGTTGCATTGATGTTCCTCCAAAATCCTCCTGTTTCTCAAACACTATTCACCCTCAATCCTCTAAAATCCTCCTGTTTCTCCTGTTAATTTTGCACTGCGGTTTTCACTCTGCGTACACATCACCTGTTTGTCTCTCATGCCGCTATGACACAGTCATGGCGCAGTCACAATGCTCGCAAATCCTGCGCTGCGGTTTTCACTCCACGTAGACATCGGCTGTTTGTGTCTCGTACGTGCCACTATAGAGGGGCTACTAAAAGGTGGACAATGGGCATTTGCGGTTCCCATGCCGCTATAGATAGAGGGGTTTGTTTATGGCGGCTTTCATGCTGCCAGAATGCGAAAACAGCACACTTGCTTTCATTCCCCTTCCAGCCAGCCGGAAAAAAATAACCCAATAACGAAAAGGCAATCATGCATGAAAAGCAGAATGTTTGGCGCCCGGCTCTTTTGTCCAGTAATATATCAATCCTGTTCGTAACTCAAAATATTAAATTTACCCCCATGATTATAAATTAATGTTAGAGCTTATCAATCCCAGACAGTCGCACCCCAACATTTCGAAAATTTTTACCGTAAAAACTAGTCATTAATGAAGACCCCACGATCAAGAAACGCCCTCTGTTGTCCACAAAAATGCACTGGTTTCCTCCTTTTTTGTGCCTTATGCTAGTTTCCCTGATGGTTACCAACTAACGAGCCCGATCAAGATTTGTGTGCGTGATTGAAATACTTACGTGCGTGTAGCTAATGCAGTAGTTTTGCAGTGATCTAGGCAGCTCAAATCACCCAGTCGGCGAACTCCAGTGGTCTTGTTCTAGTGCTTAGGTGTTGTTTTATTAAATATCAAGGCTTGTTTTTTTTTTAATCTGCTTGCAACATTTTTATAACAAATATGAAGCAATGCAATTTTATCTACACGATGTGCGTGGTTTTACATTGTGTTTGGGGCCTATCCAGACGTCACATTTATACATAAAAAAGGGGAAACTAAGAGCCCGGATAATACAAGATATTTGCATAAGTCCGTACCTCATATTAATGAGTCGACTTTATTATTTTTTTATTCCTTTGTTCTTCCGGTAAGGAAAAAGTAACGTCATCTCGATAATCATCGAATATCACGACATTTTTTGCCGAATGGATACCGAACAGCCTTACTGCTTTGTGTTGGTCTTTCACATTGTCAGTATCTTTATTCGGGTGGGCGCTAGTCAGAAGTCATAAATACATGTACATAATGCCATATAGCCAGGGATCACGCCCAATTTTATGATACAACCTGGGAAGTGACATTGTGGGGATCACTCAATGGGGATCACAACTTTTAAACTTATATCATCATTGAGTGATCCCACAATGTTGCTTTCCACATTGTATCATAAAATTGGGTGTGATCCCCTGGCTCTATGGCATTATGGGTTTATGACTTCTGACTAGCACCCACCCGAACAAAGATACTGACAATTTGGGAGACCACCAACATTGGGGAAGGATGGCGCAGTTGGTTGAGTGCCGGTGAGGTATTCCGGAGGTTGCAGGTTCGAATCCCGCTCCTGCTAGTTTTCTTTGTTCACTTTGATTTTTTTGTTGAAAAAAAACAAAGTTTCTGCCCCAAAATGTCAATTTGGTGTTTTTCTCACCGGCTACCCGCTCTATAGTCAGGTGAATGATAGACAGATGTGAAAGACACCCATATGTCATGTACTCTTCTTGAAGTTAATTTGAATATTTCTTTTTCTAATTACGGTTACCAATTGGGTAACAACTGAATCTGGTAACAATCGGGTAACAACTGAATCCAAATTTTAAAAAACTCCTATTTTTTTTTCTCTATCAGACCCTTTGGAAAAATCGGCTGCAATACAAATTTGCGAACTCGAGAAAAAGGGAAGACTATGACATAGATATGGTGATTGCGAGGAAGCGAAAACGACCAGCCGAAGGTCATGTCCAGAAGAATCAGTATGTTCGACCACAGTGGGGGATGAGTAACTACCAGCCAAAGCGACCGCTGAATGAAGATGATGCATCAATAATGTTACATACTGCTTGGATGAGGCTCGAGCACCAAAAGAAGAAACCCAACTTTGATCGCGTAGCAGTAGCCATGGCTGCTACTCTTGCAGATCGCCGTAGCCTAATAATGCGAGACATGGTTTCAATCGCAGAGCTGAAGAGAAGTTACCCATGGCTATTTGGTGAGGAAGAGGTTTGTTAAAAGCACTTTTGTTTTGTCCTTTTTGATAACACAATTACCAGTTATTTTTTACACACAAAATCAGGAAATACTCATGTTAATAATGGAGGTGAAATTATCATATATTTTTTTACGATGATAATGTTCAATAGAGCTAACATTTTCGTTCTTAGTGATTTATTAATGCTGGTCTTTGCCTCAGCTTTAATGTCATCAGCAACAAACAATGACAAAAGATGTTTTAAATCTGACATTTTAAGTTAATGATTCTAGCTTTCAGATCCATCAAAATTCACACCCTGGTTTTAATAATTGATTTTTTGACCATTATACATGTATATTGGCCCTAATATTAGCACCATGAACAAGTGACTCGGGACTTGGACTCGAAACTGGTGACTTGACTACAACTCGGCTTTGTTAGGAATTTTGAAGTAATCTGGATTGTTACCAATACCCATTGATCCCAAATGCTACACATTTTATCTACAGGCTCTTCCAGACAATAACAAATTAAAACGTCACTTTTACTTTCCGCTTTTAATAACAGATGTTGTCGGAGTTCAAGAGGCTGCAGGGCACAGAACCACGCATAGTGGAACTACTGGACAAAGGCCTACAGAAGTATGGTGGTGCCATCCTGGAGGTCTGTGGTTCATCCAAAAAAATGGACAATGTATACCAACAGGCTTTGGAACACGTAGCTTTGCAGCATGACGAAACTGCTAGGAAAGGTCAGTTTGGTTTTTGATGAAAAACCTTGTTGCTCCCATACATCTTTCATAGAAAGATCTAATCCCAAGAAATACACGGTGTCCAGCAAAAAAGTATCCCCACTTGAAAATATTTTTTTTAATATGAAGGAATTTTTCAAAGCATATTGTACTAACAGTGACGCCAAGACTCTGGCAGTCAAATTACCTAATGGAAATTGACAGTGAGTCCTGGGTCAATAAAGTTGACCTCATTTTGTGTGGGGACTGATGAAATCACTACCTCGACAATGGTGAATAAGCTTGCGTCTTAATCTGCTCAAGATTACAAATCGTCCCTCGAAGTGACTTTCCTCATTTCCAAGGCAACATTCGGAGCGGGTCCTCATCTCATGAACTGACCGTAACTACCATCTCCGTTGGAATTGCTTCTGCTTCAGTAATGAGGGGGGTCAAGTCGGATATTGAACAGCCTTATGTGTCTCTAATAAGGTGAAAGTTTAATAAGGCTGGTTGTTCAAATTGAAGTTGTCACAATGTAGTAATATTGAAGAGAGCTTCACTGCTTTTTAGGGTTGGAACATGGTGTTTTTTGTAGTGTATATTAAAGGAATGGTGAACAATGCGCAAGTGTTTAGTAGGATGTTTTCTCAGTTTGATAAATGCTTATCCCTTAGAGAAAAGTCTTTGCACGCAAGGGCGGATCCAGGGGGGGGGCAAAGGGGGCCATTTCCCCCCCAAAAAACAAACCATTTAAAAAAATTTTTTTACTGATGTCGCAAAAAGCCAGCCACTGCGTACACCCACCCACAAAACTCAGCCGAAAATTTGTTTGGTCTTTCCAAAAATTCAAAAAGAAATTTGCCCCCCCCCCCCTAAAAATTGTGTTCTGGATCCGTCCTTGTTTCCACGTTTATTTATTTTGCTCAGAGAAGTCAGCATCCCCAAATAGTTTCAATTTTTTTAAAATATACATTTAAAGAATGTCATGTATTTTCCCAGCAACCAAGATTAACCTTGTTATCTTAGTTGCTGAAAAAAAGTTACTAATGTCTTCTGCTTCCTATTTCAACCTAAACTGAGAATTCTTCAAAATGTATTAATTGTATTTTTGTATTAATGTTTCAGAAGCAATCTCTGTGGCAGCCATCCTAGGCATTCCGGAACTTCTCAGGGAAAAAACTACCAGCATGTTGGTACTAGCTGAGGAGAGTGTAAGTGGATCATGTATGACGACATAATACTCGAAAATAAATATTCCGTTTATGTAGAGTGGTTTAATTTGTGTACTTCTAATTCCAGAAAAAAATGTTTTGAACTTAAATAGTCTATAAAATGCAGTCATGAACCCGAATAGTGTGAGCATCGGAGTGGCATCGTGACTACTTGTACAGTAGAACTTCACTATAACGAACATAGCCACACCGAAAATTTGGCTATAACAAACATCCTCTTTGCTCCCAAATTATGTATTCAATACATACCATTATTCACTATAACGAACGACCACTGTAGTGAAAATTCTAGGTACTAGACAATCCATCTAAATGCAATCATAACTTCACATTTCAACTAGCATCTGAGGATTATTTGATACAAGCCACTTTGTTCATAGTTTTGGCAGTCTACTCTTTCAAACCGATTTTTTCTTGTGACCTCTTTCTGAAACCTTTACAGCTTTTGCAAATTTTCAAGATCATGTGCCTACAAACAATGCACAAATTACGTTTTTTAATATTCTGTCTCATTGATGTACAGGACAATGGTTCGCCTATCATCAGAGGAGACGGGCCGTCACTGTCGGAGTGCGCAGAGTTTGTGGTCATGGTCGATGGGGTGGAAGTGGCGCACACTGGGACCTTTCTAGCGGCCGTGGCCGTGTATCTCTCAAGCTTCTATAACTTTAATTTATCTTACCACAAAGCCATGAAAAAGACTTTGACTTTTTTCCAGAAAGTAATATTAAACATTCAAGATAATGTCAAGATGGAACGAGCGGTCATCACATTACTTGAGAGACTGAACCAGCATCTCAAGTAATGTGACATATCTCTTGTGAGATTAGCTTTCTGAAAAGAACCATTGGAAACTCAATGTTTCTGACAGGATGCTCTGCCTCAGACTCCAGACAATCGGCAGATATACCAGCTGAGTTTCCCCCGGTTCTTTCCAGGACCTTATACAAACTCTCCAGAGATTTGTCACATGGCAGGGATGAGATTTCTCCAGATGTTTCCTGATTTCAGGATTTGGTAAGACGTCAAGATTGCCGGAAGATTTTTGTTTGTTTTTAAAATTGTTTTTATCATTCCAAAATAACCTCTGCAACCTGAATCAGTCATCTTTTAATCCAAATGACTCCGCTGTTTACGATTTTTAACCATATCTTTTGGTAGAAAATGCACATTTTAGCAATGCATTATGAATCAAATGCCATCAAATGCTTTGTGGATTTATCACTTTCCTCAAATCTCACCCCTGACATGGTGCTAGCACAAACCTTTGCCTTATTTTCATGTTTACAATATGAGGGTTTTTTTCAACTTGCTGAATTATTATGAAATATACATTACTTGACTGTAAGCAAATAATAGTTTCAAACAAGCATCCTGTTAACTTGTACTGTCATTTTCAAGAAAAGTGGAATTTTTGTATAAATTTCAAGGGATTGTTGGCTATCTTCCCCCAATTTATCAACGTTTTAGTTAGTCCACATTTTGTTCGGCAGTTGGTTACATGTCTGTAAACGGGTGCAAGCCAGCTAGTCTAGTTGCCTGACCTGATAATTCCCTGATGTTTATAAATTGCAACATTTTGTCTGAAGTAGGGCCAGGGAATCAGACTACAAAAACGGCATTTTCCTGTTTTCCCATGCATATCACACAAAAGGTCAGTGTTACATTATTTGCTATAAAGGAACCCCCAAATCCATTCAGTTCTGAAAATTATTGCAAAAGTAAGTGTTGTATACCACATATAGCTGTAATTCCTCATTCAATTTTGAAAAAAAAAAATCTGAAAAGAATATGTGACTTGATTGATTCATTTTCTTTTGTTTTTACAGGAAATAAAACATTAGTCATATGACTAATGTTATTAGTCATCATTTTGAATAACTAACTGCAAAAGTCAGTTGACTATAACGTTTATCATTTTAGTGCTTTTAGGATTTAATCAGCAGACTAATTAATTTTAGTTATTGTGACTAATATTCGAGTAATACATGTAAATGTTAGTCATCTGGCTTGTCTAACTAACTTTAGTTTGTCATTATGTTTACACTGCACCCTCAAAGAACAACAAAACGACATGTACTATACGGAAGAAATGGTAGAAAGTGCACACATTGTTACAAGGGAAAAAGGAAAAAATGTCCCCAGCCATAAAGGAGGCATCTATATATCTTCATGGGATTGGAGTCCCTGAAAGACAAGTAGGTCCAGTAATAGAAGCAGTGCTGTCCACACTGATGGACACATTGCTTGGACCTTTGCCATCAACCTCATCTCAACAGAGAATATATAAGTGGGGAGATGAGCAGTCGGTAAACAGCAGATGATAGTATGAACTGCTAACCCCCATTTTCGCTCCGAAATTCCAAGGCAAAATAAGGAAAAAACATAAAACCCGGAAGTTACAGAATCATCAAGGCTGTGCTCCCGAGAGAAGACTCATGCGTGGGTACCGAGTGGAGCGTATGTACTCTGTATTACCATGCTCTATGCGTACGTGTGCGTGTAACGGATCGGATCGGCATTCGCCGTGCGGGCCGGGTGACCGCAGGCTGCTATGTAGTCTTGGTTCCAAGACGTCCTCAGCGGTGCGACGTATAGCGCGCACGCCCGGCCGACAGCGCCCCCTCGCTACACACACACACACACGCACGCCAAGGCCAAATCGCTAATATAAGACCGTCTTGGGAATTTCGCAAGTTCTGCTCGCGAAATCGCGAGCAGAACTGTGTGGCATTTGCATGCGCGTGTGACGTAGCTGCATAATCGCATGTAAATAGCCAACACTCACTAGTCTAGTTTCTGTACTCACGCCGGGTTTACGTGTACGTACGTATAAACGTGCAGCGCAGTACCAAGCCATTCGTTGTTTGTTGGAAAAAATGTCTGACCGCTTGGACCAAGCGATCGATTTTACAGCCAAAAAACTGGGCTTTGGAAAGCTAAAAAGTCATCAGATCAGTGCCATTCATCAATTTGTACGTGGCCATGATTTGTTTGTTAATTTACCAACGGGATTTGGCAAGAGTGTAATTTTACAAGCTGCTCCATTGGTCTTAGATTTCTTGAACGAAGCAACATGGAGGTGTTTCCTACCTCCATGAAGAAAGCGCTGATTATTGTCGTCGTGCCATTGAAAGCTCTGGCCGTTGATCAGTTACATCGTGCTGAACATCTGGGACTGAAATTGGCAGAGATAACGTCTGATATTCCAGATCACATTTTTGGAACAATCCGAAGATTTCTCAATCCTGTTTGCCATTCCAGAATCACTCTGCTTAGAACGCTAACTGACTAGTAAGTTATTACTTAAACATGAGTTTCCTCCAGTGCGCAAGCGCGATTATTCGTTTGACCCGCCTGTTAAATTATGCATAAGCAGGTCGCGCGCGCTCCCTTGCGAAATGCCCAAGACGTTCTTAGCGATTTGGCCTTGGCGTGTTTGTGTGTGTGTGTGTGTGTGTGTGTTTGTGGGTGAGTTTGAGTTTGTATATGCCGGCAATCGTGGACCTAGGACAAAAGAATTCGGGCGTAGACAAAGGGGTCCACGTTTGACCTAACGTCCACGATTGAAAATCGTGTACAAAACCAATGGGAGGCCTTCCGAAAAAGTTAGAGTATAAACAAAAGAGGAACAATGGGAGGTCCACGATTGCACCCGTTTACATGACTGGGTGTATGTGTGTGTGTGTGTGTAAGGACGTCTTGGAACCAAGACTAGCTGCTAGGCAGCACACACAGCCTTAACACAAGGCTAGCGACGATGACCCGCTCATTGATTTGCGACACTATGGCACGACAAAGTCGCGTATGTGTAAATTTGCCTCAAGTGTTCCCAGTAGTTCACAATGTTGAAAAAACGAAGACTTGGTGCTCCGCACTGAATTAATTCCACTAAATGACTCAT
Organism: Hippasteria phrygiana; assembly: GCA_037893225.1. Lineage (NCBI taxonomy): Eukaryota > Metazoa > Echinodermata > Asteroidea > Valvatida > Goniasteridae > Hippasteria > Hippasteria phrygiana. The sequence goes on from JAZGUH010000331.1 coordinate 350,351, forward strand.
CCAACAAAATTTGACAAGGATTGGTCTATACATAATTAATGTTTCTCCCCTCTTTTTTTTTCTTTCTTTCGTTATTTATTTATTAATTAATTCTGACATTCAATTGTGAAGACCCACTTTTGGCAACAATGACTGTTATAATTTTTAAAAACAACTCAACTATGGATACTTCCGGGGACAACAAAGACGTTGTTAAAAAAAATATATATATATTTTCCACCAATAAGGAATGCATAAAATCTGACATCTGCCAACTTTAAAACTAATATTTCAACATTTCAATCTTGTTTTTACATAGAGAAAAACTTCAGTCCTTAATTGATTGCATATTGGCCCGTCTCATAGCCTTAACTAAAGGACATTGTATTCCCTACTTTATAAATATCACTAAATCAAGTCAATTCATGTATTATAATGGAGGTACCTCTGTGATATTATTTATTCATTCACTTATTCCTGTATTTGTCTCTTCATTTCTTCATTTTGTCATCTTTTAAAAGTTTTTTCTTCATCAATGAAAATCCCGCTCGCTCTTTACACCCGATGCTGTACTTCTCGTGTCGATTCACTGTAGCCGCACACACGCGTTTACACCCAACACTAGGGGTGCCCTTCCCCACAGTCGAATAACAGCGTTTCATTGGGCGCTATACAAAAAGATACCAAGTGTCCGATGATCCGATCTTCCCTTAACCAGTTCGCGTCGGAGGACGTGTTAACACGATCTGGCTGTTTATATACACGGGCACGGCTGATGATGGGTTAAAACGTCAAGCTTGCCTCGACTCGTCTCCGGGGGTTCGTTATTCCGAGTGTCACATCACACCCCTAAAAATTCCACTTTTTGGGGTGGACAAGATTATTTTGTTTTTTTGGCCATGCAGCTTTATCAACTGTCCTTAGCTGTGGCCGAAAGTTATTTACGACCCCGGTCTCGGGCATGGCCTAGCTTTTTGACCTCCAGAATTCGGGGTTAGGCCTCATGTAGGTGGTTGGGGTATTCTGACTTCAGCCTGCAAGCAGTCAGGATCAATGCCACCTTGCCTCCTACATGAGCCTGTTTCCACCATCTTTTCTAAAATAGGTGAGTCCCCGAATTCTCTTCTGTTCTTATGATGTACATGATAGTAATGGTGTTGTTGATTGATTGATTGATTGATTGATTGATTGATTTACCCTCATGGTAAATTAATATTTGATACAGATATTCATTGAGTACTTTCCCTTGATTAGGAAAGATTTAGAATTCTCTTTATAGTTGTTATGTTATTATTATCGTTATAGAGGACTCTTTCATTCAGTTTGATAATTCATTTGTATTATTCATAGTTATTCATTGATTGATTGCGACTTTCTTATTAATTTTTAGATGTCTTTAAACTGCAAAAGTAGTGTTTATCAATTAGGCACTTTCTTGCTTTCGGTTTGTGAACACGTTTACATACTAAACATGTTTAGCGTATTGACGGATAGTGTTTAGCCGTTGAACATTGATGTTTATGAATTTGGACACGTAATGTCTGACTTCTAACACTATGAACATCTAACAAAAGAAAACCCACGCAGTCCTTTGTTTGTAACAAAGGACTGCGTGGGTTTTCTTTTGTTAGATGTTCATTGTGTAAAACCCCTTTACAGACTGATGGCTGGATTGTGTTCGGTTGCTGAACGCAGTTTTTTAGAGTATACTTTACTGGATTTTGTAGCTAAAGGACATTTGTTTTATGAAACTTGGTCTTCACCATAAGGAAGAAAAAAACATAATCATCCGTAGGACTGATTATTAATTGGGAACTGATTATTAATTATTAATTGGGTTTCTCACAACATTGTCGGAACTTCTAAAGTACATGTACAATCATGTCATTTGACTGATAATATTCTGTCTTAAATGTTCATACATAGGGATTAGTGGCAATTTAAGCAGTGCCCAGTACAGCTCAATAGTGTACTGAGGGGTTTGGCCCAGTCAAGGTTAATGTGGGATTACTTTCACTTTGGGTTTCTTGGTTTGGACTTACTCTCGTGAGTTGTTGATTGATCTACTTTACTTCATTTTTAAGTCTGGACATTTTATAGCTAATTAGTTCTTTAGTTGTTCTTTGAGTTTGTTTCTCCTTTTAAGGCCGTTGATGAAAGTATCTGAACCACCTGTCGGTTGTTTCAGTTAATAGGTTTTATTAACTTTGAGGTATTGGTCCGAAGTGACTTTTGCTTGAACACTAGGCCAATTATTAAAGCGGCTTGGCTTTACTTTTATTGTTTTCTCCAGAAACAAGATACATGTAATTTTGTAGGGTTTAATCTTCTCCCTGAAGTGAATATTCTATCTTTTCGTTTATATCTCTTAGTGTTTGATTATTTTTATGTTTCTGGCATAGTTATTCTTTATTAAGTTAGGTTTAGTTTTATAATATTTACTATGAATTCTGACTTCAACCTGCAAGCAGTCAGGATCAATGCCACCTTGCCTCCTACATGAGCCTGTTTCCACTATTTCTTCTAAAATAGGTGCAGTTGACGAGAGGAACGACCCCTGTGTGTGTGTGTTTTTGTCCCCGTCGTGAGCTCCAGGAGTGTTCGCCGTCCAACCATTCCAGATCATCCCTTGCAGTTCTGCTATAAGCCCCGTCCCTGTTGTTTCTTCTGTACCATCTTCATCTTCCTGTCTCTTCTGGTCTACGTTTTGTGCCCCTTAGTCGTCATCATCTTCTATTAATGAACTGTGTAATCGTTCGCGTCACGAAAATCCGGATCGCGTACAGTAGCATAATTTCATTATTTGTTAATTACCCCACTTTAAATTGTTGCATTTATTAATTATTAGATCTTTTGAAATATACCTGACTGTCATATCGACTTGTAATTCGTAAACATTTTCATCACATTTAATTTTGTCTGCCGTGAACCGGTTATATTAATAAAAGGTTTTCCATTCAGTGACAAAATTTGGAGGCACCGCCCGGATCGGGTCGAATCGCTAATATAACGTTGCTATTAGTGACCCACAGTCAAACAAGATTTTCACAAGATCCAAAATTAATAATTTCTTGATATTTAAAATTGTGTGTTCTTTTATAATCCCCTTGTGTTCTTACTATTGTGTATTGTTTTTTATACACCGGCTAAGTCATGTCCGAGACAGAGGGTAAATCTGAGCTTAGTGATGATTTTAAGCAGGCATTAGATGAATTCTTGCAGCAACATGGCAAGTCCCTCAATGACATACAATCTCCCCAAAACCCATCGGCCATACCCAAAGATAATGAACCAACAGTCAAACATATCATGTCGTCACATCGGCGCCGACTGCGCCTCTTTTCTGGCAGAGTTCCAGTCCCGAGCGGGGAACTCGATTATGAAAGTTGGAAGAGGCCAGCCCGCCTCCTACTGGATGACGAGGGCCTCACATCAGCTGAGAAGTTGGGCCGGATCATTAATACCATTCTCCCGCCAGCCAGCAACATCGTATGGGCCATGGGGAGCACTGTTACGGCGGAGGAATGCTTGGAAGGGCTGGACAAGGCATACGGGACAATAGTAGATGGTGATGAACTGTTCCTGCGTTTCAGTGAGTGCTTCCAAGCAGAGGGTGAGACAGCCTCTAACTATCTCACCAGATTACAGCAGCAGCTCACCCAGGTTATAGAGGCTGGAGGTGTCAACACCCACCGAGTGGACAATGTGCGGGTGCAGCAGTTCTGCCATGGCTGCCTATACAATGAAGAGCTACTGATGAAGCTAGACCTGAAATGACGGACCCTGGCCCCCAACTTCGTCGAGCTGCTCTGCGAAGTCCGGCAAGAGGAGCAGCGGGCATCGGAGAAGCACGATCGGAGGAAGACAGACAAGAAGGAGACATCGGCGGCTAAGTGGGCTACGGTGATGGCTCAGTCCGCTACTGTGAGCGATGACAACTGAGTGAAGCACCTAGAAGAGATGGTTATACAGCTCCAGCAACAACTGTCTGCTGCGTTACCACCTCCTCCGAGTTCCACCCCTAGGCCTGCTGCACGTCACCCTATGGGAGCCCCGTGACGGAGACCCATGGTGTGCTTCAACTGTGGCCAATTAGGGCACAGAATGGAAGGCTGCACAAATCCCAGGAACGCAGAGCGGGTCCAGCAGCAGATGGTGGCACGTTGCCAGCCTCAGACCAGCTCGGAAAACGACAGCGGCCGCCAGTAGGGGGACGACTAGTGGCCAAGCAACAGAAGAGTCCCATAAGGCAAAATGACAACCCGGGAAATCGTGTCTCCTGCAACAGCGTGAAAAGTACACCCCTCCAAGGTGTACCACACAAGTTGGTGGGCAACCCGTCCATCGTCAATGCTGTAGTAGACGGACACGAGGTCCCGTGCCTTTTGGATACCGGCTCGCAGGTGACCTGTATATCCGAGGCCTTCTATCGGAAGAATCTGTACAACCGCTCACTGGAACCTCTCACCAATCTGATGGTGCTGGGAGCTAGCGGGCAAAGTGTACCATACCTCGGGTATGTGAAGATCTCTGTGAGCTTCACCAAGGAGAAGGCGGGTGTTGACATGGCAACTGAGACCTTAGCATTGGTAACTCTTAGTCGAGATGGCAAGGACCGAGCCCCTCTTCTTCTTGGTACGAATACCAGTATAGTTAGAAGGATGCTGGCGAGCTGTAAGCAGAAAGCTGGACCCCACTTTCTTCAGAAGTTGGTAATGGACGGGCTGCTGCGTATAGCCAAGTAGATGAGGGCTTCGTGACAACACCTAAAGGGAAGGTTTCAGATGTGTGTCTTCCTCACCCAGTTACGGTGCCTAGTGAAGGCCATGCAGAGTTGGAGTGCCCGGTTGAAAACAGAGCCCAAGCTGAATGTCTCGTTATGGTTGAAGCAGCAGAAGGATGTCTCTCCCCCGGTGGTCTTGTCATAAGACGCACTGTGGATGCACTTTCGGCTCTTCCCAAGGCTAGAATGACAGTGATGGCTGTTAATGAGTCTCAGCATGACATCTCGCTGCCAGAGGGTGCTAAGGTTGCTAAAGCATTTTCTGTCAACATTTTCTGCCACACCTAGACGACTTGGTCAGCAAGTCCAAAGCCATACTATGGATGTCAAAGAGGAGCAACCCCTGGAATTCGACTTCAAGGGATCACCTATCCCAGACGAGACGAGGGAGCAGGTCATCCAGAAGCTACAGTCGAGGTCACCTGTCTTCTCTAGAGTAGAGGGGATCTGGACATCGGGTGCACCTCCGCAGTGAAGCACCACATCAATCTGTCAGATGATACACCCTTTCGGGTGAGGTCCCGGAATATTGCCCCAGCAGATTACCAGGATGTGTGATGTCATCTGAAGGAGCTGATGGACCAGGACATCATCCGCCCGTCAGAAAGCCAATTTGCCTCGCCAATCGTAGTGGTGCGGAAGAAGAATGGCGACGTCAGATTGTGTATTGATTACAGAAAGTTAAATGCGAGGACCATCCCTGATCAATACACAATACCCAAGATCGAGGAGACCCTCCATGCTTTAAACGGTGCCCAGTGGTTTACATGCCTGGACCTCAAGTCCGGGTATTACCAGATACAGTTGGAGGAGGTCGACAATTCAATCGGATGCCGCAAGGCATTACTAATGCCCCATCGACCTTTCAAAGGCTTATGGAGAAGTGTATGGGAGACTTCAACCTGATGGATGTCATGGTGTATTTGGATGATCTGCTGATCTTCTCCAAGACCCTGGAGGAACACGAGGAGAGGTTGATGCAAGTCCTTGATCAACTGCAAGAGTTCGGCCTCGAGCTGAACCCAGCAAAGTGTCAGTTCTGCCAGACGTCCATCAAGTGTCTGGGGCATGTGGTCTCAAGGGATGGAGTTAGTATCAATCCAGACAAGATCAATGCAGTCTGGTCGTGGCCAACTCCGTCTAACGTCAGGGAGCTGAAATCTTTCCTCGGATTTACTGGGTACTATCGGAGGTTTGTGGAAGGATACTCAGCAATTGCACGACCACTCCATCAGTTGACAGCCGGTTGTGACCTGATGAGGAAATTTAAATAGGGGAGAAAACGAAAGGAGCCCTTTGGTGACAAATGGACGCCAGCATGTCAGTCTGCCTTCGAAACACTTATAGACAGGCTGACCATAGCAGCGGTTCTCGGCTTTGTGGACTATGGCTCTCCGTTTCTCCTCCACACCGATGCCAGCTTGACAGGACTTGGCGCTGCATTATACCAAGAGAAGGATGGGAAGCTGAGAGTCATCACCTATGCTAGCAGAGGCCTGTCGCGAAGCGAAGCCAACTATCCTGCCCATAAGCTAGAGTTCCTGGCCCTCAAATGGTCAGTGACGGAGAAATTCCACGATTATCTGTATGGTGGCAGATTCACCGTGCTGACAGATAATAATCCACTGACCTATGTGTTAACATCGGCCAGGCTCGACGCAACTGGGCAACGATGGTTGGCTGCCCTCGCAAACTACGACTTCCGCATCCAGTATCGGCCAGGGAGAAAGAACGCTGATGCTGACGGCCTGTCAAGGCGGCCACAAGTGACCTCACCCACAGATGAAGACTGATGGGAACGCTGAGCGCCTCCAGCGGCTAAAAGACAGGATCCTGGGTGATAATGAGGTCAGGCTAGATGAGTCAACGGTGGCTGCTTTGTGCCAGAGTGTAGATCCAAGTCCAAGCCGCACCCTTTTGGAGACCATCACAGACTCGGCGAGTGCTGTGCCTGATGACTTGGAGGGCACAGGATGTCAAGGTCAGGATTCCCTCCCAAGCCTAACGAGCCGAAACTGGGTGGATCTTCAACACGCCGATGAGGATATTCGGTATGTCATCCAGTGCATTCAGATGCGGAAGCAGCCCACCGCTAAAGAGCATTCAGCCATGACAGATAGGAAGAAGATCCTACTCCGGCAGGTTAAACACCTGGCTCTTAAGGATGGTGTGTTGTTCAGAATGGGTGGCAGCATAGATGAGTTCCTTAGCCAACAGCTTGTGCTGCCGAAGAGCTACAGGTTCATCGCCTTCGATGGGGTGCACGACCAAGTGGGTCATTTAGGCTTGGAAAGAACCTTGGACTTGGCAAGGGCGCGCTTCTATTGGCCAAAAATGGCCGATGATATAGAAGAGATGTGCCGGAGCTGTTCCCAGTGTCTTCGGCGCAAGAGGAAGATGCTCAAGATGGCACCACTGGTATCGATCAAGACCACTCATCCGATGAAGTTGGTCTGTATGGATTTCCTGTCTCTTGAGCCCGATGACCGGAACACCACTAGCATCTTTGTCCTGACAGACCATTTTACAAGGTATGCCCAGGCGTTCCCCACAAGAGACCAGAAGGCGAGGACCGTGGCGAAAGTACTCTGGGAAGAATTCTTCATCCACTGTGGCTTCCCAGAGCGCCTTCATTCCGATCAAGGACGAGATTTTGAGTCAGCTTTGATCAAGGAGCTATGTGAACTGGCGGGCATCAGGAAGTCAAGCACGATGCCATAGCACCCCAGGGGAACGGACAGGTTGAGAGGTTCAACCAGACCCTTATCAGGTCCTGTGCATAACTCTGTTGGGAAGCTGCCTTCTTGGATGGGGTTGGAAGGCAGAACTGTAGGTCAACTGGCAAGCGGGGTTCCCGACCAAACATCAGGAAGTAGGGTGTCATGCCTGTAGCACTGTTCTTAGTGCAGTTGTAGGCATGCACCAGTGGCCGGACATGCAGACGCCATTTGCTCTTTTTCTCCGCATCCAGGGTCCCGAGCATGCTGATCAGCTGACCTCCAGAATTCGGGGTTTAGGCCTCATGTAGGTGGTTGGGGCATTCTGACTTCAGCCTGCAAGCAGTCAGGATCAATGCCACCTTGCCTCCTACATGAGCCTGTTTCCACCATTTCTTCTAAAATAGGTGAGTCCCCGAATTCTCTTCTGTTCTAATTATGATGTACATGATAGTAATGGTGTTGTTGATTGATTGATTTACCCTCATGGTAAATTAGTATTTGATACAGATATTCATTGAGTACTTTCCCTTGGTTAGGAAAGATTTTGAATTCTCTTTATAGTTGTTATGTTATTAATATCGTTATAGAGGACTCTTTCATTCAGTTTGATAATTCATTTGTATTATTCATAGTTATTCATTGATTGATTGCGACTTTCTTATAAATTTTTAGATGTCTTTACACTGCAAAAGTGGTGTTTATCAATTAGGCACTTTTTGCTATCGGTTTGTGAACACGTTTACATACTAAACATGTTTAGCGTATTGACGGATAGTGTTTAGCCGTTGAACATTGATGTTTATGAATTTGGACACGTAATGTCTGACTTCTAAAACCCCTTTAAAAACTGATGGCAGGATTGTGTTTGGTTGCTGAACGCAGTTTTTTAGAGTGTATACTTTACTGGATTTTGTAGCTAAAGGACATTTGTTTTATGAAACTTGGTCTTCACCATAAGGAAGAAAAAAACATAATCATCTGTAGGACTGATTATTAATTGGGAACTTTTCAATGTGTTGGGTTTCTCACAACATTGTCAGAACTTCTAAAGTACATGTACAATCATGTCATTTGACTGATAATATTCTGTCCTAAATATTCATACATAGGGATTAGTGGCAATTTAAGCAGTGCCCAGTACAGCTCAATAGTGTACTGAGGGGTTTGGCCCAGTCAAGGTTAATGTGGGATTACTTTCACTTTGGGTTTCTTGGTTTGGCCTTACTCTCGTGAGTTGTTGATTGATCTACTTTACTTCATTTTTAAGTCTGGACATTTTATAGCTAACTAGTTCTTTAGTTGTTCTTTGAGTTTGTTTCTCCTTTTAAGGCCGTTGATGAAAGTATCTGAACCACTTGTCGGTTGTTTCAGTTAATAGGTTTTATTAACTTTGAGGTATTGGTCCGAAGTGACTTTTGCTTGAACACTAGGCCAATTATTAAATCGGCTTGGCTTTACTTTTATTGTTTTCTCCAGAAACAAGATACATGTAATTTTGTAGGGTTTAATCTTCTCCTTAACACTAAGTGAATATTTTATATTTTCGTTTATATCTCTTAGTGTTTGATTATTTGTATGTTTCTGGCATAGTTATTCTTTATTAAGTTAGGTTTAGTTTTATAATATTTACTATGAATTCTGACTTCAACCTGCAAGCAGTCAGGATCAATGCCACCTTGCCGCCTACATGAGCCTGTTTCCACCATTTCTTCTAAAATAGGTGCAGTCGACGAGAGGAACGACCCCTGTGTGTGTGTTTTCGTCCCCGTCGTGAGCTTCAAGAGTGTTCGCCGTCCAACCATTCCAGATCATCCCTTGCAGTTCAGCTATAAGCCCCGTCCCTGTTGTTTCTTCTGTACCATCTTCATCTTCCTGTCTCTTCTGGTCTACGTTTTGTGCCCCTTCGTCGTCATCATCTTCTATTAATGAACTGCATGTGTAATCGTTCGCATCACGAAAATCCGGATCGCGTACCGTAGCATAATTTTATTATTTGTTAATTACCCCACTGTTTAAATTGTTGCATTTATTAATTATTGGATCTTTTGAAATATACCTGACTGTCATATCGACTTGTAATTCGTAAACATTTTCATCTCATTTAATTTTGTCTGCCGTGAACCGGTTATATTAATAATAAAAGGTTTTCCATTCGGGAAAGACCCGTGACACGAAAATGAAATACGGTTCGTTAATCCGAACATTTGATGTGATAGTCCGAAGGTTCATTTATCCGAAGGTTAGGTAGTCCGAATTTAGAATAAGTTAATTAGTCCGAAGGTTCAAAAGTCCGAAACGAAAATAAGGTTCAATGGTCCGAAGGTTCGATAGTCCGAATTGACAATAAGGTTCGATAGTCCGAATTGACAATAAGGTCGAATAGTCCGAATCGGCAATAAGCTTATTGTCAATTCAGACTATCGAACCTTATTGTCGATTCGGACTATCGCACCCTATCGAACCTTCGGATTATTTAACCTTATTCTCTTTTCGGACTAATGGGCCCTTCGGACTATAAAGGGCTGTCACCGTCTCAACACGCTAATCCCTCATTTGTTTCGTACACACACACAAAGTCCGAGAAGTCGTGTGTTGAACTTGAACTTGGCCACTGTGCACGGCCTGTTCTACAATTTACGCTCCGGTAGGCGCACCCGCAGTATTGAAATATGAGGTTTCGGCAAGAAATATCGTACAAATACTGTTGAAATGACTCTTGCAAATCAGTATTTGTGGCGTTTGGCTGTATATCAGAAGTTGGCTGCTATATTTTGCCTTTTTTGAAAATAGAAATTTTCAGCAAAAATAATCCCGGTGCGAACTGGTTTAAAACGTTAGGCTGGTGCCGGTTTAATAAGCCGGCAGATCACACAGCGCCCTCTTTGGCACCTAAACGAGTAGGTTTTTTTTTTCATCCCCAAAATAAGAATATTCTTCTTTTATTATTCGAAATTGCTCTAACAGTATTACATTTTCTGTTTCTGTTTCGTGGCATTTTTTAAAGGGAAAGAAAGTCCGAAATTGTATATGGTCTGATTCCTATCTCGTGAATACGAAGCCACAGCAACAATGTTGGCGTGGAACTAGACTAAAATTTGTCAAGGTAAAAATTTCCAAAAAAGTCCACACACAAAAACTACCAGTCACTGCACATGTTCAGTTCCGTGCCAGCTTAATATCTTTTACTAAAAGAAAGCCGGCGCCGGCGAAATATCACCTGCCTAAATATTATATATCACTTCAGCAGAGAATTATAAATTATATAAAAAATCCACACAATTGGAAGAACATTTTGAGGCAACCCCGTAATGGAATTTATACTACAGGAAAAAGGGGGTGTAAAGCTCAATTCTTTTCAAGGAGGTTTTTATTTTGTTGATAAAAAGGCATGTGAATTTAATTTATTTCGAGTTCAATGTATTCCTGGTTTGGCTTAGTTTGGACATAATTCCTGTAAGCGCGATGGTCCAATCTTCATTTTGTCAACTATGGCTGAGGAGGAGCATGGCCTTTGTTGACGGACTGAGCCGAAGGTCCATCAGCAGCGACCATGAACCTTGTGGAGGTAATTAGTGTAATTTTGTTTATCCTTATTTCTATTTCAGGGTGACATGGAACTATAAGGAGAAAGAAACATAATGGGGGACTACCAAAAGTGAACCAAAAACATTAACGTGGTTTACTTCAAAGCTTTGGTGCCTAGAAACTTTAGACACTAGAGTGAACAAGAGTGGAGAAGAAGAATTTCTTGTACATTACATTGGTTGGCCAAGGTCCTTCAATGAGTGGCGTCTAGCTAGTTAAATATCGGATACAAGTGAACATGAAGAAAGCAACGCTTTTCAGTCGTTTCTGATTAATTTACAAAATTCAAGTGAAAAGAGTGCAGGATTCTAAAATTACAGTCAAAGTACCTGTACAAAGGGAATCATTCCTGCTTCTTCTGAAAAACAGAGTCAACTCGTCCAAAACTCTAGCTGCTAGAGAAATGTTCCGCTTTATGTTCTACTGGGAAACAACTGGTGGTATAGGATTTGCGATGAGGCAGATGACTTTGCTAATGTGGATAGTTCTACACTTCAGCTCTGGTTGATGGAAAGACGATCTCTTTAGGAGTACACGCAGGACTTAAAGAAAACAAATTACCCATAGAGGATGTGTGTAGTACCTTCGTACAGCAAACAGTTCCGAGTTGCACTTGCTCATGTGAGATTCATATCTGTCGACTTGTGACTTCATAGGACACAAATAATGGGAAGCCTTTCAAGATTGACAGTTTGTCTGCTGCTTATACTTTGTGTTTTCCTTTCAAAAATACATGTGCAGTGTCAACCAGAACAGACCGATGAATGGAAATCAACACCTTTACATTGCATGAGTTCATAAAGACTATAGGATATGCATTCTGGACTGAGGAATGTAGTAAGTCTTCGTTAGAAAAAAATACGTGAACAAAACTGCATTATTATAGACTTTGTAGACTTGGCTTTGACACTTCCAGATGAGTAAGATCAAGGGCCTAACTTCCAAAATTAGGAATAGAACTGGAGGGCGTCAAAGCTTTGATTGAAAAATTCAAGAATGCAACATACAAACTCACCCTGGGAGGAGCTAAAAGACATTGTACATGAGCTAGAAAAAAAAAGCTAAGGAGGCAGGCCGAAGAAAAAGAAGCTGATGCAAAGCAGGAAGCTAAGGACCTGAGAAGAGGCAAATGAAACCAAGAAAAAAACCAAACATTCTGCTGAACCGCTTGTTAAAAAGGAGAATATCACGAAACAGGAACAGCCAATGTTGGCGAAGAAAGCAGAAAGCAAAGTTATCAGAAGAAACATTATACACAATTTGCTTGGGAGTTGGGATCTTCTTGTAGAGACTGGAATAACATAGATCTCGGTACACTTTGTTCCTTTCAAATATCCTATAGTATACATGTAGCTACTAGCTATACGCGGCACAATATGATCTTCGGTTTCTTCCCACCAACCAGGCACTATCTTTGGGTCGCCGACTGCAAGAAGTGCCATGTTGTTCGAAGGCTCCGTGAGAGCCATCGTTTGTTACTTATATCTTTCTCCATCTCTTCATTAAACCTCGGTTTTCCACCATCCCTGCCCAATAGCGGCGATTACACTCTAAGATCACCATCATGCCGCCAAAAAAAGATCGAAATAAGGGCTCAAATGTTTCAACAGACGTACTGAAAACCAATCTTCCCGCGCCAAGCACGTCAGATGACCAAGGGCCGATCACAGGACCACAAAGCCCCTCATCGGACAATGAGATCGCCTGCCTGCGGCGGGAAATCAAGAACATAGCGGCTGATCTTAACAGTAAGCTGGATCAAGTCATTAATAATCAGCGGGATCTACTCACCAGGATGGGGAAAATGGAGGCCAATCATGAAGAGATGGAGAAATCCATCACATTCACTAACAAATCTGTTGAAGATCTCCAATCTGAAAACAAATTATTGGCCGAAGGGGCATCCAAGATGGCGAAGCAGGTGGAGGAGGCCCTGACCAAGGTCCATAAGCTCCAGGAGGCTAGTCTCCAGCAGGAACGCTATTCTCGAAGCTTCAATCTGCGGAGTCCCGGAAACCCTAAACGAGAATCCTGCATTCCCCTATGACAAGGCAAGTGAAATCTTTGCAAACAAACTTGACATGCCTGACGTTGCAATCGAGAATGCTCATCGGACTGGGCGCTCTGCGAGGTTTACATCTGATTTGACGGAAAGACCTCGCCATATCTTGGTCAAATTCCTGTATCGGACCGAACGGCTGCAGATCCTGAGGCATGCCAAACGAGCCCTTGCCAACTCGTCCTTGTTTGTACTGCAAGACCTCCCCGCCGTCGATGTTGCCAAAAAGAGAGACTTGCGGGATGTCATGAAGAAGGCCTACGAATCGGGTGGCAGACCCATATTTCGTAACGGAGATTTGTACATAAATGGCCAGAAGTACACCAAGCCCGACGAAAAGCAATCTACTCCATGAACTCCCATCATAATCTAAGGGTTTTACCGGTAATTATGTTTTTTATGCTAAGTACTACAAGTGTGTGATTATTATTTTATGAGAATTTTCACGGAGCAAGCATATTGCCCCATGTTTTTTTTTTTTTCAATTATGACCTGTGTTTACAAATGTATCTTGTTGAAGTTTGTTGTTATGTCTGTCTGTTGTATCACCCTGGCTACGACCACTAGCTTACGTAATAACCTGGCAGCTGAGGAATGTTGTTTGGTCTGGGCAATTGTTCACTTGTTAGTCTTTAGTATGATTTACAATGGCTAGTATTTGTGAGTTGTGCAATACCGATAGTCAACGTTCATGCCGCCGGCACGCCTTGCCTTTTAATCATTTAGAAGATGACTTGGATTTTCATGTAGCTCTTGTAGAACTTCAAACTAACCAAAAATTAGACACCGATAGGCTATCGCAACTCCGACTTAATCCTCTTATTTTTAACAACCAGTTTCCAGGGAATTCCGATATTGATCCTGATAGTAATTTTTACTGCAACACAAATCAATCTTCCGATTATCTATTTTGTGATCAATTCCAAGAACAGTTTAAGAACAAGATCGTCAAAAACACTTTTTCTACTTTCCATTTGAATGCAAGAAGTTTTTACCAAAATTTTGACAGTATTTGCGATTATCTTGATCTCCTGAGTTTTCAATTCTCAATTCTTGGTTTTACCGAGACTTGGCTTAATGAAAATAGTCCACCATTTGAAATTAATGGCTATAATTTCCTATCAAATAATAGAAAAGACAAGGCTGGTGGAGGCGTGGCATTATACGTTCACGATTCCCTGGTATTTAACCCAAGAAACGACCTGAGTTTAGACAACAATATTTGTGAATCACTTTTTATTGAAATTCCACGTTCAGGGCAAAAGAATATTATTGTCGGCGTATTATATAAGCCACCAAAGGTTAATCCTGCTACTTTTGCAGATGCATTTGATGTCTTCCTCCAACAAATTAATCAAGAAAATAAAATAACTTTTATTATGGGTGACTTTAACATCGATCTCTTGCAACACGATTCGCATCGAGCTACTCAAAACTTCGTTAATAGTCTTTTCAGTAACTACCATAGACCATTAATTAACAGACCCACTCGTATTACAAACACGACTGCCACCATCATTGATAACATCATTTCCAACAATATCGATGGTGACGTGTCTAGTGGTATCTTATTTACTGAAATTACAGACCATCTGCCGATCTTCCAAGTCTCATCATTAAAAGATACTTACCAGACTCGACATTGTGCCGACCAATTTAGAAGAACGATTAATACCCGTAATATTGCCAACTTTTCGAATGATATAGCTGAAACTGATTGGAGTGACATTTTATCTAAAGAGGATCCGAACCAGGCTTTTAACTTGTTTCATTCTAAGTATACGTCAATATATGACAAACATTTTCCGATACAAAAAGTTAAATTTAAAAGAATCTCTAAACTAAAAAGTTGGATGACAACCGGTTTGATTAAATCTGTCAAGTATAAACATAGATTGTATAAAAAGTATATTAACAAACCAACTCCCTTAAATAAGCAGAAGTACACAACTTATCGTAATAAATTAAATACACTGATAAAACAAGCCAAGGCTAAATATTATAAAGATAAATTTGATAATGCTAAAAATGATGCAAAAAAGACATGGAAGATTATCAAACTTATTCTTAACAAAAGAACTGGTAATTGTAAGTCAGACATGAAGCTCAACCATGAGAGTAGACAAGTAAACAATCCCAATGAGATAGCTGATATATTTAATAATTATTTCACTAACATTGGCCCTTCATTAAATAATAAAATACCCCGACCTGAAACTTCATTCAGAGAATTTTTAAAAGGCAACTATTCCGAATCACTTTATTTTTATCCTACTGACCAGAAGGAGATCTGTGATATTGCTAAATCCTTTAAGAACGGTAAAAGTGCCGGATCCGATGACATAAGCCCTGATGTATTTAAATCTGTTATCTCCCAGGTTAGTTGTCCATTATGTCATGTTTGTAATCTGTCTCTTTCTACGGGTATTTTTCCCGACAAACTCAAAACCGCAAAAGTGACCCCTATATTTAAAACTGGAGATAAGTGTGAAACAGGCAATTACAGACCAATATCTGTTTTGTCGTGCTTCTCAAAATTACTTGAAAAGATAGTTTATATTAGAACCTCTTCCTTTCTATCCAAATTTAACATCTTGTACAACGGTCAATATGGATTTAGGTGTAATAAAATCACCAAAGGTTTTGAGACTAATTGTACATCTATTGGTATATTTTTAGATTTATCAAAGGCGTTTGATACTATAAATCACAATATTTTGTTGCATAAGCTCAATTTCTATGGTATAAGGGGTACTCCTCTTGACTGGTTTTGTAGTTATCTTTCTAATAGGAATCAATATACGAAAATAGACTCCTGCTACTCTTCTCCTAGCACTATTACATGTGGAGTACCCCAGGGATCTCTTCTTGGACCATTGTTATTTTCATTGTACATAAATGATATCTGCCATGCTTCGACAGTCCTTTCTTTTATCCTGTTTGCTGACGATACAAACATATTTTACTCAAGTAACAATACAAATCTAGAATCTATTGTAAATCTTATTAATCTTGAATTAAACAAAGTATCTATTTGGCTCCAGGCTAACAGATTGTCACTTAATTTAAAAAAATGTACATTCATGATTTTTCGAAGTAGCAAAAAGAAGTTGAATATATCTAATTGTCAAGTTAAAATTAATAATGAGCCTATACTGCAAGTGTCCCATACAAAATTTCTAGGGGTCTATATCGATGAATGTCTTTCATGGAAATTCCACATAAAAGAATTAGAAAACAAAATTTCCAAAAATATTGGTATTATGAGTAGATTGAAATACATTCTTCCATCTAGCATTTTACGTACCTTGTATTGTTCATTAATTCTCTCTTATCTCTCTTACTGTAACATTATTTGGGCTAATACTTACAAATCTAATCTTGATAGACTAATTAAACTGCAGAAAAAGGCAATTAGAATTGTATGTAAGGCCAACTTTCATGCACACACCACTCCTCTATTTAAGAAATATAATCTTTTGTCTCTTACCAATATCAATGTCTTTCAACAAGATGTTTTTATGTATAAATTTGTTAACAATCAACTTCCTGAATCGTTACATAACCTTTTTAAATCTAATAGCTCCATACATAACTATAATACTAGGTCTGCATCCAAAATACACATACCTCGAGCTAAAACAACTCTTTTTCAACATACTATTTTTTTCTCTGGCCCAAAAAACTGGAACTATCTTCCATCGTCTGTAACTGACTACCCTTCAATTAACTCATTTAAATGTAAACTAAAATCATTCTTACTCAGCTCCCAGAGTACTTAAATTCATATTTGTTAAAGTTGCAATGGTCTAGCTCTTATTGATCTGTGTCATGTATTCGTTGTCTAGTATGCTTAATATGTTTAACCGATTCATGCATATATTTAATTATTGTAATTCATACTAAATCTTTAATCGGTTTGGTCGTTGTTTTATTGGGCACATCCACCACAAGCTTCGGCTTTTAGGATGATGCCTCTACACCCATTTTAATGTACATGCACAAAATATCCAATGTGAAAGAGTGTGGAAATAAATGTTCTTTTGAATTGAATTGAATTGAATTGAATTTGAATTAATTAACACGTACAAACTCATTTGCATTTTCGGCCGCGCCCACATTGGTGCAGGATTCCCAAGACGACAGTGCGAGCGCATGAGTTGGTCTAATCGTACCGTTAGAGGGCGCACTGCGTGAAACGAATTTACGCGATGCTGCACGATCCATTATCGATCACTATCGTCTTGAACCAAGACTATGCCCCCTCCCAAGATTTAGCCTATTCTCCTGAATTGGGGCGCACAAAACAAGAAAATATTTCAGCAACGGGGATGCAAGTGTCCATTTCAAATAGTGTTCATCAGTTCAAGTTTCAAGTTGGAAACACATTCAAAATCATACACAACGCCAAAGAATTCATTTTCCGATACTTGCCTGGGGCGTCCACGGGAATGTTGGTCGATGATGATTTAGGGCCCTAAATTGGTTCCTAATTCATGCAAAGACAACAGTCGACGAGGACAACCTACAGCACAGAGTATCAGCATGTGTCCTTAGTCTGTTCTCCACCGGGCGCATCAAGACCTCAGTGCCACTTCCGCCAGAACACATTGCCATGCTCATGTACTCCAAGAGTGTCTGACTCCTTGACAGTCCATGTCCCCAAGTAAGGGCCCTCCACTGTCTCCCTCGTCACGTTCAAAAACTCTTCCCTCATCAAGACTGCTTCCATCTGTGTCGCGACCTCGGCCGTTGTTCTCTTCTTTAACTCGGGTGGTGGGTCGCACTCGACCAACCCGGGGTATGGACGGCATCAGCGGAGTACCATTTCCCGTCCAGGAAGATTCTCTGTGCACCTTCATCTCTGCACAAGTGGTCTTCCTGGCAATCCCGTGAGCAAGCAAAAGTTTCTCTTGTCAGTTTTGGGCATATTCGGCTTCAGGGGTTGGGGCCTCCGGGCTTGAACCGACTAGCAGATCAACGGGCATTCTGACCTGCCGGCCTAGCATGGTATTCGGCGTCTCCTTGGTGGTCTCCTGCTCTGCTGACCTGTAGGCCATGGCAAGCAAGGCCAGGTGCTCTTCCTAGTCTGTTTGCGATTTATTGACCCAGAGGTTCAGCATGGCTTCCATCCTGCAGTTAAACCGCTTGATCATGCCGTTGGATCTTGGATGGTATGGCGTGGTGCAAGTTTTTCTCACACCCAGGAATGAGCACATCTCTGTGAAGACCGCTGACTCAAATTAGTCTTTGCTGTGTTGGATAGCATTTGGTCTATCTGGTGAAATAGTCACTGACCACCATAATGTACCGATTCTCTCGTTCAGTAAGAGGGAGTGGGCCCCATGACATCAATTGCTATTCTCTCCATCGGTGCTGCAACCTGGTAGTGTACCATTTTTATCTTAGTCCTAGCAGATGGTTTGCGTCTTTGGCACTGTCGGCAATTCTGCACCCACCGGCGAGCTGATTCATGCATAGACGGCCAGCAGAAACAACTCCTGCTCAACTCCGCAAATGTCTTTGCAATGCCGAGGTGGCCTGCTGTCTTCTGGTCATGAAAGTGTCTGAATACAAGTGGACGCAGTTCTCGGGGGGTTAGAACCCTCAGTCTGGCATGATCAGTAGCCCTATACGGCTCCCATCGGATATACAGGACATCCTCCTCCAAAATCTTTTCAAACCGAGCCCACCAGAACTTGACGTCCTTGCTCAAGGGGG
Organism: Hippasteria phrygiana; assembly: GCA_037893225.1. Classification (NCBI taxonomy): domain Eukaryota; kingdom Metazoa; phylum Echinodermata; class Asteroidea; order Valvatida; family Goniasteridae; genus Hippasteria; species Hippasteria phrygiana. Next base: position 369,198 of record JAZGUH010000331.1, read on the forward strand.
CTACGTCCTCCCAAGGTGGCCGGTCGCCCTTCTTCACCCACTGTAGGACATCCTTCAGGTCCTGGTCCTTCAGTTACGACTGGACGATTCTGTCGTGGCCTAGTTCAGCTGTATTTAGATCTGGCAGCAAGTCAACTGCGCTGGCCCGGGCATTGGAGAGCCTACTGAAACCGGTGGTTCAGTTGCCTGCACCGACGGTGGGGCTTCTGGTACCAGCGGTTCGGCTGTCATGTCTGCATCATTGTGTGATTTGGTTGCCTTGTCTGGGGGTGGCACACGCATTCTACGCTCAGCATGGTACCTGGGCTGATGTCGTCCCTCCCTGAATGATCGCAGTCAGGGAAACACTTCCTGGACAGAGCATCAGCGTTCTCGTGTCGACCACCTGGACGATGTTCAATGGTGAAGTTTTAGATGCTCAGTTTCTGTAGCCACCTGGCCAGTTGTCCTTGTGGATCCCGAACACCGTACATCCACTTCAAGTTTCGGTGGTCACTGCGAACGTGAAAGTGAGCCCCATGAAAGGTAGTGATGGTATTTCTTGATTAAGCACACAATGGCCAAAAGTTCTCTTCGGGTTACAATGAATTTTACTCATATATTTGAATGATGTTTTTCTGAGCCTGCTTTGTATTTTTAATGTATTTGGTGATTTTAATGTATTCTATTTATTACTAGTTTTATGCCCAGTTTATTGTTGTACAGCGCATTTGAATATGTTACATAAATTTTGCGCTTAATAAATACCATTATTATTATTGGCTGTTTCGAAAGTTTTTCGAAACAGCCCTTGTTTTCGTTAAGATTTTTTGGCTGTTTCGTAGTTTTACGAAACAGCCCTTGTTTTCGTTAAGATTTTTTTTTTTTTTTTTTTTTTTTTTTTTTTTTTTTTTTTTGCTTCTTTTTCAGACTTTTTGCCCATAGCATTTGTACACGTTTTCTTTCTACCAGGCACTTTTGCTACTTTGATGCAGCCGATTGCCTTTAAACTTAACAGACACTTAGACCAACTGCTCAGAATGCATGCCGAACTTTTACGTCATGATGACGTCATCACGTGATTTTTTATGAATTTTTGAAATTTGAAAATCGTAACATTCATTAAATTATATCTAGCGAACAAAACAAGATATTTTCAAAATTCTTTTTGTTATAGCTTTGGTATGTCTCAAAGATATGCCCTAAAAAGCGAAAATTGTTTGACGTCATGATGACGTCATCAAAAATATGTTTTTTTGTAAACGCATGTAAGGGTCAATTCGATTACAAAAATGTATACATTGAATTTTCCTGTACCCAATTCCAAAATTTCATGATCGTGGCTCACTCAAGTAAGAAATGACAGCCATTTCAAAATTTAGACCAAATTCAATATAACACAAAGGAATTCTGGGACGGGCAGATAACCATGGCTATTATGTGCTTGCTGTTTATAAAAGGGGTTGATTTCTAGTCTTTTTTCAAGTCGCTGAATTTTTGAAGTATTAAAATCGTAACATTCTTTTCAATATATCTAGCGAACAAAACAAGATATTTAAAAAATTATTTTTGTTATAGCTTTGGTATGTCTCAAAGATATGCCCTAAAAGGCGAAAATTGTGTGACGTCATGATGACGTCATCAACAATATATTTTTTTTTTTACGCATGTAAGGGTCAATCCGATTACAAAAATGTATACATTGAATTTTTCTGTACGTAATTCCAAAATTTCATGGTCGTGGCTCAACTCAAGTAAGAAATAGGAACCATTTCAAAATTTAGACCAAATTCAATATAACACAAAGGAATTCTGGGAAGGGCAGATAACCATGGCTTAAATGAGCATGCTGTTTATAAAAAGGGTTGATTTGTAGTCTTTTTTCAAGTCGCTGAATTGTAAAATTTTTGGAATCGTAACATTCTTTTCAATATATCTAGCGAACAAAACAAGATATTTTCAAAATTCTTTTTGTTATAGCTTTGGTATGTCTCAAAGATATGCCCTAAAAAGCGAAAATTGTGTGACGTCATGATGACGTCATAAAAAAAAATCTTTTTTCAAGTCGCTAGAATATTGCCCATAGCATTTGTAAACTTTTTCTTTCTTACCGGCCACTTTGGCTACTTTTAAACTTAGCAGACACTTACTCCAACTGCTCACAATGTGTGCCGAACATTTACGTCATGATGACGTCATCACATGTCACGTGACGTCATCTTAAAGGGGCATTTTTCGAAACCATATATCTACAAAAGTACAAATCCGATTAAGTTGAAAAGTAATATCTAGGTATGCCACCGGGTGTTATAGATGAACATTGACATGACGTTATGACCAAGTCATAACATGTCACGTGGTGTCATCTTAAAGGGGCACTCGCTAGATTATTGCCCACAGCATTTGTAAACATTTTCTTTCTTACCGGCCAGTTTGGCTACTTTTAAACTTGGCAGACACTTACCCCAACTGCTCAGAATGTGTGCCGAACTTTTACGTCCTGATGACGTCATCACATGTCACGTGACGTCATCTTAAAGGGGCATTTTTCGAAGCCATATATCTACAAAAGTACAAGTCCGATTCAGTTGGAACGTAAGGTATGCCACCTGGTGTTATAGATGAAAATTGACATGACATTATGATCAAGTCATAACATGTCACGTGGTGTCATCTTAAAGGGGCACTCGCTAGATTATTGCCTATAGCATTTGTACACGTTTTCTTTCTTACCGGCACTTTGGGTACTTTTAAACTTGGCAGACACTTAGACTAACTGCTCACAATGTGTGCCGAACTTTTACCTCTTGATGACGTCATGACATGCCACGTGACGTCATCTTAAAGGGGCAGTTTTTGAAGCCATATATCTACAAAAGTACAAATTCGATTAAGTTGAAAAGTAATATCTAGGTAGCCCAGTAGGTTTATAGCTGAAAATTGACATGACATTATCATAATTGATGTCATCACATGTCACGTGACGTCATCTTAAAGGGGCAGTTTTTGAAGCCATATGTCTACAAAAGCACAAGTCCGATTAAGTTCAAAAGTAATATCTAGGTAGCCCAGTAGGTTTATAGATAAAAATTGAATTGACATTATCATGATGTCATCACATGTCACGTGACGTCATCTTAAAGGGGCAGTTTTTGAAGCCATATCTACAAAAGTACAAGCTCGATTAAGTTGAAATGTAATATCTAAGTAGGCCAGCAGGTTTATAGATGGAAATTGACATGACGTTATGATGACTTCATCACATGTCACCTGACGTCATCTTAAAGGGGCAGTTTTTGAAGCCACATATAAACAAAAGTACAAGTTCGATTAAGTTGAAATGTAATATCCAGGCAGATCTGCAGGTTCATAGATGAAAATTGACATGACATTATGATGACTTCATCACATGTCACGTGACGTCATCTTAAAGGGGCAGTTTTTGAAGCCATCTATCTACAAAAGTACAAGTTCGATTAAGTTGAAACGTGGTATCTAACATGAATTTTAAACAATTTTTGATAATTCTTGTAATATATTTTTAGGTCATACACACTTAAATATAAATGTGAAAAATGTGTGACGTCTGATGACGTAATCATGGTCATCAACTCCTTGTATGCTCACATTTCCAAAACGATTATGAATAAGCCTACGTGATTGCATGACCTGTCGTAGACGACCATGAATGTAAAACGAGATTTTTTGATCCACCATTGAAATCTCAAAAATTAAGAATCAAACTACCAAAAACCCCCCAAACGAAACAGCCCTGTGTTTGTCCACAAACACCAAAGCTCTAGTTTTTTTTTTTTTTCTTTTTCAGACTTTTGCCCATAGCATTTGTACACGTTTTCTTTCTGCCAGGCACTTTGGCTACTTTTATGCAGCCGATTGCTTTTAAACTTAACAGACACTTAGACCAACTGCTCAGGATGCATGCCGATCTTTTACGTCATGGTGACGTCATCACGTGATTTTTTATGAATTTTTGAATTTTGAAAATCGTAACATTCATTAAATTATATCTTGCGAACAAAACAAGATATTTTCAAAATTCTTTTTGTTATAGCTTTGGTATGTCTCAAAGATATGCCTTAAAAAGCGAAAATTGTGTGACGTCATGATGACGTCATCAAAAATGCTTTTTTTTTTTAACGCATGTAAGGGTCAATCTGATTACAAAAATGTATACATTGAATTTTGCTGTACCCAATTCCAAAATTTCATGATCGTGGCTCACTCAAGTAAGAAATAACAGCCATTTCAAAATTTAGACCAAATTCAATATAACACAAAGGAATTCTGGGACGGGCAGATAACCATGGCTATTATGTGCTTGCTGTTTATAAAAGGGGTTGATTTCTAGTCTTTTTTCAAGTCGCTGAATTTTTGAAGTTTTAGAATCGTAACATTCTTTTCAATATATCTAGCGAACAAAACAAGATATTTTCAAAATTCTTTTTGTTATAGCTTTGGTATGTCTCAAAGATATGCCCTAAAAAGCGAAAATTGTGTGACGTCATGATGACGTCATCAAAAATATGTTTTTTTTTTAACGCATGTAAGGGTCAATCCGATTACAAAAATGTATACATTGAATTTTCCTGTACCCAATTCCAAAATTTCATGATCGTGGCTCACTCAAGTAAGAAATGACAGCCATTTCAAAATTTAGACCAAATTCAATATAACACAAAGGAATTCTGGGACGGGCAGATAACCATGGCTATTATGTGCTTGATGTTTATAAAAGGGGTTGATTTCTAGTCTTTTTTCAAGTCGCTGAATTTTTGAAGTATTAAAATCGTAACATTCTTTTCAATATATCTAGCCAACAAAACAAGATATTTTCAAAATTCTTTTTGTTATAGCTTTGGTATACTCAAAGATATGCCCTAAAAGGCGAAAATTGTGTGACGTCATGATGACGTCATCAACAAATCTTTTTTTTTTTAACGCATGTAAGGGTCAATCCGATTACAAAAATGTATTCGTTGAATTTTCCTGTACCTAATTCCAAAATTTCATGATCGTGGCTCACTCAAGTGTGAAATAGGAGCCATTTCCAAATTTAGACCAAATTCAATATAACACAAAGGAATTCTGGGAAGGGCTGATAACCATGGGTATTATGTGCTTGCTGTTTATAAAACGGGTTGATTTCTAGTCTTTTTTCAAGTCGCTAAATTTTTGAAGTTTTAGAATCGTAACATTCTTTTCAATATATCTAGCGAACAAAACAAGATATTTTAAAAATTCTTTTTGTTATAGCTTTGGTATGTCTCAAAGATATGCCCTAAAAAGCGAAAATTGTGTGACGTCATGATGACGTCATGAAAAAAATTATTTTTTCAAGTCGCTAGAATATTGCACATAGCATTTGTAAACGTTTTCTTTCTTACCGGCCACTTTGGCTACTTTTAAACTTGGCAGACACTTACACCAACTGCTCACAATGTGTGGCGAACTTTTACGTCATGATGACGTCATCACATGTCACGTGACGTCATCTTAAAGGGGCATTTTTTCGAAGCCATATATCTGCAAAAGTACAAGTCCGATTAAGTTGAAACGTAATATCTAGGTATGCCACCGGGTGTTATAGATGAACATTGACATGATGTTATGATTACGTCATCACATGTCACGTGACGTCATCTTAAAGGGGCAGTTTTTGAAGCCATATATAAACAAAAGTACAAGTTCGATTAAGTTGAAATGTAATATCCAGGTAGGTCTGCAGGTTTATGGACGAAAATTGACATGACATTATGATGATGATGTCATCACACGTCACGTGACGTCATCTTAAAGGTGCAGTTTTTGAAGCCATATATAAACAAAAGTACAAGTCCGATTAAGTTGAAACATGTATCTAGGTATGCCACCGGGTGTTATAGGTGAACATTGACTTGACGTTATGAAGTGATCACATGTCACGTGATGTCATTTTAAAGGGGCATTCGCTACACTATTCCCCATAACATTTGTACTCGATTTCTTTCTTTAAACCAATCCTTCACACATCCAATAACGTTAATTATTGTATAAACATTTGACTAACTAACACAATAAAAAAAACACGAAACAGCCCTGTGTTTGTCCACGGGACAAACACATAACATGTCTAGTTATTATTATTATTATTACACAGTAGTTTCTCCCTTGCTTGGTCAAGGACCTGCTTCCATAGGCTAGAACGTGCTCTCTGCCCTCCTGAATCTGTGACAGTACCACATCAACTGTGAACCCAGTGGCGTCAGTGTCAAGAATGAACTCATCTCCCGGGATAGGGTAGGCAGTACATACAGGGGAAGATACTATGCAGTGTTTTAGTGCCTTGAATACTCCTTGGCAATCATTCAGCTGTCCATTTGAATGACATGCCCTTCTCTGTGATCTTGTGCGATAGTTGGGCGATACTGGCAAATCCCTCAATAAACCGCCGGTAATATGACACTAGGCCAATGAAACTGCGAATGTCAGTGACGTTCATCGGTTGGGGCAGTCCTGCACTGCACGAAAAGCCGAGTCAAAACACAACTTTCCATTGCACCAATGTCTATGAGAAAGCTTACTCCTAAATCCATCAGTTTTCCTTGGATATACAACCCCAACTCTGCAGAAGCAGGTCGCAGTTCTGCACCAGGTGTCACAGCTGGTGCACGCTGGAAGGATTCCACCGTGCCTGAATGTGGGATATCACCAGTCGTGGGTGTACCTGTATAAATGGAGATGCGGCCGCCTGCACCGGTGGTGAGGCTGGCCGTACTGGCGGTGAGGCTGGCCGTACTGGCGGTGAAGCTAGCCATACCGGCGGTTAGGCCGCCTGCACCGGCGTTGAGGCTGCGAACAACTCTGTCTTTAGGACGTTGGGCCCTTCGGCGTTTTCAGCTGAGCTCCGGGCCCCAAGTCCAGCTGCAGGCTCTTTGACCGTTGTTACGGTTATACAATATATAACTTAAAAGATTACGGGAAGAGGACTTATATAGGCGAGGGCTTAGACGACTTGGGCAGCTCTGCAATGGGCGAGGACTTGGAAGACTTGGGCACTCAGCAACGGACGAGGACGACTTCAATAATGTGAGCGAATACAGTTCTTTGACGAGCTGGAACAAGGTGAATTCACCTCCAACACAGCCGAAGAGAGACGAAATCTTCAGGACTCAACCATCGCAGATGAGGAGTTGCTGGAGAAGTTAAACATAGCGACCAATGGCCGTCAACAGCGTCGCTCACAGCACACCAGACCCTGAACCCACCAAAACCCCCAAGCCCAACCCCCTAGTGGAAGATGTGAAGGAGCTGAAGCTTCAGGTTGATGCCCTTGTCACAGCTCTTCAAGCAGGTGGCAACCAGCCAGCGCCAAGTGACCGCAGAGCAACCCGCCCCCGGGGCCCACCAAGGGAGTGGGGCTGCCCGGGATGCCAGACGCAAGGTGTTGGAGACCAGTGCCGACACTGCTTCAGGTGTGGGTCATCTGACCACTACATGCGCAACTGCAGCAATCGGTCGGGAAACGGCCAAGGGTTACTGCCAAGGGGCGAGTAGTAACCACCCCAACAACAAAGTCCCAGCAGAGAGAATCCACAACAAGAGAGCAGAAGACTGGAGTAACAGCACAGGTATGTGCACACCTCACAGGTATGTGCACACCTCACCCTAAGGCAACACCAGAGAGTGAGTCGACTAATTGGTGCGCTGCTGCATTGATGGGCAGCAGACAGAGGCCCTTTGGGACACGGGGTCCCAGATCTCTCTTCTCCCTCGTTCATGGTTTCAGCAACATCTCTCACGTGTCCCCTTACGACCCCTTCATCAGCTACTGAGTAAGACCCCATTGGACGCGAGGGCTGCGAATGCAACCCCCATCCCATTTGACGGCTGGATCGAAGCAAGGTTCTCGTTGAGCGAGGACGGAGGTGACCCAACGACGACGTTGCTGGTACCCATGCTGGTAACATCAGATGTAGGAGAACCCATCATCGGGTACAACGTCAGAGCAGATGACAAAAGATTATGAAGGAATCTTACACCAGAGGAATCCTACGCTTGGGTTTTCCTGGGATGAAGTCTGCATCCATCAAGGCACTGGTTAGTCTCCTTCAGGACACCAGTTCCGATAGCCTGTGCACAGTTCGAGTGGGGAAGAAAGACGTGCAGATAGCAAAGGGAACGACCAAAGCTGTGATTTGCAGAGTAAGGACAGGACCCGTTAAAGAGGACACCCCTGTGCTTTTCGAGCCAAACATCAGTACACCCTGGCCAGAAGAGGCAGAGGTAGGAGAGTGTTGCTAACAATGAAGGCAGGTTTCTTCGTCACGCATTCATGTGCCTGTAACCAACCACTCTGGGCACGACGTCTTCCTCGGAGGCCGCACTATCATTGGGGAACTGCAACAGGTCAGGTCAGTCCTTCCCTGCTTCGATGGATGTGCCCCTACTTATGAAACCTCACCAAACAACCCGGCTAGAATCAGTAAGGTTACAGCGGGACTCCTCCCTAATTCATCAGAGTGGACTCCATCCGTGGACCTGAGTCATCTGTCAGAAGAGCAGAGATGGGCCGCAGAGAAGATGCTTCAGGAAGCGGCGGGAGCTTTCGCCAAGGGCGACGATGACATGGGATGTATAAACAACCTACAGATGAACATCCAACTCAAGGACAACAAGCCGGTCCAGAAGACCTACACCTCTGTGCCCCGCCCACTGTACAGAGAAGTCAAAGAGTACCTTCAGGATCTAATCAAAAGGGGATGGATCACCAAGTCTATGTCCCCATATTCATCACCGATAGTCTGTGTTAGGAAGAAAGATGGCAGCTTACGCCTCTGCATAGACTACAGGGAGCTCAACCACAAGACAATACAGGACCGGCAACCCATACCTCGCATCCAAGATGTTCTTGATGGGTTAGGTGGACACTCTTGGTTCTCAACTCTGGACCAGGGTAAAGCCTACCATCAGAGATTTATGTCTGAAGGAAGCAGACCTCTGACAACATTTGTGACACCATGGGGATTGTACGAGTGGCTGAGAATCCCATTTTGCCTCACAAATGCCCCAGCGGTGTTTCAACGTTGCATGGAGACCTGCCTGGAGGGACTGAAGTGAGAAATAGCCGTCATCTACCTAGATGACATACTGGTGTATGGGACGTCCTTTGAAGACCACTTGGAAAACATCCGTACAGTACTCCACCGCCTGCAGCAACATGGCATCAAGCTGAAACCAAGCAAGTACCACCTATTCCAGAGGGAGGTGTGATACCTTGGCAGCGTTGTCTCTGCGGAAGGACACAAGATGGATCCTGCAGACATCAGTGCTGTCCAAGCCCTGAAAGTGAAGACACCAGGAACTGTCGGGGAGCTGAGAAAACTACTTGGTTTCCTGGGTTACTACAGACGGTACATTCCAGATTTCTCCCGAGTAGCAAAGCCCCTGTATGACCTCCTCACTATTAGCACAGAGAATCGAGAGAAACTTCAATGAGAAACCAGTCGACGAGGCAAGATGAAATCAACCAAACGAGGTGCAGGACAGGTCCCCTCCAAGCAACCAATCACCTGGACCAACAAATGTCAGCGTATCCTGATCTCCATTCTCGACTGCCTGACCAATCCTCCAGTGATGGCATTTCCTGACTTCTCGTTACCCTTCATCCTTCATACAGATGCATCCAACGAGGGCCTTGGAGCTATCCTATACCAGCGTCAACAAGGAAAGCTGAGAGTTATCAGTTATGGCTCACGAACCCTCACACCCGCTGAGAAGAACTACAACCTGCATTCAGGCAAGTTAGAATTTCTAGCCATGAAGTGGGCAATCTGCGAGAAGTTCCACGACTACCTGTACTATGCGAAGTCGTTCACCGTTTACATAGACAATCCACTCACCTATGTCCTCACCTCTGCTCGTTTGAATGCTGCAGGGTACCGCTGGGTGGCAGAATTATCAGATTTCAACTTTGACATCAAATACAAGCCGGGAAAAGCCAATGTTGATGCTGATACGCTCTCACGATTGCCCCTCGACTTTGAGAAGTACATGGCAGGTTGTACCCTGGAGACAACACCCTTGTCGATTGATGCCACTGTCAAGGCCGCAAAGCTCAGCAGACAGGTCTTGCGTGGATATCAGCCATCACAACCTCTATCCCTCTGGACCATGATGAGATGATGGGAAATGGCCGCGGCTCAAGGCGCAGATCCTGGAATCAGACCAGTTCTGGAGTATGTCACCCTCAACCATCGACCCCAAAGGCGAGAAAGAAGAAAGGAACTCCCTGAAACAACAGCTCTTCTTCATGAATGGGAGAAATTACTGCTAAAGCAGGGGATACTGTACAGGAAGCGAGGATCTCAGCATCAGCTCGTTCTCCCTCAAAAGCACAGACAGCGGGTGTACCATGAGCTGCACAACAAAATGGGCCACCTCGGAGCAGACAGGGTACTCAGCCTTGCTCGAGACCGGTTCTACTGGCCACACATGCAGAAGGACATCGAGCATTATGTCACTCAAGAGTGCCCCTGCCTAAAGCAGCATGCAACAAGCCACCACAGAGCCGTTCGAGTTGGTGTCCATCAACTTCATCCACCTTGAGCGTAGTAAGGGGGCTATGAGTATATCTTGGTCGTAGTGGACGACTTCACTCGTTTCGCTCAAACCTATGCAACAACCAACAAGTCGGGTAAAACAGCTGCAGAGAAAATCTTTAATGATTTTGCTCTTAAGTTTGGATTTCCCCGAAGACTCCACCATGACCAGGGCCGGGAGTTCGAGAACCAGGAAAACTGAGATCCTACTGGGAGGAGAAGATACACACCATCATCAGGCAGATGCAAGACGACATGCTGGTGTATGAGGTGAGGCCCGAAAGTGGGATTGGCAGGACTAGAGTCCTTCATCGCAACCTGCTCCTCCCCTGTGATCACCTCCCTGCAGCGGAAACAGAACCAGAAGACCCACCACCAACACACACAAAGAGACGACAATGGTCTAAGAAGAGACAGAGACAGAGCCACCAACCAGACCTAACGCGAGATGTAAGCAGCTCTGATGAAGAGTTCTATCTTCAAACCCCGCAACCTCGCCCATTGATGCACCTCATATCAGAAGGGGGATGATGTTGCTTTGGCGCACCAGATTGCAGAGGGTAAAAACGACACAACACTCTGCCAACATCTGCCAGAGGTACCGGCCCCACAAGACGTTTAGCAGAACTTGGAGCCTGAACAGGATGATGCAGAGCCACCAGAACAACCACATGAGCCTGTAGAACAACTACAGATGGAAGAGGCACCAGCAGGAGGAAGCAATGATCCCACTGCGGAGACCGAAGCTCGCTACCCCAGTCGGGACAGACATCCCCCAAACACCCTCACCTATGAGCAACTCGGTATTCCCAATTCGGTCGATTCACAACTCAGTGCGCCGCCAGCGGCAAGCCGGGAAAGGCCAATTTCCCACTTTCGGGGTCGACATCGCATCTATCGGGTTGTATTAGATGGTGGACAGTACAGCAGTATGGAGATCGCGCGAATGCGAGTGGACGAGTTAAAGCAATTTTTGACTAATCGGGGAATACTTTGTGCGGGAAAGAAGAGAGAAGAGTTGATAGATTTAGCGGAGAAGGGGTGTAAGAAGTACACTCGATGCATTGACGATACCCACTTCCGGTTTTGCGATGTCGACTTTTTCCCATGATGCACTGCGTAATTTGGCATTTTTCCGGCTTGCCGCTGGTGGCGCCCTTGTTGTGAATCGACCGAATTATCAACATGTCGCCCCAGTGATGACATCCATGATGAACCCCACCGTGGTTTCCTCAAGACAGGGGAACCCTCCCGAAGTCCCCTCTCAAGAACAACCGCCACACATCCAAGAACAACAGATGGGACCTCCGCATCCACAACAACTACTTCCAGTAAATTATGCATTTCCACACCCCCTCCCGATGTATCCAGCTCCACCCGTAGGGTACTTCCCACCAGCTCAGTATCATCCCCAGCAGTATCCACCAGGATGGCAGCCAATGACGACTTCACCCTATGTCTACCAGCCCAGAGTTGGCTGAATAGAACATTTTTTTCATATCTTTAGTAAGTTGTGCTTTGATTAGCATTTTCGTTGCCCGTAGTCCAAAATGCAGTGAACTGCAGTAAATTGCGTTACATTTTTTTAATGATCTTCTTTGATCAGATTTCAGGAATTAAGATTGGCTGATAACCTTTTATGGTTTCTGTAATCGTGCTATGCCCGTTAATTTGAGGAGATATGTTTTCGGCTCATAGTTGGAGAGATCGTCCAGGTTTCGCATTTTACCCTACATGTCAGATCTGTTAGATGCCTGGGCAACGACAAGCTTGTACATTTTTTGTAAGTGTTTTCGCATCTATTTTTTGGTCGTAGTCTGGAAATGTTGAGACATTTAATTTTTCGAGGGAGTATGTAGCTGGCTTACACATGTTTTGACAAGACAATCTGAACACACACACTTATTTTTGGTAGGAATTGCTTACTTTTTAGCACAGGATGATTTTGATTAATCGATGTACAGTAGATTGGTTCATAAATTCAGCGCCCTCTTGTTTGTAAATATGTGAATATGATCAGGTTGAGGAAAAAAATGTTTACCAATAGTGTTGCGGGCAAACATAATCATGTGTTGCCGTCAAACTTCAGATAGTGTTGCAGATAAACTTGTAAGTTGTCTACCGGTGTTGCGGATGAAATAGGTTTACTTATCAAATTGCGGACCCATGTTTTGCATTGTTTAAAATGATGTTGAGGACAAAACGTTATTTGTTGAGAATAAAACGTTTTTTTATAATGATGTTGAGGCCTTCTTCTGAGGAACTTTGTCTAAATGAAACAAAGTGTTTAAGTGGGCATGATTTTTTTCAATAATTCTTTTTAATGTAAATACGAAGACGCATTTGTGTCTAACGCGGGGGGGGGGGGGGGGGGAGTATTGTGGCAAAAATCGCCAGGATGCTTAGTAAAATATTATTTCAGTTTGATTTTTAGTGATGTTCAGGAATTTATAACACTGAGGTGGATAGAGGGACTGACCTTTTTGCCTGCATTTACTGAAGCCAATTGTTCGGACATAAATTTGTTTATCTTTCATTTCAGACATAATTCCTCGGTGCTAAATTCCCAGCTGTGCATACACTGACTCTATGTTATCATGTGATATTGCTGTTGAAGGACTGGTTTACTGAACGAGCGTATCACTGTACACGTACGCTAGCACATGGCACAACTTCGAGTCAGTTACATGTACTGCTGCACTGTTACAAGCTACCGTAGGACTGTTGTATAATAACCAATCAGTGCTATTGTATGAGAAACGCATGCAGCGCTCATGCACCACGCGAGCATACTGTGCGTCCGCACTGTGTCTGTAAATTCTGCTGATTTTCCATTATTTGGGTTCTGTTCCGTTCTTCTGGAGCGGACCGTGCAAAATCTCAAGACCCTTCAAGGCCATTCAAGATATAGCCCAGCATTCGCTTGATCAAGGCAGATGTACTATGTGCACTGTTCTTGTGCTTAATTTGGGCTCAAGCGGCCCGGGAAAATAACACGTAATTAGTTTGCGTGTATAAACCGGAGCCGTTTGACTGGACTAGTCCCTGGGCGGGATATGGTTTTATATAAAAGGCACTTTAACTGCTCGAATGTGTAGAGCCATCAAAAGTTAGAGTATATATGCACTCAGAGCTACCATACGCTACCATTTTATTCAGTCTCATACGACAGCAATCTTTACAACACTTGATACCCTTATGAGAGGGACTGAAACCAGTCTAATGTACCCTAAACAGATGCTGAAGCCATGGTGAAACACATCATGTCATCACATCGCCAATGACTGCGCCTCTTCACCGGCAAAGTCCCTGTACCAAGTGGGAAACTAGATTATGAGAGTTGGAAGAGGCCTGCCCGCCTTCTGCTGGAAGATAACCTCACACTAGCTATAAAAAGAAGTTGATTCAAATTGTTTAATCCATCCTTCCACCATCCAGTACCATCATATGGGCCCTGGGGAACACTATCACAGCTGAGGAGTGCTTGAAGGGGCTAGACAAGGCATGGGGATAACAGTACATGTAGATGGAAACGAATTGTTCCTGCATTTCAGTTAATGCTTCCAACCAGAATGTGCAACAGCCTCCAATTATCTCACCTGACTACAACTATAGCTCACCCGGGTTATGGAGGCCGGAGGTCTCCGATTCTTTTGATATTGTTGATTTTGCTGATCACTCTTTATTAATATTGGATTATGCTCAGCTGTCATATCGTTAACATTTGATTTTAAATTGTCTGCCGTGAACAGGTAATATAACACATACAGCTAGAGAACCGAGTTTAAGAAAGCAGGGTGAGGAATCTAGTGCACAGAAAAATCATAGAGAAAACTGAGTTTAAGAAAATGGTGGTGATGGACCTGTTACACAGATTCTGCACAGAGAAAACCGAGTTTAAATGAAGGAAATGGTGGTTATAGATCTGTAGCACAGGTTCTGCACAGAGAGAACTGAGTTCAAGAAAGTGGTGGTGATGGATCTGTAGCACAGATTCTGCACAGAGAAAACCGATTTTAAATGAAGAAAGTGGTGGTGATGGATCTGGGGCACAGATTCTGCAGAGAGAGAACCAAGTTCAAGAAAGTGGTGGTGATGGTCCGGATCTGTAGCACAGATTCTGCACAGAGAAAAACCAAGTTTAAATGAAGAAAGTGGTGGTGATGGATCTGGGGCACAGATTCTGCACAGAGAAAACCGAGTTCAAGAAAGTGGTGGTGATGGATTTGTAGCACAGATTCTGCACAGAGAAAACTGAGTTTAAATGAAGAAAATGGTGGGTATAGATCTGTAGCACACATTTTGCAGAGAGAAAACCAAGTTTAAACTAGAAATCTGGTGTTTGTGGACAAACACAAGGCTGTTTCGTTTTTGGTTTTTTTTGTATTTTGATTCTGATTCTTGATGAGATTTCAATGGTGGATCAAAAAATCTTGTTTTACATTCATGGTCGTCTACGACAGGTCAAGCAATCACGTAGACCTAATCATAATCGTTTTGGAAATGTGACCATATTTGCAGTTGGTGACCATGATTACGTCATCATGGCGTCACACATTTTTCACATATGTAAGTACCTATGACCTAAAAGAATTACAAAATTAGCATGTTCTGTTGATGAGATGCGACTTAAAAAACTGCCCCTTTAAGATGACGTCATGTGAGATGTGATGACGTCATCATAATGTCATGTCAATTTTCATCTATGAACCTGCTGGCCTACCTAGATATTACATTTCAACTTTATCGGACTTGTACTTTTGTACATATATGCCTTCAAAAACTGCCCCTTTAAGATGACGTCACGTGACATTGTGATGGCATCATCATAATGTCATGTTAATTTTCATCTATAAACCTACTGGGCTACCTAGATATTACTTTTAAACTTAATCGAACTTGTACTTCTGTAGATATATGGGTTCAAAAATGCCCCTTTAAGATGACGTTACGTGACATGTGATGACGTCATCATGACGTAAAAGTTCGGCACACATTCTGAGCAGTTTTGTCCGAGTAGTTTTGTGACGCCTTAAACAAAATCTCATCATACAATCCACAAGGGAAACTGACTAGGTAAATTTGAATACATTTTCAAAGTGAACAAAGAAACTGGCACGAACGGGATTCGAACCTGCGACCTCCGGGTTACCGTACTGGCGCTCTACCAACTGAGCTATCTTGCCCTATGTTGGCAGTATCTTTGTTCGGATGGGCGCTAGTCAGAAGTCATAAACCCAGAATTCCGTATAGCCAGGGATCACACCCAATTTTACGATACGACCTGGGAAGCGACATTGTGGGGATCACTCAATGAGGGCAAGACTAGATTGCTCAGTTGGTAGAGCGCCGGTACGGTGACCCGGAGGTCGCAGGTTCGAATCCCGCTCGTGCCAGTTTCTTTGTTCACTTTCAAAATGTTAAACAAAATCTGTGATGTTGTAAATAATGTTGTATTAAAGTTTACGGTTGTTGTAAAAAAATGTGGGAATGGCGTAAATAATGGTGCAGGAATAGAGAAAAATGTTGCGACGGCTGTAAAAAAATTAGCTACGGTTGTGGAATATTTAGTAATGTTGTACAACATGTTTAGACGGTTGTGAAAAAAATTATGACACTGTAAATAACTGTACAATAATTAATAATAAGTTTTACAAATATAATTAGGAACATGTATCTAAACTCAACCTTATTTTAGCAAACCTACTTTAACCGTTTCCTTTGCAAAATTCTACTTATTTAATTACAGAACACAAGCCAAATTCTCAGCAACTTTGGTGATTAGTGAAGCTGAATATAATGGAAAAATTGTTAGAATAAATTTACTACAATAATATTGCATGAGTCATCAAAATCAATCCACACATTTTTACGCACGAGTAATTTTGATTGCAGTGTACTAATTGATGCTGAGCTGATAACTGAAGTTGTAGAGGAATTTTACGTTAGCTCTGTCTGCGCACTTCTGGCCGGGTTGAAAGCGAGAATGTCAGTGCTAAAAAAACAGTCCTATTCAACAAATTCATTACGCCATAAAAGACAGTGCAGCCACAATTAGCAGACTAAGTTGTTTAATGTGATAGTGATTTGTGTTTTTTAAACCAGAAAGTGCCGAGATCGGTGATATTTTTGTTTATTCAGGATTCCTGTATTCGCAAGCCTCTATCTGGAAGTATAAACGTATTCTAAACGTTTGGGTGCCATTTTGTTTTGCGTTGAAGCCCCAGCCGCTGATTTCGAGCCAAGCCGGCAAGTCCAAAGGCTATATGAAGTTGGTAAACAGCCTTAGTATTGCAGAGGGCGCTGTTTGTGGAAAAAATGTAGCAGGCAGCTGGCTTTACACCCATCTATTGTTGACGCAATAAGTACACAACATGGCATTTTTTTGATAAGAATTTCTTATTTCTTTTGGAATATGTAAACTTATATATATGTGAATGCATGTTTGTAATAATTGGATTTAGTAACTGTTCAGCGTGGCAATACAGTATGGAATGCCCAGCATGGCAACACAATATGGAACGCCCAGTGTGGCAACACAGTATTGGAACGTCCAGCATGGCAACACAGTATGGAACGCCTAGCGTGGCAACACAGTATGGAATGCCCAGCGTGGCAATACAGTATGGAATGCCCAGCGTGACAACACAGTATTGGAACGTCCAGCATGGCAACACAGTATGGAACGCCCAGCGTGGCAATACAGTATGGAACGCCCAGCGTGGCAACACAGTATGGAACGCCCAAGCGTGGCAACACAGTATGGAACGCCCAGCGTGGCAACACAGTATGGAACGCCCAGCGTGGCAACACAGTATGGAACGCCCAGCGTGGCAACACAGTATGGAACGCCCAGCGTGGCAACACAGTATGGAACGCCCAGCGTGGCAACACAGTATGGAACGCCCAGCGTGGCAACACAGTATGGAACGCTCAGCATGGCAGAAGGTAATGTGAAAACAAAAGATGACTTAGAAAAGTTGACATTTGTTGTATTACAATGTACAGGGAATGTCAGAGCCCAAGCAGAGATTCTACATACTGTTAGAGTGTGTGTAAAGCAAGCCATAGATGGGGACAAAGCTGAAGATGTGAAAGAAGGAAAGCAAAGGAAGTCAAAAAAGATAAACAAGATGAATAATGCCAGGCACAAAGTAAATGAGATGAGAAAAAAGAGGGTGTTGAAGATGACTAGGAGAAAACTACATAATCAGAAAGCCATGAGAAAGTTACATGATTTGTTGAAGGTCAAGCACCCTGTGATGACAAAAATGGTGGTTATACATGTAGATCTCTAGCACAGATTCTGCACAGAGAAAACCGAGTTTAAATGAAGAAAATGGTGGTTATAGATCTGTAGCACACATTTTGCAAAGAGAAAACCAAGTTTAAATGAAGAAAGTGGTGGTTATAGATCTGTAGCAGAGCTTCTGCAGAGGAAAACTGAGTTCAAGAAAGTGGTGGTGATGGATCTGTAGCACAGATTCTGCACAGAGAACCGAGTTTAAAATAAATGAAGAAATTGGTGGTGATGGATCTGTAGCACAGATTCTGCACAGAGAGAACTGAGTTTAAATGAAGAAAGTGGTGGTGATGGATTTGGGGCACAGATTCTGCACAGAGAGAACTGAGTTTAAATAAAGAAAATGGTGGTGATGGATCTGTAGCACAGATTCTGCACAGAGAAAAACCAAGTTTAAATGAAGAAAGTGGTGGTGGTGGATCTGTAGCACAGATTCTGCACAGAGAAAACCATGTTTAAATGAAGAAAGTGGTGGTCATGGATCTGTAGCACAGATTCTGCACAGAGAAAACCATGTTTAAATGAAGAAAGTGGTGGTGATCCATCTGTAGCACAGATTCTGCACAGAGAAAAACCAAGTTTAAATGAAGAAAGTGGTGGTGGTGGATCTGTAGCACAGATTCTGCACAGAGAAAATCGAGTTTAAATGAAGAAAGTGGTGGTGGTGGATCTGGGGCACAGATTCTGCAGAGAGAGAACTGAGTTCAAGAAAATGGTGGTGATGGATCTGGGGCACAGATTCTGCACAGAGAAAACCAAGTTTATCCCTAACCGTCCCAAATCCTCCAAAATCCTCTTTGCCAAAAGGAGGAATTTGGAGGATTGAGGGCCTTTGGACGTTGGTGCATTGGAGGATTTTGCAGGATTGAGGTCATAAGGGGATTTTGCCTCTGGAGGAATATGAAGGATCCAGGTTATCAGGCTATATCTAATGCTGGTTGATTTTGGAGGATTGAGGTTACTTGAGGTTTTATGCAAAAGATGATTTTGGAGGATTGAGGTTACTTGGGGGTTTATCCAAAAGATGATTATGGAGGATTCAGGTTTTTTTTACTTTATACTTTGACACTGTTAATGCCCTATGCACATTCTAAATAGAGGTTTAGTCAATGCAATGAGGCATTGTCCGTACAACTTATTCCTTAGCAAATACATGTACATGTACTTGCATGCACTATACACATTCTCCATAGAGGTCCAGTCAAGGTAAGTTAAGACATTGTTTATACATGTGTGCATTGCTGTTGTGTCTGAGATAGGAAACATTAGCATACCAAGGGTCTTGTTACACTGGGCTGCTCCCTTGTGAAGGTCAGTTTTTGTTTTGTTTTTAAGCCACATCCATTTTTTAAGAGGCAAGTTCTTTAGTTATGTACATGATAAATAAATTGAATATTTATGTTGTTGACAAATTACACAAGCCAGTGAACTTTTAAAATGCAGGATAATAAAAGGTAAGTCATACTTATGCAATATATAATTTATGTAAAACAGTATAATTTTTTTTCAAAGTGAACAAAGAAACTGGCACGAGCGGGATTCGAACCTGCGACCTCCGGGTTACCGTACCGGCGCTCTACCAACTGAGCTATCTTGCCCTATGTTGGCGGTCTCCCAAATTGTCAGTATCTTTGTTCGAGTGGGCGCTAGTCAGAAGTCATAAACCCAGAATGCCGTGTAGCCAGGGATCACACCCAATTTTACGATACAACCTGGGAAGCGACATTGTGGAGATCACTCAATGAGGATACGACTTTTTAACTTATAATTCGTCAAACAATCCACAAGGGAAACTGACTAGGTAAATCTGAATACATTTTCAAAGTGAACAAAGAAACTGGCACGAGCGGGATTCGAACCTGCGACCTCCGGGTTACCGTACCGGCGCTCTACCAACTGAGCTATCTTGCCCTATGTTGGCGGTCTCCCAAATTGTCAGTATCTTTGTTCGAGTGGGCGCTAGTCAGAAGTCATAAACCCAGAATGCCGTGTAGCCAGGGATCACACCCAATTTTACGATACAACCTGGGAAGCGACATTGTGGAGATCACTCAATGAGGATACGACTTTTTAACTTATAATTCGTCAAACAATCCACAAGGGAAACTGACTAGGTAAATCTGAATACATTTTCAAAGTGAACAAAGAAACTGGCACGAGCGGGATTCGAACCTGCGACCTCCGGGTTACCGTACCGGCGCTCTACCAACTGAGCTATCTTGCCCTATGTTGGCGGTCTCCCAAATTGTCAGTATCTTTGTTCGAGTGGGCGCTAGTCAGAAGTCATAAACCCAGAATGCCGTGTAGCCAGGGATCACACCCAATTTTACGATACAACCTGGGAAGCGACATTGTGGAGATCACTCAATGAGGATACGACTTTTTAACTTATAATTCGTCAAACAATCCACAAGGGAAACTGACTAGGTAAATCTGAATACATTTTCAAAGTGAACAAAGAAACTGGCACGAGCGGGATTCGAACCTGCGACCTCCGGGTTACCGTACCGGCGCTCTACCAACTGAGCTATCTTGCCCTATGTTGGCGGTCTCCCAAATTGTCAGTATCTTTGTTCGAGTGGGCGCTAGTCAGAAGTCATAAACCCAGAATGCCGTGTAGCCAGGGATCACACCCAATTTTACGATACAACCTGGGAAGCGACATTGTGGAGATCACTCAATGAGGATACGACTTTTTAACTTATAATTCGTCAAACAATCCACAAGGGAAACTGACTAGTCAGTTTCCCTTGTGGATTGTTTGACGAATTATAAGTTAAAAAGTCGTATCCTCATTGAGTGATCTCCACAATGTCGCTTCCCAGGTTGTATCGTAAAATTGGGTGTGATCCCTGGCTACACGGCATTCTGGGTTTATGACTTCTGACTAGCGCCCACTCGAACAAAGATACTGACAATTTGGGAGACCGCCAACATAGGGCAAGATAGCTCAGTTGGTAGAGCGCCGGTACGGTAACCCGGAGGTCGCAGGTTCGAATCCCGCTCGTGCCAGTTTCTTTGTTCACTTTGAAAATGTATTCAGATTTACCTAGTCAGTTTCCCTTGTGGATTGTTTGACGAATTATAAGTTAAAAAGTCGTATCCTCATTGAGTGATCTCCACAATGTCGCTTCCCAGGTTGTATCGTAAAATTGGGTGTGATCCCTGGCTACACGGCATTCTGGGTTTATGACTTCTGACTAGCGCCCACTCGAACAAAGATACTGACAATTTGGGAGACCGCCAACATAGGGCAAGATAGCTCAGTTGGTAGAGCGCCGGTACGGTAACCCGGAGGTCGCAGGTTCGAATCCCGCTCGTGCCAGTTTCTTTGTTCACTTTGAAAATGTATTCAGATTTACCTAGTCAGTTTCCCTTGTGGATTGTTTGACGAATTATAAGTTAAAAAGTCGTATCCTCATTGAGTGATCTCCACAATGTCGCTTCCCAGGTTGTATCGTAAAATTGGGTGTGATCCCTGGCTACACGGCATTCTGGGTTTATGACTTCTGACTAGCGCCCACTCGAACAAAGATACTGACAATTTGGGAGACCGCCAACATAGGGCAAGATAGCTCAGTTGGTAGAGCGCCGGTACGGTAACCCGGAGGTCGCAGGTTCGAATCCCGCTCGTGCCAGTTTCTTTGTTCACTTTGAAAATGTATTCAGATTTACCTAGTCAGTTTCCTTTGTGGATTGTTTGACGAATTATAAGTTAAAAAGTCGTATCCTCATTGAGTGATCTCCACAATGTCGCTTCCCAGGTTGTATCGTAAAATTGGGTGTGATCCCTGGCTACACGGCATTCTGGGTTTATGACTTCTGACTAGCGCCCACTCGAACAAAGATACTGACAATTTGGGAGACCGCCAACATAGGGCAAGATAGCTCAGTTGGTAGAGCGCCGGTACGGTAACCCGGAGGTCGCAGGTTCGAATCCCGCTCGTGCCAGTTTCTTTGTTCACTTTGAAAATGTATTCAGATTTACCTAGTCAGTTTCCCTTGTGGATTGTTTGACGAAGTATAATTTTTTGCTATAAATAAGGCTGAGGAGGAGGAGGAGGAGGAGGAGGAGGAGGAGGAGGAGGAGGAGGAGGAGGAGACGACGGGCAGTGACATCCCCAAGCCCAGTCGACAGAGGAAGGAACGGCGTCGCCAACCACCACCTCCAAAGAAGGCGAGAAGAGGGAAAAAACAGCTGGATCCGGAGTCGGACAACGATCCTGACCCACCATCAGTGCTCCAGCCCGACATCCCCCCTGATGTACATGGATGGACGAGGACTCTGGCAGATGTCTTCGTGCGACCCTTCAATGGGAAAAAACCACCTGGACCCAAGTTCAGACAGAGTGAGTCACCGCTCCACTACTTCTTACAGTTTTTTCCCCTGTCCTTGTTGCTGTCCATCGTCGAGTGGACGAATCTGAGCCTGAGGGAGGCAGTGAAGACAACAACAACGATCCAGGAGATTCGTGCGTGGTTTGACGTCCATATCCTTATGGGCCTCAACAAGCTTCCAAACTACCGTGACTACTGAAGTACACACCCTGCCCTAAGAAACAGCATGATTTCCACGACGATGTCTCGCAATAGGTTCGACACCATCAACACCTACCTAGCATGTAACGACCCAGACAAAGACCCGGCACTGATCAGAAGTAAGACCAAGCAACATCGATTCAAGAGAAAGAACCCCCTGTACCCCCTCCAGCCGCTCTGGAACAAGGTCAGACGCAGATGCATCAACCGCTACCATGCCCTGCGTGAGCTCTCTATCGATGAAGCCATGATCAAATACCGAGGGTACAAGGCCAACATAAAAAAAGTATTCATGCCCCTCAAACCCATCCGGGTAGGCTTACAAATATATGTCTTGGTGGAGTCGGCTACAGGAGCCGTGCTGAACTTCATGGAGCATCCCTGGGGAAAGAAAAAGATGACGGCAATTGCCACTAAAGTTGCTAAGCACCATCGTAGCCGATACCATCACATCTTTACTGACCGCCTCTACACTTCAGTCTCCTTGGCCAGAGTGTTCCTAGCCCGCCGAATCTACCTCACTGGGGCAGTAAAGAGTAACAGCCGAGGTCTGCCCAAGGATCTGGCAGGGAGACTGAAGGGGATGAGACGGGTAAAACGAGGCACTTTCTATTCCAGGCAGAATGGCCAGATGGTCGTCACTGCCTGGAAAGACAGCAAGGCTATGATGGTGCTGTCCACAGCCCACCAGGGATCCTGACCACCACAATGTTCAGCGAAAGGTGCCCGATGACAGCGGCTGGAGAAAAACCAAAGTCATCCCAGCTCCCCCTCAAGTCATTGATTACATGGCCAACATGGGAGGGGTGGACCGTGGAGATCAGCTCCGTGCCTACTACACCTGCTCCCGCAAAGCACAATACTGGTGGAAGAAGGTCTTGTACTTCCTGATAGATATCAGCAGGGTTAACGGCTACATTTGCTACATCAAGCACCGCCACCAGGATGTACATGTACCGGTCGATACATCAGCTGACAGCTCCGGTGATGGCGATGCTGGTCCAACTAACACCAAGACCAAGCACCTCAGCCTCAGCCACACCAAGTTCATCCTGGAGTTGGGCACGGAGCTGATCGATGGCTATGCTGGGGGTTCAACAAATCCCCAGTGTAAAGCCGCCACGACCATTCCAGGTCACAACATCAAGAACCACTACAGTACCACGATGCCTGGCCTCTACCCCAAGCGTTGCCAGTGGTGCCTGCACAACAACGGCGTGACGAAATCGGGCAGGGCAAAGACAACCCGCAGTGGCTGTGCAGTCTGCATGGTCAACCTATGTACCGGGCCATGCTTCATGAAGTTCCACCAGGCTATCACCCGTCCCGACCCTACCTCAACCACAAGCACAACAGACAGCACCGAGGAGTCATCAGCCCCCGAACCCCCAAAGAAGAAGAAGACGACAAAAAGTACATGAAGAAAAAAGAAGATCCAGAAGAGAAATTAACACAGAGAAGAAAAGAGGTTAAATCCAGTAAAGAAAACCAAAAAAAGTAGAAGAAAACCTTTACGTTTTTGGTTCAAAAGAAGATAAAACCAAAGAAAAGAAAATCCAGAAAAGAAATCAACACAGAGAAAAAAAGAGCTTAAATCTAGAAAAAGCAAACAAGAAAAGTCGAAGAAAACCTTTACGTTTTTGGTTAAAAAGAAAAAAGAAATGGAAAAAGGCAATGATGACAACATATTTGACCAGCAGATGTTGTTAGTATCAAGTTACTGAGCCAAAAAAAAGTTATCCATGTTTTTGATTCACTTAATCTGAAACCCACTGTAGGATTTTGCAGGATTCAGGCAATGATGAGAACATGATATCCAGTAAGCAAAAGTTGTCAATGTCAAGTTTTCCGAGCCCCCTCAAAAAAATCATTTAGAGGCCGTGTGAGGCCGGCAAGAGACCCCACTGGACTCAGCGGGCGAGAGCTGGTGAATGCCGGCCGTGGATGGACGGGGACATTTTCCATAGGGGTGCAGTCAAGTTGTACACTGTTTATGTACATTTGTGATGTGTCAAGGATAGAAAACTTGATATACCAAGTGTAAAGTGTGTTGGTCCCTTGCAGTTAGCAGCTGTTGGTTCTATTTTTGGCTGCTTTTTTTTATTGAGTGTCCATGTACATAAATTTATCAAAGGGCTTTACTGTTCTTGGGTTACAGTGTGGATACTGCATTGCATTTGGGGGGTGTCTGATTTCCGAGCGCTTAGAATAATGGTGTAAGGGTACACTTCTGAAGGTCATTTTTTTTAAAAAGCCATATCCATTTTTTAGAAGGTAAAACTTAGCCATTTTTCCTGTTTCCATGATTTGGTATAACACTGGCCATAAACCAACTGGAGGATTTTGCAGGATTCAGGCAGTGATCACCAGTAATGAATATTGGAGGATTTTGCAGGATTCAGGTTACATGGAGTTTTAACACTTCGGAATTGGAGGATTTTGCAGGATTCAGGTTATGTGTAAGAAAAAAGGGGTAGGGAGTTAGGGTTAAATGAAGAAAATGGTGGTGATGGATCTGTAGCACAGATTCTGCACAGAGAAAACCGAGTTTAAATGAAGAAAGTGGTGGTGATGGATCTGTAGCACAGATTCTGCAGAGAGAGAACTGAGTTCAAGAAAGTGGTGGTGATGGATCTGTAGCACAGATTCTGCACAGAGAACTTTGTCAGATTTCAATAAGATTTTTGTAGAAATTTCATCAGTGAGTGTGCATACTAATGATAGTGCTATATAAGGTGAGATACAGTAGTTGTAAGGGACATTATTCAACTTGAATTAAAATGTCGCTGGGGGTTCCAACATGAACATGCAGAACTCACACATCTAAGGGGGAGCTTGGGCGGGTTTAATCCCACCCCTTTCCCACCAAGAGATTCAAAACTATAAAGATTGTCATTACATACATGTATACATGTAGAACGAAAGCTGTCACATGATGCATAACCTTCAAACTAAACATAACCACAACGACTGTTTTGTTTTTTACAGCAACCCCAAACTCCGGATAATACAAGCCACAGCTCCCCCACCCCCAAGAAAAAATCTGAAAGAGAGCGCAAGAAGAAAATCTGAAAGAAAGCGTACAATGTACTTCAGGCCCCCTGGCAACCAATTCACCACCCCCCCACCCCCCGGCAAAAACTAAAAGCATCAACATTATATAGTTATGTTTTTTCTTGTGAAGTCCCCCCCCCCCCCCCCCCCCCCCTGATGCCAGGAGCTACCGACGGGCCTGGCGTACTTGGCTCTTTATTTTTTAACTATCATTCAGTTTTACATGCTAATGATTTCCACACTGCAAGTCATGTTTAAGGACCTGTAATTCAAAAGTAGCTCTGGGGTGTTTCATAAAGAATGTCAAACAATTAGTCTTATCTTTTAACCTTAAGTCAGAATCAGTCTTAAACCACAATTAATTGTAAAATTCTGTTTCATAAAATCAATCTTAGCCTAAGATTGATCACTTTGGACTTAAGATTGATATTTTAAACTTTATAATGAGTGAAAGAGGACAATTGCAACCTTTGACCTCAAACTCTGCTGTCAAAACTTTTTTCAAGGTAGCCATCTTGTTTTCACTGTGTATTTGGTGAGTGTCAACGATGAACAAAGTTTGTAGTTTATGGTAAACTATGATGAATTTAATGAATTATATTAGGTGAATGCTTGCAGCCTTCTATACAACTTTGTTGGGTGCAACTTTTCATGTTTATCACCTTTTTAAACATTTTGACACGATTTTAGGCTACCTTTGTCATGGTCAAGTTTGTTACTTGTGAGTAGTGTAACGTTTATACATGTACTGCTACTAGTACTAGTACTAGACTAGGCCTAACTTACTTAGCACAAATACTAGGGCATGTAGGGTCCAAGGCAAAAGGCTGCCATTAATCAAATAATTATGTGCCTATCAATTGCTTCCCCCACTCCCTCCCCTGAGACTCTGAGGTGTTATGTGGGGGTTTGGTCACATTTTTCAAGCCCCAGGGTGGGGATTTTGGTCACTCATTTTGCCATTGTTTCCCATCATCAGAAGTTAAAACCATGAGGTGGGGGTGTCCCACCTATGTATGTCGGGGATTTTCACTAAAATTTGGCCCCAGGGGTGGGGATTTATTTAGTCATTTTCAAAGTAAAAATCCCCACATCTTGGGTGGGGCAGCCACGGGGGGGGGGGGGGGGGGGGGGTTTAGCAAGCAATTGATAGGCGCATTATATCTGAAGACCCAACAAAAACAGATTTCACCCTTATAATGGCCACCAAAATACAAGTGGAGTTCCAGGATTAGCATAGGATGGGGGTACTCAGGTACTAAGGTTCACTTACGATCCAGATGAAAAGTGAAATTTCGTGTTCAATTCCGAGAGGCACCCGATTAATGGAGAGTCCATGGCAGCCATTTCCCTTGGACCGTAGTACTATCGCCAGATCATGTGCAAATGTTACATGTACATGTTTAATGTGAACATTTATTCTGAATAAATGACATAAAACAATGAGGAACATTGACGAGATGTCAATGTTTGAAAATTAAAAAAATCCTTTGTTTTCTTGGACTGGATTGGATTGATTGGATTAGATTTAAATAAATTCAATTAAATTCAATAAAAATTAAACCCAAAAAAAATTAACTTAATTAAATATAAATTAAACTAAATTAAATATTTATCTAAATAAGAAAAATAATGAACTATCACTGAAATCAAATCAATTAAAAAAGATGCAGGTTTAAAGGCTTTTTTACTTGTATGTTCATCAGCCGAGGAAGTTGTAACAGGGTGCTCCTAATACATGTATCACAATAATTACTCTCGAGGCACTAGCAAGTAGCAACACTGATGCATGTCTCATCCCCAGCACAAGTGAGCAATGATCCTGAGGCAAAATTCAAAGTGGCATAAAAATAATGTGGAAAATCATGAGTTCTGTTTCAAAACAGACAGTTTCTAGTCTTCTTGTGCCAAATTTGTTTTCGCAACATGGCTCAACAGAGAGGGCGCTACATTTATACGGCTCAACAGAAGAGGGCGCCACAAGATTTTCTATGCTTTACTGATTCATGGGTAGACGACGCGGCTCCTGCACGAATTCACTATACATTCGGGAAATAGAGGACAGTTTTCCAACAATTGTTACACGGAACAATCACTGGATAACTAGATAAATTTCAACTTTTCTTGAAAACGACAGCAAACCAGGTGCCACCATTTCACAGGATGATTAAGACTGCTGTTAACTTAAAGTCTAGTCAGGTATTTCGTAATAATTCAATAAAACAAATTTGGGAGGATTACCAATCGTGTACACTACGTTTAACTATCCCGAAAAACTCTGCGCATGAAGAGCACCTCAATTAGCAAAAGATGTGCTTTCATTATTAAAAGTTACACATAAATGCCTTACAAATTGCTTTAAAATTTCCTTCATTTATCCATATGATTAGCGTGTGATATTTCAGACTGATTCTATGTTCAAGTTACAATTGATCAAGATCACTTGTAACTTTAAGATTGAATTTTAAGATTGATATCACATTTAAAGGTTTTATGAAACAGAAATAAGATTGATCAAGAGAGATCAGATTGATTTTCGGCAGATAAGATCAATCTTAAAGTTTTGTTGAGTTGGATCACAATTAGCCCTTCAATGATCCAGGAAAACCTACAGGTGTGGGTGTGCTTTTGTGAGATCAGCAGCTGTATCCATGTGTGTCAATCCACCATATTGAAACTTTCCAGGAAAACACCCTCATCTTTTGGTTTTTTGAATACATGAGGTTGGCTAAGGTGTTGAGAGAGGGATGCACATCTCTTTGGCATAAATAGTATACACTTTATACAAGACCTGAACAGGGACCATCCTTTACGGCTGCAGGCATGTCGACGGCTAGTGCCTTAAATCAAGACCACACATCATCCCGCCAATCCTCCACCCAACTTAGTTGGAAACTTAATAACTTCAAGGACTTTAATTATCAGCTGCTGTACCAGTGCCACTTGGTAGATATTTCCTTTTGAAATAACGTCTTTGAAAAGTTTCACTTAGCTACTGGGGCATGTGTTGGCACAAGGCTGTCTAGCTCCCTCTTGTGACCACTTTCCTCCAACCAGGTCTGCAAAAAATAAATCAAATCAAGATCTCAAATAAGATTCCATACAAATTCTTATTTCCTGCTAAGATGAGTAATTAAACTATGTGTCCCTCTATGTAGTGTGCAACAACTAGTCAAGAGGCTGTAGCGTAGACACTAAAGACAAATGAGTGCATGCATATTTCTTTGAGAGCAGTTTCCCTTAACCTCTTGAATACGGACGACGGTCGTAGCTGTGGTTTGAAAAAGACCACCTGGTTGGTTGTCCTCTATATGCGCATTCCTGCATGTAATCAGCCCATTCATTTCAACTATTGTTCTTGAATGGGAGTGTAATGAATAGATGGAACTTTTTCAAACAAAGCTAAATTAGAATGGAGATTTTCTCTTTTGCTTTAATTCACATGAAAGGAGGAGCTCCAAGTGCAACTGTATTCAGTGTGGTGCCTATTGTTTGTGTTTACGCTTGGCTTCACAGCCCATTCTTGGCATACCATCCCCCCATCAACAACATCCAGACACAAGAGGTTAAATGTGACCTGCTATAGCATAATGAATAATAACCCCCAAATTTGACTTTTCGAGACAATACATGAGAATATAGAGTGATAAATGAACTTTCCATTGATACCAAATATATTCATGTACCTTACGCCATTCCAAAAATATGATGCGAGAAAGTCAACACAGCGCATCGTGCTGGCCAGAAACTGTTTTCGAGAAAAATGGCTTTGAAAAAAAAAAAAAATGCTATATGCCACCTACGTTGACAATGTGCACTTGTGTGTCCATGCGTGGTGTGTATGTACACAATTTCGCCATAGTAACGGCATAGTTACAGCCTATGGCTTTGAAATTTCCCCCCCGAGGTAAATTCATGAATGTAATGTTATTTTCTGAAAGGTTTATTGCGGTATCTTGGGAAAACAGGAGAAATGGAAGTGTAAACTCCATGTTTAAAACCAGTTTCGAACAGCTACATGTAGCACTGTACTATGGCGTTCATGTCATCACCATTTGGCGAGTCATTTTCCCATCACACAGGGGTTAACGGTAACAGTGCATGTTATCAAAATGAAAAAATTTCAACACCAAATTTCAAACTGTCTGAATTCTTAAAAGTGAAAAATCATTAGTTTAACCCCTTACGTACGGATGACGCCATATGGCGTAAAAAAAAAAGAAGTGCCACCAGGCCGGATGACGCCATTTGCCGCCGTTTGTGCAGTTTCAATCCATTGTTGGATTATTGTTTGTTACGCTTGACTGCACAAACACATTGTAGCAGTTCGCTTGGCTGCCACAACCGCTGCGACACCCCGACGTCTCCCGTAAAAAAAACGTACTCGAGGGGTTAATAACAAAAAAATTATCATCTGATTCTCATTATTATTATCATCATGATTATTCTCAAAGACTGACACAAAAGGGAAACAGGTCAAAAGGAATGACACATTTACAGGTTTGTTTTCATTCTTGGGATTCAAATTATTTCTATAATTTAATTTAAGTCCGTTTTAAATTATTTTTTTCTTGACCATGGGCGTCAATCCAATTTCAACTGTGGGGTGGACATCACTGAAGTCAAGAATTATTATGCACAATGAAGCGCACACGGTGGGCGTCTTGGCGCGAAGCCCTTAATGGTGGGATCCCACCAGGGACTTGCCCATGGGCGTCGCGAGGGGGGGGACAAGGGGAATTCCTCCCGGAAATTCCAAAATAAAGGAGAAAAAAACCCAAAAAAAACAGACGAGGTGCGAAGTCAATGTCCTACTCAATTGAATGTTGGCCTATATTTAAAACACTCGAAACCTGCAGAAAATGCGGCTTAATACAAAAGGCCTTGGTATCGCGGTCTTAAACAATTTAGTGATGTCCAGCACCCCTGCCCTTTCGATTTGTTCACGTCCGGTGATTTCTCCCTTTGCTGCTTTCTAGTGAGTGCTTCGTTTGCTCACATCTAGAAAAAAATCTTGCCGATGCCCATGGGCTTGTCTTATGGTCCCTAGTGGAGCCAGGGGCATGCCCCAGAGGGGAGGGGGAGCAGATGGAAGATCCCCAGGAGTAGTATAGAAGGGCCAATACTACCCCACTTTCAAAATTGCTGTATATACCCACACCAAATTTCTGTAAAAATTTGAAGAAAAAAAACCCCAAAATCTCAAAACCTCAAATTTCTCTCTCTCTCCCTCTCTCTCTCTCGATTTCTCTCAAATTTCGTCGTATCTACCCACACCAAATTTTTATAAAAATTTAAAAAAATTGGAAAAATATAGCGTTCTAAGACTCTTCTGATTTTTTAACAAATTTCGTTGTATATACCCACAACAAATTTTTGTAAAAATCGATAAAATCGAACTATTTTTCCTACAGCCCCACCTGTATCATCATCACCTTAAAATTCTCATGCAAAAAAAAAACCCCAAAACCCCCAAACCTCTCTCTCTATTTTAGGGGACAAAAAAAAATTAAATATTTTTTAATATTTTAAATAAAATAAACGTCTATTATAAAGATGGAAAACAGAATGATACCGGCGATAGGCTACACACGTTGGCCAAAATACTGCTTGAAAAAATACATCGACAAATACGCCATTACGTTGGGCCCACCAACCGGACGCGATGGTGCATATATCAGACGAGACTTTCTATCGGCCATAAAAAAGAACGAAGCGCTTTATAAAAATTTACGATCTAAGTCTAAAGAATCGCTAGAACATTTAATCGCGGATAAGCATATTCCGCTGGGCGATCCTACCGGAAGAAGGGGTCAACACATTAAAAAAGATTTAGAATCCTCCATACGACGATACTATAAAAAACCCGACGAAGAACTCGTCCCCCTGATTTTTAACGAAACAGCTCCGAGACCATTCAGAAATTATTTACGTAATTACGAGATGAATATCAACAGAATTCTCGTAGATCCTCTAGCATTTTTTAATGAAAACGAGCAAAAAATTGTAGAAACATTGAAAGGCGCGCTAAACGAATTTAGAAGCTTTAAATTTCAACTCGCATTAAAAGCGGCGTTGAGAAAATATAATCTTGCGAACGACACTTTTGTCGAAGACGCGAGCATGTTTTTTGGGTTTCAATCGACCGCATTAAACGAAGACGAAATAGAAAACCAAGTACGAGAACAGATAGAGTTTATAATCGAAAAAATAGAAAAATTTCAAACAAACGGAAGCGGTTGGGTCGTTTACGATTTAAAGGCGCTCTACATCAACGTTTCTAGATACCAGCCGATAAGAGGCAGTTCCTACATTCCACTACCCCCTCACATAATCCATAAAAAGGCAGTCGTCAACGTTAAAAACAAAGATCAGGAGTGTATCAGATGGGCGTTGAGGCCGCCCTAGGATTATTTACTCCCTCCGTCAAAGAATCGATTAAAAACAACCCCAACTATACTATTCACTACGAAAGGAATTCTATCTTCGAAGAAGACGACGGATTAGATTTTAAGAACGTAGCGTTTCCAACCCCCATCACGGATATTGACAAGATCGAAAAACAGAACGGTCTCGCCATTAACGTTTTTGGTTCCGAAAATAAAATTTTCCCTCTGAGAATAACTACTCAACGAAAACCGGTCATCAATCTACTGCTGTTTTCTCAAGGAGATAATAATCATTATTGTTGGATAAAAAACCTCGACCGTTTGTTGTCTAAAGAAACTAAACACGGCCACCACATCTATTTTTGTATGAGATGCCTACAACATTTTAGTAGACAAGATATTTTAGACAGACACGAGATAGATTGTAGGGGCGTTAGCCAAACCCCGGCTTTAGCTGTATTACCCGACTCAACCAACAACGTTCTAAAATTCAAAAACTTTAAAAATAAACAACCGGCGCCTTTTACTATATACGCCGACTTTGAAAGTATCTTAGTACCCTCTACACCCTTCGCGAGTACGCAACCCCCGCGCACTAAAAAGACTCACGAACATAAAGCTTGCGGTTACGCTTATATTATAATCGGGCCCGACGGACGAGTCTTAGGCGATCCCAAGACGTATAGAGGAGCGAACGCGACATCACATTTCTTAAATCGTTTACTAGCCGAAAAAGACAAAATCAACGAAATATTCTCAAATCCTAAACCCATGATTTTTACGACCGAAGACGAGTTAGCTCATAACGACGCTAAAAATTGCTGGATTTGCGAGTACCCCCTTCAAAAAAAAACCAACACTTGCGAATGTACGCACCCGATAGATATAAATTTAGATCATCTCGGTAAAAAAACTAACGAAGAACTATTAGAAATAATCGCGGATAAACACATCGAGTTGGACGAACCAACGGGGGAAAAAGGTCGGTATATTAAAGCGGACTATATATCCGCTATAGAAAGCAAGTTTTTAAAGGGGGACGAGCTCGAAGGGAAATATCCAACAAAATTCTGCTATAGATGCGTCAAAAAGATTTGCGCGTTTAGAAAAGTAAGAGACCATTGCCACATCACCGGCAAGTATAGAGGAGCCGCGCACATGTGCTGTAACTTAAAATTGCGAATCGCGCCCAACAAAACGACAATACCGGTCATCTTTCACAACTTAGAAAATTACGACGCCCATTTGATTATGCAGAGTATTTCGGAAACCGACGGAAAACTAAAGTGTATAGCTAAAACGTCCGAAAAATATATTTCATTTTCGATAGGTCAACTCAGATTTTTAGATTCATTTAATTTCTTATCAACGTCGTTGGAACGATTGGTAGCCGCGTGTCCGATAGACGCGTTTAAGTATATCGATAAAGCCGTTGTACCTGGGACCAACCCAGAGTCTGTCAGCCCCCTAGAACCTTTGTATGAGGACGTTGACGCGAGTACTCTAGAGAAAGACGAAGACGAAGTTAACGATTACAACGTAATCGGAAAACTGATAACCTACTTGGCAGAGTCTAACAGCCCCGTATCACCTTTGTGCGATGGTTACTTGGCAGAGTCTTCACCCGAAGACGAAGACGACGAAGCGCCACCCATCGACCTCGATAAACGAGATCTTTTAATTAAAAAGGGTGTATATCCCTACGAGTATATGGACAGCTTTGAACGATTTAGCGAAGCTACTCTGCCGCCGAAAGAATCTTTTTACAGCGGTCTAACGGATAAACACATAAGCGACTCTGACTACGAACACGCTAAAAAAGTATGGCGTACCTTCGACATCAAAAACATGGGCGAATATCACGACCTCTACGTATTGACCGACGTACTATTACTATCCAGCGTATTCGAGAATTTTAGAAAAATCTGTATAGCAAATTATAAGTTGGATCCGTGCCATTATTTTACATCACCCGGCCTAAGTTGGGACGCTTTATTAAAACACTCTAAAGCCAAATTAGAACTCTTGACCAATATAGATCAGCATTTATTTGTAGAGAAAGGAACCAGAGGGGGAATATCTAGCGTGGGCTCACTTCGCTACGCCGAGGCCAACAACTCATACCTAAAAGATTACGATCCGAGCAAACCCAACTCGTATATTTCGTATCTAGACGCCAACAACCTCTACGGATGGGCCATGAGTCAACCATTGCCGATCTCAGACTTTAGGTGGATCGACGAAAAGAAATTAGGTTTGTTTACCGCCGAATATATATCGTCTCTAGCCGACGACTCTCTTTGGGGCTATATTCTTGAAGTGGATTTAGACTATCCAACCGAACTACACGACTTACACAACGGTTATCCTTTAGCGCCCGTAAACCGAGTCATACCTTTAGAATCGATGAGTCCTTATCAGCTAGAATCGATGGAAAAAACAGACTCTAAACCGTCGAACGAAACTAAGTTGGTAGCGACGGGTGGACCGAGAAAGAAGTACGTACATGTACTTCATTATAGAAATCTAAAATTTTACCTCGCTCACGGTTTAGAACTAACTATTACGTAGGGTTTTAAAGTTTACTCAAAAACCTTGGATGAAATCGTACATCGATAAAAATACCCAACTCAGAAAAGAAGCTAAATCCGATTTTGAAAAAGACTTTTTTAAATTGATGAACAACTCGGTATTTGGCAAAACTATGGAAGACGTTAGAAAGCGAATGGATACTCACTTGTGTAGAGCCCACGAAGAAGATAGAATTAGTCGTCTGGTGGCTAAGCCCAATTACAACGGTAGGACAATTTTTGAACGCTGTAATCTATTAATGATAAACATGTATAAAACCCGAGTTGTTTTAAACAAACCCGTCTATTGCGGTATGAGTATTTTAGACTTATCGAAGCTTTTAATGTACGAATTTTATTACGATAAACTAAAAAAGACGTACGAAGACAAAGTCGATTTGATTTATACCGATACGGACTCGTTGCTCTTACGTATTGAAACTGAAGACGTTTATCTCGATATGGAAAAAGACAAAGACTCGTACGATTTTAGCAACTACGAGAAAGACCACTTTTTATACGACGATTCAAACAAGAAAATAATAGGCAAGTTCAAGGACGAATGCGGCGGAAAACCAATCAAAGAAGTGGTTTGCATCAGATCAAAAATGTACTCTATTTTCATGGACGATAAGAAGAACATTAAGAAATCAAAAGGAGTCAAAAAGTACGTCGTTTCCAACGCGATAACTCATCAAGATTATAAAGACTGTCTGTTTAACTCTAGAGTTTATCGACACGATATGAACACGTTGAGGAGCGACAAACATATCGTGAACTCTTTAACTCAAAATAAGGTATCGCTCAATCCCAGAGACGACAAACGGTATATCTTAGACGATGGAATTCATACTCTGATGCACGATCATTACGCTATACGAGCGTAGCTTCGCGAGTATCGAACAAACGTTTAAAAATCGTTATATAGGAATACAGGCTGCCTAGCTACTCGCGAAGCCGGGCTCGTATAGGAATACACCAGAAATTCAAAAAATCATCAGATTTCAAAAGGGAAACCCCCTTTATGATAAAAAATGAGAAAAAAATAATAAAATAATTATATATATAAATCATGTGCAAGTGGTTAAACGTCGGAAAGCTAACTACGTGCGAAAAAGATGGAGACCCGTGGTGTATCGATCATTTCGGCAGACGAGATCTAGCGCCCAAAACATGTTTAATTTGTGGCTGCGGAACTAAATCAACTACGCAACTTTGTACGAATCATTCTTTAAAAGAAAGACAGCGACTAGAACGCATAGAAAAGCTGGCTAAAACCAAGTATAAAAGAGTTATAAAAGAACTCTACTTTAAATTTAACCCCGAAAAATGTCGATGTTCTTGGTTACTTTGTAGTAGCTCAAAACGCTGTAATAAACCGACCTCAAAGTGCGACCCTAGATATTGCGATATGCACGCGAACCGTTTTTAAAAAATCGGTAGAGCCTTAACCCCCTGCGGCCGCTGTGGTTGTGGTACTTTTTCTAAAAATGGTAATTGTACCAAGTGTAATAAAATTGAACACCGTAGTTATAAAGCTTATTCAAAATCGATATATGAATATCGAAATATTTAGCGTAGCTACGTTCGTAGGATGTACTAGTATACGACTAGACCTACAAAAATTTAAAAGTATAAACGTATAAACGTATAAACGTATAAACGTATAAACGTAAAATGAGCTGCGAAATATTTAACGTGACTATAATGAACGGTTATATTCTAAAGTCTGTTAAATAGATATGCTGAGTTCTTTTATGCAAAAAACTCAATTTAGGATAGATAATACCGGTTTATATCACGTATACTACGACGAAAATACAAACGTTTTCGTAGACATAGTATTTCCTAGAGATCAATTCTTCAAATTTGATTATACAAAAAATAAACCAACGTGTTTCTTTCTAAATTTAAAGCATTTACACAAAATTACAAAAAGTATAAAACGTAAAGAATCTGTAGATTTGAAAATGACTTCCGATAATCTAATTATCACAGTCTATAATGATTATACTAGTTCTAAAGTATATAAAATCGTTATAGGATTGATAGAAGAATGCGAAAAAACTCAAATACCTAGCCAAGACCACTACTTTGAAGCTGAGGTTATAGAAAGCGTTTGTTTTTCTAAAATTAAAAATATGATAAATATGAGCAAATCGTTAGACTTGCGCGTACATAAAAATTATTTATCGATCTATTGCAAAGAAGGTCAGTTATATAGTTCTTCTTTAAATATTGGAATTAAAGATGACTTTCCGTTATACGATTGTGCGTTCGATAGCAAAAACTTTGCCGTCGTATTAAAAATATGTAATTTAGAAAAGCAGATTCAAATATTTGCCCCAAAAGATGAAGACGATCCTCTTAAAATTGCTATATTAGCCGGTAATTTAGGAGTCGTAACTTTGTATATAAAAAGACTAGCTATTTCGTAGGAATCCATTTCCAACCTAGGTACTCGAAAGCTTTCATCATAGCTTCTTCGTGTTCCTCTTCTTTTATTTTTGTTTTTAAAATGTAAAAGTCATCCTTTTTGCACTTGTAAGAATTTTTTTGCAATAATTTATACAATTTATAATTTACGTAACGAATTTATCCTAACGTTGTTATTATTACAATATCGTAAAGCT
This sequence comes from Hippasteria phrygiana, assembly GCA_037893225.1. NCBI lineage: Eukaryota > Metazoa > Echinodermata > Asteroidea > Valvatida > Goniasteridae > Hippasteria > Hippasteria phrygiana. Next base: position 406,263 of record JAZGUH010000331.1, read on the forward strand.
TCTTCTAATTTGTCAAAATCTATCAATAAAACGTCGAGATATTTACTTATGTCCGGACATTTTATTCCGGTAATTAAATTATAAATTAAATTTATATCGTCGTAAAAACTTCCCAGATTATTTTCCGATAAAAACATATATACTTGATCTTTAGTGACACAATTTTTATCTTTGATATTTGCGGATAATTTATGATGTTTTATTTCGTTATTTATAATTTTTACGACGTTAAATATTTTCGTTTGATCTACGTTTTGATCTCCTTGAAATTTTTTAATAGCGTCTCTAAAATGACCCTTTCTAGTATACGTATATTTATTGGATAAATTCGCTCTATCTACGTCTTTAAAACTAGGGCAGAAATCTATAATATTCTGTTCGGTCTTGCATACTGAACAATACGTCCCATCCTCGTCTCTTATAAAGTTCGTATTTCCACATTCGCAGTAGATGGGCTGAGTTTTTAATAACGCCAAGTCGATATCTATATATTTCGACGCAATCAGTAAATAGTCTCGTTTTATTTTTTGCCTTTTGTCCGAATCGTTTTTATAACTGAGAGACTTTTTATAACCGCTGTTTTTCCACCGATCGAAAATTTCGCAAGTTTGCCAAATGAAACAAAATTGTTGATGACTCGATAAACTGTTTAGAATTTTTAAATTTAAATTAGCGATATCTATGGTAGCATCGATCTCCATCATTTAAAGAGCGTGATAATTCAATTAACAACTTTTTTATAACGTTAAACGATAAAGTCTTCGTCAGAATCGTTTGGCTCGTAAAGTTTAAACGTTGACTCTTTTATATTATAGCACGAAAAAAAGAGCGATATAGTAGATTCTTTGAACTATAGATGAACTGTAGATAACTGATAGATGACCTATAGATGAACTGTAGATGAGCTGTAGATGACCTATAGATGAATTATAGATAACTGATAGATAACTGCAGATGAACTGATAGATAACTGATAGATAACTGATAGATAACTTATAGATGAACTATAGATGACTTATAGATAACTGATAGATGATCTATAGATGACTTATAGATGACTTATAGATAACTGATAGATAACTGATAGATAACTTATAGATGAACTATAGATAACTGATAGATGACTTATAGATAACTGATAGATGAACTATAGATGACTTATAGATGACTTATAGATAAATGATAGATGAACTATAGATGAACTATAGATGAACTATAGATGAACTATAGATAACTGATAGATAACTGATAGATGAACTATAGATGAACTATAGATAACTGATAGATGAACTATAGATAACTGATAGATGAACTATAGATGAACTATAGATGAACTATAGATGAACTATAGATGAATTATAGATAACTGATAGATGAACTATAGATGACTTATAGATAACTGATAGATAACTGATAGATGAACTATAGATGACTGATAGATAACTGATAGATGAACTATAGATAACTGATAGATGACTTATAGATGACCTATAGATGAATTATAGATGAACTGTAGATGAACTATAGATAACTGATAGATGACTTATAGATAACTGATAGATGAACTGTAGATGAACTATAGATGACTTATAGATGAACTATAGATGAACTGATACTCGGTTTTTATTTTCAAAAGACATCGTTATACGCTATAGCTAAATCCGATCTGCCTATCTGGTGCATGATGCGCCGAAATATAGTATTTATATCGTCGTAACCTCTGTGGTCTGAATAAAATTTATAACAGGTCATAAAAGCTTTTTCGGTCGTTTTTTTATAATCGGCATCTATTTGTTCTACGCAATTATAGTTCATTCCAGCGTATGTACAAAATTGTCTCCAATCTATACCTAATTCATCGGCTAGTTTCGTTAAAGTATCCATTATACCTCGTTTATCTTTACTTATTAAATAAGTCGGTGTCAACGGACCCATATATCCAAGGCATAGCCAGCGTTGTCAGCGATATTTCTAGATCTAGTTTTGAAGAATTTCAACTTGTAAGTATATGGAGTTAGTCCGGAGCTGATCAAGATCTTCTTGAGATCTTGTTTATAGTCTTTATCGAAACATGCCTTGAGATACCAAATATACGTTATCATTCTAACTTTTGTATAATGATCATATTTAGACGACTTGATGTACTCTAAGAATTCTACATTTATTCCCATAAAGATCGCGACCTTTTCCATATGTTGTATAACGGCTTTAGTCGCAATTTCGTCCAACATGAGAAAAATATTCTCTTCATGATCGGTTATAACGTCTGGCATTTTTATAGTATTATCGTACAATCTACATTTATCAGCTACATCCACAAAAATATCGTAATACTTATCCTTTACTTTTAAATTAGTTGGCCTCGTTGCGCTACTAGTCTTTAAAGTACTCGCGTAGCTACGCTCGTAGGGTGTATCGAAAGATGTTACGTTACTTAAAGAACGATCCAAAGGTGTCGCAAAAAATCCAGTATTGAAATCTATCGTAGTTAGCTTTCCGACGTTTAACCACTTGCACATGATTTATATATATAATTATTTTATTATTTTTTTCTCATTTTTTATCATAAAGGGGGTTTCCCTTTTGAAATCTGATGATTTTTTGAATTTCTGGTGTATTCCTATACGACGTATTTTTTTACTCGGTCGTACGCCCGGCTTCGCGAGTAGCTAGGCAGCCTGTATTCCTATATAACGATTTTTAAACGTTTGTTCGATACTCGCGAAGCTACGCTCGTATAGCGTAATGATCGTGCATCAGAGTATGAATTCCATCGTCTAAGATATACCGTTTGTCGTCTCTGGGATTGAGCGATACCTTATTTTGAGTTAAAGAGTTCACGATATGTTTGTCGCTCCTCAACGTGTTCATATCGTGTCGATAAACTCTAGAGTTAAACAGACAGTCTTTATAATCTTGATGAGTTATCGCGTTGGAAACGACGTACTTTTTGACTCCTTTTGATTTCTTAATGTTCTTCTTATCGTCCATGAAAATAGAGTACATTTTTGATCTGATGCAAACCACTTCTTTGATTGGTTTTCCGCCGCATTCGTCCTTGAACTTGCCTATTATTTTCTTGTTTGAATCGTCGTATAAAAAGTGGTCTTTCTCGTAGTTGCTAAAATCGTACGAGTCTTTGTCTTTTTCCATATCGAGATAAACGTCTTCAGTTTCAATACGTAAGAGCAACGAGTCCGTATCGGTATAAATCAAATCGACTTTGTCTTCGTACGTCTTTTTTAGTTTATCGTAATAAAATTCGTACATTAAAAGCTTCGATAAGTCTAAAATACTCATACCGCAATAGACGGGTTTGTTTAAAACAACTCGGGTTTTATACATGTTTATCATTAATAGATTACAGCGTTCAAAAATTTTCCTACCGTTGTAATTGGGCTTAGCCACCAGACGACTAATTCTATCTTCTTCGTGGGCTCTACACAAGTGAGTATCCATTCGCTTTCTAACGTCTTCCATAGTTTTGCCAAATACCGAGTTGTTCATCAATTTAAAAAAGTCTTTTTCAAAATCGGATTTAGCTTCTTTTCTGAGTTGGGTATTTTTATCGATGTACGATTTCATCCAAGGTTTTTGAGCAAACTTTAAAACCCTACGTACTTTAGTTAGTTCTAAACCGTGAGCGAGGTAAAATTTTAGATTTCTATAATGAAGTACATGTACGTACTTCTTTCTCGGTCCACCCGTCGCTACCAACTTAGTTTCGTTCGACGGTTTAGAGTCTGTTTTTTCCATCGATTCTAGCTGATAAGGACTCATCGATTCTAAAGGTATGACTCGGTTTACGGGCGCTAAAGGATAACCGTTGTGTAAGTCGTGTAGTTCGGTTGGATAGTCTAAATCCACTTCAAGAATATAGCCCCAAAGAGAGTCGTCGGCTAGAGACGATATATATTCGGCGGTAAACAAACCTAATTTCTTTTCGTCGATCCACCTAAAGTCTGAGATCGGCAATGGTTGACTCATGGCCCATCCGTAGAGGTTGTTGGCGTCTAGATACGAAATATACGAGTTGGGTTTGCTCGGATCGTAATCTTTTAGGTATGAGTTGTTGGCCTCGGCGTAGCGAAGTGAGCCCACGCTAGATATTCCCCCTCTGGTTCCTTTCTCTACAAATAAATGCTGATCTATATTGGTCAAGAGTTCTAATTTGGCTTTAGAGTGTTTTAATAAAGCGTCCCAACTTAGGCCGGGTGATGTAAAATAATGGCACGGATCCAACTTATAATTTGCTATACAGATTTTTCTAAAATTCTCGAATACGCTGGATAGTAATAGTACGTCGGTCAATACGTAGAGGTCGTGATATTCGCCCATGTTTTTGATGTCGAAGGTACGCCATACTTTTTTAGCGTGTTCGTAGTCAGAGTCGCTTATGTGTTTATCCGTTAGACCGCTGTAAAAAGATTCTTTCGGCGGCAGAGTAGCTTCGCTAAATCGTTCAAAGCTGTCCATATACTCGTAGGGATATACACCCTTTTTAATTAAAAGATCTCGTTTATCGAGGTCGATGGGTGGCGCTTCGTCGTCTTCGTCTTCGGGTGAAGACTCTGCCAAGTAACCATCGCACAAAGGTGATACGGGGCTGTTAGACTCTGCCAAGTAGGTTATCAGTTTTCCGATTACGTTGTAATCGTTAACTTCGTCTTCGTCTTTCTCTAGAGTACTCGCGTCAACGTCCTCATACAAAGGTTCTAGGGGGCTGACAGACTCTGGGTTGGTCCTAGGTACAACGGCTTTATCGATATACTTAAACGCGTCTATCGGACACGCGGCTACCAATCGTTCCAACGACGTTGATAAGAAATTAAATGAATCTAAAAATCTGAGTTGACCTATCGAAAATGAAATATATTTTTCGGACGTTTTAGCTATACACTTTAGTTTTCCGTCGGTTTCCGAAATACTCTGCATAATCAAATGGGCGTCGTAATTTTCTAAGTTGTGAAAGATGACCGGTATTGTCGTTTTGTTGGGCGCGATTCGCAATTTTAAGTTACAGCACATGTGCGCGGCTCCTCTATACTTGCCGGTGATGTGGCAATGGTCTCTTACTTTTCTAAACGCGCAAATCTTTTTGACGCATCTATAGCAGAATTTTGTTGGATATTTCCCTTCGAGCTCGTCCCCCTTTAAAAACTTGCTTTCTATAGCGGATATATAGTCCGCTTTAATATACCGACCTTTTTCCCCCGTTGGTTCGTCCAACTCGATGTGTTTATCCGCGATTATTTCTAATAGTTCTTCGTTAGTTTTTTTACCGAGATGATCTAAATTTATATCTATCGGGTGCGTACATTCGCAAGTGTTGGTTTTGTGTTGAAGGGGGTACTCGCAAATCCAGCAATTTTTAGCGTCGTTATGAGCTAACTCGTCTTCGGTCGTAAAAATCATGGGTTTAGGATTTGAGAATTTTTCGGCTAGTAAACGATTTAAGAAATGTGATGTCGCGTTCGCTCCTCTATACGTCTTGGGATCGCCTAAGACTCGTCCGTCGGGCCCGATTATAATATAAGCGTAACCGCAAGCTTTATGTTCGTGAGTCTTTTTAGTGCGCGGGGGTTGCGTACTCGCGAAGGGTGTAGAGGGTACTAAGATACTTTCAAAGTCGCCGTATATAGTAAAAGGCGCCAGTTGTTTATTTTTAAAGTTTTTGAATTTTAGAACGTTGTTGGTTGAGTCGGGTAATACAGCTAAAGCCGGGGTTTGGCTAACGCCCCTACAATCTATCTCGTGTCTGTCTAAAATATCTTGTCTACTAAAATGTTGCAGGCATCTCATACAAAAATAGATGTGGTGGCCGTGTTTAGTTTCTTTAGACAACAAACGGTCGAGGTTTTTTATCCAACAATAATGATTATTATCTCCTTGAGAAAACAGCAGTAGATTGATGACCGGTTTTCGTTGAGTAGTTATTCTCAGCGGGAAAATTTTATTTTCGGAACCAAAAACGTTAATGGCGAGACCGTTCTGTTTTTCGATCTTGTCAATATCCGTGATGGGGGTTGGAAACGCTACGTTCTTAAAATCTAATCCGTCGTCTTCTTCGAAGATAGAATTCCTTTCGTAGTGAATAGTATAGTTGGGGTTGTTTTTAATCGATTCTTTGACGGAGGGAGTAAATAATCCTAGGGCGGCTCTCAACGCCCATCTGATACACTCCTGATCTTTGTTTTTAACGTTGACGACTGCCTTTTTATGGATTATGTGAGGGGGTAGTGGAATGTAGGAACTGCCTCTTATCGGCTGGTATCTAGAAACGTTGATGTAGAGCGCCTTTAAATCGTAAACGACCCAACCGCTTCCGTTTGTTTGAAATTTTTCTATTTTTTCGATTATAAACTCTATCTGTTCTCGTACTTGGTTTTCTATTTCGTCTTCGTTTAATGCGGTCGATTGAAACCCAAAAAACATGCTCGCGTCTTCGACAAAAGTGTCGTTCGCAAGATTATATTTTCTCAACGCCGCTTTTAATGCGAGTTGAAATTTAAAGCTTCTAAATTCGTTTAGCGCGCCTTTCAATGTTTCTACAATTTTTTGCTCGTTTTCATTAAAAAATGCAAGAGGATCTACGAGAATTCTGTTGATATTCATCTCGTAATTACGTAAATAATTTCTGAATGGTCTCGGAGCTGTTTCGTTAAAAATCAGGGGGACGAGTTCTTCGTCGGGTTTTTTATAGTATCGTCGTATGGAGGATTCTAAATCTTTTTTAATGTGTTGACCCCTTCTTCCGGTAGGATCGCCCAGCGGAATATGCTTATCCGCGATTAAATGTTCTAGCGATTCTTTAGACTTAGATCGTAAATTTTTATAAAGCGCTTCGTTCTTTTTTATGGCCGATAGAAAGTCTCGTCTGATATATGCACCATCGCGTCCGGTTGGTGGGCCCAACGTAATGGCGTATTTGTCGATGTATTTTTTCAAGCAGTATTTTGGCAAACGTGTGTAGCCTATCGCCGGTATCATTCTGTTTTCCATCTTTATAATAGACGTTTATTTTATTTAAAATATTAAAAAATATTTAATTTTTTTTTGTCCCCTAAAATAGAGAGAGAGGTTTGGGGGTTTTGGGGTTTTTTTTTTGCATGAGAATTTTAAGGTGATGATGATACAGGTGGGGCTGTAGGAAAAATAGTTCGATTTTATCGATTTTTACAAAAATTTGTTGTGGGTATATACAACGAAATTTGTTAAAAAATCAGAAGAGTCTTAGAACGCTATATTTTTCCAATTTTTTTAAATTTTTATAAAAATTTGGTGTGGGTAGATACGACGAAATTTGAGAGAAATCGAGAGAGAGAGAGGGAGAGAGAGAGAAATTTGAGGTTTTGAGATTTTGGGGTTTTTTTTCTTCAAATTTTTACAGAAATTTGGTGTGGGTATATACAGCAATTTTGAAAGTGGGGTAGTATCGGCCCTTCTATACTACTCCAGGAAGAGGAGTTTTAGGCATTTTTATAAAGGTGTCAGGAGCGCGCTCATGATGGCATATAGTGGATCATTACAGTACAAGCTTTTCAAATTCAAATTGTTGATATTAAATGTCTATAATAATTACGCTTCACATAATTACTTGTTTTTGTGATGGTGTCCCGGGTAACCTGTAGTCGTTGGTGGGAGTACACATGTACTAATAACAATACGCAGCTACTATCGCACTGCTTGGCCCAGGAAGCAACGCTTGCCTTGCATAATATGCCGCAACTAATTGCAACACTAAAGAGACATTGAGGTGATAATCGAATCCGTGATGCACTTTCGCGATCGGTGATGGCCTTTCGCGATCGGTGAGGGCCTTTCACAATCGGTGATGGACTTTCGCGATCGGTGATGCGTATTCACAATCGGTGATGGACGGGACTTTCGCAAGTGCATATCAATTTGTTTGGGGCCAAAACCGCTCCTATTATAGGGCCTACTCGATTTTGCGCGTTACGATTTAACAGACTGTGCGTGTGGAAAGGACAGGGACATGTACGTAGTACAATCTGCTGCCGGCGTTAGTGACTCAACTATAAAGCACAGGGGTGAGACTTGTCCGGATATTTCCTGATTTCAGGATTTTTTGTCGGGATTTCAGAATTTGTAAAGAATCTCTTAAAACTGGAATTCCTGAGGTATTGTCCTAAAGGTATTTTTAAGGGGGTGCCTTTAGGCAAATACAAACTATATGTTGATCTGGGGGTCCTCGTGGATTTTTCATTTTTGGCCAATCTCACCCCTGATAGCAAATCTACCCCTGAGGCAGCATGCATAAACAACAACTTGAATGCTCGCGTAAGTGGGATTATGATTGGTGATCGGGGCCTTAACAAGGTCCAATCAGAATAGTTTTTATATTATTTACTCAGACCAGAATCTCCCTTTTAACAACACTTTTTTTTTTAATGTCGTACAATGGCGGTGAGTGAAAACCGCGATTTTACATACAAAATGGTGATAAATTTTGCTAAAACTATGATTTTTCACCTTAAAAGTACGGGCCTTTTTTCACTAAAAATTCAATATTTTATATCAGTTTGATGTAGAATTGTTTTCTTCTTTATATTCTTTTAAGAAATCAGAGTGTTGTTCCTCTTTTCAACGGTGTACGAAAATACGAGACGCGGTTTTTGATGGAAGTTCCCACAGCGGAAAAATCAGTGACTGTGTGAACGCTTGAAAAGGAGGGCTTACAATTTGATATGCTGATCAACTTCTGACTATATAATTTATATCATTTCCCTCATCATTCTGGTCATCGACTGACTTGTGAGACAACATACGCAATCCAAAAACACTAAAACAATTCTGTTAGTCGGCATTTGGAATTTTTCATTTTTATCCTAACAAAAAAATCTAGCGAGAAAAAATCTGTTGTATGTAAAAGATCGCCATGTGAATTTTTATTTGCATTGCCCTGTGGAAACATCGCTTGTCCAGAAATCTTAAACGAAAAAGTGACACATGGACTATACGGTGTCGAAACTTCGAATTTTCTGATACCTTAGCAACCACTTTACATGGGGAAAATAACCACATAGAATTTTTCCCCCGACACAAATTTCTGGCCATAGAATTTTTAGGGCTTGATTTATTACAAAATATTGATTTAAAGTAAATATTTTGTTTTAAATTACGCCCGTAAAAACAGTTTAACTTGGCATCTAACAAGATCGCAAAAGATCATCATTATTAACAATGGCAAGAGATTTCAAACAACCTTCAGCAAAAGTGCCTTGTTCAAACAAATTAATTAAAAAGTTTTCTTGCCTGCTTTAAACTGGAAAATACTTAACAAGGTCAGGCTGGTCACATTACATAATGGTGTATCCCAGAATATCACCCCTTTCGTCTAGTGTTTTTTGAAAGGGCTGAAAGCAAGAGAACTTTATATTTTTTTATGTACGATTTCAATTTGGCTGCATTATTTCGTCTTTTTGAAAATTTAGCTTGGAACATGTGAAATGTTATTAGAGTTCACTTCGTGAAATTTTCTCCTATTGCTCATCGTAATCATTACTGTTTGGTCATGGAATGGTTAGGCCGTCAAAAAAGTTTCTTTTCAGCGCACTTCACGCACACAGATTAGACGAGCGGAGCCTACGTCACGTATCTTAAGTAAACAGCCCAAACCGGGGGAATAATATGAATACAAGGGTTTAATACTTTTATTTTGCTTACTGTACATAAAGGTAAACAGTAAGAACCGCGCGCAAGCTGGTGTCCAATGAAATGGCTTTATTTTGCTTAGGTAGTCCCTGTTAGCGAACAGACATGGCTTTTCACATGCAACAGGGACGATTTGTTTTTCTCCTTTAGCAGCTTATTATGGGCTGGCTTACGTCTACACAGTGATGTCATTGTTATAATAGGTACACTGGGCAATGCTCTTTCAAACGATACCGAACTTCACGAACTGGCATTAATCGAATGGTAAGAAAATGCGCTTGGAACTCACCCCTTTTTTATATACCTAGACTAGTAATAATTTGCTTTGAAACCCAAAACACTTTGCACATGGGTTTCAATCGTAGAGGGAAGCTGGTGACAAATTAAGAGCAACTTGCATGGTAATGAAATTGCTCACATGCACAAAATCCACAACCACTGCTGATGCATTATCCTTTTGACAAATGACACTGGTGAATATCTAATAGGAGTGCAGTCGCAGAGCCATACTCCTGTGTTTTAACCCCTTGTGGTTGGCTGTTACTGATGGAATGCGGAGGTGCCAGACTCTCAGTCGCAGCCGAGCATAAATGTGAACAATATAGGGACCACACTGAATAGAGTGGTCCTATTCATCTCACTCAGAGCCCCCTCCTTTCATGTGAATGAAAGCATTGTTTGAAAAAGCCCAATCTATTCATTACACTCCATTCAAGAACAATCTAGTTGAAACATGAACTGGTTTGTTTGAGCAGGAATGTGGCTATTCACATCAACCGGCCCAGGTGTCTTGCCTCACATCATGGCTATGGCCATCTTCTGGCTACAAGGGGTTATTATACTTCTAGGGCCGATTTCACAAAACTCTTCTCATCTTAGGATCAATCCTAGGATTTAAGAAGAGTCCCAGCTATAAGATCAATCTTACGTACATAAGGTCGATCCTAAGATCGATTTCACAAAACCCATCTTAAGCAGGACGCGTCGGAAATATATTAAAACCGTAAGATATTTAGTGAATGAGGCTACATTTGCATAAGCGACGACTATTTAATATCTGTATTGCTGTGTTATGAAACGGCCGTCGGAACCTTCTGCACTCGACATGATTCAAGATGGCTGATAGGCGACTTGACGTACAACTTTTTGGTTCCAAACTTTTTGGGAAATGTCGTCTGCAAACTCAATATTAATAAACAACCACTACATCCGAATAAAAGGTTTCTATTCGTGAAATTACAAAATGACAGATATAATATAATCTGTAGCGTGGTTACGCAATATATTTACATATCAATACAGTGACTAATAGTGGTGCTAAACAAAATTAAAACAAAACGCTTGCAGGCGGTATGCATGCTATTGGCATTATTAATATTATTAACAGTCGTTAGAACAAATGATTAACGTCCGTTTATTATTTTCTAATTACCCGTGTTTCATGTTGTATTTGTTCACCAACCCTGTCTAGCAGTTGTATAATATCCCCTTCCTCGTGAATCTGTATCTACGGACAATTTCCTCGATGTTCAAACTCGGGGTGTGCATTGGAACTGGGTACCCGAAAACCCGACCGTTCATGTCAGAAACCGGTTCCAGATTATGAAATCGAGTACCCGTACAACTTTACATTATCACATAGTTACTTCCCAGACAATGAAAAAGGAAAGGTTCTGAATGTTATTTGTCGGGAATTTTCAAAATTAAAACTGGACTATGTGGAAAAACAGCACAGATTTCACATTTATGATGCTCATGAAAGTTGACAATAAAGGGAATTTACTGGTCCTTGTTTTTGCAGTTTGGGTATGGATAAGAGCCTCGACGAGACATAATAGCATGCCTCAATCCACAATAAATAGAACTGTATAATGCTTCCGGACATTAGGCAAAGGTAAAGAAGTGATCATGTTTACTGGACAGGCATGACTGGAGATTTTCAGAATTTTGTCTGAATTCAGAGAAAGATATTATTAAACTTCAGGGATTGGAAGTTTTGGGTTGAGTTTCTTTACCGGGTACCCGGGTACCCGGGTACCCGGGTACCCATATTTTTTTCAATCGGGTACCCGGTTCTTTTAATACCCGTAAATGCACACCCCTAGTTTAAACTATCTAACGGATTCTGTCTGTCACAAAAGAATCGTTCTTTTCTTAACGCCCGTCTGGCTTCGTGGTCAGCCAACAGTAGCAGCGCCATTATTGCACAAAGCAGTCAGCAACGTACGTACGTTAGTACAAATAGAACACAAATTCGTCAGTTAAGATGACCCACACACCGATCTTGAGTTAAAAATGGTTCTGCCATGTTGTCAAGGTAGTTATGACGTGTTAAAACCTTCTTATCTTTTGTAAAATCGTTCTTAGGACACGTCACAAGTTAGGACAAGTTACTCTTCCTAACTGGAGATAAGACGCGTCTTAGCGCTTTGTGAAATCGGCCCCTGATAATGTAAACAACAGCAGAAACCATCACTCACCTGGAAGCGGCTTTCAACCAACGCTTGGAATTGTTTGCGTTTGGCTGAGGACAAGCCTGCATCTTTGACCATCTGCTGCCAGCTTTGGATCTGTCTGTTCCTTTCAGCCAAAGCCTTCTCAAATCTCACCGGCAAACCACCAGGTATATCCTATCAGGGAAATTATGAAAACCAGAATATAAATGGATTGTACCATATACGGCTACATAAAATTCCTACAATGATAAGTTGCCAGATTCAGTGAAGGCTTTGGTCTCATACATATTGTACACAAACCTATGGAAAGCTGGAAAAATACACCAGGCATACAGTTTTATGTTGGAGTTTTAAAGTGATTTACAATCAGGGCTGTGTATCAGAACCGGGTACCCGAGTACCTGACCACTCATGTCAGGAACAGGTTCCAAATTACGGAATAATCTTGTAACCGAATTAACATATTACTTAGTAATTTCTCAGACAATGAAAAAGAAAGTTTTTGAATGTCATTTGTGGGAAAATTTCAACATAAAAAGCAATGTACATGGAAAAACAAAATTTGATTATAAACACTTATGATGCTTGCGGTAATGCAATTTAAACAATATGAACAGCACAGGTACCGATTCCCATACTGCTCATAAACGTACACCCCTATTCACAATTATTAAGACTCTTGTAAGAGTATGCCCTCCTGAAACTTTCTCAACTCAACTCCCTGGGTAACATACAGTTCAGCCATAATTGACCTCACACAGTAACTAACTGTGCCCTCACAGCCACCCATTTTCTACTGGGTGGAGAGCAATGGCATATCCAGGAGAGGAAAACTTTCCCCCAGGTGACATCCGGTAGAATCCACTATCATGAACATCGTGGGATCCATAAAAAAACATTTCACTAGAGTGGTTGATCATTAAAGCGAATAATGGTATGTATTGAATACATCAATCTTGGAGCCAAAAAGGATGTTCGTTATAGCTAAATGTTCAGTATAGCAGTGTTCGTTATAGCAACATTGTACTGTATTGGCAACATTTTTTTATAGAAATTGAAAGCACCACTTCTATACCTAGCAAGATATGGGACCATGTGGCATCCCCCCCTCTTGTCCCTATACCCACTCCAGACTATTATTACCCAACACATCTCCCCCCCCCCATATCTGAAAGGAATTCCTGAGATTCCGGGAACACAATGACCAACACGAAAGAGGGGTGGGGGTTCCCTCTGTCCCATATCTTGCTTCAGATGACCACTTCACAACCTGTACAGGGAAAAGTCTGTGGTCACAGTTTTATAATTTTTTTCCATTTGTTTTCCTGGATCCAAAAGGATCATTCCACCATACCATTTCCCACAAAGATTTTAAGTAAATTACTTTTATTTACTAGCAGTGTTGTTCACTAAAAAAAAGTGTAAACATTCTACTTCTGTCATTGAGATTCGTTTCGTTTTGTTGTGATGATGTCCCCCACTTTTTGTTCAGATTTTTGTTACATAAAAAATGTGCAATTTTATACAGTTGGTACTTACTTTCAGACACTTTCTTTTAATGCGGATGACGCCATATGGCGTCCAAAAAAAGTGCCACCAGGCCGGATGACGCAATTTGCTGCTGTTTGTGCAGTTTCAATCTATTGTTGGAATATTGTTTATGTTACGCTTGACTGCACAAACACATTGTAGCGGTGCGCCTGGCTGCCAGAACCGCCGCGACACCCCGACGTCTCCCGTAAAAAAAACTTACTCAAGGGGTTAAAGTAAGCTTAATGACACTTCCAACCTTTCAAAACAAATGTTTTAATTTAAGACAAAGCAGCATTTATTTCGCACAATTGAAAAAAAATACCTACGTCACATGTGGTGTCACCGCAATTTTATAGCAATCAATTGAATTTGAAATTTGTACTGTTATGTAACACTTTTTGTCCCAACCTGGTGGAATGACCCAAAACCTGGATACGCTTCTGGTGGAGAGAAACAACTGCAGTAAAATGTCCTACTCAGGGACATAAGATGCATGATCATCTCGCTGGATTTGATCTGACACGTGGAAGACCTGTCTCCCAGTGATAATACTCCACCTGCAATGGCAGGGTTCCATACACTTACCGTTGTTTCTCCTTGCATCTCAAAAGGAATCACAAAAGTGAAGAAGTCCTTTGGTTTCATCAACTCATACACCGGATTGTCCTCTTGGTGATCAGGTCCTGGAAACAAACAAAAAGAACAACTCGTACCAATTTCACTTAAATAATCGGAAATTCCTAAAATTGGTGGCATGGGTGGCTTGTGCGTAAAGTGCTTGCCTCTCACCAATGTGGCCCGGGTTCGATTCCCGGCTCGGACCATACATGTATGTGAGTAGAGTTGTGCATTGGTTCTCTCCTGTGCCACGAGGGTTTTTCTCTGGGTCCTTCCGGCTTTCCTCCCTCCGGAAAAATCTAACACTTTCGATCTCTAGCTGTGCTCCGTGGTCATATATGGGTCGATGTGGCCGGCTGCCAGAAGCGCCTTTACGTGCCAGCGACTCGACCACGTTGTAGCCGCGTCCTTCGCAATTCAGCATCCCAGCTGCGAGTAAGGACGATTAGCTTCCCAAATTATTATTGGCTTTTCCGAAATTTTTCGGAAAAGCCTTTGTTTTTGTTCTGATTTTTTTTTTTCTTCTTCTTCTCCTTCTTGTTCTTCTATCAAAAATGCCATAGACAAAGCACACGTTTTATTCTCGCCGCCACTTTTGCCATTAAACAGACTTCAATCTTAATGAGAGTTTGCATAGACTTGGACCCTATACCGAAGTAGTGCCTATTACTCTGACGTCATGATGACGTCATCACGTGGCACGTGATGACGTCATCTCAAAAGTGCGTTTTTGAAGGGCCTATATCTAGAGAACCGTACGTCCGATTGAGCTCAAACTTGGTTTGTTGGTGGACCGGCTTGTGTTATAGATGAAAATCGACGTGACGTCATATTGACGTCATCATACGATTTTGCAGTAATTTTTAAAGTTTTGAACCCTTAAGCCATATCTCATCAACTGAACATGCTAATTTCGAAATTCTTTTGTAATAGGTTTGTTAGATCATAGATACTTACATATAAATGTGAAAAATGTATGACGTCATCATGACGTCATCATGACGTCATCAAAAATGTGCTTTTTTGAAACACATATAAGGGTAGGTCCGATCGTCACAAAAATTGGTGGGTAAGCAGATATTGTCACTAGCATGCAAAATCCGAAGTGACGTCATGATGACGTCATCGGCTGATTTTCTATGATTTCTTTAATGTTTCAAATTTCATTATACACTCAAAAACTTACACTGTCATTGATCAGATTGACTACAAACTCGATCCAGGCCAAGACCACGTTGCAAATGTTTGCTTCGACAAGTACAGTTGTGATGACGTCATCGTGGGTCACGTGACGTCATCTTAAAGGTGCACACTTTAAGGTCCTATATCTAGAGAACCGTACGTCCGATTGGGTGCAGTCTTAATGCTGATAGGCCAGGATTTGTTACAGATAAAAAAAATTGATGTGACGTCATGATGACGTCATGATGACGTCATCTAGAGGTCATTAAATTCAAGTCAAAATTTGGTATATTTAACAATCTCTTATGACAAAAACCTTCGGAAGTGTTATACACTGTATTTTTGTGTACCTAATTCCAAGTTCTTATGATCATAGCTCACTCCAGCGTCAAAATATACCCATTTCAATATTTAGCCCCCAAACAATATAACAAAGGAATTCTGGGAAGGCAGTGTAACCATGGGTGTCATGTTGCACGTTTCTACAATCCAACGTAAACGTGTGTGGAGTTGCGCTGTAAGAGCAAAGTCAGTGTAGAGTGTTTGTGGCCTGGCGGGGTGCGATACAAAGTGATACACGCAGCTCTGCAGTGCATGCAGCGTGTACCAATGGTGTAAGGTGGCTCAGAAGGGACATCGCAAATCGTGGGATATCAAAAATCCCATAGGCAATGCACGTTTCATTCTCGCCGGCGCTTTTGCCAGTAAACAGATCTTTCATCTTGATGAAAGTTTGCGTAGACTGAGACCCTGTGCTGAAATCGTGCATATTGCTCTGACGTCATGATGATGTCATCACGTGTCACATGACGTCATCTTAAAGGTGCATTTTTGAAGGGCCTATATTTAGAGAACCGTAGGTCTGATTAGATCAAACGTGGTAGGCTGGTAGGTGAGCATGTTATAGATGAAAATTGATGTGACGTCATGATGACGTCATCATACGATTTTATAGTATTGTTAAAGTTTTTGGACCTTAAAGCCATATATCATCAACAGAACATGCTAATTTAGAAATTCTTTTTGTAATAGGTTTGTTAGATCATACATGTACATAATTGTATATAAATGTGTGTTGTCATGAGGACGTCATCAAAAAATGTGCTTTTTTGAAACACGTATAAGGGTACATCCGATCGTCACGAAAATTGGTGGGTATACAGATATTGTCACAAGAATGCAAACTCCGAAGTGACGTCATGATGATGTCATTATGTGTCACGTGACGTCACCTTAAAGGTGCGTTTTTAAAAGGGGCCATATCTAGACAGTTGTTGGACCGATTAGGGTGAAACCTGGTATGTTAAAAGGCCGGTAATTGAATATGATTTTAACATGGTTACGTTCTTGAATCTGTAAGCCATATCCCGTCAACAGAACAAACTACTTTCGAAATTCTTTTTGAAATAAGTTTGTTAGGTCATAAATAATATGTAAAAAATAGAGGCGATTGATGTGGAACATCATAATGACGTTATTAAAGGCGAAATTTATAGACACATATAAATTGGTAGATCCGTCGGATTGTCACGAAACTTGGTGGGTAGTCGAATTTCTCATTAGTAGGCAATATTCTAAGTGACATTATAGCAAATAATATGGAAAAGCCCTATGTTCTGTTTAGGAAACAGACATATAGCTCTCGTTATTATTATTATTATTATTATTATAAAAGTGGAAACAAGTGAGTGCCTGAACCCACTGCTGAAGGCTGCAATTGAAATCTTTTATTATGAGGCATCAGTTTTGTTCGGGGGGGGGGGCAACATTTTTTCCTACATAAAGCAACTCAAACTGATTCTCCGTACCTGAAATTATCATCTAAAAACTCCGACCTTCATGAGCAGGATGACCCAGATATTGAACCCATGACCTTGATGTGATCTGGTTTGGGGATCAAGTGGCCACAAGGTCACAGATTCAACATCCGTTTTTTTTCCAGGTCAGAAACTTTGGTGATTAAATGTTTGAACAATTACTTGGATCAAAATCAGGGGTGAGATTTGAGGAAACGAAAAATCCACGAAACATTCGGAGGCATTTGACTTGTATGGCGTTGCTGAAAACTGCATTAGAAAAACTATTTTCTACCAAAATATACGGTTCAAAATTGCAAAAATACCGTAATTACAATGAAAAGAAGACTGTTCTGGGTTGCAGAGGTCCTTTTAGAATAATAACAATTTAAGGAAAAAAAGAATCTTCCGGAAATCTGGAAGACTTCTCACCAAAAATCCTGCAATCAGGAAAAGTCCGGAGAAATCACAGCAATGCAAAATACCAACACAGGTGAACTTTCGCCTAATTAATTGGTTTTAATTGTATATCTGTAAAGCACCTTGAGAGTCAAATTTGTTGGCCTGCAACTCTCCCCTTTACTTGACAGCTTTCCTCATCTCCTCTTGGTGGACTGTCAATGTTGTGCTATACAATTTACATGTACATGTGCATGTACATGCATAACGATTTTAGACTACAGTATATTGTTTGTCTGTTTGACTGTCTGTTGTGTGTGTTTCTAAGTCTGTTTGTGTATGTCTCTCTATCTGTTGTCGCTGTCATCCTGTTTGAATTTGTGCCATGTGTGTCTGGGTTTGTATATATGTCCATCTGCCTGTCCATTCGTATGTCTCATGTTTAATTGCCTGTTTGATATTTTTGTTTGTTTTTATTCAACCAGAATATGAGTCTTGTCTACTGTTGGTCCGTTCATTTGTCCTTTTGTTGTGTGTTTTTCCACTCTGTTGTTTAAGTCTTTTTAAGTATTTTTGTGTGGTCGTTTAAGTCTCTTTGTCGTGGTCGTCTCGCTGTTTCTTTTAAAGATTTCTTCTTTTAAAGATTTCTTATTGTGTAATTTTTGATGTGTTTTAATGCTTTTTGGTTTTTATTGTATTTTTGTGAAGCGCCTTCAGGGTAAATTTTTGACGGATTAGACGCTATGTAAGAATTAGTTATTATTACTTTATTATTATTATTGTTAATTCTTAAACTCATTAGAGAAAGAAAATCAATGGATCTAAATCTCTTCAAAAAAGTACTTTCTATGCTTTGAGAAATTTCTTCTCAACTTACAACTCACAACCCACGTGACACAGGGGACCAAATAAAATTGTGTTTATTTTCCGTCAAACAATCCACAAGGGAAACTGACTAGGTAAATTTGAATACATTTCAAAGAAAACTGGCAGGAGTGGGATTCGAACCTGCGACCTCCTTTTGAAAATGTATTCAAATTTACCTAGTCAGTTTCCCTTGTGGATTGTTTGACGAATTGTAAGTTAAAAAGTCGTATCCTCATTGAGCGATCCCCACAATGTCTCTTCCCAGGTTGTATCGTAAAATTGGGTGTGATCCCTGGCTATATGGCATTCTGGGTTTATGACTTCTAACTAGCGCCCACCCGAACAAAGATACTGACAATTTGGGAGACCGCCAACACAGGGCAAGATAGCTCAGTTGGTAGAGCGCCGGTACGGTATTCCGGAGGTCGCAGGTTCGAATCCCGCTCCTGCCAGTTTTCTTTGTTCAATTTGAAAATGTTTCTATTTTCATTATTATTGCTGCTAATATTCTCAACACGTACTCACCAATGCAGAGGGGCTGATCCCACACATTGGGATGCTCACTGAGTCCCAGCTGAGCCATGTGCTGTTGCATCATGGGATAGTGGGTGTGGTAAGGGGCAAGTATTATGGTGTCGTTCCCACTCAGCAGAAGGGGACAGGTTGGCGTCAGAAGATGAAGGGTGCAGAGGGTAGAACCACTAGCAATTTGAATAAAAGATAAAAGAGTGGTTTAATATCACTTCTAAATACCCGAGACAGTTCAACTGTTCCTATTGGTCGAGAGAAGGTCACGTGGGTGGTTTTAAAATGGCCGATAAAATACCAACAGGTTTAAACACTTTTTCTAGTGTCACATGAAATTGAGACTCCTATGAAATGGTACCTTTTATTGGCACGACCATACACTTTTCTAATTACACAAGCGGAATATTACCGATAAGTCCGTATTTACAGTCCATAAATTCACACTACACCAGCACCGCTGCGTTCTGCGCCACATCACGCCATGTCGCACACGCGCTTTACGTGCACATCAATTTCCATATAAGGAAATTTTTAGCACAACTCATCTGGATGCTGATAATGGACTCTTGCCTTCGGATCGGGTCATTATCAGCATCCAGGCCCCAAGGCGGTTTCAAACATACTTGTTTAAAACCGGCCCCGCACATATTTATTCCCTTATAAATATACTGGACAGCCTGATGCAATGAATACTAGCATCTCTCTGATACTGGTTGAAACCTTTTAACCTATCGACAAGCCCAATGACATATCAAAAGGAAGGTTTATCATCTTCATGCATTAACTGTTAAGGGCGCTTAAGTGTGGGTACTTACATCCGAGTGGCAAAGTCAAGCTTCACATGAGATTATGTTGAATGTACCCCAGTGTGTGCTAGCTCCTTAATTATTTTGGCATTTTCAGTACTTGTGTTCCTGAGCAAGACATGTTACCACTAATTGCTTCGCTCTATCCAGGAGTGTGGGAAGAGTTGTGTTTGAATAAGCCCTTTGCAGAAGGCAGAATTGATTCCATGCACATCGTGTTCCGCTCTCAGTGACAATGCAACAATTACTGTAAAGTGTGAAAATTCCTGCAGCACTTTCTGCAGCATGCACAAAGGATTGTGTTCCAGAAGATATACGTTTGCAAACATAACAAAAAATATATATATTAGGAAATACCTTACTTGACTGTAAGTACATGTAAATAACAGTCTCAAGCATCCTTTGAAATCACGGCACCTGGCGTGCTGTCATTTTTAAGTGTTGGAAAAAAAGTCACTTTTTCAAATATTGCCCTCAATTTACCAACTTTAGTATCAAAAGTCCACATTTTGTTTGCCAATGATTACACATCTGTGAATGGGTGCAAGCCAGCTATACTATTTCCTCTACCTGATAATTCCCTATCATCTTTTAGAGCAGTGTCAGGAATTAGACTACAAGAACAGCATTTAGTTCTCTTTGTTTCCCAGCATCTATGCACACAAAACTTTAAACGGGTCAGTGTTACAGTATTTGCTATAAAATACTAACCCCCAAATCCACTCATTTCTGAAAATTACAGCAAAAGCAAATTTTGTATACTACTGTAATTTTCGGAATATAGACCGCGGCTTATACGTTGATTCTCACGCTGAAAAATGACCCTGCGGCTTTTACTTCGGGCGGTTTATACGGCAACAGTTGAAGAATAAAATCAGTCACACAAGGTTCGAAATTCACGACGGCCACGGCGACCAGTGCCGTCGATGCCCTAAGGATTAGTTGCCGTGATGCCCCTTGTAAAAATGCACTATTCACGGCCAGTTGTGCTGTGCTCCATTAATACTTTGGCCGTTGTGCCCTTCTTGCCGAACCAAGCCCTGAAATTACTCAATTTGTTTGTACCAAACCGTTGCCGGATCCTACAAAACGGCGCTTTTCGATCGTGCTGGTAATTGCCCGTGCGCGTGATGAGCGATCGCGCTAGAGTCCGCACGGCACGTGCGCCCCATGTAAAAACCTTCACAAAACCTTGATTCCCCAAGCAGACTGGTTCCCGTCCGTGCATTATTTTTCTTCTTTCTCACTGGGGCGGGAACCAGTCACAGCCTAAAAACAAGCTCTGAATCCGCGGCTACCTTTAGCCAGGTAGCTCTTACTACAGTAACCCGAACCCCCCAAAGCCAGCTAAGCCATGTGTGCGGTTTAGCGATGGTCCAGAGGGAGTAGCGTTGCCTGTTCAACTTAAAACAACGAACTCCCATAGTGCAAACGATCGTGCATAGTGTGCATGTGTGCTGCGATGACTCGGACACGTGGAAACCGAAGCGTTTTCTGTTTGCGATTTATTCGACAATTATGCCTTGCATCGCTTAATTAATTAATTAAAACGTTCCAGACAAATTGAACTCGACAAGTCGGCTATTAAGTGCAAGAATGACATGAATCATGATAAAACTCATTTCTGCCCCACGGAACCAAACTCATTTTTACTGGGCGACTTGAAAAAGGAGATCGACAACGTTGACACTTTTTCCGCCAGCGATATAGCGCACCATGATTTCCCGAATGGCCCGTGCGGGGCGTGAATGCAACGTGGCCGGTGAAGATGGCGGCAACGCACGGTAAAACGCGGCATGCCCGGCACGGGCCGTGTTTCCTCCATGACTATACAACTTAAAAGTTCAGGCAGTGATGGAAATAAGAAAAAAAATGATTAGCAAATTATGCTAATCATATTGTCATTTGATAAGCAATGTGATAAAATTGACTAGCAAAAGAAAAACCACGACAAACTCAATGTTATTACTAATATGAATCATTTTTTTATTAATATTGATCGATGGGTGTGCTGAAGATATTAAAGCAACGTATTTAACAGTGCTACGCATTCCTTACTCATTAATTTCTAAGTGGTTAAGAAAACAAATACGCAAGCCGTAAGCTCAGTTTTCATTGTTTCTTGGCACCTTCCACATGTCTAAAAGTTTCGCTCACTGCCGTGAGAGACTAATTGTACAAATACACCAGTATGCAAGCAAGACCTTCATCTGGCCTTCGTGCCAATTTTGACATCACGAAGGCCAAAATGGCCTTGGCCCCCAGATTACGAATTTCAAACCCTGGGTGCCGTTTACGTTCGCTCTACTCATCACTTGTTGGAAATAAAGGAAACCAATCCAGAGGGACCGAATAGACTTGCAAATGTTCCATAAGTACCGTTCACACCTCACAAATCGTGTGGTGCGTCTGTTCGTTTTTGTCTGTTTTATTGTTGTGTAATCCATGTTGTTTATTATTTCACTGGTCAATTGGTGACTGTTGAGCTCAGATTAGTGGTTAAAGTTGTCATTGTCTTTGTAATTCCCCCCGCCCCATCAAAAAAAAAGAACTGCCGCGCGGCCCACCCAGCCAGGACGCTCATCCAGCCCGTCAAAATTGGTAATTTCGAGGACTTATGAAAGTTTATTGGGCTCCGTGCGCGTCGAATGAGGGCGCTGTCCACAGATACTCGTATACCACCAGTGGGATTGCTTTGTCTGTTTGCTGACTCTCGATAATTGCATTTTCAATAAGAATATCATAGCGGGAACCAGACACTTAAATTAAGTCAGGTAAGATGACGTCGATATTGAACCCAAACTCGCCTTTTCTTTCCGCCTATCTCGTTCTTGCGCTGCTTACACTTTAGGATTGCATGTGATTTCGATAGTGGAACCATTTTACATACGAGCGCTATGCAGCACGATGACTTTTGTGGTCGGTCGTCAGCGCCGCGGTGCGGTTTATACGCCGGTGTAGGCCTGTTCCGGGTATCCGGGTACCCGGATACCCGAATGCCGGCGTCAATATCCGGTTCCATTTTTCCGGTTCGGGTACCCGAAACTTACGGTGAAAAATTCAATGTAAGGTTTCATACCAAAAATAAATAAATAAATACAGAGAATTCGATCTATTTCAAACTCTGTTCCGACTCGAAAGACCCGAACCGTCCGGCGGTGTTTTGAAAACAATGCGTCAACAAAAATGCAGTGAATGGAAAGTATCAATAATGTGGTCGGCCAACGCTGTTTGTATCTTATCTATAGCTATCTTGTTGCTTATTATAGTCTGTCAATGGAAGTGAACTGCGGTTTACGCTGGGGCTAAACTAGCTCCGCGGTATGAGCGGGCGGGAGTAATATTGATCTTGAGAGAGTGAACGTTGCTCAGACACTGGGGCAGCGGGAATGGGAAGCGCTCTCCGTATTAGGCCTACGGGTATACGTTAAAACAAAAACAATAAAAGGCTTTGCTTGGAGGAGGCTTTGCTTGGAGTATTAAATTTGTTTTATGGTGTGTGATTATTTTGGTGTCCGACTACATGTACATGTACATGTGCCCTGTCAACTCGTACCCGAGTCAACTCGTACCCAGGTTAACTCGTACCCAGGCATGCCAGGTTAACTCGTACTCTGTGGATGATTTAATATTTAACCCCTTGCGTACGGAAGACGCCAAAATGGCGCAAAAAACAAAAAACAGTACCACTAGGCCGGATGACGCCATTTGCCGCTATTTGTGCAATTTCAATCCATTGTTGGATTATTGTGTATGTTACGCTTGACTGCACAAGCAAAGGCCGGCGCGACACCCCGGCGCCTCCTGTAAATAACCGTACTCGAGGTCTTTTTAAATATCTGAACCTTCTAAACGATATTTTTTATAGAGACTGGACGACAGGTAATGAGTAATGACTGCAGATGTGAAAACGTCTTCAATGGAGAATGTCTTATATAATAGGTCAAATTTAACATAACTAATGTTCAACTTCAAAGGTCCTGGTGTCCCTGAAATAATTGAAATCAGTAATAAACACAAAGCCAAGATCGTAACTTTGCCTTAATAAGGCGGTTACACTACATGACCCCCCATTTTTGTTCTTGTGCTGGATATTTTTCGCCGTCCCTGCGACAGAAGAACCGCCCCAGTATAAAATCGCTTTGGACAAGGCTTTACCTCTTTTTTTACCAAGAAGATAGTGGCACGCTCCGTGCAGTCGCCCAATCACAGGCTATTACGAACGTTGTGATATCTGGCCGGCGCCGAACAACCAATAAGTCCATATAAAGAGCCATAGTAGACCAATCACGCAGTTCAGTGAGTCCACCTCGCACACGTGCCGTCCAATCAGCACACAGCACTCGCTCCCCGGCCCCTGTGTGCAGTGCACGTGCGGCATGCAGTGCATGCATAGACTGGTTGCCGCATTTCCATAATGCCTTCTTTGGCACTTAGTGGGCGGCGCGGCGGGAACCAGTACAGCATTGCTGCATTGAGCATGACACGCGTGTTTTCATCACGGTGATAGGAAATCACGCACCGAAAGGAACTTGTAATCGCGAAGGGAACTTGTCAAAACAACGGAGGTTTCTTAAAAAAAATAGCGAATGTAAGTAGGCAAACAAATTACAAGCGTTTTTGACGGAAATATGTTATTGAGAGGCATTTTGTGAAGACGGAAAATACAACAGGATTATTTTTTTTATTGATTTTTTAATGTTTTTTGTTTACTTGCCGATACAAATTTTAGGGTCGCAGCCGTAAAATTAGAACGGGTAACCGGAAGCAAAACTATTTTTTGCGGGGGCCTTTTAGCGGCTGCACGGTGCACACAAGGACATTACAAACCTTGCTCTATGATTAGACAGTGTTTGTTTGTTTGTTTGTTTGTTTTTTTTTTGTTTTTTTTCAACGGTCCACTTCCGGGTACCCGAGAACCGAACCAGTGTGGCATTCGGGTATCCGGATCCAAAATTACCCGTGAACGCACAGCCCTACGCCGGTGCGGCTAATACGGCGACTTTAAATCTTAATTTGCAGATTTGTGCGTGCTGCGGCTTATACTCCACGCGGCCTATATTCTGAAAATTACGGTACATGTACCTTTAACCCTAACTCCCTACATAATTTTTCTTACTTGTAACCTGAATCCTCCAATATCCACTGATTCCAAAATCCTCCAATACGGTTTGTTACTGGGGACCACTGCCTGAATCCTACAAAATCCTCCAATGGGTTGTGGATAAACACCCCAGTAACCTCAATCCTCCGAAATCATCCAGCACCAGATTTGCCCTGATGTCCTGGATACTCTATTTTCCTCTAGAGGTAAAAATCCTCTCATCATGCGTTCAATCCTGCAAAATCCTCTGATGCTTCAACTTCCAAAGAATCTCAATCCTTTAAATTCCTCCATTTGGCAAAGAGGATTTTGAAGGATTTGGGAAGGTTAGAATTAATGCACATCAAACAATAGACCCAAGACGTAATGACGTAATGGCTTTGTTTACATGTGCGCTTTCCTATGGGAGCCAGATTGGCAGGCTTGCAGATCGGGACGCCAGACAATCGTCCCCAACTGGCTCCCATAGCAAAGCGCACATGTAAACAAAGCGTAGCGTCATTTTGTCTTGGGTCTATTGTCTACAGTAATCAGTCATCAGTAATCAGTAACCGTGGCGAGCAGTATTTCTCTATTGTGCACTAAACCCGACTGCTACATTGGGCAATTATGGGAGACTTTTTGCTGAAATTTGTTATGACAGAACTTGGTGTTTATGCTAATGCGTGTGTTGATGTCATGCCGGTGTGTGCTGTATTACAAAATATTGGGGTTTTTATCACAAGCTATCTCAGCATGCATTACAAAATCATTACACGTGCGCAAAAAATTCCCTGATCAATTATGTAATGCTGAGAGTACTGCCTACTTACCTAACGCTACATCTACGGGTTGCAGCTATGACTTTGGTATCTTCACATCCACTCAGGTGCACTGTGGTCTCCACTGCACCAAGCACAATGGTGGAATGACGGCATTTCTCTATGCTCACAAACCTGGTGGATTAATGAAAAATAGAAACACTTGTGAATAGCCAACAGAAACATGATCAGCTTCAAGGCATTTTCATATGGAAAAGGGTACGGGTCAATTTTCCAAATGGTTAAATTGTTTTAATCTTACAATTTTCAGAACTTTTGATGTCTAATCCCCCCAGTTTGCTGAATGATGTCTTTGATCTGATTTTCCGACTTGAAGCTCCAAATATTGGCTAAGAAACTAAGTGGGTGTGCTTACGCTTCTCTGGCAGTATAAATGTATGTTATCTTTTACGATATTACTTTCTATGTGGTACACAGGCACACTGTGAAGCCATTTTGTGAAAAACAATTCAACACTCTTACCTTAACTGCAACTATGATTCTTCAGCTTTTTGATAAAAGAACACAACTTATCATTTTTGGACAAAGTTATTCATCATATGCGGGCAAAATAAGGCACAAAGGTTGTTTTTAGAAAGGTTTGGAATCTTCCTCTTGTACTTTTTAGCAATGATAGTAGGTATTAATGAAGGCATGGTAACTTTTTATTGAATTCAAATTTTATGTGCACCGCTACACTGTAAAGCCATGTTGTGTGGAAGTTTGTAATGCTCTAGAAAGGTTTTTATAACTTCCCCTTGTACTTACTTGAGGGGTGACAGTAGGTAAATGAAGGCATGGTGGCATCTATGAACCTTGACCCGAGCATCTACAAGAGTTGAAGAGCTCTAAAACAGACCAAACATAAGGACAGCATCAACAACACAAGTTTCATTGAGTGGTGGGAAGCAATCAGCTTCCAATGTTATTTTGTTATGCAAGTTTGACCCAAACAAGGCTAAAAGCCACTCGATGTACAATGCTGTGAAAGGAAAAACAACAACTAGGTACAGCTAGAGTATATTGGTGGGAACAGGCAGAAAGCTGAGTTTCACGCTCAAACACCCTAACTGGAGGAACCAAGCATTTACTATGAAAATATCTGCAGAACAGACTAAAAGTAGCCACAGATCTCCAGGGAGAGAGTGATTGTAAGGATGAACCAAACTCTTCTCCAACCAAATTAACAATGCGCTTCTGTCAATCAATCTATATTTACTTTGGGGTGACAAGTAACTTTTATTCCAACGAACGGCCCTGTTTCACCAGACAAGTCTCCTACCACATGGCGAGGAACATGACAAATGAAATGCACATGGGAACAAGGATGGCAAAATATAATGGCAGACATACAAAAACTGCTCATCTCATAATTGACACACAGGCCTAATTATTTAAAACAAATAATCCGTCAAACAAACAAGGGAAACCGACTACGTAAATTGAAATAAATTTTCAAAGTAAACAAAGAAAACTGGCAAAGAGTGGGATTCGAACCTGCAACCTCCGGAATACCGTCCCGCGCTTGACCGACTGAGCTATCTTGCCCTATATTGCAAGAATCCTAAATCCCAAATTGTCAGTTTTCTTTGTTCGGAGGCGCTAGTCAGAAGTCATAAACCCAGAATGCCATATAGTCAGGTATCACACCCAATTTTTCAATACAACCTGGGAAGCGACATTGTGGGATTCACTCAATGAGGATACGACTTTTTAACTTATAATTCGTCAAACAAACCACAAGGGAAACTGATTAGGTAAATTTGAATATATTTTCAAAGTGAACAAAGAAAAATGGCAGGAGCGGGACTCGAACCTGCGACCTCCAGAATACCGTACCAGCGCTCTACCAACTGAGCTATCTTGCCCAAATAATCAACTGAACTGATCAGTTTCAGTATTAAGCCAGTCATCGAGGGTAACTGCAACAAATGCCTCTGTTGACTTCAGTAAGTTCCAGACTTGCTCAAGCTTTTAAAGTGGTGCCTTATTAGTAAAACAGGGAACCATCATGCACCGTCGGGCAAACTAACCTTGGACAGAGTCTGCTTACAAATCTGTGACAACACAACCAACTTGCATCTGCAGAAAGACAATGAAAAACTACAATAATGCTGTGTTGTTTTCATGAAAAAAAATACAACAAATACACAGTACGAAACATGACAATATCTCTGTAATATCTCTCCTGATGACAGTCGGAGCATACTGAACGAAATGTCAAGTACAAGTTTATACTGGAAGATCCTTTAAGAACCACACTTTCGAGTTAGTTATTTCACATGGTACATGTATATCCACAAAACATTTCTCTCTAGTTGGCTTAGTTACTCACTTCGGTGGTGCTTTCTGTGCATTGGTTGCCATGCGACCCCTCTTCACGGCCTCTCCATCACCACCTGGCAAGGTATAATTGATATATGATAAAATATATCTTGCTGGGTATAGAATCAACTGATCCATGAAGCCTCACCCATGGACACAGCTGGGCATACTATGCACATGCCACACGTCAATCACAATGCCATATTTTTGTCAGACCATAGTCGCGGCTGTGATTGGTCAATGGCAAGGGATGGGACTCATTGGATTGGTCTATTTTTGCACACCATGTTCTATTTTTAATTTGTATGGAAGTCGCCCAATACAGGGCTATCTAGGTAAAGGGCTACAACAGAGGTGGTGGGGTTGGCCACATTATAAATATTTAGTAGATACCAAAGAAATTAGCCCAATTTTCAGGCCTATAGACCCAGTAACACACCTTGTGTGGTTTTCACAAATTACCATTTTAGTTGTCCAAACTGGGTTTCCCAAGTCTTGTGGCCAGAATAAATTCCAAGTTTTTGTAAATACAGATTTTTGCATTGGTTTAGCCTGATGACAGGCTGACTAACATTACGACACTTTGTTTTGAATGGAACTGTGAATTAAGCATTTGCACCCTGCTTTTTCCCATTCACAGCAAATTTAGAAAATTTATTTCCAAATTCTATTCATGCTAAAACACTTTCCGAAAGAACACAATCAATTTTTAAAAGCATACATCGTATGTGCAAAGTAATTACAAATTTTCAATCCATTGAAGTCTCATGGATGCAGTGCATGTGATGGATTCTCATGTGTCCACCGTCTTGGCTGGTGCTGATCACACGGTCAACATGGCGGATTTCGACGACCTTTCTCCCAAACTTCCATCTATCACTTTCCTCTTTGAAGAAGCAAGTTTCTTGGGATCAGATCCCAGTTGGCCTTTGCCTTTCCTTTGCCTTTCCTAGAGGGAGTTTTTTCTGACACTGAGATTTTTGCGATAACAGCTTCCACAACATCAACATAAGCTAGTGGCTTTTGCGAATCCACGTGGTCCAAATGGACTTTTCCGTCCATTTCACAGTAACTTGTACAAGATTATGCACTTAGGCACTTTTACAAATAATGTGTCACTGGACTGTTACAGAATTTGCATGAAACGGTCTCCCAAATTTGTGAACCACTGCTTGTTTCTACTGGTAAGACAGTAAAGAAATTGTGATAATTCATACAGTTGAACGTAGCCTTTTGTAAGTCTTGCACAATCTTGCAGAATCATGTGAGTAATAGAAGTAAGTGAGCCAGAATTACACATTTTCATGGAAGACTTTATGACTTACATGTAAACAATAGCAAACACTGCAAATGAAATTGTTACTTGAAAGTTTCATTCGGTAGCAGAGCTGGTAAGGTAGAAAAAGAAGTGTACAGTTATAATACCTGCAGTAGGCCAGGAGAGTCTGTGCCCAGCTGAGATGCATGCAGCGACACCATATGGGTTGAGTACCAGACTAGTTCGGATCCAAGACTCAAACGTGCGGCATGTGAAGGCTAATGTGATCTGCATTCAGAAAAGATGAAAGTATACATTGACAAAATGGTTGGCTTTTTTTTATCTCGCTTCTTTGACATAAGTCACTAATTATTCCAGCATGCTTCCAGCCTCTGTAACCAGTTCAACTTAAAGTCATACACAACCAGGACAACGCACAGTGGCATAGCCAGGGATCTCTCCATAGGGGGAGAGTGGGGGAGGGGGGGGGGTCTGGATGTTACAGTGGGAGGGCGTCACAGTATCTTTTTTAATAATTCTATTATTTTCTGCATTTGCAAAATTTACTGTGGGGAACAACTGGGGTCGACGGTTGGGGAGGTCGATGGTCGGGGGGCTCGACGGTCGAGGGGGGGTCGACAGTCGAGGGGGGGTCGACAGTCAAGGTGGGGTCGACGGTCGAGGGTCGATGGTTGAGGTCGACGGGGAGGGTCAACTGGGGAGGGGGTGCCGCTCCCTCCTCCACACCCCCTCCACACCCACACCCCGCATTTGCGATTTCACCATGGACCTGAATCCCGAGCAGAAGCAGCACCGTGTCGAACATTCGGCGCAAACGGCCTGGACTGTGGCGGGCTGGCAATTGGGTGCTCCAACATGACAACGCGCCCGCTCACAGCGTGTTGAAAACACGCGAGTTTCTCGCCTGCAACAACACAATCATCGCTCCCCACCCCCCTATTCGCCGGATTTGGCTCCCTGCGACTTCTTTCTGTACCCGAAAATGAAGTTCAAGCTGAAGGGTCACCGTTTTGACACTGGAGGAGATCCAGCGAAAATCGCAAATGGTGCGTGGCAGGAGTGCTGGGAGCGGTGTATCGCTGCGCAAGGGAACTACTTTGAAGGGGACAGTGGCCAGATTTAAATCACATACGGTTTTTGCTTGTTATAGGCTCAGTTTGGAACTTTCTGATCGCACCTCGTATAATTCATGTACAACACAATGCGTGCGCATACCACCGGGCACATTTGGTTTAGATGTAAACAAGGGGTACATGGTCTGTAGAGTGTGAGATATTTGAAGAGTACCAATCCTCACTACACATTAACCAACCCCAAAAACAGACCAAATGTAGTGTTCTTGCTTTAACAGTTTTGTTCTGATGTAGGAACCTTGTCGCACCTTGGAGTAGCCACTCTTGAGCTGGATACCCTGGGTCTTGGCTAACTCATGGAGTGGCTTCACAGTCCTAAGATGTGGGAAGAAATATTTGAAGATATTGCCATAAATTGCAAAATACATGTTTAATACACTGTAGAATCCAACCACAGACTTTTATGGCTGGATTCTGTTCTTAGCAGGCTTCTCGTTTCAGTTTTGATGGAAATTGTTGGATTTAGCAGGATCATATGACTTCTAGTCTAGCGTTTGAGTACTCTACCCACTGAGCTATCCAGTCGAACACAGCTACCTCTCTGATAGTTGAATATCTTTGCTTAGCGTAAGCCTTAGCCAGAGGGATTCATCTCCAAAAAAATATATGAACAGCAAGTGGTTAAAGTGCTTAATAGCATAACTATACTAACTTATTTCCATCTGCAGAACCTTCCAATATGAAACTCATTGCTTGAACAGACTGCGGCGACATAAGAACATCAGTAGCTGAACCAGCATATGGATCTGCAATTATAACAAAAAAGTGGGTACCTTGTTTAGAATTTCTCTAGTCAAAGAATCTCATCATGACCCTCTACTAAAAGTAAGCCCATTGATGTGAGTCTGTAATTTGTCATATGAGTTATCTGTATAATCCAAGCGTACTTTCTAATTAACCCCTTGCCACCGGTTGACACATGTGCGGATTGAAAATCGCCACCAGGCCAGTTGACACATGTGTCATCTCTGCACTTTCAATCCATTATTGGGGTATTGTTGTAGGTTATGCTTGGCTGCACACCCGACCTGTAGCCGGCACCCCCCATGTAACACCCTGTGGCGAGGGGTTAAGTATTACTGTTTACTTCGGGAAGTTGCAGTGTGGAGATTACCGGTACTCAATGAGGATACTTTCAGTAGAAATCAACTCCGAAGAGAAATATTTTCACACATTGCAAAAAATGCATAGCCAAACACGTAATAAATACCCAGGTCATTTTATAGCATACACATGGTTGAAAGTCCAAAACAGTCACAAAGGCTCATTTCGCTGGATACAGTCAAAAATCTAAGTCTGAGATAAACTGCCCAAAAATTTCCAAAATTCAATTTCAAAGGGCTACGTATACGTTCAACTGTATGAATTATCAGAATGACAACACTTGTTTCCTTTACTGTCTTACCGGCTTCTACAAGCAGTGACAGCATGTCACTAAGATGTGTCTGCAGGAAGGTCATGTGGTTGTTCTCGTCTAAACTCTGAGGAGTAAAAGAGGAGTAAAAAATAGGAGTAAAACATTAGTCCAGCTAATTTTCTTGATTTGTATATCTCAGGTCTATCAGTTAGCAGTTTGTAGCAGTTCCTGTTCATTTATTTCTCCAGCACCATTACAATTTCACAAAAATAACAGGTTAAATCAGAGATGCTGAAGAGGGCCCATTAAAAAGCACTACTTGTAGGCAAGGGTCCCTTTAAACATATTAAGTTACTTCTGTGAACAAAGTACAAGACAAAAGTACATTGTATCCATAGTAAAAGTATCCACAGTTTAGTGTTCATGAATGGTTTTATATACACATTTAAATGGGATTTCTGCCCCTCCCAAAGTGGTATTGAGCACTGTATACATGTACGTGGTGCTTTCCATGAACCTTTTGGAAAAACTTCACAGGCTTACTCTGGCGCGACTCAAACCCATAACCTCCTGCTAACCGGTACTAGGGCGGATGTCTTAACCACTTCACAACACAGCTTTCTAGAGATGACTGGTCATTTAATTCTTCTGACATTGGTATTAATACAGTTGCAAACATTTGGAAGTGAAAAAGCAGTAAATTTGTATAAAAACAGTTTTTAGGACGAACATGAGATGCAAGAAATCCGTGTTTTTAAAAGTTTTTTTTTATGGTTATCACTCAACACGAGGCCAAAAAGCCAACTCAAGGTATGAGCTACAAAAGACAGAAATCACAGTGATAGATAGAAGGTACCTATATTCATATTTCATTTGAATTGTGAAATATTATAGGTGAAAGGGAAGCAGGTTACAGTTAAGGAGTTCTAAAGAGAGGCAATACGAGGGACAAAAATGTAAGAGCATCTCACAGTACTAACCTTTGGAACAACAGTGAAAGGATGTTTTAAGCATTTTAACAGTGATAAATTACCGCGAAATTTTTAAAACATGGCAATGATGTTTTATACTTCACAGTAAACCTGTGAACTTTGCACAGGCTCCTGGAAAGCACCGAGCACAGTGTTTAACCCCCTGTCGGGAAGTGAAAAATATCTCTTATTTTGGAAAAAACCTGAATAAGAATTCTAGTAGTAAAATTATACACACATTCATGTATATCACTACACTCGTGCCTGGGCCTAGATGGGCATACAAGCTTGTGATAGTCCCCTTTTAGCACAAAGTGGGGACTTTCTATCACTCAAGTACATTTACTGAAATACCTTTGAGTTGATGGTTCCGCCTCTGCTGTCTACGTCTGGGGATCGTGGCCGCATTGGCCATCTGCATGTTGGATGCAAGGCTCATATATATTCTTATTCGAGTACAAACATATTGCCTGAATCAATCAAGCAAGGCATCTGAATGTGTGGCTGCAACAACGATACTTTACAGTAGGCAATAAAGCCTCAAGGGCAGCCATGTTTTTATATGAATCTACAGAATTTTTTTAAAAACTATGACAATTTGCATACATCCACTTGTATTCCTATAAAGTGAAATAGACACACCAACCATTTTATAAGCTATAAAGTGCACATAGTACGCAAATGAAGCAATAATTGTTGCTTGATGCTACATGTATGTGTCGTTTGAAGCTTTGCATGGTGGAGCATGAAGTATGGAAATAGGTTCTTGGGGTACATCATGGGGAAAGGTCTTTTTCGAAAAGTGTGCTCTGCTTGTCTTCAGGAGACAAATGAAGCATGTTCTTGCAGGCAAATATTCTGATTTTTAAACACGGGTGGATCACACGTATCGCCTTCTTTTTTGTCACTGCATCGCATTTGCAACTTTTCAAATGAGAGCAATGTCACATTTTAAGCCTATTTTATAACTTGACCTCAAATGACCTTTGACTTCAGTATGCGACCTTTCACATCACCATCGTATGACGGTTAACTGTTAACACAATGCACCTATGACCCAAGTTCGATTGCAATTGGACTTCAACTTTTCAAATAAGACAAATTTTACATTTTCAGCCTTTTTACCACTTGACCTCCAATGACCTTTATGTGACGTGTGTCCTGTAACATCAACATCATATAAATTTGTCCATGTTGCACCCGAGGCTCAAGTTTGATTGCAATTAGACTTCAACTTTTCAAATGAGACCAATTTTACATCTTCAGCCCATTTTACAACTTGACCTCAGATGACCTTTGACCTTGGTATGTGACCTTTGACTTCATTAACATATGAAGGTTCTCATGTTACATGTATAACCCACATTTGGTTCCAATTGGACTTCAAATGAAACCAAATGAGAGCAAAAACTTAACCTAAAACTTTAACATACGGTCACACGGGCCACTGGTAAGTGCCCCCCAAAAAAACATTCGTTTAGGCGACACAACAAATATACACATGCGAGAGTAACAAGCAGCAATGCCATTTTAAGGTGACTGAAAATATTCTACAGTGTCACTGTGGTTCAAAAATCCTACACACTTTTTTAATGGAAACTATCTCAGAATTGGGGAATCATGGTCAATTGTTTTAACATATTCGTCAACTACAACGTCTTTGTTGTATATGGTGCAAATTGTGTTAAAAATAATGCTCAAATAAAGAAATGCCGTCAATATTTTAAAGAGTGGTCAATAACCAGTTTGTCCACACGCAAATCAATGGAATTTGGTAAACAAAATACATTTTAGCACTGCGTGCACAAACGCAAACTCTAATAAATTAGGCCTACATTGATCACAGTCATCCCCTCTGTCAATGAAAAAATAAGTGTTTACAGTGAACATCATTTGACACAATAGAACAGTTAAAGTGTTTGTTATGTTGTGCTTTTGTTTCTTCCAGGGTTAGTGAATACTTATTACTTCCATCCTGGGTGGACCTACGAGTATCGATCTTTGTAGCATGCATGACTTGTATCGACTTTCGTGTGGACAATCTGTCTTTTTGCTATTTTTCTTTAACGATGCCATATTTATTTCAGTTTTCTTTTTTAACGCAATTTTCACCACATACCACTAAGATGGTTAAAACAAATCAATTTGGCCATATTTCCCCAATTCCGAGAAATTTTCCTCTAAAAAAGCATGTAGGTTTTTTAAAACCCAAACAACATGCGCATAATTACTGCACCTAGGATAGCTTTATCAGTTGCCAAATGATGCACAAATCCAAGTCTTCTGGGAACTGTACATGTACATGTACCATAGTAACGCTTGTAGAGAATGTAAATCCTTGATGCCGATTGGTTAACAACAGTGTGATATAAGCCAATGAACAAGTCCAAAAATTGTTAGTGTTATGTATGGGATATTCAGTAACCCTCTTACAACAATTAGAAATTAGGAACAGTGTTTCTAATTCTAATGTTGGGCATCTGCAAGCAGAATACACACAAGAATTTACATGTTACTGGTCCTTGGAATGTTATGAAAACACAGTGTATAATGTATGGGGTCGCAAGGGGAACGTTTCTTGGGCTTACCCAAGTACTGACGCTTCCCTACCCTTATCCAATCACATACACATGTGTCAGTTTATATTACGGGAATAAATATCTGCTTGGCTGGTTTTAAAGGTTTGTTTAAAACCGCCTTGGGGCCAGGATGCTGAAACAGCACATATTTATTCCAATTCATAAAATACCTTTTTGTCTAATTCAGCAAAAACCAAAGAAAATTTTTAATTTACAATGATTTTATTCGTTTTTTTTACCTTGATTTCTAAAACACGCCTTTAGCTTTTTAATGGTTCGTGCCTCACACGAGTAGTGCTAAAAATGTCCCTATATGGAAATTGACGTGTGCGTGACATAATGGCGTGATGTGGTGCAGTTACGCAGCAGTGCCTGTGTAGTGTGAAATCATGGACTCTAAATACGGATGCAATGGCAGTATTGCGCTTGCGTAGTTGGGAGAGTGACTAGTCGTGCAAGTATTCAACCAATAAAAAGGAACCAGATTTCAAAGGAGTCTAAATTTTGTGTGACACCAGAAAAAGTGTTTAGAACCGGTTGGTGTTTTATCGGCCATTTAAAACCACCCACGTGACGGACTCTCTACCAATAAGAAAGGGTTAACTGTCATAGGTATTTATGAATTAACCATTAAAATCTTCAATGCTACAGAATTGATCTTCTTGAGAGAACAAACTTATCATTTGCTTGAGGAAAAGTCCTTAAGAAGAAACCACATACATGTACCCTCTATTCAGATCAAACACTTTGTTAATTTTCATTCATGTGGGGTCAACTATCAATTTTGCCTCAAATACAAAATAATATTATTTAGGCTTTAACCAGTTCGCACCGGGATTATTTTTGCCAAAAATTTTGGTTTTCAAAAAAATCAAAATATAGCAGCCAACTTCTAATATACAGCAAAACGCCACAAATACTGATTCGCAAGAGTCACTTCAACACTATTTCTTGCCGAAACCTCATATATTTCAATACTCCGGGTGCGCCCACCGGAGCATAAATTGTAGAACAACAGGCCGTGCACAGTGGCTAAGTTTAAGTTCAACACACGGTCTGCCTTCACAGACTTCTCGGACTTTGTGTGTGTGTACAAAACAAATGAGGGATTAGCGTGTTGAGATGTCATCCGGAGGTGAGTCAAGGCAAGCTTGACGTTTTAACCAGTCAGCCGTGCCCGTGTATAAAAACAACCAGTGCATGTTAACTCGGCCTCCGACGCGAACTGGTTAAGAAAGCTGCTTAGATTGTCAAGTACACTGTTAGAAATATTAGAAATACTAGAAATAGCCATTTGATTTAAGTTAGTATGCAAGGATACTCTTCACCAGCAACCAGTGATGAACGGAGTGAAATCTTGTGAACCTGCTGAAGGAACAAATAAATCAGGAACTCCAGAGTATCCACTGATGCCTGATTCTTGAGAAATTCTGCAATGTAACCACAAGGTAACAAATCCAAAGTGTGTAAATTATTTATCTCAAAAAAGCAGCAAAAAGTAAATGGCTCATGGCTCCACAAAATGAGCGGAAAGTCGCACTCAGTTTTTTTTCAAAGTGAACAAAGAAGCTGGCAGGAGCGGGATTCGAACCTGCAACCTCCGGAACACCGTACTGGCACTCTACTAACTGAGCTATCTTGCCCTATGTTGGCGGTCTCCCAAATTGTCAGTATCTTTGTTCGGGTTGGCGCTAGTCAGAAGTCAGAAGTCATTAACCAAGTTTTCTTTGTTCACTTTGAAAATTTGTTTTGAGTTAAAGGCAGAAACAACCTTTTTTTCACTGGAAAGTTGATTTTGAGATTTCAAGATACAATGTACATGTATTAACATCTGAAAAACTAAATCTATCATATAGAGGGTTCGTCAATATATAAAAATTACTCCATTATTCGATACTACTTTATATAACCGATAGCATTTTTTTATCATATTGAAATATCGTACAATCGATATTGAGGACTGGTATTGAAAGTGTGTCAGATCATCGTCAAAATAAACCTCTCATTGGTGGTCTTACTTGGTTTTAACACTTGCTGTAAAATAAATACCAGTACAACTTGGCGGCAAATTGTGCTTGTGACTGGGAACAAAAAAAATAATATATCGCGATATGCCAAGTGTTAAGATGTTACATTTTTTGTTTTGGTAATTATATATTAATGTTTATTTTAGTGGTATTTGTGTTATTAGGTTTTCGTGCAATAGATTTATAGAATACATTGCTAACATATTTTCAAACCAGTGGCGAGCGAGTGGGCGAGTAGTTCAAGTTATGCAAATTCAAATGAACAATTGTGAAACTTTGGGATGACTGAGTAGCTAGAATTTACAGCACGCGAGTGGCGTGACTAGAACGTTCGTCCCCGTATAAAGTAGTTCTAGTTAAGCAAATTCGAATGAACAATTGCGAAACTGTGGCGTGACTAGAACGTTCGTCCCCGTATAAAGTGGATGGAAGAATTTTTGGGCGTGCCTTTCATCCCTCACCATCGGACAGGAAAGGACCATGAGCTTTCACGATTGTGCCCACTGCCGGCTGTTTTTGGGGAGGTTTCCCTGGGGCACGCGCTTGGGGACCGAGACCGGGAGTCTGTCGTCTAATTGTTGTGAATGTTACCGAGCATGCCGAGCGGCTCGGCGATGTAGACGGCAGCTGTGGAGTGTTTGCACCGTTATAGTGCTGCCTGGTCCGGTCTGGCAACTTCGTCGGACATTGGGACTTGGATCCGAGTCACCGGATCCTGAAGTCAACCTGGTATGGGTGTCGTCTGGCGTGCGTGTTAAGCTCGTCGAGCACGGCGTGATGGCAGTGCTGTCTGCCTAACGGGAAAGACCCGATAGAGGAGCCCCCTCTCCTCCTGATAGTACTCATCATAACAACTCATCGTCACACACTCTCATCAAAACCGGAACAGAACTCTGGACTTTTGTTTACAATTCTTGCTGCTCACCCCACCACATGCATACCGGTAACAATTATTATTCTTACATCTGTATTTTGTAAATTTCTTTAATGCACTGTCTTTAAATATATTAAATATTATTAAGTATAATAATGTAAGAACTGGTTTTGCTTTATTTCTGTTCGCTTTGTTTGGTTCTTTTTCCGGGGAATAAAAAAGATTTATCGGGTGGAACTACTCCTTGGTTTGGGGATCATAACACAAGCGGCGACGTTTTGTGCTATTTGTTTCTTATCACCCCTATCAGTGTAAAACCTCAAAAGAACCCACCCCAACAGATGTTCGGGAGGTTCAAACTCCCATTGCTGAGATTGGTTATTAAAAATTTAACGTTTGAGCATAATAATTTTTAACTTTTTTCAAAGTGAACAAAGAAAACTGGCAGGAACGGGATTCAAACCTGCGACCTCTGGAACACCGCTATCTAGCTCTATGTTGGCGGTCTCCCAAATTGTCAGTGTCTTTGTTCAGGTGCGCTAGTCAGAAGTCATAAACCCATAATGCTGTACAACCTGGGAAGCAACATTGTGAGGATCACTCAATGAGGATACGACTTTCCTAACTTATAATTCGTCAAACAAAACACAAGGGAAAATGACGACGTAAATTTGAATCAACTTTCAAAGTGAACAAAGAAAACTGGCAGGAGGATTGACGTGTCCATTTCAGCTTCAGTCTAATTCTTCAGAATGAAAACTTGCACTTACAATGTGGTTTATGTTTGGAATGCAGACTAGGTTCGCAAGGCGTATTTGTGGTCTCGGCAGGTCTCCAGAGTAAACCAGAGATCTTGGCATCTGAGACCAAGAGTGAGACCGATACCGAGACATGCACATTCGCGACCAAGACCAACCCTCCCGAGAATGAGATTTTGTTAGGATGGGACCGAGACCAAGACCTCAAAAAATGGTTCTCAAGATGGATTCGAGACCAAGACCAGGTCTCGAGACCTACAACACTTACCAGATTACGAACAAGTCTACTTTCACAAGTACCTTTTTCTTGAGGTGTCTTGCATCCTTGAAGCTTCTCAGCCAACTTCAGCCTTGCCTCAGCTGGGTACTCACAGAGCAGGTCATAACCCTCAAAGAACCTACATCAATAGCATTTGAACAAAAAGTTGGTGGGTCTGGCAAGGATATATCACATAAGACTTGTGTCACATACTTATCTCATTTTTAACTTGACAAGGATGTACATGTAATAGGTTCTCCAATCAAGAAACAGTCCCTGTTAAGGATGTTATGTAAGTTGTTCATATTGCATTTGCAAATATTGGATCACCACACTTTTATTTCTTTGATACATGGCATTATAAAGGCACAACAAATGGAAACAAACTAAAAACATAGTTTGGATCTCATTATTTTAAATCCCAGGGCATACTGCAGGGCACAGTCTCGCGTGTCACATCGATATGTACAGTACATTAGGGTGTAGTGAATTTCAAAAAAGTTTGCAATTTAAGTTCTGAATAGGCTAAAATGATGTTCTGGCAATATTCAAGACCTACCACATAAAAACAAAAATAATCCGAAAAATGGACTGAAATTTCTATTAAAAAGTGTTGAGTCATTGTGAATCAGCATTACATGTATGTTGTTTTGAAGGTCTTCAGTTCGTTTAATTTCCAGCGGTGTTTTCTCTGGTTTTCCTTTTGTCTTTAACATAACGTAACAGTGGGTAACATTCGCAACCAGTTGTACCAATTAATGTTTTACATTTTCAAAGTGAACAAAGAAACTGGCAGGAGCGAGATTCGAACCTGCGACCTCCGGGTTACCGTACTGGCGCTCTACCAACTGAGCTATCTTGCCCTATGTTGGCGGTCTCCCAAATTGTCAGTATCTTTGTTCGGGTGGGCGCTAGTCAGAAGTCATAGACCCAGAATGCCGTATAGCCAGGGATCACACCCAATTTTACGATACAACCTGGGAAGCGACAATTAATATTTTAATTACTTTGAACAGAAGGAAACCATGCTGAAAACCAAGTGCAGCCAAAATCATCGCATATAGTACACACAAAAAGCACAGAGAAAGATATATTTGTGAGGAAGGGACAGGCATGGACCGCTCTTGACAGAATGAATAAAGTTCGGAAGTCGAAAATTAGCAGAGGTCCGAAAATGAGGCTATTCAAGTCTACAGTAGAGTCAGTGCTTCTATATGGATGTGAGTCTTGGACAATTACAACCAAGCTGGCGACAAGACTAGATGGCACTTATACCAGACTCCTCAGCGAGGCTCTAAACATCGTTGTTGATGCCAACCACAATGTCTCCAATGAAACTTTGTACGGCGACCTACCCTTCTTACGGATCTCATAAGGGGAGTCAGGTTGGCGCAGTGGTTACTGTCCCCGCCTTTCACCGCTGTGGCTCGGGTTCGATTCCTGCCCTGGTTCACATGTGGATTGGGTTTTCAGTCCCTACCTGATTCCGTGGGTTTTTTCCCAGAATATTCTTCTGGGGTTTTCCTCCCATCTCTAAAACTGTAAATTCTTCTCATTGTCTTTTCTCTACAGGTTTCTACAGGCTTTCGAGCTACAGTGCCTAGGGCACTTTTGAGGAATCCTTGGTTTCATTACCAGAAAGAAAATAATAATAAATAATAATAAGGTGGAATAGAATGAAACATTGCAACCGACGAAAGGATGAGATAGTTTCATAACTACTGTTCTGGGGCCATTTTCACGAAACTCTTCTTAACTTATGACTCATCTTAGGACTTAAGACGAGTTCCTGGTCTAAGATCGATCTTAGCTAAGACGGGTCGTAAGATCAATTTCACTAAACCCTTCTTAAGCAAGATGCATCCGAAATACAGATAAAAGAACCGCTAATTATTGGACGAGGTTGACCTTTCGCATGCCACGGCTGTATCATGTATAATTAGGCACTTTCACGCAACAGCCGTCGGATGTGTACGCGCTTGCAGTAAATTCAAGATGGTTGATTGGTGGTTGTTTTGGGTGGAAAATTTGTCTGCTAAAATCGTCTGCTAGCTCTAAAACACGTAAGTATACGTATCTAGTAAAAAAATTTCAATTTTGATTCCGTGCATTTTGTGCAGTTGTAAAAAAACGAAGCCATAGAGTAAAAAAAGAGTATTTTGAAAAGCAAATTACGACTAACGCCGAGTAACGTACATGAACGTACAAAAATGGAGCCGACGTGCAGTATGAGTAAAACTGATTGACGACAACGACAACGTCAATGAAAGTGGGGGAGGGCCAGTAATTGGTCTCACGAAGAAATGTCGCATCACACTCGACCTGCACATTTATGTATGATAGCCTTTTCTGTTAACATACAGAGGCTCGTCATCTCCGTATGGTGCTCCGTACAGTCGTACGTGGGTGCAGTCTATTGCACCAACTACCCCGGGAAAGCCTGCCATATCGAAGAACTCCTGCTTGGTCCTCATCGTGGCTTGAATTCCGACAGGAAAGCGTATGTGGCGATCTCACATCATGAAGGTCACCTCCAATGTTGTAGAAGGCACCGGTACCGAAGAACCGCAGGGTAGTGAGGAGCTTGACGTTTCATAGATTTTTATTTAATTTTTAATTTTGAAGAGAGCTTTTGAAAATTATACAAATTTGTCGAATGTTCCCCGAATAATATAACTTTGGCTCTAGTTCGACGTATACGTTCGAAATTTCATTAAAATGCACATACATGTAGACCATCCTACAAATTTCAAATATCTCCAAGCGAAATGACGGTTCCATGTTTCAAAAATTTGTTACTTATCATAAAGTATTACAGAAAATATTTGTTTCAAAGATAAAGTTTTTAATTTAAATCGGGGTAACAAGTTTGATAACATTTTTCGTGCAGAACATGGGTTTACCTTCTTTAAAATAACTGTGAGCTACATACACAAACGTGATAAGCCTACCCTTTTCCCCCGGACTTTTGGACCAATATCCCCCCTACCAATCCCCCCTACCAAGATAACAGTATGGGGATTCCAATGCGCTGGTCAAAATATATCACAAAATTCTATAGTTTTATAAAAATGTTTGTATAGATCAACTTATGTCATTCCGGAATCTGCAAATAATTCCATTTCGTGTTGTTGCAAACCCGATCCGATTAGCTGTGTTTTTGTTTTAACAGTTGAAAAATATATAAAAGGCCTAAATGTTCAGTGTAATAAAATAATAATAATAATAAAAAATAAAATAATGTATCGATGTTATTCTGGCTTTTTTGACTGCGATGTTAATGTGCCAAAAAAAAAATCGTTCAGAATCATTTACCTTTTAATTATTATTTGAGTATTTATTATACAGCCGTTGGCAGTTTTCTGTATGCATATTTATAGAGCTCTGTGGATCTGTTACGAACCAACTATATGGACCAGTCAACAGTCAACAGTATCTCAACAGTCCCGAGTTTGTTGGGGCAGTCTTGTAAATAGTCGAGGAGTTCCTCAACTATTGATAAGACTGACACAACAAATACTCGGGACTGTCCCAACTATAGTTGGCACCATCGCCATAGTTGGGGCGCAACAGATCTACAAGAAATCGTGTGCACCGTTTCATAAACGCTCCGTATGTAGTTGCCTATCTAAAAACAACCGCCCTTAATATTGTTTCATCGCCTAAGTATGAAAAAAAAATAATAATTCCCCTACTTGAATAATTTCTCCTTTATATAATATGCCAAAATTGATTCAGGCTTTTTATTCCCCAGCTATATTTGCATTTTTGCTTGTTCATTTTCTGTGCACTTTCTACAAAATTAGGCCTATACATGTATTCAAAGTGTAGTCATTGAATGCTGATTAATATTATACTCACCCGGGTTTTTAGGCTCCAATTTATCTGCAACCCTTTCTAGAACTTGGAATATTCCCTGCCTGGTGAACATATATCTCTTGAGGATTTCCTCGTCATTTAGATTATTTAGTGGATTTCTTCTATCTCGGAATATCCTCTCTCTCTTAATTGCCTGCCGAGCTTCGTAATAAGCGAGAAGCATAAGCGCCATTGTTGCTTTTCAGTAAATTGTACGTGTTTGCATAGATAAGACGACTTCAAGACCGATCTTAAGTTAAGACGAGTTCAGCCGCGTTGCTAAGGAAGTTAGGACGTGTTGAACGTGTCCTAACTTTGGTGAAATTGATCCTAGGACGAGTCGCGAGTTAAGACGAGTTACTCTTCCCAAGACACATCTTAGCATTTCGTGAAATCAGCCCCTGGTCACCTACTCATGGAAACAGATGAAGAGGTCGACTAGCCATGACGTATGTGGACCAGATGAAACAAGACAATGGACTGTGCAGCAGCAAGGAAATCCAGAGTGCAATGGACAACAGAGTCGACTAATAGTCTAACATTGATCGGGATCTGAAAATGACTCGATCAAAGTAAGTATTAAAGCACATACTTCATAAGTAAGCACCAAAGTCCTCTTTTGAGGGAAAG
Source organism: Hippasteria phrygiana (assembly GCA_037893225.1). Taxonomy (NCBI): domain Eukaryota; kingdom Metazoa; phylum Echinodermata; class Asteroidea; order Valvatida; family Goniasteridae; genus Hippasteria; species Hippasteria phrygiana. The sequence continues at coordinate 450,077 of JAZGUH010000331.1, forward strand.
TTTCCATCTGTGACCTCGATGCTAGTCTCAGTACATGTACAAAATGTATAATAAATCTATCCCATTGGTCCTCTCCGTACACTGCATGACTGGCCTCTGATACAGTATGGTACATTGTAGGTCTTGAATATTGCCAGAACATCGTTTTAGCCTATTCAGAACTAAAAATTCCAGATTATTTTTTAAAATTCACTACACCCTAATGCAGAGATGTAGTTGAGTCCATCACAAGTCCCTGCAAGTCCCTGCAAGTCCACCACAAGCCCTCCAGTCCAAATCCCAATCACAAGCTATTCAAATGAGCTTTGACAAAGGCATTCCTTTGTCATTGTTCATCCAGTTACTTGTGACCAGCTTTATAAAAGGACTTCTGACTGGGCTTGTGAAAGGACTTGCAGGGACTCGACTCCAACTCTGCCCTAATGTACATGTATGTACATGTATACTGAAACTCTCCAATATGAATATAAATTCAACAACATTCACAGGTGACCTGAAGTGACCTCATGGAATTGACAAGGCCGGGCCATGATTCCAAAACTGACAAGACAGAGTATGGTATACATTTACCCATACAATTATACCTGTTCCTTGTGAATATTGTTCTCTACCCACTACCCACTACCCACCCCCCCCCCCCCCCCACCCCCCCACCCATTGCCACAACAAACATTACTCATACTGTGCCCGAGGAACTAAAAACTTCTTATGAAATGAAGTACTTACATCCATGCCAGATCTTCAGAGATGTTGAGTTTGTTAATGGCTATGTGTCTCCATACAGGGTAGCTGAGATGAGGAAATCCTGACTTGCCTTTAGTCTTCGCATACACAGCTATCTTCTGTAAATACTAGAAAAAAATTATCATTTCTACAAAGTTATCCCAGCAGGAATGACAACTACCCTGCTGAATCCAACAAAATACAACAGGTACATTTGTATGAGCCTGCGAAATCTAACAAAAATGTTACTAGAAGTCTGCTTCCACCTCCTACATGTAAATATTACATAATCCAACTGGTATATTTAGCTGCTGCCCTGCTGAAATACAACAATATCCAACACACCATAGTTTGTGTTAACTGCTACTGTGTAAATCCAATAAATTACAACAGCTTTTTACCATTGTTGGATTTGGATGGATTTAGCAGGGTTAGGGTTAAAAAGGTTGAAGTTGTGACCTACTGTCCATAGTTTCTTTGTGTTAACAGTACATGTAGATATGTGACCATAGAAATATTTTTGGTTCCCCCTATTGCAAGCTCTGCACAAACTAGGACAGATTACATCAGCTGTCTTTTTTGAATGAAAAAAAAAACACTCACATGGACGGACAGTTTTGGATGTGGTGACACCTGGAGTGCACCGATGTGGAATGGATCAAACTTGAGCCACAAGCTACATGTAGCACTGGCGGCCATCTCGTCCCTCTCGATTCTAGGTACATGTACAAGGGCCTGTCATCTGTGGGATAAGCAGCATTGCATTAAAACTGTGAATCTGAAGGTGTAATATAATTGGGTCAGGTACATGTATGTCATGTGTTACTCAGCCTTGTGAAAAACACAGCTCACTGTAAATTACCGTGAGACTTAAACTAGAGCCTGGCATGAAATAACCTACATGTAATTGCCTATGTGTGTTATTGCATTATTTAACAGCATTATGCACATAACTCAATATTAACCCTAACTCCCCTATAAGCTCTCGCACTAGGCAGAGAACTAAACCTAACAAAAACCAACAGGTAGAGAGTGACATGCAGTGGCCTACATGTACTTGACTAACCTGCCAAACTCCAACCTAGGAAGAGTACTAAACCAGCCAAACTTCGACAGGCCAAAACTTTTGAATTTTGGAAGGTTTAGTACAATGTACATGCTCTATGTAAAGTTTGCTTTAATACTGGTCAGCAACAGTTCCAAACCTACATATTTACATGTAACATATCCAACAATGTGTTGCAATGAAAAATCATCTCAGCGGACATGTGTACATGTACATGCAAAGAGAGGGCAAAGTATCTCCCCCCCCCCCATATACATGTACATGTACCAACAGTTGCTACATGTATGTATTACATTTGAAGCCAGATATGGGACAGAGGGATCCCCCTTTTGTGTTGGTCATTGTGTTCCCAGAATCTCAAGAATTCCTTTCAGATATCGGGGGGGGGGGGGGGGGGGGGGGGGGGGGGGGGGGGGGATGAAACAATAGTCTGGAGTGTGTAAATGGTATAGGGACAAGAGGGGGTACCCCTTGGTCCCATATCTTACTGGGTATAATGTACATGTATTAGGTTATCAAGGATAACATTGTGTTCAGAACAGCACAAAACTGACCAGCAACTCTCCCAGTGCCCAGCCGTGAATTCACCCACTTGCTGGGGTACAGTACATTTTGTGTTTATAAACACTGCCCATGTACTGCACTGTACCCAAGCAAATATCCCAACAATGTAAATTTTGTACAGTGTACATGTACACATAATGCAGTATACCAAGACTGCATGACCTGCAACTCTGCCAGTGCCCGACTGTGAATTCACCCACCAAACAACCTGCCCATGTACCCCAGCAAAGTCTCTCACCCTCATGTACCAAATCAAACATAATTCAACAAGGCCACCCTGGGCCTTAGGTACAACTGTACTAAACCTAACAAAACTCAACACCCACATTGAACTCCTATGGTACTACCGGTAAATCAAACAAAATTCAACACATGCTGCTGTTAGAGTTTGTAAGGCTTGGGATAGTTAGGGTTAATATTTGCTTCAGAAGAGGTACCCAGTACTCATACTCAAGTACCAGTTTAAAGGTACATTGTGTACAATACATTGAAAGTCAACATTTGCACGATAGACCATATCGCAAATACCGCCTGGTTAGTGGTTGAGACGTCACAATGGTCACAAGGGATTGTGGGAAGGAAATGGGAGCGATGGGTCCGAGTTGGTCCGTGGGTCCGAGTTGGTCCGTGGGTCCGAGTTGGTCCGTGGGTCCGAGTTGGTCCGTGGGTCCGAGTTGGTCCGTGTTGGTCCGTGGGTCCGAGTTGGTCCGTGGGTCCGAGTTGGTCCGTGGGTCCGAGTTGGTCCGTGGGTCCGAGTTGGTCCGTGGGTCCGAGTTGGTCCGTGGGTCCGAGTTGGTCCGAGTTGGTCCGTGGGTCCGAGTTGGTCGTGGGTCCGAGTTGGTTTGGGTCCGAGTTGACTCGTGCATGCTGGGATACCAAACACTAAACAGCCGCTGTATCGCTTCACGAATACTGTACGGAACCTTTCATCAGGCCTAACGTCGTTAGGGCTAGGCCCTAATGTAGAAAATCCGTAGCTTTCTTCCGGTAGGGTGGGACGCTGTATTACCGCGGTACTTATCAGGGTGATATCACGTTTCCCGATCGGAATAGAGATTGCTCACTAACCTTCCCGAATTGTCCTGTCTTTTGTGTTGTATAACTCTTGCTTTTTTTAAACTGACATAAAAAATCCGACGGTGGTTTGGTTTATTCACATGCGATGCCTGTGAAAATAGACATGCTCTTCATTGCTCGGCGGAGTACAGACTCTGTATTATCGCGGTATGTGGGCAGTGCTTTTTACAATGATTTCAACTTTTTTATTCATGGTTAATGTTTGACCAAAACATCCCCTGAATAAAGTCTGATATTTTCCCTGTAAAGTTCAAGTTGATTAAAGACGATTAGGCCCTGCAAGATGATTTCTTAACACCCTGTCCCCCCTCGAAGGCGACAAAATTCACTGAGACAAGTCTACTGATTGACGATTGGGGGCGCCATTCACTTTACACGGTGCGTCGTTTTATTTGTTTTACCGCACTGTCCTTATTTTGATCCCGTAAATGTTTCTACGATTTCGCGGTGGAAATATCGTCCTTCGGCGTCATTTTGCATTTGCAGCTGTAGAATGGGAACCAGACAATGGAACTTCCATGGACAGAGCACCATTAAAGATTCATGTTAAAATATAGACGGTACCTTTTAGCTACTCCTAGAACTATATGAGGTTCCTGACATGAACCTCATAGGAAGACGCCGATTTTTCCCATAGGCTAGTACAGCAAGAATAAGAACGTCATTTCCATGCAACACGTTTCTACATTTTTCGCCGTGAATTACTTCATGGCTGCCCCCCAAAAAAATAATATGCCGCATTTACATCCTCACCTTGGTTGCGCCAAGTCAATTTTCGCCTGAAACGGGTCCAATTTGCGGGAAATTTTTTTTTTAAAATGCAGTCGTTCCGAAGCGATCACACACGCACACCATCGATTAAGCCGCACACACGAAGCTCCTGTAAGATATCCCAGCATGCATCCAGCCGGGTAATGTGCGGGGGGGCCGTGGGTCGGTCAAGTCATGATTATTCATCGGAAATTCGAAGCGCGGTACGGTACGGCAGTTGCCTGCCGCGCGCGCCGTACCGCGCTTCGAATTTCCGATGAATAATCATGACTTGACCGACCCACGGCCCCCCCGCACATTACCCGGCTGGATGCATGCTGGGATATCTTACAGGAGCTTCGTGTGTGCGGCTTAATCGATGGTGTGCGTGTGTGATCGCTTCGGAACGACTGCATTTTTTTTTTAAAATTTCCCGCAAATTGGACCCGTTTCAGGCGAAAATTGACTTGGCGCAACCAAGGTGAGGATGTAAATGCGGCATATTATTTTTTTGGGGGGCAGCCATGAAGTAATTCACGGCGAAAAATGTAGAAACGTGTTGCATGGAAATGACGTTCTTATTCTTGCTGTACTAGCCTATGGGAAAAATCGGCGTCTTCCTATGACTATGACTATGAGGTTCATGTCAGGAACCTCATAGTTCTAGGACTAGGAGTACCTTTTAGCAGACACGGTGAGGCAAAATGTACAACTACAAGTTTTGGAAAACGTGAATATTTATTACAAATCGTTAAAAGTCCCGACACAACATTTTTTAATCGTCATTTTTTTACACAAATCAGCAGAAAGTCCTTAATGCTTGATGAATTGGATATAAAATTGCCAGTCGAAGGAGTTTTGGCAACGGAAAAAAAAGGAATTTCCGATGCCGCGATAATAGAGTTGCCGCGATAATAGGGAGTCTGACTATATATGCGACACACATTGTACACCTGTACAACTGTATTAATGCGCATTTTTGTTTTTAAAGGGATTCAAAGACGGTCTTACCATGCTTATAAGTTATAGACGTAGACATGACAGAATTTCGTCAGCTGCCATCTTGAATTTATTTTCAACTCACGCGCGTTTAGAGATATATACAGAGACGGACGTATGAAGCTCAATTGCACCAGGCCGCCGGCTCAAGGTAGCCGAGGATTCGGCCTGATTTCTGACCGCGTATTCGGCCGCGGATTCATCCGCGTATTCAGCAAGAGTCGAAAAATCTATAACGCATGCGGCAAAAGGTGATATATTTTCAAGAAAGTTTACTTCGCTTATTTAACGAATTTTTCATAAAAAACGAAAAATAACAATACTTTTTCATAACATATTAATTGCATGGTTGTGGTTAATAGGTAGTCTGGTTCCCTGACCTGAGATTCCCTGACCTGAGATTCCCTGACGTCTAAATCTTTCATCAGAAATAGGCTGCATCCGAAACTCTTGTCTAGGGCTATTGTCTAGGTGTGCGCCATTACAACTACGTGAAGAAATGCTGACAATAGCCGTAGCCGTAGCTCTGGGAGCCCGTTTCGGACACGGCCTATACTACAGACTATTTTGGTCTGGGAACCAGACTAGTTAATAGGCAGTTAGTCTTCATATCAGTCGTTTTTAAGCATTGCGTTTGACTTCTATTTATTTATTTATTTATTTATTTATTTATTTATTTATCCCGTGTGCGATTCGAGCTCCTGAGTAAGTGCCTTTTTCTAGCTTTATGACCTGTTATGGTCCTTGTCTTTATTATTGTATTGTATTGTATTATATTGTATATAGATTCACCTAGACCAAGCTCACCGTGTATATTTGCTGTATTTTCCTGTATTTTTATTCCTGTTTCCTTGCGTTTTTTGGTTTGGTTCTTTGCCGGGCTGGCCACCATGGCCAGTCAAGCAGGACCATCGGGCGTGGGTCAGCCACGCACGCCCGTGGCTGACCCCAAGTCCATTGTTCCTGGTGACGAACCGTTCGCGGGCGTCACCAGGAACAATGGAATCGTTTTCAGAGCCCAAGACAATGTTCCCATTGAGAAATACCTCCACTCCTTTCACGAATGTATGCCCGATAAAGAAGTAATTTCAGCTAGTCGTATTTCCAATAACCGTATTGCTGTGTACATGGGTTCCAGGGAAGACGTTGCCGACGCCATTGCCCAAGGGCTGACCCACGGCGACTCTTTCCTGGAACTCATGCCACTCGTTCATCCCACAACCAAACTCACCCTTAGTAATGTGTATCCTGAAATCCCCAATGCCTTGTTAGTTCATAATATATCCAGTTTCTGTAAAGTAGTGTCTAACATCCGGCCCATACCTCTTGGTTTCAAGAACAAGCAACTGTCCCACATAATGTCATTCCGTCGCCAGGTCCAAGTCCTCCTCAAACCTAATATCACCCTTCCTGACCATATCAACTTCACCCATTCCGGCATTAACTATCGAGTCTTCCTATCGACGGAGTCCATTCGCTGTTTCAACTGCGGAGAATCCGGACACCAGCCGCTCCTGCAAAAAAACCCACAAAGACGACACAGACAATGTAAACACCCTTAACCCCCCTCCCGTCTTCGTCCACCAGAAGTCCGACCCTAGACACCCCCCGAAACGATCCTGGTCCTACAGCAACCCTGCCACTTCCCGTCCTGGTCCCTCCGGTGGCCCCCCTCCGGTGCCGAAGCCCCGTGCTTCGGTGACCGGGGGCCCCTCGGCGTCGGGTCCCGCCCCTGATGGGCCTGCGGGCCAGACCGGCGGCTCGGCTGCGGTTTCGACCGCGCCGGGCGCCGGTGGCTCCGCGGGCCCTGCGGGGTCGGGGTCCGGTGCTGGGGCCGCCGCCGGTGGGTCGCCAGGCAGTCCCTCCGGTGACCCCCAGATGGATACCTCCAGTTTCATCTGGGGCACCCCGCCCGCCATCGGCAGACTCTTCTCCGATGTTGTCCTCACCAAACGTAAACTCTCCCCTCCCAAATCCACAGATGACAGTCTCCACCTCGTCCCACTGAAGTCCCCTCAACCCCAGCGAAAACTCCAAAAGAAAGCCGAGTCCCCTACTACCCCGACTCTTTCTCAGGTTCTGGATGCCTGTACCCCCTCGATCCTCACTCCCGATAACCCTACTCCCACCCCTATGCCCGTGTCCTCCCCCGCCTCCACCTCTGCCTCTCCTACACCCACCCCCACCCCTGCCTCCACCCCTGCCCCTGCCCCCACCCCCACCCCTGCCCCGACCCCCACCCCTGCCCCGACTCCTGCTCCACTCCTCCGCCCCCTCATCTTCCCCCGCCACCCCGGCCTCCACAGTTGATTCAGCCGATACGGACTCCTCGATCTTGGAAGACAGCAGCCAAACTGAAACACAATTTCCCAGCTTCCCCGGCCCTCTCAATACTACACAACTTGTGAAATTCCTGGCGGCGGTAAAGTCTAAAAGAAACCCCAAAACAATCGCTAGAAAATTCACCAAAGATACCCCTGGCCTCATCTCCCAACTTAAACCCCTGTGCAACAGTCCCCTGGTGCAATACACCACGCAGCACAGGATTCGCTCACTGATTAATTAAGAAACTTGACGCTGAGACCTAGTATGTTCTGTCCGTACACAATTGTATTCTGCTGATGACGCTGTCACTGATTACCCTTAACACTGGAGGTTGTTCAAGTGTTACAAACAATCTAGCTTTTCAACGTTTCTTTTGTAACCTCTCGCCCCAACACGACCTTATTCTTTTACAGGAAACTTACACCCTCACTGAAAATTGTCCCTGCTGGATGGAATAATTGGCCAAATTACATACCCGTTTGTGCTTCCGGAACCACACCTGGCTCGGGAGTCACCATCTTAATCCAAACAATCTTGACCTCTTGACCTCCAGTTATCGGCGCTGGCCACCTTCTTTTTGTCCAAATTAAACACCATAATACCATATATAATGTTTATAATATACTTGTTCCTCAAACCAATAATACTGCTCTGCAGATTCTTGACAGCCTTCGCTCCCATTGTGGCCAGCACAGTGACGGCGCCATTATCGTTGGAGGTGACTTTAATTGTACTCTTAATCCCTCTATGGACCGCGTCGATGGCGATAGGCTGACCGAGCATCGTCCCCGAATCTCAGCAGCTCTAAAAAATATCATCAATGATTTTGGTCTGTGTGATGTCTGGCGCAGACTGAACCCCAACGATAAAATATTCACCTGGATGAGGAAAAACCCATTTGCTTCCGATAACATTTCCCGAGTCCGACTAGATCGTTTTTACGCCCCTCCAGAACTTTCTTCCATTATTCGGTCTTGCCAAGTCATCCCCTGCTCTCTTTCTGATCATTCAGCAGACCAACTTTGTATCAGTCCCCCGTCCCCTCAACATAAAGGCAGTGCTTACTGGCATTTTAATAACACTCTTTTAGACGATCGAAATTACCGCGAAATTATACATCTCTTCTGGTCCAACTGGCAAAAAGAAAAACATAGCTTTGGAAACATCTGTAAGTGGTGGGATCTTGGCAAGGCCCAAATAAAAAAACTCACCCAAAACTACAGCTCCAAAATAGCCAAAGAAAAACGCGCTACTTTCCAAAAAATAAACTCCCAAATTGCAGATCTCCAGTCTGCACCAGACATCACCCCGGCCACCCAACGGGCCCTGGAGGAGCAGCGTAACGAACTCAACCTGCTCCTCCGAAATCAAGCCCGGGGCGCCCTCGTCCGATCACGTTTTCAGCACGTCAATGAAGTCGATACCAGTTCCTCCTATTTCTTCCATCTTGAAAAATCCCATTCCCAATCTAAAACCCTGTCCAGTGTCCGTCTTTCTGATGGAACTGTCACTGAAAACCCCGATAAAATCAAAGCCCACTGCCGAAACTTCTACAAAACCCTTTATAGTCACACCCCAACTGACGAGGGCGCCCTACAGTCCTTATTACATGATTTACCTATCCTTGACCCCCTGGACGCCGAGGATCTCGATGCTCCTCTGCGTCCAGAGGAGTTAGATGCTGCTGTTAAACAGCTAAATAGAAACAAAACTCAAGGTTACGATGGTCTGACGTCTGAATTCTATATTTGTTTCTGGCCTCTGCTCAAAAATCATTTTTTCGAATTTATATATTTTGCTGGCACTACCGATCAACTTCCCCTCTCCTTTCATAAAGCTGTTGTTACTCTTATCCCCAAAAAGGGAGACCTCCTCAAAATATAGCCAATTGGCGCCCCATCTCCCTTCTCAATACTGATTATAAAATGTTCACTAAAGTTCTTGCTAATCGTTTAAAACAGTACATAGGTAACGTCATTCATTGTGACCAGAGTTATTGCGTCCCCGGACGCACAATATATGACAATTTAAATCTTATTCGTGATGTTTTGTTTTATTGTAATGTTAATAACCTACCTCTAGCCGTGGTCAACCTTGATCAGAGGAAAGCTTTTGACAATGTTGACCACGGCTATCTCTTTACTACAATGAGAGCCATGGGATTCGGGGACCGTTTCTTATCCTATCTTGACCTTTTGTACAGTGGCGCCGAGAGCCACATCAGTGCGGTTCTTTGACTGCCCCCTTCTCTTTCCAGAAAGGCATCCGCCAGGGCTGTCCGCTCTCGGGGCTGCTGTACACCATTGCAATTGAACCCTTCCTACACGCACTTAGAAAACAACTTCATGGACAAAGCGTCTTACTCCCAAATACGCAAAATTACTGCTCGGTTTCAGCCTATGCCGACGACGTTTCCATCTTTGTCACCTCCAATGCAGGATTTCAAACCATCCAAAATGTGTACAGACTGTATAGCGAATCCTCTGCTGCTTCCCTAAATTATGAGAAATCTCAAGGTTTATGGGCCGGATTATGGACCGGACGAGTCGACAAGCCGCTAAATTTCCAATGGAACAATCAAGGCCTCCGTTTCCTTGGAGTTCACCTGGGAAACCACAACAATTACACCAAACAAAACTGGGATAACTGTAAAGAAAAACTATCAAAAACTCTCTCCCGATGGAAATTTCTATCTTCCACCCTCTCTCTCAAAGGCAAAGTGTTGGTGGCCAATCAGTTGGCCGCCACTAAAGTCTTTCATTCCGTAGCCGTCCTCACCCCTCCTGACAATATCCTAGGTGAACTCCAAAAGCTGCTTGTCGACTTCGTCTGGTCCTATAAACGTCACTTACTTAGAAAACATGTACTTTTTCAACCCTGTAACGACGGTGGGCTTGGTCTAGCTTGTCTCCAGGCACGCAGCCTCACCTTCAAATTCACCCTCCTCCGACGCTTTCTCCAGCTTAAATCCCACCCCTGTTTCTCTCTCATGGACCATAACCTTAGACTTTACAAACGCCTTAATCTCGGCCACCAACTATTTTTCACTGTTCTTGACCCCAATTTTTTCACCAGCGTCCCCTGTTTTTACGGTGAGGTATTGCGTGCCTGGATGGCGAGCGGAGCTCGAATCGAGGCACCTCCGGACTCCCTCAACCACATCCTAAACCTCCCCCTCCTCTACCCCCCACTTGTCGAGAATTTCCCGGGCGGTGCGGCCTTCTGTGCCCGGCTCTGGACGGGCGGCGTCAGACTCGTTTGTCACCTCTTCGCTCCCGACTCCTCCACGTGGCTTCCTGCTGAAGATCTCCCTCTCTTGTCTCAGACCCTCCGTCCTCCGTCCCTCCGTCTTCTCCGTCAACACCTCTCTCGCTTGCAACGATCCATCTCGTCATCTTTTCCTGCACTTTTCAACGACACCGGTTTTCTTCACGCTCCTGCTTCTCTCCGTGACGTCTCTTCCAGCCCTATTTCGCCCGGCCGCATCCTTGTCGAAAAGGACAAGGACATTTGTAACCTGTCTACTAAAGCAATCAACAACATCTTCAACTATCGCCTCAACCCTGACCTTCGACCTATCCTCACGCCGTGGCACGGTTTAGGCTGGTTCCCGCCGTCACTGCACGTCCCCTAGAGAGTCATCTACGAACCTCCCGCCTCCAAGAAAGAAGGGGACGTGCAATACAAACTGTTACACAACGTTCTTCCTTCGTTTACAGTCCTCCGTCACTTCAACCCCAGCATTCCTTTAAACTGCGGATGGTGCGGCGAGAGATCGTACCATCACTCACCTGTTCGTCGCCTGCCGTTCAATCCAGCCTGCCCTCAACTTGCTTCACAGTCTTCTCAGCCGTCTTCTTCCCGCCTTTCATCTCGACTTTGATGTATACTGGACTCTGATACCGCACGCCCGGGGTCGGAACCGGGAGACCGTCCGCCTGGGAAATTTCCTGATCATTAGTCTTAAAAATATCATTTATTGGCTCTATCGTACGTGTAATTTCATTGACCCCCTCCTTATCTGGAGCTATCGTTTGAAAAACAAAATTCTTTTAGATTTCCACTATTATCGCCTCACTGACACCATTCCCCTCTTTCTCGACAAGTGGTCCATTAATAATGTTCTGTTTACTTATAATAACGATAAATTAACTTGGTTGTTGTAATATAATTATGAATGAAATATAATGTAATATATGATTTAATATAATGTATTTATAATGATATAATATTATTTTTTCTCGCATCCCTCCCACCCCTTCCCTCCGCGGGTCACCAACGGTGTCGGTAGCCTTACGCACCAAGGCGGGGCGCGGTGAGTTTTTCTCACCGCCGGCACCGGTGACCCGCCTCCCCAGGACCACCGGTAGCGGGTCCTAGTTTTTACCCGCACTGAGCCTGACGGTTCCCCCTCCCCTCCCCGCCCTCCCCAACCCCTTATTTAATGATACTACTCATATTAATTTTGTCTATCACAAATAACGAGTTTTGTCTGTAATTGTTGTTATACTAAGTAACGCGCCTTATCTGTATTATTTACCGAGTTTTTTCTGTAATTGTTGTCTTTGTTGTCACAATCCATAGCACTTTGCTTACTACTGTTATTTTGCTCATTACTATCGTTTTATTTTGTATATACTTGTATATATTGAGAATCAAGGATTAAATAAAGTTCCTCCTTCAAAAGTAAAAAAAGTATTTATTTATTTATTTATTTATTTATTTATGTATTTATTTAAAGCTTTGACACAAGGTCACGGGTCGTGGAAAAGGTTAAAAACCCATAATGAGATCCACTACCTCGATTAAGTATTACATATAAAAATTTAGTAAAAACATTAAAAGTATACAAAAGTAATATGTCAAAACGAATCAAAAGCATATATAAACTACCAAGTAAATATAATTTATAAAGATAACAGAACAAAACAAACAAAATAGTAGTTGGAACAAAAAGACAAGTCTTGACACAAAATAAGATAGAAAGGTGCAGAAATTAGAAATTGGTGCGGTTTTAAATATAAATTAAATTAGAATTAAAAGAATAACATTTTTAATACAATTTAATATAAAATTTAACATGGACAACAATTTAAATTACAGCGGCAAATAAAATAAATGAAGTTAAAATGTAAAATAAGTTTGTAAGAAGAGCACTGTGTACTATGTCAAAAACGATACAATAAAAGAATCATGGGGATAATCTAATTTTAAAAATAATCAGGGAAGCACTTTGAACAACATCACCTGGAGTGTCATTCCAGTCATTTGCGGTACGCACAAAATATGAATTCTTAAAGTAGTCGGTTTTAGGAAAGGGAACGACTTTTAAGGCATGGTCATTTCTCGAAATTCTATTAGGTGGGCTGAATTTACGAAGGCTACAGGCATCGGTTAAGTTGTTCATGATTTGATAAGCCATTACAAGTCTCAAGTACCTTCGTCTATTTTCTAGAGATGTCCATCCTAATTGTTGCAGTAAATCACTGTATCCAGATTCCCAGTCCTTACAAACCATTCTGGCACAACGTTTTTGTATGCGTTCGAGAGTGGCACACTGGGAACTCCTGTAAGAATCCCAAGCCACGCAGCAAAAGTCATGTTGCGGCCGGACGAGTGATTCGTAAAGCCGTTTTTTTATTTGGCCAGAACAGTTTGTGAAGGATCTTCTAATGAACCTAATCATTTTATTGCACTTTTTAAAGACTTCATTACACTGGTCGTTCCAATTTAATTGCTTATTTTTCATCACCCCGAGGTATTTTTCACATTACGTGTCCTGCAATTTTTGACCTTCAATGAAAGTATGTGTAGTCAGTGGGATTTTGCTTTTTTTGTAATTTTCATAATCTTGCACTTGGCAATGTTAAAATCAAGCATCCACTTTTTTTACCAATTACCTAAGGCTTTTAAATAATTTTGAAGTATATTGTAATCTTCTTGGGACTTAATTGGACGATAAATTATGCAGTCATCGGCGTGTAATCTCACAGTAGATTGTATATCCTTGGTTATGTCATTAATAAAACAATTAAAAAGAATTGGGCCAAGGATTGTCCCCTGGGGGACATCTGATTTGACTGTACTCCAGTTAGAAAATTCACCATTGAGAATGACTCTCTGCGTTCTATCTTCAAGAAAATTCATAATCTATGTTAGATTACGATCTCCAAGGCAGAACATTTGCAGTTTCTCACGAAGGAGAACGTGTGAGACAGTGTCGAATGCCTTGGCAAAATCCAAAAATGCAATATGAACGCTAGAGCCATATTCTAAGGTGCTACTCCAATAGTGGATTGCATCAAAAAAATAGTTGAGTTTCACAAGAGCGTTTTCTTTTAAAGCCATGCTGATTATTATTGAGGAGGTTATTGTCATTGAAATGATTTGTAAGGCGATCAGAGACGATTTTTTTTCAAGTATTTTGCATGCGACGGTTGTGAGGGAAATAGGCCTATAATTGCGAGGGTCATCATTTTTACCCTTCTTAAAAACAGGACAGACACAAGCTTTTCGCCAGTCTTCCGGAATTACGCCTGTAGATAATGATAAATTAAACAAAGTGCAGAGAGAAGGAGCGAGTTGCTCAGCTCCCTCTTTAAGAATTCTTGGGACAATACCATCTAGGCCTTGCGCTTTGTTCACATCAATATTTTTCAGTAATTGACATACTTCATAAGTACTACAATTCAAATCGCTCATCACAGGAATGTCATATCTCTTTGTTATTGGAATAGTATCAGGGACCTCTGTTCTAAAGATGGAATTGAATTGGTCATTTAGTACTTTCGCTTTCTCTTTGTCATTTGTTATAATGTCACTGTTTTTCTTGAGACATTCAGCTCTCGTAGCAACATTTTTACAAGCTTTGACATAATTCCAAAACTTTTTTGGGTTAATGCTTAACGTCAGCGGCTGTGGATAATAATGTACTCAGAATGGCTTTTGTAGAGCTTCCTTTTTAACTCACGCCTCAAACAACGGTATTTTTCCCAATGTGCGTGACTTTTTTTTTTGGCACGCTTGAATGACCTATTGCTTTCCTTATCAAACCTCTCATTTCACTGTTCATCCATGGCAAATGATGTTTAGTGCTGGACTGTTTTTGAGGGATGTTCTCATCAGCGATACTCAAAATCATTGTTTTCCATGAATGCCAAGATCATTTTTTCAATATTGCTGGTATCAATAGTGTTACTTAATGAAGCAGCACTTAAGTCAGAACGGAATTGCTGAAAATCAGCACGTGAAAATTGGTAAATTTTCCTGAGCTTATATAAAAATTTCAAGTTCTTGGCACATGAATGGATTGTAAAAACAATGGATTGGTGGTAAAAAGAAAATCTAATATGTTGCTTGTGGTACAAGTGGTTCTTGTGGCTTCTTCAACGTGTTGGAAGAGGAAATTATTCTTAATAAGCTCGAGAAATAATCCTGTAAGCTCATTAACGGTGGTGTTATTACTAACAATAGGCTGGCCGTCGTCCTATTTAACATTGGGGAAGTTAAAATCACCTGTAAGAACAATATTAGTTATTTTACGACGGCCAGATGGGTTCAAGCATGGAGGAAGGATATTGAAGCACTTGCCTAATTCTTTGATGGTATCAGAGCCACTGGATGGTGGTCTATAAAATATACACCTAGTAAAACAGAGTTTCCCCTTTTACAACAAACTTCACACCACATAATCTCACACCCTGAGTCAAGGTCTGATCTATGAATGACCGACAGACTCGATTTATAGGCGATCAAAACACCGCCGCCATGTCTGTTTCTGTCTTTCAGATAGCAGTACCGCTCTGCTTAAGATGGACGTCAGATGCAAGATGGAAGGCGGAAATGTTGTCGTTGTCAATAAATCCCCAGCCAGTCTGCTCAGCTATATTTAAATTTCTCAGGCCAATATTGAAGGATCTCACTTCGGCTCGTCTTTACGAAAAACGAAAAAATAACAGACTTTCAAAAGATATGTACATGTATATTCATATCTGAATGGAAGATTGACGTAGGCTATTTGTTATCCAATTGGTGCCCTGTTTGATATTCATGATTAACATGACGAAGCCTAAATGGTTCCCAATAGGAGAACCGTGCATGGTTGATGAACTTTACCCCGGCAGAAAGGATGAGCGTGGTTGATGGGGAAAATGAGAACCGTGTATATGGTTGATGAGCTTCACCTTGTATGAAGGGTTCAGCATGGTTGATAAAGTTTGACGGGCTTCACCACGTATGAAGGGTTGAGCGTGGTTGATGAGGTTGATGGGCTTCACCAAGGGATGAGCGTGATTAATAGACCGATCCGGATTTGACCATAAGCCCCGCCCACCTTAGCAACGGCATGGCGACGTCATTACCTCGGTCAAGCTTTACTTTGAAGTACACAAACATTACGTGTGACGCACGGCGACCCGGACAATAGTACAAATACATCGACGACGACGACGCGACTCGGTGATGTAGTCTGCCAAAGGCGGTGGATTTAAATTCTTTAGGCGGGGACAAAATTAGCAAGCGGGCGAAAGTTAAGGATTACATGTACAATTATTTTAAGGAGAGGTATGTAAATAAAGTCATTTGTGAAGTCATGAAGGATGGTCAAGTTGCTGTTGCGGGGAAATGTTATCGAAGCATGCGGAAGAGAGACCCGCCACATTGTGTTTCGGAAAGGACGGGCTCGTTGCAGAAAGTAGATGTAGCTGTGTTGCTGGGTGAGTTAGTATTGGAATAAAATAAACCGCGGATGTTACGACGCAATTAAATTATACGGTTGTCGGTCACTTCGCCCAAAACCACATCGCCCTCAACCACTTCGCCCTCAACCACTTCGCCCAAACGCCACTTCGCCCAAATCCCACTTCGCCCAATTACCCCTTCGCCCAAACGCCACTTCGCCCAAAAACCACTTCGCCCAATTACTACTTCGCCCAAAAACCACTTCGCCCATAAACCACTTCGCCCATAAACCACTTCGCCCAAAAACCACTTCGCCCAAAAACCATTTACCGGTGTATTTATCAGTTCTAACAGAATGTTACTGCGACTTTTTGAGAAAAATGTCACCGCCACTGCCCTGGAAGAGTTTTAAGCCAAAAAAGATAGGGCCTATCCTAGCTTACATTTTTGGAAGTAATCCTAGCCCAGGTTGGACGATGTCTTCATTGCACAACGCGAAGGGAGTCCATACTGTGCCAGGGCCTATCCGTGTTTTTCGAAAGTACAAAATGACTTTGTGTTTTGCCCAACTTTACTAGTACTTTTTCGCGTTTTTTTTTTCGCCCTTCCCGTACGGTAAAGCAGGAATCACGACAATACTGGAATAAGTTAAAACCTTCTTTATTGTATATATGCAGATTTAATTTATTTGTGTGTGTAATGTACTTTTAAGGGCCGGTCACACTGGCCACGATAACGATAACGAAAACGAAAACATATGAATAAACGCTCTCTATTGGTGGGTGGAACGCGCGCGTATTACTGCGCGTTCTATCCACCAATAGAGAGCGTTTATTCACATCGTTTTCGTTTTCGTTATCGTTTATCGTGGCCAGTGTGACCGGCCCTTTATGCGTGTATTTTAATGCCATTTAGTCGTGTTTGTAAATAGGTTTTCCTGGCGGCCAATTTGCCGTTTTCGTTATTTGGTCATTCAAATTCGCGTGGTTTTTACACAACCGTGACTGATCAATATTAGACCGGGAATCCTTGTGTCCGTATTGCGTTATGCGTAAAAATGGAATTACACGGACAGCTAGCAACAGATCACGCGAAACGGATTTAACGCAATGCGGATATGATCGCAACTATATACGTTTGGCCGGCGGGCATTCAGTTTCAATTTTTAAGCACCCAAAAGATTTTGTTCCTAATTTTCGTTTTCGTTTAGGGTCATTCTATTTCGTTTTGATGGTGCATTCAAGACTTTATTTGCGTTCTTATATTGAGTTTTGTGACATCCTTTTTGTGACCATGCTTTTTCTTTTCTTGTTAGTATGGGCATGGAGGTAGTTTCCTACCTCCATGGTATGGGCATGGAGGAAAGAGTGGTATGGGCAATTATTTTCATCAATTTGTCATTCATTTTTTTTTCGTAACATTTATAATGTAGTTGTTTACAAACATTTATGTAATGTAGCATCTTAACTGATATAAGGGATGATGTATGTAACGAACTGATGAAATGAAAATAGGGCATACGGATCGGGCATGGGCGAAGTGGTTTTTGGGCGAAGTGGTTTTTGGGCGAAGTGGTTTTTGGGCGAAGTGGTTTTTGGGCGAAGTGGTTTTTGGGCGAAGTGGTTTTTGGGCGAAGTGGTTTTTGGGCGAAGTGGTTTTTGGGCGAAGTGGTTTTTGGGCGAAGTGGTTTTTGGGCGAAGTGGTTTTTGGGCGAAACCCTCGAGGCTCGACACAGAACAGGTCTAGCTACAACCAGCAAAAGGGCACCCGGCAATGCCAGGTCAAAGTGGTTAAGTTTTCTTATAAATAGTTCTTTTATTTCCTGTTCATATATTAAATCGATGACAATTACAACACATGTAGAGGCCTATACACTTTCCATCTCCTATTCATGTACAGAATATTAAACATGTTAACTGCGAATCCTACCTCAGAGCATACGTAATTGTCCTTCTTGACATTCAGATCGGAATGCGGCCGGCTACACGCTTTAATCCATCTCAAACATTTTTCCAAATTTGTTTTCGGTTTTGGAAACGGGAAGAAAACGATGTCCTGATCTGAGTACCTGGTGTCTGATTTACATATGCCATAACAGCATATTTTTACCATTTCTTAAACTACCCCATTAAATATAAACACCTGCACTGTAGGCTACAGGGTACAGCCGCACTTTTATTGAAAAAATACGGTGCCCAGCCGCACCAAACACATTCGTTTGTGTACACTTTTCACAGCGCATAGAGGACCAAAAGTGGACAACCCATTTTCTCAAAAATCTGGTATAGAACAAAAACAGAACTTTTTTAAGGTTGAAATGAAGTCCTCTTTCTGAATTTTCATTTTTCTGTAATCAACAATTTGGATTTTTTATTTTTCCTGTACACAGGCGGTCGAAAAGTGTACAAAACAAATTTCAGAATTTCTATTAGCAGAAAATCGGAAAGAGAGTTTACGACCAAACCAAATTTCCGAATTTCTACTGGCAGAAAATCAGAATGAACCTTTACGACCAAACCAAATTTCCGAATTTCTACTAGCAGAAAAATGGAATGAACGTTTGATACCAAACAAAATTTGGTCATTGTGTTCCTGGAATTTTAGGAATTCCATTTAGATATCCGGGGGGGGGGGGGTGAGTAAAAATAGTCTGGATAAGAGGGGTTGGGGTACCCCTTGGTCCCATATCTTGCTAGCTATAATTTACATTTTTGAAAACAGTTTCCGCGACTTATAAAGTCCGAAAGTCTGCTTGCAGAAAATTGGAAAATAGGGTTGTCCATTTGGGGGATTCATATTTCCCGTCGTTCTGATTTCACGAGTTGACTGTGGCCTGAATTACAATTCCATCATTATGTAGCTGTCACCAAACAAGTAGCGGCAGTCGGATAATTAAGTGGCGGCCGCCACATAATAAGTGGCGGCTGCCACACAATAAGTGGCGGTCACCAGATAATTAAGTGGCGCCCGCCAGATAATTAAGTGGCGGCCGCCAGATAAACGGTACACAAAATGTTTTCGTGTGTTATTTGCAAAAAATATATCCATCCCTTAATTTTCAGTGGCACTATCCGTCTTCCGTAATGAAGTGAATAACAACCGTACTAACAAGCAATGAAACACGTGGCCTAGCCTAGTATGAATGGGATTGAGAATGAAAAATGGGCCGGGTCGAGGATTATCGGGCACAGGCTACATGTCGGGATGGGGCGTGGATTGGGTTTTCAGTCCCTACCTGATTGCGTGGGTTTTCCCCACTTGTTCTGGGGTTTTCCCCCACTTCTTAAACTGAAACGTCCTTCGGCATTTTCTCCCAATTCAAACTGGGCCCTGAGGGAGAACAGTCCATTTGCACTGATCATAGGCTACCCAGGATAAATAAGACATTAATAAATAAATAAATAAATAATTAAATAAAAGAGCTTACAGGTGGAAATGAAGCATGAGTGCGGCACGAAGCAAAGACTAGCAAGACTAACTGGTTCTCATTCATATACTCTGTACACTACATGTATGTGCATAGCATCTGAGTACCAGCTATTTGCCATACAACCGTGTGGTTGATGGGGAGAATTTAGCTTCATACGTCCGTCTCCGGTCCATACCCAACCTCGTCCCATGGTGTCGAGCATTGCCCTCACCGACACCACAGCTGCTCTCTTGGAAACGAGGTTGAAAATATAGTAAGCCATGGGAACGAGGTTGTATTTTACCAGACTTCGGCGTTGTTTTTACACGTAGGAGGTCAACGTTGTTTGTCAACCTTGTGTCCAGTAGCAGAAGAACGCCAGCGCGTAGTACAATCTGGAACGAGGTTATTTGAATGCGTGGAACTTAAAATTCGACACACTAGGCACAGCATCGCCGCGCCACGGGATGTAGACGATTTGTGTCATGCCAGCCTTCAAATATTGTGGGTGAAAATCGTGATTTGTCGGTCAGTGTATGTAAAACGATTGAGGTATGATATGTATACCCTATGAAGTGATTTAATATAATAATAACAACGGTACTGACAAGCAATGAAACACGTGGCCTTGCCTAGTCTAGTAAGTATGAATGAGATTAATGAGAATGAAAAATGGGCCGGGTCTAGGATTTATATCGGGCAAAGGCTAACGTTAACGTCCCGATACATGTCGGGATGGGGCGGGGAAAGAGTTCCATCCGGACATCACTTATTTTCCCTTAATATGACTTAAAAACTACCAAAAAGTGTAAATCTGATGAAGAAACACGAATTTAGGAGGGAAAAAATGTCGCCTTATTCTTTGAAAATACCAGTCATGGGACTCGGTCATGGCCCGCCCATAGACTTTGTGCACGAGGTATAACAACTAACAAGTGATGTCCGGATATGGAACTCTATCCGGCAGCGCTGCCATGCCGTACGGGTTCGACGCCGCGCTATGCCACGTGTGGTTTTTATTGGGTTTTTTTTCTCCTTTTTTCCAAAATAGTAAGAATTGCTTTTAGTTTTACTAAAAATTAAAGAACGCTGATTAACGTTAATAATTGCAGATATTAAGCATTTTCTTTTTCTGATTCATCTCTCCGGAGAATTTTTTTTAAGGGAAATAGTCAGAAATTGCATTTTGTCTGATTCCTATCTCGTGAATACAAATCAGAATGACAACAAAGCCAAAGGCATGGAACCAGACAAAATTTGTTATGGTAAACATTTATATTTTTAACCCCTTGCCACCGGTTAACACAAATACGTGCAGATTGAAATTGCCACCTGGCCGGTTGACACAAATACACGCCAATTTTTGCAATTTCAATCCATTATTGGGGTATTGTGTACATTATGCTTGGCTGCACAAGCCTCTTGTTTCCGTTTCGCTTGGCTGCATAACCCGGCCTGGTGCCCCGGCGCCACCCGGTGGCAAGGGGTTAAAGTCCCCAAAAACACTCGCTACATGTACGCATGTTCAGTGCCATGCCAGTCAAATACGGTGTACATAAACATGTACGTGTAGCTCAAATAAGTATAGGGGTCTATGGTAAAAATGTACATTCCTATACTTTCTTTTCGGATTTGTCATGTACAGTTAGTTCACATTCATTTCTGTGTTTTTATTGTGTAACTATCAGTGTGCACTAAAATAAAACCAACAAAATTTGTATCATGACAATGCATTGTCCTAATTTTGGTTCAAAATAACTTAAAATTATCATTTGTAGTCAAAAAAGTGTGACATTGAAACAGCATTTGAAACAGCATTTGAAAGTTTGATTTTTCCTTCTTTTTTAACCCTAACAGTCCTGAATCCTCCAATTCTAATATGATTTTCCACACACCCTAGGGAGTTAGGGTTAAGGGTTAACTTGGTTATTTATGAACTAAAATGATTGATAACACACCAATGTTGAAAGTAAAACTACATTTCATAAATAGTTTTATATTTCCTTAACCCTAACCCTCCAGGGTATTTTGGCTAGAAACCCTGCCAGACGCATCAGATTGCATACTTTGTCACATTGACTTGTGTGCAGAGTGCAGCAAGGTCAAGCTGTCACCACAGATGCACTGTGCTGCGTCTGGCAGGGTTAGGGTTAACATGAGAGGTTTGGCAAAAATAGGTTCACCGTGTAAACTTTGGTGTCCCCTAAAAATGTTTACACGGTGAACATTACTATTGAGTGTATCCACCATGTTACCTATTATATCTGTTCAATTTTGATGACTAGTTTAAGCTTGTACTTTGTTTCAAAGTACATGTATTTGAAAGTTTGTACATAGAATTTAAGGAAACAAGAAAAATGCGGTCATTCTAAATGTTGACGGACCCCTTTGGTGTCCTCCAAATTTTTTTGTTGTAAAACTTTGTGGTTAAATTAAAAATATTTGCCAGGCTTAATTTGTGGGCATTTCTAGCTGAAATTTAATCTAGATGCAGGTTTTAACATTCATTATGCAGTGTTGGAGTACTCGTACTAGAGTACAACTCGAGTACATGCAAGTACTCGGCCCGTACTCGACTATCAGTACTAAAAAATTATTTGGACTTGCCCTGTACTCGATTCTTTGTACTCAAATTGTGCACGGACTCGATGGTTTGGTACTCGGCACTCGACTCCAGTACTCGAGAGTATAAATCGAGTACATTTCTTATTAATCGATTCCATAGCTCAACCTGGAACGCAACGCTAGCGCGGTGGTTCGATTGCAGTCTGTAAGGCCGAGTAAAAAAAAAACATGTTTGAAGCCTGTTCGATATGACGATATTTCACGATACATTGTGTATTTCCCGATATTTTGATATATTTTTCATATCGAAAATCGTATCGGAATATTGTGGAATTTGATATACCGAAGAATATCGCGATATTTTCCTTTTGGCCGCATTAAGTGTGGATTTGTCAAATTTACCTTGCTCAAAATTCCAGTTATTTCCAATTATTGGACGGCAGAATAGCAGGGCTCGACCTTAGCGGTCGCCCGGTCGCCAAATGCGAGTGAAAACAGCGGCGGGCGAGTTAAAACCCTACCCTTTGTAGTCCGCCGGGCGAGTCAAAAATAAAGTGTATTAAATAAAAGTTTCTGTTGTGTTATATTATGAACCATTGTCCTGCTGATAACGTTATCTCTCTGCCGAGAAAGGGATTATTTTTCGTTCTCTGAGCGCCTTCCTGTCGGCGTCTTCCTGTCGGCGTCTTCAAATAAACATTGATGTCTTGACCGCAAGATTGGTCTTGAAGAAAGTGGGTGCCCAGTGGGCTTTGTCTAAAACACATCATAAAATTTGTTAGTATATATTATAAGAAAATAAGGAAATGCGTTGCGATTTGCTTAGGATTATTTAGTTACTTGTTCCAAGTATTTCGACTGAGAAAGACGTACAAAAAATATACCAACTGCGAAGCAGTAAGCGAAATAAATACCCGCAAAATTTTTCTTCATTTTATCAAACAAACACCGACACTGACAACTAAAAATGAGCAATGTAGTGTTAAAGTAGTTAATCCTTGTTTGCTGAAACGTATATATGATGCATTATAATTATTAAAAGTTTGCTTGAGAAACTACTGTTAAACATGCGGCGAGTGAAAAAGCTTGCGGACTACCCAAAAGTCTGGTTGAGTAGTCCGGCCGGCGAGTGAAAAAAAAAGTTAAGGGCAAGCCCTGAATAGTATATAATGTATCATGATGTACCATGGAGGAATACAAAATACATACTTATGTATGTACTAAATGTGTCGTTTCTTTGACCGTTTTCTAAACCCTGACATGACATCTCCGCTTGATTTACCCTCCGCGCCGGTGTATCAAGTACAGTGCATGCAAACAACCGCACTGAATGCTATAGTCTATGGTATTATCATCTGTTACTAATCAACAATGCCGAAATAAAAAACAAATGCTAGTATTTCTGGAGTGCCATAAAGAAGCCAACTGAAGGTATATGTCGTAATGCTCCAAATACTCAACGAGCGGAGGGAAGACTTGTCAACCCGGCCCCCCGTTCCTGCCGGCCCCGATGCGACGGCCCGGCGCGTCCCGGCCTCCGATCTTGCCAACCCTGGCCGGCCCCGAACTTGCCAGCCCCGGCCCGATTCGCGATCTCGGTGGCCGGCCCCGATATTAAATTTTAGTGGATCTTAGTTAAATCCCGGCTGGCCCGATCCCGGTGGCCCCGATCTCATGATGCCGTGGTGACTTCCATCGTGTATTTTTTTTTATTCCTGCATTCTTCCGGGAAGGAAAAAGTGACGTCATCACGATAATATCGAATATCGCGATATTTTGTTGCCGATATTTCGGTATCAAAATTAATGGATATCGAACATCCTTACCATGTTTCACGTCCGGGTTTTCAAAAAAAAGGAGGAAGAGGGGCTTTATTTTTTAAGATGGCCGTCATTTAAAATAATTCTGGCAACCGTTGGTGTTTCCCTTTTCAAAGACGCATTAAAAGTGAAAGAGACATGTTGGACAAGAGAACTGAACATATTTATAATGTTTTTCAGTATGTTTGTAGCACCATATCAGCCAAAAAGAAAAAAACTTCCGACTCGCAAGTATTTATTTTCAGATTGACTGGTTGACATTTTCATTTTGTTATACATTATTTTTCTGTGGTAATTTTTTTTTACAAATCCTCCAAAAAGGAAGCGGGCGGGGACACGAAACATGTGGTTTCTTTTTATTTCGCCTAATACGGCCTTATACTGTGCACTGGGTACAAGGAATGTTTTTTGCTAATCTAGTTCCCGCCTCCCCAATACTACTAACATTCGAAGTTGTAGCACTAAGGATTCGTGAATCGGGAGCCAGCCAAGCCCATGCTTCTTGGGTGCACTACACTAATTCATGTCCGAATTTATGCGCCAGCTCAACACAAAATGTATACCCACAACTTTTTTTGAAAAATTGTGGGATTGTGTAAACATACATGTAGCCCAGCATCAACTCCCTGGTTTCTGGGCTTCCGTCTGTTTTGCAGACTTGATAAAATTACTGTTGAAAAATGGGCCCTATTTGCCCGAGAAAGTGGAGGGATGCCATTTTAAAAATGGCTGTTGATCGGCATAGGAAATAGGACTTTTTGGGAGGTGAGTTTGTTTTGTGTCAATAATTAAAAATGTAATTGGCTAACCCCCCAAAATTTTAAAGAAATGGAAAGACAAAAGATCAGACAATAAGTGACAATAAGTGATGCCGGGGTACAGGTTATTTGTCCCTGAACTTTGTTGATTTTACACTGTTGTCAATAAAGCTTGAATTAGTGTGGTGCACCCTACATGCATGTTCGCTCGCCGCTTCACGGTTACCAGTGAGGCCATTTCGGGATTTTTCCTAAGCAAAATCCTTGTCCTAGCGCTTCGTGAGCACATTTTAAGCAAATGTATTGTCCGTTGCCTAGGGATATCTTGGGAATTTACAAAAACACATGTACATCTTTTGCGTGATCGCAAAGCCTTTTCACGTACCCATAGGCTACACATGCGTATATCACATGTGCTACATCATTGCATTTTTTCTTAGCTTTAGGCCCTATGGTTGCATGAATGATTGAATATGTCGTCAGTTTCGGATATAATTAAATTGGGATATATATCAAGATCACCGGCTTTTTTTCAATACATGTATTTATGTAAAATTAAAATAACAAACAACCAGCAATTGAAGTCTCGCTTTTTGTTTGGTTTTGTTAATTTTTGGTTTTTCTTGTGTACTTAATTTAGTTTGTTGCTTGAAAAAGGTTTCCTTAAAATAGCCAACACTTCAGGTGTCTACCCAGCTATCCATGATCTCTCTTTTTATAAAAGAAATGGTGAAAACAAAAGTGCCAGTTCATTCATTGATTTGATGAATTGTAAATATTTTTTTACACTAATACAAATTTGTAAAGAAGATTGGATTGCATGTTGTTTTTTAATTCCATTCCATTCCATTCCATTCCATTCCATTCCATTCCATTCCATTCCATTCCATTCCATTCCATTCCATTCCATTCCATTCCATTCCATTCCATTCCATTCCATTCCATTCCATTCCATTCCATTCCATTCCATTCGGCAGTGTTGTAGTACTCGTACTCGGTACTCATACTCGAGTACCGTTTTTAGAGTACTCGTACTCTTACTTGTACTCGAATGTCAAAGTACTCGTACTCCAATTGACGGTACTCGTACTTGGCCAGCAAAGTACTTGAACTCGACGTGTCGAAATTGTACTCGATCATTAAGGTACTCGTACTAGAATAGCAATACTCGATAAAAAAAAAACGTATGGCTTGACTTACATTGTACCACGGCCTCACTGATTATTTATC
The DNA here is from genome assembly GCA_037893225.1 of Hippasteria phrygiana. Taxonomy (NCBI): domain Eukaryota; kingdom Metazoa; phylum Echinodermata; class Asteroidea; order Valvatida; family Goniasteridae; genus Hippasteria; species Hippasteria phrygiana. Next base: position 476,042 of record JAZGUH010000331.1, read on the forward strand.
TATACTTTCAAATGGTTGATTGCGGAGAAATCGACTTCCCCTGCACACCGTCCTGGCAAATTCGCTTGTAGCCCCCGCCCTGCAAACAGGGCGCTGGGCATGGGAAGGGCTGATGTCGCTTCACAGAATTTTGTGAAGGAAGTACGGATGGCATTATGGGTAACTTATCATGACCTTTGCATGCAGCTAGCGCGCGCTACACGATAAACAGCTGTAGCAATCAAGTTTGTGCTCTGCATGCAATGTAACAGGTCATGCAAAATCTGTCCAATGAGAGCTCAAAGAGATCAGCCCTTGCCAGCGTCCTGTTTGCAAGGCGGGCGGGGGCCACGAGCGAACCGGACAAATATCTAGCCGTGAACCCGTAATTGGGCCAATCATAATGTGAAACGCCGATGTGTTCTCAAAAGTTCGTTCAATGGTTTCTTGCGAAGTTACGGCGCGAACTCCGCAGGAGGTGGTCTTCAGATCTTGCCTCGTTTTCATAGAATTATTATTTTGCAATTTCCGCAAATTGTACCTCACGGTACCCTCCGAAATCCCAAGCCTCCGGGCAATATCGCGGTTGGAATTCCCCCTCCCCATGCCGATGCCAGGCTTGGATCATCCCTTTTTGGTGATCGTTGATCTCACTTTTGAGTGGCAATGGCGCTTTCTGATACAGTATTATAATTCAAATTATCCACCCTTATAAGGCCAGGGGATTCTAGTTTCAATATTTATGAATGGTCATGGCGATTGACCTGTTGAATATTCATAACATGGCCCGAAACACAGCGCGCCTTTTCCCCCTATTGGCTACCAACTTAATGCATCATGATCATGAATACATAATGAGGCAATTCAAGATGGCAGTTTAACGTTGACCGCGCGCAGTCAGTGATGTCATGTCGGGAAGTGGCATTTTTTTGCATGAAGGAGTGAGTGTTTTTGTGTTGGAAACTTGCATATTACTGACTAAAATAATGACAAAGACACAGGTTTGGAAAATTTATTTAACACACGTTTTCAAAGATCGTAGATTCTTTGTAAATAAAACTTGAAGGTAGATTGCGTAAATACAAGGTCCCATTTTTGAAATTCGAGTTCCGTTGAAACGTTTTGGAAAATTTCTAAACGGATTTGCATTTTTTTTCGTTTAAACGTGTAAACGTCCCATCCTTACTTTAAGCACAATGTACTCGAACTCGTAATCGTACTCGGAAATACAAGTACTCGGACTCGTACTCGTACTCGGAAATTGGTCTATCCACACTATTGACCCCATTTGGTGTGACACGGGAAAGGAATTTCATATAATAGTTATTATATAAAATAATTTTCCATTTATTTTGGTTACTATACATTCAGTACCCATCAACAAGTATGTTTTAGCAAAATAATCAACATCTAACAGAGTATTTAAGAAGTTAGACCTGGAATCATCTTCAGAATATTACATATGTTTGTAACATATCAAACGTGCAACATTTCTGGACGGACATTTGTCACATAATGTCCGTCCATGTTTGAACATAATTGATATCACATCTTAATTTGTTAAAATACCCTATTTTAAAAATATTTTCCACTGATAACAATCCTGACATTGTTATGTAAACTTAATTCCTCTTTCTTTTTTCCACTCAATAATAAAAAATGTCCGTCCATGTTACAAACATAATGTCTTGAAGATGACCCTCTAATTTCTTACATAGTGTTATCCTATTTTTATGTCAGTGTGATCACTAACAGCTCTGGAAAGCATCAGAAAAACATTTGGGCAAAATACTTGATTTGATGTCTCTCTTCCATGTCTTACTCCCATTGTTATCTTTTGATGCTAAATGGTCCCTTTAGTGTGGACAGACCCAAATACAAGTACTCGGACTCGGAGACCTGTACTTGTACTCGGTTGGCAAAGTACTCAGACTTGAATGGTACCGGTACTCGGCAATCTAAGTACTCGGCAATCTAAGTACTCGGCAGTACTCAGTACTAAAAAACAGTACTCGACTACAACACTGGTACTCGGACTCGGCCCAGTACTCGGCCCAGTATGTACTCGCACTCCGTGCTTTGGACTCAGACTTGTCAGCAGTGTACTTGGACTCGGCCCGGGACTCGGCCCCTAAAGTACTCGGAGTACTCTGTACTCGGATTTGAGGACTCGACTCCAACACTGGCATTATGTAAAATTTTGACAACTTGTTTCAGAATTTGAAATATCAGGCAATACAAAGGTTCCCCCCGAACGTAATTACACACGAAACTTTGTTTTTGTGCCATAAAATGAGATGGGGCCACCGATTGACTAATCAATTGAGTTTGTATCATAAAATTTACCAGATTATCCAAAGTAAACACAAAATTTGCGTAAAAACATATTCTAAGTCTTAATGTGATTGAAAGCATTTTGGTGTCCCCGTTTATACCTGAAACCCTTAATTTTCCATGAATGAAGATATTTTGATGGTATACAGTACATGATTCATACCCTCCTAAAAGGAACTAATACATACTTTGTACATACCACCATTTTCAAGGAAATATGGATGTGTCCATGTAACGGCAAACTGGTTACGTCAAACTGACACATTTTTTTTTGTCATATTTTTTGGTAAAATATAATTTATATGATTTAAAACTTTCTAAAATATTGCTCACCCAAAGACTGATGTTACATAAAATAACTGAATCAAATGTAATAGCACTTTTAACGATATATGGATAAATGTCACACACTGTGTCCCAACCTGGTGGAATGACCCATACATGTAATTAAAGAGCACTCCAAGAAGAGCATGTCTGAAATCTGTTTAATTGTTTTTCCCCATCATTCCTGTTATAACAATGTAATTTTGGTGGTCAAAGCAACCTTGTTATAACCCTAACCCTCCAGGGCATTTTGGCTAAAACCCTGCCAGACGCATCAGATTTCATAGTTTGTCAAATTGACTTGTGTGCAGAGTGCAGCAAAGTGGAGCTGTCAGCCTGTCAGCCTGTCAGCACAGATGCACTGTGCTGCGTCTGGCAGGGTTAAGGATAAAGAAAGTCGACTGTAAAGTGTAAACTAAACCTAAAATTGTGAAAAACCTTTTTTGTGATTGCCCTTTAACCCCTTACGGTTATTTACAGGAGGCGCCGGGGTGTCGGGTCGGCTTTTGCAGCCAAGCGAAATGGACACAATGTGCTTGTGCAGTCAAGCGTAACATACACAATAATCCAACAATGGATTGAAACTGCACAAATAGCGGCTATAGGCATCATCCGGCCAGGTGGCACTGTTTTTTTTTGGCGCCATTTGGCGTCATCCGTACATGTATGCAAGGGGTTTAATGATTTTGTTTCTGCAACTACAGGTATTTTAATTCCATTTGGTTCTCTTTTCTTATTTATTCAGCGATTGCCAACCATAGTGGGCTGGCTTACTGAATTCAAGCCGAGAATGTTGCATCTCGATGGATGAATCACACTTGCCTGGTCTGCGAGAAGCTATCCAGTGGAGGGCAAGACCAAGGGTGCAACCAGGGGGGTCTTTTGATGTTTTAGTGGCTTACGACTCAGATATACAACCCCAGGAGTCGCCAAGCAATCAATTGTACAGAAGTGAGGAGACATTGAGAGAGCTTGCCGGACTCTCCCACGTTGATTCTTCACCTTCAAACTTTACGAGACACGACTACGAGGAAGTGTCTCTTACGCAGGGTCAAGAAGTTGGTAACATCCGCGAAGTACCAGTCAGAGACGTAGACAGTGAGATTCTCATTCAGGGTTCCTCTAGTGCTGCACAGAGTAGGATCCCGGTGCCTAGTGAAAACGTAAATCAGTTTGATTTGTTTTCGTCAGCTTCTCTGCCACCATCCCCTGATGGGTTAACCTCCCCTGTCAGACCAAGTGCTCCACAGCGCCTGAACTCATTTGACCCTCTCGTCCAAGGAGACAGAAACTCGGCCCGATATCTTCGGATACTCGTTCCGCAGCAAGACATAGACACCCAATCATTGTTCTCATCTGATTTTCACCACGTGGACCCAACCTACAGCAGAAACACTTCATATAACTTTAGCGAGGCCGACTTTGATAGTCTACCTAGCACTGCGGAGAACCTACTCCTGGAGAGCCCGTCCGACTCCCCGGCCCATTTCAGCCAACTTCGGCTAACCCTAAATAGTATAGAATCGGAGGCGGAGACCTTTGTCTCTCTGGATGAGAGCACCAGTGAGCCACAGCCAAATCTGAACAGCGGCTTACTCAGACAGTCTTCTAGACAGCACAGCCGTCAGCAGAAAGTTTCTAGTAGGAGCAAGACATCTGAGAAACCACAGTATTTGGGAAGTGGCTTGGAGAAGGAACTGAGGAGATTAGTGGTGGAGATATACTCTGAGAAGCCCACAGATTTTGTTCCCATTGCTGGTCTTTCAGGTAGCCACCCATCAAAAGGTAAACCACGTCAAGGTAAACAATCAGTCACCATGAGCAGTACTTTACTTTCATGCAGATATCCACTAAACCACTGGGCCAGAACCTCATACTAGACCAAAACTATTTCACAGTACCAGTGTCCAAGGTTTACTGTTTCCATGTTTTGCATGCGTGAAATCATCTTACATGTATTTCACCATAAGAGCCTAACTTGAACTTGGTTAATATCTGTTCAAGTCAGTTAAGACCGGCTTATATTATGACAAAGCAAAGTGTGAAACTTCAGATTCAATGGTATGGTACATATGTACATGTATGTGTACCTGTAGTTTGAATGAAAAGTAATTGGACTGCCGGACTGCACCATGTGCTTTGACTTTCCACTTATCCATGGGCTTTTGTTACATTTGATTTATGAAGTGATAATGTGATGTGAATGATACATGTACGTAACATGCAGTATTGCTAGTCTTGGTCTCAAACTGTAGAGGTCTCGGCATTTTGGTGGTCTGGTACCCGAGACCTAAAAGAATTAAGGCTACTTTTTCATTAAAGCCAACTGATCTTCAGCCATAATTTGAAGGTTAACATACACTGATCCTCCAAAAGAGCGTTTCTCGTTTTTTAAAATATCAAAGTTACATGTATGTGCAACACCTGCTTTGGAATACTTTCAACAAATTAGGCCATGTCCAAATTACTTGGCTGCGGATGGATGTTACACATGCCTATTGTAGCAGCTGCAGCCACTTCCCATAGACTCATGTGTAATTTCAAGCCATAGCCAAGTAATTCGGACACGGCCTTATTTTTTTTTTCTGCCTTTATTTTGTTATTACATGTATACAATTTAATAAAATGGTATTGGACCTGAAGGTCTTGTTCATGGTCTCAGACACATGGGTCTTCTGCTTGGTCTCGACCTTCCTGGTCCTGTCTCAGTCTTGGTTGCACTCTTCTCTTACATGTCTTATCCCATACACTCAAATTCTGAAGACTAATCAGCTTCATAACTTCCTTGAATAATCCCTTTTGTTCTTTATCCAGCAGAGAAGCAATCTTCCACCATGAGTGATAATCATCCCACATTTGTTCACTCCCAAGCTGATGAGTTTTCATTAGTTGCTGTGAATGCTGCAGCATCACCAGATATCTCACGTATAGAAACAACAGATGATATGGATGGTATGTACATGTACATGTATGAATTTCTTAGAAATGATATACATGTATGTCCGATGTTGGAATTTGCTTTGGGGATGATGTAAATTTTAAATCTAACCCCTTCAATGTTTTTCAAACATGAATGGCCCTGGTGAATCCAACGATTTCCAACAAAACTGAAATGAGAAGCCTGCTAAACGTATACAATCCAACAGCAAATTTTGTTGGGTTATGCATTGTACCACCTACACACCAGCCATGGCATATTGCAGCTACCGTGCTGAATCCAACAACATCCAACTAAAATGTTACTAGAAGCCTGCTTCCCCCTCCTAAATACGACAAAATCTAACGGGTATATTTAGTTTTATACAACAATATCCAACGCACCTTGTAGTTTGTGTTGACTGCTAAATCCAAAAAATGTCACTGGCTTTTTACCATTGTTGGGTTTTGTTGAATTTAGTAGGGTTAAGGTTAAAAAGGACTTTTGCCCTTCCTGACCTAGTATAGCAGTGCATAGTGACTGCTTTCCAAGAGCTTCTGAGAAAGACTTCAGAGACCTGTAGCTAGGTTGGTTGACAACCTGTTATTTGAACACCACATCTTATTAACAAGACCACCAAGTTTGCCGGGGTTGGCTTGCCAGTGGTGAGATTTGTAAGGATTTTTTCCTGATTTCAGGATTTTTTGTCAGCATTTTTACTGATTTCAGGATTTTTAAAGAATCGCTTTTGAGATCTGGAATTCCTGAGGTGTTACCCTATAAAGGTGTTATTACCTGTAAAATTGGATATAGACCAATATTTTAAGGGTTGCCTTTAGGCAAATACAATCTATAGAACCGCTGGAGTCTTTGGTGACCCCCAAACACTGCATATTTCTTGGATTTTTCATTTTCGGCCAATCTCACCCCTGGCTAGCTGATTGAAATGTATAGCAGCAGTGCACACCCCACGATCAATGTCAGGAGATGGAATTCAAATTGAGGATGATATATTTTTGCCCTTTCCAATGTATTATAGCAGTCAGTGCTATAATACATTTCTCACAGGCTCTTTGTGCTATACATGTGCCATGTCGGAAGGACCAAATATCCTTATTAAGATCCATTTTAAATTTTTCACTTAAAATTTAAATTAGTATGTCAATGCATATACATTTTTTGTAACTTGAACCCGAGTTTAAGCTTCTAAGAGAACTTGACAATGTTGCTGTTGACCACAATTTCAAGCTATTTTTTTGTCATATTCAATAAGCAGGAACTAAACCAGTCCTTTCTGGTGGGGACCACCCACAACAAGCTGGGGTCAGTTTTAACACCCTGTCTAATCTCTCATCTACTGCTGATGCTTTGGCCTTGCAACGATCTGTCATTGGTGAGTAGGCAATATGATTAGAAAGCTAGCCATTTGTGTAGTGCTTAACTGCATTCACTAAAATAATGTAAGGATACTATCCTAATTAATCTTATATCTCACAATTCTGTTAAAAAAAAGGAACCTAATTACTGCAACTAGAAACTGTTTGCTAATTGTGTAATTGCCAAATAGGATAAGACAACATACAGATTAAAGATCAACTCCAGATATCCACTATAACCCTAACCCTGCCAGACGCAGCACAGTGCATCTGTGCTGACGGCTCCACTTTGCTGTACTCTGCACGCAAGTCAATTTTACAAAGTATGCAATCTGATGCGTCTGGCAGGGTTTCTAGCCAAAATGCCCTAAAGGGTTAGGGTTAAGCATCTCCAGATATCCACTAAGTGTAAAATTAATTTCATTTTTTTTTTATGTGTTGTCAGAAACTTGAAATTGCACTGAAAGTTTCATTTAAACATGCAAACACCCCAGGTAAATTTATCTCATAGGATAGTTGACATGACAAACGTTGTCCCATTAAAATTAAGCTATATTTATCCATAATTTTCTTCTTTTTGTTAAGTGGTTGTGTTGCAATGGTCAGGGACACATGAAGTACAAAATATTGTAGTCTAAAAAGGTCTTCAGTAACACCACGTGAAACTTACAAGTAAATAGAAACCAACTGAATGAAGGTGTTGGTTTATGACTTCTGACCGGCACCCCTTGACCAACGATCCTGACAAATTGGGATTCGACCAACATAGGGCAAGACAGTTCAGACGGTAAAGCACTGGTCCCGGAGGTTGCAGGTTGAATTCCCATTTTCTTTATTCACTCTGCAAATTGATGGAAATTACCTAGTCAGTTTCCCTTGTTGGTTGTTTGATGATACAGGTACAAGCCCTACGAAACCAGCATCAATGGAAGAAATAGCAGCAGCGATTGCATCAGCTGAGAAGCAGTACCGACAAAGACTCCAGCACTACAAGCAGCAACAACAGCAGCAGCCACCAAACCAGAGTCCAGAGCAAATCCCTAATGGCAATCCAGCTTTTAATATGGTAGGAAATCTAAACAAAACTTCCTTTTAAAGAGCATAACTATTTTTAAAAAAAATGTATTTTCTACTCATCCATGTAATATTTTTAAATCAGTTTTTGCAAAAATGTTTTTATAAGTATTGCCCATCACAAGGCTAAAGGCCACTCAAGGTGTGGGCTACAAAAAACAAGAAATGACATAAAGCACAGGGATAAAAAGGTATCTTTTTACATTTCATTTGAATTGTGAAAGATTATAGGTGGAAGGGGAAGCAGTTACACATAAGTAGTTCCAATGAGAGGCAGTACCAGGGAAAAAACTTGGAGTATCTCACAGTAACTAGCCTTTGGAACAACAGCAGTAAATGTGATGATTAGATGTGATGACAGACAGCCGGGAAAGTACATATGTATATTGCCTGAAAGTTTGGACATGGGAAACTAATGATAAAAGGCCACTGGAACACCGTCGATGATAGTGTACAAAAGAGCTCAATGAAGCAACAGTGCGTTGGACATGAAGGGGTTCCAGGGAGGATGGTATGTCCGGACCAACCATATTTGAAACATGCCACTAAATGCAAAATGTGGGCGAAGATGTGTTTTTTACATGGTCCTGCTAAATCCATCAATTTCCAACAAAACTGAAATGAGAACCCTGATAAATACAACCAAATCCAACAGCAGATTTTGTTGGATTGTGCAGTATACCACCTACACACCAGTCTTGACATTTTGCGGCTACCCTGCTGAATCTAACAAAATATAATGGGTATATGTTTGAGACTTGCAGGTTGCATGGGGCACATGAACAAAGTATGGGAGGTTTGCGGTCGTATTTATCTCTTGAGTTGTGTGGTTCTGAGAAGAACCAGTTGTTTTAACTCACCATTTCGAACAGTATGCTCTGTTCATCATCAAGGCCTGGAAAGGATAATTTAACAAAAGCATTTTTATGACATCTTATGAAAGCCTCATACTTTCATGCTAAACCATAAACACGTTTTGAAGGTTTCTTGGGAAGTGCCTCTGTAGCTCTTAACTTTAAAAAGGAAAATTCTTTGTGCATATCACTTCCAATTGATGTACATGATGAAAAATAAATAATGTGATTCACCTTTGTTGCAAAAAATGCACGCTTCCATCTATAACCCGGGTGCTTGTGCCATACTAAAAAATAGCCAACCCGAATTCAGTTCTACTATTGCTACCAGTCATTAGTAAGGAACAATCAGTTGATAACATGATGAAGACTATAATCGAAGACATTGAAGTACTATCAGTGTTGGAGTTGAAAGGCAACAATGACCAATCATGTACACTACCTTCAAGAGTATGAAAAATATAGTCTGTTTTTGTCTCAAAAACAGGCAAAAATTTACATGCCCCCAACTTGCATGCCATGATACAACAGCGCGCTGTTCTGTCCCTACCTGGCTGCATGAATTCAACAAGGCTGCAACATCATTACCTTGTAGGTCCATTGAACATCTTAGTCCATTAGAAACTTCTGAGGAATGTTTTTGTCACTAACATTGCTACAAAACTCTTTCAGTTTAACAAAACTCTTTGTTTGTTTGTTTGTAGGACCATTTAGATGAGATGCCAACTCGCCTTCCAGCAGGCCTGCCTAAACATGCCACTGATACTGAGGACATCCCAAGCCAAACAGACCCTAATATTGGACCCACCACTGATTCCACTGCTAGAGCACCTATGAAAACCAAATCCTTACCAGCCACTATAAGAGTCCGGCCTGGTTCCCTTGTTGCACAGAACACAGGACTTGCTGTCAGTAGTGCTGTGGGGACTAGATTTGGGACCACCCCCTCAAGCATAGAGCACAGCTCATCCCCTGTAGAGACGGCCAAGAAGGAGCGTGTATTGTTCCGTAGTCCTGTGCAAGCCATCACAACATCACGAGCTGGGAGAACAGTTGCAGTTCACAAACCTGAACACCAGAAAGTGGATGGTAAGGGATCTAGAAGCACCTCCAAGAAGGTGGATGACCAGGTGTATGCCTCCCCAGCTGACATACAGGCATTGATAGCTTCACGGAGTAGTGAGCCTCAACCAGATAAGCCAAACAAGCTGTCGCAGAGTTTTGTTGCTGTGACAGCTGCTACGGATCAGTTTCAGGTTCAGGAGGTTGGAATAGAGCCCAGCTCTGACGTTATTGTGACCAGAGACCCTCTAAGCTCTGAAAAAAGGCATCTTAGTGGTGATGCTAATCCAATCAGCACTGAACTGGATAACTCCCAACAGTCTGTTGAAAACCGATCAGTTTCAGCCAGTGAGGAAGATAAACCCAAACAGTCATTTTTGGGATCTTTCTTCCATTGGGGTAAGAAGCCAGAGCCTGAGTCCCAATCCAAACATAATCCTAGTCGGGCGAATGTCTCACCCACTAGCCCTGCTTCGCCAGGTACTGGGGCATTACAAAACCATTTATCAAGCCACGGAGACAATATGAAGTCTCCATACACTGGTCTTGGACAACAGGCAGCTGCAGAAAGCCATGATTCTGGGATAGACCTAATGCCTGCAGGAAGCAGTCTAGGAGAGGTGTTCCATGCTGAATTTGAGCCAGTCCACGCTTCAACACCTGTTAAGATTAGACATGGAAGTGATGACTCTACTGCAAGACAACAAGAGCTTACCACACCGGATGCAGCCAATAACATAGGTATGAACTCTCATTCTAAGGAAGTTAATTCTGATGATGAAACTGACTCTAGAATCCAATCAACACATGTGAGACCAATTAGAGAGGCATCTTCTCAGCAACAACCTCTTGTAACCAAAATTGATACCCAAAGGTCCAGCAAGCCTCCCATTACCAGAGTCAATCACGTAGGAAATAGCACACTGGTAACCAGTGTACGGCGAAGGGACTTACACAAAATGCCAACAACATCACTGACGTCAGTCTACGGGTCCCTAAAAACTGCACATCCTCAATATGGAGCAACGTCAATTGACCCAGCAGACATAGAAAGTTTGTTACGTGAGAAAGCTAATTTGGAAGGGAGGCTTGAGACATTGGCAGCAGAGACAGAGTCAGCTCTGCAACAGCGAGCCGAGATGCAGACCCAGGTTGCTTCTCTTCAGGCGGAGCTCAAGGCACACAGTTCTGCTTCTGACACAGCCCAACAGCAGGTTTCAGCCATGACCAACGACATGGTGACTGCTCAACAAAATCAGGCTCAACTTGAGCAAGCCTTGACAACCCTCCAGACCAGCCTAGAGAGCAAAGAGGCAGATTTGGACAAACTCAAGAGGAAACTCCAAGCCTCTGAAGCCACTCATCAGAGGCTGAATGCAAAGATGGAAGAGGTCAGAGAAGCCATGGAAACAAAAGAAGGAAAAATCTCCACATTAAAAGACAAGATTGCTGCTGTACAATTAGAGGCAGAAAAGGCCCATCAAGACCGGACACAGCATTTAGCTGAACTCAAAACTCTCCAGGGTGATGTACAATCACTGACCAGTGCCAAGGAGTGGTTTCAGGAGCAGTTGCAGGCAGCCCAAGAAGCGCGGGGAAAGCTCCAGAAAGAGCTCACTGAGACGCAAGCCCAGGCTAAGAAGCATGGGTCAGCTGTGGAGACTCTCAAAGCTGAAAAGGCACAACTGCAGCATCAATTATCCGAGACGCAGCAACAGGCATTCAAAGAGAAAGAGCTGATTGCCAAGCACCTGGAGACTATAGAGGCAGACTTCCTAGCCCGTGAGGCTGCCTTCCAAGATCTTCAGAAGGAGAAGGTAGCTGTCCAAGAAGCAGTAGCCTCAAGAATGGATCAGATGAATGAGGAGAGGTCCAAGCTTTCAAACCTGATTGCAAGCTGTGTGGAGCTGGAAAGGCAGCTGGATAGGACTCAGAAAGAGCTGGCTGATAAACAAGCTGATGTTAGTAATCTTGATGCTGAAAAGAAAGAGCTTGTAAAGAGACTTGCACTGGTGCAGGTGAGTGTAACTCTGGACATAATAATATGCAATTATCTGAGCACATGATTCATGCACCTAATGCCAGTGCAGTGTTGTTGATGAAGCATTGTTGCAGATATTGTTCAAATAGGCACATTGTTTAAGCCAAAACTGCGGTGGCATCAGATGCATGCACGTGTGTGTTCAGATTCATGTAGTCAGAATTCACCTTTGCTCACGGCAGAGTTATAAACCTAAAAGCATGAATGTGTTTCTTAGGGTGCATCCCAAAACAGAAACATTCCTGTTATTGCTTGGAATGTGCTACATAGTGTATGTTCCCCAACTGGAAGAGAGCAAATACAAGGCTTTGGCCCTCAAGGCCCAGGCCAAGGCCCTATACAAAAATTTACTACATGTAGGCCTACACTGTACTCATAAAATGTAGCCACACCATCATGAATCGCTTTTATTAAGAAGAGAAGAAACTCATTATTTGCAATCAGAACATTCACAAGTGTTACTGTGTCAACTGCTTAACAAGCCTTCCTGCCACGCGAGCTGTGCTGCTACGACCATGAGTGGTTAATAACTCATGCATTTATGTCGTGTGCACAAGATAAATTAAGTCGTGCACAAGAGATATACATGTATGTCATGCGCATGAGATATAAATAAATAATTGGAAGTCCCTTTAGGGGCTCCGTTAAACTTTTATTTTATGTTTAGTTTATTTTATTCTTGGGAAAAACTTTTAACATTTGCAAACATATGTAAGATAATAAACCCATGTTGGAACTTACTCAAAGCTACTTAATAGTGTAAGATTTACAATTTGGTTTTCATAGGAGTCACTCCTTGCTCGAGATAAGGAGTTGGAAGCAATGCAGGAAAAGTGCATCGATGCAGAGACAAAAGTGCAGGAGCTTCAAAACAGTGGCATTGAACAAGAAGGGTCCCTGCAGAGGCACCGTGCCGAGAAGGCTTCACTGGAAGCAGCCCTGGCCACAGCCAACCAGGAGAAGAGGGCCTTTGATGAGTCCTTGCAGAGCTTGAGGCAGGACATGGGGAAGGTGGAGCATGGCTTCAAGCAGTTGAAGCAAGACTTGAGTCAGAAGGACTCCCAGATGGAGTCACTACAGAGGGACAAGGAGGAGCTCCTGATGCAGCTGAGGGAAGCTGAGGAGCAGCTGAAACATCATCAGCACAGCATAAACAGCTACCAGGAAGACGTGAGCAACAAGGAAGACCTAGTGGCTGAGCTGAACAGGGTCAAAGATGCCTTGGAGGATGAGATAGCAGTACTGAGGCAGCATCTGGAGGCATCCAAGAAGTCCAACCAGGAGTCTCGGGCTGTCAGGGTAAGCCTTCAGGATGAGCTTGCTCATAGTCAAGATGAACTGAAGGAGCTGGAGGCCCAGTTGGAGTCGGCGATGACTGAGAATGCCCACCTGGAAGGGCAGCTAGAAATGATGGCTGATGAGCAGCAGCGTTTCTCCAACCTCCTGGATGAGAACGCAAAGCTCAAGCAGAAGCTGGCCGAGATGCAGAGCACGACACACCGAGAGCTGGCGGATCAGAGAGCCAAGGTGCTGCGCCTTGGATCTGACCTAGCTTCCACCCAGAAGGAACTGAAGGAGAAACAACGTGCCTATGAGTCCACAGCAAGTGCCTTGACCAGGAAGCTCAAAGAAGCCATGGATGCCAAACAGACTGCAGAAGCCGATATTGAATCCCTCCGGCAGAATGAAGTGGCTAGTAACATTGAAATGCAGAATCGACTCACTAGCCAGCTAGAAGCAACAAAGAAAGGCCTTTTGGATGCCCAGATAGCAAGGGATGACTTAGAGAGACAGCTGGAAGGGCTGAAGCAAAGAATGGAAGAGGAAGCAGCTACATATAAGGAGAGAGTTGCAGACCTGGAAGACCAACTTCAGGTACATATCTTTCTTAAATTTCCTTTGTTGTCACTGCACAAGATATGCACAAGATTAACAGTTTGTTGTATCCATGGCTTTACACATCATTGTGGGCTACTTACATCTGACTAGCACCCCTGAGCAAAGATATTGGGCAGATTGCAAGACCGCCAACAAAGAGCAGCATCTACTAGCTCGGTCCGTAGATCGCTGGAATGGTAACCCAGAGCTCACAGGTTCAAACCATGCTCCCGTCGGTTATTTTGTTGGTTTACTTAGAAAAAAATGGAAATTACTCCATTGGTTTTTACTAATATTACGGTTATCGTCAAACAAACCATAACTGATATTTTTGGACTGACACTATCATGAGAGAATGATCTTTACACACTTTGTCATCTTGTGTATTTATGTCGAGGTTTATCAGTGCTTAAAGGTAATATACAACATTTGCAAACATGAGAATCAAACTACTGAATTATGATGAAATGCCTTACTTGACTGGAAGTAAATAATGTAATAGTCTCAAGCATCCTGTCAAATCATGGCACCTGGTGAGCTGTCATGTTCAAGAAAAGTGGAATTTTTGTATCAGTTTCCAACAATGCCCTAATTTAGCAACTTTAGTTAGTCCACATTTTGTTTGCCAATTGGTTGCACATCCGTGAATAAGTGCGAGCCAGCTAGTCTAGTTCTCAAACCTGATAATTCCCCGACGTCTATAAATTGCTCAATTTTGTCTGAAGTAGGGTTGAAACCAGACTACAAGAACAGCATTTTTTCTCCGTTTTCCCAGCATCTATGCACACAAAAACAATTTAATGTGACAGTATTTGCTATAAAATACTAACCCCCAAATCCATTCATTTCTGAAAATAACAGCAAAAGCAAATGTTGTGTGCTACCTTTAACCCTAACGATCCTGAATCCTTGAATTTCAATACGATTTTTCACACCACCAAGGAAGGTACATGCATGTTTTAAGGGGGTCATTGAACTGCAGATAAATTGCTAGTAATGTACTACTGTAGATGGTGCTGAAAGCCTGGAGTGGGAAATGATCTAGTTCATCGTAGTATGTGCACAAACAATGAGAGGGGAATACACCACAAGTGTCGACACATACATTGTACCAGACATACGCATACCAGCAGTTGTTGGCCGGTAAAGACTTGATCCTGAATTTTTACTCACTTGTTTTCAGAAATATTATTTGTTTTTAATACTCATTTATGTGTTGTGTTAGTACCGTCTGCTCGTATTGGACATTATTTTCGCAGATACCACCCATCTCCTATTAATCTCACATTATCCTTACTACAGACCTTGAAGGACTTATGTGAGCAGCAACAGAGAAATGAGGATGCTAATCGTAGGATGGCCCTGGACTTGGAACGAGAGAGAGGACGGCTTGCAGGTCAGTACTGGAAAACAACAAACCCTGTCTTTAAGGCTGTTCGATATCCATTTATTTTGATACCGAAATATCGGCAAAAAAATATAACTGGGGAAAGACTGTGGCATTCAGTGCGGTTGCTTGCACTTGACCAAGGCTAGCAACAAAGCAACGTGCACGCGCAGATGCGCTAC
The DNA here is from genome assembly GCA_037893225.1 of Hippasteria phrygiana. Taxonomy (NCBI): domain Eukaryota; kingdom Metazoa; phylum Echinodermata; class Asteroidea; order Valvatida; family Goniasteridae; genus Hippasteria; species Hippasteria phrygiana. The sequence goes on from JAZGUH010000331.1 coordinate 491,450, forward strand.
AGGGGTTGACCTTATTGCAAACAATTGCCATACCTCTCGATCTCAAGACGAGTTCGCAAGCGTGTAGGTACGTACATTGTATACTGGGAATAAGACGGTAGCATTCAGTGTGGTTGTTTGCACTTGGCAATGCACGGCGCGGAGGGTATTCGCGCGGAGCGGAGATGTCATGTCGGGGTTTAGAAAACGGTCAGAGAAACGACACATTTAGTGCATGTATGTATTTTTTTATTCCTCCATGGTACATCATGATACATTATATACTATTCTACCGTCCAATAATTGGAAATAACTGGAATTTCGAGCAAGGTAAACAGGACAAATCCACACTTACTGCGGCCAAAAGGAACATATATCGCGATATTCTTCGGTATATCAAATTCACCGATATTCCGTTCTTTTTTAAAGGGTCCAATGCGATTTTCGATATGGAAAAAATACCGAAATATCGGGAAATATCGTCATATCGAACAGGCTTTATACCTGTCTTTAACCCTAACTATCCCAAGCCTTACAAACTCCAACAGCAGGTTGTGTTGTTCAGGCATGCCACCTTTCCTCGGATCAGCTCATTTCCTCGTTTTTCACTTCACACTTGTGCCATTGAAAATTGAAAAACACTGTACAAAGTCGTGTAAAGATTGGAATTTCCTAGTTTTTTGTTAATTCCAAGTTACATGCCTGTGTGTTGAATTTTGATGGGTGCATGACTGTAGCGCCTTGGTACCATTACTTTACATGGAGCTATGATGCTCCAATTTGTCCAAGTCTAAAGAATGTGGCATAGGTATACTGCACAGTGTTGGATTTTGACAGGTTGAGGACACTTCCTGCAGGGTTCCCACGGGTCATGGAAAATCCTGGAAAAAATGTTGTCCTGGAAAGTCATGGAAAACTCATAGAAAATTGGGAAAAGTACAGAAGTCATGGAAAAGTCATGGAAATCAAGATCATGCAAGGGTTATTTTTGATGGACCAGTTTTGATCTGAGGAGGGGAGGCCATTATTACATGTAATTAAACAAATGGTTAGCCCAACATCAGCGGTTCATCAGTATCATAATACCAAACAACTTTTCTCTGCAAAATGGCGTTAAATGTCATGGAAATTGTCATCTTTTAGTCCTGGAAAGTCCTGGAAAAGTCATGGAATTTGGTTTACAGATTTCTGTGGGAACCCTGTCCTGGTAAAAATGCCTAGGGGGTAAGGGTTAAAATAGGAATGTGATATCATTTAATAATGTTTATGATGTCCTTTGAATCCACTTCAAGATTGATAAGCTGTATTTGAGAATAGGTCACCTTTTGCCTAAAACCAAGCAGAATGGAGGAGTTTGGGGGCACTCACTTGCTTAAATCAGAGGACTGCTATTGCACATTTTTCAGGTCTGTGCTCTAAATTTAGTCTTTTCTGGAGGAACAGTATTAGGAGAGTTTAACAGCAGCAGCAGCAGATCTAGGATATCACATGGGGGGAATCCCATAAGGGCTGCATAGTACAGGACTTGAAATAAGGATGAAGTGTTGTCGTTTGTCAAATTTCGTGACATATGATGATGCTGTTGCTGTGTTGCCACTCAAGGCTCTCACTCTACCATCAAGGCACTCACTGTACAACAAAAAACCTCATCATTTAACCACTGTAGCAGTTTGTTCACTTTTAAAGTTTGTTTATTAACTGGCTACCAGGCACTAAAATAAAGAGGAAACAACAAAAATATTTAGAAAATCTAGCGGTTATAGGGACAGTTTAGCTGTGATACTAAAGCGTTTTACCTAGTATGACATCCTGTGCTCATAAATAAGAACATTTATTTGTATTGGCATAAAATTCCTTGTGGTTGGTTTGACGATAGCATAAAGTAAATTGTGCATGTGTTTAGTGTGAAGTTTTAACCCCATGTGCCTGGCTGTTATAATGGGGTGCTAGTACCTGTATGCCAATACGCACACAATAGGCTTGTGAAGCCAAGTGCAGTGCACACAATAAGCGAACAATGGATTGAATATGCAGAAAATATGGGTATGGACATCAACCGGCCAGGTGGTCTTTTACAAACCGCGGGTCTTAAAACTGCTTTTTGAATATCACAGGAGTGTCCAAATTGAAATTTGATTTTTTTTCCCGTCTCTTCAGGTGTCCAGCAGAGCCACTCGGCCCTAAAACAGCATGCCAACCTCTTAGAGGCAGCCCTGGGCCGTAGGGAGACCACACTGGCCGAGATGACAGCCCAGTTGGCATCCACTAGCCAAGAGCATGCCGTTGAAGAGGACCGACTCCGCTCCAAGTTACGAGATGAGAGCCAGGCACTCAAGAAGGAGAAAGAGGCTAGAAAAGAACTCTATAAACAGGTAACTGTACAGGAATGGTTATCCTTTGTTGAAAAGATGATGCTGATAAACTGAAGACCAGGCCATTGACATCAATTAGAGGAAGTAAACTACATTTCTTCCATTCCTCATTGTGTTGAATTTTGAGTAACTTTTTGTTTAAAACTATCCAAAAAGTTTTCGTCAGGCTAAGCAGAGTTTCAAATTGCTAATTTTTTGGCAACAAAATAACTTAAAGCAATATGGAAGGCATTTGAATACATCTATTAAGCTGAAGACCTTGAAATGGTTATGCATGCCTTTGATTCATTTGTAGCCATCAAGATGGCTTAAGAGATTGAAGTGTAGTTTAACCCCAACTTATCCCACACCTCACAAACTCCAACAGCAGGTTGTGTTGAATTTTGTTTGATTCAGTAGTACCGTAGGGGTTCAATGTGGTGTTGCATTTTGTTAGGTTTAGTACCAAAGGCCCAGGGTGACCCTGTTGAATTATGTTTGATTTGCTACATGAGGGTATAGACTTGTGGAAATGTTGGACTTTGCTGGGGTATGTGGGCAGAACGTTTCGTGGGTGAATTCATGGCTAGGCAATAGCAGAGTTTCTGGTCAGTGATTAGCCTTGGTATACTGTAATGTGCAGTATACACATGTACATCTACTGTGTGTTGTTGCTGGGGCTGTTCAGGGGGGTGAGTTCACGGCCAGGCACTGGCAGAGTTAATGGTCATTAGTCTTGAGCTGTTTTGATAAATCCTTGACAAGCCAATGCACAGCATTGTATATTTGGCCCCAAAGGTCTTGGGGTGGTAGTGGTAATACTTTGCCCTTCCATTGTACGTACATGGAAGTGCTGTGGCCTAGTGGTTTGGCACATTGAATTCAAGGTCTGCGGGTAATTCTGCAGGTTGTGGGTTCGAGCCCAGTCCTGGGCTATAGCACTTCTACGCTTAATATGGGTAGAGGCATTATTAATGTCTTGCAGTGGACTAGTTACCCATCCCGACCCTATTCATACTGTGAAGAGATTAGCTGGTCTTGTTTCAATGTAAGGGCTGGTTCTTCCACATAGGCTAATCCTCTGTAGCTCACACCTCGAGTGCCATAGGGCTTGTAATGGGTGATTTGCATTTAAAAAAATATTTTTAAAATGTCCACTGGGATGACCTGTCATTGCAACACATTGTTGGATTATGTTAGGGTTTGGAACTGTTACTGACCAGTAAGCAAACTTTGCATAGAGCCATTGGTACTAAACCTGCCAAAATTCAACAGTTTTGGCCTGTTGAAGTTTGGATGGTTTAGTACTGTTCCGAGTACAAGGTATGTTGGCGTTTGGCTACATGTACCTGTTGGACTTTGTTAGGTTTAGTTCTCTGCCTAGTGCGAGTGCTTAGGGAGCTACAGTTAAAATGTTCACTCAAGTTTTCATAATGTCATTGTAGTGATTGGGCATGAAAGTACAACCAAATCTCTACAGTTATTAAACTTCATTGCATTGTGGCCTGGTCAGTAAAAGGAAGTAACTTTTTTTCCTTGGGGACCTGCAGCTGATTTCACGAAACAGTGCATAACTTATGTTCTACAATGCCTAAATAAATCTCCCCCCCCCCCCAACCCCCAACTATTTGGTCCCAACACACGGTGCGGCCGCACTGCAAAAATAGAAGTTCTATTCAACGGTGAATAGAACTTTCATTGCAATGTCGAACCATCGGTCGTGCTCTGACCAATCAGATGATGAAGATTTATTCAGGTATCGTTTCGGTTTGCGGTAACACCATGTGTTTATCTCAACTAACGAGAGGTATGGGTTCTGAAAAGAAGCTTATCGCACAACTCGTATCTCAACCTTCATTAAGTGAGATGGGTTCAAGGGAGAACCAATTTCGGGCAACTCGTTTTCTCTACTGTCTATAAGTTATTTGTGTTGTATAAAACAAATATTGAATGTTTCACGTTCATGCAATGAAAAGAATAATTTCATTCGGTGACAGATGGAGTTTTCCATTCCACTCGGCTTCGCCTTGTGGAAAAGAACATTGCATCTGTCGCCTCAAGAAATTATTTTTACCATCGCACTCACAAACATTTATTATTTGTATACCATGGCGTAGGATTTACACCTCATAAATATTGTGCAGCTGTGTGCAACATCCTTTTGATCCATTTCACGAAACATTGTATAGTTGTGCAATTATTTTTTTGGGACATACATTACAGACCAAAAGGCTAAATGCGTCATTTACAACTGTTTCATTATAACAATAGAAATTCATAGAACAGTCATGAAATAGATCAGGCGGTGCCATTTTGAAACTCTGACTGACACGCCTCAATGATCATCTAGCATCCCCCAAGACCTGCATGAGTTTGCATCCTTCTCACGCTTCACCGCTTCCAGACAACGAAACGTTGAGTTCCCTCCGGTTCTTTTCAGAACCACACATACTCACAAAAGAGATTTAATACACATGGTGCTACCGCAAACTAGTTACCTTATTGCCTTTCACCATGCAAACCTTCAAATCTCATTTTGAAACTCCTTCACTCTGAAAAATTGGTGGCAACTTTCGGAAATAACTCGCAGGTAAATCGGGAACAGATGATAATTTCATTTCCCTTAGAAATAATGTAACTTGAGCAACAAATAGCTTTACAATATGTGACCCGCTCTGCAAAAAGGGCACATAAGTCGCTGTATGCTTTTACGAGTTATGGGCAGTTCAATGTGAAGCGGGCGAACAATTCTTCAAACAAGTGATTTTGAAGGGAGGGAATTTTTTGCATCTTTGATACCTATATTATTCTATTTTATAACCAAAATCTTTTATTTCAGTGAATAAAGTTGGAAAAAGAATGTGTTTTTGTCGAGTGCTTTCATCTATTGCTTTGCTTTTTGTTTTTCTAAATGGCTTGTTTCTCCTTAAGTCATTTCAAGAAATTCCTGAAAACAAACATGCAAATTTCCAAATATCTCGTGATTGCAAAATGCTAGAGACCTCAGACATATACCATATGAAAGCTTATAAAATGGCCTTTCCAGCTATATATAAAACACTACTTTCAAATTTTGCAACATAAGTGCCCTTTTTGCAGAGCGGGTCACATATTCACTTCATTTTGGGGCTTGTGAAGACCATCTTACACCAACTAAAACAAGTGCATACATGTAAGTAATGCTATGATTATTGCGCTGCATAACTGTCATTTTGTACATTTTACACAATAAAATACAGCGTAAGTGAATTTATGAAATTGTGCAAGGTTTTGTGAAATTGGCTACTATAGTTTTATCCATGAGTTTTGTCCTTCAGATCTAAAGTGTTTTTAATTTTCATATTCTAGGTTGCATCAGGGAAGGCAGAGATTGATCGACTACAGCGAGACATCCAGGACCAAGCAGCAATACTGGAGGAAACAAGAGCATTGCAAGACAGACATGATAATGAGCTGCAGTCACTCCAACAAGAACTCAATAGAAGTACTCGGGTAATGCAATAATCAAGCAGGTTATATCTTAATGGTCATTGGATAAGATAGGCTAATGAGCTACAGCCACTCCAACAAGAACTCAATAGAAGTACTCAGGTAATGCAATAATCAAGCAGGTTATATCTTAATGGTCATTGGATAAGACAGGCGCATGAGCCACAGTCACTCCAACAAGAACTCAATAACAGTGCTCGCTATTGGCCGAGCGAACTAAAAATAGATTCATGCAAGTTTAATGAGGGCATGCATGGTGCACTCACATGAACCATAACCTGATGACATGATCTGACCCAGACATCTGATACTTAAATTTTTGGAAGCACAGCTGTAAAATTAGCACGCTGATATTCTGCAGCCTCCAATTTCGAATTCAATTTTTGTACCGAATAAATAGAACATGGGCATGAAGAAAGATTTAAAAGAATTTTAATTTATATGTATGGTTATTTCATTCAATATGTACAGCTAGAGGAAGAACAAAAGGCCAAAACTGAGGGTGTCAGAGGTCAGTTGGAAGATGCCAAAGGTCAGCTCAGTCAGCTGAAAAGACAACTTCAGGACAAGCATTCCAGGGATCCAGTAGTGGCTGAGCAACTCAAGGCGAGTATAGAATAAGTGGAAAATGTTATCAATGTAGAAAATATTATAGAATGTAGACATTTTTTAAAAGTAGAACAGTGTTTAAATTTTTTTCTTCAGATCATTTTATGAAATGTACAATGATCCTGTGGGAAGCAATGAGTTATATGACAGTCTTACATGGTTTTACGGGCACTGACAATGAAGTAGACACTTTGAAATATGAAATCCAGAACCATTTCTCAAAGTATGGCTCCAGCTTTGGCTTTAGCTCTTTCTCCAGCTGTACCCAACTCTACTGCAAATCTGAAGCCTTGAGGCTTGAACAAAATGAAGAGGGTGAAGGCTTTGGGTTAAAATATAAAACTTTAGGGAAGCCGAAGCCAGGTTTCAGAAAAGGCCCTCTAGTGCAATTCTTTTTCTTCACCCAAATTTGTCCTCGATATAATTACATTATTTTGTTTATTTGGTGTTAAACTTCATTTTTTTTTTTTTTTTCACCCAAATACTCACTGCTTTGTGTGCAGGCCTTGGAGTGGGAGAGTGAGCAGAGAGGCCGGGAAGCAGAAGCTTCGAAAGAGCAGCTGGAACTAGCTGAACACAGACAGAAAATAGAGATGGGCAATGCCCAGGCTACCATACAGGTATGATACCAGCCAAACCAGCCAGTGGCCCCCATTTGCTTTACAGTGGCGACAATTTCAGTGTGATCAAATCTTCTTAAACCCTTGCGTCTGGCTGTTATTGATGGGGTGCTGGTATGCCAGGATTGGGGCTATACAGCCAAGCCTAAATGCAAACAACAGGCACCACACTAGAGTAGTCCTATTTATCGCACTCGGAGCCCCCCCCCCCCCCCCCCCCTCTTTGTGTGAATTAAAGCTATAATTCGTCAAACAATCCACTGAAACTGTTTGAAAAACCTTCATTACACTCCCATTCAATATCAATGTGATACAAAAAATGAATAGATTGAGTAACCAGCGTCAAGCAGCCAGGTGATCTTTTTCAAACCATATTCAAGAGGTTAAAGGTATGATATGACTACAGAGCCGGCCGTGTGCTCCGATATAAATGTCTGATATATGTGTGCATGCAAATTTAATGCAATACAGCACACCAGCCAATCACGGCCGTTGTAAAGTAATTTTATGGCAGGATTGTGATGCAAGCTGTTGATTGGTCAATAGCTGTCATCTGACCCAGTAGGTTTGATCAGTGAACAAAGTGGTGTCCATGAAACGAACGTCTGTTTTCCTGCTGCTAGCCGAATGCACGATTGTAGATATGCCCGTTGATTGGTCAAAATCTGGAGGTCAGGATTGGATTGTCTTGCATAATTCTTCACGGAATCTGCACGCATAACATATCCGTGCGTAAACTAGATGTAGCTTTGGTTATGAAAAAAAGTTTCAATCTGAAAGCTTACTGTTTATGATACCAGTACCAATCCTGAGAAATATTACCATTTGATATGCTATCTTTGAGAAAACCGTCTAAAGACCTCCAAAAAGGTCATGGCTTATTTTAATTTGACAAATCAAAATAAGTACATATGAAAGTGCATAAAATCACTTGTTTGCTATTTTCTCACGACTCGGATGACGGATTGAGCTCAAACATTCTCAGGTTTATTTGAATGACACGTGTATGAAAACTGCCTTCAACTGGTTTGTCAGCACTAACCAGTGATGTAGTCGAGACCAGGCACAAGACCATTCACAAGACCAGTTTGTTACAGGCACAAGTAACAGGCATAAACCATGACAAAGGGATGCCTTTATTACAGTTCATTTGAATAGCTTAAGACTTGAATTAAGACTGAAGGTCTTGCGAGGGTCTTGTGTTGGTCTCGACTACATCACTGGCACTAACATTGCTATATCATACCTTTAAGCCATCTACTCTAGTAAGTTTGGGTGGTTCATCTTCATACTATTTGTGCTGTAGTATTTTTAGGTCAGTCGGGCAAAAGCTTGGCTGTATATACAACTGCCATGAAGTGATTCTACACTTGGTCATAAACTTCTGTATTATTTTTGGTTTACGGTTTTACCACCACTATTCACTGTATTGTATATCTCATGCAAACCATCGGAACGTATCTGTCGGGTTTATTTCAGATGGGACGTCGGGAGCTAGAGTCATTGAAGGCGGAGCTTGCTGCGACAAGAAAAGAGAAATTTGCTTTCCAGGGAAAGCTGAGTCAGTTCAAGTCTGCACTCAAGGCCACACTGCAACAGAACAAGGTGTGTTTTATCAAAAAATATGCTACCCATAATGCCAGTCATGTATACTCTCAGAAGCGCATTGTTAATTTGGTTGGAGAAGAGTTGGGCTCTTCCTTACAATTACTCTCTCATCGGAGATCTGTTGCTACTCTTACTCTGTTCTACAGGTATTTTCATTGTAAATGCTCCACCGGCCTGTCCAGCTTAATTGGTTCCTCCATTTCGGGTGTTTGAGCTCGGCTTTCCACCTATTCCCACCAATATACTCTACATGTAGATGTACCTAGTTGTAGAACAAAAAGCTATGCCAATCGTTTTTTCCCTCGCTCTGTATCTCTGTGGAAATCTTTGCCTGGTGCATGTTTCCCTTCATCTTACTATCTTTCCGGCTTCAAGAGGAATATTAATTCCTACCTCTTGTATCTTTAATTCTTGTTCTTTTTCTTGCTCCGTGCCTTGAGTGGCTTATAGCCATGTTCAGTGCAAACTTGCATTAAAAAATATTGTTATCAGAACTGTGTCAATGCCATCCAAACATCAAAGATCCATTGGTGATGTCATTTTTATGCAACTAAATTTGTGTATTTTTTTACCACTAGCTCCTGAAGGCAAAACTAAGATCTCGTCAGAAAGACAAGAATGCCACAGCCAATCCAAAAACAGCCAACGGGCTGGCCGCTAGCAACGATGTTACCATGGTACCCGATGACATCATAGTGCCTGAGATCAGTGTGGATGTGGAGGCCTTGCTCAGTAGCGATGACAAGGATGGGATCACTGCAACCAGTAGCAAGTAAGGAATGGATTGGTTGTTCAAACTCAAGCACATTCATGGTAGAACTGTGCATCCAAACTGAGTACCCGACCGCTAATGTCAGGAACCGGTTCCAGATTATGAAATCGAGTACCCATAACCGAATTAATATTACTTAGTAATTTCTCAGACAATGAAAAACATTTTTTGAATATCACTTGTGGGGGATTTTTAAAATGAAAACGGGGGTACATGGAAAAACAATACAGATTAACATTTATGACTCTTGCAAAAATGCAGTTTACGCCGTAAAGCTATATAGTTCGCTGTACACAGTTGCATCTTGCTGCATTGATGCAGCAATGTGGTAGTATTAGGGGCCGTCCATAAAGTACGTATGCACAAAAGGGGGTAGGGGGGTTGTTGACATTGCGTACACCATGCATACAGGGGGAGGGGGTTCAAGCCAATGCATACCGTACGCAACCGACAATTTGTTTTTAATGAATTGTCATGAAATCAATGTACTATCTCATATAAATAACTACCAGGACCAGCTTTTGTGCATAAAAAAACAGTTATAACACAGTACCCTTCACCCCAACTAAAAGTAAATTAGTCTTCCCAGTGCCACCGCCAGCCAATTCTATCCTATTTTTAGACCGCAACAAAAAGACTGCTTTATAAACCGGCAGTGTACGCCGGAAACGTACATGTCAGGTGTACTTGTATCAATTTCACCCGCGTGCTGTCCAAAATCGCTCTTGTACTGGAGGGAAGCAATTGATAGGCGCATAAAGAAAAGAACAAAAACTAGGACTCTATGTCTCTTCGCTGAACAGAACATAGGGCTTTTCCGCATTATTTTTTTATGATGTCACTGCGATTTTTGCTTGCTTGTGACAAGTCTGCCTACCCACAAGGCTTCATGACAATTGGACCTACCAATTTACATGTCTCACGAGAAGTTATGCCTTTGATGACTTCATTATGATGGTGCACATATTTTGCATTTTTTTTTAGATAAGTAGGACCTAACAAAGCGATTACAAAAAGAATTTTGAATTTAGCATGTAATATTACTGTAAAATCGTATGATGACGTCATCATGACGTCACCTCAATTTTCATCTATAACACGAGCTACCATACCAACATACCTGGTTTGAAGGCAATCGGACCTACCGTTCTCTAGATATGGGCCCTTGAAAAATGCACCTTTAAGATGACGTCACATGACACGTGATGACGTCATCATGACGTCACGTTTTGGCATACATTTTCAGCTTAGGGTCTATGTTTGTGTTAAACCTGATTAAGATCTGAGGTTGTTTAGTGACCAAAGTGGCTCTTACAAAATTCGTGTACAAAGTCTATGGGATTTGGGATAGAACAAAAGAAATCATAGAAAATCAGCCGATGACGTCATCATGACATCACCTCGGATTTTACATGCTAGTAGCACTATCTACGTGCCCACTAATTTTTATGACGATCGGACCTACCCTTATATGTGTTTCAAAAAAGCACATTTTTGATGACGTCATGATGACGTCACACATTTTCCCATTTATGCGAAAGAATATAGGAGCTAACAAAGCTATTACAAAAAGAATTTTGAATTTAGCATGTTCTGTTGGTGAGATATGGCTTTAAGAAACTTTTAAATTCAAAAACTTAACAATTACTATAAAATCGTATGATGACGTCATCTTGACGTCCCCTCAATTTACATCTATAACACGAGCTAGCCTACCAACATACCAGGTTTGAAGGAAATCGGACCTACCGTTCTCTAGATATAGGCCCTTGAAAAACGCACCTTTAAGATGACGTCACTCTTCGACATACAATTTCAGCCTAGGGTCTATGTTTGAGGTAAGTTTGGTTAAGATCTGAGTTTTTTTTAAGACCTAAAGTGCCGCGGACAAAATTCGTGTACAAAGTCTATGGGCTTTTGGTCAGAACTAAAAGAAGAAGAAGAAGAAGGAAGAAAGAAAAAAGAAAAAAAATCAGAACAAAAACAAGGCCTTTTCCGACTGACTTTGTCGGAAAAGCCAAAGATATACGTCATGTATATCAACTGCCTGTATATCAACTGCCTCTTGTTCAAACACATTTTTGTAAAAATAAACCAATCTCAATAAACCACTCATGAAACGTCAAGAGCAAACTATGCAAAAAATAGTGTATCAGGAATTTTGTTTTCCTTTTTTGGTTCATGTCATCATTGACTGATGTTTTGGTTCAAAATATATCATTGTTCAATCATTTCCAGGTCCGTTAATAAAATGTTTGCATTTTTTTTTTCCACATTTTGTGATTTATTTCAGTCTTTGGATGCGACATGCAAATCATACTACTACAGCAGGTGTACTGTGACGTTTAATGATGCTAGATTAGGGTAGTCTGAGAAGTCAAAAAGATATGTGAAATGCGTATGCGTACAGGGGAGGAGGGGGGGTTGGAGCCACTGCATATACCATGCGTACGCCATGTGTACAGGGGGAGGGGGGGGGTAAACAAAGTTGGCATTTCGTGCGTACGTACTTTATGGACGGCCCCTTAACGTGCGGACCTTTACTAACAATATGAACAGCAATTTCCAAGATTAACAGGTAGCAGTGTAGTCCATCTCTTGTGTCTTTCTTGTTTAATCGTGTTTCTGTCAATCATCCCTTCAGACCGTTATCAGCATTACGAGGCTGTCTACAGTCCGTCAAGGATCAAATGGGTGGACTGCAACAACAGATTAGTGAACATACCTCAGCAGTCAACTCGTCCTCCAGAGCCTGGAAGTAAGCCCCAATCACATTCATATAAGATAAAAGTGTGATGAATTGGCCTTGACCACGTCAATAATAACCGAGGAGGGAAGTGGCTACTGTTAATGGACAGAATCGAAGGCCAGGTTTATTAACAGCGGTTACATCCCTCGAAGGTTATTATTGACTGGTCAAGATTAGGTCATCAAACTTTCATAACCATTCAAAATGCCTGATGAAAAATGCAAAGGTCTCCAGTAAAAAGGACAAAATGCAAAGCTTTTTCACATGACTTTTTCTTCAATTTGCACAGTACAAAACGTGTGTGTGCATATCAGCCTGTTGCGCGTGTACATGTACAAGATTTAACAAGATCTAACAATTAAACTTATTACGTTTTGTACGCGTGCCTAAAATGCGTCCTCCATTGCGTATTGGCTGAGAACAACACTAAGGTTTTGACACATCCTGTTCAAACAACTCCCAGCTGTCTTCAAAACAAAGGTTTGAACCCACCCACGTGACAGGGTCTCGACCAATAGGAAGAGTAAACCTGTCTCAGGCATTTATGAATAAAGGAATAAAAGTGTGATGGAGTGTGTATAATGTCCGATATGATGGTCCGAGCTGAAGGCGAGAGCCATTATAGGTGACCAGGCCCCTCACAGGTTCTAAATCACAACTTTTACATGCTGTAGCACACTTTTATTACCATTGATAAGCTCATTTTTCGTCAAAAAACCTCAGTTGTTAGTTGTATTGGTCAAGAAACAGAAGTTGGATGAAAGGCTCATATGCGAAAAACCCTAGAGAGTTTGGTGGAACGATCCTTGAAAGTCCTGGAATTGTAAATAAACTTTGCAATTTTCTTATTCGTTTTAATGGGGTTTTTCTTTTGATAGGAAAAATAACATGAAGCTCAAAATGTCCAGATGTGTTGGGGATGGCTGAAAAGTTTACTTTGTGCAAGTTATAATAAAAGCATTCATGACCCTGTCCAAGAAACTGATCCTAGAAAAGTTGCTGAAAAGTCTGGAATTTGTGTCATGGGGATAATGGAGAACACATTTTTATGGACTTGTTAATGTTATAATTACAGGGATGTTGAGTCCAAAGTTAGAGACCTGCGCAAGTCATGCATGACCCCAATAGATGGGTCATCAGCCCAACCCACCAGCACCTCAAGACGTTCAGCCCCAGCCACGCCCACAACCACATCCCAGACTCTTGAAGCCCCGCCCACAAACAACTCATCCCGAACAACTCCGGCATCGATGACCTTTGCTAGCTTGCCCAATGTCTACGACATTTAACCTTTGAACTCTGACATGCTACACCTCGTAAGTTTATTTCTGTTAGTTTTTACAAATCTTAGTTTGCGAGTCTGCACGCATGTCAGATACCACAATATGCCAGTTGCTAATGTCAGTGGTATAAACAAACATGTGCCCACACAGGAATTTGTTGGGCCGGAGCAGGTTGGGCCGGAGCAGGTTGGGCCGGAGCAGGTTGGGCCGGAGCAGGTTGGGCCGGAGCAGGTTGGGCCGGAGCAGGTTGGGCCGGAGCAGGTTGGGCCGGAGCAGGTTGGGCCGGAGCAGGTTGGGCCGGAGCAGGTTGGGCCGGAGCAGGTTGGGCCGGAGCAGGTGGCTGTGGGGGGGTGGGGGGCACGTGGTTGACCCCAAGGTTGACCTCGTGGAAGACTAGGAAACTATCACTAGTAACCTGACTGGCATACATTTACTATTTTCATCGTACACATTCTGGTGATACTTTCAGTCGGTACATTTTAGTTTTTTAATTATTTTATGTTACGTGAGACTTAGCCATTTTTAAAAAGAATTTGTAGCGTATTTGATACCAAACACAACCTCACATATTGGAGTTACTAGAATTGTTGTAGTTAGTATAGTTTATGCCGTATTAACCCTTGCTCTTGTTTACACTTCAACGCACTACAATATTCGCCCCCTAAAAAATGCCTATGTTTATTGCATGGTCCTCCAATAACTGTCCCATTATTTAAATGGGGAGTCCTTGTACACTCCAAGGAATGCCAAAGGAAACTAGAGGATAACTTGGTTATGCTGTGAGTAAACAGTGTATTACACTGATACGCAAAGCCACCTGCCATAATCCTCTGAAGGGTATGTCTATTAGGCTTTGAAGTAAAACACTCTGTACTTTTGAAACACCAGGTTGATGTTATGTAATGTTAAGTAATGATATTTAACAATTGTTGACTGCTGTGATGTGGGATATGACGTTTTTAACAACCGAGGGAAGCATAGCACCCCAAGGGTGTTAAAAAACGTCATATCCCACATCACAGCAGTCAACAATTGCTTTGTTATATCGCCAAACCCAGTTTGTTTCAGTTCAACTTGCCTTGCTCGGTGGAAATTAACTCAAACAAATCACGTGATCAAAACAGCTGATCGTCTGCTAGTCCGCTGCTCCCACTATAGTTTACTATCGTCAACAGTGTAAGTGAAAATTGAGTGGGTACCAATGATACAGATGATCGTCTGCTAGTTCGCTGCTCCCATTATAGCTTACTACAGTCAACAGTGTAAATGAAAATTGCGTGGGTACCAATGATACAGCTCAATAGCTGGCTGATGTGTGATATGATTGGAGTGTGCCAGTCGTTTTTATAGACCGGACACGTGATTGTTCTAGGCCAATCAAAATTCAGCATCCAAGACGAAGATATAACAAGTTATGTTATATAATGTTATAATAATTCAAATTGATATTTAACATAAAAAGTTACTAATAATAAATACAATGGCAATTTCCATCAAGACTTGCTGGTCAAGTGAGCAACAACAATGACCAGCAACCCCCCAAGTGCCCCCCAATGTACTCCAGTAGGAGCTTTGAAATCAATTGTCTGGTAAAGCAAAGAATCCTCAAATGCACTGCAGCTGGAATGCATTGCTATGTGCCACTGACTTGCAATAAACAAGAGCAAGGGTTAACCCCTTGCGTACGGATGACGCCAAATGGTGCAAAAAAACAGTGCCACCAGGCCGGATGAGGCCTGTAGCTGCTATTTGTGCAGTATTGTGTATGTTACACTTGGCTGCACAAGCACATTGTGGCTGTTTCGCTTGGCTGCAAAAGCCGGCATGACAGCCCCAGCGCCTCCTGTAAATAACCATACTCAAGGGGTTGATCAAATCTTTCATCTGGAAATGTAAAGCGTGAAAATATCTTATAAATAAATCAAACTTACAGTTCTTAAATACAAGATTAAAACCCTCCTTACTCTTGAGGCAATTTATAAGAAAGTTTATTCACCATACAAAACCATACAGTGAGTCACTGAGTGTACAGCAGGTATACCATACAAAACCTGACAGCTGTCTGTTTTTTTATGGTCAAAAGACTTGCCTGTACTGAACTATGTAAGGTGATAAAATCAACTTGACCTCTGTATGGCACTGTAAGGTTTTGTATGGTTGTACAGGCTGTGTCTGCTGGCAGGTGCAAGGTTTTGTATGGATAAAACCAACTCCATTGTGAACTGGGGAACATTGATGAATAGGCCTATACCATTTTAGAATATGGGTGGTTTCTCTTCATACATTATATATAACTCGCCATAGCCCCAAGTAGTCTGTTGATAAGCCACAATGAATTATATTCACCACACAAAACCATTTGGCATACATTGTACACCACAGTGAAGCATGTTTACCATACACAACCATTTGGCATACACTGTGTACCACAGTTAAGCACGTTGACCATACAAAACCATGCGTATGGTTTTGCCATGTCAATAAGCTTGCTATAGCATTACACTGTATGGTTTTGCCATGTGTGTGTTAATGCTATGGTAAAATTTGGATATGAAAATTTTGTATGGTGAAATAGGAGGGTTAAACAAAGATTGAGCTGTAGTTTAAAGTTTAAGGACTATTAATTAATAAACGGTAATTTCATAGTTCTGTACATGTACAATTAAAAGTAAAATCTAATATATAATGACTTAAATCATTTATCAAAATATGTAGCAGTCTAAATGGTGCTGGTTATTTAATTAGAATGTGTACATTGTTGTCCACCCACAGCAGAAATAGATAACAATTATTTTTGTATCGTAAAATTGGGTGTGATCCCCGGCTATACGGCATTCTGGGTTTATAACTTCTGACTAGCGCCCACCCGAACAAAGATACTGACAATTTGGGAGTCCACCAACATAGGGCAAGATAGCTCAGTTGGTAGAGCACCGGTACGGTGTTCCGGAGGGTGCAGGTTTGAATCCCGTTTCTTTGTTAACTTTGAAAATTATTGTTTATATCGAGTATCCATCGTCTGTGATCTGTTTACCAAACTTTTAGTTTAACTGTTGTTTCAAACTTTTCATTTAACCCCTTGAGTACGGTATTTTACGGGAGACGTTGGGGTGCCGCGGCGGTTATGGCAGCCAAGCGAACCGCTACAATGTGTTTGTGCAGTCAAGCGTAACCTATACACAATAATCCAACAATGGATTGAAACTGCACAAACAGCGGCCAATGGTGTCATCCGGCCTGGTGGCACTGTTTAATCCAACAATGGATTGAAACTGCACAAACGGCGGACAATTGCGTCATCCGGCCTGGTGGCACTGTTTTTTTGCGCACATTTGCGGCATCCATACGCAAAGGGTTAAACCCTGAAATATTTCTAAAACGCCTTTTGTGGAATTGTATAAAATACAAAATCTGTATATAAAACTGCAGTAGGCTTTCAGCACCAGCTATTTTGATACCATTTTTTCCCTCCAAAACAAAAAATAATACATTTTGAAGTCAGGTAGGTCTGAACAATTTTGAGATCGATCAGTATCTATTTACATGTATTTGTAATGTATAACGGGAATCGAAATATCCACTGGACCACTGGAGTGGCTGGACAGAGTCCAGTGATTTGAGCGTTGGTCTAGTGAACTCTTAACCGAGATAGTCCGGTGGTCTAGTGATTTTTTTTTTCTAAATCTGGTGAACTGAAAAAACTTCATAATTTCTGGAATGGTAATTTTTATTTTTGAGGCAGGGAGTTTCAATCAAAACAGCATTTCTAACCCCTCTCCCAACAAGGTCATCAAAGGGAAAAAATTGAAACAGCACACTTATTCAATACACTGTGTTCTTATTTTTACCATTGGTCTTGTGAAATACCTTCTGATCTAGTAACATTTTTGTTCTACTAGCCCAGCTGTCTAGTAGATTTTAACCTGAAATTTGACCCCTGTATAATGATTCTGGTTTAATCATCACTAGTTCATTTTCATTTTTTTGGAATTGTTAAAAGAGAAATGCAGCAGATTTAAACTACAATGTAGCCTTTAACCCTTTCAGTCTGGGTTGTGTTGCACACCTTCAGATCCCTATCCTTTTCTGTTCTAATGTGTACTCGGGATTATGGAGGATTACAAAGTATATGTATATGGGATTTGAAAGGGTCAAACAACAATAGAGACCCGGGTACAGTGGAACGCCGCTATAACGAACATCGCGGGAGCCACACATTTTGTTCGGTATAGCGATCATTCAGTATCACGATTTTTAGCCGCCGGTTACTTTAGGATGACTTTAAACAATTGTGCCGGCCATTAAATTATGTAATTACATGTTCATACTTTCTAAGCTTACCAAATTCTAAAGCAACAGTTGGCTTCCCTTCTATTCCTTGGGGAAATAATTGCCACCTGTCACTCTTCAACATAAAGCTGCGGCCATTTGGGAATTACAAACAGCCCAAATGCCCAGTACATTTTTTTAATCCGTGGCCTTTTTTTCAACAATGGTCGGCAAGTTTTGTACACAGAATTTGGGAGCCAAGGATGGTGTTCGGTATAGCGGTGTTCGGTATAGCGGCGTTCCACTGTACTGTAATTTTGTTTCTAGGTCAAGGGTGGGTAAAGGTGGTGGTGTTGGCCGCATTTTAGATTGCCAGCCCAACCACCCTTACCATTTTCCTTGGTCCAGATCTAAATAGAGGATAAATCTTTAATAGATTGCTCTTAATTAATGTATAGCAAAAAGTATGAATAGCTAGAGCCTGCATGATGCAAACAAATTGTACTTGGCCTTTGGGCAGACACTTTGCAAATTTTGTTGCCCAGATTATATTTTCAGTTGCCTGAGCAGAAAAAGGAATGCTCGTCAATGCAAACATACAGTTGTGTGACAAAATGTTTTGTTGTTGGGTGCAGTCGTACAGGCAATTTTGCGAGCTGTGATAGCAAACGTCCCAAATATATCATATATTTGATCGTCAACTGAATATTCGAATACGTTTTTGCCGGTTTGAATATTCGGGGGAAAAAAATATATATATGCACGTACAGCTTTGACTTTGATGCTATTTTAATAGGCCCTAACCCTGCCAGATGCAGCACAGTGATGTGCTGACACATCCACTTTGCTGGACTCTGCACACAAGTCTATAGGCGTTTTCAAACTGTACGTTCAACCCGTGTCGAAATCTACACGGGTCCAACCCGTGTAGACTTTAAAAAAATTTCAACACGGGTCAATTATGCTACCTTTTCACACTACTCAACGCGGTTACACGGGTCGAACTCAACCCAGAGGTGTTTTCAACACGAGTCGAACTTCTCTACATGGGTTGAGAGCTCTCAACCCACCTCCCGAGCAGGGTTAGTTTCAACCCGGGTTGAGCGCTCTACACTGGTCAGTGCCGTGTTGAAAATGTTGTAGTGCGAAGTCAACACGTGTCCGACCCGGGTACAACATGGAGATTTTTCGTAGTGTGAAAAGGTCTAATGTGACAAAGTATGCAATCTGATGCGTCTGGCAGGATTCTAGTAAACATGCCCTGAAGGGTTAGGGTTAATAGAAAAGTTACGGCGCTTAGCAGTGTCAATGCCGCATTTTTTATTGTTCCCGTTCATAAAACTCTTGACACTTGCAAAAATGCAGACTGGAGTTCGGCTTCTTATCAGAACGTTATACATATCCGTAATGCTCTTGATACAATGCATGCAAAAAATATTGATCAGTATCGATCGCCACACGTAAAACAATGGCGGGCTTTGTGTGCAACTTTTTACCAGCGCAGCATGCAGTTCTAGCTGATATGTGGAAAACTTAATCGGCGAGTATCGATTCGAATATTTGGCCATATCTAGTTTTGAATAATCGAATACTAAACTATTCGAAAATGAACAGCCCTACCAGTGTGGATTGTCTCCAATGTGTTGCCATGGTCACTCTTTCACATTCACAGGCTACATGTACTTGATTGCTTAATAGCACAGTCCTTGTGGGTTTTTGCCTCTTTGTTGATGTGAAATACATTGTATGTATGCTTGTGTACTTGAAACTGGGCACAAAATCAGACTGTTTGATAAATTGAGTCAATCCATTACTCAGTGCAGTGCAATATCACTGTAGCCAGTAGTATTTTGTTACCATGGAATCCATTTTCATGGTGACTCGTGGTCATCACACTGATGGCAGTGTGGTTCATGTTTAAAAGCAAATCTAGTGCCTTCCAGTTCTATGAAGGGCCCAACTTCATAGGGTTGTTTAACGGTTAGCAGCACAGTTGTACTGTACTGTAGCAGGAAAATATTGGTAGTTTTAACACTATCCGCAAGCCAAATATTGCTAATGCCTGTTTATACATTGAAATGTCTATGTTGCATCACTATTTTAAGCAAAAGTTCATGGACTGAGGTTTCCCGTGTTTGGCAAACCTACATGTATGAAATTGGGCTCAGTCCTCATTTGTGTCTTGAAGTAAAGTATCTGTGGAATGTTGTATGTCCTATATTCAATTTTGTATGTCCTATATTGCTCTTGCGGGCTTGGGATTGTGCTGCTACAAAAGTGCATGTCGGCAAAACAATTTCTTTGCAGCTCGCTTTCCACCTCGCTTTCCACCTCGCTTTCCACCTCGCTTTCCACCTCGCTTTCCACCTCGCTTTCCACCTCGCTTTCCACATCACAAAACTGCAGCATAAATTATGTCTTCCAGCATATCAGAATTGTACACATGGTGAAGGTTTAGCAAGTTTGTTGTTTATCATCTATGATAAATTACATTTATCACTGGATAAATAATCCTAAGTTATTAAAAATAAATTAAAATAGCCTTGACGCCATACTTATTTTAAAGCAATAATTAATTAAAATTAAGAAGTATTTAAATTGCATGTTACATGTACTTGTAATACCGTTATGTTAATCTGTAAACAAGTATCAGCTTTTAAGGATATTTAGTGTTCTATTCGGTAATTAAGTTACTTATCAATGCATGATAGCAATGGAATTTTAGTGTGACCTGTGTTTACCATTGTGAAAAATGTACAGAATACAAAATATCACAAATGTATTGGTGGGATTTTGGCTTAACTAACATTTACAGACAATCGTAATAAGAACTATTGCCATCAATAATCTGTAGCCTCTGCTATTTGACTGTGACTTCACCTTGGGGAAATAATAAGCATTAAAACTAACTTCATAGGCAAACTTTGCTCTGTTTTGTTTTTATTGTGCGCACTCAAACAGGACAAACCGACAAACCAGCAGTTTTTTTTTCTCACTGGTTTGGTTTCGAGCCAAAACTTCATATTTTGTTTATTTTGCTTGGCAATTTTGCCTTACAATTTTAGAACATTCTGTTGGTCACCCTTGTCTAGAAAATATGGCAGCCTTGCTGTACTGCAGTTTGCAGTCCATTGGTAAAAACGTGTATATTATACGCCCTCTATAATGTGGACAAAATGCCTTTTTTCAAAAGCTAATGACCTTTCCAGAAGTTGTCAAACTTGAGAAATATTTTTAAAAATACGAAAAACTGAACGAGTTATTAAAGAAATGCAAATACGGACTGCAGTTTGCAGTATGCCTGCACCTCATAAAGTAAAAAAAAAAAAAAAAAAAAAGGGGGGGGGGGGACTTGAAGTTCACTTGAATCCAGCATTTAAAAATATTGGCTCAAGTCCAGACTTGGTCTGGATTCCAAATTACTTCTTTTAAACTCATAATAGTCTTTAATTCACATCTGAACTCGACAAGTCTTGACGTGGCCAAATCTAGATATGCAAGTCTAACACAATTTGCTGGTGTCCATGGTCAACTTTGGACCACAGCTACATTGTAGTGCTCAAAGCAAGTCCGGACATGAGCCTGTTTTTCCGGTTTTGGATTCAAGTAGGCTTTTAAGTTTTCTGGTTTTTTGCCGTATTGCTTTGAACTCGGACCCGGACTCAACTGCAACTCTGAAGTGTTGCCTAATAATGGGTCATCACTAGCTAGATTATGTAGAAGACGAGGAAGATATATCTGATTTGACTTTCTGGAAAGCCTTATTGTCCTAGATCCCATCATTATCTGCTGGCAGATTGTTCGGGTGAAATGTACTTCTTTAAACCTACAGGGTATGTACATGTAGAATGTTGCAATTTAATTACGTATGCTATGTACATGTAACAAGATTTTCAAACTGGAGAAATCCAACACAAATACAGGAAATAAGTAGTACACAAACACCCACATCCCATTTTAACTTGTCAAATGTCAAATTCGCTTGAAGATAAATTCATTACCCAAAGTGCGCTTGTCGTACACGATCTACATCCCCTCAAATTTGGCATATAGGGCATAGAGCCCTACATGTTTCTGGTGTACCACAAAAGTGCAACTAATTATCATTTTGATATTAAATTGCTTTGACGGGGTAGATTATCGGAGTAATTGTGCAAATATACAGATTCTACTTGGATCAAATGTTGAATTTTTATTTAATATATGATATTTGTGTAGATTTTAATTTTTGCTTTTATTCATATTGATTCCAGTTCGCGACTCTTTATAGTGGAAGGTTTAAATAAACCAGATGATATCCTTTAGCAAGTTGGTTGTCAGGACAGAAATTTTGTTAAGCAGAGTGCATTACACAAAATGCATAAGAAAGTATAGAGGCTTTTCAGGTAAAACTGCATACGGGGTTCCCACAGTCGTGGAAAATGCTTGAATTTGAAAGCTATCATGGCAATTAGTCGTGCAAAAGTCATGGAATTTTGTTGTTTTTAATACAAGGAATCATGGAAACTTGATATTCAAAGGAAAAAAAATAATTGAATCTTGCACAACCCACACATGCTTACAATTTGGCTGGGTTGGGCTACATTTAATGTTTGGGCTCTGGTAAAAAAAAGAACGAACGGCATACTTCCGCTACCCCGAGACTTAAACAACCTATACCAATGCATGGGTAATTTTTGTTGAAAGAAAAATGACACCAAGATCTCCCGATTCGGTTCAGTAGTTTTTGTTCTAAAACCTATTTTGTGAAACAAGGTCAGGTGTCATTTGGTCTGGAGGGTATAAATAGCAAGTATGCTGTCATCATGCTCTTTTCTGCATGGAACAAATGGACAAGTGACCCAACTTTGCTTCACAAAATAGGCTATGGAGTAAAAACTACTGGACCAAATCGAAAGGTCTTGTTAACATTTTTCTTCTAAAAAGATTCTCCATCCATCAGTATAGGTGGTTTGACTCTAAACGTATAGTGAAAGTATGCCGTTCTTTTTTTCTTTTCTTTTTACACCCTGTATATTTAAGTACGTGGTAGGGCTACATTTTAGGCGGCCGCACAGATTGCTTACAGTAAGGGGAGGTGGAGGCCATCTTGATGATAATGCTCACTACAAAGACGTGCCTTTAATTTCAGTGTGATGACAGGCCAATGTATTGTACTTCCAAGTTGTAAAAAAAGAATTATTCATGGTAAAGCCTAATTTTGTCACGGAAAGTCCCAGAAAAGTCGTGGAATTTCAGTTTAGGATTTCTGTTGGAACCCTGTGTGTGAAATACATGTAATCTCTTCAACACCAAGTGCAGTGCACTCTATCTTTAGGAAAATGGAGACAGACTTTTTAGGAAGGTGGCCCAACGATGTGTTAGAGGTTCTAGTGTTGAAGTCAAATCGTGTCTCTAGTGTACGTCCCAAACACTGAGAAATGTCCCTGCCTCTACATCTTTTAATTCTTTCAAGAAGGGATTATTTCACATGGTGTTATCCGAAAAATCCTATTTTTCAATGTTTTCCACCGTGCAAAGCTTCAAAATCAATATATATTTTTAAAGTGCTCGGGGTAATTAAGTCCCCTCTTACCCCAAATGAATCTCTATATTTCCTGAGATGTGCACATGATTTTGTATTAACCTTGGTGGCGATCATCAGTGGGACCCATGGAACAAATACTGAAACTGACTAGCCCATACCTACTGTTATGCATGAATGAGCAGAGTGTAAAGGTGAAATTGACACACTTCAAAAATTGCAGGGAATGGTATATACATGTATGTGTCCAATGCAGGATGACAATGCACGTCCACACAGGGTAAGAGTGGTTAGTGAGCTTTTAGATAACCATGGAATTGAATGGCCAACTCTCCCCGCCCAGGGGCCAATTTCATAGAGCTGCTGAAGCACAAAACACAAGTTGCCTTGTAAAATCATGGAGATCAGGTTCAGCCGAAACTCCATGTAATTGTCATGTTTAGCAAACATTTTATTCAAATAATGATGCATGCCTATTTTCAAAACGTTCAAGTGAAGCCCTTCCGATGCATGCCTTAATTGCTATACCAATGCAGAAAGAAATAATGGCACTATAGAGGAATCCCACAACGACGAGTTTAGCGCCGATCTGCGCACTTCGCGTTTGAAAACGAGGATCTCAATGTCACAGTAAACAACTTTATGCTGATGTGCGCCTGCGCTGCCTTTTATGGCCTGATTAATTCATGCATGAATGAATGTGCTGAAAAGCGTTGTTTTGTTTGCCACTGACATTCTCGCTTTTAACCCGGAAGTGCGCAGAAGGGGCTAATGTGAAATTCCTCTATAATGTGGCTTTGCCAAAAGGCCTGCATGTACTGAAATATTGACTGCACTCGTGGTATTATCTTGTACACAACTTTCATGTCGTCGTCACTGGACATGAATTCAGTGGTTCCCCCTATATGCAATATCAGAAAATGTGAATTACAGCTCATGATATTCCATTTGATGGCCTTGATTATCTGTCCCACTCTGCAGTAAGAGGTATGATTGCTTTTGTAATGAATCAAGTCATGTTTCTCCTTGAAGAATTATCGGCTGGCAAATACAATATTGTGGCTGAGCCTGCTGTAGTACATGCAACTCTGAGTGGCCATTCATCTCTTGAATTTTATGAGATTTTTAGATTTGCTTCGAATACAGTTGTCCATATGTTTGTTTTGAAAAACATCGCAGACAGCAAACCATATGAAATAAATTAAAAGGGCATATTATTAAAGCTTCTCTGACTGAACATTTCTATTTAATGGATTTGTTCCCCTTGTAACAAATCGAATATGGAAGAAAACTATTTTTTTACACTGTGCATGCACTCAATTTGGTCTTCCTAAAAAAACTTTTTTATTTGCTAACCTAAAATCTGACATACTGCAGGAATTAGGAACATCCTCCTTATAATTCAAGTTTGAAACTTTTCTGATAGTAATGGTTCAGAAAGTAAATGAGAATTGCGGGTGACACCATGGGGAAATAATCTCTTCTGGGAAGATGTGTGGTTCTGAAAAGAACCGGGGTGAGAGTAGAACTTGAGTTTTGGGCAGTGTGCTCTGTCCATCCTCAGGAGAGTGAGGACAGAGCACACTGTCCGAAACATCTTCCCAGAAAAGATTATTTTCACACGGTGTCACCCGCAATTCTCATTTACTTTCTTATCGTTTCGACCATGCAAAGCTTCAAAACGTATTTACTTATTGTTGATTTATTTTTTTTGTTTCTTGTGGCATAACTTATCTAATGCTAACAATTGTGGCATCCGCAACGGAAATCATACATAAGTCGCATGACCTATTTTTGAGTAATTTCAATTTATATGGAAATCGTCAAAAAATCATGATTATTCCTGTTTTTGTCAATGTACTGTAGTTTAAAGCATATTTAATTAAAAATACCTGGTTTGCTTTTGTGTTGAGACCATTAAATGTGTACAATTTGACATTTTAGTCTGGTGTACTTCCGAAAAAATTGTGTAAACTACGTATTATTTTCCATTCTCAATGCTGAATTTACGGCTCTATTCGAAAACCAAAATATCGCATAACAGTAATTTGTTCACCATTACAAAGCTTACATTATACAGTATGTCCCAAAAAAGTGTCAATCTAACTATTTCCAAAAGAACTACAAAACTATAAGGTAAATTTTGAAAATGTTTGATTGTGCAGATACTCCATATCCTGGGCCAAATTCCCTGTGAGTTTCATTTAATTTCAGTCACGCATCACTGTGCAATGGTCAATTGATCAAGTTCCTTGCATTTCAGTGCAGTGTTGCGGTACTCGACTCGATACAAGTATGGGGACAATTTCTTGACGATACGAGCAAGGCCTTTCCAGGGCACTCTCCAGCAGTCGGCAGTGGAAACATAAGATCGGGGGGTTGATTAGTCTCGCGCCCCAACATTAACATATGGGGGTGAAGCCTGTACTGCGGTTCACTGTCGAACAGAGGGCCCCCGCAATTTGGGGTAAAAACTTATCCCATTGATTCTGAGACTTTCCCACATAACACCTCACGGCATCCATAAGGGTACGGTTGTATCGCTCAACTTGACCGTTAGCCGAAGGCCTACATGTATATGGTGTGGTTTTGGACTTATGGATTTGCAGGATCTTACAGAGGTTGGCGAAAAGCTTACTCTCGAAGTTTCTCCCTTGATCTGTCACAATCTGTAAGGGACAACCGAATCTGCAAAAGAACTCTCCCACTGCAGCATGAGCAGTAGCCTCCGCTGTTTGTGAGGGTAGTGGTACGCATTCAACCCACTTGATGAACTGGTCCACCATCATGAGAATGTACTTATTGCCCCGGGTTGATTTTGGTAGTGGTCCAATGGAGTCAAGGTGGACTTTTTCCATGGGTAAGCCGGCGTGGTTGACGGTCATCGGACACCTGCCTTGCTTGGTGACTTTCTTGTGCTGATTACACACAGAGCAAGAGGTGACATATTCCTTGATGTCCCGGCTCATCATGTACCAGTAGTACTTTGTTTTGATCCGTGCTCTTGTCCTGTCGATCCCAGCGTGTCCCGCAGAAGGCAGATCATGGTTTAACTCGATAACTCTCGTCTGCAGGACTCGGGGTATGACTAGCAAGGGTTGGCCGTCTGTCTTTTTCCAAAGAAGTCAACGGTCGAGAAAGAACAGGTCCCTGTTGATCCACAAGAATTTCTCTGCGGGGCCTAGCAACATAATTGCTCCTGCAGGGGGTTCCCGGTGGGTCAACAGCCACTGCCTCAGGAAAGTTAACTGGCCATCCTTCTCCTGCACTTCCTTCACTTCCTCGCTCAATGGTCGTGAATCAGACTCTGTGGTGACAGATGCAACAAAGACATCCACCAGCTTATCTCCATCCACTAGGGTCTGCGGAGCCACATCCGTGTTAAGTATCTCTACGCTGGTCACCAAGCAGGGTATATCAGGAGGATCCTCTACTTGAGTCGCACTGACTTGCCTCAGCTGGGCTGCCAGGGGTACAACATCGTCTACTTCATGGACGAAGTGAGACCAGCTCTGATGGGCTTTACGACAGTAGCCGCATCCCTGGCAGGGAAGATCTTCCAGCTGGACGTCCAGCCTGAAGATCTCACGTGGGTCCACAGGCTGAGGTATTCTAGAAAGTGCATCTGCATTTAAGTGCTTCTTCCCAGCCCGGTGTTGTATGGTCATATTATATTGGCTTAACTCCTCTAGCCAACGAGCGATTTGGCCCTGTGGCTCTTTGAAGTTCAGGAGCCAAGTGAGACTGCTGTGGTCCGTCCCGACTACGAAGGGCTTACCCAGCAAGTAGTGTCGATATTGGCGGGTGAACCTCACCTCGGGTGACAAAGACACGCTTCCATAAACAACCACCCTTTCCTGCCCTTCTTGGACTTGGATAAGCTCCGCTCCGACAGCAGCATTGGAGGCATCTGTGTCTAGAATGAACGGGTCAGTCAAAGCGAGGGCAGGGGCTGACGTCAACAACTGTTTGATGCTGTCGAAGGCTCTCTGACATCCAGCATCCCAGACAAACTTATTCTTGCCTGTAATGTGGTAGAGAGGGGCCGCTACGGCCGCGTAGTCCTTCAAGAAGGCTCTGTGGTAATTTACCAATCCCAAGAACTGTTCGACCTCCTTGGATATTGGTTGGAGTTGGCCAATCCTCTACCGCCTTGACATGCTCCCCCCTAAGTTGCATACCATCTTCATTGATGCTCCGGCCCAAGAATTCCACTTCTCGTTGAAACAAGGCACATTTGGCTGGCTTCAACTTCAGCTGATAATCCTGGAATCGCTGCAAGACTCGACGGAGACTCTGGATGTGATCGGAAAAAAGACTTCCCCAGGACCACAACATCGTCGAGAAAAGCCAGAACAATGTCCCAGTTCAGACCCCTCAATACAAGGTTCATCAACCTGGAAAAAGTGGCAGGGGCATTACACAAACCGAAGCTGTCTTTTTGCAGTCGTCTTCCTTGATCTTAACCTGCCAATAGGCCGAGTTCGCATCCAGTTTCGAAAACCAAATGTTCCCGGCCAATGTGTCCAGGCATTCGTCGATGTTCAGCCCCCTGTAGTCCACACACCAGCGGACATTGCCGTCCCGCTTCCTCACAAGGACCGGTGCCGATGCCCATTCTGAAATAGATGGCTGAATTACCTCCGCTTCCTTCATCCTCCTGAGGTGGGATTTTTCTTCCTCAGCGAAACTCATTGGGGTGCGTCTTAGCTTGTTTTTTTTACTGGTGGGGCATTCACGGTGTCGATTTGATGCTCTATTACAGTAAAGTTTCCCAGATTATATTCGTCCTTTGTAAATACGTTTCCGAATTCCACCAAAAGCCCCTGCAGCTTCAACTTCTCTTCCGGGTGGAGCCACTCTGTCGACCTACAGTACAAATCATGCAAATGTTCTGGCACTGCTGGGTCTGGAGCTGTGACTACTTTACGGACGCGTACGCCCCCACCCACAGGTTTACCGGTGACTTCTGTTATGGCGACGACCTCCTCCGCATTGCCGACATG
Source organism: Hippasteria phrygiana (assembly GCA_037893225.1). Classification (NCBI taxonomy): domain Eukaryota; kingdom Metazoa; phylum Echinodermata; class Asteroidea; order Valvatida; family Goniasteridae; genus Hippasteria; species Hippasteria phrygiana. The sequence goes on from JAZGUH010000331.1 coordinate 519,709, forward strand.
CTGGTTGCACCTCAGCTTCACATGTCGGTCAGCAGGGTTTATCATGAAGAGATCCACTTTCTCGCCTGGGTCATGGATGGTCCGCGGTGAAATCACTTCAAATTCCTGTGACGGCTCGAACATGAACGGGCCTAACGATCTGCTCGTCCTACATGGAACCTTCCTTACAGAGTTAGGAGGGATGTTAGGAGGTCTTTAGCACATGTGCTTGGGCAACTCTCGCTGGCCGATCCACTCCAAAGTCCATGTGAATCTTCTCGTCCTCCATCACTAGCTCGGACCCCTGGATATGAATATCTATCCGGTGACGTCTCAAGAAATCTACACCGAGAAGCATCTCGTCTTCAATGGGTGCAACATACACATTTTCTCTGAAGGACTTGCTTCCCAGGGTCACATCCAGTGGACCGGCTATAATGCCACCCATCTTCATGTTTCTTCCGGCCGTGTGCAGGGTTACATCTCGTATCTTGGGTGGTTTCAGTACCAGAGTATCATACACACGATCTGAAATGATAGTGACTTCCGCCGCTGTATCGATGATTACCTTTACCTTGACTTGTCCGAAACCCACGCTAACACTGAACATTGAACATAAGTGCAGTTGACACACCACCACATCTTGGCCTTCCGGTGAATCTGCAATTCCTTCCTGCCTGGTATGGGTCCCTGTATCAACGAAATGTCCACAAGATCTGGAGGCTGCTGTCCACACTCTATTGTCTTCGGATCCGGCAAATTCGCCACACATGTAGGTACAAGGCGTACATTCAGGTTGCGTCTCAGTTCGAGTAAGGTGAGGGGACGAATCTGCGGTTGAGCCTGGCCCAGATGAGGTCTGATCTATGATAGATGGCTTAGTTAATGTTGGCGTGTGGCCGACAGCTGCTCGGGTCGCAGGTTGGCCGCATTCTGTGACCCACTGCCATTTGTTGAGTCGTCTTCGGGAAATGACACTGCTTTAGCGACCTTGGCATTTGGGCAGTCTCGCTTAAAATGACCTGATTCTCCGCAGTTATAGCAGGGATTAGTAGCAGGGTCAGTAGCTAGAGACTTTTCACGCAGACCACGGCTGATCAACGTAGTCGTCAGCTTTTCCAATGACTTTTGGATAGAGTCTACCTTGCCCTCTAGAGATATCAGGCATTTTTCCCACGCTGACTGGTCACCACTGCTGTAGGATGTAGGATGGGTACTTTTCGGCATGGCAGTATTCACTTTCTGGACATGAGCTCCATCGTCCATGTCATCACTGAAAAAAGACACTTGTTTCACTTCCCGCTTGAATCGTCCGAAAATCAGCCCAATCCAGAACAGTCTCATCTGCAGATTGCCGGGCGTAGGCGAATTGCATTGTAGGTGAATCTCTTTTCCATCCTTTTGATGAGGTCGAAATACTCCATGTTCGTCTGTCGTTCATCCATCATGGCATAGAACTCACTGGCCTTCGCCTCTAAACACCAGCAGAGGTTGTTCTTCCTCTCTTGGGCTGACCAGTCGCTCACATCTGCATATGACGTGAACTTGGCGAAAAATGCCTGCCAGCTGCCTTTATCGTCATAGGTAATTGTCCTTGGCAGGGTTGGATGCTTATAATAGGGGTCGTCACACTTTTCCTCCCCTTGAAGGATGCAGACTTTCTTGGCCCCTCTTTTGCAGTCTCCTGCCAAAAAGTGACTGGGTGTCCACCATCTGGGTGATGGTGACACACATCACCTGGTCGCATTTGACGTGCATACTCTGCGGGCCGTCCTGGAGGTGGGTCACTGTCAAAAGGATACGGTGACCCCAACCATGAAGGCATGGACGTTTCTGACTTTGGTGTTCCTCCTTGGTAGCGCCCGTATGAGTTGTCCTATAGGCCCGTCTGACTAGACCTAGATGCTGGCGGAGTCAGAGTTATCCGTGGTGATCGACTCAGGGGGTGGGGTACTAACATGCTGGGCTCGATCACAGATGGGCACGTATGCTCTGAAGTCCAACATGTTCAGCAGATGCGGCACTTCTCTGATGCCTGGGAGACTAGCTAGCCGTTCTCTTGTCACATTGCCATCAGCCTTCCTTAAGTCTATGATTGTGTTTGCCAGCACCTCCCCAATCCCTGGGACGGATATCAAATCGCGGTGCGAACAGTAATTTACTGGGACTCTTTCCATTGTAGTCGGTATAGGAAAATAACCGGACTCCAGCTTCGCTTCAACATTAATGTCCTTTCTTTTCTTCATCGGCCGCCAACAGCTTGTCTGTGACCTATATTACATGTTCTCTCTCTCTTCTTGTATCTACATGTACACCAGTACAGTTGTCCTTTATTCACTCAATCTCGTACTGGCACTATTTAGTAGATGGCAACCTAGGTAGCTTGGTTACAAAAAGCAAACTGATTAACTATGTACAGTAAATATATCGGCGACTGGCTCGGGAAACTACTTGGGTAAAAAGCCAATTGCAACACACTCAAAATATGAGAAATTTTCCCACAAAAAGGATGCAGGGAAAATCCCAAAAAGAAAATGCTTCTTTAACAACTCTAACACAGATTGAATCGGGCACCGAAACGACTAACCCAACTTGGAAAGCCGTTTGAAAAATTTACAGAACAAGATATATGCCTTAAATTTAAAGACAAGGGAATGACAGATTGTAACACTATTCATATTAATTTAAAGGCCGTGTACATGATTGGTCATTGTTGCAATTTTCAAAAATGGGCGGATTTGGGGGTTAGTATGTTCAAAGTTTTGCATTGTTGGATGGCGAAAAAACCGAGAGAAAAATGGCGCTCGTTTTCAACCGTCGGGCGGATGATAGCCTTTAGTCAAGGCGCGCGTGGCTCCCAGCTGGACACGTGACGCGCCCTGAATGCCAGCATGTCCAGCGCGCCACTCATCCGGCTAGCCACGCGCGCCTTGACTAAAGGCTACAGGGCAGTTTTCGAACGATTTCCAGCTGGAAATCGTAGGAAGACGATATAAATTTCCACTTTTCTTGCCAACGACAGCACACCTGGTGCCATAAATTCACAGGATGATTGAGACTACCATTAACTTAGTCTAGTAAGGTATTTCGTAATAAATCAGTAAAAAAAAATTGGAGAATTACCAACCGTGTACACTACATGGAAGACTTTCTGGTTTAGTAAATGCACCCAATCGATATTAAATCAATAAAAATTACTTGACAATCACTATCTGGATTTTATTTACAACCTCCCCGGGGGCTTAACTTGCGCTAGTGCAATCCTCCGACTCGGACCACTACGCCAACCAGCGCAGCCCAGGACATGTAGCATGGTCCGATTCAGCAGGAATAAGTTGGGAAGTTCCTCAGTCAAACTTGATGCAAACACGAGTGTCGACGCGGGTAGAGGTCAGAGGTAATGAGAATGAGAGCTGTGCGCACGCTCGGAGGCGGATCAAACTATAGAAAATAGGGGTGCCTAAACCCGTTTTACTACAGATGTAATCATCACAGTGGCGTAGCTATTAGGGGAGGGGGGGGGGGGGCGCACGCCCCCCCCCCCCCATAACAAATCGTCACTGCCCCACTGAAAATTCCACAAACGCAGAAAATAAAAGCATTATAAAGAAAAATCACTGTGAGCGCCCCCCCCCCCCCCCCCCCACTGTAACATCCATCCCCCCCCCAATCTACCCCAATGGAGACAACCTTGGCTACGTTGCAGAATCATTGACAGTTCATCCACATTGCAACACTTGCACATCCAAACAAAATCGATTATCACTGCATTTAAAAACTTGGTCCCATGGTAAATTTGACCTCTCTTGGAAAATTACTCATAACTCTGTCAAACATTATCAGATTTGAACGTTTGATGTCTCATTTTAAAGTAGAAAGATGTATCTTTCAAACCATACCTATATTATCTATGTTGGTTACACGTTCTACGTCTGGCATTCCGTTATATATTGTTTGCATTTTTTTGGAGACACACTGTATATTTTATTATGGAATGGAAATCTCAATTTTCAAAATGTCCAACTTATGTCCGATTTCAATTTCAAAGTGAACAAAGAAAACTGGCAGGAACGGGATTTGAACCTGCGACCTCCGGAATACCGTACCGGTGCTCTACCAACTGAGCTATCTTGCCCTAGCTAACTTGCTAAAAAACCAGTCTGAAAAGTTCGAGAACACAGAGTGAACGCAAGAAAGATGGACCAAAGACAAAAAAGTCAAAACTCTTGCTTCAAGCAACCTTTAATTTGCCCTTTCCATCAAATACTGCAAAAATGTTCAGAAAGTGTATCACTATCGTCGAGTTGGATTTTTGTTGTTTATTTAAAGAACCAATAAATAAAGCATTTATAAAACTTAAAAGTCAACCAAAATGGAACATAATACTAACCCAAATCCACCACAATCAATTCTAAGTGTATGTTTAGGTATATACTTCAATGTTAATATCAGTTATGTGGCTAAATATTAGCCAAATCTCTACAACGCTGCATAACAATCGCACTTTACAGGCAATCCACTTGATACTGTTTCCAAATCTCACTGCATGGCCTCAAACAAGGCTTTAGAAAGCTTCAGATCTATATTCCATTGGTATTAGTGTCACCAAATTTGATCAAAGTAGGATGGACAAGGGGTGGGACGTACAAATGTGGGATAGTTAGATTTTTTTGGGGGAAAGATTTTACTTTGATACCCATAAAGGGTAAAGAACAGACAAATCAGGGAAAATAACACACTCGCCTTGATAACAGCTGTCTAACCTCATGGCACAAACCATTGTTGGGACTTATGTTGGGAAAATCTATATGCACCCAGCGTGAATTTCTTTTTAAAGGTAGCATACATCTGCTTTTGCTGTAATTTTCAGATATGAATGGATTTCGGGGTTAGTATTTTATAGCAGATACTGTAAGACTGTCCTGTTTAAAGTTTTGTGTGCATAGATGCTGGGAAAACAGAAAAATGCTGTTCTTGTTTGGTTCCCTGACCCTACTTCAGAAAAAATGGGGCAATTTATAGACGTCAGGGAATTATCAGGGCAGGGAACTAGAATAGTTGCCTTCCATCAATTCACTGGTGTGTAACCAATTGCCAAACAAAATGTGGACTAACTCAAGTTGGTAGGGGTTGCATTTGAAAAAATTAGTTTTTGTTACCAACTATGGTCGACTGGAAATTGATTAAAAAATCCACTTGTCTTGAAAATGACCATACCAGGTGCCATGATTTTACAGGATGTTTGAGACCATTATTTATTTACTGTCAAGTAAGGTATTACATAATAATTTAGTACTTTTTCTATATTTGCAAATGTTGTATACAAGTATCATCTTTAAATGGACAAACTCAAGGCAATAGCAGCCAAAATATGAGCAACATAACCACACTGTCTCTTTTATGGTTATTTATAGCATGTTATTTGATTGGAGAATTATAAATAGCTGCCAAAGTTACCAATTTCCTCATGTCCTTCAATGATAGATTAGTTTCCAGTTTCAAATTAAGTTACACATTTTTTTTAGTTTAAAGGTATGATACAGTGCTAGTAAAGCCGACAACATAGTTGCAGGCAGTATTCATGCTTTGTGTGATTCAACACATACATGAAATATCAAAACCTGTGAAAGTTTGAGCTCAATCAGTCATCCGAGTCACGAGAAAATAGTGCAAAACCGCTGTTTTAACGTAGTATACATCATTTGCAAACAAAAAAACTACTGAATTACTACAAAATACCATATTAGACTAAGTAAATAGCAGTCTCAAACATCCTGTGAAATCGTGGCACCTGGTGTGCTGTCGTTTTCAAGAAAAGTGGAAATTTACATCGTTTTCAAACGATTGCCGGCTTGCGAGCCGGCTTGCGATGTGACTTGTGTATTTTTCTTATATAGTAAATCCTCATAGAGGAGACTATGTTTCCAATTACTAGTCTTTTACCTGCGTGAAAACATGTCACAATCAATCTGCATCTCTCCTATTGAAATCCATAACAGACATCCACACAAAATCACTATGACCACACCATGCACATCACTATTCCAACAAAAAATAAAAACCAAAATGTTAACCTGGTTTCCTTTAAAGAGGATATTGATTGCCAAGACAAATCTGCATCATTTTGTAGTTTTATGCAGATGAGGTATATTACAATGAAGCAGGCAATTATTTCTGCCATGAAATATTCAAAAGTTATTTTCCTGTGGGCAGCAAGCAAATCGTAATATGAACTCCCCTTTCGTGCCAAGTGCTAGATACAAAAAGGGAGGCCATTTTATGTCGGATTTTGTTGCTGCTCGCAGCAACGACTTTTTAAGACAAATGGCACAAGCAGGCTAGACGGGACTTAATAAAAAAAACAGCTCTCTAAAGTAACTTTGTATTACTTCGTGGCAGAAATATTTGCCTACTTTATTGTATTAATATACTTTAATCTACATAAAACTACAAAATGATGCAGATTTCTCTCAGCAAACATACTGAACACAAGAAATGAGATGAGTCCGGGAAAGAAATGTTACATCAAAATCAGAAATGATGCAGGGCTTATTTCACAAAAATTATATTATATTATATTATTTTAAAAAGGGGTTGAAAATCATGACTTGCTTTATTTTAAGTTTTTGCCATTTTAGTATATTCCATTTTTGTTAATCGTGTTCATGTATTCGTAATTCAGTACAATGCTCAATTAACCCTTTCCTTACCATTGTGGAGTTTACTCGACAAGCCACAGCACCCCTGTTGCTTACCAATGTTGAGTTTACTCAACAAGGAAACCACACACCAAAGTATTATCCAAACAACAAATATATTGTGATGATTCACCAACTGCAAGTTGTATTAAGTTAACATGAACTTTATGACATTTCTTTAATGCTAAATCACTTAGACTAGAATAGAAGAATCTGATTGGCCAGTACTGTCCTGTTTAGTAGGCGTGTACAAAAACCCACAGAGATCACCCACACAGTAATGCTCGATTGTGATTGGTTGATGAGTCTAATGCATGTTTCTAATGATGGACATAGATTTGTGCACTGTAGTGTTTGCCTATAAAAGTAAAGGCAGGACTGAATAAAACCCACTTCTTCTTTGCTTCGATTTAAAACATGTAGAGAGGTGGGACCAGTAAGAAGTCAAAGTCAGTTTCCCGAGTCCAATTATTTGTTGTCTCAGGGGTGTGATCCACTCGACGCGAGTGTGACCACTTGAATCCACCCAATCCCTAGGTAATCCACCCAATCCACAAGTAATCCACCATCCACCTAATCCACCCATCCCCTAAATAAATACACCGGCTTGGCCTGGTTCGCCACTACTGTGTGGACGCTGGAAGTCTTATGTCACCGAGTGTTGTGGCCTACAACCGCAGGTGCTGAACGCCATCTAGACCTGACTAGGGCAGGGACGGGCCGATTGGTGACGCACGTTACAATATTTACCATGTTTCAACGAACTGTAGTGCTTGTGTTTTTCGCTGTCCATACATGATCTACATGTATATACCAAGAAAGAGCTTGTTCGGATCTATCCAATGGTGCTGTCAAATTCATGTGTCACCATTACAATATTTTGAGAAAACTGTATCCGAAGTTTCCCTGTAGAGCAACGCGTATGGAGTGCCATTGGTTCATGCAACAACCAACTTTCCTGTTTGGGCCAGAAGAGAAAACAGCAGTAACTGCTATTTTAGCAGTTATGACTTGATGTTTTACACCATTTGAGAGAAATTTACATGGAACAAACTTTACACAACATTTTCCTTTTCAATCAATTCTTGAGGGTGAAATCTTTGGTTGAAAATATAACCATTCAACAAGTAGTCAGCTACTTTTTCTGCGTAGGTGGTTTTATGCTTGACTGAACAAAGAATGTGGTAGTGGGGGAAGATAAGCCAATAAACAATGTGGTAAAGAAAAGGTTAACAGGTTTGTTATTAATTGTACTGTTTTTATTTTGACTATTTATCTCAGACATGTCAGAAGCAAGTTTTGAGAACAAATTGTGTAAGTACTAGGCCTCCAAAAATAGTGACATTTTGCAAGAACATGGGACTTCTGGGCACATTGCATGGCAGTTTTGTGAACGTATGCATTTTGTGCCATTTCATCAAGGCAGGAATCTGGGGAGTAGTCCATGCATGCACATACAGTGCCAACTTTGACCCGTTACGCAATCAATGTTCCATTTGTTTGGATGTGTACTAACAAATGCATGTTGCATGTTTGTGTTCATATTAGTGAAACTGTACAGATTTGATATTACAACTTAAGCATACAAATGTATGTGGCATCTGCAAGGGAAATCGGACATAAGTCGCATGACCTATTTTTGAGTAATTGCAATTTATATGAAAATTGTCAAAAAAAATCTCGATTTCTGTTTTTGTCAAAATACTGTAGTTTAAAGCATATTTAAATTGTTTGCTTTTGTGTTGACTCAAATGTACACATTTAATGGCAACTTGAGACCATTAAATGTGTACAATTTGACATTTTAGTTTGGCATACTTAAAAAAAATATTGTGTAAACTACATATTATTTTCCATTCTCAATGCTGAACTTACGGCTCTATTCGAAAACCAAAATATCGTACAACATTAATTTTTTCACCATTACAAACCTTACTTTATATATTTTATTATGGAATGGAAATCTCAATTTTCAAAATGTCCAACTTATGTCTGATTTCGCTTGCTGGTGCCACATATGTAGAAAAGCCTTTTACTACACAGTAACAATCCCTACATGTATGTTCCCTTTAATACAACCACACTGAATCCAGGCTTGGGCTACCGTTACCTAAAGTGGATAACAAGTACAGAATTCAGAACATTCTCTAGATCTTATTGCATGGGTAGAAACTAGACCAATTATCATCCGTTCTACAGAGCTGCCAACCTTTTCAAACTCATTTCAGTATTTAAAAAAGCAAAAAATCAGTATTTTGCTCAGAAATGGAATTTAACTCTACCCGACAATCAGATATTTTTTTTTCTGAGCTTACAATGTACATGTGTATATGCGTACATTTGTTCGGTTGGGATCGCAATAATGAGCTAGTACATGAGCAGTATAATAGCATAATATGCATGACAAAACATTATTATGGTCGGATTTCACAAAATCCGTATTTCTAAACAAAAATTCATACTTCTGTACGAATTTCCGTATGAAGTAAGTAAGGAAAATCCGTACTGGTTGGCAGCTCTGGTTCTACGGAGCCGGCCACGTGCTCTAAATTGAACGTCTGATATATGCATGCATGCAAATTTTATGCAACACAGCTCACCAGCCAATCACAGCTATTGTAAAGTCATTTTTCGGCAGGATTGTGATGAAAGCCGTTTATTGGTCGATAGCCGTCAGCTGACCTGGCAGATTGCACCAATGAACATGGTGGCGTCTACAAAATGAAACACCATGTTTCCTGCCACTGGGCCGAAGGCACAATACTACACACCCATTGACTGATCAAAATCTGGAGGTCAGGATAGAGTCGTCTTGCATAATTTATAGCAGAATCTGCACGCATATCATAGACATTCGCTGTGCAAACGTTTATTACATAGACTAGGCGGCACTTGGTGGAAAATGGATTGGGATACAATAAAACAGGGTTTGGGTAGTTTGGTCCTACATACAAATGTATCCGATAGGTAGTTTCACATTGCCTTCAAAGTTTCCAATACAGGACCATGTACAAAGACCAGATCATATAGTACACTTGGATCACAACAAAATACTTGTATGTGGTGCTTTGTGTTATGAGCAAAATACATGTACATGTACATACTTCTCAACCAAAACGCATGACGACAGAGGTGACTGATTTTGTCACAAAGCAGGGCAGAGTTTTATGGATTTTATGTGCTGTGCTAGCAAGTTTTCCTTTTTCTCAAACAAAAACAAAACCATACAAATATATGGATGCTGAGGTAAACCATTTCTCCATGACTTTGAATGATCACTACAGGAGCATCACTCCACACCAAATTTATCTCTGGCATCCAAACGCCATGGCAAATTCACTTAGAATTTAGTTGTGAATTCTCTTCGAAATTTCGAGAAGTTTTAAAGACATTGGTCTGTAATTCATTAAAATTTTACCTTTAAGTTTAAAAAAGACCCAAGTGCTATTTTTTCCAGGATGGCCAAATTCTGAATGGAAAAATATAATCTATAAACTTCAAAGATGATGAGAGTAATCAATTAATTAAGGAAGGTCTCAAACGTCAGACCACTAAGAATGTACCACTGGAAATATTACCTGTTTAACCCCTTGTGTTCGGCTGTATAATGATGGGGTGCTTATATGCCAAGATCGAGGCTGTGCAGCCAAGTGTAAACGCAAGCAATAGGCACCACACTGAATAGAGTTGTCCTATTCATTGCACCCGGAGCCCCCCCCCCCTTTCATATCAATTAAAGCTTTGTTTGAAAAAGCTCTATGTACTGTACACTCCCATTCAAGAACAATATATTACAGACAAACCACAAGGGTGTCTGACTTGTGAATACATTTTCAAAGTGAACAAAGAAAACTGGCGGAAGTGACCTCCAGAACACTGTACCAGTATAAGAACAATATAGTTAAAAAATGAATGGATTGAGTAAGTGCAGGAATGTGCCTACAGACATCAACCAGCCAGGTGGTCCTTTTCAAACTATGGCTATGGCCGTCGTCCGTATTCAAGAGGTTAAATCGGAACAGCCTGGGAACACTTGGTGATCCCATATTGGGAATATTGGTCTTTGCACACATGTGCACAGACTTGCGTACTCATGAGGGAACGGTTTCTTTCTATTGGGATCACAGTGACAGCTTTTCAAAGCGAACAGGAATGTTAATGTTCCAACTTTTGAGATGCCCCCCAATTTAGACATCTACATGTATTGCAATTCAAATCACAGGATGCTAATGTGATTGATAATATGGAAAATGAATTAAACTGCTGCTAACCGACTGGATTGACCTGCAATATACAAATCAACAAAATTAGCTGGCCTAATGTTTTGAACTTAAGCTAGTTTTTTCTCAAAGGCAAAAGAGAAAGATCTTGCTTAAGTTCGAAACATTATTTTTTTTTTTAGGCCAGCTAATTTTGGTGATGGATAATATTTACAATGTATTTGTGATTATCCACAGGCCATACATTTTTTTTGTAGGTTGAAAGCACTTCATTTTCTGTTTTGTTACAAATTAATTGGAAAACTTCAGGAGGGCTTCATTTGTGGATGTCGAGTAAACATGGTGTGGTATGACCTAGTCTTTGCAACAAGCCTCAACTAATAAACCAGGGACATACATGTAATGTAACGGGGCTGGTAGGGAGACTAGTTGAACTCCCCTGGATTATACGTTATGAGTCACTGTCTTGTGCGTAGCATACCGCCGAGAGTAGTACCGTGATGTCATCTGGTTTTCCTCCTGGGGAACAGACAGACAAGAAGGGGGAGTCAATCTTTAGTCCTACCAGGACTTGAACTTCATTTCTCTAGGCCATTTGGCTAGTAGAACAAGACCAGGCTAATTAAACATAACTCTGAACATTTTGTGTACATGTAGGTGTGCTGTATATTGTATTTTACTACTGAAGTTCAAACATGCTAATAATTGAAAATCTGTCAAAAAATGTCAACTGAATGGAAACAAAGTAGACTTTATTCATTTTATAAAGTGGGAAATCTGAGACTCATTTTGAAAAATGTCATATCAAATGAAAGACTAATCACCAGGCCAACTGGTCTAGTTTGGTCTTGAAATCTACCCTGACATTATGCCTTTGACAAATGCTGCAAGCGTGTATCACATGGAAGTGCTGGCGCAGACCAAGACTCCTGTGTATCAACATACTCCTGGCATGATAAAACAACACGGTTATCTTCCAGGCGACAACAAATTACCTTTAAAGAAAATCTCACGCACAGTTAATATACATATATAATATGTATAGCGTGCTTTAGCCCACACGAGCTGATCAGTTATTAAGCATGGTGGAACTCAAAGCAACTTGACTGGCCTTCCGTTTCCATCTGTACTTGTCACACTTGATGAATGGGCTGGCCAACCTTAATTCTCCAGGTCTCTGGGAAATGCAACATGGAAGTCAGTGTGTATTTCTTACTGCCTGATTACACAGGGAGTCCCCCTACTATGACACATGGTCATGCAATAATTGATTCATCATCTGCTGTGTCACCAGACTCTAAAGGGTTAGTGCACGGATTGCCCAGCATGTGCCTATTACATTGCCCATTGAAGAAAAAAGCCACAATTTGTTAGACACGCCACAAAGCAACAATACCAGACATTTTGGTATCATCAATCTGCATTATGGTAGTTTCATGTGTTCTTTCTTATCAAGTTTCATTCTAATCAAGGCTCTAAAGTACATGTATCTAATTGGACTGTGCAGCAGAGTTGTACTCCAGTCCCTGCAAGTCCTTTCACAAGTCCTTTCGCAAGTCTAGTCAGAAGTCCTTTCATAAAGCCAGGCACAAGTAATTGGATGAACAATGACAAAGGAATGCCTTTGTCAAAGCTCATTTGTGAATAGCTTGTGGTTGGGATTAGGACTGGAGAGTTTGTGATGGACTTGCAGGGACTTGTGATGGACTCTAATACAACTCTGCTGTGCTCTCACCCTTAACAATCCTTCAAAATTCACCACAAGGTTTGGGAGGATTTTGCAGAATTAAGGATAGTCCAGTTTAGGTGTTATTACTTTACATGTGGGCTTGTTGTTCCTCAAAAGATAACGTGCATGTATCAAGACTACAGTTGCACTCAAAATGTCTGCTTACGTGTCAGTGTTGTAGTCGAGACCCCGAAGTCCGAGACCGAGACCAAGACCGAGACCTGATGGTCCGAGACCGAGACCGAGACCGAGACCGAGACCGAGACCTGCAAGACCGAGACCGAGACCGAGACCGAGACCTAATGGCCCGAGACCGAGACCTCGAGACCTTGTATGTCATTTACATCATAAAAGAATGCAAAAAGATCACAAATTTCCATATGCATTATGTGCAAAGGAGTATACATGTACATGTACAAGTAATAGTGCATACCCTTATGTCACAATATCTAGTTGAGTGGGTTTTTTGGATAGATTCTTGCCAAACAGTTTTTTTCTACTTAGTACATCATAAAATTATCAAAAATTGTTGTTGCCATTTTTTTGGCGGCCATCTTGGTATAATGGCGGCCATCTTGAAATCTGATGTCAAAAAGCTCTATTTTGCTCAATAATTTGCTTTTCTTTTCCATATTTCTTTGTGAAAATAGTTTTTTGTGTGCTCTGACAACTCTTTAATATATTAAATCAACAACTCATAACCCAAGATGGTTCCTGAATTCAAAATGACTGCCATTTAGGAGCATTTTAATATATCATATTGTACAACCAGCCTATATTAAATCAAGATCAAGTGCTGAAATATATAAAAAAGCATGTGGCAGCCATTTTGAGCTTGGTAGCCATCTTGAATCATATTTTAATCAATGTAATGTGCATATTTGACTGAGATCATTGATCATAACAAAGTAATGAGGTAAAGAAATATAAAATATTTAGACAAATCTGATTTTTGGATGTTAAAACTACTAACATTTGCCGCCATTTTGAATTTGGCAGCCATCTTGGTAATGATATGGCAGTCATTTTGAATTCAGGAACCATCTTGGGTTATGAGTTGTTGATTTAATATATTAAAGAGTTGTCAGAGCACACAAAAAATTATTTTCACAAAGAAATATGGAAAAGAAAAGCAAATTATTGAGCAAAATATAGCTTTTTTACATCAGATTTCAAGATGGCCGCCATTATACCAAGATGGCCGCCAAAAAAATGCCAACAACAATTTTTGATAATTTTATGATGTACTATTACTAAGTAGAAAAAACTGTTTGTCAAGAATCTATCCGAAAAGCCCACTCAATTACACAAGGGTATGCACTATAAACCGTATTGATTGACATCAAGAATATGGCTGCGGTTACACGGTTAACTGACCATTTATCCAGTTACATGTTATTACATGTATATCGACATCTTGACTAAAAAAAACAATGTCCAGCTGTAGAAACGACCACGATGGCTTTTAAGCGGTATAGAGTACACGCCGCTGATCGTAATCATGTACACGTAGTTCGTGTATTTGAGCATGTCGTTCCCAACTTCCCATACATGAAGCTAATGCGCTACATGTACGTTTGGGCACGCGTACACGGCTAAGAAACGAGGTTGTCATCATGCCATGTACTGCACGTTTATAAATCTTTAGTCGAGTAGAGCGTACTGTAATCGATTCTGTAAACAAGAAGTTGTCATATACTGCACAATATTATACATCTCGAGTCGAGTCGAGTCGAGCGTGCTGTAATCGATTCTGCACATGTGCTGTTTGTATAAAATATTGGTGGTCTCGATACCGAGACCAGCAAAATACCGAGACCACGGGGTACCGAGACCGAGACCGAGACCGAGACCACAGGGTACCGAGACCGAGACCGAGACCGAGACCAGGAAAAACTGGTCTCGAGACCGGTCTCGAGACCGAGACCGGTCTCGAGACCTACAACACTGTTACGTGTACACATACATGTACAAATGTAGCTGCTCATCATCAGACAACTTGAGACCATTCACCAACTCGTCTTGTGACAACTTGACCCCTTGAGACAACCTGGCCATTGAGCAACTCGATTGTCTATGCATTTTGACTGGAAACAAGTCATCCTTGAGACAAGTCATCCGTTGGTACCCTCCACGCCATGCCACACAACAAGTGCACCGAATGCAACTGGGTTGCTCTCGGATACCAGGCTGGCCTGTGCAGCTAGATAATCACCACTGAGGAGTCACACTCTACATTTTACCTCACAATTTAAATGGGCAAAATGCTACTGTTCCACCCACGCTACACTGTCCAGCACACACTTGAAAAACACTGCATAAACACACCGACGTTTGAGTTGTCTACCAAGTCGAAGTCGACTTGTCTCAACACCGACTAGGAAAACGGTCGAGTTGATTACTGTCCATATGGATGCAGGATTTAATAAGCCTGTCGATCAGGGATAACGATATCATGTAAAGAATTTTAATCCTTTGTTGGAAATCGGATTGTCATTCTGGTATTATCAGCAGCCAATGAGGATAAAATACTATTTTGTCAAATTTTCCACCAATTTGGTTGTCTAGTATTAAAATGAAAATGCAATAAAAGTGGAATAATGCAACCCCTGTGCTACGAAATACGCAAGCATTTTCCATGATGTCTTTGATTGTCTTTCTCTTCATTGGGTCACTATTGCAGCCAAGAGATGTGGTTTAAGTTTTTTATTGTCAAATGCAGAAAGACCCAAAAAAAATTTTTTTAATTTGTCTCCATTTTCACATCTGACAAATTGAACCCGATGCAAAATTTGAAAAATCTTTAAAAACGACTGGCTAACTAACTGTAGAAAAGATCTAGTAAACAAAGTTGTAATTCTTCATGCATTATCAATTTCAGAATTGAGGCCACTCTGTATGAACAGCCTTAACTCTTGTCTTGGCCTCTGATTTGTCGCTGGTACCAAAGATCAATCACCGACTCAAACCTGTTCAATACCCACCTAAAAATTCCATGCCGTTCTCCCTTGCATGCTCGGCAAACGGTGACATGTAGTTGGGATCGTAGGCAAACTCTCTCGCTCTCTGTGCGATGGCATTGACTGCGCTTTGTATACTACTGATTGTCTGATCCTGTGAAATAACAGTGAAACAAAGTCATATTTTAACCAAAATGTATTTTGGCCCCCAGGACTGTACATACATAATAAACATACGAAGTCCCACCACATTTATTTTTGATGCCTTTTGCTATAAGTTGGGCTCATCCTTACAATCACTCTCTCAACGGACATCTGCTGCTACTCTTAGTCTACAGATATATACAGATATATTCATGGTAAATGTTCCACTTGTCCAGCTTGGTTCCTCCAGTTAGGGTGTTTGAGCATGAAACTCAGCTTTCTGCCTGCTCCCACCAATATACTTTAGCTGTACATAGATGTAGAACCAATAATCTACTCCAATAGCTTTTTCCTTCATTCTGTATACAAGTATACTATGGAATTCTTTGCCTGGTGCATGTTTCCCTTCATCTTATGATCTTTCCTGCTTCAAGAGGAATATTAACCCTAACCCCATAGGGTGCATACATAATCATTATAAAATTGGATGATTTGGGATGGTTAGGGTTAATTCCTTCCTCTTGTATATTTAATTGCTTTTCTTTTTTGTAGCTCCATACCTTGAGTGGATTTTAGCCTTGTTCGGGTTGAACTTCAAACAAAAGAGTACTACATTGTACATACAGTACCCATACTTACGGTACATGTATACCCATTTCCAATCCCACCCCTCACCCACTGTTTACATTTGTTTCCCTTCCTTCAGACTTCCTAGCATTACACACAGCTCTGGAAAAAAATACTTGACTTCCAACATTTTTATCACTTTATATCACTCCAATTTCATTCAGGATGAGAACTTTCTGGGGCATACTGTGAAGTGCCATGGCATCAAGGTTTCCACGTATTGGACTGGACTCAAAATATGGGAAATACTACATATTCTGGGTTCGAGTCCAATGGGGTCATGGTACTTCTGTCCTTGAGCAAGACACTAAAGCCCTTTTCACACTACACTGTTACCCGGGTGATTGCCGGGTTAACGAAAAACTTAACCCGGAGATTACCCGGGTAATATGGCATGTTCACACTACACTTCTCCGGGTTAGAAATTCTCTGGGTTAACTGCCTCATCAAAACCCCACTGAACCCGGGTAATTTCTAACCCTGCTCGTGAGGTGGGTAAACCCACCAATCTCGGGGGTTAACGACGACCTTGAGACGATTCTCCGGGTTACCATCAGTAGTGTGAATGCTCGCCGGGTTTTCTTCAACCCTGGTATAATAGTGCAGGGTTCTCCCCAGGATTTTTCAAAACTGTGGGGGATTTCATTTGTGGTTGACTGACAATTTGCGAAGCCATTGGACTTTAGATGCTCTCTGGTGCATTTTAGAGCATTTCCTGGGCTTTTCAAGTACTTTTTCTCAGGGAAAAACATGAGAGATTTAATAGCCATTTTTAAATTTAGGATATCAACATTTCATCAAATGACCACTTTTCCTTTCTGGACTAGTAATTCTAGTCACAAAATGAGCCATTCCAAGTTTCAGATATGCAACAGAAGTCCCCTGCCTCATGTGGTGCTTTCGGCACAATGAGCACAGCATTCCTGAAACGTGAATGCAAGTCATTAAAAATAAAGTAGAAAAGAATTGCCAGAGCTTACCCTTTTGGGAGTGCCATAAAGAAAATGTTTCATTTTCAAGCTACAATAAAAAAAAGTTATTTAATAGGTGTACTGTTTATGCATGCTATAGCTTAAAAACCCTGAAAATTACAAGAAAAGTACCCCACAAATTGGCCAGGGGTTCCCCCATGGGCGGTTAGACCGTTTTTTGTGCCAAAATCATTTTTCTAAATTCATGTGAAAAAAAATTGGCCAGGGGTTCCCCCATGGGCGGTTAGCCGTTTTTTTTAGAATGCTGTAAATAAATCATTGTGTTGTTTTTAAAAATTCATGTGAAAAAAATTCAATTAAAATATTGAAACTAACGTTAATATTATTAATTTTACAAAATTAGGCCTTTCGTTAAAAAATGGAGGAAGGAACCTTCCTCCATGGTTAAAATAGTTTCCATTAAAATCAGTTGCAAGTAATATGGGTTTCATGCGCGGCGCGCACGGACTGCTGATGTTATGTATTGGCTTAAAAATAGACCCTATTTTTGATTGCTTTTCCACCACGCGCGAGACAAAAACGTGGTGACTTGGCAACGTCCAACAATCTCGTCCCCATCGTAAATGCCTTTAATACGAAGAACTACGGCCATGAAAAAACACCTGACGTGCGTGGGGTCGATCTTGTAAGCACTGCAAATGGTGTAGTGCAAAATATTAACCCTCATAAAAGTTGCCCCTGCTTAGCGTATTGAGCACACGACCGGCACCAAGAGAACGCGTGTACAGGAAGGTGCATGCACGAAGAATTGTCCTACAACGGAGGTTCAGATTTGGGGCGACACCGACCACGAGGAACTCGTGTGTGGTGGTGCCGATACACATGTACTGTGTGGCCACGCGTTGTGCATGGTGCGATGTGTACGTATCTGCACGGTGTACGTCGTGTACGACACGGAAAATGTTGGAAGATTTACTGCTTTTTCGTCTAGATTTCGCCGGACATGTAAAATTGCAAGCTAGGCCTTACGCCATGCAATGGACCTGCATCATGTAAGATAACACTGAGCCGTACTATTGTGCGTATCGGGGATGAAAAAATGGGTATCGGCGGGTTTTTTGCGTATCGGGCAGAAATAATTGCGTATCGGGCCGATACGCAAGTTTGTACGTGAGGAGAACCCTGTAGTGGGTGTGCTTAGTCGTGTTTTATCGGCCAGCTTTGCTAAGGTCATGCAGGTGACGTAAGATATTAGTACAGCTGCCGTGGCTGGTACCTCATCTTGATAAGTTTATTTGTACGTAGGCCTACACTTAATAAAAGGCACCAATCTGCCGTGCATGATGCCTCGTCTTAATATGTATATTTTACATACACTTAATGCAAGGCATCAATTACGCATGCACGCGGGATGCAAAACACTGAACTTATCTCAAACTGGTTTGGGCTTCGGCTTCGCGTAATTTCTATGTCCCAAGATTTGGCAAGATCTTGGACACTATTTTCCCTATACATCAAAGTCTTATGTTTTAATCCAGAGCCAGAGTCTGTTCATTTATTTACGTATTCAAGGCTTCAGATTGGCAATGGGGCTGGGAAATAGTTGGGGACGAAGCCGAAGCCGAAGCCCTCTACTGTTTTCATGCTGGACGCCATTTTTTGTCATCAAGCTTGTGCGCGCAATGGATTGTGGGAGGGCAGACGTCAACTAAGTGCACATTCTCCGGGTTACCATTCGCATAGTGTAAATGCGGTTACACATTACCCGGGTGCGTGCGGAAGCGGCTAAGCTGAATTGTGGGGTTAATTTTGTAGTGTGAAACCGATTCTCCGGGTTAGTTTCTACCCGGGTAATGGTTACTACCCGGGTAATAAATTACCCGGGCAAGTCCAGAGTAGTGTGAAAAGGGTATTTGTTACAAATTGCTTCTCTCCACCCAGGAATAAATGGGTACCTGTTTATAGGCAGTGGTAGTTATGTGTTTGATCAGCACTTTGTGCTTAACTTGTAGTCAGGCTACATACATGTACATGTACTCCCCGGGGAGCTGAGGAGATGTCAAGAATGATTGAAGGGTCTGATGAGCAGTGCTAATGTACTGCATTGAGCACCTTGATTATGGTGGATTTGTGTGCTTCATAAAATCCACACATTATTAATATTATGCCATCATTCTGGTAGTCGGCTGCCTTCAGAGGTAATGAGTTCATATACATATTCCCCAGTTTCCCATCCTATTCCCCACCATGTTTCAACTCATTTCCCCTCCCCCCTCACCTTGATTTTTCCTATTTCCTTCAGGATGAGGCTTTCTGGCATGTTATCAAACAAGCCATCTGTAGCCATCAGGACTATGTCTCCAACCTTGATGGGGACGCTTAAACTCGAAGCTGACTCGGGACTGAAATAAACAATCAAAGCACTCCAAAGTCATCATGCAAATCTTTGTTCCCTGATCTAAAATTCTTAACTTGTTATCTTTTGTCCATTATACTAAATCTAGTTACAACATTTTAGAATCTAGCTTGTGTACACATGTACATTAAAGTAATTTTAAATGCGTAAGACTTGATAAACACATACAGGAAATTACCAAATCCCTGTTTACTGACTCGGTTATTAATTCTTCCTCTTGATTTATGACTGCAGGCTCTGATGGAAATTGCTTTCGAAATAATGTTTTCCCCAATAATTGCTTACAATGAAAGATTGTTGTGGCCTTGTGGTATGTGCACTCGACTCAAGATCTCCGTGGCTATGTTCAGACACTGTTTTAAATTCCCTTAAAACACTAGTTGAACTGATTTGGTATAAAGTTTTAGCTAAAACGGAGTCTGAACGGTTTTAAAGTTGACCGAATCGGGTTTATCTCGTCGCTAAAACATTGATTTAAAACACCTCGGAGGGAGGGTTTAGCGCTAAACCAGAACGGTTTTATCTTCTAATACGATGTCTGGACGGTTTTAGCTAAACTGCTTCCTGTTTTAGCCAGTGCAGTTGACTTGGTGTTATGTAACCCCTTTTGTGGCGCGCCTTTTGTTGTGTAAACAATCGCGGTTGTCAGTGCATGTCCTATACACAGCACGCATAGCATGTACGCCAACGTAATGCTAGCGTGGTCCATCAATCACCATCTTTGCTAATACAGTAAAGCCTTCACGTGCGTCTTTCTGCTCTTAGCCTTACATTTAGTTCATTGTTCCGACATTTTTTGAAGCAGTTGTTGAATTATTTTCAAAACTGTTCCCCATTGCATCATGGCCACTGCTTCGACTTCATCAGGATGCATGTTATGGTGGTGCGCGCAATGCTAGCGATGAATGAATGTAATATGAAGTGTTAGTAAGCACGTACGCCGGCAACCAGTTGAAAGCTGTGCATGCACCCCATACACACAATTTTATGATGTACAGTGTACATGTACACACGTAGCGCGTGCTTTATGTACATGTAAATGAGCAGAAGTATATGTGACCCCAAAACAGAGATAAACCACTTCGAGTTGAACTCGTTATACTTAAAACGGTGTCTGGACGCTCAGTACATGTACATGTATGTTTTAATTTTACAACCGGCCACCCGTAGTGAGCAACCATTTTAACTTTTACCCTTTTAACTAAAATGATGTCTGAACATACAGATTGTGGGTTTGGGCCCAGCCAGGGGGTCATGGTGCTTTGTCACAAGTTGCTTCTCTCCACCCAGGAGTAAATGGGTACCTGTGAGGGCAGTGATGGTTATGTCTGATTACTCCCCAAGGAGCTGAGGTTTCAGGGAATGATTGATGGGCCTGATGAGCAGGGTAATAATATAGTGCCTTGAACTCCGTGATCATGGCAGATACATGTATGTGAAATCTTATATCAAAATGAACAAAGAAAACTGGCTAAAGTACATGTAGGATTCGAGCCTGCGACCTCTGGAATAACAGTGCTCTACCAACCCTACATTGTATGTTGGCGGTCTCCCAAATTGTCAGTATCTTTGTTCGAGTGGGCACTACTCAGGAGTCATAAACCCAGAATGCCGTATAGCCAGAGATCACGCCCAATTTTATGATAAAACCTGAGAAGTGACATTGTGGGAATCACTCAATGAGGATACGACTTTTCACCTACATGTACATGTAGTTATTAGTTTCCCTTGTGGATTGTTAGAAAGTCATATCCTCATTGAGTGATCTCCACAATGTTGCTTACCAGGTATCGTAAAATTGAGCGTATATGGCATTATGGGTTAACATGTTACCCCGGTACCATCCAAACTTTTATTTTCAAAAATGTCAGTATTTAAACACGGTGGTACTGAAACAGGAAAATGACTTCACCAGTATTTTAATATTCCAAAAGAATCAATCGGTTTCAGTCAGGATTGAAAAAAAAATGAATCCTCAAATAAATGCCCAGCCTACATGTACATGTATTTCCTTAGCTAATTAATTTCCTGATCATTAACTCGACAAATTCAACCTCTTTCCATAAAAAGGCTATCAAATAAATAACTGTCCAAATTAATTGACTCCACTCCAACATTCTTCAGTAAGTAACATTTTACTTTATCGCCAAACAAACGACAAGGGAAACAAACCAGTAATTTATATCAATTTTTAAGATTGAATAACAAAACTGACAGGAGTTTTTGAACCTTTGAACTCCAAGTTCTCCAAGTCACTGTGTCAGTGCTCTACAAACTGAGCTACGCTCTGCCCTTTGTTGTTGGTCTCAAAATTTTGTTTGCCATTTTGTTGAGGGGGCACTTCAAGTTGTCTGAAGTCTTTAACCCATCATGCTGTACAGCATGAGATCACACCCCCAACTAGTATATTTTAACTATTTCATACCACTTACATACTGTACATGTAAAAGGTGCATGTACATTTGCAATTCCTATCAAAAAACAAAACTTGTGAATTATTATGAAATACCTTACTTGACTCTAAGTAATAGTCTCAAGCAATCAGTGAAATCTTGACACCTGGTGTGCTGTACTGTCATTTGAAAGAAAAGTGGAATTTTTGTATCAATTTTTAGCGATGGTCGGCCGACCGTCTTTGGGAAAAAAATGGCCACAATGTACCAACTTTAGTTAGTCCACATTTTGTTTGGCAATTGGTTACACATCCATGCCAGAACAGGTGCAAGCCAGCTAGTCTAGTTCCCCAACCTGATAATTTCCTGACTACAAGAACAGCATTTTGTTCTCCTTGTTTTCCCAGAATAGCTGAGAAGCAAACCAAATGTAAATATTCTAATTTTTGCTTTCATAATCAACCGAATTAATGTTCCTGAAGCAGAACATGCACCAAAATTTAGAATATTTCCATTTGGTTTGCTTCTCAGTTATTCGGAGACGAATAAGGCACACAAGACTTTAAACAGGTCAGTGTTACAGTACATGTACATGTATCTGCTATAAAACACTAACCCGCAAATTCATTCATTGATGAAAATTACAGCAGAAGCAACCACTGTATGCATGTGTGGTGACAAAGTGGTTTACAGCTTCTTACCTGTCACTAAGAATTGTGTTCAACCCTGGGGGCGCTATTGATAGCTGGAAAGGTGTGTTGAAGTAATGTTGCTGCTCCTCCGACCTATGGACGACTTTCCCACCTCGGACCACCAGGAACCCTGAATCTCCTAGGTTAGCTGAGTGTAATGTTTTAGTTTCGTTGTCAATGATGATGATACACGCTGTGCTGCTACCTGTGATAGAGAAATAAAATAAATTGATACAATTCAATATTAAAAATTCTGTTAGTTCTAAGTCTGGTTTATTTTACCAGGAACTTACGGGGTTCCACAGCTAGAAATGAAGCAAGTTCGGTAAAGGACTATAGTTAACTACTATAGCCAATTGTTGGACTAACTTTGTTTGAATGCTGGCTAGTCAACCAGGTCTAGTCAACTGTCTGAATTACCAAGTGCTTAATAGGTCTGCTCACAAGGTGATACAATACATGTACATGTACATTTACATGTACATGACATGGTGTGGTGCATTTTTTACAAAAGGTTTAGAATATACGAGGTGCAATCATAAAGTTCCGAGACTGGGCCTATAACAAGCAAAAACTGTACATGATTTAAATCTGGCCGCCATCCCCTACAAAGTAGTCCCCTTGTGCAGCGATATACCGCTCCCAGCGCGCCTGCCATGCTTGGAACGCTTCCTGGAAATCCTGTTCTGTATTAAAGCGCGTCAAGCACCATCTGCGATTCGCGCTGGATCTCCTCTAGTGTCAAAACGGCGACCTTCAGCTTGATTTAGGGGGAACAGAAAAAAGCCGCAGGGAGCCAAAACCGGCAAGTACGGGGGTGGGGAGCAACTATTGTGTTGTTGCGGGCGAGAAAATTTGCGCGTTGAAAACGCGCTGTAAGTGTTGTCACGTTGGAGCACCCAATTTCCAGCGCGCCACAGTTCAGGCCATTTGCACTGAATGTTCTTCCTCAGAACGGTGCAGTAGAACTCAGCGTTGACAGTCTGACCCTGGGGTGAGGAATTCACGGTGCACAATCCCGTGAATGTCAAAGAAAATGATGAGCATGCTCTTGGTTGCGCTCCGGACCTGACGCGCCTTTTTCGGACTTGGAGACTGCGGGCTCTTCCACTGAGAAGACTGTTGTTTGGTATCTATGTCATAGCCGTAGACCCAACTCTCGTCACCGCTGACGATTCTCGTCACCGCTGATGATCCTCGACATGAAGTCTGGGTCATCCTGGGACTGTTGATGGAGATCCTCCCAGACTTGGACACAGTGCTGCTTCTGCTCAGGATTCAGGAGCCTGGGCACGAACTTGGCAGTGACGCGGCGCATGTTCAGATTGGATGTGAGGATTGCCTGAACTTTTCCAAATGACACGTTGGCGATGTCAGCAATGTCCAGGATGGTGATCCGACGATCCTGACGCACACTTCTTTCAATTTGTAAATTAGAACAGAGATGTTTTCTCTTTTGCCCTGTCCTGACGTACATTTGTAATATATGAAGCACAGTATACTCGGTGCTTTCCGAGAGCCTGTGTGAAAAAATTCACAGGCTTACTCGGGCGGGATTCGAACCCACGACTTCCTGCTTACTAGTGCAGACGTCTTAACCACTCGACCACTGAGCTTGCCGGGGTCGGCTGGCCGATTCAAATCCAATGCAGCTGCGGGTACCGCGTGATCAGTCTTCTTTCCATCTTCTGACTTCTTTCAATTTCTTGGACATTTTCGGGGGTTGTGCTCGTGGAGGGTCGCCCTGGCCTCTCGTTGTCCTCCACCGACGTTCTGCCCCTCTTGAAACGGGAATGACACTCAAAACACCTCGCCCGGCTCATTGCTTCATTGTCGTAGGCTTTCTGAAGTATTTCAAGGGTCTCTGTATATTTCCCCCCCGAGTTTGACACAAAATTTGATGTTGGTTCTCTGCTCAAGTTTCAGGTCCATTGTGAAATGCGCACGTACCTGTGGTCACAAAAATGCGTGTAACATAGGTGCTGATATTGATCAAGTGATGTAACTTGGAATACTTACTCACGAAAGTTATTGCTTACACCTGCTACATGCACATTATTGTGCTGCGCTCTGTTCGTTTGCAACAGGAACAGTCTCGGAACTTTTTGATCGCACCTCGTACTTAAAGAGCAACTAAGACGCCAATTACAATTTTGACTTTTTGGACTTATCTGATAGTTTATGCCTCCTCAAAACTAATATAACAAGTTTCATGAGTCAGAAAAAAAAAAATGTTTTTGAGCCTTTTCCTTCTGAGCACTTTGACTCGATTCAGAAAAGGCCGAGGTCAACTGCGTGCCGTATCGCGCGAGTAATGACGTATACGTGTAGAAACATATGACGTCACTGTATTATAAAACAATGTTTTACGCAGAGTCTGTACGTATTTTTTGTCCAAGGCTAGTATTACATGCTGTGCTTTTTGCATGATGATTTATGTGTAACACCACGGTAAACATATTTTAAAGTGTTGACATCTTTGTGAGACACATTTTGAATTGGGGTTGTAGGCTTGTTCTTGCTGAAAAGCTAGTTACGAGTCATACTTTCCTTTGTTTGCAGTCTGCTTTTATTGGGACCTGTGCGGTGAGTTGTGTGTGAGCTAATGCTATACTCTAGTTTGGCGACTTTGCTTATGCAGCTCTCATAAGGACCCGCACCTTCTCATAACTACATGTATACACACAATTTCTGTTATAATGTACCAGACTTAATCGCATGCAGCCTATA
Source organism: Hippasteria phrygiana (assembly GCA_037893225.1). NCBI lineage: Eukaryota > Metazoa > Echinodermata > Asteroidea > Valvatida > Goniasteridae > Hippasteria > Hippasteria phrygiana. The sequence goes on from JAZGUH010000331.1 coordinate 545,229, forward strand.
CAGTACTGTACGTGTACAAATGGTCATTTCTTCTTTTATATTGTAATATCCTTTGAGATAGATTTGTTTAATGAAAGTGACAGGTATGGTAACTGATCATTCTGAAAGTCCAGTGGCTCCACACTGCCAGCAAACTAAATGCCAAGTCCTGCAGGCTCTTTAGTGATTTACTGCCGATCACTGCCAGTGTATAACATCTACAATCAGGAAAAGCTGGCGTTGCTCATTAAAGAGCAGTCACATGCACATACATGTATGTACATTGTACATGTACCATGGAAGTACACACAAAGGTGAAAGTAGTGCCAACCACATCTGGGAAGAATACAAATGTACATGTACATGTACATGTACTTCAGCCATTTGTACAATTGATTTTTAATTCTGAGGAGGTACATGCGTGTATCCTGTTCATCGTACAGCAACAGCGACTACTTGATTCACAGGCATGTACATGTACACTGTACATACAGTACAATACATACATGTACATGTACATGTACTTATGTAGCATCCGTAGTATTTGCAATTTGGTTTCACATATTACATGTACAAATTTCAGCAAAGCTATTTTGATGGTTTTATAGCCATGGCAAATGTGTGTTGTACATAGTACATTAACTTCCTTCAACTAACCGTACATGTATGGCACTGATTTGTTTGATTTTTTTTTTAAAACAATGCTTATAAACTTGGTGTCTGTCACAATACATACATTTTACAACTGAACTGCGAAATTAAGCAAAGAAGAAATACAATGTACTTTAAATTATAAGGTTCCAAAATTTGAAAATTTGAAAATAATTCACTGTATACAGCACTACATGTATGTAGCTGTTAACCCCTTGAACGGTGGATGGTGAATTGGTTCCATTCCCTCTTCAAAATACTTACTGTACAATGTAGTTTAGAAAACAATGGAGAGAAAGTAAATGTATTGAAATACACACAAAATGGAGTGGGCAGGGGGATAATAAAATATATCTATAAAACTACCACAATTGCATAAACTATATGTACACAACATACATGTACAAACATTCTTTTCTGGGGCCAATTTCAAAGAAAAAAACAATTGCTTAATTAAAGCCCTGCCAGATGCAGCAGTGCATACATGTACAATGTACATGTACGTGTAGCTACACATAAATGTGTACGTGTATGTGCTGACAGCTCCACTTTGCTGGACCCTGCACACAAGTCAATTTGACCATGGAAGAATCCATGATTTGACAAAGGGGCCGTCCATAAATCCACATGACTGTCATGCTACATGGATAAGTTAAACAACAGTTAAATTATACAAAGTCACAAGAAATACATCACAGAGTTTTATTGGTAACCTGACTTTACTACGCAGGTTTTTTGTGCTTAAACATGTTAAAGGTAGTGTATATGATTGGTCATTGTTGCAATTTTCAGAAAAGGTCGGATTTGGGGGTTAGTATTTTATAGGAAATATCGTTCCACTGACATGTTCAAAGTTTTGCATTGTTGGATGGCAAAAAAACGAGAGAAAAACGGTCCTCGTTTTCAACCGTCGGGCGGATGATAGCTTTTAGTCAAGGCGCGCGTGGCTAACTGGACGCGTGGCGCGCGTGGCTACCTGGACGCGTGACGCGCCCCGAATGCCAGCATGTCCGGGGCACACCACTCGTCCGTGTAGCCACGCGTGCCTCGACTAAAGGCTATAGGGCAGTTTTTTTACGATTTCCAGCTGGATATAAATTTCCACTTTTCTTGACAACGACAGCAGGCCTCAAATTTAACGGTGGCCACGACGGCCAGTGCCGCCGATGCCCTTCAGTTTGCCGTGGTGCCATTCACAAAATCGCACTCTTCACGGCCAGTCTTGCCATGCCCTTTTTCCAACTGGCCGTAGTGCCCTCGTTGCCAACACGCCACGCGTAGGCTAGGCCAAGCCCGTCCGTTGACTCGGGGACGAGTCGACTCGGGGACGAGTCGACTCGGGGACGAGTCGACTCGGGGACGAGTCGACTCGGGGACGAGTCGACTCGGGGACGAGTCGACTCGGGGACGAGTCGACTCGGGGACGAGTCGACTCGGGGACGAGTTGACCCATTACTGACAAATCATATAACCCGATGCCTGGGACTCGACAACCAAAATCAGGCGTCGGGCTACTGTTTCTTGTCAGTGGCCAAGTCCGACGAACAACCCATTTTGCAAAATCGGGCTCAAATGAAACGCATAATAAATTGATACCGATTATGTTTCTCATTTTGTCAAAAATGAATGCGAAAAACAAAAGTCAGTTGAATTCCGAGGCCGAGGATGCACGATACTTACCGCTGTGCACATGCACACATGATTGGCCCTACAGTGGGACTGCTGGCTTGACAGCAACACGGCCCAGCATGACGTATAAAGAAGTTGTCAAGAAGTACAGCGATTCGATTTACACATTGCGTGGGGCACTGTCGAAGCAGCGTATTTGTTGAAGTCTACATATGCAGCGGGCCACCGGCCAACTAAATTCTCACTACGTACATTCCGTAGAATACATGTATGTTCTAGTCCGTGATGAACTAGTGTATTTTTGCATGTGCTTGAACATGTACGTATGTAGAACAAAATGGTAAATTAAAGACTAAATGCGAAGTCTATTGTTTACATACATGTATTTCGGCGAACACGTGCTAGCGCTGAAGTATTCCTGCTAAACTTTGGATGAAGATTAGTTGAAATTTTTTCCCCAAAATCTGCACCGATCTGTCTGAAGAAGGAAGGAGCTTACGAGTTGGCGGCCTCTCTATAAACATTCCTCAGAGAATGTGACCCAGTAATTGACGACCCATCCGCGAAACCTTGATGGGTGGCTGCTGTGGCCAAACGGTAGTTCCGGATCGTGGCCACTGTGAGGGCCGAGTTGAACAAATACACAAAGAAGTCACCAATGTCGGCGAAAGGTGAATTGACGATTAATAAATTGCCGTCGACACCATTTGTAGTAATGGCGTAGGCAGCTATTGTAGACTTTCCTCGTGGAAGGTCTACGACAGCCTGCTGCAAATATAGCAGCGTCCTCCGAAAAGCCCGCTGCTCGTCAGGTGAAGATCCCCGGGTGCTGGGTGAATGAACCTCGAGCATGGCTGAGAAAGAATGTCCGGTCGAGGTGGAAGAATTAATGGTCTGTGCACCAAGAGCTTGACCAACCGGGGGAACCAGGGTTGACGTGGCCAGAACGGGGCAACAAGGAGGATCATTCCTGTTCTACTTTCGTCAGTACCCGAGAGATCAGGGATATCGGCGGGAAGGCGTACGTGAACATCCCTTCCCAGGACATCGATAGGTTGTCTACATGCCACGCCCTTGGATCTGAGTATCTGGCGCAAAACACCGGCAGCTGGTTGTTGTCTCCTGATGGAAACAGGTCTACATGAGGGCAGTCCATGAGCGTAAAGATCTGCTCGACCACAAGATCTGCTCGAGGATGTAGTGTCCACTCTGTTGGTCGGATCATTCCCCTGGAGAGGGCATCAGCTGTCGGGTTGTCCACTCCCGGGACATGCAAGGTCGACAATGTTATGTTGGATTTTATGCACCAATGGAGCATTTCCCAAGCCCGAGGCGTCCGTTGTTATGGTTACCGTGGCCGTGGCTGAAGAAAGAGCATTCCACGCATAAGGTTGGACGGATCGGACCACCACCACAGGTGTAGTTGTAGAAATACCGGAACCGGAACCATATGGATGAGGTGGTACATGTATTTCGTTCAGAAGTGTGCGAGGAGTTGGAGCTGGAGCGGGAGCGGGCGCATGTGGAGTCGGCAGTGAGGCAAGAGGTCCATCATGCTCGCCATAAGGCCGAGCAGTCTCAGCCATGCTGCTGCTGGGGCCAATGTTACTGCGAGGAATAGATCGATGCACTGCTGTAGATTTTGAACGCGCCTGTCCGTCGGAAAGACCATGTTCGTTCTGAGGTTTATCACAGCTTCCAAAAATAAGAACATTGGGATTTGTGTAGGAATTGGGTGTGATTTTCCCGTGTTTATCAGAAACCCGAGACGCGTGGCCATTGTTAGGGTTGAGGCGAGCGCTCGGCTGGTTTCCTGCTTCGAGCGGCCTACGATCAGCCAGTCAGCCAAATACATGATGATTGAAATGTCGTTGGCATGGAGGTCTGCTCCCACTGACTTCACAATCCTTGTAAAAACCTGAGGAGATTTTGACAGCCCGAATGGGAGAGCTATAAATTTGTGTCACGTTTTGGTAACGGAATCGTAGGAACCGATAGTGACGCGGAAGGACGGGGACATGAAGATACGCGTCCTGCAGGTCGAGTGTAGCAGCCCATGCTTGGGCCGTTATTGAACCAAGGATCACCCGGAGCATATCCATACGGACCCGTTTGGGTCGGATAAAGCTGTTTAAAGGTTTCAGGTTTAGATTAGGCTGCCATGTTCCCGTGTCCGCTTTCGGCGTGAAGAAAAAGGACAATAAGAAAATAGGTGACTGCACCGTCCGCGGAACCAAGCGTTTCGTTTTTTTTACAGAAAAGAGACTTGATTTCTGACCCTAGTGCCAGACATTTGGCGGGGTCGGATGGAGTTTCTGTTTGACGAATTACTGTGTCCGACAGGGAGGTGCTCGTAAATTCCAATGCGTACCAGTGCTTGACTGTCTTGAGCACCCACCGGTCGGAGACGACTCGGGACTAGGGCCCTATGAAATTGGAGGTGGCCACCCACTGGCCCAACTGTGGGGGCCACCAGGGTGTGGGCGCGTCACCTGTGCCACCCACTGGAAAACCGGGGGGCCGACGGCTTAAAGGTCTGGCCATGCGGTCGGGAGGATTGGCCGCGGCGTGGACCTGTATAATAGGGCATGCCGAAGATTGAGCAGTTGACCTGGCAGGAAAACGACAGCGGGTTCTACCCTTTGGAATCCTGGAGCGTCCTGCTGGAGCCTGGGGGTCATCTTTGGGGGACATGCTTTGGGCTGTTCCGTCAATTTCTGTGGTTTGCGAAGATTTATTTTATCGGTAGTGTCTATCCGCTTCGCTTCGGCTTCCATGGAGTCTTGGAACTTATTGGCGAATAAATCCGGGCCAAACAACGGCTAAGCCTCCATCCGCTTCCTGGCCCCCTTCCGAGAGGAGGTACAGGGAGTCGAGGATATTGGCCCGGCGGGCGAATGTTGTCATCACCGAAATACGAGCGAACTGCTCCAAAGTCAGGCGAAGGGTCTCATCGAGGCAGCAAAAGGCTGCAGAGAGCATGTCCACCGGAACAGTAGTCCCATCCTCACAGCCTCTGACCAGGTACTCCGACAGCAGAAGGAGGAACGAGGTCGAACGCCTTCCAAATCTGGAGGCCCAGTCTGTTTTCCTCAAAGTGTCCTCGATCTTATTTCGTGTACGATCGGTAAACAGGGAGCGCGTCGAACCAGACCCGCTACCATCAGCGGCAAGCTTGTCCCCGACAGAGTCAGGGACTATTGGTATCGTAAAATAGTCCTTCGGTGGGAAACGGAAATATCCGTTGGTGCGCTGAGCGAAGGAATGCCACACTTTGCGATCTGCTACAGCCTGGATATGTTTGATGCAAAACTGGTCCAGGGGTAGAATCGGGAAGGGCACCGAGCGTCCCGCAGAAGCATCCGACGCGGTATGATGTTTGAACGATTGCTGGTCGGGGGGGCTCAGGTTCCTCAGCTGTGGTGTCTGGAAGACCCAAAACCTGAACCATGTCGCGTTGAACCAGATGCAATTGTGTCTCGATGGGGGAGAGATGATGTGTGTCAAAAATGTCAATCTCTTCATCAGACGACCCCTGGTCCGAACATGAAGGGAGCGTGGCCTCTGTAGCTGGTGCCCGCTCACGGTTTGCCGGCACCCCTTAGTGCAAAGGCGCCGAACGTTGGGGGGCCGCCGCCGGCACCGAACCTCTATCCGACCTTGAGAAAATTGCCGAAGGATGGATGGAAATGGCCGGGGGTAAGGCCGGGGCATGACCCAAAGCCTGGGAAAGATGTTGTTGGTCACGGCGAACCCATCCCTGGACGTCATGAGTCGGTGGTGCACCACTGGGGGCGACACTGGGGGCGAGCTGAGTTGACCTAAGCGCTGGGGCGAGATGGCCCGTGCTCGGGGCGAGTTGGCCCGCGTTGGGGGCAAACTGCCCCGTGTTTGGGAGGAGTTGTCCGGCATGAGGGGCGAGTTGGCCCACTGGCATGAACCCTGTAGTTCACAAGGTCGACAGGGACGCGGTGAACGCTTGGAAAGCCTGTAAGAGATCCACATTGGAAACAGACTCCGCACTCCTGTGGCATTTCCTGAGGGAGCGGTCCGAGGACGATGGTGAGTCCGAGGATTGGCGAAGCTTCTTACACGACTTCCCTTTCTTGGTTGGGCGACCCCGCGAACCCTCAGTTTCCGTGGGCACGGTGGAGGGTGGGGGTGCTAGAATTCCTGAGTATCGGAGTAAGTCTGAGGCAGAGGAAAGACTCGCAACGGGGGTCCGTGGGTCCCCCACCGAACGGCCAGAGGCGAACGGCCGGAGGAGAACGGCCGGGGGTGAACGGCCGGGGGTGAACGGCCGGGGGCTAACAGCCCGGGCGGATCAGTGACTGCGCTTCCTGTCAAAGTGGCACTGCTACCCTGGGTCCCGTGGTCATATGCCAGTGACTCGTGGGTAGAGGCGGGCAGATCGGTCACGCTGAGCGTGGCCATAGCCTTGGCTACACTGCCCGGGATCGGGGTTGGCCGGAGGCATATAAAGGCAAATTGGCGCGGAGGGTGTCCCGCTTGCCTTTGAAGCTTTTGACCGTGGTGCGCGATTTTTGGCAACCATTACTGGTCAGCTTCTTCGTCGGCTAGTTTTTCCCGTTATCCGCGGCCGGAGGAACGTGCTGATTATAGCCCGAACCCCGGCCTATGGGGAGGCCACCGCCCGTTTCCGGGCAGTGGAGTGAAGTCTGTGTAAGAGGGAGGGTAGCCCCAAAGGATTCACGGTCGGAGGCAAGGCCGTGGGAGGAGGGTGTCTCCCTGGTCTCGCCCCCTGGAGGAGCGGGCGGTCCCGTGGAACCCACGCACCTAGCCGACTTACGATTCACATTTCTCTCTTTGTGTGAAGCCATTCCTATGTAAAATAACACTGCAAACACAAGATAACAAACTCGACTATCTTTATTCAACAATACTTAGCAAATGTACGACAGACGTAGACGTAATCTGCGTGATAAAAACGCCACTGAAAATTTCATGTCCTACGCTGATCAGCGCTAAGAGAAAAGAGGAAGCTAACATGGCGGGCATACCGCGGGGCATGGTGGGAAGGCTATTGTGTGAAAATATTAGCGAGTGTATTGTGTGCCGTGGATAGTTCAGACGATGATTTGTTTTTGACTCAGACTAGTTTTCTCATTGACAGCGGAGAATCTGATAGTGAAGACCCCTTGAATATGCACAGTACATGTATATGTACATGTAATTGTTTGTTCGAAGTGTGGATCCGTAATTCAGAATCCATACTTTACTCAAGATTCGTAGCTCCGAATCCACTTTTTGTCCATTGTAAAATATTTGTAGTTCCGAATCCACACTTTTAACAATAGTGTGACATGATAGCAATGGTTTAACGGAAGTACATTTTGTATACACCATTTGCAAACATCAAAAAACAAAACTACTGAATTATTACGAAATACATGTACCGTTTTTTTTATTTTTTTTAGCAGTTCCGCATACAGTGCGGAAACGCTATTGTTTTCGTTAAGATTTTTTTTCTTTTTTTTTCCCCCGCCAAAATCGTCATTGAGATTGTACACAAATTTTCTAGAGGTCACTTTTGTCATTTAACAATCTCAGATCTTAATAATAATGGGCACATACATAGACCCTATAGCGAACTCGTGTCTCGAAACATGACGTCATGATGTCATCGGGTGTCAAATTACAAGCCATTTAACATAATTTTGGTCAATCTTTGAACATCCATATCACATCAACCATATGAGACCGCAACTTGCTTTTTGCGGCAACAGATAGAGTTGACATAGGGCTTCATTTTTTATTGCGTGCGTGAAATCACGTGACCCTTCCTTCCGGGTCAAATCGGCTCAAACCCGAAGTGGCTCATAATTTAAAATTGGTAAAATATTTTGAATTGCTTTCAACCATGTTAGAGTCCGGCTAGGTTGTACTTAAAAAAAAAAATACCTGTGACGTCATCAAATGTTCGAGCGCCCTCTAGCAGAGCTAACATGGCTCTCGAGCTTTCTGATAATGACGTCACGATGACGTCATCAAATATCGGATTACAAGCAATCAAAGATTTCTAGATTTAATCTTTGAAAATCAATATATAATCAATCGAGAGAGATCTGATTTTCCTTTTTACGGGAACTGATAGAATAATCCAGGGTCTTCATTTTTTATATTACGTGCAAAGTCACGTGACCCTTCCTTCCTCTCACAAAATCGATCAAATCTGCCATGTTTCAAACAGCAAACGGATGACTTGAAAAACTATAGATGTATGCACTTATGTCACCGATCGTCGGCCACTTTGATCCACTGCAAACTAGCGCAAATGCACTGTGCACATGTAATCACAGGAGGCAGGGAACCATACCACTATTTTCGCGCGCACGCTAGCGATAATCACTATGTACAGTGTAGCTGACGCGATACAGGAAGTTGCATTGTTTACACGGTGGTTTCCGCGTGGTCGCGGTAGTTCTGCATGGAGAGGCCGTTTCCATTGGACTTCTTATCATCCCTGATGACTTTCCGCGGCCGCGCTGATATCTTCCACGACCGCTTTCGGCCTGGTCGATTTACATCAAGGTCGCGGTAAGTTGACAGGGACGTTAGTTTACCGTGTGTCCCCATTGGACTTAATTTTGTCACTCTAAAGAAAAGTCGTGGTACATTGACCAAAATAAGTCCAATGGAAACACGGCTTTATGTTCTTTCCAACTTGGGGTTTGGGGTTTCACATTATGAAGCCTTCTTTTGAAGGGGTAAAAGTAGATGGGGGAGATAAAGGATCTTGTATGTTGTTCATGTTGTTAGCCTGTCAACCTTAAAAATCAGTTGGCTCCAAACTTAGGATGGACTATCAATTGTTATAGTACATTTGAATACATTACATGTATTTGCCCAAACTTTGTGTCCCAATTAACAATTACAATGTACCACCTATTTTTAATTGTATTGTGCTATACCAGTATTTTTCAGCTGCATACTGAGCAATGCACACTTGCCTCTGGCAAAGCTCGACAAATCCCGGGCGCGGACGCCCGGGACAACCACGCCAGGAGTTTCCCGTGCTAAAGCCCGCCAGACCACTATAAACTGTATTGCACATGTTTTTCAGAAAATCAAACTCCATAAAGCCATGAGAATGAAAGTACATGAGTTTACCGTCCACCGCCCGCATGCCGTCAGAGCACCCCCCCCCCAATTTTTTTTTTTCATTATTTCAAAATATTTCATTATTTCCAATTAATATCATACAATTTATCCCAACTGTCCATCCAGAATTCCAAACATGCTTTTGCAAGCGAAAAACGCTTTATTTGCATCCTTCAATTTGGTTGTGGTGATTTTTCTGACCAGCAACTTCACGAAATCCTGCGCAACCAACCTGTACAATGTATAACCATATCTATGCCATCATCCCACGGCAGCGAAATGTATGGCGATAGATGAAGTTTAGAGTGGTTCTCGTCTTTGCGTAAGGCTCCGCTCCGCAATACAATTGTGTAGCGTAGCATAGCGATAGAGACGAGGAACCAGTCCAGCCGCTGTTCTGCGAGACCTATGCGTATTAGTATGCATGCTCTGAAATATCGGCCAATAGAAATAATTTTCTATTTTCGCCATGGATGCCCGTATTTGATTTCTCGATTTATTGAACGAATGCGGTATTTTCAATCAATCTCAATCTAGCATTAAAATGACAGTCTGAAGTAAATACTCGAATAAATACTTGAAGAATGTTTTGATGAAGCCCGAAAATATAAAACGATGGCATGCATTTAAGATGATATCTGATGATTGCATTCAAAGCTGGCAATGATCCCATGTGATGATGACCGAGCAGCCGATCGTTCCTTACTTTGTCACGTGACTCAGTGGCGGGCGTTTTCAACATTTTCAAAGGTGGGAAATTGAAAAATAATGAATAATGAAAAAAAGCCTCATCACTTTTCAAACTCCCTCCCCTTTTTCCTTAAAAAAGAAAAAGACACAGAGGGAGTGAAAAAGATAAGAAAAAAGAGGGAGAGATTAAAAATGCACCCAGACCACTCTAGCAAGGGGGGCAGGCACGCCTTTGGCATAGGCGCCACAACTTGCCTTCACCATTAGCTGCTTGGTAGATTTCACGCCCCCCCCCCACCCCCCCTTTGGAAAATCCTGAATCCACTCCTGAGGACTACAAATTTCAAACATTGGGCTACCATTTTTCTCAGTGTGGTAGTCCGGTGGACCACCACACTGAGAAAAATTTGTCAAGCTCTGTCTGGACACTGACCTTTATAACTTACACATACGTGTACATGTACATGTAGTCCATTTTGCCACATCACTTCCCTTTCTTTTTGTTAATGAAATATGTACTGACTGAACCATGTGTGCCAAGAGACATGTACATGTACATTTGTACATGTAATTCTGAAGAGTCATTACACATTATACAACGCCTGAATAAATCCCCGCCATCTGATTGGTGGATCGTCGATCATATGCATTGAATTATTTGTTCCATCGCACGCCGCGAGAAGTTACATCACACGGTAGGCGTGTGATGTAACTTTGCGAATTTCACGGTCATTATAGGTGGCTCTACAACACGGCTGTCATTCATACAAAATGGAAGACGATGTTCCCGAACCGCGGCTAACAGACGACGAAATATTGGAACTCTTAATAGGCGATGCTGACGCTGCTAACACAAATCGACTAATCAAATATGCAGTCAGACGATTAGAGGAATTTGCAAGACACGCAGGAATAATAATTGAAGCTCTAACTGATTTGGAACTTGCCAACTTTTTGTCGCGGTTTTATGCGGGACTGAGAAGGGAAAAACGGCACATTGTACACAAAGAAATCCATGCATGCAATCCGACGAGGATTTATTCAGGTGTTGTATAAAACAAATAATGAATGTTTCACATTCGTGCAGTGGTAAGAATAATTTCATTCGGTGACAGATGGAATGCCCCATTCCACGAGGCGAAATTATTATTATTATTATTCCACTCATGAAATTATTCTCCCCATCGCACTCATATACATTCATTAGTTGTATAATCACTAATGCAACCAGGCTCCAGCAAATAAAAATAAATTAAATATAATAAAAAATAATTGGCATGGGTTATACATGCATGCAGAAACACTTCACGCACAGCCTGGCTCACAGCAAGATCAATTTAATGGACTTGAATATATTAAGAACGCTGCAGTACTATAAATTGTCATGGTACACCAAGACTAGCCAAACAGCCTCAAGTTATGCAACCTCAACTAGTCCATTTAAATTTCAACCATCCAAATAATAGGACTGGTCACAGGTTTGTGTCCGGATTTTACACTCAAAGAATGTGACAGATGACGGGCAACTGCTTATAATTAATGCTTAAATACATGTACATACATGTACATGTACATGTACTGTATCCATGTATGTATCACACACAGGACTATTATCCACTCTGAATATGCATACCATCTAGAAGGTCAATTTCAGGAAGGAAGGCGAAAAGGTTATTACTCAGTACATGTACATTGTACATGTACATTGTACATTGTACATGTACATGAGCTACAGTACAGTGCATTGCAATTGAAAGTTAACACTGCGAATGGGAATGGAGAATTTGGTGAAAAGAATTCTGCAAAAAGGTGGGAAAATGTTTTCCCATTTTGTGAAAAGGCGTGAAAATGTTTCTCTATTTGTATGAAGTTTTTTCTCTCGTACTGCCTCTCTTTGGAACTCCTTACCGGTAACCTGCTTACAAAATGTACTTTCCACCTACAGTATTATTTTTCACAATTCAAATGAAATGTGAATAAACACATACATTTGCACCTCCTATCCCTGGGATTTCTGTCTGTTATTGTCTTTTGTATACATTTGTACATGTACATGTAGTTTCCAGTTTTGTTCCCGTTTTACAACTGAGAAAACTGAGATTATTGTGGAAAATAAAACAAAAGGAACACAGGAATTCAGTGCAGAATATTCAATAATGGATGGCAGTCTTTATACAGTAAGTTTAAATTTTCTGTGGTTGTTCAATATATTTTAAGTGCTGCATGGTAAATAGTAAAAAAAAAAATTTGGGAGATACATACATGTACATGTACATGTACAAAACCGATAAACAATTACGGTGACTGAAAAAAAATGTATCCAGACTGAATTGATGTTCGATGTACTTTTGACTGGCAGCACAATTACTTCACAAGCTTTTTTATACATGTAGACCAGTTCCAGATTGAAAGGTATTAGCAGGGTGCCCCCATGGGTTTCTGAAAGTGTAAACTAATGTGACGAATTACTTTCATCAGCGGAATCACTCACAGAAACTTTGATAAAATTAAGCCCAATGCGAACATGGCTTTCAAGTAAACTTAAATTTCAATTACTGTACTTTACAATGTACATGCAATTCCGTTTGTACCCCAAAAATGGTGTCAATAGTCTGATGGCTAGCGAGTTATTACGCACGGTAAGCTTGCGATCGGAGCTGCAGGCCTGCAGGCCGGCTAGCGGTTGCATGTGACATCGTGCACCGCTCGCTGGGATTGTCAAGGTTCCAGGACCGGGCAGGCAACCTGGGCGATAGTGTTTGACCTATCAGGAAACTACTTGTTACGTGCAAAAAAATATTTCTCCATTAAACCATCCAAACTCAACTCTTTCAAACCTGAGCATCAATTTTTTTGTCGAGGGAAATCTATAATGATTTGAAGAAGCTGTCTGTTTACAAAACTGGTGGTCCTGACAATGTGCCCCCTAAACTACTTAAAGAATTTGCGTACGAGTTGAGTAAGCCAATTACAGAGATTATCAATACTTCTCTGATTCAAGGCATAGTTCCCACCCAATGGAAGGAGGCCAATGTCGTTCCCATCCCGAAACAGACACCTCCTTCAATCGATAAATTGAGACCAGTATCTCTCACCTCGTGCATAGCCAAAGTAGCTGAAGGGAGAATCTCAAAGTTTATTGTTGACTCCATCCAGCCCCATATTGACGACCGCCAATATGGAAATCAGAAGGGTATGTCCACCACACACTGCCTGATTGACGTGTATCATCACCTTGTCTCGGGTGCGGAAAAACCTAACAACATCAGCACCTTGGTCTTGACGGACTTTTCAAAAGCATTTGATGTCATAGACCATAAAATTGCCTTTAACAACTTGCTGAAAATGGGGGTATCTCCAGCTATCATTCAGTGGGTGGTTGACTTCCTTTCTGAACGGAAACAAAGAGTGAAATATAAATTTGAATTTTCTGACTGGGCCTACCTCTCAGGGGGTGTCCCTCAAGGGACAAAAATGGCTCCTATCATTTTTCTTGCAACCATTAACAGTGCACAGGAAGAGGACAGAGATACTGGAATCAAAGTTTGGAAATATGTAGACGACTTAACGTTAAGTGAAACTAAGCCGTATGAAAATACTGGCCAGATCCAAAATAGTCTGGACTCCCTGCATGACTGGACTAAAAATAACAAACTTAAATTGAACCCAACAAAATGTCAAGCCATGCAGGTCTATTATGGCAAAAAACCTATCCCTATGCTGGATTTAAGTATCTCTGGCCAAAAACTGGCTGTAGTAGAAAAGGTAAAGTTGCTCGGAGTTACTATCCAACAAGATATGAAATGGGATGAGCAAGTAGACATTTTAACTACTAAATCCAGTAGAAAACTGTTTATGCTCCGAAAATTAAAAGAAGCTGGTCTTAATGCCCAAGAATTGTTAACAGTATACAAAGGGTATATTCGACCAGTTGTTGAGTATGCAGCTCCACTTTGGAATGGAGGCCTTACCCAGGGACAGGTATCTCGGGTTGAGAAGGTTCAGAAAAGAGTATGCCGTTACATCCTCTCTAATAAGTATACATCCTATGACGAGGCCTTGGATACTCTGCAGCTTGACACTCTTGAACATCGAAGAGCACAAATATGCAAGGACTTTGCTAAAAAGTCTAGCCGCTCTGATAAATTCTCAACCTGGTTTCCTGCCTCTGGGTATAGTTCATCCATGACCTTGAGAAAAAAAAACACATTTGGGTCATATAAATGCAAGACTAAACGATTTAGATGTAGTCCCTTGCCCTATTTGACAAATCTCCTTAATGAATAAACATTAATGTGTAATATCAGGGATCAAAATATCCACTGGACCGCTGGACCGAGTCCAGTGATTTGAGCGTTGGTCTAGTGAATTCTTGACCAAACTAGTCCGGTGGTCCAGTGATTTTTTAAACTGCGTAAAATGCTATCATTAAAGTACATTTTTTTTAATGAAATCTGGTGAATTGAAGAAGCCCCATAATCTCTGGAATGGCCATTGTTGGTTTTGAGGCGGGGAGTTTCAATCGGGGCAGCATTTCTAGCCTCTCCCCCAAACGGGGTCGGCAAAGGGGAAAAATATCGAAGCTGCACACTCATTCAAGACATTGTGTGTTCTTGTTTTCTGCCAATGGTCTTGTGAGATGCCTTCCGGTCTAGTAGTGGGATGTTTGTGAAACTAGTCCAGCTGTCTTGTAGATTTTTACGTGAAATAACCCCAGAATATGTGTACCAGTTCTTGCCCAGTGATATGTTTTAGTTTAAATACTTTTTATATCTATTTGTGTCTTTCAATTGCCATTTTATTATTGTTTAAATACTTTTAATTTGTTTTGTGTCTTTTAATTGCTATTTAATTATTGTAAATGACATGCAATAAGCCTTTTGCGCGTTGATTTGCATAGATCCTTGTACCCCGTCTTCGCTCAATCTAAGATGCACAGCGTGCGCCGGTCGTACCAGACTGATCATTATTATGCATATCAGTACCGTTGTTGCTAGACCACGTGATTCGGGGCAAGCCGCAACGTGGCGACGCACGGCCAGTGGTGGTTTCCCTGTCTGGTATCTGGAACTACCGCTGGGTGAAACAGCGCACGATAGAGATTGTCACCACTCTAAAACACAACAACCGCTCGAATCGTTACAGTACATGTTGTATGTTCTTCTCGAAACGCGGCCTATTTTTAGCAATTAGTTTCTTTAATGGATAACAACTTCGAAGGTTAGAACGTGAAGAAACTCCAGAAATTTCTTCAAGAGAGAGGGGTTTCAATAACGGGTTACCTGAAGAAAGAACTGGTTGAACTGTGCAAGTGCGCGTGGCCAATCTGAAATTGACAACCGACCCGAATCTTTTAAGCCCCAACTTGAAGGAGACTCTTGACAAAATATTGAAAGACGCTGGCTGCACATTTTCCGAACCATTTAATCTTCCTGGATTCACGAAGGATTTTTTCGAATATACCAGATTTCGGACTATACGATGTCTTCAATTATTTGATTTGTTTTCGAGCGGATTACGACCGGCGAAAACTTATTCGTAAATATACAAAAACAATTTCTGCAAGACCAGTCACTTACGTAAAAACCGATAATGAGACCTTGCTCAACAGAATCTTTGTTCATCCAACCTTTCCCACAAATAAAAAAAGAATGGAAAGAGAGATGTTGTTGATGCCTTTACAAATCCTCCCCCCCCCCCCCCCCCCAGATAAGTTTGGACTCGCTCCGGCTATACTTCTTGGATTTGGAATGATCCATCAAAGAATCAACTGATTATTCTTCTAACGTATAGCCAGCACATACCAGGACTGTCATCTTGCAGAAATAGTGGCTAAAACTGACTCCCTCGAAGCGTATTCCACTTTAAAAAAAAAAAAAAAATTACGCTTTGGGTGGGTCAGTCACACACCCACACGGCTGGCATACCCGTACCCACCAACCTATTCGTAAATATATACAAAAACAATTTCTGCAAGACCAGTCACTTACGTAAAAACCGATAATGAGACCTTGCTCAACAGAATCTTTCTTCCTGCAACCTTTCCCACAAATACAAAAAGAATGGAAAGAGAGATTTTGTTAATGCCTTTAACAACCCCCACCCTCCCTACCCCCTAAACAAACTTTGACTCACTGCGGCTATTTCCTGAGATGATCAAAAAAATAAGATAAACTGATCATTCCTTGAATTTTGCCTGCACACACCGGTTCTTTCTTTCTTGCTATTTTCAAAATTTAAAAAGCACTTCATCTTGTAAAGAACAAGAAGTTCAACCAAAATTAACAACAAAAAGTTCCATCACATTGACTCAACATCGTAACACATAGTCTGCATACGTATGATTACGCCCCCTCCCAATAAAAACAAAAACAAAATTGTTCATCTCCACCGCGCTATCGAAGCTGGTATTGGGTCGGTGTAGTCATCTGTTGGCCCATTGCCACCGACGAAATGTTTGGAGCAAATGTAAGTATTGTAAGTGACATTCTCCGCCGAAAAGTCTTTTCTGGGGCAGTTTTTTATCCAACGGAGACACTTCTCACGGTTCGACTTCGGCTTCGGAAAGGGTAGCCACAAACGGCATTCATGTGGGGACGGTCCGAAAAGCGCGAGTCGCTGTTGCATATGTTCCGTAAGAACAGTGCTTCTTCGCAGGCATTCTCAAGCACTAAATCCAACAAACTTCGTATTTTATGTTAATGTCTAGATTCTAACAATAACCAGTACTAGAGTCTGACAAAATCTGCGTGGAAATTTATCGTTTTAAAGTGACAAGAAACGTATGAATCGCGTACATGTACTTCGATCACGGCAAGTGGACACGTATGCGATATGCATTGACATTGTGTCTGCACGCGCGTATGCGAGAAAGCTTGCCCCGAATCACGTGTCGTGGCAACAATCACTACGCAGCGGGGTCAAAGTACGGGTTACACGCAAAAGGCTTATTCAGGTTTTTAGCTGCTATGTGTCATGTTTTTAAATAAACCATAAACCATAAACCAATAGTTGGAGAAAAAGAAAGTGTGTCTCCGTATCTTTGTGAAAAGTGTGACAATCGATCGAATCACAAGGGTACAGCAATCGCAAAGCTTCGTGGACCAAATAAAGCAACAATACCTGGCCTGGACACCAAAACTTAAAGGAAATACATGTACATGTGCAGCAAAGCCTAAAGTTACCGTTCCGGTTCTGCAGTGATGTCGCGCACGTCTGTGTACATGTACAGGTTCTGTATCTCCGAGGACAAGAGGAGAAAGGAAATACAAAGAAACCTTTCAGTCCTAGCACGTCAAGTCTTTTGTTAAAATCGGTCCTCGCACGTAGAAGTACGTGCTTAGTCTATGGGGTTGGGTTATATTAAAGGAACAATAGGAAACACATACATGTACATGTAGCATTGTCCTCGCATGTTCATCCATGTGTACGGATATGGGATGTACACTCACTTGTACTAACATCCTCTCGCAGCGGTCGGTTATCACGGCGGCGGGTTATCGCGTTATCTACTACGTAGCAACATCTTGCCCCAAGACTATGCAGTGGCTGGCTGTATGCTATAAAGTCCTTTTAGAATCACTGCTGGATGTGTAACAACCGAGTCCCGAAAATGTTTCCAAAAACTATCACTGACCACTTTGATGCATGATATCCATGATGCATAGTAAATGTATGTATACATGTACAACTTTATAAATGTTTTTTAAAGTGGATTGTTTGACGAACTTTATAAATAATTAGTCAAATTACATTTACCAAATTAACAGCACACTTATGTAGATGCCCTCGTAAATGTTTGACTGCAGAAAATTAGGAACACGTGTGCATGTACATGTAACAAAACTAGGCAAAATATGAAAACAACAAGTCTAGTGTGCATCCAGTACATGTATGTGCCTACTGTGTTTGTTCTCCCAAACAAACGTGGACGTACATGTATAACAAAGGGAACAATATCGTCCGCGATTCCCAGAATACGTCCGCGATTGAGATCGTGTACAAAATCTATGGAAGTCTTCCAAAAAAGTTAAAGTACAAACAAAAGAGGGAACAATAGGACGTCCGCGTTTGGAGGTCGATACACATTTAACTGCACGTGCAATGCCATGAAGCAGTTAAAGTCTGAATAACATTTCATTCAGGTTGTGATACAATGTACAATGTACATGTACATGTACATGTAGTTGAAATCAGTCAAGGCCAGAGATTTGAATAGTATTTTTACCTCAAAAGGCACAATACTATACAAGTAAATTTATATTTCTGATTGACTGTATTCATGACAATTGTGAAAGCAAGCAATTATTGGTAATTGGATTATCTTTTTGGGGGACAGTATCTCAAAGGATCTTGTCCAAACATCCTGTGAAACTAATCAGTTGTATTGATGTCCTATATGTAAACACACAGTCTGTTGTTCCATTCAATTCAATGTGCCAGTGTTTGACATTCAATGAAATGCGTTATGCTGTTAAAGCTTATAGAGCTTACTCCAACCTCCCCCCTCCACCCCCTCCGATCCTCCCATCATTGCAATGTGATGTGGTCACGTGGTGCCATTTTCACATAATGTAAAAGTTGTTTTTCAATTGTGCACACAACATGTACATGTTCCAGTCATGCCCACAGCCAGGACAAACTCAAAGTAAGTACACAAAGAATAACCCCCCCAAAAAACAAAAATAATAATAAATAATTAACAGAAATAACAACAGCCCCCAAAATATTTGTAAAGATCAACCAAAAGGTTTTTGCCCTGAAACCATTTCGAAAAGGCTACCTGTCCCCAATATTTTTTGATTTTTTATGAATGCAATTCATGGGATCGATTTGTGTTGATGAGGGACTTCATGTATGTATATGTACAATGTACATGTACATGTAGCTCCTCCTCAAGAAAATGTTGAACATTTTAAATGGTCTGGACGCATTCTGGTGCAACACTCCATAAAATGTATGAAGAGAACAAAGTTATTGGGGACATTGCCAAAGGCATCCCCTCCACTAAATACTCAATGCCAACAGCATGCACACAAGCACAAAATGCCATCCAAACAAAAATTTCAAGGTAACTGGCAATCTTTTGATTTAAACCAGTCAACCCTGATGTAAAAAAAGGCATTTGGGTTGGCTGATTTAAATCGCGTTGATTTAAATCGCGTTGATTTAAATCGCGTTGATTTAAATCGCGTTGATTTAAATCGCGTTGATTTAAATCAAATTATTATTTTTTTAATCACTGATTTAAATCACTTTTTTGAAATTAAGTCTTATTTTAGCAAAATAAATCAGGGTAGGCTGATTTAAATCACACTGATTTAAATCAGCCAACCCTGTTTATTTAAAAAAAACAGAGTATTTGCAAGAAAATCACAAGCCATATACAGTCGACTCCCGTTATAACGAGGTCCGGCGGACTTTCACAATTCTGTCGTTATAGCCGGAACCTCGCTACAACCGGAGCGCAGTTTTTCCCATTCGTTGTGTACAAGTTACGTGCTACATGTATTTGTACATGTGCGCTCGTGTTGTAATCGTGTAACGCACGTCCGAACTCATGAAAAGATGAACGTATGTACGTCTGTTATTATAATATTTAACTGATGGTGATGAATAAAATATACCTTTAAGAGTACATTGTGTAATATTTGACAATCCGGAGGAGAAGTCATCATCGCTGAGAAGAATCGCCGAGAAGAACCAGGCAAGTAGGTTACTCGCACAAATCGTGCCGAGTGACATTTTGCTTTCGTTTTGCATTTGCTGGAATCGGGCAAGAGAGGGCGCCAATATTACTTCCGGGTTTTAGTGTCTCCTTGGATATGAAATTATATTTTTGACTGTTTCGAAAGTTTTTCGAAACAGCCCTTGTTTTTGTTCTGTTGCGGCGATTGTGTAGTTTAGTACACTTTCGCCCAGACATGTACACAATCTACTTGAAAATTGTTCGTTTTGCCATATTCAGAAGAAAGGGCCACGTCGAAGAACATCTGCAGGTTTTTTTTGAGTGAAATCTGTAGTTAAGAGGGCAACAAATACGCGATTGCGCAATACCCCGTTGTACACGGGTATAATGCTGGTCGGAGAGTAGGGGCTGGGTCGGGGTTGACTTAGCCAAAACATGACCCGCGTAAGAAAATCATATTTTTCGCCTTGAAAAACCTTTTCAAATCACAAAAGCACGTGTCATTGGAATTCAGAGAAGTCTACTTTAGTGACAAAAAATGCTTTTGGAAGAATCAAATGCTCCAACCGCTAACATGAACACAATTACTACGCAAATCCTAAACTACACAATACCCGCTATTTTGGTTTCTTCATTAAGCTAAATTTTCTGACCGGCACTTTGGTCACTAAACAACATCAGATCTTAATCAAACTTAACACAAACATAGACCCTAAGCTCAAATAGTGTGCCGAAGTGTGACGTCACGATGACGTCATCACGTGTTACGTGACGTCATCATAAAGGTGCATTTTTCAAGGGCCCATATCTAGAGAACCGTAGGTCCGATTGCCTTTCAACCTGGTATGTTGGTGAGCCACCACGTGTTATAGATGAAAATTGAGGTGACGTCATGATGACGTCATCATACGATTTTATTGTAATGTTTAAGTTTTTGAATCTTAAAGTTTCTTAAAGCCATATCTCATCGACAGAACATGCTAAATTCAAAATTCTTTTTGTAATAGATTTGTTAGCTCCTATACTCTTTCACATAAATAGGAAAAATGTGTGACGTAATCATGACGTCATCAAAAATGTGCTTTTTTGAAACACATATAAGGGTAAGTCCGATCGTCATAAAAATTGGTGGGTAGGCAGATATTGTCAATAGCATGCAAAATCCGAAGTGACGTCATCGGCTGATTTTCTATGAATTTTTCAATGTTTCAAATTTCAATGTACTCTCAAAATTGTACACTGTCATTGATGAGATTGACTCTAGACTCGACCCAGGCCAAGACCACGTTGCAAATGTTTGCTTTGACAAGTACCGCTGTGATGACGTCATCATGGTTCACGTGACGTCATCTTAAAGGTGCACACTTTAAGGTCCTATATCTAGAGAACCGTACTTCCGATTGGGTGCAGTCTTAATGCTGATAGGCCAGAATTTGTTACAGATAAAACAAATTGATGTGACGTCATGATGACGTCATCATGACGTCATCTAGAGGTCATTAAATTCAAGTCAAAATTTGGTATATTTAGCAATCTCTTATGACAAAAACCTTCGGAAGTTTTATACACTATTTTTGTGTACCTAATTCCAAGTTCCCATGATCATAGCTTACTCCAGCGTCAAAATATACCCATTTCAATATTTAGCTCTAAAACAATATGATAAAGGAATTTTTGGAAGGCAGTGTAACCATGGGTGTTATGTAGCGCGTCCTCGGGGCGTTTCTCAACCGGTGGCTTGGGCTTGGGTTTGGGCTTGGGCTTCGTCTCCAGCTATTTCCCAGTCCCATTGCCAATCTGAAGGCTTGGATACGTAAATAGATGAACACGCTCTGGCTCTGGGTTAAAGTATAAGACTTTGATGTACATGTAGCAAAAACAAATCTGGGAACATAAAATTACGCGAACCCGAAGCCCAAGCCATTTTTGAGAAATGCCCTTAATTCATCCTATAACTACACTCCAACGTAAACCTGTACCTATGTGCATCATTGCGCTACGTACATCACTGCTCCGTATAATACACGGAGCAGTGCTATACGTAGCTCAATACTACACATAGGTTTACGTTGCATAATATACGAGCTTGTAGCATATCAATGGCGTACAGACTGCATGGATTTTCTTCGATGTGCCTCTCGGAATTGAACAGTAAATTTCACTTTTTATCCGGATGATAAGTGAACCTTAGTACCTCTATCTTAATAATTGAACTCTACTTGTTCCTCAAGTGGCATATATCTGGTATTTTGGTGGCCGTTTTAAGGGTGAAATCCGATGTTTTTGTTGGGTATTCTGACGTACCTAATTAATGAATAGGAAAATGCCGCACACGTACTTGGACCCTACTATTGCCAGATCATATCCAAATGTGCAAAAAAGCGAGGGTCCAAGCTACTCGGACTAGATGTGCATGTACTAGGTATACAAACCAATGCTAAGGGCAGCAGGCAACCTTGTCACCGCGGTTCAAAAACGTGCTTTACTCCATACACTTCGTGCCCTTCTTTTTCTACACAGGACTTTTGGTGCAAGTGTCTAAATATGCGCTCGAGTGACCATAACGTGCTATAAGATTGCGGAAATAATGTACACATTTGTTAAAATTACACGTGACTGTTCTTATCACTTCCTTCATCTAAATCTATGGTTGTTGCTGTGAACGCGAGATAAAAAACATTTTAGCACGGAGTTTCAGCGAAGTCAAGCTTAGAAAACCACATTTATCTCAGGTAAGCATGTAGAAACTAGACATCTGGTACAGTGTTTGTGGACAAACACAGGGCTGTTTTGTTTTTTTGTGTAAAACTGTGATTAAAATGAAATTTCAAAAATTTCAAAAATCATAAAAAAAATTGACGATGACGTCATCATGACATCATTTCAGATTTGGCATGCTAGTGACAGTATCTACCTACCCACTACTTTTCATGACGATCGGACCTATCCTTATATGTGTTTTAAAAAAGCACATTTTGGATGACGTCATCATGACGTCACACATTTTCTTCCCTTTTAGGGCATATCTTTGAGACCTACCAAAGCTATAACAAAAATAATTTTGAAACTATCTTGTTTTGTTTGCGAGATATATTTAAAAGAATGTTACAATTTCAAAATTTCAAAAATTCATAACAAATCACGTGATGACGTCATCATGACGTCACTTTGGATTTTGCATGCTAGTGCCAGTATCTACCTACCCACCAATTTTCATGACGATCGGACCTATCCTTATATGTGTTTTTAAAAAGCACATTTTTGATGATGTCATCATGACGTCACACATTTTTTTCCTTTTTAGGGCATATCTTTGACACCTACCAAAGCTATAAAAAAAAGAATTTTGAAAATATCTTGTTTTGTTTGCCAGATATATTGAAAAGAATGTTACGATTTTCAAAATTTCAAAAATTCATAAAAAATCACGTGATGACGTCATCATGACGTCACTTTGGATTCAGCATCCTAGTGACAGTATCTACCTACCCACCAATTTTCATGACGATCGGACCTATCCTTATATGTGTTTTAAAAAAGCACATTTTTGATGATGTCATCATGACGTCACACATTTTCTACCTTTTAGGGCATATCTTTGAGACATACCAAAGCTATAACAAAAAGAATTTTAAAAATATCTTGTTTTGTTCGCTAGATATATTGAAAAGAATGTTACGATTTTCAAAATTCAAAAATTCATAAAAAATCACGTGATGACGTCATCATGACCAAAAAGTTCGGGGCACATTCTGAGCAGTTTGTCTAAGTGTCTGCCAAGTTTAAAGGCAATCGGGTGCACCAAAGTAGCCAAAGTGCCGGTAAGAAAGAAAACGTGTACAAATGCTATGGGCAAAAGTCTGAAAAGGAAAAAAAAAAAAAAATAGATGTATGGTGCAGTGTTTGTGGACAAACACAGGGCTGTTTTGTTTTTTTGTGTAAAATTATGTGATTTAAATGAAATTTCAAAAATGAAAAAAAATTATAGAAAATTAGCCGATGACGTCATCATGACATCACATAAATTTTCATCTAACACATGCTGGCACAACTAAATACCACGTTTTAACTTAATCTGACTTGTACTTTTGTAGATATATGGCTTCAAAAAATGCACCTTTAAGATGACGTCACATGACATGTGATGACATCATCATGACGTAAAAGTTCGGCGCACATTCTGAGCAGTTGGTGTAAGTGTCTGCCTACGACTTGTCTAACGACTTAAAAAAAAAGACTAGAGATCAACTCTTTATAGACAGCATGCCACATGAAAGCCTTGGTTTCTGTCCTTCCCAGAATTCCTTTGTGTTATATTGAATTTGGTCACAATTTTCAGATGCCTGTTATTTCTTAATACTTGAGTGAGCCACGATCACGAAATTGTTGAATTAGGTAGAGAAAAATTCAATGTATACATTTTTTTAATCGGACTGACCCTTACATGCGTAAACCAAAAAAAATTGATGACGTCATTATGACGTCACACAATTTTCGCCTTTTTAGGGCATATCTTTGAGACATACCAAAAGCTGTATCAAAAAGAATTTTGAAAATATCTTGTTTTGTTTGCGAGATATATTTAAAAGAATGTTACGATTTCAAAATTTCAAAAATTCATAACAAATCACGTGATGACGTCATCATGACGTCACTTTGGATTTTGCATCCTAGTGCCAGTATCTACCTACCCACCAATTTTCATGACGATCGGACCTATCCTTATATGTGTTTTAAAAAAGCACATTTTTGATGATGTCATCATGACGTCACACATTTTTTTCCTTTTTAGGGCATATCTTTGAGACCTACCAAAGCTATAACAAAAAGAATTTTGAAAATATCTTGTTTTGTTTGCCAGATATATTTAAAAAAATGTTACGATTTTCAAAATTTCAAAAATTCATAACAAATCACGTGATGACGTCATCATGACGTCACTTTGGATTTTGCATCCTAGTGCCAGTATCTACCTACCCACCAATTTTCATGACGATCGGACCTATCCTTATATGTTTTTTAAAAAAGCACATTTTTGATGATGTCATCATGACGTCACACATTTTCTCCCTTTTAGGGCATATCTTTGAGACATACCAGAGCTATAACAAAAATAATTTTGAAAATATCTTGTTTTGTTTGCTAGATATATTGAAAAGAATTTTACGATTTTAAAATTTCAAAAATTCATAAAAACTCACGTGATGACGTCATCATCACCAAAAAGTTCGGGACACATTCTGAGCAGTTTGTCTAAGTGTCTGCCAAGTTTGAAGGCAATCGGCTGCACCAAAGTAGCCAAAGTGCCAGGTAGAAAGAAAACGTGTACAAATGCTATGGGCAAAAAAGTCTGAAAAGGAAAAAAAAAAAAAACTAGACATCTGGTGCAGTGTTTGTGGACAAACACAGGGCTGTTTTGTTTTTTTGTGTAAAATTATGTGATTTAAATGAAATTTCAAAAATGAAAAAAATCATAGAAAATGTGCCGATGACGTCATCATGACGTCACCATGACGTCACATACATTTTCATCTAACACATGCTGGCATAACTAAATACCACGTTTTAACTTAATGTGACTTGTTGTACTTTTGTAGATATATGGTTTCCAAAAATGCCCCTTTAAGATGACGTCACGTGACATGTGATGACGTCATCATGACCTAAAAGTTCGGCGCACATTCTGAGCAGTTGGTGTATCTGGCTACGACTTGTCTAACGACTTGAAAAAAAGACTAGAGATCAACTCTTTATAGACAGCGTGCCACATGAAAGCCATGGTTTCTGTCCTTCCCAGAATTCCTTTGTGTTATATTGAATTTGGTCACAATTTTTTAGATGCCTGTTATTTCTTAATACTTGAGTGAGCCACGATCACGAAATTGTTGAATTAGGTAGAGAAAAATTCAATGTATAAATTTTTAATCGGAACGACCCTTACATGCGTTGAAAAAAAAAATTTGATGACGTCATTATGACGTCACACAATTTTCGCCTTTTAGGGCATATCTTTGAGACATACCAAAAGCTGTATCAAAAAGAATTTTGAAAATATCTTGTTTTGTTCGCTAGATATATTGAAAAGAATTTTACGATTTTCAAATTTCAAAAAATCATAAAAAATCACGTGATGACGTCATCATGACCAAAAAGTTCGGGACACATTCTGAGCAGTTTGTCTAAGTGTCTGCCAAGTTTAAAGTCAATCGGGTGCACCAAAGTAGCCAAAGTGCCGGTAAGAAAGAAAACGTGTACAAATGCTATGGGGAAAAAGTCTGAAAAGGAAGCACAAAAAAAAAAAAAAACTAGATATAGTGTGTCTGTTTTAACAGAACACATGGCTTTTCCGTTTTTGTTTTTTGTTTGGTGAAAGATTGTTTTGCTGCGTGAGATGCAGTTTTTCTATAATACTAAAGTACGTTGTTTTACAGAATAAAAACAGTATTGAGTTTCGTAGGCCTATACTATAATGTCACTTAGAATATTGCCTACTAATGAGAAATTCGACTACCCACCAAGTTTCGTGACAATCCGACGGATCTACCAATTTATATGTGTCTATAAATTACGCCTTTAATAACGTCATTATGATGTTCCACATCAATCGCCTCTATTTTTTACATATTATTTATGACCTAACAAACTTATTTCAAAAAGAATTTCGAAAGTAGTTTGTTCTGTTGACGGGATATGGCTTACAGATTCAAAAACGTAACCATGTTAACATCATATTCAATTACCGGCCTTTCAACATACCAGGTTTCACCCTAATCGGTCCAACAACTGTCTAGATATGGCCCCTTTTAAAAACGCACCTTTAAGGTGACGTCACGTGACACATAATGACGTCACTTCGGAGTTTGCATTCTTGTGACAATATCTGTATACCCACCAATTTTCGTGACGATCGGATGTACCCTTATACGTGTTTCAAAAAAAGCACATTTTGTGATGACGTCCTCATGACAACACACATTTTTCACATTTATATACAATTATGTATGATCTAACAAACCTATTACAAAAAGAATTTCTAAATTAGCATGTTCTGTTGATGATATATGGCTTTAAGGTCCAAAAACTTAAACAATACTATAAAATCATATGATGACGTCATCATGACGTCACATCAATTTTCATCTATAACATGTTCACCTACCAGCCTACCACGTTTGATCTAATCAGACCTACGGTTCTCTAAATATAGGCCATTCAAAAATGCACATTTAAGATTATGTCATGTGACACGTGATGACGTCATCACTAGGGCACTTGTGAAAGCAAACATTCGGAATGTGGTCTTGTCATGTGTCCAGATTGCAGTCTGATCAATGACTGTCAAATTTTGGGAGTAGAAATATATTTAAAAACATTTGAAAAATCAGTTGATGACGTCATCATGACGTCACTTTGGATTATGTATGCTAGTGACAATATCTACCTACCCACCAATTTTCATGTCGTTATGTCAACATGACGTCACATACGTTTTTATCTAAAATACATGCCGGCTCATCTGCATGTCACAATTGAACACAATCACACGTACGGTGTGTATATATAGGACCTTCAAAATGCACTTTTTTGATGAGGTCATCGGGACGTCACATATTTTGCCCGACTTTGTGCACATAATACGCCATACTAAAGCTATTGCAAAAGGAATTGATTCAGACCGCAAGTTTCACAATAGGCACAAATAGACACAAAGGTATGCTTCCCTTCTCCAAATATCTTAACTGAGTGAATGATGTTGGGTAAATATTTTATTTTGCTTACTGAATTGATTCAATTTCGTTATTGGTTATGACCATCATCTTTACTTTTATGAAAGTCTGACATTTATCACAATATTTATCATCAGGGCTTTAGACACCATTTGAGAGAAGAACAACAATGTTACATATTTGTTTCAACAGAAAAATACATCAACTTTTGTTAGATTTGTTTGGCAAGGGGAACATGTAGTCCAACATAGCAACAAAATACAAATGATTGAATGAAATTCTCAATAATGTTTAATTCCACAATATGATGAGGCTATTATCGACACTTGCGGAGCCCGAGATGAAGATCAGCAATATATATATAATGTACGGCTTGCTACCCGATCAGTAAATTAATTTTCTTATTATCGCATCACGTCTCATTCCATGTGCTGTCCTCAACAGCCTCAAAAATACTCAAAAGAGGGCGCTCGACTAACCTAACGGTCCCGAACTGCACTCGTGCAGTTTAATACCGTTAGGTCAGTCTAGCGCCCTCTCTTAAGTATTTCTCCATTTGTGTAAAAACTTGGCACAACCTTTAATTTTGAGACTAATTGGGAATTGTTTGTGCAATACAAGGGAAGAAGGCTTTTGTTTTCTGTGAAATTAGTTGCTCTTGGCATTGTTTATTTCTGCCTCATTAGTTTTCACAAATTTTGCTGACATGAATCTTGAAATAACAGGTTGTATGTTTAGACACCTTTATCGAGGGGGGGGGGGGTTGTTGTTATTTTCCAAGATTTTGCTATTCCTGACTGATTTTAATGGGGGTATTGTGGTAAATTATTTCCAAGTTTCTATTTCAAACATCAAACTCTTTACGTACAATGTGTATTGTACACGCACAAAGAAATAAAATATGCTGACAACGTGTGAGTTCAAATGATGCGACGTTATATGCACAGTGAGAAAACCTTTTTGAGATTGTGGTCTTATAACTGAAATATTATTTTTTCTACATGCTTACCTGAGCTGAATGTGGTTTTCTATGCGTGACTTCGCTGAAACTCCGTGCTAAAATGTTCTTTATCTCGCGTTCACAGCAAAGGAAGTGATGATAACAACATTCACGTGTAATATTAACAAATGTGTACAGTATTTCCGCAATCTTAAAGCACGTTATGGTCACTCGAGCGCAAATTTGGACACTTGCACCAAAAGCCCTGTGTAGAAAAAGTGTACGAAGTGTTGGAGTTGAGGAGGTTTTTGAACCGCGGTTTTGAAACAGGTTGCCAGGCCTGCTGCCCTCAGCATTGGTTTGTATACATGATCTAGCAATAGTAGTGTCCAAGTACGTGTGCGGCGTTTTCCTATTCATTAATTAAGTACGTCCGAAGACCCAACAAAACATCGGATTTCACCATTAAAACGACCACCAAAATACTAGATACGCCACTTGAGGAACAAGTGGAGTTCCATGATTAAGATTGAGGTACTATTAGGTTCACCTACCATCCGGATAAAAAGTGAAATTTACCGTTCAATTCCGAGAGGCACATCGAGGAAAATCCATGCAGTCCGTACGCCATTGTATAATCATAGTGCAAGGAAATGGTATCCCTTGGCGCTCAAAGCTCCGTATACAAAGCACAGTTCCAAAAAGCACCGCAACAACACACAGGTTTACGCCAAACATGCACTGCTATATGATTTCGCTCGTACAGCGCAACTCCACACACAAGTTTACGTTGGATTGTAGGATAAATTAAGAACGTGCAACGTGACACCCATGGTTACACTGCCTTCCCAGAATTCCTTTGTTATCATATTGTTTTGGGGCTAAATATTGAAATGGGTATATTTTGACGCTGAAGAGAGCTATGATCATAGGAACTTGGAATTAGGTACACAAAAATACAGTGTATAAAACTTCTGAAGGTTTTTGTCATAAGAGATTGCTAAATATACCAAATTTTGACTTGAATTTAATTACCTCTAGATGACGTCATGATGACGTCATCATGACGTCACATCAATTTTTTATCTGTAACAAATCCTGGCACATCAGCATTAAGACTGCACCCAATCGGACTTACGGTTCTCTAGATATAGGACCTGAAAGTGTGCACCTTTAAGATGACGTCACGTGACCCACGATGACGTCATCACAACTGTACTCGTCGAAGCAAACATTTGCAACGTCGTCTTGGCCTGGATCGAGTTTGTAGTCAATCCGATCAATGACAGTGTAAGTTTTTGAGTGTATAATGAAATTTGAAACATTTAAAAAATCATAGAAAATCAGCCAATGACGTCATCATGACGTCACTTCGGATTTTGCATGCTAGTGACAATATCTGCCTACCCACCAAGTTTTGTGACGATCGGACCTACCCTTATATGTGTTTCAAAAAAGCACATTTTTGATGACGTCATGATGACGTCATACATTTTTCACAATTATATGTAAGTATCTATGATCTAACAAACCTATTACAAAAAGAATTTCGAAATTAGCATGTTCAGTTGATGAGATATGGCTTAAGGGTTCAAAACTTTAAAAATTACTGCAAAATCGTATGATGACGTCATCATGACGTCACGTCGATTTTTATCTATAACACAAGCCGGTCCACCAACAAACCAAGTTTGAGCTCAATCGGACTTAGGGTTCTCTAGATATAGGCCCTTCAAAAATGCACTTTTGAGATGACGTCACGTGCCACGTGATGACGTCATCATGACGTCAGAGTAATATGCACGAGTTCGGTATAGGGTCTTAGTCTATGCAAACTTTCATTAAGATTGAAGTCTGTTTAATGGCAAAAGTGGCGGTGAGAATAAAACGTGTGCTTTGTCTATGGCATTTTTGATAGAAGAACAAGAAGGAGAAGAAGAAAAAAAAAAACTAGATATAGTGTGTCTGTTTTAACAGAACACATGGCTTTTCCGTTTTTGTTTTTTGTTTGGTGAAAGATTGTTTTGCTGCGTGAGATGCAGTTTTTCTATAATACTAAAGTACGTTGTTTTACAGAATAAAAACAGTATTGAGTTTCGTAGGCCTATACTATAATGTCACTTAGAATATTGCCTACTAATGAGAAATTCGACTACCCACCAAGTTTCGTGACAATCCGACGGATCTACCAATTTATATGTGTCTATAAATTACGCCTTTAATAACGTCATTATGATGTTCCACATCAATCGCCTCTATTTTTTACATATTATTTATGACCTAACAAACTTATTTCAAAAAGAATTTCGAAAGTAGTTTGTTCTGTTGACGGGATATGGCTTACAGATTCAAAAACGTAACCAATTACCGGCCTTTCAACATACCAGGTTTCACCCTAATCGGTCCAACAACTGTCTAGATATGGCCCCTTTTAAAAACGCACCTTTAAGGTGACGTCACGTGACACATAATGACGTCACTTCGGAGTTTGCATTCTTGTGACAATATCTGTATATCCACCAATTTTCGTGACGATCGGATGTACCCTTATACGTGTTTCAAAAAAAGCACATTTTGTGATGACGTCCTCATGACAACACACATTTTTCACATTTATATACAATTATGTATGATCTAACAAACCTATTACAAAAAGAATTTCTAAATTAGCATGTTCTGTTGATGATATATGGCTTTAAGGTCCAAAAACTTAAACAATACTATAAAATCATATGATGACGTCATCATGACGTCACATCAATTTTCATCTATAACATGTTCACCTACCAGCCTACCACGTTTGATCTAATCAGACCTACGGTTCTCTAAATATAGGCCATTCAAAAATGCACATTTAAGATTATGTCATGTGACACGTGATGACGTCATCACTAGGGCACTTGTGAAAGCAAACATTCGGAATGTGGTCTTGTCATGTGTCCAGATTGCAGTCTGATCAATGACTGTCAAATTTGGGGAGTAGAAATATATTTAAAAACATTTGAAAAATCAGTTGATGACGTCATCATGACGTCACTTTGGATTATGTATGCTAGTGACAATATCTACCTACCCACCAATTTTCATGTCGTTATGTCAACATGACGTCACATACGTTTTTATCTAAAATACATGCCGGCTCATCTGCATGTCACAATTGAACACAATCACACGTACGGTGTGTATATATAGGACCTTCAAAATGCACTTTTTTGATGAGGTCATCGGGACGTCACATATTTTGCCCGACTTTGTGCACATAATACGCCATACTAAAGCTATTGCAAAAGGAATTGATTCAGACCGCAAGTTTCACAATAGGCACAAATAGACACAAAGGTATGCTTCCCTTCTCCAAATATCTTAACTGAGTGAATGATGCTGGGTAAATATTTTATTTTGCTTACTGAATTGATTCAATTTCGTTATTGGTTATGACCATCATCTTTACTTTTATGAAAGTCTGACATTTATCACAATATTTATCATCAGGGCTTTAGACACCATTTGAGAGAACAAAAATGTTACATATTTGTTTCAACAGAAAAATACATCAACTTTTGTTAGATTTGTTTGGCAAGGGGAACATGTAGTCCAACATAGCAACAAAATACAAATGATTGAATGAAATTCTCAATAATGTTCAATTCCACAATATGATGAGGCTATTATCGACACTTGCGGAGCCCGAGATGAAGATCAGCAATATATATAAAATGTACGGCTTGCTACCCGATCAGTAAATTAATTTTCTTATTATCGCATCACGTCTCATTCCATGTGCTGTCCTCAACAGCCTCAAAAATACTCAAAAGAGGGCGCTCGACTAACCTAACGGTCCCGAACTGCACTCGTGCAGTTTAAGACCGTTAGGTCAGTCTAGCGCCCTCTCTTAAGTATTTCTCCATTTGTGTAAAAACTTGGCACAACCTTTAATTTTGAGACTAATTGGGAATTGTTTGTGCAATACAAGGGAAGAAGGCTTTTGTTTTCTGTGAAATTAGATGCTCTTGGCATTGTCTATTTCTGCCTCATTAGTTTTCACTAATTTTGCTGACATGAATCTTGAAATAACAGGTTGTATGTTTAGACACCTTTATCGAGGGGGGGGGGGGGGGGGTTGTTGTTATTTTCCAAGATTTTGCGATTCCTGACTGATTTTAATGGGGGTATTGTGGTAAATTATTTCCAAGTTTCTATTTCAAACATCAAACTCTTTACGTACAATGTGTATAGTACACGCACAAAGAAATAAAATATGCTGACAACGTGTGAGTTCAAATGATGCGACGTTATATGCACAGTGCGAAAACCTTTTTGAGATTGTGGTCTTATAACTGAAATATTATTTTTTCTACATGCTTACCTGAGCTGATTGTGGTTTTCTATGCGTGACTTCGCTGAAACTCCGTGCTAAAATGTTCTTTATCTCGCGTTCACAGCAAAGGAAGTGATGATAAGAACATTCACGTGTAATATTAACAAATGTGTACAGTATTTCCGCAATCTTAAAGCACGTTATGGTCACTCGAGCGCAAATTTGGACACTTGCACCAAAAGCCCTGTGTAGAAAAAGTGTACGAAGTGTTGGAGTTGAGGAAGTTTTTGAACCGCGGTTTTGAAACAGGTTGCCAGGCCTGCTGCCCTCAGCATTGGTTTGTATACATGATCTAGCAATAGTAGTGTCTAAGTACGTGTGCGGCGTTTTCCTATTCATTAATTAAGTACGTCCGAAGACCCAACAAAACATCGGATTTCACCATTAAAACGACCACCAAAATACTAGATACGCCACTTGAGGAACAAGTGGAGTTCCATGATTAAGATAGAGGTACTAAGGTTCACCTACCATCCGGATAAAAAGTGAAATTTACCGTTCAATTCCGAGAGGCACATCGAGGAAAATCCATGCAGTCCGTACGCCATTGTATAATCATAGTGCAAGGAAATGGTATCCCTTGGCGCTCAAAGCTCCGTATACAAAGCACAGTTCCAAAAAGCACCGCAACAACACACAGGTTTACGCCAAACATGCACTGCTATATGATTTCGCTCGTACAGCGCAACTCCACACACAAGTTTACGTTGGATTGTAGGATAAATTAAGAACGTGCAACGTGACACCCATGGTTACACTGCCTTCCCAGAATTCCTTTGTTATCATATTGTTTTGGGGCTAAATATTGAAATGGGTATATTTTGACGCTGAAGAGAGCTATGATCATGGGAACTTGGAATTAGGTACACAAAAATACAGTGTATGAAACTTCTGAAGGTTTTTGTCATAAGAGATTGCTAAATATACCAAATTTTGACTTGAATTTAATGACCTCTAGATGACGTCATGATGACGTCATCGTGACGTCACATCAATTTTTTTATCTGTAACAAATCCTGGCACATCAGCATTAAGACTGCACCCAATCGGACTTACGGTTCTCTAGATATAGGACCTGAAAGTGTGCACCTTTAAGATGACGTCACGTGACCCACGATGACGTCATCACAACTGTACTCATCGAAGCAAACATTTGCAACGTGGTCTTGGCCTGGATCGAGTTTGTAGTCAATCCGATCAATGACAGTGTAAGTTTTTGAGTGTATAATGAAATTTGAAACATTTAAAAAATCATAGAAAATCAGCCAATGACGTCATCATGATGTCACTTCGGATTTTGCATGCTAGTGACAATATCTGCCTACCCACCAAGTTTTGTGACGATCCGACCTACCCTTATATGTGTTTCAAAAAAGCACATTTTTGATGACGTCATGATGACGTCATACATTTTTCACAATTATATGTAAGTATCTATGATCTAACAAACCTATTACAAAAAGAATTTCGAAATTAGCATGTTCAGTTGATGAGATATGGCTTAAGGGTTCAAAACTTTAAAAATTACTGCAAAATCGTATGATGACGTCATCATGACGTCACGTCGATTTTTATCTATAACACAAGCCGGTCCACCAACAAACCAAGTTTGAGCTCAATCGGACATAGGGTTCTCTAGATATAGGCCCTTCAAAAATGCACTTTTGAGATGACGTCACGTGCCACGTGATGACGTCATCATGACGTCAGAGTAATATGCACGAGTTCGGTATAGGGTCTTAGTCTATGCAAACTTTCATTAAGATTGAAGTCTGTTTAATGGCAAAAGTGGCGGTGAGAATAAAACGTGTGCTTTGTCTATGGCATTTTTGATAGAAGAACAAGAAGGAGAAGAAGAAAAAAAAAAACAATCAGAACAAAAACAATGGCTTTTCCGAAAAATTTCGGAAAAGCCAACAATCAGAACAAAAACAATGGCTTTTCCGAAAAATTTCGGAAAAGCCAAAAAAAAAAAAAAAAAAGAAAAAAAAAAAAATCTTAACGAAAACAAGGGCTGTTTTGGAAAAGTTTCCAAAACAGCCAAAAAGAAAAAAAAAAAAATCTTAACGAAAACAAGGGCTGTTTTGGAAAAGTTTCCAAAAACAGCCAAAAAAAAAAAAAAAAAAAAAAAAAAAAAAAAAAAAAAAATCTTAACGAAAACAAGGGCTGTTTTGGAAAAGTTTCCAAAACAGCCAAAAAAAAAAAAAAAAAAAAAAAAAATCTTAACGAAAACAAGGGCTGTTTTGGAAAAGTTTCCAAAACAGCCAAAAAGGAATATTTCAGTTATAAGACCACACAATCTCAAAAGGTTTTCGCACTGTGCATATAACGTCGCGTAATTTAAACTCACACGTTGTCAGCAAATTTTATTTCTTTGTACGTGTAAAATACACATTGTACATAAAGAGTTTGATGTTTAAAATAGAAACTTGGAAACAATTTACCACAATACCCTCATTAAAATCAGTCAGGAATAGCCAAATCTTGGAAATTAACAAACCCCCCTTGATAAAGGTGTGACAGTCTAAACATACAACCTGTTATTTCAAGATTCATGTCAGCAAAATTAGTAAAAACTAATGAGGCAGAAATAAACACCTATGTTCCACTTTGAGTGACCATACTGTGCCAAGAGCATCTAATTTCACAGAAAAAACAAGCCTTCTTTCCTTGTATTGCACAAACAATTCCCAATTAGTCTCAAAATTAAAGGTTGTGCCAAGTTTATACACAAATTTTGCAAGATTTTGCTGTTCCGGATTCGATATAGCACAAAGGAATTCTGGGAAGGGCAGAAAACCATGGCTTTCATGTGGCATGCTGTCTGTAAAAAGAGTTGATCTCTAGTCTTTTTTCAAGTCGTTAGACAAGTCGCAGGCAGACCCTTACACCAACTGCTCAGAATGTGCGCCAAACTTTTACGTCATGATGACGTCATCACATGTCACGTGACGTCATCTTAAAGGGGCATTTTTGGAAACCATATATCTACAGAAGTAGAAATCCGATTAAGTTGAAAAGTAATATCCAGGGTAGCCAAGCAGGTTTATAGTTGAAAATTGACGTCACGTTATGATGACGTCATCACATGTCAAGTGACGTCATCTTAAAGGGGCATTTTTTGAAGCCATATATCTACAGAAGTACAAGTCCGATTAAGTTGAAAAGTAATATCCAGGGTAGCCAAGCAGGTTTATAGCTGAAAATTGACGTGACGTCATGATGACGTCATCACGTCACGTGACGTCATCTTAAAGGGGCATTTTTGGAAACCATATATCTACAAAAGTACAAGTCAGATTAAGTTGAAACGTGGTATTTAGTTATGCCAGCTTGTGTTAGATTAAAATTGATGTGACGTCATGATGACGTCATCATACGATTTTATATTGTTTTCAAAACTTTTTGAACCTTAAAGTCTTATCTCATTAACAGTACATGCCAATTTCGAAATTACTATTTAATAGGTCTGTTAGGTAATAGATACTTACGTATAAATGTGAAAAATGTGTGACGTCATATTGACGTCATCCAAAATGTGCTTTTTTGAGACACATATAAGGGTAGGTCCAATTGTCATGAAAATTGGTGGGTTGGTAGATACTGTCACTAGCATGCAAAATCCGAAGTGCATCATGATGACGTCATCGGCTAATTTTCTATGATTGTTTTAATTTTTGAAATTTCATTTCAATCACAAAAAAACGAAACAGCCCTGTGTTTGTCCACAAACACTACACCATACATCTAGTTTGTTGTTGACTTTGTGGAGCAATTGGGGATTGTTTCTGGAGGGATTCTTTTAAGTTTTTATAATTTCGGATTAACCTATGTGTTTTTGGTGGGGCATTTAAAGTTTCTGGGACAACCGTTTTCAGTGGGACTTTTTTTTTTGGCGGGGGGGGGGGGGGGGGGGGGGGGGTGGGGTTTGTTGAGGGTATTTTTTAAACTTCATATTCCCAGTTTGCCCAGATTGACCCGCAATAACAAAAGACATGGTGCATTTTTTAATAGCCACAAGCCAACAATAGCGAGCAATTACGCACCCGATGTTCGGGCGGCAGCACTAAAGGCTATTCCTTACAATGATAACACTTATCTCCTGAGCGCCCCCTATTGTCTGTTTATAATAATAAAAAAAAAACATTTGGCGGCGTGGTGCCGCAGTTGTGAGCCTGGTCATGCTTAGGAAACCGCAGCGGGGGGATTAGCTACTAGACCCACTGCGCTGATTATCACCGTCCCATTGAATATATTTAAGATCGGCGAGATGAAATAACATTGGGTTGAATTCCTTACAGGTACACTGATGGGTGAAGCTTAGGTGCGTTGCCTGAATTAGAAGACAGGAGCATGATGCCCGTATCGGGACAAAAGGTTGGTCGTTGACAAGCTGCAGTGTCCGTAGTTTTGAAAAGATGTCGTTGTAAATGGGTTGAGAACAATGGTTTTGCTCGCCTGGGGTTGGCCAAAATCGTCGTTTTAGCCGGAGTCTCGTAATGTCCGTGCCCGTAGTAACCAAATATTTCCCCATAGTAATGTACACGAATTGATCGGGACTGGGAAAATGTGCTCGTTACATCCGGGATATCGTTATGACCGAGCTCGTTATAATGGGAGTCGACTGTAGTTTGGTCTGCTATTCCATAGCCAAAATTACTGGACTCGTACACCAGTGCAGTTTGAATTTCAAGTCCAGACAGACTTTATGGCAAACTAGGCTTTAACACCTGCTCAGAATGCA
Organism: Hippasteria phrygiana; assembly: GCA_037893225.1. Classification (NCBI taxonomy): domain Eukaryota; kingdom Metazoa; phylum Echinodermata; class Asteroidea; order Valvatida; family Goniasteridae; genus Hippasteria; species Hippasteria phrygiana. The sequence continues at coordinate 582,777 of JAZGUH010000331.1, forward strand.
TGATTTACCTATGCATGGGGACTTGCTTTCCAGGAGTTCTTTGTAGCTGGTAGCTATGATGGCTACTGGTGACTGGGCACTGAAGTGACCCAATTTGACCAGTCGTAGACACATCTTCATCAGCTGACTGGGGAATTGGGATGGGTCAATGCCATAATCTCTCCATCCGCCAACACCATCGGCTACACCTGCAGGTCAAGAAAAATAAGCAAAAAATGAACAGTTGCGCATCACTGCCTCATCAAAACAAAGACCAAAACTGCAAAATAATCACTAACCTTGGGAGTCAGGTTCAAAGTGTGCCAGATTTATTTTATTTTGCCACACCTTGTGGGTTTTAATGTAATTGATAAAAGTAAGGATGCCCTGACATTACGATCTCAAAATCTTTTCCAAAGACTATTTGAGAAAGATTCTATTTTCAAAGCGAACAAAGAAAACTGCATGAGCAGGATTTGAACCTGCAACCTCTGGAATACCGTAATACAATAATACCGGTACATGTATGCACATTTCACACTGTTATTTATATTGCTAATGTTATGGCCCAGAAGGTTTTTGAATTCTGTGTTTTGTAAATGTAAAACCCAAGAATGTAGTAAAGGTATTTTTCGTTTAAAACTTCTTACTTCTTACTTTTAAACGTATTGGGGCGAGCACATTCCTTTAACGGGCGAGCAGTCACACGTATAGTTTAAAGAACCGATAATCGATCACCGTAACCCAGAACTTTTCCAATACGTTGCACCAAAACCCGAGCTACAAACCTGTATTGAACATTGGAATTTGCAGGATGCACAGAATGCCGAGAATTCAGGATTCACTATATACATGTAAATGCGACTTGCTGTAATTCTCGGCCCCTTACATTTTTGTTCTTCAGTTTTGAGGCGGAGGTCCACGTTGTGCAGCGGCATGCTGTGCTATTTTGCCGAATTTTAATTTCGTCATGTGTTAAGCACGCCGTTCCTGCACGGATTTATCCGTGAAACCTCGTGTAAAGTTCGACGCTGTTAAAACCATGTAGTAGGCTGCTACGAGCGCCAGTGGTTTCTTCTACCGGGAGTTTGCCCGCCGACGAGGCGAAGCTGAGACTTTGGGGTGCGTCGGACTTTACGAAAATGAGTGGCTTTTGAGTTGGGCACTGCGTGTACTCCAGAACCGAGGTCGACCGACGTGTGTGTACCGGTCGCGTGAAGCGACGACAGTACGAGAGCACCGCGGCCGACTGAGCTGTATGAATGTACTTGTTGCACCATCCATCATTTCTCCATTGGTCCACACTTCGCGTGCATCTGGCGGAACCATAATCCACGGGGACTAAGTAGCGGGACCTTCTTGTTGTTTCTTTTAAAGAGGTATCTTTAAACCTTAAGGGGTTTTTGCTGCTCGCCCCTTTATAATTTAACTTACGACTTTGATGTCAACCTTGAATTTCTTGTTTACTTATATTACAACACAACTGGTAAAAATTGAGTTTAACATTGGTATATTTTGATTTCAGAATTGTATTTAGTAAATTTACTTGAACACTATTTGCCGACTTGCGTTTATGCTTCGGTTTGAGTACCTTTGTTACCCTTATATTCCGGGCGTGGGTTGTTTTGTATACCTCCTGGCGTTCTTGGAATTTGAGCCGTAACAAATTGGGGGCTGGTCCGGGAAATGAAACAAAAAGCAAAGCCGAAAAAAAAAGAAACAAAAACATTGTTGTGTTGTTGAAATTTAAGGTTGCACAAAAGTTAGACATAATGTTGTATGATTTATTAATGAGTAGAGTAACGATCGTGGGTGTTATAGTTTTTGTTAGTCACGGTAACTTAGGTCAACATGGCTAGTCCTTTGAATGTTGAAGTATTCGTCAGCAGAGAAGACCTTTCATTTCACCAGTTAGAACAGTTGAGGAAAGTTGATTTAAGGGCCGTGGCAGATCATGTAGGTGCACACGTTACAGCATCCATGCGAAAAGCTGAAATAGTTCAGGCTATTGGTATTCACATGGGCCTGGTAAAAACTGAAAATGGTCATTTAAGTGGTGAAGATCAAATTGAATTAGCTAGGATAAGTTTGGAAAAGGAAAGACTAAGACTAGACTATGAGGAAAAGGAAAGACAGATGCAGCGAGAGTTAGAGTTGAGAAAGTTGGAATTCGAACATGAAGAAAGGATGCATGAACTTGCGATTAAGTCCGTAGAGAAAGCACCTAAAAAGGATAAGCAGGACTTCGATTTCTCGAAGAATGTTAGACTGGTACCTAAGTTTAACGAGAAAGGAGTAGAGACATATTTCTTATCGTTCGAAAAGATTGCAAAACGTCTTGAGTGGCCTGAGAAATTTTGGACTATATTGTTACAAAGCGTTTTTATTGGTAAAGCTCAGGAGGTTTTTGCAGTTCTCTCGGAAGAACAGTCTTCTGATTATGTCACAGTTAAGGCCGCTGTTTTGAATGCCTATGCTTTGGTGCCCGAAGCCTATCGGCAAAAATTTAGAAAGCTCAAAAGGCAACCAGGTCATACCTTCGTTGAATTTGCTAGAGAGAAAGAACTGGTACTAGATAGGTGGTATGGATCTCTGAAAATTGAGAAAGACTACGATAATTTGAGACAGGTATTACTCCTAGAGGAGTTTAAAAACAGTATTCATCCTGACATTAAATCCTATCTAGATGAGCACAAAGTAAAGACTGCTAAAGAAGCCGCAATAATGGCAGATGATTACGAATTGACTCATAAGTTTGGAAGTAATGATGGAAAGTCCTATCAAGGTCGAAATTGGCATAATAGGAGACCTTATCAACAGAAAAATAGTTTTAGAGACAGAAGTCAGGGTTCCACAGTAGAGGCTGACAAGAAGTCTGCCGGGGTTTCAGTAGAAAGTAGTAAAATTAGGTCCCCGATTCAACTGCTTTTACTTCATGCGACTATTGTCATAAGAGAGGTCACACTAGATTGTTGTGTTGGAAATTGAAACGGGATGAAAAATCGTCCAAGCCAGTGGCTTTTGTGAACACAGATGTAGACTTATGTACTGGATATAGACGAGAGCCCGACGATCCGATAGTAGGGTTAACTCGTAAAGATGCAAGGCTCGATGAGACTTGTCAAGTCCCAGAGTGTTATCAGAGTTTTTTGTCTAAGGGGCAGGTTTCCCTGACCTCCTCAAATGAGTCCAAGGCAGTGATTATTCTTAGGGACACTGGGGCAGCCCAGTCTCTTATGTTAGCTGGTTTGTTAACATTGCCGACAGGTAGTTCAGTAAATACCCATGTTTTGATTCAGGGCATTGAAGGGAACTACGTCCCTGTGCCGTTGCACAAAATAAACTTAAAGTCGGAGTTAATTAATGGTCTTGTGACTGTAGGTGTTGTTTCGTCTCTCCCAATAGATGGAGTTAGTTAGTTGGGAAATGATCTTGCAGGTGACAAAGTTTGTGCTTCCCCTCATGTTAGTGATGAGCCGGTGGTTAGGGAAGAAACGGAGAATCTCGAGAAGGAGTACCCAGGAATTTTCCCTTCTTGTGTTATAACTAGGTCACAGTCCCGACAAATTAAGAAAGACAAAAATGAGTCTCTGAAACTTGGGGAAGCCTCAGATATTTGGTTGGCTGACACTTTCTTTGGTAACCTAGATAAGGATGCAGTAGGAAATGATGTAATGTTCACTCGTAATTCCTTGATTAAGGAACAACAGGCAGATTCAGTAATTAAGGATTTGTCACAAAAGGCATTATCTGAAACCGAGGCAGAAACAGTACCAGAGTGTTACTATGTAAAGTCGGGTATCCTTATGAGAAAATGGAGACCCCCTAAGAGCCCAGCCAATGAGGAATGGCGGGTTATACATCAGATTGTAGCCCCTCCATGTTACCGAAATGACATATTAAGTATGGCTCATGATGTTCCTTTAGCCGGTCACTTAGGAATAAGAAAAACTCAGGCCAAAATAATGCAACATTTCTATTGGCCGAAACTACACAAAGATGTTGTAGATTTTTGTAAGACTTGTCACACATGTCAGATGATTGGTAAAGTTCAGCATGTTGTTAAACCCGCTCCCTTAATACCTATTCCAGCATTTGACGAGCCATTCACAAGAGTTTTGGTAGATTGTGTGGGTCCCCTCCCAACAACCAAGTTGGGATATAGATTTCTCTTAACCGTTATGGATATGAGTACAAGGTTCCCAGAGGCGATCCCGCTGAAAAAGATAACGGCACGAACAGTAGTAGAAGCCTTGGTGCAGTTTTTCACCAGGTACGGGTTGCCAAAGGAAATACAGTCAGATCAAGGGTCCAATTTTATGTCTGGTATATTCAAGCAGGTAATGAAGGAGCTGGGCATTAAACAGTTGACGTCCTCTGCCTATCATCCCCAATCTCAAGGTGCAATAGAACGGTACCACCAGACATTAAAGACCATGCTAAGGTCCTATTGTCTTGAGTACCCAGAAGATTGGGACAAAGGGGTTTCGTTTGTTCTGTTTGCTACACGAGATGCCCCAAATGAGTCCACTGGGTTTACCCCATTCGAGTTAGTATATGGGCATGAGGTTAGGGGCCCCCTGAAACTTGTCAAAGAGAAACTTCTTGCGGAGAAATCTGAGACTAACTTGTTGGATTATGTCTGCACTTTCAGAGAGAGACTTTGGAAAGCTTGCGAGGTGGCTAGAACTCATCTTCAAGCCTCCCAACAAGTTATGAAGTCCCGCTTTGACAAGAATGCCAAGGCCCGTAACCTTAAGCCGGGTGATCAAGTATTGGTTTTACTACCCATACCGGGTGAGCCATTGAAAGCGAAGTTCAGTGGACCTTACCGTGTATCTAAGAGGCTCAGTGAGGTAAATTACATCATCAGTACTCCTGATAGGAGGAAAAGTCAACGTTTGTGTCACGTTAACATGCTTAAGCTGTATTATCCACGGGAACCTATAGCAGTTGTAAGTCTAGTGAGTAACAGTGACGATCATAGTAGTGGGGATTTAGAGTTTGGTAATGAGCTAGAGAGGTCTGATGAAATTGAACCTTTATCTGTTAAGTTAACTAACTCAGAAATCCTGGAAAATCTAGACAACAAATTGAACTATTTGCCAAAAGATAAACAAAGTGACATTATTCAGCTGATTGAAGAATCCAAACATCTGTTTACTAACGAATTAGGATGTACACCTAATGCAGTCCATGATGTAGATGTAAACAATGCTAAGCCGATTAAGCAGCACCCTTATCCCATGAATCCTGTTAAGTCAGCAAATGTTAGAGAAGAAATAAAGTACATGCTAGAACATGATATTATTGAGCCAAGTCAAAGTAGTTGGAGCTCTCCAATTGTAATGGTTCCAAAACCTGGAACTTTCCGGTTCTGCATAGATTACAGGAAAGTTAATGCAGTCAGTAAATCAGACTCTTATCCAATTCCTAGAATTGAAGACTGCATTGATAAAGTTGGTAAGTCAGCCTTTGTCAGTAAAATTGATTTACTGAGGGGCTATTGGCAGGTGCCCCTTTCTGACAGGGCGAAGGAAATTTCTGCCTTCGTAACACCAGACGGGTTGTTCCAAAGTAAGGTTATGCCCTTTGGCATAAAAAAATGCCCCAGCGACTTTTCAGCGGCTCATGAATCATGTGACAGCAGGATTAGATAACTGCGTTGTTTATATAGATGATGTATTGGTATATAGTGACACATGGAATGACCATATCAAACATTTGAAAGAGCTATTTGCTAAACTTTCTGACGCAAATCTTGTGATCAATCTTAAGAAAAGTGATTTTGCAAAAGCTCAGATTACATACTTGGGGCATGTAGTTGGCCAAGGGCAGGTCTTGCCCAGAGAGGTAAAGGTTAAAGCAATATTGGATTTACCTGTACCCACTAACAAAAGGGAACTTCGTAGAGTCCTCGGTATGGCCGGTTTCTACCAAAAGTTTGTACGCAATTTTAGTGATACTGTTTCCCCTTTAACTAACTTGCTCAAGAAGAACGTGAAATTCGAATGGTCAAACTATTGTCAATCAGCATTTGATAACTTAAAGGCAGTGCTTGTAAATAAACCAATCCTTGCTGCCCCAGATTTCACGAAGCCATTTAAAATGGCCGTTGATGCGAGTGATATTGGGGTAGGGGCTGTACTCCTACAAGATGACTCTGGGATCGAAAAACCAGTTAGTTATTTTTCCCGTAAATTAAATAAGCACCAGAAAGCTTATTCCACGGTTGAAAAAGAAACGTTGGGTCTTGTTCTAGCTCTGCAACATTTTGAGATTTATGTTACAAATGGTGTTGGAGAAGTATAAACTGTTTATACAGACCATAACCCTCTCACTTTCCTGGAAAAGTTCAAGACTAAAAACCAGAGGCTCTTCAGGTGGAGTTTACTTTTGCAGCCATATGCAATGAGAATTGTCCATCTAGCCGGCAAAGAAAATGTTATTGCCGACACTCTTTCCAGAGCGTAATGAAAAGAAGGGAGACAAACAAACTTTTCTCTCCGAAAAAAACAAAAAACGAAACTTGTTTTTTCTCTTAAGGGGGGAGGTGTTATGGTCCAGAAGGTTTTTGAATTCTGTGTTTTGTAAATGTAAAACCCAAGAATGTAGTAAAGGTATTTTTCATTTAAAACTTCTTACTTCTTACTTTTAAACGTATTGGGGCGAGCACATTCCTTTAACGGGCGAGCAGTCACACGTATAGTTTAAAGAACCGATAATCGATCACTGTAACCCAGAACTTTTCCAATACGTTGCACCAAAACCCGAGCTACAAACCTGTATTGAACATTGGAATTTGCAGGGTGCACAGAATGCCGAGAATTCAGGATTCACTATATAAATGCGACTTGCTGTAATTCTCGGCCCCTTACATTTTTGTTCTTCAGTTTTGGGGCGGAGGTCCACGTTGTGCAGCGGCATGCTGTGCTATTTTGCCGAATTTTAATTTCGTCATGTGTTAAGCACGCCGTTCCTGCACGGATTTATCCGTGAAACCTCGTGTAAAGTTTGACGCTGTTAAAACCATGTAGTAGGCTGCTACGAGCGCCAGTGGTTTCTTCTACCGGGAGTTTGCCCGCCGACGAGGCGAAGCTGAGACTTCGGGGTGCGTCGGACTTTACGAAAATGAGTGGCTTTTGAGTTGGGCACTGCGTGTACTCCAGAACCGAGGTCGACCGACGTGTGTGTACCGGTCGCGTGAAGCGACGACGGTACGAGAGCACCGCGGCCGACTGAGCTGTATGAATGTACTTGTTGCACCATCCATCATTTCTCCATTGGTCCACACTTCGCGTGCATCTGGCGGAACCATAATCCACGGGGACTAAGTAGCGGGACCTTCTTGTTGTTTCTTTTAAAGAGGTATCTTTAAACCTTAAGGGGTTTTTGCTGCTCGCCCCTTTATAATTTAACTTACGACTTTGATGTCAACCTTGAATTTCTTGTTTACTTATATTGCAACACAACTGGTAAAAATTGAGTTTAACATTGGTATATTTTGATTTCAGAATTGTATTTATTAAATTTACTTGAACACTATTTGCCGACTTGCGTTTATGCTTCGGTTTGAGTACCTTTGTTACCCTTATATTCCGGGCGTGGGTTGTTTTGTATACCTCCTGGCGTTCTTGGAATTTGAGCCGTAACACTAATTACAATCAGTTGATATATATAATTTTGGAAATATAGCTTAAAAATACCAATTCTACCATGTATGGACATTGGCTTAAAGTCACTGTTGTTATTCCTCCATGTACATTCGTTATTTACATGTATCTGTAATTTACTAATGTTTCCATTTATTTTTTAATGATCTTTATTTGTTAATATCAATTTTTGCTTTCATTAGATTATTTATTTATTTATTGTCCAAAATTGTAACGTTTAAACGATTATTGCATGTCCTTTAAGATAATTGTTATTTATATGTATTTTACCAATGAGCTTTTTATTGATGTCTTTTAATAGATTATTCTTTTTCTATATTTTCATGTTTTTTTATGCGCCAATGTACAATAAATATAAATAAATTATTATTATTATTATTATTATTTTCCTCAATTGCCGGTTAGGGCGACACATAATCCTGGAAAAGAGTGGGTTAGGGTGACCTGGTCGAATAGGGCGACACATAACTGTCGCCCTATTGTAAAAGTCGCCCCTTTGGAGTGTTTTTTAGTAAGGTGCGTGGGGAAAGTGCTCTAAAAGGGCGACACTCGTGTCGCCCAAATAAGGTTATTTCGAGAAGAGTCGCCCATTTGCCGCATCCAGGAGATTTCTAATTTTCCTCAATTGCCGGTTAGGGCGACACATAATCCTGGAAAAGAGTGGGTTAGGGTGACCTGGTCGAATAGGGCGACAATTTGGTGTCGCCCTATTGTGAAAGTCGCCCCTTTGGAGTGTTTTTTAGTAAGGCGCGTTGGGAAAGTGCTCTAAAAGGGCGACACTCGTGTCGCCCCAATAAGGTTATTTCGGGAAGAGTCGCCCATTTGCCGCATCCAGGAGATTTAATTATTATTATTATTATTATTATTATTATTACAAATGTAATACACATGCACAAATACAATGTACATGTATGCCGTTTTTCTCCCTTTAGAACATTAAGCATTTCCCGTGTACTTGGGTCTTTCCACAGTAAAGTGGTACAAAAGTGTGACATGGGATTGACAAATGAAGCAGGATAATAATATCCAGTAGTTTGTCCTCTTTTCCCCTTGTACATTCCCCCATTAGTTCGGATTGTGCTCACCAAGAATTTCATTATTATCCCTACAGCATTGTTACCTGTAAAAACCACAACAATCTACTGTATATTTCAGACGCTAGGGTATTATGTTCAGAACATTACGTACATGTATGTAACATGGACAGAACTTTGTCACAAAATTTCTGTCCATGTTACATACGTTACATATAAATGTCTTTTTAAAGACCAAGAAAATCGTGTTTATTTTGGCTGTTAGCAATCTTGAATGGGTTATGGATATAAATGAGATGACATTTGGTTAAATTCATGCACATGATAATTAGTGTCATCAATTTATAGCAAAAATTCTGTCCATGTTACCTACGTAATTATTTACGACGACCCCTGTAATTTCTAAGGTATACGGAAAGTTCTCTATATTTTTTGTACTCATGATCATTGCTACCTCAGAAATGTACAGGAAACAACTGAACAAAATATCTTGCTTTGTTGTACCCTCCAGTGTCCCCCTCTCAAATCCCAAATTTGCAGTCAATAGTACCCCATTAGTGTGGAAATGCCCATTTTTATCTCTGAGTGTAAGATTCCTCTATTGGAAATCAATAACAAGGAATACTTGAGGACAAGTGTATGCATAAAGTATGAATACGATAATCAAGTAATCCCATGGCTTGTGCATACAGTTGTACGTCAAATAGATGTACATGCACATTGGAGACTAAGTTACGGCTAAATTCATGGAGCTGCCAAAATGCCGCATGATGTCTATTGCCTGTGTGTGGCTGGTTCACTGCTATTTTCTGCTTAGCATGTACATTTTCCAAGCAGTAATTTTCACCTTAGAAGCTCCATGAAATTGGCAGTAATACCAACAGGCCATTGTACAGGTACACCTATGTACATGTAGGTTCAAGGCTATGGTGAACAATAGCCACAGGGTTGATGATCACATCTACATGTACATTTGTACATAACAGGCAGCATAATCATTGGTAGAATTCAGCCAGGTGAAATTCCCCTTGACCTGTGCATTCCGATCATACAACTGACAGCAATGACCAATAGCCGTTTCACACAATACCTCGGTACATGTACTCGCGGGGTTAATGACAAATTTAACCCCGAGATCACTCAGGTAATATGGAATGTTCACACTACACTAGGGTCCGTCTCGATGTATCGATATTACTCGATTATTTAATATTACTTTGATATCGATATAGCGGTAAATGTGTCCGCCTGGTAAATTTGGCCCCCCCCCCCCCTGAACGTAAAAGTCTAGCACCCGGAATGTGTACACTCAGTGTTTTCTCGCAGCGTCTAGACGGACACCTTGCTTCTTCGGGAATGCTCGTTAACGATTGGATGCCGGAGGAGGCCTATCCTGGACACGGTACAGTGACCTTGTTTACAATACGTGGCATGGTGGCATGGGGTCGTATGTGGGTGCGGTTGATTATATTACAAAGGCTAAGAATTATTACGCGTGCAAGAAGTCTGTAGAATTCGGAGTGCTGCCATTTCTACACAAGAAAAATAGGTCGATTGATTTCCAAAGAGACGAAGGTATTTTCATTTTGATAGCTTCATAAAGGGTACAAAAGTACAAAATGTACACTATGTGAAGTAAATTCATCAAAACAATATATGGAACAGGCCTTAAGTGTGGCAAATATAGGGGGACAAAATAACCTGGAGGGGGACAGAATTAACGGGCCAGGGGGACACAGTTACCTAGTTAATTCTGTCCGGGGGGGCACATTTACCTAGGTAATTCTGTCCGGGGGGGGGGGGGGGGGGGGGGGGGACAGATTTTAGGGGGGACAGAATTACCGTGTACACCGGCAACCAGTTGATGAAAGCTACATGTAGCTGTGCTCCCATTATACATACATTGTACATGTACAGGTGCAGCACCCAGAAATTTATGATGAAACCATTGGATGAAACACACGAACTAGCGCGTTGCTTTATGTAAATGAGCAGAATTTTCAACATGTAGTGAACCCAGAATGGAGATAAACCACTTTTGAGTTGAACTCCCTATACATGTACCGGTACTTAAAACGGTGTCTGAACATTCGGTACATTTAAATTTTAAGACCGGCCACCCGTGGTGAGCGACCGTTTTAACTTTTACCGTTTTACAGGCTTTCAAGCAGACCCAGGTGAGAAAAGTAGGAGAATAGTAGGATCAACATTAAAAAAAAAACAGGACAAAAGTAGGACTTTGGAGGACAAAATCAGAATAAAAGTAGGACTTTTGCGGGCTTTCAGAATAGTTTTCGTTAATACTCACTAATGTCCACAGCATCACAAGCCTCATTAGGCTAACTCGACTAAACTCCTGGAAGTAAAGTTGCACCAAAGCCCTTCATATTTATATGACAGTGTACATGTATAACACTGTTATGAAAAATATTTAATGAGATTTCATTTTTCGCAGTTGTGGGACAAAAAGTAGGGAAAAGTAGAAAAAACTAGGAAATTTAGGAAGAAAAAAAAGGAAAAGTAGGAGCAAGGTAAAACAATTAGGAAAAATTAGGAAAAAGTAGGAAAAAGTAGGAAAAGTAGGAATACTTAAAAGCCTGGTTTTAAACGCTGTCTGAACATAGCCAATGTCTTCAGACAATTTTCCAGGTTACATGTACATTACCACCAGTAGTGTGAATGCTCACCGGGTTTTCTTCAACCCGGGTGGGTGGGTGCGCTTCGTCTTGTTTCATTGGTCAGCTACATGTAATTAATTTTGGCCACAGCACATCCCCTTTCAAACAGATTTGAAAACATCTACAGCCGCCCCAGCCCACCTATCATGATATCCATATAAATTATGTCAATTTGTAATGTATATTTTCAAAAAATTATTTAACTCATTTTAAGTTGATAAATAAACAACAAATAAATAATTCGAAACAAAAAATAAGGGGTTTTATTTGTTTTATACTTTTCTATTCTATTTTTATTGTGGTGGTATGCTTCTCATCTTTAAGTGCGCCTTCCAATTTTCTTTTGCAATATTACTCTATGCTTCACAAAAGGATTTTTCGTAAATGACAGTAACAATCCATTGTTACAAAATTTGGGCCAGATGAATAAGAAATGATGATTGACAAGCTGGGTTTTGTACATGTAGATTAAAGGGGCATATTGTATGGAAAAAGAGCGAATTTCTTAAACAGCCTGATTTAGGAGAAAAAGGCTTTAATTTTTGTACGGAAGTTAGTCACAGACCCATTTTACCTAATTTAGCTGTGCTGCATGCAGAAATATCGAGCGGCAGATACTGAGCTGAATTCCGAGATTAAAGGGGCATTATAGCAAAATATCAAATTAAATAAACGCATCAATTTAGTTCTACATTTTCATATTCTTTCATTAACATATTTCAAGGTATTGAAAACAACTAAATATATATAAATTCCACCCCAAAATGGGGTTTGTTAAGTTTGCACTGTTGTACTTTATTTTTCTTTTAGAGTAATGCTCCACCGTTTAGCGCACTGTCAGAGTTCATTTTGTATGTTTCTCCATGAACCAGAAGAGTGATTTTGTTCACGTAAAAGGCAGCAAAACCAATACTACTAAATGTAGGCCAGATGAACAAAATATTATTTAAAATTTAATTTCTTAGTCATAATCTTTTTGAAAACAAAATTTTGCAAAGAGTTCTTTTACATACAATGTACAGATGTGCAAAGTCCAGTTCCGTAAAAATATAATTAACATTATAAAATCAAGGAAACCCATTTTGGGGGTTAGATTGATTAATATAGTTGTTTTCAGCACCTGGGAAAATTGTTAAGAAAAATAATGACAATGTACAATTAATCAAGAGATGCTTTTATTCATCTTTTTATTTTGCCATTATGCCCCTTTAATCTCGAAATTCAGCTCGGTGTCTGTCCTTGCTGGATGCAGCACCCCTTAATTAGGTAAGGTGTGTCTGTTACTAACCCCCATACACACAAATTAAGCCCTTTTCCCCTAAATCAGGCTGTTTTAGAAATTCGCTCTTTTTCATACAATATGCTCCTTTAATCTACAAAACCCAGCTTGTCAATCATCATTTGTTATTCTTCTGGCCCGAATTTGGACAAAAATCCTTTTGTGCAGCATAGAGCAATATTGCAAAAGAAAATTTGACAGCGCACTTAAAGATAAGAAACATACCACCATAATAAAAATAGAATAGAAAAGTATAAAACAAAACAAAAACCCTAATTTTTTGTTTCGGTTTATTTATTTGTTGTTTATTTAGCACATTTAAATGAGTTAAATAAAGTTTGAAATATATACAGTTAAAAAATAGTGCTTTTATCCAGTGAATAAAGTAATTTTGCAGAAATGCCCCTTTAAACTCAGAATTGGGCTTGAAATCCATCATTTTCGGATTCGGTGCCCCCAAATTAGGTAAAATAATCACGATACCTACATGTATGTGAACATGTATTTACCCTAACCATTCTGTATGTAATTGTAAATCCAACAATATCCAACAGTGGGTACCTTTCTGTTGGATTAAACAAAAGATCTTTTATTTTAGCTGCACATGTACAGTACATGTACATACAACTAAATAAAAAAAATTCCAAATGCACAAAGAAAACGGGCAGCAGCGGGATTCGAACCTGGGACCTCCGGAATACAGTACCGGCGCTCTACTAACTACACATGTAAGCTATCTTGCCCTATGTTGGCGGTCTCCCAAATTGTCAGTTGTTCTGAGGCGCTCGTCAGATGTCATAAACCCACAACGCCGTATAACCAGGGATCCCACCCAATTTTACGATACAACCTGGAAAGTGACATTGCGGGGATCACTAATGAGGATACAAGTATACGACTTGTTAATTTATAATTTGTCAAACAAGATACTGAAAATTTGGGAGACCGCCAACATACATGTAGGGCAAGATACACGTAGCACAGTTGGTACATTTTTTGTAGAACGCGGGTACGGTATTACAGAGGTCACAGGTTGGAATCCCACTCCTGCCAGTTTTCTTTTTTCACTTTGAAAAGTTCTTCAAATTTACCTAGTCAGTTTCCCTTGTGGTTTATTTGACTAAATAAAAAAAGATTGCAATGTAAATTTATACTGAGGTCCAATTAAAACATCAGACTTTACTGAGAATTAACAATATTAAGTGCATTTTGTAATGAGCTTTGAAGCCTCAGACAGGAAATGCAATCATACTACATGTATAGACCCTCTCTGAGTTTGAAATTGCATGGGACAATAACTGCAGCGGTTGGTGTACACATGTACATGTGTATACATGCATCCATTTAAAATTGATATCTTATTCTGAAAGTATTAAAACTGAACTTGAAATCAAAGTACTACATATATGTATACATTTAGCTTACCATAGATGAACATGCATAAACATGAGCATTTGAATGTAGAATTTTCTATACACCAGGGTTGTGCCCTTGATGAAATCATGGCATTGCCATGAAAAACTGCATTAAAGTTTCTTATTTTATCTGGGTTAACATACAAAATACAATTACTCCTTAGAATTGCAACAACTGACCAGTAAATTTACAGTAACCTGGAAATAATGCTGTCTTTCATGTCTGAAAAATCTTATTGCATGCTCCCTTTAAACTTCTTCAATCAAATCTGACACTGTGACAGCAAAAGAAAGACCCTGACCTACAATTTCCAGTGTACAGCAGCCCTTCTAAAGCACTGGCCTTTGAAACAGTCACCCAATACTCCTCCCATTATCCGGACCTTAAATCCGAATCACCTCAGCAGTCTTAACACCCAGCTCTCGAAATGAATACTCCGTCTCTTACCCGTACATGTTGGGTCTCATTCAAATCTCCAAGTCATTCCCATATCCTACCCGATTATTTTTCCAATCAGACCTGATCGAATAAACACCGTTGACATTAAGGGAAGGATTCCATCCATAGCTGGCAGGGTACTGGGGAAGCATCTATGCAGGCTTCATCCCGAGTTAAGTGGATTTACCGATTGAGTTCAGTGAAGGCTACATGTTGTACACCCAGCCTCCTTGTCCGCTCCCTTGTGAAATTAATAATAAGCTGTCCAGGACCAATTTAATCTCTGTCATTGTCTGTTATTGACAAAGATGTACATGTACATGTACTTCTCTACACACAATAACACCTGGGTTATCTGCCACCAAGACACATGAACATTTCATAACATGTTACGTATTTGTGTCACATAGTTTTAAAAGGACCATACATATTTTCTGGGTCCTTTGTAACAACTCCAGGGAGTACAGTACATGTACATGTACATAGCAATTGAAAGTTAACACTGCGAATGGGCATGGGACATTTTGTAAAAAAAAATAATTCTGCGACAAGGCGTAAAAATGTTTTCCCACTTTGTGAAAAGGCGTGAAAAATATTTTCCCACTTTTCGAACAGGTGTGAAAATGTTTCCCCACTTTTGTGAAAAGGTGTGAAAATGTTTCCCCACTTTGTGAAAAGGTGCGAAAAATTTTCCCCACTTTGTGAAAAGGCATGGAAAATGTTTTCTCACTTTGTGAAAAGGCATGGAAAATGTTTTCTCACTTTGTAAAATGTAAATGAAGAGAAAAGTGTGAAAAGAAATTCCCATTCTCAGGTTCACTTTTAATTGCAATGTACTGTCTGCAAATTGTCATATTCATGAGCCAAAGCATTTCCATACGTGTACATACATGTACATGTACTTGTGTATGTCAACAGAGGCACAGGTTCATCTCCACAGCATTAATTGTACACAAAAAAATGTCTAAAATTGTTTTACATTTTCTTGGAGAAGGTTTTGAGTTTTAGTTAATTTTAATAATAAATACATGTACATGTACATGTAGGTTGTTTTAAATCCATTTCTACCCAATTTTTCATCAAATTGTTGTACACTGCTGTATTGTTACACGTACACGTACATGTACATGTACATGTGTGTATGTATTGTTGTTATGCTCTTTTGACAAGGAATTCCTTCTACCAAACAAAAATAGTACCCCTTGCATGTAACTAAATTGGAAGGATTTTTTGAAGAATTTAAACCACCACCTTCTTTTTGTAGGTGTCGTTCAGATGGAGGGCTACAATGTACATCTCTCAAACCACTTGCTGGGCACGGTATTCTACAGGAGACGTCGGGGTGTCGCGGCGGTTCTAGTAGTCAAATCGAACTGCTACAATGTGTTTGTGCAGTCAAGCGTATCATAAACAATAATCCAACAATGAATAGAAACTGCACAAACAGCGGCCAGTGGCGTCATCTGGCCTGGTGACACTGTCTTTTTGTGCCCACAGGCGTCATCCGTACGCAAGGGGTATGAATTCTGGCTACATGTAACATGTGTAAGGGTACAAATGTACATGTATAAGGAGGGCAGCTTTTGAGCTACATGTACATGTAGCTCTTTTCCAATTAATGAACTCAACTGGGGTTCTTCGGAGCTACATGTAGTGATAAAATGTTCAACAACAACTCTATTAGGTTGTTCAGATAGCCACAAAACTTTCAACAGGTCAGTGTTACAGTATTTGCTATACTATGTACATGTACTGTAAAATACATGTATAAAACACCCAAATCCATTCATTTCTGAAAATTACAGCAAAAGCAAGTGTTGTATACTACAGGTACAATGAACATTTAAGCTATTTTCCAGACAGTGCCAGGGGGAAAGTTTTCGGGAAGTCACTTTTCAGAAACTAAATTTGTACATGTACATGTACATGTATTTCCCCTACTTTTGCACAGTATCATGTACATGTACAATGCGTATGCCACTGCCCTGGCTAATTGCTGGATCAACTTTAACTGTACTACAGTTCATAGGGAATTTGTTAAGGTTACTTCCTGAATTTTTCATTGTCAACCAATTTCCTCACAATTTGGACAAGAATTTTCCACATTTTGGAAGAGTACCCGTGCTTCAGTATACATTTGTACATGTAAAGTTGTGTAAAGGTACAATGTACACGTAAGCTTCCTCTTAATCACTTGTATCCTTTTTTTCCTTCAAACCAGGACTGTAAACCTGCAGAGCTCATCATACAGGAAGACAATCTGCCAGCAGCAAATTATTTCTTTCTTTGCTTGCTAACCCTTTCTGATTGTACAGCTTAAAAACAGGAAATTACCATAATTTATTATACATGTACATTGTAGTTTCAAGGATCAAACTCATAACAGTACTGTGCACAAAGTTCTAAATTAGCACTGTGTGAAACTGTTCGAATAATTAGAGGAACCGATGGTTCACTTAATTTTGCTGCAAGATTATAAAGCTGTGTTCACACCAGACTTTTCTAGACAGCTTCCCTGTGGTTTATCTCGTCACTGTTTTCACGAACTGACACTCACGCGCACCTGGGTGTCAGTTCGTGAAACCGCGTACTGAGTAAATTTTGGTTTCACGAACTGACACCCAGGTGTGCGCGCGCACATCAGACACTGACTCGCTAGAGAAGACTTCGTTTTTACGAATTGACACCCAAGCATGTAGCGGAAATACCATTCCAAGAAAAAACGCTTTAAAAGCTTTGACACGAATCTACTCCGTCTGTATACTTGTGGTTTACAGAAACATTGAACTGAAAACCTCTAAACTCGTGAAATTAAGAATGGTTTCAGTTCGTGAAAATGAAAATGTGGTTAGCGCGCACTGCCCTACTTCGGTGTCAGTTCGTGATAACGAAAATTACTTCGCTTCTGTAAAATACGCGCGCGCCCTTGCACTCACGCGCTAGAGAGTGTCAGTTCATGGTGTTTGTGACGATTTTACACAACTGCCAATCTAATGTTGACATTCAAGAAGTTTCTCATTGCAGCGTTCAACTTTGTGTTCAAGCAAAGCTGAAGGCAACCTGGAAGCAAAACTTCCCTGCTCCAAAGTCTGGGTATGTGGGTACAGCCGTGTTTCCATTAAACTTTTTCTTCCGCGGCCTCGCGGAAACCTACCGCGACATGCCTTCGCGTAATTCTACCGTGTGTTCCCACTTGGACTTTTATAACCGCGACAGAATGTTTATTCGCCTTGCGAGCCTGGCAGAATGCCACACATTGTGGGCACTGTGCACAATCACCTTTGACCTAAAACGGGATAGACGCGGCGACCTACATGTACATGTTACCATAGCGGATGCATTGACACAAAGAGATCAGTCTACTCTAGTCCAGTACATTTATAGAAAATGGCATCGTCATGAAATGCACCACTGAGTTCCAAAGCCTCCTTTATAAAAAGCCGACCCAACAGGTGCTACAGTTCTAAGAGGAAGAAGAACTGGGGCTACACAGAAACTACGCAATTTGGGGATTATTTTTCCAACATTTTCCCTGACATCTAACCCAATTAAACCTCTCACACAATCGAAGAAATATCTGCCGTGTTTCAAGCAGCGAATGGATGAAAAAACGTAGTTGTATGCATGGTTTAATTGCTCATTGCAAAGCGCTAGTGCAATTGCATTTATCAATTCCAAAGAATGTGCCACAGGTTTTACTGCACAGTGTTGGATTTTGACAGAGGAAGCCGCCTAGTAAAAATGCCAAGGGGGTTAGGATTAAAGGTGTAATTAAAGGTGTAAAAGGGAAATTCATTTGTTTCATGAAAATCAAACAAGCCGTCAGTAAGTTATGATTTTTTTCAGATTAAATTTATTAACCTTTTCTGCCACAGCCTGTGTATTGTGGGTATGGGACAAATGGCATTATTTGATTTCCACCCAGATTTGTTGCTGCAACTAATTAATATGCGCATTCATCATCATATCAAAGAGGAGCAACATTTTCCAAAGTAGATATCATTTATCAACAGAACAAGTATGAAAGATTAGTTTTCCCAAACTTTTTTCATGATCCTCATTTGCATATATGCTAATTTATGCATACAAAAAACGTAATTGAACACAATTAGGCTGAAGAAATTTAAGGCAGAGTTCATTCGTTACATTTGAAACAAGCAATTAATCAATGAATAGCATAAATGTGACCTGCTCTGCAAAAAGGGCACATAAGTCGCTGTATGCTTTTACGAGTTATGGGCCATTCAATGTGAAGAGGGTGAACAATTCTTCAAACAAGTGATTTTGAAGGGAGGGAATTTTTTGCATCTTTGATACCTATATTATTCTATTTCATAACCAAAATCTTTGATTTCAGTGAGTAAAGTTGGAAAAACAATGTGTTTTTGTCGAGTGCTTCCATCTATTGCTTTGCTTTTTGTTTTATTAAATGGCTTGTTTCTCCTTAAGTCATTTCAAGAAATTCCTGAAAACAAACATGCAAATTTCCAAATATCTCGTGATTGCAAAATGCTAGTGACCTCGGACATATGTATACCATATGAAAGCTTATAAAATGGCCTTTCCAGCTATATATAAAACACTACTTTCAAATTTTGCAACATAAGTGCCCTTTTTGCAGAGCGGGTCACAAATAGGCAATACACCACGTCATTGTACAAATTAATTATGTGATGTGTGCAAATCTACTGAAAGTACATGTACATGTATATGTACATATGTACACAGTCAGCGCGCAGCGTACTCGATAATGAGGTGCCCGGAGACGTTTTATTTGCAGCGAGTTGACGGTCTCGGACCTACAAGGATTCACAAGGTTTTTGCGAGCGTTCGGTAGTGGCTCTAGATGGCTGTTTACTAGGCTTGTAAAATGAGGTATGAAAAATATAATTTTTTAAAACTACCTGCACGTTTTTGGTGATCTCGACTGTTTCAAGATATTTTGAGATGAAATTTGTCGTTTGCTGGACACTTGAAGAGTTATGCTGATCAATCCGTACTATTTCCATGTCTGCAGGTTCAACGAGCGATTTTTATTTTGATGCTAAATGTTAGTGAAAATTACAAACTTACACAGGGAAATGTCTGATGTCAATGACGTCACTGTGTACGTACGTGGGTGCTTGTTGCGCGATGCGGCGAGAGAAAGGCATGTCAACAATAGGTTCCCGTTTCACACGATGTGGCATACATGTTCATGAAATGCAAATTTGGCTGTGTTATAAAAACATTTATAATGTGTTTTATTTATTTTTTTCCAGAGTTTCTCGGCCTTGTATTGTGAACTGGGTAACAGGACAACTCGTAACTTGGCCAACTTGTACCTTGGACAACTCGTACCTGGGACAACTCGTACCTGGGACAACTCGTACCTGGGACAACTCGTACCTGGGACAACTCGTACCTGGGACAACTCGTACCTGGGACAACTCGTACCTGGGACAACTCGTACCTGGGACAACTCGTACCTGGGACAACTCGTACCTGGGACAACTCGTACCTGGGACAACTCGTACCTGGGACAACTCGTACCTGGGACAACTCGTACCTTGGACAACTCGTACCTTGGACAACTCGTACCTTGGACAACTCGTACCTTGGACAACTCGTACCTCTGGACAACTCGTACCTCTGGACAACTCGTACCTCTGGACAACTCGTACCTCTGGACAACTCGTACCTCTGGACAACTCGTACCTCTGGACAACTCGTACCTCTGGACAACTCGTACCTCTGGACAACTCGTACCTCTGGACAACTCGTACCTCTGGACAACTCGTACCTCTGGACAACTCGTACCTCTGGACAACTCGTACCTCTGGACAACTCGTACCTCTGGACAACTCGTACCTTGGACAACTCGTACCTTGGACAACTCGTACCCTGTTTTAAACATAGGTTTCGATGTGTTTTCATTCCAAGGAATTGCCCATCACTTAAAGACTTTTATTACTCTCAAATTTAACAAATGACAAAAAGTGTGCTGTCATTGAAGTCCAGTGTGTATGTACGAGTCCATGTATTATAGACAGATTTTTAGAAATGTTGAAACGACTCCGGTTTTGTTGAAACGCATGTACATCAGGCATGCAACTTTTCATCGGATCAGCTGATTCCTCGTTTTTCACTTCACACTTACATGTATGGTATGCCATTGAAAATTGAAAAACACAAACTCTTGTAAAGATTGGAATTTCCTCATTTGTTTGTGAGGTTGCATGCCTGGTACATGTATTATTTTTATTGGACACACATTCGTTTAATTCTAAAGACCCCGGTTTTTGCAATTTTGAATCATATCTTTTGGTAGAAAATTCAGTTTACTTGGGCATTTTTCAGCAATGCCATATGCCTCTAAATGTTTTGTGGTTCATTAATTTCCCTCAAATCTCAACACCGAAACCTTGCAAAATGTTATGTATTGAAGAACTTATTATTTATTGGCGTTTGATTTAAGTATACAATGTACATGTACATGTAGAAAAACTTAACATGTAGTTTCATGTTTACTCTTGTAAGCACATTTTCATGTCTTTCGACTTAATGTAAAAAGTGTGCAAATGTCATTTCTTTGAAATATTATTAATGTTTAAAAGTCTTTCAGTTCCTTGTATACAAAACATTTGTAGCTGCTTGTGAAAATAAAATAAAAGTGAAAATGGTACACAGGTTTTAGTTGTATTCATTAAAGCATCATTTTCCGTTATTTATTATTAATGTCATCTATGATCTACAACATATGAATGTTATAGGAATACAAAAAAATCTCCCTCCCCGCCCCCCCCCCCCCCCCCCCCTTTTACAGGAAATAGCATTGTGGGTAGCCTATATTTACATTTTACAATACTTGTTTTGGCCCAACCCGTCAAAGAAAAAGTGGTTTCCCTTTTTGTTTTTAATCAGTTTGAGCCAAAACTAAATGAAAAGGAAAATCATCAAAAGACAACTTTTTATCGGCACACAATAATTTTGATTTACTACCCCATTTTCAATTCCAGGCTGTAGAACTTAGGTTGTGGATATATATTTGTCATTGAAAAAAAATCGACAAAAATGACAAAAAAGCCGCCTGGCAATCTTTGTGATGTGTTTATAATACATAATTTTACATGTACTTTCCCTATTCTGAGAAGACGTGTGCATTACGCAACGATTTTATTTTCTAGTCTGGCGCCTTTACTCCGCCTTCACACTTTATTATAAGCCTGTATGTGGAGCAGGGTACCTGATAAATGAAAGCGCCCTTGTGTTAAGTGTAGCGGTGCCTGATTGGTCAAGATGCAAAGTCGTTTGGGGATATGACCAATGAGGACAGCACACTCATGCCATCCACGTGCTTGCAAAGCTGCGTTGTTTTCCTAATCTGGGCATACGGAATGGACATCATTTTTAGTGATCCTGACTGTTTCGAATAATCAAGAGAACCGTATTTATAAAGACAGGTAACATAATATTATAGCTTGTCTCCAACCTGTCAGATTCTTCTGCCCAACTTCGTTTAGTTTAGAAAAGAAGACATTTTTCACCGACTGTAAATTCACGACAACAACGGTCACATTTTCGTTCATATATTTCACAAAATGGACGTTTAAAATTTGAATAATCTCACTAAACAATAAGGCTATACCATTTTCAGCCTGTCTTTTAATTAAAATCTTACTTTTAAAGACACGTTAACTGGAAAATGAATTTCGAAAATGTGATCTCCAATCTCATGAATATGCATTTACCGAGCCTTTTATGCATACGCTGCAAATAAACGAAAGCACTTTTCAGCACGCTGCGCGCTGACTGTACATTTCAACTTAGTTATTGTAGGCAAAGTGAAGGAATTACAAATCTGGTAAGAAATGAAGACTCCTAATTTTGAATGGTTCATGTACGGTTCAAAACGGTGGACTCCCTGGTACATTTGTAACTTATACTAGGGCTGTCCCGAATGTCCCGAATATACCGAATATTTGAATATTCAATCGTCAACCGAATATTCAAATACCATTTTGCCGGTTCGAATATTCGAAAAGATGCACATACAGATATGACTCTGATGGTATTTTAATAGAAAAGTTACAACTTTTTGTGGACGGAAGTTTATTGTTTCCGTCCGTAAAACCCTTGATACAACAGGGGCATGCAAAAAAATGCCTATCGAACGGTCCATCATATTAATCGCCACACGTAGAACACCGGCGTGTTTTTATTTGCAATATTTTTTTTACCGTCGCAGCATGCAGTGAAAAACTTGATCGGCGAGTATCGAATATTCGGTCAAATCCAGTTTCGAATATTTGAATACTAAATTATTCGAAAATTAACAGCCCTAACTGATACCCTGAGCATACTGAGAGGGATTCTCCAATAAACCTTTTCCACATTCTCAAAGCATATAGGAACAGCATCAGCCCTTACTGGCATTAGAAGAGTAAGCACATTAGAATGGACGTGATTGGTCGCATTGGTCACATGTTAGTTGTCATGGTTGAAAAAATCCTCTTCTGATTGGCTAATAATGTGACATTATTAGATATTCTAATTCCAGAGACTAAGTCATCAATATCTGGTACCCTGAGAGAGATTCCCAATTATTTCCTTATTTATATTTCCATTTAAAATTGATTTTTCTGGTTATTTTCCTTATGTTCCATGTGAAAAGAGTAGGCCTATTTCTCAACTCATGACAGATATTTAGTATAAAATCAATTAATATTTGGACTGGTTTACAGTGCCATAGACTTTTGTCTAGTATAAATTACATGGTGTTTGGCCTCCATACAGATTACAGGCTACAATGCATTGAGATTTTAGAGAATATCGAAAAGGTTTATTTCCTTATTTTTATTGCCATTAAATATTGATTCTTTTTTTTCCTTATGTTCCATTCAAAGATATGTGAAAAGAGTATCTCCCAGCTCATGACGGATATAGCCTAGCTAGAATAAAAATCAATTAATAATTGGAATGGTTCACAGTTTGATTATACTTATTTATACAGGCTTATTGCAGACATAATTCTTACCGAGAACATCGTAGTTTTTATACTTGGATACAAAACAAGCATCATCGCCGAAAATGTCCTTTTTGAATACTTGGCCCGGCCTGTTGTTATTTGCAGCCGAGTCTTTGGAGAAACCGCACGAAGCGGTCACGAGCCGCATCCTCCGCTGTGCGGACGACTGGCCGGGCAGTTCCACGCTCGCCGATGCATCGTACGGTATGTAGCCCATGACGCAACGGGCAAACTGCCGCCCGTACACCAACACGGATTGCATATTTAGAAAGTGGAGCTACTAATCTCCCCGTTGGTAATCACGTTTTCTCAAGTAGGAAAGATGTAGAAGTTGTTTTGTTACTTTTAATTTTTATCGGCAGAGAAGGCACATTGACATTACTTCATCGCACACTGTATGACGCCATCTTGTGCGAATGAGCACGCACGCGCAAGCGAATGCATGACGTCATACGTTTATCAAGATCAGTGGAATATCAACATCAACGTTACGTCACAAATGAGGGCGGTATGTCAATCGAAAGCTTGCAAGTTCGAGCTTCGTACGGTCTTGGCTTCGGCTTCGTCTCCGACTTCTGAATAACTGAGCAAACAAAATGTAAGTATTCTAATTTTTGCTTTCATAATCAACTGAATGAATGTTCCTGAAGCAGAACATGCACCAAAATTTAGAATATTTCCATTTGGTTTGCTTTTCAGTTATTCAGAATTAAGTCGGAGACGGAGCCGAAGCCGAGACGAAGCCAGCGTTTCGAATTGTCAACCACAAGTCGATTTTCCATGGTAACCTGTACACGAAATACATATTGGGTACCAGGCAAAATCGACTATAGTGGTCGAAAAAATAATGGTCGCACTCGAACTTGCTCTTGGCTTCCATAGCCAGTTCGGAATTGTGTATGGATATTCAGAAGTGGGCATCTGCTTTTCTGCTGTTCATATCATAGCAGAAACAGATTAAACATTTTTGTAAAATGCATTTTTCTACTTTTGTCGAGTCCTTTTCTGCTAGCAGAAAAAGCAACCTGAACGTTTTGCCATGATGTATTTTTTTTGCTTTTCTACTTTTCTGCTACCAGAAAAGCAAAATTTACTCTTTACCCTACACTGGCGGTTCAAAAAGGAACATCTGCTTCAATGCTACCAGAAAAGCCGATCGAACATTTCACGCAATGCCCCCCCCCCCCCTGAAATTTTCGGCTTTTGCACCGCTATGTGCATGACATGTGTACGGTACGCGGCGGGAGTTTGCCCACGTAATACGTGTATTGGGGATCGGAGTATTTCATTGGTCAGAAGTGTTCTCTCGCCGTGAAATTGCCGTAATCTAAAAATTGCACGGCAAAACGGATGTTCACGGCATTTTCAGGGCCCGGCAAAGTTTGCGCCGTGAAATTGCCGTGAAATTGCCATGACATTTTAGTTTCACGGCAAAACGGATTTTCAAGACATTTTCACGGCAAAGATTTTCATAGTGGGAGGCCTTCCGAAAAAGTTAGAGTATAAACAAAAGAGGAACAATGAGAGCTCCGCGATTGCCGGTATTTACATGGGTGTGTGTGGGTGTGTACGTACATAGGGGTAGATATGGGGTACATGTAGGTATAAGAAAGGGAAACAATGTGGATAATTCTACCCCACAGGCTCGTCTTTAGAAATCGACCTACCCCACAGAGTTCACAATATGGGTTTTGAGATTTCAATGGGGACAAAGGAGAACAAAGGAAGGACAGTATATAATGTCTACAATGGATGTACCCCATATCTACCTGAGTTTGTATATGCCGGCAATCGTGGACCTAGGACAAAAGAATTCGGGCGTAGAAAAAAGGGGTCCACGTTTGACCGACGTCCACGATTGAAAAATCGTTTACAAAACTAATGGGAGGTCTTCCGAAAAAGTTAGAGTATAAACAAAAGAGGATAATGGGAGGTCCACGATTGCACCTGTTTTGGCGACTGTGTGGGCGAGTTAGCAGTGCATACACTGTGTAGACCTGTGAATAAAAGATTTCGGCGTGAACAATAGATGAGACACTATGTGGACCTGGGTCAGGTCCACATAGTGTTTCGCTCTCTCTGGAAAAGGGCTTCAGAGGCAAAATGGGGTTAGGGTTATCTGTGGGAGAATAAAGATAATTACTTCAGGGGGGGGGGGCGGGGGGGGGGGCCGCTATCCAAAATTGGGGTTTAAAATTTTTTCTGGAAGTGAGAAAAATGAAGATTTTGGCCGAGAATTCTTAACTACACGAATACAAAGGAATGTCCACACTGCGTATGTAAAACAAACGTGTGTGTGTGCGTGTGTTTTATTTTTTGGATTTTTTTCGGGGGGGGGGGGGCGGGGCGGGGGCGGGGGGTGGATAGATAGATAGGAGCCTGAACTTTTTGTCATGTAAATTTTTTTGTTTTGATTTTTACCTACGACCAAAACAAAAGTGCCCCTTTTCGGTATCACCAAGCCAAAAGACCACTCGAGGTGCTACAAAAGACAAGAAAAGACACAGGGATAGAAGGTATCTATTCACATTGAAAGAGGGAATTCAAGCAGGTTACCGGTAAGGAGTTCCAAAAAGAGGCAGTATGAGGGAACAACTTAAAGAGTATCTCACAGTACTAGCCTTTGGAACAAAAAAAAACAGTGAAAGGATGTGATGAGACAGCCAGGCGAATGTTTGGACGGGGGAACTGACGATGAAATGACACTAGAACATCTTCCATGATGGTATCGATAAAAGAGGCTCAATTATATTGTCGAGTGAAAGGAGAAAAAACACTGCAAACATGTATTACATACGTACCAACAAGTCATTTCAGGTTGGATTTTGGGGAGGGGAAAGTTCCCCTTTTGTATTGAAAACGAAAGGAAGAAAAAGGTTAAACAAGGAAAAAGATAAAGTAATTAGCAAAAGCTATAGCCTTTTATCAGATAAACATAATATTCCAATAAATAATTATAATAATCACTAGGTGTGTGCGGGGGGGGGGGGGGGGGGCGTGACTATGGGGGTGGGGCATGGGTAATTTTTCCAAACTCTTTTTGAAAGGTGTGTATGTTGCCTCCCACACAGACTGTGTTCAAAAAGTACTTCACTGCATTTTATTCAATATTTACATGTAAATACAAGTTATCATCTGTCATTCTATATACACAATGAATCCAACACTGTACACACTTAGTAACAATGACGCGGAAACCACGCAAAATACATTGTTACAAAAATATGTAATACGACTTTGTTGTTCTGTAATTTAAAACAAAGATACACAAGTGAAAGAACTTTAGACATCAAAAGCGGTTTGTTAGCAAAGTATCCTGCCGTAAGCCAGCCCTATATACATAGTCTAAAGTACACTGAAATTTCAAATCTGGATGGATAAAGCCAAGAGTCTGCCCAGATTTAACATTTCAGCTTACATTTAACCAACAAGGACAACGATATAATTGACCTGCCACCACAAAATGGGTGGAGGAAGCTAAACTTGACAACTTGAAATGATGGTATTCCCTAAAAGTACAGGTTGTTAGCTTTAACTGTAGATTATTCCTAGCCTACAATGTAACCTTTTGAAGATGCTGGAGTCACGACCACTTGTTTTGAAAAAATAGAGTTCAAAGTCTGTGAACTGTGTAGACTGTACTCTCAGTGCGAAAAGAAAGAAAAAACAACCCCCCAAATAACCCTTCAAGATTGAATTCACTTATAAAACTTGATAGAAGGGTTTTTGGATGTAAAGATATTTAGATGTAAAAGTCGACTTTCCAGGGAAGTCTTTTATCACATGAATTGATTGTAACTCAGATTGTCACGGTGTGACTTTCTGCTCAAATATGCATCAACTCAAGATGCTGTTGGATAAAAACTTTATTCCTAAATATCAAACACGACAAAAGACTCCTTAAAAAAGCTCCATAATAGTTTCTATTGAGTTTCTCTTTTTTGTCAAATCAAAATACCTCAACATAAAAACTAATGAAACGTACTTGAGATAATATCTATTACATAGATCTAAGAAGTGTAACTCATTCCAGAGTTTTTGTTTAATTATAAATAAAACGGAGGTTCTCAATATTTGGAAGATATTCAATAACTGTAGTGGACCAGCACATTCCTGTGAACACTCGCACCTGCTTTCCATTAAACAATACAAAGTTCAAGCCTGTACTCCAACAAATCTCCTCTGAGTTAAGAATGATATCCAGCATTCTGACTGGTTGAAAGTCTGGATGATGTGAATTCCCTGCATTTTGATTGGCCAGGTAGGCAGTGAACTGGCTTTATATGGTGTGCTTGATGATATGGGCTGCCTCTACAACTGTCTGGGTGGGTCTCTTGACTCTGGGGTCCAGTACTGGTACAGATAGCCTGTAAATAGAACAAACAAGGCAAAAACATTAGGACTGATTAGAAATTAGGGTCTCAACATTCAGAACATTCCTATTTCACTGGGAATGCAACTTTTTGGAACACTGTGTGTTCTTGATAGCAATACTTATCTACTCTCTCACGGTGTAGTCAAAGATGTGGACTGTGACGTTTTGACTGCACACTGGTAGTTTTCATCAGGTGATGGTGTAGACCCGTCAGTGTTGCCCTTATACCCATTTCCCGGGATCCAGTGCGGCATGGTGTTGCACGGTCATTGGTCAGTGCAACAACGCGTGGGGGTTGACGTCCGATTGCACGGATCCATGATCATTAGTCAGGGTGTGATGTGATAAATGATGGTGTTATCCCGTTCATCCGTTTACTTGTATTATTCAAAACTTGTATTGATAACAATAGTTGACAATTGATAGCAATATAAAGTTTTGGATGTCCGTTTCAGATTATATTCTTTTTGACATGGGGTATTGGTGTGAATATAATGGACCAAAGAGACGAATGTGATAATTATGATAGATTGGAGAATGTAGCGGGGGCGGTGAGACTGGATATTTTTTCAGATCCTCTTGCACCGACCAATGACCGCGCAACACCAGCGCGCACTGCATCCTCGGGAAACGGATATATAAAGGTAACACCGACGGGTCTACACCATCATGAAGACTAGCAGTCTGCAGTTGAAACGTCACGGTCCACATCGTTCACTTACGTCGTGAGACAGTAGATAAGTATTGCTATCATTGTTTTTTACCATGATGAATAACTTAGTCCATTTTAGTGTGTGTTCTTGCCACAAAACCAGGATGACAAAAATATGCATTTGTAATGCACCCACGTCAGGACTGTCAATACATGCAATGATGTGCAGTACGGCATAGAGAATCTTATGCTTTGGCCACTTTTTATCTTTCACTGCATCTAAACCTCTGAAAGGGGTTAAATAACTGTTACTGCACTCTAATACACTTAACCAAATGACTAGACTTCGTCAAGAGTTTATGAATGCCTTCTATCATTATTACGATTATTGTCATTTTTTGTAAGATCACATACTGGACATTGGTGCGTTGGTTGACTACAAAGAGTGGGTTGACTTGGCTGAGTATTTCATCGTTGACGGAGATGCCATCCAGGTACTGCTTGAGTACTGTCCTAAGCTGCTGATTCTCCTCAAGTAGTGTAGACTTCTCCTTGTCTAGGGCCACTTTGTCAAGCAGGACCTTGTTGTAACGCTTCCAGAAGTTCTCCAGGGAGACATACTCATGCATAATCTGCAGAAAGAGAGCAAACACATACATGTATGTATAAATGCAAGTTACTTAAATTTTAGTAGATGAGAAGACAACAAAGAATTGTGTGCTTTGTAAAACAACACATAAAGCAAACTTATAGACCTCCATAACCCTAACCACCTTCAGTGTTTTTTGTACGGCCCTGCTAAATCCAAGAATTTCCAACAAAACTGACATGGCAAACCTGCTAAATACAACAAAATCCAACAGCATATTTTGTAATTTTGTTAGGGTCCGTCGACATCAGAATTTTCAATTGTCGATATATCGGAGATCCGACATCGATTATATTCGATATATTGATTATACACACGTACAAGTTAAAGACTAAATTGAGACGGTGCCTGATTCACCGGTTTAGTGATTGATTTACGGCATCTACCGCAGTTGTACATGTAGCTCGTCCAAAAAATATTGATATGACGGGCGCCGACCAGAATATAACTTTTTTATAGATCCATGTCAGGTACGGGCCATATTTTACAGTCAATTTAAGGCCGGTTCATACTGAAAGCGAATTTGTGACATCATGGCAAATTTTTGCACTGCAAATTCTCAGAAGTTGAACACGTTTCGATAAGTTGCTTTTTCAACTTATGCCGCAAAAAAATATGCCGATACCGAGACATACATGTACATGTAAGCGTAACTCGTGGGAAGAATTTGGTAACGATCAACTGTGTATGCAGGGTACAGCATTGAAGTGTTTATGATTTTGCCAAATTCTCTCTACATTCGTGGTTGCCGCCTTATGCTGCCTATCATCTACATGTAGTAACCACGCCCTTAAGTTCCATATTAGGTCAGCGATGCAATGGGCCAACTATATTTTTTATTGGTTGATAACGAACATGCCTGATGCATATCGCACACACGTGGCACATCAAGTCTAGTCTGCATCTAGCCTTGAATTAAGGCTTTGCGTGCTGTCTTGGCCTGGGTGTCCCCGCCCTGCCGGCCAGTGCAGCTAGCTAGCTCCACATAACACGTACGTACGTATACGACGAACGCCGATCCCTGGGCGCCGATCCCTGGGCGCCGATCCGTGGCACGCACGGTGCCCGCAGTGCTTGTGTATACGCACCGCCCCGTACTATCCATGCTCCGCGAGGAGCACAGCCTTGATGATACTGTTTACTTCCGGACTGTTAACAGCAGGACACCAGAAGTTAAAATGCCAACATTGTTAGATTTACTTCCCTCCAATGCAAAATTCTACCACCAATCAATCCCCGACTTTACCCCTGCACTTTTTACCTCTGCTAATGGTTCAGATGGAGGTTCAGCTACAGCCGCCTGCACGTCTTCCTGTTCTTCTTTGGTCAAACTGGAAGCATAGAATGGAAGCACCTTCTCCTCCTCCGTTTCTAGTTTACGACACTGTTCAGCCAACTTGATAATCCTCTCACCCTGTGCACAAAACCATCCCACAAAAATGATGATAATGTCTATGTATGTGATTGGTTGCGATCTGATACATGTTACACGTCATTTCAAAAACAGTGGATCTTCAGCACCCATGTTTCTACTGTGGCTATGCCACCATACAATGGAAGGATTCAAACAGTTTTGATTTCAGGATTACATGTACATTGTATATTTGCAACATAAGAACTCTAGCTGTCAAGTTAACACTCAGCCACTGGACTGCACTCCATGAGAAAAAAATGCAGATTTAACCAGTTTTCAGGTTTTTTTCCCCCTCATAACTCCTCATCCCATTGGCGTAAACACTTTGTTCAAATGGCAAGATACACATGAATGCCTTGGCACATTTCTAGCGAATTCTTTTTAGGGGGGAGAGAGGAACCTCTGTTGTTTCACACTTCAAATGATTGAAATGTCGGCTTTGTTGACTATTATTCACAAATTTTCTAACTTGGGAATCCAAGTTCTGAAATATACTTAACAGCATACCTGCACAAAATGTACTTAGTGAATGTAGCATCAAGCAAACCACAAGGGAAACTGACCGTCAATTTTGAATGAATTTTCAAAGTGAACAAAGAAAGCTGGCAGAAGTGGAACTTGAACCTGCGACCTCCAGAATACCGTACCGTCTCTACCAACTGAGCTATCCTGACCGGTCTTCCAAACTGTCAGTGTCTTTGTTTGGGAGGCGCTAGTCAAAAGTCATAAACCCATAATGCTGTATATACTAATGTCCAACTTCACAATACAACCTGGGAATTGACATTGTGGGGATCACTGAATAATATGACTTTTTTTCTTTCTGAAAATATCTATTACTTAGTCTTGAAAAAATTACTCTGGTCTTGTGAATCACTTGTACAACTAGCCTGTTGGTCTCGTGGAAATTCAAGTAAGAATTTCAAGCACTGAATAGATATGTTTACACAGTCTTCTAGACATTTTCAATTTGTACGGTGTTTGTAAACCAAGAATGCAGGGCTTTTTCCAATACGTAGGAACTCTATTTCCAACCTGACCTACCTGATCAGTCTTTCTCTTGAGCTCCTTGATTGCAGCATTGCTTTCCAAAGTCAGCTTGGTTAGGCGGGATCTCTCATTGTCTCTGAACCGATTCATCTGGTTCTTGAGCTCGTGGAAGTGCTCACCAATGACCTCACGCTGCTCACGTAGATCCTTGTTTCGATCTTCACTGTCGCGAGAGTTCTGCGCCATCTTGCCCTTTAGTTGGCTGATTGTGTCCTACATGTACACATAGAAAGAAAAGCATGCATAAGGGATACAAATTGTGATATGGCAGAACAAAATGAGCTGAAATTCACAATACATATATATCATTCTGAGTTTACAAGCACAAATAACCATTTTTTTCACTGTGAAGACGATTTTGGGATTTCAACATTTTTACATCTGAAAAGCCCCTTTCTTTCATTCAATCTCCAAATAATGTTTTGGGATAATTTATTCTTTTAAAACTCATAATGTAGTAAGCATAGTTTACTAACTTTTGAGCTTCATTTTCTCAAAACAAGGAGTCAAGACTAACACCTTCAAAACATTTAAGAGGCCTGAAATTGACCTATTGCGGTCGAATCGCGTCAACGCAGCTTGTGAATTATTGTCCAATCACATCAATTATAATTCCACGTGGAACGCGCAAAATCTGAGACAAACAAAAATGACCACACAAAATTCCCATAGGGTTGTCTAAGGGGCGTGGTTAACTCGTAAACGGCGATAGGTCAATTAGTTACAGGAACACATATGACATCAAATTGTGCAACTTTCCACCAGTTTCATTGAGCCAGGTCATAAATATTCATAACATTTAAATGAAGCATCGAAAATGGAACCATTTGGATTGGTTCAGAAGTTATCATTAAATAAACCACAACAGAAACTGCAAAATTTGTTTATGGAATTTTTACAGAGATAGAAAATTGACAGAACCTGTGACCTCCACAACATTTTACTGGCACTCTGCTAAATGGCTATACAGGGTTACGGATTTATGACTTGTGGTTTTCCAATGTCTTTTCCCAGAGTTAAAATTCATAGCCTCTTTTCTGAATAACATTTTCAACTGCATCTTTTTTTGCAAAGGACCATCTAGTACTGAGCTGAGTTTTATGACGTGATCTTGAACTCAACTCGGACTTAATTAACCTCTTGAATATGGACAACGGCCATAGCTGCAGTTTGAAAATGACCCACCTGGCCGGTTGTCATCTATACGTACATTCCTGCGCTTACTCAATCCATTCTGTTTCAACTATATTGGTTTTGAATGGGAGTGAAATGAATAGGTGGAGCTTTTTCCAACAAAGCTTTCATTCACACGAAGAGAGGGGGCTCCAAGTGCGATGAATAGGACCAGTCTATTCATCAGTGTGGTGCCTATTGTTTGCATTTATGCTTTGCTGCTCAGCCTGCATACCAACCCCCATCATTAACAGCCGGACACAAGGGGTTAATCCATCCTTTTGAAAACAAGACAAGACCTGAAAGTAAATAAAATTCAACAGGTTGACAGTTGAGACTCAAAGACTCAATCCTTCAAGGCCCACTTATATTACTTAGACTCTGGCTGAATCTATATGACTCTGTACTAAGGCGCTGAAATATCATTAAACTCAGACTAGATAAATAGTGATTTCAAATCTGGCCGATAGGCTGGTGGAGTGCTTACTGATATTCTCTGTAGTTTCCTCATCTGCATCTCGATCTCCTTGGCGCTCTTCTCATCCTTGACTTTCAGTGTCTCAAAGTGAGCCTTCCTCTCTTCGGTCGTCTCATTGTAGCTCTTCAGAGCTTGCTGGAACTGCTTCCATAGATCCTCCACTTGGCCTTCTAGCTGAATCCTCAGAGCGTGTTTCTCCTCTAGGTTCTGCAACAAAGTATGGCACTCGGATGGTTATCTCAGTGGAACAATAAGCACTACATTATCAAGGTTAATCGTGGGCAGTACTTGAATGGGAGACCACACCATCAGTGACATGCCCAAAGGGGTGGGGAGTTGTGGAACTTGTCAACATAGTCAAAACTAATGCATGCACAAAATAATAAACAAAAACATGATACTGCTTAGATGTCCTTTTTGAAGTCTCACCCTCAAAAATTAATTTTAAAATTGAATTGTTAATTGTCTATCAATGAACAAATAGACATCAACCTAGATTTAGCTATTGAATAATTACTTAACAAAATTTGAATTAGTGGATGACAGCCAATAATTCAAGTACTACAGAGCAGATCCACTGAACTAAGGTTCAACATTACATGTATCACAATGAATAAAGCCTTGTGTTTTTGATGGTATCTGGGCCAGCAAATGCATGCAAGCAAGCTACCTATCCATCAAAGAATATTAAAAATTTGTTTGTAAAACAATTCAAATAACATAAAAGAGCATGGACAAAACAACTTTAACAATGTTGTAGATGTTTTAAGAATTTGTTTTCAAACTTCATTGTCAAAACTTTTCCATATCACCTCCTTCATCCCAGGTTATTTCTTAAGATATTCAGTTTACCAGTATTTTGACGATATGCCCTCTGACGTCACATGTTTACATCTACATTGAAATGTGGCCAGCAGTATGCGGCGCACTCATCGTTTTTGCATAAAATTTGGTTGAGGAGTGACTCGCAGTTCAGATCGCCTATGAATTATGTGACATTTGATGTCATTTCTTAACCAAATTTGTGCAAAACATGATGCGTGCGCATGCCGCCAGGCAACATTTGAACATACAGCAATTTAAACAGACAAATGGCACATACACTTTTTCAACAGCTTAAAAGTTCACACATCAACCAAATGTAAACTCACATTTAAAGTGATGTTGACCTTCCCCATGATGCTTTGTAATACATGGCCTCTCCTGGGCAAAAAGCTGTGGCACACTGTGTTGTGAACGACCCAAATTGTAAGCGCAAAGAAATGTGATGTTCATTTTGCTCTGTCACTGCATAATTCCAGCAAACTTTCCCCAAAATTTGTAGCTCGGTCACTGCACACAGCATAGCTTGAAACTGCGATTTATTTGGACTAATACCTTATTCTTTATTTCGTCTCTCAGGCTTTGGAACTCCTGCTTAGCGTCGTTCTCTCTGTCATTGTTATTCTGCTCCATGGCAAACAGGATATCCTGAAGGTCGTTAATCTCTTGGCGATGTTGCTCAATGATCAGGGCTCTCTCACAGTTGAACTCCTTCATCAGGACGGCCAGCTCTTCATCATATTCAAACTTCAGGATGGACAACCGATTCCTCTGCAGATCTAAGAAAATGTACGAAATATATGATTCACAAGAGTAATTCAAGGGTTATTTTAAAGTACTGCCTTTCTTTTATTTGGAATATGACTGACAGTTAGAAACGAACACATTAGCCAAAGGCAAAAGGGGTACTGTCTTGTTCTATGCTTATAATTTCTTCAAAGGCAAACAGCGTAACAGCCATATGGTAATCCCTTATAATAACTTGATTAATTGTTTTCATTGCGAAGTTCTGATAAGGCATTTTCACATTAGAGCCTCTCAAACCGGGGGCTACCCTGGGTTTAATCTCAAGTTTTAAACCCCACGTTGAACAATGGGATTTCACATTACTGTTTTCAGCCGGTGTGACAGTTTCAACTGGGGTCCGGGGCAGGGTTGAGTTCAACCCTGGTCAAAATTAATTTCACGAATGTCATGATCAATAATCACTGAGCAACTGCAGTAACAGAATTGATACAGTTTGGGTATGTAATACATAACCTGCAGATAATGCATTTAACAAAACCCAGAAAACATTAACAAACTCTTAGTTTACTTAACATAAATAACACAAAAGTTGGTGTGCGGCATTTGACGTGAGTTGGGTTTGAAATCTCAACATAAACTGAGGTCAATGATCCAATATTGGTTGCAGTCATTAAAATGACTGATAAAAAGTAATCAATGTTGTGATGAGATTAAAACTGTTGTTGAAAATAAGCCTTGCAATCTTCTTTCTTGTTACTATAACAACTCCTTACCTATGAAGGCGTCCATATTTTGAAGGTGGCTCCTAAGGGCCATTGAGTACTGCTCCTCAGCTTCTGATAAATCCTTGGCTAACGACTTGATGACGTTGTCTTTGCGATCAACGACTCTCTCAAAGGTCTGGCTGAGAATCTCAATGTCTCTCTTTAGTTCCTTGGACTTGGCTGCCCGCATGATGTTCCTCCATTGGTGGGTGATCTTGTACATGTTGAACCGTGTGTTTTTCTCCTCCTTGACGAGTTTATCCTGATATAAGAGGTGATCAGTAACTTTATATTGAATGAAAAATCCAACAGTAGTCTGGGTGAGCTATATGTGCATGGTGAAAATTAGGGCTGTGCATCTGAACCGGGTACCCGAGTAGCCGACCGCTAATGTCAGGAACCGGTTCCAGATTATGGAATCGAGTACCCTTAACCGAATTATATTACTTAGTAATTTCTGACAATGAAAGAGAAAGTTTTTGAATGTCATGTGTGGGGAATTTTTAAAATGAAAACCAGGCTACATGGATGATGCTTGTGAAAATGCAATTTACACCGTAAAGCTATAGAGCTGACTGTACACTTCCATCTTGCTACATTGATGCACGAATGTGGTAGTATAAACCCCTTGAGCACGGTATTTTACGGAAGACGTCGGGGTGTTGCAGCGGTTCTGGCAGCCAAATCGAACCGCTACAATGTGTTTCTGCAGTCAAGCATGACAATTGACATACACAATAATCCAACAATGATTGAAACTGCACAAACAGCGGCCAATGGCGTCATCCGGCCTGGTGGCACTGTTTTTTTTGCGCCCTATGGCATCATCCGTAC
Organism: Hippasteria phrygiana; assembly: GCA_037893225.1. Taxonomy (NCBI): domain Eukaryota; kingdom Metazoa; phylum Echinodermata; class Asteroidea; order Valvatida; family Goniasteridae; genus Hippasteria; species Hippasteria phrygiana. Next base: position 619,239 of record JAZGUH010000331.1, read on the forward strand.
GCAAGGGGTTAACGTGTGATGTGGACCATTACGAACAATATTAACAGCAATTTCCGAGATTTAATTTTTCGGATTGGCTTTTTTTAACAGCCGACTGGGTACCCGTGCTTTTTTCAATTGGGTGCCCGATTCCAGTACTACCCATAAATGCACAACCCTAGTGGGAAGGTAATGTGCTTATCGCCTGTTGTCCTGATTAACCCCTGCCAAGGCTGCCAGTTGCATATCCAGCAGGGGAAAAGGGGCAAGTTAATACCATGCACAATTTGCGAGAATATAGGGCTTCGGACACACAGTATGGGAGCTACAGTGTGAGCGGCATCATAATGGAACTATTTTGTTTTTTGCCTGGACTGAGCTTCTAAACAATGTGGGTTTTATCAAAGAAAAAGTAGCATTTTAAAGAGCAACTAAAACGCCAATTCTTTTTTTACTTTTTGGACTTTTCCGACGATTCCCAGTGCTGAATGGAGTTCAAAGGCGACAGTGGGTCCGCTTTGTAGACAATACAATATCTGATTTTAGGCTGTCGAAATGGTCGAAAATATGTGCAGACATTTCACCAAAGACTGCGGTTTCCGGCTCGAGCAGCCAGAGCCCCGGCCGTCTCCCTGTCTACGCTCGCTTGACTCAACATGCATTGTTCACGCACGGTACGGCATGCGATTGAGTCTGGTACCTTATAACAAAAATTGTGTGTATAGTTCTGAGAAGGTGCGGGTACTTATGAGGGCTGCATAAGCAAAGTCCCTAGACTAGAGTATAGCATCAGCTCACACACAACTCACCGCACAGGTCCCACTAAAAGCCGACTGCAAGAACAAGCCTACAACCCCAATTCTAAATGTGTCTCACAAAGATGTCAACACTTTAAAATATGTTTACCGCAGTGTTACACCAGAATCATGTGCAAAAACAACAGCGAGTAATACTAGCCTTAGAACAAAAATAGGTACAGACTACGTAAAACATTGTCGTACAATACAGTGACGTCATATGTTTCTGCGCGATACGGCACGCAGTTGACCTCGGCCTTTTCTGAATCGAGTCAAAGTGTTTCAGAAGTAAAATGCTCAAAAACATTTTATTTTTTTATTTCAGAATCATGAAACTTGTTATATTAGTTTTGGGGAGGCATAAACTATCAGATAAGTAAAAAAAGTAAAAAACAAAATTGGCGTTTTAGTTGGTCTTTTATAATTTACAACATGTTGAAGATACTGTGATTGGATTATGAAAATAATAGTTAAATATTTGATCTCAACATCCGATCACTCTATTATTCATACTGATATGGGTAAAGACACAGGTAAAGGAGTCTATGGGTAGTGTTTGGTACCAAGATGGTCATATGTATAAAGTGAAAAAGTGCTGGAAAAGTTCTGAGACTTGCACAATCTATTGATAGGTGAGTAATTTTGACAGCCTTAACATGTTCGGGACATTTTTTTCAAGAAAGGTCACTTTTAAATTTTAAACCAGATCTTGAATGACAAGCCCGACTCTCCAATGAAGATGAATTACTCAAACTTTAACCTAACATATGCACTGCACCTTATGTGGAAACCATTTAGATTTTCAAACAAATATGATAAAGTACAAATTGTCATTAAACTCCGTGGTTTTGTTTTTTAGTTTCACCCCCAAAAAAGTTTTTTTTAATTAATTGCAAATGTCCCAAAGAGGAAAAATGTGGTTTCTCATTACCGTAATGTTAGAAGAAAATATTCAGAAAGAAAAAAATCATATTTTGTGAAAAGCACGAACAGTTTTCAGCGCAAGACCTTCAGTTTCTAGTTTTGTTCAAATTTCTATCATCCCTTGTACACAAAAGTTTCTTTGGATAAAAATACAGAATCGGCCTGTTAAAAGGGCACTTTATGATATTCTATGAGCACATTTGTCATCCAATGCATTACAGTTATATGTACCTTCAAAAACTGGTTTAGCATATCTTCCTTTTTCTTCTTCATCTCTTCCTCTGCCAGCATCTTCTGCTCCATGTATAAGATTCTCTCTTCTTCTGTCATCTTAGCCAACTTCCCTTTCTTCCCCGACTTCTTGCCTTTCTTTTTGGGTGGCATGATTTCTGTAAAAAACAAAGGCTGCTCATAAATGACGACCATGACCTATATGATTCTGATGGAAATAAACCCAAACGAGTACAATTGGCTTAAACAATTGAGTACAGTTATCGTAGTGAGGCGTCGGGGCAGCCTGTGCAGCCAAGCGAAACGGCCGCAATGTCCTTGTGCAGTCAAGCATAACATGCACAATAATCCAACAATGGATTGAAACTGCACAAATAGCGGCAAATGGCATCATCCGACCTGGTGTCACAGGTTTTATTTTTACATTTGGTGTCATCCGTACGGATCCATGCCTTTGTTTCACTTTTTTACCTCTTTTACTGGTCTACTTTTGCCAGTGGTATACTTGATACTTATGTCTGGGCCTACTTTCATATGGTTGCTTAATCTCTTGTATACGGATGACGGCTACACACGTGGTTTGAAAAAGACCACCTGGCCGGTTGTCCTCGTCTATACGCATATTCCTGTGCATATTCAATCCATTCATGTTTCATGATTGCTCTTGAATGGGAGTGTAATGAATAGATTGAGCTTTTTCAAATAAGCTTTTATTCACACGAAAGGGTGGGGGAGGGGGCTGCTCTAAATGCAATGTATAGGACCACTCTATTCAGTGTGGTGGCTGTTGTTTACATTTCTGCTTGACTGCATACCATCCCCCCCATCAATAACAGCCAGACACAAGGGGTTAACCCCTTGAAGTCGGTTATTTATAGTGAGGCGGCCTGTGCAGCCAAGCGAAACCGACACAAGAGGTTTGTGCAGCCAAGCCTAACATACACAATAATCCAACAATGGATTGAAACTGCAGAAAATGGCATCTATGACGTCATCCGGCCTGGTGGCACTGATTTTTTTTGCAGCTATATCGTCACCGTTTTCACGAACGGACACTTACGCGCACCTGGGTGTCGGTTCGTAAAACCGCGTACTGAGTAAATTTCAGTTTCACGAACTGACACCCAGGTGTGTGCGCGCACATCGGGCACTGACTCGCTAGAGAAGAATTTTCGTTTTCATGAACTGACACGCAAGCATGTAGCGGAAATACCATTCCAAGAAAAACGCTTAAAAGCTTTGATACGAATCTACTCCATCTGTATACTTGTGGGGTTACAGAAACATTGAACTGAAAACCTCTAAACTCGTGAAATTAATGGTTTCAGTTCGTGAAAATGAAAATGTGGTTAGCGCACGCTCCCCTACTTGGGTGTCAGTTCTGTAAAATACGCGGGCACTCACGCGCTAGAGAGTGTCAGTTCGTGGTGTTGGTGATGATATAGCCGTCATCTGGCTTCAAAGGGTTTATAATGCTTAGCAGAAAGGACACACTGTCAATTACCAATTATTCATGAAGAAGTGGAAGAAACATTGTGCTAACTGTAGCATGGTGTATTTCATGGGACGGTTTTGCTTAGTACAGGTGATCTATACCTTGATCAAGTTGATGGTTTAGTATAGACGAAATGCATATTGTTCGCAGTTAGAGTACGGATCATCTGTACTATGTCTTGCTACTGCTTGCACATGCATGGAGATTGTTGGAGGTTGTTTCACTGGTACATACTCGATGTAGGCCTAATCAGGCTAATGATGACTGATGCATATTCAAAACATCTGAGTTGTGTACAAAAGTCTACGGACAATAGACCTTATCACAAATACGGCCTGTATGAGATGTCACAATGGTCAAATTGCATTGTGGGAAGGAAAAAGGGACAAACATTGCTTCCATTTCCTTCCCACAATGCCTTTTGATCATTGTGACGTCTGAACCACGCCGTATTTATAAATGTGTGAGGGCGCTGTCAGTTTGGTGACTTATTTTCTGAATAGGAAATTGTGATTAAAAATTTGACTTTTTTTCACATTCGTACAGCTTTTTTCCAGCTGGAAATCGTTGGAAAACGATATAAATTTCCACTTTTCTTGACAACGACAGCACAGCTGGTGATATCATTTCACAGGATGATTGAGACTACTATTAACTTACAGTCTAGTATGGTATTTCGTAATAATTCAGTAAAAAGATATTGGAGGATTACCAATTGTGTAAACTACCTTTAAAAGTACATATTTCAGGGACCGAAAAATCCCTGCTTTAAATATATTTTTCTTTGCTTTGCAGAATCCGATGGAATCTAAACTTGAATCAAATTGTTTCTTACAGCTTTCTGTACAAAACTATATCAAAAACAAATGTACAATTTAAAAAAATAAATTATTAGGCTACCCTCCCTATATTAGGCCTATACAGGGTGTCCTTAAAAAAAGTATACCCATTTTTTAATTCATATCGGAAAACTACTGAATATTTCAGACAAAGACAAATGTCTGTGGAAAGGGTATAATGTCCTCCTTCCTCCATGGTCCAATGGTATAAGGTTCATTGTTATTGTCATGGATGACTGAACAAATAAGAGTTATAAAAGGTATTGAAATCAGCACTGTGACAAGTTGTTTACTTGAGTGGCAAAGCTCTGGCAGGTGTTTTTAACTTCTTGCGTACAGATGACGCCAAATGGCGCAAACAAAACGTGCCACCAGGCCGGATGACGCCATTTGCCGCTATTTGTGCAGTTTCAATCCATTGTTGGATCATAGAGCAACCTTGCTCTATGGTTGAATAATATGCTTTACTGCACAAGCACATTGTGGTCGTTTCGCTTTGCTGCAAAGGCCGGCGCGACACCCCTGCGCCTCCTGTAAACAACCATACTAAAGCCCAGGCTTGACTCAAGGGGTTAAGGACAAACTCTTTTACTGTTTGAACACATTGGAAAAGTGATGACGGGGGCAATGAATCAATTTTTCTGATCCCTTTCTTTTTGTGTTACACTTACCTGACACTTACCTGAACTTGCCCCCCCCCCCCCCCAGGTGGCATTTGATGAGGCGTCATAAAAAACAAAAAGAAATAGTGTTTATACGACAATTTGAAGACGATTTTAAGACGGTTTGGACTAGGGCTGACGATATTGATTTTTTTCGTAGTCGATTTTTTTCTATCGCGATATCGCCGATATGGCGATAAAATCGTCAACAAATTTCAGCATGATTAAAATGTTCGTTCATAACTACATAATCGCCGGACGTGTTTGTCGCCAGTCATTGTTTGAGGCCGTTCTTAGGCCAGCCATCAATATTGAGAAACAGCGTAGTCTAAGCTTAGTCTGCGGATATCTGGATCAAAGCCTTTTCTTTGTTACCGCCACCAGCCAGAGCCATTACCCTATACACTCCAGACTATTGTTACCTAACATATCCCCATAAATTTCTTAAAAGAATTCCGGGAACACAATGACCGACACAAGGGGGAGGGGGGGTTTCCCACATATCGCGCTTCAAATGGCCAGAGCTGGACTGGCTAATCTGCATGTGAATGAAATTGCTTATTACAATGAAGTGCGGAGTACGCTGATTGTATACTTTAGATATTTATAACGTTTTAATAGATTTTACATCTTATCGCAGATTTACTGACAGCTTGTCCATTATTATAAACTTAGACTTTAAACCTAAAAAATTGTTTTCTCCCCTATTTATATTTTTTCTGCGAGTTGTTGAATCACATTTAATTTTTTTAATTGAATTTGCATTTTAAAAGAATGATCCCGAACCAAAAAAAAATGTTCGCTAAAACTTCTCGAGTTTTTAACCACAAGATTTTGTCAGATGAGAAAATAAAAGTAGGCCACTGTACGTTATTAATCGGTATGTTCGATGTGACCAGAGAATTTCCCTTCTTCCCTTTTAACCCCTTGCCATCGGGTGGTGCCGGGGCACCAGGCCGGGTTATGCAGCCAAGCGAAACGGAAACAAGAGGCTTGTGCAGCCAAGCATAACGTACACAATACCCCAATAATGGATTGAAAATGCAAACATTGGCTTGTATTTGTGTCAACCGGTGGCAAGGGGTTAAGACAGACGATTTTTAATATTTTTAATGAAACATTCAGGATGACTTTGAAATGCTGGTAGTCGAGCACCACATGGCTGGATTTGTGCAATATTTCGATCTCTCCATCACTCAGTGCCCGTTGGATAAATGTACTCTCCAGATGCCGCGTGTGGTTGGCATGGAATATTTTGTATGTTTTATTTTCGCAGGCTTTGCAGTCCAGGGTGCCCTACACAAAGAAACTCTGGAGCTGAACTCATTGTATACATTTTGTTACATGGTATTACAATGTATAAATAATTGCAGAGAAGCATTTCTCAGTGAATGGTTGAAATAAATACGCCCCCTAATTTGCATAGATTTAAATATGGCTCAGTCTACACAAAACCACATTTTGAGAAGTTTTTATGATTAACTTTATGAAAATTACACTGGGGTAACACAAAGTGGTTTAAGTTTTAAAAACAACTTCTTTGCAATACAATTGGCATAATTTTGTCTAATTGCGGAGAAAATTATCATTTTCTAAATGCCTACCATGAATAGAAATTACACCATTTTTGTAGATCGCTTGTTTAATGTCATTTGGTGATTTTCTTAAAACGTCCCCCGTTAGCTAACGGAGAGCCTTACATTTTTGGAAGTAGTTCCATTCCATTTTAAACTTACATTTGAAAGGTATATGCTGCTAGATATGTCACTTCAAATGCCGAATTCTGATGTCCGATAAGGTACTCGCGAAGTTACTACAGTTACTAATAATAATACTAAGCTGGGCCTATTAAAAAAGCGAAATAAAATGATTTGCAGCACTCGCTCACAAAATGTTATAAGCATAAAAAGTGCATTGACAATCATTACGCGTGTCGAATCATAGCAACGCTAATTTACTTTATTCGTATTAAGATGTTTTAATATTTCAGTAAAATGTTGTTCTTTATAATAAAAGTAGTTTAATACTCTTTTAATTTATTTATTTTGGTCAATTATTTGTACTTTGATATGTATATACGACACAATATATAGGTATTTGTAAAAGAAAGTTTTGAAAGAGACTAAACTATTTAATGTTTAGAATTACAGATTGTGCATAAAACAGCCGTCCACGGAGGAGCTAGTGTTGTTGTCTTGTCTCCATCCTCGACTCCATGGGATGGGCGCGTGTGCTGGAGCAAGTTCGGTTGGGCGACTGGAGTGACTAGACTAGACTTAACCATGTTCGATCTAGATGTCACCCGAACGCTGCGTGGTTTGACTAGCTATATAGTGCAACTGGATCATCCTTGGACACCTGTCCAACTAAATAGAAAACATTTGCTTCTGTACTCAACTTTGGTGCAATAAATAATTAATTATCTTATTGCAAAGAGTTATTATCATTGGACAAAACCAACAAATTATCGTAAACGTTTGCAAAACTTGCCAAGTTTACCGATCCTCCATCTTGAAACCGTGACGTAAACTCGCGAGTGACTAGAGAAACCATGGTCTGGAGCTAGGTTGATCCAGTTGCACTAGCTAGTCAAACCGCGCAGCGTTCGGGTGACATCTAGATCGACTATGGTTAAGTCTAGTCACTCTAGTCGCCCAACCGAACTTGCTCATTGATCTCTATTATGGAGATCAATGGTGTGTGTGCAGTAGCTGCTAGCTAGAGGGCGCTGCCGTGCGCGCTGTACGTCGCACGCACCGCGCTGAGGACGTCTTGGAACGTAACCAAGACTACACCCGAATTATACGCTAGATAGCTAGACGTACCTGACATTGACAACAAACACGAGATGAGACCTATGGCATGTCAAACGTTGCAATATTCGATAATCTACGTATTTTTGTGCGATGTTCAAATATATATGTGCGATGTTTGTCATTATGTGCGATGTTCAAATATATATGTTCGATGTTTGTCATTATATGTGCGATGTTCCAATTTATATGTGCGATGTTCAAATATATATGCGATGTTTTGTCATTATATATGCGATGTTCAAATGTATGTGTGCGATGTTTGTTATTATATGTACGATGTTCAAATATATATGCGATGTTTGTCATATATGTGCAATGTTCAAATTTATATGTGCGATGTTCAAATTTATATGTGCGATGTTTGTCATATATGTTCGATGTTCAAATAATATGTGCGATGTTTTTCAATTTATATTCGAAAACGGAATTGTGGGATATAGTATGGTTTCCAGACCGAAATAGTATGAATATTCCTAATAGGTTACATCAGGGACCAGACTACTTAGGACGGTCTATCTGTTGCACTGACCTGGCTAAAGCTAGCCCACGATTCAGCCCGCGATTCGCAATAGGGCCCGCGATTCGCCCGATCAGAGCAGCCGCATATTGAAAACTAGAATCCATTCGACAAAAGGAGTTTTTCTTAATAGAAACGCTGGATTCAGGCAACGAATTTTCGAGAAATGTCAAGAAATTACATACCAATTTGTGCATGAAATTTCAGAATAGGTATGAGCAAAGCTGAACATATTATACTTAACATTGTTTATGGGTATTTTTTATGAAATAATTAGTCGTTACGCGAGGGCCCATTTCAAAGGGTTCTCTACATCAATTCCTTTCGGCTCAGCACAATAGCTTCTGTTTGAAAGAAAGTGTACCACACATGTTTTTAAAAATTCATATTTTTCTTTCATATTCATAATTGCCACCTTCCTGGGCACACTTAATTTCAGCAAGAGCTTATTGCAAGAATGGCTTCTGTTCCAATTAGCCGCTTAAAGACGGATCATTTTCATGAATATCTGGAAATGCGGTATTCGGAGTTTCGTGTGAAATGCCGTCTTTGAAAGAAAGTGTACCACACATATTTTGAAAACTTCATATTTTTCTTTCATATTCATAATCACCTTCCCGGGCACACTTAATTTCAGCAAGGGCCTATTCCAAGAATGGCTTCTGTTCCAATTAGCCGCTTAAAGACGGACCATTTTAAAGAATATTTGGAAATGCCGTCTTTGAGAGAAAGTACCCGGGAAGGTGGGAATTATGAATATGAAAGAAAAATAAGAATTTTTAAAAATATGTGTGGTACACTTTCATTCAAAGACGGCACATTTCACACGAAACTCCGAATACCGCATTTCCAGATATTCATGAAAATGATCCGTCTTAATAGCTTTAAAGGCAGTGTACATGATTGGTCATTGTTGCAATCTTCAGAAATGGGCGGATTTGGGGGTTAGTATGTTATAGGAAATATCATTCCACTGACCTGTTCAAAGTTTTGCGTTGTTAGATGGCGAAAAACGAGTGAAAAACGGCGCTCGTTTTCAACCGTCGGGCGGATAATAGCCTTTAGTCAAGGCGCGCGTGGCTATCTGGGCCCGGATATGCCAAGGCGCCATCATGTCCGGGGCGCGCCACTTGTCCATGTAGCCACTCGCGTCTTGACTAACGGCTACAGGGCAGTATAAAGACGATATAAATTTCCACTTTTCTTGACAACGACAGCACATCTGGTGCCATAATTTCACAGGATGATTGAGACTATTATTAACTTACTATTCATTAAAAATTTTTTTTGAGAATTACCAATCGTGTACACTTTTTTTAAGCGGCTAATTGGAACAGAAGCCATTCTTGGAATAGGCCCTTGCTGAAATTAAGTGTGCCCAGGAAGGTAGCAATTATGAATATGAAAGAAAAATATGAATTTTTAAAAACATGTGCGGTACACTTTCTTTCAAACAGAAGCTATTGTGCTGAGCCGAAAGGAATTGATGTAGAGAACCCTTTGAAATGGGCCTTCGCGAAACGACTAATTAATTCATTAAAAAAGACCCATAAAACAATGTTAAGTATAATATGTACAGCTTTGCTCATACCTATTCTGAAATTTCATGCACAAATTGGTATGTATTTTCTTGACATTTTCTAAAAAATTCGTTGCCTGAATCCAGCGATTTCATTAAGAAAAAACTCCTTTTGTCGAATGGATTCTAGTTTTCAATATGCGGCTGCTCTGATCGGGCGAATCGCGGGCCCTATTGCGAATCGCGGGCTGAATCGCTTCATCAGCCATCGCCAGGTCAGTGCAACAGATAGACCGTCCTAAGTAGTCTGGTCCCTGATGTAACTTATTAGGAATATTCATACTATTTCGGTCTGGAAACCATACTATATCCCACAATTCCGTTTTCGAATATAAATTGAAAAACATCGCACATATTATTTGAACATCGCACATATAAATTTGAACATTGCACATATATGACAAACATCGCATATATTTGAACATCGTACATATAATAACAAATATCGCACACATACATTTGAACATCGCATATATAATGACAAACATCGCACATATATGACAAAACATCGCATATATATTTGAACATGGCACATATAAATTGGAACATCGCACATATAAATTGGAACATCGCACATATAAATTGGAACATCGCACATATAAATTGGAACATCGCACATATAATGACAAACATCGAACATTTATATTTGAACATCGCACATAATGACAAACATCGCACATATATATTTGAACATCGCACAAAAATACGTAGATTATCGAATATTGCAACGTTTGACATGCCATAGAGACCGGACCAGCCTCGGTGAATTTGCACTGTCAGCGGTCAGCAGGCTGTATGATTTCTAACTGCAATTCCGTAAAAATGACTTCTAACGTTAAACGGAAAGTAGGAATTGTTGGATTTGGCCACCTAGGTAAATCGAAAGGAAAGAGGGCCATTACGGTACCCGTTCCTTATAGTTATAGTTATAAATAAGGGAACGGAAATATTTTACTTTATAAAAGCCCATGGCCCCATGGGCATGGGTCACAAATCAATGATCTCAGAAAATAACCAACTTTCCTTGAAGATTTGGGTCAACTCGTACCCGAGCCAACTCTCACAGCTTGTGTGTGTTTCAATCTGTCACTTGATAGGTTCTGATAGGTAGTTGGCTCCATTTTGGCCCTGACTGAGTGAGAGAGGGAGGGTTAATGATTGACCATGCACCGTGCACACTGCAGTGTATGACCATGAACATCAAACAGTTGCACAGAATCTATCCAACTTTGCAAAATTCTTGAATTAAGCAGTTGTGCCATGTGTTTACACAATCTTGAACAAGAACTGATGGTTATTTTCTGACATTGGTTCGTGATGGATGTGATGAGTAAGTCCTCTAGTTAGCTAATAATTATGACATTAAATATTAGCTGTTCTAATTTCAAAGTGTTGCCATGGTTGCATTCATCAGTAACTGGTACCCTGAAAGGGATTACCCAATCAATTCCTTATTTTTATTGCCATAAAAATTGATTTGTCTGTTTTTCATTTTTCTTATATATGTGACCCGCTCTGCAAAAAGGGCACTTATGTTGCAAAATTTGAAAATAGTGTTTTATATATAGCTGGAAAGGCCATTTTATAAGCTTTCATATGGTATATGTCTGAGGTCTCTAGCATTTTGCAATCACGAGATATTTGGAAATTTGCATGTTTGTTTTCAGGAATTTCTTGAAATGACTTGAGGAGAAACAAGCCAATTAAAAAAACAAAAAGCAAAGCAATAGATGGACGCACTCGACAAAAACACATTCCTTTTCCAACTTTACTCACTGAAATCAAAGATTTTGGTTATGAAATAGAATGAAATAGAATAATATAGGTATCAAAGATGCAACAAATTCCCTCCCTTCAAAATCACTTGTTTGAAGAATTTTTCACCCTCTTCACATTGAACGGCCCATAACTTGTAAAAGCATACAGCGACTTATGTGCCCTTTTTGCAGAGCGGGTCACATATGTTCCATGCAGAGGTATGTGAAAAGGGTATCTCTCAACTCATGACAGATATTTAGAATGAAATCAATTAATATTGGACTGGTTCACAGTGCCATAGGTTTTTGTATAAATTACATTGGTTTGCTTGTCATCTATACCCACAATGCATTGATATTCCAAAAATGTTTATTGAAAACTGGTTGGACACTGCATGTAGTCCGAATTACTTGGACCTTACTTATCGCTTTTTTAATATTAGTATGCCAGATCATGTCCCAATGTAAAAAAAGCTACAATGGGTCTAATTAGACTAGTTGTGCCCCATGTTTAATTAGACAGTTGTTATCAAGGAGGGTTGGTAATTTTCCAAGATGTTGCTGTTCTTGATTGTTTTTGATGGTTTATTATAGTAAACTCTTCCAGTCTAAATTGTTGGGGAACTCAGGAAGGAAGACTGATCTTATGTAGCAACTTTATGTAGGCAAAGTTTCAGTCGACATGTAGTAGCACAAACAGTTCATGAATTGACCTGTCTCAGTTTATGAGTTAACCCTGCCCCTTTGACTATCCTCAGAAATATTGTGCGCAACGTTTTGTTTGTTTTAGATTTTGCACATGATTGCAATTGGACAGTACATGTAGTACTGTTGGCAGGTAACATGTGGTGATCGTGTAACGTTGCAAACTTTGAGTTTTTCCCTCTATAATACCTTGCCTTTGAGTTTGCCCCAAATTGCACAGAAAGTGAAATTTTGTTGTTTGAAATAAATCTGGCCTGAAGTCTTAAGTTTATTGACCCACTTCAAAACTACAACAGGAAAATATTTCGACACAATGTCCACAAAAAAGTGCATGGTGAACCTTTTAAAATGTGCCAGAAAGTCAGAAAAAAAATTTCTGTCAAAGACTAAGTTTGCTATGTGAATCGTGATAATAATGATTAATCATTATCTACCAACTTTAAAACAATTGCAAATTAGGGACTTACTGAAAATTGAAAGTGCGCTACATTGGATGACCAAATGGCCTAATTTTGTGCCCAATTTCCAGACGCCACATTTTGTGACTTCTGAACTGAATCCCAAGATACAAAAAATTGTGATACTGTGATTCATTCATTCATGCAGGAATGAATTTTGTTGAGTAGCACTGTGTTTTGCACCGATAGCCTCGCTCTAAACATTATAGAAGTGTGCTCCAGACGAGATTAATGTAAATTCATATATGTGTGTACATGTATAGGGAGAAGTTTCAGCCTGTTTAATTTTGTCTTCTAAATGTGTTTTGTGGTACCTCAGCTCCCTGTACCTTTCACTGATTTCCTCCCTCTCCAGTGTTCAGGCTACCATCGCCCCTTCTGCCCTTTGTCTTTGCGGACCGGTGTTTGTCTCTTTGCAGGCTTGCAGTCTTCTTACATGCAGTCAGTTATCCACTATACAACCCAGTGGCTGTTGTATCTGTACTCATATAGAAGTACTTTGCTTTTTCTGTACTTGTATTCACAAACCAATTATGCATTTATAACAGTTATTTGTTTTACATTTTCAAAGTGAACAAAGAAACTGGCAGGAGCAGGATTCGAACCTGGAACCTCCGGGTTACCGTTATTTTTTTAATTTCATTTGTCAAACAGGCCAGTACCTTTACCAGGCAGTGAAGGACAGTGAGGGCCTGGATGTTGCCTTTGTTTGGAACAGAACAGCATCTGCCATGGAGGGAACAGTCGCTGAGCATTACATTCTGGAAGATCTGTCCAAGTTTGCTGACAGGTACAAGTGCGTAGGATGCCAACTGCTCGATGTTTAACCCTAACCCACCTCAATCCTCCAAAATCCTTGCAGTTTTGGAGGATTTTGGAGGATTGAGGATGAATGTTATTTCAAGAAAAAGAGGATTTTGGAGGATTGAGGATGAACGGTGTTTCAAGCAAGGAGGATTTTTTGAGGATTGAGGATTGAGGATGAATGGTATTTCAAGAAAAAGAGGATTTTGGAGGATTGAGGATGAATGCATTTTTTGGGGCAGGGCAATCAGATGATTTTGGAGGATTGAGGATGGTTCCCAGCAAAAAGGGTCTAGGGGGTTAGGGTAAATAACTCAATACGTTCACCTCCATAATTGCATCAACTGGACACTATAATGGACAATAATAATTATAATAACGGCTTTAATTTATAGATAGTAGCCATGTCATTTTGAAGATGATTTTTAATGGGCCAAAGTTTGTGCCGTCAAGACCACAGGCACCGGGGCAAACCCCTGCTCTTTTACGACAGTTGCTCTGGGTTTTTTTTATGTGCACTGATCCTGTACGTGGTCCGTTTTTGTAGATGAATAAGGGCTAGTCATGTCCCAGATGTTCGGGTCAAACATTTTCCCCCCACTTTTCTTCAATAATTTAGACAGTCGTGCATGTTTTCATATAATTGTAAAAATAGTTTTAAATTTATCATTATAGTTAAGATTTTCGTTAAAGCGTAAATTCAAACAGTCATCACCAAACTTGTAGCCCCCCCCCTTTCGTGTGAATGAAAGCTTTGTTTGAAAAAGCTCCATCTATTCATTATGCTCCCATGCAAGAACAATATACATGTAGTTGAAACATGAATGGATTGAGTGTGTGTAAGAATGCATGCATAAACGACAACTGGCCAGGTAGTCTTTTTCAAACCGTGGGAAATTTTTTTTTTTTAAATGTATGTATAGGTGCTACAAAGGAAAAAGGCAGAGATGCTGAACATTTTTAACAATTTTATTTTGTCTAAAGTTATGGAGTCTCTCAATTGGATTATCAGATCTGTGGGGATCATTTTGCAATGACAGATGTGCTCACTGTATATCTGCCTTAAAATCATTCCTATTTGGTTAGTGTTGAAAGTTTTACCAGATTTTAATTTCTTGTATCCTTTTTACTTTATTGTAAATATCAGCATTTATGCTGTTATATGCAGTATTTTAAGAATAAACCATATTCCTGGTCTTGTTTTGTACAGACAGCCTGATCTAATCGTAGAAGTGGCTCATCCTCTAATATCGAGTCAGTATGGAGAGGCATTCCTAGCCATTGCAGATTACATGGTAAGTCAATGACAGTTCTGTAGAAGGCATTACGCATTTTGGCTGCATGATCTGTTTTTCTCTAAGCACCCTGCTGGTTCCAACAAAATGCTACAACAATCAAGTATTACGCCTGCTGAATTCAACTAAATTGAACAGGTAAAACAATCTCGTGGTTATTTAATGCTCAGTTTAACAAATCTGACAAAAGGTGTTGGAACAGGCAACTATATCCGTGATGTGGAAAGGGTTAAGTATTTTGAACATTGAAATCCAATTTTTTGTGACTGTTTCCCAAATGTTGGTTAATCCCACTTGGAGTTCTAGGAACCTTATTTCTTGTTAACAATTTATTCTCTCCACCCAGGAAACAATCAAAGCAATTTTCTTATTCAAGAACATGTGCATCAAGATCGCCAGGGTCAATGGGAGATGTGGCATCAGGCATATCAGTCCTTTTTGCTAGTTCTGAGCATGTGTGCATAGTTCTGAGCATGTGTGCGTGGTTCTGAGCATGTGTGCGTAGTTCTGAGCATGTGTGCGTAGTTCTGAGCATGTGTGCGTAGTTCTGAGCATGTGTGCGTAGTTCTGAGCATGTGTGCGTAGTTCTGAGCATGTGTGCGTAGACTGAGCATGTGTGCGTAGTTCTGAGCATGTGTGCGTAGACTGAGCATGTTATGCGTAATTCGATCTGAGCATATATGCGTAGTTCTGAGCATGTGTGTGTAGTTCTGAGCATGCGCGCATAGGTCTGAGCATGCACGCATAGGTCTAAGCATGCGGGCGTAGGTCTAAGCATGCACACGACTGGTGAGAACAATGGAAAAGGACCTGTATGTTAGCTGCTGCCACCACATGACTCAAAAATCTCTCATTTGAACCCAAATTATGTCTGCCACAGAACATTAACCCTAAACCTTTCCAAAACCTCAAAAATCCTCTTTGCCAAATGGAGGAATTTGGAGGACTTTAATTAGGGTCTTTGGAAGTTGAAGCATCAGAGGATTTTGCAGGATTGAGGGCATTAGAGGATTTTTGCCTCTGGAAGAAAATGGAGGATCCAGGTCATCAGGTCGAATCTGGAGCTGGTTGATTTAAGAGGAATGAGGTTACTGGGGTGTAATTCATCCAAAACCCGCTGGAGGATTTTGCAGGATTCAGGCAGTGGTCCCCAGAAACAAACATTGGAGGATTTTGGAATCGGAGGATATTGTAAGATTCATCAGGTTTCATGTAGGAAAAATTATGTGGGTGTTATATGGTTAACGTGCCAATTAACCCTTTGAAACCAGATGACAGCAATAGCCGGGGAAAAAAATTGCCACCAGGCCAGATGATGTCCATACACACCATTTTCTGCAGTTTCAAACCATTGTTGGATTATTGTGTATGTTATGCTTGGCTGCACAAGCACATTGTGTCCATTTTGCTTGTTGGCTGCAGAAGCTGGCCCGACACCCCGGCGCCTCACTATAAATAACCATACTCAATGGGTTAAGAACATGTGCATCAAAATTGCCTGGCTCAAATATATGAACATTAACAGAAATTTAACATGCCTATTACACTACTACTGAGTTATGAAGTTCACAATTTTGTTGTAATTATATAACAGGAATGGCATTACAATGAACATAATGACTAATTATTTTGTTTTTGAACTCCAGAAATATACATAGTTTTTTTATAAGATTGTGTTTATCATAGAAGATTTTGCTACAAGTGTATTCTTAATATTCATGGTTCCACATATATAGTCAAAGCCCAGACTATTGCATGAATTAATTTGATGCAGTCTACGATCACTTGCTACAATGTATATTACAGATACATGAATACAGAACAGTATACATGTAGGCTGCAGGCTACTAAACACATTGCCATAGACATGATGCATCAATGATTTACAATCTTTTACTTTCTGGTAAATTTTGGTGAAATCCTCCAAACATGACCAACTCTAAAAGAACACCTTTTGAAATCCATACTACAAAAATTGTTCCTTCACTCCATTGCAGTTATCCAAATTTTACAGAAACAGAAGCTCACACTGCTGTTTAGAGCTGGGATCTTTCATTTTAACAATCAATGTGGCTCTCACTCTACCAGTCTACATACATGTATGCAAAGGTGCAAGCAAAAATTGGGGGCTTATTTGCTGGTATGCAACCACAAGCAAGTCAACAGACTTCACTACAATCAAACTCGGGCCATTATTAATTATACTGGAGAGACAGGACAGAATGACACATTTCCCGTTGATCTTACGTAGGTTGGATCCCCAACAGCATTGTCCAATCAAGAGGTGGAAGACAAGCTCCGATGTGCTGCAAAGCATCATGGGTTGTACATTCCAAGTGGTGCACTCTGGGGAGGTACTGATATTCAGAAAATGGCCGACAGGGGCACATTGCAGGTAATACAAGCCACATTTGAAAGTCAATTTAAATGTCTAGGAACTCCCCCCCCCCCCCCCATTATATGATTTTAAGTATAGCCCTTTCTCCAAACTGCCAACACCAAATAGAGAAGATGGTGCTTCAGTGAGTCCCAAAATATGTTTGGGTCTCATTCGTTTGATCACAGGGTTTACACTGCTCATTTACCCTGCACAGTGGCCCACAACTACATCACAAAGCTAATACGCATCGCTGATTGGCCCGCAATAAAAATCTATATGATAACGTCGTGTCAAATCCAGCTGACTCCCTAGCTACTGAGCGCCATTAAAAGTCAACTAAAAATTGTGAAAAAATACTTTTTCGCAATGTCAGTGTATTACAGTTTTACATATTGGCAGGCTTGATCTGAAGAGTTCAGGAGACGGCAAAAATACGGGGCCGCCTAGACAACTGAAAAAAATTGCGTCGGTTGTGTCGGTTTTTTTCAGTGGCGAGTTGAAAGGCGGTTTCACGGTGAAAAGGGAAGCAAATATTGCTTCAGTCAGAAAATGAAATGTTTCCGTCAGGATTAGAATAGAGATGTTTTCTCTTTTGCCCTGTCCCGACCTAATGTATAAAGCACTGTATACTCATCAGTGCTTTCCGAGAGCCTGTGCGAAAAAAATTCACCGTGTAATCAGTCAGAAGATGGAATTTTTGCATCGGGGATGATGTAAATTAGAAGAGATGTTTTCTCTTTTGCCCTGTCCCGACGTAATGTATGAAGCATCGTGTACTCAGTATTTTCTGAGAGCCTGTGTGAAAAAATTCACAGGCTTACACGGTGGGATTTGAACCCACGACTTCCTGCTTACTAGTGCAGAAGTCTTAACCACTCGACCACCGATCTTGCCGGGGTCGGCTGGCCATTTCAAATCTAATGCAGCAGCGGGTACCGCATAATCATTCATTAGATGGAATTTGACATCATCTCTGATGGAGTCCCTAGCTTTGCGATTTTTAGCACGCTTCGCACGAAGGTCACGAAGCTTACTCCCGATTCATTTTTCTGTGTACAAATGCAGAGCATGAATGGTGTGTGATGTCGGATTTCAAATTTAGAGGAAATTTGTCTTTTTGAAAAGAGCCAGAGTTAAAAATTAATGAGAGGATAAAAGTGAATGACCAGATCTTTACCAGGAGTCGTGACCTCCAAGATTATTACTGAATGATAAAGATTGGGTAGTCGCATTCCTAAATGCCATCCCTTGAAAAAAATCAACAATTTTTATTAAAAAGGATAATGAAGTTGCTTCCCCATGTTTTTCGTCAATTTGTATGCTCAGAAATGCCACTTTTCCGGTTTTATCCGGATTTCCGTTGTTTTTTTACAAAACCCCCAAAATTCCGTTGTTTTTTTTTATTCGGCTGTCCATTAAAAAAAGTCGGGGAATGCACTTAAGGTTCACGCAAACAAAGAGGTCCACAAGAAGAACAGAGCGGCAAGGAACATGCTCATCAGTAGTTGCCAATTGTTTTCCAAGCTGTTGCTATGAGGACTTTGGCAGTTGCAGAGCCGGCATTAGCTACTATTACCTGACTACTAGGTAACGTTAGGCATACGTATAATTATTATCAAATTTATTCTGTGGCATACAATGCAGCGATACATTGGACCTTGCACTTGGCTTTATGAATGCCCCATTCCTGCACATGCATCGACAAGATTGACACTAAAGTGTAATAATTAGCAATCATACCTATTTTTAATGCAGCTGTGATTAATTAATCAACAGTTTACTTGATATAATTGGAAATATATTTACTTCATGTTTAGGCTAAGGCTACATGTACAAGCTGAGATTGTTTGTCTATTGTTTCCTTGCATTTTCTTTTGTCGTAAAACAGGGTGACATTCATTATATGGAATGGTTGACAGTATATAGAGCCATCTGAAAGGCCTAAAAAAGCTAAAATTCAAGAGCTAGAACCCCGGTCGTTACGCGCTCCGCTCTGTACACTCGGTCGCGTGCTTCGCTGCTATTTGTCAGAATGTAATTAATAAAGTTCAGGTTTTTTCAAGCAGACCCTGTGGCATCTCTGTATGCTACAAAATGTGTGATGCATACACGTACATGTACTATCATGTAAAGGAACTCTTTGGCTTTCCCAAGCTGTGGATGCGAAAGAGATGCAAAATTTCATATGCATGCATTAGTGTTGAATGTTTATGAATTACAATACTTTTTGTGCAAGCAACTTAAACACTGTCCATTGTATATTTGGGCTGAAAAAAATCGGTTCCAATGCATTACATACTGTCCCCATCCCACTAGAGCTTTCCGAGTTAGAAGGCCCTAACTCGGAAAGGAGCACTGCCTTTTTGAGATTTTATGTTGTTTACATTGTATATCTTGTGTCAATAAACTTAAGATACTATCAGTTAATCCTTTGTTGACTTAAGTTCTTAGCTATATGAGTTATATTTAACACAGAAACATCTGCAAGAATTCTTAGTTTTATTGTAAAAAAATGCCTCATTTCAGATTTTCTATCCTGTGTTATGTAACTACTTAAAAAACTTTGAATCATGAAAAACAGCCGCTGGAAAGCTGAGAACGATAATAAACTTGAATGAATCGGAGAGGTGATTTGTACGCTGTGAGTAGTACCAGCAAATCCCAGCCTGGAAGTGTTTACTTAAGGATTACAAGCAATTGTTTGGCTAATGGATTACAAAGATAAGAAGCTGGCAAAGGTGTTGGTGTGTCAACACCAAAAGGCAGTGGAGTTGCCTGTTTTGGCTCTAGTGGGATGTTTCCCTCATGTGTTTAAATAACTCACAGCTATAGTGTTACACAAAGGTTGAAACACACCTAGCTACATCATACATGTACATGGCAGAAACCAATATGAATAGTGAAACTTCTGATGTATTTATCAATAAAAATAATAACAATGAGGATTTTTAATGTTCAATTTTTTACTAGACTTTAGGCTTTTGAAGTATTCCCTAACCCCCAGGGTGTGTGGAAATTCATATTGATATTGATGGATTCAGCAGGGTTAGGGTTAAACCATCTTAGTTGCATTGAAGTATTGTACATGTACATTGACCAGTTGATGCTACAGACCTTTCACGAGTCGTCATGGACTGCATAGTGTAGTGATGCTAATTCAAGTAAACCAGTCAAGCATGGCGTATGTGTGCACGTGGTTGAACCTGCTCCATATCATACATACATGTACGATGGTCTCTCCAAGGCGGTCCAGATCTAAACAAAACCATGGGTCAAAAGGTCTATTGTGTGCAAAAGTGTAATTCAAACTGCCCTTATATACATCTGTACTCCTCTGTGGAGGGAAAAGGTTAGTGACAAAGTGCCTTGCTCAAGGACACAAACACATGTTTGGATCCGAAGTTTGACAGGCAAGAATACTAGGCCAAAAACCCTCCTGTTCTCAAGGCCAAAATGGAGCCAGCTACCCTATATGTGACCCGCTCCAGAAAAAGGTTATATAAGTCGCGCTATGCATTTACGTGCAATGGCCCTTTCAACATTGACAGGGTGAAATTTTTCGTCAAAATTCATTTTTTGTTTTTTGTTTTTAATGACATCTTAAATATCTAAAGTTTCAGGTTTGGTGCACAACAATGTTGATTTCAGTGAATGAAAAACAACAACACCTTTTTAGAGTGCATTGTTCTATTGCATTGTATTAGAACTAGCTATTTCAAAGCCTGTTTTCTCTGTTGTGCAATTTGAACTCCACAGAACTCATTAATTTGCAAAAACGCAATATCTCCAGAACGGAAAGGGCTTTGGAGCTCTATTATATCAACACACACACAAACTGTGAGAGTTGGTGTTTAGAGTTTTTAAGAGGCTGTGATAGTTATAAGTATAGGAGGGTTAAACCTCGCACTTTATAATCGGATGAGATAATAACAAGACACCATTTCTTTTATGACATAAGGGCCTGATGTACACCTGATGCACCATTACCATGATATCTTCACCTTTTCCAGGCATTGATGGTTACAATGACGAAACACCCTAACAGCTTCAAGTTAAACAGTCCACTGAAAGAGAAGAATAATGCTGTAACAGATGGTGTGACAGTGTTATATCATGGTAATGTCGAATGGTCAGGATTGTATTGATTTATTTCTGCATAAATAATAAAAACATTGCTTCTTGGCTGTCTGTAGGATACAATAGTTTGACAAATGCCTTATTAGCAGGTTGTAGATAATAAGAGTGTACAGACCAAGAAACCTAGGGTGAGCAGGCCACACTAACCCCCTTAAGAACCTTTAAAACGCTACCCAAAGTCCACCATGAAGTTTTGGATTATTTTACACGATCTAGGACAGTATTGTCCAACCACTTTTTTGCATTAGCCTTTTGAGATATTGAGGACACAATAGAAGGGCACTATTTGGTTTGAGACTTGTCCCTTGATTCTTTTTGTGCCAAGAACTTGCCATTGGGTGAGGGATCTGGAGCATCTCAAAAGTTGGAAGGTTCCTGGCCATGGTCCCTTTAGGATGCTCCTTTCGAGAACATTGTGTTTTCCTGTTGAGGAAGGTCATTCCTTGCAGGCACAGCCTGCTTTGTAGGTTTAACTGCCAACAAATAGGTTTTTGATATTTGAGTGTAATTTGCATTATTAATTTCTGTTGAGAAATCTGACAAGATTGGTCTTAGTGTTGCCTGCTGGAGTTTGGTAAGTCGTGACAATTCTTTTCTCCAGCAGTCAGGGATGTAGTCGAGTCCATCACGAGTCCCTGCAAGTCCATCACAAGCCCTCCAGCCCTTACTCCAATCACAAGCTATTCGAATGAGCTTTGACAAAGGCATTGTCATTGTTTACCCAGTCTACAGCGCTCATCTTACCCATAGAGCCACTACTAATGCATATTTCCCTAGAGGGTGCAATACACTCACTAAGATTTCACACAATAGCCTTCCCACCATGCCCTGCGGTACACCCGCCATGTTAGCTTCCTCTTTTCTCTTAGCGCGGATCAGCGTAGGACGTGAAATTTTTTTCAGTGCGTTATACACTCAGTTTACGTCTACGTCTGCGGTACATTTGCTAAGTATTCTTGAATAAAGATTGTAGAGTTTTGTTTCTTGTGTTTAGTATATTATTTAGATAGATATGGCTTCACGGGAGAAAAATGTGAAGCATAAGTCGGCTAGGTGCGGAGCGGTGCCCGTGGACGTGGGTTCCACGGGACTGCCCGCACCTCCGGGGGGCAAGCCCAGGGAGACACCCTCCTCCCATGGCCTTGCCTCCGACCGTGAATCTGTTGGGGCCACCCTCCCCCTTACGCAGACTTCACTCCGCTGCCCGGAAACGGGCGGTGGCCTCCCCATAGGCCGGGGATCGGGCTATAATCAGCCCGTTCCCCCGGCCGCGGATAACAGGGAAAACCAGCCGACTAAGAAGCTGACCGGTAAGAGTCGCCAAAAATCGCGCACCACGGTCCAAAGCTTCAAAGGCAAGCGGGACACCCTCCCCGCCGATTTGCCTTCCTTTGCCTCCGGCCACCCCCCGATCCCGGGCAGTGTGGCCGAGGCTCCGGCCACGCTCGACGTGACCAATCTGCCCGCCGCTACCCATGGGTCACTGGCGTATGACCACGGGACCCACGGTAGCGGTGCCACCCTGGCGGGCAGCACCATCACCGATCCGCCCGGGCTGTTAGCCCCTGGCCGTTCGGTGGGGGACCCATGGGTCCCCGTTGCGAGTTTTTCCTCTGCCTCGGACTTACTCCGATGCTCCGGAATTCCAGCGATCCCGCCCTCCACTGAGGTTTTGCGGGGTCGCCCAGCCAAGAAAGGGAAATCGCGTAAGAAGCGTTACCGTTCCTCGGACTCACCATCGTCCTCGGACCGCTCCCGGAAACACCGCAAACATGCGGAGTCCGTTTCCAATGCGGATCTCTTACAGGCTTTCCAGGCGTTCACCGCGTCCCTGTCGACCTTGTCAACTACGGGGTTCGCGCCAGTGGGCCAACTCGCCCCACATGCTGGCCAACTCGCCCCCATTGCGGGCCAACTCGCCCCGAGCGCGGGCCTGCTTGCCCCCCAGATGGGTCCGCCGGCCCCGCGCTTCGGTCAACTCGCCCCCAGTGTCGCCCCCAGTGTCGCTCCGCCGACTCGGGACGTCCAGGGCTGGGTTGGTCGTGACCAACAACATCTCCCCCAGGCTTTGGGTCGTGCCCCGGCCTCACCTCCGGCCATTTCCATCCACCCTTCGGCTGTTTTCTCGGGGTTGGATGGGGATTCAGTGCCGGCGGTGCCCCTCCACCGTGAGCGGACACCAGCTACGGAGGCCACGGGTTCGGACCAGGGGTTGTCTGATGCAGAGGGTGACATGCTTGACACGCATCATCTCTCCCCCATCGAGACACAGTTGCGTCTGGTTCAACGCGACATGATCCGGGTTTTGGGTCTTCCGGACACTTCCGCTGAGGAACCCAAACCCTCGGCCCAGCAATCGTTCAAACAGCGTACCGCGGATATCCCTGCGGGACGCTTGACGCCCTTCCCGATCCTACCCCTGGACCAGTTTTGCATCAAACATATCCAGGCCGTCGCGGATCGCAAAACGTGGCAGTCCTTCGACCGACGTTCCAACGGATATTTCCGTTTCCCGTCGCAGGACTTTGACGACTATTTTACGGTACCAACAGTCCCTGACTCCGCCAGAGACAAGCTGGCCGCTGATGGTAGTGGGTCGGGTTCGACACGTGCCCTATTTACCGATCGTACTAGAAGTCAGATCGAGGACACTTTGAGGAAGACAGACTGGGCCTCCAGATTTGGAATGCGCTCGACCTCGTTCCTCCTCCTGCTGTCGGAGTACCTGGTCAGAGGCTGTGAGGACGGGACTACCGTTCCTGCGGACATGCTCTCCGCAGCCTTCCGCTGCCTTGACGAAACCCTCCGCCTGACTTTGGAGCAGTTCACTCGTATTTCGGTGATGGCAACATCCGTCCGTCGGGCCAATATCCTCGATTCCCTGTACCTCCCCTCGGAAGGGGCCAGGAAGCGGATGGAGGCTTTACCGTTATTTGGCCCGGATCTATTCGCCAATAAGTTCCAGGCCTCCATGGAGGCCGAGGCGAAGCGAATAGAGGCTACCGATAAGATCAATCTTCGCAAGCCTGCCAAGAAATCGACAGAACGGCCTAATCCAAAGGCCCAGTCGACCCCCCGGGCCCCAGCAGGACGCTCCAGGCTTCCACAGGGCAGAACCCACGGGCACCCCCCCCCCGTCGGACACAGTAATTCGTCCAACGGAAACTCCATCCGACCCCGCCAAACGCCTGGCGCTAGAGTCGGAAATCGAGTCTCTCCTCCGGAACAAAGCGATACGCGTGGTTCCGCGGTCGGGGAGGTCACCTGGTTTCCTATCGTCCTTTTTCCTCACACCGAAAACGGACACGGGAACATGGCGACCTATTCTCAACCTGAAGCCCTTAAACAGCTTCATCCGCCCCAACCGGTTCCGTATGGACACGCTCCGACTTTCACGAGGATTGTGAAGTCGGTGGGAGCAGCCCTCCACGCGAGCGGCATTTCAATCTTCATGTATTTGGATGACTGGCTGATCGTGGGCCGTTCCCGGCACGAAACCAGCCGAGCGCTTGTCTCAA
Source organism: Hippasteria phrygiana (assembly GCA_037893225.1). Taxonomy (NCBI): domain Eukaryota; kingdom Metazoa; phylum Echinodermata; class Asteroidea; order Valvatida; family Goniasteridae; genus Hippasteria; species Hippasteria phrygiana. Next base: position 644,132 of record JAZGUH010000331.1, read on the forward strand.
CCGTGCAGTTGGCCACGCGTCTTGGGTTTCTGATAAACAGCAGAAAATCACACCCAATTCCTACCCAACTCCCAACGTTCTTAGGGGCTGTAATGAACCTCAGAACGTACATGGTTTTCCCGACGGACAGGCGCGTTCAAAATCTGCAGCAGTGCGTCGATCTATTCCTCGCAGTAACATTGGCCCCAGCAGCAGCATGGCTGAAACTGCTCGGCCTCATGGCAAGCATGGTGGACCTCGTGCCTCACTGCCGACTCCACATGCGCCCGCTCCAGCTCCAGCTCCTCGCTCACTTCTGACCGAAATACCACCTCATCCATCATATGGTTCCGGTTCCGGTATTTCTCCGCCCACACCTGTGGTGGTGGTCCGATCCGTCAAACCTCATGCGCGGAGTGACCTTTCCGCAGCCACAACCGACGGTAACCATAACAACGGACGCCTCGGGCTTGGGTTGGGGAGCTCTGCTTTACCCACGCCAAGCCGCGGGAGAGTGGACTCCGGACCAGCGATCCCTACATATCAATGTTCTGGAGATGCTGGCGGTATTCAATGCCCTCAGACATTTTCAACCTTACGTCCGGGATCGGTCTGTCCTAATCAAATGCGACAATGTCACAGTTGTGGCATACCTCAACCACGAGGGAGGCACACGGTCACCCCAGCTCTGCCTCCTGACGTGGGAAGTACTCCATTGGTGCATCTGGTCCAACATCACGTTGTCGGCCCTCCACATCCCAGGAGCAGACAACTCGATAGCCGATGCCCTCTCCCGGGGAGTAATCCGACCAACAGAGTGGACACTACATCCCCAGGTGGTCGAGCAGATCTTCACGCTCATCGACCGCCCTCATGTCGACCTGTTTGCGTCAGCGGTCAACAACCAGCTGCCGGTGTATTGCACCCGATACCCAGATCCGAGGGCGTGGCATATAGACGCCCTCTCGATGTCCTGGAAAGGGATGTTCGCGTACGCTTTTCCGCCGATATCCCTGATCCCTCGGGTACTGACGAACATAGAACAGGAACGATGCAGGATCCTCCTTGTCGCCCCGTTCTGGCCGCGTCAACCCTGGTTCCCCCGGTTGATCCGGCTCTTGGTGCACCGACCATTCATTCTTCCACCTCGATTGGACATTCTGTCTCAGCCTCGCTCGAGGTTCATTCACCCAGCACCCGCGGATCTTCACCTGACGTGCTGGACATTGTCCAACGCTCCTTCCGAGCAGCGGGCCTTTCACAGGACGCTGCCGTATTCGCAGCACGCAGTCGTAGACCTTCCACGAGGAGAGTCTACAATAGCCGCCTACGCCATTACTACAAATGGTGTGGACGGAAATCGGTTGATCCAGTCAATTCACCTATAACCAACATTGGTGACTTCTTTGTTTACCTGTTCAACTCTGGCCTCACAGTGGCCACGATCCGGAACTACCGTTCGGCCATTGCGGCCGTCCATCAAGGTTTCGCGGACGGGTCATCAATTACCAGTAACCAGGCCCTGGGTCACATCCTTCGAGGAATGTTTCTAGAGCGGCCACCAACTCGTAAGCTCCTTCCTTCTTGGGACCTCTCCAATGTTCTGGGGGCGCTATCACGCGCCCCCTACGAACCAATGGGCCAGGCGACCTTGTTCGACTTATCCATCAAGCTCGCTTTCTTGCTAGCAGTGGCTACGTCACGGCGTCGTAGCGAACTGCATGCCCTATCTGTTGATCGGGGCCACATTCGATGGGAACCGCATGGGGTACGTCTAGTCCCGAATGCGTCCTTTCTCACAAAGAACCAGTCCGAGTCCTTTGCTCCACCAGACATCTTCGTACCGGACATGCGCTCGCAGTCGTCCGTACTGGAAGATAGGAAATGGTGTCCTGTTCGAACACTGAAGTGGTACCTCAACAGGACCCAACTGATCCGGGGCAAGGCGACGAGCCTGTTCGTCACCTCCACCCCTCCATATCTTCCAGCCTCACAGAGCACCATCACGCGCTGGATTGTGACTGCTATTCGGACGGCTTCAAAGACCTGGCCGGAGGCATCATCCGCCGGCTCTGACGTGCATGCTCACGACGTCAGAGCAGTGGCGACGTCATGGGCCTTCTTCAGAGGAGTTCCCTTGGCCGATATCACCCAGGCAGCATGCTGGAAGACGTCGAACACTTTCACAGCCTGCTACCTGCGAGACGTCCTCCAGACTGAGGGACGTGCTGGGAGAGCGGCGTTGCGGGTAGCGAGCGATGCTGCCTCGCAGGCCTCACAATCTACCTCTCAGCAACTCCAGTAGATGGGTTCACTCCCAACAGTGCTACCCCTCTGTATGGAGTGTCCTAGACTCACACAGTGGTATCTCACTCCCACCTCCAAGGGCGGTGCTACTCTGCATTAGTAGTGGCTCTACGGGTAAGATGAGCGCTGTAGACTCCCCCCCACAGTCGTGTGGGACGAGTCTACTAGCGAATACTTACCCGTAGAGCATCCCTCCCTCCTCCCCACAGAGGGCTTGATGCGAATCTACCTGCTATCGCTCGAGAAAAGAGGAAGCTAACATGGCGGGTGTACCGCAGGGCCTGGTGGGAAGGCTAGTGTGTGAAATCTTAGCGAGTGTAATGCGCCCTCTAGGGAAATATGCATTAGTAGTGGCTCTACGGGTAAGTATTCGCTAGTAGACTCGTCCCACACGACTGTGGGGGGGGGGGGGGGGGGAGTTACTTGTAACTGGCTTTATGAAAGGACTTCTGACTGGACGTGTGAAAGGACTTGTGAAAGGACTTGCAGGGACTCGACTGCAACTCTGCCAGCAGTGCAGTTAACTTTTATTCAATTAAAGAAACAGGAAAAAGGGTTGGCATAGCAAAATCAAAAGCAGAAACGAAAAGTAAGCAATGCAAACTTTGGAAGGTAAATCTTAAACTATCAAAGGACTTAAATAACGATAAAAATCATATGTTGCCTACACGATAAACTACATGTATGAGAATCTTTACTGTCCACTTGTGTGTTACAACTAACAAAAACACTGAAAGAGTAATATCTTAAATTTAAGTCATGATACACTAAATATAGGCCGACACTAGCAAAAGTGGATAAGTAAAAAAGACTACAACCTGCTCAATAAGGAAAACAGCCGACAAATTAACACCCGTCCATCCAGGTCCAAACTGCCAATGTAATCTCTGCTTGTTACATGTAGGCTGTTTTAAGTACATGTAGTCATGCATGCTTGCCCAATTATAGTAGATTTTTTCCCATTTCCTTCCCATAGAAAAATCTCTTCTAATTTATATCATATCTGACACAAAAATTTCATTTTCATAGTTATGGTAGACTGAACAAAGTTTGCATACAATAAGTCCAACTCTAGTTTTCTGCATCATCAGCAGCTTTGCTTGCCCAATGGAGGCAATTTCCGTTTCTTACGAGACAAAAGTATAAAAATGTCAGTTTATGCTCCTATTAAGAAATCCAGCACAACTTGTTGAAACGAGCACCATTTTAGTAAAATCAAGACACGGCTTGCGTTGGATGTTAACTGTTGTTCATGTACAAAACTGTATCTTTAAGAAGAGGGAAAAATTTAAAATGTGTTGTGTAATCATGTTTGTTAATCCTTGTTGTCCATGTGTCTAATACCTTACGAAAAGCTAACTTGGTTGGGTCTTTGCCTTGCCAGGTCCAGTTCGTGACTTGTGTCCTCTGGCTCCTCACAATGTTAACACCATGGCAGCCGCAGCCATAGCTGCTCACAACCTAGGCTTTGATAAGGTGCAGGGAAGACTTGTGGCTGACTCCAAGTAAGTGAACATTCCTTCATGCAAGGAGCTATAAGCTCCATGCTTCAGGCAAATCTTAATACGGTCTTTGACTTCTTAAGTGGAGGGTCACAACTAAAGTGAGAGTCAAGTCTGAACAAAGTTCAAGCAGCAATAGGCTCCATGCACACTTCACAATCTTGCCAGATGTGCTATTCTTACAAGTAACCAGTCGGAAGTCACATTCCTCCTTTTTGAGCTACAGGCAAAAATCCATTGAAGGTCGAAATTTTCGTTTTTAAATTTTATTTTAGTACAATAAAATGTTTTTTTACAAGAGATTTTAGTAAGGTAACTCACAGATAATCACCGGAATTTGTGTTTAGTTTTCTTCATAATATAAGATTAGTTATTTTTCGATTCGTGGCATCACCATTTTGAATGCAATCATAATAAACTTGGTATCAATTTAAAACTTGTGATCTAAACTCTTTATTGATTGGCCGATCTGACCGATATTTCCACAAATAAACCAATGAGACACTTTTAGGAGATACCAAGGCTACCTAATCGTGAGCCGTTCAGCAGTGCAGAAATGAAGGACAAACTTTATCGCTTGATTTCTACAATAGTGCTGGATCATCTAATAAAACTAAAATCATCGTAACATTTTTAATACTGCTCCGATTTTAATAATTCTTTCATCATTTTAAAGCTGATGATGTGTTCTTTCCAATGGTATATAAATCTAGTAATCAATTTTTGTGAGACTGTTCTCTATTGAGAGCGCCACATATACACTCGGAGATAAAACTTTTCCAATTTTAATCAGAAAACCGAAATTTCCTATTTTTGTACAATTTGTCCCCCAAAATTTGATTTAACGATTTTTCCACAATATGCGATTTTATTTGAATTATAATTAAGAAGAAAACTTGATGAAAAAGTCAATAAAAATGGTACGTAAAAATGTTCGCGAGCGTTTTAATCTCTTTCACCAGTCGTAAATTAAGTGTTTCTACGGTAGAAACACCGAGTTCTACACTGATTGGAGCCTTTTCCGGCTGGATAAAATGTTAAACATTGACCTGTGACATGCAAACATTACCGCGCATGCGTCAGTGTGTGGTGTGTGCATACCGCGTGCACGCACACCTGGCAGATGTAACGGTACCAGTGCCACCGTACAACCTACACCGCACCGCCCGCTAGCACAGCGGACGGCGCGGTGTAGGTTGTACGGTGGTACCGTTGCATATTACCGGCCGGGTGCGCGCGGGCAGGGACATGAACGATCCGATGGATAAAATCAAACATGTGCGATTTTCGGAGGTTTCAGATTTAGTTGTATAAAATGCAATGCTTTAAAAATCACAATGATTACCTTGAGGATGGCGAAGAGAGCATAAGTGATACATTTCACTGACAGTTGTTGGAACTTGAGAAAAAGACGAGAATTTTCTCTCGTACGTAAGTGGAGTTTGGTTGAATCATGGAGGTAATCATGGACATAATTGAATGGTGTCACAAATGGTGCCCTTTTCTGTCTGACTTTTTCTTCGACTTTCTCAAGTAAGAAGTGAACTTTTTTATGAGTCCGTGACTAACCGTAATTCAGGCTTTTCAATTTTGTTAAAACACTGAACATTTTTCTCATCGTAAAATTTACAGGAGGCAGTGTCCGGAAATTGGGCATGGCATGAAGTGTACATGTATTGTACATGAAGTGTATTGTACATGAAGTGTACTGCAGCATGGCCCAGATTTCGGACACGTATTTTTGTCCGACCAATTTTTCCTATTTTTTTCCATATGCCAGTTTCATCTCTGATATTTATACAAATTACCGTAAGACCATACATACAGCACTTTCCTATACCTTCAAGCCGCAATACACGTGTACAACGATTCGATTTACACATAGCGCAGGGCACTGTATAAACAGTGTCCTTTGAAATATACGTATGCAGCGGACACTAGACTTACATAAATTCCAGTCTGTGAGGAACGGTCAAAAATTGTGTGTACTTTGACCACCACTGGTGCGTATACACAATGTGCCTGCAGAATAAAATGCAATCAATCGACGACTTGGTCAAGTTTAGTTCCACACAGATTGCTGATTTCGTTGATTCCCATGCAACTCGTATTCACTTTATCAAGTCAAAGTAGGGAACCAGTTATGTTCGTGCATCAAATGGTTTCGCGAGCGTGTGCATGTGCAGCGTGTATACAACATGGCTGAATAACAACAGCGGGGATCGTTTGTATAATGATTATGCATAGCGTATTGAACATCTACTGTGTGATTGCGTATATACTAGTACTGTGCAGTGTTGTACGATAATCTACATTCGCTTTGGAAAAGTTCTCGTTGGAAATATAAATCGAGCACTTCGTAAAAATCAAGCAGAAGGCGGCATCCGGAAATTGGGCAAAGTTTATTGTACATATACGCATATATGTACATGGAATTGAAGCGTGGCTCAGATTTCGGACACGCAATTTTTTTCCGGCCCTGCAGCCAAGACCAACTGGTATCCAGGTTGAAAAAATGCACAGGTACCTGAGTACCTGTTAAAGAATCTAATCCCAAAAATAAAATTTTGGAAATTGCTGTTTACATTGTTTGTAAAGGTCCGCACGTTAATACCACATCGATGTATCAATGCAGCAAGATGCAAACTTGTGCGTACATGGAGCTCTAGCTTTACGGTGTCAATTGCATTTTCGCAAACGTCATAAACTTCCATCTGTTTTGTTTTTCCGTTTTTGTCCTGTTTTCATTTTGAAAATTCCCCACAAATTACATTATTTCTTTTTCATTGTCTGAGAAATTACTAAGTAATGTGTTAATTCGGTTACGGGTACATAATTCCATAATCTGGAACAAGTTCCTGACATTAGCGGTCGGGTACCTGGTTCAGATGCACAGCTCTACCACCTTCTGTAATCTACCCAAAATTTGCAACTTATCTGTTTTCAACACTTAGTAGCCAGTAGCCACCAGTAGCTCCTTGATTCATACAGTGCTTATTGATTCTCCTCTATATTCATTCATCCCAGCCTGACAGACTGGCACATTGTTGAGGTGGATGTAACAGGACCAGGCAGCGTGGAAGAAGGCAATGCATTTACTGTCTCCACGGTCCGCAAGAACCCTGCCAAAGTTGGGAATGTCACGGGTAGTGCAACATATGCCTCCTTTTTGAGTAGTGTGCTAAGTAAGTACATGTAGTTTGACAAACACTTTTTTTGTTAAGCATCACAAAAATTAGGCAAATATTGTGATAAAACATGATGAGCATTTCTTTCATAATATTATATGCCTGCTGTAACTAAGGTGCATAGTGGGATGGGCGTGTGTGGACAACTCTTCCCCAACCAAAATAATGCATTTCTGTACTCTCTAATAAAGATAAGTGATAAGCAGAAGCACCAGCCCAGATGTGGGAACAGTACTCCATAAGAGGATGTGTTGTTGTCTGTTTTATATACAAGTAAGGGATAGCATGAGGAGGTAGATACTTCCGAACTTGATAACGAAAACCAACTCGCTTGGATGTATTCTTTGCCATATCTGAGATATACTTCTCCCAGCTAAGGTTAGGGGGATGACAAGTCCAAGAGAGGCAAGTGCAAGATCATCTGCATATGCAAATTTCCTTGAGATGGTTCAAGGCATGTCGCTCACATATATGTTGAAGAGCATCGGATCCAGAACAGATCCCTGGGATTGAGGATTGAGGATTGAGTTGCTTGGCACTTGAAGATCTCGCAGCTTTGAGAAGGAGTCCATGACACCACACAGTGTCATAAGCTGATGAGAGGTTGATGAGGGCAACACCTGTCTTAAGGATGCGCTGATAGCCTGTCTCAATGTAGGTGGTGAGTGCGAGGACCTGGTCGGTACAACTTCTACCAGGTCTAAAGCCAGCTTGTTCCTTAGGAAGGATCGGCTTGACAAGTGGAGAGAGCCTGGTCATCATAAGTCAATCAAATAGTTTGTAAGATGTGCACAGGAGCAAGATGGGACGGTAGCTAGCTGGATCATCAGCAGGTTTCCCAGGCTTGAGGATGGCAATTACTTTACTCTCTCTCCACGCTGAAAGTATGACACCAGTTGAATGGATTGTGGTGAAGAGAGAAGCCAGCCATTTGCGTCCAAGAAGTCCAAGATTTTTCAGGTATTCTGGGTAAATGCCATCAACCCTAGCAGCTTTTTTTGCTTTGGTAGTGGAGAGTCCTGCATCAACAGCAACTCTGGTGTAGGGAGCAGAAAGTGGGGATGTTGAAGGCGACGCTGCTATAGTCTCTGAGAGGTTTTTCCTGACTTCTCTTCAGGCTTCTTTTGTGGAGGCCACCTTTGAGTTGCGAAGCAACCTTGAGGCAACTGCGTTGGCTGAAACTTTGGGTGGTTGGTTTACAGTAGTTGAGGCCGTTCCAAGACGTCTCAGCAGGTTCCAGGTCTTCCTACTGGAGTGTGTGAAATTAAGATCTTCCACAGTCTCTTGCCAGCGTAGTCGTCTAGCTTTATCTAGGGACTCTAACAGTTCTAAAGCAACATCTGGGTCACCTGAGGCTTCGTATTGTTTCAGAAGCTTCTTAGTATCTGGCATCTAGCATTGTGTGTAGATTTTACGAAGCCCACGTGGAATGTGATGTTTGGCAGCTTCGATCAGGATCTTACAAAAACCATTGTAGCTCCTTGGTACATGGTCAAAATCAACGATCTTTTCTTCAACTTCTGCTGTGAAGAATTCCCAGTTGGCTTTCCTAAAATTCCAATGGGGGAGTGGCTTAGACTTCATCAAAGCTGGTCGATGTTGGCTGTGTGGGAAATAAGGAAGGATCTTGCGGGAGCCACAAAGAGGGCAACCATCGTTGTCTCTGGAGACAAAACACAGGTTAGGATTGTAGTCCTTCCTCCATCTGCAGGAATGGAAAGAACCAGGTTGCTTAGCATCATATAGAAGAAAGTGGTGTTGGCAGAGGCCCAAGCCATCAGTTCACCAGACTCATCATTTTTGCTATTACCCCATAAAGTATGATGACTATTGAAATTGCCTGCAAGGACTTCAGGGTGGGCATATACAGGAAGTACTGGTGGGGGCCACTTGAAGTGAGGTGGTACCTTCAACCTTCACAGTTGTCATGAAAACATCACTTGTGCTCGATTGATGGAGAATGGAGAAGTCAGTAAAGGTTGTGTCTTAGGTAGGTTGCAATAGCATGATGCACTGCAGCAACAAGTTTGAAGTTGTAAATGCAGAGCTTGGAGGCATTAGAGTCATCGCTGATATGCGTCTCTTGCAGAAGGACGTCAACATCAAGGTCCTTGGCGGATCTAGACAGGTATAGTTGCACTTTGCTCGCGACATTCCTTCTACATCAGGGAGAAATGTCCCTGAGAAGGGCCATTTGTAGGCATGTTTGAAGAGTTCATCTTTCAAGTAATAGCGCGCTGTTACTAGACAATCAGGGTTGACACATAGTTTGGGCCTGGTCAGAACATTAGTCATGGCTAACAGATTTTCATCGCCAATGTTTGTGACCTTCAAGTCGACAACAAAGGTATCAGTGAATGGTCGGCGAACTCTAGAGGTCATGTTCTTGTGCTCATCAGGTGGTGTTTTATTCATTATTATTGTTTGTTTATTAAAAATCAGTCTTTAGCATTTTCATAAGCAATATAGAACAATACAGTTTTATCAAACACAATGTGCAAGGCATTTACATAATGTGTGTAGATTACGTGACATACAGTTGCCTGGATAGGACAAAGTATTTTTGTAGGTCCGGAGGACCTCGTATTAACAAGGACCGAGTAAAAGCACCTTATTTGCAAGTGCTAGGAGGAATACCTCGTGGTGTATGCTAATTCTATTACCCACTACAAGTCCCTATATTTAAAGTCAGTCAGAATGATTATGGAAGGACCGGGAATCAGTCTACTATAATTTGTAAGTTGTGCCCTCCGCACCCCATTCAAAGCCATAATTTTAATTTTAGTTAGTCTTTAAAGTGCTACCTTTAATATTTATCCCTATCAACCTAACTTGATGCACAACATGTGCAATCTTAAAATTGTTGCACAAAACCCTCTAGGAGTTTACCTAGTGATGTGTCCGAGTCTTAGAGCTATACCGGTATTTAATTATGAGTGCACATATTTGCCATATAAAGTGAACCCTGCCGGCTGCATATCCTTGTTTGTGCACAGACTTGTGGTAATTTGGAATTAAGTATGGCTTTTGGCTGGTCCATATCAATCTTTATACTGATTTTTATGTGTTAAAGAACGCAACATTGTTAATCTCAACAATGGTTTTCAAGTTAAAAGTATTCTGTGTGGGGTGAGTTGTCAGTGCTCTAGTAATTTGATAAAGCTCTATGGACTGACTGCCAGTTTTGTATTTGTTTTTTAAATGACTTTTGATGTGTTTCATCAGGGGCCCATGGAAAAGGAGCTGGTGTTCATCTATGCTAACCCTAGTCATCCAGGATTTACCCAGCAAGAAACATCAACCTTGACAGCTACCCACTCCATGCATACCCTGTCCATTTACTCTGCTTTAGTGTGAGCAGTTTTTGAATTGGACCATGGAGGGTATATCCTTCCTCCATGATCGGACCAAGTGGCATCAGTTGTAACCATTACTAAGTCTTTAGCTAAACTACTTGCCAACTGAATTGACTGAAATACATATTGTGACGGGGCACGAACTGTATGTGTAATATTGAACTTATGAACTGTTATGTATGGCAGAGAGAATTTGTACTTTGGCAATTGGAATCAGGGCATATATAAAAGCAGCTGGAGTGCCGGATTTCAGGCAGGTGATTCAAGCATTAAGTGATTATTGGGTGATTGGGGTTTATAAATAATAATAGACGAATAAGGAGGATGAAGAGGAGTGATTAAAGGATAATCAATGTTTCTGATTTATAACTCTGATTCCACTCATTCTACTTGCTCTAATTGTGACCCGCTCTACAAAAATGTGTCGGATGTGTTAAAAATACATTTTTAAGCTTTCATTTGATATATGGCACAACTCTGTAGTGTAATTGATTTTTTTTAACGATTTTTTTTTCAGTGTGCGATTTCTTATAATTATATTAAAGTGCGACACTCAACCACCCCGTACGTGAAAGTGTAATGCGCGACATCGACTCATTTTTGCAGAGCGGGTCACAATTATTGTAATTAGACGAGGGATCGCTGAATGCTATTGCCAAAGTCCCAGGGTAGATAAAAGGGCCCGAGGGAATAAGAAACCCCAGCCGGGAATTACCCCTTCCTTACTTGCAGGCTTACTTCCCTTCCACAGTCTGATTCCACAACCCGATTCCACATTCCACCGGCGGTATTTCACCGATATTCCACAACTGAGGATCCATTCCACCTCCCGTCTGAGGGAGGTGGAACAACTGGTGCTGCAGCTAGTGAGTCCAGCGTTGGGGAAATTTTTCGCCTTCCTGTCTGTCACCACACTAAACTCGTGTTTTTCAGCCTTTAATTTTTGGTATAGAATATTGCACGATAGTCACGAAAATATACAAAAATGAAGAGCAGGACTTGCTTGTTCCATTGCAGTTTCATTTGAGTTTTGCCTGCAACTTGGTTGAAAAAAATATGCGATAAATTTTTATTTATCGGACAAAGTTTTTTGACATGGGGCGGCCACCGGGCTTTTTGACACGTGACATCGAGTTCTCATTTTGCCTCGTATCGCACGACTGTTTGAGGCTACAGATTTTTCAATGTAAGATTTGGAAAGAAAATGAAACGGGCTTTTTGGCTGATAACCCAACTCGGAGATTTTGGAGTATTTTAGAGGTATAAAAAATAACTGAAAGAAAAAGAAAATTTCATCTAAACTTAAACTTTGTTTCAGTAAAATTTGATTAAAACGGTTTGAGCAAGCTGGGATGATCGATTTTGGAAAGTTTGGAGCAATACCAAACTGACAGTACCTTCATTATATTACATTTCAATGTCGCACAAGCGCCGCAATTTGATGGCGGCCATTTTGGCCGTGTATTATGCACTCTTGTATCATACGTGTAGGCCTACATGTACAAATGTACATTGTACACGTATGCGCATGTACCTGTTCCCTTCTACCAGTGGCCCCAAACGTGGTCAAAGAGGTTGAAAATGGTTGAAAAACTTTCAGAACTCAATCGAAACTTTGGAATTGTAATTTGCTGCAAAAATATTTGTTTGGACTCCTTGAAGCACATGTTTGTGGACTTGCAGGATAACGTGGGACTTTTCAAGTGGTGCATTTAGGCCTATGCACTACTTTAGTGTAAATATGAAACTGAGTGTACTTGTAGTGTATTCATTTTCAGTGTAAACAAATACAGAGTGGATCACCAGTAATGATTGAAAATTAGTTCAAAGACAGGAATAATAATGTAACCACAGTAAAATTAAGATGGGTTAGGGGTTGCTGTCCGTTTTATTTCACACAATTCCAAGACTGGCCAATTCACATTACAGGACTACAAATATTGATAATGAAGTACAAGGAAGTCCAAGAAATTGTTGATGTTTTCTCAAGTTTACTTGAATACAGGCTGTTTGTCAGAAATTTGCTTTTAGCCTATTAATAATGCTCAATAAACAAATGTCACATATCCAAGGTGTGCATAATACAGGTATGTATATTTGTTTAACTATATTGTGACTCTTGTTCTAAATAACTGTGACTCTTGTTACTCTTGTAAAACACCCCTTCAGCTATTTAATGGTTCGTGCCACGCGCGAGTAGTGGTAAACATGTCCTAATATGGAAATTGACGCGTGCGCGACGCGCTCGCCAGGTGGTACAGAACGCAGCAGTGCCGGTGTAGCGTGAAATTATGGACTCTAAATACGGACGCATCGGTAGTATTGCGCTTGCGTTATTAGGAGAGTGACTGGTCGATGTGACTGGTCGATGTGGTCACTCGAGTGTTCAACCAATATAATGGACCAGATTTTGTAGGACTACATTGCGTGTGACACCGAAAAAAATGTTTAAAACCGCGTCGTGTTTAAACAACTTCCAGCCGTGTTTAAAAGGGACACATTGCTTTGGATTTTGCGATTTGGGCTATAACACTTTTTTTAAAGTAGAATATAAAGATTCATATAACTATCCCTTCAAATTGCGTGGTTTTTGTTTAATTTCGTGACAAATAACGGTCCGCCATTTTGTAGAACCAAATTTTTGACTCGACAAAATGGCGGACCGTGTTCACCAGTCGTATTTCCAGTCGCAGCTGGTTGAAGTACGTTCGGTTGATCCATTTTGATGTACTGTGGCAAAGCGCGCATCACTGGCAATATGTGTCGCGAGGTAGAGAATGGTACCTGGCGATCATCTGATAGGTTTACAAGGCCACTGGCTGCGGCGCCAGCATAAAGACTATTACATACAGCGTATTTTGCGCATTATTTAGACGGTGGAAATATGTCTATGATTCGCGGGTCAGAGATGTCAGGAGTCAGAGGCAAATGTTTTGTTTTGTAATCACTAATCACTAATTACTAATTACAACACATTATACGTTTTCTTTGGCATGAACAACTCTTATAAAAGATAAGGAACATTTCCAAACAGCAAAATTTCATGACATTTGAAGGCAATGTGTCCCTTTAAACAACCGTTTAAACACACCCACGTGACAGGCTCTCGACCAATAGGGATAGTGAAACTCGCTGAGGCATTTATGAATGATTGTTAATATGCAATAAGTGTTTTTGATTGTAATATCTCAATTACTGTACATGCAAATTTGAGCATGCACTTGCTTTAATGCATTAACTGATTTACCTAAATTGTTGTCTGGTAAAGTGTTCTGGGCTTCAGTAAATTATGTTGTACCCAAACATCTTATACATGTAATTAAACTAACAAATGAATTGTTTAAACTTTACGGTCAGTTTATAGTCCACATTGAAACTTGGTGGGGCACTGCTGACAAAGTAATCCTTGATAAAACTGCATGTTGCTCATCAATATGTCTCCTTCAAATACTTATACTCCACATTTTAGGGCATCCATACTTGTTCACATTCATGTAGATTACAGCATTTACGTACTCTTTTGCATATCAAGAGTCAGTCTGAGGATTCAGCAGATATTGAGAAAGCAATTGGTTAGGCCTACTTGAAAGATCACATTACATAAAACACTGTACAATTTGGTTGATCTTTAAAGGCCTGTAGCTCCATCCATGATACAGGTATGAGGCTAATTAGAAAAACACTATTTAGTCGCTCCAACTCTTTCTGGTGGTGCTAAATTTGTTGCAAATTTCCTTCAAAATGCATTCATAATTGCTTTTAAAACAATTGTTACTGAAACTGAAAAATTGACAGAAAATGACCCCCCCCCCAAAAAAAAATGTCATTAAAATTGCCATAATTCGTTAATGGAAGAAATTCTGAAAATAATTTTAGCACCCTTGTAATCCTCATGTTGCAAGATTTCCAATGATGCTTAAACTTGTCTGTAAAATCTTTAAAAACGTAAAAAGAGCCGGACACCCTACTAGCTAGCTCTCGGGTTCCCCAACCTAAAGACTCCCTGATGACTAAGGGTCATGTAGTACCCACAGTTTAAAATAGATCATGACATGCAGTATTAGTCCGAGTGACGTCAGTGGCATCATTCAAATTTAATATTCGGCAAAATACTGCAGGAGTATGGCATTGATTTTTGATTTTTGATTTTTCGGTTTTTATGTATTATTGATAATTCAAATTCCAAGATCTGTAACGGGCCTGACGGACATTTTGTTATTGCGAACATCAACGTTAACAGACAAATGCAAATTCGGAAAACTTTGGACATTTTCGGAAACAGGAAGAATTTCTTCTGTTTTCATCACGTGACATTAGCGGCTGCCGGACCCTAATATTCATCAGAAAGTCAGAATATTTTGGTCTGGGAACCAGACTAGTGTAGCCTATATATGGGCGCTGGGCACGAGCAAACACCACTGCAAGTGGACTGCCGTCAAGAGAGGGCGACTGGTCGACACGTCATTACAGATTTTTAAATTTATTTAAAGCTTTTACACAAGGTCACGGGTAGTGGAAAAGGTTAAAAACCTGTAATGAGATCCACTACTGCGATTAAGTATTACATATAAAAATCAAGTAAAACATTAAAAGAATAAAAAAGTAATATGTAAAACCAATAAAAAGGATATATAAACTGCCAAGTAAATATTATTTATAAAGATTACAGAACAAAACAAACCAAGTAGTAGTTGAAACAAAAATAGACAAGTCTTGACACAAATTGGTGCGGTGTAAAATATAAAATTAAATTAAAATCTAAAATATAATTTAACATGGACAACAATTTAAGATTTAGCGCCAAATAAAATAAATGAAGTTAAAATGTAAAATAAGTTTGTAAGAAAAACACTGTGTACTATGTTAAAAACGATACAATAAAAGAACCATAACAAAAAGAGGAGAATCTAAAAACTAATCCTTAAACAACCATGTGCCCTTAAGCAGGGCACATGAACAACCATGGTTGTTTAACATGTTATAACACAACTTTTTCAAAAGCGTTTTAACACTGCATAAAGTTACTATAGATATGCTCATCTAGAAATTTCTCGAAGTGCCAAGAAGGGGGCCGTCCATAAAGTATGTACACACGAAATGCCGACTTTTTTTTATTCCCCTGTCTTCTCAGACTACCCTATTCTAGCATCATTAAACGTCACAGTACAGCTGCTGTAGTAGTATGATTCGCATGTCGCAGCGAAAGACTGAAATAAATCACAAAATGTTGACAGAAAAAAAAAATATTTCCAAACATTTTTATTAACGGACCTGGAAAAGATTGAACAGTGATATATTTTAAACCAAAAAAGGGAAAAAAATATCCTGATACACAACTTTTTGCATATAGTTTGCCCTTGACGTTTAATTAGTGGTTTATTGAGATAGTGAATAACACTTTTCACGAAAATATGTGTTTGAACAAGAGCCAATGATTTTCCATTTCAGAAAAGTAAACTTTCCGTTTTTTAAAAATCTTCATTTCCATTTCGCCCATTAGAACAGTGTACACAAATCTTTTTCATTTCCATGAGACATTATTTCATACATGTAAATGAATGCACAATGAAAGAGGCCAATTCCGTTAATTACGTTTGGTTTCCAGTTGATATACAAGACGTATATATCTTTTTGTTCTTTTGTTTACCTCCAGTACATGAGCGATTTTGAACAGCACGCGGGTGAAATTGATACAAGTACGTTTCCGGTGTACACTGCTGGTTTATAAAGCAGTCTTTTTGTTGCGGTCTAAAAATAGGCCGGAGTTGGCTGGCGGTGGCGCTCGGAAGATCAATTTACTTTTGGTTGGGGTGAAGGGTACTATGTTATAACTGTTTTTCGATGCACAAAAGCTGGTTCTGGTAGTTATTTATATTAGAAAGTTCATTGATTTCATAACAATTAAAAGCAAATTGTTGGTTTGCGTACGGTACGCATTAGGTTGGACCCCCCTCCCCCCGTTCGCATGGTGTATGCAGTGTCAACAACCCCCCCCCCCCCCCCTCCCCCATTCGTGCGTACTATGGACGGCCCCGAAGGCAAAACTAGTGAGCGTTCTTGCGGAAAAGTTCAATCTAGAGATGGCCGAGTTTACGCAAACTTTTGATAGAGAAATTGAGCTTGCCAAAATTGAGCTGGAAAAAAAAAGGCTTATAGGCTTGAGTTTGAGAGAGAAAAAGAAAAAGAAAGGCAGCTTGAGTTTTAAAAAAAGAGAAAAAGAAAGAGAATTTGAACTGCGAAAACTTAAGCTCGAACATCAACTGAAGATTAAAATAAAGATTTGGAATTAGGTGCAAAGAAAGACACAGGCAAAGAGAACTCCAATTGACTTTGATCTAACGAAAAACGTACGGTTGGTGCCGAAATTCAATGAACATGATGTTGAAACATATTTTCTGTCTTTCGAGAAAACTGCCAAAAGTCTTGGCCTTTGCTCCTAGAGCACGTTTGTGGGTAAGGCAAAAAAAGTCTATATGCCACACTTTCACTCAGAGGACCAGTGTAGTGAATATGCTACAGTTAAAGCAGCCATTTTGAATGCTTATTATGAGTTGGTTCCTGAGGCCTATAGGCAGAAATTTCGAAAATTTACTAGATCAAATGGCCAGACCTTTGTCGAATTCGCTGGACAAAGGGAAATTGTGTTTGATCAATGGTATCGATCTCTCAAAGTTGAGAAGAAATTTGAGGAGCTGAAAGAAGTGGTCCTCATGGAGGAGTTAAAAAAACATGGCCCACTGAGCATCAAAACCCATTTGGATGAACACCAGATCACCAAATTAAAGAAAAACTGCAGTGGTAGCCGATGATTATGAGTTAACTCACAAAATGTGTATGGGTAAAACTAATTTCCAGTCAAGGGGTTTCTACGGACACATTGATAAGGGCAAGTCAGGTTCCGAGGCAGTCTAGCACTATCCTGATCCATCGGATAAGAAGCTGTCATCACCAAGTGGAGCCAAGGAGGACCGAAAGAAGAAGTTTTTTCCTCCCATCACATGTGATTACTGTCACAAAAAAGGCCACACAAAGGCGAGATGCTTCAAGTTCATCGCTGACGAGCGAGAGCATTCCAAAAAACCTGTCGCTTTTGTTCGTAAGGACACTCTACTTCATAGGAAGTCCGGTGAGGCCGATGGCAACCGTGTTTCTTCTTCGAAGGTGGTTGATGAAATCTACAAAGATTGTGTTCATCGTGGTGATGTGTCGTGTGCGTCTGAGGAAGCCCACAGTCCAGGGCCCAATTTCATGTCTCTGCTTACCGTTAGCGAAAAATCCCCGCTTACTGTAGCAGAAAATGTTGTACTTACGGCAAGCGTATTTCACGCGTTAGCGGGGAATTTTGGCTCCTGAGCATGCCTACATCCCGTAACTAAGGATTCTGTGCTTACAGTGTTAGCTCAGAATTTTTCCTGCTAGCGCTGTTAATAGCGCAAAATGGTGATCGTAAGCGCGCAAAGCTGTGGTTAGCAGAGCCATGAAATTGGGTCCAGTAGTTATCCTAAGGGATACAGGCGCATCACAATCACTGATGCTAGAGGATGTGTTGTCATTGCTAAATGCGAAAATGTTGATTCAAGGTATTGCAGGTAATTTTATGCCTGTCCCGTTGCATAGGGTAAATTTGAAATGTGACTTGTTCATTGGCCCTTTGGATGTTGCAGTTGTTCCTTGTCTGCCGATGAAAGGTGTCAGATTATTGCTAATGACATTGCGGGAGGTAAAGTGTCGGCATCCCCTATTGTCATTATTGAACCTGTGGATAAGCCAGAAATTTATTCTTTTGAGGAGGAGTTTCCAGAAATCTTCCCCGATTGTGCAGTGACGAGATCGAAACAGATGGAAAAGGAGGTTGCAGAGTCAGTGTCTATAGAAGAAGACTCTGATGGTCCGGGCATCAGTTTTTGTTGACCATAATGGATTTGTCAACCAGATTTCCAGAGGCCATTCCACTGAGAAAGATAACAGCCAAAGTTGTTGTTGAGGCTCTTATGCAGTTTTTCACAAGATATGGTTTACCAAAAGAAGTGCAGTCCGATCAGGGGTCTAACTTCACGTCGGATGTGTTTCAGGAAGACCTGCGTGAGTTGGGGATCAAGCAGTTGAAATCATCTGCATATCACCCGCAGTCTCAAGGTGCTTTGGAGAGGTACCACCAAAACCTCCAAGAATATGATCAGAGCATACTGCACTCCAAGCACTTCTTATCGAACACTTGCACTCAAACCCTTAACTCTAACACGAATTTGAACACCCCTAACTCGCTTACTCTATTTTTCCATCAACTCCAGGAGAGATCAACCTCCGGCTCCTGGCTAGTAAGACCTCGAGGCCACACAAGATTATCCTGGACAGAACTGGAACGGCCAAGTAAGATAGACGGCATATGAAATTATGCTGTAGGGTGCGGGCTTAGATCAGCACAACAGACCTATGGTGTTTTGTAGACGAGTAAGTCTAACACTCTCTCTATCTCTCTATCTCTTACTCTCACATTCCAACCCGAACACAAGCACTCTCACTTTAAGGGCCATGTCACACAGGACAATTTTCAGGCAATCGGGTCCAACCAAATTCCACATAGATAAACATAGACATTTCTATTTGCACAAAATTGTCTTCAGAAGAAAAATTTCTTTATTGCACTCCAAGCATTTCTTTTCGGCTGCAGCGCTGTTACTGTCTGAGAGTGACGGATGACAATGAAAGTCACGGTTCGGGCAGGAGAATAGGAGAAGTAGGTGGTGGCATTTCTATTCATTTAGAAAAAGAAGCAGAGACTGCTGGGGCTCTAAAATGTTACGTTTTCTTGGTAATGGACTCGCAACTAATTATCGACGATGGACAATTTAGCGGTGTTAACTACTAAAAAATCGAGGGTATAATTAAATAACATGTTTCCAAAGACACCTATAGGCCTACGGTTCAGTATTTGGGGTCTCATATCCCCATATTTTTGCGTCGGGAGCCAGTGTGTGTCATCCTCCGCTGTTTCGTCTCTTTGCGGCTGTTTGTTGGAGGTGAATTCACCCCGTGTTCAAGCTCGTTAGCATCGAACTGTGTTCGCCCGCACCATTTGGAGTCACCCTCATCCGTTGCATATGCAGAGCTACTAAAGTCGTCCAAGTCCTCGCCCATTACAGAGCTGCCTAAGTCATCTGAGTCCTCGCTCAAGTCCTCTCCCGTAAGATCTTACGAGTTACATGTATATTATATAAGATCTTTTCTTAATTGTAAACTTGTTAAACCCTTTTGTATGCAGTAAGTCCACAATTGTTACTATAGTAGGAGGTGACATACCCTTTTTTGGCTTACACAATCTTATTTTGACTAATATTCTGTAAAGATTGTCCCCATTGTTGCTTTGTCTAAATTTCAAATGAAAAGGGAAAATAAAATGTATATGACAAAGGATAATTTGTTTTTGTTTTGGGGGGGGGGGGGGGGGGGGGGCATAGCCGTCAACTCCCAAAATATTGGGGGGGGGGGGGGATGTGTCCCCCATGATTGCCCATGCTTTAAGTCCATCAGAAAGTCCATTTAACCTTCAAAATAGTTTTATTTAACTTCTAATTTTTGCCTATTGATCGCCACAAAATTATTTCATAAATTTTCATCTGTGTCCGGAGAAAACCGAGTTTCACGAGTCCGTGTGTATTTTAGATTTTCGGAAGTATGAGTTAAATTTTTCGCCAGGACATTTCTCTTTACGTCAGGTGATTTATCAGTTTCCACAAATTTATATACTAGTAAAAATTTCACAAAGGCCTTTTTCAGGGCTGATTTTCTTAAGAGATCAATGTGAATTTTCCAAGTGCGCCAACAGGGTGATTGTTCACTATTAATATTTTAACAACGAAAATGTAGTTTCACCCCTTAAATCTCACCCCTTAAATCTCAGTTAAATTTCAGAGATTTATGGTGGGATCTATTTTCATTGTTAAAGATTCATGTGTTTTAGGCTCTTTTATCTTTCATACTGTAATAATTCTTGTTCGTCTCTTTGCATTTGTTTATAAAATACAAAACTATTTAAGCCTTCTTTAATTTACTTGTTTTGTATCCATCCAAAGTTTTTTAAAAATTCCTTTTTGCCTACCATTTTTTTAATATAGAAACAATGATGTATGTCGAATTATGTAGTTTCCTATTTAATTAATGTTGATCGCATATCAGGTGCTTATACATGTATTTATACATTTTTCATTAATTCCCTGTGTGAAATTATTCATGTACAGTATTAGATTTGGAAAAATTCAGGACTGTTTTGGCCATGGCCTATGCTGGAAATAAATGCAGTGAAAAGTACACAGCAAAAAAGTATTGATCTCCAATTGTTTTAATTTTGAAGGATGAAGTGTATCACGTTGATATTTTCTTGTCAAGAGTAATGCCATAGGTTGATAGAAAAGTCGACATACATATAAAGGATTCAATTAAAATGTTTAGAAAAGTTACCAAGTTTGTAAATAGTTATGACATTTTATAAAAATGGAGTCATATTTCTATAGAATTCTACTAGATGTTTTATAGAAAAGTGGTAATATTTATATAGAATTCTACTAGATGTTTTATAGAAAAAAGGCAAATTTTCTAAAGAATTCTATAAAAACTATAGAGGATCTTTAAAGAAATTATAACAATTATATATACAAATCTATAGAAAAATTATGTAGAATCTTATAGACATTCTATAGAATTATCTTTTATAGAATTGTAAAAATGTTATAGAAAAGTGGCCCATTTTCTAAAGAAACTCTAAAGAATCTCTAAAGAAACTCTAAAGAAATTCTATAGAACTTTTTTGTAAGGGCTCACTGCGCCTTGATATGTGGTAGAACCAATTCTGGTAAAGCTAAATTTATTTTAGACTTGTTAGAAACGGAGTATAGGAGCCACTTTGAAAAGATTGTCGTCATTTGCCCTACATTATCGAATAATAAGTCTTATCACGAGAGGGGTTGGCTTTGGTTAGATCCTGAGATATACCTATGCGACTTGGAATTGGAAAAAATATCTCTCAACGAAGCTTTGGAATTTTATAGAACCAGACTAAAAGGATTACACGTTTTATTTTTGATAGATGACTGTAGCGCGGAACAAGAAATAAAATATTTTAAAGCGGCTTTGGATAAAAACAATTGTATATTAACAAAGTTGGCCTTTAGCGGTAGACACGACAATCACTATTGTTGGTTGTTGACTCAAGAGTACAATTGCGTCATGACAGATTATCGCGCTCAGACCGCTTTTGTTGTGTTGTTCTATTGCAAAGATAAAAGTAGTTTCGATCAATGTCTCGATGAAAATGAAGCGGTACCTTTGGAAGAAAGATCTAGAATTAAAAAGATTCTAAGAGACGTGCCTTAT
Source organism: Hippasteria phrygiana (assembly GCA_037893225.1). Taxonomy (NCBI): domain Eukaryota; kingdom Metazoa; phylum Echinodermata; class Asteroidea; order Valvatida; family Goniasteridae; genus Hippasteria; species Hippasteria phrygiana. Next base: position 665,834 of record JAZGUH010000331.1, read on the forward strand.
AGTAAATTGTTGATAAAAACTGATCCTCCAGTTTGCTGGAAGCTAGTTAACTAGCTGTGTAAATAGCTGTAAGTTGCTATGCAACTAGCTATAAATTTGCTGTAATTTGCTGTATAGGTAGTTGATAGATAGTTGATAGCTAGCTGTAAGTTGCTGTATAGCTAGTTGATAGGTAGTAAGTTACTACGCAACTAGCGTATAGCTAGTTGATAGCTAGCTGTAAGTTGCTACACCATCAAATTATCTAGGTATTATATAATATGATAGAATATATAAACGTCTTGCTAAAACTTGTAATAGCCGTCAACTTGTGTTTAATTTCTTACGAGTATATGACATGTAAAATTAAGATTCGAAAATATATATATATTATAAATGAACAACTCGATAGAATCTCTAAGCACATTGTCTCAACAACCGATGCAAGTAGAAACCCCTAGTGGAGTTCCAGAACACAAAAATAGACTTTTAGGAGTAGTTGCTACTGGCGATTCGAAGAAATATCTCGGTAAAGAATACTCCGTGAATGAAGTCGAAAATTTAGACTCTGTAAAACAAGATAAACTATACAAAAACTACGAAGCTAAACTAGGTAAAGAAATGATCGTCAGTTTGGTAGTTGCATGCTTAGTCTTTACGCAAAAGCTTTAGGGATGACTTTACCTCTGGCTTCACCGTTTGGTTATAAACTTTGTTTAAACTCTGAAGAATCTCTTACCAACGACTTGGAAAATGATCCAGTTATTTCTAGCAGTACTTTGCGAAGTGTACTACAACTACGGACTTTATCTATCTCCTTTGGTAGCTATGTTGATTACGACTAAACATTTGAAAATAGACACGAAATATAATAATAGTAGTTTTATTATAAAAGATAAATCTAGAAACAAAAGCGGATCAAGTAGTAGAGACGAGTCGACGCAGGAGAAGACACAGCGAGTAACAAAACCCCCGACTAAAAAAGGAGTAAAAAACCCCAAAAGATTAGAGCAGGGCAAAAAACTAGCCGAAAGAAACAAAAAGATGAAGGAACAAATAAAAAAGATGCAAAGTCTAGACGTTGAAATACCCAACCAAACACAAACTGTTACGATCGATTGTATTCCGAGCTGGGGGTATGCGGTAGTCGGCTTGGTCGTTTTAGGACTCGGATATCTCGTACTTCGTAAAAAGAATGTTGTAGTTAACGATATCACCCCACCAACACCACAGCCACCCCAAAACACCGATCCAATTGAAGACTTTTTAGAAATGGAATACAAAAATAAAGAAATGTATATTTAAAAGGGATACAAAAAACGTTGCAAATACTCTTTATCACGGTGCTGTGTTGAGTTTGTTAACTGTAGGTTATACCATGTTGAGTAAAAAACTTTTGAAAATATAACCTGCCGATCTAGGAAAATTAGATGTAGAAGATACCGTCAAAATTACCGCTACGGTAGGTGGTGCCCTAGCTACGCAGTCTTGGTTAGTGAGTCAAGGTATACTTCCTCAAAACGTAGTAAATACAGCGTAAAATAAAAAATAAACGATTATTTTAAAATGGGTGACTTTGATACGACGCTGATCTTGATTGGGACGAAACTTAGTTTTTCACCTCCACGTCAACCACTTCCAACCCAACCACGGACAACGGATGAAGCGATTGATAGGTTAGATCAACTTTCTGGTCGCATAAATACTGGTTACGCAGAATCTTTTTATGATATAATGGAAAGCAAACGTTATAGAAAACCAACGAATATAAGATATGGACATTTTAGTAAAGAAGAAGATGGTATTTATTACGATAACATAAAGTTAACGTGGGATAATGATCCTAAAAGGTTTGTAGGTAACTAGGTATCGATAGGTTAAAACAAAGAATTGCTGTTGTTTCTGGAGTAAAACCCAGTTTATTTATACGAGAAGAGTTTGGTTTGTTAAAATCTAGTAAACCTAGTATTAAAACTCAACAAAAATTAAGTCAGATACAACCCGAAAATATTGAGTTGAGTGAACTTCCAAAAGCAGCCGATGATGTTAGCGATATCTTGGAAGAAGTAGTCGATACGCAAGTTCAAACTGAAGGATTAAACTACAGAGAGCTTGCGGCTTTAGACCAAAAGCTACAAACGATAAAAGGTAATTCAGAATTGAATTTAGCCGAACTGAGTAAGCTAGACGACGAAATTAATCAAACAAAAGCGGAACTAGATGAATTAGGGAGCGGTGAAGGCAACGAGATGGAGATACAAGAATTAATAGATAAATTAAAAGATCTCGAAGATTTAAGATCCGCTAGATTGTCGGTCGTGCTTGAAAATTCGCACGGACTCAAAAGCCAAATTGTCAGAATAAAAGAAACGATTAAAAAATATTACGAGACGATACCTCGTTAGCTGAAAAGATTAGAATTCTATTTCGAGAACAGGGCGTAACTATTGCTAGTATACTAGCCGCGTTTAGTTTAGCCATAAGTTCGATCGTGAGTTCGATTGTAGCGGGTATAAGAGGTGTAGCGACTCCAACTCCAACTTCTGTTCCTCCAACGCCTAAACCCGGCGGAGACTTGAAAGATTGGATTAAGAATCATTTTTTAAAATCAGCCAATTTACTCAAAAAGCTCGGGGGTAAACTGTTGGTCGCCTTGCCGGGTATTTTGGGGAGTATCGCTAGTTGTGTTGTTTAATATATATCCTAAATTACCAGATGTACCCGATGTAACGGACGATACGCGAGTCTACAGATTAAATAAAATCGAGCAAGTACAAATCGAGATAACGACTGAGAAAGACAAGCGAGAACAGTTGTATAAAAAGTATAATAAAATTATTACTTGTTTATCAAACGCGGAGACTACAGCAGAATGTTTTGGAGCCGCATCAGGCGCTATTGGCATCGCTGAAATTGTCGGTGTCATTACTATACCTATTGGCGTAGCGTTAGAAGGTATAGCTATAGGCTGCGTCGGTGTAAGTTTAGTCTTGAAATACTTCAGCAAAAAGTTTAGGGGTAAGGCCAAGAAGCACGATGAGATAAGGGTATTGGCAGAAATTGAAAAATTGAACACGATAAATGAACTAGTGTCCCAAGCTATAGACGATGGTGATATCAGCCATTGAATTGAATTGAATTGAAATGGTTTATTGCAATAAAAATTGTCATCGCGGCATATGCCGAATTAAGAAAAATTTACAATAAAACATATTATCCTAAAAACACTTATTAAAATTTCTTGCATAAAAAAAAATATTATTAGTACATACAACAAGAATGACATTAATAAACATGAAATTTATTAAAGTCAATATGAAAATTGTAAGAAAAAAAGAAAGAGGAAAATAGACAAACTAAAGTGAAATTTAAGATAAACCCAAAAGTAAATTGGGAATAATACAAATCAATGTCTTAGTGAGAATAGTAATTTAAATAATGAGGAAAACCGATAGGAGTTATTTATTATAATTAATCCTTTTTCATTTAGTAAGCGGGTTAGATGTGGAAGCGGACTATTTCTGAACCTATTTGTTCTACAATTAAATTCAGTACGGTGGGATGCACCGGACCTTGTGTTGTGACCATGTGAGTTCACAGGTGGCAACAATTGGCTGAGTTTTGAAGACGTGTGGTCAAGACGCCTGGCGAAGGAGGAACACAACTGATTGCGTCTATTCTCAAGAGTGCTAAGACCTAAATACTGCACTGCAGATGAGTATTGCGTATATCCAGTGCCAAGAATGATTTTACACACTCTGCGTTGTATACGTTCAATTGATTGGCATTGCTCCAATGTCAGGCCTCCAGACCACACCGGAGTCGCGTACTCAAAGACTGGTCTCACAAGACTTGTGTAAATTGTGATAAGATCACTAATTGAAAGGTTATGGTACTTAAGAGTCCGCAAGATATACAAACGACTATTTGCACTTTTAACCATGCTATTGACATAATCATCCCATTTCAAATCTGACCGGATAAATACACCCAGTGACAGTGTTACAGTGCTGGAGAACTTCATCCCCCAGTTTAAGGACAGTTGGATTAGGACAGTTTCTCGCAAAACATACATCCATAGTTTGGCATTTCTTGGGGTTTAGCCGCATTTTGTTTGACGACGACTATTCATGCAATTGTGTCAAAACTGATGACAAATTTGATTCTGTTGTGGCTGATCGCGTCTCCACCAAAGTAAGGTCATCAACATATTTGAAGCAATGAAGATCTATGTTATTCTTTCCTTCGACATCCACTGCTGCGTCATTGATCATGGCCAGAAACACAACTGGACCCAGTTTTGTTCCCTGTGGCACACCCACATGCATTTCGCTCCATCTTGAAGTTGTGTCTTTATACTTCACTCTTTGTCGGCGTCCCGTCAAGAAGTCAGCGATCCATGCTATAGTGCCATGATTAACCTCCATGCTGATAAGCTTGGCGATATAGCCACGGTGTGGTCAACATGGTCAAATGCTTTCGAAAAGTCGGTAAGTAATATCGTTGATGCAGACCCACGTTTCTCAGCGTGGCATTTGGGCTAATTAAGGGCGAAGTGACTGGAAGGTACTGTTTCATAACCACCAAAACGACATCGTCGACGCGTCATGTATTACTGGGTGCACCACACTAATTCCAGCTCCATTGACAACAGTGTAAAATCAACAAAGTTCAGGGCCCAATAACCTGTACCCCAGCATCACTGGGGTCTACACAAACAAATGCCACTTATTGTCTGATCTTTTGTCTGTCCATTTCTTTTCTATTTTGGGGGGGTTAACCAATTACATTTTTAATTATTGACACAAAACAAACGCACCTCCCAAAAAGTCCTATTTCCCAAGCCGATCAACAGCCATTTTTAACATCCCTCCACTTTCTCGGGCAAATAGGACCCATTTTTCAACAGTAATTTTATCAAGTCTGCACACAGATGGAAGCCCAGAAACCAGGGAGTTGATGCTGGACTATGTTTACACAATCCCACAATTTTTTGAGGCACAAACTCTCCATTTTATGTTGATGAGCTGGCGCATAAATTCGGACATGAATTAGTGTAGTGCACCCTACTGAATCGAAAGCGCACTGGGCCTTACTGAATAGGCACAAGGCTTTATTGAATAGGCACAAGGCGTGACGATGTTGTTGTTGTTGTTGTTGTTGTTGGTTAATGGTGCCTACAGCACTGATTGTGCTCTTTGCACCATGAGCGAAATACTAGCTTCCTTCGTTCTGTGTGTGCCGAGACTATTGACGAGCCACGAAGTATGACGTCAGATGTTCGGGCAACGGTGGAGGAGTAGCAAAGCGCCGCGTAGCGGCGCTAGACGACGAAGAGCAGTGACGAATCCTGATAATTGCGCGGAAATTCGAAAACAAATCAAAACATTTGGGAGCGGTACAAAACTTTTAAGAAAAGCACTTTTCAGGGGTGAGATCTATCAAAAGAATTTGAAATATGTGAAAACTGTAGAAATTTGCTAGAGAGAGAGAGAAGCACTCATGATTCTCCAGACATAAAGCGTCACAAGATGTCCTGCGAGGCCGAACCGTGTCCCATGCATTTTAAGGGCCCGGGCCCCGCCGGTAGATTTGCAGGTTCGCAACACCTCCAGGTGATGTAAGGGTGACGCCCTGTCCAGCCAATCATTCGTACTTCTCCCCCAGTTTGGAACGCAGTGATGTGTGTCATAAGCAGTGTTGTTATGTATTGTGGATTGTTAATTTGTTTGATTGCATTCCTTGATGAAGTGTAGTATATGGGTGAGATTATTTTTGTGTTTAAACAAAGTATTTAAAGTCATTTGTTCTGTTGTGTAATGAAGAGCCATTTGGAGATTTTTCCTGCAGTAAGTGTATTTTTTACAGGAGATAATGAAGTGTTTAACACTGTCATAGCAGTGGCATGTTTCACAAAAACCGTCTAGATGATTACCCATTTTTTGATAAAAACTATTTAGATCATCGAATATTCCTAGACGTAGTCTGTGGATTTCTATTTCTTGCCAGCGTGGGAAATTCCACGTATTCATGTGAAGGGAAACAGTTGGTTGGATTGTTTTTAGCTCTGATTGTTTGGAGTCATTCCATTCTAGTTGCCATTTATGTTTAAGTTTATTATTAAGGTGGTGTTTTGCCTCTCGAACTGTTAGTGGCAAGTTACAATCAACACTGTCTTTCCGTGTAGCTCTTTTTGCGAGTTGATCAACCTTTTCATTACCATTTATTCCACAATGACCTGGGATCCATTCAAAAACGACCTTGCTTGCTTGATTTCGGATATTAATCAAGGTGTGTTGAATATCACAGATAATTTTATTATCAGGAATATGTTGCGATAAGGCTCGGATTGCACTTAAACAGTCAGTAAAGATGCATGTGTGAATGGGTTTGACCTCCTCTATCCATTCTACAGCTAATAAAATGGCGAAGATTTCAGCAGTGAATATGGAAGCATCATTATTAATCTTGATACTCTTAGTATATTTAAGTTGGGGTATGTATAAACCACAGCCAACAGCATTAGTAGTAGGATTGCGGGAGCCATCTGTGTAGATGTGTAGTGAATTACCCCAAGTAGTATGAATGATTTCTGCAGCGATTAAACCTTTTTCATTATTGTTTGGTATGTGAGCAGTGCGGTTAAGTATTTCAGAGGAAATACACGGTTCAACATAATGCCAATACGGGAAAGGATTGTGCAAGGGAAAAATGTCTATGAGAGTTGGGTCCAATCTCGCTTCAAATAGGGTATGATGGAGGTTATCAGCCCATTTTTCCCTAAAATAATGCTTTTGCCAACAATCAGAGAGAAGATACTTATTTGGATGAGTTTTATGTATATTGAGTTTGACCACATATAGATTACAGAGAAAGTCACGACGTATATGTAACGGTGGGTCACCGCACTCAATTTGAAGTTTTTTGAGTGCAGTCCCAGGTAATGCTCCAGTACAAATTTTTAGTGCTTGGTATTGTATGCTGTCAAGTTTTTTCTTGTGTTCAGGAGCTGTTGAATTGAAAGCTTCACAACCATATTCTAATACCGGTTTAATAAGTGTTCTGTAGAGTTGATAAAGGATACTGCAGTCTGCTCCCCATTTTGTACCATTAACACATTTAAGCAGATTAAGTTTGTTTTTGCATCTGATGATAATGTGGTTTATGTGTTCACTCCAGTTAAGTTTGTTATCAAAGATGATGCCTAGGAATTTAGCTGATTTAGAGAGATTAATGTCAACACTATTGATATTGAGCTTTGTTGTGATATTTCTCCTTTTTGAAAACAAAACAGCAATTGTTTTTGGTGTGGAGATTTTGAATCCCCATTTGTTGCACCAGGTGTTTATGTCGTTGAGGTTTTGTTGGACTTTCTTAGTAATAAAAGGAATATTTCTACTAGATTTCCAGATGGCAATGTCGTCTGCATATTGAGAGACAAAGACATCATTAGTAACTTTTGCAAGGTCATTAACTGCAATGTTGAAAAGGATAGGGCTAATGACACTACCTTGTGGTATTCCATTGTCAATAGTATGAGCTTCAGAATAATTACCATTAATTTTTACCTGGATTTTCCTGTTTGAAAGAAAGTTGTGGATCCAACGAGTCATACGACCATAAATGCCCAGAGATTGTAATTTTAATATAACTGCAGTAGGCCATAGCATGTCATATGCTTTTTCTAGATCAAGAAAGACAGCCAGGGTACTTTCTTTATTAGAAAAAGCTTTATTGATACAGGTTTCAAGATTAATAATATGATCTTTTGTGCTTCGTCCTTTTCGAAAGCCACATTGTTGGTTACTAATTAAATTATATTTTTCAAGATACCAAGTGAGTCTGGCAGTGATCATACATTCCATAATTTTGCATAATGTGGAGGTAAGGGCAATTGGTCGATATGACTTTGGTTCCTGTGGATTTTTCCCTGGTTTAAGTAAAGGTGTAAGTACAGCTTCCTTCCATATACTAGGGCAAATTGAAGTTTGCCAAATCATGTTGTAAATAATTAGCAAAAATTGACGAGCTTTAAGGGGGATGTGCTTAATAATATCATTTCTGATGCCATCTTTACCAGGAGTCGTGCATTTTGCAACATCAATAGCCTCCTCAAGTTCGGACATTTTGAAGGGGTCATTGATGACATTATCGTTGTTATTGATGATGTGTAAATTTTCTTCAATTTGTTGTTTATTATCTAAGAAAGTAACATTACGGTTGTTGTCACTGCTGACATCAGCAAAGCTTTCAGCTAGAAATTCAGCTTTTTCCATGTCAGTGATGAAATCATTATCCTTTCCTTTAAGAATAGGTATACTAGTTTTAGGTCGAGTTTTTTTAATCCGTTTAATTTTTTCCCATATCTTTTTGGAAGGAGTTTGGGAGTTAAGCGTATTACAGAAAGTTCTCCAGTCTTCTCTTTTTGCATTTTTAACAGTTTTACGTGCTATAGCACATGTACGTTTGTAGGCTATAAGATCATTGGGGTGGCGTGTTTTCTTTAGGGTTTTAAGAGCTTCTTTCCTATTTTTAATATCCCTTTCACAATCAGCATTCCACCATGTTGTAGGGTTCTTGGAAAATTTGTTCTGTGCGGTTTTGGGAATGGAGTCGTTTATGGCTTCTGTTAATTGAGCAACAAATGTATTATAAATATCTTCTGTGCTACTGGATGGATTGGGTTCGATGATACACTCATTACAGGTAGTTTGAAATTTTTCCCAGTTAGCTTTTTTAAAGGACCATTGTGGGGTGGCTTTAAACGTATTAATAAGGTATTTTTGATTATACTCTATCAAAATTGGGTGATGATCACTACCCCATGTGTCATCTAGAGTAGACCAATTACATTTAGCTGCTACAGTAGCCGATGTCAAAGTGATATCTATACAGGATGTAGTACCTTGTGGTAGGTTAATTCTCGTACCATCTCCATTGTTGATGCAAACTAAATTACAATTATCAATCATTTTTTCAATCATTTGCCCATTGTGATCTATTTTTTTACTCCCCCAAATAGGATTGTGACCATTAAAGTCACCACAAATGATAGTATCTTTATAAATGTGACGCTCTATATCTATCAAATGTTCACCTTTAATATTAATGCAGGGATTGTAGACATTAATAATTTTTAGTTTACTTCTATCCTTATTATAGATCTCGGCTGTTTGATACTGAATAAGATTATCGCTGTTTTTGGTATATTCATAATTAATAGCAAGACCTTTTTTAACAAAAATAGCACAGCCACCTCCAACCTTTTTTGTGTAAGTATTTCTGTCATTTCTGTAAATGTCATAACCAGGCAGATTAAAGTTCTTTCCTTCTCTAAGCCAAGTTTCTTGGATACAAATGGCCTCAGGTTTATTTTTCCAGGTATTAATAGCATTTTAAAATTCATTCCCATGTGCACTCAAAGATTGGGCATTCCACTGCAGGATCATGACCATGACAAAAATGACATAAAGATACATTTTATTTAGTTCCTTTTGCATTTTTCTTTGTTTTTTGTTCAGATGTGTTAGGTGTTCCAGTTTGGGGTTTTTCAGTGCTTAATTCTTTTGGTTTGGATTTGGATTGTGAAGATTTGGGTTTTGCCTCATGGTTTGTAGCTCTGTTCGGGGATTGTGATTGAGTAGATGATCTATTCTTCTTAGTTCTTGGTTTGCGGGCACATGTGTCAGCTTGGAATAGGAATTCTGCAAGAGATTTGATTTCCGCTTCTTTGTTTTCCAGAGTGCTCGAAGATTCCCAAATACGCAGCGTTCCTATAAGTAGCTCTATAGTGCTTCGTTAGCCTGGATGTATTGAGAGGTAGGCTCGGTCTGAGTGCTAGTTTCAGTTTCAGTTTGAGTTGACATATCTTTCTTATTGACATTACGAGTGGTCATTTGTGCTTTTGGTGTATTTATTTGTGCATTTTGGGTCTCAGTCCAGATTGTTTCCTCTGGCAGGCGAGTCTTGATAGGTTGTGGTGTTCTATTATTTGTGTCATCTGTGTCTTTGTTGGCGAAGACTGTGATGTTGGTGCGGATTGTTTTAGCTGCCTCAGCGTAGGATACGTTGTAGGTAACACGGACTTCTTGAATTTTCTTTTCTTCTTTGTAAGTCGTGCAGCCAGCATATGCTGATGAGTGGTCACCTCCACATCGACTACATTGCACACGATCTTTTTGAGTGCATTCATCGAAAGAGTGAGAACCACTACACCGAACACATCTGATTTTGCTTCGGCACACACTAGCAACATGGCCTAGTCGCTGGCAGTTAAAACACCTGATAACTGGTGGGATGAATGGTCGAATTTCAAAAAATTTGTATCCCAGTTTGATTTTGGAAGGCATGTTCGGAGTGTTAAAGGTGAGACAGACCGAAAGGTTTTTTTCGGCCTTCCCATTCCTTTTGGACATGAGCCTCCGGACGTCTATCACTTCAGATTTTTTACATTCCGATAGTATTTCTTGGTCTGTTAAGTCCCGTGGAATGCCAGATATGACCCCTTTGCTTTGTGTTTCAGACTTTGCATAATCAGTTGTTACAGCCCATTGTCCTAGTTGTGAAATACCCCTTAGCTTTTGTGCTTGAGCAGAGGTGAAGCACCGGACACTTATACCACCTTGGTTCATCTTTGTAACATTCTTAATACAGTCGTATCCCATGGAGTTTAGTGCTTTTGCTAGTTTTAGCGGACTGATTTGAGCGAGTTTTACGTCAGGAGAGTTTATAATTACTATTGTTGGGTAATTTTTAGTTTCAGACATGTTGATATTTCTTCGTTTTTGTTTCCCATGATAGGTGTCGTCGCTATCTGGCTCACTGGCCTCGTCGCTAGTATCAGCAAAATTAAATGTTCTTTTACGATTTTGCTGTTTATTTGTGGTCTGAGTATCATTATCTTCACTCTGTGCCTGGCTCATTAATTTATCAAGGGTTGACCGGTTTGGGTTAGTGTTTTGACTACGATGTGTTTGGCTGCTAAGTTGTTGTTGGGAAAGCTTATCCCATGATATATCTTCCTCATTCTCAGATTCATCGTTCATGATTATTAGGCCTAAGTCAGAAGGGTTCTTCTGGCTAGCCTTTATGAAACTAATGATTGTATTTGTAGCCTATAATTGTGAAAAGGTGTTGGGAAAAAGCCAAAGATTCAATCTCACCCCGTTGAAGAATAGTGTAGCAAACCTGATTGCCCTGCAACCGTCACTAAAATTCAGATTTTCGCGCCACCGTCTAGCGAGCTCCTTCCTCCACCGCTCCCGAACATCGAGTCCGGCGTGACGATGTCATTTTGGTTGGTCTTTTTAAGTGCTTACCGAAGTAACTGTGTTACGCCCCAACTACGGTCATGGTTGTTGTTGTTGTAGTAGGTAATGGCACTTTTGGCATTTCTATGCCCTTTGTGCCACAAACAAAATGCTTTGCGTGACGTGACTCTCGCTCATGCGTGGTTACAAAACAGTGACGTCATAGTTATCGGAAGGTGAGACTCGGGCTAGGCTGCTAGGCTGACACGGACAAAAGTAAAAAGAGAGGGCGGAATACATGCACACACAAAAATAGCAGTACTGCACGGAGGAAAAGGGGGGGAGGATCGCCGGTAATCTTCCAGACAACAGTGTGGCAGGGGTCCCGCAAGGCCGGACCGTTTCCCAAGCAAAAGCCTGGTACTTTTCTCAGGTCCGCATACCTCCGGGTGACGAGGGGCGACACTGTGCCTTTCCGATCACCAGCGCAGCTGTTCTCCCATGATCCCTTTGTCCATGCACAATATCAAGCAAACAAGAAGGCCATGAAAGCAAAATTAAATATTAACATTACAATTTTTTACATACTGGAGAATGTGATGGTAATTGTGTTTTTGGCCAAGGATATTAGTCAGTGTCATTTGAGCTGGGGTGAAATTTAAGGCGTGTTGGAGGGTACATCGTTGATTATTAAATTTCGTACATTTGAGGAGGAAATGTCCTACATCGTCACTAGTCCCACATGTATCACAGATACCATTTGGGTGTTTACCAAAAAAGAAGAGGAACTTTTTGAGGCCGTTGCAGACGCCCAAGCGGAGTCTGTGAAGTATAATTTCTTTGGAGCGTCCTTTTCCCCAGCTGGCAAACGAAAAGGATGGGTTGATTTGGTAGTGTTTTGTAGGGTCGAGTTTGGGGATGTTTTTAGACCAGTTGGTAATGAGCTGTTTTTTTAGAAGACTTTTAACTTCGGTATCTGAAAAGGGGATACAGTGGTCGATGTTGTTTTTATGGGCGGCCCATTTGGCAATATTATCAGCCTTTTCATTTCCAGGAATCCCACAATGACCAGGGACCCACTCAAAACAGACTGAGTTACCCTGGTGACGGATATTGATTAGTGTGTAAAGGATGTCGCAAGCGAGTTTGTTTTGAGGGGCCGGTTTTGAAATAGCTTTAAGAGCACTTTGACAATCACTAAAGATACAGGAGTTCAAAGGTTTAACTTGTTCTATCCATTCAAGTGCTAGCAAAATGGCAAATAGTTCGGCAGTAAAAATAGAAATACCATTATTAAGTCGGGTGCCGTTAGAATATTTAACTTGAGGGATATATATGCCACAACCTACAGTATTTAAATTGGGGTTAAGTGAACCATCAGTGAAAATGTGAAGAGTGTTACCCCAAGTAGTATTGATTATTTCAGTACTAATATTACCTTTGTCATTGTCATCTGTCATATGGGCCACCCGGTTGAGAATTTCCGTGGAGATAACTGGTTTATAATAATGCCAATAGGGGAAGTGATTATGCAAAGGGAAAGTGGTGATAGGTAATTTAGCATTACGGGCCTCAAAGGGAGTTTTGTGGTGTGTATTACTCCACTTTTCGGCAAAATAATGTTTCTGCCAATTGTCTTCCTCAAAAAGTAGGTTAGGGTGGTTGGGGTGAGCTTTGAGCTTAATACTATAAAGATTAACAAGGAGTTGTCGGCGTAGTTCCAATGGTGGGTCTCCGCATTCCAGTTGGAGTTTGAATAACGGAGAGCCTTGGATAGCACCGGTACAAATCTTAAGGGCCTGGTACTGTATGTGGTCAAGTTTATGTTTAATGGTGTTGGAAGCGGAGTCAAACGCTTCACACCCATACTCAAAATGCGGTTTGATGAGGGCCGAGTAAAGCTGAAAGAGGGTTTTACAGTCAGCTCCCCACGAGTTCCCACTAATACAACGGAGGAGATTTAATTTCTTTTTACACTTAACAATGATGTTATCTATGTGTTCTTTCCAGGTAAGCTTGCTGTCGAAGATCATTCCCAAAAATTTGGCAGACTTGAGGATTTTGACAGCTCGATTTTGACGGTGGAGATTGACAATGGGCTTGATTTTGTTCGAGAAGAGAACGGCAACTGTTTTGGGGGTAGAAATTTTGAATCCCCATTGCATACACCAAGAATGGATTTTATCGAGACCTTCTTGGATTTTTTTCTCGAGAAAGTGAATATTTCTGTTAGATTTCCAGATCGCTATATCATCCGCGTATTGTGAAATGTGAAGGTCAGGCAAATCTTGAGAGAGATCGTTGACAGCAATGTTGAAAAGAAGTGGGCTGATTACACTACCCTGGGGAACACCATTATCAAGAGTTCTTTGATTGGATAAAATATTATTAATTCTCACTTGAATTTTTCTGTCATTTAAAAAATTATCAATCCATTTAGTAATGCGGCCTTGAATGCCTAGAGCTTGAAGTTTAATAATTATGCCTTTTCTCCACAGCATATCATAGGCCTTTTCTATGTCTAAAAACACAGCAAGGGTACTCTCTTTGTTAGCACGGGCCTTATTAATGCTAGATTCAAGATTGATGATATGATCTTTTGTGCTTCTCCCTTTGCGAAACCCACTTTGATACATGGAGATAAGAGTATTATTCTCGAGAAACCAAAGAAGGCGGGAGTTGACCATTCGTTCCATTAATTTACTGAAAGTCGACGTAAGGGCGATAGGTCTGTAAGAAGTTGGTTTAGTAGCATCTTTCCCAGGTTTAATGATGGGGATAAGTATGGCTTCCTTCCATTGCTTTGGACATTGAGAAGTTTGCCAGATTAAGTTAAAAATAATCAGGAGATACTCCCTAATTTTAAGAGGGAGATGCTTAAAAACAGTGTTGTTAACACCATCTTTACCAGGAGAAGTGCACTTTGAACTGTCAATGGCATGATTAAGCTCATCAATATTGAATGGTTCATTAATAATACCCTCGTCATTGTCGGCAATAGTAAAGTCACTTTCGGTATGGGTCTTAATATTAATAAAGGAAGGCATATAATTTTCTGTGCTGCTAACTTTAGTAAAGCTATCAGCAAAAGCCTCAGCCTTGTCACTATCACTGACTGCATCGATGTCGTTATATTGAATGACAGGGATACTGTTACGGCATTGCGTTTTTCCAATGCGCTTGATTTTATTCCAAATTAATTTGGTGTTGGTTTTGGGGTTAAAGTCACTACAAAATTTTTTCCAGTCTTTCCTTTTACAGTTTCTGATAGTTTTCCTGGCGATAGCACAAGTTTTTTTGTACATAATAAAGTCAGTCGGAAGACGAGTTTTTCTTAACCTCTTTAAGGCGTTCTTTTTATCATCAATGGCCTTTCGACAGTCGTCATTCCACCAAGAAGCAGGGGGCTTAGGATGATTGGGATTTGTTTTAGGAATGGAGTTGGTCATAGTAGAATTAAGTTGGTTCGAGAAGCAATTATATATATTTTGGATGTCATCAGAGGTATTAGGTTCAGTAATATAGATGTTACATGCCTCTGCGAACTTAGCCCAATCAGCTTTTTTGAGTGACCATCTAGGTGCAGTGTTGGTGGAATTACGATGGATAGGATGATTAACTTCAACTGTAATTGGACAGTGGTCACTTCCCCACGTATCGTCTAGAACTGACCAATTACATTTAGCGGCTATGCCAGGAGAAACAAAAGTGACATCGATACAAGACAATGAGTTCTGAGATTTATTGATTCGAGTACCTTCGCCAGAATTTATGCATATCATGTTATTTTGCGAGAAAATATCCTCAATGATTTGCCCATTATGGTCTATTTTCGAGCTACCCCAAAGGGGGTTGTGACCATTAAAGTCACCACAGAACACACAAGATTTACAATTTACTTTCTCAAAAATTTGGTTGAGTTGATTAGGTTCTAACGAGGTGCAGGGGTTGTAGATATTAACAATAGCAATTTTATTCTTATTAAAGTCATAGATTTCACCTATTTGGTATTCTATGTTGTCTTCTGAACCTAAGATATACTTAAAGCCAATACCATGTTTTACGAGGAATGCACATCCCCCACCGTTTTTCTTGGAAGTAGTGTTTCTGTCATTCCGGTATATATCATAACCTGATAACCTGAAGTTTTTATCCTTTTTTAGCCATGTTTCTTGGACACATATGATGTCAGGTTTTGGCGTCCACTCATTAATGGCATTTTTAAGTTCAGAGTTATGAGCAACTAGAGACTGTGCATTCCATTGTAAGATCAGTAGACTGGCCATGAAAACAAAATTGATCATTATGTTTTATTTGGTTTTGCTTTAGGGGTTTGACTGGTACTTTGTTTAGCAGTGGTAGGCGGATCCATTTTTGTCTGAGACGGTTTCTGACTGGATGATTTGTTTCTCCTAGTAGTGACTGGTGACTGGGATGTCGTTCTGTGTCTGGTTGGTTTTTCTTTGGTTTTGATTTCTTCTGAATGACCAAGGTGATCCATGAGTGTGTGTATTGCAGCAACCCTGTCGTCCTTCTTTTTGATGGTGTCCCATATTTGCATCGCACCTGTGAGGAGTTCCATGAGGTATTGTTCATTGAACATACACTGGTGCGATTCTGTCTGGGTAGCAGCTGTTTGATCGGTCTGCGTGGAAGCGTCTTGGGTAGAGACCTTGACATCTCGGGCAGTGACATCTCGAGAGGTGTGTCGTGGTCTGGTGTCGTTTACTGTCGAGGCTCGGTTATTGTTTGCTGTATTGTTGATTATGGTGGTTGGAATTGGGTATGGTGTGATTAGCGGTCGGTTGGTAATTTCTGGTGGCTTTGGTGTGGGTTGGGTATGGTCGTAAGGTTGGATGTAGATGTCGGCTTTCACAACTTTAGCAGCGTCTGCGTAGGAGATGTTATAGGAGATCCGCACATTCTGGATTTTCTTCTCCTGCTTGATGGTGTTACAACCTCCATATGCCGAGGAATGGTTTTCGCCACAACGACAGCATTTGACTTGGTCTCTTTGTTGACACTGATCAAAAGAGTGAGCTCCACCACAGCGTACGCAGCGAGTTGTACTGCGGCAGTTTGACGCAGTGTGTCCCAATCTCTGGCAGTTGAAACATCGGATTACAGGGGGGATGTAGGGTTTTACAGTGAAGTATTCATAGCCTAGTTGTACTTTAGTAGGGAGGGTTGTTGAGTTGAATGTCAGGCATATAGAGAGGCTTTTTTCCAGCTGGCCATCTTTTCTTCTCATCAGCCGTCTGATGTCGATGATATTGGATTTATCCAGGGCCAGTCGAAGGTCATCGTCTGTGACGTCAATAGGAATGCCGGTGATGACCCCCTTGCTCTGGGTCTCAGACTTGGCGTATTCTGCTGTCACGGCCCACTGGTCTAATTGTGTTATCTGTTTGAGCTTTTTGGCTTGGCCTGGGTTGTAGCATTTAACTGTTAGACCACCTTGGTTGTTTTTTGATACATCTTTTATCATGTTTCCGCCTATTTTGTTCAGGGCTTTAGCGATCTTGATGGGGTTAATTTTAGCCAGTTTTACATCAGGTGAGTTTATTAGAACCATAGTTGGTTGGTTTGGGGGGGTTTGGGTGTTACGTCGTTTAGGATTATTTGCTTGGTCATTGTCTGATTCTGAATACACTTCGTTATATGTTATGTTAGCAGAATTAGGTCGTTTTCTGGATGATCTGGTTTGCGATTGGGATTGGGAATCATCAGTCTGTGCTTGACTCATTAAGACGTCTAGGGTTGAGCGGGGTTGTTCATATCTATGAGCAGCCAGACCTTGAAAATCCATAGGGGTATTTTGAGATAGCTGATCCCATGTTATATTATCAGAGTCAGTCCCATTATCGGCCATTACTGACCGATACTAGGTCTTAGGGCCTAGATGGGACTGCCCAGGACTACGTTATCTAATATTAATAAGACACGGCCTCTTGTTTGCTTAATATTGCTTACCAACAGCTATTTTCTCCAGGGAATAGATGGCAGGAAGGCTCGATGAAAAGGTTGATCACTGTCAGTTAGTGACGCA
Source organism: Hippasteria phrygiana (assembly GCA_037893225.1). NCBI lineage: Eukaryota > Metazoa > Echinodermata > Asteroidea > Valvatida > Goniasteridae > Hippasteria > Hippasteria phrygiana. Next base: position 683,111 of record JAZGUH010000331.1, read on the forward strand.
CCAGAATTTTTCAAATTAACCACGCGATCTGAGAGCAGCCAATAGGCACGTCCGATCAGCCCGAAGCCCAGCACGAAAAACTACGGTCATGGTACCAACTATACTTGGGCCATTCCCATCTATAGTTGGGCCGGTACCAACTATAGTTGGGCCGGTACCAACTATAGTTGGGACTAAACGCGACGGGGTGTGTCGTATTTATTGTAAGGCGCATGACTGAAAAAGCCATTCGTCATGATTATGCAAGATCACGGGTTTGGGGCCGGCTGCACTGTTATGCAAATCTATGGCCGGGGCACGTGTATAAACATGTATGTACAAATTTGTGCATGGACGGTTATGAAAAAATTGAAGGCCAGGAGTACGAGTAAGGTGGGGTCATTATTGAGTCTCCATGGGGGGGGGGGGGGTCGAGTTGTGTCGGGCGCGGGCTGCATGGTCGCTTTCTTGCTACTTCGCGTCGCTCATACACATGAAAAACAGTTTCACACTCTTGAACAAAAGGAAACAGACATAAAGTTTTGTTTTCTCAAATATTTAATTAGCATGTGATTGGGGTAATAGTGCCGAGTAGGGCCTTACACTTGTCTCGATTCCTTCACATTTTTCGTCTGCATGTAACAATACAAAAATACAGTGCAATTTTATATTAATTCGTTAATTATTTGTTATTTAAATAAAGTGAAATGTGTTCAAGTAATAAGAATGAGTTTTCAGTGCCTAGTGCAGTCCATCCTTCCCAACCATATAGTTCGGACCACTACTTTGTGGCAGGCAATGCATAACATGGCTGATAATTTTTAAATACGATAAAATTGTGTTCAAAGTAATAAGAATGACTTTTCAGTGCCCAGTGCAGTCCCAACCATAGTTGAAACCACTACTTCAATCATGGCCCAACTGTGGCAACCATAACACGGCTGATAATTTTTAAATAAAGTGAAATTGTGTTTAAGTGATACGAATGAGTATTCAGTGCTTAGTGCATTCCCAACCATAGTAGGGACCACTACTAAGTTCAATCCTGGCCCAGTCGTGGTGACAGGCAGTAACCACAACATGGCTGATAATTTTTTAACAAATTATGAAATTATGTTTAAATTTGTTAAATAGTGAAGCGTTGGCGTTGCTGATTTCGTCCATGGTATGATGTTTAGCAAGATTGGCCTGCTAACCAAAAATAATAGCCGGCCGGCCGGCCAGCCACTTGCGTCGAACCCACGAAACGTCCTTTTCCAAGCCTGGCGCGACATATGCATAACGTTATTGTAATTTATGCATATATTCACGCGCGGTTCCGTATCCCCGCCCCTTCAATCCCAACTGTAGTTGGGATTTCCCAACTACTATACTCCGTTGCGAATTGCATGCAGTTGGGACCGGTCCCAACTACAGTTGGAGCCGGCCCAGGTATAGTTGGGCCAATGCCATAGTTGGGGCGTAACAACTGCATTGGACCGTTGTGACGGCGTATTGAATTGTATTTGTAGATCATAGATGTTTTGCCGGTTTGCTGACCAAATATCCACCATCTGTTTAGACACTATGGATTACTCTAAGTTTAAAGTCTCACAGTTGAAGAAGGAATTGAAGAAACGTGGGTTGCGGGTGACAGGATTGAAACAAGAAATGGTAAATGCTGAGCATGCTGAGAATCGTCGTTTTTTGGATTGAGTGCAAATTAAAGTTAAACATAAAACACGTTAAAACCTACATGTTCACCACGTTCGATGAAGACAATAAACCTTTTTGACATTATCAATGCATTGTGGGTATGGAGGCCAAACAAACCAAGCCTATATGGCACTGTGAACCAGTCCAAATATTAATTGATTTTATGCTAAATATAAAAAATATCTGTCATAATGAGAGATACTCTTTTCACATATCTTTGCATGAAATAATTAATAGCCCCACTCACTGCTGGCGGATTTTGACATCGGGCTGATGATCCTTAGCCTAGGCTTAGCCACTCGTCCTACCCATATGTTTGTGTGGTGAGAACTTCAAAAATTTGTGTGGTGGGGTAGCGCTATCTGGACAGCGTTTTTAACAGTCTGGCTGTAAATGGTTCCTTTTTAAACTTCTGTCATTTTACTGTCACCAATACAATTTACATGCATAGTTTGACAGAAATTTAAAAAGGAACCATTTACAGCCCTACATTGTATATATAGTCAGACTCCTAGCCCAGTATGGACTCCCTTCGCGTTGCAAGGGAGTCCAGAATATGAAGCTACTGGAAGTAGTCGAAAAAAATTAGAAACAAAATTACAATATTTTTACCTCACTGTAGACACTAATTTCACGCCCATTATACTCTTTGTGTCTTTATCTATCCGTCCGTGAGGTTCACAAATTCCTTATGCTTCGCTGGCCGACATTTTTCAGGAAAATAAACTCAAAAGCAACGTTAAACTTGTAGACTCTTTTCATCAGTTTCAGACCAAGTATACGTACATAAAACGTATGTGTGCGTATAATTACGCGTGCACGCAAGCACTAGGCCGCGCGCGCGTGCACGCACAATGCGCATGCGTGATTTGCCTAGTAACTGACCCCCTAACGCGCAGGCACAATAACTTGCGTAACGTTCGTGTTCGTAGTGAGGATCCTGCCTGCGATATGCCATATTCCTTCAAAACAGCATCGATTACGTCGTCCATAATAGCCTCCCAAATTCGTTCTTATTATCTTCTATAGCCCAAAACAGATTTGGAACTTTAAAAGTATCTGTAGACTACACAGAAAACACTTTTCAAGACCGTCCGTACCGCGCAGCCAGCCCAAACGGTAGTGCGCATGCGAGTGGTTGCCAGGCAAATCGCGCGTGCGCATTGCGCCTGCGCTGCACGCAGCAGCATCGCACGCAGAATTTCGGAGGTTGCGCGCGCGCGTATGTCATGTAACTCGGTATGAAACTGATGAAAAGAGGCTACAAGTTTAACGTTGCGTTTGAGTATATTTTCCTGGAAAACGTCGGCCAGCGAATCATATGGAATTCCTGAACCTAACGGACAGATAGATAAGGACACAAAGAGTATGTGTGGGCATGAAATTAGCTTCTACAACGAGGTAAAACGTGAAAAAAATCCTGTTAAAGTTTTGATTTCAATGAATGCGACATCTCGTATCCAGGACGTTAGTCGTAGTGCAATGAAGACATCGTTCAACCTGGGCTAGTCAGACTCCCTATTATCGCGGCAACTCTATTATCGCGGCATCAGAAATTTCTCTTTTTTTTGCATTGCCAAAACTCCTTCGTGTTGCCATTTTTCATTCAGTTCATCAGGCATTAAGGACTTCCTGCTGAGTTGTATAAAAATGACGATTATAGAAATGTTGTGTCGGGACTTTTAATGATTTTTAATAAATATTCACGTTTTCCAAAACTTGTAAATTTTGCCTCACCGTGTCTGCTAAAAAGTACTGTCTATATTTTAACATAAATCTTTAACCCTAACCCTGCCAGACGCAGCACAGTGATGTGGTGACAGCTTGATCTTGCTGCACTCTGCATACAAGTCAATGTGACAAAGTATGCAATCTGATGATGCTTCTGGCAGGGTTTCTAGCCAAAATACCCTGGAGGGTTAGGGTTAATGGTGGTCTGTCCATGGAAGTTCCATTGTCTGGTTCCCATTCTACAGCTACAAACGCAAAATGACGCCAAAGGACGATATTTAAAAAAATTTTAAAATCTGAAGTACGGCGCGCACGGCATGCATGCCGTGTGTCCGTTACCGTCCGCCAGGGTTGATAAAAATCATGATTTAATTTATTTTTTTTCAAATCGGATTTTCTTTATTTAAATTGGATTTTTTTATTTAAATCAATTTTTTTTTTTTTTTTTTATCATCGTACCATTGGCATAAAACATTTGTTTCAAATAAGTCAATTTAAATGACCATCATTGAAAGTCAAGTACTATAACCACACACAATTGTTCATGAAATCAGTACTGAAATCCCTTTCATTCAGGGGTCGATTTAGAAAAAAAAAATCGCATGCACTGGTGCATGTAGACCGAAAAAGTTACATGCACAAAATAAATTTTACATGCACAAAAAAGTGTGCACACAAGTCATAACCCAAAAGAACAATAGGTAGACATATTTGTTGTTTTAAAATGTGTTTTCCTACAAATTTTCAAATGTAGCTATTACATGGACGTGCTGTTAAGAGTATTGTTTTGCTTTGTAAATATAATGTGTTTTTGTACAATTGGTATTCGCTGTTTGTTTATTTCATCAGTGGTAATTAGCAATCTCTGGCACGATCGCGAGAAGACAAAGGCGAAGTTACGTTACTACTGTAGTATCATGTTCCACGGTGTCAGAAGACTGTTTGATATTTTGATACCGAAATATCGGCCCAAAATATTGCGATATTATCGTGATGACGTCACTTTTTCCTTACCGGAAAAACGGAGGAATAATTTTTCTTTTTAAATACCTGATGGAAATCACCACGTGTACAGCATCATGAGATCGGGCCCACCGGGATCGGACCCGCCGGGACTGAGCTCGATCGGTTCCGCTAAAATTCAATATCAGGGCCGGCCACCGAGAGATCGCGAATCGGGCCGGGGGCCGAGGCCGCGCTGGCAATTGGGGCAGGAAGGATCGGGGGCCGGGTTGATGACAAGGCTTCACTTGTTGAGTAGTTGGAGTACTACGACATTTACCTTCAGTTGGCTTCCTTGCGGCACTAGAAAGACGAGCGTTTGTTTCTATTTCGAGACTGTTGATTTATAGTAACAGCTGATAATTTATACCATGGACGCCCAAATCACACGTCATTGAGCTGTCAAAAACATTGTTTTGCATGTCTTGTGCACAATGCATGTGCCGCACGCGTTTGTCGTTTCTCAAGACGACTTTCGCTTCGTGTTAGATGCGTGTACATGCATTGTACACTGGGAATAAGATGGTGGCATTCAGTGCGGTTGCTTGCACTTGACCAAGACTAGCAACAAAGCAACGCGCACGCGCAGATGCGCTTTTGGGGTTGGCTTTATTGATCAATTGCTCTAACCCCAGGTCGCGGGGGCCGGGTTAACGAGTCTTTTCTCAAGTCAATGTTAGCTGCGTGTACGTAAATTGTACATTGGGAATAATATGGTAGCAGATCGGTTGCGGTTGTTTGCACTTGACCAAGACTACAACGATGGTAACATGCAGGCACGCACACATCATGTCGATCGTTGCGTGCAATAAATCGGGTGCGCGTTGTGCATGTGATACGTTGTTCAACATGGGGAAATATACCAGCAGGTACATGCCTAAAAAGGTACATGCACAGCGTGCACGTTGTACCAGAGGTTTACGTGCACAGAGGAAAAAGTACATGCACCAGTGCATGCGTGCACCCGTCTAAATCGAACACTGCTTTCATTGATCATATTCTAGAATACAAAGTTTGTCTTAAAATCTCTGTTACAGCATCACCATCATATACATGTATACTGCACATTTCTAATCCAAGTTGATAACAGGAACCCCCCTCCTCTCTACGGTAAGCACCTAAAAAGACCAACCAAAATGACATCGTCACGCCTTGTGCCTATTCAATAAAGCCTTGTGCCTATTCAGTAAGGCCCAGTGCGCTTTCAGTAATACATGACGATGTCGTTTTGGTGGTTCTGAAACAATGCCTTCCCCTCTCTACACACAACCATGGTGGAATAAAACTATTTAATGCAGCCACCATATTTTTTTTAACGCACTGTCCTTATTTTGATCCTGTTAAAGTTTTTATGGTTTTGCAGTGGAAATATTGTCTTTCGCCGTAATTTTGCATTTGCAGCTGTAGAATGTGAACCAGACAATGGAACTTTCAATGGACAGAGCACCATTGAAGATTTAGGCCTATGTTAAAATATAGACGGTTTAGCAGAGACAATGAGGCAAAATTTACAATTTTGGAAAACGTAAATATTTATTAAAAAGTCCCAACACAACATTTATTAATTGTAATTTTTATACAACTCAGCAAAAAGTCCTTAATGCCCGATGAACTGGATAAAAAATCGGCACTCGGGGAGTGGAAGGGAAGGGGGAGGGGAAGGGCGGGTGGGGGGGGGGGAGGGCAGGGGAGGGGGTCAGGTCAGGGCGGGGGTATCAATTGATGGGCGCATTACAACATGCATGAGTTATTTAAACCTTTATGTATATGAGAGGAATACTGTATATTACATGCAGGTAGTACATTAACATTACACACACAATGTACTTCAGAATCATATGCATTGTACACAAGATAAATGTAGTACACTGTTTCAGGAAACTGGCCTTATACATCCTTTTAGAGTGAGTATAAGCGATTTAAAGTTAATGACAGTCAGGTTTGAATAACAGAAATTGTTTTTACATTAACCCTAACCTTCCCTAACCTGCCAAAATCAAACACCCCTTTGTGTTGAATTTTGTGTGATTGGGTACTGTAGAGCCTTGGCACCATCACTTTGCATGGGACTTGATGCCCTGATTTTGTCTAAGTACAAAGAATGTGCCATTGGTTTACTACACAGTGTTGGAGTTTGTGTGGTTAGGGAAGGATTCTAGTAAAAAGGCTTGGGCTGTTAGGGTTAAACAAATTACAGAAATTACAAAAAAGTCAAAACGTGATTTTTATTAGTGATTTAAAAAAAAAATTTCCAGCGATTTATATCATGATTTAAATCAATGATTTAAATCGAGTGATTTAAATCGAACAACAGTGCCGTCCGCATCGCATGTACTGGAAACTAGTGCATGTGTACGTAGTGATCGATGCGCGCAATGCGGACGGTTACGGACACGACGGCATGCATGCCGTGCGCGCCGTACTTCAGATTTTTGACATATAATCATGAGGTTGTCTGGTCTGACCCGCGCACATGACCCAGCCGGCCGGCAACAGTCGCATCGTGCATGTCGTGTCATTCGCTGTCGGTACGGATCGGAGATTTTTTTTTACTTTTTTCGAAAATTTGAACCGCTTCCGGCAAACTTTTGCTTGGCGCACACAAGGTGAGGATGTACATTGTAAATGAGGATATTACAGATTTTTGGGGAAAACTGTGCAGCGGTTTTCGTGCGCACAGTGTAAACGTGACTGCATAGAATCAACTTTCTTATTCTTGCTGTATTAGCCTATGGAAAAAATAGGCTTCTTTTTATGGGGTTCCTGTAGGGAACCTCATAGTTCTAGGGGTAATGTACATGTAGGGCTAATCGGAGATACCGCCTGGTTGAGACGTCATAATGGTTACAAGGGATTGTGGGAAGGAAACGGGAGCATTTTTTTGCGCGTTTCCTTCCAACAATCCCTTGTACTTTTTTTTTGTTTTTTTTGTTTTTTTTGTAGGGTAAACGTCCCTAATTTCGGCACGTCCCAAATTTCGACACCCCTATATAAATAGTTAACTAGCCCACCAACGCGGTCACGTGACCACCCATGTTGTTATCCAGTGACACAATGAACTCCCGCCCTTGGGTTTTCAACCACAAATAACTTTTAAAACATTTGTTTCTTGCAAAAAAACTGATGAAAAATCTCTCCGCAAAAGAGGAACTATTTGTTTCAAGTTTTTAGGATTCCTTGTAAGATGGGGTTAAAGATGAAAGTGATAATTCCAGCATTTTTGTTTATGTCAAAGTGGTTAAAATGGAAGTTTTGTGCAGCTGTCAGTGGAAAATCATTTGTACAAAGTGGTGGTGTGTAGTCTTATGGGAGATGACGAAATTAGGCGCAGGGATCGGAAAGTGACCCCAATTTCGGCACGTGATAAACAACCTACGCTCTGCGGCATCATCACTCACAAAAACATGTAATGAATATCATATGCATGGAATGACATATATTTTGTCATGCACATAAAGTTGGTTTTGGTGACTGCTCAATATGGAGGTATCCTGAATCCATCAAAATCCTGGAATACCGCTAGGCTTACAATCCTCAATCCATAAAAATCCCCCAGTTTTCAATATGGAGGTATCCTGAATCCGCCGAAATTCTCCAAAACAGGGTTTGGATTTTGATGGATTTAGGTAGGTTAGGGTTAAACTTTACAGTAGATTTAAAAGTTTTAAAAAATGTTCAGATGCAAACTACTATTTGCAAATAAATTTTTCAGTTCACTTAGCGCCTTATACCTGCTTGTTTGCTGCATTTTTTTGTTTTTAAGAAAAGGGTGCCAAAATTGCGATCACGAAATGCCAAACTTCCGCACTGGGAAAAATTCCGTCTGTCACCGAATAAAACTATTCTTTCCATTGCACGAATGTGAAACATTTGTTTATACAACAGTGTACAACACTTGAATAAATTGATGGTATGACCATGCAATGGAAGTTCTATTCACCGTTGAATAGAATGTAAGAATCTCTTGTATGATCTGGAATTCCTGAGGTGTTGTCTAAAGGTATTTTACCCTGTAAAAATGGATATAAAAATTTTAAGGGGGTGCCTTTAGGCAATACAAACAAAATGTTGATCTGGGGTCCTCATTTTCATTTTTGGCCAGTCTCACCCCTGTCAGATGGCAGAGACTTATTCGGGTGTATGATACATGTAGCCAATATATTCTTTAAAAAATTTGTTGATGAGTTATTTTGGAAGATTGAGTTTTAGTACTACATTGTATTCTTATGATCTTTTGGCAAGAGGTTCCTTGCATCAACAAACAAAATACATGTAACACCCTTGTGCATAAATTGTTGGAAAGAATGTCAAAGAGTTGAAAACTGCCACCGCTTTTCAATTCCAATGAAAGCAAGCATTTAATTATATTGTAAATTACATGCGAGAACTAGTTGAAGTGCATATATCCATTTCATATTTCCTTAAAAAGTTTGTTTTGAAAACATTTTTGATTTTCTTAGTTCAGTGCGATTAAAAAGGTACTGTTTTTGATACCCTATGACCTTGGAAACCATTTAACAGGGTTAAATACATTTGTTACCAGGAGTTTTGTTATGAGGTCTTCTGTTTCAGTTTTGATCAAAATCAGCACACACATTGGATGTAGAATTTGCACAGAATGATGTTTTCATTTTTATGTTTTACACATAGATAAATCGTCTGAGGGACACTGACCAGATGTTTCAGCAGAACAACTTGACACCCGGCATCGGCGAACTAATCAAAGGTTGGACCGTAACAATTCCCTGATACATTGTACATCGATAATCGTGATATTGAAATGCCACAATATGGCATCGCGATTCAAAACATTGTATCGCGATACATACACGTAGATCTACAAAATGTACATGTATGCTGCTGAATGTATGATAAAAATAATAAAATATGCAAAAACTTAGACTTGTAAACATGACCCCCCCCAAAAAAAACACGACATTTCAGTCGTAAGGTTCATATTGCTGTCCAACCCTTTCGCCTGTCCTCTGCCAAAAATCGGTTTGGACGGGTAAACAAAACATCAAATGTGGAAATGGAGCGTACATGTACATGTAATTTCATTCCTAGGATGCATTCATTTTTATATCATGTCTAAATAAAACATTTGCTTGGAAAGTTCAATTGAAAAGGGAATTTTGTTGGGGGTGGTCTTTTATATTATTATTATTATTATTATTATATTTGTTTTTTGGGGGGGGGGTATTTAAAAAAATTGTTTTTATATGTATCGCAATGTGTATTGTATTGTGACGTAAGTATTGTGACGCAAGTATTGTGATACGTATCGTATCGTTAAAAAGTTGTATCGTTACACCCCTAATCAAAGGACCTCGCCAGTCCCAGACCCAGACACCCAGTCCACTGGAATCAGAGGATCACCATGAGATCCGTGAGTTGCACCGTCTAGAGAGGGAGGAAAGAGCCAAGATTGTCTTGCTGAGGAAACCACTGACAACAATGAAGTACTTCATACTGGAGACATGGGTCATACTGGTAGGATGGTGTCACCGGTAAGGATCAAGCTGTGTTCACACTGAATTTTTCGTGAAATTTAACCAAGTTAATGATAACATTCCTAATGGTTGAATCTATTGTTCACATGGGGACTTCTGACATTGTGAAAAATATATCCACACTGTAGGTAGTAACCAAGCTGACAGTGGCATGCATCTCCTGTCCTATCCTGGTTTGTCATAACATATGATTTTATGTAAAGTTGTCAGTAACATACATTTATATGTTAAGAAGTTTAATAAATAATTTCCAATGCTGTCATAATATCTGTCATAATATCTGCCATAATATCTATCATCAAAAACTATGGAAGCATATACATTTAGGACACAACCCAAAAAATTTCTGGCCCATTATTTTGCACGGGCGGATTAATATTCTGCCCAGTTGGATTACTATTCTGCCAGGCTGATTACTATTCTGCCAGGCTGATTACTATTCTGCCAGGCTGATTACTATTCTGCCAGGCTGATTACTATTCTGCCAGGCTGATTACTATTCTGCCAGGCTGATTACTATTCTGACCAGTTAAATGTATTGGTTAGATGTATTTTGCTATTCCTGTCATCAGTGCACGTGTAGTCATCACTGTCAACTTTTTTAGTATAATACACCCTGCCAAAATAATAATGCACCCGGGCGAAATAATATTCTGCCTCTCGGGCGAAATACATGTAATAATCCACCCAGGTGAAAAAGGAGTCTGCCCAGACGAAATAATGGGCCAGAAGAAACATGGTCATGTCCTAAATACACTTACACTTGTACACGTACGTAAAAAACTAAAAAATTAGTGCAGTGCATGAAGAATTGACCAGCTGCCCATGCCATCACTACATGTACAATGTAGGTCACTCTTGCCAGTCCGAGGTAAAAATAATCATTGGACTTGGGAAAAGTACATGAAACTGTAAGTTAAAATGTAATTGGAATTGAAATGGGAAAAGTACATTGTAACCAGCCTCTCGGTGAGTTTTACAAAAAAGGTTGAATGCGAATATGGCCTAAGCAACTACTACTAGGAAAGACTACAAACTTATCCACCTTGAATGTAGACTGATCAGTTTGCTATATAGACATAGATAAAAGCTGTGTTCGCATTGGATTTATGGGGAAACTCACTGATGAGATGATGGCTACTTTGCCCATTTCAAGTCCAGTCTGAACAGCATTGAATGTCTGTGCTACTTTTCCTCGGGTGATTGTATCTTATGTTCATAACTTCTTTAGCTGCAAAAAAACACTGAAATTCAATAAATGATTACATCGAAAGAGTATTGAGATTGAAGTGATTGTGCACACACTTCCACCATTGAAGTGTGTTCATTTACATGAATTAGAAAAACATGCAGGTACATGTACATTGTATGTGTACATGTATTGCAGCCGCACATTACATGCATGAAGAGTTTTGTCAATACAAGTATTGAAAACAAAGAAGAAAAAGCTTCTATTCTATGCCCAAGACAAATGCAAGAGTCTGTACAAGAATACTTTTCTTCCTGCAATTCGCACTCAGAAATAAATGTAAATTAGTCCATAAATAATGGGATGTTACAGCTTGTTGAAAATGTCACATTTTCAAATATTCTTTTTTTTAAAGCAACTGTTCAATTGAAAAGGCTATATCTTCTAATGTGTATGTTTTGGGCTGATGATTTCTTGTTTCCAGAGATGTGAATTGTGTGTCCTTTGCTGTTTGAGAAAGCAAACTTCAAAATACAGTACACGTACATCAGTGTCAAATGAAGACCTTTATTTCTTCTGATTTGTCAGAAGGAATTAATATTTCATTGTGTGAATCCTGGAAATTCAGAGGACACTGTATCATTCATTAGTACACGTACATTCATTATACCTGGGACAGTTTCACATGCTTGTGGGGTGTTTGAACTTTTGTTAAAGAATACATGTACACTGTACAGAGTAGTATGCAGATTAATGCTTTGAGTGGTGTAGTAAAACTACATGTAGCCTCCCAAGGTGATCCATGCAGCATTCTATTTTTCCTGAGGCGAAGCCGAGGGAAAATAGAATGCTGCATGAATCACTGAGGGAGGCTAGTTTTACTACACTACGAGATAAAGCAGTCAATATTTGTTTTATAACACCTGTCCCACAGATTCTGCTTGATTTGAGCACTAACTGAAAAATTTCATTTAAATACAATTAAATGTACCGTAATTTTCGGAATATAGGCCGCGCGGAGTATAAGCCGCAGCACGCAAAAATCTGTAAATTAAGATTTAAAGTTGGCGTATTAGCCGCACCGGGGTATAAGCCGCACCGCGGCGCTGTCGACGACGTCCAACCACAAGTCATCGTGCTGCATGCTGAAGCGCTAGTCGGACTCCCTATTAATTATCGCGGCAACTCTTATTATCGCGGCATCGGAAATTACTCCTTTTTTTGCGTTGCCAACCGTATGGCGATTGTTCATCAGGCATTAAGGACTTCCTGCTAAGTTGTATAAAAATGACGATTATAAAATTTTGTGTCGGGACTTTTATTGAGTTTTAATGATTTTTAATAAATTATGTTTTGCCTCACCGTGTCTGCTAAAAAGTACCGTCTTTATTTTAACATAAATCTTCAATGGTGGTCTGTCCATGGAAGTTCTATTGTCTGGTTCCCAATCTACAGCTACATGTACAAATGCAAAATGACGCCGAAGGACGATATTTCCACCGCGAAATCGTAAAAACTTACGGGAGCAAAATGACAGTGTAGTAAAAAAATAAAACTTGTAACGACGACGCACCGTGTAAAGTGAATGGCGCCCCCAATCGTCAATCAGTAGACTTGTCTCAGTGAATTTTGTCGCCTTCCGGGGGGGGGGGGGGGGACAGGGTGTTAAGAAATATCCTGCAGGCCTAATCGTCTTTAATCAACTTGAACTTGACAGGGAAAATATCGTACTTTATTCAGGGGATGTTTTGGTCAAACATTAACTATGAATAAAAAGTTCAGATCATTGTAAAAACCACTTCCAGTACCGCGATAATACAGAGTCTGTACTCCGCCGAGCAACGGCGAGCATGTCTATTTTCACCGGCATCGCGAAGCAAATTCCCTTATGCATCATGCATCATGTATGAGCACGTGTCGCTAGTCGTTGTTTTGATTGGCCAAAGTAGATTTTGTTGCGCGCTTACATGTACGTGCTGGCAACCATTCATAAATTTGGGGACCTTGCTAATTCATGCAAAGGGATGTTTATTGGTTTCGGCTTAAGATTTCAGTATAAAAGTAATTTTTCTTTAAATTTGATATAAAGCAAATACGCCTGGAAGCAAGTAACTTCTTTTTCAAACACAAATATGATTTTTATTTCCCACATTATCATTTACTCCACTTGACAATGTTTTCGGAAATTCAACAACATCCCTCGTAGCATATTTGGTGCAATCCAAAACTAGGCACGCTCATTAGATCTGAAGAAAATAATTCGTTTTGCTGTAAACGAAAGATGATTTTTGTCTGGATTTTTCTCCACTTCAGGGAACATACGAGGACGAAATTAAATCGCCAGAATGACAATTGATAAATAATAAATATATATGCAGATAGATGAATATATTTTACTGAAAGATTTCAGCGGATTGCAATGGATTGTAATATTTCGGTAAAAATTCTCCTAATGTGAAAATGAACGTCGCATGGTGCCCGCGCGCGATTTTGTTACTACGGACAATACTGGTACCCGCGCCCCGGAAGTACGTGACTTTTTCACAAAGATGTGGCGACAAAACATTATTGCAACAATATTTTGTTTACTTTAGAGGACGCTGGAAATGGAAGTTGTGTACGTATTAAAGCCTACAATTATTGTAGGCTTTAATACGTATATACACAACTTGTATTTTTTTGTCACATTCGCAGACCGCAGATGCGGTAGATTAAGCCTCAAAGCGGTAGAGGTATGTGTTTATCATGATCCTTAATACTAATAATAGTTGACTAGCGCTTCGTTTAGAGTCCCAGAATTTTGACATTTTGACATCGAATATAATCGATGTTGGACCTCCGATGTATCGATTATTGAAAATTCTGATAGCCGGACCCTACGTTAACCAGTGAAATAATAAACATCATGGATTACACAACGATAAAACAGACAAAAACGAACAGACGCACCACACGATTTGTGAGGTGTGAACGGTACTTACGGTACATTTGCAAGTCAATTCGGTCCCTCTGGACTGGTTTCCGTTATTTCCAACACGCTGAGGCGCGGCTTCTGTGACTGATTTTATTCTTCAAATGTTGCTGTATAAGCCGCCCGGAGTATAAGCCGCAGGGACATTTTTCAGCGTGAGAATCAACGTATAAGCCGCGGCCTATATTCCGAAAATTACGGTATGTCTATTTGAATTCAAAATTGGATGAAAATTATTTGCACGTATCTAAACTACCCCCTTCATGAAATGTTTGAACCCAGTTCTGTAGCACTAGCGCTTGGGAAGAATACACGCGACGTGTGTCTCGCAATGCACACATACCGGTGCTACAGTATAGTATTTTGGTTGCTACGGGTATAGTACTTTGGTTGCTACGGTTATAGTACTTTTGGCCATGCACAGGAAAAAAGCAAAAATAGCGAATGTCATGTGACTCGCTGTCGGCCTGTGGGTGAGGGGTTATAATCTTAAATATGTTCAAGACCACATTGAAATTGATAGTCCTCATCTGATTCACAGAACTTAAATAATTATTATTTGACGAGTTTGGTGGCATCCTGTCTTCTCCCCATGCTAGGTTATGGCTAAATAGGAAGAAGGTGGCCATCACCATGCTATTCTTCGGTTCCATGTTTCTACTATATCATCTAGAGGGATCACACCAAGTGGTAAGCAAGTATGGTAAAGAAAATTGACAAGAGCTAGGCTTGAACGTGGAACTTTTAGATGTACTACTGTATACCAGTGCTCTATTGAAGCCGGATGACGGCAATAGCCGCAAAAAAACATTGCCACCAGGCCGGATGATGTCTAAACATGCCATTTTCTGCAGTTTCAATCTATTGTTGGATTATTGTTTGTTACGCTTGGCTGCACAAGCGCATTGTGTCTGTTTCGCAAGGCTGCAAAAGCCGGCCCGACACCCCGGCACAAACCCTAACCCCCAAGGGTGCATGCAAAATCATATTAAAATAAGAGGAGTTGGGACTGTTGGGTTTAACTGAAATAGCTTGCCCTATACATTGTATGTGGGTCATTCCACCAGGTTGGGACACAGTGTGTGACATTTATCCATATCTTTAAAAGTACTATTACATTTGATTCAGTTATTTCATGTAACAATAGTCTTTAAGTGGGCAATATTTTAGAAAGTTTTAAATCATGTAAATTATATTTTACCAAAAATATGAAAAAATGTGTCAGTTTGACGTAACATGGACACGTCCATATTTCCATTTTTGTGTTTTTTCAAGACTTTAAATACAATATGGGAAATTCACCATGTGTACTAATTAAAAGATGTACTATGCAACACAAGAACACCTTTGTTATGGTAGCAGTGTCCAAATATAGCAGGGACAGCAAGAACAGACGCGAGTGTGGACGTAACATGGACACTGTGTCCACTGTTACGTCCACACATGCATGTTTTTTTGTTCTTGCTGTTTCTGAGCTATTTGGACACTGGCAACCATAACAAAAAGTGTTTTCTTGTAGCATTGAGTGTCTTTTAGTTAGTACATATAGTAAGTTGCATAACTATTTATTTAATGACGAAAAATTAAGGCAGTCTGGACGTAACATTTAGTACTGACATGGTGTGACATGAAAATGCACATTTCCTTTTTGTAACATTTTCAACATTTATATAAATAATTATGCAAACTCACTCTGTATACTAATTACAAAACACAAACTACAACACAAAAAAACATTTGTTATGATATTCAATATCCAAATGCAGCACAACAGCAGAAATATATGTATGATCATGGTCTATCATGGTGTCCATGTTACGTCTGTACCGATTCTTCAAATTCTTGCTATTTCTGCTATATTTGGACACTGACTACCGTAAAAAGGTGTTTCATTGTTGCATAGTGTGTCTTTTAATTATTGTACATAATGAATTTCCCATATTTATTTATTAAAGTGTTGAAAAAACACAAATTTAAATGTTGGACACGGTGTCCTTGTTACATCTATTTTACATTCAAAATAACACACTTTTTATCATATTTTTGTTAAAATATAACTTACATGATTGAACACTTTCTTAAATAATCTCACACCCAAAGACGGATGTCACATGAAATAACTGAATTAAATGTAATGATGGTTTTAATGATATGGTCATTTATACAACACCTGAATAAATCCCCGCCATCCGATTGGTGGATCGTCGATCACGTGCATTGAATTATTTGACCCATCACACGACGCGAACCCGCACCGCCAAAAAGTTCTATCACATGGTTCTATCAAACGGTTCGCGCGCATTGATAGAACTCATCAGATACATGTACGTGTAATAGTATACAAATAATGAATGTTTATGAGTGCGATGGTAAGAATAATTTCATGAGGTGACAGATGGCATGTTCTATTCCACAAGGCGAAGCCGAGTGGAATAGAACATGCCATCTGTCACCTCATGAAATTATTCTTTCCATCGCACGAATGTAAAACATTCATTATTTGTTTTATACAACGCCTGAATAAATTCTCGTCATCTGATTGGTAACTTGTAAACTGGTGCTTACATAAATGTAAGAAACATGTAGTAACACTAATAGCTGGGGGAACAATTTCAATGCATTTTATTCAAGTTAAAAACTGTTCAGAATTGTAAAAAACTGTTTCACAAATTCAGAACTTCCAGTAACCAATTACTGTCTCAAAAAGTCTCGAACAGTTAAAAATGTTCTGTTTTTCAACAAGTTCAGAAGAATTATTCACTTCAGATGCAGAATGTCATCTAAAAATATCCGTTCCGAAGTGTTGAAGGTCAAACTGTTCAGAATTGTTAAAAAGCTGTTTCACAAATTCAGAACTTTCAGTAACCAATTAATGCACTTTCATATCCAATTTATGGAAGTTTACAACTGTACTAGTCCAGAAAAGTTAAAAATGTTCATGGATTTCTTTGTGTACAACGTGCCGTTTTCCTTTCTCAGTCCCGCATAAAACCGGGACAAAAAATTTTCGAGTTCCGAATTAGTTAAAGCTTCAATTGTTGTTCCTGCGTGTCTAGCAAATTCATCTAATCGTTTCACTGCATATTTGATTTGTCTAGCTTTGTATTTGGAGCGTCAGCATTGCTTACAAGTTCCAATATTTCGTCGTCTGTTAGGAGAACAAACCGCGGCAGTTCGGGTAACTCGGCCGCCATGTTGTGTAAATGACAGCGCTGTTGTAGCGCCACCTAGTGACCGTGAAATTAGAAAAGTTTTTTGGTTCTATCAATGCGCGCGCACCATGTGATAGACCCATGTGATAGAACGTATTGGGCGGGGCGGGTTCGCGTCGTGTGATGGGTCGAATAATTCAATGCACGTGATCGACTCTCCACCAATCGGATGGCGGGGATTTATTCAGGTGTTGTATAAACATACATGTCTAATGTCCCTATATGGCATTTTTCATTTGTGACTTGAGTATTATTGGTTTGTAACTTCAGACAGTGCTGATAGGGCAAGATAAATTTGTTCTTTTATAATACAAAGGGTATTAATCCTAACCCTGCAAGACGAAGCATCTGTGCTCAGCGCTGCACTTTGCTGCACTCTGTAGCCAAGTCAATTTGACAAACTATGCAATCTGATAATAAAGAATTTGTTAAGAGTTGACAAATCCTCTTTTAAAAACCTTTTCCCTCTTTTAAGAGCCATTTTTCTCTTTGAACAGTATGTTCAACGGCTGAGGAAGCAGACAGTATGGTGCCTGTATTGGATAGGCCTGGGTATCTTATCATCAGTGGGTCTGGGAACTGGACTTCATACCTTCCTCCTGTATCTAGTAAGTTGACATGCCTAAAGGAAACTGAAGAAGTGCTGATTGGTCAAAAAGTGCATATTTGCCAAATGAAAGTATTTGCACTGCATTTTCCCATATACATGTAGTTTTACATAACTAGAGAAATCTGCCTCATTTTTTTTTATTTATGTAGATTGCGTATTGTAAAATAAAACAGCCAATTATTTCTGCCATGAAATACATGTAACAAAAAAGTGAGCATGTAGCCCGCTGGTGCCATTTGTCTAAAAGTCAAACAAATCTGACGTCATAACAAAAACTCCCCTTTTTTGCCTAGCGCTAGACACAAAAGAGGAGTTCATGTTATCACGCCAGATTTGTTTGCTGCCCATAGCCACGACTTTTAGACAAATGGCACCAGTGGGCTAGATGGGACTTCATAAAAAGTAGCTCTAAAAAATCACTTTTCTGTTATTTCATAACAAAAATAATTGGCTGTTTTTTTTTACAATACGCAATCTACATAAAACTAGAAAATGACGCAGACTTCTCTCAGCAATCAACATCATCTTTAAGGGAGGAGTGGTTAAACTGTGGTCAGGCCAGGCCAGGCCAGGCCTTTGAAAATCCCAGCCATGCCCGGGCCTTGGGGCTTTTACTCTTGCTATTGTGAGCCACAAATCACCTAACAATAGAGCATAAACGAATCAATAAAGCCCAGCCTCAGCCAGGCCAGGCCAGGCCTGGTTGTAGCCCCTCCCACACTAATCTGTACCCATTCACAGCTGGATCAAAAGATGCCTCAGCTGTCAGTCAAATCTGGGTGAACAATGGGAGGTGGCTGGATTCCAGAAATAATGGCAGTTTATTGTGTACAATCAGGGGATTATAGAAGCCCAAAGGCCCAGGAGTTCCAGGGGCTTGGCCAGGCTTTTCAAGGGCCTGGCCTGACCACAGATTAACCACTCCACTCTAACCCATCTTGTTTGGAAGTCTACATCAAGTGAAAGCCTAAACTGAGTGCAATGTGATTTTGGTTTGGTCATTTTGCAGCTTCAAAGAAGTGATTTGTTTAGGATAACAGTTTTGTATGGAATATTTGCATTGCTTTAAACTAGCTGTGGTTGATAAGAAATGACTTTGTTTTTCTGTAACTACATTGTATGAATCCTCTCTATAAATATGACATTATTTGGATCCGTATATGTAGCTTCAAGCACTGTCCACACAGCATCTTGTTTATTATGAAAAGGATCAAGCTTGAACTGTTATTTCCGCTTAAAATTGGATAACCCACAATAGTAGCCTCTTGTTTATACATGTGTGTATCATCATGTCATTTATTTATTGAAATTCTTCCCCTCTCCCCCCAAAAAGTTGTAAATTTGATCAACAGAGATAATGTGTGTGTTGATATTTAGGTACAATTTGGTTCTTTTCTCTAGGGTCCTCATATAGCCTCAGTTACTCTTGCTGCCTTTGAGTGCCAGTCTGTGGATTTTCCCGAGCCGCCATATCCAGATGAGTAAGTGTACATCCTTGTCATTTTTAAAATCATTCAAAGCAGTGTTGGAGTATTCGTACTTGTACTCGAGTACAACTCGAGTACTTCTAAGTACTCGGCCCAAACTCGATTTTTAGTACTAAACAAATTTGACTCTGCTGTTTGTACTCGAACTCGGACGCAGACTCGGCATTTTGTACTCGGTACTCGATACCCATACTCAGGAATACAATCGATTATTTTCTCTTTTGATACTGCACTGTTGGACTCGAAAGTACACATAAACCATTCTTGGACTGTTGGGTAAATTTCTGGCTCAATCAAATGTGATGTACAACTTTTTGAGTAGGTTCATCATGTTGTGTAAATGGTAAATAAAAACATGCAAATAAAGTGAAATAGTCAGTCTCCTGAATTGTTTAGACTCTTGATGATGCAGGTACATTATAAAAATGTTCAGAACATAACTTGGCATTTTTGCTTCTTATGGTGTACTCGTACTCGGCCCATGCTCGACTGTTTATGCACTCGTACTCGGCCCGTACTTGGGCCCTGGAAAACTTGGACTCAAATTTTTGGCCCAGGCATGGATCATCAATGTAATCGACTGTCAGTGTTCTCGGAGAACTTAGTACTCATATGGTAAGACTCGACTCCAACATTCCATATGACAATATTTACTGATATTTTGAAAAGATGTTCGTATCGAAAATCGAATCGGCCCCTTTAAAAACCGCAGAATATCGGGGAATTCGATATACTGAAGAATATCGCGATATGTAGCTTTTCGCAGAGTTATTTTAAGTGTGTATTAAGTGTGGATTAGTCCAGTTTACCTTGCTCGAAGTTCCAGTTATTTTCAATAAATTTGACAGTGGAATAGTACATAATGTACTATGAATGAATAAAAAATACATACATGTACTAAATGTGTCGTTTCCTTTAGTCTATGGGGGTTGGTTATATTAAAGGAACAATAGGAAACACAAAGCATTGTCCTCGGACGTATTGGGGAAGTACGACTGTGTGTACATGTACAATGTCTGTCTTGTGTACGTGTACATACGACATACAATACAATGTTTTTGACAGCTCACGTGTGGTCGTACGTGTCCATAGTATTAATTATCAGTTGTTACTAATCAACAATGCCGAAATAGAAACAAACGCTAGTCTTTCTGGAGTGCCGTGAAGAAGCCAACTGAAGGTATAAATGTTGTAGTACTCCAACTACTCATCGAGTGAAGCCTTGTCAACCCGGCCCCCGATCCTGCCTACCCCGATCTTGCCGGCGCGGTCCCGGCCTGATTTGTGATCTCCGTGGCCGGCCCCGATATTAAATTTTAGAGGATCAGAGCTCAATCCCAGTGGGCCCGATCCCGGTGGCCCTAATCTCATGATGCCGTGGTGATCGACTTCCATCATGTATTTTTTTTACCTTAGTCGTCGGAACGACCAGGGTACAAAATGTAGGCCTACTGTATTTTAGCGGTTTCTTCTTCTCCCTCTTCTTCTTCTTTCCAATGATCCTTCTCCCAAACGCCTGGTCCAATTTCAACCAAACTTGGCCATATTGACAAATGACCCAAGCTTCATATGGGGTGTGGTCAGATCGGGGTCAAAGGTCACCCTAGTGGTCACTAGGGGTCATTTTATTAAAAATAAAAAAATCCTTTTTCTCCCACAGTCTTTATCCGATGATAGCCAAACTTGGTCAGTTGCATCCCTAAATCGAGCCTCATATAGGGTGTACACAGAATTTGGCCAAAGGTCACCTAGTGGTCACTGGGGGTCATTTTATTGAAAATTGCAAAATGATGCTTCTCCCACAGTCTTCATCCGATGACAGCCAAACTTGGTCAGTTGCATCCCTGGATCAAGCCTCATAGTGTGTACACAGAATTTGGCCAAAGGTCACCTACATGTAGTTGTCACTAGGGGTCATTTGGTGAAAATAAAAAAGCGGCTTCTTCTGCAACATTCTTCAGCCGATGTTACCCGTATTTGGTCAAAAGCTTCCTTGTCCCAAGCCCTATAAAGGTTCTTGGCAGATTTGGGTCAAAGGTCACTCAGTGGTCAGCAGTGGTCATTTTCTGGCAAATGTGCAAAATACTCTTTTCTCACGTTTGTTCCAAGACTTGGTCAGTTGTTGCCAGTTCCTAATGTTTTTTTTGCTGATTTAGGCCAAGGGTCACTAAGTGGTCAGCAGCTGTCATTTCTATGAAAAATGCAGAAAATGTTTCTGAACAACCCAAGATCCATTTTTTTTAGGAACACACAATTTGGAGTTAAACCAGTACAATGTAGTCACTGCGACCATCTTGTCAATCAAAAATTGCTAATCTACAAAACAACAAAAAATGTAGTCACATGAACAGTGCAATGACCTTCATCAAACACCGACGACTAAGGTTCATGCTCTCCGATCACCAATCACCTCTAGTTATTCCTCCGTTCTTCCGGTAAGGAAAAAGTGATGTCATCATGATAATATCGAATATCGCGATATTTTTTGGCCGATATTTCGGTATCAAAATAAATGGATATTGAACAGCCTTACTCCAACACTGACTCAAAGTACATGTAATGACAACATTATCACTGGTATTATAAAGATATGATATACATGTAGCTTTGGTAAAGATTGAAAACCAAATTGATTAGTTTCAATCTGAAACTTGTTGTTTATAAAGATGATAGCAGTACCAATCCTGAGAAATATTAATGCTGTCATTCGTAAATATTGTATCCGAAGACGTCCAAAAATGCTGCGGCTTATTCCAATTTCAGCAGTTGAACTAAGCTCATACATTGTATAAATCTGCACAAAATCACTGTTAAAGCAGAGTGGTTTTTCATTATTTTCTTTCGACTTGGTTGACAGATTGAGTTCAACTTTCACAAGTCTGTTGTTTCATGTACAATGTATGTTGAATCCCACAAAGTAGGAACACTGCCTGCAACTGTCCGTTCTGCCAAAATTGAATGTATTATTTAACTAACACTCGAAACCTGCTGAAAGGGGCCTAAAATGCGGCTATTATACAATAGGCCAGTCTTGTTGACTTGACTTGCTGACTCGGACTCGAGTCGCAATTTGTTTGACTTGACACTTGACTTGACTTGACTTGGAAAAGAAATGACTTGGGACTTGATTTTAAAAAACATGACTTGTGACTCGACTTGACTTGAAAAAAATTACTTGCTGACATCAACACTTTTGTTAAAAACAAACACAACTTTTGGGTCTATGCACATATTAGTTGGAAAAAATGCCAAGCCTACAGCGCATAGCGAGCTGTGTGTCCATTATGGAGAATCAAGACCAGGCACGCATAGTTGATTTTGTACAGCGCATACGTGCCAGCCAAAAGTCATTTGTTATTAGAATTTGAATTTACTATGTGTAACAATTGACTTGAGACTTGATACTTGACTTGAACAAATTTGACTCAGGACTTGACTTGACTTGGAACAAAATTGACTTGGTTACAACACTGCAATAGGCCTATTATATCGCAGTCTTGAACAAAGTATCGAGTGATGTCCAGCAGCCTTCTCCCCATTCGATTTTTCCCACGGCCAGTGATTTCTCCCATTGCTGCTTTCTGGTGAGTGCTTTGCCCCTCCAGAAATAAACCGGGCGATGCCCATGCCAGTACACCATAAGAAACAAAAATGCCAAGTTATGTTTTGAACATTATTATAATGTGCCTGCATCATCAAGAATCTAAACACTAATAATTCAGGAGACTGACTATTTCACTTTATTCCCATGTTTTTTTATTTACTTTTTACACAACATGATAATCCTAAAAGTTGTACATCACATGTAATTGAGCCAGAATTTCTCCTTTTGGGAATACCCAACAGCCCAAGAACTGTATGTGTACTTTAGAGTCTGAAGGTGCAGTATCAAAAGAGAAAATAATCTATTGTATTCCCATGTATGGGTATCGAGTACTGAGTTCAAAATGCCGAGTCCGGGTACTAGTCCGAGTACAAAAAGCCGAGTGTGTGTACATGCCAACTTGCCGAGTCCATTCTTTTGATGAGTACTGGAAATTGAGTTTGGGCCGAGTACTCAGTGGTACTCGAGTTGTACTCGAATACGAGTACTCCAACACTGAGTCTGTATTTGATTCCAAGAAGCTCACGGGCAACTGATCAAAAGTGCTTGCGAAATTGAAAGACTTACAAGCTATATTTTCAAGTTTTTCTTGTGATTACTCATGGTAAATATTGTCAGCACCAAGAACATTCCTGGCTGATATTAAACTTATAAATCAGAAAATTTTCAAAACACATTGTGACAAACACTTTTTTTTCTAATTTATTACTAAGAATTGTTTTTCCCTCCCTTGCAGAGGACAAGGAATCAGTTTTTAAAAAAAGCTACTTCACTTTATTGCACAATTGGCTGATAATGTTTTGTTATCCCGAACTGTGTGTGTACTCAATGTGTGTGGGATCTGAAGGTGAACGGTGAATTGTGATTCAAGAACTGTGATTCAAGAGTGAAAGGTTAAAAAATTGTAACTCCAAAACTTGTTCATGTTGGATTATGTATTAACCCCTTGGGCACGGTATTTTACGGGAGACGTCAGGGTGTTGCAGCGGTTCTGGCAACCAAATCGAACCGCTACAATGTGTTTGTGTAGTCAAGCATGACATAAACAATATAATCCAACAATGGATTGAAACTGCACAAACGGCGGCCAGTGGCGTCATCCGGACTGGTGACACTGGTTTTTTTGCGCCCTATGGCGTCATCCGTACGCAAGATGTTAAGAGATGTGTTTTTTTATTGATAAATATTGTTTGTTTACTGCTTGCTATGAGGCATGTTCCTTATAATGGATAAAGGAAATGTGTATTTTCTTTCTTCAAGTGTGTTGCATGTACACAGTAAACTTTCCCAATTATTTTTTGTTTTCATTTTAAAGGCATACGTGTACATATAATGTGGAAGTAGTCATCTATTTTTCAGTCAACTACAGTTACAAGTCATATTGGTAATTTTTGTATTTTGGTCCAAATTATATACATTTCCAGGAAAGTGTTAACACTGAATTTATATACATGTAGATGTTACTCATTGTTTTTGTTAATTTTGTTATCATTTGCATCAATTTTTTTAAATTTTATTTATTATGAATTTACTCATATTTGATTTTAATTTCAGAATTGTGTGTCCAGGTAATGAAAGTACTTATCCTATGTCAGTGTGGAGCGTGATCAGCAAAGTTAGACTGGAAGCTTTTATGTGGGTATGTATTGTCTGATAAGGTATAACTAATTAACCCCTTTCCATCGGTTGACCCAAATATGTGCGGATTAAAAATTGCCACCTGGCCGGTTGACATGTGTGTGCCAATCTCTACATTTTCAATCCATCATTGGGGTATTGTGTACGTTATGCTTGGCTGCACAAGCCTCTTGTTTCCATTTTGCTTGGCTGCACAACCCGGCCTGGTGCCCCGGGCGCCCCCATGTAATGCCTGGTGACAAGGGGTTAACTGTTGAGAAGCCTTGTAGGCCTACTTAAATTTCTGCTCTGATCTGATCTATTATTAATAGAAACTAGACCAATGAAAAATTACAGTATCCAGATGCAATGCCATCATACAACCTGTACAAATTCTCTTATTTGCATTTCTGTCCAATTCTGATAAGCCAATGTGTTTTTAAATGTTGCAATTATATAATTTCCCAATTATGTTATTTTTTAAAAGAAATTAAACTGTCAGTTCAATATAATTGACAGGTAAAACTTTAAATATAGTGTACATACATGTAGTTGTAGCCTAATACATTGTATATCAACGTACATGTATTAGCCATAATTCAAGTCTGAAAAACATAATGAAGTCATGACCTTTTTAAAAAGGGTCTGACTTCTGACTAGCGCCCCCTGAACACAGAATATTGACAATTTGGGAGACCAGCAGCATAGGGCAAGAAATTCAGTTGGTAGAGCACTAGTATGGTGTTCTTGAGGTCACAGGTTTGAATCCCGCTCCTGTCAGTTTTCTTTGTTCACTTTGAAAATTTAAAAAAGAAAAGGGTAGAATTCCCCCCTCCCCCCATTTATTTTAAAGTGGTCACACTTTATTTTTGAAGATGGTTACCACATACAGTAAAGTTTACCAAATCTATAGACTTTTTAACCCTCATGACCAGATAGTGTTCAGTGTACAAAGAGTGCCACCATGTGTAGACCGCCAAGGGTGATCATAAGCAATTCAAGCAAAAATAATAGTCTCCTGGGCTCTTTCCCTAAATGTTCAGTACCTTTGAGCCTACAAGAGTTGCAGATGATATTTGCTGAAATTGAATGCACCGAAAGATCAGATCCAACTTTAATCCAAGTTTCAGAGGCTTTTACAGTTTAGGCCTGTGAACCTTGATCATGAATGTGTATCAGACTACAGCACTGTCATTTTCAAGTACAAGAGACTCTAAATTCACAGAGCAAAAACTGAGAGCCTGTAAAATACTTACAGTGAATATTTTGATGCAGGATTTATTTATTTGTTAAATTTCTTTACCCAGGGTGTGCCCAAACAGTTTAAAACTGGTTTCCATTGGTGCCCTGCATACATTTTTAATTAAAAATGAATATATACACACATACAAAAATATGTACACAAATACAAGAATACTTCCACAAATAAATTTATATACGGTTAGGATGGGTGTAAAAAGTACTCCTTTATAAGATTCCCCATTCAGATTTTTACTGCTAACGCGGCATGAGACGGTGGCCACATTTAGCAATGGATTGCAACCAATGACCCCTCCGAGATAAATATGCAAGAATTCTGTTTGTCACATTTTGAACAGACCTCCATCTGTTATATACATGTAACACTGTGTTCAAATGTGGTCTGGTGTGATGTCACAGGAAAAAGGTCTAATTCAGGAATCTTTATAGATTGACAGGGGAATTTCTTTCCTTCCTTTCGCAGTTTGATAGTTTTTTTTAGAAACGGCCAAACAAGCATGCAGCTTCTAAAAAAGGAAGTTGGATGGGGATGTTAAACATGTCTATTTTTTACTTATTGTGAAATAATATGTCCGATTTGTTCTATTTTCATTTGACAGGGTGCTGGTACAGCATTGGGTGAATTACCTCCGTATTTCATGGCAAAAGCTGGTAAGATTTGAAGCATGAATGATGGTTACAATGCAAATTCTCAATCGGAACTTCTTTTTCTTGCTGGTACCACATGTCACTATTAACATTTCTGCTACATGTAGTTCCCAGTATTTCACGGAAAATAACCATTATTGATACCATTATGTGCCATAAATTAGCCTACATGTATCCATTCATGAGCATTAGCCAATCAATGCATCTGTTCGATATTTGACAATCTCAATCTTGGACACACCAAAAACTTCCCAACTCGCATGCACTGTATATATCTCCGAGGACAAGAGAAGAAAGGAAACACAAAGAAATCTTTCAGTCCTCGTACTTAGAGTCTTTTGTTGAAATCGGTCCTTGAACGTAAGGATACGTGCTTAGTCTATAGGGGTTGGTTATATCAAAGGAACAATAGGAAACACAAAGCATTGTCCTCGGACGTATTAGGAAAGTACGACTGTGTGTCCGCATGTGTGTCCTTGAGCCCATGAAATCTTCCATCAGAGCACATCTTAAGTCTCGGTTTATAGTACCGGTACATGTACATGTGTACAATGATGAATGTCAGTTTCGGGCTTCAAATTTAAGATTTTCCAGGGCATGGCCATTTTGCCTTCGATAATGATGCGGCGGGCCCTATTATGTGGAAAATCACGTTGCGCTACACAACTTTGTTACCAATATGAGCGGGGCGTTAAAATCTCAAAATAAATACATGAAACGGAAACAAAAAATACACATCCTGAGAAGAATGAATCCAGCCTTGGCATTTATTTGCTGACTTCTTCATCTTTTGATCGCTTTAAATTAATCCAGCGAAATACACGGGAGCGGAGAGCGATTCTGCTTCTGAAAGCTCCAAAACGGCTCTCGAAAAAGAGAGCGATCATTTTTCAACATGACTGAAAAAATCACTCCCGTGGAGCTCCCGTGATTTGGGGGGAGAAAATTTCAACTACAAAAATCTGCTAGACTGAGTACGTCCTAACAACAATGCTCCCAGGTTAAAATCTGTAACCTTACAAGGCGATACAGAGACACTAACACTGTAGCTGATCGCCAACGGTCTGGTAGACACCTCCACCTCAGGTGCTGCTGGCTCTATCTTAGCCTGTTGCGACGGTGATTCTGTTGCAGGACCGGGCCTCGATATGGTCTTCTCACATGAAGATCAAAGGAATGCAGCCGTCTTCTGACTGTAGATGCACTGATTCGAGGGTTTGATCGAAGGCCTCAAGTTTCTGCAGCTTTGCGAGTTGCAGGTCGGAAGCGGTCTCGAAGATGCGTAAGCAGAATGTGACGATCTTCGGTGCGAGTTGTGACCCTTGGTCCACCAGACCGTTGGCGATCAGCTACAGTGTTAGTGTCTCTGTATCACCTTGTAAGGTTACAGATGGTAACCTGGGAGCAGCCAAGGCGTCGGGCCACCACACGCTGCGTGTGCCACTCTCAAGCTTCCCTATTGCACGGAGGTGCTCTTCACTGGTCAGGCGCGGCATGGTTAACATGAACTGTTTTTCTCAACGTCTGTATGGCAATGTTTGCATTGGCATAGGCAAATGAAATAATGCCAGTCTCTACACCAAGGTTTGCTTTCAGAACAAAGGGCAAATTTGGCAGTTCACAAATAGAGAGGCACTCATCAAGCATGTCGTGCTCAATTTCGGGTTACCAATAGGTGTAATTGACATTTAGGAATAGTTGTCATCAGTCATAAATGTTTTAACATAGATGCATACAAAAAGAAACAGAAAAATATCTTGATAAGTTTCTTTTGACTCTCAGTATACATACGTACATGTTCAAGCACGAGTTCACACAAAAAAATACACTCGTTCATCACGGACTAGAACATAGTCTACGGAACGTACGTAGTGAGAATTTAGTTGGCTGTTGGCCCGCTGCATATATAGACTTCAACAAATACGCTGCTTCCACATTGCCCCGCGCAATGTGTAAATCGAATCGTTCTACTTCTTGACAAATTCTTTATATGTCATGCTGGGCCGCGTTGCCGTCAAACCAGCAGTCCCACAGGCCCAATCGTCTTTGCATATATATATACAAAATCAGAAAGATAATTATTATCAATTTATCTTGCGTTTCATATGAGCCCGATTTAAAAAAATAGGTTGTCTGTTGGACTTGGCCACTGACAAACGGTAGCCCAACGCCTGGTTTTGGTTGTCAAGTCCAGGGTATCGGGCGATATGATTTGTTGGTAATGGGTCAACTCTTACCTGAGTCAACTCGTACCCCAAAATTCCTGGTCTTAAAATAGTTAGAGAAAACTTGTTAAACGCATTGAAATGTTAAAACAGCAAGTTTTTTTTTTTTTTTTCCCCCAGATAATTTTCAGCACAAAGCAGTGAGGTTTGATGTACATCCTTAAACCTGTGCCAGAAGGAATATTGTTCCAAATGAATATTCAGGAGTTTTGTGATTTGCTTTATACATAACCAGAAATCATTGTTGGCAGAAAAAGATTTCTAAAGACCAACCTGTTTATTTTTCAGCTCGGTTATCGGGGTATGAGCCAGATAATGAAGATTATGAGGAGTTTGAAGCTATTATGGAACACAAGTCAGAGGATCCCCAACAACGGGTAAAACTAAGAATTAGTGCAGTAATGAGCTTGGTCATTTTAGGTGGCATTTTAATAATGTAGGTCTTCTAACATAGAGCACAGGGTTTGATGGGTTTTTTTTTGTTTACTAGCTTGGCGTATTAAACTAGTAAAACTTATTCTGCAGGCTACTAAAATTTATTCTTAAGTTGCCCAGCCATCTAATGAAAAAACAGTACCTTAACAATATGAAACTGAAATTTCTCTTGAAATTTCTCTGTAAAAGAATGCTATGGGTTTGTCAGATTATACATGGGCTACTGAAATGTACAGTGAGCTAGCCCAAGGGGCAAGTAAATAAGAAAATGCTTTGGCACAGTGTCTGCACCTCCCTTGTAGATAATGTTTGTTCCACATATGTGACCCGCTCCAGAAAAAGGTGATATAAGCGTGCTATGCATTTACGTGTAATGGCCCTTTCAATGTTGAGAGGGTGAAATTTTTCGTCAAAATTCATTTTTTGGTTTTTGTCTTTAATGACATCTTAATTATCTGAAGTTTCAGGTTTGGTGCACAGCAATGTTGATTTCAGTGAATAAAGTGAACAAATAACCTTTTTAGAGTGCATTGTTCCATTGCATTGTATAAGAACTAGCTATTTCAAAGCCTGATTTCTCTGTTGTGCAATTTGAACTCCATAGAACTAATTAATATGCAAAAACGTGATATCTCCAGAACGGAAAGGGCTTTGGAGCTCTATCATACATTGCGGGCTTTCCAAACATACATAAAACTAATTTTTCATATTTTGCGACATAATATACCTTTTTCTAGAGCGGGTCACATATTGCCAGGAAGCGAGATTTTAATGTATTTGATATAAAATCTGAATCTCCTGAAAAAAATTTCAGAGATATGAAAATATTTCCACAAAGAGAATGATGATGTGAAGGTATAGAATTATTTTAATATAACAAGTTCTCATCTGTGATTTCTTAAATTTCTGTGTGCTACTTCTAATAGAGGATGCTCTTTGTTTTATACCCTTTAAAAAATTACATTTGCACTGTAAATTTACATTTACAATATGGATGTTGTAAAGGTTGCAGTTTGGAAACATTTACACGGTTAACCCCTTGCATACGGAATTTGGTGCAAAAAAAGCAGTGCCGCCAGGCCGGATGATGCAATTGGCCGCTGTTTGTGCAGTTTTAATGCATTGTTGGATTAAACAGTGCCACCAGGCCGGATGACGCCATTGGCCGCTGTTTGTGCAGTTTCAATCAATTGTTGGATTGTGTATAGGTTACGCTTGACTGCACAAACACATTGTAGCGGTTTGCTTGGCTGCCAGAGCCCCGGCACCCCGACGTCTCCCGTAAAATACCGTACTCAAGGGGTTAACCGACCGTTACAAACGATTACACGGTTGCATTTTTCCGTTTCGGTTAACCGTAATCCAATTTTTAAAAATCGACCTTTCCATTTTGGAGCACAGAGTATGCGAAAAAAAAAATCAAGTTGCGGGTGAGCACAAAAACAAAACAATCTTTTAAAGATTTGACTGAGAACACGAATGGAAGTTACCACGAGATCGGGGCCACTGGGATCAGGCCCACCGGGATCGGGCCCACCGGGATTGAGCTCCGATCCGCCGGCAAGGAGCTTGGATCCGCCCACTGAGGCGCGAATCGGGGCCGGCAAGATCGGGGCGGAAGGATCGGGTTGGGTTTACAAGGCTTTATTTACCTTCAGTTGGCTTCTTTACGGTACTCCACACAGGGTTTACACTGCCTATTCACCCTGCACAGTGGCCCACAGCGCCACCACAAAGCTAATACGCATCGCTGATTGGCCCGCAATAGAAATCTACACGATGACGTCGTGTCAAATCCAGCTGACTCACTAGCTACTGATCGCCGTTAAAAGGCATGCTAAAAATCGTGGAAAAGAAATACTTTTTTGCAATGTCAGTGTATTACGGTTTTACCTATTGGCAGGCTTGATCAACAATACTTCTCACGTGCTCGTTACGTAGTGAATTAATTTGGCATCGTTGTCTACCTTGTGGGGGCAGGGGAATTTTAATTGTTCACCTGTTCTTGATGTACCATTTTTGGTAGAGATTACCGTCTTAATTAGCAATGTCTGATCAATTTCTGCCGATCACGTGGTAACAAAATCAGGTTATGAACCGACTTCCACAGACTTGTTTTTCTTTGTTTTTCTTTGTTTACGCAAAAGAACAGTGGTTACAGTTAACAGAAACCGCAAAACATACGGTTACACGGATAATTTTAAAACCGGAAACTTGCAGCCTTAGATATTGTGGATGTCATACTTATACACTGTGCTAAAAAAATTGTTACCATAAGGCAACCAGATGCAGTGAAAATTCCACAGACGTTGCGGAAGCTTTATTTATCATTGTAATTTCAGAACCGTTACTTCTACGTTAAATGTCACATATCTTGTGGTTTATGTTGTATGTAGGACTTTGCTACACGTGTCAAGCTGGGCATTCAGAGGCTAGTACAGCGAGTGGGATTCTTTGGTATCTTGGCCTGTGCATCAGTAAGTCCAACCTGTACAACTACACCTATTATCACTAGCATACGAGGTTTGGCTGAAAAGTTCGTAAGTTGACTCTGAAGGAGTAATGCCAGATCAATGAAACTCTTAACATGCATTTATTCAAACCCTTTTGATAATTAACTGCATTGTTTGTCTCTGGCTCAAAGTGATGGACCCAGCACTCATCCTGGGTTAGGGAACGTTCAATGAAATTAGCTGGATCTGCTTCAAAATGCTCCAAGTTATCCCTTGACATGACCAGCCTGGTGCGCTTTTGATCAGGGGTCAGAAGACGCGGCACCCACCCAGCAGAAACTTTTGACATTCCAAGTTCTGTACTGAGAATGTTCTTACAACTCTCTCAAGGGATATTCCAACAACATGCAATTAGTTATCAAACAGGTTGAAATAAATGCATGCTAAGTTTCATTGATCTTGCATTACTCCTTCAGAGTCAACCTACGAACTTTTCAGCTGACCCTCGTACTATGCATTTTTCCAGAAACCTTCCTGAATACTCCCAAATCCATCTCTATGCAGTAACCCAGTGGCACTACTTACTCCAATTCTGCAAATCCTCCCAAGCCCCTTGGTGATGATCTGGGAGAATCAGAGTGAGGGTTAATGGAGTGAAAACTCACCATATGCCTGGTCACATTCATGCACAAACCCCTGGCGAATTCAGAAAAAAAAACTTTGCTCCATGCTCCATGAAAATATGTCACAAATCGCTAAGTGTGTTCTTACGTTATTCATGAAGGCATCAAAGTTGGAGAGATTCAAATATTTTAAAATTGACACTTTGTTATTATTTCCGACGTGTAACATCAGATAATAAATACAAAATCAAGCAACTTGTGTTTACCAGAAACAAGTTTTATGATGAAAACTTACAATGTATGTACAGTGTTCATTTTCAAAGCTTTTTTTTTTCAGCAAACAAACCACAAGGGAAACTAACTAGGTAAATTTGAATGAATTTTGAAAGTGAACAAAGAAAACGAGCAGGAGCGAGATTGGAACCTGCGACCTCTGGAATATTGTACCGGCACTCTACCAACTGAACTATCTTGCCCCATGTTGGTGGTCTCCCAATTAAATTGTCGGTGTCTTTGTTTGGGAGGCGCGAGTCAAAAGTCATAAACTCCTCATGCCGTATAGCCAGGGATGAAACACCCAACTTCACAATACAACCCAGGAAGCGCCACTTTTCTTTGTTCACTTTCAACCCGGAAGTGCACAGATCAGTGATTTGCATATCAGCGTGCAAGTGCACAAACCTCGCTGAAAGAAAAGCGCCCAAGTCGCACCCTTCATGCATGCCCCATAAAGGACCCTGTAACATAGCGGCTCGTCCTAGTTTTTTTCAGCAACGCGTACAGTGCACATCTTGTGAATGCTAACACAAACAAACTGTACAACGTTGTGACAACAATGGTGGACGTCGCCAAAGCCGTCAGCACTCCAAGCATGATATTTCTGCCGCACCGATCGGGTCTGTTCCCCTGAGCACCAGAGGTTTCTCCAGTTCATATATTTACGAGGATAGCCAAGGTTGTCACGGCTTTCTTGCTTCAAAGGCAGATCCACGTGTTCGTTTACCTGGACGACTGGCTCATAGTGGGTCGAACGTCTCAATGTATGGAGAGAGCCCTCCTGCAGACAGTTCAACTTACCACCGATCTGGATTTCATAATTATCGCGGAGAAATCTTCTTTGATTCCTTTACAACAACCAACCTACCTTGGGGCTATTCTAAGCTTGGTAACAGGCAGAGCAAAGCCAACTTCGGAGTGATGTCAGACACTGTGGGGCTGCATCAGAGTTTTTATGTCCTCGTCAACTTTTCAAGCCAAGGCCTGGCTCCGATTATTGGGCCTCATGGCGAGTCTGGTGAACCTGGTCCCTTGGTGCAGGATGCACATTTGTCCTATACAACTTCATCTTCTGTATCACTTCCGACCACGTCAGGATCCCATCTCGGTAATGGTCCCAGTAACCCGACTTATTCAGGATCAGCTTCTCTGATGGCTATCCCAGTGGTCTTTCCAGGCCCCTGCCTATCAGCCATTTTCACTACCGATGCTTCCAGGCAGGGTTGGGGAGCTCATCTGGACGACCAATCAGTGGCCGGCACTTGGTCAGCGAAAGACCACCAGTTACACATCAATCACTTGGAGCTCCTAGCAGTGTTCAAGGCTTTACAGTCCCTCGAACCTAGCGTCGTAAACAAATTGGTCCTGGTCAAGTCGGACAACTCGACAGTAGTGTCCTACATCAATCGTCAGGGGGGAATCCATTCTCCGTCTCTCTGCCTAGCCACTTGGGAGATACTCCGTTGGTGTATTCCTCGCCACATCTCTCTTCAAGCCACCCATCTGGCTGGCAAGAAGAACACCCTTGCCGATGCTCTTTCCAGAATGGTCTCTCCATCCTACAGTAGTCAAACGCGTCTTCAATATCCTGGGGCCGATTTCACGAAACTCTTCTTAACTTATGACTCTTCCTAGGACTTAAGACGAGTTCCTGCTCTAAGATCGATCTTAGCTAAGACGCGTCCTGAGATCGATTTCACTAAACCCTTCTTAAGCAAGATGCATCCGAAATACAGATAAACGAACCGCTAATTATTGGACGAGGATGACCTTTCGCATGCAACGGCTGTATCATGTTCAATTTGGCACTTTTACGTAACAGCCGTTGGATGTGTATGCGCATGCAGTAAATTCAAGATGATTGATTGGTGATTGTTTGGATGAAAAATTTGAATGCTGATTCATAAATGCCTCAGTGAGTTTCACTATCCCTATTGGTCGAGAACCTGTCACATGGGTGGGTTTAAACGGTTGTTAAAACACGGCTGTTAAAAAACCCTTTCTAAAAACGGCTGTTAAAAACGGTTGTTTAAACACGGCGCGTCATAACCAACTGTTCTCAGCCGATACGCAACAGGGAGAGCGTAGTAGGTGCGCGCACAATATTTACTGAACTTTATAATGTAAGACAACGCTAATGCACGTGTATAAAACGCTGCATTCGTGCGTGTGCGTACGCGCACGCACACGCGATAGACAAGGCCGATACGTACGCATGTGTTTTGTACTGAGCAAATGGGAGAAAAAGTGGGGAGAAAAAGCTTTGCATTTTGTCGGAATATCCTCTCTCTCCTAATTGCCCGCCGAGCTTTGTAATCAGCAAGAAACATATTTAGCGCCGTTGTTGCTTTTCAGTAAATTGTACGTGTTCGCATATAGATAAGACGACCCCCAGACCGATCTTAAGTTAAGACGAGTTCAGCCGCGTTGCTAAGGAAGTTAGGACGTGTTGAACATGTCCTAACTTTGGTGAAATCGATCCTAGGACGAGTCGCGAGTTAAGACGAGTTACTCTTCCTAAGACGCGTCTTAGCGTTTCGTGAAATCGGCCTCTGGGAATGGCTCATGTGGATCTGTTTGCATCCCACCTGAACAATCAGCTCCCAAAGTTTTGTGCACATCATGCTCAACACATGGCCTGGAAAGTGGATGCCCTCAGCTTCGAATGGACGGGGATTCAATCATACACCTTCCCTCGAATCTCCCTCATACAACAGGTTCTGACGAAGGTAGAGGCAGAATTGTCCAGAATAATCAAGCAACTGTTCATCACAACCATCCAGCCTCATCATCGGGCCTCTGTGACCACGATCGCGCGTTGTATTTCGGAGGCAGTTGTAAGTCCTTCCGAAAACTGAGGATCGAAATAAACACGCAGCGTGTCAACTTCTTGGGCCCACCTGCTTGGAGTTTCTCTTTCAGATATCATGAAGGCGGCCTGCTGGAAGAATCCATTCACCTTCACGTCATGTTACTTGAAGGAAGTCGTGCAAGCGGAGGTATACACATGGGCAGGAAAGTCCTCCAAGAAACGGCACCATCAGCAGCCCACAAGGCTCTTTAGAATAGATAGGCAGCTCCCGGGTATGTCTATAAACATTTTCATGTCTTCTGCAGTTTCATGTAGATTCAGTTTAGACTTCTTCACCACTGCATGTCCCTCCCTCCCCAAAATCTCTCGGTGCTACTCTGCAAATGTAGGTATTAACAGAGGTGAGATGTTTTCTGTAATAGAATTCCCAAAATCCAAGGGGATTTTCCATTCCAATAAGAAAACACTCGCCTCTGTTTACCATCCCTCCCGAATGGAGAACTTCATAGTTAAAATAAAATAAAAACAAAAACTAGGACGAGCCGGTAAATTACAGGGTCCTTTATGGGGCATGCAGTGGGCGCGGAGGGTGCGTTTTGGGCGCTTTTCTTTCAGCGAGGTTTGTGCGCTTGCGCACTGACATGCAAATGTAGGTAAACAGAGGTGACTGTTTTCTTATTAGAATGGAAAATCCCCTTGGATTTTGCGAATTCTTCTGTATTTGTAAGCATTGCTGTCCAACAAGGAGTGCATCCTTAAACTATAACTGACTGGGTTGACCTGAAATATACAAATCAACAAAATTAGCTGGCCTAACGTTTCGAACAACCAAGCTCAAAATGTGGCGCTGTCAATAGAGAATAGTCTCTCATTGTAAAACTACTTTTTCTAGATTTATATACCATTGGAAAGAACACATCATACGCTTTAAAATGTTGAAAGAATGATGAAATTGGAGAATAATTAAAACGAAAATTGAACATTTCGACCCTCAATTAATCATTGCCTGTAGCTCAAAACGGAGGAATGCGACTTCCGACTGGTCCCTTGTAAGAATGGCACAAATGTGACCCGCTCTGCAAAAAGGGCACTTATGTTGCAAAATTTGAAAATAGTGTTTTATATATAGCTGGAAAGGCCATTTTATAAGCTTTCATATGGTATATGTCTGAGGTCTCTAGCATTTTGCAATCACGAGATATTTGGAAATGTGCATGTTTGTTTTCAGGAATTTCTTGAAATGACTTAAGGAGAAACAAGCCATTTAGAAAAACAAAAAGCAAAGCAATAGATGAAAGCACTCGACAAAAACACATTCTTTTTCCAACTTTATTCACTGAAATCAAAGATTTTGGTTATGAAGTAGAATAATATAGGTATCAAAGATGCCAAAAATTCCCTCCCTTCAAAATCACTTGTTTGAAGAATTTTTCACCCTCTTCACATTGAACGGCCCATAACTCGTAAAAGCATACAGCGACTTATGTGCCCTTTTTGCAGAGCGGGTCACAAATATTAGGCCAGGTAATTTTGTTGATTCCTAATGTACATAGTAATATCCACTAGTTTGTTACTCTTGCTGTTTTTTCAACTGTCTAGATCCCTAACCCCTTGTTTGACTTGGCTGGCATCACTTGTGGACATTTCCTGGTTCCGTTCTGGACGTTCTTTGGAGCTACTCTCGTTGGCAAGGCAGTCATCAAGATGCATATACAGGTAGTTTTGGTTTCAAGCTTAAGCCCTGTCCGCACTGGCCTTTTTTTGGTAAAACTTACTAAGGCTGTTCGATATCCATTTATTTTGATACCGAAATATCGGCAGAAAAATATCGCGATATTCGATATTATCGTGATGACGTCACTTTTTCATTACCGGAAGAACGGAGGAATAGCAAATACATGACGGAAGTCACCACGGCATCATGAGATCGGGGCCACCGCCGGGATCGGGCCCGCCGGGATTTAACGGCAGGAACGGGGGGCCGGTTTGACAAAGCTTCCCTTCGCTCGTTGAGTATTTGGAGTTTTACGACATTTACCTTCAGTTGGCTACTTTATGGCACTCCAGAAAGACTAGCGTTTGTTTCTATATCAGCATTGTTGATTAGTAACACAGATGATAATACCATGGACGATCACATGCGAGCTGTCAACAAACGATCGTGTCGTATTTTTTGTGAAGACGACATGACATTGCACAATGTACAATGGATGCGCGGCACGTGTTTTAATCTTTTCTCAAGACGCGGCGCAGTTCGCTACACGTAACTACACCTAACTGCGTGTGCCTTGTACACTGGGGAAAGACGGTGGCATTCAGTGCGGTTGCTTGCACTTGACGAAGGCTAGCAACAAAGCAACGCGCACGCGCAGATGCGCTACAGGGGTTGACCTTATTGCAAACAATTGCCATACCCCTCGATCTCAAGATGAGTTCGCAAGCGTGTAGGTACGTACATTGTACACTGGGAATAAGACGTTGTTTGCACTTGACAACGTACGGCGCGGAGGGTAAATCGTTCGGAAGGTAAATCGCGCGGAGCGGAGATGTCATGTCGGGGTTTAGAAAACGGTCAAAGAAAGACACATTTAGTGCATGTATGTATTTTTTTATTCCTCCATGGTACATCATGATACATTATATACTATTCTACCGTCCAATAATTGGAAATAACTGGAATTTCGAGCAAAGTAAACTGGACAAATCCACAAAAGAAATATATCGCGATATTCTTCGGTATATCGAATTCCCCGATATTCCGGTTTTTTTTAAAGGGGCCGATACGATTTTCGATATGAAAAAAATATCGAAATATCGGGAAATATCGTCATATCGAACAGGCTTAAAACTTACCGAAACGATGGGTACTTTCCCATTTTAAGTCCAGTGCGGACAGCCTAGGACGTTTTCCTCTCAGTTACTTTTCCCCGAGTCCAGCGGTTACTTCTACTGGGCAACTGCTGCCCAGGAAGACTGGCCAGGTAACTTTTTCCAACTTCGGTAAAAGCGGCTCAGGAAAGCGTACATCCGGCCCGAGCGCAAGGTCATGCTTCACAGGAAAACCACGCATGCGCTTTGCATTGTTTCACCGCAGTGCGGCGCATATGTGGCAAGTTTCCAAATTCCAGTGCGTTGTTCCTCTTTTGGTCGCAATCATGGCAGATTTTATTATTGATGCAGTCGGAAGTTTGATTGGTGCTAAAGACGTAGGCCTGCATGTACACATCGGCCGGAAAAATGAAAAGGCACCCGTGATTTGGTTCAATCTTGTCAATGTAGAAAGGTCACGCAAACCGGCCTCATGAGTCATATATTGACAGCTTGGTTACTTCTACCACGGTCTCGGTAAAATTTTCCTGTGTCGAAAGTCCAAGTGCGGACAGTGGTCACATTTGACAATTTTTCATTTGACCATCGTCTCGGTAAAACCTTTCAAAAAAAAGGTCCAGTGCGGACACGGCTTATGACTGACAGAGATTACAATCAGTCCAATTAAGGTAGTGCCTCTTTGACAACTCCTGTAGTGTGAATATTTGCCTCGTGTTAATTTTGTGCAGTTTGGGCAAGCTGTACAGCAATAGGCAAGCCTATGTAATGCCAATTTTCAGTCATCCTGCAGTCCACTTTCAGTCTAAATATCAAGGGTCTACAGCGCTCATCTTACCCGTAGAGCCACTACTAATACACGCAATACACTCGCTAAGATTTCACACAATAGCCTTCCCACCATGCCCCCTCGGTACACCCGCCATGTTAGCTTCCTCTTTTCTCTTAGCGCTGATCAGCGTAGGACGTGAAATTTTTCAGTGGCGTTATACACGCAGTTTACGTCTACGTCTGCCGTACATTTGCTAAGTATTCTTGAATAAAGATTGTAGAGTTTGTATTCTTGTGTTTAGTATGTTATTTAGATAGACATGGCTTCACGGGAGAAAAATGTGAAGCGTAAGTCGGCTAGGTGCGGAGCGGTACCCGTGGACGTGGGTTCCACGGGACTGCCTGCACCTCCGGGGGGCGAGCCCAGGGAGACACCCTCCTCCCATGGCCTTGCCTCCGACCATGAATCTGTTGGGGCCACCCTCCCCCTTACACAGACTTCACTCCGCTGCCCGGAAACGGGGGGTGGCCTCCCCATAGGCCAGGGATCGGGCTATAATCAGCCCGTTCCCCCGGCCGCGGATAGTGGGGAAAACCAGCCGACTAAGAAGCTGACCGGTAAGAGTCGCCAAAAATCGCGCACCACGGTCCAAAGCTTCAAAGGCAAGCGGGACACCCTCCCCACCGATTGGCCTTCCTTTGCCTCTGGCCACCCCCCGATCCCGGGCAGTGTGGCCGAGGCTCCGGCCACGCTCGGCGTGACCAATCTGCCCGCCGCTACCCATGGGTCACTGGCATATGACCACGGGACCCAGAGTAGCGGTGCCACCCTGGCGGGCAGCACCATCACATCGGTGGGGGACCCATGGGTCCCCGTTGCGTGTTTTTCCTCTGCCTCGGACTTAATCTGATGCTCCGGAATTCCAGCGATCCCGCCCTCCACCGAGCCCTCGGATACTGAGGTTTTGCGGGGTCGCCCAGCCAAGAAAGGGAAATCGCGTAAGAAGCGTCATTGTTCCTCGGACTCACCATCGTGCTCGGACCGCTCTCGGAAACACCGCAAACATGCGGAGTCCGTTTCCAATGCGGATCTCTTACAGGCTTTCAAGGCATTCAACGCGTCCCTGTCGACCTTGTCAACTACGGGGTTCGCGCCAGTGGGCCAACTCGCCCCACACGCTGGCCAACTTGCCCCGGACACGGGACAGTTCGCCCCCATTGCGGGCCAACTCGCCCCGAGCGCGAGCCTGCTTGCCCCCCAAATGGGTCAGCCGGCCCCGCACTTCGGTCAACTCGCCCCCAGTGTCGCCCCCGGTGTTGCTCCGCCGACTCGGGACGTCCAGGGATGGGTTCGTCGTGACCAACAACATCTCCCCCAGGCTTTGGGTCGTGCCCCGGCCTCACCTCCGGCCATTTCCATCCACCCTTCTGCTGCCTTGACGAAACCCTCCGCCTGACTTTGGAGCAGTTCGCTCGTATTTCGTTGATGGCAACATCCGTCCGTCTGGCCAATATCCTCGATTCCCTGTACCTCCCCTCGGAAGGGGCCAGGAAGCGGATGGAGGCTTTACCGTTATTTGGCCCGGATTTATTCGGCAATAAGTTCCAGGACTCCATGGAGGCCGAAGCGAAGCGAATAGAGGCTACCGATAAGATAAATCTTCGCAAGCCTGCCCAGAAATCGACAGAACAGCCCAAACCAAAGGCCAAGTCGATTCCTTGGGCCCCAGCAGGACGCTCCAGGCTTCCACAGGGCAGAACCCGCGGGCGTTTTCCCGCCGCGTCAACAGCTCAATCTTCGGCACGCCCTCCATATACGGGTCCCCGCCGAGGCCAATCCTTCCGACTGAGTTGCCAGACCTTTAAGCCGCTGGCCCCCCGGTTTTCCGGAGGGTGGCGCAAGTGACGCACCCACACCCTGGTGGCCCCCCACAGCGGGGCCCGTAGGTGTCCGCCTCCAAGCCTTCGTAGGGCCCTGGTCCCAGGTCGTCTCCGACCGGTGGGTGCTCAAGACAATCAAGCACGGGTACGCATTGGAATTCACGAGCACCCCCCCGTCGGACACAGTAATTCGTCAAACGGAAACTCCATCCGACCCCGCCAAACGCCTGGCGCTAGAGTCGGAAATCGAGTCTCTCCTCCGGAACAAAGCGATACGCGTGGTTCCGCGGTCGGGGAGGTCACCTGGTTTCCTATCGTCCTTTTTCCTCACACCAAAAACGGACACGGGAACATGGCGGCCTATTCTCAACCTGAAGCCCTTAAACAGCTTCATCCACCCCAAACGGTTCCGTATGGACACGCTCCGGGTGGTCCTCGGTTCGATTCCGGCCCAAGCATGGGCGGCTACACTCGACCTGCAGGACGCGTATCTTCATGTCCCCATTCTTCCGAGTCACTATCGGTTCCTCCGATTCCGTTACCGAAACGTGACTTACGAATTTACGGCTCTCCCATTCGGACTGTCAACATCTCCTCGGGTTTTCACGAGGATTGTGAAGTCGGTGGGAGCAGCCCTCCACGCGAGCGGCATTTCAATCTTCATGTATTTGGACGACTGGCTGATCATGGGCCGTTCACGGCACGAAACCAGCCGGGCGCTCGTCTCAACCGTACAGTTTGACACGCGTCTTGGGTTTCTGATAAACAGAAGAAAATCACACCCAATTCCTACACAACTCCCAACGTTCTTAGGGGCTGTAATGAACCTCAGAACGAACATGGTTTTCCCGACGGACAGGCGCGTTCAAAATCTGCAGCAGTGCGTCGATCTATTCCTCGCAGTAACATTGGCCCATGGTGGACCTCGTGCCTCACTGCCGACTCCACATGCGCCCGCTCCAGCTCCAGCTCCTCGCTCACTTCCGACCGAAATACCACCTCATCCATCATATGGTTCCGGTTCCGGTATTTCTACGCCCACACCTGTGGTGGTGGTCCGATCCGTCAAACCTCATGCTCGGAGTGACCTTTCCGCAGCCACAACCGACGGTAACCGTAACAACGGACACCTCGGGCTTGGGTTGGGGAGCTCTGCTTTACCCGCGCCAAGCCGCGGGGGAGTGGACTCCGGACCAGCGATCCCTACATATCAATGTTCTGGAGATGCTGGCGGTATTCAATGCCCTCGGACATTTTCAACCGTACGTCCGGGTCGGTCTGTCCTAATCAAATGCGACAATGTCACAGTTGTGGCATACCTCAACCACGAGGGAGGCACACGGTCACCCCAGCTCTGCCTCCTGACGTGGGAAGTACTCCATTGGTGCATAAGGTCCAACATCACGTTGTCGGCCTTCCACATCCCAGGAGCGGACAACTCGATAGCCGATGCCCTCTCCAGCGGAGTAATCCGACCAACAGAGTGGACACTACATCCCCGGGTGGTCGAGCAGATCTTCACGCTCATCGACCGCCCTCATGTAGACCTGTTTGCGTCAGCGGTCAACAACCAGCTGCCGGTGTATTGCACCAGATACCCAGATCCGAGGGCGTGGCATGTAGACGCCCTCTCGATG
The DNA here is from genome assembly GCA_037893225.1 of Hippasteria phrygiana. Taxonomy (NCBI): domain Eukaryota; kingdom Metazoa; phylum Echinodermata; class Asteroidea; order Valvatida; family Goniasteridae; genus Hippasteria; species Hippasteria phrygiana. The sequence goes on from JAZGUH010000331.1 coordinate 725,568, forward strand.
CCCTGGGAAGGGATGTTCGCGTACGCTTTTCCGCCAATATACCTGATCCCTCGGGTACTGATGAAAATAGAACAGGAACGATGCAGGATCCTCCTTGTCACCCCGTTCTGGCCGCGTCAACCCTGGTGCCCCCGGTTAATCCGGCTCTTGGTGCACTGACCATTAATTCTTCCACCTCGACCGGACATTCCGTCTCAGCCACGCTCGAGGTTCATTCACCCAGCACCCGCGGATCTTCACCTGACGTGCTGGACATTGTCCAACGCTCCTTCCGAGCAGCGGGCCTTTCACAGGACGCTGCCGTATTCGCAGCACGCAGTCGTAGACCTTCCACGAGGAAAGTCTACAATAGCCGCCTACGCCATTACTACAAATGGTGTGGACGGAAATCGGTTGATCCAGTCAATTCACCTATAACCAACATTGGTGACTTCTTTGTTTACCTGTTCAACTCTGGCCTCACAGTGGCCACGATCCGGAACTACCGTTCGGCCATTGCGGCCGTCCATCAAGGCCGTCCATCAATTACCAGTAACCAGGCCCTGGGTCACATCCTTCGAGGAATGTTTCTAGAGAGGCCACCAACTCGTAAGCTCCTTCCTTCTTGGGACCTCTCCAACGTTCTGGGGGCGCTATCACGCGCCCCCTACGAACCAATGGGCCAGGCGACCTTGTTCGACTTATCCGCCAAGCTCGCTTTCTTGCTAGCAGTGGCTATGTCACGGCGTCGTAGCGAACTACATGCCCTATCTGTTGATCCGGGCCACATTCGCTGGGAACCGAATGGGGTACGTCTAGTCCCAAATGCATCCTTTCTCACGAAGAACCAGTCCGAGTCCTTTGCTCCACCAGACATCTTCGTACCAGACATGCGCTCGCAGTCATCCGTACTGGAAGATAGGAAATGGTGCCCTGTTCGAACACTAAAGTGGTACCTCAACAGGACCGAACTGATCCGGGGCAAGGCGACGAGCCTGTTCGTCACCTCCACCCCTCCGTATCGTCCAGCCTCACAGAGCACCATCACGCGCTGGATTGTGACTGCTATTCAGACGGCTTCAAAGACCTGGCCGGAGGCATCATCCGCCAGCTCTGACGTGCATGCTCACGACGTCAGAGCAGTGGCGACGTCATGGGCCTTCTTCAGAGGAGTTCCCTTGGCCGATATCACCCAGGCAGCATGCTGGAAGACGTCGAACACTTTCACAGCCTGCTACCTGCGAGACGTCCTCCAGACTGAGGGATGTGCTGGGAGAGCGACGTTGCGGGTAGCGAGCGATGCTGCCTCGCAGGCCTCACAATCTACCTCTCAGCAACTGCAGTAGACGGGTTCACTCCACCAGTAAGCTCACATCTCGTGTTTATGTGACTTACGCTGGTAACTGAGGGATGTATACTGTTTAATACAATAACCAATTTCTCCCAACAGTGATAACCCCTCTGTATGGAGTGTCCTAGACTCACACAGTGGCATCTCACTCCCACCTCCAAGAGCGGTGCTACTCTGCATTAGTAGTGGCTCTACGGGTGAAATGAGCGCTGTAGACTCCCCCCCCCCCCCCCCCCCCCCCACAGTCGTGTGGGAAGAGTCTACTAGCGAATACTTACCCGTAGAGCATCCCTCCCTCCTCCCCACAGAGGGCTCGATGCGAATCTACCTGCTATCGCTCGAGAAAAGAGGAAGCTAACATGGCGGGTGTACCGCGGGGCATGGTGGGAAGGCTATTGTGTGAAATCTTAGCGAGTGTATTGCGCCCTCTAGGGAAATATGCATTAGTAGTGGCTCTACGGGTATTCGCTAGTAGACTCTTCCCACACGACTGTGGGGGGGGGGGGGGATTTTGGGCTTTGTAAATTTGTATTCTGAAATATTTATCCTCAAAGAAGTTATAGAGATCTGGAATTTCATAGTGGGATTCCCAAACATTTTTTGTCTGGATATTTTCATTTTTTTTGAAATATGACAATTTTTGGCATTTTAATTGTAAAGCAATGAATACTTGATCTAATTTTTCACAGATTTTGTTGGAACACATGCCCGATGATCATTAGGAAAGGAAATTCTTTTAACAATTTTAAGAGGTCCATGTTAAAGTCTGATGTCATTGTCTGATATATATTTTTTTTGGTTTGAACATTCTAAAGTTGTACAAGGGTCGGCTGAAAAGTTTGTAGGTGACTCTGAAGGAGTAATGCCAGATCAATGAAACTTAGAGACAGAGACAGAGGCAATCCATGCAGTGGAAACACACTCCTCATCCCCTCCAAAGAAGGCCAATGTCCTTTCGATGCCAAATTTTGTCAATTTTTACGAAGTCGTCTACAAACCACCAAATACGGCCTTACCTGGAAACAAACAATGCAATTAGTTATCAAATAAAATCAATAAATGCATGCTAAGTTTCGTTGATCTGGCATTCAACCTACAAACTTTTCAGCCAACCCTCGTGTATACATGTATGTATACATAGGTCATATTGGTTAAGCTTTGACAAATGTTATGTTTTTCAGAAGATGGATTTGGTTAAGTGTGTACATGAATTAGCGCTACATGTTTCTCCGTACCAGTTGCTAATACAATACGACTAATATTGTACATGTAGCTTTATTGACTTTGCACCGTGAAACTAAGACGCTCATTGAAATTCTTTTGTTTTTCCTTTTTTCAGAAACTATTTGTAATTCTAACGTTCAGTGAACATCACGTTGAAGCTCTAGTCGACCTAATTGGGTAAGATTTCCAGACTAATTAAGAATCCTCACTAATTGTCAAGAAATCTATCAAACTGTTGATAAGTTGATAAAGCAATTAATTAAGTAAAGCAAATACTATATCTAACTTCATTTTTCTGCATTTACTTTGGGGCTGTATATGGTGTATATAGGTATAAAGTTATATTTCTCTAATGATATTAATCTTTCAAAACGAACAAAGAAAACTGGCAGGAGCGGGATTGCAACCTACGTCCTCCGGAATATCGTACCGGCACTCTACCAACTGAGCTATCTTGCGCTATGTTGGCAGTCTCCCAAATTGTCAGTATCTTTGTTCGGGGGTGCTACTAAGAAACTGACAATTTGGGAGACTGCCAACATAGGGCAAGATAGCTCAGTTGGTAGAGCGCCGGTACGGTATTCCGGAGGTCACAGATTCGAATCCCGCTCCTGCCAGTTTTCTTTGTTCGCTTTGAAAATTTATTCAAATTTACCTAGTCAGTTTCTCTTGTGGTTTGTTTGATGATATTAATCTTATTAAGAGTACAAACCATGGCTGCTATATTTGACCAATGTGACACGTAATAAAATATCATGTACATTTGGGTCATTTCATAAATTTGGGGTCCAAAAGTGTGACATTTTTTGATGTTCCCTGTTACACCTGACCTGTGTAATTTCCCATCAAGTATCATTAAAGTTCACTTCACAATATTTTTTACTTGTTTGGCAGGTACTTTGCTTTACATAATCACTCTTTGAGAAGGCATTAAAGAATGTGTCCTGAATTGCAAAATCTTATACATGTCACACTTTTGGACCCCAAATTTGTGACCGGCTCTACAAAAATGGGGATTATGTTGCAACATTTGAAAAATGAGTTATATACATAGTTGAATTTGTCATATCCTGAGCTTTAATTTGGTGTAGGTTTTACCCCTGTAGCATTTTGTGTTCTCGAGATATCTTGATATTTGTATACTCCTATTTTCCAATTTAACGGAAGTGCATTAGAGATATAGCCCTTTAAACACAAAAAAATGCAAAGAAATTAGATAGCAGTACATGTAATTACTATCAACATTTTTTTTCTCGACTTTATTCATCAATATTATTGCTTCTGAAAATAAATTATGAAAATATAGATATAATAAAAGCCAACAAACCAAAAACAAAAAAATCACCTATGTGAAGATTTTTTCACCCGCTTCACATAGGACAGCCCTGTGTGTGTTTTCACATAGTGCAATACGATACCCTTTTTTGTACAGCGGATCACATTTATGGAATGACCCATTTACCAAGCTTCCTAATGCTTGTTGATATTACTCTCCTGAAATATCCTGAGATATACCCTTGGATGAACGAGGCGGTGTGGGCAACTTGCTTGAGAATGGCTTTTCCGGTGCAACCCCTTGGTGGCACACTGAGTTATAAATCGCCCCTATTGTAGTACTGATCAGAGTGCAAGCTAAGCCCTCTAGTGTTGAATGTAGTACAATCTTTTCTCTTGTGAGACAGTGCCTTCATACATCAAGTAGTGAATGTAATTAAAATATTCTAATTGATTTGTTTCTTTTTGTTTTGGGAACAGTAAAATCCCTAAAGTAGGCCCCCCTCTCCAAGTGCCGTTCAGAGACTATTTGGAAAAGCAGAAGCAGAAACTACATCATAAACCTGGCCAGGCTGTGTCTCAGGTAAGGTCGACTGACTCATTCAGATGGAGTGATGAGATAGGAAAGAGGCATGAGGACTTCCTGTGGAAAGTGGGCAGTTGTGTCAGATATCTCGGAACGTTTGGATCATTGGCCCAGTAAATTGGCACCTGTGCAAATTTGAAAAATGCATTGTTCTCACTGGAAACAGACTGGGAACACTGGGTGATTTCTTATGCAGGGTTCGCACGCCTCCTGGAAAACCTGGAAAATCCTGGAATATCCTGGAATTTTGTACCCATCCTGGAAAGTACTGGAAAATGCTTAATTTTTAAAAGAAGTCCTGGAAATTCCTGGAAATTGTAGTAAAATAAATATTAGTTTCAAAATAAGACAAAACGGTCCAATAAGTTGCGATCAAAACTTACAGCAAACGAGTCCGCGATTCCGTGCAGCGTCGGCATAGCTGAATTTAAGTCCTGGAAAAATCCTGGAATTTTTTGTTCACAAGGGTGTATGAACCCTGCTTATGGGAACGTTGGTCTATGCCTACTGGACAGGTCCAGTTGGGACATAATTGGAAACAAATTGGGAACACATTGAAAATGTGCTGGGGAACACGTGGGGAACACGTGGGGAACACGTGGGGAACACGTGGGGAACACGTGGGGAACAGGGTGTATACAAAAAATGTCCCTCTTCCTTCAATCACTCAAATTTGCCAAGTAACTAAATGTAACACAAATTCAACTACAACATATCATAACTACATCTGTTGAGCAAGTTCTGTCAAGATTTGAATGAAATTGATCCAATGGTTACAGAGCTGTGATGCAATTTATTAGGCATTGACAATTCAGGGCCATTACAATGCTTACCTGCACATCCACATTTGACATGATACAGATTATCAGTTGTCGTGTGGTATCCCTGCCCTGCCTTCCACTTGTCTTCCATTCAGCTGCACCATAGACTTGGGCCCTCTGTCTCATATCCATCACAGCTCTTTGCACCATTCTGGTTCTTCTTAACCCCTTGAGTACGGTATTTTACAGGAGACGTCAGGGTGCCGGGGTGGTCTGGCAGCCAAGCGAAACAACCACAATAATCCAACAATGGATTGAAACTGCACAAACAACGGCCAATGGCGTCATCCGGCCTGGTGGCACTGTTTAATCTAACAATGGATTGAAACTGCACAAAACAGCGGCCAATGGCGTCATCCGGCCTGGTGGCACTGTTTTTTTTGCGCCCACAGGCGTCATCCGTACGCAAGGGGTTAATGTTTGGGTCTCACGGGTTATCCCGTCACACAGATCTTGCAGATTTCAATCAGGGGATTAAGGCCAGCAAGCATTGTAATGGCCCTGAATTGTCCATGCCTAATAAATAGAGGAATCCCACAACGACGAGTTTAGCGCCGATCTGCGCACTTCCGCATTTGAAAACGAGGATCTCAATGTCACAGTAAACAACTTTATGCTGATCGTGCGCCTGCGCTGCCTTTTATGGCCTGATTAATTCATGCATGAATGAATTGCTGAAAAGCGTTGTTTTGTTTGCCACTGACATTCTCGCTTTCAACCCAGAAGTGCGCAGAAGAAGCTAATGTGAAATTCCTCTATTGGAATCACAGCTCTGTAACCATTGGATCAATTTCATTCAAATATTGACAGAACTTGCACAACAGATGTAGTTATGATATAGTCGAATTGGCGTTACATTTAGTTACTTGGCAAATTTGAGTGATTGAAGGAAGAGGGACATTGTTTTATATATACACTCTGTTCACTCTCCAGTTTTGACTTTGTGATTATTCAGCTTAAGCTGCCTGGCTTCCCATTCATTAGCTAGGTTTGAGGTGCGGAATGCGGCACCGCAAAGAAAAACACCGGTACTGCAATCAATACCACATCTGGACAATATGAAATTCTCCCTAGCCGACCTTACCATTAGCAAAGAATCACCAGCAAATAATGTCCTAATGTAATCATGTTTTATGGGTTAGCAAGCAATTTGTTTTGTTGGTATATGCAGAGCTGCCAACCAGTACGGATTTTCTGTATTTCGTATGGAAATTCACACAAAATACGCAAGTTTGAATTTTTATTTTGAAATACGGATTTTGTAAAATCCGACCATAGTAATGTTTTGTCATGGCTATTATGCTATTATACAGCGCCTGTACTGGCTCATTATTGCGATCCCAACTGAATGGATGCAACTTCAGCTTTAGCAGAAGAAAAACTCATTATTAAGAACCATTGCCGTTTCAGTGGTGCAGACTAAAAAAATCTGATGTTCAGGTATAGTGTAAAGTTCATGAAAAGTACAGATTTTCTGAGCAAAATACTGATTTTTTGCTTTCTGAATACTGAATTGAGTTTGAAAAGGTTCTCAGCTCTGTATGCGTCCAATTTCTAAAGATTGTGTGCTTAAGAGTCGGTGTAGAATTTCTGTGCTACTGCCAACTTGTACAAAATTGTGATTATAATCGCAGAATTCTGTGATAATCAGAGGGCCATGAAATTGTGTTCAGTTTAGAGACAAATTGCAGTACTTGAATACAGTGAGTACAAACCGATTCTCACGTCAAAAGTCAAGTCTGCAGGGCTTTTTTAATAAACCAATCCATTAAACGTAGTATACAACATTTGCTACTGAATTATTACAAAATACCATACTAGACTGTAAGTAAATAGCAGTCTCAAGCATCCTGTGAAATCATGGCACCTAGGGTGCTGTCATTTTCAAGAAAAGTGGAAATTTATATTGTTTTCCCAACAATTGTTGTCCGACCATCGTTTGAAATAGTCTACTTCCCCGACCTGATAATTCCCTGACGTCTATAAATTGCTTTGTTTTGTCTACATTATGATCAGGGAACCAGACTACTAGAAAAAAAAATTTTTCTCTCCGTTTTCCCGGCATCTATGCGCACAAAACTTTTGAACAGGTCAGTGTTACATTATTTGCTAGCGTGCTATAGAATACTAACCCCCAAATCCAATTATTTCTAAAAATTACAGAAAAAGCAAATGGTGTATACTACATTTAAGCATCTTCCCTTGACTAATTGACCAATCACAGCCCCTACTATTGTCTGATATGTGTGTCTGACAAGTCCAACACGTGTGTGCGTTCGCCGCTGTGATTGGTCACTACCTCAAGGGGTGGAGCTAAATGGATTGGTCCGTTAACTAAACTAAGTCGACCAAATCAAAAACTACATTGAATGAATGGGTTTCCCGTGTAATTAAAAATGTCAAAAACAAGAAATTTTCCTTGCCAGCACTTCAGTCTTGTTTTATAATGATAGCATGCAGTGGCTGTTTTCCATATCAAATTCTCATTTATTGCAAGATTTCCAAGTACACGTACAATCTCTTCTATATCTTCTTGCAGGGTACTAACTGGCTCTCTTGGATCTTTGAGAAGCTAATCATCATCATGGTAGTATACTTCATCATTTCCATCGTCAACTCCCTCGCCCAGAGGTACGCTAAGCGGTTACACGACAAGAAATGCGATTCACAAAACCACCAACATGCACAATGACGACTGACAAAGAGATGGTCCAAGTTTCTATCTAAAGACAACAAAGGGTTTGTGAGTAAAGATTCCGGTAATAAGGTTAGTTTGGCGTGATTTGAAAGGCATTACATTGTTTAAGCATAAGCTCTGGATAAACTTGGTACCTGGTGGAGTTCTGGTGCAGGTTACATAAAGAATACTGTGATATTGATCAAGTTTCATAGCACCTTTTGACTTACTGATATGTTAACTCTACGCTCAAAATGAAATGATTGCAATTTTGCAAACTACATTTGCAAATTTGTAAGATTTTTTAATGTGCCAAAATTTTGAACATTTCATGAAATTTCATCAAATAAGCCATATGGGAAATTGACTGCTTTAATACATTTTTTGAGTAAGCAAAGAAAACTGGCTGGAGCGGTACTTGAACCTGGGACCTCGAGAAGACCACACCATCATTGCCCTATGTTGGCAGTCTCCTAATTTGTCAATATCTTTCTTTGGGGCCACTAGTTGAAGTCATAAGCCCAACCTATAATACTTTCTAAAAAGTCATATTCTCATTGAGTGATTCCCACACTGTTGTTTCCCAGGTTGTGTTGTAAAGTCAGGGCATGATCCCCGGCTATACCGCAGTATGGGTTTGACTTGTAACTAGTGCCCCCTAAAAATCTGCTTTTGTCAATTTTGTTGTCAGTCTAAAAATATTTTTGAAATACACATTGAGTTTACAAAATGTATGTGCATTTTGTACATAATACAGTCGACTCTGGTTAATATGAGGTTCTCCACTCGCCATTGTCATATATATATCTATCTTTCTTTTTTCTGCACAAGTGATTGTCTTTTTTGGTGGCTCTAAAAAGAGTAGTGCCATGACAGACCGGAAGTTTCAAAATCCGAATAACTTATGTCGGTGTTTAGTTTTTGATGATAAAACAAAGAGGAGACCCAAACAGACTTCTAGATTAAAATAAATTATTTCCCTTGGTTTACCAACTCCAATAGTGGTTCTTAGTCACAAAATATGTTTGTCAAACAATCCACAAGGGATTATAAATTTGTTTGAATATGCATGATCCGAAGCCTCACTTTCGCAATGTTGCAAATGTGAATTGCAACGTACAGAGTATATACTGCCGTTACATGTTGTTTCAATCAATGACCCAATAAAGTGACACCGTCACTTCCACATAGTATTAGCATACATGTAGTATTTACATTACCCTGTGCACACTACCCCACATACTGCAACACCTTTGGACAGTTTGGACTGATATTTATCATGCCCAAACAGAATGCATCCGACCGAATTTAGGAAAAAAATTTCCATAAATTTTCAGAATGGAGGTTTTGGTAAGGAGCCAGCAAAGTTGAATATTTTGTTTTAGAGTGTCCAAGTGTGACAGTTAAGAATGTCAACGATTAGAGCAAGGATGGTGGCTGACTAGTGGTAAGTGGGAAGAATAGTAGTGACAGAGTAATACTTTACACATGTATGTTTAGAGCAGTCAGTTGTGATACAACCGGAAACAGTTCCGCTTTTTATTGAAGCACAAGCGCACATCACACTTCTCACAGGCGGTGTCTGTAAAGCCAACAGGAGAGTGCTTGCATCGGACCCGTTTGGCCAGTTTAATTGGCCAATGTCCAGTACAGTCCCTCCGTACATCCACTGGTGGATTCATTCGGATTTGACGTGGAGGATTGGGGATGTCCTTGGCTGGCTTGGCATCACTTGGTCGTCCTCTCTTCTTCAGGTTGACCAGCACAAGGAATGTAGCAATATCTACTTGGAACTTCCGGTGGCACAACTGCGCATTCTTTGGAATTTGAAGCAGCTGTGAATCTCTCCGATACAGGAGCCAGGCCTGAGCAACGCTCACAGTGATGAAGTGCCAGAATATATATATAGATACCACCTCTTAGTTTTCATTGGGTACTTGTATTTTGAGATGAGCGAATCGAGAAAATCAACCCCACCCATCAGGCGACATGTACTTCTGTACAATACACGGCCGGGGGACTTCTACGTGGGACTAGGGGACTTCTACGTGGGACTAGGGGACTTCTACGTGGGACTAGGGGACTTCTACGTGGGACTAGGGGGGTAGGGGGGTGGGGGGGTGGGGGGGTGGGGGGGTGGGGGGGTGAGGGGGTAGGGGGGTGGGGGGTGGGGGGGGGAGCTAAAGCCCCCGAGGCCCCCCCCCCCCCCCCCCCTTAAGTGCGCCACTGTACTGATTGTAGGCTACATGTAATGTAACAGTCCACACAACCACCAAAAAATTCAAAATTCTCAAAGAACTCTCTTGTAATGTTTAGTCGTAGATTGTGTTTGCTTCTATATGACAGCACTGGAGGAGGTGATGCTGGGGTGTGCCGTACTGCTTTTGCTTTGCCTCCAAAGCCTTTGTTTGCACCGTGCTGTGTCGGAAATGTGAGGCAGCACTCACTAATTTGATTTTTGGCTGTTGCTCTCGTCCCTTTGCAACGCTCAACTGCAGAATGTGTTCTGCGCACCCTATATCATCGAGGGTGATGGCATCTCCCACTCCCTTAATGTTACTAGCATTCCTCAGTTACCCATTGTGCTGCTTTGGAGCTGTCGCATTGGTGACATAGCCTTCATCACCATCATCATCGTCGTCACCCTCCTTTTGAACAGTGGCCACGGGCGAAGTGTTGAGTACTTTGGCGTTGTACTCCCGCGTTGTACTTCCTGTGCACCGTCCAGGAATCGGTGGTCAAGGCGACACTTTTCACTTTCCCCAGCTGCCCTGCCATGGAATCCTCATCAGCAAAGACGGCCTGGAGGTGGGCCGTCATGGATTTACGGCAAGGAACCTGGCTCAGGAAATGCCATCATTTTTCTGAAGGCCTACATGTACCAGGCTTATCAGCAGACTCGCTTCCGCAATTAGGCCGGCAGTCAACCTCAGATCCTCTCTCCCTTGGCAGGATTGCAGGTGTGGCGTCAAACGAAGCCATCTATTATAGGCTGAGATGCTGATGCTGCTGCTTGCCTGTTTGGTCCATGCTTCGCTTTCACGTGGCTGAGCATGGAACCCATAGAACCTCCAGAGTTGGTGAGGTCTGCTTGGCAAAGCTTGCATCGAACCGTACTATCAACTTTGTCAAATGTTGCCTAAACAGTACTTGCATTTGTTCGAGGCATGATGATAACGTTGCAATGGAAATTTGGAAAATGAACAACTTCTTCAGTTTCGATGCATAAAACAGGGACAGAATCAATGGATCACACAAAGACACTATATGTATTATACAATAAGATTCACTGTTTTATTCTGGGGGAAAGATCATGTAATACAACATTGTTAACATCTATGTGCAAAGACTATTGATGGCCTTGATTAAAAAGGGATGGGTCTGCATAAAGTTATTTAGAAATAATCTTGAAGACAAAGCCATAGTTTTGTGGCTACAACCAATCCCCTGGATTGTTTACCCCGTTGCCTTAGTAACACAACTTTTCTCCAGACGATCTTACCCTACATTTTAAACAAAGTACGACAAGTTTCTGGTTATTTAACTTTGCAAGTAATACATGCTGCCTCTTATTGAAGTCCAAGTTCGCTGAACACAAATGGTTTCGGCATCGCACTATTGTTCTTTGATGATGGCCGCTTTGCTACTTCACAGAAGCCGGAGTCTTGCGGTTACCAGTTGAGGAGTCTCGTGTAACAAAACACAAGTTAACAAAATGATAATTGATACCCAATTGAGCGAAACAATCACCTCTGGAGCTGTTAAGGGAGAGCTTTAAAAGATGAACATTGGTTTTCCGGAATGAATTAAAGTCAGAATTCAAATTTTTGGTTTTTGGATATTCGATTTTAAATTCCAAACCGGATACCAGAAACAAAACCAGATAACTGAAAATTTGGATTTGAGGAACAAACAGCATTAGAAAAGAGCTGTTTTGTTTTTGCCGCCTCAGAAGTCAATAATTTTCTTAATGATGTTGGCTGTCATGCCGTAGATCTTGTCATCATGTGTCGGGCTGGGTTGACAGGAAAACCTGGAACCGGGTCATGACTGCAACACATTCGCTGACTGGTATTTGAGTGACTGCAGGGACTGGATTGCTCTCCTCCTCCTCTTCTTGCTCTTCCTCATCTTCATCTTCTTCCTGTTGTTGGCCCGCACTTCTCTCTGATGAAACCGTCTCTGCTATTGCTTCCTCAGTGGATGCATGGGTGCACTGGACACCCTCGTCGCTGTTAGTATACTGCAGGAAAGAGTGACGCATATCAATATGCTGGGCCAGATGTGCCCATATGTTGTCTTGGTCTTCTGGATGGGGTGTGGGGGCCTTAGTCTTGTACTTCTGGTGTCTGTTGATCTTGAGGGTCTTGGCCTTCAAGGGGATCTGGGGATCCTGATCTTGGAATCGGAAGCTGGATTTGAATCAGTTGGAGATGCAGTCGGGCTTCACTTTCCTCCAGGCGATGTTCACCATGTCGATGGCCTGCACTGGCTTCAGGATAGACTTGGAGTCAGAGCTCTGGAGAAGATATGCCAGTAGTACCCAACCATAGTGCACTTTCAGGTTCATAACGCCTAGGTTTATCGGTTGAAGCTGGGATGTGGAGTTCGGCGGAAAAAAACTGAAGGGTGATTGATTCTAGGTGTAGGGTGGGCAACGCAGTTGTCTACGAAGAGTAGGACCTTGCACCGCTATCTGGTGAACTTATTGTCAAGGCGGTGAATCGACTCACAGAAGAGGTCCGACACCATCCCTGCCTTGTGATTGATGTGATAGATGACCGGCAGGTACACGTAAGTGGCATTCTTGAAACATCAAGGATTCTGGAACTTGCCGATGACCAACAGTTTCAATTTCTCTGAACCGTCCAGGTTGGTGCACAACAGGTTGGTTATGCCGTCTTTGCTCTGTTTGCCACCATGGCACTGCTCTCCTTTTGAAGGCGAGGGTTTTATGGGGCGTGAGCAAAAAAACAGTCCAGTCTCGTCGACATTAAACACATTCCATGGTTCAAAGTCACGTAGAATAGATGGACGCCAGAAGCCAGTTGCTGACATTCACTTGATCGAACCTGCTTAAACATTAAGCTGTGATGATTCTTGAAGTGGGAGAGCCATCCAGAACTTGATGCAAAAGTCTTATGCCCCATCATCTTGGCAAGCTCTTCAGCTTTCCAGTATTGTAACCAAGTCATATTTTTTTTCAAGTCAAGTCAAGTCAATTGGGACTCAAGTCCGAGCCAGCAAGTCAAGTCGGGAAGACTGCGGCTTTCTATCGGAGAAGATTCTTGGCACAAGCTTCCCAAAATCAACAGAGTAGGGTTGCCTCAACATCTTCACAAGTAGCCATGCAGAACTGCTTTCTTGAGGGTTGGAACCTAGAAGATTCAAACTTGGCAATGATGTCAACCCTGTTGTAGGTTAGGTTAGGTTAGGTTAGGTTAGGTAAAATGTATTAGCTACCAAAAGGGTTGGATTCCATGTACAATAAAAGAGTTTAAAATGCCCATCAAAAAATGAGCGAATTAAAAATATATAAAAAAGCAGGAAGCTTAAACTAGTTGGATTTTAAAAAATAAGTCATCAAAACATTACAAATTGTGAAATTCATAATAACTAGTTAAAAATAAGGCGAATATTATCCTTAAAAAAATTAGCAGAACAGCACAAGTACTGATTAATAAACACCATCGGATAAACGAATACCTATTTGTACGAGTCCTTGGGAGTGGCAGTTTGTTTGTAGAACTGAAATTATATGAAACTTCACGAGGAGTGGGGAGTAAACTGTCCAAATTGTGAGACGGATCCTGCAGTTTCCAACAATGATTCCTTAATGGCGTCCTTAATGATGACCAGAATCCACGGCTCTGATGATTTCCACCTTGGTCTCAACGGAGAGTCCCTTGCGCATGATCTTGGTTGGAGCCATTGCAATTCCCGATGTTTTCTTGAATGATAAATTGTTTCTCAAAGGAAGGTACCACTTTCGGGTGGCATGCTTAATGCGTTCTGGCAGCATGCTTTAAACAAAACCCCTCTAGCAGCACGGGAACCGCAAATGCCCAATGTCCATCTTTTAATAGCCCCTAGAAGCATGAGACACAAACAGCTGATGTGCTACGTGGAGTGAAAACCGAAGTGCAAGGGTTAGCGAGCATTAGGCAAAAAACAAAATTGGTTGCCCTTAAATAACTAGACCCATTTAGATTTGATTGAAAATTATTTCTATGTGGAGAAATGTCCCTTTGGGCACAATAAATGATTTTAGCAACTTGAATTTTTTTTCGGCCCACGTGACCTAGTTTTTAAAATTGTAGCAGATTTGCTACATTGGGTAATAAGAGAAAAATACAGATGCTCGATATACTATTAATTTCCAATGTTTATTTCAACAAAATACATTGTAAAGATGTCACATATGGATGGAACAGAACAGAGCAGCAGTTACACCTGAGTATTAACCCATTAACCACTACACATGCTGTAGTGGTAACCCTGAAAATGTATAAATCGGCAGTTTGACACGTTTCGTATAATGTAATGGAACGTTTTCAACCCATCGAGAAAGGCAAACCAAGCAAATCTGGCAGAATACAGTATAAAAATAGGCAGTAAAACAGTTCCTGTTTTTGTTCAGACACAAATGTACTCTGCACTTTATTTTATTTATTTTTATTTTAAATCTTTAGACATAATGAAAAAATAATGAGAAACTAAGAAACCAACATACAAAAAGAAGACATATAATAAGGAAATAGATTGAGAAAATAGAATAAGATAAGCAGGGGCCTGTCACGGAATGAACAAATGTATAAAACTGTCATCAAGAGATGTGTTCATCCAAACCCCTGATTACAATTGAGGTAAGAAGTAAACAAATAACAGTAAAAAAATATGTATATATTTATTTTGCACATTTCACATAGGCGAACCCATCTGGGCAATGCCTGCAACGCTGTCTTTTCTCTTCATAAGTTGGCAAGTGATCAACCCCATCAAGCCTGTTGACAATCCCTTCTATACAAAAACCATGCGTTCACTAGCGCTATAGTCCGTGTGTGGTAAAATATGTAGATGTACCACCTCTTGCTCCTTAGTTGGTATTTGTATAGAGAGCACATCATGTCCATTAAGTCTAACCCACCCATCGACTTGTTGTACGCCCCAATGATGGATGGCCTCTCAACATTGATGTGCTCCTTCTTAAACCTATCGTACCTGCGAACGTTGTCAAGAGGTTGAACTGCAAGATACGAGGACACTACAGTTACACATTTGTTGTCCAGCCAACGAACAAGTGAAATATTGGTTGTGGTTTCGACACTATCAAAAGCACCTCTTCCTTTCTTCTTCAACTCCTTTTCTGATTTGAGGGGGCCCCATGAACCCGGTTGGCCTTGATAGTACCCACATAATAGATACCTCTTTGTTGCAATTTTTTCACCATGGCGAAATTGGAGAAATAATTGTCTGCAAAGATCTTGAAATTGTACTTTTCTGGGAGAGAAGAACACATTTTCAAGACGACATTGCCACCCAGGCCGCAATCAGGGAGATCCTCATCAGTACCCATACCAGTACCCTTTCCCTGGTAGATATCAAACACATGCAAAAACCCAGTGGCAGCACATCTTGCCCAAAGTTTGAAGCCCCATTTGTTGGGCTTTTTAGGAATGTACTGTTTCAAAAGGGATCTCCCTTTGAAAGCAACCATTGTCTCGTCCACCCATTGGTTCCCGTCAGGGCTGACAGTGGCAACATTTGCATTCAGATCATCCAACTGACAAGGTAAATTTAAATACATTTGTTCACTTTGAAAATGTATTCAAATTTACCTTGTCAAATTTACCCTTGTGGATTGTTTGATGAATTATAAGTTAAAAAGCCATATCCTCATTGAGTGATCCCCACAATGTCGCTTCCCAAGTCGTATCATAAAATTGGGTGTGATCCCTGGCTATACGGCATTCTGGGTTTATGACTTCTGACTAGCGCCCACCCGAACAGGGATACTGATTTGGGAGACCGCCAACATGGGGCAAGATGGCTCGGTTGGAAGAGCGCCGGTGCAGTGGCCCGGAGGTAGCGGGTTCGAATCCCACTCCTGCCAGTTTCTTTGTTCACTTTGAAAATGTATTCAAATTTACCTAGTCAGTTTCCCTCGTGGATTGTTTGATGAATTAAAATGGATAACGATACATTTGTACTCAACCAGACTGCAAAAAGCACTAGTCTTAAATACATTATCATGTCATCAAAGCTCGTATTAAGCATTTGTTTTCCTCATAGGAATGTGCACACTTTGATCGGGACTGATAAAATAGCTCATCTAAACCAGAATCTCATCCTAACCGAGCTCGTATTACCGAGAGACGACTGCACATGTATGTTATGGGTAAAGTTTAAAGAGGATGTTGATTGCTGAGAGAAGTCTGCGTTATTTTGTAATTTTATGTAGACTGTGTGTTGTAAAATAAAACAGCCAATTATTTCTGCCATGAAATAACAAAAAAGTGACTTTTGTCTAGCACTTGGCACAAAAGGTTCTTGTTATATGACGTCAGATTTGTTTGCTGCCCGCAGCGACAACTTTTAGACGAATGGCACCAGCGGGCTATGCTGCGCTAGGGGACTTGATAAAGATAGCTCTCAAAAGTCACTTTTTTGTTATTTCATGGCAGAAATAATTGGCTGTTTTATTTTACAATACGCAATCTACATAAATAAAAAGAAATGACAGACTTCTCTCAGCAATCAATATCCTCTTAAAAAAAATTTGCTCTAATAAGAAAAAATATCTAGCATAAACATATTCCATCTGGCCCATTAAGTACAATTCAGCACGAGGTTTAAAAATTGGCCAGCTGACCTTGAGTGTAAAGCAGTGCTATGAACCTGACTAATATCCAGATGACCATTGTACCAAGTTAACATCCTAGCATTTTTTTATGATCATTTGTTGTCTTATTGGACCTATCAAAATATATATTAACAACTGGATGTTTAGGGTGCGGCCATTTTTGTCATTAATTGTCAAAAGTGCTGAGCACTCTGACACCAAGTATAAGAAATGTTGCAGCTGCAGGCTTGTGTAATTATTTGATTGTCTCACTATTATTTGTAAGTTTATGTTCAATTTTGATGTACTAGAATGGTTAATTAACCCTTATAGTACCATATACTTTACATACAGTTGGCATTCAGATAAATTGTACTTTGTGTACACATCCACACAGCCGGGGATATCCTGAGTGCGGAGTGGTATGTGGTATATATGGTGTGTGGTATAGTTTGGGATATACTGGGTGTGGACCGAAAGAGTCCAGTAATTATGTATGTTTTGACCAAAAAGAGAACATCTATTGCATATTCAAATCCCATATACTGTGAGTGCATATCCACACAGCAGGGATATCCTGGGTGCGGTATGGTATGTGGTATGGTATGCAGTATGGCTTGGGATATTTTCAGTATGGTACTAAAAGAGTCCAGTAATTGTGCAAGTTTTGAACAAAAGGAGACTATCTGTTCCATATTCAAATCCCATATACTGTGAGTGCATATCCACACAGCAGGGATATCCTGGGTGCGGAGTGGTATGTGGTATATATGGTGTGTGGTATAGTTTGGGATATACTGGGTGTGGACCGAAAGAGTCCAGTAATTATGTATGTTTTGACCAAAAAGAGAACATCTATTGCATATTCAAATCCCATATACATGTACTGTGAGTGCATATCCACACAGCAGGGATGGTATGTGGTATGGTATGCAGTATGGCTTGGGGTATTTTCAGTATGGTACTAAAAGAGTCCAGTAATTGTGCAAGTTTTGAACAAAAGGAGACTATCTGTTCCATATTCAAATCCCATATACTTTGAGTGCATAGCCTGAGATGGTATGGTATGGGGTGTGGTGTTGGGGAATGGTATGTAGTATAGCTTGGGGTATTTTCAATATGGTACTAAAAGAGTCCAGTAATTGTGTAAGTTATGACCAAATGGGCATATCCACTGTCTGAAGTAAGTCGACATATCTATTGGCATTGCAACCAGCCAGTCTACTGGGAAAACCAGCTGCAACTAAATGTGACATGTAGTAGCATTACAAACATCAGTCAAAATGACAGCTGAAACAGTGACACAAGTTCAAGAAAGCTGAATTAAGCTACAAAAGTAGGGAACATCCTAGAAATATACTTCATAAGCAGTAGTGGTTTTGCTCTGCACATCCCAAAATACTTTTTTGTCAAAATCATTTTTGTTCTGTAAAATTTCGATCTGCTTGATGAACCCACCTTGCTGAGATATTGTCAGTGTTAAATAAACTGCTTTTCAGAAATGCAAAAATCATGGAAAAGTCATAGAATGCCTGAAAAATACCCTATAAATGTGTATCTGCTGCAGTATGCCAGCACACAAAACAACATTTGTATGTTTTAACTGCCAACATGTAGTTCCCTGAATATAACTTTTTTATTATTTTTGGTTTTTTATTTTTATGCAAATCGCCCATCACAAGGCCAAAGGCCACTGAGGTGTGGGCTACAGAGGAAAGTGTGGAAGAACCAGCCCCTCACACTGAATCAAGACGAGATAATCTGATCTCTTCACAGTATGAATAGTGTCGGGATGGGTAACTACATGTAGTCCACTGCAAGGCATTATGCCTCTACCCATATTAAGTGTAGAAGTGCTATAGCCCAGGACTGGGCTCGAACCTACAACTTGCAGAATTACCCGCAGACCACGAATTCAATGCTCCAAAGAGATCAATTTCAGGAGACTTTGCTTAAATGTAGTATACATCATTTGCAAACATAAAAAAAAACTACTGAATTCAATGCTCCAAACCACTAGGCCACGGCACTTCCATCAACTTCTCTGCTTGACATCTAGGCCCAATTTCATAAGATTGCTTAACACACAATTTTCTGCTCACTGACCCTTCGTCCATTTCATAGAGACTAATCAATAAGCACAGCAAAGAGATCAATTTCAAAAGCAGACTTTGCTTAAAGGTAGTACATCATTTGCAAACATCAACAAATAAAACTACTAAATTATTACAAAATACTGTAGTATACTGTAAGTAAATAGCAGTCTGCGGCACCTGGTGTGCTGTCGTTTTCAAGAAAAGTGTAAATTTATATCGTTTTCTAACGATTGTCGGCCAACAATCGTTGGAAAACAATATAAATTCAATGTAGTCTAGTTCCCCGACCTGATAATTCCCTGACGTCAATAAATTGCTTTTTTGTATAAGGTAGGGTCAGGGAACCAGACTACTAGAACAGATTTGTTTTCCCAGCATCTACACTGTACATGTACATATGCACACAAAACAGGTCAGTGTTACAGTATTTGCTAGCACGCTATAAAATACTAACCCCTAAATACATCTATTTCTGAAAATTACAGCAAAAGCAAATGATGTATACTACGTAGAGATGCAACAGATACCGCCATGCAGGTGTCACTGTTGGACTTGAGTACTTTTGAGTCCAAAGTGAATGCCAATGGATTAAGATTGTCTGCTGTGAATGAAGTATGTAGATTATCTAGTCTACATCCATGGAATTCCCTACATGGATATGGCTCGCAGTGTTTTTACACTAATAATGAAAAAAATAATGGTAAAGTAATCGGTGAGTACTTTTTGAGCACTTTTAAAGTAACTCTTACTTGTAAATTGCACCTTGAAGGAAAAAACTCTTGTATTCAGTCAAAGCACTCAACCACAGTTTTCATACTCGGACTCGATTCATACTCTACCACTGGAAGACTACTATTAAGTTCATGTGTGATTTTAAAAAGAACTCAAAGTACTCGACTACACCTCAAGCAGTTGTTATTAGCACAACTTGACCATGAAATACAACCAAGAGTAACACAGGCTTTCTTGCTACAACTACACGTACATGTAGCACAACTTTCCTGCTTTATACAACATATGCTTGTGCTGTAATTTTCTGAAATGGATGGATGTGGGGTTGGTATTTTATAGCAAATGACCTGTTTTATGTTTATAGATGCTGGAAAAAACCAAGAATAAAATGCAGTTCTTGTAATCTGGTTCCCTGACCCTACTTCAAACGTAACAGCAATATATAGACATCGGGGGAATAGTCAGATCAGGAAACCCCTTCACAGATGTATTAACCGATTGCAAACAAAATGTGAACTAACTAAATTTGGTAAATTGGGGCAGTATTGGAAGGAAAAAACCTCTGGCTTTTTCCAATGATGGTTGACCGACCATCATTGGAAATTGATACATAGTCCCACTTTTCTTGAAAATGACAGCACACCAGGCGCCGTGATTTCACAGGATGCTTGAGACTTTTATTTACTAAACGTCAAGTAAGATCTTTTATAATAATTTGGTAGTTTTGCAAATGTTGTATATTACCTTTAAGCAACTGTGTGAAATTGGGCCCTTAAAAGAATCAGTGCAAGTTGTAAATCTTAGTGTTAAAACCGGAAATGCTTAGCAATGGCAGCTTGCCAGGAATTATTGATGTCTTGGCTTTAGAAATCCAGCAGCAGTACCCTGTTGTGTTGAAAGCTTAGCTCTTGCAAATATGGAAGAATTTTTCAATCTTGCACAACGTTTCAGTGGAATCTCGGTAAAGAAAAATTGTCTTCCCATTCCCGGAAAGTTTGTGCCTGTAGCTATATTCTTTTTACAGGTTAATACCTTGATTGTTTAAAAGTTTATCACACTTGTGTGTCCAAACATCTGATTTAAATATTGCTTAACATTATTGATTATCACATTAATTAATCATTCATAAAGATAATTAGTTTATTGTGATGGTTGCTTTACACATAATTGTACAAAGGGACATAATTTCTGAATGAATTTAAAGTTTCTTTCATGAATAGGATATGCACCTTAGTATAGACTGGTTCAGGTAAAAAAAATAGCCCAAAAAAAAATTGGTTTGAACTTTATAGAAACATTTTGGCCAACATTTGCTGAAATTAGATGCATACCAACATTGGCATATTTTTGAGCGTGCGAGCACATGATTTTTTTAAAACATTGATGTTAGTGTGAAGTTTGAACTATAATAATAATCGGCATTTAAGAATTAAGTTTGAACTGGTCATAAGGCTGATCTTCTAGCAAGGAATACGGCCTAAAAGTAATGAAGAATTAAAAGTTCTTACAACATCAGTCACTGTAAATTTACCCGAACATATTTAAACACTGTCATACATTGTATGTGTATTTCACTTCATAGCTGGCAGAAGTATTAAAAAACAGCTTGGGCTTTGCATGCTCCCATTTTATGAACATTCCGATTGTGTATTATGTCTGCAGCGGTATAAATTGTGCTTAGTTCTGCCTGTATTTCAGCAAGTGGGTTTTTTAAAGGTTCCTATTCATTCAGGTGAGATTTTCTTTACCGCTAACTTAATTTGCCTTATTCTATTTTCATTGGGTGCACAAGTTTGCACACAAATTGAATCACTTTGTTACATTTTGGTGGTTATATTGCTAAGGTTTTGCTTGGTTATGTATACATGTAATTTGGTCAAATAATTTTTTGTGAACTGTGATTGGGAAATAGCTCAATAATGTGTCGATGTTTTTTATTGTGACTCTCAGAGTTCATCAGATGCCTTTTTTAGAAGGCAGAAGTTTGATTCCCTTAACCACCGATAGTAAGTCTACAATATACTTATGGCAAATTCTCCCACACCACGTAAAGAAATTGGGTTAATTGTAATTGCAGCAACACATTCTTTGTATAGTTGAGGGTTCTACATTTTAAAATTGATCGGTATTTTGCAGTTGATTAACATGATTAGGGATAATTAAGTTTGTCAGCACTATCCCCAATACAAGTTAGAATACTAAAATGTTACGCATGAACTGGTTAAAGGCATTATTTCCCCCTTTTGGCAAGTTATTTCTTACACATACTTCAATAAAGAAAACTGGAAAACTATTACACGGCTCGCTCATTTAGTCCCGTAACGGATTGTTTCCAAAGACCCCCACCACCCCAGGATTTCAAATATTACCACTTTTCCTACTTGTTGCCGAATGAGGCTTGTGATGCTGTGGACATCGGGGAGTATCAATGAATACTACTCCTGAAAGCCCGCAAAAGTCCTACTTTTGTCTTCTATTTTTCTTCTTTTTAAAATTTTGATCCTACTATTCTACTTTTTCACCTGGGTCTGCTTGAAAGCCTGCCTTCCTATCTTTTTTGTTCTCCGTGTTTTGGTTCTGTATTCGCATCCCAGTACACAATTCTGATTATCCCCCTCCCCCACCCCCACCCCCACCAACCTCACTATGGAAGTAGGAGTGTGCATTTACGGGTAGTACAGGAATCGGGTAGCCGATTGAAAAACACACGGTTACCTGGGTACCCGTTTAAGAAAGCCAATCCCAAAAATTAAATCTTAGGAATTGCTTTTCATATTGTTTGTAAAACCGGTCTGCACGTTAACACAATCACGGTGCAGCAAGATGCAAGTGTGTACGTACAGTGAGCTCTATGGGTTTACAGTGTTAAAACCCCTTGAGTACGGTATTTTATGGGAGACGTCGGGGTGCCGCGGCGGCTCTGGCAGCCAAGTGAACCGCTAAAATGTGTTTGTGCAGTCGAGCGTAACATATACACAATAATCCAACAATGGATTGAAACTGCACAAACAGCGGCCAATGGCGTCTTCCGGCCTGGTGGCACTGGGTTTTTTTGCGCTATATTCCGTCATCCGTAAGCAAGGGGTTAATTGTATTTTTGCAAGTGTCAAAGACTGTTTTGTTTTTCTATGTATCCTGTTTTCATTTTGAAAATTCCCCACAAATAACATTCAAAAACTTTCTTTTTCATTGACTGAGAAATTACCAAGTAATATTAATTCGGTTACGGGTACTCAATTCCATAAACTGGAACCGGTTCCTGACATTAGTGGTCAGGTACTCGGGTACCCGGTTGGGATGCACAGCCCTATATGGAAGTACACATTTCTGAAGTATGGTATTTTCTGCCAACCAAGCTGCAACTCGCTTACACATAATTCACAGGATCACATAGGTACAGTAGAAATAGCCTCCTGGGTGTTATTTAGACAGTAAATGAGCTGAATAATTTCATGATTTCACCCCGCAGCACGCTTGAAAATATATTTCCCCCCCCTGAGCTGACTACAGTGTCTCCTTTGTTCCTGCATATTTTCCAAATATCGCAGACACGTTTTCTGCCCAAATGTTGATCTGCATACGAGAAATATGACGCCGATAATCCCTTCGTACTTTTCTCTACATGCCTGGAGGCAGATTGCAACTTGGCGGCATTTCTCTTTGATATGCGAGACTGTGGCACTAATTGCTTCCGAGGCCTGGACCGAGTGCTAGTGCTGCTGGGCTAAATGATCCATAGCTAATATTAAATAGCAGTATAAGGCCTCGAGGATGGCATTGTGCAGTGCAGGAAACGAAACAATTCGGATCAGGGACAAAACATGGACCAACCATTTGAATAAATTATTAGTTACCAATTCTAGCGACATGTTTTGGCCCAAAAAATACATGAAATGCCTCCAAACCCTTTGCAAAGAAGCAAAACCCACTGGGGTGAATTGTTTTATTTTCCCAAATTCTCGTCCTAGATAAAGGCTATAGTGGTTTTTTAGTATATCTAAATCAGTTTGTGCATTCTATATTAAGATATATGCAAAGGCTGTCGTATGTACATTTGAGCTGAATAAGTGGAAGATGTTCTGTGAAACTGCAAGAACCTTTATAATTTGGCTTCAAGAATTGGATTTTGTGGACGTACGTAAATTATACAATCCTTTCTTTTTGAATGGCAGCATATCAGCACTTCTCAGGATGATTCATGTCATTGCTGAATGTACCCGTAAAAATGTCACATGGTCATCTTACTGTGGAAACTGTGTGAACTTAGTGAGAACGCTGCATGGAAAGCTGACACTGTGCTTCATTATACTCTGTGTTCACAGTATGAACAGTGTTTCCACACAAAAATGGAGTACTCTGTGATTTTGACCCTATGTTCACAGTATAATTACACATATAATAGTATTAATACCGAGTCGACAGAGTGGACAAAACATGTAAACGATGTGGTAATAAACTGTGATTTTTAAAATTTTAATTCATTGTGAACACACTGTTTTTATACCAAAGATTGTTCATCTGAATCCACATTATTAGCACACTGTCTTTATGGTTACAGTCTCACTATGAACATCTAACAAAAGAAAAACGGTGCACTAACAACGAAAGTCCATTGTTACTTGGCACTAAAATCCATTGTTACTTGTTCACAGTGTCTTAACACATTTGTTCTATGAATCCACAGTGTATCCACGGCAAGAATGCACACCATACTTCAGTAAAATGTTAAAGTCCATTTACATCATGATTCGATTATTAACGTGTCGCCAAAAAACAAACAGTGGAAATCAAATTACTAAGGTGAAAAATAATAACGCTTGAGCAAATCCCTGAGAAATTGTTACTTTTTGCTGAGACATATACATGTTAATTATAGCCACCAGGTTTTGAGTATTGACACTTTAGGTCCCTGTGGTGAGACTGTGGGGATCCACTGTTGGTTACCCCTGTTGACACTGTGGGGTCACTGGGGTTATGCTGTGAGGTTCCCGATTATCCCACAGTGATGCTATGGGATCCCTGTGAAAAGCCTGTGCATGCTATATGGAAACACTATGGGGTATCTCTTTGGTGAAACTGTGAACTACAATACACATATGGACTGGCAATGAGGTCAGTGATGCACCTCTATGCACCCCGAGGGACTGTGAGTCACCAGAAAAGGTCCTTTTCTTACTTCGTAAGAAAATACATTTCTTTTCTCTATCTTCCTCATTAAAGGAACAAGACACAAATAAACTTCAAATAATGTAAAATAGGAAACCAAAACTTGGTTGAACAAGTTGGATTCGGTTGTGAGCACCAACTCGCTTTATTCTGACATTCTTTTCCAATTCTATCTTTTACATATTTACAACGCAAAATTATAAGTAACGAAATAGATGGTCTGCTCGCCCGTTTTAAACATTGAAAAGGTTAATGTATGCAATTAAATGAAACAATGGCTTCCAAGTTTACGTTTCAATGATTCAGCAATAATCTACATGTAGTTAGATTCCAAGTGATTTAGATGGAAGTAGTTCGGCTTCAATATTTGGTTTAACATAGGCACTTCTAGCCTTGTCAGTCTTCCATCTGCCGTGGCGTGCAACTAGCCACGATGGTACCAGAGCATTGCTTGCTGCAGATGCGCCACCTGCTCTGAGGCTGTGGAGGCCATATTTGCTAATATCTGGCACAAAGGGTTTTATGGCTTCAAGCACAATCTCACGAGTTCTGGTATACTCAAGGCATGAGAAGTGGGAACTAGTCCTTTCTTGGAAGTAGTTAATCTACGAATAACGGGCAGCTCGCAATCTGGCGAGTCTCCGAGAGCCCTTAAATACCTTTCGGCAATGGAAACTGGACATGTACATTTGTGCGTTCTAGCAATGGTAACATAACTTCCTTGACGAAATTGATCAGTTTTGGATTTCCATAAATAAATTGTCATGCGATCCGCGAAAAATGTACAATCCTTGCACCGAACGGTGGCAATATCATTAAATCTTAGAAATCCAGCATAACTCAGAAAGGAAATAAACAGAACTCTAAGGTCTGCTAAATCTGCGGAAGGCTGACCATGAGAGGCCAATAACTTTTCCAAAATGTCCGCTGTGATTGGTTCCTTCCTCCGTGTCGGGGAAGCGTATATCCGGTTGTATCCCTGCAGAGTTGTCTTGAACAATGGGTCATCGGTAGGCGAAGACAATCCGGCTAGGGAATGCGTCCATTTTGCGGCTGCTGCAAAGGCGTTCGCAATTGTCTTCGCTCCTGATGACTGACCGAGATGGGCCAAGTAAAGGCATAAGTGGTAGGGTTCCGCCGGGAAAGCTCGGACTCCGGATCTGGTTCGTGTCCACTTCTCCCATCTGTTCCAAGCAAGTGAATATGTGGAGATGGTAGATGAAGCTTTAGCCGATGTTAGGAGAACCGGGAGTTGCGTCTCCGCTAGCTCTTGTAAGTATGGGTCGTCCAAAGCTGACGCACGGGAGTCCCATATCCCTGGGAAAGGGAAAAGAAAACAGCCAACAGAAAAACTGTTCTTATGGAAAACGCGGGCAGAAAGCCGCTAGACAAATGTACAAAGTTTTACCAAACTGTACTAAATGGACACAAAATACGTGAGACCAAACGTCACGTGGCATAAAATTGCCTTGCTGCACACTCTCCAAAGTTAAAGCAAAATCATTGGTCAAATTGATAGTCGGGATCGCTTGAATAAATGCTACGCATAAGTATCATATAGTATCATGGCGCCTGGCACCGCGGTCCAATAACGCGTGGTTAAATGGAACTCGGAGGCCACGAAAAACCCCTAACTTGTAGGGGAAACGTGGTTGCGTCCCAGGATGCCAAGCGGGGGCGCACTCCCCTGTTCCATGCTACCGTACGGTGAAGAGGTGGGTAAAGGGTGGGTTTAAAGCAAGGTATTGAATGCTCAACCGAGAAGGAACAAGCAGAGTGAAATGCACTCTTTATATAGCCTGAAAGGAATGCGTAACGCTATGCGTTACCTAACGGCTCAATGAGCATGCATGTCGTACAATGCCGAAAAGAAATTCCACTTTCTTACTTCGTAAGAAAATACATTTCTTTTCTCTATCTTCCTCATTAAAGGAACAAGACACAAATAAACTTCAAATAATGTAAAATAGGAAACCAAAACTTGGTTGAACAAGTTGGATTCGGTTGTGAGCACCAACTACAGGAGAAACGCCAAAGGAAGGATATATTTGAATGTGCGGCTAATGACTTCGGTGTTTTCCGAAGCTAGTGAACAATAAGAGGCGTAAAGCATCGTGGCGACAAGAAAAAATCGCTAGGCCGAAATTTCGATTGGAAAAACGTTGGTTTAAATGCATAAATTGCAGTATAGCCCAAATCGCTGCAGCAGAAACCTCTATTAGATACTCTGGGAGGTAAAGATACATCGTATCTCAAAGCTAGCATCAAAAATGCTGGATTCGTAGAGAATACTGAAACTCCGCCCAAAGAGGGGGGTGTAAAAGAGGTGCGTAAAAGCCTCCAGTCACAAATGTGACGGTCAAAATGAAAACCATCTGGGCATAAAACGGGCCAAAAATATGCGGCCGGCCACTTCGGAACTACCAAAGTTCCAATAGATTTGGTCGACTTCAATCGTCGAACAACTTGTACAATAAGGGATACCGGTGGACAAAAATAATCAACAGCCGAAGTACCCTGGCACCAAAACCTGGTATTAAAAATGAAAAGTTTTCGATTAGAAGGCGATGCAAAACGATCTACTGTATGAGGGCCCCATAGCCCGTCAATCAAAGCGAATGAATGGGCATCAATGGCCCAGTCGTCGTAATCAATTGTCTTGCTGATTTTGTCAGCTATTTGGTTTTCGAGTCTAGGAAGCCATTCTGGAACTAAAACAATGTCGTGCTTATGACAGACATTAAAAATGTCCAGGGCGATGCCATGCAAATCAGATTTGCTACTGCCACACTTAATAATAGTGGGGACACTGGAATTGTCCGTGAAACACTTGATCTTTTCATGAGCAAGCGTACCGCCTGCTTGGGAGAGAATACGGAGTACAGCCATGAGCTCGCGCCAAGTGGAGCTTTTTGTTCTTTCGAGCGGCGCCCATGAACCGTGAAAACACAATTCTGGTTTGCCTTGTACATAGCCACCGTAACCCGAGTTACTGGCGTCTGTGTACAACTGCGTGGTAGGAACTAGGCGAAACTTAAAGGGAAAACCATTCAAATTTTGAATATTCCCTTTCCAAAAACCCATTTCATGGAGGACGTCTGAAGTAAGGATAATGGACTGGTACCAAGAAAGACGCGACTCAATTGCGCGATAACAATTCCTTGTCATTAGTCGGGTAACTGGCCCGAGCGCAGGGGTCATGGAAATCACCTGTCCTGCTACTGAAGCCAAACCTTTAACTGGCACCCGGTATGGGGGCTGCCCCCATTTGCAGCTGTCTATAGAAGACAATAGCTTGACAATCTTCTGTTCTGGAATAAAAAATGACGCAGATAATGAATTAATAACAAAGCCGAGATAGAGAATCGACTGTGATGGGTTCCAAACGCATTTCCTGTCGTTTAGAACAAAACCGCTATTGGCAATGGTGGTTCTGACGACAGTTCTGTTGGTCTCGGCCTGTTCCTTTGAATTGGAAACAATAAGGCCGTCATCGATGTAAACAAAGGAAATAATTCCGGAGGCACGCCAGTGGTATACTAAAGGTCTAACAACCTTTGTGAAAATATGGCAAGCGCTGCTCAGGCCAAATGGCAGAACTGTAAAGACGTAATATTTGGAGTTATCTTTAGACTCTTGCCAAGAAAATCCTAAATACTGCATATACTGTGGATGTATGTCAACATGGTGGTAACCAGATTCAAAATCAAAAGACATGTAAAACTGGTTCTCGTCTAAGACCTGGGCAATGTGGTTAAGATCTTCATATTTGAAATTCGTTTTGAAAATGAATTTGTTAGTGTGGCGGAGGTCCAGGACTAAACGTAATTTCTTTCCCTCTGCAACCGTTAAAGGATTGCAACAATGTGGCCGGGACTGAACCTCCAGTATGCAATGCTTACGTAACAAATCATCAATGGCAGACTTAACAAAAATAGGATTTTCCAGACTGGATCTATTATTCTTTGCATAAAATGGAGTAGGCAAAGACAAGAATGGAATTCTGTAACCTTGACTAATTGTGTCAGTAACCAAACGATTGGATTTTAGCTCTTTTATCCAAAAAGGCAAACATGGTTTTAATTTACCTTTAACACCTTCTGGTACTGTGCCGACGGGATGTTCCGTCGCTTCCCAGTCCCTCTCATGTGCATGATGACAAGGCGGGATGTGGCCGTCTACGCTGCTTGACCTAATGGGCTCGGTGCGCGGTTCATCACTGCCGCTGGGAAGAATTTCCGACGTTACCACCGGAGTTGGCATTTCTGTCACGGGAAAAGTATACCTGCCGACACTAAGTTGGGACGCGCCCGATTGGCGCTGGCAGGAATCGTTGCAGTTCCGATTACCCATCAAGTGTGCTACCTGGTCACCGTAGTTGTGCCCATCAGAAGACCTCGAAACACCCGGCTGGGTGTGCACTGCTGGCGCTACGAACGAGGAAAATTCGGGTCCATCGCGCACAAATGGCGAGGATGTGGTGGTATGCGACAGATTTGCCGATGCTTTATGAGGTGCTTGGATTTTGGGGAATGGCGCGAGGTTGCTGCTGGATACTTCGCAGGGCTCGCAGAGAGGGGCAATTGGGGCGGACGTGCCCTCTGATGCCGCATTGGTAGCAAACTCGGCCGTCAAAGCCTTGAGCTGGAAATCCGGTTGGGGCGCCGGTGTAGCGGCAAAAATTAGACTGGCCAAACATGCCAGTAGGAAACGGTGTCGCACGAGACCTCGACTTCGCCTTGTATTTCTTGGCGCTCTCCGCTTTTCTGGCTGCGGCCGACTTCTCGGCCTTGCGTAGTCGCTTCTCATCGTCCGAGTCATCGGCAAGGTTGTCCGTCACGTATTCTTTCACGGTTGCCCACCCAAGCGGTGATCTGTCGGCTAATTTAATCAGCTTCTGGCGTTGCTGTAGAGCATCTAAGGCCTCCTTCAGGTGCGATTGGACACCTGAAATATCGGCTACATCCAGTGCTGCCAAAGCAGTTTCAATCAGAGTAGCAACCTTAACGGAGTGGTCGTACTGTTCCTTGTTGCCCTCACTCTTCAAAGCAGCGGGACTGTCCGATAGCTTTTGCTTCTTGCACGCTGATGCAAGCTTCTGCTGAAGATCTCGAATAGCGGTAAAAATGTCGCGGTTTGATGACTGGCTGAGATCCCCGTCGCTCATCATCGTGATAAGAAAAGTACGCGTGTCTCTAGTAAAGCAAGGTATTGAATGCTCAACCGAGAAGGAACAAGCAGAGTGAAATGCACTCTTTATATAGCCTGAAAGGAATGCGTAACGCTATGCGTTACCTAACGGCTCAATGAGCATGCATGTCGTACAATGCCGAAAAGAAATTCCACATTTCCCAAGGCCTCGGGAATTAAGACCCTCTTCTGGTCACTCACAGGACCGAGGGGGGCCTACAGACCTGCAGTAGTGACCGAATTATGCCAGTCCATATGTCTTTTATAACACACCTCTGTCCAAAATATAAAATAAGAAAAACTTCTCAGGGTATGTTTTACAATTTTACAATTGAACTGTTTTAATTCAACAATTAACTCATCAGCAATTAAAGGAATGCTTTTAGTTTTCATTCATTGTTTGAGTTGCTGTTCACTGTTCACATTTATATACGCTTACCACACATCCATGAAAGTTGTAGTTGAGGGTGCTGTCACAGTCAAACACTTTGAGCATCTAGTGCCCGATCAGGCACTGTACGCGAGTACGATGTTTTGACTCACATTTAGTTCACGCTGATGCAAATTTCATGAACTAGCCTTAGTGAATCCCACGTGGCAGGGACTGTATGCTTTTGTGGCACTAACCATGGAGAAATAAGACACTTCTCCATGCACTAACTAAGAAATCTATAATGGTGTAATATTTTTGATAATATGGAATCTGTAGGCACCCTGTACTGTACGTGTCAACTCTGTATTTCACTATGTGTTCGTACTGGTCTAGTTCCAAATTCGTCTGTCCTGCCACTTGATGTTGAGTATACAACAAAGACATCGCTGATGATATTTCTCAAGGCTTTTGAGGTGGCGACTGTAGGTGGTCCAAGCTTCTGAACCATATAGCAGGGTTGGTAGTATTATGGTTTTGTAGACCTTCATTTTGGTGTTGGTGTAGATGTCCCTGTTATCAAACACTCGGGCTCTGAGTCGTCCAAAGGCACCACTATAGCTGAACTCAGACTGGCTTGTATTTTAGCATCTAGATCTGCCCCACTTGACAGGCAACTACCAAGATATGTAAAATGATCAACAGAGCTGAGGCACTGGCTGTTTTCGCTCATGAATGTTGTCAGGTGATGGTTGGAATAGAACCTGTGTTTTCCTAGCACACTGTAGGCATGGCTGAAGGCATCCATGGTTGCTTGAAGGTCTTCCACTGTGTGGGCCACTATGGCATTGTCATCGGCATATTGGAGCTCTAGTATGGTCAAGTGAGTAATCAACGTCTTAGCCCTCAGTCGTCGTAGGTTGAAGAGATTGCCATCCATCCGGTACTGCATATCTATGCCTCGGAGTAATCCCTCCATCACCAAGTGTAGTACGGCGGAGATGAAAATCGAGAAGAGCGTAGGGGCTATGACACATCCGATCCCTGCTTAACTCCTGTCTTCACTTCAAAACTCTCTGTAGCCTCGCCGTCAATCAGAACTGATGCAGACATGTCATGCAGCAGCCGGACTATTTTGATGTATTTCTCAGGACAGCCGATTCTAGACAGCACTTTCCATAGTTTTGGCCGGTCCACGGAGTCAAACGCCTTGGTTAGATCAATGAAAGCTATGTAGAGGTCTCTATGCAGTTCCCTGCACTTTTCCTGAATCTGTCTTGCTGAGAATATCATGTCAACAGTCCCACGTGCTGGGTCTGTACCCAAATTGCGACTCCGGAAGGACCTCTTCAGTGATAGGGGTGAGGCGGCATGCCAGAATGCGGGCAAGGATCTTTCCAGCTGTGGAAAGCAGGGAGATGCCTCGATAGTTTCCACAATTTGACTTCTCACCTTTCTTAAATATGGTGACAATCAAGGCGTCTCGGAGATCACTGGGGATAACTTACTCTTCCCATATCAAACTTGCCGCTTGCCGCCCCCCTCCCCTCCCCCGGCGGCATTTGAGGCATAATAAAAAAACAAAAAGAAATAGTGTTTTTGCGACGGCTTTAAGACGGTTCAGACGTTGTTTGCCCTCCCTGGCACATAAAATGGGATACGCTACTGTCTGCGTCATTATTATCAAACCAGTCCTCAAGGTGTCACTTCTGAGTACCCAGTGTGTCATCACATGTTGTTTCGATGGCAATCTTCAAACCTTCCCAGAGGCACCCCGCATTGTTTTCTACCTTCAGCAGTGCTTCACTTATTCGTGTCTGGAACTCAACTTGTTTTTTAGGCAGATCGAGTCACCCTAAGTTATACTTGGTCCTCTTCCGTTTTCTTGCCTTTCTCTGTTTCGGGCGAAGGGCAAAGGACATGGTTAATCAGACGAGCCTATGATCGGTCCAGCACTCATCCGAAAAAGTCACTGTCTCGGTGATAAGAATGTCTTTTCTGTCACAGCTACGTATAATGACAATGCCAGTGGCGTGATCTGGAATGTCTCCATGATGTCTTATTCCTAAGAGTGTTTGTAATCACCAGCTGGTGCTCCGCACATTTGGTCAGGAGCTGGATCCCATTGGAGTTAGCATTGCCAACCCCTTCCTTTCCAATGACATTTTCCCACACTGAATTATCTCTGCCTACACGAGCATTGAAGTCTCCAAGGAGAATGATCTTGTGGCTGCGTGGTACCTGTGAAAGCACAGAGTCAAGTGTGAAATAGAATATCTCTTTATCTTCAGGCTCAGCCAACAGGGTTAGTGCATATGCGGAGATCACTGTCACTTGGAGTTGAGCTTGATACGAAGCGTCATCAGACGCTCATTAACACCGACCGGGAGCTCCTCCAGGTTCCTGACCAACTCATTTTTGATGGCAAAACCAACACCATGAATTCTCTGTTCATTCTCCTCTTTCCCCTTCCAGAAGAAAATGTATCCTGCTCCTGTTTCTGTCAGTTGTCCTTCACTAGCACGACGAGTCTCTTGAAGCACCGCAATGTCAATGTCATACTGGCGGAGCTCTCGAGCAACGAAGGCCGTTCGTCTCTCGGGTCTCTCACTACTTTCATTATCCATCAGAGTTCGTACATTCCATGTACCAAAAAGTAGTTGTTGCTTTCTTTGTTTTCGACCGCAAGGAGGTGAACCCGCTGAGTGCGGTTTCCCAGCCAGGAGTGTGAGGAAACAGGCTATGTTTAGGGTACATTTCTAACCCCTTCCCCTTGTGGGGTGAGCAGAGTGGTTCCTGAAAAGGGCTGCTCAGACATGGAGGCTACTACCGAACTACTGTTCCATTTCCAATTCCAAGAGCAGAGCAACTGCAACTTGACCTCCACCTACATGTAAAAGCTTCCATACTTCACAATCCTGCTCCCATCGCTGCTTACCAATCGCCGCAGGGCTTTCTTTGCATGCGACAGAGCTGATGGAGTTTGCTTATGCCAAGTAGAGGCTGTGCGTGAATTTTTAACGCGAGTACAAAGTTGCATGACTAAGTTCCCACGATCCTTGACATCATTTATCCTGATTCCAATGGCAAGGATACCTCAACGACTTGAGGATAAGTTCAGCTGCAGTGGATGGCCGTTGGCTCACAAGGAGCTCATCCGCCCTTTGTAGGTCTTGCTTTTAATCCTGACCGGGTGTCCACACAGCACACACCCTCCCTCTCCAGGCGAGCCTGGAGGGGTTGCTGGTTTAGTCGCCTTGATGACCCTGTAATTTCATGAATAATAGCTTCTAATAAAAAGTGTTCCTAGTGACTTTACTTGGTTTAGGGATAGTGGTTTCTAAATTTGCAGGGCCATAAATGTGAGATACAAGAAATATATCCGACACAGTTGAAATACAAGTATAAGCTGCAAACTCTGGTCTACTTGTAGTCTGAAAGACGTTTATTAGTCAATCCACACTTCTGACATTGACTTCATTTTGCAACAAGACAAATAACGTCAACCCATCCATAGAAAAGAATAGCTACATGTATACATAAAGTGAAGTCTGACATACATGTACAAAATTGTTTTCATACAAACATTTTAACATCTGAAAAAAAGTAGAAAACATCTCTTGCAGATCTGTCACTTTCCAGAGAGTTTTAAAACATACAGGAACAATTTATAAAGCTTACTTTAATTAATAGCGAGCTGTAATAGTGAGATGCAATAATTACTTATGAAAACTGCTAATAAGCACGTATTGTATGTGGGTTTTTCTTACAGAGAACCACAGAACCCCAATCAGTTACAGCCTTGTGGTTTCTTTTGGTTCTTTTCCTATACCCGATATATGAGTTATTTAAACAAGTTTGTCCTACCCGATTTGGTTTTTAGCACTGCATACTAAAGTTTTCTGAGTACCCGTGGCTACTTTCACCTATAACCTCCTGCTTACAAAGATACGATGTCTAAACCACTCAACCGCTGAGCTTTCCACAACTGAAAACTTCCACTCAATAGTGCATGGAAAGACGACATTGCCATCATCAGCATCTTTAGGCATGGCCAAAGCTGGACACATAATGCAATTTCTGTTATACCAGCTTGTATTGCCTAACTGTACATCCACAGTACAATCAAACTGATGGTACCAGGGATGTAGTCGAGTCCATCACAAGTCCCTGCAAGTCCATCACAAGTCCCTGCAAGTCCATCACAAGTCCCTGCAAGTCCATCACAAGCCCTGCAAGGCCATCACAAGTCCTCTCGTCCTGATCCCAATCACAAGCTATTCAAATCAGCTTTGACAAAGGCATTCCTTTGTAATTGTTCATCCAGTTACTTGTGACTGGCTTTATAAAAGGACTTGTGAAAGGACTCTACTACAACTCTGAATGGTACTATGTACAAATCAAAAGTGGGCTGTGGCAATGCAGTATAAGGCAAAAAAAGATAGTGTTGCCGCGAAATACCCTAAAAGTCACTAAAGTCAGGTTTTTGGGGGATTTTTGGTAGTTTTTTTAAAGGAAATTTTCAAAATCTCAACTTTTCCCACACAAAATGAACAAGTTTTATTAAGACAATTGTCTTTATATATAGCTACGATGGCACAATCGTGCATTTCGCCATCCCACTTTTAAAGTTAAGCTTACTTTTTGCCTCCCGACTTCCACGACGTAGTATTGTTTTCATGGATGCCGGTAAAAAAAATAATAATACAAATTGACCGACCAACCCTCCCTCCCGATTTGTCCCATTTAAGGGCAACACAATTTTTTTTTGGGCCCAATGCTGTTGCAGCATACTGTTACACATATGTGCTGCGATCCAGCAAAATCAGTCTGAAGTATGGTAAATTTTGGGATTTTTACACATTCATTTGTAGCGTACTTCAAGCTCCATATCAGTGAAAACCCCATGTGAATACGAACTTTGGTTAAAAAGTTAAATATTTGAACACCGGCACATTAAAAAAAAAAAACTGAGAAAATCAAGTTTAAAGTTACAGTACTTTAATTGAGTCATTTTTAGCACCTATATAATACATGTCATATTTTCATGTAAAAGAAGAATGTTTTACCCTTCTGTTTTTGTAAAAAAGTCAATTTAGATTTTTCCACTACGAACATATTTTGGCCCAAATCTCAAAACAAGGATTGCCGAGTTCAGACTGATTTTGCTTGTCGCATCACAGATAAAAAGTGTATTCCATGCATACCCCAATCTAAATGGGCAGTCATGACTGAAGAGGGGCGTGGCCACTCAGAGTTGCCACACCCATATCAATCGGCTACTACACCAGGCCACTGCACTTTTATACTCCATTCAGAAATACCTTCTTATTGGAATAAAAGCATGTTGCTAATTAATTATGTTGCCAACTAATTATGACCAATTAGCATCAATAAATTAACCTATACATTCAAGAAAACTGACTCCAGCATATAATCTAATTAATTATAATATGAATCTACTATGGATGGAACTTAATGTGAATCATTTAACTATTTGGTTTGGTTAATTTGCATCTACAGCAAACATTGAATGAATAGCTGTGTATTGATCTCATAAAAATATTTCTCTATCTTTGATAAAAAGCTTAGCTTCATTTAAACAAAATTTGCTAAAAATATGATAAAATACTTCATATTGAACACTATACTGAACTGAACTGAACTGAACTGAACTGAACTGAACTACACAAACAATCGTTTAAACACACACCTACATTCGTAATGGTGGAGGCAACATTGACTAGAAATAAAAACAAGACAATGTAATATGCAACAATGCTAGATCGGGTACCAGACTACTTAGTTACAGCTCCACTACACTCATTGCACATGCCATGTACAAGAAAAGAGAAAGAAGCTCAGCCTGTCACTAGTACAAAATCTAGTTAGTACTTTAAAGGATGGATAAAGAAAGTACCCATCCATCCTTTTCACAAGCCTTTCTGGTCAAGTTTAGCTGTAATAGGCTACCTGATGGACAGCACTGTCATAAGCTTTTTCCAAAAGATTGACAGAATGCAATTGGTTCATTTGATCGGGCACTTTGGGCTTAAATAATGACTGTGGTCGGAAAGACCTTTTTAAAAATCAGAATATGATGACGTACAAAGTAACATTCAACTTTTCTAAACAAACTAGAATAATTGGCTCAAACATTTCAATACTGATAAATCACATGTTTTTTGCATGCTACATAATACTTTCAGCTACATAGCTATAACATTTTTGATTTGTTCTGTGCACACTATAAGACCAACAAGAAAGTGGTACCTTGCTTCTCTGTGTGTTGTAGCAGCGTGTTTACTACACTGCACCAGTTAAATTGATGCCATTACATTTTAGCAGTCCTATTTACGACTGGAATTAAATAACCCTAACTCTAATTTGTTTGTTATTCAGGGCGAGTCAATATAAAACAAACCCAAATATTTTTCTATATTTAGATAAGATCCAGTACATATCAGTTTTGGCAATTTGATGGTTTTCTGCTGAAAGAAAGCTGATAAAGTTATGATTCCATGCCAAGATGATTTTAAGAAATAACTTACCTAATGTATCATTAAAAATTATAGAAAAAAAAACATTTGGGTTCAATATTTTTTTAACTCACCGTGTATATTAGGTAGAAAATTGCCTTGGAAAATTTACAAGCAATGAGAAGACAACATTTTCAGGGACTTGCAGACATTGTCTCCCGTGACTGATTAACTGCAATCCCCAAATTCAACACATATGCATGGAGCATCTTGTACTTCTCAGATTTTTCTGTGCACAAACCCTACAGCTTGCAAAAAAGAGAGTAATCACTTAAAATAATATATATCATACATTGGTGTAATAATGCTGGTCACACTGGGTGCGTTCGAGTAGCTCACCCGGGTCGACTCGGGTTAGCCCCGTGCCGTTCGCTTAGCTCTGATGTCATACTCGGGGCTCACTCGGGTTAGCCACCACAGACCCTGCTCACGGAGCAGAGTCACTGGTGGAATTACGTCACACGCATGCCAGTTAAGTCTAATAACCCACAGATGTTGCTGCAGCGGGAAATTGAAAATGGCCGACTCAAGTGCTAGGTGACATCGACACGAGAGGGCTAACCCATCTGCCTTCACCCGAGTCGATCCGGGTGAGCTACTCGAACGCACCCAATATATGACAGTTACTTTAAAATTTTGAATACCATTTATGGTAACTGTCTAAGCCCAATTAAGTGTCTTAAATAGGGATTAATACAAAAGTAATTAAAATAAAGGTCATAAATGTACTATGAGGTGTGTGTGTTTATGAAATGACATTTCATTTCATTTAGTGAAAACATTTGCCTTTTTTTCCCGAAAGCCCACACGCTCAAGACACATATATAGCATATAAAATATATGAAATAATATACAATGTTTTGTACAACATAAAAACATATAAGTATTTACATTATGAATGAATTGAGATGGGCTAACTAGGTGAGTACTGTGTAGTTTATCTACATGTTTTAGGGACAGGGGCTACACACAGGCTATACTATATGGACCTGTTTTTGTTACACAGATACAGATCTCGATTACTGATCCAACCGCTGGTTCATTCTATCCATAAGGCGGGATCGGGTTTGAAAACCGATGCATGGATCACTGATCGAGATCCGGATATTATGTGGGAAACAAACAGGCCCTATACCTGACTTATGGCCGAATACTACAATGTAATATCGGATTCAACAGATGGCTAAGACTCGCTTTCTTGTGTCAGAGCTCTTCCAATTTTGAAAACTAGGTTCTGAAAAAGATCAGTTATCTACCTTTAATAAAAATGACACCCCATTCACAAAAGCAATACACCTACAATGATATCACACTGAGTTTTACACTGTAACACTTGCAAAGTCAGGTGGAGAGATATACTGTACCCTGTGGAGACATGAAAACAATAGAGACATAGGGACTGAATAGGTCTCCACTAGGCAATTCTATGGGTTAGGTTGTCTCCACAAGGAATTTTGTGTACAAAGGGGAGAACAATGCCATGTCTCCACAGGGATGCAAAAACGCGGATTTGTGGGGACAGAAGTGTACGTGCGGTGGTATCCAGGCATGTATTTCAACAAACACC
The DNA here is from genome assembly GCA_037893225.1 of Hippasteria phrygiana. NCBI lineage: Eukaryota > Metazoa > Echinodermata > Asteroidea > Valvatida > Goniasteridae > Hippasteria > Hippasteria phrygiana. The sequence continues at coordinate 763,983 of JAZGUH010000331.1, forward strand.
AGGACTGTTTTTAAAACTCATAAGGAAACAAAAGGGTTTTCATTGGGTATCCGATTCGAAGAAAAAATAATCCTCAAAATAAGCTTTACATATTCAATGTACATTTCATGGGAGAAACCATATCCTACGACGTGGTAATCTTTCTGTATATCCCCACTTGGCAGATGTGGTCAACACAGTGTAACATGTTTACACGGCAGGTCTGTTATGGTCTAAAACTATGCCTGCTTTGTGCAATACCAACTACATGTTCAAAATAGAACTATATAAATACCTTTCTACAATTATACAAGACTGTGCAGATAAACAGATTCATTACAGTCCAACCATCGAGAAAAATCTCCAATTCCAGGCAGGGCTAGCTTTATACAGCTGCTGTGATGTCAATCTCAATAAGGAAATGAAATGTCAAGCCATTATGAATACTGCTTATTTCACATAGTGCCCCATTTAGGGCCTTTGGGCACTTTTTTGCTCCCTTTTTTTGGCTGAAAATCCAAGAAACAGCTTGCCCATTAAAGGTAACAACTTAATTCATGGTGTCAGCAAACTTTTTGTCTACATACTGCGGAACTGAATAGTTTCCATAATCTATTATCTGCAAACCAGAATTGGGTGTGAAATTTGTAAACTTGGAAGAGCAATCTACGTGTCGTTTGGTAAATCAAAAATTCATTTGCAAAACCTGCATTTATTAATCGTTTATTATCTTCTCTCTGTTCCTTTCTATTTTGTATGTATTTGGCCTAACAAAGAATAAAAGTAAGAATTACAAATGTAGAATTCTGCAGTAAAAGATTTTCATCCACTGTTTGCTGAATTTTGTTAACCTTATATTTTCTTTATACATGTACATGTACTTCCGTCCGTAACAAATTGATTCTTAGTAGAGCAAAATACACCCACATAATTTCCCTTGACATCTGATTGTTGGAAAACTTACATCGGGTTTCATCCAAAAAGCAATCAGCCTGCTGTTCATTACCATGCCATTGATTAATTACAGTGTTCCATTTTGTATTTACTCAAAAGAAAAAGAATTCCTTCAACCTTGAGGGAAATGATCTTGAAGTTAATGGAAAATATAGTGATTTATCCTTCAGGCAATGTAGGCAGACAGAATCCATTTTTCTTTCACCCGAAAAGGCTGGTTTTCTGTACTTCTTGACTGCGTGGGCAACCGGCAAATTTAGAAAAAACTATCAAGGATTGAGATTGAAATCCTGTAACTCCGGTAATGTTTCTGCTGTTAAATTGTGTTCTAGTTGTACATACATGTATGTTCCCAATTCTAATCTCCAAATTCCTTATTTGCTGTATTGCAGGCCTACATTAGCAAATCTTTTATAGAGGATGTTGATTGCTGAGAGACGTCTGCATCATTTTGCAGTTTTTTGTAGATTGCGTATTGTAAAATAAAACAGCCAATTATTTCTGCCATGAAATAACAAAAAAATTACTTTTGAGACCTACTTTTATGAAGTCCCCTCTAGTGCAGCATAGCCCACTGGTGCCATTTGTCTTAAAAATCGACACTGCAGGCAGCAAGAAAATCTGACGTCATAACACAAAGTCCCCTTTTGTGCCTAATGCCAGACACAAAAGGGAAGTTTGTATTATGACATCTGATTTGTTTGCTGCCTGCAGAGACGACTTTTAGACAAATGGCACCATCGGGCTAAACAGGATAAAAAATAGCTCTCAAAAGTCACTTTTTTGTTATTTCATGGCAGAAATATTTGGCCGTTCTATTTTAAAATACGCAATCTACATAAAACTGCAAAATGACGCAGAATTCTCTCGGCAATCAACATCCTCCTTAAATTTCTCTAAAGCCCTCAAGATAGAGTTTGTGGCAAAACGGGGTCAATCACAAAAAGGGGATTTGTTTTTGGTCTTGAGCAAAAACAAGAGTCAATCAGAAATAAGGATAAAATAGGGTGAAACCTTTCAATAACCTTTTTACAAATCTGTTTTTACAAACACTGGCAGTCAGCAACACCATTTCAGAAAAGCAATGTTTCAGTACTCAAACTTACTCATACTCAAGTACATTGTACTACAAGTACTCCTGTACTCGTACTTGTACTGATCAAAATGTACTTGACTACAGCCTAAGGTTGTAGTACTCGTACTGATCGACAACAACTACAGGTACATGTACACACGTATTTGTTCCTGAAAAGAACAACTTTGGCCAACACTTATCAATATATTAAGGAGTCAAGAATTCAGTTGAGTGGATGTGGGAAATCCCAACCTTGTTACCATGGGTACGATCTTGCCACACCATGGTTTTCCCACCATGCCTTGTGCAATCTAAATCCCTGCCGTTATATAACTTAAATATCAAACTATTTTGATATTTTAATTAGGTGTGTTAGCCAATCAGAAATTGCTATTTTTATTTGCTGTTAATTTTTTCACACGCAATTTTTTTGCACACGTCTGTTCCATAAAATGTACAGGGTTAACACCTACACAAACACATGCCGAACTTTTGCAAACTGTATATGCGTGGAATTGCATGTATTATGTTGGCCAATTGGCGTTTTTCAAGTTACCCTATTAACAGGGGTTAGTGAAGGAATACGCACGCAACCAATGGAGTCAAGGATGGCAAAAGCCCTATCTTTAAGTGTGATGGTTTTTGTCACTTTTACTGTGCCCAACAAACAAGGAAAAGAAAGATTATAATACACCAATCACCCCATCCATGGTCGGGCTGCTGGACAGCGTAGAGTTAGGATATCAATTTATTGGTTCGTAACAGTAACAAAGACCACTGAGAAAAACAGCCTCCAGTTTTGCTGGTGCCACGTATCTCAAAGGCTCCCCGTATCTCATGTTCGTCTATGCCACTGCACAGTGCAATCGATATGGGCCGACAATGTGGGTAATGCCTGGACATGTTTCAACATATCTCATAGATGTATAAACAGTCTCTTCCACCATCACCAAAGTCCAAGGCCGACACTAATAATCATGAATAGTTACAATGCCACGAGTAAAAGTAACTTCTCAAAAGTAGGTCACTACTTTCAATGTTCACACTTAAAACATGATACAACACAACTTTTGACTGTGATGTGTGATGTGGGTCATGAGCTTTGTGTCCCTGTCGGAGAGACGACAAGAGGTATGACGGCTCATGACACAACAGAGTTGTATTCAAGTCCCTGCAAGTCCTTTCACAAGTCCCTGCAAGTCCATCACAAGCCCTCCAGTCCTAGTCCTAATCCCAATCTCAAGCTATTCAAATGAGCTTTGACAAAGGCATTCCTTTGTCATTGTTCATCCAGTTACTTGTGACCGACTTTATGAAAGAATTTCTGACTGGGTTTGAGAAAGGACTTGTGAAAGGACTTGCAGGGACTCGAATACAACTCTGTGACACAATAGTCAACTGGTCAATGAAGATTTAAGGAGTACTACAATTTGGATGCATGTTTTAAGACACCTTATGGTAACATATCACACAATCCCTACATAGTCTGTTGTTTAGTACCTCCACATATATACACTTGGCCAGACAGAAAATGTATGTCTGCTGCACTCATATGCACATACAAATATACAAATCGAAACTTTATTAAATGGTTTTATTCTTCAGTGAATCTGTGTAGTTTCTATTAAACATGAAATCTAATCAAATTTTGACATTGATTGGCTAGTCTGTAAAAATAGGATACTAAATGCTCTTTGTGTAATGAAAGGTCACATTTATGAAGCATACAGTTTAGAGATTAGTGCTGGGTGATTAATGAAATCCATTAATCGACTAGTCATGTGCCAATCAATCTTTATTATTTAATTAACTGCAATTAGCCCGCAGTAGCCCTTTTGAAGGTTTGCTTTCAGCCGTTGTATCCACAGCAGAGGCTAAGAACATTATATACCAACGGTACACACCAGCTACATGTATCACCGCAGGCCAAATATCAATTTCTTATTTTCAAAGTGAACAAAGAAAACTGGCAGGTGCGAGATTCGAACCTGCGACCTCCGGAATACCATACCGGTGCTCTACCAACTGAGCTATCTTGCCCTATGTTGGCGGTCTCCCAAATTGTTCGGTGGGCGAACTTATTTTGAATGCTAGGAAATGATGTGGTCACAGGAATTGGTTGTACATTTCTGGAACATGGCTAAATGTAAATGGCAAGACTAGGTTAACAAACTGAACTGCATGTATGATCATCACTACACACAGGAACACATTCAAGTCACTGCCCTCTATTATGTACATGTACATTGTATATACAACTAGTGAACTGTTAATGAATGGCAAGTGGGTAGTTGGTAATCAGTCACTATTTAAAATGTAGTCCCTACTACAGAGGAACTAGTGATTGTGGTTACTTTTACAAACCATGATTACTTCCTAGTATTCACAACCAGGTGATTATCTTGAATAAACAAATCACTATGACTAATCGCAATTCATATACGCCTGGGACAGTTTCAATATTCCTATTGGTTGGGAGCCGTCACATGGGTGTATTGAACCCTTTATTTGACCAGTGCAGTGATCTTAAATATATTCTAGACCGGTCAAACATGAACTGCCAAACATCCGATATGAGATGCTGGGGAGGTGTGGGCATATGAAGTGAAATTCATACAGCAGCCAGTGCTAATGAGTTTGTTTTTGCATTCAATAGGGGACCTTTAACAATAGAGGACAATAGGGTCCCCCATTGAGAAAGGTCCCCTTGCCAAAAAGTTAAAGTATGAACAATAGGAAGACAATATAGGAGGTCCCCGATTGCAGGCATTTACACACTTGTGTGTGTGTGTGTGAGCATAAAACTCTGTACATGTATCTCTGGCATGTGTGAATGTACATAACCTCTTGCAATGTTCAAATTTAAGTAAAAATGGGACGAAAAAGTTATCAATTTATCCCTTTTAATGGAGCTTCGGCTGTTTTTTTTATGAAAAGGTAATTAGAAATTGGGAAAATAGTTGATCCGATAGTCAGATCATCAGACTTTAATCTCTTTTTTTCATTACAAATCACGATTACTTTGTAGTCACAATGAGTTGATTAATCAATTAAAATCATGATTAGAAATAAAAATCATTAATCCAGATAAATGAATTATCCCACTAATCCCCCAGCACTGCTACAGATCAATAGCACAAAAAACCAGACCAAGATATGCCAGTAAAATCCAACTGAAAAGGTTAATGTGGAAGTGCTAAGCAACGTTGGTCCTACATCCATCCCTCAGAGTCCCTCCAATGTCTCGTATTTCAGCTGATTGGCTAGGTATTTCTCGATGAAGTCTCGGGCAATCTCTCTAGTGATCTCTCTCTCTTGACATCGGACCATACGCTGCTCCGGAATGTCTAGGATCAGGAGGAGGGGCAGGCTGTCCTCATCAATCCGTAGGAATTCACGCAGGTTGTCCACCATTTCCTCCTGTGAGGAACAATGATGAAGAGAAACTCTTGAACTACCTGACCCTTATCAAATAGCTACATACAGTTAGGCAAACAACTACATACAAACAGATCAATATTGAAGGTAGCACTTTTACCCCTTGAGTACGTTTTTTAACGGAAGTCGTCGGGGTGTCGTGGCGGCTCTGGCAGTCAAGCAAAACGGCCACAATGTGTTTGTGCAGTCAAGCGTAACATACACAATAATCCAACAATGGATTGAAACTACACAAACAGCGGCAAACGGCGTCATCCGGCGCTGTTTATCGGCTGCCTGCTGATTTTTATCTGTGCTGTAGTTTGTCGTTTTTAAATCTGTAAAAATCTCATTTTTGTCTAAACATCAACGTTCTGCTTTTATTGTGCGGATTTAGCCGCTTTTTGCCGTTTCTTTCGTCAATTTCTGTCGACCATTGACTGTGATGTAAGTGTGTTTTGACGAAATGTTTCGGTGGATGGATTGCTACAAACTATGATACGTACGTACCTCGCAATGGCTGCTTACGGTCTACAAGCCTTACATGTTTGTAATGGTTTTTAACTGTGCTTCGTGGTTTTCTTCACCACATTTTGTGTATTGTGGATCTGGATGTAAGTGTGCTTCTATTAAATGAGAGCCAGCTGTCTTGTATGGATTGTTCAAAACTACGCATGTAATCTTAACTCTACCATCCACAATGGCCGCCATGAGACTTGTCATGTGTGTAATATTCATTACACTTTTTATACAATGCCAGTTTCAATCTTCGTTTGCCAGTGTATATTTGATAACTTTTTCATCTTCTTGTCCGTATTTGAAACGATATCAAGAACAATTGTATTATGATCATGTCCCAGAAATTTCATTTGCTGGGGCAAGACCTAACAATCTCCCAACTGCTGTGAATTTTAGACTATGTGCCTCTGGCTTTTGTTCTTCAAAGTCACCAGCGGGCAAATGGTTGAAACATGGATACTTCTGCATGGTCATTCCTGGTCATGACCCACCTACGGATATTACCATTTTCATGGATGTGTTAAAAAATCCTGGACCTAATACTTGCAGGTCCACACTTCATCAGCGAATCATTTACACTCCAAATGAATTGAAAGCATTAAGATGTGGGATCAAGTTTTGCATAACTAAATCTACATATGATAGCTTGAAAGCCTTAGATTTACTGAAGAAAAGGAGAGGCCGTAAAGCAGGTCGTCGGCATTTTAATATTCAAACTGCTGACATCTCGAGACTCAAGTGTCAACAAGGACGACGCGGAGGAATGGTAGCTAGTCATACCAGGGAGCTTTTCAATCAAGCCAACGATGACCATTTTCAGTGTTTTCGTCGGAGAGGAATTCACATAATTCATTTAAATCTAAGATCACTTATTCCAAAACTTTCGGAATTAAAGATTATTGCCCAAAAGTCAAAAGCAGCCATTATTGGAGTTTCCGAAACATGGCTGAATAATTCCGTCTCAGATGTTGAAATCATGATAGATGAATACTCAGTACTGCGTCACGATAGGTCGCGACATGGCGGAGGAGTCTGCGTGTACATCAGGAATGATTTTGCCTTCATTCAAAGACAGGATTTAATGAAAGACAATATGGAGACAATTTGGCTTGACCTACTACTGCCCAAGACTAAACCTATAACAATTGGCGTATGTTATCGACCTCCCAAAGACAATAATTTTCTTGAACAGTTTGAAAACATTATGGCATATATTGGGTCTAATTGTGAAACAATTATCTTGGGAGATTTCAATATCAATTATCTTCAGCAGAATTGTAGCTTGTTTAAAGAGTACAAAGGTATTTTGGATTTGTTCGATTGCAAGCAATTGATTAAATATCCCACCCGTATCACAGATTCTTGTTCAACCTTACTTGATCATATTGTTTGTAATAACGAAGGTCGGATCTGTCAATCAGGAACTGTAAGCTTGGGTCTGAGTGATCATCTTCTTATATATTGTACACGTAAGGTGGTAAAAAGTCCAAATGGTTTTGGTCATAATACCACTAAGATTAGATCTCTCAGGAGCTACAGTGTGGATGATTTCTTACTGAGGTTGTCCTATGCTGACTGGTCTAATGTGTATTGTAGTAGTGTAGACCAGGCTTGGGAGAACTTTAAATGTACCTTTTTGCAAATTCTCGACACTGTTGCTCCAATCAAGGTGATCAGACTAAAGACCAGGACGGAGCCATGGTTCAATCATGAGATTCTTGATAATATCAAACTTAGAGATCAACTTCTGTGTAAATTTGGGAAAGACAGAAGTAAGACTGCACTTTATAAAGCATATTGTCAAATCAGAAATAAGATTCAGAGGGATGTAAGGTCTGCCAAAGCAAATTATTTCAGTTGTAAGATCGAAGAACACAGAAATAATTCTAAAAAACTCTGGCAACAGTTTAAATCACTTGGGTACAGCAATAAGGCTAAGGGTCAAGCTACAGTGGTTCTTGAAATAGATGGCGAGTTTTGTTCCGATACAAATAAAGTGGCGAACTATATTAACAAGTTCTACACCACAGTCGCCTCAGATTTGGTGGATAAACTGCCCTGTGCCAAAAATATCTTTGGTACTGAATCTTGTGCCTTCAAGGATTACTATGAAAGTAAAGGTGTTATTCCTGAATGCCTTAAGCTTTCTGCTGTAACTACCGATTTTGTATATAAAGAATTACTCAAATTAAATTCTAATAAGAGTACAGGTCCTGATAATATACCGGTCAAATTTCTTAAAGATGGTGCAAATGTACTAAAAGATCCCGTTTCGTTCATCATAAATTTGTCCATTTCCAGTAATACTGTTCCCACTGATCTGAAGTTTGCTAGAGTTAGGCCATTATTTAAGAAAAATAGTAGGTCTGATGTTGGCAATTACAGACCGGTCAGTATACTTAGTACAATATCTAAACTTTTGGAAAGAGCAGTGTATAACCAATTGGAAAAATATCTCACTGACAGTAACCTCATTTATAATTTGCAATCTGGGTTCAGAAGTTCTTATTCAACTGACACTTGTTTGATTCACCTAACTGATTATATTCGATCTCAGATGGCCATGGGTAATTATACAGGTATGGTGTTATTGGACTTGCAGAAGGCTTTTGACACTGTAGACCATGTGATTTTATGTCAAAAATTACAAGCAATGGGTATTCATTCGGACTCTATTAATTGGTTTCAATCATATCTTTCAAATAGACAGCAAATTGTCAGTGTCAATCAGGTAGAATCTCAACCATTGGGAATAACATGTGGTGTTCCTCAGGGTAGTATATTAGGGCCACTACTTTTTCTTTGCTATGTGAACGATATGAAAATAAGTGTCCATTCCAATTTGCTGCTGTATGCTGATGACAGTGCCCTATTCATTTCTGGTAAGGACCCTGAAGTAATAGCTGACAGTTTGAGTAGGGAACTGGAATCATGCAGGCAGTGGCTGATCGATAACAAACTGTCTTTGCACCTCGGCAAAACTGAGTCTATCCTTTTTGGATCCAAAAAGAAATTAAGCAGTGTTGATAAATTTGAAGTGTTTTGTAATGGAAAGATTGTTACCCCTTCAAACTCAGTTAAATATCTTGGCATCACACTTGATCCGAGTCTAACTGGTGAGAACATTGTAAATTCTGTGATTAAAAAGGCTGGTGCTAGATTGCATTTTCTTTATAGACATGCCAACTATTTGAATGAGAGATCTCGCAAAACACTTTGTTCTGCTCTTATACAATGTCATTTTGACTATTGTTGTTCATCCTGGTTCTCTGCATTGTCGGTCAAATTGAAAAAAAGGCTGCAAGTTGCACAGAATAAAATAGTCCGGTTTATTTTAAGCATGAATTCTAGATCACATATTGGTCAAACAGAATTGGACAGGCTGGGTATGTTGAGCGTTAACGATCGTGTTACACAACTTAAGCTAAATCATGTTTATAAAATCTTTCATGAAATGGCACCAGACTACATCTGTCATAAATTTAGGAAGGTTTCAGATATGCATAATTACTCTACCAGGGGTAGTTCCACCAATTTTGTTGTTCCAAGAAATAAAGGGCCAGAGTGCAATACATTTTTTTATACCGGAATTCATGAATGGAATTTACTTCCTAATAGTATCAAATGTTTGAACAACCAATATCAATTTAAAACTGCAGTAAAAAAACATCTCTCTTCTCAGTCTAATTTTTAAATGGATTAATTTTTAATCACCATTTTTTGATATTTCTTGTGTAATTTTATCTTCTTCTTTGTGTATTGTATATATTTGTTCTGTGGACCCCGATGGAAATAAGCTGTGTTTTAAACAGCTTTTTTGGGTTATCCTTGGCCTGTAATCTGTAATTACTTTGTGTTATCGTTTACATTTGCCAAAACAAATAAAAGTAAAAGGTGGCACTGTTTTTTTGCGGCTTGGGACGTCTTCTGTACGCAAAGGGTTAAAGACTAACTCAATTTTTAAATATGGCATAAGCTACTTCATCAGATGCATCTTTTAAGTGCTATCTTCAATATTTATCTCTATCTAGTAGTGGTGAGATATACATCCGGATTTTTTAACATTCGGTTTGAATTCCACTATTCGGTTTCGATTTTGGAAACCGGATATTCAAAAGCAACCTAAAAAGAAATGAAGCCTTCCATATTTTTGTGACACTAAAGAAAACAACTGGAACACCCTCCAAATTGCGCCATGGTCTCTGATTGTAATAATAATAATAATAATAATAATAATTAAGGCATTTATATAGCGTTCTTACACAAGTGGTATCACAACGCTTTACATCGAGAAAAAAAAACAAGAAGTATATGAATAGCCTGCCCGTCCATTTTTGTTTTTAACATTACAGCTCTGCAGTGTTTTTGTAAAGGTCCAGTGATGACTGAATCCTACAAACTATTGGGGGCTTTTCATGCAGCACCTCACTCGTCACTTTTTGTTGGCATGAGCTGGATGGGAACTTCTGGTGAAATCTGTTATTTGGTTTGAATAAAATTAGGATAACCGGATTTTGAAATCTCTGATTTCTCACACCACTAGTATCTAGCTGATTAACACAGCTGTAAATAACTTTGTTCAATACATGGTGTCGGATGTGAAACCTTAAATATTCTTATAAGCACAACCACTTCTATCCAAAAGAAAAGGTCGTTTCAAATCATAATAGCGGAGAAGTGTACCCTCGAAATGCTAAGGGAGCCATGTCAGTTCACTGAAAATGTCCCATTTCATTCATTGTGTGGAAAAAAGCCTATTACTGATTTGCCACTGGATAAATTTAACACTAATAACCTACAAGTTTGTGCTTGACCTTAATAGAGCCCGGATTTCTTTTTGGGGGGCACTTACTGTGGATACAGGGTTTTCGATGTACAAGGTCATGGAAGCAATCATGGCAGTTTTTACCCACTATCAGAAATAGTTGCATTTGATGTATTTTGTGTTCTATTACTTTTAGACCTAGTACAGAAAGATAGGAGTTCCTTCGCCGATATATAAGTAACCCATTCTGACTGTGACATCAGCAGTAAACCATTTTTGTTTTTTGTTTTGATACGCCCCCGATGTCTGGAGTCTCGAGGACACAACTCATGGTGCAAATTGGGGGTTGAGGGGGGCAGGGGGGGAGAGGGGGGAAGGGCATGTCCCATGATTGTTTTCTGTTGTAAGTCTCGATGAATTACAAAATTGTGTGTAATTGTTGGTTCATACAATGGATTTTTTATTTTTTTGCATTGGCATTCAAATGTAAATTCAATATTGTTTTTTTGGCGATTTTTTTTTTGGCCCTTCACCGACGTATTTTTATAAACACTGTGTACTCAGTGTTAACCCGAGAGATTGTTTGGAGAAAAAAATCTCTCAGGTGGGAATCAAACCCACGACATCCTGCTTTCCAGTGCAGATGTCTTACCATGCCCCCCCCCCCCCCCCCCCAGCTACGCCACTAGTGGTGGTTATGTGTTTGTGTTTGATTAGCCCATGTGTGCTTAACTTGCATACTGTATACTCCCCAGGGAGCTGAGGTTTCAGGAATGATTTTTGGGCCCGATGAACAGGGGTAATAATAATTGTAAACACCGTGATTTAGTTGAACTAAAAGGAGCGTTCTAAATGCCAGTTATTATTAGGTCAAAACCTGTTATATTGATAGACGAACTGATGGATGTTTGGATAAGACCAACATGATCCTAGGCCAGACAGACAAGAATGACCCTACACTGGTTCTTACATCTCCTCCAATGAAGAATCGGAGTGAGCAGTCTTTGCCCGATGCCTCTGCCTTCTCAGTGTACTCTCTGGCAATGGGTAACAGGAGTTCCTTAGCTTCAATGACATCATCGTCACCTTCAATGTCTGGTGGCGAGATCAGAACACATCACACACATTCAATGGAAAGTCGGAACACACACAGCCAAAAAGACAGTAAGGCCAAACAAAAACTTGTGTTGCCCTCGGACCGACCAACCGTAAAAATTGAAGTAAAAATAACTCGGCCTCTCTGTCTCAAAAAGTGTTTGTATTTGATGTACCTTCTTTACTTTATGCGTCTTTTCCAATTTTACCTGTCCGAGGGCAACACAACAATTTTTTAGGCCTTATACAATGTGCGGATGCTGTAATTTCATTGGTCTGGAACGATCACGTGCAAAGCTTGTAAACAATGATTGTGACATCACTTACATCACTCATTCCATCATACACAATCTTTACATCACATTATCATCTTGCAAATTGAATACGTCACAGAGGCCGTGGAGGAGCAGCGTGCCAGATGTGCAGAATGTATGCCACACCAATTTAACTGAGGTAGCAATCTCTAAATCCCACACCCTTTAGGAAAGCTGACAGTAATCAAAGATCACGTTGCAATTATTGTATTTCTTTCTTACAGGGTAAAGGCTAGCTTTCCACAAGTGCGTTTTACAGCCTGTTTTGTGTGTTGTGTTTTTAGCCTATACATGTAGCTTAAACAGAAAACGGACTGAAAAAACACTTACATGTATGGAAAGCCAGCTTAATTCACAACTTTACTCTTTTACAATTATTAGCACAACATAACAAAACAATTGTTGGATTCACCTTGTGTGCCATGCATCCTCACCGAGTATTAGAGAAGAAAAAAAACAGGAAAAACAAATTCCGACATGTTCATCTTAACAGTCAATTTTTTGGTACACCTTTTATCACAGAGTCCTTATTTCCCAGTTTGTAACATACATGTAGTTTCCTCTCCTGGGTATATTGTTAGTGAATCATCTTTCTTTTTTTTCTCTCTTTATCTCATAAACCTGGTTCGTTTCTCTGTTGTACATTTTATCATGCACTGTTGTCTTCGTCCCGTCTCCGTTTTCCATCTGTCTGTTGCATGTTGTCTGGGTTTTTTTCAAAAGCTTCTGCTTAAAAAAACAACCCCATACTCCATTTCATGTAATATTATTAATTTACATGAGGGAAACGTCCCACTAGAGCCAAAACAGGCAACTCCACTGCCTTTTGGTGTTGACACACCAACACCTTTGCCAGCTTCTTATCTTTGTAATCCATTAGCCAAACAATTGCTTGTAATCCTTAAGTAAACACTTCCAGGCTGGGATTTGCTGGTACTACTCACAGCGTACAAATCACCTCTCCGATTCGTTCAAGTTTATTATCGTTCTCAGCTTTCCAGCGGATGTTTTTCATGATTCAAATTTTTTTTAAGTAGTTACACAGGATAGAAAATCTGAACTGAGGCATTTTTTTTACAATAAAACTAAGAATTCTTGCAGATGTTTCTGTGTTAAATATAACTCATATAGCTAAGAACTTAAGTCAACAAAGGATTAACTGATAGTATCTTAAGTTTATTGACACAAGATAAACAATGTAAACAACATAAAATCTCAAAAAGGCAGTGCTCCTTTCCGAGTTAGGGCCTTCTAACTCGGAAAGCTCTAGTGGGATGGGGACAGTATGATTTTGTTTTTTCCAATTTCGTACACATGTAGATATAGATTGATGTACTTTATTGAAGTATGGAAATAAATCGCATCTTGAAAAGTGGCAAGTGGACAGACTATTGTGTCTACACTGTATCGGTCAATGGTTCGTTAGCTTGGCTTGTGCACAGAAATCAATAGATTTTAATTATGACATCATCAGCCTGTCTGGACAGATCTCATCCCATGTACAAAGCAGTACTTTTAATAACGAGTCCTTCCGTCGATACTTCCCACTGACTATGTATCTGGGTCCATCCTCTACTTACCTGCAAAAAGAATCAGACAAGCTTCTTCATTGATGGCAGTCGTAGCTGCATCATCTAGCTCAAGTAACGGCATCGGATACCATGGGAAATCCTTTCAAGTATAAGGGAAGGATACACGTACATCAAAATTGCCTTGTCATTTGTTGTATTCATGAGTGGAAACTGTTATCTATCTTTCCCATGAGAAATCTATGTTCGGTGGGGAATATGATTCCGAATAATACCAATTTACAATACAATCTTCTCACCACTTACAATGTCACCTCTTATAGTGGTGTGCGTTTACAGGTACATGTATTACGGGGAATCGAGTACAATGTACCCGACTGAAAAAAGCATGGATACTCGGGTACCCATTAAAGAAAGCCAATCCCAAAAATTAGATCTTGGAAATTGCTGTTCATATTGTTTGTTATTACTACATGTACCACATAAGTGCATCAATGCAGCAAAGTGTGTACGGTGAGCTCTACAGCTTTACAATGTAAAGAAGTGCTGGTGAGAATGGTTTCTCAACGTATTGCATACATGTAGTGTGCTCTGTCCATCCTCGGGGGGTGGGGGGGGGGGGGGGGGGGGGGGGGTAGGGGGAAGCTAGGCAGTTGATGCCAGAGGTTTTGGATGTTGGTTTCTTGGTGGGAAGGATTCTGTGATGTGCTTGAATTGCAACTCACAAACTTCACCGTACTCACGAATGTTGTACTCACTGTTATACTCAAATCATACTCACACAAGTTCAATTCTACCCACACCCTACCAATTTGCTCCTGGATGGAGAGAAGCAATTGCAGCAAAGTGTCTTGCTAAAGGACACAAATATCATGATCCCTGGGCTTGGACCCAAATTTGTAGGACTATGTTGGAGCACAAGATCTGATTTCACTATATGCCATAACAATTGGAACATGGTGGGTCCAATCGCAGTGGATGAGGGCAGATTTAAAAAACAAAAATTGTGGTACAAATTTGTAGTTACATTACTGGGTAAAGCAGTAACATTCTTGCAAACAACAAAACTGTGCTAGAAATGAAACTTAAAACAGCTTTTTTGTTTCCGCTTTAAACTCTCAATGCATGCATGTAATTCTATGCAGTACAGGTAAGCCACAATATAATGTTAGCTGTAAAACAAAACTGCAGATTGCCAGTGGGACATTCCATCATTGATCTGCAACGTTCAGCCTCTCTGCAGAGAGTCATTACATAAATAGAGCACTTATCAATATCAATCTCAAGATTGGATATAAATCATGATGTGCCTTCAAGAAAACTGACTGATGTCCACTGGTACAAATGTACATGTAGGAAAGTACATGTACATTGTACATTGTATTTTATTCACTATTAACATATCATGCGTGTATCAGATACCAAAATATAAACTTATTTTCCAAACTTTATTTTGTGTACATAAAAGTGTCTGCTTAACCAAATTCTTAATCCCAAATTGCTCTAAACAATATCTACATGATTATTAAAATGTGTATGGAAGATTTCAATGGGAAGCAAACCCAAGGCCGGAGCATCATACATGGGTATGTAAAGACCTGAGCCTGTACCGCGTCATGTGACAGTCTTTATACCGGACACTACATGTACATTCACATGCAAGCACCCTGTGTAGGCAGACACGTATGCATGTTAAACGTTTTATGGATGTTTTGAATAAGATTAACAAAATGACACACACGATCATCAGCTGCTTCCGCCATACAGCGATGGTGCTTTTTAGATCGATCAACTTTATGAGAACGGGTTTTTAAATTCACTTTCGAAATCAAATATTTTAAGAGAGACTGTTCTTTTTTTCACTAGCCAATCAGGAAGTATAACCAGCAACATTTTCAGCCTTTTTTTACTACACTTGACCTCCAACATCAACATCACATAAATGTTTCCATGTTGCACCTAACGCTTAAGTTTGATTGCAATTGGACTTGAACTTTTCAAATGAGACAAATTTTTGTTTCAGCCTATTTTATAACTTGACCTCAAATGACCTTTGTACATGTAAGTGACCTTTCACATCACCATCATCATATGACTGTTAACATAATTCACCTATGACCCAAGTTTGATTGCAATTGGACTTAAACTATTAATACGAGACCCAAATTTTCCGAAACTAACCAAAATGGCCTATACATACCGACATAATAATGACCTCTAATGACCCCTACATGATCTTTGACCTCAGCATTCCGAAAAAGAATTGTACCTTCCCACCCAAGGGTCACTGCATATAAGTTTTTCATCAAAATCCATGAAAGCATGTAGAATGTTATCAACTTTCTCCCAAAAACTTAACCTGAAACTATCATACAAAATATATGGGGAATACAGCCCTACAGATTTAGGACTGGTAAATGTCCCCCTAAAACATTCGTTTAGGCGACACAATAAAACATTCGCTTACGCGACACAAAAAGTGACTTTTGAGAGCTATTTTTACCAAGTCCCCTCTAGCGCAGCAGAGCCCGCTGGTACCATTTGTATAAAAATCGTCGCTGCGGGCAGCAAACGAATCTGACGTCATAACACCTTGCACCTTTTGTGTCTAGCACTATGCACTAAGCACAAAAGGTGCGAGGTGGTATGACGTCAGATTTGTTTGTTGCCCACAGCGACGACTTTTAGACAAATAGCACCAGTGGGCTAGAGGGGACCTGATAAGAACAGCTCTCAAAAAGTCACTTTTTTGTTATTGCATGGCAGAAATAATTAGCTGGTTCTTTTTTTACAATACGCAACCTACATGAAAATTAAATATGACACAGACTTCTCTCAGCAATCAACATTATATTTAAAGCTGATATGTCCATGCTTTTGGAGTGTATTACCTTGAAAAATGAATTTAAATTGAATTGCTATTTTTTTGCATTAAATAACTTGTGCAACTTTCCATTCTGCTAGGAATTGAAGCATCAGACCATCCTAACTTTTATCAATTATTTACATTTCAGGTCATTCAAGTCAGCAAGCTGTTTCAGACAGTCCACAAAAAGTTTGACCAATGATTAGAAAGACCAATTAGAGTGTACATGTACATGTAGTAAGTGCTTTTTGCATTAAAAAATAGTTTTCTTCCATAATTCATAGCAAATAGGAAATCCAACAAATTGCTTTAACCGGATGCACAGCTTTCCGATGACGCTTTATTAACCCACACTGTTTGCACTGAATCATCTCATCAAACTGAGCAAACTGACCTCAGTTTAATTGGGCAGAGCTCGGGAAAATGAAACAAGAGGAATTTTTACCAGGCTGCCACACTGGACTTGTAACCACAATCTCAGTGAATTTTACCCAGAAAGGCCAGTGTGAAAAGGGGTATTAAATGTATCAACATGTAACCCAATCAATACCCATGTTGCCCTCAGCGATTGAAATCTGAAAATTACTTCTTTGAGTGCCTTCCATGGCTTAGCTGGAAATCATTACATCTGTGGATGAACCAGTTAAATGCACGATAGTGCCCATGGCTCTTATTGTTTGGTCACACAGTGATCAACAGCATAGCATGCTAGCAGAGAGAAATATTACGGTCCGACATGGAACATTTTTCTTCCATCTGCAGTATGTATCCAAACAAAAGGGGAAGTGCTCAGTCAATTGTGTGAATGATATGTACAGCTTGTTATGTATGATTTGTGCAATATCGCCAATCAAATGCTGATGACAATGCTGATAATGTCGGTCCATTTTTTCAGCACTTTGTGTATCTAATTTCACCCTCTGCATACACCAGAGGAGAATACTGCTTAAAGCCTGTCCTTAATTACTTGGCAACAATGCAATTCGGTCGATTCACAACTCAGTGCGCCGCCAGCGGCAAGCCGGGAAAGGCCAATTTCCCACTTTCGGGGTCGACAACGCGTCTATCGCATTGTATTAGACGGTGGACAGTACAGCAGTATGAATTTCACGCAAGTGTGAGTGGATGAATTGAAGCAATTTTTGACTAATCGGGTAATTAATACATTGTGCAGGAAAGAAGAGAGAGGAGTTGATAGATTTAGCGGAGAAGGGGTGTAAGAAGTACGGTCGATGCATTGGCGATACCCACTTCCGGTTTTGCGATGTCGACTTTTTCCCATGATGCGCTGCATAATTTGGCCTCTCCCCGGTTGCCATTGGCGGCGCACCGAGTTGTGAATCGACCGAATTGTGGACGTTATTGTGGATGTTAAATGCACTTCCACATAATCTGTTGCCATTCGAAAGAAATACAATCATACATGTAGTTAACTTTGTTTCCCCTAAATATGTTCATGTTGTTTTGAAGTCCAAATTAAATAGTAATTTGAATGACATTGTGGCTTTATGTCACATAAATACAAACATGTAAACAAAAATTTAAATAACCAAGCCAATAAATAAACAACTTTAGCCACGTTTGCAGTGGACTTTTCCTTGTGTTCAGTTACCACACCTCACTGTCAACATTCCTTGGCGTAATCTTACAGCTGTTCCCATTTGGACTTTTGTTTACGTGGACGGAATGTTAAGTTTATTGTATTCCCATTTATTGTATTCCCATTCATCTATACAGTAATCAGTGTCCCTATAGAGTACCGAATAGAGTACCATCAATGCAATGTTTGGAACCAGAATACTTTTTGATTCTCTGTCAATGTGTTTGCATGACTGGCTGTAAACAAAGGAACAGTTGAAATCTCCATTTGTTTGGAGCCAGTTGTCATGCCAACTGATGTCAGACTTCGGTACTCTGTTCAACTACATGTACCGTGGCTGGGCAGAAGTCTTCCATGCCCGCTGTCAGCCTGTTAGTTTTATACCACGGTTGCGGTAAGTTGACATGGACGTTAGTTAACTGCACATTCCCAATGGACTTCATTTTGTCATTCTACAAAAAAGTCACAGTAGATTGAGGAAAATTGGTCCAATGGGAACATGGCTTTTGATCGCTGACTAAGCACCATAGCTTTAGGGCTACATGTACATGTACTTGTTGCAATCCACCCATACTTGCCATGTGAGATCACTCAGGTCTGGTCTCCCCTTAGGCATTTGAACTTGATGGCCTTGCCCCTTCCCAAAGCCCCTAGTCTAGACCTAGACTTCATGCTTACCAGTCCCTCGGGGTCCTGTGCAGTCATAGCTCGACCCTCTAATGTAATCACTTTGCCTTTCTCGTCTAGCAACACTAGACTGGGAATACCTGGGATGAGAAGACGAGCATCAAAGCAAACAATCAAAATAGTCATCTTAAGATGTTCTGCAGTACTTGTGTGCAGTACCTCACTGGACAAATTCTATGTTTGTGAATCCTGCAAATAAGTCCACGAAAACCTTTTTAGAATTTTGAGAATTAATATAAGGTGTGGAGAGTAGCAGAAAGTACAAAACTGTACATGTAATGTATTAATTGTGTGTGACTAACTCATTCTTAGCCTAATGGTATAAGTTGTTCCAGATATGTAACCTTGTTTTGAGAAAATACAGGTCAAAGTCAGTGAAGCATGCAAACTACACTCTCAGTGCAAAACAAAAATCACCCCTGAACAATACCTCAAGATTGACTTCATTTATAACATGTTGGGATATGATAGAAAAGGGTTTTTCGGGTGTAAAAATGTTAACATCTGAAAGTCGACTTTCCGTGAAAAAACTGTTACTTCTGCTTTGTACAATATGTAACTCAGAATATCATAATGAAATTGTCTGCTCATTTGAATGTGCGCACATCATAACAATTTACTGACAAGAATGAAAGTTTCACCTGCTACTCCTGGAACACTGTACAATTGCTTATCAACTAAGATATCTTGACCTATGTTGGCGGTTTCCCAAATTGCGAGTGTCTTTGTTCAGGGGGCGCTAGTCAGAATTCCTAAACCTAAAATGTCATACGGCCAGGGGTCAATCTCCATTGAATGATCTGGGATCGCTCATTGAGAATACGACTTTTTGTCACAGAAAATTTACCAATACGCCACATGGAAAACTGACTATGTAATTTGCTGAATTTTGAGAATGAACAAAGAGAATTGACAAGAGTACGGTATTTGAACCCACAACCCCTGGAACAATAAATAACAATAAATGCTAAAAAGTTTCATCCGCATTGATGAGTGACCCCACGCTTTCAACACCGATTGTCAAATGCGACATGATCCCTCATTATACAGCATTATTGAATCATAACTTCCTGACTCACACCCTCTACACAAAGAAACTGACAAAACTAGAATACTGCCAACATAGGGCAAGATACACGTGGGTCATACCTACGTACATGTACATGTAGCTCAGGAGGTAGAGCACAGGTACACCATGAAAATACTAAGAACATAAACATCTAATTTGTGAGACCTACATGTAGTTGCATCTAATCGGATGCGATACATATTGCACACACACTGGATAGTTCGTGGGGTGTAAATGAGAGCCAAGGGACTCATTATGGACCATACTGGCATCATTACTCCCTCAATATCAGGGAAATTGATGTCATAAGTATATGTAATTGAGGCTCTGGGAGCCAGGAGTAGGAAGACGAAATTAACTCAGAGGGAATCATTACAAAGTAGCTCTCGTATACGGGGCAATCCTATTCTAGGTTGACTGTTATTGGGAGTCCTAGACGCTTCTTTGACACTGACACCTCTTGTGAATACTCTATGCATTTCCTCTTGTGACTTCATTAACCCTAACAGTACTCAACCGGTCAAAACCCAACAGCATGTTTGGTTGGAATCTGTTAGGATGGGTACTGGACCCCCAAACTGATAGCCCTTTACACTTTTAGTATACCACCAGAATCCAACAATTTGTGTGTACAGTTTACCATATGGTGTTGGAATTTGCAAGGGTGGATATGGTTCCTAGTAAATTATACTAGGGAGTAAGGGTTAACAGCCATTTCATGAACACTATAAACCAACATCACAGTATAGGGTTTATGAAACTAACCCATTTCATGATGTACATGTGACTATGCAGTGGTTCAAATATTTTTTTAAAATAACATGGAAAAGGGTGATCACAGCTTTTGAGACTGTATTATGTCCCAAAATAGATTGGAATAAATACATTTTTTATTGCCCAAGAATGAGTGGCGACTTTCAAAATTCCCTTACAGATAAACCCACACTGGAGACTCATATCATTACCCTCAAAAATTGTGCAAGTTTCCTATTTTATCTCATTAACCTGAGTAACAAATGATGGCCCTATGGTGGTTGCACTCGGAACCTACATGTACATCATCTGAAATAACTGTATATATGAGCATTTTTCACCACTTACATGTATTCTTAACCCTAACTGTCCCAAATCCTCCAACTTTAGTATGATTTTGCATGCACCCTAGGGGGTTTGGGTTAATTAAAGTATGGCATAGTTTTGGTAATGATAAAAGAAACAAAAATCTGAAAGTTTACTGTTTATAAAGATGTAACCAGTTCCAATCCTCTTGATGAGAACTTGAATATTTCCATCTGAAATGCTGTCATGTTCCAGAAAATTGTATTTGAAGACATCCAAAAATGCAGCAGTCGCTTATTTCAACTTCAGCACTCAAAATAAGCACAAATAAGTTAAAACAGAATGATTTTCACTCTCTTCGCGTAATTCAGATTACAGATTGAGCTCAAACTTTAATAGAAAACATTTCATGTACACACAGAGTATGGACACTCCCTGCAACTGCTTTTTCGGCACAACCAATGCTATACATATCAAACCTGTAAAGATTCAAACCTTAATAATATGCAAAGAAAAAGTTGAAATACTTTTAACCATTTTAAAATTCTTCCAAAAGTGGGTTCCGTCATTTTGAACCACCGTGTAGCATGTCTTGACAGACATATGTGCCATTTTTACAAGGGACCAGTCGGAAGTCGCATTCCTCCGTTTTGAGCTGCAGGCAAAAATCTATTTTTGTTTTATTGCTTAAAATGCTAGTTTATGTAAAATAAAATCATACTGTGTTTTCGGTTTTTTTATTTTAGTACAAGAAAATGTTCTTAAAAGAGATTTTAGTACTTAAGGTAACTCACAGATAATCACCGGAGTTTGTGGTTAGTTTTCTTCATAAGATTTGTGATGTTTCGATTCGTGTACATCGCCAGTTTGAATGCAATCTTTGCAAAATTTGAACAAACTTGGTATCAATTTAAAGCTTGTGATCTAAACTCTTCACTGTTTGGCCGATCTGACCGATATTAACACAAATAAACCAATGAGAGACACTTTTAGGAGATGTACCAAGGCTACCCCCTAATCATGAGCCATTCAGCAGTGCGGAAATGAAGGACAAACATTATCGCTTGATTTCTACAATAGTGCTGGAATATCAAAAAAAAACTATAATTATCATTCTGTCATCATTTTAAAGCTCATGAATGTGTTCTTTTTCAATGGTAAATCTAGAAATTAATTTTTGCGATGAGAGACTGTTCTCTATTGAGAGCGCCACATATGTGGAGAATACCACCGCTTTTTGCAGTAACTTTGGCCCCGCCCATACCAACACCTACCTGATATTGCAAACATTTTGGAAAGCTCGTTACATCGTGGGTCATTGTATGGCAAGGCCAGCCATGGCATGCTGCTGTAGTAGGACTCAAAGGCGTCTTTCGTTCGGTCTGTACTGCAAAACACAAACTCAAATTCCATTTTGCTCGCCTGTAGTCTTCTGTACATGTCTGTCAGGACGCGTGTGAATGCTTTACATGGTGGACACTGCATCAGGGGAAAAGAGAATACCGGTACTTTGATTAATAAGAAGGGTCAATGCTCAATTTGGACTGACTTAAGTTTAAAGGTAATATACAACATTTGCAACAACAACAAAACTACTGAATTATTATGAAATGCCTTACTTGACTAGTAAATAATAGTCTCAAGCATCCTGTGAAATCATTGTACATGTACCTGGTGTGCTGTCATTCTCAAGAAAAGTGGAATTTTGGCATCAATTTCCAACGACTGTCGGCTGACAATTGTTGAAAATGGTCTAGTTTCCCCCGACTTGATAATTCCCCGACGTCTATAAATTGTTCCGTTTTGTCAGCGAACCAGACAAAAAGGACGCCTTTTATTCTATTCCCGGCATCTATGAACACAAAAATTTAAACAGGTCAGTGTTACAGTATTTGCTATAAAATACTAACCCCAAGCAATACCATCCTTTTCTGAAAATAACAGTAAAAGCAAATGATGTATACTACCTTCAAGGCCATTTAAAATAACTGTAATGCCCTAAATGCCAAATGAAAAAATGGTGACTGTATATACACGTACACATACATGTACTCAGCTACCGTATTTGAATAGTTTAGAATTGATCCTCTAGTGCCGGTTTCACACTATGCTCTTACCCGGGTTAATTGCCGGGTAATGTGGAGCGTTCCCACTACAATTCTCCGGGTTAGAAATTCTCCGGGTTAACTGCTCCAAAACCCCACTTACCCGGGTAATTTCTAACCCTGCTCGCGAGGTGGGTTAACCCACCAATCTCGGGGTTAACGACGACCTTGAGACGATTCTCCGGGTTACCATCAGTAGTGTGAATGCTCGCCGGGTTTTCTTCTACCCGGGTAGGTGGGCGGGTGCGTGCGCTTTGTCGTGTTTTAATCGGCCAACTTTGCGAAGGTAACGTAATTTATTAGTACGGCCGCCGTGGCTGGTACTTCGCCTTAAATAAGTTTATTTTTACGTACATGTATACTTAATGAAAGGCACCAGTCTTCCGTAGATGATGCCTCGTCTTAATAAGTATATTTTACATACACTTAATGCAAGGCACCAGTCTAGACCGCACAGTTGAAGGATGACTAGACTTGAAATCAAGTCGGTAATTGGTCAGCATTAGTCCGACTGCACCACCGCGTATTAAAATACTTACTCCGCACTTTGCAGGGGTTACGTGTAGCGAGCGGTATAATAACATGTGGGAACGTACGTGCAACCTTGGCCCCAAGATGCGTGTGTGTCGACTGTCCAATTACTGACCATGAAGGAAAGAAGACATGTTGGAACTTCACGAAAGGCGGGCATATTATTGCGTACCGCGCTGGTAAATGCGGCGCCTGCAGACAAAACACGACTGTCTAAACGACTTGTCTTCAAGTCTAAAGGATGACGCGTGCACGCTACATGTACCAATGCTGATCTGATTTTTTTTCTATTTGCATTGCCGCTCTCACTTCGCTCTTTTACGCCGACGAAACAATGGCTAGGGCAGAGGTCAAGCAATGCACATTCTCCGGGTTACCATTCGCATAGTGTGAATGCGGCTACAAGTTACCCGGGTGCACGCTGAAGCGGGTAAGCAGAATTGCAGGGTTAATTTTGTAGTGTGAAACCGATTCTCCGGGTTAGTTTCTACCCGGGTAATGACAACTACCCGGGTAATATATTACCCGGGTAAGTTCAGAGTAGTGTGAAACCGGTATAAGCAAGTTAAATGTGATTTGAGGCTACATGGTGGAACATCTGTCGTAACGCCATGTGGAGAAACTTTAATCAAAAAGAGGAGTACGGTTTTTAGGAAAAACCACATGTACATTATGTGTATTAATGTGACATGTCGGTCAGTACGCTCTGACTGTCATCAGTAGAATGCAAAAACTCTACAAAGAAAATCTGTTGAAATAAACTTGAAATGATTTCTAGAACACCAAAAGCTCTGGTATGAAAGGTACATGTACCGAGAGATTCTGATAAGCCCAGTGTTTGAATGGAGAAAAAAGAGCAATAAAAAATCGTCAGAATAATGTAAGTTAGTACCATAACGCACCAGATTAATTGAAATTGGTATACAAGTAACCACAGCACATGCTTTACGTACATGTGTAAATTGGTAGAACAGTTAAATCTTGATCTGATTACATGTACGTGACCTTTAGGCCAAGAAAATAAACTGTTTTGAGTTGAATGCTAAAACGGTGTCTGAATGCATGCAGTGTTTTTCAGATATCTTAATTTAACCACATCGGTTTTACGCTATCTAAACGTACCCAATGAATGGATTCAACTCCATGAAGACAAAATGCTAGCCAGTTTAAAAATACCCACATACAGTGTTGGATTTTTACTTTCTTTTACTTACTTTTAAAAATCCTGGCTGTTCACAATACCCAAAATTGCTTTAAATACTCTCTCTACATAGCTTGACTTTAAAATTTATTATCTTTTGTGACAGACAAAAATAATCACAAGCCACAGCCCAAAATATGTTTGTCAAAGGCTTTTTGAGTGCTGCATTTATTGCAACCGTAGTGTGGACAATGAACAAGTGTCTTTTTAACATCTTTAATACTGGCAAATAAAATCTCAATATTTTTCCAGAAATAGTGAAGGAAATTGACAAATAGGCTCAGACTGCAGCAATGGGTATCAGTGTGCACAATTGGGCAAGAAGTAGACAGGCAGTTGTTTAATCTTCACTACCAGCCGGCAGATTATTAATACTACAATAATGTACATTTGTACATGAAGATGAAACCCAGTACTGCATACATATTCAATATACATACATGTACAATGTACATGTACCACTAGACGGGTCCATCAGTCACATACATTTTTAAACTGCATAAATTCAAAAGTCATGCATATATCTACTGTGACTTTTTGCATTCTGAAGTATGCAGGGTGATGCGTAGTGGTTAATGCATTGCCTCCTGCTGGCTTGATATTCTACTTTTTCAACACAGCCAGGAGTCCTAAAAATTGAGAGCTATAGCTGTGTTTCCATTGGACTTTTTTGTCCACGGCCTCACGAAAAATTCTACCGTGCGTTTCCATTTGGACTTTTATAACTGCAAAAGCACGTTTATTCGCCTTGCGACACTGGCAGAATGTCGCACGTTGCGGGCACTGTGCACAATCACCTTTAACAGGATAGACGTGTTGACCTAGCACAATTGTGCGCGCGCTAAATTGCATTGTATAGTCAGCTTTCATACATGTAATTATACAGACGCGCTCGCTATGACACAAAGAGATCAGTCTAGTCTAGTGTAGTGTAGAAAAAAAGAAAAGCCGACCCAACTGGTGGTAGTTCCAAGAGAAAGAAGAACTGGGGCCACGCAAAAACTGTTGGACTGATCATGATTTGGGGGTCTTGCGAACACCACAGGGTTTCGAAGGGATGGTGTATAACTCCCGCATGTGGGCCTCCATATTGAGGCAGTTCTCCTTGAAATTCTTCTCTGCCTTCCCCAACATTTTCACTGACATCTAACCCAATTAAACCTCTCACAAAATCGATCAAATCTGCCATGTTTCAAGCAGTGAATGAAAAACGTGAATGAAAAACGTGGATGAAAAATGTAGCTGTTGTATGCACTGTACGTGGCCAATCGTCGGTCAGTTCACTCCGCTGCAAACTTGCACAACTGCACTGAATACGTACACATGTACAAATGTACATGTAATCACAGGTAAACACAAGGAGACAGGAACCATACCACCATTTACGTGTGCATGCTGTGTACATTGTACATGTAGTTGACGTGATACAGGAAGTTGCATTGTTTACACAGTTGTTTCCGTGTGGTCGCGGTAGTTCTGCATGGAGGGGCTGTTTCCATTGGACTTTTTATCATCCCTGATGACTTTCTGCGGCCGCGCTGATATCTTCTGTGACCGCTTTCAGCCTGCTTGTTTTACATCAAGGTCGCGGTAAGTTCACAGGGATGTTAGTTTTACTGCGTGTCTCCATTGGACTTAATTTTTGTCATTCTAAAGAAAAGTCGTGGTAAATTGACAAAAATAAGTCCAATGGAAACACGGCTTATGGCCGACAATCACAGCAGGGTTTCAGGGTTTGTTCAGGGAACATCACTACAGGAACATACATTGTATGCCCAATAAACCAGTTTCATGTAATGGTTGGTTCTGACAATACTGTCCCTTATAGGTGGTGTACATGATTGGTCATTGTTGCAATTTTCAGAAATGGGCAGATCTGGGGGTCAGTATTTTATAGGAAATATCGTTTTACTGACCTGTTCAAAGTTTTGCATTGTTGGATGGCAAAAAACAGAGAAAAACGGTCTTTGTTTTCAACCGTCGGGCGGATGATAGCCTTTAGTCAAGGCGCGCGTGGCTATCTGGGCGCGTGACGCACCCCGGATATGCCATCATGTCCGGGGCGCGCCACTCGTCGGGGGTAGCCACATGCACCTTGACTAAAGGCTACAGGGCAGTTTTCCAACAATTGCCGGCTGGAAATCGTTGGAAAACGATATAAATTTCCACTTTTCTTGACAACGACAGCACACCTGGTACCATAATTTCACAGGATGATTGAGACTACGATTAACTTACAGTCTAGTAAGGTATTTCGTAATAATTCAGTAAAAACAAAATTGTACATGATTGGTCATTGTTGCAATTTTCAGAAATGGGCGGATCTGGGGGAAAAAAATTGGAAGATTACCAATCGTGTGTACACTACCTTTGAGGCTTACCAATGCAGCAGGACATGCAATTAATGGGCACATTACAGGTATGTTCAGACGGAGGGCAACTTTTGGGCTAGCCCTTATCCAATTAATGACCTCAACGGGGTTCTGTAGAGCTAGTGATCAAATCTAAAATGTGCTCACATTTATACAGTGATGGTTATCCTCGGAGCTACAGTACTGCTCACGTTTAGTAAACCCTGGTCAACGTTAATAATCCGATTAAATTATAATCCCCCTGGTAATACCGTTGCGTTATTACGGAAGGACGTACAACGAAGTCCTTATCTGATTGGTAAACAGTCTCAGGTTAGGCCACGGTCGTAAATTCCCTGTCATCGTTCAACGAACCCATAAACAAGCAATCTTCTGCAGCAGCCCAAACATCGTTTTTAACATCCCTATACCCGGACTTGTGGTGAGATAGTGTGGTCGTTATTCCTTGTCGCCAATTATCTGCTATCGTGCATTTAACTTTATACTCCCTCAAACCGAAAAAGGCATGCATAATTCATTCGGCTGGTGGTAAATAAAAAGCATGGTTTGCACCAGCGTGCTTGCGAAGAAAATCTCTCTCATAACAGATAAGGGAAAAAGAAATGGGGGTGACAAACACCCACATAACTCTACATTCGGCCGCAGGGATGTGTTTGGCGATTTTAGTTATTATTTACTGTGTATTATGGGTCTACGTTTATCAAGATCGGTATGGTCAAAAAGGTTTATTACGTCCGTCTAAGTGTTCTTTTCAATAAAATAAAAAAATATAAAACTTCGCTGGCCTACTGTTAGGCTTAGCATAAAGCTGTAAGCGAACATTCATGGAATTCTGCCGTTGCTATAATAAGAGCTATCTGTTCGCGACCGATTTTACTCATGGTTTATTTTAATCCAGGTACATGTATTTAATTCACCTAAGAAATAACGCGGACGTATATATCCCCGGAGTCGGCGACCATGTGCTCTCTTGTTGAGATTTAATTGTAGATGAAAGGCTCACCTGCAACAGGTGAGTTTAAATATCCTATGAAACTGTTTATCACTTGACAAATAAAATCACGAAAATTTGCTGCATTACCGTTGATTATATTTTCCTATTTTCCCAACAGGTGTGCCGATGGTTTGGAAGACGCGAAGACTCCGAAACTGCTGTCAAAAATAAAATCAGCGAAAAAGATTTTTCTTTCTTTCTAACGTGCTAATATAAGCCTATTTACAGTTAGGATGGATTTCAATGGTAACATTATACTTTTTTACTCACCAGCTGGCAGAATTTTGTCAACGTCTATAATACTTCCTTTCAATCTACCACTCTGTGCATTCTATAGAGTTTCAGTTAAAATAAGAATTCAACTTTTTTGTAACAATTGTGAAGCGTATGATGAGGCTGGGTGTTTTAGTGTAGTGGGCATACAATTATTATTTATTTCTCCATTACTTTTCCCATCCACCTTCTTTTTTCTATAGGATTTTTGTCTTCAAAATTATAAATAAGATACGGTTTAAATTTCCTTTTTACGTTGGGGTTATAGGGCAGGCCTACACTACACGTTTGTTTTTAAAACGGTTTCCAAAATACTCCGAGGAAAATGCAGTTGACAAAAATTACGTTGAACTTTTAAAAATTGCCAAGAAAAAACGTAATTCTGTTCTGTTGCCATGGCAATTCTGTTGCATGGATACGGCAAGTATCTGATTGGTGACACGTGATGGAATTTCCCGAGACTTGCAACACGTGCAAAGGGGGAAAAGTTGTGTGACAATCACCCCACTTCATGGCTTTAATTATGCAGAAACAATGGCAAAATGAGTTAACAAAATCCCCCACCCTGGGGATTAAAAAAAACGTGACCAAACCCCCACATAAGACCTGGGGCAGCATGGGGAAGCAATTGATGGGCGCATGATTACAAACTGCAATTGCTCCCCCACCCCTTCCCCGGGCCGCCCCAGGTCTTATGTGGGGATTTTGTCATGTTTTTCAAGCCCCAGGGTGGGGATTTTGGTCACTCACTTTGCCATTGTTTCACCATTATCAGAAGTTATAAAACCATGAGGTGGGGTATCCCACCCATGTATGTCAGGGATTGTCACAATTTTTGCCCCAGGGGTGGGGATTTTGTCACTTCAAAAGTGACAATTCCCACATCTTGGGTGGGGCAGCCCGGGGAGGGGAGGAGTAAGCAATTGAAAAGCGCATTAGGTGGCTGGGTGATTCGTACTGCGGGGGACGTTTTCAGCTGTGAACCCCAACACACAGCGGGCAGCGCCGGCACTCCGCCCTTAACTTTGCAGTGAAAATCACCAGTGAATATATTGAGCAAGTGATCCGATAGTCTACAAAAATGGTGTACTTTCTATTCATGGTAGACAGCTAGAAATGACAATTTTCACCACAATTACACCAAATTATTCTGATTGTATTGCAAAGAAGTTGTTTTCAAAATTTAAACCATTGATTACCCTTTGTGTTACCCTTTGTGTTACCCTCAGTGTAATTTTCGTAAGTTAACCTTGAAAATTTCTCAAAATGTGTTTTTGTATACTAATCCATATTTAAATATATGTAAATTTGTGGGTGTATCCATTTCAACCATTCATTCATAAATGTTTCTCTCTCTAGCTCTCTGCACTTGGGGATGCTCGCACGTGGTTCTCGTGCCTCCTGCTAATATTAATATTAGCTCTAAATAAATGAGCTGGTTCACGCGGATTGACTGTTGGTATCTACACAATTCGCTGGTACCCGTCGATAGTCTAGTGGGTGGACTGAAAATTTTACTACGTCCACAATTTACATAATTTTTCTCCAAGGCCTGGTGATGATCACCAGCGACGGCGGTACATTTGCAACTTCATATATTGGGAGACAGGTGGCCTCAAACTCATTTCTGCCAGATTTACAAGGGACCAGTCTGAAGTCGCATTCCTCCGTTTTGTATACCCAGCACGATATGGGGCAGAGGGGTACCCCCTTTTTGTCCCTGTACCCTATACACTCTCCAGACTAGTGTTACCTAACACATCCCCCTAGACTTCTGAAAAGAATTCCTCAGATTCCGGGAACACAATGACCAACATAAAAGAGGGGGGGGGGGGGGGGGATTTGCTCTGCCCCATATCGTGCATCATATGCCGTTTTGTATACCCAGCACGATATGGGGCAGAGGGGTGCCCCTCTTTTGTCCCTATACCCTATACACACTCCAAACTATTGTTACCTATTACATCCCCCTAGATTTCTGAAAAGAATCACTGAGATTCCGGGAACACAATGACCAACACAAGGGGGGGGGGGGGGGGGGGGGGTCCCTCTTCCCCGCGCGCTTCATATGCCATTTTTGAGGCAAAAATCAATTGGGGGTTGAAATTTTCGATTTTCGTTTTATTGCTCAAAATGCTAGTTTATGTAAAATAAAATAACTGTGTTTTCGTTTTTGGTTTTATTTTAGTACAATGTTTAAAAAGATAACTCACTGATAATCACCGGAATTTGTGTTTAGTTTTCGTCATAAGATTTATGTTCGAATGATATAAACTTGGTATCAATTAAAAGCTTGTGATCTAAACGCTTTATTGATCGGCCGATCTGACCGACATTTACACAAATAAACCAGTGAGAGACACTCAGTGTTCTCCACGAGGGGTTTTAGCAGGGCGGGCCGCCCTGCCAAAATTGTATGCCGCCCCGCTAAAGTTTTACCGCCCCTCTAAAATTTTCACCGCCCTGCTATTTTTTTTCCATTGGATTTTCCCCCATTCTCCACCGTCTTCACAGTTTATCTAAGTACGAAGAAGTTTACCGCACTCTGTGGAACGAACATGAAGAGTTTGCCAGCATTAACATTCAGCAGCATTGCAGTAGCGTTTGTAGTAATCGAACAGATATCTGGACGCAACGTACGCAACATAATAAAACAAGGCCTTTTCCGACGGAGTGTCGGAAAAGCCAAATATGCATTCACATCATAAAACTGGACTGGTTCCAATCTCCCTGGTAATATCATTACCACTTTGTCCGTCGAGAACCAGTTTACCTGAATTACAATGTTCCGTAACATTTGGGACCGGGTAGTACTCAATAAATTTGTGTGGAAACATTTACAATTTAAAGGGAAACAAACATGTAAATAAAAGTAACTGCTAATTTATTTATCATTTATTTTTGGGAAAATTAATATCGTTAAATTCGATTGAATGATTTCACGTAACGATACAGCGACATTCAACTGTTTTAGCACATGTACGTAGACTCTGTCAAAGCCTGAAAGGATGTATTGCAGCAATAAGCGCACGTGTATGAGAATTACTGTGCAAACCTGCGTCTTGAGAAAAGGCTAGTCAAAAGTACGCGCATGCGTAGTTATAGTTTCAAAGCCGGGTTAGTGGGCGACACCGTGATTTGTAAGCAAGTGATTTCAATGTGGTATATATACGACGTTCGTGGAAATTGAAATAAGTGATCTGGATGTTCTTGTCGGGTGCAAAGTTATTTGCCGTACGCTAGAATTTCAGACCACAGAGCATCTAGAATCCCAGGGACCCCACGGGGGCATTGTGTCTGCCGCCCTGCTAAAATGTCATGCCGTGGAGAACACTGGACACTTAAATTAAAAAAGCTACCATAATCGTGAGGTGTTTAGCGGTGCGGAAATGAAAGAGACTTTATTACTTGATTTCTACAAAAGTGCTGGATCATCTGATAAAACTAAAATTATCATAACTTTTTAAATACTCTCCAATGGGTGTATAAATCTAGAAATTAAGTTTTGGGATGAGAGACTGTTCTCTATTGAGGCTGCCACTTTTGTTTCCCAGCCGTCGTGAAAACCTATAATTAAACCGTGACACGACCGGCACTCCAGCAAATATTAGAGGGAGCGGAACAAATATAACACAAAGGGGACACATTCTGATTAAATAAATCCATGAAACATGAACATCGATTGGCGTATATAACGTCGCGTCGAGCAAGGAGAATATATTGTAACCTCCCGTGGCTGAATTAAACAGAAGGATGGATTGTTGTATCCTTTGCTTGGAATATTAATACTCAACAGTTCCCACAAGCTACCTGTAGCTATGTTTTAAAAAAAAAGTACTCATTGCAATGTCGGTATTCATTCCCCCTGAAAGAAAAGTACGTCTGAAATAAAATATCCTCCATCCCTAGCCCTGAAATCTTATAAAGTGATTGACAGCTCAACTTCTACAATTATTTATACAATGTAACAAAATGTACACAGTGGGTTCAGCACCAGAGGTTCTTTGTGTAGGCCGCTCCTTGACTTCAAAGCCTGCGAAAATAAAACAAAATATTCAATGCCAACCACACCAGCACCTGGAGAGTACGTATCCCGTACATTCCAGTGCAGCGGGCATGGGTGATGAAGAGATCGAAATATTGCACAACCGTCTACTAATGTTATTATCCTGGGGTGTTTGCTCAGGATTTAGGCACAGATAAGAAGCAGTTACCGTCCTCGTAAAACCCCACTACTGGCCATTTAACCACAGGGTCGTTTGTGGTTTTTAATCCCCCCATAAACTGCCTTCCGTTAGCGGTCATGAATGAACAACGGTGACGGATTAACGATCTTACCGTTTACAAAGGATTATTAAACGGGAGCGGTACTGTACATGTAGAGTTGGAGTGGAGCTAAAAGGTCTCCATTTATGTTACATAATCTGTGTTCGTGGGGTGACGGTGAGTCATACTTCCAGGCTACAGCACATAACCAAAGGTCATACAAATAAACAGTGACCGGATGCGTCAGTATGGGCTAGGTCACTTGCATTCAAACAACGAATTGCAGTGGAGCTAGGTCGTAAAAGGAAGCCCCGCTGAGCAGAAAGCGGGGTTCGCCCCACAAATTTTCGGGGCTGGCTAAAAAAAGAGGAACTAAGTTGCGTTCCAACGACAACTCTTTGTGGAGCTAGCCACCTTCGTGGCTATCTCAAGAGTTATACCACCGTCTGAATGACCCCTACAAGTGCAAAATTGCCGATGGCTTGTTAGAATGGCTGTGCATATGTACAATGTAGCTGTAAGGTAATGGAGACTTCTAGAGCCCATTTCACATGAGCGCTGGATACACGGGTCCCGTGCGATGAAATCGCATCGATGTCACCAACGCACGGATTCTGTGCCGTGTGAAAGTGTATCCCTGTCACCAAAAGACCTCCTCCAAAAGTTCGCATTGATGCGACATCCGTGCGACGATCACCGAGATTGGTCATGCAAATTAGTGGCGACGAACTGCCGGCGATTTTCGATAACAAATCCGAAAACATATTTTAAAATATTTACAGCAAAGTTCCACATGTATACCAGGTGAAAAATCATTGCTCGCAGACGAGCGAAGGATTTATAACAAGCCTGGAACGATTGCGACATCGTTAAAAAGTTTCAGGTATTTTTTAAAAACCAAATATCTACATGCATTTAATTTCAATTTTCTCGGAGTCAATTGACGTGGAATCAAGTCAGATCGACGGCCGGCTTGCTATATACGCACGTGTAGAAAGTAAATACTTCTTTCTTCAGCAGCGCGGCCGCACACTACACATGTTTTTTTCTTCTTTTTTTTCCACAAATTTGAGTAAATACATGTAGTTGGGGCTTTGAGAACTACAATGTATGGCACTGTGACAGACTAATTTCTCAAAATATTATTTGCATAAAAATTGCCGTAAATGGAAAATGACTGTGGCTTTTCCAAGAAGTTGTGTACATGTATTCAAAACACTGAAAAAAATAAAATTATAATGTGGAATACTGCTTTAAGAATATTAGTGAAAAATTTATTTAAAAATAACTTGATGGCATCACGTGCAGTTCTATTTTAATCACAACCCTGACTGGGAGAAATCGGAGATTTTAAAATCCAGTTTTCCTATATTTTTTTTACCGAATAACAATTATTTGATTTTATCGGAAGTTCCTATCCAGCTACAAATAGTCACGCCAACAAAAAGTAATGAGTGAGGTGCCGCATGAAATGCCCTCCCAATGACTGGGTATAGTTTGCAGGATTAAGTGACCACTGGGTAAATTACAAAAGCTCACTCCAGAGCTGTAATGTGAGGGAAAATAGTGAAATACATGGGCGATGCACATCCATGGGTACCAGTAGTGCAGTAATAAACAAGCCGCATGTACTGGTCTCCTTTCCAGCTTCAATCTAATTCTTCTCCATGAAAACTTGCACTTACAACGTCGTTTATGTTTGGAATGAAGACTAGATTTGTGTGGCGCATCGCACATATTTTTGCTGTGGTCTCGACGGGTCTCGGGGGTAAAACCCGATACCGTGGCATCCGAGACCGAGACCTAGACCCGAGCATTCGAGACCGAGACTTTGCTAGGACGAGGACGAGACCGAGACCTAAAAAAAAGGTCTTGAGACGGTCTCGAGACCGAGACCAGGTTTTGAAACCTACAACACTGGTCTGTATACATGAAGCAACAGCACTGGTCAAAAAAGCTACAATGTACTACTGCCGCTACAATACCATATTTTAAATTTCTTTTTGTTAAACTGTTTATATTCATGCCACTGGATATTTTTAACAAAAAAGTAAATTCATTTTTTAATTGAAATAAAGATTCTGTTCTTTCATTCTATTGTTGAGCGTCAACAATGCATGTATACATATCCAAGAGCATGGTCTTGGAATAAAACTGTACTTTGCTGTGCTCATAAATATGGAGATTTACAATATCACAAAATGAAAGATTTAGCCTACCAAACAAATTTAAGCCCCAACATTTGCAGTTAAAAAGCGGGAAAGCAATTTAATACATAAACAAAATTCTATCAATTGAATTTAAGGACATTTCCTATCAGAATGAGAACAGACCTGTACAGAACTAATGTGCTAAGCATGGTTTATCTAAAGTTGTCATGGACTCTGTGAGTAGTAGGGAAAGGAGAGTACTACCCCACTTTCAAAATTGCTGTATATACCCACACCAAATTTCTGTAAAAATTTGAAGAAAAAAAACTCTAAAATCTCAAAACCTCAAATTTCTCTCTCTCTCCCTCTCTCTCAAATTTCGCTGTATCTACCCACACCAAATTTTTATAAAAATTTTTAAAAATTGGAAAAATATAGCGTTCTAAGACTCTTCTGATTTTTTAACAAATTTCGTTGTATATACCCACAGCAAATTTTTGTAAAAATCGATAAAATCGAACTATTTTTCCTACAGCCCCACCTGTATCATCATCACCTTAAAATTCTCTTGCA
Source organism: Hippasteria phrygiana (assembly GCA_037893225.1). NCBI lineage: Eukaryota > Metazoa > Echinodermata > Asteroidea > Valvatida > Goniasteridae > Hippasteria > Hippasteria phrygiana. The sequence goes on from JAZGUH010000331.1 coordinate 799,376, forward strand.
AAAAAAAACCCCAAAACCCCCAAACCTCTCTCTCTCTATATATTTTAGGGGGCAAAAAAAATTTAATATTTTTTAATATTTTAAATAAAATAAATATCTATTATAAAGATGGAAAACAGAATGATACCAGCGATAGGCTACACACGTTGGCCAAAATACTGCTTGAAAAAATACATCGACAAATACACCATTACGTTGGGCCCACCAACCGGACGCGATGGCGTATATATCAGACGAGACTTTCTATCGGCCATAAAAAAGAACGAAGCGCTTTATAAAAATTTACGATCTAAGTCTAAAGAATCGTTAGAACATTTAATCGCGGATAAGCATATTCCGCTGGGCGATCCTACCGGAAGAGGGGGTCAACACATTAAAAAAGATTTAGAATCCGCCATACGACGATACTATAAAAAACCCGACGAAGAACTCGTCCCCCTGATTTTTAACGAAACAGCTCCGAGACCATTCAGAAATTATTTGCGTAATTACGAGATGAATATCGACAGAATTCTCGTAGATCCTCTAGCATTTTTTAACGAAAACGAGCAAAAAATTGTAGAAACATTGAAAGGCGCACTAAACGAATTTAGAAGCTTCAAATTTCAACTCGCATTAAAAGCGGCGTTGAGAAAATATAATCTTGCGAACGATACTTTTGTCGAAGACGCGAGCATGTTTTTTGGGTTTCAATCGACCGCATTAAACGAAGACGAAATAGAAAACCAAGTACGAGAACAGATAGAGTTCATAATCGAAAAAATAGAAAAATTTCAAACAAACGGAAGCGGTTGGGTCATTTACGATTTAAAGGCGCTCTACATCAACGTTTCTAGATATCAGCCGATAAGAGGCAGCTCCTACATTCCACTACCCCCTCACATAGCCCTTAAAAAGGCAGTCGTAAATGTTAAAAATAAAGACCAACGATGTATCAGATGGGCGTTGAGAGCCGCCCTATCAAAATTTAATCCCTTGGTCAAAGAATCAATTAAAAACAACCCCAACTATACTATTCACTACGAAAGGAATTCTATCTTCGAAGAAGACGATGGATTAGATTTTAAGAACGTAGCGTTTCCAACCCCCCTCACAGATATTGACAAGATCGAAAAACAGAACGGTCTCGCCATTAACGTTTTTGGCTACGAAAATAAAATTTTCCCGCTGAGAATAACTACTCAACGAAAACCGGTCATCAATCTACTGCTGTTTTCTCAAGGAGACAATAATCATTATTGTTGGATAAAAAACCTAAGCCGTTTACTATCCAACGAAACTAAACACAACGGACGCAAATATTTTTGTATGAGATGCCTACAACATTTTAGTAGACAAGATATTTTAGACAGACACGAGATAGATTGTAGGGGCGTTAGCCAAACCCCGGCTTTAGCTGTATTACCCGACTCAACCAACAACGTTCTAAAATTCAAAAACTTTAAAAATAAACAACCGGCTCCTTTTACTATATACGCCGACTTTGAAAGTATATTAGTACCAGTAGAACCAACGGACGAAGACGCGCGCACTAAAAAGACTCACGAACACGAAGCTTGCGGTTACGCTTACATCATAATCGGACCAGACGGTCAGGTTTTAGGCGAGCCCAAGACGTATAGAGGAGCGAACGCGACATCACATTTCTTAAATCGTTTACTAGCCGAAAAAGACAAAATCAACGAAATATTCTCAAATCCTAAACCCATGATTTTTACGGCCGAAGACGAGTTAGCTCATAACGACGCTAAAAATTGCTGGATTTGCGAGTACCCCCTTCAATACAAAACCAACACTTGCGAATGTACGCATCCGATAGATATAAATTTAGATCATCTCGGTAAAAAAACTAACGAAGAACTATTAGAAATAATCGCGGATAAACACATCGAGTTGGACGAACCAACGGGGGGAAAAAGTCGGTATATTAAAGCGGACTATATATCCGCTATAGAAAGCAAGTTTTTAAAGGGGGACGAGCTCGAAGGGAAGTATCCAACAAAATTCTGCTATAGATGCGTCAAAAAGATTTGCGCGTTTAGGAAAGTAAGAGACCATTGTCACATCACCGGTAAGTATAGAGGAGCCGCGCACATGTGCTGTAACTTAAAATTGCGAATCGTACCTAACAAAACTACAATACCGGTCATCTTTCACAACTTAGAAAATTACGACGCCCATTTGATTATGCAGAGTATTTCGGAAACCGACGGAAAACTAAAGTGCATAGCTAAAACGTCCGAAAAATATATTTCATTTTCGATAGGCCAACTCAGATTTTTAGATTCATTTAATTTCTTATCCACGTCGTTGGAACGATTGGTAGCCGCGTGTCCGATAGATGCGTTTAAGTATATCGATAAAGCGACCGTCGGCTACGTAAGTAAGACGGCGATAGACCCGGAGCCGAGGGGTAAAGCGACGACGACGGGGGATGGAGGCGAAGTTAACGATTACAACGTAATCGGAAAACTGATAACCTACTTGGCAGAGTCTAACAGCCCCGTGGGCGATGGTTACTTGGCAGAGTCTTCGCCCAAAGACGAAGACGACGAAGCGCCACCCATCGACCTCGATAAACGAGATCTTTTAATTAAAAAGGGTGTATATCCCTACGAGTACATGGACAGCTTTGAACGATTTAGCGAGAGTAGTCTACCGCCCAAACACCATTTTTACAGCGGTCTAACGGATAAACACATAAGCGACTCTGACTACGAACACGCTAAAAAAGTATGGCGTACCTTCGACATCAAAATCTTGGGTGAATATCACGACCTCTACGTATTGACCGACGTACTATTACTATCCAGCGTATTCGAGAATTTTAGAAAAATCTGTATAGCAAATTACGGATTAGATCCGTGCCATTATTTTACATCACCCGGCCTAAGTTGGGACGCTTTATTAAAACACTCTAAAGCCAAATTAGAACTCTTGACCAATATAGATCAGCATTTATTTGTAGAGAAAGGAACCAGAGGGGGAATATCTAGCGTGGGCTCACTTCGCTACGCCGAGGCCAACAATAAGTACTTGAAAGATTACGATCCGAGCAAACCCAACTCGTATATTTCGTATCTAGACGCCAACAACCTCTACGGATGGGCCATGAGTCAACCATTACCGATCTCAGACTTTAGGTGGATCGACGAAAAGAAATTAGGTTTGTTTACCGCCGAATATATATCGTCTCTAGCAGACGACTCTCTTTGGGGCTATATTCTTGAAGTGGATTTAGACTATCCCGTCGAACTGCACGACTTACACAACGGTTATCCTTTAGCGCCCGTAAACCGAATCATACCTTTAGAATCGATGAGTCCTTATCAGCTAGACTCGATGGAAAAAACAGACTCTAAACCGTCGAACGAAACTAAGTTGGTAGCGACGGGCGGACCGAGAAAGAATTACGTACTTCATTATAGAAATCTAAAATTTTACCTCGCTCACGGTTTAGAACTAACTAAAGTATGTAGGGTTTTAAAGTTTACTCAAAAACCTTGGATGAAATCGTACATCGATAAAAATACCCAACTCAGAAAAGAAGCTAAATCCGATTTTGAAAAAGACTTTTTTAAATTGATGAACAACTCGGTATTTGGTAAAACTATGGAAGACGTTAGAAAGCGAATGGATACTCACTTGTGTAGAGCCCACGAAGAAGATAGAATTAGTCGTCTGGTGGCTAAGCCCAATTACAACGGTAGGACAATTTTTGAACGCTGTAATCTATTAATGATAAACATGTATAAAACTCGAGTTGTTTTAAACAAACCCGTCTATTGCGGTATGAGTATTTTAGACTTATCGAAGCTTTTAATGTACGAATTTTATTACGATAAACTAAAAAAGACGTACAAAGACAAAGTCGATTTGATTTATACCGATACGGACTCGTTGCTCTTACGTATTGAAACTGAAGACGTTTATCTCGATATGGAAAAAGACAAAGACTCGTACGATTTTAGCAACTACGAGAAAGACCACTTTTTATACGACGATTCAAACAAGAAAGTTATCGGTAAATTTAAAGACGAATGCGGCGGAAAACCCATCAAAGAAGTGGTTTGCATCAGATCAAAAATGTACTCTATTTTCATGGACGATAAGAAGAACATTAAGAAATCAAAAGGAGTCAAAAAGTACGTCGTTTCCAACGCGATAACTCATCAAGATTATAAAGACTGCCTGTTTAACTCTAGAGTTTATCGACACGATATGAACACGTTGAGGAGCGACAAACATATCGTGAACTATAACTCAAAATAAGGTATCACTCAATCCCAGAGACGACAAACGGTATATCTTAGACGATGGAATTCATACTCTGATGCACGATCATTATCGAACAAACGTCGTATAGGAATACAGGCTTTCTAACGTCGTATAGGCAAGCAACAGATTTCAAAAGGGGAAACCCCCTTTATGATAAAAAAATGAGAAAAAAATAATAAAATAATCATATATATAAATCATGTGCAAGTGGTTAAACATCGGAAAGCCAACTACGTGCGAAAAAGATGGAGACCCGTGGTGCGTCGATCATTTCGTCATACGAGATCTAGCGCCCAAACCGTGTTTAATTTGCGGCTGCGGAACTAAATCAACTACGCAACTTTGTACGAATCATTCTTTAAAAGATAGACAGCGACTAGAACGCGTCGAAAAGCTGGCTAAAACCAAGTATAAAAGAGTTATAAAAGAACTCTACTTTAAATTTAACCCCGAAAAATGTCGATGTTCTTGGTTACTTTGTAGTAGCTCAAAACGCTGTAATAAGCCAGCTGTCAAGTACGACCCTAGATATTGCGCTTTGCACGCGAGCCGTTTTAAAAAACTCGGTAGAGCCTTAACCCCCTGCGGCTGCTGTGGTCGTGGTACTTTTTCTAAAAATGGTAATTGCACCAAGTGTAATAAAATTGAACACCGTGGTTATAAAGCTTATTCAAAATCGATATACGAATATCGAAATATTTAGCGTAGCTACGTTCGTAGGGTGTACTAGTATACGACTAGACCCACAAAAATTTAAAAGTATAAACGTATAAACGTTAAATGAGCTGCGAAATATTTAACGTGACCATAATGAACGGTTATATTCTAAAGTCTGTTATAGATATGCTGAGTTCTTTTATGTCAAAAACTCAATTTAGGATAGATAATACCGGTTTATACCACGTATACTACGACGAAAATACAAACGTTTTCGTAGATATAGTATTTCCTAGAGATCAATTCTTCAAATTTGATTATACAAAAAATAAACCAACGTGTTTCTTTCTAAATTTAAAGCATTTACAAAAAATTACAAAGAGTATAAAACGTAAAGAATCTGTAGATTTGAAAATGATAGCGGATAACTTAATTATCACGGTCTATAATGATTATGCTAGTTCTAAAGTCTATAAAATCGTTATAGGATTGATAGAAGAGTGCGAAAAGACTCAAATACCTAGCAAAGACCACTACTTTGAAGCTAAGGTTATAGAAAGCGTTTGTTTTTCTAAAATCAAAAATATGATAAACATGAGTAAATCGTTAGACTTGCGCGTACATAAAAATTATTTATCTATCTATTGCAAAGAAGGTCAGTTGTATAGTTCTTCTTTAAATATTGGAATTAAAGATGACTTTCCGTTATACGATTGCGCGTTCGATAGCAAAAACTTTGCCGTCGTATTAAAAATATGTAATTTAGAAAAGCAGATTCAAATATTTGCCCCAAAAGATGAAGACGACCCTCTTAAAATTGCTATATTAGCCGGTAATTTAGGAGTCGTAACTTTGTATATAAAAAGACTAGCTATTTCGTAGGAATCCATTTCCAACCTAGGTACTCGAAAGCTTTCATCATAACTTCTTCGTGTTCTTCTTCTTTTATTTTTGTTTTTAAAATGTAAAAATCATCCTTTTTGCACTTGTAAGAATTTTTTTGTAATAATTTGTATAATTTATAATTTACGTTCAACGAATTTATCCTAACGTTGTTATTATTACAACATCGTAAAGCTTCTTCTAATTTATCAAAATCTATCAATAAAACGTCGAGATATTTGTCGATATCCGGACATTTTATTCCGGTAATTAAATTATAAATTAAATTTATATCGTCGTAAAAACTGCCTAAATTGTTTTCAGACAAAAACATATAAACTTGATCTTTAGTGATGCAATTTTTATCTCGCATATTCGCCGATAATTTGTGATGTTTTATTTCGTTGTTTATGATTTTTACGACGTTGTATATTTTTGTTTGATCTACGTTTTGATCTCCTTGAAATTTCTTAATGGCATCCTTAAAATGACCTTTTCTCGTATACGTATATTTATTAGATAAATTCGCTCTATCTACATCTTTAAAACTAGGGCAGAAATCTATAATATTCTGTTCGGTCTTGCATACTGAACAATACGTCCCATCCTCGTCTCTTATAAAGTTCGTATTTCCACACTCGCAGTAGATGGGCTGAGTCTTTAATAACGCCAAGTCGATATCTATATATTTCGACGCAATCAGTAAATAGTCTCGTTTTATTTTTTGCCTTTTGTCCGAATCGTTTTTATAACTGAGAGACTTTTTATAACCGCTGTTTTTCCACCGATCGAAAATTTCGCAAGTTTGCCAAATGAAACAAAATTGTTGATGACTCGATAAACTGTTTAGAATTTTTAAATTTAAATTAGAGATATCTATGGTAGCATCGATCTCCATCATTTAAAGAGTGTGATATTTTAATTAACAACTTTTTTATAACGTTAAACGATAAAGTCTTCGCCAGAATCGTTTTATATTATAGCACAAAAAAAAGAGTGATATAGTAGATTCTTTGATCTATAGATGACCTATAGATGACTTATAGATGAACTATAGATGAACTGTAGATGAACTGTAGATAACTGATAGATGAACTGTAGATGAACTATAGATGACTTATAGATGACTTATAGATGAACTGTAGATAACTGATAGATAACTGATAGATAACTGATAGATAACTGATAGATGAACTATAGATAACTGATAGATAACTGATAGATGACTTATAGATGACCTATAGATGACTTATAGATGACTTATAGATGAACTGTAGATGACTTATAGATGACTTATAGATAACTGATAGATAACTTATAGATGAACTGTAGATGACTTATAGATGACCTTCAAGTTTATCTAGGTTTTAAAAAAAAAGAATTGTTTATTATTTCTTAAAAAAAAAAAATAAAATGCAAAGACTATGTAAAATTAGGGGATATGATTATCCAGGTAAACAAATACATTCGAAATATAAATGTGTTTTATTATCTAAACTAGATTCAAATTTACTATATCTAGATATAGAAAATCAAAAACTAGGAGTAAATCTCAGAGATATTTATAAAGAAATAAAAACTCTAGGATTAAACGATATTATTTTAGTTGCTAAAGAAAAACCTACACCTTGGGCAAAGAATACCATAGATATAATAAATAAAATTGGAAATATTAATATACAATGTTTTACCAGAGATGAATTATCTATAGATATATTTAGTCACGATCTAGTAGTACCGCACGAGATTTGTACCGACTATGAAAAAAAAAAAATACTATCAGAATATAACATTACCGAAGATAAATTACCAAAAATATTAATTACCGATCCAACTATAAAATTAATAGGAGCAAAATACGGACAATTGATTAGGATAAAACGAAACGACGAAATATATTATAGAATTATAACGTGAATTTTTTAAAAGACGTCGTTATACGCTATAGCTAAATCCGATCTGCCTATCTGGCGCATGATGCGGCGAAATATAGTATTTATATCGTCGTAACCTCTGTGGTCCGAATAAAATTTATAACAGGCCATAAAAGCTTTTTCGGTCGTTTCTTTATAATCGGCATCTATTTGTTCTACGCAATTATAGTTCATTCCGGCGTATGTACAAAATTGTCTCCAATCTATACCTAATTCATCGGCTAGTTTCGTTAAAGTATCCATTATACCTCGTTTATCTTTACTTATTAAATAAGTCGGTGTCAACGGACCCATATATCCATAGGTATAGCCAGCGTCGTCGGCGATATTTCTAGATCTAGTTTCGAAGAATTTCAACTTGTAAGTATATAGAGTTAGTCCGGAGCTGATCAAAATCTTCTTGAGATCTTGTTTATAGTCTTTATCGAAACACGCCTTGAGATACCAAATATACGTTACCATTCTAACTTTGGTATAATGATTATACTTAGACGACTCGATGTACTTTAAGAATTCTATATTTATTCCCATAAAGATCGCGACCTTTTCCATATGATGTATAATCGCTGTTATAGCAATTTCGTTCAATAAGAAAAATATATTCTCTTCATGATCGGTTATAACGTCTGGCATTTTTATAGTATTATCGTACAATCTACATTTATTAGCTACATCCACAAAAATATCGTAATACTTATCCTTTACTTTTAAATTAGTTGGTCTCGTTGCGCTAGTACTAATCTTTAAAGTACTCGCGTAGCTATGACCGTAGGGAGTATCGAAAGATGCTACGATACTTAAAGAATGATTCGTACAAAGTTGCGTAGTTGATTTAGTTCCGCAGCCGCAAATTAAACACGGTTTGGGCGCTAGATCTCGTATGACGAAATGATCGACGCACCACGGGTCTCCATCTTTTTCGCACGTAGTTGGCTTTCCGATGTTTAACCACTTGCACATGATTTATATATATGATTATTTTATTATTTTTTTCTCATTTTTTATCATAAAGGGGGTTTCCCCTTTTGAAATCTGTTGCTTGCCTATACGACGTTAGAAAGCCTGTATTCCTATACGACGTTTGTTCGATAATGATCGTGCATCAGAGTATGAATTCCATCGTCTAAGATATACCGTTTGTCGTCTCTGGGATTGAGTGATACCTTATTTTGAGTTATAGTTCACGATATGTTTGTCGCTCCTCAACGTGTTCATATCGTGTCGATAAACTCTAGAGTTAAACAGGCAGTCTTTATAATCTTGATGAGTTATCGCGTTGGAAACGACGTACTTTTTGACTCCTTTTGATTTCTTAATGTTCTTCTTATCGTCCATGAAAATAGAGTACATTTTTGATCTGATGCAAACCACTTCTTTGATGGGTTTTCCGCCGCATTCGTCTTTAAATTTACCGATAACTTTCTTGTTTGAATCGTCGTATAAAAAGTGGTCTTTCTCGTAGTTGCTAAAATCGTACGAGTCTTTGTCTTTTTCCATATCGAGATAAACGTCTTCAGTTTCAATACGTAAGAGCAACGAGTCCGTATCGGTATAAATCAAATCGACTTTGTCTTTGTACGTCTTTTTTAGTTTATCGTAATAAAATTCGTACATTAAAAGCTTCGATAAGTCTAAAATACTCATACCGCAATAGACGGGTTTGTTTAAAACAACTCGAGTTTTATACATGTTTATCATTAATAGATTACAGCGTTCAAAAATTGTCCTACCGTTGTAATTGGGCTTAGCCACCAGACGACTAATTCTATCTTCTTCGTGGGCTCTACACAAGTGAGTATCCATTCGCTTTCTAACGTCTTCCATAGTTTTACCAAATACCGAGTTGTTCATCAATTTAAAAAAGTCTTTTTCAAAATCGGATTTAGCTTCTTTTCTGAGTTGGGTATTTTTATCGATGTACGATTTCATCCAAGGTTTTTGAGTAAACTTTAAAACCCTACATACTTTAGTTAGTTCTAAACCGTGAGCGAGGTAAAATTTTAGATTTCTATAATGAAGTACGTAATTCTTTCTCGGTCCGCCCGTCGCTACCAACTTAGTTTCGTTCGACGGTTTAGAGTCTGTTTTTTCCATCGAGTCTAGCTGATAAGGACTCATCGATTCTAAAGGTATGATTCGGTTTACGGGCGCTAAAGGATAACCGTTGTGTAAGTCGTGCAGTTCGACGGGATAGTCTAAATCCACTTCAAGAATATAGCCCCAAAGAGAGTCGTCTGCTAGAGACGATATATATTCGGCGGTAAACAAACCTAATTTCTTTTCGTCGATCCACCTAAAGTCTGAGATCGGTAATGGTTGACTCATGGCCCATCCGTAGAGGTTGTTGGCGTCTAGATACGAAATATACGAGTTGGGTTTGCTCGGATCGTAATCTTTCAAGTACTTATTGTTGGCCTCGGCGTAGCGAAGTGAGCCCACGCTAGATATTCCCCCTCTGGTTCCTTTCTCTACAAATAAATGCTGATCTATATTGGTCAAGAGTTCTAATTTGGCTTTAGAGTGTTTTAATAAAGCGTCCCAACTTAGGCCGGGTGATGTAAAATAATGGCACGGATCTAATCCGTAATTTGCTATACAGATTTTTCTAAAATTCTCGAATACGCTGGATAGTAATAGTACGTCGGTCAATACGTAGAGGTCGTGATATTCACCCAAGATTTTGATGTCGAAGGTACGCCATACTTTTTTAGCGTGTTCGTAGTCAGAGTCGCTTATGTGTTTATCCGTTAGACCGCTGTAAAAATGGTGTTTGGGCGGTAGACTACTCTCGCTAAATCGTTCAAAGCTGTCCATGTACTCGTAGGGATATACACCCTTTTTAATTAAAAGATCTCGTTTATCGAGGTCGATGGGTGGCGCTTCGTCGTCTTCGTCTTTGGGCGAAGACTCTGCCAAGTAACCATCGCCCACGGGGCTGTTAGACTCTGCCAAGTAGGTTATCAGTTTTCCGATTACGTTGTAATCGTTAACTTCGCCTCCATCCCCCGTCGTCGTCGCTTTACCCCTCGGCTCCGGGTCTATCGCCGTCTTACTTACGTAGCCGACGGTCGCTTTATCGATATACTTAAACGCATCTATCGGACACGCGGCTACCAATCGTTCCAACGACGTGGATAAGAAATTAAATGAATCTAAAAATCTGAGTTGGCCTATCGAAAATGAAATATATTTTTCGGACGTTTTAGCTATGCACTTTAGTTTTCCGTCGGTTTCCGAAATACTCTGCATAATCAAATGGGCGTCGTAATTTTCTAAGTTGTGAAAGATGACCGGTATTGTAGTTTTGTTAGGTACGATTCGCAATTTTAAGTTACAGCACATGTGCGCGGCTCCTCTATACTTACCGGTGATGTGACAATGGTCTCTTACTTTCCTAAACGCGCAAATCTTTTTGACGCATCTATAGCAGAATTTTGTTGGATACTTCCCTTCGAGCTCGTCCCCCTTTAAAAACTTGCTTTCTATAGCGGATATATAGTCCGCTTTAATATACCGACTTTTTCCCCCCGTTGGTTCGTCCAACTCGATGTGTTTATCCGCGATTATTTCTAATAGTTCTTCGTTAGTTTTTTTACCGAGATGATCTAAATTTATATCTATCGGATGCGTACATTCGCAAGTGTTGGTTTTGTATTGAAGGGGGTACTCGCAAATCCAGCAATTTTTAGCGTCGTTATGAGCTAACTCGTCTTCGGCCGTAAAAATCATGGGTTTAGGATTTGAGAATATTTCGTTGATTTTGTCTTTTTCGGCTAGTAAACGATTTAAGAAATGTGATGTCGCGTTCGCTCCTCTATACGTCTTGGGCTCGCCTAAAACCTGACCGTCTGGTCCGATTATGATGTAAGCGTAACCGCAAGCTTCGTGTTCGTGAGTCTTTTTAGTGCGCGCGTCTTCGTCCGTTGGTTCTACTGGTACTAATATACTTTCAAAGTCGGCGTATATAGTAAAAGGAGCCGGTTGTTTATTTTTAAAGTTTTTGAATTTTAGAACGTTGTTGGTTGAGTCGGGTAATACAGCTAAAGCCGGGGTTTGGCTAACGCCCCTACAATCTATCTCGTGTCTGTCTAAAATATCTTGTCTACTAAAATGTTGTAGGCATCTCATACAAAAATATTTGCGTCCGTTGTGTTTAGTTTCGTTGGATAGTAAACGGCTTAGGTTTTTTATCCAACAATAATGATTATTGTCTCCTTGAGAAAACAGCAGTAGATTGATGACCGGTTTTCGTTGAGTAGTTATTCTCAGCGGGAAAATTTTATTTTCGTAGCCAAAAACGTTAATGGCGAGACCGTTCTGTTTTTCGATCTTGTCAATATCTGTGAGGGGGGTTGGAAACGCTACGTTCTTAAAATCTAATCCATCGTCTTCTTCGAAGATAGAATTCCTTTCGTAGTGAATAGTATAGTTGGGGTTGTTTTTAATTGATTCTTTGACCAAGGGATTAAATTTTGATAGGGCGGCTCTCAACGCCCATCTGATACATCGTTGGTCTTTATTTTTAACATTTACGACTGCCTTTTTAAGGGCTATGTGAGGGGGTAGTGGAATGTAGGAGCTGCCTCTTATCGGCTGATATCTAGAAACGTTGATGTAGAGCGCCTTTAAATCGTAAATGACCCAACCGCTTCCGTTTGTTTGAAATTTTTCTATTTTTTCGATTATGAACTCTATCTGTTCTCGTACTTGGTTTTCTATTTCGTCTTCGTTTAATGCGGTCGATTGAAACCCAAAAAACATGCTCGCGTCTTCGACAAAAGTATCGTTCGCAAGATTATATTTTCTCAACGCCGCTTTTAATGCGAGTTGAAATTTGAAGCTTCTAAATTCGTTTAGTGCGCCTTTCAATGTTTCTACAATTTTTTGCTCGTTTTCGTTAAAAAATGCTAGAGGATCTACGAGAATTCTGTCGATATTCATCTCGTAATTACGCAAATAATTTCTGAATGGTCTCGGAGCTGTTTCGTTAAAAATCAGGGGGACGAGTTCTTCGTCGGGTTTTTTATAGTATCGTCGTATGGCGGATTCTAAATCTTTTTTAATGTGTTGACCCCCTCTTCCGGTAGGATCGCCCAGCGGAATATGCTTATCCGCGATTAAATGTTCTAACGATTCTTTAGACTTAGATCGTAAATTTTTATAAAGCGCTTCGTTCTTTTTTATGGCCGATAGAAAGTCTCGTCTGATATATACGCCATCGCGTCCGGTTGGTGGGCCCAACGTAATGGTGTATTTGTCGATGTATTTTTTCAAGCAGTATTTTGGCCAACGTGTGTAGCCTATCGCTGGTATCATTCTGTTTTCCATCTTTATAATAGATATTTATTTTATTTAAAATATTAAAAAATATTAAATTTTTTTTGCCCCCTAAAATATATAGAGAGAGAGAGGTTTGGGGGTTTTGGGGTTTTTTTTTGCAAGAGAATTTTAAGGTGATGATGATACAGGTGGGGCTGTAGGAAAAATAGTTCGATTTTATCGATTTTTACAAAAATTTGCTGTGGGTATATACAACGAAATTTGTTAAAAAATCAGAAGAGTCTTAGAACGCTATATTTTTCCAATTTTTTAAAATTTTTATAAAAATTTGGTGTGGGTAGATACAGCGAAATTTGAGAGAAATCGAGAGAGAGAGAGGGAGAGAGAGAGAAATTTGAGGTTTTGAGATTTTAGGGTTTTTTTTCTTCAAATTTTTACAGAAATTTGGTGTGGGTATATACAGCAATTTTGAAAGTGGGGTAGTACTCTCCTTTCCCTACTACTCTGTGCATATTTACAAGGCAAATGGATTCTTAACCACTTGCGTACAGATGACGCCATATGGCGTAAAAACAAAAAGTGCCACCAGGCCGGATGACGCCATTGGCCGCTGTTTGTGCAGTTTCAATCCATTATTGGATTATTGTTTATGTCATGCTTGGCTGCACAAACACACTGTACATGTAGCGGTTCGATTTGGCTGCCAGTACCGCTGCAACACCCCGACGTCTCCCGTAAAATACCGTGCCCAAGGGGTTAACAGTGATTCACTAATGGCAGAGTATTGTGTTTTGAGCCATTGTATTACTCTTAAACAGATCAAGACTAAATTACAGAAACCATTTAAACTTTTCGCACCCAATTTCTTCCATTAAAATGTCAAGCACATGGACACAAAAAAGCTCTTAAAGTGTGGGAGGGATAACAGAGTTACTTTTATCATATTCACAAAGAATACTCAAAATTCAGGAGAAAATACTGTTCTGGTGGCTTTTCATGCAGCCTGAGGTTGGTTGGATGAAAGGCTCATGATAGATCAAAGGGAAAGTGACCATTTTGACAACCCTTAAATTTGCCCACTGCAGTACTTTTTTTTCTGTGCCGAGCATTTCTGATTTTTTGGCTAGCACCTCAGTCCTCAGGCACATTTTGACACCAAATTTCACCAAACTGTACTATTATAGTGCAATGCAACTAATTCTGAAAAATGTGGCGATTGTTTCAATGATCTTAGTTGAGAAACAGTGAACCCACAGAACAAGGTGTGGCAAGTATAATGTACCACACACATCCTATGTGTAGCTACAAAACCTTTAGGGTTTTGTTTTTGTTTTATTGGAATGAAATTTGACAAATAATTTGCGGTATCCTTATTTGCATATTTAGTTTCATAAAAATCTGTTATCATTTGGCCGACATCTCAGAGGGCAGAACCCCCCCCCCCCCCCCCCCCCAGCTGTGAGAGGCTCCAAGACCTGGCTCTCTTAATCAGGGAAGGGCAATGCCCAGGATGGGAAGGGTGTTGAGGAGAAGGGGCAGTGGTAAGGAAAGTGGGGTGTTTAGGATGTGGTGATGGTAGAGGGGAGTGGGTGATGGGAGATGAGATTTGACAGTAAAGTGAGAGGTACACTGTAAAAATGGCGTTTAAATTTTTAAACACATTTCTTGTACCCACTTTTTTGACACATTTAGCCCACGACATGTTTAGATTTACCGTTTAGCTTTGTGACGTGTACCGGGATAACACGTTTAGCATTTAAACACTTTTTAGAAACAATGTTTAGAAAAAGTGGGCTAAACGTGTCAAAAAAGTGGGTACAAGAAATGTGTTTAAAATTTAAACACCATTTTTACAGTGTAAGGTTAGGGGAAGGATGGGGTGGTGGTAGAGGGAAGGGTAAGCAATCTGTAACTGACCCAGTGAGCTGAGAAGTAGATGCCCACCACTTTGCCCTTGAGTTCCTTCTCTGCTTGAACTTCTTCACCTTGCTTTAGGAGTTTGCCTGCTATCACTTCTGCAGATAGTATAAACAAAATCAGGATTCAAGATCACATTCTAATCAATATTAATATCAATGATATTTGGGATGCAATTTTGGAACACATTACCTAAAGCCCCAGTCCCACTAGGCACGGCTCGCACGTTTGTATTTCGCGCTGCAATATTTAACTATTTATTTGTTGTTTACATGTACCG
The DNA here is from genome assembly GCA_037893225.1 of Hippasteria phrygiana. Taxonomy (NCBI): domain Eukaryota; kingdom Metazoa; phylum Echinodermata; class Asteroidea; order Valvatida; family Goniasteridae; genus Hippasteria; species Hippasteria phrygiana. Next base: position 814,604 of record JAZGUH010000331.1, read on the forward strand.
ACTCGGATTTCCAAAAACACATATAACGAAATTCATGAATGGATTTCTCCTCACGGGGAACACCCTACATCCGGGAAATTTATGCAATGCATATGCATAAGTTCAGAACTCTACCCTCCAAAAATAGTGAAAATCGGCCTTCAGATAATAGAATTATAAGTTACGAAAATTACTTATTAAAAAGAAATATTGGGCGTACACAAATTTCCGCCTTTTTCACCAAAACTACTGAAATAGCTCAATACTCAACAATCCCTCTCTTGTACGTGACCTTTCAACCTTCGTCTATCGCACCATTATGAGGAAAACAGCTGGCGTGGGTGGCCACTAAAAGATAATTTTCGTCACAGAAATTGCATCTGCTGACTTTCTTTCGGCTAAGTGATGACGTCATCGATATTTACCCCTCCCCAAAATGTCTTCGATGGACCAGATCCAAGGATATTTGGGGTCAAAATCTATTTTTTGTGTGTGGAGGAACTCTTCGTCAACAACCCCCAAGTGATTGGGCTTATTACTCCGCGTCTTCTGGTCACACGACTCCGTTGTTTATGCCAAGGTCAAATATGCATGACCCAAGCCCTGGATTTTCCCGAGATAGAGAACAGCTGTCGTGCAACAAATCTCTTCTTTTTCGACGAACGGCTTCAATACTCACTTCAATTATACTTGTAAGACTTAGCTGAACTTCTAAACTCTGCATAACACTTTGGCCAAGTCCATCCTTGCCTGGCCAATATTTTTAAAATGAAGATTTTTACACTGAATCCTGGTGATTTCTGTGCGTAGTCGCACGTGCTGACGTTCAGTGGGTATTTAAAAATGGCTGACGTGGCAACATTTTGCGTGCGGGAAATCAGCGTCGATTCTGTGGGTGTTTTGGACGTGGAAAATGAATGTATTCACAGATTTGTCGTGTTTGCGGTTAAAAGGAGGGGAAGTAGATTTATTCCAGCGTTCATCAACATGCTGATGGGTGTTACAATCAGCATAATTTCGAGATTGTAAGTAGGCTTGGTGGTGGCAAGAGCATGCACAATAATAACGTAGTGAGCACATCATGTACTACACATGTACTCATGCACGATGAATTCTACACGTATTTCTATAAACACTATTAAACGGAAAGATTTTACTTTAATACACCCTACCAAAATCGGTCAGGAAAAGCAAATTTTTGAAAATAATCATCCATCGTGTTCACAATTGTATTAAACACTTGGCACAACCTTTAAATTTGAGAACTTAGTTGGGAATTTTTTGTGCAATATAGTGAAAGAAAGTTTTTGTTATTTGTGTTGTGCTACATGTAGATGTTCTTAAGTTGGCAGTGTATGGCCACTCAAAGTGCTCACATACATGCCAATTTCTGCCTAATTTGTACAGATTTTGCCGACATAAACATTGAAATAACAGGCTGAGCCACATATTTTTATAGTTTTTATCAAGGAGTTATTTTCGAAGGTTTTACTGTGGGGTTATTAAAGTAAAATTTTTCTGTTTAAATATCTATCACCTGGGCAGATCCGACATTGGTGGGGGGGGGGGGGGGGGGGTGGGTACGGTGGTTATGGAAGAGGGCATGCACGTCACTGGGCAGACATGCTACTAAATTACCTATTTGATGCAACTCAAGGAAGCAGGTTAAATATTATGCGGACAAGTGGTGCATATAATATTAAGTCTCCTCCCCCGAGTTTTCTTCCCTTTTCAGCTAAAACTAGATCGACCCATGGATTAATTTCTTCGCCCACCCATAGATCCTGATTACCCAGGCTTCCACAATATATGCATAGTACCTGAAATCCAAGTAAGAAAACTTTTTTTTTTTTTCTTCAGATAAGTAATAAATGACCCCCATTCGGCCCAATTATGATTTCTTTACCATTCCTGTTCACTGAAGCAGACTGCACAGCTTGCCATCAAAGAGAAGTAGTGCTCTTTTCTGATTAAACAGCGGTGATCACCATCAAACAGTGCCGAAGAAAGGCTTCTGGTCCTAAGTCATCTGGTTACCAGCAGCGTAGCCAGGGCTCTCTCCATCCATATGGGCAGGGGGAGGGGGGGGGGGGGGGGGGGGCGGATGTTACAGTAGGGGGTGCTCAGTTATTTTTCTTGATTATGCTACTATTTTCATGTTGCAGTTGTTTTGATGTGGACTCGGATAGAATATTGATCTCTGGGTAGATGCTGTCATAGATCCTCTCATCACAACCGTGTCTTGTTTAGACTCAAAGATCTGACCCACCAATGAGAAGAGATCCTTGTGAAGAATCATGTAATCCACTTGACCAGACTGCAATACCATTGACTTTCATGACTATTACCCAAGTAGCATATCGCATACATTTTCAAGACCTTTTTGTGTAAAATGAAACATTTTAAAGTAAACCCAAAAGAAGAAAAAAAACCATGTGCTGGCATGCTTTTTGTGATGAACCCTTAATTTTTCTAGAAGGGTACAATTTTGGTTACCTTTACAATTTCAAGTCAATTGTATGATATACAAAAAAAAATTAGCTTGACTCAAATTCTAAAACCAGTTCATTTTGTGTTAAATATTTGTTTTTCCCCCCAGAAGTTTTTCTGTGATGAAAAATGTGAAAAGTAAATAGGAGGAAATTAACATTTATTTAACCTTCACAAAGCATACACGAAAGGTGATGTTCTCTGATTTTGTGATGAACCTTGAATTTTTGTGAGCTGCAACCTTCAGATGCCCCAGTGATCTCCAGAAGTTCTTCAACAACAGGATTGAATGCTGCATGCTGCTCCAATGTTGATCCTATCATCTTTCCACCTTCGAATATTCCCATTAAGTTGAGTGATTTACAGAGTGACTGTCCTTGACATTTAGAATTTAGGGAAATTTTAACACTTTTAAATATGCAGTCGTAATGAATCACTGAAGCTTTTTACCATCATGTTTGTTACAAAATGAGCAGTGCACCCCCCCCCCCCCCCCCTTCGCTATGGAAAGAACCAAACCCATATCAGTCAGGAACTTATGTTGAAGATTTCATTGGTTGTTGTGTTCCCAACAACTTTTGCCCGTTTCTTTTTCTAGGGTTTTTAAAGAAAAAACCCACATGGTCTATGGCTGCGCAACCCACTTATTGTTTTCCTTGATGAGAACTGAGTGCAAACTTTCAAGCCTGCTGCATGCTTGGGATGCTGTTGCATTCTCTTTTTTCTCTTTTGCTTTATTCTGAGTGCGCCGAGTAGCAACATCATCCAATTAAGAAGCTGCCTCTGAGGGAGTAGTCCTACCAGAGCTTGACTGTGAACCGGTGGTTAAAGTTGAAGGAAACATACTGCAAGATAGTATGAATTGTTCTACCTTTCAATCATCTGGCTCCTTTTACAAGGACTATTTCGTACAAGCAGAACTTGTACCTCAGGAACCCCAACAAAACCTTTGGATGCCTACTTGTATGTTTGTCCCAATTTTTTAAGATATCTTTATCCCCGTCCTTGAGGTAGCTGCAATATGTCCTAGTGCAGAAGTTTTAAGTTGATGTGCCTCACATGTCCTATCAACTCCTAGATGGTGTTTTACATTTTCCTCGAATCCTCTGCTGAGTTTCTTGTTTTCTTCTTCAACTTTTGTTCAAGAGTTTACATTTTCCCTTTCAATTCTTCAACCTCGCGTGAGGGTGCTTCATCACGCACTTCTGCGCTTTTTTCCACTTGCTGTTTTAGTTTTCTTTTACGTTTTCCCCAATTTTACGTTGATAAATTGCACCAAACACGCTTGCTGTCCACGCGATGCGCGAAAGTTATTGCTTTGTCTGCCCGAAACAACTGTAATGGAAGTTTTACACGATGTGTATCACCTTCACGCTCATCTTGAAGCAAAAAACAAGGTTTGATATCGTCTTTATAAACACTAGATGGATAAAATCTACAACTTACTATCCTGTTCTGCAAATACAACAGTGGTTTCTAATCTCACTATAGGCATTCTTAATCAAGCAACAATATGCAACATTCCACTATGTATAAACAAGACGCGTCCCCAAATCGCCAACGTTGTATTTAACCCGTTTTGTTTAAAACAAGGCACCATGCTATTCACTGTCCCTAGGGATCCGACAGAGTGCGCTCTTTTAGTTGGCGCAATCTGCGATCCGTGTAGGACCTGCGATTTCCCGCGACCAGTTCAGTCGTGTGACAAGGCCGGTCGTGAGTAGTCGTGGATATTTCCTGCGATTTGAGCCTACAGTCACATTAAGACCAGTCGTGCGACCTGTAGAAGACTTGTTTCCGACTGAAAGCGCCATTAATCGCACGACTATCGCACGACTACCCAAGACTATGTACGAGTGGTAAGGTCCTGTCGCACGACTGGCTACAACCAATCGTACGACTATTCGTATGACTTGTCGTGGAGTCGCACGACTAGTCTTGCTTAGTCGTGCATCTAGTCGTGCAATCAGGTCTAAGCGCACGACAAGTCGTGCCAGTAGTCGTGGAAAGTCGTGCGACTGTCGTACGACAGGAGAATCCTACGATCAGCCACGACAATGAAGGACCACCCAAGACTTGTCCCACGACCGTCGCACGACAAATGACTAGGCTGCGACAAGATGCGACTACTTCAGTCACAGCCAGGTTTTTTAACAGTTTAAAAACCTGTCTGTGACTGATTTCGGTCGTGCGAATATCCAAGACTATCCACGACCACCCAAGACTTGTGGTGCGACTTTTCTAAGATTGCCTGCGATTTCCAGTCGCAGCCTGTCGTAAGTTGTCGTATTTCCTAGTGGGACTGGGGCTTTACAGACCGACACGTAGAAGTACATGTTTATGTTTGTTACTTGATTTTTTAATTTTATGTTCATCTACATGTACATGTATTGATTATAGTAACAGCCTTATATTTTTTGCCGAAGTTTTAGATATTCAAAAGTGGGCTGCAAAACAACATATACTTCTTCTTGCTAGTGCATTACTGAAATTAAAAATGCAACTTCTTAATTACAGGTTTCTTGAAATAAAGTATGAGCCATTGTACATGTATGCTACGTCAATAATAATGCAATATGCTAAAAAGAATGGTATGTTTACTAGCATTTCTTGGTAACAGCAAGTACATGTAGGTAACAGAATATTTTACACAGAAACGAATACCAACATATTTTCTTCTTCAAGCACACACTTGGCTCATGGACGTTAACCCTAACCCACCTCAATCCTCCAAAATCCTCCTTGCAGTTTTAGAGGATTTTGGAGGATTGAGGATGAATGGTATTTCAAGAAAAAGAGCCGGTATTTTTGAGGATTGAGGATGAAGGATGATTTTGGAGGATTAATCATGAATGGTGTTTAAAGCACAGGAGGATTTTGGAGGATTGAGGATGAATGCATTTTTGGGGGCAGGGCAATCAGAGGATTTTGGAGGATTGAGGATGATTCCTAGCAAAAAGGGTCTGGGGGGTTAGGGTTAAACCATTGCTATGACGTCATACTATTGTTAAACGTGTGGATTCAGAACTACGAATCTTTTACATTGGACAAAAAGTGTGGATTTGGAGCTACGAATCTTGAGTAAAGTACATGTATGGATTCGGAATTATGAATCCACACTTTGAACAAACAATTACTGTGCATATTCAAGGGGTCTTCACTATCAGATTCTCCGCTGTCACTGCGAAAACTAGTCCGACGAAAAACAAATCATCGTCTGAACTACATGTATCCATCTTGACGTGAAAGTGTCTCGGCACAAAATGACTTAATGCTACTTAATTGGTCGCATGGGTCGTACACATTTTTAAAGAAACGCACCTCAATGCAAATTTTCTTCACACAAGTAAACCTAAGAATTTATGGTTTCCCTTGCCTGAACAATTATGAATCAACTGTTATTTGTTTCCTCAACACTAATTCAGAGCTTGATAATGTAAGATCCTCGGACAAACTCCCCTTTATGTAAATTACGCCAATGGCCAAGAAACAAGAAATGTATGCCTTTTCATCTCTACTAAACTGGACAGTTAGTGACAATACATGTACTTCTTTTGACACAATGGTTTAAGTCAGAGAATACACTCACAAGTGTGGATTTGTTATTTAAGAATTCACTCGGCACTTCGTGCCTCGTCAATTCTTAAATTACGAATCCACACTTTCTCGTGTATTCTCCTTAACTGAACCCATTGCTACTTCGGTATCGAGTTCTGAATTTTTTTCTTGTAAATTGAAGACAGAAAAATTTTCATTTTGAGGATATAGGATAGTCTCTCCTTGACACAGCTGAATATTCTAAGATCTGTTTCACCCAGAATAGACATAAATCCTATTCAAATAATTTATGTATTTAAAAAAAAAGGAAAATATATTCTGAAACAATATTGTATCACCATACCAAGATTTTGTATTCAATTACATGTCTGCAACAATTATATTTTTTGCTTTTAAAGATTTGCACATGGCAGTAAATTCTTATAGAAAAAAAAAAAATCTATCCTTACATGTACATGTACATGTACATGTACTTGTCATTTTTGCTTTAAGAAATTAAGAAAACAAAACCTTTGCTGTTTAAAGAAATTTCAGAGAGAGAAAAGGGCACAAAAACAACAGTATTGCATATAACTGGTATACTGTTTAAGCTGTGGAAGTGTCATGTTTCAGGAAGATACATGTACATTATCACTCTACATGTATAACATACACATTAAACTTGACAAGATTTGTAGTACACTTTAAAGATTTATTACTCTTGACAAATGTCAAGAGTTTAAGCAGCAGAGTTTTGTAACGAGGTCAGATTTTCTAGTGAATAAGTTGTGTGCTATGGACCGAGTACGTGACTTCAATTTGTCTTTAACTACGACTGTCATGACAACGATTAGCATCATCACCGAGCATAGTAAACTGGTGGACAAAATGAAGAAAGACATTTCTCATGTTTCTGGAGTCAATATATCTATACAAGAGCCAAACCAAACAAATGTTCTATATGCAAGAACAACTGAAAATTTGAACAGGTTTCCCCCACTAACAAATTATGCAAGAAAAACTATTTTTGAATGCAAGAAGCATGTCCTTCGGTGTGCACTCTTTGTAATATTCCTGATTATATATTTATTAAACCCAAAGTTTGATACAATACTTTAGGAATGGGGAACATCCCACACATTATTTCAAAACTTGAAACTTATTAAAGGGTGGGTGCAATGAAATTGTACAAACAAATAAATTTTGTTTTGCATAACTCTTTTACAATATAAGAAATGTGATTAAAATGTGTTTTCCGTATTTCTGCCCATTTTTGGTGTTCTCTATTGTTTCCGTGCCCCTAACAGCGTGACGTCATCTCGGGAACACGGAAACTCAGCGAGAGTAGTTTGATCACATTTCTCATGTGTGCGTGTCTGTATGTGTGGATGTATAGGCCTTTTCACACTATGTACGTTCGACCCGTGTAGACTTCTTAAAATTTCAACACGGGTCAATAACGCTGCCTTTTCACACTACTCAACGCAGCGCCAGCATTTTTGCTACACGTGTAATGTTTCGACCCGTGTATTGTGCGATCGTTTCACACTACACACACGGCCAGTCCTTCAACACAGGCCGAATTGGAAAATCACCCATACTGTATTCTGGTCGTTCCGTCGAGCTGGCTTTGGATGGAGCTGTCAGCCCAAATAGAGCCAACATACATGTAGCATTCACCTCTTCCTCACTCCATGTCGGTCTTTTGTCTGATTTGGGGCCCATTTTCTCGGACATATCGGAGTAAAAAGAATCTCGTGAAAGTTGCATGCACAATTGAAATGAACGTGTGTTACATGTATGGTGCGCCTGCATGCGCAATGCCGCAGGTCAGAGGTTATTTGTTTGTTCGTTGCTGAATTAACAACTACAGTGTGTGGTGCTGTGCACGCACTCCGATCCGCGGTTACACGGGTCGAACTCAACCCGGAGGCGTTCATACTACGACTTTCAACACGGGTCGAGAGCTCTCAACCCACCTCCCGAGCAGGGTTGAGTTTCAACCCGGGTTGAGCGCTCTACACGGGTCAATGCCGTGTTGAAATGCTGCAGTGTGAAAAGGCCTTATGCCGTTGTTGAGGAACCAGCCACGCGTGATTCAAAAGCTTTGGATGAAGGGACCAGGGAAACATTTCTCGTCTCGTTAAAATCTACAAACAGAATCTTTTGGATCTGAATCTGACAATCAAGTGTCGATTTTAGAATTGTCGATTCATCAGACAATTCTTCGGAACATTATCGGGGCGAGGAAGAGGAGGAACTTAGAGCTCGTCCGTACATGTATGAGCCAGAAGGCGAGATGAGTAACAGCGAAAATACTGAAGACTCCGAATCGGACTCCGATGTGGTGAACAACTTGAAAACAACGATTGGTAGGCTAAATAACACTCTCTAAGTCGAAATACGATGGTATTTCGGTTGTACTGGAAAGAGGGAAAGACTGACACCATCCTTAACCCCTTGAGCACGGTATTTTACGGGAGACGTCGGGGTGTTGCAGTGGTTCTGGCAGCCAAGCGAACTGCTACAATGTGTTTGTGCAGTCAAGCATGACATACACAATAATCCAACAATGGATTGAAACTACACAAACAGCGGCCAATGGCGTCATCCAGCCTGGCGGCACTGTTTTTTTTTTGCGCTAGATGGCGTCATCCATACGCAAGGGGTTAATGGTGTTGCTGAATCCAGCAGCAACACAACGACAAGGTATTATCGAAGAAAAACATTCGCAAAACACTGAAAGCTTTCCACGACACAGCGAAAATACACGTGCATGTCAATGCACGCTCGGTGTACTGTACTACATGTACATATGCCGAGTCATGGCCGAGGCCGACCATCCACCAGCCAGCCGGGTTCCCGGGATGACGTCACAGTGGCGTTACCACTTGATGGGCAGGGCTCACCCCTTCCCGACTTAAAAACAATATATTAAAATGCTTACGCGAAATAAAACAATACAAACGACACACAGTAGTGTTTCAAAAACTTTATTTTTTATCGATATACACAATAAAAATTACATTGCACCCACCCTTTAAATCATTCAAATCTTTTGTGGAACATTTGTCTCTTTCGAAGCCCATAACTTATCTATTTTTCTAGAGGGCACTGCTCAGTGGCGACCACCTGGTTACAACCGCTCCAGTTTTTTGTTGTTTTCATACTTTTTAGTGGTTACTTTTGAAAGGTTGATGTTGTAGTACATGTATGTTTAATGATGGCTTCAAGATCAAGTTGTGTTTGGCAGTTTGTGTTTTTTTTCCTTGTGGTGAGTGGATTTTATCACAACATATACATGTATGCCCCAGCCAGTGCAGTCTGTTACGTGTTTTCAACAATTACCAAGCGTGTACAGTAGGGACATGCTATTGTCATTGAGGTCACAGGTCAGACTTTTCGGCAATCATCAGATCTCTTTTCCTGATGACTTAAACGTAGTGTACACGATTGGTAATCCTCCATATATTTTTTTTTACTGAATTATTACGAAATACCTTACTAGACCATGAGTTAATAGCAGTCTCAATCATCCTGTGAAATCATGGCACCTGGTGTGCTGTCGTTTTCAAGAAAAGTGGAAATTTATATCATTTTCCAACGATTTCCAGCAGGACGTTCCTTTTCTCAGCTCAGATCATCTCAAGGTGGCCAATGACCTGAATCATTTTTTTGGGCGCTTTGATACTAATAATCAAAGAGAACAAGTAACTGAACAATTATCACTACTGCCTGGCACTCAGACGCAGGACATACCATTAACACATGGCAAGTAGTTAATTTATTTTAAAAATTACACCCACGTAAAGCTACAGGACCAGATAGGATCTCCGGGAAAATTCTCCGAGAATGTCCACATCAATTGGCAGTTCCTTTTACATCCCTCTTCCAGAATTCAATTGACCACCATACAATTCCGTCTTGCTGGAAGTCGGCCATCATCGTTCCCGTACCCAAGAAGCCACATCCAAAACAGTTCAATGACTATCGACCTGTCGCAATAACTGCAGTTGTCATGAAATGCTTTGAGAAGATCATTATTAACCATATTATTGAACTGGCCTCAAAGTACATTGACAAATATCAGTTCGCATATCAACAAAATAAATCTGTCCATGATGCAGTATTAACTCTAGTGAATGGTATTTAACAACACACCGACAGGATTGGCTGCTACGCACGAGCAACTTTTATTGATTTTTCATCAGCTTTTAATACAATTCGTATACATTGCCTGATTCCGAAGCTTCATAAACTTGGAGTTGGATCGTCTTTGATTATGTGGATCAGTACCTTTCTGCAGGACCTCATACAGCAAGTTCAAGTCAGGAGTCGTATTTCTGAACGTTTAATTATAAATACAGGCACTCCACAAGGTTGTGTCCTCTCCCCCTTACTTTTTATTTTATACACAAATGATTGTATTTCTAACCTGGATAATGTCGAAATTCTGAAGTATGCTGACGATACGGTGATTGTTGGATGTCTTAAAGACAGTGAAACTAACTACAGAGAGAGTATTAGGCATTTTGTTTCATGGTGTGATGATAATTATTTACATCTGAATGCTAGTAAAACCAAGGAACTTATTTTTGATTTTAGAAGTAAAAAGTATTAAACAAATATGTCATTCCTGTAAATGTTGGAAACTCTGATATTGAAATTGTCCAATCCTATAAATATCTTGGTACTGTGATAGATAATAAATTTACATGGACAGACCAGTGTAGGGCACTTGTTTCAAAAGGGCATCAACATATGTATTATTTAAGGAAGCTTAATAGAACTTTTAAGGTTGATCAAACAATTATGAAGCTGTTTTATGTGTCATCACATATGGGTGTTTTGTATGGTTTCAAAGCTTAAGGAAAACAGACATGTATAAACTCCAAAGGATAGCCAACCAAGCCGGTAGAATGTTTAATGAGGAAATAGACTTATCTGAGAAAAAATATGTCAGGTGTGTTTTAACAAAAGTAAATGAAGAACAAAGACCACCCCCTGTATGACTATTATAATTTCATGAGGTCAGGGAAAAGACTCTGTAGTATCTATTGTAGAACAACTCGTTATCTTAATTCCTTTGTCCCTTCTTCTGTCAGACTTTTTAATGAATCAACTTGATCTGTGCGCTGTTTTTCCTTTATGATGTTAGGGGGGGTGGGGTTCTACTCAGGGTGTTGGTTTGGTTTGCTGAAGTGCTTATTTTGCACTTTAACGTTGTTTAAACTTTTTGAATGGCCTAGGTTGTTTGGGTGCCCTGCTTGAACAACCATGTGCAATGTTTAGGCGGGGCGCGTGAACAGCCTGGTTTGTTTAACTTGTTTGAGCAACCTTTTAAGTAGTGTTTATCAGTGTAAGAATTGTTTTTTAATTCATATTTGTGTGAATGCAAACATATTTTATGTTGTAGTTTTCGGAGCTTAAAATCATTTTTAGACATGTACATTTTCCATATTTTTTATTGGACAATAAAAAATGAAATTATGAAATTATGAATTATGTAGAGATTGTTACGGATTACAAGTACCTCGGGACTTTTATCAATGAGAATTTGAACTGGAACATAAATACCCAGCATACATGTATATGTTGTAAAGCAAATCAAAGGCTTTATTTTTTACGTAAACTCAAATCTTTTCAGGTTGACCGGGATATCTTGTTTTTGTTCTACGAAAGTGTTATCCAATCAGTTATAATATTTTCCAGTATTGTATGGTTTAACTGTCTGACCAACAAAAATCTGAAGAAACTCAAGAAACTCACCAGAACCGCAAGCAGAATCATTGGTATTAATGTAAGATAACTGAACGATATTGATGAGAAAGTTCTGTCGGCCAAGCTTGACCTGATTTTTGTAGATAGGACACATCCTCTAAATTCTGAGATAAATTACAGAAGGTCGGGGAGGATTGTGCTATCATTCACACGTACCAACCGACACAAATTTTTACCAAGTGCAATTCACATTTTTAACGAAAAATTTGTGAGATAGCAACTAACCCAAAAATATTCTATTGTGGGGGGGAGGGGTTTCCCATAGGTCTTATTTTGTATTTACTTTCACATTTTGTTTGTGTGTTTTAATTAGTGTTTAATTAATTAACATATTTTTAATTTTAACATTTTTATGATTGTAACCAGGAAGTCAAATTTCACGTTTTCTATCAATTTGATAAATAATAAATTGAATTGAATTGAATTAATGCTAACCTAATAGCAATTCAATTTGCAAATTATTAATTTTTTTCAGGGTGATATGCCCATAAGCATGAACAGCGCAGCTTTAACCTCTTGAATATGGAACCACCTGGCCGGTTGTCACCTATATGCACATTCCTGCACACACATGTTTCAAATATATTGTTCTTGAACGGGAGTGTAATGAACAGATGGAGCTTTTCAAGTGTAATGAATAGGACCACTCTATTCAGTGTGGTGTTTACACTTGGCTCCACCAAGAACAGCTAGACACAAGAGATTAATGAATGATTTTTAGAAAGAGCAAAGGCAATGCATACCTGCATGCTTATTAGATTGCCACATATCTATTTGACTTATTCGGCTCATCGTAAACAGTAATGTTCAGAATTGACATGTCAATGTCTGATGAGGATATTCCTAAATGCATTCTTTTACAAGTGCATACACACATAAACTTGTACAACAGTACATGTACATGTAAGCCTACAATGTTACACGTGTATATTTTGTATTTCAACACATTGTCAAGACCACACAATAGAACAAACTACTATTATACGCTAGTGCACAATCAATGTGAAAATTATCTGTTTGCAACAACTGAAGCAAGGCTTTATGTTATTTGCAATGGTTTTGTGTCCACGATACACAATACAATGTATGAAGCAGTGTTGTAGTACATGTACCCGTACTCGTACTTGAGTTCTTTTTTCGTACTCATACTCATACTCATGAAAATACTCGTACTCACATGAAAAAAATTCCATGTACTCGTACTCTTCGTAAAGTACTCATAGTCATGACAGTTCAGTATTATCAAACCTTGCCAATGGTCAAATCCTATCTGCCCTGTGGTTAAACCTGTGGTCTGCCTGTGTTCTGCCCAGTTGGCAAACCGTGGAGTTGTCTGACATCCTGCTGTGTAAATGCACATACTTATTAATACAGTATGTCATGTATGTACATGTATGTATTTATACAGGATGTCAGACAACTTTACCATTTCCCAACTCGATCGGTGAAACAAGTCGTCCGTTGAGACAAGTCAAATTTGACATGGAGACAAATCGACCGTGCAAGGCATTGCACATAGCTAGTATTTTCTATCCAGATTGCCTATCGATGTTTGGGCATTTGCGTGTGTCACTTTGCGGGTGTGACATGACCGTGTACGGAGACCCGGCCAGGTGTGCGGTGGCATGGCATGTACCGTTGGCAGCACAGTGGCTGCCGTGCCAGGACCAGACCCAGCATGGTTTATGGCTGTGCAAGAGATGCGACATACACTGTGGCGTGGCGCACCATGCACAGTAAACGCATACGGGCGGTTCCAAAATAAAACTTTGACTCAGCCCCACCAACCCATCCCGCCCGCACTGCATTTACCAGCTCCAAATGTCTTGCCCACAAAACAGCAAATGAAAATTGCGATCGACTTGTCTCAAAGGTCGACTTGTCTTTCCTTTTGATGCAGACAGTCGAGTTGTCCCAATGGTGGATGGAGTTGTCTCAATGGTGGAGTTGTCTCAATGGTGGAGTTGTCCGAGCCCCTGTACAGCATATGGCAGTGTAAATGGCAAAGTGTAAATGGCATAGTGTAACTGTAATGTAACCAAACTGTTTAATGGTTTCCAGTTCTCCCATGTTTAAGGCAGGTTCATACTTCACGTGAATTTGAGGGTGAAACAAATTCGTCTGGGTAATGGCAAATGTCACAATGAAACATCTACAGTTGTATTGTTGATGTCACAAAATTCGCTTCGATTTTACATTCACATGAAGTATATGAACCAGCCTTTCTATTGGAAGTTTCAAACACACATGACTACTACATGATACTTCCAAGTTGTTTATGCGAAGTTTAAAAGTGGGAAGAGGTGAAGCGTACTGGAATTCACATTTCACAATAACATTCATCAGACTGTTGCAAATCTGTCCTGTGCGCAAATCAATGTCTAAAATAGATTACACCAATATCAACACTTTTTTGCCAGTCTGTAGTCAAACGAAAGTTTGTTTAATTTTTTTAATGGAAAACAAACCAGGAAAGTCAGTGTCAGTATCATATTAGCATAATAAAGAGTTTCTTTGTTTTCAAATAATGTCCAGGAATTTCTTTCCTTTGCTGCTTTTAACAAAACACTTCAGCTTTACTGGTAGAAAGTACTCGTACTCATACTCATCGCAAAGTACATGTACTCGTACTCTTACTCATGAAAATGTACTCGACTACAACACTGGTATGAAGCACAAAAGGCATGTATAGTGTGTACCGTAATTTTCGGAATATAGGCCGCGGCTTGTACGTTGATTCTCACGCCGAAAAATGTCCCTGCGGCTTATACTCCGGGCGGCTTATACAGCAACATTTGAAGAATAAAATCAGTCACAGAAGCCGCGCCTCAGCGTGTTGGAAATAACGGAAACCAGTCCAGAGGGACCGAATTGACCTGCAAATGTACCTCACAAATCGTGTGGTGCGTCTGTTCGTTTTTGTCTGTTTTATCGTTGTGTAATCCATGATGTTTATTATTTCACTGGTTAACGTAGGGTCCGGCTATCAGAATTTTCAATAATCGATACATCGGAGGTCCAACATCGATTATATTCGATGTCAAAATGTCAAAATTCTGGGACTCTAAACGAAGCGCTAGTCAACTATTATTAGTATTAAGGATCATGATAAACACATACCTCTACCGCTTTGAGGCTTAATCTACCGCATCTGCGGTCTGCGAATGTGACAAAAAAATACAAGTTGTGTATATACGTATTAAAGCCTACAATAATTGTAGGCTTTAATACGTACACAACTTCCATTTCCAGCGTCCTCTAAAGTAAACAAAATATTGTTGCAATAATGTTTTGTCGCCACATCTTTGCGAAAAAGTCACGTACTTCCGGGGCGCGGGTACCAGTATTGTCCGTAGTAACAAAATCGCGCGCGGGCACCATGCGACGTTCATTTTCACATTAGGAGAATTGTTACCGAAATATTACAATCCATTGCAATCCGCTGAAATCTTTCAGTAAAATATATTCATCTATCTGCATATATATTTATTATTTATCAATTGTCATTCTGGCGATTTAATTTCGTCCTCGTATGTTCCCTGAAGTGGAGAAAAATCCAGAAAAAAATCATCTTTCGTTTACAGCAAAACGAATTATTTTCTTCAGATCTAATGAGCGTGCCTAGTTTTGGATTGCACCAAATATGCTACGAGGGATGTTGTTGAATTTCCGAAAACATTGTCAAGTGGAGTAAATGATAATGTGGGAAATAAAAATCATATTTGTGTTTGAAAAAGAAGTTACTTGCTTCCAGGCGTATTTGCTTTATATCAAATTTAAAGAAAAATTACTTTTATACTGAAATCTTAAGCCGAAACCAATAAACATCCCTTTGCATGAATTAGCAAGGTCCCCAAATTTATGAATGGTTGCCAGCACGTACATGTAAGCGCGCAACAAAATCTACTTTGGCCAATCAAAACGACTAGCGACACGTGCTCATACATGATGCATAAGGGAATTTGCTTCGCGATGCCGGTGAAAATAGACATGCTCGCCGTTGCTTGGCGGAGTACAGACTCTGTATTATCGCGGTACTGGAAGTGGTTTTTACAATGATCTGAACTTTTTATTCATAGTTAATGTTTGACCAAAACATCCCCTGAATAAAGTACGATATTTTCCCTGTCAAGTTCAAGTTGATTAAAGACGATTAGGCCTGCAGGATATTTCTTAACACCCTGTCCCCCCCCCCCCCCCCCCCCGGAAGGCGACAAAATTCACTGAGACAAGTCTACTGATTGACGATTGGGGGCGCCATTCACTTTACACGGTGCGTCGTCGTTACACGTTTTATTTTTTTACTACACTGTCATTTTGCTCCCGTAAGTTTTTACGATTTCGCGGTGGAAATATCGTCCTTCGGCGTCATTTTGCATTTGTACATGTAGCTGTAGATTGGGAACCAGACAATAGAACTTCCATGGACAGACCACCATTGAAGATTTATGTTAAAATAAAGACGGTACTTTTTAGCAGACACGGTGAGGCAAAACATAATTTATTAAAAATCATTAAAACTCAATAAAAGTCCCGACACAAAATTTTATAATCGTCATTTTTATACAACTTAGCAGTCCTTAATGCCTGATGAACAATCGCCATACGGTTGGCAACGCAAAAAAAGGAGTAATTTCCGATGCCGCGATAATAAGAGTTGCCGCGATAATTAATAGGGAGTCCGACTAGCGCTTCAGCATGCAGCACGATGACTTGTGGTTGGACGTCGTCGACAGCGCCGCGGTGCGGCTTATACCCCGGTGCGGCTAATACGCCAACTTTAAATCTTAATTTACAGATTTTTGCGTGCTGCGGCTTATACTCCGCGCGGCCTATATTCCGAAAATTACGGTAGTATGCTTTGAATACATTGTATATCATAAGCACATCACTATAGCAACAAGTCTTGAAATGTAAATTATAAATATGTCCATATACATTGTATATAAATAATATATTTTCTCTGGAATACATTTTACACCCTGACAATATCACTCCATATTAAGGAGGGGTATTGTCAAAGCATAGAGTTGGACTTGTTTCCAGTGTCAGTGTCTTCTCTATTTGGCACTAAATCTGGCTAGGGAATCATTGGTTGTGTTAGGGTTATATGTTGACCTGCACTGATTTCCTACATGTACATGCACATGTCATGTACACGACCTACAAAATATATGTACACATCTTTGAAAGGGGGGGGGGGGTAATAATGCATTATTAAACCAGGGCTAATAATGATTGTAAATTGCTTTGATACTCCATAAAAGTCCTGATTATACATGTATACATTGTAATGCAGTATAATTATGATTAAACACTTCTTAAGAATTATCTCCAAACAAAAGCAAAAGGAAATGTGGAGTAAAATTCTCATATATTCTCGAGACTTTCAGCTAATGATAAACTGTGACATGCTATGTAAAAACTATGTCATGCAATGCAAAACTGACATTTAGAGTTGGCTGATTAGAGCTTGAAATTGTATTTAACCTCCTTCATGTAGGTTCAATTTTCTAGAGATAGGGACATTTGAAGCTTTTCTTTTTTCCGGTGCATTTGAAAACTTGAACTAAATGAATTCATACAAATGTGTGCAAGTCAAAGGTGTCCTTCAGTTTTATTTAACATGTTTAAAGAAAGAAACAATTTCTTGTGTAACATCCGAAGACACTAATATCAAAGAAGCAATATCAGATGTAACAAAATCTGAATTTCATTATTTGTTGTTCATACTCGGCATCTTGGTAGATTATGGCACATAAAACATGAAACATACCAGGCAAAATCAGACTCATTTTAAGACAGCAGGTCAGAATTGTGCTTTTGTTCATGTTCCTTCGGAAAATCAAACCTACATCCATGACGTTTAAAATTAAAATTATTCAAATTTCTCAGATTACAAGCTCTATTCACATCCCCCATGAATTGACAAGTGTAATCCACTATAAACATGGAGAGACATACAGGAATGAGAATGGTTGGAAAAAACACAATCGAAAACACAATCGAATACACAATGGCATACAGGGACATCTGTTCATTGACACTCCAATCCCCCAGATTGCAGGCAATTACACTTTAAATCTTAGCTGTCAGCCCCATGGCAACGTGTCATCACGCCGTTCATTCACTAACTTGACTTCTCAATAGAACCGGACACGTTGACTTTCACGTATCGTCCGCACATTGGTTTTTCTCTGTAGCCCGGAGAGAAGAGTTGATCAGCGCTTGATCACTCAATATCGGGCAGCGGAAGGCAACGATGTTGAGACAGCCCTGTCACCCAAGATGGTAATGGCCGACAGGATGATGGAGGAGGCGGGGCCAGAAAGGACCAGGGAGGATGCATTCCCGCCCAGAGGGCAGGTTACCAGATGCGTGGATACCAACCAAGCAATGATATGTCAGAGTGCTGAAAGACTTAACCTCATTCCTGAATCTACATGTACATAAAGTATGTAAACATCACCTAAATTTCATTTCCAAATCTTTCAAAAGCTCAAGAATTGATGCGACATGTGACACGCATGTACAAAGAAGTCCAAAAGCTAACCTACATGTATGTAACCTAACCGGTTCCACAAGCACTATTAAAATATTTACCCGGTATTTCTGATGTCCACACCATGCCTATACATGTACACAGAAGAATTTTCAGTAAAAAGATAGACATAAAATTGTCTTAAAGACCAATCAAATGAATATTTTTGGAACTTTTTAAAATTACTAGAGATACTGTTCTAACTTTGCCAATCAGCAAACATGATTATCATTTAAAATTGTTTATTTTTTTAACTGTAAGTGTCAATATCTCAATTCCAAAAGAGTTTGTATACGTGTACATGTACAATGATTAGCCCTGATTGTAAGTACACAGGGCTGTTTTGTCTTGCAAAAATATGCATCACTTTTCACACAAGGCACAGATCTGTCCTGTTGCATGCTACATGTACATGTACACATTTCAATTGAAGACCAAAACTTGCTCATGGCTCATTTTTAGCCCTTGTCCAAAATTGGTTGATGGGGATTTCAAGCCCTCTGTACATTCTTGACGTCAACTGCCGTTTTTTTTTAGAGACTTCAGAAGTGGCAGTTTTTACCAATGAAACTGTGCAATAAGAGGTATGAATTAAATACACTGTGTGGTACATGTACATGATCAAAGATGTAGACCTGTACACAACGGTACATGGCACACTACAGATCAAGACAAGATGGCTGCATTTGGAGCAAGAACAACAAACACAGAATTCACCAATTTATAAGATGCACAACTGAAATTAATTTTTTTCATTAAACATAACACCCAAATATTTAGTCAAACAATCCACAGTTGGTAGTGCGCCGGTACGGTAACCCGGAGGTCGCAGGTTCGAATCCCGCTCCTGCCAGTTTCTTTGTTCACTTTGAAAATGTATTCAAATTTACCTAGTCAGTTTCCCTTGTGGATTGTTTGACGAATTATAAGTTAAAAAGTTGTATCATTCATTGAGTGATCCCCACGATGTCGCTTCCCAGGTTGTATCGTAAAATTGGGTGTGATCCCTGGCTATACGGCATTCTGGGTTTATGACTTCTGACTAGCGCCCACCCGAACAAAGATACTGACAATTTGGGAGACCGCCAACATACATGTAGGGCAAGCTAGCTCAGTTGGTAGAGCACCGGTACGGTATTCCGGAGGTCGCAGGTTCGAATCCTGCTCCTGCCAGTTTCTTTGTTCACTTTGAAAGTGTATTCAAATTTACCTAGTCAGTTTCCCTGTGGATTGTTTGACGAACCCTAATATTTAGTTATATGATCACTGCACAGTTACATATGTACTGCAACCACAGAATCTAAAACACAGTCACTCCAGTTTCATCGTGATTTGTATTCCAAACATCTTTGTTTTTAATTACATGTACATGTGCATGTATGTACATGTACATGTACATGTACATGCAGGTTATAAAGCTACATGTAAGCCACCATTCTCAAAACAACCAATTCTGCAAACACTCCCCATAAAAGTCAAATTTTAAAAACTCAAACAGCCGTGAATGAGCCATCACCACGGCAATTGGCAACTTGACATCTCAATAGAACCCGATGACACAGTGACATTAATGTCTGCAAGATGCAGCTCGCCGAGTAGGAGAAGCAGACAACGCTCGGCCCTTGACGTTGCCCGAGACACGATCTTCGCCGGAGAGAGGGCAAAGACAAAGAAACTGAGGTTACATGTACAAGTCCCGCCTTACTGAAGTCAGCAGTGCACTTGTCAGACTCAGACGAGACAGCTAGACTGTTCTACATGTATGTCATCCAGACATGCTGCAAATCATCATCTCATGTGCTCGACAGGGTAGAATTTGCGATACGTGACCAGCAGATGTGAATTGCTAATTCTCACAATTCTCTTATATCTTCCAACATTTCCGAGAATTTACACTTTTTTGTCAGAAACAGGGGTCTACTGAATTGATAATTTCTTGATCACAAACATGACTGCAACCTGTTTCGCATTACAACCAAAAGCACTAGGGTCTTGTGCAATAAAAATTGTATATGCCCAAACAGTAAAAATTACTACACAAAAATACATGTACACAAGAAAAATACACATGAACATGAAATAATGCACGACAAGACAATCATACATTTTTAAGGAAATTGGATTATACATAACTTACAGGGGAGCCAACATAATAAAAATGATACACTGTACATATTATGGGCAAAACTGCAAATATTTCTGAAAAGTAGCTCTAATTTCTTTTTGCCTGAGAAAACATGTTGAAAAGTGGGGTGGGGGGTTAATACAGGTACCTATAGACTGCACCAAATAGTGACAACAGGCTGCCATATTGTAGGACAAGCATATCAAAATATCAGAACATATTGCTGTATGCATGTATCCCACAACATGGCTGCCATTACATGATTCGACAATCTACATTAGGCCATGTTACACTACTGTAAAAAAAAACGTTCAGAAAGTGACCACCGTGGTACCAGTTGGGGAACTACATTTGTACGTAGGTTTTCCTACTCAGTTTGATGTCCTGAACACAAAAATGAAGGTTGTTAGCGGAATAGAACGGAACATATGACCTACCTGTCAGGCCAGATCCACGCATATTTTAAAAACATTACATTTACGAGAAAGTTGGACTCGCATACAGATCATCAGGGGTGCGCTATATTTGTCTGCATGATAGCGCGTCTACGAAGCTGTCGACAAACTTGTATGGAACGCCGCATCTTTTAAAAATAAATCGGTGGGTTGACGTACAAATACAAAAAATGTAATAGGAGAATTAACGATGTATCAGTAAATTTCTGTTGCATTTTAAGAATGTACCCTTTTCAGAGAAAATATGGAATTGTATATTAATTTGTGAAAGTTATTTTTTTAACATAAAAGACTCTGTCATATTTGATTTTTTTTGGTAAAAATGGCTGTCCATACGGGCCAAGAAACGGTAGGCTGTGACATACAATTAAAAGGCCAAAGAGGGGGATTTTGAGGCCTGATTTCACCCCTTGTTCCGTTCGATTGCAATGACAACATGGATTATCTGATTTTCAGTGATTTAAACTATTATTTTAATCAGTTCCCCGTCAGGTACTACCAGATGACATGAAAAACGGGAGTGTTACATGGCCTACATGTACATGAACTCTGAAGTGCCAGCATGCACTTTCAATTTAAAAAACAAAAATGCACAGATAATAGCAAAATGTCAACAAAAGGAGTACAAAATGTAAGTTATCCCCTCCTCTGACACGCATACATGTACAATGTACATATAGAGAAGGCTATCCTTGCAAACAAACATATCACTGAGAACGTGTGCTAACAATGACCATGACGGAGAGGCCTGTGCCGGGTATCCGACTGCCGATGTCGATACCCGGTTCCGTATGACCGATACCCCTTCACATACTGCATCAGTGAGGAAACAGGAAAAAACACATCAAGGGTAGAGACAATTACAATGACAAGGGTGTTATTTTTGTCCTGTGAAAGCTCGCTAGAGAATCACAGATGACCAAGGTGACAAACCCTATACATCCTTAAACTAAGCCCCCTCGACTTTTGCTGCAGTGTGAAATGGGCTAAAGTACATTTGTGAGAAAACAACATTTGAAAAAAATCCTACATGTAAGGATACAAATTATGATTCGAAAGTTTGGATACAGCTTGTAAATGCTACAGCAACGTGATTTTGAGCTTAACTACATGTAGGAGTATGCAAGGAGTATTTAACATGTTTAAGGCAGGCAGCCCCAGGGAGGGCATGTTCATGATATTCCTCCTCTAATACATGTATCAAGATTGGACTGTAATCCAGTACTCTCTCTCTCTTTTTACAAACAATGAAAACTTAAATGGACCCTACATGAAGTAGGGATTGGATGACATTTAATTATAAATCAGAGTAGATCAGGGTAGATATTCTTCCATCTGTTTGAATGTTGGCATGCCTTTTTTTGTGTATACAGGACAAGCCAAAAAAAAAAAGGATACAGAAATTGAACACCAAATATATCCCACATTAACCGTCCCTCTCTTAGTACCAAAATGGAGCCAACTACAAAATACCCTACCTATCAAAACCTATTGAGTGACAGGTTGAAACACACAAGCTGTTGGAGAGGAAGGGCTTAGGTTTTTTGATAGGTTATGACAGTTATAACAGTAGGAGGGTTAATCAAAGTGATGTCACCAAATTAATAACATTTGCATCGTTCAGACGGAGGGCTAACTCTTGAGATAGACACGAAGCTGGCTAGCTCCACAGGTCACTCTCTAAGGATGGATTATTGTAGGGCTGTCCCGAATATTTGAATATTCGATCGTCACCCGGATATTCGAATACCTTTTTGCCGGTTCGAGTATTCGAAAAAAATATATGCACGTACAGATTCGACTCTGATGCTATTTTAATAGAAAAGTTACGGTGCTTAGCAGTGTCAATTGCTGCATTTTTGTAGACGGTAATTTTGTGGACGGAGGTTTATTGTAAAACCCTTGACACTTACTGCAAAATGCAGGCTGAAGTTTGGTTTCTTGTTATCAGAACGTTATACATGTATGTAACCATAATGATCCTGATACATGTACAACAGGCGCATGCAAAAATATGGCAATGTGGTGGTCCAGAATATCGATCACCGCACATAAAACACAGGCGTGCTTTGCCTGCAACTTTTTACTGGCGCAGCGTGTAGTTGTAGCTGACATGTAAAAGACTTGATCGGCGAGTATCGAATATTTAAACCCAGTCAAACCCAGTTTCGAATAATCGAATACTAAATTATTGGAAAATGAACCCCCCCCCCCTACCCCTCCACTGAGATGAACCTGGCTATAGTTCATTTCAAATGTGCCATATTAGTTGGGTTTTCAATTTATTCTGGAAAGCTGATACAGAACACTTAAGGAGAGCTAATTTAAAAAGAAATTCAAGAGTTGCAAGTGTAAATTTGGTTTGGCCTGATGGAGAATGCAGTAAGATTGGTAATCTTGGCCTGCTCGCGAATAATCATCTGTCCACCTTACAACTGACTAGGCGAAGGCCATCCAATGCCAAGGTTGATTATCTGGAGCTAGTGATTAACATATGACCATTCACTTGTACAGGTGGTTGCAATATGTGGATTACACATGTACTTAAATTTCTACTCCTGTATCCAGATGTACCGGTAAGTGAGGTTCTTGTCCAGAGCCTGAAAATAAGGGCCAGGGAAGTCTGATGTTAACCCTTTGCGTACGGATGACGCCATATGGCAAAAAAAACAGTGCCACCAGGCCGGATGACGCCATTGGCCGCTGTTTGTGCAGTTTCAATCCATTGTTGGATTATTGTGTATGTCATGCTTGACTGCACAAACACATTGTAGCAGTTCGCTTGGCTGCCAGAACCCCCGCAACATCCGACGTCTCCCGTAAAATACCGTGCTCAAGGGGTTAAGGCATGAAATTAGCCCAACATTTTACATACATATACATGAAAATGCCTCGAGTCAGAATTTTGCTTGAAAACTGGAATCCCTGTTGTACTAAATGGTCATACATACTGGTACAAGTACACACAGTCATGTAAACGGGTGCAATCGTGGACCTCCCATTGTTCCTCTTTTGTTTATACTCTAACTTTTTCGGAAGGCCTCCCATTGGTTTTGTACACGATTTTCAATCGTGGACGTTAGGTCAAACGTGGACCCCTTTGTCTACGCCCGAATTCTTTTGTCCTAGGTCCACGATTGCCGGCATATACAAACTCATGTACACTCGGGTGTGTATCCAACGTCGAAAGCGGACGTCCTATTGTACTTTTTTTCGGAAGACTCCCATAGGTTTTTTACACGATCTCAATTACTGACGTATTTTGGGAATCGCGGACGATATTGTTCCCTTTGTTATACGTCCACGTTTCTTTGGGAGAACACACGCACTCAGTGATGTTTTCCTACATGGATACTGCTGAGGACAATGCTTTGTGTTTCCTATTGTTCCTTCAATATAACACAAACCCCATAGACTAAGCACGTATTTTTACGTCCGAGGACCGATTTTAACAAAAGACCAACTCCCGAGGACAAGAAATATTCCTTTGTATTTTCTTTTTCTTGTCCTCGAACGTAGTACATGTACATATACATACTTTATGCACACAATACATGTAGTAATAAATTTTGTGCTGAATAAAATGAAACTGTCCAAATCCTATATTTGGCATAATGTCTGAAATACTTTTGTGTATCATGGCGTGTCCCCAAATGGGACATACCTTGATTTTTATTGTTTTTTCCTTTTGGGTTTGTCCACACTAAACAGTTACAACTGATAGCTTTGTGGGTGAGACATGGGAGGTGGATTTCAAATCAGGTTTGCTAGTTTTTGTTTTCTAGACATTTCTGTATAATTTGTGGTTGCACTGATAAATAAATAGCCTGATTCACTGGATATGTAGGAAATTACTAGGCCATCTTTAACCCCTTGAGTACGGTATTTTACGGTAGACGTCGGGGTGCCGCGGCGGCTCTGGCAGCCAAGCGAACCGCTACAATGTGTTTATGCAGTCAAGCGTAACCTATACACAATAATCCAACAATGGATTGAAACTGCACAAACAGCGGCCAATGGCGTCATCCGGCCTGGTGGCACTGTTTTTTTTGCGCCAAATTCCGTCATCCGTTAAGATGAAATGAAGAATAATGTTCATAACATGGACAGACATTCTTGAATCATACAGGTAAATTCTTGTTATAATTAATCCAGCCCTTGTTCCATTTATATTACTTGTTCACTGTAGAATTGTTATCACTCAACATTAAAGCAACCTAAACTCCTCCAAAAAGTTCGGAAACTCAAGTTTGACAGACTATTTCTCTCTTGTTTCCAACTCCTTTTCCTTGAATTTGGTATGATTGGAAAGCCCTGTTATTCTTCTTTACAATGATGTGTCATTTGTTACGATTAAGCAATTCGGGGAAAATCCCCCCCCCCCACAGTCGTGTGGGACGAGTCTACTAGCGAATACTTACCCACACGACTGTGGGGGGGGGGGGGGGGGGGGGGGGGGGGGGGGAGTCTACAGCGCTCATCTTACCCGTAGAGCCACTACTAACGCAGAGTAGCACCGCTCTTGGAGGTGGGAGTGAGATGCCACTGTGTGAGTCTAGGACACTCCATACAGAGGGGTAGCACTGTTGGGAGTGAACCCGTCTACTGGAGTTGCTGAGAGGTAGATTGTGAGGCCTGCGAGGCAGCATCGCTCGCTACCCGCAACGCCGCTCTCCCAGCACGTCCCTCAGTCTGGAGGACGTCTCGCAGGTAGCAGGCTGTGAAAGTGTTCGACGTCTTCCAGCATGCTGCCTGGGTGATATCGGCCAAGGGAACTCCTCTGAAGAAGGCCCATGACGTCGCCACTGCTCTGACGTCGTGAGCATGCACGTCAGAGGCGGCGGATGATGCCTCCGGCCAGGTCTTTGAAGCCGTCCGAATAGCAGTCACAATCCAGCGCGTGATGGTGCTCTGTGAGGCTGGACGATACGGAGGGGTGGAGGTGACGAACAGGCTCGTCGCCTTGCCCCGGATCAGTTGGGTCCTGTGGAGGTACCATTTTAGTGTTCGAACAGGGCACCATTTCCTATCTTCCAGTACGGATGACTGCGAGCGCAAGTCTGGTACGAAGATGTCTGGTGGAGCAAAGGACTCGGACTGGTTCTTCGTGAGAAAGGACGCATTCGGGACTAGACGTACCCCATTCGGTTCCCATCGAATGTGGCCTGGATCAACAGATAGGGCATGCAGTTCGCTACGACGCCGTGACGTAGCCACTGCTAGCAAGAAAGCGAGCTTGACGGATAAGTCGAACAAGGTCGCCTGGCCCATTAGTTCGTAGGGGTCGCGTGATAGCGCCCCCAGAACGGTGGAGAGGTCCCAAGAAGGAGGAGCTTACGAGTTGGTGGCCTCTCTAGAAACATTCCTCGAAGGATGTGACCCAGGGCCTGGTTACTGGTAATTGATGACCCGTCCGCGAAACCTTGATGGACGGCCGCAATGGCCGAACGGTAGTTCCGGATCGTGGCCACTGTGAGGCCAGAGTTGAACAGGTAAACAAAGAAGTCACCAATGTTGGTTATAGGTGAATTGACTAGATCAACCGATTTCCGTCCACACCATTTGTACATGTAGTAATGGCGTAGGCGGCTATTGTAGACTCTCCTCGTGGAAGGTCTACGACTGCGTGCCGCGAATACGGCAGCGTCCTGTGAAAGGCCCGCTGCTCGGAAG
This sequence comes from Hippasteria phrygiana, assembly GCA_037893225.1. Classification (NCBI taxonomy): domain Eukaryota; kingdom Metazoa; phylum Echinodermata; class Asteroidea; order Valvatida; family Goniasteridae; genus Hippasteria; species Hippasteria phrygiana. Next base: position 841,185 of record JAZGUH010000331.1, read on the forward strand.
GAGCGTTGGACAATGTCCAGCACGTCAGGTGAAGATCCGCGGGTGCTGGGTGAATGAACCTCGAGCGTGGCTGAGACAGGATGTCCGGTCGAGGCGGAAGAATTAATGGTCGGTGCACCAAGAGCCGGATCAACCGGGGGAACCAGGGTTGACGCGGCCAGAACGGGGCGACAAGGAGGATCCTGCATCGTTCCTGTTCTATTTTCGGCAGTACCCGAGGGATCAGGGATAGCGGCTGAAAAGCGTACGCGAACATCCCTTCCCAGGACATCGAGAGGGCGTCTACATGCCACGCCCTCGGATCTGGGTATCTGGTGCAAGACACCGGCAGCTGGTTGTTGACCGCTGACGCAAACAGGTCTACAAGAGGGCGGTCGATGAGCGTGAAGAGCTGCTCGACCACCTGGGGATGTAGTGTCCACTCTGTTGGTCGGATTACTCCCCGGGAGAGGGCATCGGCTATCGAGTTGTCCGCTCCTGGGATGTGGAAGGCCGACAACGTGATGTTGGACCTTATGCACCAATGGAGTACTTCCCACGTCAGGAGGCAGAGCTGGGGTGACCGTGTGCCTCCCTCGTGGTTGAGGTATGCCACAACTGTGACATTGTCGCATGTGATTAGGACAGACCGATCCCGGACGTACGGTTGAAAATGTCTGAGGGCATTGAATACCGCCAGCATCTCCAGAACATTGGTATGTAGGGATCGCTGGTCCGGAGTCCACTCTCCCGCGGCTTGGCGCGGGTAAAGCAGAGCTCCCCAACCCAAGCCCGAGGCGTCCGTTGTTACGGTTACCGTCAGTTGTGGCTGCGGAAAGGTCACTCCGCGCATGAGGTTTGACGGATCGGACCACCACCACAGGTGTGGGCGTAGAAATACCGGAACCGGAACCATATGATGGATGAGGTGGTATTTCGGTCGGAAGTGAGCGAGGAGCTGGAGCTGGAGCGGGCGCATGTGGAGTCGGCCGTGAGGCACGAGGTCCACCATGCTTGCCATGAGGCCGAGCAGTTTAAGCCATGCTGCTGCTGGGGCCAATGTTACTGCGAGGAATAGATCTACGCACTGCTGCAAATTTTGAACGCGCCTGTCCATCGGGAAAACCATGTTCGTTCTGAGGTTCATTACAGCCCCTAAGAACGTTTGGAGTTGGGTAGGAATTGGGTATGATTTTCTGCTGTTTATCAGAAACCCAAGACGCGTGGCCAACTGTACGGTTGAGACGAGCGCTCGGCTGGTTGCGTGCCGTGAACGGCCCACGATCAGCCAGTCGTCCAAATACATGAAGATTGAAATGCCGCTCGCGTGGAGGGCTGCTCCCACCGACTTCACAATCCTTGTGAAAACCCGAGGAGATGTTGATAGTCCGAATGGGAGAGCCGTAAATTCGTAAGTCACGTTTCGGTAACGGAACTGGAGCGTGTCCATACGGAACCGTTGGGGGCGGATGAAGCTGTTTAAGGGCTTTAGGTTGAGAATAGGTCGCCATATTCCCGTGTCCGTTTTTGGTGTGAGGAAAAAGGACGATAGGAAACCAGGTGACCTCCCCGACCGCGGAACCACGCGTATCGCTTTGTTCCGGAGGAGAGACTCGATTTCCGACTCTAGCGCCAGGCGTTTGGCGGGGTCGGATGGAGTTTCCGTTTGACGAATTACTGTGTCCGACGGGGGGGGGGGGGGGGGGGGGGGGGGGGGGGGGATGCTCGTGAATTCCAATGCGTACCCGTGCTGGATTGTCTTGAGCACCCACCGGTCGGAGACGACCTGGGACCAGGGCCCTACGAAGGCTTGGAGGCGGCCACCCACGGGCCCGGCTGTGGGGGGCCACCAGGGTGTGGGTGCGTCACTTGCGCCACCCACCATTTGTTTAGGGGCCTACGCCTAAAGTTGCAAACCAGAAACCCTACATGTCTTATTTTGCCTATGGGTAAGAACAAAACAAAGAGGTTAAATGGTGCCACCAATGGTGAGAAGGTGTGTCAGCCCCCCCCCCCCCCCCCCCCCCCCCCCCCCAAACAAATTTTGCAGACGGAACATTTTGGGAGTCACCTTTATGGGCACATTTCAGACCTCCCCCCCTGCATAAAATCCTGGATCCGCCCCTGCCTTTTGCTTGGAGGATGGGAATATGCAACAGATCTGCAACAGATCCTGATTGATTAATGGGACGCCATCCCACAGCAACGTGTGACCCGGCTCGTGAACAGTACATGTATGAGGAGGAGGTGCCAGGCTGTTGTGGCTGCATTCGGATCGTCCACCCGCTACTGAGGCTCTTGACTTAACATTGTTCAATGAAGAAACTGTTCAATGATTAAACCAGAAAACAAAGACTTTCCTTACGTCTTGTTTTTTCTTTTGTTAGTGATAGAGTGTTGCATTGTACTGTGAGAGAGACTTCTTGTTACTGATGGAGCATTACTGGGTGTTTGAGTGCAGAAAATGACAAATGTTGTTACTCTGTTTGAAACGCAAGCACATTAACAACAGAGTTTCTATCCCGGAGGCAATTTATTGTGACAGGCCATGTGGATTTCTAAACTTTTCCCACACATTTATGGCTTACAACCTTTAAATATTGGTTTTAGTAAGCAGAGAATCATTCAAGACACACCAATCCTCCAAACAACTCCTAACAGCAAGAGTCAATACACTTTTGGACAATAGCAATGCATTTTGTAACATTTCACTTTACACCCACCCCCATAAATGTATATTCAGCTGTGCTGCACATCCCCCCATTGCTTAATTATAACAAATGACACAACATTGTAAAGAAGAATAACAGGGCTTTCCAATGAATATACCAAATTCAAGGAAAAGGAGTTGGAAACAAGAGAGAAATCGTCTGTCAAACTTGAGTTTCCGAACTTTTTTTGAGGAGTTTATTGAGTAATTTATGAAATTAGGATGCGACTTGATCAATGTTCATAACATAGACAGACTTTTTGTGACAAATGTCTGTCCCTGTTATGAACATAAGTCTTGAAGATGTACACTCTGTAGTTAAAAAGAAAATACCTAGAGGTTTAACCCAAGATTGGCCAGTGGCAATCCCTCAATGGATATTTTTACATCATGTACATTAGGAACAAAATTTGGGATAATTCATGTATTTCATTATTACTTCCCAACACTTTAAAATTAAATGTCTGTCCATGTTTGACTATTAGATCTTGAAGATCCTCTGTACTTCCTCAAAACCTAAGAAATTTGTCAAACGTTTTGGTGGGCAATGTTCGTACAAGGATATTGGATGTAGAAAGAGGGAAACATAGCAAATTACTTGATGTATCGATTCCTGTCCTATAGTTCCCTCTAAATGTCACACTTTTGTAACCGTTAGTGTGGAAAGACCCTTTTATGAAACCTGGCATATATAATATTACCCCAAATTGCACAGAAGGGTCAGTTCAGTTACCGTACTGTACATAATTTCTGTTCAAAAGTCCTGCGTTTACTGACGCACTTAAACATTTATGAGCAAAATCTAATAGCCATTTCACACTAATTGCGGGGTTAACAAAAAAATTAACCCCAAGATTATCCGGGTAATATGGCATGTTCACACTACACTTCTCGGGGTTAGAAATTCTGCGGGGTTAGAAATTCTGCGGGGTTAACTGCCTCAAAACCCCACTTAACCCTGCTCATGAAGTGGGTTAACCCACCAATCTCGGGGTTAACGACGACCTTGAGATGATTCTCCGGGTTACCATCAGTAGTGTAAATGCTCGCCAGGTTTTCTTCAACCCGGGTAGGTTGGTGCGCTTCGTCTTGTTTTATCGGCCAGCTGCATGTATTTAATTTTGGCCAAAGCACATCCCCTTTCAAATAGATTTGAAAACATCCACCCCCACCCAGCCCAACTTTCATGATATTCATACAGTTTGTGCAGTATATATCATTTTGTCTGTAGGAGGAAACTTTTCAGGCGGATTTTTTATTACTATTTGTTTTTGGGTTTTTTTTGGGGGGGGGAGGGTTGTCACTTTCGAGATGTATTTTTTTTAGTACAATTAATCTTACTTGCAAGTCTCAAAGTAAAAATTAAATTAAGCAATGCACATTGTCAGGGTTACCATTTGCATAGTGTGAATGCGGTTACAAGTTACCCAGGTGCTAAGCTGAATTGCGGGGTTAATTTTGTAGTGTGAAACCGATTCTCCGGGTTAGTTTCTACCCAGGTAATTGACTGCTACCCGGGGGATTAATTACCCGGGTAAGTTCAGAGTCGTGTGATACCCTTATTAGAGTGCTCAATACAATTTCTCAACTAAATTTTTAGTGCAAACATGTTGGATACATGTATGTAAAAGAAGATAATAAGAGCAAATCGTAATTCAATTTCAACAAATATTTAAAGGCTAACTTGGGGATTATTGAGATTTGTTCAAGTGCATTATATTAATAAACTGTCAATTTTTGCATCCAGTTGCCAGACATCAGCTTTTTTTACTTAAAATCTCAACATACTATTTGCAAACCAAGTTTTACTACTGTACATCAATTGCACCAGCGTGTAAATTAATAAGTTTTAAGTATTTTTTCTCTGATGTATGCTATTTTAAATCAGCATACATGTACATGTTTGTAAATTGTCTTAAAGTAATAAAACTCTAGTGAATACATGTAGGTATTTTATTTATGAATAAAAACTTGAAACTCTTACTAGCATTAATTCCATTACTGGTGCATGTCGTGATAGCAAGGATTTTACTCTTGTTTTGCAAAAGAATGATCGATAGGTATTCTTTCCTCTTTGTTTAAGCATGCCAAAACACTGCCCATCCACTGACGCGGCAATGCAAATATAGGACCCATCATACTTGCTGTCAACCACTCAACGTGCCAGCAAAGCAAGTGAAATGCATTAGCTTACTGTGACTGATCGATGTGATGGCAGTCTGGAACTGACTGCTCTGTGTCAATGAGACCCAGATGGAGAAGGGTTTGGAGATAGGTAATGTCAGGAGGACAAGACAAACTTATTGGACCATCCATTACACTGACGTCCATGAACGAACGTGTGCTGCAGTGCAACGAGAGAAGGGTTTGGAGGGGGATATCAAATTATCATTCTTGAATAGTTCAAACAGTTCATTCATAATACCCAAGACAGTTTACCCATTCCTATTGGTTGAGAGCCCGTCACGTGGGTGGTTTTAAACGGCCGATAAAACACCAACCGGCTTTAAACACTTTTTCCGATGTCACACAAAATTTTGACTCGTATGAAATCTGGTTCCTTTTATTGGTTGAACACTCGCGCGACCAGTCACTCTCCCAATATGCAAGCACACACAAACCGTTGTGGGTATTAAATGCACACTACACCGGCACTGCTGGGTTCTGTGCCAAACCACGCCACATGTCACGAGCGCGTCACGAGCGCGTCACACGCGCGTAAATTTTCGTACAAGGGCATTTTTAGCACTACTCGTGTGAGGCACGAAACATTAAATAGTTACATGTACATGTAAAGGGGTGTTTTACAAACCAAGGTAAAACAAAAAAATTGAACAAAATCATTGGAAATTTAGAATTTTTGGAGGTTTTTGCTGAATTACACACAAAAGGTATTTTATGAATAGGAATAAATATGTGCTGGGCCAGTTTTAAACAAGTACAGATGTACGTTTAAAACCACCTTGGGGCCTGGACGCTGATAATGACCCTCGCCTTTTGTGAAAATGTGAAGATGAAATTTGCTTCAGGGATGATGTAAATTAGAAGAGATTTTTGTCCTTTCTGACAGCGTACAATGTATCCCAACTCGTTAGTCCAGTGGTTAAGACATATATGCACCAGTAAGCAGGAGGTTGTGGGTTCGATTCCCACCGGGGTACTCTTGTAATTTTGTTTCCAAGGGTTCCCAGAAAGCACTGACCATTCAGTCCTTTACAGGGTGCCCCCCCCCTCCCCAAAAAACACAAACAAAGCGAAAATATGACCAACCTTCATGTACATATCGTCGTGTGCCCTGCAGAAAGTCGTAAGGACGAAAAATGGGTCAAAATGTCAAATTCAACTGTGAAATTAAGTAATAATTTTATTTACACTGCACAGCATTATTGGAAATATTAATAGATTTCATCTGACAAAAATTCAACCTTTTGCGATTCTTAATTTAGAAATTCTAACACAAAAACTTTAAAGTCGATTTTATCGGAAAGTGTAATTACGCGTCAAAACGCGCTTACGTCCTGCCGGGCACACGATATACAATGTATGTAATGACCATTATTATGGTTTTATCATAAACTCAGGGTAATAAGCTTTCCATTGATATCCTACATGTAGGGCCATGTCACATGAGCCAATTTACAGGCACAAGCAATCTCCAAGAAGAAAAAACATTCACATTTCAATTGTCACATCATTTTCTTAGGAATGTCGATAAGCTGTCAGACAAATTTCTCTTGTGCTACCGAAGCATTCCTTTAGCCTACATGTACATGTACATGTACAGTGCCGTTTGTTGCCTCAAAGTTGCCTGTAAAAATTGCCTCGTGACTTCTCTGGTCATGCATCACTGACCTCCGTTGTTGTGAAAATGGTATGTAAAAACCTTCTTGAGACAGCTTGTGAAATCAATTACCAATTGTTAGCTTGGCCTGGGCATCACGATGGTTAGATTGGGTTGTGAATTACAATGGTGTTAGGTTATTCAGTGTTTCCTTCAATAGGCCTTTTCACACAAGACCAAATCTCGGGGGGGGGGGGGGGGGGGGGGGGGGTGGCCCCGGGGCGGTGCGGGGGTGAAAATAAGCCCTGATTCACACTTGAAATTCACACTTGATTTTGCCAAATTCTCACTATATTCGTGGTTGCTGTATTATGTGTGCCAATCATCCAGTAACTACATTGTATGCCCTTAAGTTCTAAATAGGTCAATAATGTAACCCGTTGAGCAAGCAATGTCCCTACTACATGTACATTTTTGTATTGGCTGATAACGACACATGCATGATGCATATCGCATACGTGCGTGCGTCGGCATGCACATGTACATGTACATCAAGTCTTGTCTGGGGCATACGTGCGTCGGCATGCACATGTACATGTACATCAAGTCTTGTCTGGGGCATACGTGCGTCGGCATGCACATGTACATGTACATCAAGTCTTGTCTGGGGCATACGTGCGTCGGCATGCACATGTACATGTACATCAAGTCTTGTCTGGGGCATACGTAGAGCTGGAGCTACATGTACACTGATCGTGGATCGGGTTTTGCCAGCTAAAATAGAACTGGTTGTGGACAGCAAATGACTTTACAACGTACATGTACATGTACATGTATGTCGGTCGGACCATACGTTTCCTTGCTCTATGGTCGGACAAAAACGATAGGTGGTCAGAAAATGCCCAATGTCCGATTGTAATGTCATTGCTACGATCTGTAGCGTCCGTGAATGCAATGGCATTTGGTGTTTTTGACCAGTCCAAACCAATTTTTGCACTGGGATTTTCTGGTCATTACAATGCATGTTCCTGGCTAAATACACGACACATGATAATTCCAAATTAAAACATTGCCAAGAACAGGATCAGATTTTTGCAGAACAACAATGTTTATTGTTTTAAATAATATATTTACCTTACCTTAAACTATGAACGTCGAAATGACCAAGAATTTAGTTTTATATTCAACAATTATTGTACATGTACATGTAGTAGAGAAGAAAGGCAAGAAATCGGACTTCCCGTCTGTGTTTCAGTAAAAAAAAAAGTTTTACCTGTAGTCAATGCCTGATTTATTTACCCGACTCGTAAATTGTTTTTGTCGACAATTTATCGACGTCGGAGTTTCATTTTGCCGACATGTCGACAAGAAATCTCACCAACGACAACAGCCCTATAATGTACCAGAGGCACTAAATACTTCTGCACCTTAAACAAACCACACAAGTTCAATGGTACAAAATCAAAGTCAAGCACACACACACGTACATGTAGTACACCATTCAACCACACACAGGTAGTTTCTTTACTTTCTCCTGATGGTGTCAAGTCAAGGAAATTCCATCCGGTTTCAGCAGAGCACACAATACCTTGGCTCTATGCTCCAGTAACCGAAGCTCTTTATGAATACTTTAAAGGTCTTTATCTGCCCTGATTCCTGAGCAGTAAATCCAAGCGGAGCATTCCGTGCTCATGCCATAATACATGTACCAACTCCTGACCTACATGTACATGTATGCTGGCTTGCCAGCCAAAAGCCCTGTCCGCGCACTGGACTTTTTTTGGCAAAGCTTACCGAGACGATGGGTACTTTTCCCATTTTAAGTCCAGTGCGGACAGCCTAGGACGTTTTCTTCTCAGTTACTTTTCCCGAGTCCAGCAGTTACTTCTACGCAACTGCTGCCCAGGAAAACAGACCAGGTAACTTTTCCTGAGACGATAAGTCCAGTGCGGACGGTGCGAGTCGGTAAAAGCGTCTCAGGAAAGTGTACATCCGGCCCGAGCGCGAGGTCATGCTACACAGGACACCACGCATGCGCTTTACATTGTTTCACCACGGTGCGGTGCATATGTGGCAAGTTTCCAAATTCCAGTGCATTGTTCCTCTTTAAGTCGCAATCATGGCAGATATTATTATTGATGAAGTCGGAAGTTTGATTGGTGCCACCAGTGCATCATTCCCAGATGATAATGAAGGACGTCAACGTGTACACATCGGCCAAAAGAATGAAATGGCGCGTGCGCTTTGGGTAAATCGCGTCAATGTAGAAAGGTCACGCAAAGCGCCCTCATGAGTTGTTATACTGACTGCTCGGTTACGTCGACCACGGTCTCGGTAAAATGTTCCCGTGTAGAAAGTCCAAGTGCGGACAGTGGTCACATTTGACTATTTTTCATTTTACCATCGTCTCGGTAAAACCTTCCAAAAAAATGTCCAGTGCGGACACGGCTTTACCAATCTGTCAGGCCGACTGCATGAATGGCTGGATCAAGCGGTCATGTTTCAAATCTTGGCCAAGTATCTGCCCATGAGGTTAACTACGCACAAAAGCACAAAATCCCCCTTTAATGATTTTTATCTTATTTTCCCCCTCGTTTTGCACTCAACCTTTTGTATATATATGCGGTACTGCGATGCATTATTAAGATATTCAATGATTACAAAATTGTCACTTACATACATACATCTGACTGATTATGGAAGAAACCTGATTTTGAACGAAAACACTAAGCACTCTACTTGCTTGCAAAAATAGTCTTTACACATTACATGCTACACTCAAATACTGTAGGAATTTGGAGCACAATGCTGCTACACTGTAATTCATATACCAAAATGGGCGCACCCACCAATTTTAAATCTCTGTAACCAATGGGCCAAATCTGTTGATATTGGTGTCTTTGGAAAGGTAATTAAATTTAATCAATCCAAATTTGCCATGATTTTTTAATGTAGGAGCAATTTTGAGGTTTGATGACCTTTTGACCTTAACTTTGACCTTGAATTTGACCTTGTGGATTGTGTGACCTTCAGATAAACCCCAACATGTTTTCTACATAATATAAAAAATACAGGTATTTTATTTCCTTTCTAGCTCTTCTAAAATTTGGCATACATGTACTTGATGCAAAAATGTGAAATTCAAATTGCCTCGGAATTTAAATTGCATAGGAATATCACATTTTTATGGTGGCTCTGAAGTGACATGACACATCGCAAATTTCTTTGCAAATGTGACCCGCTCTGGAAAAAGGTATATTATGTCGCAAAATTAAAAAAATGAGTTTTATGTATGTTTGAAAAGCCCACAATGTAAGCTTTCATTTGGTACATGATAGAGCCCAAAGCCCTTTCCAATATGGAGATATCGCGTTTTTGCATATTAATTAGTTCTATGGAGTTCAAATTGCACAACAGAGAAAACAGGCTTTGAAATAGCTAGTTCTAATACAATGCAATGGAACAATGCACTCTAAAAAGGGTATTTTTTTACTTTATTCACTGAAATCTACATTGTTGTGCACCAAACCTGAAACTTTAGATATTTAAGATGTCATTAAAGACAAAAAACAAAAAATGAATTTTGACGAAAAATTTCACCCTCTCAACATTGAAAGGGCCATTACACGTAAATGCATAGCGCGACTTATATCACCTTTTTCTGGAGCGGGTCACAAATATTTGCGATGTCGCAAATGTTTGTGCTATGTGATGTCCCTTCAGGGCCACCATACTTTTTTGCATCAAGTACTTTATAACTGTATACATGAATGTATTCAACCCGGTTGCATAGATTTGACTCAACATCAGCTCTGATTGCCTAACTTAACAATTATCTGATTAGTTATCAGACAATGTTCAAATCTGACTGGCAAACGATTACGCAAAGTATTCCACAGGCCTGGTATACATCACCCTTGAAACAGCATCTGTCAAAAGTTTAAGTGTTCCAAGCACACATCCCATCATATGTGACAGGTCTTCATGACACACACACACATCGGGATGATAATGCGACAAAAATGATGTGCAAGATAATGTATGGTTGCATAAAGGATTGAACATTTTTGTTTTTATAAGCTTGACACATGTCTATTGTCTAAGTACATGTACTATGGACTAATAAACTTACATTATGCAAAACACGTACAAGATATAATGGTACAGTACATGTACATGTATGAACAAAACAATTCAGAATCAGATGGCACCAATGACATCATAATCAAAGTAAGATTCAAGATTCAAATTTTATTTGATCACGTTAAAAACATGAACATTTTTTTCCCAGTGGATTATCAAGAAGCATTAAAAACATTCAAAAACATGAACTCTGATAAAATATAATTTATATCAATATAAATATTTTTTTAAAGTCACTAAAAAGGAACTATAAAGACAAAGACAAGTCACTGAAATGAAATATTCACCAAAACACACAAAAATACATTTCGGGAAGTAAAGTGGGAGGGGACATTAGGGGAAGGGAATGGCCAAACAAAAAAAGTTAGGCAGGGTGGGGGGTGATGGCAGTATGGAACGAAGGAAAGGGAGGGAAAGGGTACATGTAGATGATGGCAATGAGGAGGGGGAAGGGAAGGGGGAGGCATTTGGGAGCAAAGGAGGGGAGAGAAGGGTTGGATGAGTGGAGAGAGGAAGGTGGAAGAAGAGGGGGGATGGAGAAGGGGGAGCGGAAATGCAAACCATAATTATCTAGTGAAACTTCAATTAAAAATTTGAATAGCACATGGTAAAAATGAAGATTTCAATCTACATGTATTTGTTTTGAGGGCGAGTTGGCGTACCCTACCAGATCGGTTCTGAATAATGAAGGGGTTGAGAGGATGGGTTGAGTCGGGACAATATTTCATTGAATTTGTTTGTGACATCATTCTGTGCGATTTCTTGCATACCCTGAAAATCAGCGCCGTTGATCTTCCCTGCTTGTTTGTCTATACGCTGGAGTTTCTTAAGATTGCAACTAATACAACAACAAATTATAATGGATTGAATGGTACTCTGATAAAAAAAGTCTAAGAATCTAGTGACCAACATTAAAAGATTTCAATTTCCTTAAAAAGTACAGCCGTTGGTTGGATTTTATTAGAAATTCTGGTTGTGTTTGCATTCCAATTTAATTTGTCATCTACCAATGTACCCAAGTACTTATACTCATGGACCACTTCAACAGGCATACCATTGATTTCCACAGGTTCTGTAATGATCGTTGTTTTCCGGAAATCAAATATCATTTCTTTAGTTTTATGTACATTTAAAATTAAAATTAAATGATTTTGGTCACACCATTCAACAAATTTGTTGATTGCATTCTTATACTCAATCTCACAGTTATTGGTAATCAATCCAGACAAGGCAGTGTCATCAGCATATTTTGTGATGACACATGATCCCCCATCAAGATTAAAATCACTTGTGTACAAAGAAAATAACAAGGGTGACAGAACACACTCTTGGGGGACCCCTGTACTTATGTGAATGACATCTGACATTGTATTGGCAAACTTGACCCTCTGTGATCTATCTAATAAATAATCATTGATCCATAGTGCGAGGTAGGGATTTTAAACACTTTGCACTTTTCTTAGGAGAACATTAGGTTTAATAGTATTGAAGGCCGAAGAGAAATCGAAAAATAGGGTCCGAACATAATTTCTTGGCTTTTCAAGGTGGTCATAAATATTATGTAAAAATGTAATTAATCTACATTGTACCAGACATCTCCCAACCAATTTAAACTTGCATGAGATGTGGCATTTTTACAAAATGTAGGTCAACATTAAAATGTGCATACTGTACACGTACATCTACATTTATTTGTTCAACTTACATACACTATACATGATGCATGACATTTGACAACGGACTTTTTCAGCTGCAGATCGACTTGTATGTACGCACATGTGTACATACCTATCAAAAGAATGTATTAGCATTTCAAAGTTCACATGTTCTGTATGTTGAAAGATGGGGCTGTTTTTAGAGCATGATACGTCATTCTACATGTACATCAAGACACTCATAGAGGAAGATATCGTTTGTGACATGAAGAATGGTATGTGAATAAATGAGCTTGCTAGGATAATAATATCTCGTAAACCTTGTAAGATTTGTAAATAAACCGTACAGTACATGTATGTCCTCTTAATTACAATGGAACAACATCAATATTTTTCTTCTCATAGATTTTCTCACACAACTTCAACTGAAGATGAGTTTAATTTGAAGATAAGCCAGCTCTTTAAAGTGTTGAAAATACATCGATGTATGTAAATTATGAGTCATTAGAACCCCTATTTGTGTATAAGCAGCTTTATACAGTACTGTACATTACGTTGGGTCAGATTTGAATTACTTATTTCATCTTTGTACCCCCCTGCTGTTTCCTCTTGGTTCACTTGTAGTGCTTCTAGCTCTTTATACAATTATTACCCCTGCGCATCAGGCCATGAGACCAGTTTTATGCAGCAGTTTAAGATGAGCACAATCAAGTTCTCTACCCTCACAGATACCCATTCATATGTATTCCTGGGTGGGGAGAAGCCATTTTAATCTTGCAACACGTCATACCCAAGCACACAAGCACCATATTCCCTTGGCAGAATTTGAGCCCGCTAAAAACCCCACACACCATTAACCATTGATCGTATCGTGACACATTTTTCATCTTCAAGTTTAATTCCAAATGTCAATAGATCAATACTACATGTACGTAAACACACTGTGACCTTGCTCCCCTCTCTTCTCAAATCTATCCCACCTTCCACTCCAACGTAGGAATTGACCTATCGCCGGTTTACGAGTTAACCACGCCCCTTAGACAACCCTATGGGAATTTTGTGAGGTAATTTTTTTTGTCTCAGATTTTGCTCGTTCCAAGTGGAATTATAATTGATGTGATTGGACAATAATTCACAAGCTGCGTTGACGCGATTCGACTGCGATAGGTCAATTATGAATCATCCAGTCGCTTGATGTAGTAAATTCACCTACATGTACACGATGTAGATCAAGATCCAGCCATCAGCTTGACACATTTCCAGGCAAACCCTACTTCTTTTTATAAGAACTGTCAGTTGCTCGGTTACTGACAAGTTTGATTACCACTGACATGCTTTAGGCTACAGGGAAAATGCATGGTTACAAACATCTTAAAAGCGTGGGGTACCAAGGAAAATGCATAGTTACCAACAACTTACCACTGAATGGCTTAGGGTACCAGGGTAATGCTTGGTTATCAACAACTTACCATTGAGAGGCTTAGGGTACCAGGGGAAATGCTCTCCTTTTAAATCGTCCAGCATCTGTAGACGGCCGTTATTTGTTATCAACTGACCACTGACGCTGTTAATGAGGACTAACGTTGGGATGCCTGTCACCTTGAACCGCTTGCTCAGTTTGGTCTGAAGGAAAACAAGATGATTTTTTTAAGTCAAGCATTAATCATATTCCACGTTTTAATCTGCCAATATGTTTTTATACAGGTTTTAGTAGATACCAGACAAATCAACCATTGACCAACTCAACCTGAGACAACTTGACCATGAGAGGCGATTGTGGAGTTTAGGACACTGTTCCTATTTATAACGAAAATCAACTTTTAACCCATTAAACCATTGGGCGCAGATTGATAATTGCCACCTGGCCGGATGACGTCTATATACACTCATTCTCTGCATTTTCAATCCATTGTTGGGTTATTGTGTACATTACGCTTGGCTGCACAAGCCTCTTGTGTTCGTTTAGCTTGCCTGCACAAGCCGGCATGCACCCCTGCTCCCCCATTATACAGCCCAGACTCAATCGGTTCACTTTTTGGACTCACCTTAGTAGATGGCGATGACACCAAATTGAATATTTACAGGATTAATTTTGTGGAAAGATTGAGGGCAGGGTTTTGATTTTTTAGGGAAATTACGGGGTAAAACAAAGACTGCAACAAACACGCACAAATTGTAACCAAACATGGCGACAGTGCCTGAACTGGTTTGGTAGACCCTCGCTGATTGATTGATGAAAGTTTTATTTAGAAGCCACTCTCTGATTGGTCTAGAATAGCGAGGGGGAGCGTATCAACTGGCAGTGTGAGTGTCGATTCACATGCTTGCCACTAGAAAACCAAGTAAGAATGTCGTGTTTTCTCCCAAAATACTCTTCAAAATTTTGGGGGAAAATATGGTCAGTATATTTGAAAAGACCGTTGTCTGAGGTTTCAAACTTTGCAATGGTCAACGAAACCTTCAAGAATGAAAAACGGTCTAAACTCCACAATTGCCCCATGAGACAACTCAACTGTTGCTGTTTGTGTAGCATTTCTATATGTGTGTGCTAAGCATTTCTGCAGGGTAAAAAACCTTTATGGGTGACCATGGAGGAACTTGGAGATGACATCCTGATGTAGTTGCAGGGCAGCTGCGGTGAACCCGGTCTGTATACGAGTGACATGGTGCAGCACAGCACGGCATGCATGGAGGGTTCGGTATTCAATCTGTATGCCATGCATGCATGCAACACAAAAGAATGAATGTCGAGTTGTCTCAATGGACAACTTGTCTCAACGATGACTTGTTTCAATAGGCGACTTGCCTTTCTAATTGACAAACAGTCGAGATGTCACACAGTTAAATGGATCAAAGGTCGAATTATTAAGCCCCGATCCCACTTACGCGAATTTGACGACGAATCAGTGCAACATGAAATTCGTTGTGATTCATTGCGGGGTGGCCTCTAGAGCGCATTTTTTTACGAAACGGATATGAAACGGTTACGAAACGTTTACAACTCTCACGATTTGATTGCGAACCAATACGAAACGGTTACAATACAAATACGAAATGTGACGAATTGTTTGCGAAACAGACCGAAAGTTTTACAAATTAACATGACATGTTACAAGGTATTAACGACTTCACGACGCGTATACGACGCATTTACAACATTTTGCGATATATATACGAACTTGTTGCGAACTTCACGTCACGTGGTGATGCGCGCATTGAGAACCTGTACTTGTATTTTTTCATTTTGCATTATGTTCACCAACTCTGATGTACTGGAAGCAGCTCCTGTTGAAGAGGAAAACCTCCTCCTGGCGGCTGCGGTTCTCGTTCTTCAAGGAATCCGGCGAACAGCGATGAAAGTGAAGACAAAACGCTGCGAACCGCTGATTCATCACGTGTTCTTGTTGGCGTCATCACGTGTTTCGAACCACGTCGGCAAGTTCGTAACCGCATCGTAAGTGCTTCGTCAAAGTCACAAACACTTCATAACTGAGTCGCAATCGTAATGGTATAGTGAATGAATTCGTCGTCATTCTCATCAATTCGTAACCAAATTCGTAAACTGTTCACGCCAAAACACAGATGTATTGTGTTGACCACTCTAACACAGGTATTGCGTTACATTATTCTCACCTTTAGGAAAACAAATATTTTAAAAAAAATAACATTAAAATGTTATGCCTACCAACCGACCCTATTAAATTCTATTTTAACACTGCTGGTTGTTGAAATGGAGAACAAATTAGGACAATGGGCAAAACTAATCCAGGCATTTACGTACGTAGAAAAATCTGCGCGCGTAAAAATATGAAGGCGAACTCAAAGTGATTTCAGTTCAAGCTTCCAGCAAACTTTGCACACGTGAAGGGAATTCCCCATTAGGGCGTGTATGCTGGTCTTTATTCCAGGGTATTTTTGTATTCATGCTGTATACAATATTACATGGTGCACACATATGGCCCATGCTGTGCATGCAAGAGACACGTGATCGGCTGAACTAAGTCCACAACGCATAGTGGCTTCATACAGTGTAGCTCCCCGGCTCCGTTCAGGACGTTCAGTACGTATGTACAGTCATGCACTACTCCATTGTCTTCGGGCGCTGAGTTGTTGTTGCGGTGCAGATAGCATGGATCGCATGCAGCTCCAGACGCGGAGCTCGGAGATATTTACACCGGTATGATAAGACATCACTGCATAAAACTGTTCATTTTTTACACAAAAATAGAACATCGTTTTTACTCACGATCTAATAAAAAAAAAAAATGTCATTTGTGTATGATAAAATTGATTGTGGAGTTTGCTAATTGACATTGCCGAACATCGGCCCGATCATCAGTTAAACCTTACAAATTTTGCCGATCCGATGTTTTGCCGATATTGCCAAACATCGACCCGATCCGTGTCCGATTCGATCATTGGTTAAACCTTACTTTATGTAGCTCCAATTTAAATGTACCTAAGGAGTTCTCAATAAGCGAGTTAAATTTGAATAACATCTGGTACACTGACTTGCTCCAAATGCTTGGCACATTTTAACTTTGAATTCTCCAGACCAAAGACACTGTTGCTATATCACATGATTCGGGGCAAGCTCTTGCATAGTTACGTAAGAGACGCTTAGCACCAATAAACTTTTTCTATTTTTTTAAATATAAAATACAAATCGCCCATCACAAGCCCTAGGGCACTGAGCTACAGAGGATTATGTGGAAGAACCAGCCCCTCACACTGAAACAAGACCAGCTAATCTCTTCACAAGTAACAGTCTCTTTGGTCTGGAGAATTCAGTTAAAATGTGCAAAGCATTTTGAGCACGTCAGTGTACCAGATGTTATTCAAATTTAACTCGCAAATGGCTCATTGTTCAGGCAGATTATTCCAGCTACATGTAGTATCTGCTTGGCAATATTTTCTACTATGCAGTCTGTTACTCCATAAAATTGGTCTAACCACCACAGCAACAGTGGATTCAATCTCAATGTTCATTCAGAACTGCATTTACATGTAACTGGAGTGACAAGCATAGCTGCAAATTTGTTTTCAGTTTCTCAGTTGTTTCCCCCTTATTGTTTTCTTCTGTTTACTCTACAGATTATCCTATTGAAGTTAAGGGTCGATCACTAATGCATGAACTAAGTTTGGCAGTGTGACGTACATCCTGACACACAGACATCCATCCAAGGAAGTACAGGGAATGCTAGCAGCATTAACCAAGCAGATAGCTCTAGAGACCATTCCCATTCACTGCCTTACTGACATGACTGAGCTCAAAGACTTGAACATAAATAGTGCCAAAGAAATCTCCACAGATTATTCCTCAATGCAGAAAATGTGATGAGCAGATTAATTTGGTGAGTGCTTTGCCATCCGGTCCTGTTATAAGCCATTGGTTTCAAGCCACTGATTTCACTGTGACACCGTTCTACATGTAGGTTGTATTATGTGCTTTCAAAAAGCTCCTGGCACTTTTGCTGGAAATTAAAATCATACTTTTTAAGGCTGATAACTTGTGACATCCAAATTAGGATGGCATTTAGCAGTGAATGGATCTTGGTTAATTGTGAAGGCGCACTGGCTTTTTGATGGAGAGCCTGGCCGTCGCTTATCTATCTGTCCGATCAGGCTTACTGTGGGACAATCACAAACCGCCCGCTGGCACCAAATCTCACAGATTATGAGGGGAAAACAGGGTTTTTTCCCCTCACAATTCAATAACTCGGCCACTCAACCACTGCCAAGCAACTTACAGGGGAGTTATTCAACTATGATTCACTCTCAATGAAGGAATGAACTCCGAGAAGTACACGTACATGTAAAGAACAAACAATCACAAAAAATATGCAATTATTGTTTATGCTCATGAGAACAGCGAGGATCCCTATGCCCATGCTCTGAATGAACATTTCCCCATACTATCAAATTATAGAAGAAAAATATTTGAATGAAAAATTGTTTCATTATGTGCTAATACAGGGTTGATAAAAATCATGATTTTTTATATTTAAATCGGATTTCTTTAATTTAAATCGATTTGTTTGATTTTTTTACCATTGTACTATTGGCATAAAACATTTGTTTCAAATAAGTCAATTTAAATGACCATCATTGAAAGTCAAGTTTTACCACACACAATTGTTCATGAAATCAGTACTGAAATCCCTTTCATTGATCATATTCTTTCTAGAATACAAAGTTTGTCTTAAAATCTCTGTTACAGCATCACCATCATACTGCACATTTCTCATCCAAGTTGATAACAGGAACCCCCTCCTCTCTACACACAACCATGGTGGAATAAAACTATTTAATGCAGCCACCATATTTTGTTAACGCACTGTCCTTATTTTGATCCTGTAAAAGTTTTTCCGATTTTTGTGGTGGAAATATTGTCCTTCAGCATCATTTTGCATTTGCAGCTGTAGAATGGGAACCAGACAATGGAACTTTCAATGGACAGAGCACCATTGAAGATTTAGGCCTACGTGTATGTTAAAATGTGGACAGTTTAGCAGAGACGATGAGGCAAAATTTACAATTTTGGAAAATGTAAATATTTATTTAAAAATCATTAAAAGTCCCAACACAACATTTTTTTATTGTCATTTTTATACAACTCAGCAGAAAGTCCCTAATGCCTGATGAACTAAATAAAAATCGCCACGGGGGTGGGGGTAAAATGGGGAGGGGAGGGGGAGGGGAAGGGGTGAGGGGAAGGGGTGAGGGGAAGGGGTGAGGGGAAGGGGTGAGGGAAAGGGGCGAGGGGAAGGGGCGAGAGGGGGTCGGGGTGGGGGAGGGGGTCAGGTCAGGTCGGGGGGGTTATCAATTGATAGGCGCATTACAACATGCATTTAATCCTATGTTATTTAAACCTACACGTGCATGTAAGAGAGGAATACTGTATCATACAGAATACAGAATCATATGTATTGTACACAAGATAAATGTAGTACACTGTTTCAGGAAACTGGCCTTATACATCCCTTTAGAGTGAGTATAAGCGATTTAAAGTTACTGACAGTCAGGTTTGAATAACAGAAATTGTTTTTACATTAAAAAACTACAGAAAAAAAAATCAAAACGTGATTTTTATTAGTGATTTAAAACAAAAAATTCCAGTGATTTAAATCATGATTTAAATCAATGATTTAAATCAAACAACCCTTGTGCTACATGCCAAGACTGATCTACATGTACATGTACATTGATACTATAGGCATTAGGAACATCCCGCTCCTAATTCAAAATTTGAAATCTGTTAAATCAAAACATTAAAATATGTTAATCTTTTTGTGGATCATCTCACTGGAAAGCTCATAACTGATCTAATGTAAAGAAATTAACTATTCCATTAGAAAATATATTTGTAAAGGGTGAGATATTTAAAAAATATTTTATGGCTATAACTTAATTTGAGTTTCAGACCAGGATTTTTGGCAACTCGATTTTGCTTGAGTCATTGCAACAAAATACTCTGATTGACTCCAGACTTCACTTCAGTCTTTGCCAAAAGATCCATGCTTGACTCATGCCATTGTCTCTAAAGCCTTGAGTCATTCTGTCAAGATATGAAATAAAGATTTTGCTGTACAGAGAAAAATGGCCTGCAGAAAAATGCACAACCATTTGCCACATCACAGACCATTTCTCAAACTCACCATCCCTGTCCAAAAACCCCAACAAATTACGTTCTGTGTGCAACCACAAACAGCCTTAAAAAAGCCATAGCCTTAAAACACCTTGACTCAATTGGAGTCACAATATTCATCAACTTGTTACAACTTTGCTAATGATACCACATGATAGAGAAACTACAAATCAGGCAAATACTGTTTATACATGAAGATGTGTGTGTCCTTCACAAGAAAAATCCAAGATGAGATGAGACAGCCTCTTTAACCGCAAGCATGTTGTTTTCCTCTGAGGCAGGTTAGCAGACATGAACAGGTGTGACTAATTAGAAACAGTTGCATGTCTAGAGGAGCCCAAATAGTTGGACTGGTTTCAAATTCAGGTCAAGTTGAGTCTGCTGGCCTCACACTCTCTTGACTCTGTTGGATGTGGCAGAAGAAACTACATGACACTGCGGTAACAAACCCTGCAATTATAGCTTTTGCCTGTAATTTGGGCGATTCACGGTAATACCGAGCTGACCAAGGGTGTTTGGTTTCAAATAGGGCCAAATTTTAAATTGGCTGCATCGGCCTGATCACATTTTGCATGGTCTGAAAATATTTTTCTAAAGAGAGTCTTGAAAGCCATACAGTGGATAATTTGTAAAGAAACGTTCACCACATTAGTCCAACCAATTAATTGGGAATTAGTCCGAGCTACATTAGTCCAACCAATTAGTTGGGAATTGGTCCGAGCTAATTCCCAACATTTTAAATACATTCACCACAAGAATAGACACCATGTACATTTTGTACATATGTAGCCAGAGTTTATTGTTTTGTTTGTTTTTTCAAAATGAAAGTTTTGCAGGTTTGGCTAAAAGGTAACAGGCCTTGAATTTGGTCATTTTTAGGGCAAGGCCACTTTGGCCTTGAATAAAGCAAAATTATGGAGGGCACCAAGGCCAGTAAGTAGGGCACCAAGGCCAAATTATATCTGCAGAAAGGGCACGGAGGGCGCGGCACTGTTGATTTTTTCCGTTCAAAACGTATTTAACTAAGAGTAAGAGTAAGACTATGAGGCCAAAAACATACTGCTTCCGATCACATGGGTATTCAATTATATGTGAATTTCAGCCTAAACTATTTCCATTTATGCTACGAAAGCTATAACAAAAATTGCCAAAAAAATTATAAAAACTTGCCTTAATTAATGTCAAAAATATTTACGGTCGATAATTCTTAAAAATCATGGAGAATTTAGGTCGTACACATCACTATGCACAACGCTAACCGTAACGCTAACCACGATGGGAAACTGGCCAACACTGTCCGTTTATCCATGGAGAAATACATTTCTCCATGGTTTATCGTACAGTGATAAAAGCGTGCGTGATGCACTTTGTGTGGCGGGCGATAAACCTTGTGTTGCGGCAGGAAATGTCGGGGAAACATGCTGCGGTGTACAAGCGGTACAAAATAAATTCATGAACACGGAAAATGCATACACAGACAAAATAGATCTGTGAATTAACGTGCAGAAATCATCTTTCTCTATCGATTTTTTGGGCCTAATTATTCATCGAAACTTTTGACAATCGGAACACCGCGTGTTGTGACCAAAGTTCATGAAGTTACTGTACGTATGTAGCGCGCCGAAGGCGTGCTTCATAGCGCCGCCTACAAGAGCGCGTTTCCTCGTACACGAACATCGATGCGTATTGTGAGGCGCACACGTGCAAGTACTGAGAAAAAGAAAGTCAGTTGACTGCACGTAAATGTTGCCGTACATGTACATACTCCTGCTGCTTTGTGTGTATACATACGAATACACACATTTAATCTTGCGGTGGGGGTGTTGATGCTTGAAGTATCGGCACACTCCGAAACTGGACCAGATTAATAGTTTGTGTGCATGTGCTGTGATTCTGTACGCGCGATCGCCAACGTGTTGTGCAGCGAGATTTTATGAAGGGCTGGCATGACATCGAAAAAACAAATGATATGAAGGATTGTAGTGGCTGTGTTTTTGCAAAAAGGGCACGACAGCCAAGGTAAATTTGGGGCAAGGCAAAACTGGCCGTGAAGACGGAGATTTTTTGTGGGGCACCTCGGCCAGTAAGAAGGCAACGACGGCACTGGCCGTCGTGGCTGTCGTTCATTTCAAGCCCTGAGGTAATATACACCATTTGCAAACATAAAAAACAAAACTACTGATCTATTACGAAATACCGTACTAGACCGTACATCCTCATGTCGTTTTCAAGAAAAGTGGACATTTGTATCGTTTTCCAACGATTGCACATATGTTTCCTCCACCAACTTAGTTTTGCTCATTGTGCAGATCTACAGTTTACCCTTTGTGCTGTAGAAGTGACGTCGGATCAGATTTCTTAAAGCAATGAGGTGCTTATTTGCGTTGCGTAATTGAATTGCATAGTAGTCTTTTACAAGCAGTGATATTCGTTGGTTTCCTCTGTTGCTGTCATACTTTTCATGAGATTCTTTGAAACCGGGGTTTTTACAAGAATGTGAATCCCATGGAAGTGAAGCAAACGACCAACTTGAAACCTTTCTAGTGATTATTAGTGTGCAATACTTTTTTGGGTCAGATTCACGAGTTCAAACCCGGTGTAGACTGTGTGCTTCAATTTTGTAGCAGCAATTGATTAACTGAACCAGAGATCCCGGTGATTTTCGAATCATGTATAATTCAATAGCTTTTAATCTTATTGATACCAATCACTATAGAAATATGCCAAGAATTGATACTACATGTATCTACTTCCGACTTTACCTGACAATGTTACAAAGAATAAACTTGATTTTATAATGTGTCTTAAGAAACTTCTCACGCACATATATTTCTGGGGTTCATCTGACAGAAAACCCATATAAGATATAATTAGAATGGTTTGTGTTGTCATAGCGTTTGTTTTGGCAACACGCCTAGTAGCATCCCGATGTAAGACTATCTCACAGACATTATTATCAATAGCTACGGCTCTTCACTGTAGCCTGTCAATTGCCAAATTCGACGGCGTAGCCACAAAAGACCCGATCCGGGCAACGGCTTATACTGTGTGAGTGCAGCATAGCAGCCTGTGAATAAACTAAACTGATACACCCGCAATATACGTCAACATACGTGATTGTCGGCCGCCAATCGTTGGAAATAGTCTAGTTCCCCGACCTGATAATTCTCTGACTTTATAAATTGCTCCGTTTTGTCTAAAGTAGAGTCAGGGAACCAGATCAGGGCTAGCTTCAGACACCATTTTAAATTCCCTTAAAACACTAGTTGAACTCGATTTGGTATAAAGTTTTAGCTAAAACGGTGTCTGAACGCTTTTAAAGTTGACCAAATCGGGTTTATCTCACCACTAAAACGGTGATTTAAAACACCTCGGAGGGAGGGTTTAGCACTAAACCAGAATGGCTTTATCTTCTAATATGATGTCTGAATGGTTTTAGCTAAAACGCTTCCTGTTTTAGCCAGCACAGTTGACCCGGTGTTACGTAACCCCTTTTGTGGCGTGCCTTTTGTTGTGTCAGTGCATGTCCTACATGTTTGTACATGTATACACAGCACGCATAGCATGCATGCCAACGTAGCGCTAGCATTGATCTCCATTATAATATAAATCAAAATTTACTTTTTAATAACAAACATAAAGGAAAATTAAAAGAAATGCTCTTTTGACTTGCCAATTCCACTCCCGCATTTCGATTCGTTTGTTTTTTCAACCCTATACCCGTACGGCCTATGCGTAGTCTTAGACGTTGTGTCATCCGTTGTTCAACAGAGTGGATATTCTATACTTCATAGACTATTCTTATGGCTTTTCGGCATTTGGCAAAGCACTGCCGTACCGGGCTGCACATTATTGATCAGATATAAAAACATGAAGGAAGAAACATCATCTTACAATGACTGCCATCGTCTTTGCTATAGGCCTAAATGTACAATTAAAGCGTAGCAAGAATTCCTCTTTTTCGCCAAAAACGCTTGGCAAATGCTTTATGTATTAATGTCCTTCAAACGTTCAAAACGATGAAGTAAAGTTTGTATCACGTCTGAGATCGAGAGAAAATTTTATAGACCTATTTAAATTCTATTTAAAGTCAAGCATCAAAATATACCCAATCGAGTACGCACTGTAGACTGGTTCCCGTCTCTACTGCTATCAATTAAATACTGCAGCAGAGACGGGAACCGTGCTAATAAGCATACATGTTGCAAAGCCCTGGGAAAACGATACATTATATGCATGATTTTTACACGAATGTCAACTTCAAAAGGGGTATTGTGTGGCTTCAACTTCAAGAAGTTGTTGAAAACATTTACTTGTGACTTGAATTGAAAACAAAAATGACTAAGTAAAAAAGTTGGCTGCAATACTGGCCGCCACGTGGGTATAGTGCACCATTTCTCCATATGGATGGACGATCTGAGTGGCGATATTGTGACAGAGAGCTTTGGCGGTGTTAAGTTCTACGCGTTTCACAACATTTTTATCATGCCGTAATTTGTAGACGATTTTATCGCCATATTGGCGATACAGCGGGAAAAATATCAACTACGAAAAAAATCAGTATCGCCAGCGGTAGGTCAGAAGCTGATTATGAAACACTAGTGGGTCATGGGGTCACGTGTTAAAGTGGGGGAGACCCACAGCTGCATCACGCTGTCATGAAACTGGGCATTTTATTATTTGTTTAATTGAATGGAAATTCAATATTTTAAGATCAAAAATTGGGGTGGGTGGGTGGGTCAAACAAATTTCGAAATTTTAAAACATTTTTTAATGACTCCTTACTGCAGTAAAAGTCTCTTTTAACACAACTTTATGAACCCCAATCAGCTTTGGTACCGTACATGGGTGTTTCTTTTTATGCGGGTACCAATGAGGAATTCGATGTGATGAATATGAAATGACCATGATTCAACATGAGTGATAATATTTACCAACATAAATTTCATTTATTATCATTAATCAATAAACAGTGAAAATATTCATATTTGTTGCAAAATGAAATGTTGAATAAAAATGTACATTTTGACCCAAAAATGTTATGGAATCTCCTTATTTTTTAGGTACACTGTGTGACATTAAAACTTGCCTCCTTTAAGATACCTTCCCGGTTGAATAAAAGTACACACATCGATTATTTTTTATTTAAATTATCAGAAGTAAGCCAACTCACAATAGTGAGTGCAATTTCAAACTTTGAGCGTCCTGGTTTAGGATGCAGGTGAAGTTGATTCCCGGTAGCACATCGTAACTTTTCGTTACCCGGATTGTTACGTTGTGAAAGTTCATTTCATGACGAGAAAAAAAGTAAAAACCGTTCTAAGAGAAAACGAAGTACATCAAATTCAACTCCAAACAACTAATAGCAAATACCTGGGACCCCTATTTATCTCAAATCCAAAACATCTGCAAAGATATCGCAGTTTATATGCACCGTAGAGTATTTTGGTTTCTCACGAAATAGTTACGTTGTGCGAAATGAAGTCCACATAAAAAGTATACGCGAAGCGAGCGCAACGATTCAATGTCCCGGATGAAAGATCACGTGATTCATCAGGTGATTATTGCAGCGTGCGAGTTGCAGCCATTTTTTCGCGTTCTAAATTTACGACAAATGTTTTCGACTCTGCCATGTTACGCTGTTAACATTGTTACGTTGTGTGTGCTAATTTGTAAGTTGTACAAGGTAAAACTGCGAAATCATCCCACTATATACACGAACAATTATAGCCAAAAAATCCAGTGAATATTGTAGACAATGTTGGCTTTCGAAAGGAACCTTTGGGGTATCTGTCTGGATGAAATGTGTGTGGAAATCGTTCAAGACGAGTCGAGTGTGTCTCGCCTCTCGCGATACGATGTATCGTGTTTGGACAGGTGTTTTTTCTCGCTGCCTGTATATCTCACTAAAACGTACTGATTATGCATAACATTTTGCACTTAGAATTGCAACGTACTTGCAACTTTGTTTCAAGTCATTGTACGTGCCATTTGTAACTCAAATTGATTGCACTTCGTATACAATTTACAAAATAACAATGTAACGGAGAGACTAGTCTCTCGTGACGTTGTGAACCCGTGTTGTTTTTATGGGGTCGCGACCGATGCACGCACAGTTGATGTGGCGATCGCTGCACAACTGTGTAATCGTGTAGTTTTGGACACCTCTAGAAGCTAGAACACCTACATTTTTTAAAGTTCTTAAATAGTTTGTACAATTCCAAAATGACTTTTGTGACTGGAGCAACCCTATTTTCAATTTTATTAATTTCGAAATAAATTTTGAAATGATGCAAACTATGCAAATTAAAAAAATTGTGAAAGAGTTACATATCCGGCCATCACTTATTTTCCCTTAAAATAACTTAATAACTACCAGAAAGGGTAAACCTGATAAAAAAAAAAGAATATAGGAGGGAAAACAATTTCAACTTATTCTTTAAAAATACTTTAACTTTTTCTGTCATGGCCCGCCATTAATAACAGTTAGACTTGATGGCCGGATATGGAACTCTTTCCACAAGGCTGATCAACGTTTACCAGTGTGACTGGATCAACCAGGGAAGCTTTTTGTGGATTTTTTTGTTTGAGAACGTGGAATTTTTAATTAATTAATTAAGGCTTATTTTTTTTTTTGGGGGGGGGGGGGGGGTGTGTACATGTCCTCTCCACATATTTTTTTTTCTTATAGCCTACGTATTAACTTATTTTTTTTAAAGAATCATTCAGTTCAGTGACAGCCGCCTCTAATGTGCAAATAGCTGCATACATGTACATGTACACAAATGTACATGTCTTTTTCACTGTACCTGTATATATGCAAGTGTAGTTGTCTCAGAGGAACCATTGTGCTGTATTTTACAACCAACAGGAAGGAGTTGTAAACACTGACGTGGATTGTTTCACGTGTAACAGAGACACCGGTTTCTCTGTTACACGTGAAATAATCTATACAGGCTCCTCTGAGCACATTTCAGTACTTCCAAATGTCCTAGTGAAAGATACACAATCTTAACTACTTTCATACATCAAATATTTCACATATTTATTATTTCACTCGCTTGGTTCTTGAAAAATCCAAATTTTGTGTAGCGCACACTTCAACTGCTTGATTTTATAAATGAATTGAAAACTGAAGGTTCAGTTTTTTTTAACCTGAAACTAAATTTATAATGAACTTGTTATGTTAAGAAATTGTGGTAACTGACCCACCAAAAGATGACAACAGTTGAAAAAATAAACCATCATACAATTGGTAAAATGCACTATAGTTTTAAAAGTGGTTTCTCCGTTACACGTGAAATACTTTGCCACATAACTGTAGTCAATGAGGCCACAGCGGAGGAAGTCACTCAAATGAAAAAATGCTTTGATTTATTGAATGTGTTCATTATCAATTACCTGTCAATACATTTTGGTTGACTCTTGACCTTTTTGAAATTTTGACCCTTATGTCACACATTTGGACCCCAAATTAAAAGATCTACCCACATGTACATGTACAATGCCAATGATTCAATTCAATAATAAAAACAAGCCATCAAGTTCAACTTCAACTTCACCTTGTCTGATTTGCATGATTCTCTCCAACAAAGTGAGATTTTTGAGCAACTTTATTACAAATTAACAATTTGTCAGGATATTTGATATTATACAACACCTGAATAAATCCCCGCCATCTGATTGGTGGATCGTCGATCACGTGCATTTAATTATTTGACCCATCACACGACACGAACCCGCACCGCCAAAAACGTTCTATCACATGGTTCTATCAAACGGTGTGCGTGTTTGATAGAACTTCCCCGCCGCTACAACACGGCTGTCATTGAACTGGTTTCTGATCCCTCCATTGTCCTTCGGACATCAAATGTATATTATATACATATGGGGACCGGGAACCAGTCTAGGCTGTCGTTCACACAAAATGGCGGACGGTGTTTCCGAACCGCGGTTTGTTCTCAAACGGACGACGAAATATTGGAACTTGTAGGCGATGCTGACGCTGCTAACACAAAGAGACAAATTAAATATGCAGTCAAACGATTAGTGGAATTTTGCAAGACACGCAGGAACAACAATTAAAGCTGTAACTGATTTGGAACTGGACCACTTTTTGTCACGGTTTTATGTGGGACTGAGAAGGTAAACGGCACGTTGTACACAAAGAAATCCATGCATGCAATCTGTCGAGAATTTATTCAGGCGTTGATTAAAACAAATAATGAATGTTTCACATTCGTGCAATGGTAAGAATAATTTCATTCGGTGACAGATGGAATGTCCCATTCCACTCGGCTTCGCCTCGTGGAATGGAACATTCAATCTGTCACCTCATGAAATTATTCTTACCATCACACTCATAAACATTCATTATTTATATACTATCAGCTAATTATATACATTTCTGTCTGTTGTATAATTTGAGGACTTTGTTGCATGTAGTCAACAAGCAGTCAAGAAGTTTCATGAACTGTATACAGAACACGTAGCTACATGTAGGTTTATGGCAACATTTACCATGCTGCAGTTTCATTACTGTAAAGCTAACTTTCATGCTATAACTCTGCTAAACCAATAGAAAAACTATTATCAGTGTAAATTGTCACAATGGGGCTCTTATTACGGTAATTATGAGAGGCATTGATAGAACTGTCTAAAGATTCTTTTAAGCTCCTGAGACCCTTTTTATCAGATCAAGCTTTTGTCTGGGTATCTAATTACAGGTCAATGTCTAGCACTGTCAACCCAATGAGAACTATGTCAATACTGCCTGGGGTATTTTACTGTTAACAGTGAACTTGGTTAGGCTGCATACATGTATGTACAGGGGGCAATGACTCAATGAAGTACTTGAGATGTAGTAATGAGGATGACATACACATACAGTAACATACAATAGATATCCATCCATAAGTGAGCATGGGGTACATGTGTGGTCCCCTACACACGTATCTAGGACATTTTAAAGCTACATACATTGTACAACATATGTCCGTGCTGTGACTGGAAATTTGAATTCAATGTACAATGTATTTCCCCAACTTACAAATTATAGAAAAATATTCTTTTTTGAACGAAAAAAGCACTTGGAACATAGTGCACTCTATAAATTGATGGTAAAAGCAGGAATTACGAATATTCTGCTCGTAATGCAAAATCTGAACTTGGATACATGTGCATAATCTGTTAATGTACATAATGTAATTATCATGGAAACTCATAACTTATCAAATGCTAACAAATTAGCAAATCCATTTGAACATTTATTTTTTAGGGTGATGCCCTTATAAGCACAGCACGTATGTTTCCTTCGCCCACTTAAGCCGTGTCCGCACTGGACTTTTTTTTTGGAAGGTTTTACAGAGACGATGGCAAAATGAAAAATGGTCAAATGTGACCACTGTCCGCACTTGGACTTTCAACACGGGAAAATTTTACCGAGACCGTGGTAGAAGTAACCGAGCTTTCAGTATAACGACTCATGAGGGCGCTTGGCGTGACAGACTGTATCAATAAATATCTGCCATGATAGCGACCAAAAGAGGAACAACGCACTGGAAATTTGAAACTTGCCACATGTGATATGCGCCGCACCATGGTGAAACAATGCAAAGTGCATGCGCGGTGTCCCTGTGTAGCATGACCTTGGGCTCGGGCCGGATGTATGCTTTCCTGATGAGCCGCTTTTACCGCACTGGACTTATCGTCTCGGGAAAAGTTACCTGGTCAGTTTTCCTGGGCAGCAGTTGCCCAGTAGTAGTAACCGCTGGACTCGGGAAAAGTAACTGAGAGGAAAACGTTGCAGGCTGTCCGCACTGGACTTAAAATGGGAAAAGTACCCATCGTCTCAGTAAGCTTTACCAAAAAAAAGTCCAGTGTGGATAGGGCTTTAGTTTTGCTCATTGTGCAGATCTGCAGTTTACCCTTGGTGCTGTACAAGTGACGTCAGATCAGTTTCTTTTTTTAAGCAATGAGGTGCTTTTTTTTAATAGGCATAATGGTGTTGTGTAATTGAATTGCATAGTAGTCTTTTACAAGCAGTGATATTCGTTGATTTCTTCTGTTGCTGTCATAGTTTCTTTGAAACCGGGGTTTTTAAAAGAATGCAAATCCCATGGAAGTGAAGCTAACGACAACTTGAAACCTTTCTGGTGATTATTAGTGTGCAATTATTTGTTTGGGTCAGATTCACGAGTTCAAACCCGTTGTAGGCTGTGCTTCGATTCTGGAATTGATAAACTGAACCAGCGATCCCGGTGATTTTCGAATAATGCATAATTCAATAGTTTTTTCAATACCAATCGCTATAGAAATATGACAAGAATCGATACTACATGTATCTACTTCCAACTTTACCCGACAATGTTACAAAGAAATCAATAAATATAACTTTAAAAAAAATTACCATGCCTGATTTTATAATGTGTATCTTGGGAAACTTCTTGCGCACATATATTTCTGGGGTATATCTGACAGAAAACCCCTACAAGAGATATTTTGAATGGTTCGTGTTGTCATAGCATTTGTACAGTATTTTGGCAACACGCCTAGTTGCATCCCGATGTAAAACTAGGGCCTATCTCACAGACATTATTATCAATGGCTACGGCTCTTCACCGTAGCCCGTCAATGGCCAAATTCGAAGCCGCAGCCACAAAAGACCCGATCCGGGCAACAGCTTATACTGTGCGAGTGCAGCATACATGTACGCTGTGAATAAACTAAAGGGATACACCCGCAATAGTACGTCAACATACGTGACAGACATATAGCAGCTTAAAGAGAAGTTCAGTGGTGAGCGCCATTTGTATGAAATACAATGTATATTTGAAAGTGTAGAGTGTACTAATATATATAACACAGTCCCATTTTAAAATTTTGACGCTTTATATTTATAATTGGGAAAATTCTTGGGGATTTTTCTTGTCAGGCTGACATAAAAATGAATTCAACAGTCGTCGGTTCCATCTGGTGGTTCCAAGGATTTGTGATGTTACAGCCGGGAGTCATGATTCATACTGTTTGCTGCTATAGCATACACACTAAATATCCAACTCTACAATGTAGCTGAGCAGAGTTGCCTTTAATAGCGTCGAGGGTTTTTTCGGACAGTGAAAGTGAGGATTTTTTTTATTTCATTGCACTTATTAATTCAATGAGGATGATCTCCAAGAAGAAAATTGAGATAAAGGAGCGGTTCTTCCCTATCAATTCGAACCTGAGCTACCAGAAGAAGTGGGATAGGGGCCGCGATCACTCGGTCGCCAGTGATGCAGCTGGCCTGCCATGCTCGCGCGGTACCGGTCCAGTTAAGTGAAGACAGACTGGTGTGTATTTTATCATGTTTTATTTCTTTTTCGGGGACAACCATTTAAATACCACGGAGCCTAAAGTATAAGGTTTTCCAGGAGCAATACTGCAATCTTTATTCCCTTGTTCATACATGTACCCGTAATTTTCGGAATATAGGCCGCGCGGAGTATAAGCCGCAGCACGCAAAAATCTGCAAATTAAGATTTAAAGTTGGTGTATTAGCCGCACCGGCGTATAAACCGCACCGCGGCGCTGACGACCAACCACAAATGTCATCGTGCTGCATAGCGCTATTTCCACTACACATGCAATCCTAAAGTGTAAGCAGCGCGCGAACGAGATAGGGCTCCGTGCAAAGAAAAGGCGGAAAGAAAAGGCGAGTTGGGGGTCAATATCGCCATCGACGCCATCTTACCTGACTTCAAGTGTCTGGTTCCCGCTATGATATTCTTATTGAAAACGCAATTATCGAGAGTCGGCAAACAGACAAAGCACGAGTATCAAATGAACGAGGAGCGCGCGCGGTGCGTAATACCAGCGACGTACTGCCTATTGAAGCGCGGTTGCTGTGTGGACAGCGCCCTCATTCGACGCACACGGAGCCCAATAAACTTTCATAAGTCCTCGAAATTACCAATTTTGACGGGCTGGATGAGTGTCCTGGCTGGGTGGGCCGCGCGGCAGTTCTTTTCTTTTTTTGACGGCGCGGGGGAGGGGGGGGGATAACAAAAAGAAAATGACAACTTTAACCACTAATTATCTTAGCTCAACGGTCACCAATTGACCAGTGAAATAATAAACAACATGGATTACACAACGATAAAACAGACAAAAACGAACAGACGCACCACACGATTTGTGAGGTGTGAACGGTACTTACGGTACATTTGCAAGTCTATTCGGTCCCTCTGGACTGGTTTCCTATATTTCCAACACGTGAGTAGAGCGAACGTAAACGGCAACCAGGGTTCGAAATTCGTAATCTGGGGGCCAAGGCCATTTTGGCCTTCGTGACAAAAAACATTTCTGGGGCACCAAGGCCACTAATGAAGAGGCCAATGACAAAAAATATAAGGGCACAAAGGCCAGATAAAGGTCTTTCTTGCATACTGGTGTACATGTATTTGTACAATTAGTCTCTCACGGCAGTGAGCGAAACTTTTAGTTATGTGGAAGGTGCCAAGAAACAATGAAAACTGAGCTTACGGCTTGCGTATTTGTTATTTTAACCACTTAGAAGGTAAAGAGTAAAAAATGCGTAGCACTGTTCAATACGTTGCTTTAATATCTTCAGCACACCCACATAACATTGAGTTTGTCGCGGTTTTTCTTTTGCTAGTCAATTTTATCACATTGCTAATCAAATGACAATATGATTAGCATAATTTGCTAATCATTTTTTTCTTCTTATTTCCATTACTGCCTGAACTTGTAAGTTGTATAGTCATGGAGGAAACACGGCCCGTGCCGGGCATGCCGCGCGACGGCATGAGTAATTTCACCGTGTGTTGCGCGCCATCTTCGCCGGCCACGTTGCGTTCACGCCCCGCACGGGCCATTCGGGAAATCACGGTGCGCTATATATCGCTGGCGGAAAAAGCATCAACATTGTCGATCTCCTTTTCTGTCACAGTAAAAATGAGTTTGGTTCCGTGGGGCAGAAATGAGTTTTATAATGATTCATGTCCTTCTTGCACTTAATAGCCGACAAGACTCGACAAGAGTTCAATTTGTCTGGAACGTTTTAATTAATTAAGCGATGCAAGGCATAATTGTCGAATAAATCGCGAACAGAAAACGCTTCGGTTTCCACGTGTCCGAGTCATCAATGGCACGTACATCGCAGCACACATGCACCAGTACATGCACGATTGTTTGCACGAGGAGAGTTCGTTGCGTTAAGTTGAACAGGCAACGCTACTCCCTCTGGACCATCGCTAAACCGCACACATGGCTTAGCCGGCTTTGGGGGGTTCAGGTTACTGTAGTAAGAGCTACCTGGCTAAAGCTAGCCGCGCATTCGGCCGCGGGATTCAGAGCTTGTTTTTAGGCTGTGACTGGTTCTCGCCCCAGTGAGAAAGAAGAAAAATAATGCACGGACGGGAGCCAGTCTGCTTGGGGAATCGAGGTTTTGTGAAGGTTTTTACATGGGGCGCACGGGCCGTGCTAGCTGGCGCGATAGCTCATCACGCGCACGGGCGCGGCAACGGTTTGGTACTAAAAAACTAAGGGCTTTGTTCGGCAAGAAGGGCACAACGGCCAAAGTATTAATGGGGCACAGCACAACTGGCCGTGAATAGTGCATTTTTACAAGGGGCATCACAGCAACTAAAATAATATCGATGGCACTGGCCGTCGTGAATTTCGAACCTTGTGTGACTGATTTTATTCTTCAAATGTTGCCGAATAAGCCGCCCGGAATATAAGCCGCAGGGACATTTTTCAGCGTGAGAATCAACGTATAGGCCGCGGCCTATATTCCGAAAATTACGGTAAGTCTTTCTATTCAAATAAAAACGCCGCCGTAGATCAGGCCGACATCAAGGTCTGTATTAACTATTATGCTACGCTACTGGTGTGTATTTTAGCATGTTTTATTTCTTTTTTCGGGGACAACCATATAATACCACGGAGCTTAAAATATAAGGTTTTCCAGGAGCAATACTGCAATCCTTATTCCCTTGTTTATAAGTCTTTTTAATCGAATAAAAAAGCCGCTGTAGATCAGGCCCGACATCAAGGTCTGCATTAACTATTATGCTATGCTACACATACTCATGCATTTTTGTTACAGTGTCTCAGTGAGAGGGTATACGATCAGCAGCGTCGTTTGCCCGGCCAAGTCCCTCTCTGGAGCCTGGTGAATTTGTATACACAATGTACGCTAAAGAAAAGTAGTCCCATCAGTGTAGTTGTAGTACGAAATGCAAAATTCCTGCCAAACAATGCCAAACTGACGTGGAATAAAAAGTTAATCTGTCAGAAATGTTTAATGGTTTTCTTCTTAGAGAGGAAATTTATGGTTGAATTCATGCAGAAAATCTGTGTTATGATGCATGTCTGTGGAAAAAGCGACCGTGGTATCAGACCGCGGTCTGCCGTGGCAGCGCAGTCATGGCGGTGCCACTGTGCCACGTTGTACGTGCACACATGGACCAAGTACATTTGTACCTCCATGCCGTAACATGTACAAATGTAGCTTTCGCCTGGCCGGGCTGGCCCTGCATTTCCATGGTTGATAATTTGCAGCTTGGTGGCTGTGGATTCGAGGAGTCACAGTTCTTTAATTCTGCTACATTTGTTTGGTGCTACAGTGATAGTGATATTTCAGATGACACAATTAACAGGGCATATCATGTACATGTAACAATTTCACTGCATTGTAGGATAACCCCAGGTCAATCAATGCTCCTCTGTACCCACTTTTGACTTTCCCTTAGTTTTTCCGTTCCATCAAAGATCGTATGATCTTTGGTTCCATGCAATCCCATTACATGTATTAATGCAGCGCTAGTATAGCTAGCTGCACTGGGCACCAGGGTCAAACGTGTAACTCTGGTGTGCGGAGTGATTTCGAAAAGCCCGCCGGACCTATACATATAAAAACTTATAGTGGTATCCCACCCCTGGCAGAAAAATCTTGGTAAAACTGCAAATTTGTAAAAATTATGACAAAACAACTGTAGCAAGTTTGTTGACGAGAACAACAGAAATTTCACGTATGTCCAGATTGGAATTCAGATTTCTTGTTCGTGGTTTAAGTGCTTGCAATTTGTAGTTCGACTTATTGCTCTTGTTGTTGGTACATATAACTCGGTAAACAACATACCCACTCATTATATACAAACACTTTAAGTTTAAGGCAACTGCAATGGATCATGTTGTTAGCTTAAAAATGCCTTTGTCTACTGACCTTTCTGCCTGTTTATTTTGTCAAACAAAAGGAGGCCATCTTCGCAAAGCAAAAAGTCAAGGAATACAAACTGTATCCAAATTGCTTGAGGTTAAAAAAAGGTAAAAGATGTACAAAACAGAGATGTCATTGATCGATTGGCTGATGTTTTTGGCTCTGACAGTTGTCCCGTTTCCGGTCTCTTCTGGCATGGAAACTGCAATGCCCTCTTCACTGACAAAAACAAAATCTAGCGATTACAAGATGCTGCTGAATCAAGCAATGTAAATTATACATCTAGTAGTGCTGCAGACGTAGTAAGTCAGACAAAAATCATCCCAACTACAGTGTACAACACGAACATACAGAAGTAGTGTCCAACTAATAATCCTTAACACTTTAGTGGAGATTTCTTGAATATATTGGAAAACAAAATCACAACAGTGGGATCCATTTGTGCATTTGGTTACATGTAACATTTTATTGCAGATCATGGTGAAATAAAACTAAGGAGAAGCAAATGGTTTTAATAAATATTTTGTTTAATCGTATAATTTAGTTTGACAATAAGACTACTTTAGTCTAAAAATAAACCTCATCAGTGGTAGGTTCCAGTTTTTGAACAAGTACATGTACCCCAAATTAGGTTACATTGATATGTTACTGACTTTTATTTGAATGAACCTATTTAATATTTTGGGGAATTCTGGCCAATAAGACCTCGGTTTTTTGATTCAGCACACCAACATTTGCTAAGATTGCATTGCTACCAAATTTTATTTTAAAGCATGTAAAGTGCCATTTTTACCTGAAAATGCAATTTTAAAGACTAATAATTTGGGGGTTTGGGGCCGGTAATACAACTTTAATCTAAAATTACAGTTTGATAACAACAATTTTTGGATTCAGCACCCCCAAATTAGGTAAGATGGACAGGTTACCAACTTCTACTCAAAAATGCCTCATCTTGCCTTAAAACAAGCCCTTTTTGGAAATCTCGCCTAGACTAATTTAGAAGTACAGTTAACAGCTTGTCTTCTAAACTGCTTGAACTCACTTCAAAAGTACCTGTCTTTTTGAAACACAAATGGGTCAGAGCTGAACATTTAAATTAACATTAATTCAAATCAATTAGCAATCTAGGCAGGATTTGCATCAAATTGGTACTAGGTGATGTCACTGGCGTTACGTCACTTACATGTACATGTACGTCAGAGAAATTCACAAAGTCCTCCTATGTTCAAAAATATTATTTTACAAAATGTTGGGCGCAATTTTAGTAAAACAGAGATTGTTGTCCATAATATATGCAGAATGCAATCCAAACATAAAAAGTGTTTGAATTTTTTCAAGTTTTGTCCCTATTGCTGTGGAATTGCCCACATATATGTACTTCCAGCCGTGGAAGCCAACTTAAAAGTCAATTTTATGAAAAACTACTAATTTTACAAAATTCCAGCATGTGGTTACCAGCATTAGGAAGAAACAGCATGTCACTCAAATGATAAAGATTTTGGTTTTCACGCGTAGAAAATGACAAATTTTACCTGAACAACCTGGAAAAAGGATTTATAAGGAACCAATCATACAATCTTTCAGGAACTTCAAGATGTTGTGTGTGTCCCCTAAAACAGTCACAATACTGTCCCACAAACAACCAATGGCCTTAATGCTCGGAGCTATAAAATCCCACATTTTTCACTTTAGACATTTACAGCTAGTACCAGTATACAAATCGCCTTACATGTATATCAAATAAAATGTTGATTTGTGGGTTGAGTTACATGGGACACGCATTCCTGGTACAATGTACATTTTTAGTGCACGCTTTGCGACCATCATTTCTCCTGTGAGGCTGTGACATTTTTACGGTTGTCAAAACCTTTATACATGTACATTGTACATGCAGCAATAATACTGACTTGTAAGAATCACAAGCTCTTTTCTCTTTTCGGTAATTGCAGAAATGAAAATTGACAAAAGCATATCTTCTTTAGTCTAAACAAAATATGATCCACTGTAATTGAACTAAACTTAGATATGTAGGGGAGATGGGGGTATAGTTGGAACGATTTTCACAAAAACGTCTATATAAAACACAAACAGATTTTATTCAAGAGACAATAACTACATGTATACCAGTTTATGCATACATGTATGTTATACAAATGTAGCCTATAAAATTGATGGTTACTTAAATAATCCACCTTGAACACAACTACATGTATGTCAAGTGTTCCAACTTACCCCACCTATGAAATCGCATCGATGTCACAAACGCACGGATTCCGTGCCGTGTGAAAGTGTATCCCTGTCACCAAATCGCATGGGTCCCGTGCGGTTTGTGACAGGGATCGAGACCTCCTCCAAAATTTCCCATCGATGCGGCATCCATGAGACGATCACCGAGATTGGTCATGTGAATGTATCGATGCGATTTTCGCAGGGTACTTGTGCAGTGAAATCGCCTTTATGCATGCGCAGTTTACTATTGCTCTACACATGCAGGAAGGAAACACTACAATTTAACATGGCTTTTCTAAACACAAATTCAGTTTTGATTGGTCAGTTGCTTGCTGCGTAATGAGATTTTTGTAGAACAGTAGATTCTCTGTAAATTAACAGCATTTCATTGGTGTTGCTGTATATTTACAGCAAATATGTGACCCGCTCCAGAAAAAGGTGATATAAGTCGCGCGCTATGCATTTACATGTAATGGCCCTTTCAACATTGAGAGGGTGACATTTTTCGTCAAAATTTATTTTTTGTTTTTTGTCTTTAATGACATCTTAAATATCTAAAGTTTCAGGTTTGTCGCACAACAGTGTTGATTTCAGTGAATAAAGTAAAAAAATAACCTTTTTAGAGTGCATTGTTCCATTGCATTGTATTATAACTAGCTATTTCAAAGCCTGTTTTCTCTGTTGTGCAATTTGAACTCCATAGATATATTTAATATGCAAAAACGCGATATCTCCAGAACGGAAAGGGCTTTGGAGCTCTTTCATGTACCAAATGAAACTGCTTACATTACGGGCTTTCCAAACATACATAAAACTAATTTTTCATATTTTGCGACATAATATACCTTTTTCCAGAGTGGGTCACATATGGTATAATTATTTTTACAAAGTGCATGTAAATTTACATCCTCTTTGTATAAGTTGACGTTAAAACACGAAAACTACCGGTATCATTTTACGTCCTAAATCCGTTAAAACTAAAATACAGTGATTGTTTGTTTTTAAAAGGGAAAAACCTGTTATTTTACAAAAAATATTTACAGTGCGGGAAAAATCACTGGTACCCTATAAATTTCATCATTCATAGAATATCATAGTACCAGCGATACACGTGTACATGTAGCCTCCGACCCACGCATGCAAACACTGCAAAACGAGTTAAGTTCGCTACCGGACTGTGTTGTATCGTGTGAAAGCCTGCGATGAAATCGCAGATGTGTGTTTCAAACTTAGACTGTCATGGACACTTTGCCATTCTTTCAGGGGGCAGATACACATGTGTGTACTGATTTTTCCTTATAACAAGGGCTTTTTGAAGAAAAAAACGCTTGAATAACCCTCACCAAGTTGAATCCAACAACATCCAACATCCATCCTACAGATGCACTCAGGGTACTACATGTACGTGTACTAGCAAAATACAGGCACTTGCAGTTGAGTTAGGGCTTCATATTCAGTTTAATCACTAAAAACAATTGTGTCAAGTAAAAGTTCTATCAATTTAGTGGCAGTTCAGTCTGCAGATATACTTGCAGTGCTCTGAGTTTTGACCCCAAAAGTAATTTTTAGCTGTTTCGACAACTACGCCGAAAAAGCTCTTGTTTTCGTTAAGATTTTTTTCTTTTTCAGATTCAGATTCCTCTCCTACAATGTATAGGGTTTGTACAGGTTTTTCTGCCACTAAAATTTTATCTGCCACATTTAGTTACAGAAAAATTATTTTACAAATGTTGGATTGTTTGCGGCCCAAAAATAATTCAGTTCCAATAGGGCAGAATTTTTGTGTTAGAAATGCGTAAAAAAACAAGTATAAATAACTTCAAGTTGTTAAAAAGCCTTGAGAGTATATCTTTTAAAAAAATAAGAAAACACTTTTTCAGCATCGGGGTTGCAAACTTCCCAGGAATTTTGAACACGGCAAAATTTCCACCAGGAATTTTGGGAATTTGTAGATTCCTGAAATTTTCCATGGACAATTTCAGAGGTTTCCGGAAGTTTCTGACCCTCTGCAACCCTATTCAGCAACCATCTTCTTTTTCCTACATGTACAGCTACAACTGTACCAACAAAACAAAGGAAATTGTTGGTGGGGGTGGGAGGGAAGGGTGTGAACAGTCCAAAATATTTTTCAAGCTTGCCCCTGAATGTGAAGTTCATTCCATCACACACTACAGAGGTGATTAAAGGCATTTAATATTGCTACATGGTAGCACCATGCTGTAAGGACCATATAATACCCTGCAGCTGTGGCTGTCTGTGTCCAGCTGAATATCATTCACACACAACTACTTTATGTACTTGGCTCTGCTTTGTGTACTTGGTAATAAATCAAATGCAATTGTTGCATTCCATCACAACATGCAGTTACACAAGATTTCCAATAAATGAATTGTGTAGTGTGTACATGTATGTAACACAATTACTGTATATAAATTCATGTACCTGTAACACCATACTGTAAGCCCAAGTTCATATGCAAACTATTATTGATGGTCTCAAAATCTGTCCTGTCGCATATTTTTGGCTATGATCTAGTGCTACAAGAAGTAAGGAAATTCAACTTTCTGTGTATAAATACACAGTACATAATGGTATGACATGTGATTGGTTGAGCTGATAAACATGTACAGGGTTCATTTCACGAGGTTGGGACAAAATTTAAAGTATTAAATTAAAGTGAACATTTCAAATTAAATTGATTGCTATGAAATTGCCGTTTGCATTTGGCCAACATAATGGGCTTTAATTTAAGTTTCTTTTTGCAACCAGGCCGGATGACACCATTGGCCGCCGTTTGTGCAGTTTCAATCCATTGTTGGATTATTGTTTATGTCATGCTTGACTGCACAAACACATTGTAGCGGTTCGATTTGGCTGCAAGAACCGCTGCAACACCCCGACGTCTCCCGTAAAATACCGTTTCAAGGGGGTTAAGATTGATTTCAACTATGATTACGTATACACCTAGATCAATTCCAGACAATTAAATTTAGCTCTGCCAGTAAAAGTGCCATCGATTGTAATAAAGGGTTCTTGTGCGTGTGTGTACCAGCAGTAATCAAATCAATTTTCTACAAATGCAAAATTTACACTGAAACCAGCTTTATGACATAACAGCATGC
Source organism: Hippasteria phrygiana (assembly GCA_037893225.1). Taxonomy (NCBI): domain Eukaryota; kingdom Metazoa; phylum Echinodermata; class Asteroidea; order Valvatida; family Goniasteridae; genus Hippasteria; species Hippasteria phrygiana. Next base: position 881,675 of record JAZGUH010000331.1, read on the forward strand.
CCCGGGGAGGGGAGGGGGAACGTACATCTTTCATGTGCGATTGTATGGTAGTTTTCATTTCAACTGACCTGGTGAGGAAATACCATTGGAAGCCAGTGTTGATCCCCCACTCACTGCTCCTATTCACTGCATAGAATGTCTGTGGGACCGTTTGAACTATTCAACTTACCCGAGTAAGTACCACAGACATGTACATATAATTTTTTGTACAATAATAGAAATATCCCATTCGTTTTCGAATAATTTAGTATTCAACTATTCGAAACTAGGTTTGACCGAATATTCAAATATTCAACACACGCCGATCAAGTTATTCACACATCAGCTGCAACAGTGCATGCTGCAGTGTTAAGAAGTTGCACTTAAAGCATGCTGGTTTTTTTTTACATGCGGCGATCAATATTATCATGGACCGCTCGATCGACATTCTTTTGCATGCGCTAGTTGTATCAAGATCATTACATGTACTTGTACACATACATGTATACGTATAACGTTCTGATAACAAGAAACCAAAATCCGGCCTGCATTATTGCAGTTATTATTTCATAAGTTTCAAGGGTTTTACGGACGGGAAACCTACGTCCACAAAAAGTTACCGTCAACAAAAATGCAACATTTGACACTGCTAAGCACCGCAACTTTTCTATTAAAATAGCATCAGAGTAATAATTAGTTTGAAAGTGGTAAAAAACATTATATTGTATTTTCCTTATGATACACAATGAGAAATGAACAGCCCTGTGTCCATGTTCATGAGGGATATAGGCGTGTGGAAGGCTCCACAGCAGGACTAGAAATGCAAGGTTTTTGTGTACTTGTAGCATTGGTCTTTGTTTAGCTTGCACACATTTCTGATCTGTTATATTTGTGTGTATTTCTGTTTTTACAGAGTTTTTGTAACTGACTGCACAGAGTACATATGTAATTCCATTCTTTTTAATCCAGTAATACATGTATTCTGTCCATGCAATGGTCAGCATGTAGACATTTTGCAGACATTTTCTTCATGCCACAGCCAGTAGCATAAATAAACCCAAGGGTACAATACAGCTCTGTACTGTGTATGGAGGGCCGCAAACATTACATTGTACATATATTTGCCAGGCTTGATTCAAAGAACTGGCTACATGTACAATGTTTTGTACCAATATCTGTTGCAAAAACAAACATGCCTGTCTGGCCAGAGGTGTATGTGTAGGCTCCGACACAAAGTCTTTCTCCAATGCATACGACTATATATACACACTTTGGTGCAATCTTTCGGAAAAGCCTTTGTTGTTCTGATTCTTTTTTTGGCTTCTTCTTCTTCTTCAAAAATGCCATAGACAATGGACATGTTTCATTCTGGACATCACTTTTGCCCTAAAACAGACTCCTGCCCTTAAACAGACTCCTATCTTAATGAAAGTTTGCATAGACTGAGACCCTGTTCTGAACTCATGCATATTACTCTTGACGTCATGATGACGTCATCATGTATCAAATTACAAGCAATTAATGATTAATAGACCTAATCTGTGAAAATCAATAGAGACCGTGAGAGACCAGAACTTGATTTTTGTGGGAATTGATAGTATAATCCAGGATCTCTATTATATTTCATGTGCGTCAAATCACATGACTCTTCCTTCCGGTCCAAATCCGAAGTGACGTCATGGTGACGTTACCAGCTGATTTTCTAGGAATTTTTAAATGTTTCAAATTTCATTGTACTCTCACAATTTTACAGTCATTGATTAGAGTGACGTCATCTTAAATGTGCATATTTTAAGGTCCTGTAGCAAGAGAACCGTATTTCCGATTGGTTCAATCTTGGTATGCCAGTAGGCCAACTGCTGTTAAAGATAAAAATGGACGTGACGTCATGATGACGCATCATATGATTTTATATTGATTTTCAAGTTTTCAAACCTTTCAGCATATCTTATCAACAGAACATTTCTATATTTATTGTGTTAAAACTCTTTCATCGTTGATTTTCTTTTTTTGTATGTCTTACTCAGGAACATATCTTTCTCAATGATAGTAATAGAATTTTAGGAGACGGAAAACATGTGACTAATATCCACTTACCGTAATTTTCGGAATATAGGCCGCGCGGAGTATAAGCCGCAGCACGCAAAAATCTGTAAAATAAGATTTAAAGTTGGCGTATTAGCCGCACCGGTGTATAAGCCGCACCGCGGCGCTGAAGACGTCCAACCACAAGTCATCGTGCTGCATGCTGAAGCACTAGTCGGACTCCCTATTAAGTATCGCGGCAACTCTTATTATCGCGGCATCGGAAATTACTCCTTTTTTTGCGTTGCCAACCGTATGGCGATTGTTCATCCAGTTCATCAGGCATTAAGGACTTCCTGCTAAGTTGTATAAAAATGACGATTATAAAATGTTGTGTCGGGACTTTTTATGATTTTTAATAAATTCACGTTTTTCAAAACATTTTGCCTCACCGTGTCTGCTAAAAAGTACCGTCTTTATTTTAACATAAATCCTCAATGGTGGTCTGTCCATGGAAGTTCTATTGTCTGGTTCCCATTCTACAGCTACAAATGCAAAATGACGCCGAAGGACGATATTTCCACCGCGAAATCGTAAAAACTTTTACGAGAGCAAAATGACAGTGCGGTAAAAAAATATAACGCGTAACGACGCACCGTGTAAAGTGAATAGCGCCCCCAATCGTCAATCAGTAGACTTGTCTCAGTGAATTTTATCGCCTTCCGGGGGGGGGGGACAGAGTGTTAAGAAATCATCCTGCAGGCCTAATCGTCTTTAATCAACTTGAACTTGACGGAGAAAATAAACTTTATTCAGGGGATGTTTTGGTCAAACATTAACTATGAATAAAAAAGTTGAGATCATTGTAAAAACCACTTCCAGTACCGCGATAATATACAGAGTCTACTCCGCCGAGCAACGGCGGGCATGTCTATTTTCACAGGCATCGCAAAGGAAATTCCTTATGCATTATGCATCATGTATGAGCACGTGTCGCTAGTCGTTGTTTTGATTGGCCAAAGTAGATTTTGTTGCACGCTTACATGTACGTGCTGGCAACCATTCATAAATTTGGGGCCTTGCTAATTCATGCAAAGGGATGTTTATTGGTTTCAGCTTAAGATTTCAGTATAAAAGTAATTTTTCTTTAAATTTGATATAAAGCAAATACGCCAGGAAGTAAGTAACTTCTTTTTCAAACACAAATATGATTTTTATTTCCCACATTATCATTTACTCCACTCGACAATGTTTTCGGAAATTCAACAACATCCCTCGTAGCATATTTGGTGCAATCCAAAACTATAGGCACGCTCATTAGATCTGAAGAAAATAATTCGTTTTGCTGTAAACGAAAGATGATTTTTGTCTGGATTTTTCTCCACTTCAGGGAACATACGAGGACGAAATTAAATCGCCAGAATGACAATTGATGAATAATAAATATATATGCAGATAGATGAATATATTTTACTGAAAGATTTCAGCGGATTGCAATGGATTGTAATATTTCGGTCAAAATTCTCCTAATGTGAAAATGAACACGTCGCATGGTGCCCGCGCGCGATTTTGTTACTACGGATAATACTGGTACCCGCGCCCCGGAAGTACATGACTTTTCCGCAAAGATGTGGCGACAAAACATTATTGCAACAATATTTTGCTTACTTTAGAGGACGCTGGAAATGGAAGTTCCGTGTACGTATTAAAGCCTACAATTATTGTAGGCTTTAATACGTACACAACTTGCATTTTTTTGTCACATTCGCAGACCGCAGATGCGATAGATTAAGCCTCAAAGCGGTGGAGGTATGTGTTTATCATGATCCTTATACTAATAATAGTTGACTAGCGCTTCGTTTAGTCCCAGAATTTTGACATTTTTACATCGAATATAATCGATGTTGGACCTCCGCTGTATCGATCATGTCGATTATTGAAAATTCTGATAGCCGGACCCTACATTAACCAGTGAAATAATAAACAACATGGATTACACAACGATAAAACAGACAAAAACGAACAGACGCACCACACGATTTGTGAGGTGTGAACGGTACTTACGGTACATTTGCAAGTCTATTCGGTCCCTCTGGACTGGTTTCCTTTATTTCCAACACGTGACTGTCTGGCCCGGAGCACCGCCTGCATGCGTGGCCCGGGCTGCGCTGAGGCGCGGCTTCTGTGACTGATTTTATTCTTCTAATGTTGCCGTATAAGCCGCCCGGAGTATAAGCCGCAGGGACATTTTTCAGCATGAGAATCAACGTATAAGCCGCGGCCTATATTCCGAAAATTACGGTAGTCTTGAGAAGCTTTGCTATTAAATACAATCTGGACTTAGATTCTCAGATCCTGAAAATTATCAAAGAGTTTAAAAACCTCTTCCACTTTGGAAAATAGCAGGTTGGATAATACAGATTTGATTGGGATGTATGGAGAAAATAATGTAATTATATTGATTTATAGTACTGTTTTTGTAATATCTGTTCCTTTTTGTAATGCAGTGAGAAGATAATGAAATAAATGAAGCCATTTTGCCTTCATTGCACCTAAAAAAATCCAATTTTTTCATGCAATAGGTCTGTTATGTCATAGATATTTAAAAATAAATGTGTGACTCCATAATATCGTCATCGAAACACATAGAAGGGTAGGTTCGATTGTCATGAAACTTGGTGGGTAGGTAGTTTTGTCACAAGTATGCAAAATTTGAAACTTGACGTTATAACAAAAACCCTCATTATAAGTGAGATGTTTGATGTTCCCCACCACTAAAAAGAGTTGCTGCCCACTATAGTTGGGAAATCGCGAAAGGTCGACCCCAGTTCCAGCCCGCTGCAAGTATGCAAAATTCTAACCACTCATATTGAAGTGAGATGTATGTTCCCCAACTGTACAATATACATTGAGCGCGTGTAGTACACATTATGCACACTCGTACCCATCACATGGACTACGTCGGGTTAATACTTCACGCTATGTGAAGAACCAGACTAACGCTAAAAAGAGGGCGTTGTACCATTTTCATATTTCTGCATTATTGCCAGACAACCTACAATCTGCCAGTAGTGGCACTGACTATAACGCCCAAGTTAACTAAATGCCGTCATAAACATCCACTCCACGATCACCTATATGTGAGCATAAATACCTTCTAAGCATGCCACACACTCTCTCTTTTGATTTGTGACGCCCTTGTAAAATTCATATTCATTCTCACAAAAAGCATCCAAATTCGAAGTGACGTCATTATGACGTCACAGCTGATTTTTCGATGAAATTTTTAATATTTTTAATTTCATTATTCTCTCAAAATCTTGCATTATCATTGATCAGATGGATGCCAATCTTTACACAGGCCAAGACCACAATTGAGGTGATGTGTTATTGAGGTGATTGCATCATGACGTCATCATATGATTTTTATGTATAATTTTTGGAGCTTTTGAAATTTTAAGCCATATCTCATCAACAGAATAAAATATATTTGAAATTATTTTTGTAATAAATTTGTTAGGTCATAGATCTACTTACATGTAGTTATAAATGTGAAAAATGTGTAACATCATCCTGATGTCATCAAAATGCCCTTTTAAAAACACATAAGGGTAGGTCGGATCGTTATAAAAATTGGTGGGTAGGTACATGTAGATATTGTTACTAGTATGCAAAATCTAAAGTGACGTCATCAGATCTAGGAATTTTTCAGTTTTTTTAATTTTTAACTGTCATTGATAAGATTGACTCCAATCTTGACATAGGCCAAGACCATGTTCCAAATATTTGCTTTGGCAAGGGTAGTCAGAATGACGTCATCATGGGTCACGTGACGTTATAGACATGCAAGTGGTAAAGATGAAAATTTATGTGACATCATGAGGACGCTATCCTACGATTTTATGTTTATTTTTAGGTTTCTGAATTTTTAATGTAATTTGTAACCGGGACTTGGGCATTTAACAGCCTAGGTTTTAAACAAACTTGTCATATCCTATATTGAAATATAGCTTAAATGTCTAGTTTGGAGTAGTAAAGACGTAGAAGTGATGAAGTTTTGTGCTGAATATAACAGAAAAACGGAAAAGCCATGCGTCTGTTTACAAGAGACGATAATGTCTAGTTAACTTTTATACTACTGGATTCAACAATTTCTCATTTCCAACAGCATGTTTTGAGTGATCCCCCTTAATTAAACTGTTTAATTAGATTCAAGTATTCTGCGCATATTTCTTGGGCAATATAATTCTTTATTTCAATAAAATTATGGTACATGTACATGTACATGTACATGTATACTGGTAGACTCAAAGTGCATAGATCTATATAATCTAAATGACGAAATGCCAGCATACCCGCAGATACATTCAAAAACTCCTTGTATTCTTCTTCAGTCTTTCTGCTAATTCGGGCAAAATCCAACTAAAGTCAAAGACTGCGACTTGCACTTGGAGATCAATCAACAAGATCCAATAGAAATTGTATCAGTCCTCTAATATCACGTCCAAGTCCCAAGTGTAGAGTCCAACTTCTGATTCATTATGTACATGTGCATAAAGCCAGTGTTGTAATCCAGTCATTTTCAAGTCGGTTTCAAGTCATTTGGTAAAGTATGTATTCTTTTCTTAATTCATTTTGTTTTTACTATTCTTATTACTCAGGGTTCGACCTTAACGCTGGTCCGCTAGACAAATTCTAGTCAAAACAGCGGCGGTCTAGTCAAAACCCTTTTCTAAGTAGGCTGGCGGTCTAGTGAAAAAAATGCCAAGACTGTATGCTGCCCCGCTAAAGTTTTACCGCCCCTCTAAAATTTTCACCGCCCTGCTATTTTTGTTCCCATTGGATTTTCCCCCATTCTCCACCGTCTTCACAGTTTATCTAAGTACGAAGAAGTTTACCGCACTCTGTGAAACGAACATGAAGAGTTTGCCAGCATTAACATTCAGCAGTATTGCAGTAGCGTTTGTAGTAATCGAACAGATATCTGGACGCAACGTACACAACATAAAACAAGGCCTTTTCCGACGGAGTGTCGGAAAAGCCAAATATGCATTCACATCATAAAACTGGACTGGTTCCAATCTCCCTGGTAATATCATTTTCACTTTGTCGCGTCGAGAACCAGTTTACCTAAATTAGGGGCCTACAATGTTCCGTAACATTTGGGACCGGGTAGTACTCAATAAATTTGTGTGAAAACATTTACAATTTAAAGGGGAAAAAGCATGTAAATACAAGTAACTGCTAATTTATTTATCATTTATTTTTGGGAAAATTAACATCGTTAAATTCGATTGAATGATTTAACGTAACGATACAACATGCATACAGCGGCATTCAACTGTTTTAGCACATGTACGTAGCCTCTGTTAAAGCCTGAAAGGATGTATTGCAGCAATAAGCACATGTGTATAACGATCACTGTGCAAACCTGCGTCTTGAGAAAAGGCTAGTCAAAAAGACGCGCATGCGTAGTTATAGTTTCAAAGCCGGGTTAGTGGGCGACACCGTGATTTGTAAGCAAGTGATTTCAATGTGGTATATATACGACGTTCGTGAAAAATTGAAATAAGTGATCTCAATGTTATTGTCGGGTGCAAAGTTGTGTGACGTTCTATGATTTGTAGAAGTATTTGCCGTACGCTAGAATTTCAGACTCATAAGAAAGTGGCCAGGAAATGCCTCAGATTGCACCATAGAGCATCTAGAATCAAAAATTTCCCGGGGACTCCACGCCGTAAGGGCGTCGCGCTACGCGCTCGCATTGTGTCTGCCGCCCTGCTAAAATTTCAGGCCGTGGAGTTACTGGAATTTCGAGCAAAGTAAACTGGACAAATGTAATGCGGCCAAAAGGAACATATATCGCGATATTCTTCGGTATATCGAATTCCCCGATATTCCGGGGTTTCTTTAAGGGGCCGATACGATTTTCGATATGAAAAAAATATCGAACAGGCTTACTCTCAGCTTGTAATAAATGTTTGTAAATACAGTGTACTTGGTCAGGTTACTTACAAAAAAAGTAGCCTAAAAGGTGAAAAAAAACATGCGGACCAGTGAAAATGCTGGCGGGCTAGTAAAAAGTCAACATTACTGGTCCGGCCGGCTAGTGAAAAAAAAAGTTAAGGGGAAACCCTGTAATACTACCTTTTTATTACTACCAGGCTGTTCGACATGACGATATTTCGATATTTTTTTCATATCAAAAATCAATCAGTCCCCTTAAAACCCCCGAAATATCGGGGAATTCGATTTACCCATTCCTTCCTCCATGATATACCAAAGCATCGCGATATGTTATGTAGCTTTTCGCAGCGTTTAAGATTTTTCTAGGTGTGTATTAAGTGTGAATTAGTCAAGTTTACCTTGCTCGAAATTTCAGTTATTTCCAATAAATTTGAGGATAGAACAGTACTATTCATAAGTTGGAATTTGCGTCGGGATGATTTACATTCAATATTGGGTTTTGCCCTTCACCGACGTATTTGATAAACACTGTATACTCAGTGTTGTCCCGAGAGATTATTTGGAAAAAATCACTCGGGTGGGACTCGAACCTACGACCTCCTGCTTTCTAGTGCAGATGTCTTACCACTCGACCACCGAGCTTGTCGGAGTCGGTTGGCTGGTTCAAATCTGATATAACGGCGGGTACCGCAGCCAAACTATTCATAAGTTGGAATTTGCGTCGGGATGATGTACATTCAATATTGGGTTTTGTCCTGGAAACTTTTGGTGTCGACTAGATGCGTGACGCGACGCTACCGCTCTAAACTTTTGAAGAACAGGGGGTAGCTTAAAAGTTGGAACATTGCAAAATTTATAGCGACAAAATTTACAGGAATATATTCCTGTAATTTTCCCGGTCTTTTGCCGATCCACATGACTGAATGTCAGTCAAACCTCGCCCCTTGCCAAACATGTGAGCATGCATATGCAGTAGCCCTGTTCACGACTGCGCTGTATACCATACGTATAAAATATCACGTGATGGGGTCATGGGAAGTGGAAAATGAGATCAACTTGCCAATCAAATGACGGTACGGTCTTTCAGTCAGCACGTGCTCAAAAACAAGGGAATTGCACAAGATGTGAAATAGCTTGCTCAAGTTTCCACAAGTGATTGCCCCACGCTGCTCACGCTCATCTGTGTTGTTTACCAGACTTGTATGACTCGTGACTTGGACTCGAGTCCGATTTGAGTCCGATTTTTCGTGACTCGGACTCTTGTCACAATGACAAATGACTCGGACTCGACCCTGTGGATTTGGACTCGATGTTTGGTGACTAGAATACAATTCTTGTTTACAACTGTTTTCTTAACCCTAACCCTCCTCAATCCTCCAAAATCCTCATGGTGGTTTTGGAGGATTTTGGAGGATTGAGGATGAATGGTGATTGAAGCACCGGAGGATTTTGAAGGTTTGAGGATGAATGGTGATTGAATAAGGACTAGCAATAAGGACCTAGGGGGTTAGTGCTTTTATAGCAATGATTTTTCATCTGGTATACATTTGGAACTTTGCAGTTAATATTTCTGATATTTAATCCTGGATTTGTTTTTCGAAAATCGCCGGCGGTTCATCGCTACTTGTTGGCGGATTATCGCCAAGTGCAGGACAACACGGGTTTTTGATGCGTGATAGGGAAAAAATATTCTGAAACAAACTTGTTGAAAGATGGTTCTAGAAGATCTCAATTTCTTTAGAGGTTATGAAAACCTTTACAATTTTCGGGACCTGCATATACATGTAGGCTGCATTTGTGTTCCACAAACAAAATAGCTCACTTTGGGCTGTTAAAGAACAGCTTCATCAGATCAGTTTGTCTTTGATTCACTGCATGCTTTTGAAACAGTTTAGGGTTCTTTTTGTTAAAGAATAAGACTTACTTGAAGACGTGTTGGAGTTGGCCAGTCTTCAAAATTGTTGCGCGAGGACTGGAATCGACGCTTGGGGAACTCGGCCACATTAGAGAATCGATTCCTCAAAAAAGTGGAATCACGATTCCGATTCTGAGTTTGGAATCGATTCTTATCGATTCCGGCGTGGAATCACCCAAGCCTACTTTTTATTACTACCTTTAAACCTTGACTACACGTAGACACCTACATGTACGTGTACATACATGTATGATCAGCACCAAAAAAAAATGCCCTACATACATGTATACCTACCCTATTTTCAAATGCCATGTAATCGGAAGCAGAACAATTTTTTTTTGGCCTAATTTCATACCCTGCACTGGTCTTGATAAAAATACACTGGTAGAGTAGATCACTTGTACTATGTACATGTACTGTAGTCCATTGGTCTACATAGGGCTGTTCATTTTCGAATAATTTAGTATTTGAATAATTTAGTATTTGAATAATTTAGTATTTGAATATTTGAAACTGGGTTTGACCGAATATTCAATGCTCGCCGATCAAGTTTTTTAGTGCATGCCGCACCGGTAACAAAACATTGCACGTAAAAGCATGCAGGTGTTTTACGTATGGTGATTGATATTATGGACCGTTCAAACGGCATTTTTTTTTGCATACTCCTGTTGTATCAAGGGTTTTACAGACGGGAACAATAAACCTCCGTCCACTAAAAGTTACGACTGACAAAAATGCAGCATTTGACACTGCTAAGCGCCGTAACTTTTCTATTAAAATAGCATCAGAGTCGTGCATATATCTTTTCGAATATTCGAACTGGCAAAATGGTATTTGAATTCGCTTGACGATCGAATACTGAATATTCGGTATATTCGGGACAGCCCTAACTTCCAGGCCTGAGAATACATGAAAGCAAGAAAAGATCCACTGAACCAGCCTGACCTCCTCTAGTATGGCAAGGAACATGTTCATGAATGTACAATGCACCTTCATGTAGCCAGTCAAAGGGGTCAGGTGTAACACATACAAAACACCTGCATCATTCCTCCATGTAGTGGTATACAGTACAAAATTAACCCTAACAGCCCAAGCCTTTTTACTAGAATCCTTCCCTAACCACACAAACTCCAACACTGTGTAGTAAACCAATGGCACATTCTTTGTACTTTGACGAAATCAGGGCATCAAGTCCCATGCAAAGTGATGGTGCCAAGGCTCTACAGTACCCAATCACACAAAATTCAATACAATGGGGTGTTTGATTTTGGCAGGTTAGGGATAGTCCAATAACTATTGCAGAGAGTACATGTACTAGTGGTGGGTCTGTTGCTAGACATGTCATCACACACCTGGCAAAGTATGGCGATTGGTATAAGGTAAAAACAACTAATGGTAAGACCTCATAAGGATAATGTATGTTACTGATAAAGGTACATGTACAATGTACATGTACCAATGTACCAATGTAGAGGGGGAAATATGTTACTATGTACATTTTAGCTGCATTTGAATAGCTACATTTTACATGTGTACAAATGTTGTCAAAGGTGTTACAATAAACCTGGGTGGATGGTGATGAAAATATTTGGAATCCACAAAATGTATTTCGTACAATTCCAAAAGGTAACCCAGCCAACACAGCAGCAGCATTGCATGGAAGAAGACACTCAAATTAGTTTATGAAGGAAGTTAAATGCATCGAGGTACCGCTACTATTTTGACAGTTTAAGATTCTGGCCAATGATTCTCCTAAATATCATTTTGTAGTTCACGGTGAAATATTAAAATGAGAGTTAAATGTGATTATTCTAATAAATACAATGCAGAATGCAGCAGTACCGGTGTAACAAGTGTGAAATTATGCACTCTAAACAGACGCAACGGTAGTATTGCGCTTGCGTAATTGGGAGAATGACTGGTCACGGCAGTGTTCAAGCAATAAAAGGAACCAGATTTCACAGGAGTCTAAATTTTGTGTGACACCGGAAAAAAATGTTTAAAACCGGTTGATGTTTTTGTTTAAAACCATCCACGTGACACGCTCTCGACCAATAGGAATGGGTAAACTGTCTTAGGTATTTATGAATTTTGTTTTTAAATTGCTACATGTACATGTACAATGTATGTGTAGTAATATTAATGTTAATAATTTTGAACGAGACATCAAACCAAAATCCATACTGACCAATCACAGTCGCACACATGTCAGACTTCTGTTGGACCACAGTAGTGGGTGTGATTGATCAACACAATGTACGTCAAGGCTTAATGAATCGGTTCGCTAATTACTTTACACACAACAAATTGTCAAATTATTGCAGTCCAACAATAATTCAGATTCTGCATGGCAGATCTTTCTGTACGTTACATGCAGGAAATCAACCAAGAATTTTTTGGGAGGGTTGCAGACCTGTACCCAAAACATGGAAAAAAATGTTTAATTGTTTAATTAAAACATACAGCTTGAAATTTTGTTCGAAGAAAAAAAATATATTAAAGAGCATTCATGAATGTAAAATTTTTAAACAATGTCCTTACAAGACGTACGTATTTCATATGATCTGGTTAACGATGATGAATATTTTGCACAACTATAACAGTGAGGTTTAAATATCTTTCCATTTGGGCATCTTTCATGCCCACGTGGCCCAGGGTGTGAAACTTGTTAACAGATGCTTGGCACTTCACTACAACCAGGCATGTATTATACAACAGGAAGAGTGTCCAGGGAAAAGATTGATTTCCCAAAAGTGTCAAAATAAGGGATATACACTGGGGCATGGCAGACTCCATTAACACATTACCAGTACATTGCAGCCCATGCAAATAATCACATTATTGACACAGATTACAGCCTGTTAGGGGTTCAATCACGGTTCAATCAAACTTTGCAGTGTGGTCTGTCAAGTGTAGGAAATGGGACTCTCAATCAGTGATTATTGAACCATGCAGCTCTTCTTTCAGTTAATTAAACAGGTTGAACCTAGGTTGAACATTGAAGAAATGTATCTATTGGCGTTTTCACATTACATGTACATGTATGTACGGTGTACTAGACTTGTTAAAAATTTCAACACGGATCAATTACGCTACCTTTTCACACTACTCAACACGGTTACACGGGTCGAACTCAACCCAGAGGTGTTTTCAACACAAGTCGAACTTCTCTACACGAGTCGAGAGTTCTCAACCCACCTCCCGAGCAGGGTTACCGTAATTTCCGGAATATAGGCCGCGGCTTATACGTTGATTCTCACGCTAAAAAATGTCCATGCGGCTTATACTCCGGGCGGCTTATACGGCAACATTTGAAGAATAAAATCAGTCACACAGGGTTCGAAATTCACGGCGGCCAGTGCCGTCGATGCCCATTTAGTTGCCGTGATGCCCCTTGTAAAAATGCACTATTCACGGCCAGTTGTGCTGTGCCCCATTAATACTTTAGCCGTTGTGCCCTTCTTGCCGAACCAAGCCCTCAATTTTTCAGTACTAAACCGTTGCTGGATCCTATACAAAACGGCGCTTTTCGATCGCGTTGGTAATTGCCCGTGCGCATGATGAGCGATCGCGCCAGCTAGCACGGCCCGTGCGCCCCATGTAAAAACCTTCACAAAACCTCGATTCCCCAAGCAGACTGGTTCCCGTCCGTGCATTATTTTTCTTCTTTCTCACTGGGGCAGGAACCAATCACAGCCTAAAAACAAGCTCTGAATCCGCGGCCGAATCCGCGGCTAGCTTTAGCCAGTAGCTCTTACTACAGTAACCTGAACCCCCCAAAGCCGGCTAAGCCATGTGTGCGGTTTAGCGATGGTCCAGAGGGAGTAGCGTTGCCTGTTCAACTTAACACAACTAACTCCCCTCGTGCAAACGATCGTGCAAAGTGCATGTGTGCTGCGCGATGCGATGTACATGCATTGATGACTCGGACACGTGAAAACCGAAGCGCTTTCTGTTTGCGATTTATTCGAAAATTATGCCTCGCATCGCTTAATTAATTAAAACGTTCCAGACAAATTGAACTCGACAAGTCGGCTATTATTAGTGCAAGAATGACATGAATCATGATAAAACTCATTTTTGCCCCACGGAACCAAACTCATTTTTACTGTGTGACTTAGAAAAGGAGATCGACAATGACGCTTTTTCCGCCAGCGATATAGCGCACCGTGATTTCTCCGAATGGCCCGTGCGGGGCGTGAACGCAACGTGGCTGGTGAAGATGGCGGCAACGCACGGTGAAACCACTCATGCCGTTGCGCGGTATGCCCGGCACGGGCCGTGTTTCCTCCATGACAACAAGTTCAGGCAGTGATGGAAATAAGAAAAAAAAATGATAGCAAATTATGCTAATCATATTGTCATTTGATTAGCAATGTGATAAAATTGACTAGCAAAAGAAAAACCGCGACAAACTCAATGTTATTATTAAGATGAATACATTTTTATTAATATTGATCGATGGGTGTGCTGAAGATATTAAAGCAACGTATTGAACAGTGCTACGCATTCCTTACTCTTTAATTTCTAAGTGGTTAAAATAAGAAATACGCAAGCCGTAAGCTCAGTTTTCATTGTTTCTTGGCACCTTAGACATGTCTAAAAGTTTCGCCAGTCCAGAGGGACCGAATAGACTTGCAAATGTACCGTAAGTACCGTTCACACCTCACAAATCGTGTGGTGCGTCTGTTCGTTTTTGTCTGTTTTATCGTTGTGTAATCCATGTTGTTTATTATTTCACTGGTCAATTGGTGACTGTTGAGCTCAGATTAGTGGTTAAAGTTGTCATTTTCTTTTTTATCCCCCCAGCGCCCCGTCCAAAAAAAAAGAACAAGAACATGCCGCGCGGCCCACAGCCAGGACACTCATCCAGCCCGCCAAAATTTGTAATTTCGAGGACTTATGAAAGTTTATTGGGCTCCGTGCGCGTCGAATGAGGGCGCTGTCCAAACAGCAACCGCACTTCCATGGGCAGTACGTCGCTGGTATTACGCACCGCGCTCCTCATTCATTTGATACTCGTATACCAGTGGGATTGCTTTGTCTGTTTGCCGACTCTCGATAATTGCGTTTTCAATAAGAATATCATCACGGGAACCAGACACATAAATTGAAGTCGGGTAAGACGGCGTCGATATTGATCCCCCAACTCGCCTTTTCTTTCCGCTGAGATGAGGGGGTAGTTGTGCACGGAGCCTAGTGACACTCGTTCGCGCGCTGCTTACACTATTTTTACATACTAGCGATTCAGCAAGCAGCACGACTTTTGTGGTTGGACGTCGTCAGCGCCGCGGCTAATACGCCGGTGCGGTTAATACGCCAACTTTAAATCTTAATATGCAGATTTGTGCCTGCTGCGGCTTATACCGCGCGCGGCCTATATTCCGGAAATTACGGTACATGTAGTTTCAACCCGGGCTGAGCGCTCTACATGGGTCAGTGCCGTGTTGAAAATGTTGTACATGTAGTGTGAAAAGTCAACACGTGTCGGACCCGGGTACAACACGAAAAAATTTCGTAGTGTGAAAAGGCCTTATGTATTTGGCATGAGAAACAAAGGGTAAGACTCGATGCTACAAGTGCTTGGACAAAATGTACTTAGCACAACAAATTTTGTTCTGCCATAAACCAGTTTGCGTCGGATGACGTGTATACACACAAAGGTTTTGCGGTATTTAGAACGGATGACTGATAAACACGCAATCGAGCGAGGCCGGAAATATCTGTTAGCGACCCGCTCGCAGCGAGCGAGGCCAGAAATATCATGTGCTACCCGCAGATTACGGCCCGATTCCGCCTCAACCTGGCTGGCATCGAGTTCATGAAAAATAATCCCGTGCCTGGGTCCAGTGAATGTCAAAATAATCCGACAACCATAGGTTTTTCAACTGTTCAAAGACACAAAAATGAAAGAGACATGTCGGACAAGAGAATTGAATACATGGCTTTATCATTTTAGAGTTCTTAGGTATTTTATTTTCCAATGGATCAGTTTGACATTTTGGGGGTTTTTTTCACCTCATTTTCTACCGGTAAAAATACTTTTAAAATCTATGTGGCCCCCAAAAAGGAAGTGGGCGGGGACGCTAAACAAGGTTTATTTTTTACTTCGCCTTATGCACCTATCGATCCCACCCCATCCCATTTGTCCATTTCCCACAAGGTGTACAGGGCTTTTAACTTAGCACCCATAGCATCAAAACCTTTCACTCGTTTCCATCCAGTAACTGCTGATGGGAAATAGGCACTTCTATCTTTGACATGTGGGTCGTAGTTTGGTGCTCAGACAACTCAACCACTGACCAACTTGACTGTTGAGACGACTGGACCATCGAGATGACTTGACCTTTGACCAACTCAACCATCTATTCACTGGACAAGTCATTGTTGAGACACTTAAACTTTGTGGTACCAGTGCTGCCAGGTTTGCTCAGCATGTGGGCTAGGTAGCTGTGGATTGAAGCTTGGAGTGGAGTCAAGAGCCCATTTCACACGAGTGCTGGATACACGGATTCCGTGCCGTGTGAAAGTGTATCCCTGTCACCAAATCGCACGGTTCGTGACAGGGGATTGAGACCTCCTCCAAAAGTTCGCATCGACGCGACATCCGTGCGACGATCACCGAGATTGGTGGTGTGAAATTCATCGATGCGATTCTCGTGAGGATACGACGCGTGAAATCGCTATTATGCATGCGCAGTTTGCTGTTGCTCAGCTACAAAATGGCAGTTCACGAAAACATACTGATGATGTTCCTACTCCTGCATTTGATGAACAAAAAATGCCCAGTAGGGTCACGAAATCGTGATATGACCTCTCGCAGAGAGAGATACATAACAAGGGTAATCTGCAACAGGCGAAAAATTGTCATCGTCGAAGAATACGTGCACAAATGTTCGTGGTTGCGCTGAAAATGCGCATGTACAAAGCCACATTAGCCTTTTTTTAATGCGTCAGAATTTCGTGGTGGTTTTCATATTTCGATGTGTTGGTATAGCCATGGAGGAATAAAACACAGCAGAATGGTCTGCGACTGTTATTTACAAAGCCAAGGGCATGTGTTTTCTACTTATAAATTTTAGCCTGGTTGTATTTCCTGACTAAATATCAGGAAAAAAGTTGTCCACCTGAGAGCATCATGGAAAGGACCGCCCAATGTTGGTGTGACTTGTACTTGGTGCAAAACGGCACAAATGAGAGACTATCCCAATTCACTGGTTCCAACAGCACGTACCCATAAAGAATACTGGATGTTAACGGGGAACCAGCGGCACATATCATTGAACGTGCATGGTTCTGGTTGTGGACTATGATTTGGCTTCATATGTCTGTTTGCTACATTTTGTATCAAAATGAATGCGGAATGAAAGCACGCGCGTCGCGGGAAAATCACTGGTGTGCGGAAATTCCACCGTTCAAAAAATCTCGCAGTACCAGCGAAAAACAGGTAACCTTTGACCCACGCACGCAAATGCTACAAAACGAGGAACGTTCGCTGCCGGACTGTATTGTATCGTGCGAAATAGGCTTGGGCGGTATTTCGGTATTACCGTATAGTGACGTTTTTTTTAAATACCGGACAATACCGACTGACGATCCATAAATACCGAAATACCGGCGAACTCGGTTTTGAATTTCAATACCACGGTATTCCTCCTAATGTTCAGAATGTTTGCAAAAACCCTTTCAAAGATAAAGAAAAATAACCGCATTCACAGTTGACTCCATTCTACAATCATCCAGTGTTATGTCTGCCTTGCAGCAGAAAGATAAGACCTAATTGTGGAGCTCGACTTGGTAACCCGATACTCCAGTGGCTGCCATTCTACCAGAAATGCCTTTGAAGTTTTGCTTACACCGCCGCATTTGCGGTTAACTTTTTGGGTGTGTAGTACGTCATTTTAAAACCGTCTGATTGGCCATCTAAAAAGACGTTCATGTTTTGGGGCTTGTGTGATGTGGGCGCGGCAAACCGGCATGCGATGCATATGCAGCGAGCCGTACGTCATTTTAAAACCGTCTGATTGGCCACCTAAAAAGACGTTCGGAACACATCTCATTTATGTTTTGGGGCCACCTCGCTTCTTGCCAGCGTCTGGTCTGATTGTAAGTTGACACTTCGTGATTGTCTCTACCAGCCAAGCAACGTTACTCTGTAAACTGTGTTGTGAACTTTTAGTGCTGGCACGAGAACAAAAATAATTCTGAAATAATTCACTCCCTGGAGGATTGCCCAATGATGTATACAAATCTGAACTTGCATTAGCTGCTCAAGTTGACGACACCGTCCACCATCTTTCCACTCCACGCGATACGCGAACGTACGTAAAACTGGTACGAGCATGATGTACAACTGCAACCTCGTTACCATAGGTACGATCTTGCTGCGCCATGTTTTTCCCACCATGCCTTGCGCGATCTTAACCCCTGGAATTGTGTATTTACATATCCCACATAGTGGAATATGGAATTTAGGACTGCAGTCGATGTGTTTAACGTGCTTTTAGTAGGAAAGTTTTCATTTGTAGAATCAATCCTTTGGAAGGATGAGATTAGCTCCTAATAACATGCCTGATGTTTTTCCCGCCTGACGTTAAATCTAACACTGCACTGAGTAGTAACAGCCGGCCTGGTGGGATCGGAAGGAAGGAAAAGTATGACGACCGTCATGACCGTTTCCGCCCATTATCGCCGGATGTCAGTTGTGTAATTTTCCGAATGTTTTCCTCAGCTGTTTTCGCAAATTTGTCAAACCTTTCGATGCATCTTCTGCAGCGGCGGCAAACACTGTCATTGAGAATGGGCTGCTTTCTTGAACTGGATAAATGAGTAATTTACTAGCGATTGGAACAATTTTAATTTCCGGCCTCGACTCGAATTTATAAGTTAATACATGCATGTGTGCCTTTTCTATCTCTGTTTAAACATAAAATACATGTATTTCATGACCAGAAAAAATCCATATCGTTTATCGTAGCCACCAAGACTAGTGGCCTTGTCTTGATAATGGAAAAAAGTGCTCGGAGTCGTTTTGCTGATGTGACGTGACGAACAGGATGTTAACGCGGGCGCGAGCGCACACAGGGCGTTCAACATTCGGATTACGCGCGCGGTTCACTTTCAGTACATAAATATTCATTTCGAATAGCCAGTCAGCGTCGTTTACGTATTCCTCACGGCCAGGGGTTAGTGAAGGAACGCACACGCGCCCATGGAGTCGAGGATGGTACATGTACAACTGTACATGTAAGCAGGCGCGACCGCAGTAGTAGCAGTCTACGCCATGGAGGCCGTATATATGACGCGTGGATATGTGCCACAAGAGAGGTAATGTGGCGGCTCCTGGCGACAGTTGTTCGTACACTGTATACAGCGCGCAGCGGCAGTGCAGTGGGCTTGCGGACCACAGCGCCGGGTGCTGTTGTTGCGCACGCAGTGTTGGAGTCGATGGTGACCGGGGGCTGGCACATGACGTGAATCACTGTTGCTGCAGGGTACCAACCGCTGTGCATACGTACGTGAATGCGCGAGGCATGATATGCACGATTGCCAGGGTCGTTGACGATCAGTATTTTTTTAACAAATGATGTTATAAACAACAATAAGTACATGTACTACAAAAAAGTCAGCTTTTGCTTTAATCAATCACGTTGATATATTTTTGCAAACAAATAGATTAATATTGTCACTAAAGCATAGGAGTTTTTGCAAGTTGATTTATAACAGCCTTCAAGCTGGCATAATACTGTTGCAGATGTGTGTGCTCTGTGGCGGTTCTTTTTCGATGACGTACCCCAATTTAAATAATACCCGGTTTTAGTGAATACCGCGATATTTTTGAAATGTAAACCGCGGACTCCTGGAATTCGATACCGCCCAAGCCTAGTGCGAAAGCCTGCAAGGAAATCACAGGCATGATGAGGTGTCAGACACCCAGCGCCAATCATCGCAGATGTGTGTTTCCAGCGCTCATGTGAAATGGGCTAAGGTTGATTTACCCCAACATCAATGCAACCCATGCCAAATTGCAGGCGCGGATCCAGGGGGGGAGGGGGGGTTTGGGGGTCCAAACCCCCTCCTCCACCCCCCCCCCCCTGCTCATTGCCAATTTTTCTTATTTTTGTTTGCTTGTAGGGGGCCTACGCCTTGCAAATACAGGTTATATTTTGCCCATGGGTGAGAACAAAACAAAGAGATTAAAGAGGAAAGAAAACCAATTTGCATTTTTCTACTTTAGTGGCTTTTCTGAGAGCTTATGCCTCCCCAAACCTAACAAAGTAGGTTTGAAGAGTTTATGCATGGATTTGGCAATTTTAGAGAAGTTTTACTTTGGAGTCTCTTTCGCTCAGAATCAGAAAAGCTCGGGGTCAACCGCGTGTTTACAATCCAATCGTGTGATGTAGCTGCGTAGGGACAAATGACGTCACTATGCGAGTGCCCATTGTGTTTGCGTGCGTGCATGTGTACTATGTGTTGGTTTTGTCCTATTTTTATTGTTCCTGGCGGTGCATTATTGCATGAACGTTGCACTGATGAGTTTTTAATTATTTTTTTAATGGGGGTCTTTGTGGAGCAGGAAGCTTACTCTGTCTTATTCATACATATTTTGACACTGAAATTTGGGTTTGGAATTTGTGTGGATGGAGAGATATACCGTACCCTGTGGAGACATGAAAACAATAGAGACAAAGGGACTGAATAGGTCTCCACTAGGCAATTCTATGGGTTAGGTTGTCTCCACAAGGAATTGTGTGTACAAAGACTATGGGGGTTTGCTTAAGTACAGGGACAAAGGGGAGAACAATGCCATGTCTCCACAGGGATGTAAAAACGCAGAAATGTGGATGGATTTTCAGTACATGTACATAGTCTGGTAACTGCATTGTATCTGTCTCAATGAAATGAATAAAAAAAATAGCTGGCCTGACGTTTCCAACTTAAGCAAGTTCTTTCTCAAAGGCATTTGCCTTTGAGAAAGAACTTGCTTAAGTTTGAAACGTCAGGCCAGCTAATTTTTTGATTTGTATATTTCAGGTCCATTCAGTCAGTCAGCAGTTTGCAACAGTTTGATTCATTTTCAATGAAATGAAAACATACAGTGACGTCGCGATACGTACAGACGTACACGTACTTTTATGACACCTGGTCGCCGTGGACAACATTTTCGCTCTGGAATAATGGCAGAATCTGATGGCTCGTGGGAGGAGTATAGCGTAGATTCTGAAGATTTTCAGCTGCATAGCCTAATACTTATCAACTGTAATACATTCAAGCTCTGAATAACTCAAAAAGTAAGCTAGACAGGCCGTGAAGTCGGCAAAAATTGCCAAGAAAGTACGACCAGCTGACGACGAAATGTCATAACACACGTGGATGATAGTGCCAACACGCTGCAGACGTGGCGCAGTGATGGCCACGCTGCTGGTCCACTGAGGCCAAGTAAGCGCACACGCGTCATAAGGTCATATGCATACATTTGCATCCTTAATGACCTTTGCAGGAATTGAGACCAAACGCTCACTCCAAGGGGCAATTTTAGTAATTCATTTTTTCAATGAAATAAATTTTAATCGTTCTTTACCAATTTGTATTCGGTCAGAAGAATAGCCAATAAAGCGGAAAAATGCAACTTGGTTTTCTTTCCTCTTTAAATGGCACCACCAACGGTGAGAAAGTGACTCATCTTAGGACTTAAGACGAGTTCCTGCTCTAAGATCAATCTTAGCTAAGACGCGTCCTGAGATCGATTTCACTAAACCCTTCTTAAGCAAGAAGCATCCGAAATACAGATAAACGAACCGCCAATTATTGGACGAGGATGACCTTTCGCGTGCAACGGCTGTATCATGTTGAATTTGGCACTTTTACGTAACAGCCGTTGCATGTGTACGCGCATGCAGTAAATTCAAGATAATTGATTGGTGATTGTTTTGGATGAAAATTTGAATGCCGATTTATAAATGCCTCAGCGAGTTTCACTATCCCTATTGGTCGAGAGCCTGTCACATGGGTGTGTTTAAACGGTTGTTTAAACACGGCTGTTAAAAACGGTTGTTAAAAACGGCTGTTAAAAACCCTTTCTAAAAACGGCTGTTAAAAACGGTTGTTTAAACACGGCGCGTCATAACCAACTGTTCTCAGCCGACAGGGAGAGCGTAGTAGGTGCGCATACAATATTTACTGAACTTTATAATGTAAGACAACGCTAATGCACGCGTATAAAACGCTGCATTCATGCGTACGCGTACGCGCACACGATAGACAAGGCCGATACGTACGCATGTGTTTTGTACTGAGCAAATGGGAGAAAAAGTGGGGAGAAAAAGTGGGGAGAAAAAGCTTTGCATTTTGTCCTTTTTACGGGAGGTTTTTTCATTTTTCGTAAGGGTCGTTACCGCTGTTGATTGAACCGAGCCTTCGGCTCGGTCCATTAACAGCGGTTACGTCCTAACTTTGGTGAAATCGATCCAAGGACGAGTCGCGAGTTAAGACGAGTTACTCTTCCTAAGACGCGTCTTAGGGTTTCGTGAAATCGGCCCCTGTACACACAGTGCCAAGTCACACATGAAAACACACATTTACATTTATACAGCAATGTTCAAATTGTTTCCATGCCAAAGTTGGGTCGTCTCAATGGGCAACCCAATTTTACGATACAACCTGGGAAGCTACATTGTGGGGATCACTCAATGAGGATACAAATTTTTAACTTATAATTCGTCAAATTTAACAGGGAAACTGACGAGGTAAATTTGAATACATTTTCAAAGTGAACAAAGAAACTGGCAGGAGCGGGATTCGAACCTGCGACCTCCGGAATACCGTACCGGCGCTCTACCAATCCCGCTCCTGCCAGTTTCTTTGTTCACTTTGAAAATAAATAAAAACAATTTATAAGCCGGTCACAGCACTGACAGAAAAATTTGGCATCGCAAATAGCGCCGCCAATGCGGTTGGCATGAAATCTGCTAGCCCTATACTATGCCCCGCCGCACGAGTAGACTCACGCTCTGGGCCATACTGCGCTGCATGCAAAAAGTTGGCGATTTTTTTTGTTTTTTAAATGGAAATCATTCGGCCTTAAACTCGGCATATAGGTTCACTTACCCAAGGTTATCTCAATATTTCACCATAATTAGGACTTTTTCATGGCTCTGTCTGGTGTAATTTGTCTCTAAAACAGACGGTTGTTTTATGAAATACCATTAACTGGTGCATGGACATCCAATTTCATAAAACAACCGTCTGGTTTGTTGGTTGCGATGAGCTGTGTGCGCCTGCGCAGACATGATTCCGCCATATTGAATTGGTCTTCACGGCTGAGAAGGGTAAACAGTTCATGTTGGACATTTTAAGGCAAATTACACCAGACAGAACCATGAAAAAAGTCCTAATTATGGTGAAATATTGAGATGCTTGGGTAAGTGAACCTATATGCCGAGTTTAAGGCCGAATGATTTCCATTTAAAAAACCAAAAAAAATCGCTAACTTTTTGCACGCAGCGCAGTATGGCCCAGAGCGCGAGTCTACTCATGCGGCGGGGCATAGTATAGGGCTAGAAATCTGCCTACCAATGCCGACCTGTCTCACGGTCAAGTTGTCTCAATGGACGAGTTGCCACAACAGTCAAAAGTGAGTGTCAAGTTGTCTGATATGCAGGTCTAGGCACTGCCTACTTCCAAAAATGTAAGGCTCTCCGTTAGCCTTACAAGGATATTCCTTTTTGGACCCTGTAACTCAATGGGATTTGCAATACGCTCTCGTTAGATCAGTTACAATGTTCTAGAATTCCACTTTCCCAAACGTTAATCTCCCCAGAAGGTTATCCAATCCCTCCTACAGATCCTTGAGACTTTTGCGGCACATTTGCGGAACATTGAAACGGACAATTTATTGAGTAATGGAGTTTTTACTCACCAACCGACGTATTCAGCCGAGATGAACATGGCGTCGCACAGCTGACTAATACAGTCCACCAGACTGCCCATGCGCGTGGAGTTTTCGAAGAGATTTGGGGGCTCGACCATTTTTTGAAGGGGGGGGGGCATCTTGTCTACATCGCGCAACGGTGATGTGTGCATGACGCGCTTTACACATTGTTGTGTGTGTTTAAACATTCCTTCAGTTTTAAAATGAACATTTACGGAATATTTTTTGTGATGATTAATAGTCGGTATTGGATCATTATAACGTTCAAAATTCGCTGACATTCAATTTTGCGTTTGTTTTTGTATGCGGTATCTAATCTGGATAAAAACATACATTCCACACATCACCAAAGCGCGATGTAGACAAGATGCCCCCTCCTTCAAAAAATGGTCGAGCCCCAAATCTCTTCGAAAACTCCACGCGCATGCGCAGTCTGGTGGACTGTATTACTATTAGTCAGCTGTGCGACGCCATGTTCATCTCGGCTGAATACGTCGGTTGGTGAGTAAAAACTCCATTACTCAATAAATTGTCCGTTTCAATGTTCCGCAAATGTGCCGCAAAAGTCTCAAAGATCTGTAGGAGGGATTGGATAACCTTCTGGGGAGATTAACGTTTGGGAAAGTGGAATTCTAGAACATTGTAACTGATCTAACGAGAGCGTATTGCAAATCCCATTGAGTTACGGGGTCCAAAAAGGAATATCCTTGTAAGGCTAACGGAGAGCCTTACATTTTTGGAAGTAGGCACTGCCCACCTCAGCACTTTACTTTTTTCACCTGAATGGGACATGTTTGTGGAGAAAAAAATTGCTCCTAAAAAGTCCTAGTCCTATTGTACAGGAAAATGGTGCCCCAGGGGGTGGGGACTTGGCACTTGGTCACTTCTGAAGTGATAATCCCCAATGTCACACTCAGGGGTGCCGGGGAGGCAGCCTGGCACTTGGAGCCTCCAAGTTGGAGGGGGGGGGGGGGGGTTAAAGTTTTGAATACCTTGATATGTCTTTCCGAGAAAGGTAGCAAGAGCCAGGGCATGTGCTGCATGTAGTACTCATCACAGTGTTGCTCTGTCTTGTCTGAACTCACAAACACAATTTCCAGTCTTTTCCCACCTCCGCCCCCTTCACTGTTGAAGCTGTTGTAGAAATTGCTCAGAATCGGCGTGTACTCGCGACACGGGGCGCACCAGTGCGCCGCGAAATACAGGCCGACGACTCTCCCATCACCGGCTAGCGAGGATACGTCCACCTTCTCACGCTGTTTATTCAGCAGAACTTCGCCAAGAAGAAGAACGAGTGGGCTTGTCATGGCGACTGAATGAGTTAAATTGTCTCTCGCATGAAAAGTGCAGTTCAATAGTTAAGTAATTACAGATTACGGGTTTCTAAATCGCGAGCGATTTCCACGACTGCATTTGTTGCATGTAGCTGGCCCACCAAAGATCGTGTGAGTGACGCCTGGGTACTGGTGGGAAGATCGGACACACCGCTGAAAAAGTGAAACAGGAAGTAGTTGCTCATGGGAAAGGGCGCCCTCATACGTTTGGTAGGTAAAACTTGCGACCAACCGAAGTGTTCCCTGTATGTAGTTTACTGTGTAGTTTACTGGAGAAGTGTTAATTTCTGTCAATGGTTAATCTGCTACTTCAGACAGTCAGTAACAAAGTAAGACAAACCCAGTGATATGATTTGGAAAACTTTTTTTTTATTATATCATTGAAGATTAATAGAATTGCAATAAATAAATATTATAGTAAATAACAACGTTTTCTATTTGTTATTTTTAAATACTCTTTATTGATAAATTTCTCTGAGAAATAATTTAGTTTTGTGACATATGTACAGTTATATTTGTTTTTATTGATATTGGCAAAAAGGTGGCTCTCCACAATTGAATATCAGAAATTCAGAATTAATAAATAAATAAATGAATAAATAACGAAAGAAAGAAAGAAAAAAGTGGGAGAAACATTAAGTATGTAATGTTAAGACCAATCCTTGCCAAATTTTGTTGGAGGTGTCATTTAGTGCAATTAATTTAGTGCGGAGCACCAAGTCTTCCTTATTTCTCAAGTGGAGCAAAGTTTGATTTTATTTATTTTTCAGATGCCTCATTTAGCTAAGTTCATTAAATCTTTCAAGTACAATATGACTGTTATAATTAAAGGACAACTCAACTGTGGATACTTCCCATTACAACTAAGATGTTTTTTTGTTTTTTTTATACATTAATTTTTTTTCCACCCATAAGGAATGAATAAAATCTGATACCTGCCAACTTTAAACCAATATCTCAACATTTCAATCTGGTTTTCACATGTGAACAAACTTCAGTCCTTAATTGACTGCATATTGGCCCGTCTCATCGCCTGAATATAAACTAAATGACATTGTACAAATATATTCGCTGATTTATAAATATCATTAAATCGTGTCACTAAAACATGTAACTACATGTACCTCCGTGATATTATTTATTCATTAACTTATTCCTTTATTTGTCTCTTCATTTCTTCATTTTGTCATCTTTGTGATTTTTTTTCTTAACCCTAACAGTCCTGAATCCTCCAATTTCAATATGATTTTCCACACACCTTAGGTTAATCAATAAAAAAATCCCGCTCGCATTTTACACCCGATGTTTCATTTCTCGTATGATTCACTTTGTCTTCAGGAGCAAGTTCGGTTGGGCGACTAGAGTGACTAGACTTAATTATAACCATAGTCGATCTAGATGTCACCCGAACGCTGCGCGGTTTGACTAGCTAGTGCAACTGGATCAACCTAGCTAGCTCCGGACCATGGTTTCTCTAGTCACTCGCGTGTTACGTCACGGTTTTAAGATGGAGGATCGGTAAACTGGGCAAGTTTTGCAAACGTTTACGATAATTTGTTGGTTTTGTCCAATGATAATAACTCTTTGCAATAAGATAATGAATTATTTATTGCACCAAAGTTAAGTAGAGAAAATAATAGAAATAAATAACAGAAAATAGAAATGACATGCAAACATTTGCTTCGTTAACAACTATCGGACGACATTCTTTGCAGTTTGTTGTTGCTGCACACTAACTAGATTTGACGTAGTCGATCGACTAGATGCGTTCGAGGAAGGACAGACCACGCATGCGTTTTTTAAATAGCAAATTGACAAAAAGGTCAGCAGCACCCGAACTTGCTCAGCACGCGTTTACATATCAAACGCTGGGGGCGCCCTTCCCCGTAGTTGAAAATAATGACGTCATAACGTTTCATCGGGCGCTGTACAAAAAGATACCCAGTGTCAAAGAGCTCACGTAAAGACGTGCTGTTCGTTGGCATGATAAAATGTTTTGCAAGCCTGCGCCTGCTTGTTTAAGTTGTTTATATCGCATCTTGTATTTACTTGGTTCCCGCCCACTTTCCCTGTACTTAACGGCAATGAAATTACCCGTATACTGAGAACCATTGTAAATAGTTTACTTTCTTTTCAACTAAAGAGGGCGCTCGAATGATCTTGACAACAATACACGGGAATTCGCCGACCAAGATTAATCTTGGTCGGCGAATAATCACAATAGCGCACTTTAGCGCTCGAGGGGCTGGTCTAACAATTAGAATTTGATGCTGATGACGCAACGATTCTGAATAATCGATTAGAAGCCATTAAGTGCCACGCTTGCGTGCAGGTTGCCCGCATTCTTTAATTTGAGTCGCGTGCGCATTTTGGCAAGTTGTAAACACCCTGTTGATCGAGGCTGCATCGAGCGCGTGCGTAAAACACGCACGCGAGCGTGGCGCCACCGCAGTAAATGCTTCTAATTTTGGTAGGCTGATTAATCCGGCAACCAAAATTAGAAGCATTTACTGCGGTGGCACCACGCTCGCGATCGTGTCATCATACGCACGCGCTCGATGCAGCTTTGACCAACAGCGTGTTACAACTTGCCGAAATGCGCACGCGACTCGAAATAAAGAACACGGGCAACCTGCACAAAATTATAAGGCTTTTTTGCGGTGGTGCCATGCTCGTGCATGGCACCACCGCAAAAAAAGCCTTATAATTTTGTTCGGCGAAGTTCCCGGTGCGGTCCCTCCATTGTCCTTCGGACTTTATGGGCCTGTAGCCAGTGGCGTAGCTAGGGGGCAGGGGGGGGGGGGGGGGGGGGGGGGGGGGGCACCCCCATAAAAAATCGTCCCCCTCCCACTTAAGCCCGGTTCATACTTCATGCGAATGCGTATGCGAAGCGAATTCGTCAAGGTAACGGAGAACGTCACAATGAAACTTCAATTGTTGACGTCATGAAATTCGCTTCGCATTTGCATTCGCATGAAGTATGAACCGGGCTTTACGCGAATTTAAAGACGAATCGGCGCGACATGAAATTCGTTGTGATTCGTTGTGGGGTGGCCTCTAGAGCGCATTTTATACGGATATGAAACGGTTATGAAACGGTTACAACTCTCACGATTTGATTGCGAACCAATACGAAACGGTTACAATATAAATACGAAATGTGACGATAAAGTTGTTTACGAAACAGACCGAAAGTGTTACGAATTAACATGACATGTTACGAGGTATATTAACGACTTCACGACACGTATACGACGCATTTACGACATTTCCCCATATATATATACGAACTTGTTGTGAACCTAACGTCACGTGGTGACGCGCGTTGAGAACCTGTACTTGTATTTTCTCATTTTGCATCATGTTCACCAACTCTGATGTACTGGAAGCGGCTGTTGTTGAAGAGGAAAACCTCCTCCTGGCGGCTGCGGTTCTCGTTCTTCAAGGAATCCGGCAAACAGCGGCGAAAGTGAAGACAAAACGCCGCGAACCGCTGATTCATCACGTGTTTCCCACATGTTCTTGTTGGCGTCGTCACGTGTTTCGAACCACGTCGGTAAGTTCGTAACCGCGTCGTAAGTGCTTCGTCAAAGTCGCAAACGCTTCATAACTGAGTCGCAATGTCGTAATGGTTTCGTGAATGAATTCGTCGTCACTCTCATCAATTCGTAACCAAATTCGTAAACGGTTCGCGCAAAAACAGGTGTTTCGTGTTGACGCTACTTTTTCGGCTTGGTTCGTATTTTCGTAATTACTTTGTTACTATGTCGTAAACTTCGTAACGTGTCGTAACTGCTTCGCAACTACTTCGTGAACTGTCGTAACACTTCCTTGAGGGAAAAATTTGCCGAACCAGCCCCATATGGTTACGAAAGATTACGATGCATTCGCGAAGCAATTACGACAAGTTACGACACCGTTGCGACATATTGCGAAGGCTTACGAAATCGTAACGCTTCGTAAAAGTTTTGAACATTTTAAAATTGGCACCACGACTTACGCGACAATACGAGGTGTTTACGAAGTCTTCCAAATAATTACGATACTCAACGAATTCAATTACGAAGTACTTACGACACGTTTGCGATTCATTACGAAATGACACGAATCGACTTCGCGTTAATTTGTCGTCAAATCCGCGTAAGTGGGATCGGGGCTTTTAAAAGTCCTAAATGTGAGGTGGTAACAGGCGGGGTATGGGGCCTCGGCGAATCGCGGCATCCGAAAGCTTGGTCAACATCACATAACTTTTTATTCATAACAGGCATATAACACCAGAATGCATAAATTTGTGTTCATAAACTCTAAAGGTATACGGAAAAAATCAAGGAATGTATTGTCTGTCTCGTCGTTTGAGGCTTTTCTCTATTTATTGTTATGTTTAAGGACATTTGCAGGCTTCGACTTCTGAGAATATGCACCCGTGTCTGTGCCCGCAATTGTACATTTCTATATGTTTCTTTTCTTTTCTTTTATTGAGCATTCAGTATAATTATTGTCAAGGGCAATTCGATCCTCTCGGTCTTCCCCACCTTTGCCCAGTATTAAGTGGCGCACCGGTAGGATTTTACTTTGGGGTTGGAGCAGGGGCGGATCAAGGAGAGGGGTTTTGGGGGTCGACATTCCTTTGTTTTTACGTAGTTAAGATTCACAAACTGAATACGCATAGGCTAGGCCTAATCCGAGGGGTTGTCGAGGATGACACAAAAAAGCTGCGAGCAGCTTATTTCCATTGTGGTCCTCTACTCATACAAATACACAAGTTGAAAATACTACATAACAAAGATGTAGTCGAGTCCATCACAAGTCCCTGCAAGTCCATCAAAAGCCCTCCAGTCCTAATCCCAATCACAAGCTATTCAAATGAGCTTTGACAAAGGCATTCCTTTTTCATTGTTCATCCAGTTACTTGTGACCGGCTTATGGAAGGACTTCTGACTGGGCTTTCGAATGTACTTGTGAAAGTACTTGCAGGGACTCGACTCCAACTCTGCTACATAATACAAAATTGATTTCACATCAAATGTTACCGACCAAATTCAGTTATAAAAAAAACAGAGTAGTTGTGACCAACTTCACATTAAAAATATCACACCAGCTGAACAAATAAGCCAAAACTACAAAACGACACGTCACCCAACAACAAACAATGCCTCCTCTTGACTGTGTAATTCCTCAAAATAATGCCTTTTCACAGCCTTCTTAAAATTACATAAAGATAAATGTGTATTTCTTAAATTTATGGGAAGTTTGTTCCATAGTTTAGCCCCAGTAACTCGAAAAGAACACTGACCGTAAAACTGCGATGTTGTGGGATGACAAAAGAATTGTGGTTAGAACGGGTATTATGAGAATGAGTATACTACTTGTCAACTGGAAAAGATTTGATAGATATTCTGGAGCTTTAGCAGTCAAGACACGGAACATAAGGCACACTTTCAGTTGATCAACATGGTTCTGATCTGGGAGCCATCCAACTTGTTTAAAATGATCTACTGTTAGATGAGTCCTCAGTTTAAGATTAAGAACAAATCGTATCAACTTATTTTGAGAGGTTTGCAGTTTTGTTTTAGCATGTTTAGTCAAACTAATTTTAGTCTACCATTGACTTTTCCTATTACCTTAGCCGCCATTTTTCACCACTAAGTTTCTGTTCAAGTTCAGCACCCAGATACTTGACAGTGGACTTAGATTTAATGCTACTACTGTTATAAGAAATGTTCAAGTCATTGCAAGTTTTCAATTTACGCTTTTGACCAAACAAGATACTTTCACACTTTCCAAAATTCAAAGATAATTTGTTGTCAGCCATCCATTCACAGACAGATTTCAATTGTTATACCAGATACTATGAGGGCAGCATCATCAGCATACATTAGTAATCTACAATTCACAGCTGTCTCCAACATAAATTTGAAACAACAGGGGTCCGAAAACAGATCCATGTGGAACCACCACAGAGATATCAACTAACTGTTTGCTTTCAAACAAGTATGATGAAAACCAGGTAAGCAGCAAAGCTGTTCAAACCCACAGCTCTCAGCTTACCCAGTAAAATTGTATGGTTCACAGTGTCAAATGCTTTTTCCAAATCGAGAAGAAGCATGCCAGTGTGTAGTTATTTTTATCTAACTCGGTCCTCACGTGATCGCTGAGAAAAGTTAGGCACGATTCAGTTGAAAGGACTTCCGAAAACCTGATTGATACTGAAATATCAATTGATTGTCTTGGAGTTACGGAAGTAATTGATCATGAACTACCTTCTCTAGTACCTTGGACACGACACTAAGAACCAAGATTGGACGATAGTTTCCGTCACATGAGTTGTTCTTTTTGTGATAAGCTAGGGACCACCCTTGCATGCTTCAACTCGTTTGGAAGTTTACCCAGATGTAAAGATAAATTAACAATATGTGATCTCTCAGGAATTTAGCTGGAATGTTATCCAAACCTGTGGATTTTGAACAGTTAAAGGGACACATTGCCTTCAAATGTCATGAAATTTTGCTGTTTGGCTTCGTCTTGGCTTCGGCTTCGTCTCCGACTTCGTAATAACTGAGAAGCAAACAAAATGTAAGTATTCGAACCGAATGAATGTTCCTGAAGTAGAACATGTACCAAAATGTACAATATTTCCATTTGGTTTGCTTCTCAGTTATTTAGAAGTCGGAGACGGAGCAGAAGCCGAGACGAAGCCAGCGTTTCGAAACAGTACAGCGCCCTCTAGCTCCCCACACGCACGCCAAACGCTTGTTCGGCTCTGAATGAACCTTGCGCGCTGTGGGCGCGGCCACCAAAAGTAAGGGCGGCGGTTGTAGGGGGGGGGGGGGGGGGGGGGCTTTCGTTTTCATTATCGGTTGTAATCAGTATTAAAGTATCTTTTCGAGATTGAGTTTGTTCCTGAATTCCTTTTGGTGAAATTCCAGATTTTTATTACAAAATTTAAACTCTTACAATGCAAGTGAAAATCAGTATGGAAAGGTAAACCTTAGCAAATTATTTGGGAAAATAGTCTGTTTCAATTTTCGAGCTATAGCCTATAATTAAAACAACTATAAGATTTTAAATAAAATGGCAAGCCTGAGTACTTAAAAGTTAGACTGGCCTAGTACAACTTTCGCTTGCGTGATGATATGAATGTTCTGGTTTGTAATATAATTTGCATACGTCAGTGGACATCCATGCACTAATTATTCACGCATTTTCATTTAGAATTTTTCAGTTAAATGGAAAGATAACGTTTTCATATTTCCTGATGTTTATGCGGGCCTGGCTACTAAATTTTCATGATACTTGTGCATGTTGTGCGCACGGTTTTCGTGCCGCATGAAAATTAAGTGGAGCCGACTCAGCTCCGCCTACATGCGTCACGTGATCGCAAGTTGTGACAATGACATCATTGGATAGAAAACTGTCAATCAACTTCGCCGCCATTTTGTGGAGGTGTGTGATGTGATTGTGAGGGCTTGTTTACAGTTCACCGGCCTATACATCGTCTTTTTTCTAGGGGCTGTGTTGCTACACCTGAAACTTTCTCGCCATTAAACGATTATGCAGTGGATATATGACTAATAGCAGTTGCTGGCCACCTCGCAGTGAGTTTAGTTATTTTTGGTAGGGGTACGGTTTTCAGGGAAATGATGATCGACACTTTCCACGAAATGGTATATCGGCAATGATATGTAATGTAGACCGCTGAGTCGATGACCTCACACTCACAGTCACAGTCTGAGTCTGCATGGTCTGTCCATGGAGGTATTTAATACCTCCATGGTCTGTCATGTCTGTCATTTGTGTCAATGTCATGTCTGTCATGTGCTGTAATTTCCCTTTAATTTCCAAAGTTCCATAGAGTATAGAGCAGTGATGGGACACCTCTAGTCCCAGTAACTAGGACCCTTCATATCGCCTTTTTTAACATTTGGACATGAACTGGCGATAGTAGGGTCCTAGCGAATTGTGCACAAAAAACGGTACGGTTGCAAAATCGACAACATTCACATGACATTAGGCTCCAAAAACATGGTAAAAACATTCCAAACGAGAAAGAAAGTTACCCCGATTAGATCTATACATTCATGGCATTCCCTAAGG
Source organism: Hippasteria phrygiana (assembly GCA_037893225.1). NCBI lineage: Eukaryota > Metazoa > Echinodermata > Asteroidea > Valvatida > Goniasteridae > Hippasteria > Hippasteria phrygiana. The sequence goes on from JAZGUH010000331.1 coordinate 914,919, forward strand.
CCGCTTAAATTGTTCTCAACAACCGTTAATTTGACCAAAAAAATCATGATTGCTTACCGCTGAAATTTGCCAGGCACCGTTCGCCATCGAATTTTTGGTTAAGCCCGTTTCGGACCGACTCGGCTCGGGAGGGCGCGTCGACGTCGCAGTCATACAAACAACAAATCACGCATTATCAACGACTGTTTCATGGTGCGATACATGTACGTGCGACAGTATGGGCTTTTAATACAACCAAGTTGTAGACGACCCATTGGAAGATAGTACCATGAAACAGTCGTTGATAATGCGTGATTTGTTGTTTGCATGACTGTGACGTCAGACGCGCCCTCCCGAGCCGAGTCGGTCCGAACCGGGCTTAACCAAAAATTCGATGGCGAACGGTGCCTGGCAAATTTCAGCGGTAAGCAATCATGATTTTTTTGGTCAAATTAACGGTTGTTGAGAACAATTTAAGCGGCCTTAGGGAATGCCATGAATGTATAGATCTAATCGGGGTAACTTTCTTTCTCGTTTGGAATGTTTTTACCATGTTTTTGGAGCCTAATGTCATGTGAATGTTGTCGATTTTGCAACCGTGCCGTTTTTTGTGCACAATTCGCTAGGACCCTACTATCGCCAGTTCATGTCCAAATGTTAAAAAAGGCGATATGAAGGGTCCTAGTTACTGGGACTAGGACACCTCCAAGATACGTATAATTGTTCCAAAACTTTCTTATTGTTCCGAAATACAAATGACATTTCAAATGTCATTTGATTTGCGGCGATTGTGTAGTGTAGTCATGGTAGTGTAGGGCCCCTCTTTACTAGTTTCGATCAAATTAGAGTCGAGGGTATTTTTTCTTATTCAAAAATGACTTTTTCAACCTAAAGCAGACTTCTCTTAATTCTATTGACATCGTTTTTTGTAATTTTGAACAGTTTATTGTAGTAGAAAATGCAATTTTCTTACACGCTTTACGGCAGTTGCCATTCGAATCAATCAATGCCATTCGAATCAATTACCCCAAAACTTCCCTGAAAAACTAAAACCCTGCCCTTTATCTACGACATACCTGTTGGTTTGTAATGTCGCTAACTAATTTGGCATTTCCAATAACCTAAAAGTGGATTTTTGTTCCCTTATAATACTAGGGAACAGGGCCCAATCGCCTCATTTGCAACCCCGGAGTTTCGGAACTACATGTAGGCCTACCCCTAGAACTATGGGGTTCCCGACCCGTCGGGAACCCCATAGTTCTAGGTAATGTAGGCCTAGGCCCTAACGTTAAGCATGCCTAACCACAAATTGACAGATTGACATTTGCAACCTCAGGCAATCCTTTTTTAAAGGGAGTGTAGCCTACACGATTGGTAATCCTCCCAATTTTTGTTTACTGAATTATTACAAAATAAGTTAATCATGTTAATAGCAGTCTCAATCATCCTGTCAAATGATCATGATGATGGCACCTTGTGTGCTGTCGTTTTCAAGAAAAGTAATTTTTTCCAACGATTATTCAGCCGAACAATCATTAGAAAAAATAACTGATACTGCCCTCTATTGATTGAATGTAGTTAGTCCGCATTGTGTCTAAAATGGGTTAGGCCATGAGAATGAAAGTATGAGTTTACCGTCCACTGCCCAAAAAATTTCATTATTTCAAAATATTTCATTATTTCCAATTAAAATCATACATTATCCCAACTGTCCATCCAGAATTCCAAACATGCTTTTGCAGTCGAAAAACGCTTTATTTACATCCTTTAATTTTGTTGTGTTGACTTTTCTGACCAGCAACGAAATCCCGCGCAACCAACCAGTAACCATATCCATGCCATCATCCGACGGCAGCGAAATGTATGGCGATAGTACTAGGCTGAAGTTTAGAGTGGTTCTCGTCTTTGCGTATAGCTGCGCTCCGCTCCGCAATACAATTGCGTAGGGTAGCATAGCGATAGAGACAAGGAACCAGTCCAGCTGTTCTGCGAGACCTATGCGTATTAGTACACACGCTCTGATTGGTCGATGGACACTACGCGCAAAAAAATCGGCCAATAGAAATCGTTTTCTATCTTCGCCATGGACAACACTGCCTCAGTAACCCGGATGCCCGTACTCGATTTCTCGATTTATTGAACGAATGCGGTATTTTCAATTAATCTCAATCTAGCATTAAAATTACAAGTCTGAAGTAAATACTTAAATAAATACTTGAAGTTGAAGAATGTTTTGATGAAGCCCGCAGATATAAAAATATATAACGATGGCATGCATTTAAGATGATATCTGATGATTGCATTCAAAGCTAGCAATGATCCCATGTGATGATGACCGAGCAGCCGATCGTTCCATACTTGGTCATGTGACTCATAGTGGCGGGCGTTTTCAACATGTTCAAAGGCGGGAAATTTAAAAATAATAAATAATGACTAATGAAAAAAAGCCAAATCGCTTTTAAAAATGTCTCGGACAGTAAACTCATACTTTCATTCTCATGACCTTAACAATCCGAATACGGGCACAAGGTTGCAATTATAGTACGTGTCGTACGCATGGGTAGTGTACCGAAGCGACGAAAAAAACACAATCCCAACATCTACATTTGTACAAATGTACATGTAGGGTGACTTGGGCCGGGGGAACAATTGATAAGTGCATAAATAAATGGCAAGTTGCTCTTTAGTATGAACCCACGCGAAGTATACTTGCATGTGTACATTGTACCGGTACGTGTTCCTACTAATTTCACAATATTTCAGGTTTCCTGGATACCTTGTTTGGTTGTAATTTCAGCTGGAAGTTTAGAAGGGTTTCCCAGATAGATTTTAACGGAACAAGGCATCCAGGAATGCCCAAAATGTTGCTGAATTTAATGGCTAAGACCCTTAACCCACATCCCCAGCGCTGTATCCTTTGCCCCGCATCCAACCGTTGGTAAGACAGCAGTTTAATTATAGACAATATTATAATCTACCATCAAATTTCAGTCCTTTATCTCAGATTTGCTTAAGTGTTGATTCCATTGACGTTTTGTTTATTTTTCTCGAGCCAGAAATATTTTATCTATTTTTTTTTTAACTAAACAAGGGGAAAGAGTTCCATATCCGGACATCACTTATTTTCCCTTAATATGACTTAAAAACTACCAAAATTTAGGAGGGAATTTAAAAAAACTTATTCTTTGAAAATACTTTGACTTTTTCTGTCATGGCCCATAGACTTTGTGCACGAGGTATAAGTGATGTCCGGATATGGAACTCTTTCCCTTCCTTGACATGCGTGGGTCAATAAAATTGTGCATGCTTTAAAGTTAGTGTTGTTCAGCCGACATGTACAATGTACATGTACGTGGACATGGTCGCTGATACAATGACATCTCGCACAACCTCTGCTTTTTTTAGATCTGCATATGAAATATTGACAAAAATTTCCATTAATTCATGTATTGGGATACATGTGAGTGATGTGACACGAAACAAATCTGTGGCATGTGACTTTTGACCCTTTTTATCAGCTTGTGATAACTGCTGTTGTAGGTGTAGACATGTATGGAGATCTAAAACCAGAATCAGGATATTCAATGCAAAATTTGTGTGTAAGTATTAATATACATTGTAGGTACAGTAGTGTTGCTTTCATGCTATGATTTAACCCTAACGTACATAAATCCATCAAAATCCTTCCCCTGTTTTTGAGGATTTCGGCGGATTTAGGGGGGGGGGGGGGGTGGGGGGGGGTTGGCGGGTTGGGTTGGGGGGGTTGGGTTGGGGGGGTTGGGTTGGGGGTTGAGTTGGGGGGTCAGGTTGGGGGGGGGAGGTCAGGTTGGGGGGTCAGGTTGGGGGGTCAGGTTGGGGGGGTCAGGTTGGGGGGGTCAGGTTGGGGGGTCTCGGGTGGGGGGGGGGGTCGGGTTGGGGGGGGGTCGGGTTGGGGGGGGGGGTCGGGTTGGGGGGGTCAGGTCAGGTCGGGGGGGTCAGGTCAGGTCGGGGGTATCAATTGATAGGCGCATTACATGCATTGAGTTATTTAAACTACATGTAAGAGAGGAATACTGTAGCATGCATACAGGTAGTACATTACACACACAATGTACTTCAGAATCATATGCATTGTACACAAGATTTATAAATGTAGTACCGGTACACTGTTTCAGGAAACTGGCCTTATACATCCATATACATACATTTAGAGTGAGTATAAGTGATTTAAAGTTAATGACAGTCGGGTCTGAATAACAGAAATTGTTTTTACATTAACAAAATAACAGAAATAAAAAAAAATAAAAAAACGTGATTTTTATTAGTGATTTTTTTGATTTTTTTCCAGTGATTTAAATCATGATTTAAATCAATGATTTAAATCGAGTGATTTAAATCAAACAACCCTGCCCAAAGGGTTAGGGTTAATAAATCAAATTAGGTTTGAGTATGGTTAAACTTGGTTATGAGTATGGTTAAAATGTTTCGGTTATGAGTATGGTTAAAATGTTTCTTATGATAAAGTTACCTGAAGTGTAGCCTAGGTTGGACGTCCTTACTTCATTGCATTACGTAGTAGTAGTGCAATGTAATGGAGGTACTGAGAAGTGAGAAGTCCAACCTGGGCTACTTTGAATGTAGGTTTTGTTTAAATGGGTATCGCTCAACACAAAGCCAAAATGCCACTCAAGGTGTGGGCTACAAAAATAACAAAAAGACAGAAAACACAGGGATAGAAGGTACATGTATTCACATTTTGTTTGAATTGTGAAAGATTGTAGGTCTAAGGGAAGCAGGTTACAAGTAAGGAGCTCCAAAGAGAGGCAGTATAATGCAAACAAAACTGGAGTACAGCTCACAATGTAAAACCCTCCAAAATTATACATCTGAAGTGTATTTTAATTACATGTTGTATTGGTGATCATACTTTGTACATATATTTTATATTTTGTGTGTGTGTACATTTTTGTACATGTGCAGTCATACATGTACTTTCCCAATACTTCCGAGGACAATGCTTTGTGTTTCCTATTGTTCCTGTAATATAACCCAACCCCATAGACAAAGCATGTATTTCTACTTGCGAGGACCGATTTCAACAAAAGACTTTTTAAAAAGTTTTAAAACGCCATTCTGTTTAGTTTAAAAATACATACGTGTACATTGTACGTCCATGAAATGTCAATGCCGAATTGTTCATACAGTGTACGTGTACAAGTTCACCAGGAAATACATCCCTTTACATGTTTAAACCGCTTTGGCAAAGTTGGTTATTGTTGTGTGAAGTCGCCCCAAGTGCAAGTTCCAACTTGCACCGTGTGTGTGTTGCACTACATGTATGTACAATGTATGTGTAAAAGGTCTGTGGTTCAATACTCCATAGCACTGTTTACATACACACATGTGATGAGCCAAAAATAAAGTGTAGAGTGTACATCCCAGAACAAACACTACATGTAGGTGTGTGCGTGCACACTCACCAGCATCATCATTTTTGGAAAACCATTTATTGGCTTTTCCACAAACTTTGCGGAAAAGGCTTTGTTTTTGTTCTGATTTTTTGTTTCTTCCTTCTTCTTCTTCTTCTTCTTTTAGTTTTAGTTCTGACCAAAATCCCACTGACTTACATGTGTACTACACGATTTTTGTCGGCGGCACTTTAGGTCCTAAAAAACCTTAGATCTTAACCAAACATAGACCCTAAGCTGAAATTGTATACCGAAGAGTGACGTCATGATGACGGGTGTCATATTACAAGCGATTTAAGATGAATATTTTTAATCTTTAAAATGCTTTATAAAATCAGCCGTGAGACCCCTGATCCTGGTTTTAGTGTCTATTGATAGTATAAACCAGGATCTTCATTTTATCTCGTGTGCGTCACATCACGTGACCCTTCCTTCCGGTCCAAACCGGAAGTGCCCTATAATTTGAAAGAGGAAAAAGATGTGAACTTGCTTTCAACGATGTTAGTCTCCGCCTAGGTTGTACTACACAAAAACGTCATAATATGTGACGTCATAAAATGTTCAAGCGCCCTCTAGCGGCAGGGTGAAAATGTTTCAAATGAATAATCAGTCGATGTGTGTAGCGAAGTTTGCTGAAATCACTTTATAATTGATGTAATCGACTTCATGCTAAGAACAATTTGAGGGGGAGAAAGATTGATGACGTCACCAGACCGGAAGTTGCAATGAAAATACCTTTACATTGTGTAAACCTTTCAAAATTGCTGAAAAATCAACTGCGAGAGATATAATCCAGATATTTGCTTCAGATGGCAGAGTTAACATAGCTCTCAAGCTTTCTGATAATGACGTCACGATGACGTAATCAAATATGGGATTACAAGCAATCAAAGATTTCTGGATGTAATCTTTGAAAAGTAACCATATCTCATCAACAGAAAATGCTAAATTCAAAATTCTTTTTGTAATAGCTTTGTTAGCTTCTTTATTCTTTCACATCAGAGTAAAAAATGTGTGACGTCATCATGACGTCATAAAAAATGTGCTTTTTTGAAACACATACATGTACATGTATAATGGTCCGATCATCATAAAAATTGGTGAGTAGGTAGATAGTGCCACTAGCATGTAAAATCCAAAGTGACGTCATGATGACGTCATCGACTGATTTTCTATTAATTTCTTAGTTCTATCCCGAATCCCACAGACTTTGTACAAGAATTGTGTACTGGCACTACGTGGTCACTAAACAAACTCAGATCTTAATCAAACTTAACACAAACATAGACCACAAGCTAAAGTTGTATGCCGAAGAGACGTGACGTCATCTTAAAGGTGCATTTTTCAAGGGCCCATATCTAGAGAATGGTACATGTATGTCCGATTGCCTTCAAACTTGGTATGTTGGTAGGCTAGCTCGTGTTATAGATGAAAATTGAAGTGAGGTCATGATGACATCATTATACAATTTTATAATAATGTTAAAGTTTTTGAACTTCGAAGTTTTTAAAGCCATATCTCATCAACAGAAAATGCTAAATTCAAAATTCTTTTTGTAATAGCTTTGTTAGCTTCTTTATTCTTTCACATCAGAGTAAAAAATGTGTGACGTCATCATGACGTCATCAAAAATGTGCTTTTTTGAAACACATATAAGGGTAGGTCCGATCATCATAAAAATTAGTGGGCAGGTAGATAGTGCCACAAGCATGTAAAATCCAAAGTGACGTCATGACATAATCAGTTGTCACGTGACATGAACGTCAAGGTCAAAAGCAAGGTGAAAAGTAAAAATTTGCATCAAAAAGAACCTCAGATACTAAATAAACTAAGCATAGACATACAAGTAGACCTGAAGTTTTTTACTGAATAAAAAAGAAAAAACGGAAAAGCCATGTGTTCTGTTCAAACACAGACCACACATCTGTCTTGTTGAATTTGCATTCAACTCGGGATCGGAAAGCATGTCCCCTATGCCTGTGCATGTGCAAAAATATTGTTTTCTTATCACAAGCTGTTTACATCTAACAGCACATCGCTGTTTAACATTCCACCGCTCCTATTTTTTGGCCCGCACCAAAACTTATTTTTAAATTTTTGTTTTGTTTTTCAATTTTGAACATTTTCAAAGGTTGAACTTGCCAATTTTTTTCCCAAACTCAAATTGATTTCACTGGTTGATTCGTTCCAATCTCGTTTCCATCTTTATTTTGTTATTTGTACATGTACTGCACAAACACGACCCTTTAGACTCCAGAGTTCGCAAGTTCATATTCTAGTATCAGTGTTTGTAGACTTTTCACCCTGTCCACAATGTCCACTGTACTTTAACCCCTTGCGTACGGTTGACGTCTATACACGCCAATTTCTGCATTTTCAATCCATTATTGGGGTATTGTTTACATTATGCTTGGCTGCACAAGCCTCTTGTTTCTGTTTCGCTTGGCTGCATAACCCTGCCTGGCGCCCCGACGCCCCCATGAAATACCCGGTATGCCCGGGTTCAAGGGGTTAATTATCTCGATGCAAATACATGTACATTGTACATGTACATGTATAACCTATGCTAAAATGTTATGAAAATCGCAGTATGAGAAAAAAAACTTATTAACCCTCCTACATGTATGTACCGTGCAGTTGCCACTTTTCAAGTTTGCTGTACTGAAGGGTTTTGAAAGGTAAGAAAACTGTGTGATAAAAGGGACCTACATGTATGAAAGGTTTCAAAAGGTGAAACAACTCTGAACAAACCTTTTAAGTTTGCTGGAATGAAGGGTTTTGAAAGGTGAGAAAACTGTCCGATAAAAGGAATCTATGAAAGGTTTCGAAAGGTGAAACAACTCTCTGAACAAACTGGTGTGAGGTACATGTACATCAAGGGGGAAATGGTCCAACCATTTATGCAAAGCAACTGTACTGTTAAGGTTTTGGAGGGTCTGGCCATTTTCTGATAGACTTTATACCTTTATCATAGGGGTATACCATAGCCCAATTTTTCTACCTTTCAAAGGGTATTGAAAGGTGTGGTAGTGCAGTAGCAACAAATTCTGGAGTGTTTTAAAAGGTTCATAATTAATTTTTCGCCATCTTGCCAGTAAGCAGATTTTGAAAGGTTTTGAAAGGTCAAACCATAGGAGAGTTAATCCTCCCTCTCCAGGTGCCAAATTGGAGCCAAAATGTATGTACCCTATCAATCAAAACCTATCGAGTGACAGGTTGAGACACAGAAGCTGTGGGAGAGGAGAGGATTTGGATTTTTGCTAGGTTGTGATAGTTATAGTAGGAAGGTTAAGGTACTTTCCTACAATTCCAATCAAAAATATTAATTTTTCCCAGTTTTTCAATTTGTATTCTAAACATATATTTGGACCATATATTTTCACTATATCAACTCTGAGGCTGATATTTGTAAGAAGTGGGGAATAAGGACAACAAAAAATGCCATTTTCAAATGCGATTTTCTCACACTGTAATTTTGAGTAAACATGGAATTTTTGAAAAAATGTATTTTCACTATTTTTGAATGGTTTTTCTTCATTCCTCCATGGTACAATCAAAATATGTCTGCAGATCTATGTCAATGTAACTTCATCAGAACATGAATGTTACCAGTTTTGATGCAAATACATGTACTTAAGATAAAAAAAAACCTCAGCTGTTTTTTTTCCTGCAGTTCAACATTATTGCGACATCTGAAAAACCCTGAAAAAAGCTTTATTGTAATAGGGGTTTCCCAGTCCCTCCGACTACACATGAATAATTGCTGAGCTCAGATGTCCCTGGACTACAGTAATTTTGCAGATTGAACCCATCAATACAATGTGTACCTGTATAACTCAAGTCATAGTGCAAAGGTGTTTTGCAGGCTATGTACATGTATGGGCGAGAAATTACATGTACATGTACATGTATATGAAACATTGCACGCTTGTATGTTAGATAATGAGTCTGACTCCATATTTCAAATACATGTGTACGTACATTATACATGTACAAATGTACACATGCATGATTCAGGTTGTTAAAGTATTTCTACGAACTTGATAATTTGGCATTTAACCTTTTATTGTTTTTATCTGGCGTGAACAGAAAGTGCGTATTTTGACAAATGATGTCATTGTGAATATATGCACACTGGTTACATGTGTTTAGTTAACCAGCTCGACAAATTTGTATTTCAACTGGTAGTCCACCGGACTACACACTAAGAAAAATGGTAGCCCAATGTTTGAAATTGGTAGTTCTGTGTGGCCAAACTCAAACCTGAAAATAACAAATGCAAACTTTATAAAATTGTATTAGGCCTATTTATGGACTGTGGAAATAAAACTGAAGTTCATTTTTGGAGTCTTGTCAGACCCAGCACCACCATATTTACACACATGTAGATGAAATCAGAAAACGTTTAATTTTCACTTCTGTTGTGGCATAGGCAAGCAGAATACAGCGTTTTTACTAAATTTACAAAGTTACAGCGTTTGCTTTTTCCACAAAATATCAAAATCCAGCGCCCGGCCCAAAAAAAAAAAAAATCAAAACTGTTTACCCTCGGTACAGCTCGTCAGATTTACCGCTCGTCATAGAGTACCGAAGTCTGACGTCAGTTGCCGCGCAACTGGTTCCAAACACATGCAGTTTAGAATGTATTCTGGTTCCAAACATTGCATTGATTGACGTCATCACTTCGGTACTCTATAGCACGCGAATAATTACATACCTGCTGAATGTTTATAATACCCATATGTGCAGACTGGTTTCGGCCTCTATTATGCATTTGTATTTTTTATAGCATGCGGCGGGAACTAGTTCAGCACATCGTGATCAATCATAGACTAGTTCCCGGTCCCTCCATCATTTTCTAAGCTAAAATAAATTACTAACCCGTGAAATACATCCCTGATACTTGTGCGAAATGTTCTGCTGTAGTTATTTTTTAGCGCTGATTTTTCGTTATTTTTGAAGCGAAAAGATAATGGGAAGGATCGGGAACAAGTCTATGAAAATTGACTGACATCATGCACTCGCAATCTGTTGAGGTCGCTCGTTCTGTTCAACTGGTGCACGGCCAGCACATGGACAGTGCGCGGTACCAGTGGCGTAAAGATGGCAGCTACATTGTAGCTCTCTGCGAACGAGTATTCCACTTATTTTTCTCAGAATACGAAGTCACTGAATGGCGATGATATTAAACTTTATTTGTGGGTGAATGTTTAATGTTATTTTTGCTTGTACATGTACCTGCATGATTATTGAGTTTGATTCTCTGAAAAACATGTGCAATACAGTTGGTGGTCCAGCGTGCTCTAGCACTGGAAACTCGGGTTGCCCGGAGGCCTGGCATGGTTGTCCCGGGCGTCTGGGCCCGGGATTTGTCGATTTGTCGATTTGTCAAGCTCTGCATATTGTACCTGTACATGTACAGGTTCTGCGAGAGGAGAAGAGGAGAAAGAAAATGCAAAGGAACCTTTCTTGTCCTCGCAAGTCGGTCTTTTGTTGAAATTGTTCCTCGGACGTAAAAATATGTGCTTAGTCTATGGGGTTGGGTTATATTAAAGGAACAATAGGAAACACAAAGCATTGTCCTCGGGAAGTATTGGGAAAGTACGACTTTGCATTCAGTTGAGCGTGTTAAGAGATTTTGTGGTAGTTCTTGGATTTGGAACTAAGGTAATTAAAGTTTTAAAATAATTTTCTATTGCTCTGGCATGTAGTCATGCTCCTTGGACAACTATGAAATTTTGTGTAGTAATTTTTGCACATTCTGTGACCAGTTGACCTTGCCGTTTGCGAGTTTTTGGACAAATTTGCCCACGTGCATCTTGCACAATATGGCGTATAATGGTGTATTACATACATGTACATGTACACAAGCACTCGTATTTAAGCGTTTGCTTCATGTACAGTAAGGTTCAACCGATGTTGGATTTGCCTGCCGATCCGATGGCCGATGTTTTTTTTTTTAACATCGGCCGATGTCCGATCCGATCCGATGTTTTTAATCGACATAAACAATGCCATCAAAAACGTCAAAAAATCGTGCTGCGCTATCGGTAGATCGTGCTGCGCTATCGGTAGATCGTGACGCTATGGACCGATCGCGCTGCCACCAGTCGAACACATTTTCTTTCTAATTCACGGCTTTAGAGGATTTTTTTGAAAGGTAAGTAAAGTCCAAGATATCCGTCAGAATCGACTGATAGCGCCCAACCAACAGTGACATACGCAAGACAAACCACGACTCCCTTAACACAGTAATACATTGGGCCAAACAAAAAAATGCCTTCAGTTCGGGTCACCCTATTTTCGAAAGCCATAAAATGTTATTAGGTAGAGGAAGACAAATTAATTCTACGATACCGATTTCCGATCATAATAGTAGGAATTGCCGACCGGGCGTCCGGAATTCCCATATAGTAGCGGTACTTGCCGACATGTGAAACTATGCATAACTCAAAGATCGTGTACATCTTGTCGATGTTCGGCCGGGAGTACGTGCGCGCGCATGCGGCAAAATAAGTACAGGCTCGATCATGGGGAAAAAACGTCTGCGCCTGCGCATTGCGCATTGCGCAGAGCGGGTCCGTTGTTGGGGGTGTTTATTCATGCAACACCATGACAGGCATGCTTTGGAGGCAACAAATTACTAAAAGATTCTAGAACTTCGTAGGCCCACTCGACAAGATTTGTTCATAAAATCCCGGCGAAAACTAACAAAGAATCGGACCAACAAGGATAGTCAAAATCAGGATGTGTTTTAATCAAAACAAATTGCGACAAGAAGTGGACCAGTGGTTGAGTGATGTGCGTGATAAACGGCTGTGTGGATAATTCCACGTTTCGCCAACGTGTTACGGTGACGCACCGTGCATGGAGCTGTCAGTTGGCCGGGCACGCCCGCGCGTTGTACGGCATGGACTGCTTTCGTATCGCGGCACTCTGTGCGTGCAGTTTGTGATATGCTGATCGCAGTTTCATATTTATTTTGTTTAGTTTATTGCTTTTGCTGATTAATAGGCTATCAATCATGTATCTATCTTTGTTCTGAATAAAAAGGTCGATTATTCACAACACGAGAGTTTTGACTTAACCATACAAGTTTACAGTTTTAAAGAAATAGGAAGGAAGCAGATTATTTTTACAATACGTAAATTTTATTTTCCACTTTGCAATGCTCATATCACATAAAATTCATCAGGCATATGTCTCACAAAGCATCTCAAAATGTGTACATGTACTTCGTTTCGGGACCCCTCTAACACAGGTATTGCGTTAATTATTCTCACCTTTAGCATGGAGGTGGAAAATTAACATGTTATGCCTACCAACCGACCCTATTAAATTTTATTTGAACACTGCTGGTTGTTGGATAGAAGTTGAAATGGAGAACAAATTATGACAATGGGCAAAACTAATCCAGGCATTTATTTACATGTACGTAGACAAATCTGCGGTCGTAAAAATACGACGCCGAACTCGCAGTGATTTCAATTTAATTCAATCTTCAGTCCAGCAAAATTGGCACACGTGAAGGGAATTCCCCATTAGGGCGTCTATGCTGGTCTTTTTTCCAGGGTATTTTTGTATTCACGCTGTATATAACATTACACGGTACGCGGTGCACACATATCGCCAATGCTGTGCATGCAAGAGACATGTGATCGGCTGAACTAAAGTCCACAACGCGTCGTGGCTTCACACAGTGCAGTTCCCCGACTCCGTTCATGACGTTCAGTAGACCAGTACAGTCATGCACTGACTGCTAGCTTCGTTGTCTTCGGGCACTGAGTTTTCACGCATGCGGTGCAGATAGCGCGGATCGCATAGACGCGGAGCTCGGAGTTATTTACACCGGTATGATAATACATCACAGCATAAAACTGTTCATTTTTCACACACAAATAAAACATCGTTTTTACTCGCGCTCCAATAAAAAAAAACATTTGTGTATGATTAAATTGAGTATAAAGTTTGCTAATTGACATTGCCGAACATCGGTTCGTCATCGGTTAAACCTTACAAATTTTGCCGATCCGATGTTTTGCCGATATTGCCAAACATCGGCCCGATCCGATGTCCGATCCGATCATCGGTTAAACCTTAATGTACAGACGGAGTTGTCTTGGATTCATCTGAGACAACTTTTCTCAATGTTTTAGATGTACACATGTATGTGCAGGATCGTACGGACCACATCATCCCTGTAGTTGACCCACGTGTGCATTTGACATGCATTCGTGTATTCGTTTCAATGAACAAGAAGCACATGCTGGTGCTAATTAAGCTTGCACATGTTTGGAAGTTTTCTGTTTGTCCAAGATTTACAATATCGCGTGATATTCATCACATGATTGGTTAATGCTTACGAACAGCGATATTTAAGTTATAGTAAATTTGATTGAAAATTATTTCAAAACCTGTGTTAGCAATTATACCAGGATATGTCAGAATCTGGCTAGTTTACATGTAATTGCACACTTAAATAACATTTCTTTAATAAACCTTTAATTCATTTGTTACAGGGATCCTTCAAGGTCAGGTGTTATATGTTCTGCAGTCTTGTTTTCCTACTGAAGAGCACTGAACCTCTCCTACCTGTACTTGAATTACAGTGGCAGTAGCTGTATGTTCTGGATAGCAGAGTCCAGAGGCAACCTTGACATGGTAAGTTCCTTCAGTTAATGAAGGTTGCTCTCTGTGTGTTTCTTTAATTTGTCACAATAGTCATTCCATAAATTGGGGCTCCAATTTTGGTGTCCGTGTTACATCTGACATAAGAGTTTGCAATTCAGGACACCTTCTTTAATGCCTTCTATCTCAAAGAGTGATAATGTATAGCAAAGTACATGTACATGTACCTGCCAAACAATAAAAAAATAGTGTGAAGTAAATTTTAACCCTAATCCTCTAGACCCTTTTTGCTAGGAACCATCCTCCAAAATCCTCCGATTGCCCTGCCCCAAAAAATGCATTCATCCTCAATCCTCCAAAATCCTCCAAATTTTAGCATAAAAAATTTGAGGATTTTGGAGGATTGAGGCCGAATGGTGTTTCAGAAAAAGGAGGATTTTTGAGGATTAAGGCTGAATGGCGTTTCCAAATGAGAATTTTTGAGGAATGAGGGTACATGGTCATGGTCATTCGGCCTGAGATGATATTGAAGGATTGGTTTGGCATTATAACTAGAATTTATTTGATTTGTTGATTTCTATTTATTTACCAAGGTAAGTACATGTACTCGATGTGTTTGACACAGTAGGGCCTACTGTACAATATACATATCCAGTAGTACTGCACATGTGGAAACAGTCCATGTACTAGTACACTAGGTCATATACTGTGCACGAGCTGAAGGATTTTGATGGATTGAGGCAATGGGTACCCTTCATTTTGAAGCTGTAAGTACATGTATGTCACATTTGGCAATTTTGGAGGATTGAGGATGAATGCATTTTTTTGGGCAAGGAAAATAAGATGATTTTGGAGGACTGATGCAGTGGGTACCCTTCGTTTTGAACACCAGTAAAAAAAATAGGATTTTGGAGGATTGAGGATGAATGCATTTTTTTGGTGGGGCAATCAGAGGATTTTGGAGGATCGAGGATGGTTGCCAGCAAAAGGGCCTGGGTTAGGGTTAATCACGTTTCGGATACGGGATATTCTATTTCAGTAGAGTTGATTATTTTGGGGTTTGAAACAGGACCATTGGCACTGTTTGTTCAGCGATAATGATCTTATCGTAGATTTTGTTATCCATAGATGATGCGAGCACAATTGACCTATCGCCGTTTACGAGTTAACCATGCCCCTTAGACAACCCTATGGGAATTTTGTGTGGTAATTTTTGTTTGTCTCAGATTTTGGGCGTTCCACGTGGAATTATATTTGATGTGATTGGACAATAATTCACAAGTTGCGTTGACGCGATTCGACCGCGATAGGTCAATTAATACACTGCCTGTACTAGTTCTTTCAGGTGTCAGTTGGCAGAGATCCGGTACGGTATTCCGGAGATCACAGGTTCAAATCCCACTCCTGCCAGTTTTCTTGGTTCACTTTGAAATGTCATTCAAAATAACCTTGTCAGTTTCCCTTGTGGTTTGTTTGACAAAAATTAATTTAATCAGAGTTCTAATTGCTGTTAATCTGGTTTGATGTTTTCATTATATCTGCTTTTAATAGATCTGTGTAGGTACTTATTTCTTAAGTTGTCCAAATATTCAGTCTTTCCTGACTCTTAGAGTGCAGACATTTTATTTTATATTACCTCAGCTGAAGCACAGAATTTCAAGATACATGCACATTGTTTTTCCCCATAGAAGGGCCACACAGTATTGAGACTGATCTTTTTCAGGCCTGGCAGAAAGCATGTTACCTGTGTCATCCGTAGATTAAAGTACATATTTCAGGTGTGAACAAAGCAACAATTCTCAGGGTTTGACAGTGGTCCAACCCTGTGAAAGGGGGTACATGTACATGTTGTAAATTGTTCTTGCTTTCCATTGACCAGGCTGACCAGGAGGAAGGGGATAGTCTGGTCTGCCTTCAGTCAAGCGAAGCCTTCCCACTGAAACCCATGGTCAAGGATGATCCACGCCTTGAGGTACCATACCATCAGCTATGCGGTGAGAGCATAACACACCTTGGTAGAGCATCTGATGCCATCATTGTGTTGTCGAGCTATCGCTTGCTGATACGTCACAAAGAATCATTTGTAAATGTAAGTAACCTTTTGGCCAACAAACAGTATTTCTTTAACTACCTTGTAATTTGTTGTATGTGTACATCTTCGTGTTACAGTTTTGTACCCTTTCCGGTCATGCCATCATGGCATTTTGTGATGTGCATCATCATGTCCAGTCCTATCACATGGAAAAAGTAGATATTGTCAGGTCACACAATGAAGTGATGTATCGTGTAGCTGTTCAACTGACCCATGTTAGCCGGGTGATCCACCCCAGCAAACAGCCAGTGCTTGATTGAGCAACAGGCTTACCAAAATATTCCTCCTTGGCTACCATAGTAAATACTCCTGTAAAAGCCTTAGTAAGGACCCTTGGAGCTGTCGCGGACAAATACTACATTTGGTAGGAATTGGACAGTAAATTCCTGTGAGCTCTTGGCTTGGCTATACTCTACATATAGTGTAAACCAGATTGTCTCTGATGGCATCAAATAGACATCTGGCTTCTAGGGGCCACCTACAACGTAGCCTTGGTCTCAGTCCCAGCCTGGATCACAAATGTTGGCAACGGGTAAAATCACATGCCTAGAAAAATCCAGATGTGCTTTTTTCCCCCACACGCATGTGATTTTCAAATCAGAAGGACTTATAAAGCAGGCAATTATTTCCGCCATGAAATAGTAAAAAGGTTACTTTTTAAGAGCTGCCTCTATCAAGTTCCCTCTAGCCCGCTGGCGCTATTTCTCTAAAAGTCGTCACTGCAGGCAGCAAACAAATCTGACGTCATTAAGACAAAGCCCCCTTTTGTGCCTAGACACAAAAGGGAGGCCAGCAGCGACAACTTTTAGACAAATGGCTCCAGCGGGCTAGAGGGGACTTGACAAAAACAGCTCTCCAAAGTAACTTTTTGTTTTATTGTTTCATGGCAGAAATAATTGCCTGTTTTATCGTAATATACCTTAATCTACATCAAACTACAAAATTATGGAGGTTTCTCTCAGCAATCAGCATCCTCTTTAACCCTAAACCCTAGGCAATTTTACTAGGAAGTGTCCTCTTGAAAAGTGTCCTCAATCCAACACTGTGCAGTATACATGTACCTATGGCACATTCTTTGGACTTGGACAAATTGGGGCATCATAGCTCCATGTAAAGTAATGACGCAATGGCACTACAGTCCTCAACCCATCCAAATTAGACAAAACCTGCTGTTAGAGTTTGTAAGGTTTGGGGTATTTTGTTCAATGATATCATACATGATTGATTTTGAAGTGATTAGTGCTAATTTGTCACAGGAACATTTGACATTTGTTCAATGTTCACATATTAGTTCTATTTCCATGATTTTTCAGTGTTACAACTGAAATCACATACACTTTTGCAGTCACCCTGATTTGGCCTTTTTTCACCTTTGCGATAACATTACAAGGAGCGATGTGCTTGCCAGTAGATAGTAGGCCAGCATGGCACTTGAATATGTAAATATATGGCACTGTCTGCAAAATGTAACCTGTTCAAATATTTACAGGGTGCATTCTGATAGTACAGGTACATGGCCATGTACTGTACACATAAACAAGTCTGCTGTGTGCCTGCGATGTCTGGCAGTTCTGGGGATGCACTTTGGTACAGGTCCAAACAGACCCATCAGTCTTTTAAACCTTTCAGTTAGGACACACAGTCCATTAACGATTCTGATTTCTGTTTTATGTGAACAGTGTTTAATTGACTTGAATCAATTTATTTTATCTTGTTTAACCCTAACCCCCAAGCGGTATTCTCTAGGCACCTGCTAAATGCAACATAATGCAACATAATGCAACACAGCTGAATAAGAACCCTGCTACATAAATGCAACAACATGCAACAGTGGATTTTGTTGCATTGTGTAGGGTTAGGCTGGTATACCAACCAGCAAGCCTGCTGGGTGCAACAAAACGCATAAGACCAGGAGAAATGTGTTGCCTGCTCAATGGAACAATTTGCAACAACTTTTTACTGTTGGTGCATTATGTTGCATTTAGCAGGGTTAGGGTTAATAGCTGAAGTCACTGCAAAAAGGGCTCAGTTTGTAGTAATTTGATTTCCCCAAGGTATGCACAGCTTGATCAGTTGAACTTAAAGCTGCATTGAGAATGTTGAAAAAGCTGTTGGGCCAATTGGAATATTAATTAGGCGCTCTATGGTGAGTGTTGGGGTACTGGGGTATTACAACCCTGGGCTTTTCAAGGGCACATAGACATCTTTCTAGGGGTAACTTTGCTTGAGAAATCATTGAAAACATGTTTTAAAGCCCCCGGAGCGATAGTTTTTGAGATAAATTGAAAACAAGTTTTTATTTCACTGTCCAAATTTATCTTTGCACAAAATAGAATTTGACACTTAATTGCAACACAAGGAATTTATTTATCATTTATACATTGTACTTTGTTAACACCAACATACTATTATTATTAATAGTTCATACCTCACGAGCAAAATCTATTCATTCTGAACAACAGTGGCAGCTGCAGCCCATGTATTGTGAGTCAAGGAATCATGTTCCGATGAACCCGTGTAGGTTGTACCGGACCTAGGGCTGTCCCGAATATACCGAATATTTGAATATTCAATCATCAACCGAATATTCGAATATTCAATCATCAACCGAATATTCAAATACCTTTTTGTTCATTCGAATATTCAGAAAAAAATATGCACGAATAGATACAACTGTGATGCTATTTCAATAGAAAAGTTATGATGCTTACCAGTGTCAAATGCCGCATTTTTGGCGATTGTAACTTTTTGTGGAAACCTTTTGACACTTACAAAATAATTACTGCAAACATGGAGGCTCGTGTTTGCTTATTGTTATCAGAAAGTCATACGTTCCCGTAATGATACATGTAGAGTTGCATTCAAAAATGTCGATCGGGCGGTCCATAATATCGACCGCTGCACGTAAACACTGGCGTGCTTTGCGTGCAACTTTTTACCAGCGCGGCATGCAGTTGCAGCTGACGCTTGAAAAACTTGATCGACGAGTTTCGAATATTCGGTCAAACCCAGTTTCAAATAATCAAATACTGAATTATTCAAAAATGAACAGCCCTAACCGGACCAAGTTGATTGTTGATAAATTGTACTTAATACTATTTATTACTTTGATATCAATATCACTGATAGCATTTTTTAAATCATAATTATAAAAATATCGAAAGATTTATTTTGAGGACTGATATCAAAAGTATCGAAAGTGTCAGATCATCGTCAAAATAAACCCCCCATCGGTGGTCTTGCTTGGTTTTAACATTTGCCGTAAGATAAAAACAACTCGGCGGCAAATTATGCTTGTAACTGGGAACCAAAAAAATAATATCGGTATATCGCCACGTGCCAAACGACGAAGTTTTGTTCTCTGCGAATTCCAGCTATCAATGTAAACCTCAAAAGAAACAGCCCCAACAGCCATACCTAGAAGTACTTTAAACAAATTTCTTCATGGTCATTTGTTTAGCCCATGTCCCCATCATGCCCCACTATGCATAGTATGTAAAAAAAAAAGTTTACGTGATTCTACGTTTTAGGGCTGTCCCGAATATACCGAATATTCGATCGTCAACCAAATATTTGAATACCTTTTTGCCGGTTCGAATATTTGAAAAAAATATACATGCACGCACAGATGCTATTTTAATAGAAAAGTTACGGTGATTAGCAGTGTCAAATGCCGCCTTTTTGGGGACAGAGGTTTATTGTTCCCGACCGTAAAATCCGTGACACAGGCTTGGATTTGGTTTCTTGTTATCAAAATGTTATACGTACCCGTAATGATCTTGATACAACAGGCACATGCAGACAAAATGTCGATCAGGCGGTTCATATAAAGAGGTTTCATAGAGTACCAAAGTGATGACGTCAATGCAATGTTTGGAGCCAGAATACTTTTGTTATTTTGTGTCAATGTATGTATGTATTTGCATGACTGACTGTTAACAAAAGGACAGTCAAAATCTCCATTTGTTTCGAGCCAGTTGTCGTGCCAACTGACGTCAGACTGCGGTACTCTATTACCACACAGTTATTAGAGAGACGACTACATTTACAGTAGTTCTTGTGACGTCATCAGTTTTTGCGCTTGTTTGACGTTTTCCTCACTCATCCTAAACGTAGTCACCTTGTTTACACGGATAGCGGTCGCACTATACGTACGTAAGGAACGGGTAAAACCAACAAACATTTTGTACCAATTTTCGTCGCGTACCGTTTACAGCTAATCGTGGGCGTACGCACTAACCATGTGCTAACAAAACCTCTCTTATATCGATCACCGCACGTAAAACACTGACATGTTTTGCGTGCAACCTTTTTTTAACCAGTGCGGCATGCAGTTGCAGCTGATGGCGAGATTCAAATATATTTCGGTTAAACCCAGTTTCAAATAATCAAATTATAAATTTTTCGAAAATGAACAACCCTAGTACATTTCATTTTAAATTGGTAGTGTTTTGTATGGGATGCAGTTTAATGTTTCAGGTTTTTTTGTGCCCAGAATTATGCATGCACAAGTGTGCATGTACAGTGTACCATGCACATTTATAAGCATTGCAGTTTCAGTATTGTCCCAGGATCAAAATAGAATGGAGCCCGGCATACCAGGAAAATAATGTTCAATTCTAAAACAACCTACCATGCCCATCAAACTGCAATGCTAAATGCTCAAATTATTATTACATGTTTAGCATCAAGTACGTACCCTCGGTGCAAAACATGCTACAGATGACAGACTGTGAGTTACTTTTAGGATACATAATGGACTGTCTGGGAAAATAATTCTAGAAGTTTTAAGGAGGTTTTTTTAGGGGATTTGTACATTATGATTCCTTGAATGGAAGAAATGGAGATATTTAAGATACACTGTCCCCCCCAAAAAAGCCTTAACATTTATTTTGATTTATTACATGTATCTATTTACATTTTTCTATGCTTTTTGTGTGGGTTTCAGCATCCTCTTTGTACAGTACTAAAATGTAAATGTACACCCATTTAACATGGACTAGATCCAGCCGTGATCATTTGACCTATAGAAACGCATTTCCCAATTATTTCCTTCATTATCTTTACAATATTATGCTCTTTTTTTTTAGGCTACCTTAATTGCACACATTCATTTCTGCAGCTAATGAAGTACTTTCAACGAGGCTGAAAACAAGAAAAACATGTTTACGGTATATGTGTTCTTAACCCCCTTGCGTACGGATGACGCCATAGGGCGCAAAAAAACAGTGCCAACAGGCCGGAAGATGCCATTGGCCGCTGTCTGTGCAGTTTCAATCCATTTTTGGATTATTGTGTATGTCATGCTTGACTGCACAAACACATTGTAGCGGTTCGCTTGGCTGCCAGAACTGCTGCAACACCCCGATGTCTCCCGTAAAATACCGTGCTCAAGGGGTTAACATGTTTAATATCAGTGCTAACAGTGCTGTATACAAATACCGCAAGCGTTTCAAGATTATTACACCTGGTCATCAGGCCATGAGATCAGTTATGCAGCAGTTTGATATCAGTGCATTCAAAGAAAATGTTCTACCCCAAGACCCAGAAGTAAACAAATGAATGAATGTAACACCAATGTGCCTGCATATGAAGCATCCACTAATATGTTGGAGGGTAAAGGGAATCTAAAATTTCATTGTTTGGGCTTGATCGTAAAGAATGTGTATAGGAAGTTTCTTGACTACATAGCAAGTTACACTTTAGTCAAGTGTATGTAAGTACATTTGTGTATGTAGCCCGGTATTGGGTTTTCCAATTTTGTTCCGAATGAAAGAGATTAGGGCTGTGCCCAATATACTGAATATTCGAATAATTTGATCAATTGAATATTCAAATCCCTTTTTGCCGGTTCAAATATTCGGAAAAGAATACATATGCACGACTCTGATGCTATTTTAATAGAAAAGTTATGGCGCTTAGTAGTGTCAAATGCTGCATTTTTGTCGACCTAAATTTTTTGTGGAGGGATCTTTATTGTTCCCATCGGTAAAACCCCACACACTTATAACATAATTATTGCAAAAATAATTATTGCAAAAATGCAGGCTGGAGTTTGGTTTCTTGTTATCAGAATGTTACATGTACCCGTAATGATCTTGCAGGTTTTCAAGTATTCCTGCTTTTCCTACTTTTCAGGGGTGAGATTTGTCGGGATTTTTCCTGATTTCAGGATTTTTTGTCGGGATTGCAGAATTTTTAAAGAATTTCTTTTACAATCTGGAATTCCTGAGGTGTTGTCCTAAAGGTGTTTTTACCTGTAAAAATGGTTATAGACCAATAAAAATTGATATTTTAAGGAGGTGCCTTGATCTGGGGTCCTCGTGGATTTCGTGGATTTTTAATTTTTGGCCAATCTCACCCCTGACTTTTTCTTGATTTGTTTACCATGCTCCTACTTTTCTGATTTGTTTTTATAGAAATTCATATTATTTTTGACCTTTTGTCCCACAACTCCAAAAATGAAATCTCATTGAATATTGTTTTGTAAGTGTTACACACTGTCATATGAAAATCACACACTGAAGGGCTTGGGTAAAGGAGTATGGCAACTTTACTTATTCCCTAACTCGTTCCTCGAACGTGAATAAAGTATTTTCTCATGCGCCTAACCTCCGTAGTTTACAACCTGTAATAGAGACATGTTAGTAATACACACCTGTATTTGGGGAGCACCGATCTTGATGACAAGCACGGAGTGGACACCTGTCCCCTCCTAAGTAGGAGATTAAAGAACGGGCAAAGGTCAGTTCAATCCAAAATCTGATCTTTATTATTTTCCGAGATTTCCAATAAGTCAATAAAGTCAACACAACAGTATAAATTACATTTCTTTAACTTGATGTCTAAATTCCCAGGTTTAAGGACACTTGCAACCTGCTTTGTTCGGAGTCTTCAACGTATCCATCTTTTGCGGTTTCAGATCTCCAGCGGCCATGTTTCTTAAACAAACGATCTGGCACACCATTATTAGCGGCCGCTGAGGCTCCCCCTGCTCTCAGGCTATGCAGCCCGAACTGTTTCGGATCTAGGCCCACGGAGGAGAGAGCGGCTTCCAGTAACTCTAAACATCGAGAATAAGAGAGTTTACCATGTTTCAGTTCGTATTTGTCTTGCGACTTCAGGTATTGCAAAGGTCTAAAAAGAAAATCCTCATCGGTCTCATCGTGTAATTGCGCCACTTCAATGTACCTGCGTAACGTACTGACTAGACATGTGGAAGTATTAGTCGCTCCAACTAATACCCAAGCACCCTGCCTGTATATGTCTGTTTTACTCTTTGAAATAAAGATATTAACATGAGATACATATTGTTTTACGTCACATTGGCGAATATTAACTAGCTCCGCATGTCTAAGAAAACCGCAAAGGATACAAGGGTCATTGCGCATAACCTTATGTCAGACAAACTGTTGGAAGTGCCGTACTTGTCTACTAATGCTCTCAGTATATCTGGGGTAATCAGATCTTTCTTAGTGACCGGTCTAGCCAAGAGCTTCTTTAGACCCTGTAGTACTGTATATGTAAAAATGCACTGTTACAGGGATTCTCATTACCTGGTAAACAATCATGCTTCCATTTAACAGCATAAAAGATTGACTCAATTCTGGAGTATGGCGCACCGGCTTGATATAAATAAATAAAGTACCGACTTATATTAAACTGGGTTGCTGGTAAACAAGTCACATTACGTTGCATGCACCAGTTCTGCCAACTCGCAAAAGCTCTTTGGTACTTAATGACTGTATTCGGTGCTCTGGACGCCGATAGCACCTCCCGCAAAATTTTGTTGTATTCAGTATCTTCTGTGTCCAACCTGCAAATATACAACATTTATAAGATATATGTAGGGACACCGTGTAAACAATTCTTAAGATATTCCTCCCGAAATTGTTAATGACTCGTAAATCCCTCAGTAGTGACGTTTTGCAGTTCTGTGCAAACGTAGGCTTTTTCTTCTTCATTGACTATTGCCCTGCGGCAGTCAATCTCTTAGCCAAGCGGCTGACATTGGTCTACTTCAGAATTACGCAATACCATTGTCTCACATAACCATACGGCCGGTTATAAAATAACCCCAGTGGGTTATAAACTTTTAGCGCCTTCCATGCGTTGCGGTATGTTGTGTGGGAATGGATTCCAGTGGCAATACACTTTGCTCGGTAGAAAATGCTCATGCGCAAATTCCCGATAACCGCATACACAAGACTCCGCTCACAAATTCAGGTGAACCAAACACAGAATTCCGATTTCTGCTTTTAGTAAAGATCCCTTCGGGATTCTTAAATTCCATTACGTGAATCACTATTGTCTTAAAAGAACTGGATTCTGAAAAGAGTAACGGCCAGAACGGTGCAGAGGGCCAAGCGGGGACTACCAATGTCCCTTGGGCTTTACAAACTTTGAGATGTCTTAGCACATCCGGAATTCTGTGGATGGGTGGGACCAGCCAATTATTAAGACCTGACCAATTACATGTAAAAGCATCCACTGTGTCAATGTTAGGGCACCAATATTGGGAGTTAAACACTGGAAGTTTAGTGTTAAGGTCGTCAGCAAAGCGATCAACATGGTGTGGGCCCCATATCTCATCAATAAATTTAAAGAACAAAGTCGATACTCCCCAATCATCGAAATCAAACTCTCGGCTTAATGCATCTGCTTTCTGGTTTTCGATTCTAGGCAACCATTGTATGTGAAACTTGATGCCATGCTTCCTGCAAATTTCAAAAATCTCTAAGCTCAGAGACTGTAGTTCAGAAACCATGCTGCCTTTCCTGACAATAGATACAACTCCTCTATTGTCTGTGAAAAACGTTATCGTTCTGTCATATAACTTGCTAGCGAATGCTCGCAAAGCTCGGTTAACTGCTTGTAACTCTCTCCAAGTGGATCTCTTACCGCTCTCTGATCTTCTGTGCTCCAATTAGCCTGGAGCTCCATACCTCCACATTCTGCAGTCCATGCCCCGCAGCCTGTGCCGCTTGCATCGGCGCGGTATACACAAGTGCCTGTGGAATAAGATATTCGCCAACAAATCTGTTATTTAGTTTCATGCACTCAGATTTCCAGAAGAAGATTTCTTCAATTAATTTGTTTCCACTGTCAATGTCGTATATTCCGTCCCAGTGGACTCTTATTAATCTCATAATGGAGGTATCTAGTTTTGAGCTGTGTTATGTCACCGAACACAGAGCCGAGGGATATAATTTTCCCTGTAAGTTTGGCTAGTCTTCTGGCTGACGTTTTGGGGAGATCAGACAAAGCGTCAATTAAACAGTGTTGTGTGTCTACCATTCTCCTTGAAGTGATTTTGAATGGTCCTTGCTCTCCTTCCCAAGGAAGGCCTAACCAGTCTAAAGTCTGCGTGGGGACCCACTGGGATTTTTCAACATTGGGAACAAGTCTCGCCGTTCCAAACGATCAGATTTAACGGCCTGTGCCGCCACATTACACATGTTCTCGGTATTCTCCCTTCCCCAACCGTCAGCTAAGAATAACACAATGAAGATGCCTTTTTCTCGCCAGTGCTGTACCAGTGGTCTCAGACATTTTGTAAACACATAAGGGGCTGTTGCTAAACCAAAAGGCAACACTGAAATAGGAAAGAATTCTGTGTGACTGTTCATCTCCCAAGCAAAACTTAAAAATTGTGTATGTTCCGGGAAAATGTCAATGTGATGATAGCCCGATTTTAAATCAAAAGAAAACATAAAGTCACCTTTCTGAAAATATTCAAGGGCTTCATTCCAGTCTTCAAATTTCACTTTTTCCTTCCATAAGAATTTATTAACATACCTCAGATCCAAAATAAGTCTCTTTTTTTTTCTTTTTCTTTTTTTTTTCTTTTTCTGAATGTTAAACAGACACTGATAACGGATTGATGATATCAGGTGCCTCTCTGCACTCTGCACTTCACTATCAGACCCTGAGCTATCAGCTCGTCAATGGATTCTCTAACAAAATCGCCATTTTCTAACGCTGACCTGTTATTCTTTGTTTTGTTTGGAGGGGGTGTATTTATTAATGGAAGCTTGTATCCTTGATCAATAACATCCAAAACAAAAGGACTTGCATTAATAAGCTTCCAGAAGTTAATTGCTGCTTTCAATCTACCCTTTACTAATGGTGGCGCTAGTCCTTGTACATATTCGAAGTAATCTCGTGACATAGACATTTCGTACCCGGCTTCACCGAAGCAGTCACCAGTGTTTACGAGTTTCTCACTGCTTGTGCTTGGTGTACTGGATGATATCATCAGTCCTGAAAGAAATCGTACTAGTCAGTCAAGCGACAATAATCAATCTAGAAATGCTGGTGAAAAGTTACGTTTTCCCCAAAAAAACTAATTATATTTCTTGCGGCTTGTACTTCTTCCATGTGTTCCTTTCTGAAGTGGATTCAATGCACTTCTGCGTCTAATACTAATAAGCCTGGATTGGAAATTTCCATCTTGTCCCATAGCTTTAATCATACGCTTCTTAAAGTGTAAACCTGAAAATTCCAATATCCTAACCAGTAAACAGAGACCTTTCAAAGTTATCTGAACTTTATTACCTCTATTGGGCATTGCTACCCTTTCCTGGGCCACAGACGCCTTTGGTTGCCGCCGTGCAGTTTCTGCGCCAGTGCCCTGCTCTTCCACATGCGAAGCAGAGGTCCGTGACTTTTGGACCGGTTCCCCATGTTTGGCCTGTGTATGTATGCCCAGCCGTGAATCGATTCCCTGGGAGATAGCTGCGAAAAAGACTAGACCCAGTATCAGGATTACTGGGAGATTCGTGCCTTGCCGCTGCCCCTCGGGATCGTTTTGCAGCCTGGTTGCGCTGAATCTTCTCCTGTCTCTTCCTTGAAGAGGCACAGGTTTATGCCTTGCGGATTCTCTTTTCATCTGCCGAATCGCTAGCCAGTTCATCACTGACGTATTCGTCTACTGCTTTCCAGCCTGCGTCCGATTTATCTGCCAGACGGACGAGTTTGTTACGTTTCTTAACTTCAGCAACGGCTTCTGTAACAATATGTTTGGCCGCCCCCTCTTTTGAATCTTTTAGGTGGTCGTCTACCTTTTCCAGTTTCTCCAAAATTGAAGCGTTGAAATTATACTGTGTCTTGTTGCCTTTGAAGCGAAAGGATATGTCGGATGCCCGTTTCAGCTGCTGCACTTCCTGTGTCGTTGTAGCAAACGAACGTTCATTCTCTTCTCGAAGAGAATCAAGTGAATTGTCAAAATAATGTTTGAACTGCCCTAACGCTTCCTTATTGGTGTCGCTCACAATCTCTTTGGTAAGATTAAGGGATTGGGCTACAGGTTGCTCAGACTGATCGTGACTTGACTCGTTAGAAGACGAATCGACCAAGGTAAATGTACACTTGTAAATTGAAAAAATGGCGGAGGAGCTATTCAGAAGCTTTTTCTCGTCCGTATGCTTGCGCGTCAAATCGGTAAGTGTCTCTACACTGCTTTTCTATAACTTACTTCTTCACCCTCGACTGCACCCAACTTCAAAAGCATTCCTTTCTCTATTGTAACCTCCACTCGGTCTGGCTCCCCATGAGAAAATTTATTTCTAAGAGCTTAGTTGAGGATGGAGCACAAGGGTTGTGAGTACAGAACATGCTAAATGAGGCTTGTGATGCTGTGGACATGGGTAAGTATCAAGGAAAACTACTCCTGAAAGCCCGCAAAAGTCCTACTTTTGTCCTGCTTTTAGAAAAAATTTGATCCTACTATTCTCCTACATTTTCACCTGAGTCTGCTTGATAACCTGATCTTGATACAACAGGCGCATGCAAAAAAATGTCGATTGGGTAGTCCATAATATCAATCGCTGCACGTAAAACACCGTCGTGCTTTGCGTGCAACTTTTTACTGGCGCGGCATTCAGTTGCAGCTGACGCATAAAAAATCTTGATCGGCGAGTATCGAATATTCAGTCAAAGCCACTTTTGAATAATCAAATTTTAAATTATTCGAAAATAGACAGCCCTAAAATAGATTTGAACTTTATATTATTTGAAGTTGTTGGGGATTCATACCCATTAGGCATGAATTACATTTACATGAAATGTAATTTGTTCCTTGATTGATTGATTAAGATACATGTACATGTACATGTACAATGTGTTCGAAGTGATTTAACACGATATATTGTGCATTTAATTTTTATATTGAACAGCTTTACGTGCTTAGTTTCATATGAAATGATGAATGCAATGCATGCATGTCTGGTCATGCTGCATCTATACAATGTATGTAGGTTAATTGATTGATTCAGAGGTATGGAGCTCCATTGACTTTGACTCTCTGGTTAACGTTCAAGAGATTTGTTTATTTGCACTACTAATATCAAAATTATTGTGGTTAATATATGATTTGAATATGTCCTGTACCCTATGTTGTTAGGTGTCATCTTTATTTTAAGACTCAAGTTTTTTTTCTTCATATTTTAATGGTAGTACATGTATGTATCTGGTGTAGGGGGACACTCCTAATTCCTACAGTATCAATGTAGATTAAGCTTTGTGCAAAGGAATGCCAAATACAGCACATATTGTAGTTAGTGCCTTTTTGCATTATTTTATTTTATTTATTAATTTTATTTATTTCTTATTTACCCGGGGGAAACCTTTCAGTTAAAAAAGAAAAATTCAAAGGTGCCCAGCTACAACAATACAGCAAAAGTGTAAAAATGCAGTTTTCTTCCATAATTCATTGGTAGAGGGAAATCCATTAAGTAATCATTTTCAAAGTAGATGTACATGTACATGTAGCAGCTTCAAGGATTTAAAGAAATTTTCTAAATTTTGTGTAAATGACCACATATGTAATATTGTTCAATTGTTTGACCAGAAAGTAACCATAAAGAAAAGTTTAAAATGTGTTTAAAAGTAATTGGTGTTTTTATTGTGTGTTGCTCAAAACGTGTAGACACTACATGTAATTATCTGACAACAGTTAAAATGCAAATGGTACAAAACAAAACAAGAAAAGGTATAATTAATGAACATGCATGGGCGTGTATGCATGTTCATTAATTGTACCTGTTCTTGTTTTGTATTTTCATTGTTTTTAATACATATACATTTTGTATAAATCTTTGTCTGACTGTGTAGTCAGAGAAAAGACTTAAAATGGTCCTGCTTTTGTCTCTGTGTTTCACATGAAACAGCTATTTGAGAACTTTTCTATTAAATGCAGAACTCATGTGGGGAAAATGGCACACAGGTAAATTAATGTACGTGTGAAATCTAGTGTATTCTATATTCCAAATGCAGGAATGTGATTTAAAAAAAATAGAATTGAATGGCCTATTGATTTTGTGTATGTGCATTGCCAGGTGCCAGTGATGCTGATCGAGTCTGTAGAGTGCAGGGATCTTTTCTACCTGGTGATCTTATGCAAGGATGGCAAGACCTATAGGTTTGTCATTTGTAATAATTTGATTATTCCTGGTAATTATGGAGTTGTACATGTACATATGTATGTCATACATGTAGCTGTTGCTGACTCTGTATGTTACATGTATATCCCTTCATTTGATGTTGTATCCATAATCCCAGTTTGACTGCTTTTACCCATCAGGATCAACATGTATATATATTCACTGCATGCATGACCTGAAACTTAACCCTTGCCTTATCAACCAGTCAACCACATGTTCATGTATGGTTGAAATTCAGTCAGGTACATGTGTACATGTAGATTGCTAATACAGAGCTACACATGTATTTCCCATTCTGACTGTAAACACATGGCGTACATGTACATGTACCAAAACTACATCCTGGAGCAGGAAGTAAGAAATACAGCATTTCCCCTGTGGCCTCATTCCAATGGGGTTTTGAGTGGTGGTTAACCATTTATGGGAATTTATGCTCTAAACCAGTAAGATAAAGGCCCCTTTTTAAAAATTACTTGTATTACAGATTTTTATATAGGGTCACAAAATTGGGCAGGTAGCAGCCAAACAAATTTGGGGATGCCCTTCAATCCAAGATGGTGACATCCATGTTCCAAAACAAAAATGTAGAGGAGAATAACAATCTCTTTAAACTTCAATAATGGCTTGGCTTTTTTTTTCCTCAGAATGCAAGTATTCAATAAATTTTCTTGCACCGCGGGAATATCGTGGGGACAATGAACACACTAGACCTATCACGTTCATTACGTTAATTCATCCAGGCCTGCAAATGCGCAGGAAAAACATAACTGTGAATTTATTTGTCTGCCGAAACATTGAAAATCGGAATTCTGGAAACACACAAAAAAACAGTTTTGATCCGACTCTCAATCTGAGCGCAAAATTATCCAGTAATTCCCCTCAGGAATTTGACATTTATTTGCCACCCCGAGTCTGAAATATACCCAATTTCAACTGCAGCTGTTGAATTTATGCAAAAACATTTACCTTGATTATGCAATGTTTGTCATATTACGTGTAATACATTTTCTTATTGGCTGCACAGTTTTGACAGATTAATACAGACTGCTGCTTGATCAGAAAAGCTACTGTTATGCACATTCGGGTGCATGTGCTTTGGTAAAGCGACTATGTACTTTAGCACTGCCGCTCGATTTTACGCATGATCGACATCATGGCCAGCCTACAAGTAGGTGGATGAATGTATCGTACTGGATCGCATATTCTGTCGGTTATGAAAACTCGTCAAACAATCCACAAAACTGTCGGACATTGGCGGTGGCAAATTGCAGCTGGTTCTAATATCCTTCAGAATATGGGGTGGCCTCGTGGTATAGTGCACTGAACTCAAAATCTCAGTTAGGGCTGTTCCTTTTTTTTATAATTTAGTATTTGATTATTCGAGACTGGGCTTGACCGAATATTCAAATATTTGATACTCGCTGATCAAGTCAGGCGTCTGCTGCAACTGCATGCCGCGCCGGTTAAAAGTTGCATGCAAAGCACGCCGGTGTTTTACATGCGGCGATCGATATTAGAGACCACCCGATGGACATTTGTTTGCATTGTATCAAGATCATTACGAGTACGTATAACATTCTGATAACAAGAAACCAAACTCCAGCCCAAGTTTTTGCAATAATTATTTTAGAAGTGTCAAGGATTTTACAGTCGGGAACCATAAACCTCTGTCAACAAAAAATATGACACTGCGAAGTGCCGTAACTTTTCTATTAAAATAGCATCATAGTCATACATGTATCTGTACGTATATATTTTTTTCGAATATTCGAATCAGCAAAAAACTATTCAAATATTCGGTTGATGATCGAAAAATTTGAATATTCGCTATATTGGGGACAGCCCAAATCTCAGTCATACTACAGATTGTGGGTTCGATCCCAGCCAGGGGGTCATGGTGCCTATGTCCTTGAGCAAGACACTTTGTCACAAGTTGCTTCTCTCCACCCAGGAGTAAGTGGGTACCTGGGTCATTCCATAAATTTGGGGTCCAAAAGTGACATTTTTGCTGAAAAGGTTTCAAGAATGTTTGATGGGCCTGATAAGCAGGGGTAGTAATGTAGCACCGTTATTTGGTTGATATGTGCACTTTACAAATCTAAAGAATTATTATTATTATTATTATTATTATTATTAGCCTAAATAGGATATTAGGGAGACATTTAGTAGTTCATAATCATCACTTAGGGAGACATAGGTATGTACATGTACTTAGGGAGACATTTCCATGTCTCCCTAAGTACCCAGCCCCCTTAAATATTGAGAATTTTACTGTCGGAAGTGAGTTATATCGATAGAGAATGGTCTGAAACATAAAAATACCAACTTTCGTGGGGTTTCAACAGGTAATATTTGGGTTAAGTCACATCAATGTCGGAAAAAACGTTGTGCACAAGTCTATGGGAATGTCTCCCAAATGTCCCATTTGGAGGTATTATTATTATTATTATTATTATTAACTTGACGTAACGCTGGAGACAGCATGTTTTAACCAGTTCGCGTCGGATGACGTGTATGTATACACTCACTCAGCGAGGCAAGGGTCCAGCGGAAATATCTGTCAGCGACCGGCTCGCAGTGAGCGAGGCCAGGGTGTGCTACCCGCAAATATAGGCCTGAACCCGTCTGGCACCCAGGCTCGTGAAAAATAATCCCGGCGTGAACTGGTTAAGCATGAATCGACATTTGCATGATACAGGAAGGCTTATTCCATCAAAAATTATATTTTCCAGTATCAATTTTTAACCTGTAGTTTTTGCATGACCAGTATTTCTAAAAAACAAGCTTGATGAGGATCATTTGTTTCTTTGACAAAGAAGTTTAAACATCTCTTTTTTTTACAAAGAGGAAAAAGTTGTCGGGGCAGAGATCAGAGTAGCTAATGTAGTCAAATTTTCTGGATGGCAGCTTACTTTAACCCCTTCTCCCAGTTGAAAACCCCTTGCACGGTAAATTAAAGTAAAAACACTTGACTACAAATTGTTTCATTGAAAGTTGTTTTGATCAACGTGGAAACTGCTAGCATTCGCAACTGCTTATCATCACTCAACATATGTAGTTTAAACCCTCGCTAAGAGGAAATAGGGATTTCCCGTGCTTGGGTTACTCTTGAACTTGGAAGTATTTAATTTAGGGGTAAGCTGTGCATATAGCTCTGCACCTTCAGGTACACATATTCTGGTTACAGATGTTAAAGGTTGCTTTAAATAGTCATCTCTTTTAAGTGCAGGT
This sequence comes from Hippasteria phrygiana, assembly GCA_037893225.1. Taxonomy (NCBI): domain Eukaryota; kingdom Metazoa; phylum Echinodermata; class Asteroidea; order Valvatida; family Goniasteridae; genus Hippasteria; species Hippasteria phrygiana. The sequence continues at coordinate 947,738 of JAZGUH010000331.1, forward strand.
TTTGAAAGTTGCATTATGAAATGATAATGCAATTTCTCTGGTTTTTAAATTCATAAAAGTGATTTACACTGCCATGACACTTGGTTTTCCATATTGATGCACCTGTTGAATTTGTCTTCAATCTTTCCTCTCGGTTTGCCTAAGATTTGAACTTGGGCTTGGCTGGTGCTTTTTTTTTCCAATCTTGTACATTTGTACATGTGTACTGTGTGAGGAATGCTACATTGTGCCAGAATTTTTAACAATGCATGTGACAGTCCCCGGGTCAGACCCCAGGCAGTATGGGAGGGGAGGGGAGGGGGTGAGGATAATGATCATACATGTACATGTAGATAGGTGCATGAATGTGACTTAAAATTATACATGATTTATCGTAAAATTTTAGAAATATTTACAATCACTTTTACAAATGGAAAAGTCAAAGGAAACCCCAAATAATTGTGCCTTTCCTTTGAAGGGATCTAGTTGTGTGTGATCTCGGCTGGTAGAGTTGGTTTATTAAAAGCAAATTTCAGCATTGACTGTTTTGCAAAAAACTACTCAGCTGAACGAACAAATTATTTTAAGGAAGAATTGGTTATTTTGAAGAGAACAAGAAATGTAGATAAGCTCTAGAGATAAATTAAGGATTCAATCGTGGAGATTATATTTGAAAACTGACAATATTGTGCAGGGTTTTTTGTGACTGAGACTTTCACAGTTTGGTTTGTAAACGTCTTTCTTAGAATTTGTCAAACAATCCACAAGGGAAACTGACTAGATAAATTTAAATACATTTTCAAAGTGAACAAAGAAACTGGCAGGAGCGGGATTCGAACCTGCGACCTCCGGGTTACCGTACCGGCACTCTACCAACTGAGCTATCTTGCCCTACATGTATGTTGGCGGTCTCCCAAATTGTCAGTATCTTTGTTCTGGTGGGCGCTAGTCAGAAGTCATAAACCCAAAATGCCGTATAGCCAGGGATCACACCAAATTTTATGATACAGCCTGGGAAGCGACATTGTGGGGATCACTCAATGAGGATACGACTTTTTTAACTTATAATTCGTCAAACAATCCACAAGGGAAACTGACTAGGTAAATTTGAATACATTTTTAAAGTGAACAAAGAAACTGGCAGGAGCGGGATTCGAACCTGCGACCACCGGGTTACCGTACCGGTGCTCTACCAACTGAGCTATCTTGCCCTATGTTGGCGGTCTCCCAAATTGTCAGTATCTTTGTTTGGGTGGGCGCTAGTCAGAAGTCATAAACCCAGAATGCCATATAGCCAGGATTCACACCCAATTTTACGATACAATTTTAGAATTTGATCATTTTGTGAACAAAACCAATTTTGTAAGCAAATGCTGTTTATTGCCTTTATCTTCTGTCCGACTCCAGGTGTAAATTTGCCACCAATGAGCAATGCCAGGACTGGTTAACACGTCTAACGACGGCCATAGCACCACCCAACAAGCTGGAGGATCTATTTGCATTTGCCTTCCATGCATGGTGCTTTGATCTGATCCACCATGATGGAGACACACCTGCCCCAGGAACTGGCTTCCTGCAGTCCGCCGGTAAGTCAATAGCATCGGCAACCAGATCTCTCTTCTACATGTACTTTCCTACAGCACTCAGTTTGCTTATTACTTTGACGAAGCTGTCATCTTCACATATTCTTGTATGGTTACAATGAGTGTAGGGTCTGATGGTTATGGAGCCAAACGTAGTAGGGTCTCCTCATTGTGGCTTGTAACCCAGCCGTGGGATCATGGTATTTGTGTCCTTGAGCAAGGCATTTTACTGCCATGTCTTCTCTGCACCAAGAAGCAAATGGGTAAGATGAAAGTATATCCAGCCTAGAAAACATCGGCAATAAGCCTTTTGCGCGTTGATTTGCATAGATCCTTGTACCCCGTCTTCGCTCAATCTAAGATGCACAGCGTGCGCCGGTCGTGCCAGACTGATCATTATTATGCATGTCAGTACCATTGTTGCTAGACCACGTGATTCGGGGCAAGCCGCAACGTGGCGACGCACGGCCAGTGGTGGTTTCCCTGTCTGGTATCTGGAACTACCGCTGGGTGAAACAGCGCACGATAGAGATTGTCACCACTCTAAAACACAACAACCGCTCGAATCGTTACAGTACATGTTGTATGTTCTTCTCGAAACGCGGCCTATTTTTAGCAATTATAGTTTCTTTAATGGATAACAACTTCGAAGGTTGGAACGTGAAGAAACTGCAGAAATTTCTTCAAGAGAGAGGGGTTTCAATAACGGGTTACCTGAAGAAAGAACTGGTTGAACTGTGCAAGTGCGTGGCCAATCTGAAATTGACAACCGACCCGAATCTTTCAAGCCCCAACTTGAAGGAGACTCTTGACAAAAGATTGAAAGACGCTGGCTGCACATTTTCCGACCCATTTATTCTTCCTGGATTCACGAAGGATTTCTCGAATATACCAGATTTCGGACTATACGATGTCTTCAATTATTTGATTTGTTTTCGAGCGGATTACGACCGGCGAAAACTTATTCGTAAATATACAAAAACAATTTCTGCAAGACCAGTCACTTACGTAAAAACCGATAATGAGACCTTGCTCAACAGAATCTTTCTTCATCCAACCTTTCCCACAAATAAAAAAAAATGGAAAGAGAGATTTTGTTGATGCCTTTACAAATCCTCCCCGCCCCCCCCCCCCCCCTCCTCCAGATAAGTTCGGACTCGCTGCGGCTACTTCTTGGAATGATCCATCAAAGAATCCACTGATTACTCTTCTAACGTAGCCAGCACATACCAGGACTGTGATCTTGCAGAAATAGTGGCTAAAACTGACTCCCTCGAAGCGTATTCCACTTAAAAAAAAATAAATAAAAAATTACGCTTTGGGTGGGTCAGTCACACCCACACGGCTGGCATACCCACCAACCTATTCGTAAATATATACAAAAACAATTTCTGCAAGACCAGTCACTTACGTAAAAACCGATAATGAGACCTTGCTCAACACAATCTTTCTTCCTCCAACCTTTCCCACAAATAGAAAAAGAATGGAAAGAGAGATTTTGTTGATGCCTTTAACAACCCCCACCCTCCCTACCCCCTAAACGAACTTTGACTCACTGCGGCTATTTCCTGAGATGATAAAAAAAATAAGATAAACTGATCATTCCTTGAATTTTGCCTGCACACACCGGTTCTTTCTTTCTTGCTATTTTCAAAATCTAAAAAGCACTTCATCTTGTAAAGAACAAGAAGTTCAACCAAAATTAACAATCGGTTAACCAAGGCCCTGAAACAAAAAGTTCCATCACATTGACTCAAAATCGTAACACATAGTCTGCATGTATGATTACGCCCCCTCCCAATAAAAACAAAAACAAAATTTTTCATCTCCACCGCGCTAGATGTCGAAGCTGGTATTGGGTCGGTGTAGTCATCTGTTGGCCCATTGCCACCGACGAAATGTTTGGAGCAAATGTATAAGTATTGTAAGTTACATTCTCCGCCGAAAAGTCTTTTCCGGAGCAGTTTTTTATCCAACGGAGACACTTCTCACGGTTCGACTTCAGCTTCGGAAAGGGTAGCCACCAAACGCCATTCATGTGGGGACGGTCCGAAAAGCGCGAGTCGCTGTTGCATGTTCCGTAAGAACAGTGCTTCTTCGCAGGCATTCTCAAGCACTAAATCCCACAAACTTCGTATTTTATGTTAATGTCTAGATTCTAACAATAACCAGTACTAGAGTCTGACAAAATCTGCGTGGAAATTTATCGTTTTAAAGTGATAAGAAACGTATGAATCGTGTACATGTACTTCGATCACGGCAAGTGGACACGTATGCGATATGCATTGACATTGTGTCTGCACGCGCGTATGCGAGAAAGCTTGCCCCGAATCACGTGTCGTGGCAACAATCACTATGCAGCGGGGTCAAAGTACGGGTCACTCGCAAAAGGCTTATTGGGTGCTATTAAAGCCGTATGATATGTGACAAACAATATTACGTTTAGCCAAACGATGTCCGGGGATCACATGATTGGGAATCAGACTTTGTGATGGCAAGAATTATTTGAGTTTAATGCCCTTATTGACATTAACCGACATGACTGAATTAACAGTAAGGTTCGCTTTTATCACTGTATCTGTCTTATTTTAGGAGATGTACCTACCTATTCCTTCACAAGTGAAGTCAGACGGCAGGGCTTTGACATGAAGGAGGCATGGAGGATCTTTGAAAACAGGGAATACAAGTAAGATGCTGTCACCATACAGCTGTCAGTTTTTAATGCTCCGCTCACCACAAAATTCTTTGCTAAGAACCACCATTCTGTACTGGAAATTCTACGCTAACCAGGGTTGGCTGATTTAAATCAGCCAACCTTGATATGAAAGGGCATTGGGGTTGGCTGATGATATTACGTTGATTTAAATCACTGATTTAACTAGTTCACGCCGGGATTATTTTGACATTCACCGGACCCAGGCGTGGGATTATTTTTCACGAACCTCGATGCCATCCGGGTTCAGGTGGAATCATTCTGTAATCTGCGGGTAGCACAACCTGATATTGCCGGCCTCAGTTGCTGTGAGCGGGCCGCTGACAGATATTACCGGCCCCAATCGAGTGCGTGTTTATCAGTCATCCGTTCTGAATACCGCAAAACATTTGCTTGTATACACGTCTTCCGACCCGAACTGGTTAAATCACGATTTAAATCAAATTTGTTTTTCTTAATCACTGATTTAAATCAATTTTTTTGTAAAAGTCTTATTTTATAAATCGGGGTTGGCCAACCCTGGTGCTAACCCTGCAAGTGCATAATCCTTAGGTATGATATGTGCGTGATGTGTGCACAATTCCTTGCTAACCCTTGAAACATGCTTATGATAAATCACTTAGGGTAAGATTATTTGCTTACACTAAGTACAGCCTTGCAATTGGACACATGACTGCAAATGAGAGAAACAGTTGATACATGTACATGTAGGTGCATTACATGCACATGGAACAGTAGTTTGTGCCTTTTACTATAAACAGATAGGCATAATGTGCACATTATTTATATTTGGAGTGTGTGATAAAAATGGCAGCCTGTACGACTATACAAAGTTGAACATTCACTGTAAATATTGTTGATACTAATTAGGCCCTGTTAACCACATAATTCCATGCTTACAACTACCAGTCTGTGCTTACAGGCTAGCCAAGAAATTCTGCACTAACCTTGTTAGCAGTAAGCACAGAATTCTTATTTATAGAATGTACACAATTTCTTGCTAATCTGTGATATATACGGTACATTATAATTTTCTGTTCAAGGTAGTGCCAATTCTTTGGATATGGTAAGCAGAGAGCCTTGAAATGAGCAGCTAGAAATCTAGCTGATGCAGGGTGGAGACCATGTTGTGTACAGGCCTATTGTAGGACTTATTTCATATTAACCCTCCTATACTTATAACTATCACAGCCTATCAAAAACTCTAAACACCAACAGTTTGTGTGTGTTTCAATCTGTCACTTGATAGGTTTTGATATATATAGGGTAGCTGGCTCCATTTTGGCCTTGAGAACAGGAGGGTTAATGGCATCCTTCCCCTTCCATTGGATTGACCAATTTTGAAACAGTTTTCAAACATGTCTATATTTGCTGCATTATTAATCAAAATTGTAGTGAACCTTCTATTTTTTTATGCAAAATCACCCCAAGCAAGGCTATAAAAGACACTCCAGGCAAAGGGCCAGAAGAAGAAAAATCGAAGGGTGGAGGGAAATCAGAAAAGCTGGAAGTAGGAATTGATATTCCTCTTAAAACAGGCTGGATAATAGGATGGAGGAATACATGCACAAGGCAAGGAGTTCCAATGAGGTTCAGCACGTGGGGAAAAAAGCTATTGGAGTAGCTCTCTGTTCTGCATCTTGGCACAACTAGAGTGTATGGGTGAGATGAAGCAGAGAGCCTGGTTGAACGCTCAAACACCCTGACAGGAGGAACCAAGTTAAACAGACTGGTGGAACAATTTCCATGGAAATACCTGCAGAACAGACTGAGGGTGGCTAAACAAAATGCGAAATGTAAAATGATATGGTATGCAAAGATAGAGGGAAAGATGGATGTGAAATTTCACCAAGTATTTCATTGATTGCACCACTGTTGCACAAGACTTGAATCGGCAAGTTCATATGGGCACGTTTAGTGGTGAAGTGGAACTTAAGCATGATGATTGTGGTAGTTTGGTTTGCTTTGCTTTGCAGATACTGTTCATCCTACCCGGTCCATCACATTGTACCTGCCTGGGTTATGGATGAAGATCTCAAGGCTGTTAGCTGCTTCAGAGCATCAAAGAGGTTTCCATCAGTCGTATGGAGGTAATCTTAAACTCTAGTTTCATAATAAAAAGGTGGTAATATCAGTGGTTATTTGCTCCAGAAATTACTCTTGCAAAAGAATTACAATTTCATTGCCAAATCTAAACTTAGGGCCTCAGAACTCCGCTCTTGAACCAGTAAGCTGAGGATAGTTACAGCATGGGTGTTTATCTGTTTATATGGCAGTTGATTTGTTCCATGTTTTAAATGTTTTCTAGAGATTTTAACTCCTTGCCATCGGTTCACACAAATATGTGCGGATTGAAAATTGCCACCTGGCCGGTTGACGTCTATGTGTGCCAATCTCTGCATTTTCAATCCATTATTGCGGTATTGTGTACGTTATGCTTGGCTGCACAAGCCTCTTGTTTCTGTTTCGCTTGGCTGCACAACCCAGCCTGGCGCCCATGTAATGCTCGGCGGCAAGGGGTTTAAAGAAAGATTGTACAACCTTCATTGACATTCGTTCACAGTGTTAACAACAATTGAATGCAAATGAGGTATTGCAAAGGATTTGGAGCAGTAAAGGGTTTAGCATTTAATTCTTTTTATGCTACAGTATTAGTGGTTTGAATCCAGCCAATGAGACTACATGGATCTGCTTTCCAGTTCTTGCATGATAGCACAGGCTTTCCTCATTCTCCGTGGCTGTCTTCCATGTCTAAAATATGAAATTTTATTCCTTCTGTTCTCTGTCGGCCTACATTGGAGTCCGTGTTCAGTTCCAGAATAAATGAATTGTATAATCAAAAGAATATGAATTGATATTGTGGCCAATATGCCTCTTTTCCCAAAGAAGACCTTCACAAGTCAAAACGTCATATTGAACTTTGAGATTATTATTACCTACATGTAGTTAACAATTCCTGTACATACCTTTTGACAGGCATCAGCGCAACGGAGCAGTGATAGCCCGGTGTAGTCAGCCAGAGATTGGCTGGTTCGGTTGGCGTTGCTCACATGATGAACGCTTCATGGAGAATATACTGAGAGCATGTAATATGGACAACCCACAGGGTGCAGCCGAATGCACTGAGCAAACAGCTAACGGAACGGCTGGAGGAGAGGCTAATGGTAAGTTTTTCATTTTATGAATAGTAAGTAGAAGAAGATGGAATTTGCGTCGGGCATGATGTAAATTATATTATGACTACAGTGCAATCTCGATCCGTCAAACCTCAGGGAAATGGGCTCCAATTTCGAGTTTAGCGGAGTTTTGAGATACCCAAGATTACGTACGTGAATACCAAGCGAATATCCAATGTAACGGCCATGAAATAGAGCACGAAATCATGGCATTTTTAGGCGATCTTTGCTTCGCTTTCAGCCGTTGCAGGTCTCCCCCTTTAGTGTGAGGGAATGGTCCGACAAGAGACAATAAAACAGGCCCTTTTCATCGGCGTTAAAGATGTTTCTTCCGCCAAAACATTGGGCAGTCCATTGCGTAGCCATTCGTCTGTCATTCCGTAGTCAAGACACAGCGCCCTCTCTCGAGATGGCATGCGCCCTCTCGAGAGGGCATGTGCTCTCTCTCAAGAAAGCGATCTCGTGCGCGGTGCAGTGGTGCGGCGCGGCGGTACGGTATGCGGCGTGCCTTGAAACGATCCATCCACCGGCAATACGTCACTGCAGCAAACACGTGCAACTGTGTGATTGGTCAGCAGTTCACTTAAATCATTGCCAACTGCATTGTGGTTGCGTGCAGAACTGGGCGCGTTTCTTCAAAGGATTGCGGCAACCGTTGCGGCCGTTTTGCATCTTCGGCCTTCCTGGGCGGGTAACTGGCAGTATGCCTTGATCATTGTAAGTTGCACCGCAGTGAATAGGCTGCTCCAACGATACTACGGACGCTAATTGCCCCTTTGTTGCTTTTCTATAGCTGAGTTTGGGTTCATTGAATGTGATCGTGGGAGATTTCTTAACTTAACAAAAGGATTCCAGTTTCTTCCGTGGACTAATTACGCACGTTTATTTCTGCACCTGGCGATTTTGAGTTTGACTTCTTTGTTTGGGTGGGCGCTAGTCAGAAGTCATAAACCCAGAATGCCGTATAGCCAGGGACCCAATTTTACGATACAACCTGGGAAGCGACATTGTGGGGATCACTTAATGAGGATACGACTTTTTAACTTATAATTCGTCAAACAATTTACAAGGGCAAGATAGCTCGGTTGGTAGAGCGCTGGTACGGTAACCCGTATGTATTCAAAATTTACCTGGTCAGTTTCACTCAAAGTCGTATCCTCATTGAGTGATCCCCACAATGTCGCTTCCCAGGTTGTATTGTAAAATTGGGTGTGATCCCTGGCTATACGGCATTCTGGGTTTATGACTTCTGACTAGCGCCCACCCAAACAAAGATACTTACAATTTGGGAGACCGCCAACATAGGGCAAGATAGCTCAGTTGGTAGAGCGCCGGTACGGTAACCCGGAGGTCGCAGGTTCGAATCCCGATCCTGCCAGTTTCTTTGTTCAAAATTAAATTAAATTAAATTAAATTAAATTTAATTTAATTTAATTAAATTTAATTTAATTTAATTTAATTTAATTTAATTTAATTTAATTTAATTTAATTTAATTTAATTTAATTTAATTTAATTTAATTTAATTTAATTTAATTTAATTTAATTTAATTTAATTTAATTTAATTTAATTTAATTTAATAACTCCATAGGGTGTGTTAGGGTTAATTTAATGTAAGTATCTTTTTCTAGGTTCCCAAGTTTGAACTCACCCTATACAATGGAAACCTGATTAAGACATTTATCCATATTTGTGCACAAACTTAGGGTAAGTTTAAAGAATTGTAATGCTTTGTTTGCATTGACCTATCACAGTGTACGTAGTTTGTGAATATTGTCCAATCATGTTAGTTGGAATTTGACGCAAAACATTCAAAATCTGACAAACACAAATCACCACACAACATTCCATAGGGTTGCCCAAGGGGCATGATATGTTTTATTCGCAAATGGCAATAGGTCAGTTCCATTGCATGCGTTAAAGAATTCAACATTGTTTACATGTACGTCCGGTCACTCCTTCAGACCTTTGTTTTAGATGTTTACAGATTAGGACTGTTCATTTTCGAATAATTTAGTATTTGATTATTTGAAACTGGATTTGACCGGACCGAATATTTGAATATTCGATACTCGCCGATCAAGGTTTCACGCCTCGGCTACAACTGCATGCTGTGCCAGTAAAAAGTTGCACACAAAGCACGCCAGTGTTTTGTGTGTGGCGATCAATTTTATGGACCGCCCGATGAAAATGTTTGCATATGTGCCAGTTGTATCAAGATCATTACGGGTACGTATAACGTTCTGATAACAAGAAGCCCAACTCCAGTCTGCATTTTTGCAGTAATTATTTTATAAGTGTCAAGGATTTCACGAACGGGAACAATAAAAAGTTGACATTTGACACTGCTAAGCGCCATAACTTTTTTATTAAAATAGCATCAGAGTCGCAGCTGTACGTTTTTTCCTCGAATATTCGAACGAGCAAAAAGGTATTCAAATAATTCGGTTGAGGATCGAATATTCGGGACAGCCCTATTACAGATGTTTTCAGAATGTAGTCAGAATAGCCACACAATGTTTGATTTCAAATTTGAATGCACCTGCATGCACAACTATCCAACCATGGTTGCCCTCATTGGCTTTGCAGTATCTGGGACGCTAGTATCATGGGCGGAGATCCCGGGGGGATGGGGGGGATATATCCCCCCCACTTTTTGACCTGGGGGGATGACCAATGTAATCATCCCCCACTTTTTAAGGGTAGGCGTATACTAACTTGCGCAGAGTCTGTAACTTGCCAATACATGTATTTTTGTTTCGTTATACACGTGATGACTTTCCATTGATCCCTTTAATATAACCCATCCCCATAGACTAATGCCTAATTCACATTTGGCCTGCGATGGGTCTACGGAGCCCGTATCCTGCCCGTATCCCCCTTTCCGTGCGGCCTCCGTGCGGAGGCAGGAGGCGGCCGTGAGATTTTCGTACGGATTCACGGGCGCCGCGGCCTCTACGATTTTGTTTAGCGAGAAGTTATACAAATTTAAAAAATCGTAAGCCCGTAGCCCGTAGACATGTCGTAGGTGGCATTGCACAATCCCCGCACGGGCACCGCGCGGAGGCCGCGCGCTGATCGTGCAGAAAACGCAAGATTTTAGGTGGACATTCGGGCAAAAAAAAATAAATTAAAAATGAAGGGGAAAAACTGCAAATTGGACGCCAAAAATGGGGGAGGGAGAAACTTAGATTTTTGTAGTGATGCATGACATGGCTAAAAAATTGCCAAAAAATAATGGCTAACATAATGATATATATATTCTCCATATACAATGTAATCTTAACAACGCGCTCGCATTTATCCGTTTTGGGTGTGCCCCCGTCTAAATTTGTGTAGTCATGACATGGCTAAAATAATCACTAGAAAATAATGGCAAAAATCATGATATACATGTATATATTCTCCATAAAATCGTCACAACTTTTGTTTAAAAAAATCAGGTGAAAGTAGGAGGGGGGGGGTAAGGCTGTTCGATATCCATTTATTTTGATACCGAAATATCGGCAGAAAAATATCGCGATATTCGATATTATCGTGATGACGTCACTTTTTTCATTACCGGAAGAACGGAGGAATACAAAAAATACATGACGGAAGTCACCACGGCATCATGAGATCGGGGCCACCGGAATCGGGCCCGCCGGGATTGAGCGGCAGAATCGGAACGGGGGGCCGGTTTTACCATGGTTTGACAAAGCTTCCCTTCGCTCGTTGAGTATTTGGTGTTTTACGACATTTACCTTCAGTTGGCTACTTTATAGCACTCCAGAAAGACTAGCGTTTGTTTCTATTTCAGCATTGTTGATTAGTAACACAGATGATAATACCATGGACGATCACATGCGAGCTGTCAACAAACGATCGTGTCGTATATTTTGTGAAGACGACATGACGTACATTGCACAATGTACAATGGATGCGCGGCACGTGTTTTAATCTTTTCTCAAGACGCGACGCAGTTCGCTACACGTAACTACACCAAACTACGTGTGCCTTGTACACTGGGGAAAGACGGTGGCATTCAGTGCGGTTGCTTGCACTTGACCAAGGCTAGCAACAAAGCAACGCGCACGCGCAGATGCGCTACAGTGGTTGACCTTATTGCAAACAATTGCCATACCCCTCGATCTCAAGATGAGTTCGCAAGTGTGTAGCTAGGTACGTACATTTGTACACTGGGAATAAGACGTTGTTTGCACTTGACAACGTACGGCGCGGAGGGTAAATCGCGCGGAAGGTAAATCGCGCGGAGCGGAGATGTCATGTCGGGGTTTAGAAAACGGTCAAAGAAAGACACATTTAGTGCATGTATGTATTTGTTTATTCCTCCATGGTACATCATGATACAATATATACTATTCCTACCGTCCAATAATTGGAAATAACTGGAATTTCGAGCAAAGTAAACTGGACAAATCCACACGTAATGCGGCCAAAAGGAACATATATCGTGATATTCTTCGGTATATCGAAGTCCCCGATATTCCGTTTTTTTTTTAAGGGGCCGATACGATTTTCGATATGAAAAAAATATCGAAATATCGGGAAATATCGTCATATCGAACAGGCTTAGGGGGGGGGGGGGGGGCTCGGTGGTCTCAAAGTATTATACCATTATTTTCTCCGTTTTCGAAAATTACAGTGGTGGGGGCGACTGGGGGAGACGATTTTTTTATGGGGAGGGGTGCTTAAGCACTATAGGGTTAGGTTTAGAGTTGGGATTTGTGTGGTCACTATTGATATGAACTCAATGTTGCGGTTACTGCATTCGCAGAATATCGCTTTAACAAATATTCGATACTGGTCACTCACACGTGCATTATCAACTTTTAGTCATTTCCAAAGACAAAATATCATCAGAATTAACAATTTTTATTCATCTTTTCATTCTTGATATTTTCTGCGCTATTCGTCATCGATGATAAATTCCTGGCCTGCAGATGGTCGTCGCGGTTCTGCCCAAGTTTAATGATTCGAAAAACAATCTGTCTTGTGACTGAACAATGGGACATTACTGTACATCAATAAACGGCAGACAGTCACAGACGTTAAATAATACTACCTTGTTTCCTAGACAGAATAGTTCGTTGTTTGCAATAATAATAAAACAATGCTGTTTGGTTTGGATAAACTATTTTGAAGTTGAAGTTGGATACTTCTATTGTCTTCTTTATTTATCCAAATGCCTACAACTGCATTACTGTTGGAAAATTGGAGGCAGTATTTGAAAAAGTCGGGTATTTCCCGATGGTCGATCGACCATCATTGGGAATTGATACAAAATCTCACAAATTCCGGTATTATGATTACGCTTGATGGTTGAGACTACTATTTACTTAATGTCAAGTAAGGTGTTCATAAATATCCATAAAGTTAAAACATACGGAGGTTAGTAGAGCAAGGAGATTGCCGCCGCGCGTAGCCCACGTGAGGACTCCGTTTATGTACATTGCGGCGGATTACATCGTTGTTCATTTTGGTGACAGGACACCTTACACGGTTTACACCATGGGCGGAGATCCCGGGGGGGATGGGGGGATATATCCCCCCCATTTTTTGACCTGGGGGGATGACCAATGTAATCATCCCCCCCACTTTTTAAGGGTAGGCGTACTAACTTACTTTTTTTTTTGACTCAATTTACCGGGGGGCACGTGACCCCGCGGCCACCCCCCCCCCCCCCCCCCCCCCCCCGGATCCGCGCCTGTACATACCGAGCTCTTGCCCACAGTGCGTTTAAACTCAATGCCCCCGTCTAAATTTGTGTAGTCATGACATGGCTAAAATAATCACTAGAAAATAATGGCAAAAATCATGATATACATGTATATATTCTCCATAAAATCGTCACAACTTTTGTTTAAAAAAATCAGGTGAAAGTAGCCAGGAATCGCCTCGGATTGCACCACTGAGGCATCCACACTCCAAACATTTCCGGGGCCCTGGACCCCACACCGTAAGGGCTTCGCGCTCGCATTTATCCGTTTTGGTTTGCCCCCGTCTAGACTTTTGTAGTCATGACATGGCTAAAATAATGGCTAGAAAATAATGCCTAAAATCATGATATCTATAGTCTCCATAAAATCGTCAAAACTTTTGTTTAAGAAAAAGTCAGATGAAAGTGGCCAGGAATCGCCTCAGATTGCACCACAGAGCATCCAGAATCCTAAATTTTACGGGCCCCTTAACCGGGCCCTGGACCCCGGACCCCACGCCGTAAGTTCAGATCCCAACAAAGATGATGGCCTTTTATTTTATTGTTTTCACTCAACTAACACACCCAACAAAGGCAATAGAAAGTTGCAACGGCAAACGGATTTTGTTATGCGCCAATAGACGGTATGAATGCACGTGCGGCGCATGTAATACAATGTAATTAAAATACCGATAGCAGACTTCAACTGACATTCACTGGGAATCGGCGCGCACTCACACACAAACGTTTGTGCGTCCTGCAAATAAGTGTTTGGGAACTTTTGTTAGAGCCTGAGTTTTGCATCTCCGGCATTCCAGTTATAATGTCGTCAAGTATACATCATTGTCCACCATATGTTTTCATAGTTTTTGTCAAGTGTAGACCAAATCACATTCTAATCATGCCTTACCGAAATGCATCAAGGCATTATTTTGGAATAATTATTTTGTAAATAATTTATTCTTAATATAATGCATAGGCATTATTTGTGTTGCTAGGTGACCAGAGCTCCATTGTGCAAAGAGACGCTTACGCTTCCAAATACATTGGATGAGAAATTTGAGTTTTGAAGATCTTTTGTATTTTTTAATGCTTGAAGGTGTTAATTATTGTCATTTATTGCAATTCAAGCTCAAGAAAAGGTTGAATTTTGACACAATTTTGCACCTAAAATTGTGTAAACCCCAGGGGCTCCAGGGGGCTTTACCTGAACCACTAGCAAGGGCTTTGCGCCTGCAACCCACCAGGGGGCCCTTAAGCGGTCCCTTGGACCCCGTGCCGTGTCGCGCTCCACACAAGGATGGCCTTTCAAAAATCATCCCCCCCACATGTAACAAGAAATCTCCGCGCATGGCTAGTATTATATGAATTTAATAAAGCTCTGGATACAACTGTTTGTATTCATAAATAGAAAATTGATTATTTATCAATTTGACGTTTTCTTGATATTTTTACCTATACTGTCATTTGTTTTGTAAATCTGGTCATACTTTTGGAAGTTGTGTTATAAATTAAATTGGAATTGCCTCTTTTTGTTGGAATCTCGTCAGACGTGAGCATTCTACCCCACCTAGGCTCCAACACAAATAACAAGAAAGTTCTCATCGTTGATGCTCGATCCTACACAGCAGCATATGCAAACAGAGCTAAAGGAGGAGGCTGTGAATTCCCAGGTAAACTTCCTTTCCTCTTCATTAGAATCACTTCTCTTTTTTCCTCCATTTTCTTTTTGTTCAGGTTCTAAAGGCGTTTTCACACTATGTACGTTCGACCCGTGTCGAAATCTACATGGGTCCAACCCGTGTAGACTTTTTAAAAATTTCAACACGGGTCAATTACGCTACCTTTTCACACTAGTCAACGTGGTTACACGGGTCAAACTCAACCCAGAGCTCTCAACCCACCTCCTGAGCAGGGTTAGTTTCAACCTGGGTTGAGCGCTCTACACGGGTCAGTGCGTGTTGAAAATGTCAACGGGTACAATGCGGAGATTTTTCGTAGTGTGAAAAGGCCTTGTGTTTTTCAATTTGACCTGGGTAAGTGATAGATATTAAGGTCTGGCACTGTTTATGATTTGTACATCTTTTGTACAAATTAACAATGCCTCTAAAGTGCTGATTACACCGGACTAGTCACAAAAATTACCAAGACCTTGGTTTTTGTGCCAACAGATGGATTTGTTAAGCCCAGGCCCATTTGTGTGTTGACCAATCACAGGTGTGACTAAATGTTAAAACGTCAGATAAAAGTCTGACATGTGTGGGTGTATGTTTGGCACTCATCATCGCTGTGGTCTATTTCTAGTCCAGTGTGGACAGAAAGCTTTCATCTCGGCTAGTTTTTCCCCAAGTGTCAATGGGATTTTAGCCTATCAAATTCTAATGAGATGGATTGACTTGGCAAATTTTATAGAGTCGGACAGTCCAGGGCGAATTATGTGTTGGAATAAAACAAGCCACATATATATATAAAGCATTGGACTATGTGGTATTTCTTACAGCCAACCTCAGGAGTTCATATTGAGGATATCTGTTGGTACAGTTTGTACAATAGAGATAGAATTTGACAATGGTCTCATTTAAACTTCCAGCATGCATACATGTGTGAAAATTAGCAAGATTTACACATTGCAAATATAGCCACTTCCAGTACATTCCCTGTCCAAAGATACTGACAAAATTGTGAGACCGCCAACATAAGGCAAGATTGCTCAGTTTGTATACGGTAAACCACATGTCACATTGTTCAATTTCACTCCAGTTAATTTGCTTTGGTTGGACCAAATAAGGAAAAGGATAACAAAAGTAGTGATATTGATGTCTTTGTTTGTTTGGCAGAGTATTACCCTTCATGTGACATCCAGTTCATGGGTCTTGCTAACATCCATTCCATCAGGAAAAGCTTTCAGGGAGTAAGGAACATATGTAGCAACACACCAGATGGAACTAAGTGAGTGGTTGATGGAATCTTTTCAAATTGTGTCTTGCCGATTGTCAATTTCTACTTGCTCATAAAAACCATCCCTAAGAAGATGGTTTTACAGGAATTAAAGAAGAATTAAGGAAGATATGTACATGTAGAGTTGCAATGAGATTCTAACTTGTAATCAGTCTAGTGGATTGCGTCAGAGTTTTAGTCAAGTCATCACAAGTCACTTCACAAGTCAGTCACAAGTCACTTCACAAGTGAAATAGACCTAAGACCTAATGACATAATGGCTTTCTTTACTTGTGCTCTTTCCTATGGGAGCCAGTTCGGGATGCCAGACAATCGTCCCCACCTGTCGCTCATAGGAAACCGCACATGTAAACAAAGCGTGACGTCATTACAGTATGTTGCAATTGAAACTTAACACTGCGAATCACAATGGGAAATTTTGCTAAAAGAATTCGCATTCACATTTCGCACGCAACTTTTCGCCCCGCTAATTTGCAGCGTATCGGGTGCGAAAACTGTGCGAAAACAGCGCGAACATTTTGCGAACGGGATGTGAACATTTTGCGAATGCGATGTGAAAATCGATTTGTGAAAACTCTGAGAAAAACTTGCGAAAACGGTGCGAAAAATTTGCGAAAATGATGCGAAAACGGTGCGAAGAAATGCACGAAATCGTCCAAGTCAGCGTGCATCATGGAAGGCCGACCAAGTGCCCCCCCGTTCCAGCCGGCCGTCCGCATAGAACATCATGTCAGCGAAAAAAATACACGGAAGCGGAGAGCGATTCCGCTCCGGAAAGCCCCATAATTTGTCAACATTACTGAAAAAATCGCTCCCGTGCAGCTCCCGTGATTTTGGGGAGAAAATTTCAACTACAAAAATCTACTACACTGAGTACGTCCTAACAACAATGGTATAATAAATTATTGATCTCGTTGAATTTTGATCTGGATTGAATTTTACTCTGGATTGCATTACTAGTTTCCTTGGCTTGTAAGCTGACTTGAGATTGACTTGATTGCAACTCTGGGGCCCCGTTCCCACTAGATCCACCAATTGGGGGATCTGATCCACCTTTTGCCAAATTGCCGGATCAGATCCCCCAATTGGTGGATCAGATCCTGCAATTGTGTGTAGTGGGAACGCTAACCGTTATAAGGTGGATCAGGATCTGATCCGCCTTTCTTGATCCACCTTTGGACCAGGATACAGATCCCCCAATTGGTGGATCAGATCCTGCAATTGGTGGATCACGATCAAGTAGGAACGCAAAAGGTGGATCTGATCCGGCAATTTGACCTGTCAATATCCGGCTGGTGCACGAGTGGCGCGAAAAGTGTGCGGTCTGATGAACGAAGAAATACGTTTAGGCGTGTAGCTCATGTGAAAATTTCCCACGTGCACGACATGCACAATAAACAACTACTGAACTACGGGCTGTATACAAAATGTGTCACCACTGGTGCGCGATGTGTGTGTGCATGCATGGGTGCAGCGCACATGTGTACGTCCTAGGCCTTTTACAATTTTCGTTGCGTACTGGAAAGTCGTCCGTTTCTAAACCTTTTCTATTCGTGTAATGTTACTCATTTTTCCATCCATAAATAATTCCGTATTAGTGTATAGCCCGCAGTGTGTCATAGAACAACAACCGTAGCAAAGTTTGAAGAAAATCATACGTTTTACTAGGTTAAACGTTCGATCCGATCGAGCCAGTACTCGAGAAAATCTTGACACAATAAATATTTTGTAAAAACTAACGGACATCATCTTTGCAGAAGTTAAATTTGTGTAAAAGATGTTTGTTTGTCACATGTGCGACATGTACGATTCGCTTGAGTCTGTCGGGAGATACGCCTCGGAGAAATATTGTTGTCGATATTCTTGTCATAGAGTAGGCCTACACTTCTTCCTCCATGGTGAAACTTCGAACACCAAAACATCGTATATGTATATGTATATGTACATGTACATGTATATGTACACGTATGCAATTTGACCCGTCCCACCATGCAACGCTGCCACAAAGCGCGCGCTCAACAAGCAAGCGCATGCGTAATACCGAACTCAGTGACCTTTCGGACTCGACACTTCCGTTCGAAAAGGTGGATCAAGCATAAGTGGGAACGCGACTTGCGGTTTCGTTGCGGTTAGACAACGATCACACCAAAATGCCGGATCTTGATCCACCTTTTCCCAATTCAAGTGGGAACGCGGTCCGGGTTGCATTACTAGTGTCCTTGGCTTGTAAGCTGACTTGAGATTGACTTGATTGCAACTCTGGATTGCATTACTAGTGTCCTTGAGCAAGATGATTTATTTCTGTTCCTCTTCTAATGAATGGATAACCTGGGAGGGCAGAGTTGGTCATTCTGGTTAATGATCCTGGATGCAGCAAATGGTGGTAATGGAACTGAATAATCCCTAGGAAGCTGGAGGGTTTCAGAATGGTTTATAAGTGAGACATGTAGGGCAGTGTGTAACCAAGTCATTTTTTCTCAAGTCAAGTCTCAAGTCAATTTTGTTCAAGTCAAGTACCAAGTCTCAAGTTAATTGTTAGTAAATAAAAATTCCAATGACAAAATGACAATGCATAGGCTAGCACGCATGCACTGTACAAAATCAACCTGGTGTGCCATTTCGACAATTCTCCATGCAGCTCAGCCAGCGCTGCGGCCCTGCATACGTACTGGATACCCAGCTTGCTATATACATGTATGCACTATAGGCTTGTTTTTAACTGATACCTGTATGTTTGTGTTTATTTTAACAGAAGTGTTAATGTCAGCAAGTCAAATTTATTCAAGTCAAGTCGAGTCACAAGTCATGTTCTTTCAAGTCAAGTCAAGTCTCAAGTCAAAAAAATTGTGACTCGAGTCCGATTCAAGTCAAGTCAGCAATTCAAGTCAACAAGACTGATGTAGGGTAATAATGGCTCTCTGCGTATTGTCAAAAGTACAAATGCAAACATCATATGTGTTGGCATCTCGGATCCATTTTCTCCTTCACCCACCCTGGGCTTTATCGCTCTGATGTAAACATTGGCATGGAACACTCAGTGAAGGTGGTTTTGTACACATTCAGTCAAGAATTACTAACGTGCACCATGTACCCTTCACCTGACTTTTGTGCAAGCAAATCGCTTCTTGCTTGCTATCAGCTAGTACTCATACATCCTGAACAGTTGTACAGAACAGATAAGTGCCTTTAAAGGGGGAGGTGAGTTGGTCTCACCAATGGTTGAAGTTACAGGTCTAAAAATTGGGATAATTTCTTTGGTATCTATTGAAGATTTATCCTCTGTTTAGATCTGGACCCACGAAAAACCGTAAGGGTGGTAGGGCTGGCAACCTAAAATGTGGCCAACCCCACCACCTCTGTTGTAGCCCTAGAGTGGCTTTTCGCCTTGTACATGTATTAGGCGACTTCCATTAACCCTAACTCCCTACATCATTTTCCCCCCATGTAACCTGAATCCTCCAACATCCTCTGATTTCAAAGTGTTAAAACTCCATATAACCTGAATCCTCCAAAATCCTCTTATGGGGACCATAGCATGAATCCTCCAGGTTTTTTGTGCATACCCCTAGTAACCTCAATCCTCCAAAATCCTCATGTATCTCATTGAGCCTGATAACCTGGATCCTCCATATTCCTGCAGGGGAAAAAACCCCTAGTAACCTCAATCCTGCAAAATCCTCCGATGCATCAACTTCCAAGTGCCCTCAATCCTCCATATTCCTCCATTTTGCAAAGAGGATTTTGGAGGATTTGGGAAGGTTAGGGTTAAAAAAAAAAATAATAAAAAAATAAAAAGGCCCCATTTGTATCGTATCTGTTATTATTTGATTGTTAATCTGGAATGCTTGATTTGTTTGATGCAGCTGGCTTTCCCTACTAGAGGCTACCAAGTGGCTGCAGCACCTTTCCCTTCTGCTCAAGTCGGCCCTCATGGTGGTCAGTACAGTGGACAAGGATGCTTGTCCAGTGGTAGTACACTGCTCTGATGGATGGGACCGCACACCGCAGATTGTAGCCCTGGCTGAGCTCATGCTGGATCCATACTACCGTACACTAGAGGTCAGTACGACTGGCTACCGTTCTCACTGCTCAAAGACTTTGTTAGGGGAGTCGGGTTGGCATATTAGTACTTAACTCGGCTTCCACCTGTGTGACCCCGGTTCGAATCCCACTGGTTCGAATCCCACTGGGTATTCCTCGGATCATACAATCTGGGGGTTTTCTCCCACACCAAAAACTGACATTTCATTCCTTGTTTCCTGTCATTCACATTTGTAGCATGAGGGAAAATTCCCATGCTTCACTGCTTCAGCAGTGATCAGGCTTCCCCCTAGAATGAATAAACGAAACGAAAATGAACCCTAACTAACCTGAATCCACAATTGAAGCCCACACTTGGGTTTTAAAAAAATGCAAATTGGATTTGTTACAGTGTCAACACAGCAAATCTGATCCTCTGCCAAGGTCAGATAATGCGTGGTACTGAACATGACACACATGCTGATGCGCGGATGGATTTTTGGCAGATTCAGTACTGTAGCTTTTTGTAAGCTTTTAAAGATTGTTGATTATTAGGAATGTTCCTAGTTGAAATTCCTAGGAAGTGAGAGACCTCATCCCCATAGGTACACTGTGGTAATGTCACATTTTTTCCTACCTTGCTTTGTGATTGGTCCATGCAAATAAGCAATGCATAACACATTTTATAACACTTAGATTCTGTCTCTTGATTGGCTTAGACCATGTCACATGATATGCTCTATTGATCGAGTATGCACAGGAATGTGCGTATAGACAACAACCGACTAAGCACACTACAGTGTACAGATACATGTAGTGTGTGTATTCAATTCCGATTGGTATAATACTTTTACACAGTGTAATTTTTGGGTAGGAACATTTTGTTGAACATTTTTCACAGATTTTGGTCTTCAAAAATATATATCCAGGTACCATCCTAATTTATTTTCATAATCTATAAATGAGATGTTATGAAACAAATATAGTGGAACGCCGCTATAACGAACACCGCTATACCGGAAATTCGGCTGTACTGAACACCATCCTTGGCTCCCAAATTTTGTGTACAAAAATGACCGAACATTGTTGTTGAAAAAAAGAACGCATTAAAAAAATGTACCGGGTATTTGGGCTGTTTGTAATTTCCAAACGGCCGCAGCTTTATGTTAAAGAGTGACAGGCTATTATTTTCCCAAGGAATAGAAGGGAAAAGCCAACTTGCTTTATAATCCGGTAAGCTTAGAAAGCAGGAACATGTAATTACATGATTCAATGGCCGGCACATGTTCAATTACAATCAAAAGAGGGCGCACTTCAAATATGACGCAAGAGGGCGCTATTTACAAGAACGGCGCCATGTTGGCGGACTGGCAGCTGAAAATTACTATACCGAACGATCGCTATACCAAACAAAATCTGTGGATCCCGCGATGTACGTTATAGCGGCGTTCTACTGTAATGGACTGCTTGCAGTGATGACATTAAAACTAACCTCCCTTGGTGATTCCCAGAGCGTTCTAGTTTTAAAAGTAGAACACTCGGGGAATCTCCCCAGGAGGGCTGTGTCACTCTTGAATAGTCCATATTTGTGATGTGATCTGGGAAAACCCTTCACATGGTGAAATTTAATGAAGGCACTGTGTTTTTTTATAGAACCGGTTTATTCATGATTCTAGGATGTCTGTAACTTGAGTTATGCTGTCAGGAATTTAACCAGTTCACGCCGGGATTATTTTTCACGGGCCTGGGTGCCAGACGGGTTCAGGCCTTTATCTGCGGGTAGCACACCCTAGCCTCGCTCACTGCGAGCCGGTCGCTGACAGATATTTCCGCTGGACCCTTGCCTCGCTGAGTGCTTGTATACACGTCATCCGACGCGAACTGGTTAAGAAAACCAGCTGACTTCATTTTGAGAAATCAAGCTTTAAACTTCTGCATAACTCATTGAGTTTGCACAAAAAGTGACCGAAAGATTGCACATTGTTACATTAACCCTTTGCGTACGGAAGACGCCATATAGCGCAAAAAAAAACAGTGCCACTAGGCCGGATGACGCCATTGGCCGCTGTTTGTGCAGTTTCAATCCATTGTTGGATTATTGTGCATGTCATGCTTGACTGCACAAACACATTGTGGCCGTTTCGCTTTGCTGCCAGAGCCGCCGCATCACCCCGATGTCTCCCGTAAAATACTGTGCTCAAGGGGTTAAAATGATGGAATTTTTAGTTAATATTTTCAGGAATTTAATTTAGATATTAATAATTTAATTGGGAGCAGAAACTCAAATTGTGAAAAACAATATGCGAAGGGTTTTTCCAGATCACATCACATTTGT
This sequence comes from Hippasteria phrygiana, assembly GCA_037893225.1. Classification (NCBI taxonomy): domain Eukaryota; kingdom Metazoa; phylum Echinodermata; class Asteroidea; order Valvatida; family Goniasteridae; genus Hippasteria; species Hippasteria phrygiana. The sequence continues at coordinate 970,199 of JAZGUH010000331.1, forward strand.
ATGTTAATTATCCATGTTTATCAATCAGAATTCCCTCTTCATTTATATTGTAATGTGTCGATCGCTTGCCATATGATCTAGAAAATCATGAGCTTTCAAAACTGCTTATGCATGAATTAGAACCATAAAGATGAATAATGCATAGGGAGTTACTGTATCTGTCAGTGTTTGTCATGCCAGAAAATGTAAGAATGTTTGTGTTCCGTAGAAGAGGATGTTATGCCATTAACTTTTTGCAGTAGAATCATATGGATGTAGCTTGTGGAACAATGTCCAGCCTGGACAACTTAAATTCACAAGTTAAAATCAAAGTGAAATGTGCATAAAGTATTTAAAACCAACTAATAATTACTGTCAAAAATTGGTCGAAGTTGGTTTCGACTTCAACAATGTGGAAGTTACAGGAGATGCAGGTACACATGTAGCTCGAATGATTTCATCCAACACAAATCACAAGCTACTTAATAAATGATTGATAATACCTTCCAACAGGGCTTTCAGGTTCTGGTTGAGCGTGAGTGGCTTGACTTTGGTCACAAATTTGGTGATCGTTGTGGTCATAAACCCAACGATGATGACATCAACCAGAGATGCCCAGTATTCCTGCAGTGGCTAGACTGCATACATCAACTCATCAAGCAGTATCCAACCGCATTTGAGTTCAATCAAACATTCCTGGTATGTTTAGCCATAGGAGTATGTATTACCATGATTTAGTTTATAATGATAATAATCTGACTTGTATTTGAGTCATCAAACATCGAGTCTGAGTCAGAGCCTCACCACTTCTGTGTTTCAGTCCAAAGTCCAAAGTCAAGCAGGTCGGGACCGAGTCACAAAGGTTGAGTCCGAGTCACCTACTCAACAATGGAAACTAAATATAAATGAATTTGATGATAAAATATGGATGTGATTTCCCCGTCGCTCAGGAAAGACATCGCCTTCAAAAGAATCTGTATTGCTTTAAAATACGTGATTGTGTGGTAAGTTTTTTTGCCAAGTCCGAGTCTAAAACTCAGTTCCATGTCTGACTCATTTGTCATCATGACTGGAGTCCGAGTCCGAGTCATGCAAAATACAGTTTGGGTTTGATTCAAGTCTGAGTCAAGAGTCACACAGCTCTGATATTAGAGGTTGAGATTGGTAACTTGTATTTGTATGTGAAAGCATACTCTGTGCACACATATAAAGAGACCATTTTTCAGTTGAGATTTTGAACACATACCTGCAGGTTTACTCCATGTCTTTAAGTTTAAACGACATGAATTAATCATTAGGTTATTATTTTGCATTGTATTCTGCATTGTGTTGTACTGTATTGCATTGTGAAGTATTTGTATTAGGAGCAGTGTCTAACTCTGTTTGCAGGTGAAGCTAGTGCAACACACCTACTCTTGTCTCTTCGGCACCTTCCTTTGTAACAGCGCACAACAACGAGCCAAACACTCTATCAAAGACCGCACGTGCTCAGTCTGGGCATTACTGAGTGTCAAGGGGCATAAATATCGGAACTTCCTCTTTTCCTCTACAACAGAACCGGTAAGGGATTAAAAGTAACTAATAGCACATGTATTTCAGAGAATGCTTTCCCCTAACCTAGCTGTCAGAAGCGTGCCACTATTGAGGCCTAGTCCCAATTAAGAATTGCAGTGACTTGCATACAGAGGTAATACAAATATTTCTTGAGATAGCTTTCTTATGTGACATCTGATTTGGAAATTATAACGAGCATGAAATGGAATGGAATTGTCTATGAAATGTTGCTGATGCCTGTATTTAACTCTAATTGGTTTCCTGCACACAGCAATTAGAAACTGCAGAGTTGTTGACTCGAGTCAGTGACTTGGACTCGAGTCCGACTCGAGTCCGACTCGAGTCGCAATTTGTTTTACTTGCGACTTGACTTGACTTGCAAAAAATGACTTGCGACTTGACTTGTCTTGCCAAAAAATGACTTGAGACCTGACTTGAAAAAATTGACTTGCCAACATTAACCAGTTTCTAAAAAATATATTTTGCTCGGTATTTTTATTTAGGATTTGGCCTGGAATCGGCGTGAAAAATCATCGTCATTACAAACTTTATTGTAGGCCTACATGTACTTACCTAAACCATGGAGGAATGAACATCTAACAAACAAAAAACGGTGAACTAACAATGAACATCCATTGTTAAAAACTTGGCACTAAATCCATTGTTACTTGTTCACAGTGACAACGCGCGCTGTTGAGCGACCAATCGGTATTATTTAAACAAGCTGTTTTATAAAAGAAAGCTGTACGTGTGTTGCTATAACGCTATGGGCATAAACGAACTAATGTATAGAAGCAACTGGAAAAGAAAAGTAATACTATTGATAAAATAGCAAGAACTGTCATTTGTAGAGAAAATAATCTCAAGATAAAACGTAAAAACTTTATAAAAACCATCTTATTTTAACCCTTTAGTTTATTTTTTACATGTTTGCTACTATAGCTATTATGATTTTTATGAAAGAAATTTCTGTTTTCGAATCTGTTGATCTGAGTTGAATCATTTGAAGTGCTTGTTCGACTCAAATTCTCCCTACGTCCGATATGCATGCATAATCCGCTAGCGCGCTACGCATGCAGTGCAGCATATACCTTACATACACTGCACAATTCTGCACAGGTCTATCCGTACGGCTGTACGGGTCTCTTAAGCTGAACTTGCGAGGCAATGCCGACTTCCATGCCGAAAGTTGTATCGTTTGGATATCGAGATTACGAAAGTTACGAATTAGATGCAACGCTCGATGCGGCACATGCTTACGTTTACAGTAACGAAAAAAATGACTTGGGACTTGACTTGACTTGAAAAAAATTGACTTGGGACTTGACTTGACTTGGGACTTAACTTGACTTGGGACTTGACTTGACTTTTAAAAAAATGACTTGACTTTAAAAAAAATGACTTGACTTAAAAAAAAAATGACTTGGTTAGACCTCTGAGAAAAGTACTCCTGAGCTTGTAACCAAACAGTTTATGTAAATTTGCTATCCACACAGATCCTGTATCCCTGCTGCCATGTACGCTCAATGCATTTCTGGACGGCAGTCTTCTTGTCTGACTCTACCCCAGCCACTTGCGAAGACAACTCAAGCCTCCTGCAGACTGCGCAGACAGCAACAGGAGAGGGCGCCAAACTGACCCGCACACGATCAGTGGATGACCTTCACAAAGGGGAAGAGGAGAATCGCCGGGGAAGCATCGTGGATGGAGTGCCTCTGGTAAGACGGCTTAGCGATCCCAACCTAAGTGAACTGAAGCTGGACGGGGGGAGGATGGGAACGCCCCCGCAGACCCGCAAGCTGGCCGACAGGCAGCTTGGGGGAGCAGTGGTTAAAGAAGAGGACGAGATAGATCCTGATACTACCAAGGAGGTACCGGACACTCAGGACAGCAACAATCTGGATGAAGACTTGATCGCTGATACCGATGCAGGGGTGAACACTCAGAGTCTAACCAATGGCCACTCCAACGGACTTCTGAATGGAGATTGCAGTGACAGTGACCTCGGTGATGTTCCCCTGGATGATAATTCCCGGACCTCGACTCCCAAGCGCTGTCACCGCAGCAGCAGCAAGCAATCAGTAGATAAACCCATGAATGGTTCCACAGACACACTGACTGAGGAATCCAGTAGTAAGGGTAGCAATCCCGAACTGAATCACTGGAATCAGTGCAATGGACACGCGGATACCAGTGATGAGGAGAACGAGCATAGCACATTGGAATTGAGAGGCGATTGTGGGAGTGCAACTTGTAATGGTCTGTCCACTGATAGCAGACTAGGGAAGTCAATTAGTATCAGCACCAGTACATCCGACCTGACCAGTTCCACCGTGGGAGCACACCTGCTGAGTCTTAACAGTCCGTTGTTTGTCTCAGGTTCAGCATCCCTGCCGGATCTCGGTGTCCAGACCAATGTGCCCAATGGTGACAGCCAGGATGTACGCCATGTCTCCAGTTCCAGTAACCCCAGCTTTGTCTCGGCGCCCTCCAGCCCTGTGTCCAGCGAGTCGCAGCCCTGCCTGACCCCTAGTGAGTTGGAGTCACTCAACATCAAGGGGTCAGCGAGTGGTTTAAAAGTGGGTCGCCACCTGGACGAGGATGGACTGACCACGGTCCCAGCCCCCGAGCAGGAACGACTGATAGGAATTATCAACAGACACCAGAGCGAAGTAGCCTTCCTCAGGCAAGAGGTGATCCGCCTGCAGAAATTGATACAGCAGTCTAGTCAGATGAGGGCGCTCTTCCCATCTGTGGTACTGAATGGGTTATACCAAGAGGACCTTGTGAGTAGCTAAAAAAAACCAGTGTTTCAAGACCCACACAATAAGAATGTTCATACTGTTCAAATTGTGTAGCACATTTGCATATTATGTTTCAAATTTTATTTCAAATCAGTCCCAAATCCTCCAATTTTAATCAGATTTTGCATGCACCCTTGGGGGATAGGGTCATGTTTTGAGTAATCCTTGGTTTTTTAAGTACATTTTGGGTCATTATTCCCTATTACTGCACACAGAAATAGCTAACTTCCTGGAATTTTGTGCAGTATTTTTGTGTGTAGGTATTAAACAAGAACAGTAAACTCTTTAAATAACCTATGAACTTCAATCTAGAGAAAATTCTGTGCATGTGCCCATACAAAATATTAGTTTTTGAAATGATTAGCCTGCACACAACTGTTTCTCACTGTTCATATCAATGTGTGATCACATGGTCTGGTACCTGGTATAAGATGGCATCACGCAGAGTACAATAAAAGTATGTGGCTAGTCTGGTGTCTGCTATATTTTCTATACAAAATTAATGTCAGACTATTTTTGACAAACTTTTCAATTAAAAATTAAGCCTGGTAACATCAATTTTTGGACTCGGCACCATCAAAATAATTAGGACTGGACTCGATGTCTTTTGTAGTGTTTAAAGCAAGTATTTTTTTCAAAATCTTGCCTAGACTATTAGCTTTTCTAACTTATATACGGTGTCGAAACACAAATTGACTCTTTACTCATTTTGATGAGAACCTTAAGAAATAAATGAACCTCATGTGAACAGACATCTCTGAACAAATAAGAAGATATACCAATGTTCATTAGCCTGTTTGAAAAATGGAGGACACAGTAGGAGGGTGCTGTTTTGTTTGGGTAGTGGGTGTACCCTTTTGTATCAAATTCACCGAAGCCAGATGGCACCCCTTTCGGATCTTCCAGGTCCTCTGTTTCCTCTATAAATACTAATATGCATAAGATGGAATTTTGCATTGCGGGGTGATTTAAATTTGGGGTGGCACGGGTGGCATTGGTGGCAAGTGTGTAAAGCTCTTGTCTCTCACCAATGTGGCCCGGGTTTGATTCCCGACCTGGACCTTATGTGAGTCGGTTTTTCTCCGGGTCCTCCGGTTTTCCTCCCTCCGCAAAAAATCAACATCTTTTGTTGTGCTCTGTGGTTAGATATAGGTCGTATGGCCGGCTGCCAGAGGCACCTTTACGTGCCTTCGACTCGACCACGTTGTAGCTGCGTCCTTCGCAATTCAGCATCCCAGCTGCGAGTAAGGATGATTAGCCTCCCAAATTATTATAAATTATTATTATAATTCAATATATGGGGTTTTACCCTTCAGCAGCGTATTTTTAAAAACACTGTATACTCTGTGTTGTCTCGAGAGAGATTATTTGGAAAAAGAGTTGAGTGGTAAGACGTCTGCACTAGAAAGCAGTAGGTTGTTGGTTCGAGTCCCACCTGAGTGATTTTTCCCAAATAGTCTCTCTCGGGACAACACTGAGTATACAGTGCTTATAAAAATATGTTGGGGACGGGCAAAAGCCCATATATTGAATGTACTAATGTTGATAATAACCTTGTAATGCCGCTCACACAAGTGTCGTCGTGACTCACAGGTGGTGCCTAGTGAGTTAGAGGAGGAGAAGGACCGAGATGCTTCATCTCGTTGTGGATCAATCACGTCAGATGTCTCATGGGAACAGGTGGATGAGACCGAGACCAAACGTACCCTGTGGATGCCAGACTATGCCGCTACACATTGCTCCAAATGCAACGCTCAGTTCAATGTGGTCTTCAGGAAGCACCATTGTAGGTGAGTGGAAATTGAGTGTGGTGTAAGAGGATAAATTGTGTACAGTAACTAGGTATCATCGGTTAGATTTTTGTATTTTAGCGACTGAGCAGATCAAACAATTTGAGGGGCTTAATTTGTTTGGGGGAAAGTGAGTATTGACAACTTTTTATGCCCCGCCGGCAAAGCCGAAAGGGAATACTGCATTTGCCTTGTCCTTCCGTGTGTGTGGGTGAGTTTGTATAGCTATTCAAACCGTGGACCTTTAACAAAGAGGACAATAGGGTCCACGATTGAGTCAAGGTCCACGATTGAAAATCGTGTACAAAACATATGGGAGGCCTTCCGAAAAAGTTGAAGTATAAACAAAAGAGGGACAATGGGAGGTCAGCGATTGCCGGTGTTTACACACTTGGGTGTGTGCGTGCGGGCGTGTTGGGGTATTCAAACCGTGGACAAAAAATGCCAGAGAATAAAAGAGAACAATATCGTCCTCGATTCCCAGCATACATCCGCGATTGGGAGTGTGTGTGCAAAACATATATATGGAGGTCTTCCGAAAAAGTACAAACAAAAGAGGAAGAATAGGACGTCCACGTTTGGAGGTCGATACACGTTTTTGGGTTGGTTGTCCTTTACGACTAAGGACTTGGGACAATGGGGGATTTGGGATAACAATGAAACCGAGTCCTCGGGAGAATTTCGTGTACAAACCTTAAGGGAGCTGTTCGGAAAAAGTTGAAGTACAAACAAAGGGAACAAAGGAAGGGGTCTATTCATGGTCCTCGAAAGTACGGTAAAACACGACTGAGTGTGTGTGTGAGTTTGTTTCCGCATTCAATAGGGGACCTTGAACAAAAGAGGACAATAGGGTCCCAGATTGAGAAAGGTCCCCATTTGAAAATCGTGTACAAAGCCAATGGGAGGCCTTCCGAATTTAAAGTACAAACAAAAGAGGGACAATAGGAGGTCCCCAATTGCACCCGTTTACACACTTGGGTGAGTATGTAAATACCGGCAATCGTGGACTAGGGACAAAAGGGTTAGGGCAGAGACAAAGGGTCCACGATTGACCTAACATTAACGATTAAAAATCGTGTACAAAACATGGGAGACCTTCCGAAAAAGTTAAAGTACAAACAAAAGAGGGAACAATAGGACGTCCGCGTTTGGAGGTCGATACACGTTTAACTGTGAGTTTGTATATGCTGGCAATCGTGGACCTAGGACAAAAGAATTCGGGCGTAGACAAAGGGGTCCACGTTTGACCTAACATCCACGATTGAAAATCGTGTACAAAACCAATGGGAGGCCTTCCGAAAAAGTTAGAGTATAAACAAAAGAGGAACAATGGGAGGTCCACGATTGCACCCGTTTACATGACTGTGTGTGTGTGTGTGTGTGTGTGTGTGTACGTGCACTGTATATATCTCCGAGGACAAGAGGAGAAAGGAAACACAAAGAAACCTTTCAGTCCTCGAACGTAGAGTCTTTTGTTGAAATCGGTCCTTGAACGTAAGGATACGTGCTTAGTCTATGGGGTTTGGTTATATCAAGGGAACAAAAGGAAACACAAAGCTTTGTCCTCGGACGTATTAGGGAAGTACGACTGTGTGTGTGTGTACAGGTTCTGTATATATCTCGGAGGACAAGTGGAGAAAGAAAATACAAAGAAATCTTTCAGTCCTCGCACGTCAAGTCTTTTGTTGAAATCGGTCCTCGCAAGTAGAAGTATGTGCCTGGTCTATGGGGTTGGGTTATATTAAAGGAACAATATGAAACACAAAGCATTGTCCTCGCACGTATTGGGAAAGTACGACTATGTGTGTTTGTCCGTGTGGATGGTTGGGACACGATAACTTGAGAAGGACTTGACATATCAACTTCCTATGTGGTATGTGGGTTGGTCTTGGGGTCCTCTAGAACCCTATTGGTTTTGGACCCCCATAGGTCGAAGGTCAAGGTCATTATGCTTAAAACAATAGAAATGGTTGGGACATGATAACTTGCTTTAATCTGAAATAGGCAGTCTTATTTCTGTTGCAGATACAGTAAGCAGATCAGTAACCTCTGATGCTAGCTATTTGCACTTTCCTTTGATGCATGTTTGTCATATTAACACGTTTTTCTTTAAAACAAAATCAGTCTTTAGTTAAAAAGGGCAATTCAACTTGGCGGGGCATTTGTGTTTGTCAACAGACCATTCTTGTTTAAAATTAAGATTATGTTGATTTTTTTCAATTCTTTAAAAAACCTGGCTTTCTAAAAAAACCAATTACTTAATGGGGGAAATTTGAATTTTGTTTACAAATTCCATTGGCTTACAAAAAGGGTAAAATGTTGGGGGCTTATCTGGATTTAGGGGGCTGTGACACCCCCCCCCCCCCCCCCACCACCTTCTGTAAAACTAGTGGTGTATGTATTAATGTTTGTGTGCTGGTCTGCATGAGCTAAGTCAACAGCAACGGCACATCCAGCGCTAACATCAAAATACTTGACGTGTGGTAAAACATTAAAGGGTGGCTGCAATGCAATTTTTATTGTGTATATCGATGAAATAAAGTTTTTTTTAACACAACTGTGTGTTGTTTGTATTTTTTTATTTCGCGTAAGCATTTGAAAATAATTTTTTTAATGCGGGAGGGGGTCAGCCCCGCCCATCAAGTGGTAACGCCGATGTGACGTCATCTCGGGAACCTGGCTGTGGTATGGTCGGCCATAGTACACCGAGCGTGCGTTGCATTGACATGCATGTGTGTTTTCGGTGTGTCCCGGAAAGCTTTCAGTGTTTTGCGAATGTTTTTCGTCGATAATACCGTGTCGTTGTGTTGCTGCTGGATTCAGCAACACGACTAAGGATGGTGTCAGTCTTCACCTCTTTCCAGTAGAACTGAAATACTGTCGTATTTGGACTCGGAGAGTGTTATTTAGCCTAGCAATCGTTGTTTTCAAGTCTTTCACGCGTTCCGCATCGGGAGTCCGATTCGGAGTCTTCAGTAGTTTCGCTGTTACTCTCACCTTCTGGCTCATACATGTACGGAAGAGCTCCAAGATCCTCCTCTTCCTCGCCCCAATAATGTTCCGAAGAAGTGTCTGAATCAACAAGTCTAAAATCGACACTTGATTGTCAGATTCAGATCCAAAAGATTCTGTTTGAAGATTTTAACGCGACGAGAAATTTTTCCCTGGTCCCTTCATCCAAAGCTATTTAATCGCGCGTGGCTGGTTCCCTCAACAACGGCATACATCCACACGTACACAAACGTACACTGATCAAACTACTCTTGCTGAGTTTCTGTGTTCCCGAGATGACGTCACGCATTTAGGGGCGTGGGAACAATAGAGAAAGGGGGGCACTTTATTCCGGGAAAATTAAACACCAAAAATGGGCAGAAACACAGAAAACACATTTTAATCACATTTCTTATATTGTAAAAGAGTTATACATGCAATTTCATTGCAGCCACCCTTTAAGCAAAAATAAGTGGTGAATACATTGTAAACTATTTGAAAAATACTCGGTTAACTTTTTATGTGCCCAAAGTAAGCATTGAAGTGTAACAAATGCGTGTTGTATCATTCCTCAGGAGCTGTGGTCAAGTTTTCTGTGGTACATGCACTGCCTTTATGGCACCGATCCCCCTGGAGCAACTCTACCAACCGGAGAGGGTCTGCAAGCTATGCTACGACACACTGGACCGCAACAACAGTAGGAAAACACAGATGGCACCAGGCCTGGGCTGAATGCATTTTTATGTGTATGTTTCCCTACCACCTCTTTGATCTTAGAAATCAATTCAGTTTGAAACCTGCATATGTTAGTATTGTTGTTATTTGTCAGGAGACATTGTTGTCAATAATACCTTTGTGGACCTACACAATGTACTCATGCTTTCTAGAACTCATGCTTTTTTAGGAATTTATATGTGAAAAGAGTAAACCATTTTTTGTTTCAAAATGACTATAAGTAGGGGTGAAAGACTTGGTCCTGGATTGATTAATGTGATTAATTAATGCCAGATTGATTAATGAGATCATACTTATAAAGTGAATTTATCAAAACTGAACTACTGAAGGAGCAAAAATGAGATCGGTCATTCCCAGTTAATATACAAAACCACTATGAATAGATCTAAGTAATATGTGTAGCTGACTGGACTTTGCCATGTTCAAACCGTTCTGCAGAAACATGGACAGTTGAAGTGGACATAATATTTAATTTGCTAACTTGGTCTTTCGAGAAGTTCATAAACAAAGCCCAAGAAATGTTTTGCTGCAGTCTGTGAAGCTGAAAGCAGCATTGCTTTGATTAATTAACATGTATGTGGTTGATCATCGGTTGTGCGGAATCTAAGCCAACACTTACACATTTGTGTAGCATTATAATGGTTATAGTCAGGAGTAGAACAATGTGGGTATAGATCAGAACAATGTGGATATAGATGTGAATTTGGGTCAAATTCCCAAATTCACATCTGTATCCTTTATTTGGGCCCACATTTCTGCTGGATTGTCAGTTAAAGCCATGCTCTTTAACAAATTATTTATATTCTTCTGAAAAAAGGTTAATAATGAAGAAAAAAAATAATTATATTTTGCGTGTCTGCAACCCTACATGTAAAAAAACGGCTTTGTTCTTGGTTGCTTTCCTGCATCTAATACACAAAACAATACACCCAAATTGTTGTCGAGCTGCAAATGATTTGACATTTGTAAAGTTGATTTAACTAAATGTAGGTGGTTTATTCATTCAATGTCTCATTCTAAAAGGGAATGATTTTTGAATTGCTAGAAAAACAGCAAAAAGAAGAAATTATTTGGGCGGGGGGTGTGAAACTAAAAAGGAACACGCAGTAGATCTTTAACTTGCCCTTTACTGTGTTTCCAACCATGAACATTCATTAAGTCATGTCTCACGTGCAGTTGATTGGTCAAGAAAAGGCCCGAGATGACGTCACACCATGTTTACCTCGTTGCATTCATGCAGCCAGCCTGGGTGGGGACGGAACAGCATGCTGTGCTAATCATGACATGCATTTCAGTACATAAAGCTGGATCATGTCAGTTTCTGTCTCTGTGACAGACACGAACACTACGTTTTTCAAAAACAATGGTTTCCTGTATAAACGTAGGCCGCTAATACAAAGTAAAAATAGCCCTCACGATAAGCATCTATGTACAGTCTACATTTTGGGTAGGGCCAAAGTGTACTACATGTGGTTGACCTAACAATCTCGGCAAACATGGTAAACAATGTGTCATCATTAAATAACATGTATTGCCCATAATCAAGATTTGATTGAGCTAACAGTCCCTTGAACAATGTCAGCAGTGTTGTAGTCAAGACCATTTCAAGACCAGGCACAAGACCATGCACAAGACCAGCTTGTAACAGGCACAAGTAACAGGCATAAACCATGACAAAGGAATGCTTTTGTTACAGTTCATTTGAATAGCTTAAGACTTGGATTAAGACTGCTGGTCTTGTGCTGGTCTTGTGCTGGTCTTGTGCTGGTCTTGTGCTGGTCTTGTGCTGGTCTTGTGCTGGTCTTGTGATGGTCTTGACTACAACACTGAATGTCAGGTCCGGCAGCAGTGTCGTATTTCATTGTGTTGGGTAAAATGTATTTCTCAAAGTAAGCTTATCGGTGAAGAGCTGTTCATTTTCGATTAATTTAGTATATATTTCATTATTCAAAACTGGGTTTGACCAAATATTCGAATATTCAATACTCGCCGATCAAGTTTTTCATGCGTCAGCTGCAACTGCATGCCTCGGCTATAAAAAGTTGCATGCAAAGCACACCGGTGTTTTACATGCAGCAATAGATATTTAATTATGGACCGTCCAACATTTTATTGCATGCATCTGTTGACTCAAGATCATTACGGGTACATATAACATTCTGATAACAAGAAACTGAACTCCAGCCTGCATTTTTGCAGTAAATATTTTATTTTATATGTCTCAAGGGTTTTATGGGCGGGAGCAATAAACTTCCGTCAACGAAAATGAGGCATTTCACACTGCTAAGCGCCATAACTTTTCTATTAAAATGGCATCCGAGTCGTATCTGTATGTGCACATAGTTATTTTTTTCTTCAAATTTTCAAACCGGCAAAAAGGGTATTCAGATATTCGGTTGACGATCGAATATTCAAATATTCAGGACAGCCCTACTTAAGTTTTCATCTTTAGTCCTTTTCACACGACACAAAAAAACTTGTAATGTTTGAGACTCTACTTACGAGCGCCGATTTTGGCCACCGGCCAGCAACATTCGCAAGCTTTCACACGACAGAAAATAGAAAGCTGACCAACGTTTCTTGAGACGACTGCACGCATTTGGCTGGTTTCCACTACACTATCGGACATGAAATGGAACATACTAGTACCAGTATTGCATGTAATTCCAGCATGCATGGCAGCGTGCGAAACATCTAGGATCTGAACAAAATATCCCCAGTCTCACCACCCTACCGCAAATTTTTTTCTGATCTAATGATCAAATGGGTCTTTTGGTCCACTATATTCATACAAATACCCACATCGAAAAGATATCCCGGTGAATTAATATAAGAGGAAACGGACACATCCAGAAATTTAAACCATTGTTCAAGTGATAAGTTTTGAATAACACAAGTCAACGGATTTGAAGCGTCACTGAATAGGATGACACCATCATTCTTAACCCCTTGAGTATGTTTTTTTTACGGGAGATGTCCGTGTGTCGCGGCAGCCAAGCGAACCACTACAATGTGTTTGTGCAGTCAAGCGTAACATAAACAATAATCCAACAATGGATTAAAACTGCACAAACGGCAGCAAATGGCGTTATCTGGCCTGGTGGCACTTTTTTTTTGACGCCATATGGCGTCAATCGTACGCAAAGGGTTAACATCCCAACACACAACATTACAACAACATAACATCCAACAACATAACATCACAACCACCACCACCACCACAGCATCATAATATCAAGAACAGCAACGTACATAGGCCAGCACTAAAGTTCGCCAATGGTCGTGCATGGAAGGTTTCCGCGCATGCGCATAGGGGCCACCTTCGCACGGGACATCGTTCATTTGACTGAGAATCATTTCACACATGGTTTGGCATGCATTCCTTGCAAAATCTTCCGGTAGTGGAAGATTTTGTTGTAGGTCTTGACCTCCTCCAAAATCTCTCAATGTTTGAGAGAAACTCGCAAGGAATGTTGGTCACTCTCAAGCATTGGTTTCCTTTCACACGATGGCCATTTTGTAACATTTCTCAATCATTGCGAGAATCTCTCAAGTTTTTTTGCACAGTGTGAAAAGGGCTTTTTAGTCTTATAACTACTATGTAATATAACAGTTAACTACTGTAATGTGAGTTGAATGTTTTATTACCCAAGATAAGGCTATTGCCTATGTACATGTACCATGCATTCTTTGGGTGTAACGTCTATCAACAGTTGACCTATCCCTGTTCAGCATTAGCCAACCAGTGCCTGTTGACATTCCAACTCTTAACACAAGCTGCACATGGGCCTAATTGTTTGGTCGTTGAAACACAATACGCGAAGGCATGTCAAATGCACCTAACCACGATGAGAAAAGTTGTCTTGGACAAATCCAACACAACTCGTCAGAGATACTTGCATTTAATAACACTTTGCGGACGAAAGACGCCATGTGGCGCAAACAAAACTGGTGCCACCAGGCCTGATGACGCCATTGGTCGCTGTTTGTGCAGTTTCAATCCATTGTTGGATTATTGTGTATGCCATGCTTGACTGCACAAACACATTGTAGCAGTTCGCTTGGCTGCCAGAACCACCGCAACACCCCGACGTCTCCTGTAAAGTACCGTGCTCAAGGGGTTATATGAGAGCATCTGTGTGCAGGTGATAGTTCAATGAATACGATACTGCATATTATATCTCATATACTTATATCGGGGCATATATGTACATGACTTAGTCCATGTATGTCGGCTGATCATCAGTACATTAAGTGTATCATAACAAATGCTCTTGTATAAAGTAAGGAAACTTACCTTTGAAGAGCCTAAACTTCTGTATATAGACAAAATTGACATTATGAATGGTATCATAATACCTTTATTTGTAGGACAAAATATATTAGTAAGGAATTGATTAAGATGCTTAAAGTATAGAATGGTTCAGAGTGTCAGAGAGGAAAAAAATCTGATTGTAGTCAGTTCATCTGATAGATTTTGGATTAAAAACCTTTTTATATTTGGCTCTGAGAGCCAGGTTTTGTACCTGTAAGGAATTACATGTCTACATCTTGACATGAAGGTATTACATGGAAGAAAACACACTTTTTGAGCACCATAGATTAGTCAAATATAACCACTGCCAAATCAGACAACCATGAGTATGTGCCCTTGGAAATAGCAGAGTAGACATTTGCATTTGGTGTAACACCCAACTGTTGTACTTTCTAGAGAGGAATTTATTGAGATACATTTTGTTTCACCTCGGTTTGTTGACCTTTGACCTGGGAAAACTTGTATTTTTGTTTGCTGGGGCAAGAAGGCAAAAGTTTGTTTTCCCTGTTTGACACCATAATGTTGTATTATCTAGCTTACTCCGTTTGTATGGAAGAACACTTCACCAAGTATTTCTGGAGAAATCGAGCATTAAAATTATTCTTGCAGATGCAGGGGGCTTGTCTATGTACACGTACACTTGGCCATCTGCCCCATTATCCAGTTATAGTATTTAATGAAGTCTGATATAAATGAATCCAGGCCTACATGCACTTGCTGATCTGCACATATTGTGTTGTATTTATCACCTGTGTCATTAATGGCTTTGGGTTTATCTCAGTAAGGTTCCATTCAAAATGTTTGATCTTAAAATATTGATTTGCCATTCAATTAAAAACAAATAAAATATCCAGTTCAGTGATGTCATGGTGAAGCTGGGTGTCTGCCCTGCTTGAACATGTGCCCTGATGACTTCTTGTGTTTCATTAGTTGATAGGACGCGGGGAATGATTGGTTGCAGTCATTTTCTTTTCTTTTCTTTTCTTGTTCTTATTGAAAAGTGAATTTTGATTTTCAATAATTTTCCTTAATGCACCCACATTTTCGAAAAAAAGAAAATCTAAATTTTATAACATTGAAAAATTTGAATGGTCCTGAAGATCTTTATATTCCTGACTGTCATTGATACTGCGCTGACTACAGTGGTTAGGTTTGTCTAAAAATAAATCTTTTTGGACATGCCATTGTTTTTGGTAATGCAACCGAGGATTTGTCAAAAGGGGCAATAATATATAAATGCTATAGATGTTTGGAAGAAAATTGATTTGTTACCAGCAACTTTCACTATTCTACGGCCCTGTTAGTGCTGAACCAATGATGTGCAACCTCAGGGTACATGTATGTTAAAAACATTTGTTCACCCATGTTATCAATGTAATTAGAAAAAAACGCATACGTAGTACTTTTAAGTACCTCAAAACTGTTGGTATAAGCATGTAACCCATAAAGCTATAAATAGATTTACAACCAAAAAGTGTAGTGGCCAATATTTTTCTAACCTCCATTTTGATTTGAGCAAAGTACGCCCAACATGTATTAACGTGCAGCTGCCATCAAGAAAGTTTATATACTTGTATACATGTACACGCTTAAATTAAGAAATGAATTGAAAGTGTAAATTTCACGGCCTACTTATGAACAGGCTACCCATATAATACGTGTACTTCATACATGCAGTTTATTCCAAAGTAAAATTCTTATAACCTGATGTATACATTTGTATATATTTAAACCAATCAGCTGTTTCTATGAACGCTTGTTTGTTCTGGGACTTTTTTTGAGCTGGTAAACTGACTGGTTAAAGCTGCTATGCCTGTACTTCTGGGGTTGTAGTTCTCTGAAAAATCAATATTCAAATTGAATATTGATTGTTTGCTAGCATTGGATAAGCTATGACTTCCAATGAGACATTGCACAAATATTTCAACCGATGATAAGTAACACATTGAATAGGTTTCAAGTTTTGAACAGAGTGAGATGCTTCTAATTCCGACAGTAGTGATGTATATCAATCTTCACACACAGCACAAGAAGACAAGTAGAGTGCACAGTGTAGTAAATGCTTTTTTCGTTAACAATTTGTGAAGTTGAAATTCATGAAATGGATATTTCGGTCAGAGCATTGACATTTGAACTAATTTGCAATATGCTATCCAAATTAACCAGTCAGTTAACCGGTTATCTGATTAACAATTGCAGCCCAAACATTTGTGTGTGAGCATATCATTGTAACATTCACTTTGTATAACATCTCTGTTGTTGTGGATGGTCCAGTATAATTGTGAGTAAAATTTGTTTTTTTTTGAGTAGTAATAGGTATTTGGGAAGAAGGTTACTCATTTTGTGAACATTGAGGTCTGTGCTTGGGATGTTTTCATATTCAGGGCATAGGCTTGGCCTTCAGTGGTATATGTGCACGCCAAATGGGTTTGATTGCAGAGATTCATGGCTCTTGTGTAAAATCTGGTTTCCATATAGTCGTTAGAATTGCCAAAAGCTTCTGCAAGGAGTCCTTGACGGCAGTGGCAGTTATGGAAACGCTCTGTCATGACTGTCACAAACAGGGACACCAATAGTTGGCCAAGTTGGACTCAGTAAGTTTAGCTTAGCTGACTGTCTACCTTGAGTTGTAGAGTAGAACAATTCAAATACATGTACTGGCATTCTGTGCATTCAACCATGTCGCGCACTGCTTGAGTACCAGGAATTGGACACATTTTATCCTGACTAGGAAATATGACCATTAATGTCAGTACAATAGCTTACCATCATTGACATTTTTTGAAATGAAGTATATCAGATTTCAGAAATGTTAACTACTCGAAAATGCCATTTTGTTGAAAAAATCTATTCAGACCCTACATGTATTTTAATAAAATTCCTAGCCAAATGATGTCGCAAACCCTCTGCTCCGACAGTTTGTGATTTGGCGTTCTGTATGGTGTCATAGTTTTTTACGACTATCTGGAAACGAGGCTTAAATGCATTTTTGAAGCCAGTTGTCCATGGATTAGCTAGCCAGACCCTATGCATACATATATACCATGCAATGTACATGTATGTACACAATTGATAGCTTAAAGGTAGCATACATCATTTGCTTTTGCTGTAATTTCCAGAAATATATGGATTTGGTGTTAGAATTTTATAGGGTGCTAGCAGATACTGAAACACTGACCTGTTTAAAGTTTTGTGTGCATAGATGCTGGGAAAACCGTAGTCTGTGAAGAGAGAAAAAAAAATTCTGTTCTAGTTGTGTGGTTCCCTGACCATACTTTAGACAAAACGGAGCAATTTATAGACGTCGGGGAATTATCAGGTCGGGGAACTAGACTATTTCCAACGATTGTCAGCCGACAATCATTGAAAAACGATATAAATTTCCACTTTTCTTGAGAACGGCAGCACACCAGGTGCCATGATTTCACAGGATGCTTGAGACTACTATTTACTTAGTCTAGTACGGTATTTCTTAATAATTTAGTAGTTTTGTTTTTTGATGTTTGCAAATGATGTATACTACATTTAAGTCCAAGGGCTAAATTCATGGTGCTGCTATAAGCACACTTTTCTGCTGGTGAAGCATTTCATGGAAACTGTAAGCAGTAAGCACAGCAAAAGTTTAGGAGCAGAATTTGCTTAGCAACAACAGGTCACCAGCCAAAATTTCATGTGTATGTATTGCTTCTAACTGGTTCTCAGCTTTTTTTATTTTTATTTTTATTTTTTTGCTTAGTAGGAAAACTTGCTGACCAATATTAGGCCGTGTCCGAATTACTTGGCTATTTTGTTTATTTCATCAACATTTATTTCCAATTCCAAAACAGAGAAATACACATAAACAGAAACATAAGGAACTAGACGAACGGTACGGTGTTTGTGGACAAACACAGGGCTGTTTCGTTTTTTTGTGTAACATTTTGTGATTTAAATGAAATTTCAAAAATGAAAAAAGTCATAGAAAATTAGCCGATGATGTCATCATGACGTCACTTCGGATTTTGCATGCTAGTGACAGTATCTACCAACCCACAAATTTTCATGACAATTGGACCTACCCTTATATGTGTTTCAAAAAAGCACATGCCCATACAAACAACTACACACTAACACTACATTAACAAAACACAAAACACAAGAGTACATATAGAAAGGACCAACAAGTAGACAAAACAATTCCAGTAAGTTGATCCAACTGCTAAAATGATGAAGATAAGGATAGATTTAGAAATAAGGAAAAAATAAATACAAAACCTGACACTATTGAAAAAGGTACGACTTGAAATTACACACAAGTCTATGTGATGTGGCTGCAGCCACTACTTTAGGCATACATGTATGTAGTTTCAAGCCCCAGCCAAGTAATTCGGACACAGACTTATTTACTAAGCAGCTCCATGAATTGGGCGATGGTCCCCGGTAGTCCCGGTGTCATGCAAAGCACGTTGAGAACCATTGATAAATATCAAACAGGTTTGTCCTTCATAATCTCTGCTCTTATTTTTCTCAGTGAACATACAACCTTTCATTAGTTCATTTCTACATTGTAAGCATATAGCATTTTACACTGCATTTTTTTCCAGTTTTGTTGATTTTTCTAATTTATATGAACCATTGCTGCATGGTAGTCAACACGGGGAAGAGAAAATGTACCAATTAGGTACGCTCTCCTGTCACCTGCTTTTTTATTTTTTGGTCTTTTCCAAGATTTGATAAGATCTAAATAATGTTTTATGTTTTAACTCTTAGCTAATGAGCATTACCACCCAAAC
Organism: Hippasteria phrygiana; assembly: GCA_037893225.1. Classification (NCBI taxonomy): domain Eukaryota; kingdom Metazoa; phylum Echinodermata; class Asteroidea; order Valvatida; family Goniasteridae; genus Hippasteria; species Hippasteria phrygiana. Next base: position 989,139 of record JAZGUH010000331.1, read on the forward strand.
ATGATTTATCGGGGGTTATTGATGCTGCAATTTAATTTGCACTAAAAAAATATGAGAAATTATTTTTTTCGGGGGGGGGGGGGTGGTGGTAAGGAAAATGTAGTGACTTAACAAGCTGTGAACTTAAATCTGTTAGCAGAGCGTTTAGGGAAGCCTGACCATTGTTTGAATTTTGGTCCCTCAAATTTCAAACTAACCCTTCATGAAGAAGGTTATTTGTCCATTGCCTAGTTTAGTGAGGCCTGGAGACTTGCTGTATGCTAGGCCACACACCCAACCATGGATAAAGCTTGAGCATCAAAATTAAATTTCAGCCCATTTGTTGTCTCTGTTTTGTGGTACCTGCCGTACATATTGACTTGTGATGTTACCAGAGCGTTTAGGGAGAGATTTAGTCATACAATTTGACTCCATATATACACCTCACAAAAAGTATCTAAACACTTGAATCAGACCCCATCATTTGAAAAATATAACACTGTAATAAAAATGAATGGTCCCTTTGAATTCCCAGTTTTGTCCCGAGTATTTTGACAGCCGTGAAGTGTCAAAATGCTCATGATGGGGTCTGATGATTCAAGTGTTTCGATACTTTTTGTGAGGGGTTTACATACAGTGTTTCTGATGCGTGGCTAAGGATACAATGCAGTGAATATCCACACTGAACCCCTTGGATGTTGTTTTCTATTCAAAACTGACAGGGAGATTAGGATGATGTAATTGGAACATTGGGCATCCCAAATCACATCCTACTCTTATTCAAAATCACCTTGACGTCTGAAGCCTGTAAACAATTGTCCCACACTGACGAGGAGTATATGGCGACTTATCATTGTAATTCTGGACTCTGGATGTGATTTTGGACCCTCATTGATCACATCCACCTCAACCACCTATCCATGTTGAATAGAAAATCACACCCAAGGGTTTCACAGTGCCAGGCCACATTTCTTGCAAGTTTAAGTTTTGTCCTCGACGCTCATGAAGTGGGTGCATGGCAAGATGACAGTAGAGGGGAGATATACTTTTGGGGCTTTCTGCAAGATGTTTGTGGTACCTAAAATGGATGGCAGTGTGATGTAGTTAATTGTCTACCTTGTGCAGATCCTGCCAAAATCTCTGCATAACCAATAAGTAAACAATTTTGTCACTTTTTCTCCTGCACCCTCTGCTGCCCCCCCCCCCACATGTAATGGATCAAAGGCAGTTTATATACCATTTTTCCATTTTTGGCTTCCTTTCAGATTTTATATTTAGAATGAAGACATTTCCTGTTACTTATTTTTCAGCATTTTCAAGATATGGAAGATGATAGCTTTTAAGTGCCTTGTCCGTTCTTTTCAATTTCAGCCTAGATGCTTAAAAAGTTACGAAGTAGTAATGAAATAGTCTAAGTTCTTCTTGTAAAAAGTGAGTGAAAAATACAGTGATAAGTATGAATCACTTCTATTTGGAGTTAACCCGGATTTTCATCAAATTTGATTGGAGATTATAGATGGAAATATTGTTTTTGATTTTGCCTGTAGTGCTTACCAAGTATAGTGCAATTTGGTTCTGTATAATTGGTTTTGGTCCTTTCTCCTCTGATTTTACCATCCGAGTTTATCTGTATTAAAAAAAAAGAAGCAAATTCAATATTGTGTAATCCATAAGTTGGGAAGATGGATTTTATGAAAAAGTTCCTTGGCATCCGAATAAAGATTCCTTTAAATGTTAAATTTGGTGGTCGGCTAAATCTGTTTGAAGTGACATTCTAATGTATCAACATTCATGCTTTTATGTGCTTGTGTCAACTACAGTTCTGTAGTTAGGGTGTTGTAGGGCAATGTGTTCCCCATCTGACATTGCAGTTGTCCTCTGCTCCACAGTGTTTTAAATGTACACATTTGAGTACACATTTGAATGCCTCAGTGCAAGGCACCACCGCAGTTGGCAGTAAAGTGTTGAATAACTGCTTGTGATTCACTTTTCAGTAACTTTTGAACTGCTGTGGTGCCAGGAACATAAACTCCTCAAAACAAGTTCGGAAACTCAAGTTTGACAGACGATTTCTCTCTTGTTTTCAACTCCTTTTCCTTGAATTTGGTATCATTGGAAAGCCCTGTTATTCTTCTTTACAATGATGTGTCATTTGTTATGATTAAGCAATTGGGGGATGTGCAGCACAGCTGAATATGGGGGTGGGTGTAAAGTGAAATGTTACAAAATGCATTGCTATTGTCCAAAAGTGTATTGACTCTTGCTGTTAGGAGTTTGGTGGATTGGTGTGTCTGGAATGATTCTCTGCTTAAACCAATATTTAAAGGTTGTAAGCCATAAATGTGCAGGAAAAGTTTAGAAATCCACATGGCCTGTCACAATAAATTGCCTCCGGGATAGCAACTCTGTTGTTAATGTGCTTGCGTTTCAAACAGAGTAACAACATTTGTCATTTTCTGCACTCAAACACCCAGTAATGCTCTATCAGTAACAAGAAGTCTCTCTCACAGTACAATGCAACACTCTATCACTAACAAAAGAAAAAACAAGATGTAAGGAAAGTCTTTTTTTTCTGGTTTAATCATTGAACAGTTTCTTCATTGAACAATGTTAAGTCAAGAGCCTCAGTAGCGGGTGGACGATCCGAATGCAGCCACAACAGCCTGGCATCTCCTCCTCATACTGTTCACGAGCCGGGTCACACGTTGCTGTGGGATGGCATCCCATTCATCAATCAGGATCTGTTGCAGATCTGTTGCACATTCCCATCATCCAAGCAAAAGGGGAATGCACTGTATGACAATAGCAATGCATTTTGTAACATTTCACTTTACACCCACCCCCATATTCAGCTGTGCTGCATATTCCCCAATTGCTTAATCATAACAAATGACACATCATTGTAAAGAAGAATAACAGGGCTTTCCAATGATACCAAATTCAAGGAAAAGGAGTTGGAAACAAGAGAGAAATCGTCTGTCAAACTTGAGTTTCCGAACTATTTTTGAGGAGTTTAGATCACCTGCTCCCTTTTATCTGCATATATACAGGAATTCGCCGACGCCATTTTTACAGCGGTGCCGCGCTCGCGTGCAGGCTGTGCGCGTTCTTTAATTTGAGTCGCGTGCGCATTTTGGCAAGTTGTAAACACCCTGTTGGTCGAAGCTGCGTCGAGCGCGTGCGTCTAACACGCACGCGAGCGCCTCGCCACCGCAGTAAATGCTTCTAATTTTGGTCGCCGGATTAGTCTATACAGACACCACAACTTCTAAGTTCCCCCTCTAATATTTTTCTGAATAACTGGAAAAGTATTGCATGAATGTGCAAATTTAAAAGGTACAAATGTAAATGATAGTATACAAATAATGAATGTTTATGAGTGCGATGGTAAGAATAATTTCATGAGGTGACAGATTGAATGTTCTATTCCACGAGGCGAAGCCGAGTGGAATGGGACATTCCATCTGTCACCGAATGAAATTATTCTTACCATTGCACGAATGTGAAACATACATTATTTGTTTTATACAACGCCTGAATAATTCCGACAGATTGCATGCATGGATTTCTTGGTGTAACGTTACAACGTGCCGTTTACCTTCTCAGTCCCGCATAAAACCGCGACAAAAAGTGGTCCAGTTCCGAATCAGTTAAAACTTTAATTGTTGTTCCTACGTGTCTTGCAAATTCCTCTAATCATTTGATTGCATATTTCATTTGTCTCTTTGTGTTAGCAGCGTCAGCATCGCCTACGAGTTCCAATATTTCGTCGTCTGTTAGGAGAACAAACCGCGGCAGTTCGGAAACTCGGCCGCCATGTTGTGTGAATGACAGTAGTGACCGTGAAATTAGGGAAGTTCTTTTGGTTCTATCAATGCGCGCGCACCGTTTGATAGAGCCATGTGATAGAACGTTTTGGGCGGTGCGAGTTCGCGTCGTGTGATGGGTCGAATAATTAAATGCACGTGATCAACGATCCACCAATCGGATGGCTGGGATTTATTCAGGTGTTGTATAAAGTGACATGTTCTACACTTGTTTAAAATCTGTGCTTGCCTTTCCGAGTTACAGGCACCAAAATAAACATTACACATGTTTCAAAAGTTGCAGCAAAGTGTAATTCACCATTCTGTGAGTTAATACTTTTAAGTTGAGTTTTATTCAAGAATGAGTGCCTCTTTTTCCTAGAGAAAGTTGATGGGTAACGGCGTGTTTAGAGGTGCTCAGGAGAACAGATACGCAGCGAGTGCATCCAAGAAGTCGACCAAAATGAAAGGGGTAGCGTTATTGTATGGTATGGGCCAGCGTTAGTTCTGAGGGGAAAACGGACTTGGTGATTGTTCATGGGAATCTGACTGGCGCACGTTATGTTAAGGAAATCTTGGAGCCACATGTGATTCCTTATGCAGCAGCCATAGGCCAAGACTTCATCTTGATGGATGACAATGCTACTCCTCACCGGGCACGGATTGCTTTACAGTTTCTTGAGGATCGAGGGATTGAAAAGATTGAATGGCCCTCAAAATCTCCGGACTTAAACCCCACTGAGAATCTTTGGGACCAGATTAAATGGGTGACCAACCGAGTTATTAGGGCAAACACCACATTGGCCCAATTTAACCCAGATGCTGCAGAGAGCATGGGACAACTTGCACCAACAACTTGACCAACCGTGAGCATGTGTCGTCGCTGCTTGGCAGTTCTGGAGAATAACGGTGGACTAATCCCATACTGAACTGACAGTTTTTGCTGCAGGATAAACCTGAAAATTTGACTGAAGTTGAAACAATGCATATCAAGCAAAGCCCGACATAATTAACATTCATTTTGTTGTCATGTTTATTAATTTGTTGTCCGTTTGCTTTTTGAGAATTAGAGGTTTATCTGTGAGAACACAAACATTGGGTCTTGTTTTTAATTCCAGATTTTCTTTTTCAACAAATCAAAAGTTTGTAATTATGTGACAAAAATCATCACTGCGCGAGTACTGAAATAAAACATGCTTTTTTAGCCTTCTGTTGAACCAATTCTGTTTACTGCAACTTTTTTAACAGCTCAATTTCCATTCATAAATACCTCAGCGAGTTTCACTATGCCTATTGGTTGAGAGCCTGTCACGTGGGTGTGTTTAAACGGTTGTTTAACCACGGCTGGAAGTTGTTTAAACACGGCGCGGTTTGAAACATTTTTTCCCGGTGTCACACGAAATGTAGAGTCCTACAAAATCTGGTCCATTTTATTGGTTGAACACTCGAGCGACCAGTCACTCTCCTAATAACGCAAGCGCAATACTACCGATGCGTCCGTATTTAGAGTCCATAATTTCACGCTACACCGGCACTGCTGCGTTCTTGCACCACCTGGCGAGCGCGTCGCGCGCGCGTCAATTTCCATATAAGGACTTGTTTACCATTACCCGCGGGTGGCACGAACCATTAAATAGCTGAGGGGTGTTTTACAAACCAAGGTAAAACAAATTAAACAAAATCATTGGAAAGTTATAATTTTCGGTGTTTTTGCTTAATTATACAAAAAGGTATTTTATGAATGGGAATAAATATGTGCTGGGCCGGTTTTAAACGTACGTTTAAAACCGCTTTGGGGCCTGTACGCTGATAATGACCCTCGCCTTCGGCTCGGGTCATTATCAAGCGCCCAGGCCCCAAGGCGGTTTCAAACGTACGTTTAAAACCGGCCCAGCACATATTTATTCCCTTATTCAAATGATCTTATGCATGATTGAATTTCCACGGTATCACCAGATGTGTAAAACACATCATTCTATCATTCGCTTTTTGAATTTTTCAAATTCGTGCACTACTTTTCCAGTTAAATATTAGACAAATATTAGAGGGGAACTTAGAAGTTGTGATGCCCTGCATGACTATTTTGGGATGAAAGGATGGGACATTGACAAGAGCAATGATTTAGACAGGCCAGAAGCTCTAAGGGGAAGAGGGGGGGGGGGGGGGGGGGGGGGGGGTCCCCAATGGGCCTAAACTTCTTTAAAAGCAAATTTTTTCTAAAATTTGTGCATGGAATAGCAGAAAAAGTAGGGTATGAAACTCGGTCATTTGTCTTACCACAAAAGGGCACTTCTAAATTGGCACCAACAGTCTGTGTCTCAGGTCTCCGAAATTCCCAGGTCTGCAGTTTTTATTACCTAGTAAATCCAAAGTAGTCTGAAACCCATATTAGTTTACGCTATTAAAGGTGCAGGGCGGTCTGGCACAAGCAGCCAAAAGTACTTGGCCAGTCTCACAGCTTCAAGATTACATCTTGCTACCAATCAGACTAGTCTAATTTTGTAACAATGTATGGCTTTGTGAGCACGAGGTCTAGCCATACCGTCCAAGGGTAACAAAGACATGACTCTCCAAGATGGCTGCTGCTTTTTTCTAAAGAAACTTTCACAGGGCATCAGAGGTGGAAAAGGAGACATGAAAAACTATGTAGATAGCCACAAAGTATCAAGGTTTTGTACATCTTGTTTTAATACATTCATTTATGAGCACTACAATATACATTGCTTTACAGCTTAACCAACCAAATAACATAACCTAAATGGGGTTATACTTATAACCTGGTTAAATACCGATTGTTCTACATTTTAACCAGGTGTATATATAACAACCTGCCACAGTAGGAGGGTTATGCCCAGGCCAGGTAAACTTCAGTCTATATTACAGTTTTAGTTAGGGGTAGCATGATAACTCATTAGGGTTTATTATGCAAAACCTGGCTAAAACCTGTTTATAATACAAGTTAAGAAAATTAAATGTTTGAAAACATAATAACCAAGGAGGTTTCGTTGTCAGTTCAGAGGGATGCTTCATTCATTGGATTTCAGAAACAAATCTGTTATATGAAGGGTTAATCTTTATGAAATGATTTACCCATTAGGACAGCATTTTACAAGTCTCATAGTACCACAAATTCAGAACCATTTATAACAATCGCAACAAAAAACAATTCTGTAAGGAACACGTTTCTCTGATGAACAAGTAGATGAAAGGTTACCAGCTCACTACATCATGTAATACATTCCTAGAACTAGCTGGTAGTCAGTGCTGCTTATGAAGATATCCGTGACTGTAGGATTCTGCATCAAGAAGCGATTCAATTTCAGCTTTTCAATGCTGCTCTGAGACTGATGCAAATACTGATTGCACACACATACCACAAATGGTGCAATCAGTGTTGCAAGCCTGCAAAATAGCTGCATGACACAAGAAGAACCTTCAGGGAATCTAAACAACATTTTATCAGTTGTTTTTGGTAAGACGCCAATGCTACCAGGAACCATATTGCCATCTCCATAATACATATCAATGTGCATTCAAGTTTGTTTTTCTTGCAAACCATATGTTCAGGAACTCCTACACCAGTTCAGCCTATTTTGCAAAGCAAACATTCAAATGTACAGTGCAATGCTATTGAAAGTTAACACTAAATGGAAATGGGAAATTTTGTGAAAAGAATTCACATGCACTTATCACATTTCCCACAAAACTCCTCCCCCCCCCCCCTCCCCCCGTGAATTCAAGTGGGAAAATATTTTCCAACCTGTATGAAAAGGCATGAAAATGTTTTCCCACTTGTGTGAAAAGGCGTGAAAATTTGTTCCCCCCATGGGAAAAAACTCACATTTTGTGAAATGAAAATGAATTCCCTGGGAAGAGAGAAAGTGTGAAGAGAAATTCCCAATCCCAGGTTAACTTTCAAATGCAATGTACTGTATCTTTGCAGGTTTTTCAACCCCATTTGAAAGCCATTATCTATGTTTACAAGTCTTTAAGGACTTCTTAAACTATTTTCTATTCTGTGAGCATGGGCCCAATTTCATGGAGCGACTTAATAAAAAATATTGCTTAGCAAATATTCTTGCTGAGCAAAGTCAGCCAAGAACCAGTCATGAACGGTATAAATCACATGCATTTTGACTGCTAATCTTTTTTCTGCCAAGGAAATTATTGGGTTGTATAATTGACCAATAGTGGGTCTGACATAACCATTTTATCAATGGTACTTGTGATACTACTAAGCCGACAAATTATGTTTTACAGTACACTGGGTACCAGCCAAATACAATATGTACAGGTAATATATATGATATGTTGACTGGTAACCAATGTCAAGTTAAGCAAGATTTTGTACAAAATTAAATTTGTCTGCTTAGTGCATCACTTAAATAGACCTGCAAAGAAACAACACCATGCTTTGGTTACATGGATGCTTTACATGGGAGCACAGTGCAAGTCACTCATCTGAAGCGTGCATATTAATAAAAGGCTAATGTCATTTCTTTGTAGATCTATTGGGCAGTTGCAGTCGAGTCCCTGCAAGTCCTTTCACAAGTTCTTTCCCAAGTCCAGTCACAAGTAACTGGATGAACAATGACAAAGGAATGCCTTTGTCAAAGCTCATTTCAATAACTTGTGATTGAATTAGGACTGGAGGCTTGTGATGGACTTTGCAGGGGATTTGTGATGGACTTGACTACACCCCTGCTATTGGGACTTCAAGTTTTGGCTCCGACATTAAAATGAAAGAGCTATTCCATTAAGAGAAGGATTGTACTGTTTTCAGCAGCAAAAAAATCTAATTTGTACTAGGCCATATTTTTTCTGATCAAATGAGGTTACTGTATCAAAACCATTTGGGGGGGGGGGGGGGGGTACAGACAGCAGCAAATGTAATTTTATTGAAGCACATTCACATACTTAGTAATCTTGCTCCAATTAAAAACATCGCTGTTAAAATGTATCACAACAACTTTACAAATTGGCATTTGAAGTCCAATTTACTCTTGCGTATAATTGTAGTTGTACCCCCCAAAAATTAATTGGACAGTGCCCTCAACTGGTCAAGAATAGACCATGGCCTGTTTGGGGTTTCTAAATAAACATTTCTGGTTGTTATAAATTACGTTTTGTAAGAGCAATTTCATTGACATTTGAGTCCCTTACAATACCTTATTTTACGTATTTCATAAAAATGAAAATATACTCAAAATGTGTATGAACAAGCCAAGTGAACATTCGTAGACCCCCGACTTGGGTACACATTCGGTTATCACTGCTTGCTGACTGCTAATTAAACAAAAAATGAACAATGAAAACAATAACAAAATCTGTCCTGTGCACCAATTTTTTTAGCATTGAACCAATGCATTTCGTATAATTCTATATGAACTACATGACTGTTAACCACATCACAGTAGTATTATTGTACGGCATGTAACAGCGATCACAAATCCTAGCCCAATTCTATGAGAGATGAGCACGCCAAAGATCACACTGTATACAGATGAAATCACATCCCTTCCCTTCCCACAAATGAAAGAGATGCAGCATGTAGCTTCTGTTTGCCCAATTTTTAAATCCCTTCATGTCATCAAAGTGTGGTGACAACCACTCATGAATAATTTATGAGGTTGTACCAATGACCAATAAAAATTCAATGTCGTGGGTATCACTAGTGGGTATTCACCTTCTTTCCAAAGTTATCGTTTCTTCTTGTAATATCTTACACTACCGAAAAAAGGTATCAAATAAATAATAAATATTAAGTAGAAGTATTCTTGGCAGTTTTTGTTGATTTGTCTTTCTCCATTGCAGCTCAGTCCGGCAGAAGAGACAAGACAAGCCTGGATGAAACCAACTTAAACCCGAGTTACAATGAAGTCATCACAATTCAATCACAAGCCTCAATCACAAGTCGCATCGCAAGCCTGGTCTGGTCTCAAGCCAAGTCACGTAGCTTGCCAGCTGACTTGTGATTGACTTGATTACAACTCTGACTTAAACAGAGTCCAATATCTCCATTTTAGACAGACTGATAATTAACCTTTCAGTACCATATACTTCACACACAATTGGTCACACTATCCTCCATACTTGGAGTACACATCCACACAGCCCGGGAGGTGCAGGATCTGAAAATGTGTGACACCACCCAGATATTGGGCCAACACTGAAACCATTGGATGTGATTTTCTATTCAAAATGGACGGAGGATTATGATGTATCCAAAATCACATCCAGAGCCCAGAATCACAATAAGGGTTAAAGCTGTCAAACCCACAAGTCACAGTGTACTTTGCCAAGCAGGGACAATAGTTGACAGGCTTCAGATGTGATTTTCAATAGAATAGGATGTGATTTTGGTTGGCCATTGTCAAAATCACGTCGTCGTAATCTCCCTGTACATTTTGAACAGAAAATCACATTCAAGGGTTCACAGTGCAAAATGATTAAGCCAGTCAGAATTTGGCACTTGAGCAGTAAATGCATAGACTCTTTTCCTGTGACATTACCAGCCCATATAGGACTGCCGTGTGTAGTGTTTGTAATGAAGAGCTTATTCAAATCCACCAGTCAGGGTGTGCTGTATACTCAAATCCATGCACGTGAATTAATGCAGCCTACACCACTGCAGTCTCTGTGATGAAGCATTGTTGCACACATTGTTTGAACAGACACCGCATTGTTGAGTGCATTCAACCCTTTGCTAGGATTTGTACATACAAGGCGGTCCACACATGGTTTACATTGTTTACATATGGGTGAAAAGGGGCTATACTGGTAATCAATGTTGTAGTCAAATCCAATCAGAGTCCGATGCCAAAACTGTGATAAAGTCCACTCGGAGTTCAAAACTAAATGCATTTATTTTTACCTCCGTTTTCAACACTATAACCAAACAATGAAGTTGTTGATTCCAACTTGAGTTTTGCCCTTCCCGGCATACTGTTGAGAACTCTATGACCAGTGCTTTCCGAGAGCCTCTTGGAAAAACTCAACAGGCATACTCACGACCCCTTCTGACTAGTGCACAATGTCTTAACCACAAGATCACTAAGTTGTTCCAATCTATTATCTACATGTACATGTGTACAAGGGTCTGTAGTAATACCAACGCAAAAATTACTGTCAGCAAACTCATGCTCTGATTACAGCAGGATCTGTGATCTTTTGAGGGTCGAAGCAAAAAAAGGCCACTAATCTATGAGTCTTTATTAAAAAATTACACAAATTGAGTTAAGAGGTACCTTGTCTCTGACTGGGTGCTCATTGTAAAGTAAGTATGGATGGGAAGACGGAATAAATGTAGGAGAAAAAGAAGAACATGAGGTATACAAACATCCCTTAACCTCTTGAGTACGGTATTTTACAGGAGACGTCTGGGTGCCGCGGTGGCTCTGGCAGCCAAGCGAACTGCTACAATGTGTTTGTGCAGTCAAGCGTAACATATACACAATAATCCAACAATGGATTGAAACTGCACAAACAGCGGCCAATGGCGTCATCCGGCCTGGTGGCACTGTTTAATCCAACAATGGATTGAAACTGCACAAACAGCGGCCAATTGCGTCATCCGGCCTGGTGGCACTGGTTTTTTGGCGCCATATTCCGTCATCCGTACGCAAGGGGTTAAAATGTGGTGGATTTCCTGAAATTATTAGAAGGAATTATTGCATTAAACTTCAGTAACTTGACTTTAGTGACTGTGCACACTGATTCCACATTTAGAAGAGCTCAACATGATGCCCTTTATATAAAACAGAAAGGAGACTGCCTCAAGCTGTCTGGTTCATGTTTTGGTTTGTCAAGAGGTTGTTGATCGATGGACGAAATCAGCGTCATTTTGTAGATTAAACAAACTAAGCAATTCAATCGGCTAAAAAATAAATAAAATGGTTACTTTGAAGAGCTGTTGAATGTGCCCCGTCTCTAGGCCCATTGGTTCCATTTGTTTGAAAGTCATCACTGCGGGCAGCAAACAAAATATGACGTGATATGCCCTGTGCAGTTGGATATACACGAGTGTCAGATTCTTGAGATTTGATGAAAGCTGTTGCTTTCATTTTTTGCAGGGGGCTGGACATGAGAGCTCCCAATAACTTTTGATTTTTTTTTTAATGTGAGGGCATATCACCAAAAACAGGGACTGTGCCATTGTGTTACATACAGGTCCACTCTGCAATTTAAAAAGTTTTCATAAAAATATCATCCAGCCAAAAACAACCTCTTTAAAGTCTTCACAGTAATCAGAATACCTCTATGATGTTTTATTGGACCAAAAACCTGTCATGAGAATAACAACTGAGAATACAGGGCTTATCATCATGCTGGTAAGGGCCCCAACAAAATCCTCTAATTTACATCTTCCCCAACAGGTTTTCCATCGTCTGACAATGACTGCAGTATCTACTGCTACATTGGATTTGAATCAGCCTGCCAAACCCGGCAAGCTTGGTGGTCGAGTGGTTAAGATGTCTTCACTGGTAAGCAGGAGGGTCATGGGTTTGAGTCCTGGGGCCAATTTCATAGAGCTGCTTAAGCACAAAAAAACCTTGCTTAGTAAAATCAGGTTACCAGCCAAAATTCCATGTGATTTTTATGCTAAGCAAACAACAGCTAAATACCAGTCAGAAGCAATATATACCACATGAAGTTTTAGCTGGTAACCTGATTTTATTCAGCAAGGTTTTTTTGTGCTTAAGCAGCTCTATGAAATTGGCCCCTGCTCAGTATGCCTAGGATTTTCCTCCCCACACACTCTTGGTAGGCAGTGAGAATACAGTGCTCAACACCACATTAGCCAGGACCAACAAAATCTCTTGTAATAAAAATAAGCAACAATTCCAAATGACTACATCTTTAGGAATTTAAAGGTACTGAGCTGCATCTTAAGAAAAAAAAAAAGGATGATTTCAAGAGAAACATGTTCCGTAATCCAACAAGAACTTATACAACAGTGGATTGTAGCACAGCTTTTATGGTTTAATAAATATATCTGGCCTACGTCCAACATTGCATTAACTATAGTTTCCTGCATATACTTGTTTTTACAGCATTTGTTTTCTGTAAACTTGCATTCTTTTGTTAAAATGTCTCGAAAATAAAAGTTTTTGCACAAATGAATTTTCCAAACATTTGTGAACAACCAAGATCATTCAGAATAGGACCTCAAAAATTTCCAACTTGCAGAATGACATTCCTATTACTACTGTACACATAACTTAGTTTTATATCTGGCTGGCCCTCACGGGATACTAACAAAAGTAGCATACACATTATTCCTCTTTGGGTGGGCATGAAAAATTGAAGTTAAATGAGAGGCCAAAATGAGTCATATGGTTAAATAATATGATACTTTTTTTAAGCTGGGCTGAACTGTAACTTTGAAAAACTACTGTGGACTGCATGAAATATACATTTGTGACCCGATCCATCAAAAATGTTGGAATACACATGTTGAGATGGATGACCTCAATGAAACAAGTATAAAGTACGCTTTTTGTATTGATCCCAGGTAAAAATGTAAAGACAATTTTGTGGCAGTTATTGTTTAGCAAACATAATTTGTTTTGAGTGATTTCATGAAACTTGGTTCCCAGATAAACAAGCCTTGGAGTTATTATAACAGATAAGTAAAACAATCATTATAATAAATAAAATTTAAAAAAAAATAAAAAATATCCACTTGGACTTTTCTGAATATGGTGAATGTTTACCAATGATCTTTGATAACGGAACAAAAATAAAAATGTTCAACCTGAAAATCCCCATTGTCAAAAATTGTCAATTATTTCAAAGCATTCAAATGGTGACAACCCATACAGCCCATCCACTCCAAATTTGATACAGCAGGTCACATTTTTCCTTTGCTGTCACTGTTTTCCTGCTGAAGAGGATTTTCCATGTCCCAGGAAAACCCAACCAATCTTTGGGCTGCCAATGCCTGCATTAACCCGACTGCGAGCCCCAAAGATAACAATCCTTTATTTTTAAGCATGCAGTTCATGATGTGTTTAGCACTTTTTGTGTTCACACTTTAGGGATGTGAGAAGAATGGAGAGAAAAATTTGAAATTGGTTTAAGCATAATACTTCCATACACATAGTATCTGTCATAAAAGGTCTCTAAAATCACACATTTTCCAAGTATGATTTTAACACCCCTCCCGTAAACTATTCTCACGTTTAGTATAACATTGTCTATCAAAGGTAAATGGGATTTTATTTGAATGATTCCTGTCTGGCATTGTTTTGTAGGATTCAAACTCTGCAAACTTTTCTAGGACTTATTATGTCAAACATAGGTTCTGGTATTGTCTTCTTACTCAATCAGATGATCATAACACTAGTGTCCTTAAGCAAGACATTTTACTGCAATTGCTTTGTTTGATCCTACTAGGAGCAGATGGGTATCTGTGAGGGCAATTTTAGCTGTGTTTCCCAGGATATGTACGCTACTCAACGGGTAAACAAATTTCAGGATTGCTCACTTGTTGACCAGGATGTAATGATGATTGTAAAACATTTTGATGCTCAGATAAAAGTGCTAAATTAAATGCTGATTATTATTATGAGCAGCAGAGGGATATTGCTTATGTAAATAAAGAAATTCCATCTGACAATCATGGAAACTTTAAACGTTCTGAGATAGGGACAGGCTGACTGTAGTGACAGTCACATACCAAGCATAGTCAGACTTGAATGCAGTCTTTCACTCATGTGCAACTTCCAGTCGGATTAAACAAAAACCATGATCAATTCACCATGACAGTATCACCAACAAAGACAGTCTTCCAATATCAAATGCTGTTGAACAGTTCCAATTCATCGCTTATTGTTAAAAGTCAAGGTTGACAACAAAAAATGAATAAATAAACAAAACTTGATTCTTTAGATTTCCAATTCTGTATCTCGTTTGAAGTAACTGAACTACAATTTTGGGACTTGACTTGCAGACTGACTGATTTTGACTAGCTCTTGTGGTCATTACAGAAATGCTCAACCTAAATGCATAATAGAAGTGAACTTTGATAAGAAGGTAAGCAATTTCCAGGATTGATTTCATGAACTACATGTAGCAGCTAACACCTCCTCCACCCTCCCCTCCCCTCCCTCCAGGCTTGACGGCCCACGGGTTTATTGCTACACATCTGTCTTTAACTTAACATACAAAATGAAAAATACATACAGATTTACAGTTCTGTGTTCAAGCTTTATCAGCCACTAACGTAACATTTGAGAGTGATCTGCTGATAGGATACCGTCATCGTATGAGATGGTGTCAACTAACTACATCAGATGGTTCTTAATGCATTACTGCAGGACAAATCTTTGTTTTTCCTTCTGACCAAGACAGCACTGCGATTGCAGCTTTTGGCAATTCAATTTGCAACGTGTTGATTCGACAATTGTGACCAGGCAGCATGAAATGAGCAGAAAGTCAGACTGTGGCATTTCGAGTTACAAGTTGAAACAACAATTTTTCATTAAAAAGTCAAGTTAGGGATTTGAACATTTTTACATTTGAAAAGCCTTATTCTATCAGATATTAAAGTTCTAAAACTTAATTCAATCTCAAACTATGTCGGGGGGTTGATTTTTTTTTTTTAACTTGGGTTATAGTGTGCAGAAGTCACAAACTTTTCAGTTTCATTTTCTTCAAACATGGGGTTAACCAGTTCGCGCCAGGATTATTTTTGCCGAAAATTTCTATTTTCAAAAAAGGCAAAATATAGCAGCCAACTTCTGATATACAGCCAAACGCCACAAATACTGATTTGCAAGAGTCATTTCAACAGTATTTGTACAATATTTCTTGCCGAAACCTCATATATTTCAATCGCCCACCGGAGCGTAAATTGTAGAACAACAGGCCGTGCACAGCGGCCAAGTTCAACACACGGTCTGCCTCCACAGAGACTTTGCGTGTGTGTACAAAACAAATGAGGGATTAGCATGTTGAGACGTCACCCGGAGGTGAGTCGAGGCTAGCTTGACATTTTAACCCGCCAGCCGTGCCCGTGTATAAAAACAGCCAGATTGTTTTAACACATCCTCCGACGCGAACTGGTTAAGACTCTAATAACTTCAAAAAGTTAAAGCAGGGCCCAGGAATGAGCTACAGCAACACACAGTACATCAAATTGAAGCTTATTGCGTTTATTATCAGGAAATACCACAATCCCAATTTTAACTATTGCTAACTTTCCACCTGTTTCACGATACCTGGTCACAATTAATGATGCAGGTCTCAGCGTTGTATATACTTGACTCAAGGCCGACTCCGAGTATCTGGTTAATGGCCTTTGAAAGGCAGACCCATACTGGTCTACACCCACCCGGAACTAATTTACAGACTGTCCAATGTATAACCCTTGAAATTCGACAGCGCACCACGTTTGTCACTATCTTCGTAATCGATGATTAAAAACAAGCAAAAAGAAACATAATTACAAAAAGTAATATATAATTCTCCACTCGTGTTCACGTCATGCTCGGAAAATGAGCCGTGAGCTAACCAAGGGGCAGCGTGTATTATCTCAACTCAATTTCACTCAAATCAACAGGCAGGGGTGAAAAGGTTGAATCATTTTTGGGGTGGGCTGGAACATTTCTGACACTGTCATGTTACAAATGCAGTGGTTTTTATGTAGCATATTGCCGTTTTCAGTTTGGAGAATTTAACTAACAAAAAAACTGATGTGGCCACATACATGATCCCCCACTCATGTTTATGGTGTACACAGAGGACTTCCTATCATTGGATGTTGCTTGTCAGTGGCTAGGATCCAGCTGCCGAGTTGGTCTTGAACAAAGACTAGGCATTGAGCTGGTATGTTGGGGGGAGGGGACCGATTCTATGACATAGAGTTGTAACTACCGGAGGAAGTACTGTTGGAGCGGTATCGGAAGCTGCCTCCATTGCCGGTTGGACCATCTGCCATCCTGCCTTCATACGTCTGCGTGATCTTCTCAATGGTTAAGGATTCAAAGCCCATGGCCAAGGTCTCTGCATCAAAGCTCTCAATCTCTGCCTTCTGGTTGTCCAGGAGGTGACGTATCTGCTCACTTTTTTCTGCCTGCAACCGCACCGTGTCCTCCTCGATCTAGAATGAGCCAGCAAAACAATATTTATGGTAATAAAGCAAATTGACTACAGCAGCCTGTGGCCTCAGTTATTTCACTGGCATTCTTTGCCCTTTGTTGGTGGCCTCCCAATTTGGCAATACCTTGGTTCAGGGACCACTAGTATATATCACGCCAAACTATAGATTTGGTTCATGTGTCATGATGGAACGCATAGTGCAGTCATACTAATCAAGTGCTAATCAAGCAGTCAAGTATGCCGTGTGCTCACATGTGGATTAACCTGCCCTGTATGATACATGTACTACAATCACTCCATGGCCATCCACACTTAGTGGTTTTGTTTACATTTCACACTGTCTGGTCATGTGGGTGAAAAAGGTCTGTACGATACCATTTTTAAACCATCGTTACAATTTATGCATTTGCTGCTCACTTGCCGATACTTGCTTGCGTGTCAATTCGTGAAAACGAAAATTCTTCTTTAGCGAGTCAGTGCCCAATTTCACGAACTGACACCCAGGTGCGCGTGAGTGTCAGTTTGTGAAAACGGTGAAGAATTAGTACCTCAAACTATAACCAAGTGCCTTAAGCTCTTACTTGAACAATCTAAGATTAACTGCTATGAGATTAGCATATAATCTGTAAGATTTGAGCTGGTTTCTTGTTCAGTCTATTCCTTTCTAGCATGTCTAGTCTTACCCTTTGCTCTAGCCGAACTCTTCGTAACGACACCCATTCTTCCAAGTCCTTCTTTTCTCGTGTATGCTGTGTATCTAGATGTAGCCTGGTTTTGCTCTGGTAGGCGTGCAGTAGTTCCAACTCCTGCTTCAGGGTTTCATGTAGCTCTTTGTATTCTCGTTGTTGGGAGTCACTCAGACGAATCTGTGATAGAGAGAAGGCAAGATGGATTTACAATGGTACGAATCAGAGGTCAGGGTCAGCACAGGATAATTTCCTTGCTTTCTGACTATAAACTAGGTTTGAATCCCATCCCAGTTGACATACTTGATTCCAGGGTTGATAAAAACAATCTTTTTTTTTTCTTTTTCAAAAAATAGAACAAAATCAGATTTTTTGGATTTAAATCGGATTTTTAAAATTTAAATCGATTTGTTTGAATTTTGTTTACCATTGTACCATTGGCATAAAAAATTTGTTTCAAATAAGTCAATTTAAATTACCATCATTGAAAGTCAAGTATAACCACACACAATCCCTTTCATTGATCATATTCTTTTCTAGAATACAAAGTTTGTCTTAAAATCTCTGTTACAGCATCACCATCATACTGCACATTTCTCATCCAAGTTGATAACAGGAACCCCCCCCCCCCCTCCTCTCTACACACAGCCATGGTGGAATAAAACTATTTAATGCAGTATTTAATCTTTTTTCTTTTAAGGCACTGTCCTTATTTTGATCCCGTATAAGTTGGAAATATTGTCCTTTGGCATCATTTTGCATTTGCAGCTGTAGAATGGAAACCAGACAATGGATTTTTCAATGGACAGAGCACCATTGAAGATTTAGGCCCATGTTAAAATATAGACGGTTTAGCAGAGAAGATAAGGCAAAATTTGCAATTTTGGAAAATGTAAATATTTATTAAAAAATCATTAAAAGTCCCAACACAACATTATTTAATTGTCATTTTTATACAACTCAGCAGAAAGTCCTTAATGCCTGATGAACTGGATAAAAATCGCCACTCAGGGTGGGGGGGGGGGGGGGGGGGGGGGAGAGAGGAATACTGTATCATACGTGCAGGTAGTACATTACACACACAATGTACTTCAGAATCATATGCATTGTACACAAGATAAATGTAGTACACTATTTCAGGAAACTGGCCTTATACATCCCTTTAGAGTGAGTATAAGCGATTTAAAGTTAATGACAGTCAGGTTTGAATAACATAAATTGTTTTTACATTAAACAAATAACAGAAATATGAAAAAAATCAAAACGTGATTTTTATTAGTGATTTAATAATAACATTTCCAGTGATTTAAATCAGGATTTAAATCGAGTGATTTAAATCAAACAACCCTGCTTGATTCTCTTGTATATTTGTATCATTGAGTTTTTCATCTATATTTAAAGATAAAAATGAGATTGCTGGCTGTTTTCCCAGTGTTCTTTTGGCTTGCGAGTTTGAAGGAATCTGTGCTTTATATCTAGCAGTATACACTTCTTGCAAGCTCTACTCACCCTTGCTGTGTGGAGCCACAATTTCTTACTCCTGGATTTTAGTATCACAACTCGAATGTGCTTTTTCCATCTGGCTGAATTACTCCACCCAAGATTAAACTTAACTGCCAAATTTAAATGTTCGTCAAATCCAAATAATACCCCTTTTTAACAAACATTTTTACATATGTGCCCTACTCTGAAATTTGTTCCTTATTCAATGTTCATTTTCTCCAGTAAGATGTTCCAAATTTTAAGCATCACACAGGTTTTAACACAGAATATCCCACACGGGTCCATCATATACAAAACGAAAGCTTATTTCATGGCCTTTTCTGTCACATAACTCCAAAAGTTAATTTACAAACAAGGAAATCATTTTTGAGTATCTTGTACATATGCTATTATTCAATGTTTTCAGATTTAACCAGTTCGCGCCACGACTATTTTTGCCAAAAAGGCAAAATATAGCAACCAACTTCTGATATACAGCCAAACGCCACAAATACCGATTTGCAAGAATCATTTCAACAGTATTTGTATGATATTTCTTGCCGAAACCTCATATATTTCAATACTCCGGGTGCGCCCACTGGAGCGTAAATTGTACAACAGGCAGTGCACAGCGGCCAAGTTCAAGTTCAACACGCGGTCTGCCTCCACAGACTTCTCGGACTTTGTGTGTGTGTACAAAACAAACGAGGGATTAGCGTGTTGAGACGTCACTTGGAGGCGAGTCGAGGCAAGCTTGACGTTTTTACCCGTCAGCCGTGCCCGTGTATAAAAACAGCCAGATTGTGTGAACACGTCCTCCAACACGAACTGGTTAACAAAGGGCTTATACAACATACTACTCACAGGTACAAATCCTCGCATTAAGTAACATACTTCAATCACACTACTTGGTATTTCAGCCAATTGCAATGACTGCGAATTCCCCAAGGTTGTGACTAATGTTACAGGTTCACAGAAATCAAAATAAATCAAATGCTATAAAGTGCTTTGAAATAATGGTGAACACACGCAAAATAAAACTTACAATGAATTATTTTAGTAAATTATCATGCTGTGTGCCCCCACCAAGAAAAATATCCTTTCGTGTCCATCATGTCATGATTTATTCTCCTTATAACGTCACTGCCAGAAAGGCTATTTTTGTGGGCTGGGGCATGCAGCAGTATTCAAGGTAAAACAAAAATGTTTCCAAAGCTTTATTGCCCAAAAATGTATTCACCATAACTTCAAAGCCATAGCATTTTTCTTATTTGATATCTGTGAACCTTTAACAGAGTTTTGACTTACGGATTGTGATTGAAGCATCTCCTGACTGCTCAAGCGGTACTGCTCCCCAAGGATAGCCATCTTCCTCTTCTGTTCCTCCTTCATCTTCTTGGCCACGCTCTTCTGTTTCTCCCTGGCCGTGTTCTGTAAGACCTGGGTCTGCAGAGCCTTGAACTGCTTCATCTGGATCTTGCAGGCATCGTGGAACTGTTTCTTGATGGATTGTTCTTTGACCTTTGCAAGGAGAAACAAATACATCCAAAATACATGAAGTCGAGATAGCTCAGTTGGTAGAGCACTGGTACGGTATTTCGGAGGTTGCAGGTTCAAATCCCGCTCCTGCCAGTTTTCTTTGTTCACTTTGAAATTCATTCAAATTACCTAGTCAGTTTCCCTTGTGGTTTGTTTGATAGTATCACATTAAGACAATATTACAAATTGAATTGCTGAGGGTAACAACTCTTGTTGAATGCTGTGGCAAAATGGTTTGGAGCCCACTTCATATTTTAGTGGCGTAGTCTTCACTAATGTGAGATTCTGCATCCACCATGGCTCTTGTGCAGTTGGGCAAGGCATTTGCTTCTTCGCAGCCACATACATCAGTTAATTAATCACAGTCCAGAATGCCGAATTAGGTTTCCTAATAAATCACACACACAATGACTACAGCAGAACTTCACCATAAAGAACATCATGGGATCCACTAAAAATAAGGGCTGTGCATCGGAGCTGGGTACCCAAGTACCCGAGTGATGATGTCAGGAACCGCTTCCAGATTATGGGATCGGGTACCCATAACCAACTTTACAAAATTACTTAGTAACTTCTTAGATACGAAAAAGAAGGGTTTTGAATGCCATTTGTGGGTAATTTTGGAAAATGAAAACCAGGCTACATGGAAAACCAGAACAGATTCCACATTTATGTGCATTTCAGGCGTGACAGACGATGCTCATGAAAGTTGCAGTTTACACCGTATAGCTATGTATTGATGCACCAATGTAGTGGTGTTATCATGTGCACATTTATGAACAGTAACTGAACAGTAATTTCCAGGATTTGAATTTTGGGATAGGGTTTCTTTGACAGGTATCAGGGTACCTGTGTTTTACTTCAATAGTTCCCGCACTACCTATAAATGGGCACCATTACTAAAAATGTTCAGTGTAGTGGTCATTTTGCATTATGAATTATAAAAATGCATTGAATAAAACCTCCCAACCCAGTGTCCCACATGTACTATGGAGGTCTTGGATTCTTGCCGAGTCTCCAGTCCTTGTTTCTTACCCAATATCCCCTCCCACCCAGTTATCCCAATCCCACCCAGTTATCCCAATCCCACCCAGTTACCCCTATATACCCTGAGGTTCTTGGGTTGTTGCTTTGTCTCTAGGCCGTGTTTCTTCCGGAGTTCCCGCTGCGCCCTCTTGTTATACTCTCCCTGGTTTGCTATCTCTGTCTCAAATTGTTTCTCCATCTGTTCACCCCGTAGGTTCTGTATCTGTTTCAGATGCCGGTACTCCAGGGATTGCGTCTGCTCATGGTGGCGAAGACCCATCACGTGTTCCATTTCTTTCACCACTTGCCTCTTATGTAATATCTAAATGGAATAAACAAATACAAAGTCTTAAAACATTTAAACGAGTTCATCATCTATGATTATCAGGGTAACCTTCAAGAGCACATAAAGCCTTTCATTTCAATACCAGGTACCTTAGGGAACACAAGGTCACCTTTCATGGTAGTTAATATACTCAAGCTAGCTTTTCACTGGGTACTAGGTACTCTATAACAGTATAACGAGAGTGATCTTCAGGGTAGATATACTAGGTATTTTATGAGAGCACAAAGACACCAACAAGGGTAAATAGGGTAGCCTTCAAGGTAGCCTTTACTCTTTACTAGTGGTACTCTGTGAAAGCACAGGGTCTTCTGAAAGATAGAAGTAGTCTGTAACTGGGTGGCAGGTATTGTACTAGATTAGTTTGGACCTTTAAGGTAGCTTTTGACTGGGTACCATGTAACTTATGAGAGCAGAGGGTCATCTACAATGTTAAGTAAGATACCCTTCAAAGTAGCCTTTAACTGGGAACCAGGTAATGTAACCAGAGCACAGGGTCATTCTAGGGCACCTTTAACTAGGTACTGGGTAACATAATAGGGCACAGGGCCATCCACAATGATATGTAGAGCACCCTTAAAGGCAGCTTTTAGCTGAGTACCAGGTGCCAATCCTAGTACATTCTGGATGACTGACCTCCCTGAGCTGATCTTGTTGCTGTGTGTGCTTAGACAGCGTCAGCCTGGCCTTGAGTTTCCTTAGGTCCGTGTCTAGGAACGTCTTCTGTTCCTGCTGCAGCTGCTGCTCTGCCTGTTGCTGTTCTTGCTGTAGCGACTCCTTACGACTGCGGATGACTGAGTCTTGCTCCTTCTTTGGTGTGCTGTCTACATCCTGGTCAGAGACAAGAATGAATGGAATTAGGTTTAATCATGCACAGACACCATCATACATCAGGTCCCCACATGGCAAGTAGATCATTTGGAATCTTTATCCAGATAGAATGGCAAAAATCATCAAACCTCTTTTTGTGTCTCTCATCAAAAAGGTGTACATGTTTTTTTTAACCACCATAGGTGATCTCTTTGAATTGGTCCAATAATCAATGATGAATGTGCAAATTAAGGTTCAGCATGAATACAAAAATATCCTTGAAAAAAGACCAGCGCAGACGCCCTAATGGGGAATTCCCTGCAAGTGTGCGCCAAGTTTGCTGGAAGCTTGAATTGAAATCGCTGCGCATTCGTAAATGCCTGGATTTGTTTTGCCCATTGTCCTAATTCAATCTACAAAACAAATACTCCATTATTTCAAACACTATGCGGTAGGCAACATTCTCAGTAATTTATTACTGTTTTAACTCTGCGGTGTGCCATGGCGTTGTTTTGTTAAGTAGGTCACCGTGCTGTAACAATGCGTGTATATTGTCATGGCACACCGCAGGGTTAATGGAGTCGAGGTTTGTCTTTGATGTGCCAACACTTGCGATTTTTGGGGGGCATTGTTTAAGACACAACTGCATGAAAAATCATCCAATCACATCGTTTAGAAGTAGACGTGGAATGCAAACAATTTGACACACACACAAAGACTGGAATAAAATTCCATAGGATTGTGTACGGGGGCGTGGCTTCACCTTGCTGAGGGATAGGATAGGTCAGTTTCTTTACTCTGGAAAATGTTGAGATAAAAAGTAGTTGCTACGCAGTGCCATGAAAGTGTGCCCATGTAAAAAATTGCTGATTGCTCCTACCTTCTTAAACTGTTCCTTGTTAATCTTATACTCCCTCTTCTGATGTTGCTGGAAGGCTTTGAGTTCCAGCTCTTGACGTGATGTGATCAACTTGATAAGCTTCTTCTCCTCAGAGATAGCTGCCTTTTGCTGTAGAGTAAAGAAGAACCTCGTTAAACCCGTTTAGTTCCATATACGTCACACAATCCACAAGGGAAACTGACTAGGTAAATTTGAATACATTTTCAATGTGAACAAAGAAATAGTTCCATATACATTAGAATTATAAGTGAATAACACTCAGATCAAAGTTTGGTTTCAGAAACATGAAGGTAAGTATGGACAGGAAATATGTTAAGTCTTGGTTAATTAAAGACTTGGCCCACACCTGCACTCCTATAGGATACACGATTGCAGCATTTGTTACAAGCATAATAATGCATGGGCAATGGCAGTGGATTTTATGCATCACTTTTTTGATCAATTTTATGACTGTACAGGTTGCTTACAATCAATATTGGCTTTCCTCCAATATTGAACTCATGCACGAAATGTTCACGGCAACAGGTTAGCATAAGAAAAACCCATTGGTTTATGTTACTTCCATTGTTAAATGAAATGATTGTTCGTGTGTTGGACAACTCCACACTAACTCTGCATAGTTTGTGAAATATCGGCCAATCAGGAAAACAGGCACCACTTTTATTTGGGTTTTCATAATGCAACCAAGGGTATCCTTTATTTATTGCAGATCTCATTTCACAAGTTATAATTCTGATTATTGCCTGCACGTTCCATTTATGTAGGTTTGGTTGTTAAATTCCATTTCCGACAATATCTACACACACTATATACAGCTAAAAGTATACGAACAACCTGCAAGAATGATAGAAACTAATATAATATTTCATTACACATTACCAATGACTCGCTGGTAAATGCTACTACACCGACAATGGTCAAAAGAGGGCGCCGCTAATGTGTGAAAACCGCAAAATTGGGGGAAATATGTAGTACAATTGAATAAAACCAAAAGAGGGCGCACTTTAAATACGACGCAAGAGGGCGCTAATTAAAAGAACGGACGCCATGTTGAAAAATGGGCATGCGGTGGACCGGCGGCTGAAAATCACTATACCGAACGATCGCTATACCGAACAAAATCTGTGGATCCCGCGATGTTCGTTATAGCGGCGTTACACTGCGGTCTCAAATTAAGTCATGTGACAATGCCAACCAACCAAACAGTGTGGACCAAAACTGTGATGTGCTCCTGGTATTTGGGATTCCAGTTTGCTCTAAGATACTCATTATGACGATTGTACCCTACCTTCCTGTCCACTTCAGTTTGGTGTTTTTGTAGCAGTTTCTCTACATCTTTTGCATTGGTCTGCACACACTGGTCATACTCCTTGTCTAGTTTCTGCCTCAGCTCTTCCATCTCTGCCTTGAGTCTTGTCTCCAGCTGTTGTAGTTGCTTCTGATGAAGTCTTCTCATTCTCTTGTAACCTGTCGGCAGGAAATAAGATTCAATCATCACCACAGGGTTATCAATATTCCTAGAAAATACAACCACATCATCAATTGTTTCAAATGAAACAAACAATGGTTACAAAGGGAAACAATGTTAAGCATTGGAGCATATATTCTTGCATTAACTGCAGAGTGCAGTACCCGCTAATGCCCAGCAGAATACAAGCCGACATAAGCAATCTCAGTTGATGAATAGTTTAGATGACTGTACAAACAAGCAATCCCATCTATAGCCTGTTTCATATGAGTGGTGATAACACACATCGGTGATGAGTGGCGCCGAGGTGTCTGTCACCCAGGATGCCTGCAATTCTATGGCACACTTTCACACGACAAAACATGGGTAGTCAACATCCCTCATTTTGCAGAGCTTTTGCTTGAATAATATTTTAATAAAATCCAGCGTATAAAAACTGTTGAGGGGCTATACTTCCTGATTGGCAAGTGAAAAAAGAAAGCGACCTACGTCAAAATATTTGATTTCTAAAGTAAATTTTAAATCTCTTAGGTTGATCAATAAAAAAAAAAAAAAAAATTTTTAATATGGTGGAAGCAGCTGATGATCATTATGTCATTTTGTTAAAATCTTATTCAAAACGTCCATAAAATGCTTAACACGCATACATACGTGTCTGCCTACACAGGGTGCTAGCATGCATGTGACTACAGTGTCTGTTATCAAGACTAGTCAGAGAAATCCCACGATTTAAATATTAACGAGCCATCTACTTGTACACATCTGGGGTTGAAATGAATGGAGGAAGTTTGTTAGGTTATTAATTTACAAACAAGACAAAATAAAGACATAAATATAATGAGTATTAATGCCAATGTTTCACGATACAACATTGCATAGCATTTTTGTACATCTTAGAAAATAAAATCATGCAAGTGGTCTTCCAACAGAAAAAGGCCAATAGAAAAATTTGATATGTGCAGCATATGGCACAACCACCAATCAAAATAAGTGTTGTATAATTGCTCAGCAGCACGGCCTTTTCAGTCACAGAAATTTAGCTTCTGAAGTTGTATCGGAGAAACGATGAGTAGAATCGTCTGTAATCAAACATTTGTAAACAACTGATCTGACTCATATGTTCAGTGACGCAGAACAAACAGGTAACCTTTATGAAGATTCGGTTCACAAATTCTGCACTGAAAAGAAATTCTGCGCCCGTCAAACAAATATTGTTATGCTTTCTTCTGACAGAATCACAACCTAATTTTCTGACTTTCTTTGACATTTCTCAGCCATACAACTAGAAACATGACATTCCTAAGCCGACATTTTGCAGGAACCCTAATCTGTGCAAGCCAAATGACATACTTCAGTGGCAAAACCCCTGCTAACAACGCACGGATCCATTCACACAATGAATCTCAGTTATTGTCGCACGGATATTGCATCGATGCAATATTGTTGAGGTCCCGATCCCTGTCACAAATTGCACAGTATCCAAGTGATTTGGTAACAGGGATGCACTCACATGACATCGTATCCATGTGTTTACGACATTGATGCACTTTCTTCACACGGGACCCGTGTTTCCAGCCCTCGTGTAAAACAGGCTTAAGTGGCCTGTGAGTTTTACACAAGCTCATAAGGAACTAAATATACATTGCTTATACAATTTTTGATTGTTTACCTGTAAACTGTTCCCGCATTTCACTCTCATGTTCCTTAGCTTGCCTCGTCACAATACTTGTTGGCCGAATGGTTTTAAATTGGTCCTCTAGGTTGTCTGGACCATCTGCATAGCTGCTCAGACTTGTACCACTTGACATCTGCAAAATCAACATCAAATAAGACATCTTATATCAGACATACAATGATGTTAATAAGCAGTAGGAAACAACACCTACATGTACTACTGTAAATCTAGCAATATATGGGGCGTTTCTCAATTCCTGGCTTCGGCTTGGGCTTCAACTATTCCCCAGCCCCATTGCCGATCTGAAGCCTTGAATACGTAAATACATGAACAGGCTCTAGCTCTGGATTAAAACATAAGACTTTGATGTACATATAGCAAAAATAGTGTCTAACATCTTGGCAAATCCGGGGACATAAAATTACGCGAAGCCGAAGCCCAAGCCCAAGCCAGGGTTTGAAAAATGCCCAGATTCTACCTGAATGATAAATGTAGCATAATGACTGCAGTTTCCTTTGTTGTGTGCCTGTATTTTGTAAAGGGCAATTCCATCGTCCATGGTCAGGCGACAAGGCTCAAATAGTCCACTTGTAACATTTGTATTGATGTTTAACCCATTCTGCCCCGATGTTATAATGGGGCGCCAGTATGCCATACGGGCTTGTGCAGCCAAACATAATGACCACAATAACTGAACAATAGATTGAATATGCAGAAAATGCGGGTATAGCCGTCAACCGGCCAGGTGGTCTTTTTTCAAACACGGCTTTCTAAGTGACAACCTTCCTTAGTAACACTTGTCATACAAAATAAATTACATTTATTTATTTTTTTGGAAAAATGTAACATGATTGCTGTAATTTGAGCAACCAGTATACCCAATCAATCACTCAAAAATGTTTTGAAAGCAGAAATTTAAACCAAATCAAACAAATTGATACCTCAATTACATTGGTGACAAAATGATGAAACTGATGAAAACAAGAAAATAACCCATTACAACAAAAATGTAACCAAAAATGTTACCATGGAATTGCCCTGTACAGCACAAATGGTAAAACTTCATTTGTTAAAAATGTGATTCCAGTGAGAACCTAAAACAGAAGTTGCAGATTTGAAAATTTGTAATGAACACAGTAGGAAGGAAAGATAGATCATAAAAATCAGAAATAACGACTTTACAAGACGCAGAATTTGCAATATCAAGCCTCAGATGCAGCAAAGAGTTCCATACATATAGGTTAAATTAGGTCAGATATTGTTTCGTGAAACATCAACAGCTGCTGAAATCAAAAAAGAGAAAGTGACAAGTCCCTTCCATTATAAATCATAGACAAGGGTTTACCTATTAAACATACACAGAATCTGCATAAGATACCAGTATCACATGACAAGTTTTAATGACCAGGGGCAAATTTCATAAAGCTGTTAAGCACAAAAATTTGCTTAGCATGCAAATGCTTCCTTGATAAAAACTGGAATACCAACCAGATTTCCATGTGTGGAATATTGCTTTTGACTGGAATTCAGCTGTTGTTTGCTTTGCATGAAAATTACATGGAATTTTGGCTGGTAACCTGTTTTTACTAAGCAAGACATTTTCATGCTAAGCAATTTTTTGTGCTTAACAGCTCCATGAAATTGGTCCCAGATATTCAAGTGCGCAAAAGAATTCAACAACATGCACATGACAATGGGATTTTGCCCAACAAAATAGAGAAGCAAAAGAAAAATATGGCAGACTTTCAACAAACACGTTACACTAATCTTGACTTAGTATTACATGTATATTCCCTTAACTCTTGTTACTGGGTTTCCCCTAGCCTGTATCAATACAAGACTTTTGTGTATTATGTATGCATTTATGCGAGTTCTGGTGGAGTGCCGTGGCCTCGGGGTCTAGTGTACCGAACTCAAGATCTGGGTCATTCTACAGATTGTGGGTTCGAGTCCAGCAGGGTCATCATTCTTGTGTCCTTAAGCAAGACACTTTGTCACAAATTGCTTCTCTCCACCCAGGAGTAACTGGATACCTGTAAGGGCAGTGATGGTTATGTGTTTGATTCGACCAGTGTGAATAAGGGTATGGGCTGTATACTCCCCGGGGAGATGAGTACATGTACATGTACATGTACATGTAGGTTTTAGGAATGATTGATAGGCCTGATGAGCAGGGTAATAGAGTACCAAAGTGATGACGTTAAGGCAATGTTTGGAACCAGAAAGAATACTTTTGTTATTTTGTGTCAATGTGTTTGCATGATTGGCTGTTAACAAAGGAACAGTCAATTTCCATATGTTTGCAGCCAGTTGTGCCAACTGACGTCAGACTTCGGTACTCGTAAAATTTGAGCACTGTAATTCTAGTGGATATGTGCGCCTTATGAATCTACTTATTATTATTATTATTATTATTATTAAGATAAAAAGCCACTTTGAGCATGTGGGATACATCATATTTATGTTGTTAGTTCAAATTCAAATGTGTATTGCCATTATTGCCTTGTTTGTTCAAAAATAATGCATTGGAAAGTCTAGTTGCTCAGCTGCTACAGGCAAAAAGATCGGAAATACTGAAATGAAGAACAAACGTTTGCATCAATAAGACATACAGCACATACAGCGCAAAACAAGTTACAAGCTATACGAGTGAAGTAGTGGATATCAGTAAATGGACTTTGGAACTTGGCTAAATAGCATAACCTCCAATAACCTCCAATTCCATTTAAATCAAGACATGATTACTGAACACAACTCACATAGATATCCTTGGAAGTAGAATAAACAGTACAACTGAAAGATCAGATTATACAGCTCAAGAAGAATACATCAGCTGTACAGAGAGTTGACGGCCATTGAAAAAATAACAAGCATCCGAAAGACAAACAGCTGCCACATAACCATAGACTGCTGCTGGTTTTATAGAATAGAGAATGACGATATACATGTACACAGGACTCATCTGAACAGAAAAATAAGACCATGCCCATAAATTTGTGCAGCACTCTAGAAACATGTAGACACAGCCACTGAAAGAAAAAAACACATATATACATGATGTATGGACATGGCCTAAACGTAATACACACAAACCACCAGTCATATCACATCATGCAACTTTGGTGTACATGTACACTGAGAGCACTGACATCGCCGTACAACACAGCATGCACCAAGTTACCCAGCATGCCCTGGATTTCCCATCATGCAACCATCCACAAGACGACAAGCAACATGCTGCAGTAGGCTGCGTGAGCGGTCTGGTACCTTTCTTCTATTCCCCCGATAACCCATCCTCACGGCATAGTTGGCGTGATTGTTGGGGCCTTTGAGGGAGTGATAGCCCAGTGATATATCTTGGGACCGGCCTAAGGTTAGGTCTACGGCTGAGCTGTAGCCGGAGTGCATGGGTGGAAGACCGCTGTATGCTTGGCAGTAGTAAGGATGCTGATTGGGGATGGGAGTGTGGAAGAATGGTATGATTAAGATGACTTGGATGATTAATGAAATAATGCCAACATTAATTACATGTACATTAATTCAAAATGACCAACAAACACAGCATGGCCTAATCGTAAATGTACATGTACATGTAAATATGTGACATGGCTCAATGACATAAGCAGAAAGTTGCATATGGCATTCTGAGTTGACAAGCAGAAACAACCAATTTTTTCAGTGGGGAAGTAAATCTGGGGACTTTACCTTTTGGGGCATTTGAAAAACCCTTCTCTGTCATAACTAACCTTTTCTATTTTATAACCGAATTCAATCGCATCAATCACTAGGGGTAATTTTATTTTTGCACTAACAGTGTAATAGACCAATCCATTAACCCTACATGTACATGTAACTCCCTAGGTGGTGCGAAAAATCGTATTGAAATTGGAGGATTCAGGACTGTTAGGGTTTTAAGCAGCATCCCTTGACGTGCGGCACATGCAGCTGTGATTGGTCATTACATCAAGGGATGGTGTTTATCGGATTGGTCCATTCTTACAGTTGGGACATTCCATAATTTTGGGGTCCAAATGTGTGACATTTTTGGTGTCTCGGTTACATAGTGACATGTACATATACATGTATAAGATTTTGCAATTTTGCCTTTTTATCTCCAACAGTGATTATGTAAATCAAAGCACCTGCCGAACAAGTAAAAATTAGTGTGAAGTCAATTTTAATGTTACTTGATGACACAGGTCAGTACAATGTACAAATGTGTCACTTTTGGCCCCCAAATTTATAGAATGACCCAGTTCACTGACAAAGAGCTTCATTTTCTCAAAACAAATAGTCATGACATTTAACAACTTCAAAAGGTTATAGCATGGACTAGGAATAAGCTACAACCAACATATAATCCTTCAAATTTAAGCTTATTATCTGTACTTTCAGGAAATACCATAATCTCAATGTATACATTTGGCTACTTTCCACCTGTTTTGTCGTGCCAGTCACATATAACATTGTACATGTACATGAACACTTTGTTTCCCTTCTGCAAGCACAGATGTCCTCACACTTTAAATTTTACACAACCAAGGCAAACAAAAGTACGTATTACTACCACAAAGCCATCAGGTTCACTTGTTCACGTTTTTGCAAATCTGCTACCCACAATTTTTGTTCTTCCCATAAACACTGGAATAGGTGTTAAAACTTTGTGATTTTGGGCATGTCACCCTGAAATTTTTTTTTTTAACTGAATTGCTAATTTGTCACTGATGAGCTTCCCAACAAGACATTCCACACAAAAACATGACCGATGATAAGTAAAAAATTAAGGAACAGGACGTTGCCAATTCCAACAGTATTAATGTATATGAATGTTCGTGCATAGCACACAATAAAACAATACAGAGTGCATAGGGCAGCAAGTGCTTTTTTTTTCGTTCAAAAATAGTTGTCTTTCATAATTTGATTTTTATGGGGAAACCTATTAATTTAAAATTTTCACTCAGAAAACGGACATAGCAGCTTTAACCATGTTCGCATCGGTTTTGCGGTATTCGGAACGGATGACTGATAAACACGCCTTTGAGCGAGGCCGGAAATATCTGTCAGTGACCCACTCAAAGCGAGCGAGGCCAGAAATATCAGGGTGTGCTACCCACAGATTACGGCCTGATTCCACCTCAACCCGGCTGACATCGAGGTTCGTGAAAAATAATCCCGCGCCTGGGTCCGGTGAATGTCAAAATAATCCTGACGTGAACTGGTTAAACAAGGAAACAACTCATTCAGTATAGGTACATCTCCATGTCGGCCTTCCTGATCAAACTAAATGGTTTTTAGTAAACTGGTGAGAAATAATCATTCCTTTATTAGTCAAGCAACTTGGTTAAAGGCAACTACATCTAGTGCACATGAGCTCAATTAGGTATCACACACTGAACAATGGCAAAGATCCAAGCTACATGTACACATGGAACAAATGAGTGTATGGATATGTGCCTTTCAACAAAATGTGCTTGTTAACAAAATCCATACAACACAAAAGTTTTGGGGACAAAAAGAGAATGATGCATGAATTCCTCCTTTGCGTGAATTTTGTTTAGGTTTGGTCTACAGGTCACAAACATGATATTCTTGGAGTGCGTCTTCTTGTATTATTGGCATCATAGACTTTTCCTCTGATGCATTTAATCTGTACTCCAACAAAATGGATGCAGAACTAATGCCGTCCACAATCAGCTTTAATACTCAGGTCAATCCCGCACTTGTGCCTGCTGTAATCCGATAACTTAAGGTACTCCTATTTGGATAACTTTCTTTGAAGAGATCACTTACCTTCCTCTTTTAGCCAACTTGGACCTCTCACTGCCTATTCATTGTTTGTCAGACATTTAGACCGAGTCTACAACCCCATGCCAAATTATTGACACATCTTGAAGTCGATACATATTTACTGTCTCTTTCAATGTTCCTTTTTTTTCCTTCAAATACTTTAGTTTGGTGTTCTACATGGCAATTGCTTGCAGAATTCCTTTAGTATGGAAATCAACATGTAGCACTGTGAGGGGATGTGTCAAAGATTTGCTTGGGATTGTAGCCGGGTGTTCACATGTTACATAATTCAGTAACAACAGTGATCTAATTAAGTACCATTCATATCCTAGTGATGCTGTTCATAATACAACCAAGAGTTTCATGAATTCCAATGACTGCTAAATGACTACAATACCTGAACCATTTGCAAGAACTACAGAAACTTCAGACAATATACCCCTACATGTTTCCTATGTAACCTTTAAATTTACACTGTCAAACGCCATCTGTCACTGATAAATGACCAGGCCAAAAGTACAGCTTGTGCAATGTTGCCAATGACAAGCAAAACATTATTTGAGTGACGTAAATTATTTCACAGCCGTTTTTGCAAACTTGTCAAGTGACCAATCCAGACTAATGAAGACAAAAAACAGTACCCATGGCATGAACAAAAAACTAATTCATATTATCACTGCCAAAGAGTCAACAAAGTGACCTATCGCCATTCATACATGTAAGTATAAGCCAATCATAGCCCCTGTTGAATATCACAACAATCTTCCAAAGATGTGCAAGCAGCCACATGTGCAATGTAAAAACGAGAGAAGTTGTCTCAGACAAATCCAAGACACCTTTGGTCAGCGATACATGCAGCAAATGCTTTATGAGCGCATGTGTATAAAGTGTACCGTTATCACCCGTTATCACCCATCATACCCGTGTGCTGCAAGGTTGTCTAAGAACTCACAAATGGGCATTTCCACACTAACAGGGTACAATTGATAGCAAATTTTTGATTTGAGGGGGGAACACTGGAGGGTACAGCAAAGCAAGATATTTTGTTTAGTTGTTTCCTGTACATTCCTGAGGCTATAATGATCATGTGTACAAACAATATAGAGGACTTTCTCTGTACTTTAGAAATTACAGGGGTCGTCGTAAATAATTACGTATGTAACAAAGACAGAATGTTTACTACAAATTTACAGGACACTAATTATCATGTGCATGAATCTACCCAAATGTCATCTCATTCATATTAATAACCCATTTAGGAGTGCCAACAGCCACATTAAACACAATTTTGTTGGTCTTTAAGACACTTATAGATAACGTACGTAACGTAGACAGAAATGTTCTGACAAATTTCTGTCCACGTTACGTACGTAATATTCTGTACATAATAACCTGTACCATCTAAAATATAAAGTAGATTGTCTTGCTTTTTACAGGTAACAATGCTGTAGGGATAAGAATGAAAAGGCACAATATTTGATAAAGACATTTATTGTACTTATAACTTTCTATCAATATTAACAAACTTTCTGTCCATGTTACGTACGTAGCATTCTGAGCAAACATATCTTGTAAAATTTGCCCGGAAAGTCCTTAATTCTTTGTGAGCACAATCCTCAACGATGGGGTGTGAATGTACAAAGGGGAAAAGAGGACAAACAACTTGATATTATTATCCTGCTTCATTTCCCAATCCCATGTCACACTTTTGTCCCCCTTTACTGTGGAAAGGCCCAAATGGCAATAGGATACCAATGTTGCAAGTGAATGCCTTTCCAGTGTTTCTTCTGGATCAACTACCTAGAGAACAACGGCATCTTATCCCGAAATAGCCCATCAATCCCACAGCCAGGTTCTGCTAAATGAGGAATTTTATGATAAACAAACATACCCTGGAGTCCCTTGAGAAGTTATCAAACTCCGTGGATGGACCTGGAAGACTATTGATGCTACCACAGTTACTGCTACTCTGTATGCTATCCTGTATGCTGTGTTGACTACCTATACTGTTGGTTTGACTGGCTTTACCGCCAAACACATCGTCACCCTGCAGAGAGTGATAGAAAAATGAAGCCACTCAAATAACACACAACATGGAGTGGAGCTGGTAGTGTCTTAAAAGTCAAAAAGTTCCGGTGGTGACAATAGGGCTGTTCATTTTCAAATAATTTAGTATTTGATTACCTGAAACTGGGTTTGACCGAATATTCAAATATTCGATACTCGCCGATCAGTTTTTCAAAATTGTTTTTTGCATGCGCCTGTTGTATCAGGATCATTATGGGCACATGTACATTCTGCTGACAAGAAACAAAGCCTCCAGCCTGTGTTTTTGCAGTAACTATTTTGTATTAAGGGTTTACAGACGGAAACAATAAACCTCTGTCCACAAAATGTAACTGTCCACTAAAATGCTGTTGACAGTGCAAAGTTCAATTAAAATAGCATCAGAGTCATATCTGTACTTGTATACATGTATATATATATATATTTTTAAATATTCAAACGAGCGAAAAAGGTATTCAAATATTTGGTTGACGATTGAATATTCAAGTATTCGGTATATTCGGGGCAGCCCTATGGAACAATGCCTGTTCAAATCAGTAACACGTGCTGTTCCCACTGAAAAGCCTGGGAACACAATGAACACAATTTAATGCAGCTCTTTAGCTCAAGATACGGCTTAGCAAATAATACACATCACACACTACTTTGGCTGCTAGGCTGCTGTTGCAAAGCAAATCTTTTCTGTGCTTTGCAAAACGTCGTGCTTGGCAGCTCTATGAAATTGGCCCTAAGTGATTTCACATGGGAATGCTGGCATCTACATGCTTTCTCAGGAACAGCCTATTCCTGTTGGGCACACGATGAGAACATGGCAAGTTCCCAAGTAGAACAGGACCATTCCGACTTTTGAGACGCATCCTTACTCATCCAGAAGTGTTGGCACATTCCCTTTCTTCTACTAATGCAAAATGACGGTGGTCAGCATGGGAAAATGCCTAAATGTTACGCACATTTTTTTCAAACATCTGCAAAGGAAAATGAGAATTCTAGCAAGCGTTTAAACCATAGGTCATGTTGGAATCTCTTTTATGAGCGAATTCTTCACAAGTAAACAAGGATCATACACAGGATTAAAGAGTTGTCCCACGACATAACTCCCTACAAAAATGCTACATGTACACAATGCAACAATGGCATATTTTACAGTGAGGCAGCGTTGACAGTCAGCCTCTGCATTGATATGGCCATCCTCATTACAGACTTGCCTTCTGCATCAGCACAGTAATCAAATTACTTTCAAAATCTTACCTGTATTGCTTATCTGTTGACAACTGGCATTACTTCAACAGACCGTCAAATCTGGGGCCAATTTCATAGAGCTGCTTAAAGCCCAAATTTGCTTAAACACAAAAAAAACTTGCTTAGTAAAATCAGGTTACCAGCCAAAATTCCATGTAAATTTTTTTGCTAAGCAAAAAGCAGCTAAATACCAGCCACAAGCAATATATACCACATGGAGTTTTAGCTGGTAACCTGATTTTATTAACCAACTCGAGTCGGATGACGAGTTAACACGCAAAAGTTTTGCTGTCCTCGGAACAGACGACTGATAAACACACACTCGATGGAGACCGGTATTTATCTGTCGGTGATTCTGCCTGTAGATTATGGCCTGATTCTGCCTGAACCGGTCCGGCATCTAGGCTCGGGAAAAATATTCCCGCGGCTGGGTCCGTGAATGTCAAAATAATCCTGACGTGAACTGGTTAAGCAAGGTTTTTTGTGCTCAAGCAGCTGTATGAAATTGGTCCCTGATTGTGAATTTACTTCTGACCTTGAATTGTTACAGGAGTGCTGTCAAAATGCATAGTCACAGCTAACTGAAGCTTCAACTGGAATTGTATTCGGATAATTTGAACTACATCAACAATTCCCACGGTTACACCCGGAAATGCTGCACAAACTGATTTCCCAAAGGCACATGACCATAAACCAGGTCTCACTATAATGGAGATATAGTCTCACTTTCAATTTCATTTACTGACAACTATGACCCTCTGGAGCGTAATGAGGAATGTTCCCCACGTTTTTGAGTTATCAGTTTCAAGTAATCATCACTTGAAGTCACATGTATGTAAAAAAAATCATAATCAATTTTGAGATTTTTGGCATGTTCTAGTACCATTGTGTAAATCTCCAGGTGCAATTTATATTTTGAATTTCTTTTTTTCTTTTTCAAAGCCATTCGTCTCCAAATGTGTTTTCTGCAAGGTTGCAGTACAGTGTCATTTTAGGCTATATTTTTAGATTGGAATAAAGTACAAGGATAAGTTTGGTATCATCGTAAAGCTTATGAATTGCTTTTGATCTCAAAAAAGTTGAATCTGAAAGACATTCCTCAATATGAGGGTCAGAAACACGAAACCCTTTTGACAACTAATTGCATTCTTTGCTTCCAGGTAAGGCTGTATTTGGTGGTTCGTAGACGACTTCGTAAAAATGGACAAAATTTGGCATCAAAATGACGTTGGACTTCTTTGGAGGGGGGTGAGGACGTGTGTTTCCACTGCATGGATTGCCTGCTTGTCTCTGGCTCAAAGTGATGGACCCAGCACTCATCCTGGGTTAGGGAACGTTCAATGAAATTAGCTGAATCTGCTTCAAAACGCTCCAAGTTATCCCTTGACTTGACCAGCCT
Organism: Hippasteria phrygiana; assembly: GCA_037893225.1. Taxonomy (NCBI): domain Eukaryota; kingdom Metazoa; phylum Echinodermata; class Asteroidea; order Valvatida; family Goniasteridae; genus Hippasteria; species Hippasteria phrygiana. Next base: position 1,026,450 of record JAZGUH010000331.1, read on the forward strand.
GGTGCGCTTTTGATCAGGGGTCAGAAGACACGGGACCCACTGAGCAGAAACCTTTGATATTCCAAGTTCTGTACTCAGAATGTTCTCAACTCTCTCACGGGAGATTCCAACAGCACGCAATTGGTTATATCAAAAGCGGTGGAATATATGCATTTTAAGTTTCATTGATCTGGCATTACTCCTTCAGAGTCAACCTACCAACTTTCCAGCCGAGCCTCGTATATGCACTTATATATAAGTGTTATATGAATACCTGTATAGTTTATATTGGTTGCTACAATACAAAAATGACGACAACACTAGATGACTTTACTTGTTAAGGTTATTATGCATGAGGGCAATTCCGTATGGGAAATGACTTCAATGACTAATTTTAAAGTTGATCAAATCACCATTTAATTAGATGTCCCAAGTGGCTAAATGCATGCTTACATGCAGCAAGGAACCAATAACCATTTTGTAATATCTTTATTGGTTATATAAATTTCACAGTTTTTTTGGAAATTAGGGTAAAACAAATCAATCTATAATCTTCTGATGTAATTCCGTTACCGACACATTTTCGGCCTTGGATCTTTCCACATGTAGGAATTTTTATAAACCTTCATAAAAATCAAGCGACCAAACCCCATGAAAACGTCTTACATTTTTGTTTAGGCTATTTTTTTTTACATACAGAAAGAGCACACTAAACTCTTCATTTTTACACATGTGTACATCACTCAGTTTGACATCCGAATGAGGGCAAAAAAATAGTTCTGCTTCCGGTTACCCTACATTTGTACCTACCCTATTTTAATGGCCCCGACACCTACATGTACATGTACATTATCATCACCACACAAAAAATGCCCCCAAATGCCATGTAATCAGAGGAAATATTTTTTGGGGGGGCCTGAGCATAGACATTAAATGTAGGTGTAAACTTGGACAGTTCCTATTGATTTTTAATAAAAGCGGTAAAGGTTTGAAAACTCGGAAGCATCTCTGATGACTTGCAGCTCATTCTGTTGGATTGGGCCAAAAATAATGTACATTCCACAGGCCATCAAATCCCAGCCTAGTTGCCTCTGGTTCCATGAGCATGTATAATGCTCTGTGCATGAGCAATGAAACTTGTATGGACATGGAAGTTAGAGGCAAATGGGACAAGGTATGTATCGATAGTAAATTATACAATCTGACAGAATAAGACATTTTTATGAACCAAAATAAAACTTCCCCTGTATCAGTTGATATACAAAACTAACAAGCTAATGCAGCCTATGCTGCCAATAACCACAAAAGCTTCCGAACTTCCAAAAAGAACAATGATTAGCTCAAAATGCAGAGATGCTTGAGGCTATTATGAAAGTGTGAGTAACTTTCCAGGAAATTGGAAATTTGGAGGTTGTGAGAAATTGGAGGTTGTGAGAGCACAGCATATCCAGGGCTGCCTTCAACATACCCGGTCATATCTGAATCACTTTCCCCTCTAATTGTCCATGGAATTCTCACGTGCATTTAAGACTACATCCTTCCTGCTTCAGCATCATTAAAATCCCCGCCCGCCCCCCACCCCTCCCACAATGTACATGTATGTTAAATCCAAACCTACATTGTATTTAGTGCAAGTATCCACACCTTTGAACTGCAGCGACACCATAGGATACTCATTTGGCAGTTGAACCAAATATTCAATACTCTTTTCTTTTTTTTTGTAAAATGTCAAAGGTATTTCTTGATGAATGAGAAGCTATTGCTGTTATGACAGTTTAGGCATTCACTACAACATGTAGGCATTAACATTCAATTTTTAGCACAGTCATATTGAAATTGGAAAATTCAGGACTGTTAGGGTTAATGACTAACAACAATGCACTCCTAGTATTCTGGCAGCAGCCTGCTTAATCCACCGAAATCCAATATCAGTAAAATGGGAAGCATGATATTTGCAATCAATTCCAACAAGTATACTAGCACCTCTTTTTGTGCTACATAGATCAACAAGATCCAACATAACTCGCTTGCTCTTGGATCTTGTAGGATTTAGCCATAAAGGGTTGAAGACATTCAGAATTTCTGTTTAAATAAATCTATTGTTTTTTATGTAACCTTTCTTCAACTGGGAGTAAGAATTGTCTGAACATTTTACATACCATTGGAAAACAAAACAAAAATTGGACAGGGTGTTAAAGCGAGCACAGATGTTTCCACTGTCACACATGAGACTGTTATAAGAATAAATCTTGACTACTCAACAAATTACTGAGTCACTGACTCCATCCTCTGGATTTTCCTCCACTTTCTTCATATTAACAAGTTTCTCATGAGAATCATTCCAGAATTCCTCATTGATCACTGACTGAGATATATCTCCACTTTCTTCGGACAAAGTCTGTCTTGAGAATTATTCAACCACTCACTGATTTACTTACTGAGTCACTGACTCCATCCAATGGGTCTTCCTGCCATTAGTTTGGAATGAATAAATCAGTCATGAGCATCATTCCATGACTACTCAATGATTTGTTGACCGAGTCGGTCTCCATCCTCTGGGTCTTCCTCCCCTCCCTCTCTTTTGAGAATCATTCCCCGTCTACTCACCGATTCCCTTCCCAAGTCACTGACTCCATTCCTCTGGGTCTCCCCCCACCCCTTTGTTCAGATTGAATGAGTCCATCATTACCATCACTCCATGACTACTCACCGATTCCCTGACCAAGTCACCGACTCCATTTTCTGGGTTTTCCTCCACTTTGGTCAGATTTAATGAGTTTGTCATGAGAATCATTTACAACTACACACCGAGTCATCGACTCCATCCTCTGGGTCTTCCTCCCCTCGATCCCTTTTGTTCTGATTGAATGAGTCTGTCATTAGCATCATTCCATGACTACTCACCGATTCGTTGACCGAGTCACTGGCTACATCCTCTGGTTTTTCCACCACTCAATCCCTTTTGTTCAGATTGAAGGAGTCTGCTCAATAGCATCATTCCATGACTACTCACCAATTCATTGACCGAGTCACTGTCTCCATCCTCTGGGTCTTCCTCCCCTCGATCCCTTTTGTTCTGATTGAATGAGTGTCATTAGCATCATTCCATGACTACTCACCAATTCGCTGACCGAGTCACTGGCTACATCCTCTGGGTACCCCCCCCCCCCCACCCCCTCTCCTTTGTTCAGATTGAATGAGTCCGTCATTACCATCATTCCATGACTACTCACCGATTCGCTGACCGAGTCGCTGGCTACATCCTCTTGGTCTTCTTCCCCTTTGTTCAGGTTGAATGAGTCCGTCATGAGAATCTTCTTCATCTTGCGATAGTTGAGGTTGTCTAGTTCCCGGACAACTCGCCGCGTTCTCTCAATGAGCTCCAGGATGACACTGTTGACTCGATCTCTCCGGATGAACTCATTCTGTAAATGAAGCAAGAAGTTCACTGTTTGTACTGTGAATCTGAAGAAAGACTGAAACACTACTAATAACAGAACAGGTGAAGGTGAAATTGTTCTGCACAGATTTCAGTATCTTCTAACGTGCTGGCAGCCTGTGTTTAAACAGTTTCCAGGCACAGGCACTAATCATTACCTAATAGTGGGGTGGGCCAGTCGTACTCATTAAAATATTCCAAAAAGCAGTTGGGGTGGAAGGGACAATAGGAGGGGGACAATGCTTCATTACGTAAATGGGGACGCTGTTTGAAAATCTGTAACATATCTTGATCACACTACTTACGATTGTTGAGCTTGGCAACATGGAAGATATTATTAAAAACTCTCAAATTTGTGAAACTAATGATAATTATTAAATCACGAATACCACTAGTTTCCTTTGTGGTTAGTTCAATGATATTCAGTTAAAAAGTAGTGTCCTCATTGAGTGATTCCCACACTGCAGCATCCCTGATTTTTTTTTCTTGAAGTTTGGTGGTGCTCCCTGGTTATAACAGCATTGTGAGTTCGCAACTGACTAGTGGCTCCCTGCACAAAGATATTGACAAAATTGGGACACCTCCAACATACAGGAAATGCCTCAGTTGGTAGAGATCCAATATTGGGTGTTGCCCTTCACCGACGTGAAAAACCCAATATTGAATTTACATCACATCCGACGCAAATTCCATCTTATGAATGGGTAGAGATCGTTACGGTAATTGGCAGGTCGCATGCTCAAATCCCAACTACTGTAACTTTCTTTTTTTCACTTAAAAAAAAAAAATTAATATTTTTTAAAATTACAACTTCTCAGGATGTAGGTGTAAAGTACCCTTGATACCCCAATCTTGGGGAGGGCGTGGGTGAGGGCAGCGAATGTGGGGCTGCCAGGCAGGTGACCAGTGGGGGGAAAAACAAATTTTACATACTTTGTTGTGCATTCTGAAAGGTTTACAAATGAATTCGAAATTGAAAAAGGATTTTCACAGGCAATGTTTACTTCCTTGCCGCCCAGAAAAGGAACTACATGAGAAAGTGGTGGGCTTATATGTGACCCGCTCTGCAAAAAGGGCACTTATGTTGCAAAATTTGAAAGTAGTGTTTTATATATAGCTGGAAAGGCAATTTTATAAGCTTTCATATGGTATATGTCTGAGGTCTCTAGCATTTTGCAATCACGAGATATTTGGAAATTTGCATGTTTGTTTTCAGGAATTTCTTGAAATGACTTAAGGAGAAAGAAGCCATTTAAAAAAACAAAAAGTAAAGCAATAGATAGAAGCACTCGACAAAAACACATTTTTTTCCAACTTTACTCACTGAAATCAAAGATTTTGGTTATGAAATAGAATAATATAGGTATCAAAGATGCAAAAAATTCCCTCCCTTCAAAATCACTTGTTTGAAGAATTGTTCACCCTCTTCACATTGAACGGCCCATAACTCGTAAAAGCATACAGCGACTTATGTGCCCTTTTTGCAGAGCGGGTCACATATTGTCTTCCCGCCCCTGTCTCCCCCAATCCATGTGCACATTAATTATTAAGTGATGAAATCAGAATCTTGGTGATCAATCAAGTACGAGGGTCGGCTGAAAGGTTTGTAGGTTGGCTCTGAAGGAGTAATGCCAAATCAATGAAACTTAGCATGCATTTATTTCAACCCTTTTGATAACTAATTGCATTGTTTGTTTCCAGGTAAGGCCGTATTTGGTAGTTCGCAGTCGACTTCATAAAAATGGACAAAATTTGGCATCAAAACGAATGTAGCCTTCTTTGGAGGGGTGAGGACATGTGTTTCCACTGCATGGCTTGCCGCCTTGTCTCTGGCTCAGAGTGATGGACCCAGCACTCATCCTGGGTTAGGAAACGTTCAATGAAATTACATGTAGCTAGATCTGCTTCAAAATGCTCCAAGTTATCCCTTGACATGACCAGCCTGGTGCGCTTTTGATCAGGGGTCAGAAGACGCGGCACCCACCGAGCTGAAACCTTGGACATTCCAAGTTCTGTACTCGGAATGCTCTCAACTCTATCACGGGAAATTCCAACAGCATGCAATGGTTCGAATCCCGCTCCTGCAAGTTTTCTTTGTTCACTTTGAAAATGTATTCAAATTTACCTAGTCAGTTTCCCTTGAGGATTGTTTGACTAGTTATCAAAAGGGTTGAAAAAAATGCATGCTAAGTTTCACTGATCTGGCATTACTCCCTTCAGAGTCAACCTACAAACTTTTCAGCCGACCCTCGTATGTGGGTATCAGACCTTGCAAGGGTAAATACAGTGTGGACAAATTCTTGACAGTTTGTGGTGCTTATCTGAGCATTCAATGAAATGGTCCTTAAAAAAACCTCCCATGGGATTCCCATGGTGTCCAATTCACCATGCAATTCCCATGGGGTTTTGTATAGGAGATTTTTGTAAGGGGGGGATTCTCTAAATACACCCTGGCAAATTTTTACACTGATTATACATGTAATACTGACTGCGAAGTTTGCACCATCCAGCGAAAAAGAGGGGAGGGCGCATGGCCCAGTCAAATTAAATAATTGAATATTCGACCTTCCATTCGATCGAATATTCGGTTATCTGGACGGCCGATTTTTAGGTAAACAAAGTATGTACAGAGGCTGTCTAATTAAGGCACGAAACTATAATAATCCACATTATAACAGATTCTTACTTTTATGACTATCGCCAGCACCAAATAATGATTTAGTAAAGGTTTAGCAAACGTGCAAAAAATGCAGAAATACTTTTTTTGAGGGGCTGCTGATAAAATTTTATTTTCCCGACAAAAAGTAGGAACAGGTACATTCATCATTACGTGTTTGCAACACAGAAAGATAGCCTGCTGTCATACAATTATTTGGACAGGAACCAGTCACAAAGTCACAGATGCAATTTTATTATAAAACCTTGAACTTTTTCACCGCCTTATATTCCTTTGCATAATTTCACCTTGGAATATTCGAACTTGAAAACAAATATTTGAATATTCGATAATCACTCAAATATTTGAATATTCGGCACAGCCCTAGGAAGGTACCAATTTATATGCTCTCCTCCCACCCTTCCAAAAAGTGAGGGAATACATATACAGTACGTTGCAATTGAAACTTAACTCTGCGAATTGGCATGGGAAAATTTGCGAAAAGAATTCGCATTCGCATTTCGCACACAACTTTGCGCACCGCGATTTCGCAGCGAATCGGGTGCGAAAATTTTGCGAAAACTGTGCGAAAATTTTGCGAACGCGATGCGAAATTTTTTTGCATGCGATGCAAAAAATTTTCACACACGATGCAAACATTTTTCACACTCTGTGTGAAATTCAATTTGCGAAAATGGTGCGAAAAATTTGCGAAAACTGTGCGAAGAAATGTGCGAGCTTGTCAGTCACGTCAGCATGCCTTGCTGTTTTAGCCGGCCGTCCACATGCAGATAGAACATCAAGTCAGCGAAATTCCAGAAAGCTCCAAAATGGGTCTCGAAAAAAATTACAAGAGCGATAATTTTGTTAACATTGATGAAAAAATCACTACCGTGCAGCTTCCGTGATTTTGGGGAGAAAATTTCAACTACAAAGATCTATTTCTTACCGATGAAATCTCCATCCAGTTTGACAGGAATACATGTACTTTATAGCACATGTTCGTTCTTGCCGAATTCGTAAACAACTGTTTGCCAATAGACTTCACATTTAGTCTTTAATTTACCATATTTCGTTCTACATATTTGATTCAAGCACAAGTCCACACACAAAAAATACACTAGTTCATCACAGACTAGAATATGTCTATGGAACGTACGTAGTGAGAAATTTAGTTGGCCCATGGCCCGCTGCATGCATGTATGTCATGTACAATGTATGTAGACTTCAACAAAATACGCTGCTTCCACAGTGCCCGGCGCAATGTGTAAATCGAATCGTTGTACATACTGCTTGACAAATTCTCTTTAATACGTCATGCTGGGCATGGGCCGCGCTGCCGGCCAGGCCTGATCGTGACGTGCATATACTCGGCCTCGGAGTTCAACTGACTTCTGGTTTTCGCATTCATGTTAGTTTTGGACAAAATCAGAAACAATACATGAATTTATTATGCGTTTCATACCCCTTCCTAAATGTTCATATGAGCCCGATTTCGAAAAAATTGAACTTGGCCACAGACAAGAAACGGTAGCCCTTCCTTTCTCCATTGGTAGCCTGTGCCGCCTGATTTTGGTTGTCCCACATCAGGCGATATGATTTGTCGGTAATGGGTCAACTTGTACCCGAGTCAACTCGGGCATTTTTACAATTATTTGGAACTCCATTTTAACAGTCTCAAATCCTCAAATTTTAATATGAGTTTGCAATATACTCTAGGTTAGGTTGTCATGTAACCAACATACATCTCCACGTACGACACCATCAAATTTGGGAATTTCCTTTGGGCTAAACAAGAAATACATCCTCGTCCAATAATTACAAAAAAAGTACTCCATAAAAAGCTGGTTTTTTTTTTTAATATCGATGTATATCGAACATAGAGAAAACATATTTTGTAAATAAAAATATACCTTTTTAAAAATATTTCGAATTTATTTTGAAATAATTCTTTTTTCATTAATAAACAAAAATCAATCCATTATACATTTGTACACGGTTTAGCAATGGCGTGTAAATTCCTTCCTCCATGATTGAATCGATGTGCGGTGACTATCGCCCGCCCCCGTATGCCACCGCGATATCGGGACGATCACCCCCAGGCCTGGGGCCTGATGCACCATCCGTAAAGATGGGGCCTCGCGGTGACCGTATACCGCCCGTACTGTGCCACCGCGATCGGGACGATTGTCACCGCTGGGCCTGGGGCCTGATGCACCGTCCATACACGTTAAGATGAGGCCACACAGCGCTACAGGTTCAAAGTTTTGCCGAAGAAAATCTTAATGCGATCTTGATTGGTTGTGAATGACGATGAGGTAGTAAACAAAACAAGTTTGCGTTCAAAGACTGCCTTTAATATTTTATGCCGTCTTTCTCTAACGTTAGCACTCTCCTTCAAATCAGCAAATAATGAAAGATTATACTTCTGTTTGAGATTTACGATCCTCTGCTTTCCTTATTGAACGTGTTTTGTGAAAGCATCGAGAACAAATTGTACATTTACGTACATGCACATGCACATGTACATGTACACGTAATTTTCCCATTTCACAAAGATGTGAAAAGTTTTCACAAAAGTGAGAAAAGGGGAGGGGCCAATTCAAATTATTTTCCCATTTTGTGAAAAGAATGTGAAAATTTTTCACACTTTTGTGAAGAGCGTGAAAATATTTCCCCATTTTGTGAAAAGAGTGTGAAATTTTTCACACTTTTGGGAAAATTGTTCACATTTTGTGAAATAAAAATGTACGTGAAAAAGCGTGAAAAGATTTTCCCATTTTGAGGTTAACTTTCAATTGCAATGTACTGTACAGCCTCCTCCTATCCCCCCCCCCCCCCCCCCCCGACCACATTTCCAGGGATCATACAAATCCCACAACTTGCCTGTTCTTGTCACTTACCGAACATAACTGTACCGCTGTGGGTCTTTGCTCTGGTTCCTTGGCTAGGCAAGTGTCCACAAAGGACCTAAAGGCACTAGACCACTCGGTGGCGTTTCCTAGAGTCGGTGGATCATTCTGGGCAATGTGGTACAGGGCACTCATGGCATTCATGTTGAACAATGGAGGTTTTCTCTCCGCTACGATGGAGGAAGAGAGATACTTAAAATCATACAAAAGGTTTTCATCTATCTGTCCAATCCCAGTGAAGATTTATAATAAACTGCCTGTCCACACCTTCCACACTAACACTTTCTGCAATCTAAGCTCATGCACACCCCAAGTGAAAAAAGAGCTTTTCTCAGGACAGATCTTGGTCTATAATTGTCATTTTCCAAGTACCGACATCAATTACAAAAGCACATGAATATGACAACTTAACTAGACAACCCTGGAAAGCTTGGTGATCAAGTGAATGACTAGTACATTGTAAGCAGAAAGCACTAGTCGGCAGGAGGTTGTGGATTGGCATCCCACATCAGTAAGCTGGTAATTTTTTTTTCCCCACAGGGTTTCAGAAAGGACTGAACATGAAGTGCTAAATACCACATCCGGAAAGGCAAAAATCTGGTTTAACAATTTGTAACATACAATGTATAAGCATGGCCACCAATACTTAAGATCTCGTCTGCCTGTGTGAAACTGGCTAAGCCTTCCTACCCTCAAGTTTGTGACTGCCACTCTTACATGCCAGAAAACTAACCAGAATAAATTATTTTTTCAAAGTGAACAAAGAAAATTATAGTATACAATAGCTCACCAGTTAACCCCTCCTATCCGGCTGTTATTAATGGGGTGCTGGTATGCAAATAAAGGCTTGTGCAGTAAAGCGTAATGCAAACAATAGGCAAACAATTGATTGTGTACGCACAGAAATGTACGTATAGATGACAACCAGCCAGGTGGTCTTTTCAAACCGCAGCTATGGCCGTCGTCCGTATTCAAGAGTTTAAGGCTCCAAATGGAATGAAATGGAGGGTAAAATCAGCTGATAGCAGCAGGAACTTATTTGCTTGTTGAAGGATTTATTGTTGTCGGGCGTACAGTTGAGTATCCATCAGCACCCTTGAGAATCTTTGGTAGATATTAAAGGTCAATGCACTACACATAGGCACTCTCCTGCAGCAGATCTTGAGATATTTGGATGATCCGTTACTGTTACTGTTAAAGCCTTGACATGGGTCCGGGTTGACAAGCCACTTACCTAGTTCAATACATGTGATTCCTAGTGACCAGATGTCCACCTTGCCGTCGTACTGACCTTCATCCATTGCAAGAATTACCTCAGGAGCCATCCTGCATAACATGTAATCATGAGAAGTCTCTCAACAAGTTCATAGATTTCAAAATTCCAATTAGTAGTTAACCCGTTTAGTAATGTTAAACTACACATACACATGTAGTTGGCAGCTACTGTATGTGAGCTGTACATGATATAATTGTACAAATAATAAACTGTCAAGGGAACAAACCACAAGGGAAACTGACGGTAATTTTGAATGAATTTTCGAAGTGAACAAAGAAAACTGGCAGGAGTGGGATTTGGACCTGCGACCTCCGGAATACCACAGAAGCGCTCTACGTGTACCAACTGAGTTATCTGCCAGTTTTCTTTGTTCACTCTGAAAACAATGTGGTTCTTGAACCACGCGTCTCGCCTGCTTAAACGTTAATCATGTTCTCTACACATTTTGACACCTCAATCGGCACAATAACACAATGACCAATTTTACAATTCTAGCCACTTTTACAACTTGACCTCACATGACCTTTGACCTGAGTACTTGACCTTTGACATGACCATCATATAAAGGTTACAATAGTGCATGCATGACCCAAGGTTGATTGCAATTGGACTTCTAGTTTTCAAATGAGACAAGTTGGACAATTTTAGCCTATTTTAGAACTTGCCCTCAAATGACCTTTGACCTCAAATGACCTTTGACCTCAAATGACATTTGACCTCAAATGACCTTTGACCTCAAATGACCCTTGACCTCAATACTTGACCTTTGACACAAGCATCATATAAAGGTTGCACTATTGAATGCATGACCCAAGTTTGATTGCAACTGGACTTCAGTGTTGCATAAGGTTAATTTTACAATTCTAGCCCATTTTACAACTTGACCTCATATGACCTTTGACCTCATATGACCTTTAACCTCATATGACATTTGACCTCATATGACCTCAGATAAGTCCCCCTAAATGACCCCTCACAGTTTCTTAAGTAAGAACTTTTCAAAGATCACATCTAGTGAAAAGTATTTCTGTGGGTGTTAGGCAACTGTTGTGTGAAAATTAATGGCATCCTTTTATTCATGGTTGACTGAGCTCAAATTGAAGACAAAATGACCCAATTTCAAAATTCACAAGACTGTGTGCATGCCTGTATGATGGCAGAAAACGTGTGTGGCGTCGAAGTGGAGAACAGCATGCTGAGTGTTGTGTGCAACCTGTGACATCCTTCGGTGGCGGAAGCATCATGGTCTGGGCTGGGATAAGTCTTATCAACAAAACACCACTTGTTCAGATCAATGGCAATTTGAATGCGCAACGATATGTTGACGATATCCTGCGTCCATATGTTGCACCGTATGCCGCAGCCCATGGTGATGGATTCGTCTTCATGAACGATAACGCCCGTCCTCACAGAGGGAGAGAGGTGAACGCCTTCTTGGCTCATGAGGGGATCCAGAAAATGGTTTGGCCGGCAAATTCACCACCCATCGAGCATCTTTGGGACATGCTGAAACGATGTGTATGCCCGTATCCAAGCAGAAAGCACTCTGGAGGACTTGTCGCGATTACTGCAGGAAGAATAGATGGCTAATCCCTCGGCAGCGGGTGACCGGACTCATCAACACCATGAGAAGATGTCTGGAGGTCATTGCCAAGCGTGGTGGATACACACGTTATTGAACATTAATGTTAATCTGCTTCTCAGTCATCTGCAGTAATAAAGTCACTTTTGTGAATTTTGAAAATGGGTAATTTTGTCTTCAATTTGTGCTCAGTCAACCATGAATAAAAGGATGCCTTCAATTTTCACACAACAGTTGCCTAACACCCACAGAAATATTTTTCAATAGATGTGATCTTTGAAAAGTTCTTACTTAAGAAACTGAGGGGTCATTTAGGGGGGGGGGGGACTTACTTTTTGTGTTGTTTTTATTACAATATATTGTGCTCACAAGTGTATCATGAAATTTCTGCAGAGTAGGTGAAAGACAGCCAGTGTTTTGAGTTGAAACACAAAAATGGATCTCCTATGTGAAGCTGCCAGTTTTGAATTTGTCCCTGTACTTACCAATATGGAGTACCTACAAAGGAGTTCGCTGGGCTTAAAAAAGATGCAGACCCAAAATCAGCTGAAATAACACAAAAGAAAAAAAAATGTCATTATAGGGAGAGGTCAACAATTCTAAAATGCAGTGTTAAGGAAAATAACATTTTAGTTATAAACTTATGCATTGACCATTCAATGAAGCTAAATGTATTACCGAGGTAATTTGTCAGAGCACTTCACGTTTCCAACTTGACAACACATGTGTGCCTCAATTAAGAATGCATACGATGCACTTGAATTTTATTTAAAAACTTAAAAAAACGATGGTGGTCACCAGATTTTGGCTACATGGCGGTAACCAACTTTACTTGTAAAGTAACATTTCTTTTAGAAATGTACAAAACTGTAGTCAGATAAGTGCTTGTCATAATTCTATTTTGCAGCCAAATTGTGTTCCCATTTTGTATTATGATTTGAAATTTTTGATTTAAAATTGAAACTCTTTTCTTGTTAACAAAAGGCTACTTCTTGTTTAGTGAATACATATTGTCGGTTGTACCACGATGTGAATAGGATACATTTTCTGAACCACACAATGACAGTGCTGCACCAATAAACCATGCTTCACTTTGTGGTGGAACCAACAATACATGGCACAGTCATCCCAGTGCGACACCTCATGCTTCCTCTGAATTTAGTAAAATGGTTTGCAGGTCACGTGAATCCTATGTCACAAGTTGAAATGAGTTCTGTGCAAGGTAAACTGAATTAGTTACAGCAAATTGTCCTCAGCAATTGGAGTCAGTCGTGCCAGTAAGATGAGCAGTATTACAAGGCAAAGTCTGTAGTAGCTAACCCATGCCTACCTAGTTTGACTGTGCCGTTTTCTGTGAGTAATATATTCCCAGCCTTGATATCTCTGTGTATCCGTTGATTGCTGTGCAGGTAGACTAGACCATTCAAGGCATCTTCACATATTGCAGCTATTTCATCCTCCTGTAACGGCTTTTTATGAACTGCAACAAACAAACCAAGGAAACATATGATGACACGTGTAAAATATGTTAGGGAGGAGTGGTTAATCTGTGGTCGGGCCAGGCCTTTGAAAAGCCCAGCCAAGCCTAGGCCTTCGGGCTTTTACTCTTGCTATTGTGAGCCACAAATCACCTAACAATAGAGCATCAACTAATCAATAAAGCCCAGCCTCTGCCAGGCCAGGCCTGGTTGTAGCCCCTCCCACACTAATCTGTACCCATTCATGTCTGGATCAAAAGATGCCTCAGCTGTCAGTCAAGTCTGGGTGAACAATGGGAGCCGGCTGGACTCCACAATTAATGGGCAGTTTATTGTGTACAATCAGGGGATTATAGAAGCCCAAAGGCTCGGGTGTTCCAGGGGCGTTCCAGGTGCGTGGCCAGGGGCGTTCCAGGTGCGTGGCCAGGGGCGTGGCCAGGGGCGTGGCCAGGGGCGTGGCCAGGGGCGTGGCCAGGGGCGTGGCCAGGGGCGTGGCCAGGGGCGTGGCCAGGGGCGTGGCCAGGGGCGTGGCCAGGGGCGTGGCCAGGGGCGTGGCCAGGGGCGTGGCCAGGGGCATGGCCAGGGGCTTGGCCAAGCTGTTCCAGGGGCTTGGCCAGGCTTTTCGACGGCCTGGCCTGACCATAGATTAACCACTCCACCCTTACACTTGTTCATGCACTGGTTCAGTAATGGTGCAATCTCGAGAGCAACAGCATGGTAAAGATACCGAATGATGCAGTAATTATATTACATGTATATAATAAAGTTGTGTTCGAGTTGGAGGTTTGGAGTTTCAATGCTTGGTCCAGCGTTTCCAATACTGTACTTAAAGCTGCTGAGTCCGACTACTCTTAATGAAAATTTCAATTTAATGCATTTCCTACTAACGAATTATGGACGAAAACTATTTTGAATGAAAATAAGCACTTACTACACTGTGCACTTTATTTGGTTTCCCTAAAATATAGTTATTATGAGCAATGTGCAAAGATTGATAAATACATTAACACTGTAGGTCTTATGAACATCCAACTCCATTCAAAATTTGAAACTTATCCAATCAGTCACTTATCATAGGTTGATTTATGGAATGTATCATAACTTATTTAATGCCGACAACTTAGCAATTTAGTTTACACACCAAAAGCACATGCAGCAGCTTTAATGCCCACATTTATCCAACACATCAACATAAATCCCACCAGGGGGAAAAAAGGCACTGGTGTTCTAGAGCAAGACACTTTGCTACAAGTGCTTCTCTCCATTCAAGAGCAAATGGATATTCTGAGGGAAGAAAGGGTTATTGTGTAAAGTTGATTATCGTTTATAGAACAGAAATGCTAGGGCCATAATGTGAAAGTAACCTGATCACTGAACAGAAGCTAAGAAACTTCTCTGGTGTACATCTTTCAAACACGTATGAAACTGTTTACAACTTGGTAGCAACTTGCAGTACTGTATGCAAAATTGAAAGTTACTCTATCATTTAATAGTTGTACACAATTTATAAACTGGGATATTTTGTTCTGTTTATCTCGAAAATTATCGTTTGCAATTTGACCTTTTGTGAAAGGTCACAGGAACAGGATCACAGAATAAAGCCTTGCGCTTTTCACTGCTTACCTTCAATAATATCTGATGCAGATCCTAAACAGTACTCCATAGATAACTGCAAAAAGATAACATACAGGGTTATTGAGAAATAGATACAATGTAGTATTGGCAGATGAACCAAAGTGCAAGGTGATAGTTGTGATATATTAAGTTTAAAACCAGAACGACTCAAATTCAAAACACAAATACATGTATATGACCTTGACCATCCAAAAGAGGTCATATAAATGTACATTCTGTATGTATACAAGAAGAGATTGTGAATGTCGTTCTAAGTATTAGTTATTGACAAGAATATCCACATTTGTCCACATTTTGACCAGTTCCAGGTCGTTTTTGCATTAAATTAAATAAAATTCATGTTTAATTTATTTTTACTGTTCTGTGGTTAAACGTGAGGAATGCAATTGGTAAACTCAGTGTTTGAATTGAGCACACAAATTTATGGTAATGGATTCATTTCACAAAAGGGTCATTCTATAAATTTGGGGTCCAAAAGTGTGACATTTTTTGGTGTCCCTGTTTTTTTACACCTGACCTGTGTAATTTCCCATCAAGTATCATTAAAATTCACTTCACACTATTTTGTTACTTGTTTGGCTGGTACAAGTACATGTACATGTACTTTGCTTTACATAATCACTCTTGGAGATAAAAGGCATTAACCCTAACTCCCCAGAGTGTGTGGAAAATTGTAATAAAATTGGAGGATTCAGGACTGTTAAGGTTAAAGAAAGTGTCCTGAATTACAAATTCCTATACATGTCAGATGTAACAGGGGACACCAAAATTGGACCCCAAATTTTTAGAATGACCCAAAATTTAGTAATTGAACATTTTTAAGATGGAATATTGTGACAGGGACAGACATTTGTCACAAATTTCTATCCATGTTATGAATGTTCAAGTTCCACCCTAATTTCATAAATAATACAAGTAGGTTATTTAGTTTTGAGTGATACAAATTCTACAAACTACATTGAACAAGCAATATAAATGGAACAAGGACGAGATTAATTGTAATGAGAATATACAATGTACCAGTATAATACAATAATGTCTGTCCATGTTATGAACATTACCGTTGTTTCATCTTAAAGATGGCTTAGTAATTTCCTACATATATCCAGTAAATCGGCCAATTTCATTTTCAGTGCAATCATGAATGACACAGAAATGTTCAGGAAACAAAAATTTGCAAAAAACCTGGGCACAAAATTTGCTTAAGCACAAAAGAACTTGCTTAGTAAAATCTGATTACCAGCCAAAATTCTGTGTGATTGTTATGCTAAGTAAACAATAGCTTAAATATCAGTCACAAGCGATATATAATCACATGGAGTTTTGGCTGATAAGGGGCCAATTTCATAGAGCTGCTTAAGCACAAAATTTGCTTAAGCACAACAAATCTTGCTTAGTAAAATCAGGTTACCAGCCAAAATTCCATGTGATTTTTGTGCTATTAAGCAAACGGCAGCTAAATACCAGTCACAAGCAATATACATGTACATGTACTACATGGAGTTTTAGCCGGTAACCTTATTTTTATTAAGCAAGGTTTTTTTGTGCTTAAGCAAATTTTGTGCTAAAGCAGCTCTGAAATTGGCCCCTGATTTTAGAATGCAAGTTTTTTTGTGCTAAAGCAGATTTTTGTGCTTAAGCAGCTCTATGAAATTAGCCCCTGATTTGAAATCCACCTCCCATTAGTGTGGAAAGACCCAAATGTACGATGTAATTCTCCTGTAGGCAGGGACCTGAATCTGCTAAAATCCAACACTGTGCAGTATCCCAATGGCACACTACATGTATGTATGTTGAGAATCGAGATCAAAGCCCCATGTAAAAATAATTCTGGCTGAGCTCTTACTAGTCCTGAATCAATCAAAATCCTGCAAAATATTGATGTGGATTTTGGGAGGGTTAGGGCTTAAATGACACAGCGTCTTCAATAATAATTTTGGGGAAAAGTTACTCCCTGAGACAACAGCAACTTTCTGCCTTACAAATACATATTTTCAACAGTACATAATTTATATGTACATGTATGCAATCACTGAAATGCACTGACAACAATCACACTTGTGCTACAGATACTGCCAACAGCATGACACTTGTGTAGATTAGGTCCCACTCTCTATTCAGATTTACAACATACACAACCTCACATACATTGTAATGTTATTGCCCACAGTGAGCTATGAAGTCCGATGTATGACTAGTGGACATTATCATACCTTTGTTCTCAACTTCTCAGAGTATTTTCGAAAAAAAGCACCAACATTTCAAGGGATGTTTGTGCCAATAATCATATCCTACTTTTACACTTTTCACTCACAAACATTTGTTTTACAAGGATCTTACTTTTACAGCCCAAGGCAGCCCCTCAAACACACCATGCCCACTTTACGTTGCCTTGCATTTATTGATGCCTATATGTACATGTATACAAGTAGTCTGTTGTTAGCCGACCGAGTCACGACGACAACAGTTTTAATTTAAAGACAGTAACTATCTAACTATGAAATGATTTTCAATCTTTGTGCCATTTGGTGCATTTGTACAAATAATTGCTCAGCAAAGTAGAAATTGGCTGTGAACCAGTTACAACCAGTACACCTCACACACCATTTTGGCCGGTCCCCTAATTATGCTCCGCAAATTTCTGTGCACAACAGCTCCATGAAACTGGCCGTTAGAGAAAACCACATCCCATCCAGAGTACAGGGAAACTTTCACTTGGCCAAAACAAAAAGCGGAAGTGGGGTTTCTGTTCTCATAGCAACTTTGCATGTAGCTAGAAAGAGGAAATACCAGCCGGTGGATGGGAGGAAGGAAGGACAGGGTGGGGTACTCTCTTGGAATATACGGGTTAAACGGGACTGTAACAATAAGTTATGATTGACATGTTTGTTACCTAAACATAAATGAGGATGGGGTTATTTGTAGTGTCATCATTATTTATTTATTTATTTCTGGTACGGAAACCAAGGATTCCTCAAAAGTGCATAGCTTGCATGCTTGAAGAAACCAGTGCTAAGAAGACAATGAAGAAATGTCTGATTTTTGAGGCGAGAAGAAAACCCCAGAATAATATTGCAGGGAAACCTACGGAATCAGGTAGGAACTGAAAATCCATGTTGGCCCTGGTAGGAATCGAACCCGGATCACAGCAGTGGTAAGCATGGGCAGTACCACTGTGCCAACCCGATACTCCTACCCCTCTTATCATGCAGTGTGTACACGGAGCTTGGCTGCATCATGGAGGAAGGATTCAGACGGAGTTCAAACAGCATGACTTCAGAAGGACAATCTTTACTGCCACCAGCAATAAGCCAGTTCGGTATCTCAAAGGTCATCGGTTATTCGGGATAAAATTGCTGACGTCATGTCACGCCATGTTACGCGAACGCCCATTCTGATTGAATTTAACACGTGCGCATTGTGCGACCACCTTTTGCGTTCACACGTGCGCGCGTTAGGTCATGCGGGGTCATTTGGGATAAAATGTCAGTGTTGCACATGCGCAGTTGAAATACCTGCTTAAAACTGACTTGACAATAGAAATCTCCACGCCTGTGCAAGTATTAACAAATATTGGCAATGAAATAGCCCTACACCTACAGTTTAGCATTTCATTCTGATAAATTTACAATGTAGCACAACCTTTCAGCTGTAATTTTACATTATGACCAAGTAATGGGTAGGCTGACATTTTTGGCTGTAAAACTCTAAAAGCAGTCATCAAAGTGTCCAGATGGTTTTGGTAAGGTACATCGTGTACACCATACAGAGGTCAATGACCTGTAAGGTATACAATGTTTTGTACAGTTTGGTACAGACAATACTAGTATTCAGTGGTACAGTACATGTACATCTATGGAAGACCCATCTAGATCTAATCAAATTGTACATGTACACAACATTCGGGTATTTGTGTTATGAGATAACCACAAAATATTTCTCTTTGAAGAACCACATCCGATGCGATCAAGCAAAATCAGTCTGGCCCTGGTCAATTTGGGGATTTTTGCATTCATTTGAAGCGTACTTCAAGCTCCATATTAGTGAAAACCCCATGTGAATACGACCTTTGGTTAAAAAGTTACAAATTTTTAAACACCGGCACATTAAAAAGAAACTGAGAAAATCAAGTTTAAAGTTACAGTCCTTTCATTGAGTCATTTTTAGCACATTTATAATACTTGTCATATTTTCATGTGAAAGAAGAATGTTTTTCCCCTTCTGTTTTTGTAAAAAAAATTTGGATTTTTCCACTACGAACATATTTTGGCCCATATCTCAAAACAAGGATTGCCGAGTTCTGACTGATTTTGCTTGATCGCATCACATATTCCAAGTGAATTACATGTGTAGGCCAGAGCACATCCTGCCTTTTCATGGCAAATGTAACCCACATGTACAGATGTACATTTACATTGTACAATCTGGTATGCAATGTAGTCTGTACCGGTTTTGATACCACATGGGATCTGCTGTGGTCATTGATAGAGTTTCACATCCATAGAATTAATGTCACCAGGTATTGTGTGACCGGATGCATTGAAACATAAACCAATTTAGGTTCTTCCTCTCACTGATCATTTGTAAATTGTATGTTGCTGTTTTACATGTACATGTACATGACTGCACATTTACTAGGGCTGTTCATTTTCGATTATTTAGTATCCGATTATTTGAAACTGGGCTTGACCGAATATTCAAATATTCGATACCGGAACTGGCCGATCAAGTTTTTCATGCGTCAGCTGCAACTGCATGCCGCGCCGGTGTTTCACGTGCGGCGAAAGATATTATATATCGCCCGATCGACTTTTTTCCCCCATGTGCCTTGTTGTATCAAGATCGTTACGGGTACGTATAACGTTCTGAAAACAAGAAACCAAACTGTAGCCTGTGTTATTGCAGTAGTTATTTTATAAGTGTCAATGGTTTTACGGATGGGAACAATAAACCTCTGTTCTTTTTTTTAAAGAATATTTGAACCAGAAAAAGGTATTTGAATATATGCTTGAAGATTAAATATTTGAATATTAGATAATTCGGGACAGCCCCAACATTTACATATTGTATTGCACAATGCACATGAACTACATTGTATATGGTCAACTAAACACTATTTCTGCTTTACCATTTTCCACCTTAGTCTATATGATTTTTGTTTCTAGTTTAAGATCAAAACAGATTTCCAACCAACCACTATTTATTAGCACTGAATACACCGACATTTACCGGTAATTAACATAAGAATTAATTACATGTACATTGTACATGTACATGTACAATGTACATGTACATGTACATGTACATGTACATGTAGTGTGTACATGTATCGCCTGTTTAAGAAAAGTGTCTTGTCTGTCATTTAAGAACATGTACATGTACATGTACCCTGGTGATTATGCTGAAACATGGTGTCTTAAAAACACAATGCTGACATTTTGTTGTTCAACCCTAACCCCTTGGGTAACTTTACTAGAAAGTATCCTGTATCCGCCAAAATCCACCTATTTTGTCATGCACAAAAAGTTGGTTTTGGTGACTGCTCAATATGGAGGTATCCTGAATCCATCAAATTCCTGCAGTAACGCTAGGCTTACAATCTTCAATCCATCAAAATCCCCCAGGTTTCAATATGGAGGTATCCTGAATCCGCCAAAAATGGATTCAGGTACGTTAGGGTTAATGGATAATTTCTCAATTTCTCAATTTCTCAATTTATTCATCATGTGACACACACGAAATTTGTTATCCTTTGTACTGCAGTAAAAATTCATACAAATATTAAAAATATACACATTGCACAATGGCGATATACATTGTACATGTACACAAAAACAGATTATCTACTAAAATTAGTTAAAATTGTATGGCATTAGGTAAAAAAGAATTTGTAAACCTAATGTACACGTAACAAGCATTATGTTTGTCATGTACAATGTATGATGCTGAAATGTGTACTTCTTGAATGAAAAGTAAAATCTGGTATGTACATTGTACATGTAAATAATTGCCTACACTTAAACCCTTCTATTCAATAAAGCATAAGTAGTATTTAAAATAAAGTTTTAAGTCTTGCATTTGCATATATATTCTCCACAATCTCCACATCAATGCAAGTACATGTACATGTACATGAAATGCGTATCATACCTACTACACACTGTTCATGTATAGTTTCATTCAAATTATCTCTGAAATAAATGTCAACTAAGATGGTACAATGTACATGTACATAATCAAAGTCTGAACTAAATATAAACTGTACTGCATAACTTGATAATAACCAGTACAGCACACACAGTATTGAACTGACTTGTACATATGTAGCTATACGTAGAGCCAGTAAATTTGACTTGATAATACTCGGTGTTTTATATCTGCTATGTGTTAATGACACACAGGCCTGTGTCACTACAACAAACACGTTTTGGATCAATTTTGGACAAAGTAAATTTAAATTATATATGCATTCTTTACACAACAGGTTGACCTAAAAGTTCAGATTGTGCAAGCGTACCTTTGGGGAGGGGGGGATTTCATTAAGTTCTGATGTAGTGTGCTATTTTTTAAAGTGATTATTTCCCATTCATTGTGTACATTGAATCCTTTGGATGATATCATGTAAAAAGGCAATGGCAGTGTTATGTACTAATCTTTTTACATGTCAATAATAACCAATGATGTGCATGGCCATAAACAAAGACCACGCCCCTATACTGAGGTTTGACTGGTAAAGGGCCCACCATAGAGCTGCGTAAGCACAACATTTGCTTAATAAAATCAGGTTATCGGCCAAAAATCCATGTGATGTACATTGTATACATGTACTTGTGACTGGTATTAAACTGTTGTTTACTTAACATAACAATCACACAGAGTTTTGGCTGGTAACCCAATTTTTTGAAGCAAGGTTTTTGTGTGCTTAAACAAATGTTGTGCTTACGCAGCTCTATGAAATTGGCCTCAGTTCATTGCACTTTTATTTTCATTCATAAAATCAAAATCTCATCAAAACGCTTCAAATGGGTTAAAAAATATGGTTTTGTAAACTCCTATAAAATTTTGCGCAAGAAGTTCTTTACATGTGGGAAATAAGCATCGATGTCTTGCACGCACAGGAGCACTGCATTTTCTTCTAAAATGTGTATGTGTACATCTCTATTAGTATTAGCACGGACTATAAAGTGACTAATTTCCTGCACTGCATACATGTACTTGCAGGTGATAAATGGTTTGACAGGCTTACATTTGTAATTATGGCCAGCAAAATGAACAAAAATCCACGAAAGATTCAGAAGCATTCAATTTGTATGGCGTTGCTGGAAAATGCATAAGAAACCTACATTTTCTACCACAAGATACGGTTCAAAATTGCAAAAAGTACAGTCATTAGAATGAAAAGAAGACTGTTTTCAGGATGCAGAGGTCATTTTGGAATGATAAAAAAATTTTAAGGGCCAACAAATGTCTCACCAAAAAATGCAGAGAAATCTCAGCCCTGCTAATTAAACATGAGTTGATTTACCTCGGCAGCAGGCTTTTGACCAACTTACACGTACATGTAGCTGAAAATTGTAATTTTTAAGTTATTCTATTCCAAATATAGCTGTCGTGCACATTTGGATACAAAATTTATTATGGAATTGAAAGCAAGCAGAACTTCTATCCTGCTCTCAGACTTTGAGACTGCCTGCATATTCTATTTGGACAGAAAAAAACATTGTTTTGGGATGTTATATCATGGCACTATTACAGATACATGTACATTCATGTAAGTTAGTCTTTTGATACCAACAACTGCAGCCACATTATCGACTACCAATACTTACCCATGCTGTGTGTTCTCGCAAGTAGCACCCCTTGTATTCTATCGTGTTCTTATGTTTCACTTGCCGTAAGAACCGTACCTCCTTCACTATGTCTTGCCATTTCTTAAAAGGAAAAAAAAAAACAGGTACATGTACATGTATATTATATTCATCGAGACTAATTAGTTTCTACCTCTCATCAATAAAACAATTATCACATGACATACATGTATGGGACAGAGGTGCATGCACAAGTCAATAAAGTGGTTACTCCATAGATTTTGTTTTTATTCATGATCATATTCTTCAAAATGGGACTTCAGTAGTCAATTTCACCAAGCTCTGCATCATAACGAGTTGCCATGCATAACACATCTCAACTTGAGACACATCGTACTAACAGGTCACAAACCTTACAATGTGTTGAACGCGTCATAAGTACCTTGACAACTCTGTAAATGAAACATGTGCTACATGTACATGTATTAAGCCATATCTTAGGGTTATCGTGACAAAAACTGTTTTCGAAGCCAGTTTTACGACACGACAAGTAAGAAACATGACCCAAAGCAGGTGATTATGCACATGAAATTATCTTTGCAAGATATACAGATGAGATTTACTTGACAAAATACATGTACATGTACATGTACTTGTCATTTCTAATCACATTGCCATATTGTTTAACCCTAACTCCCTACACCATTTTTCTTACATGTAACCCGAATCCTCCAATATCCTCCGATTTCAAAAGTGTTAAAGCTGCATATAATGTAACCTGAATCCTCCAGAATCCTCTGATGGGGACCATAGCATTAATCCTGCAAATTCCTCCAAAAGTTTTTTGTGTACCCCTAGTAACCTCAATCCTCCAAAATCCACCAGCATCAGATTGGGCCTGATGACCTGGATCCTCCATTTTCCTCCTCTTATGCCCTCAATCCTGCAAAATCCTCTGATGCTTCAACTTCCAAAGGCCCTCAATCCTCCAAATTCCTCCATTGGCAAAGAGGATTTGGGAAAATTTGAGAAGGTTAGGGTTAATGATTTGAAACTCCTCAAAAAAAATGGAATCGTTATTCCGATTGCAATTTTGGAGTCAAATCGAGTCGACTCCTGCATGGAACAGGGCAAGCCTAATGCACATATCCATACAAAACTTGTACAATGCCAGAAGATTCAATAATTGTATCAAGTTCAGGTTGACTTGCGAGATGTTTGGTCTCGTTACGCATGCCTACACAACAAATAAACCATCAAACACCGTCTTTCATTTCCATACATGTACGTGCGGTTAAGTGAACAATGAAAAGCCAAAAGCATCAGTTAGTGATGAACAGCCACATAAAATTAACATTCCATCTTCCTCCATTGACTGGGGTACCCGCTGATATGATATTGAATTGGCTGACTGAGCCAGCAAGTTTGGTGGTTGTGTGGTTAAGACTGCACGAGTACAGTAAGCAAGAGGCCATGGGTCTGTGAATACCGTCTGAGTAATCTTGTCAAATGTGATTTCAGGCTTTGCATGACAGATGGTACAACTTGAGTGATTTTTGTTCCAGATACATTTTTTATAGAACCATGCTTATATTTGGTGTATTGGTCAGTATGCTCTGACCATCATCGGGAAAACGTATTCTCATTAGCATGAATTAACCATTCTCATGATGACTGTCAAAGCAGACTGCCCAAAAAGTTAAGTTTATACTCTGGTCCTTAGTTGCACGAACATAATTTAAAAGCACATGATCGTATTTTTCACAACCAATAAAGAACTGTGACCCAGCCTTGCAAACTGTGCTTCACATTACTCAGTGTTTGGACAAGCATCAGCCCATTCAACATTGAAAGAGTAGAGAAATTAACCAAAATCACCAGGTTTTGAAATTAGGTTTCGCTGCATATTCAAAATCAAATTCAGCTTTTTCAATTGGGAAAAAAACAAGTATTAAAAAAATACAAGTATAGTATACTATACAAGTATAGTATACTATACAAGTATAGTATATAGTTTAAAATTCTTTCTTTTAACCCTAACCCACCTCAATCCTCCTTGCAGTTTTGGAGGATTTTGGAGGATTAAGGATGAATGGTATTTAAAGAAAAAGAGGATGAATGGTGTTTCAAGCGAAGAGGATTTTGGAGGATTGAGGATGAATGGTGCTTCAAGCGGAGGATTTTGGTGGATTGGGGATGAATGGTGTTTAAAAGCACAAGAGGGTTTTGGAGGATTGAGGCAGGGCAATCAGAGGATTCTGGAGGATTGATAATGGTTCCTACATGTAGCAAAAAGGGTCTAGGGGGTCAAGGTTAAATGTACATGCTACATGTACGTTAAAATGGTGCCCTTATGTAATTCAGACCCACCCAGCTCAATGATAAGGTAAAAACTGAATGACACTCATGTCGGAAAAATGATATGTGAATAGCAAGTTTCCAAGGTCACTGTTGTAATGACGTTAGAAACTCACTTATCTTTAAGCCTTTCAGTCCTGTACCCAGAATATCCCAAATTATGCCACAGATCCAGCATCCAGGATATCCCGGGTTGTGTGGATTGATATTCAAAGTATGTGAGATCTTGTAATTCTTTCCTCGGCTTGCACCACTGGTGAACCACTGACCCCGGTTCAATTCCTGCCAAATGCACTATGCAGAGTTGCTTTCAGTTTGTACCGAACTGCATGGGTTTTCCCCCTAAGAATAATAATTCTCTTCGGTTTTCCTCCCACTAGCTAAGCTGAGACCTGAGGGAGAACCTGAGGCAGAACCTGAGGCAACCTAGGATAATAAATAACTAAATTTTAAAAAGGCTACTTCCATTAATTGGGGGTGACATGTATGCTGCACTGATGAATTCAAAACCAGCATGTACATGTACATGTACATGTACATGTACATGTACATGTACATGTACATGTACATGTACATGTACATGTACATGTACATGTACATGTACATGTACATGTACATGTACATGTACATGTACATGTACATGTACATGTACATGTACATGTACATGTACATGTACATGTACATGTACATGTACATGTACCGTAATTTTCAGAATATAGGCCGCGCGGAGTATAAGCCGCAGCACGCACAAATCTGCAAATTACGATTTAAAGTTGGCGTATTAGCCGCACCGGCGTATAAACCGCACCGCGGCGCTGACGACCGACCACAAAAGTCATCGTGCTGCATGGCGCTCGTATGTAAAATGGTTCCACTATCGAAATCACATGCAATCCTAAAGTGTAAGCATGACAGCGCACGAACGAGATAGGCGGAAAGAAAAGGCGAGTTTGGGTTCAATATCGACGTCATCTTACCCGACTTCAATTTAAGTGTCTGGTTCCCGCTATGATATTCTTATTGAAAACGCAATTATCGAGAGTCGGCAAACAGACAAAGCAATCCTGCTGGTAGTATACAAGTATCTGTGGACAGCGCCCTCATTCGACGCGCACGGAACCCAATAAACTTTCATTAGTCCTCGAAATTACCCATTTTGACGGGCTGGATGAGTGTCCTGGCTGGGTGGGCCGCGCGGCAGTTCTTTGTTATTTTTACAGGGGCGGGGGAAATAAAATAGACAATGACAACTTTAACCACTAATCTGAGCTCAACAGTCACCAATTGACCAGTGAAATAATAAAAAACATGGATTACACAACGATAAAACAGACAAAAACGAACAGACGCGCCACACGATTTGTGAGATGTGAACGGTACTTACGGTACATTGCAAGTCTATTCGGTCTCTCTGGACTGGTTTCCTTTATTTCCAACACGTGAATAGAGCGAACGTAAACGGCAACCAGGGTTCGAAATTCGTAATCTGGGGGGCCAAGGCCATTTTGGCCTTCGTGACGTCAATTTCCTGGGGCACCAAGGCCACTAATGAAGGCACCAAGGCCACTAATGAAGGCACCAAGGCCACTAATGAAGGCACCAAGGCCAATGACAAAAATTGATAAGGGCACGAAGGCCAGATGAAGGTCTTGCTTGCATACTGGTGTATTAGCGAAACTTTTAGACATGTTGAAGGTGCCAAGAAACAATGAAAACTGAGCTTAACGCTTGCGTATTTGTTTTCTTAACCACTTAGAAATTAAAGAGTAAGAAATGCGAAGCACTGCTCAATACGTTGCTTTAATATCTTCAGCACATTTAATAGAAAATGATTCATATTAATAATAACATTGAGTTTGTCGCGGTTTTTCTTTTGCTAGTCAATTTTATCACATTGCTAATCAAATGACAATATGATTAGCATAATTTGCTAATCATTTTTGTTTTCTTATTTCCATCACTTCCTAAACTTTTAAGTTGTATAGTCATGAAGGAAACACGGCCCGTGCCGGGCATGCCGCGCGACGGCATGGTGGTTTCACCGTGCGTTGCCGCCATCTTCACCGGCCACGTTGCGTTCATGCCCCGCACGGGCCATTCGGGAAATCACGGTGCGCTATATCGCTGGCGGAAAAAGCGTCAACAATGTCGATCTCCTTTTCCAAGTCACCCAGTAAAAATGAGTTTGGTTCCGTGGGGCAGAAATGAGTTTTATCATGATTCATGTCATTCTTGCACTTAAAAGCCGACTTGTCGAGTTCAATTTGTCTGGAACGTTTTAATTAATTAAGCGATGCGACTGCGAGGCATAATTGTCGAATAAATCGCAAACAGAAAACGCTTCGGTTTCCACGTGTCCGAGTCATCGCAGCACACATGCACTATGCACGATTGTTTGCACGAGGGGAGTTCGTTGTGTTAAGTTGAACAGACAACGCTACTCCCTCTGGACCATCGCTAAACCGCACACATGGCTTAGCCGGCTTTGGGGGGTTCGGGTTACTGTAGTAAGAGCTACCTGGCTAAAGCTAGCCGTAGATTTGGCCGCGGATTCGGCCGCGGATTCAGAGCTTGTTTTTAGGCTGTGACTGGTTCCCGCCCCAGTGAGAAAGAAGAAAAATAATGCACGGACGGAAACCAGTCTGCTTGGGGAATCAAGGTTTTGTGAAGGTTTTTACATGGGGCGCACGGGCCGTGCGGGCTCTAGCGCGATTGCTCATCATGCGCACGGGCAAATACCAGCGCGATCGAAAAGCACCGTTTTGTAGGATCCGGCAATGGTTTGGTACTGAAAAATTGAGCAATTTGAGAGCTTGGTTCGGCAAGAAGGGCACAACGGCCAAAGTATTAATGGAGCACAGCACAATTACTGGCCGTGAATAGTGCATTTTTACAAGGGGCATCACGGCAACTAAGCCTCAGGGCACCGACGGCACTGGCCGCCGTGAATTTCGAGCCTTGTGTGACTGATTTTATTCTTCAAATGTTGCCGTATAAGCCGCCCGGAGTAAAAGCCGCAGGGACATTTTTCAGCGTGAGAATCCACGTATAAGCCGCGGCCTATATTCCGAAAATTACGGTATGTAACACTATTCCCATTTGATATAGAGTAGTGTTAATGCACTCCCAAGCAGTAAATGTAGCTTGGGTCAGTTAACTCACTGGATACTGACCTCATAAAAACACTGTGATGTAATTTCTTGGTTCAGATGATTACGACTCATTCACACTGGCTTGTCGTCCAAACGGTAAATTATTCACCACACAGTGTGATGCAACTAACGAGTTAATGTGATGCACACTCACCTCGTTAGACGATTTGCCACTGTAGGACATCTTCTTAATCGCAACCACCTCCCCTGTCTTGGTGTTACGAGCCTGCAGACAGACATCACATGACAATTTTAGCGAATACTGCCGAGTGAAAACTGTTGATGTGTGCATTAGTCTATAAACCTGTTGAAGGTGCCTGCTACCTTGCTGATTATCATGAAATGCACCACTGTTTCACCAATTAAAATGATGATGTGAGGGCTGTTAAAGTGGTGGATTGTAACTAAGACTGTGGAGTGCAAGTGTTGCTTAGGATTGTGGGTGTTTATTATATGATGGTTTGGGCACATGGGATGCCTCAAAATAAAGCCCTACTTTTTACTTTTGGTGGAGGGTTTCCCTGTGTTTGTGGCCACTCCGGTGCTCTGAAAACGGGCAGTATTTTTAGAAAGGTGCTGTTCAGAGAAGACTGAGAATTTTGAAGGTGACCAGCTAAAAACTAAAGAAAAGAAAAACCAGGCTTTTCTGGCTGGTTTCTAGAAACAGCAATAAAATGATTAAGATAAATTGTTAAATTCTCTGTTTATGTCAAACAAGTTGGAAACTGCGAAATAATTTAAGATTATCTTTTTTTCACATTTGGGCATGTATCACTGGTTTCTACATGTAGGAGACTTCTTTTAGTGGTCTGCAACCAAACAGGTACATGCCACGTTTTCACCCCCCCTACCCCCCACCCCCCAAATCTCTTTTCGGTTGTGCTGACAATGCTTGCCATGCCCCTGCACACAGGCACATTGTCAGCTTTGTACATGGCCATGGACATCATGGGTACAGGAAGCAATATTTTGATCTGCTGATGACGAAAAAGAACAAACTAGTGTTCAAGAATAGTTAAGGATCACACTTTCAGTTCTTTATCACCAAAAATAAATTTCCCAGTCTCTGAAAACAAATGTGTAAATTCTACGAACAAAATGACATCATAGACCAAATTGTACGGTTTCAAGGTTGCGATGAAATGCTGCATGCCATATTCTTTCAATCTTTTCTGTGCATCCAAAATCTAACATTTCATCTGCTTAAAGTGCCTGCACACTCACAAAGTACACCGCTCCGAAACTGCCATGGCCAATCTCTTGTAGGTCTGTGAAGAGTTTCTCAGGATCTTCCTCTGAGAAGAAGGAGGCAACCTCTGGGTCTTTGATCTGCGATACCCGCGTTGGTAATGGCATCCTACTACAGGAGACTGTCCAGGTTATGACAACAGGGGCACTATGTTGGCTGGCGTAGGTGTCGCCCACATGGAGTATGAGGTGGGTGAAATGGCTGCGGCTGCCGCACCTCTAGAGCCTGACAGTACAAGATTAATACTCTCACTTCCTGCAAACGAGACAAAAAGGCCAATGTTAATTTTTAAAAACATTTCCAGCTCAATCAAGTGTCCTCATCAGCAAATTATACAATAAGCTTTAAGGGAATACCACATTTCTACCCGAACTTATATGCCAATGAACTGTACCTGAATCCATTCTGGTTAAACCTGCAGTGCACAACGTTGGGTACATGTACATACTGATGCAAAGTACATGTACACCATGTGAGTGTACAGATGTATGAAACCTGCATCTACATACACTTGCACATAATGGAGGATTTCGGCGGATTCCTCCATATTGAAAACTGGGGGATTTTGATGGATTGAGGATTGTAAGCCTAGCGGTACTGCAGGATTTTGATGGATTCAGGATACCTCCATATTGAGCAGTCACCAAAACCAACTTTTTGTGCATGACAAAATATGTAGGTGGATTTTGGCAGATTCAGGATACTTTCTAGTAAAGTTACCCAAGGGATTAGGGTTAAACCAGGAAAATGTTGGTATTTAATTGCCTGGCATGCATGTACATGTATCACTCCATCATACAATCTATCCTGCTCAAGAGAAATCTCATTATCTGTCATACATGTATACTTCACTTATTTGTAGCCCAGTAACCCTTATTTGTACATGTATGTACATGTAGCTCTGTTGGGTGGCTTTTAGCCTTGTTTGGGGCAAATGTAGTGTTCAAATCAAATACCTGTGGAAAAAAAATGACCAGCACAACATGCAATGTGAACAGTTCATTTGTGGAGTCTGGGAACCACTCATGCACGTATACATGTACAGTACATGTACCAACAGAATCAGTTCCATAATTGTACAGGTACACGTACATGTATAGAATATGTATGAAACATACATGTACTACTGTATGTACATTGTACATGTACACAGTTACAAATACTGCAAACGATACATGTGCAATGTATACATTGTATGAAGTGATGTCTGGTAACAGAATTTCAATTTCCAACACCATGAATGGTAATTATGTGCAAGTGTATGTAGATGCAGGTTTCATACATGTGTACACTCACATGGTGTACTTTGCATCAGTATGTACCCAACGTTGTGCACTGCAGGTTTTAACCAGAATGTATCGGCCATGATTCCAAATACGAAGCAGGAAAAGATGCAATGAACCGCAATTAGAAACCATGGATACTCCAGCCTAGAAAATGCCATTTGCAGCAGCCATGGTGACATACACGGTACAGTTAACCTCAAAATGGGAATTTCTTTTCACACTTTTTCTCTTCCCAGAGAATTCATTTTCATTTCACAAAATGTGAAAATATTTTCCGAAAAGTAGGAAAACATTTTCAGGCCTTTTCACAAAAGTGGGAAAACATTTTCACGCCTTATCACAAAAAGTGTGAAAACATTTTCACGCCTTTTCACAAAAGTGGGAAAACATTTTCACGCCTTTTCACAAAAGTGGGAAAACATTTTCAGGCCTTTTAACAAAAGTGAGAAAATGTTTTCACTCTTTCTCAAAAGTGTGAACATAATTTTCCCACTTGAATTAGCCACTCCCCTTTTTTCACTTTTGTGAAAACTTTTTCACATATTTGTGATGAAAAATATCATTATGGTGGCGTTGGGTATTTAAACCGTGGACGAAAAATGTTGGAGAACAAAAGAGAACATTATCGTCCGCAATTCCCAGCATACATGTACGTCCGCGATTGGGAGTGTGTACAAAATGTACAAAACGTACAATGTATGGAGGTCTCCTGAAAAAATTGAAGTACATGTACAAACAAAAGAGGGAACAATAGGACGTCCACGTTTGGAGGTCGATACACGTTTGTGTGTACATTGTTCTCTATGCTTTCACAAGACACGCTCAAAATGGGCATCTCTCAGTCTGGAAAGCAGAGGATCATAAATCTCAAATAATCTTTCATTTGCTGAAATTCGAAGGAGAGTACTACATGTACACGTATGTACAATGAAGACCGAATACAATTTTCAAGGCAGTCCATTTGATCATGAACTTGTTTTGTTTACAATACCTCATACATATTCACAAACAATTTTGTCCCATCAAGATCGCATAAGCAACAATATTTTCTTCAGCAAAATATTCAACCTGCAGCGCTGTGTGGCCCCATCTTTACGCGTACGGACGGTGCATCAGGCCTCAGGCCCGGCGGTGACGATCGTCGCGATCACGGTGCATAGTACGGGCGGTACACGGTCATCACTGCATGTCGATTTAACCCCCAGTTACATGTAGTGTACACGTAGATGGATTTATAAAGATGAATTTCTCCATTATTAATTAATGAAAAATTCTATTGCAAAAATAAACTCTAATTATTTAAAAATAGGTATAATTTTTATATAACAAATATGACTTTTCTATGTTCGAAATACATCGATATTAAAAAAAAACAAGCTTTTTATGGAGTTTTAGTTTTTGTAATCGAGGATGTATTTCTTGTTATAACATACATTTGTGTAATATCCGATATTGCACGCGCGTACACACTAGCCCAATGAGGAAAATTCCTGAAATTGACGGTGTTGTACATGTACATGTATTACGTGGAGATGTATATGTACGTTGGTTACATGACAACCCTAACCTAGAGCTAGAGTGCATTGCAAACTAATATTAAAATTAGATGATTTGAGACTGTTAAACGGAGTTCCAAATTGTAATAATGCCCGAGTTGACTCGGGTACAAGTTAACCTGGGTACAAGTTAACCTGGGTACGAGTTAACCCATTACCGACAAATCCTATCGCCCGATGCGGGACAACCAAAATCAGGCGCCGGGCTACTGTTTCTTGTCAGTGGCCAAGTCCGACGGACAACAAATTTTTCAAAATCGGGCTTATATAAAACGCATAATAAACTAATAATGATTATGTTACTGATTTTGTCCAAAACGAATGCGAAAACCAAGTCAGTTGAACTCCAAGGCCGAGGATGCATGATACGTTAATACCGCTACTATACATGTAATCACAGGTAAACACAAGGAGAAAGGAAACCATACCACCATTTCCATGTGCCCGCTAGCGATAATACAGGAAGTTCCATTGTTTACACAGTGGTTTCCGTGTGGTCGCGGTAGTTCTAGATGAAGGAGCCGTTTCCATTGGACTTTTTATCGTCCCTGATGACTTTCTGCGGCCATGCAGATATCTTACGCGACCGCTTTCGGCCTGCTTGTTTTACATTAAGGTCGCGGTAAGTTGACAGGGATGTTAGTTTACTGCATGTCTCCATTGTATTTAACTTTGTTATTCTAAAGAAAAGTCGTGGTAGATTGACAAAAATAAGTCCAGTGGAAACACGGCTTCAGACCGGTGTACAAATGTACATCCGACTCAAACGGTCTTACGTATGCATGTAGCTTAGTGGCTGGGTTAAGCCTGTTACAATAAGCCAGTCTAACTAAAGTCAATAACGAGTAATAAACTCCAAACCAACATCCCCATTGAAGCGCAAACTTAACTTTTTGTCTCTGTATCCCCCTGACCCCTCCCCCGGTTCACATTACCACCCTCCCTAAATTCTCAAATTTTCAAAAAACATTATTTAAAAAATAAAATGCACTGCAACACCGGGAGTTACATGTGCAACGTACATTCACATGTACAATAGTATACATCATTTGCAAACATCAAAAAACAAAACTACTAAATTTTTACGAAATACCGTCCTAGACTTAGTAAAAAGTAGTCTCAAGCATCCTGTGAAATCATGACACCCTCGTGTGCTGTCGTTTTCAAGAAAACGATTGTCTACTAAATGTATACTACATGTACATGTACATGTACCTTTAAGCCAGCTCTCAGCAGGCTTTAAATTATAGTCTGCACTATTGCACTTGGTCTATAATTAAAGACCAGTCTAAGCACATCTGAAGTTATCCAGCTACATGTACATTGTAATTAGCATATAGACTGGTCTCAGACCACTTATTACAATTTGCCCCTGGTCTAATGGCTACGCTAACTGGTTGCACTATAGATGTACATGTAGATGTGTACACACATGTATCACAATACATGTACATGTACATGTATGGGTAAAGTGTTTCCAACCCTCCCACATCCTTCAAAATCCATCATGAAGATTTTGAAGCAGGGCTTAATGTCAAAAGAAGGCATCATTGGGTTATTGCAAATTGGTGGATTTTGGAGGATTCAGGAAGGTTCCTTCCAAAAATGCAAAGATAAATTTTAAAAAACTGTCTGGAAACTTTCATACAGTAAAACCAAGATGGTGCACTTTTGAGGAGAAAGAAAATACAAAGGAATCTTTCTTGTCCTCGGGAGTCAGTCTTTTGTTAAAATCGGTCCTCGGACGTAAAAATACGTGCCGAGTCTATGGGATGTTTTTTAATGTAAAGGAACACTTAGAAACACAAAGCATTGTCCCCAGTGGTATAGGAAAACACGACTGTGTACACATAGGTGTGTACATGTACATGTATGTAAAAATTACCAGGACAGGTTTTTACAGGAAGGCCATTTTCAAATTCTAAGCCAGATTTTGTGTGAAAAACCTCCACATTTTCTTATTATGACCTTGACAGGTTACATGTACATGTACATACACATGTACACACATGAGCAAAGTACTACATGTATGTACATTTTCCTGGTGTTAATTGGCAAGGGCACACCCGCAACCACAACACAACAATATTGCAAATAATTACAGGCAAATGGGGGCACCCAATGATAATATGGGCCTGTACCAACTGTATCACTATTTGTTTGACTTTTCCTGGCCTCAGGTGGGGACCAGGCAAGGAAAGCCTCTAAATAATAGCCTAGACATGCCCACAGGTACCTCATTGTGGGCATGGTGTTAAGCCCCCTATTATGCTGGCCAAGTGTACAAAAATGACACCTTGCCTCATTGGCTGTCAAACAAAGAAAGCACTGGGTTTTTTGTAAGGGTTCATGGCAAAGTAGAATATAAACAACCAAGCAAGGTTATTGCTGGTTGACAAACAAGACATTTTGGAGATCCTTCCCTGACCATATGTCAAAAATCAATATTATTTCTTCACAATTAACCACCCCAGTTTGGTTTTTTTCGGGCTGAGGGCCCAACCATTCACATAATGTGGGATTTCCACTATTCAATGGCCGAGTGAAATTCAAGTGCATTTTGATCATTTTGTCTGATTCAATCAGCCCAAAAATAACCTTTTACTGATGGCATGAATCAGCAGTTTTGCAGTCTCCAAAAAAAGAGTACTTTTTCGGCAACTAACTGGCTGTACAATGTATTTGATTTGGTTCAGTGAAAACCTTTCTGATGATCAAGCGTTAACATTAGGCCAAACAAAATAGTTGTATTGCTCTCCGCAACTGACCCTAAAGCCCTGTCCGCACTGGACTTATTTTGGTAAAACTTACCGAGACGATGGGAACTTTTCCCATTTTAAGTCCAGTGCGGACAGCCTAGGACGTTTTCCTCTCAGTTACTTTTCCCGAGTCCAGCGGTTACTTCTACCGGCCAACTGCTGCCCAGGAAAACTGACCAGGTAACTTTTCCCGAGACGATAAGTCCAGTGCGGACAGTGCGAGTCGGTAAAAGCGGCTCAGGAAAGCGTACAACCGGCCCGAGCGCAAGGTCATGCTTCACAGGGAAACCACGCATGCGCTTTGCATTGTTTTACCGCGGTGCGGTGCACGTGGTAAGTTTCCAAATTCCAGTGCGTTGTTTCTCTTTTGGTCGCAATCATGGTAGATTTTATTATTGATAAAGTCGGAAGTTTGATTGGTGCTAAAGACGTAGGCCTGCGTGTACACGTCGGCCGGAAAAATGAAAAGGCAGGCGTGATTTGGGTCAATCGCGTCAATGTAGAAAGGTCACGCAAAGCGCCCTCATGAGTCGTTATATTGACAGCTCGGTTACTTCTCCCACGGTCTCGGTAAAATTTTCCCGTGTCGAAAGTCCAAGTGCGGACAGTGGTCACATTTGACCATTTTTCATTTTACCATCGTCTCGGTAAAACCTTCCAAAAAAAAAGTCCAGTGCGGACACGGCTTTAGAGTCACAAAAGTAGGGTTGCATTTTTGTTTTTGTGTTCTTGTTTTTCTTTATTTAATTTTATAAGGAATTTTCAAAATCTCACCTTTTCTCGCACAAAATGAACAAGTTTGATTAAAATCATTGTCTTTACGGCACAATCGTGCATTTTGCCATTTCACTTTATGCTTACTTTTTGCCTCCCGACTTCGGAGTTACACGACATGTACGTGCACTATACATGTATCTCCGAGGACAAGAGAAGAAAGGAAACACAAAGAAACCTTTCAGTCCTCGGACGTAGTGTCTTTTGTTGAAATCGGTCCTCGAACGTAAGGATACGTGCTTAGTCTATGGGGGTTGGTTATATTAAAGGAACAATAGGAAACACAAAGCATTGTCCTCGGACGTATTGGGGAAGTACGACTTTGTGTACATGTACATGTACATATATACACAGTATTGTTTTGATGTTTTTATGGATGGTAAAAAAAGAAATTTTACTAATTAAAAATTGACCGACCGACCCTCCTCCCGATTTTTCCCATTTAAGGGCAACACAAGTTTATTTTTTTGGCCTTACGGCCGTGCAGTGCGATTCATGTAGTACAACACGGCATACAGCTACATGTACATGTACAAGTACATGTACAATGTCATTCTCAGCACACTAAACAGTTTTTGTAATGTGGGTTTATATTTTTCACAAGGTTGTACTAAGAATTGTTAGTTCATTACGTTAATTTAAAGGCACACAATGATCTGAAATCCCCCAAATTACACCTTTTATAAAAGGTCCTGAAATGTTCTTTGATGCGCCGCTCACACACTTTAGTGGTGCCAAACTGCCAACTAAATGTGGGAGTGACCAAGGGGGAAACAGTTTTTTTTTTTGGGGGGGGGGTATTTTTTGTTCCTATACATGTAGCTACAGTATGGGCCCGTTCCTGTGGCAAAAATGAAGTCATACATGTACATGTAGGCATGAAATGTACCCGTTTCGCATACAGCCCAAAAATAATAAGATGTGCATTAATCATTGGAAATGTATTTTATTAAAAAGGAAAATGCTTCAAAGACTACTACATTGTATTTATCGATCTGGAGGGTTTTTAACAGTCGCCCCCATTTTTTACCAGCCTGGGTTGGACAATTTTTTCACTAACTTTTTTTCAGAATCATTAGTTACAGGATGTCTGCAAACACGCAAGGCCTTGCTAACCTGTGAAATACGCTCCTGACCATTAGCACAGAATTGTCTGCCACATGTAGATACTGATGTTAGAAAAAGATTCCTTGCTTACCGTAAGCAGTGCCATGAAACTGGACCCTGATCACGAGATGATGAGTAAGAATTAAAAGTCATTTTCATCTGGACAAAAACCTACATGTACACTTACTACAGAAGTAACATTTTTGTAACTTTAGGCTTCACAACTTTTTGACAGAAAAAAAAAGATCATGATATTTGACCTTTGCATGTACACTGTACATGTAAGTCATACTTTCCCAATACTTGCGAGGACAATGCTTTGTGTTTCCTATTGTTCCTTTACTATAACCCAACCCCATAGACTAAGCATGTACATATACATTGTACTTCTACATGCGAGGACCGATTTCAACAAAAGACTTGACATGCGAGGACTGAAAAGTTTCTTTGTATTTCCTATCTCCTCTTGTCCTCAGAGAACCTGTAGATGTACAATGTATAAACATGTAAACACTGCATATGTACATGTACATGTAAATATACATATGCGTGCATTTTACTTGTACTCGAGGTGTTCTCTTCCATTGTTCTCTTTGTTTGTACTTCAATTTTTTCTCAACTTGCTCCATAAGGTTTGTACATAAATTCTACCACTGATGGCATGGGCTCAGATCCTCAGTTGTATTGTTATCACTAATCCCCTATTGTCCCAAGTCTTCAGTCGTAATGGATAACCTGTAAACACACATACGCACAGTACACTGGCCCTCTTTTTTATACAAAAAGAATCTACATTGTACAATCATAATTTGTTTACTTTAAATATTCATAGTGACAACATATACAATGTACATGCACACTGTGCGAACCAAATGTATACATTTTTATGTACACATAATATGAAAGGTACTATGTACATGCAGCAAAATTAATACTTTGTACTGAGATTGACCTGTGTGGTACAATGTACAGTGTATAAATGTACCAGTGTACATGCAATTGACTCACACATTCATTACACTGGCATGTCAGGGTTAGATTGGCACAGATGTTTCAAAGTTCACCCTTCTAGTCAACAAGGTGAGGTACTTTTTTGGGAATGGGGAAGTATCTTTCATACAGATCAAACTTTTGAAGTTTGACTCTGACCTTGCAAAGTATGCATACATTTAGGCCTACATGTACATGTACAGGTTCTGTATACGTCTGATGAGGACAAGAGGAGAAATAAAATGCCAGTTTTCTTTGTTCACTTTGAAAATATATTCAAATTTACCTAGTCAGTTTCCCTTGTGGTTGGTTTGTTTGATGAATTATAAATCCCACAATGTCGCTTCCCAGGTTGTATCATAAAATTGGGCGTGATCCCTGGCTACATTTACTAAGTTTAAGTATTGCCATCAGACTACTACGTGCCCAGAATACATCACTCAAAGGGAGCCTAATTTGCATGCGTGTCCAAAAATCTTGGACATTTAAATGAGCCCATACCAGGGTGAGAGAGCAGCTGTGGTGTCGGTGAGGGCGCTGCTCGACACCATGGGAACGAGGTTGGGATTCAGCAGGCTTTGCATGTTGTCGTACTATTGTACATGTATATCAGCAGGGTACATGTTGTACATGTACATGTACCTACAATGTACATGTACATGCATGCACATTGTACATGTAGAGAAAACCTGTAGGGGTTAGGGTTTTAATAACACCACATTCACTGCATGGTGTGTACATGTACATGTACATTGTATGTAAAATGTATCTTTTAAACATGGCCATTCTTAGCTAATACATACATGTGTATGTACTGTATTACCATGGTATTTACCTTGCAGGAATATGAAGACTCCACAGTATTACCAAAATACAAATCTGCATTTCCTAGAATCCGGCTGGCCAGATTTCATTGATCACACACTGTACACTTGGTGATGATCAATGCATGGACCACAGGAGGGTCCATGGCTGGTTCAGACTGTCTGCACACCAAGCATCATGCAGCATTGCTATCCGATGAGTAATACCAGGCTTTGAATAGGACACAGATGGCTAAAACTGGAATCCTTGGCCTTCCATAGTCAAAACAACACAGGCTGTAACACTACATGTACATGTACCTGTACCTATTAATGATGAAAATGAATTAAACTGTTGCAACCTGCTGACTGACTGAATGGACCTGAAATATACAAATAAAAAAATTAGCTGGCCTGACGTTTCGAACAAAAGCAAGTTATTTCTCAAAGGCAAATGTCATTTGCCTTTGAGAAAGAACTTGCTTACATGTACATGTACATAAAAAGTTTGAAATGTCAGGCCAGCTAATTTTTTGACTACCTATTTATGACATACATGTACTTGACAATTCTAATTCAAGCCACATACAAAATGGGTGTCCTTTCAGTTACATTGTACATATGTATGTACCATGCATTTACAAGTTTCACAAACATGTACACAGCAATGAAAGAAAACTGGGGTAGGGTGTACGTACATGTAGGTCAGTGCATATTCTTTGTAGTACATCATGCAAATGAGTGCAAACTTAGTTTGACACAAGTTCATTACAAATTCGCAGGTTTGTATTTAACACAAAGAATAGTACAGCTTTGGATAATTAATTTTTACTACATTTTGTAAATTCAACCAAAAATCATACATTTCAACAGACCAGTAAAAGCAGTGGTTTTCCCAGAGTTTAGTGATTCGGTGCCTAACATCATTGTACTCTGCAATTTTTGTGTATCTACATGTATTATACATTTGTACTCGCAATTTGGGAGATCTATACATGTAGCTCAGTTGGTATATGTAGAGCACCGGTACGGTATTCCAGAGAGGTTGCAGGTTAGAATCCTGCACCTGCCAGTTTTCTTTGATCCCTTTGAAAATTATTATTTTAAAGTTTTGGACATGTTTTGATTGTGTGGGTTTTGGTTTGTTTGTTTTTTTATTTCACTTTTTAAATGCTTGTTTAAAAAGTTTGCAGTGTGTTTTAAAGGTAGTGTACACGATTGGTAATCCTCCAATTTTTTTTACTGAATTATTACGAAATACCTTACTAGACTGTGAGTTAATAGTCGTCTCAATCATCCTGTGAAATGATGGCACCAGGTGTGCTGTCACTGTCAAGAAAAGTGGAAATTTATATCGTTTTCCAATGATTGCCGGCTGGAAATCGTTGGAAAACTGCCCTCTATAACAAATGTAGCCTTTAGTCATTTATTCCGTATATGTAGGGAGACACCATTAGCAATAGCATGTTAGCATGTTTTATGAAGCATTTTTTTACTGGCCTTGTTAACAGTGGGGG
The DNA here is from genome assembly GCA_037893225.1 of Hippasteria phrygiana. Classification (NCBI taxonomy): domain Eukaryota; kingdom Metazoa; phylum Echinodermata; class Asteroidea; order Valvatida; family Goniasteridae; genus Hippasteria; species Hippasteria phrygiana. The sequence continues at coordinate 1,066,766 of JAZGUH010000331.1, forward strand.
GGGGGGGGGGGGTGGGGTTGGAGCATACATGTACAGTGTACACATGCATGCACACACAGTCGTGTTTTCCCTATAATGCCGAGGACAATGCTTTGTGTTTCCTATTGTCCCATAAATACATGTGTAACCCAACCCCTAGACTAAGCACGTATTTTTACGTCCGAGGACCGATTTTAACAAAAGACCGACTCCCGAGGACAAGAAAGATTTCTTTGTATTTTCTTTCTCCTCTTGTCCTCGAACGTACATGTATGTATACAGGACATGTACAAGTGTACAATGTACATGTACTGTACTATACAGTACGTAAAAATACGTGCTTAGTCTATGGGGTTGTGTTATATGAAAGGAACAATAGGAAACACAAAGCATTGTCCTTTGATTCAACATCACCCTGAACTGTCCCTTTGGATGTCAGTTAAAGCCTGGCCACTGTCTTGGATGCAGGCACATTGCTTGGGGATGGTCATCCAAAGATCACTGACTAACCTTCTCACCCACCCAGTTCTTGAAACGACAAATGTCCCAATTTGATACCAAATAATAAAAGCTCAGCTACAGTAACTTCATGAACTTTGGTCACAACACGCGGTGTTCCGATTGTCAACAGTTTTGATGAATAATTAGGCAAAAAAATTGATCTATTTTGTCTGTGTATGCATTTTCAGTGTTCATGAATTTATTTTGAGGTTGTACCGCTCGTACACCGCAGCGTGTTTCCCCGACATTTCCTGCCGCAACACGAGGTTCATCGCCCGCCACACAAAGTGCATCACACGCTTACCACCGTACGATAAACGGACAGTGTTGGCCAGTTTCCCATCGTGGTTAGCGTTGTGCATAGTGATGTGTACGACCTAAATTCTCCATGATTTTTAAGAATTATCGACCGTAAATATTTTTGACATTAATTAAGGCAAGTTTTGATAATTTTTTTGGGCAGTTTTTTGTTATAGCTTTCGTAGCGTAAACGGAAATATTTTAGGCTGAAATTCACATAATTGAATTCATAATTGAATACCCATGTGATCGGAAGCAGTATGTTTAGTTAAATACGTTTTGAACGAAAAAAATCAACAATGCCGCGCCCTCCGTGCCCTTTCTGCAGATATAATTTGGCCTTAGTGCCCTACTTACTGGCCTTGGTGCCCTCCATAATTTTGCTTTATTCAAGGCCAAAGTGGCCTTGCCCTAAAAATTACCAAATTCAAGGCCTGCTCATTATTAAAAAAGTACTTGAAAAAAAAGTGGACCAGTGAAAATGCTGGCGGACTAGTTAAAAGTCCAACTAACAAGTCCGGCCGGCCAGTGAAAAAAAAGTTAAGGGGAAACCCTGTTAACCCCTTGAGTCGCCGGGGTACCAGGGCAGTCTGTGCAACCAAGCGAAACCGACACAAGAGGTTGTGCAGCCAAGTGTAACATACACAATAATCCAACAATGGATTGAAAATGTAGAGAATGGCGTGTATAGACGTCATCCGGCCTGGTGGTAAAAAAATATGTTGGCGCCTATAGGCGTCATCCACAGATTTGTCCACAGAGGCAACTTCATGCAAAGCCTTAAAAAAATAAACGAATCAAATAGAGTAATGGAGGGCCCTGTTCTGAATTTGAACACTAAGTGTGTTTTTTCATGCAAAAGATTAGAATACATACATGTACATGTACATATGTACAATATGGACAACAAAATATTCAATTTATAGCGAATTTAGACAAATTGTTCTCCAACTCTCCAAAACCTTGGTCTCTACATGTACATGTAACTTACAAAATGTACACTACATGTATGTATGGGTCATGTGTGACATTGGTAAAAATTTAAAATTGCTACACCCATAAAATAAATATGCTGCACCACATGGGATTCTATACAATTATGTCATCATAGCTAAGATTCATTGTGACATAATATTTAGTTTATGGTCCTCTCTCTTGAGTTTCAATTCCCATAGATTTACTATGGATAAATCAATGATGTAACAAGGGACAGTGTCCCTGTGTAGTTTATGTTGCTCATAATTCATAAATAATACATGTTAAAGCATCCAAACCTGTATGTAATGGTTAGAAAATGTTATCCTTTTACATACCTACACTGTACATGTACATGTATCAAATAGAGTTGGCTAAAACATTTGATGTAACAATTGATTTGGCAAGCCTGCAAGGATGTAACATGGGGCACCACTCCATCAAGGGTGGAAAACTAACACATGACACCAATTAGGGGGTCTTTTTATGTTTTTAAGAAGAGGTTCTCAAAATCTTTGTTTACGTTGCATGGACATCTCACATATTGCTTACAGATGAATTATGGAAGAAAGTTCCCAAAATTGTAAGGATGTAACGTGGGACACCACCGTTACCTCCGAGTCCATTTTGCCCCAATTTTAAAAGGCAGTCCAATATATTGACTCTACAAGTTACTTTTATTAAAACAGTAATCACACAAAAGAAATGAAATTTAATTCAGACTTCATTTGATGAAAGGTAAGGAAGCTAGACATGCAGGCAGGATGTAACAAAAACTAACAGAGTGGTACCCCACCTGTTACCACTTAACCACAGATTTGTTAGCCATTATAACATAAAAGATGTAAGAGATACTGAAAATATGATTTGTTGTTGTTAAGTTATATGCAGTTTTGCATAACCTCTCATGTAAAAGAAAAGAAATAGTAAATTTTTTAAACTTCTGAATCCTATTTGTACTTTTAAAGTTTTTATGTCACAAAATTCCCCCATAATATTTAGCCTGGGACACCATCATACTTGGTGACAAAACATTTATACATCACATAATGCTCTCATGTTTTGTATCATTCGAAAGCCCTCCTTTTACTCTTCAAGTTCATACCGTAATCATCTTTAAAGCCAGTTTGGTTTAAACAAGAAAAACAATTACATGATCAAAGAATGTCAAAATGTGTGTGTGTCTTAATTTCATGGTATACAGCCATGACTATCACTCAGTTCTATGAATGACATGCAGCCATACAATGTATCATAAACACTGGCTAAAAATCTTGCTCTTTTCCATTTTATGCAAACCCTGTACAATGCGATGTAAATATCTCGAACCAAGAGTTTCAACTGTGAACCCTACAGCACTTTCCTATGAAACTGCCCCAGATTGGATGCAAAGACTGTCTACAAACAATTTACACTTGAATGGTTTAACTGGTGGTATTTTAAGCAATCTGGAAATGTTGACTGCATTGTACACGTGTATTGTACTTTTTCTTGTACCCATGTTGCACTTTGTCATGTTTTCAAAATGATTTCACAGTGTTAAGCATTCACAAGTAAATTGAGTAATAAAAATATTTTCCCGCTGAGCCATGCCAAGTGGTACAGCAATGGGAGCTCCCGATAACAGGTAAATAAAATATGTAAAAAGTTGTGCACAGACACTGTGCAATAATGGAACAGCATGGAGAAATACATACAAATACAATGTACGTGTGCATGTCACACTGCAGCAACATACACGTATTTAAGCAACATCTACATGTATTAGAAGATTGACTTCACTGATATTTTGTAATGCAACTAACCGACAATAATGTTCTCTTACATTTTACAACTAGCCAATACATACATTTTGTACATGTTGAAATATTTTGAATTATTGCTGTGTACATGTATTACGTACATGATATACATGTACATTTTAGAACCAGAATACAGCAAGATGGGATTTGTATTCTTATTATAGGAGCAGCACTTGCCAAATGTACAAATGTACTAAAAATGTAAACATGTACAGTCGACTCTCGTTATTGCGAGGTCCTCCGGACTTATGCAAATATCTCGTATTATCCGGGCTCTCGTCCTATCCGGGCTGCAGGTTTTCCCCTTTATTGTGTATAAATGTGACGCGTGGATAGGCCCCAAACACATTGTAAACGCCACGCACATCGTGTCGATAAAATTGTGTTGCTTTATATTGGTTATAAAAATGTTGCAAGCAGATTCTTAATAAAACAAGCAGTAATATTGAATAAAACAACACCTGAGCACAAGAACAAGACCGCTGGAGTTCGCCGACCGGGCGATTTGAGATGCATAGATCACTGCAAAACTACTGCATTAGCTACACGCACGTAAGTATTTCAATCACGCACAATCAATCTTGATGGGGCTCTTGTTAGTTGGTAACCATCATGGAAACTAGCATAAGGCACAAAAAGGAGGAAACCAGTGCATTTTTTGTAGACAACAGAGGGCGTTTCTCGATCGTGGGGGGTCTTCATAAATGACTAGTTTTTACGGTAAAATTTGTCAAAATGTTGGGGTGCTACTGTCGGGGATTAATAAGCTCTAAAATAAATTTATAATCATTGGGGGTAAATTAAATATTTTGAGTTACAAACGGGATTGATATTACTGAACAAAAGAGGGCGCCAAACATTCTGCTTTTCATGATTGCCTTGGTGTGGTTGGGTTATTTTTTTCCGGCTGGCTGCAAGGGGAACGAAAGCAAGTGTACTGTTTCCGCACTTCGGGGTTAGTTTAGACAATTTTTAAAGTTTCGGCGTTCCGGCGGCATGAAAGCCGCCATAAACAAACCCCTCTATAGCGGCACGGGAACCGCAAACGCCCATTGTCCACCTTTTAATAGCCCCCTCTAGCGGCACGTTCGAGACACAGACAGCCGATGTCTACGTGGAGTGAAAACCACAGTGCAGGATTAGCGAGTATTGTGACTGCGCCATTATCATAGCGGCATGAGACACAAACAGGCGATGTGTATGGGGAGTGAAAACCGCACTGCAGAATTAACGAACATTAATTACAATAACTTTTCAAATTGAATGGATTCGCTGATTGACAGGTTGTTTTCCAAAATTTTCGTGGAAAATAGATGACAATACATGTATTTGCACTCAATCAGGCCACGTAACCAGAGCTTGTATTAATGAAATTTTCTCCCATAGGAATGTGCACAATTCGGTCGGGACCAACGAAACTTCTCGTCTTAACCGAGTTCTCGTGTTAACCGAGCTCTTATTAACCCTAACAGCCCAAGCCTTTTTACTACATGTAGAATCCTTCCCTAACCACACAAACTCCAACACTGTGTAGTAAACCAATGGCACATTCTTTGTACTTGGTCAAAATCAGGGCATCAAGTCCCATGCAAAGTGATGGTGCCAAGGCTCTACAGTACCCAATCACACAAAATTCAACACAATGGGGTGTTTGATTTTGGCAGGTTAGGGATGGTTAGGGTTAATGAGAGTCGACTGTATTTTGACAAAATTTCCAAAATCAAGGTGCAGTTTGTACACTGTACATGTACAGTACATGTGTGCATGTACATGTACAATGTACTTAAGATTTACCCATAATTTCTGTACACGTATCTTTGATACATTTTGTACATAAATATGTACATGTACATGTTGGCCTACATTTATACATGTATGAGTTTTCGTTTCAACTTCTAAACATATACATGTACATGTACATTGTAAGCAAATATTTTAAGTGTTGAAATGTTTCAATGGATCTTGTGGCATGCACATCACAAATTACACAGCAGGGCCAAAAGCAAGATGATCAACTCTCAATTTACACATTTCTACATGTACATGTAGGTGCTCGTACGACATGCAGAGATGTACAAAATTCATGCGAGGTTCTTATCGATAGCCTAAAAAAAGGCAAGAGAAGCCTGCTACATGTATACATGTACATACAGATATTTCATATTAAGGCCTAAAAATGGCCCAATATTCGACATACATGTACATACATTGTACATGTACCAAGCCTGAAATCAGGCTTTTGGCTGAAAACTATATGATATGGGTACATGTACATGTTAATTTATTTTTCATAGTACTTTTAACACTCATTTCTACTCAATTTTTAAATCTAAAATTTAAGCAGATTAATGTACATTGTATCACATCCCATGTTTATATTATCCCTTCATTATCACAGGAATTAGTAAGTTCAGATGGTCCACATTTTGTTGTGACAGTTTTGTTTAAACATTTAGAAGATTACTAAAAAACGTTTTTCTCTTAAAACCATTTTAACTGTTTAGAAATAATATGCCTACTTTGAATCTACTGATTCCAGCACTACATGTAGAAGAAACAAAAAGGGAAACAGAACACAAGCAATCCATGAAAAAACTGAATAATTCTGACAGAGATAGCGAGTGGAAGAGCACCCAACCAATGCCTCCTCCCTAGACTAAGCAGCATGCACATCACCCATAAATTATTGCTGTACTAGTAAATTGTCTGGGCTGGTTGGATGGTATATAACATTAACAGCATTGCTGAGATTCCAGCCAGTCACTTTTCCATGCCTCTTTGGTGCATGTCAAATTCTTGCCTGTATTTCCCACGGTTCCCCCATGACCTCTGCTCTGCCTAATTATGTTAAATATAAACACTGCTGCTTCATTTAGCTTCCAGATATTGTTGCTTAATTTCCTCCTTTTTGCAAAATATCTGACTGAAATGATAAATGGGTAAGAACTCTTTGATTTTCAACATTTACAATAAACTTGCATTCTTTCAAATTTCTTGATGACTGAGGCAAAATAAAAACAAAATAGAAAAAGGACAAATAATACATGTTCGCCCCACTGCCTGCTTCCTTTTTAGTGGCAACATTTGTTTTTCATTAAAGAAAAAAGCCAAGGGAAGAAAAGAAATGCCAACCAGTCAATGTATAGACCTTATGCAGTGGCCACCTTCGAGGTTAAACATGTAATATCCTTGTTACCCTTGGATAGGTACAATGTATACAGTATGTACATTGTACATGTATGTATGGATAAACTTGTTTTATAAATGCTTGCACTGTTGCAGAATTTGAATGACAACAATATACACTGTACCTCCAATATGGCCACTGTGCATAAGGTCTATTACATGTTCTGAATCGATTTGGGGAACTTCACTGTCGGCAAAAGTAATCCTGCAAAAAATAGGGCAGCCATCTTGGAAAATTTTGCCTGGCAGAGATTTAAAAATAAAAGTCAAAAAATTAGCTGGCCTAACGTTTCAAACATAAGTCTTCTCAAAGGCAAATAACAGTGTAAAAGAAACAAACATGTACAATGTAGGGAACACACAAGCAAGAGGGGGGTGGGTGGAGAAACACAAAAGAGAGATTAACCCTCCCTCTCTCAGGGCCAAAATGGAGCCAACTGCCATATCAAAACCTATCAGGTGACAGGTTGAAACACACACAAGCTGTGAGAGTTGGTGGGTAGATTTATTAATAGGCTGTGATAGTTAAGGACCAAAGGAGAGTGGCAGTGGGTGAACATCAAAGGGAGTACAGATCTAGAGAGGGGAAGGGACAGCAAGGAACAAAGGAGTGCAATTAGGGTAAGATGAAAGAGGGAAGGGATTAAGATGAGAGAAATGAAGCTGGGAAGGGGAACAAAGGAGTGTGGTAAAAAAAGGGGGGGGGGGGGTAAATGGGAGGTGGTAATTGGGCAATACAAGGAACAGGGGATGTGGCAAGGCTTAACCCCTTGAGTATGGTAATTACAGTGAGGAGCCTGGTGCTGTGTTGGCTTTGCAGCTAAGCGAAACGGACACAAAAAGCTTGTGCAGCCAATCGTAATGAACACAATAATCCAACAATGGATGGAAAATGTAGAAAATGGCATCTATAGACGTCATCCGGCCTGGTGGCACTGGTTTTTTTTGGCGCCATATGGCGTCCTTCGTATGCAAAGGGTTAAGGGGAAAGACATCCAAGTGGGAAAGAAACCCAAGAGGGTTTGCCAGGAGCATTATCTGTAAACAAATGACAATCGGGGAAAGTTGAAATAAAAGTAACAAAAATGCCACCTCTGTTCTTTTTGGAAAACCGCATGGCAATATTTTTTCTTTCCTTATTTTAATTTGCCTAAAATGATAAATGAGTTATTGTAACACTTAAACACTGGTTGATTGTTATTGATGTTTCTTCAACTTTCTTGAGAGTGTACATTTCTATAATAAATCCAAAAAGTTTAAACACCACAAGGGGTTAAAACAGTCTTCCTTTGTTCCATTATAAACACTGCCACCTCCAGTACCATCAAATTCTCCAAACTGGACAATGCATGCATCGTTTTAAAAGGTCATACATGTATGTTCCACTACAATCAAATGTGACTTTGGTTTGTCTGCTACATGTACCTGTACTGTATTTTGTAAACGAAAGGAACAAACAAACTCTGTTCTAAAGTAGATTCCGGAACATACAAGTGTACATAGGGCTTGAGTTTCATACAAATAACCACTAGCCATGTATTATTATTGCAATGACCTGTTTAAAATTTTATGTTCATATTGTAGATGCTGGAAAAACCAAGAACAAAATGCTGTTCTTGTAGTCTGGTTCCCTGACTCTACTTCAAATGAAAAGGAATTTACAGACTTTGGGGAATTGTCAAAATGTTGACTTAACTTATTTTGGTAAATTAGGGGCAGTATTTGGAAAAAAGTCGGGTTTTTTCCCCCCGACGGTGGTCGGCCGACCATCATTGGAAATTCATATAAAATCACACTAGGTGCCATGATTTCACAGGATGCTTGAGATTATTATTATTAACTAACTGTCAAGTACATATATGTACATGAAGGCCTTTCATAATAATTTGGTAGTTTTGGGTTCTTTATGTTTGCAAATGTTGTGTATTACTGTTAAAGAAAATTTCCCAGCCCACTGGTCTACAAATGTACATGTACATAGTAGGTCGGTAGCATAGAGTTATATTAAATTACTAGAGCGCTGACTCGATGTACACAGTGATGCCTGCTGGGCGCATCCATGTTTGTGTACATGTACGGCTTTTGTACGTACGGCTATTTGCGTTTGTATTCTATAAAGTTGCGTTATCGAAGGCGTTATCGAAGGCGATACGCCAAAATGCACAATCAGTAAATGAGCGTTTCATTTTGCTCTGCACAAACAATACAAACGCGTGAGCGTACCGCGCTGCAGATGATTTTTGCCGTGACATTTTATAACCGTTATGACGCGCTTAAGTTGTGCGCGTATGTTGTACTTTTGCATTGCATTTAGAGTACACTTTTAAAATTCACTCCATCTAATTTCATTCAAAATGTCTGCACGCAGGAAGGATTTAAAGTATCTCCGCGCCTAAGATGGGGAGTTAGCGCTCTAGTAATTTAATATGTATACATGTACATGTAGCTCTATGGTCTGTAGTTTGCCAGACCAATGCCTACTGGACTTGGTCCACAGGCCCAGTGTGAAGTTCAGGCCCTGGTACAATGTACACGTATGTACAGCTCTGATTTCGAGTAAGTACCCCTTCGTGTGCTTGCGTGTGCGAGGACTTTGCGTGCGGTTTGCCGGCCACACGCAAGCCGCATGCTCGAACTCGAGACCACTCGGAAACGCACGCTCGAACTCGTTTCCCCACGCAGCTGTGCAGAACGAACAAAGACCACACGAAAGCCCCTTCGAGTGCTCGACGCTCGCAGATATGCTCACTGACCCGTGAACGAACTTCTACTAACCCAAATTGCAATGCATGTATAACGGCCCGATCGCGATACGGCCGTATGACACGCGACAGCGTTCGGGATTACAAACGGGATGTTTTTTTTTCTCCGTGGAATGTGGAAATATGCTGGTCTGTCCGCGTGGCGGATGTGTACGTGTCGACCCGCGATCTCTTGTACGTGCACATTTCGTCCATTTTTCTAAATAAGAAACAAAAATTCGATTGTGCAAATCGTGAGCATATTTTTCGGTTAGAAAATATCTCAAGGTTAATTGATTAAGATCGATATTTATAAATAAAGCGAATAAATTCTAGATCGGGCCGCGGAGGAAAAAAAAGGGAACACAGCGATTTTTTGACCGAACCATGAATAATCGAACATGTATGTTTGAAAAACGCAGCCTGTGAATTGTCGAGAATAGTGTTCCAAAGTCGGGTGCAGTATACTCGTCCGGTAGGTTTGCGTAAGCATTTTTCAACTCTATCAGTCCAGAATCCTGCAATTTTAATATAATTTTCCACACGCCTCGGGAGTTTATCCACAGCCCAGCTTAATGCTATATTTTTTTTATTCATCTCGACGTCTTTTTTCAGCTGGCCCCGGACGTCAGTACTCATTTTTAATATGCACGCGTCGGGTGCCAGTTTCCAGTGTGGATTATACCACGTCCGCATTACAGTCATACTAGTCAGAGCAAATCGCTGTGTGGATAGTCTGCACGACGCGGCGGTGGTGAACGGAGGGAAAGTTGCAAAGCTGTGTTGTCTTCAACTGCCCAATCTACACTCGTGACATCACACACTGGTTGCGAAATACCTCAAAACATCCCAGGGGATCTCGGTCAATTGTATTTTGTTAAGCAGGCTAGAATTTACGATATTATTTGGAAATTAAACATTTTCTCCTTCGGATTTTCCATTACATATTTTAAAAGACAACTTCCTTAAAGATGTTGTTAGGGCTTGGCTACAACTACAAAAATTTAAAAATTTCAATCATTTTTTTGGTCAAATTATTTGGTTTAATTCCAATGTTAAAATCAATAATAAATGTATGTTTTTATCGTTCCTGGATGGTGGAGAGAAAAGAGGGTCAGTCGGTCGGGAATTTCGTATTTCGAATTTCGTATTCACGCTCACCCGGGCGTGTTTAGGCCTACACATTAAACGAACACCCTGGTTTAACACTTTTTGAGACTTAAAGGCTGAGTTATGTTTTTATTGATATGTTTTTAAAAAAACGCCGACCCTGAATCTGTCGATTTTTACGGTCGGTCGGTTTGAGGGCGACACAACAATTTCGTTTTTTGCCTAATGACCAGAATACCATGGTGTGCACGACTACTTGCAATGGACGAATTACTTTTCCCAGCGATTTTGTACTTTTTGTAAATGTTTTGAAATTTTAAAAATATCCCCTGCAGTATAAAAACAAATCTTGACCTCGAACCCAAACGCGGCTCTACTCGGTGAATCGGTGCAAAAACACAGCCAACCTAATTAATCCGACAAAAAATTCCGATTCTGAAACAAAAAAGTTGAAAATCAGTCTTAGAGTGCCTGATGCCGTTTTCCAACCATTTTGTACCATTCTAAATGTCCGGGAAAGTCACTTTATTAAACAAATGGAAATTATCAAACCCTGAATTCCAACCTAAATGCGCTCCGAATAAAACAGTGCATTCCCTCAATTTTTTTAATATTAAGACAATGTTAGAAGTGCCCCACCGTGCACTCCAAAAGTGTTTACCCGTACGTGCAGACTGGTTTCGGCCTCTATTATGCATTTGTATTTTTCATTGCATGCGGCGGAAACTAGTTCAGCACATCGCGATCAATCATAGACTAGTTCCCGGTCCCTCCATCATTTTCTAAGTTACGCAAAGTAAGCGTGAGTAGTGCGTACAAGCCAAAATAAATTACTAACCCGTGAAATACACCCCTGATACTTGCGCGAAATGTTCTGCTATAGTTAATATTTTTCGTTATTTTTTAAGCCAAAAGATAATGGGAAGGATCGGGAACAAGTCTATGAAAAGTGACTGACATCGATCATGCACGCGCAATCTGTTGAGGCTGCTGGTTCCGTTAAACTGTTGCACGGCCAGGACATGGACAGCGCGCGGTACCAGTGGCATAAAGATGGCAGCTAGCTCTGTGCGAACGAGTATTCCACTTATTTTTCTCGGAATACGAAGTCACTGAATGGCGATGATATTGAACTTTATTTGTGGGTGAATGTTTAATGTTATTTTTGCTTGTACCTGCTGATCTGTGCAACTTTGTGTTCTGGTCCATGATTATTGAGTTTGATTCTCTGAAAAACATGTACAATACAGTTGGTGGTCCGGCAGGCTCTATCACGGGAAACTCCTGTTGCCCGGAGGCCTGTCGTCCGGGCCCGGGATTTGTCGAGCTCTGCACTGGCAATTCTAGCCCCTTGACCCCGGATTTCATATGAGGGGGGGGGGGGGGGGGGGGGGGGTCACCATGCCGGCTTGTGCAGCCAAGCAAAACGGAAACAAGAGGCTTGAGAAGCCAAGCATAACGTACACAAAACCCCAATAATCAATTGAAAATGCAGAAACTGGCGTGTATAGACGTCAACCGGCCAGGTGGCAATTTTCAATATGTACGTATTTGTGTCAACCGTACGCAAGGGGCCAAGGGTGATTGGCACGAGGGAAAAGCATGCTTCTTCTAATTTCTTACATCATTCCATGGTCCGAAAATTGTCTTTGTATGCAAAAAATGGTTCTTGTATTGCATTCTTCCGGGGCTTGGCAGAAAGATACTTTAGCCGACCTCCTGAAGGATGGCATTGTTGTCACATGGCGTTCCGTGTGCGTTTATTTTTGGTTTCCGCCACCAGCCAGAGCCGAGGTGGTAATAGGCTTCTTTCTTATTAGAATGAAGTGCTGTCTGCAGGGTCTGCGGGGTCTGCAGTACGCTGATTGTATACTTTATTTAGAACGTTTTAATATATTTTTCATCTTATCCCAGATTTACTGACAGCTTGTCCATTATTCTAAACTTATACTTAAAACAAAAAAAGTTGTTTTCTCCCCTATTTATTAGTCTGCGAGTTGCTGAATCACATATTAATCACATATTTTGTAATTGAATTGGCATTTTAAAAGAATGATCCCGAACCGAAAAAAAAATGTTGGCTAAAACTTCTAGAGTTTTTAACCACAAGATTTCGTCAGATAAGAAAATAAAAATACAAGGCCACTAGTACGTTATATAATAATCGGTATGTTCGATGTGACCAGAGAATTTCCCTTGTTCCCCTTTTAAAGATGGAAATTTTTAAATATTTTTAATGAAACCTTTAGGATGACTTTTAAATACTGGTAGTCGAGCTCCACCTGGCTGGATTTGTGCAATACGTCGAACTCTCCATCACCTCGCTCATTTTGTCGCTGGTGATAATGCCCCCTGGATAAATGTACCGGTACTTCCCAGGCCAGATGCCGCGTGTGGTGGTTGGCATGGAATATTTTTTGTTTTATTTTCGCAGGCTTTGCAGTTGTCCAGGGGCGGCCTACACAAAGAACCTCTGGAGCTAAACCCATTGTATACATTCTGTTACATAGTATTACAATGTATAAATAATCGTATACCTCGCAAAAGTTGAGCTGTCAATCACTTTAAAAGTTTCAGGGCTCTTGGGGTGGAGGATATTTTATTTCAGCCCGCCCATTAGACTAGAGAATCGGCTGATTTATTTAGAGCTAATTATATTATCAGGCAGGAGGCACGAACCACGTGCGAGCAGCCCCAAGTGCAGAGAAGCATTTCTCAATGAATGTTGAAATGGATACGCCCACTAATTTGCATAGATTTAAATATAGCTGAGTGTACAAAAAACCACATTTTGAGAAGTTTTCAGGGTCAAAATATGACAATTACACCGGGGGTAACCAAAAGGGTAACAACAGTAGTTTAAGTTTTGAAAACAACTTCTTTGCAATACAATCGGAATAATTTGGTCACATTTTGGTGAAAATTATCATTTTTAAGCTGCTACCATGGATAGGAAATACACCATTTTTGTAGACTATAAATAGATCGCCTGTCTCATGTTATGTGGTGATTTCACTGCAAAGTTAAGGGCAGAGTGCCGGCGCTGCCCGCCATGTTTGGGGTTCATGGCTTAATACGTCCCCCGCAGTGCCTACCAAAAATACGGAGTTTATTAATAATGTCAAAACCAGTCAGAATTGGGCAGAAACGGAGGACCTTCTACAGCTTTTTTTTCTTTTACTGTATTCACTCATACGTAATAAGCAATTAAATTGTTATTAATAAATACTTTTTACAATAAAAAAAAAGTATGCCTCAACGCTTCACGTTAGCGTTTCGTTGTTCATTTTTTCCCCTCGAAAAACCCCCCAGATTGTGTTACTCGCCATCCCGACAAGCATGCAAGGTTTGCAAGTTCTGAAGGCAGTATTAACCTTCCGTGTTCATGTTTATTCATAATAAGACGTATTTTCTTGGCAAATAGCGCTCGGTCGGTTGGGCAAGCTCAAACCTGGAGTCAATAAACTCTCCATTGTAAACATTTTAAACACTCTGGAGGGCCAGGCAGCAGACTTGCCAATCTCAGTTTTCACGGATTCCACAACACCGGAAAGGCCGGGCTCGCATAGGGGTACGAGAAGAGCAGGGTTTGCCCAGTCAGGCCCCGCGACCACACCCTGGATTGCTAGAGACAGGAGGCAGGTTATAATTTTTGTTTATATTGAGGGCAAATTATTATATTAAGATCAGAAATTGGGGTAGGTGGATCAAAAAAAATGAAAAAAAAAAAATATATAAATTTTATTTTAAACATTGAACATTTTGAATGGCCCCTAAGAAAGGTTCAACTAAAATATTTCAACTAAAAAAGTTTTCAACAAGTAAGATTGCAAAATTTCAAATGTCTATTTTGTGTCAAAAAAATGTGCACCTTTGTGATTTCAAACAAAAGTGGCACTGATAAACAAGTAAAGTTATTTACACTATATACGTAGAACATAAAATTGTATTTTTAAAAAGTTTCAAATCCAAAACATGTTTTATCATAAATCCGCAGAATATAAACTGGCTCCTTAATGAAAAATTAGCACGTACAGCGCCAGTTAGTGCAGTGATGCGATATGAACAGGTACTATCAATGCGGACGTGTTATTAATCATTCAGAAAATTCAGCCAATGGGAGAATGAGTTGTCCAGCGCAGCCTTCAACGATTATTAGGAAGGGTTTCTTCGAAGCTTCGACGGGCATTACATATTCAGACATGTAATTCAGCCAATGGGAGAATGATTTGTCCAGCGGAGCCTGCTGCGATTCAGGGGAGTTTTTTTTTTCGACAAGTAGGCCTATTGCAATTCAGATAATTCAGCCCATATAGAATGAGTTGTCCAGCGAGGTAAGCACTTATCCAGAACCACCAAAATGACATCGTCGCGCGCATCGCGCTTTTCAGTACATGACGATGTCATTTTAGTGGTTCTGGATAAGTGCTTACCGTCCAGCGTAGCCTGCTACGATTCAAGGGGGGGGGGGGGGTTCGACACGCATTTTTTTGGGGGGAGGGGGGTGAATATAGATTTCCTCGGGTATAATTGTTATTTACATTTCATATTTTTTGGGGGAAAAAGAGCAACCACCGAAACATTCAAGCCCACCAGATACAAATTACGGCATTCACTTGTCCAGACGGCATAGTTTTAAGAATCTTCTTAGTGCAAAACATACGTTCGACCATCGAACATTGCCTTGCCTTTCTGATATTTTTTATCCCGCTTTCCTACATGCAAAGTTGCAACACAAACATCAACACAAACACGGACAGGGCAGTCCGGGTGTACCGTGCCGAGCTCGTCCCTAGCTGGCCCTACGTGCCCGAGAGGAAAGACCGGGCTAGCGTAAGGGGTACGAGAAGAGCAGGGTTTGCCCAGTAATCAGGCCCCGCGACCACAACCCCGGATTGCTGGAGACAGGATGCATTTTATAATTTGTGTATATATTGAATGGCAAGTTAATATATTAAGATCAGAAATTGAGGTGGGTGGGTCAAAAAATTTAAGAAAAAAAATATCAAAATTAAATTTAAATCATTGAAAAATTTGAATGGCCCCTAAGAAAGGTTCAACTAAAATATTCTCAACAAGTAAGATTGCAAAATTTTAAATGTCTATTTTGTGTCGAGAAAATTGCACCTTTGTAATTTTAAACAAAGGTGGCACTGATACACAAGTAAAGTTATTTACACGGGATACGTAGAACATAAAAATTATATTTTTAAAAAGTTTCAAATCCAAAACATGTTTTATCATAAATCCGCAGAATATAAACTGGCTCCTTCATGAAAAACAATAGCACGTACAGCGCCAGCTAGTGCAGTGCGATATGAACAGGTAGTGTCAATGCGGACGCGCTATTAATCATTCAGACAATTCAGCCAATGGGAGAATGAGTTATCCAGCGCAGCCTTCTGCGATTCGGTAAAGGGTTTTTTTAACACGATTTTTGGGGGTAGGGGCGGCGGGCGGGCCGATGAATGTAGATTTCCTCGGGTATAATTTTTTTTTTTTTACATTTTATATATTTAAAACAAAAAAGAACCGTCGAAACCTTCAAGACCACCAGGTACAAATTACGGCCGATTTTAAAAGTGCAAAAGTTAGTTCATGTAGTGTATACGGTAATTATGTTTTAATGATTGACCACCATAAATATATCGAACATTGCCTCGCCTCTCTGATAATATTTTCACCCCTCTTTCCTAAAATGCAAAATTGCAACACAAACATCAATTTTTTAATGCTAATTTGAAAAAAATTATATGACCAACAACAGTACTCTTTTAAACCCATGAAACAGCGAAGTGCTTTGGCAATTTCCTTGCTGAGTCTCTCACTCATTTCACGGAAACCACAGAAAAGTTCCGTGCGTAAACATCGATACCTGACACCTGTGGTTTCTGTCTGACTGCAGAGTTTTTGTAAACAGACCAATTCGACTCGGCCGGCTGAAATCAATCGGGCGGCACACAGTATTGCGTGGCGGTCATCGGTTACGCCTGACTGATCATCGATAGCACACGATGCCGCGAATATGCAGCCCGTGATGAAGTCATACTCGATAGCGTTTGCGAGTGCCCGAGAGCGCTCGCGAGCGCCCGAGAGCGCTCGCGAGCGCTCGCGGGCAGGAAGAAATTTTCTCGAGTAACTCTCGAGTGATTTGCGAGCGCTCGAACCCTCGACGGGTACTTACTTGAAAGCAGTACTGTACATGTATGCAAATTGTATTTGATGTGTACATTTCTACATGGGTCATTCCACCAGGTTGGGACACAGTGTGTATATGACCATATCATTAAAACCATCATTACATTTAATTCAGTTATTTCATGTGACATCTGTCTTTGGGTGTGAGATTATTTGAGAAAGTTTCAATCATGTAAGTTATATTTTAACAAAAATATGATAAAAAGTATGTTTTATTTAATGTAAAATAGACGTAACATGGACACCGTGTCCAACATTTAAATGTTTGTGGCTTTTCAACACTTTAATAAATAAATATGGACAAATTTATTACGTACAATAATTAAGACACACTACATGTATATGTATGCAACGATGAAACACCTTTTAACGGCAGTCAGTGTCCAAACATAGCAGAAATAGCAAGAATTTGAAGAATCGGTGCAGACGTAACATGGACACCATGATAGACCATGACCATACATATATTTCTGCTGTTGTGCTGCATTTGGATATTGAATATCATAACAAATGTTTTTTGTGTTGCAGTTTGTGTTTTGTAATTAGTATACAGAGTGTGTTTGCATAAATATTTATAAAAATGTTACAAAATGGAAATGTGCATTTTCATGTCACACCATGTTAGTACATGTACTAAATGTTACGTCTAGACTGCCTTAATTTTTCATCATTAAATAAATAATTATGCAACTTACTAAATGTACTAACTAAAAGACACTCAATGCTACCAGAAAACACTTTTTGTTATGGTTGGCAGTGTCCAAATAGCTCAGAAACAGCAAGAACAAAAAAAACATGCATGTGTGGACGTAACAGTGGACACAGTGTCCATGTTACGTCCACACTCACGTCTGTTCTTGCTGTCTCTGCTATATTTGGACACTGACTACCATAAAGAAAGTGTTCTTGTGTTGCATAGTATATCTTTTAATTAGTACACATGGTGAATTTCCCATATTTATATTTAAAGTGTTGAAAAAACACAAAAATGGAAATATGGACGTGTCCTGTTACGTCAAACTGGTTATGTCAAACTGACACATTTTTTTAATCATATTTTTTGTAAAATATAATTTACATGATTTTAAACTTTCAAAAATATTTCCCACCCAAAGACTGATGTTACATGAAATAACTAAATCAAATGTAATAGTACTTTTAAAGATATGGATAAATGTCATACACTGTGTCCCAACCTGGTGGAATGAATCACATACATTTACACTGTACATGTACACATTCACTGTCAATTTCATCAGACAATGTTTCAAGCTGGCATTCTTGACTATTCTTTCTCTATGCATGAGCCTACTATATATGTAGTGTGTGTGGTCTCATCTCACATCCAACAAGAGGAAATGATCAGTTGAGTTCTGAGCAGCATCTATTTTTGTGAATTTAAACTGCCTTCAGCCTTTTTAGTGACGTGGCATACTCATCACAGATTCCAGTGCTACCAGGTCAATGGAGGCAAAGAATGTGTGCACAAAGACTACCATTTTTTTCTCAAAAACTTTGCAAGGCACTATGATATTCTGCTATTGACATTTTGTTTCCATTTGCAAAGAAACAACAAAACAAAGAATATAAAACAAAAACAAGTTTTAAAACTTTCTGTACCAAAAATGAAAAGGTTTTGTTATTATAAAATCAAATGTCAGAATCCATTTACAATGTACAGTGTACATGTAGATGTTTTTGTTTACTACTGCATGTTAATGTAAATTAGTAAGTATATACATAGTACATATCAGAAACCTAATTAAATTTACAAACATCCAACTGCAATTACATGTACATCACAGGTAATTATAATAATGAAGTACAATGTACATGTTCCCTGGGAAAGTGGTCCACATGTACAAAAATGTTAAACTATGCAGAAATAACCAACTGCAACTGCCTTTTGTTCAATGCTACATGTACATGTACATGCACATGTATACATGTACATGTACGTACAGTACATGTACATGTACATCATAAGCCCGTTTCACACTATGTACAAATGTACACAGGGTAGATATGGGGTAGGTACATTGTATAAGAAAGGGTAACAATGGGGACAGTTCTACAGTTCTTTAGAAAACGACCTACCCCACAGAGTTAATGCTATGGGTTTGAGATTTCAATGGAGACAAAGGAGAACAAAGGAAGGACAGTAATGTCTACAATGGATGTACACATGTACATGTAACCCATATCTACCAATGTGTGCAGATGGGGGGCTCTTACCCGGGTACATGTAATAGCCGGGTTAACGAAGAATAAAACCTGGAGATTACCCGGGTAATATGGTGTGTTCACACTCTCATTGTGTTCACTTCTCGGGGTTAGAAATTCTCCAGGTTAACTGCCTCAAAACCCCACTTAACCCGGGTAATTTCTAACCCTGCTCACAAGGTGGGCTAACCCACCAATCTCGGGGTTAACGACGACCTTGAGACGATTCTCCGGGTTACCAACAATAGTGTTAATGCTCGCCGGGTTTTCTTCTACCCGGGTCGGTGGGTGCGCTTCGTCGTGTTTTATCCGTGTTTTAACTTTTCCCGAGACAGTAAGTCCAGTGCGGACAGTGCGAGTCGGTAAAAGCGGCTCAGGAAAGCGTACATGTACATCCGAGCGCGAGGTCATGCTACACAGGGACACCACGCATGCGCTTTGCATTGTTTCAGCGCTGTGCGGTGCATACGTGGTTCATTCCACCAGGTTGGGACACAGTACTTTTAAAGATATGGATAAATGTCACACACTATTACATTTGATTCAGTTATTTCATGTAACATCAGTCTTTGGGTGGGAAATATTTTAGAAAGTTTTAAATCATGTAAATTATATTTTACCAAAAATATGATTTAAAAAATGTGTCAGTTTGACAATCAGTTTGACGTAACAGGACACGTCCATACATGTATTTCCATTTTTGTGTTTTTTCAACACTTAATTAAATATACATTTTTTTTGTAAATATGGGAAATTCACCATGTGTACTAATTAAAAGATGTACTATGCAACACAAGAACACTTTCTTTATGGTAGTCAGTGTCCAAATATGTGACCTAATCTGCAAAAAGGAGTATTGTGTCGCAAAATTTGAAAAATTAGTTATCTACATAGTTGAATTTGTCACATCCTAAGCTTTAATTTGGTGTACATGTAGGTTTGATCCCTGTTGCATTTTGTGTTCTCAAGATATCTTGACATTTGTATACTCCTATTTTCCAATTTAACGGAAGTGCGTTTAGAGATATAGGCCTTTAAACAGAAAAAGTGCAAAGAAATAAGATAGAAGCAATTTTTCTCAACATTAATTTTTTCATCTTTATTCATCAAGATTAATGTTTCTGAAAGTAAATCATGAAAATATAGATGTAACGGAAGCCAACAAACAAAAAACAAAAAAATCACATACATGTACCGTAATTTTCGGAATATAGGCCGCGTGGAGTATAAGCCGCAGCACGCAAAAATCTGTAAATTAAGATTTAAAGTTGGCGTATTAGCCGCACCGGTGTATAAGCCGCACCGCGGCGCTGACGACGTCCAACCACAAGTCATCATGTTGCATGCTGAAGCGCTAGTCGGACTCCCTATTAATTATCGCGGCAACTCTTATTATCGCGGCATCGGAAATTACTCCTTTTTTTGCGTTGCCAACCGTATGGCGATTGTTCATCCAGTTCATCAGGCATTAAGGACTTCCTGCTAAGTTGTATAAAAATGACGATTATAAAATGTTGTGTCGGGACTTTTAATGATTTTTAATAAATTTACGTTTTCCAAAACTGTTTTGCCTCACCGTGTCTGCTAAAAAGTACCGTCTTTATTTTAACATAAATCTTCAATGGTGGTCTGTCCATGGAAGTGCTATTGTCTGGTTCCCATTCTACAGCTACATGTACAAATGCAAAATGACGCCGAAGGACGATATTTCCACCGCGAAATCGTGAAAACTTACGGGAGCAAAATGACAGTGCGGTAAAAAAATAAAACGCGTAACGCGTACGACGCACCGTGTAAAGTGAATGGCGCCCCCAATCGTCCATCAGTAGACTTGTCTCAGTGAATTTTGTCGCCTTCCGGGGCCGGGGGGACAGGGTGTTAAGAAATATCCTGCAGGCCTAATCGTCTTTAATCAACTTGAACTTGACAGGGAAAATATCGTACTTTATGAATAAAAAGTATGAATAAAAAGTTGAGATCATTGTAAAAACCACTTCCAGTACCGCGATAATACAGAGTCTGTACTCCGCCGAGAACGGCGAGCATGTCTATTTTCACCGGCATCGCGAAGCAAATTCCCTTATGCATTATGCATCATGTATGAGCACGTGTCGCTAGTCGTTGTTTTGATTGGCCAAAGTAGATTTTGTTGCACGCTTACATGCTGGCAACCATTCATAAATTTGGGGGCCTTGCTAATTCGTGCAAAGGGATGTTTATTGGTTTCGGCTTAAGATTTCAGTATAAAAGCAATTTTTCTTTAAATTTGATATAAAGCAAATACGCCTGGAAGCAAGTAACTTCTTTTTCAAACACAAATATGATTTGTATTTCCCACATTATCATTTACTCCACTTGACAATGTTTTCGGAAATTCAACAACATCCCTCGTAGCATATTTGGTGCAATCCAAAACTAGGCACGCTCATTAGATCTGAAGAAAATAATTCGTTTTGCTGTAAACGAAAGATGATTTTTGTCTGGATTTTTCTCCACTTCAGGGAACATACGAGGACGAAATTAAATCGCCAGAATGACAATTAATAAATAATAAATATATATGCAGATAGATGAATATATTTTACTGAAAGATTTCAGCGGATTGCAATGGATTGTAATATTTCGGTAAAAATTCTCCTAATGTGAAAATGAACGTCGCATGGTGCCCGCGCGCAATTTTGTTACTACGGACAATACTGGTACCCGCGCCCCGGAAGTACGTGACTTTTCCGCAAAGATGTGGCAACAAAACATTATTGCAACAATATTTTGTTTACTTTAGAGGACGCTGGAAATGGAAGTTGTGTACGTATTAAAGCCTACAATTATTGTAGGCTTTAATACGTACACAACTTGCATTTTTTTGTCACATTCGCAGACCGCAGATGCGATAGATTAAGCCTCAAAGCGGTGAAGGTATGTGTTTATCATGATCCCTAATACTAATAATAGTTGACTAGCGCTTCGTTTAGTCCCAGAATTTTGACATTTTGACATCGAATATAATCGATGTTGGACCTCCGATGTATCGATTATTGAAAATTCTGTTAGCCGGACTCTACATTAGCCAGTGAAATAATAAACAACATGGATTACACAACGATAAAACAGACAAAAACGAACAGATGCACCACACGATTTTTGAGGTGTGAACGGTACTTACGGTACATTTGCAAGTCTATTCGGTCCCTCTGGACTGGTTTCCTTTATTTCCAACACGCTGTGGCGCAGCTTCTGTGACTGATTTTATTCTTCAAATGTTGCCGTATAAGACGCCCGGAGTATAAGCCGCATGGACATTTTTTAGCGTGAGAATCAACGTATAAGCCGCGGCCTATATTCCGAAAATTACGGTATATGTGAACATTTTTCACCCGCTTCACATGGGACAGCTCTTTGTGTGTTTTCACATAGTGCGACATAATACCCCTCTTTTTGTGGAGCGGGTCACATAGCAGAGACAGCAAAAACAGACGTGAGTGTGGACGTAACATGGACACTGTGTCCACTGTTACGTCCACACATGCATGCATTTTTTGTTCTTGCTGTTTCCGAGCTATTTGGACACTGGCAATAATAACAAAAAGTGTTTTCTGGTAGCATTGTCTTTCTTTTAGTTAGCACATATAGTAAGTTGCATAATTATTTATTTAATGACGAAAAATTAAGGCAGTCTGGACGTAACATTTAGTACTAACATGGTGTGACATGAAAATGCACATTTCCATTTTGTAACATTTTCAACATTTACATGTATATAAATAATTATGCAAACTAACTCTGTATACTAATTACAAAACACAAACTGCAACACAAAAAAACATTTGTTATGATATTCAATATCCAAATGCAGCACAACAGCAGAAATATATGTATGGTCATGGTCTAACATGGTGTCCATGTTACGCCTGCACCGATTCTTAAAATTCTTGCTATTTCTGCTATGTTTGGACACTGACTGCCGTTAAAAGGCGTTTCATCGTTGCATACAAATATATACATGTAGTGTGTCTTAATTATTGTACGTAATAAATTTGTCCATATTTATTTATTAAAGTGTTGAAAAGCCACACAAATTTAAATGTTGGACACGGTGTCCATGTTACGTCTATTTTACATACAAAAAAACACACTTTTTATCATTTTGTTGTTAAAATATAACTTACATGTACATGATTGAAACTTTCTCAAATAATCTCACACCCAAAGACGGATGTCACATGAAATAACTTAATTAAAATGTAATGATGGTTTTAATGATATGGTCATACACACTGTGTCCCAACCTGGTGGAATGACCCACATGTATGTGGCAAGTTTCCAAATTCCAGTGCGTTGTTCCTCTTTTGGTCGCAATCATGGCAGATATTATTATTGATACAGTCGGAAGTTTGACTGGTGCTACCAGTGCATCATTCCCAGATGATAATGAAGGACGTCAACGTTTACTGTAAATTATTTTGTCCAATGATACTAACTCTTTGCAATAAGATAATGAATTATTTATTGCACTAAAGTTAAATAGAGAAATTAAAAGAAATACATAATAGAAAATAAAAATGACGTACCAACATTTGCTTCGTTAACAATTAGCAGACGACTACACAAACTAGATTTGATGTAGTTGATCGACTAGATGCGTTCGAGTGAAAACAGACCACGCATGCGTGATATAAATCGCAAAATTGACAAAAGGCATTACGTGTAGATCAGCAGCAACCGAACTTGCTCTTTGCTGTAACGTGAGACCAATTTGCCAATCAAATGACGGTAGGTCTTTCAGTCAAACCACAAAGGAATTCCCCAAGATGAGAAATAGCTTTCTGTACAAGTCAAGTGAGTGCAAGATTTTCCCACGCTGCTGACACTCCTACATCTGTTAATTCACAACTTTTTAAAATGTATTAAGTGCTTTTATAGCAATGATTTTTTTACCTGTATACATGTGGAACTTTGCATAATATTTCCGATATTTAATCCTGGATTTGTTTTCGAAAATCGCCGGCGATTCCTCGCCACTTGTTGGTGGATCGCCAAGTGCAGGACTACACAGGTTTTTGACGCGTGATGGGGAAAGAATAATCCGAAACAAACATTTTGAAAGATGGTTCTGAAAGTTTTCTCAATTTTTATACATGTAAAGGAATTTTATGAAAACGTTTAACATTTTCGGGAACTGCATACAATTGCCAATCTCCGTTAAAATTCCCAAGATGATACGAAACCTGATTCGCATAACTTAATGAAATGTCAAAGAAAAATTACCATTTTCGTGAGGAAATTGCATGGAATCGGCGCGAGGACTGGAATCGGTGCGAGGACTGGAATCGGCTACATCAGAGAATCGATTTCTCAAAAAAGTGGAATCGCGATTCCGATTCAGATTCCGAGTTTGGAATCGATTCTTATCGATTCCGGCGTGAAATCGCCCAAGCCTAGTAAATAAATTATGCATTGACTACACATACAACTTTGTTTATATAATTACTGAAACGCGGACGTGAAGTCCGATTTCTTACCTTTCTTCTTTACTGTAATAATTGTTGAATTCTTGGTCATTTCCGACATTTAAGGTAAAGTAAATGTATTATTTAAAACAAACATTGTTCTTCTGCAAGCCCCGATCCTGTTCTTGGCAATGTTTTAATTTGGAAATACATGTATCGTGTGTCATGTATTAACCCTAACCTCTTGGGTAACTTTTAGAAAGTATCCTGAATCCGCCAAAATCAACCTACATTTGTATTTTGTCATGCACAAAAAGTTGGTTTTGGTGTCTGCTCAATATGGAGGTACATTTGTATCCTGAATCCATCAAAATCCTGCAGTACCGCTAGGCTTACAATCCTCAATCCATCAAAATCCCCCAGTTTTCAATATGGAGGTATCCTGAATCCAACAAAATCCTCCAAAACAGGGTTTGGATTTTGATGGATTTAGGTAGGTAGAACAGCTCGCGCAAAAATCGGTTTGGACTGATCAAAAACACCAAATGCCATTGCATTCATGGACGCTACAGATCGTAGTGATATTACGATCGGACCTCGGGCATTTTCTGACCACGTATCGTATTTGTTCCATCATGCTATTTTATAAGAGTTTGCCATTCATTTCTTTATTGCCCAATATTCAGTAACATACATGTACTGTACATGATGTATTCGTGATGAAAATATGACATGCAAAATATTTCTCAAAGTTTCTCTTCCTGTTGAAAGCTGTATCACTCAAAATTCTGCCTCCATAAACATTGTGTACAAACATTTGTGGAGTAGTTCGTTGGAAGGGGTCACGAAGTGTCAAGGTCAACTTGCACTTGATGAAGTCTGCCCTCTGTTGTCTAATAGGGCTGTTCATTTTCAAATAATTTAGTATTCGAATATTCGAAACTTGGTTTGATCGAATATTCGATACTCGCTGATCAAGTTTTTCAGTGCATGCCACACCAGTAAAAAGAAACATTGCACGTAAAAGCATGCCGGTGTTTTACGTATGGCGATTGATATTAAGGACCGTTTGAAAAGCATTTTTTTGCATGCCCCTGTTGTATCAAGGGTTTTACGGACGGGAACAATAAACCTCCGTCCACAAAAAGTTACGATTGACAAAAATGCGGCATTCGACACAGCTAAGCACCGTAACTTTCCTATTAAAATAGCATCAGAGTCGTATCTGTACGTGCATATATATCTTTTTGAATATTCGAACTGGCAAAATGGTATTCGAATATTCGCTTGACGATCGAATATCGAATATTCGGGACAGCACTATTGTCTGACTTGCGAATCTAACTAGTTACAAAATGTACATGTTACTAAAATGATAGGATACAGAAAACATTCATGAAATAACGGAATGTTATGCTCCATTGCACTCCATAGAGAGGTAGTCTGGCCGGGACTACATGTACATACATACAGGACCAAATTGACACAAATGCATTCACCAGTGTTCCGCATTCTAGCAAAAGTTTATGTTACTTGGACGAGCATTCTGTATCCAATCGTAACATTTGTAAAGAGGATAGTCCTATTTGGCCAACTGTTTGATTAAAAAAGAAAATAAATGTTTGGTGTCAGTTTTTTTTTTACCCTAACCCTCCAGGGTATTTTGGCTAGAAACCCTGCCAGACGCATCAGATTGCATACTTTGTCACATTGACTTGTGTGCAGAGTGCAGCAAGGTCAAGCTGTCACCACAGATGCACTGTGCTGCGTCTGGCAGGGTTAGGGTTAACTTCCGGTTAAGGGAAGGAGAATTTTTTTTTTACTTTTTAGATGGCCACCATTCTTTTTTAAAATTGTGTATGTTTTTCAACTGTTCAAAGAAACAAAAATGAAAGAGACATGTTTGACAAGAGAATTGAACATGTTTAATAGTTTCAGTAAGCTTGTATTTTATTTTTGATGGATCGGTTGACATTTTGGGAGTTTTCCACCTCATTTTCCACTGGGAAAATTTTTTTAAATCCAGGCTGACCCCAAAAAGGAAGTGGGCGGGGACGCTAAACATATTTGTTGTACTTTGCCCTTACAACAATATAAGTTTTCGCTGTGCCTGACCTGTGGTCCCTTCCCAAATTATTGCAATCATTGAAACCCCAAATATATTAAAGTATGGTAAGTTCAACCATGTCACTCGGTGCACATGTATCTGCAAAAGGACGATACAATTCCTTGCTCGAGAGGGGTTAAAGGTCAAAGCCACAGTGAAAATTTGTGTACAAACCTATAGGTGTTTTCACCGCGCTAACCGGAAGTCGGCCAAAGAATTGCGTCATCATACATGTCGTATTGTGCAGTCTATACATTTGACATCTTGTAGGTTTAACTGATTTTAACATTTGACTGAAGTGGTTTTACCAAAAATATTTTAATTTAGCCTCCCCCCACCCAACCCCCCCTCCCGACCCCCATCAAAATGGGTCAGGAACAGAAAAATCTGACAAACACAACAGTCCATTCACGTTCAGAATTGTATAATAAATGCAAGGTACAACCTTTAAAAAGTCTTTTCTCAGCAAATTCTCATGCAAAATAGGGAAAGAAAGTGTGTTTATTTAGTGTGCTAAATATTCTGTGACAAAGTGTGAACATACACAAGTACATGTACATGTAGGTCTAATTTACATGTACATGTTATTTTTACGACTAACTTTTCACAAATTTTGCTAGGCCTAAGTTAACAACAATCTTGAACTCACGGGTTGTGAATTATCCAGCGTGCCTAGGCTAGTAATTATGAGGGCGATTGTGTAGTGTAGGGCCCCGTTCCTTTAACAGGCATGCAACTTAGAATTAACAAAAAATTAGGAAATTCCAATCTTTACAAGACTTTGTACAGTGTTTTTCAATTTTGGCAAGAGTTCCGGACATCACGGAATCGCTACCAAACATAACAAATTTTACCTCACCTTGTGTCTTCATTGAAGATAAACCCATTCAGCTAGGGAAAACTGAAATCCTGTCAGGAAAAAGTTTTCTGGCAATATTTTGAGTGCACATATCGTTCGTACATTCAATACATTCAATCATGTAGCCAGCCATATTGAAGCATCAGGATGTGCACGAAGGCACTGGCCAATAACAGTGTGATTTCATGCAATGAATAAACAACACTTTGGGTTTCTACCATTTTTTAATAGAGGGAGCAGCAGGTAGTACGGAGGGACAATCCGAGAGGGACGTCTTTTCCACAATGTGCCACGGCGCGGCATGCACCATGGAGGATGCATGCACCTTGTGTTGGCAAATCAAAGGAATCTAAGTTCTTGTCCTCGAGAGTTGGTCTTTTCTTAAAATCGGTCCTCGGACGTAAAAATACGTGTTTAGTCTATGGGGTTGTGTTAGTCCGAGTAACTTGGACCCTTTATCGCCTTTTTAAACATTTGGACATGATCTGGCGATAGTAGGGTCCAAGTACGCGTACGACGATTTTCTATTCATTAATTACATACGTCTAAAATCCCAACAAAAACATCAGAATTCAACCTTACAACGGCCACCAAAATACTAGATACGCCACCTTCTGAACAAGTGGAGTTCCATGATCAGATGAATGTACAATGTACCAAGGTTTACTTACCATCCAAATAAAAAGTGAAATTTGCCGTTTAATTCCCAGAGACCCCCGCAGAACATGTCTTTTCGCTGTATTGCAGTTCAAATAGTGACCCCTCGACCTTGCATGATGTCACCCTGATGCGCAGCACCCGCGTGCACCGCGCGACAACCTGTTTATGCCAGCGACTGTTTCGTGAGTGGTATAACGGTCGCGTTACGTGTTCGTGTGTAGATACATGTAGTATATTGATTCGAGGTTGAACGTGCGACATGGGGGGGGGGGGAATTTCTTCACGAAACAGTCGCCGGCATAAACAGGTTGTCGCGCAGTGCATGCGGGCGCGGCGCTGCGCATCAGGGTGACGTCATGCAAGGTCGAGGGGTCACTATTTGAACTGCAAGACAGCGAAAAGACATGTTCTGCGGGGGTCTCTGGGAATTAAACGGTAAATTTCACTTTTTATTTGCATGGTAAGTAAACCTTGGTACATTCATCTGATCATGGAACTCCACTTGTTCAGAAGGTGGCGTATCTAGTATTTTGGTGGCCGTTGTAAGGTTGAATTCGGATGTTTTTGTTGGGATTTTAGACGTATGTAATTAATTAATAGAAAATCTTTGTACGCGTACTTGGACCCTACTATCGCCAGATCATGTCCAAATGTTAAAAAAGGCGATAAAGGGTCCAAGTTACTCGGACTAGGGGTTGTGTTATATTAAAGGAACAATAGGAAACAAAGCATTGTCCTCAGCAGTATAGGAAAACACACCTTAGTTTTATTGTAAACCCAATTATTCAATACCTATTCCACCCGTGTGACTTTGGAATATTCCAAAGTTTGTACGACATGAATTAATATTCCTAATTGAAATAATTCAGAAGCCAGATTGCGACATACACCGTAAGTATGACTAAAATGCTTTCAGGAGTAACAAGCGCTCATGGCCGAGCGGGTAAGCGCACTACATGTATATATTAACACACGTTCTCTTACAGGCTTGATTTCGATGGAGGTTCGAACGTTGGCGAGGGAATGAAAAAGGAAAATGGAGTGATAGAGATGCACGGTGGTGGAACGGAGGACAGAGGAGCATGGGAGATGCAGGGGGAAGATGCAAAGAAGAGAGATTTCTTCTTCTTTTTAAAAAATCATTTTTGTATTTTTTTTTACAGTTTTCCTCGCTAAAATCCCACTAAAAATAAAAGGCGCTCCTTTTTAAAGTTGTTGGAGTTTATAAAAACTGCAAAATAGTGATGTGCGTATACGGAACTCTTTCCATACCCTTGACTCTAATTTGATAAAAACTAAAGAGGAGCCCTACACTACACAATCGCCATTATCATGACTGAGCATGCTGAGTAACGTTAGGCCTATATTATCAGTATTACGTTATGACATGTTTTATTGTTTAGTTACTTTAGACAGTTTTTATAAAGGACTGGTTATTTTCCAAGATTTGTTCTGTTCCTGACCCATTTTAGTGGGGTATTAAAGTAAAATCTTTCCGAGAAATGGACTTATAAACTGTCGTTGAAATGTACGAACATGATAATAATGAACATGCCTACGATACGATCGATCGCAACGATCGCGATGAAATTCAGCCAAAATTGCCATAGACTGAATACGGAAGTTAAGATTCATCATGAACCGTTGGCGAACAAAACAGCTTTAAACTCTGCACATTGACAACAGATTACAGTGAGGATACGGGTATACTTACAGTGATAAAGTAGACGTGTGTTCCTGTCTTTAATGAG
This sequence comes from Hippasteria phrygiana, assembly GCA_037893225.1. Taxonomy (NCBI): domain Eukaryota; kingdom Metazoa; phylum Echinodermata; class Asteroidea; order Valvatida; family Goniasteridae; genus Hippasteria; species Hippasteria phrygiana. The sequence continues at coordinate 1,096,605 of JAZGUH010000331.1, forward strand.
ATTCTTGGGTGAATCAAATCCTTAAATTCCTCGGGTTTTTAACTCCATCAACTCCTCCCTGGCTCAATCACAAAATGGCGGAAAACTGCGCATGCGTATTTGTCAGCCTGGTTCCGGATTATTCTTCACACAACAAAAGGCAAACATGCCTGCTGCGCCTGATGCATGATGATGAGCGGCGGTGTCTAAAACAAGAGGGCGCTATTTACGCGCTCGGTTAGCAGAATGCGCAGGAGTCGAGTACTACGAGTGCGCGGAAGTTATTTTTATGGAGGAACACGAATTCTGGCCGAGTTTCGCAAACGAGAATCTTTATTTTTGAAAGTGACATTTTAAAAATTACTTTTAAAAAACTATACATTTTTAAAGCGCAGTTAAATAAGTATACATGTACCTTTATACAATCATGGAGGAAGGATATAAAGCCATACATGATCATGTTCTCATAACTTTGAACTTAAATGGATACGGATGGGTTCAATTTGCAATGAAAGTGTTGCCCTGCATGAAATGCAGGGGTGCGGCCAGTTTCCTAATATTGCTCTATGCGCTGACCAACTCGGTCGCGAGCTGCACTAGAATTGTGCCATTCTTACAAGGGACCAGTCGGAAGTCGATTTTCGTTTTATTGCTTAAAATGTTCAGTTTGTGTGAAATAAAATCATACTGTGTTTTCGTGTTTCTTTAGTACAATATAAGTTTTTAAAAGAGATTTTAGTAGGGTAACTTACTGATAATCACCGGAATTTGTGTTGAGTTTTTATTCATAAAATTCGTTATTTTTCGATCCGTGTACATCGCCATTTTGAATGCAATCATAACAAACTTGGTATCAATTTAAGCTTGTGATCTAAACTCTTCAGTGATTGGCCGATCTGACCGATATTTCCACAAAAGAGACACTTTTAGGAGATAGCAAGGCTACCTCCTAATCGCGAGCCGTTCAGCGGTGCGGAAATGAAGGACAAACTTTATATCGCTTGATTTCTACAATAGTGCTGGATCATCTAATAAAACTAAAATTATCATAATTTTGAATACTGCTTCGATTTTAATAACTCTTTCATTATTTTAAAGCTTATGATGTGTTCTGAAATATAAATCTAGAAATACATTTTTGCGATGAGAGACTGTTTACGAGTTAACCACACCCCTTAGACAACCCTATGGGAGTTTTGTGTGGTATTTTTTGTTGCGTGTTCCACGCGGAATTATAATTGATTTGATTGGACAATAATTCACAAGCTGCATTGACGCGATTCGACCGCGATAGATCAATTTAGTGAGAGCGCCATGCACTGGCAGACATCGCATGTAGGGCGCGGCGCACGGCGCAGATGGCGAAAGACCAACACTTCAAGCAAGCAGCAACCTCGTCCCCATGGCGATCAAGCCATTATACGCTACCACTACCGAAAACAATTTTTTTTTAACAGTGCGGAATAGAGTGTTTCTGTGTAATTGGCTGTCAGCTGCAAAACAGGTTCTCGGACTTGTTTTCCCTTAAAATATAAACCCAGGCCTCGTGCTCTAAAGCTTTACGCTATATAGCCACAACAGCAAGTCGACCAAATTGGTTTACTGCAACCTTGTTAACTTATCATGCATAATCTCCCCTTAGCTGAGGGAAGTATATCTCAGGTAGGCCTATTGCAAAGAGTGCTCCCATGCGAATTGTCTTGATCGAGCTCAGAAGTATCTATACCTACTGATGCTATTGTAGCGTGTCGATTGGGGTACTCATAACACGATAAATCAGGCTTCAGTGACAATGTCTTAACCATGCAAGCTGTAGAGTGCCCTCAGTTGGCCAGCCGTCTCAAATGCTACACCGCCCCCTCCGAGGACTCTTGTTTGCCCTCAAATATTGGTTGCGGGAGCTCCAGTAGCAGCTACTGGGTTTTTGAGGGGATGTTGTGGCGGAGTCCGTGGCTTTGTGGTACGGTCCACGCAGGCCTCAGCAGCTGTAGATCTGTCTGCAAGCCCCAGTCTGCTGGTGGTCGGACTGCCGTCCAAGACGTCTGCCCTAGTTGTTGCCCGGGTCGTGATCACAACAGGGGCCTCTCCGACTGGCGGTGACTCTCTTTGGTGACTCTCTTTGGTGGGCACGTCATGAGCATGTCTAGAGCCCTGGGCCACTCCGAAAGGTAGCGGGCCCCGTCCTTGCCGGGTATTTCGCGGGAGGGTCTGGCTGGGCTGGTGGTTGGTGAGTGGCGCGAGGACGCTCCGAGCGGTAGCTGGCCTCGGTGCAACCGTCGCCGGCCGGTGAGTGGTGCGATTGGCAGGTGGCCTCGGCTGTAGGGTTGGTCGCTGATCGGTGGGTGGCACGAGGCTGCTCCGATTGGTAGCTGTCTTCGCCCCCTGCGGGATGGCACTCCATTCCTTTGGCAGTGGTGTCAAGGAGCTTGAGCTCTTCGTCGCTGCCGAATAACTCGAGCTCATCCTGCTGCACGGACCCCACTAGCTGGATCCCACTGCAGACACGCTCGTGTTTCGCCCCGGATGTCTGATCGGTAGAAGGCCTCCCCACAACCCTTCCCGCATTTGTAGGGCTTGGTTGGGTGCGTCTTTTCGCAGGAGGTCCGTCGATGACGCCAAAGGTTGGTCTTCCTTGTGAAGGTCCTCCCGCACTGTTCACACCATACCTCGTCCATCCTGCAGGGGGAAGAAGAAGAAGGGTTATTTTAGTTGGTGGCAATATCTGTGGGGCTTAACCACGGGCTGGGCATTTCTTGTTTTCTGTACGGGCTCCGCAGCAACCTCAGTTGGTTCAGGGTCTTTCACCCTAACACGTTATGTTTGCATCTGGGGAACCCCCACCCGCGGCGGACAAGCAGGTTCTACGTTCCCCCTAGTTGATGATTCTCCCCCATCCAGGGGTTGAGGTTCAACGGTTTTAGCTCCGGGCACAGCTTTGGTCCACCAGTCCGCCTGCACTTCCCCAAGGTAGGGCTTGAGACGGTTGTAGTGCACCACCTTCGGTTTGGAGCAAGGCGACTTCTGGCTTTGATAGGTCACATCATCAATTCTCGAGAGCACGATGAAGGGCCTGTCCCACCAGTACTGTAGTTTAGGAGTTCTTCCCAGCTTTCTTTGGGGGGTGTACAGCCAGACCGGACTTCCAAGCTCTTAGCCACTTCCGTGGAGCTTGAGGTCATAACATCTTTTCTGGTGCAGTTGGCTCAATCTGAGGTGGTTTCTAGCGAAGTCGTGGGCGTCCCTTATTTTCTCCTTCAGCTCCTGGACGTAATCGTGCGGGTCCACGGGGTCATCGGTTTCCTCTTCAGAGGGTCCAGCTACCAAGTCTAAGGGTAGGCCAACCTCCCTGCCGAGCATGAGCATGTGGAACGGCATCTTGTGGACGCCCAACAATTGACAGACTCTTTGAAACAGCGCTGCCTCAAACTCCCGCCCCTGGTCGGTGTGGATCTCAAGAGGAGCCCCGAAGCGAGTGATGACCTGCTCGACCAGAACTCGGGCTACAGTTTAGGAGGTCTTGTCGGGGATGGCGAATGCCTCGATCCATTTGGTAAAGTAGTCGGCGACGACCATGATGCTCGTGTTGCCCAGCTTGGTACGTGGAAGTGGTCCGGTGATGTCAATGGCAATCCGTTCCATGGGGCCCCCACCATGTATTGCTGGAGAGGAGCTCGCAATGGCTTGGGGGGAGACTTCTTGGATCCACACTTGTGGCATTTTCTACACCACTCCTCAGGCTGGCGCTTCATTCCCCTCCAATAACCAGGTGCTTGCCGGAGACGGGCCACTGTTCTGGCTGTCCCGAGATGACTGGATGTTCTGTTGTCATGTGCTAGGCGCAGGACATCGGCAACCTTGGCCTGTGGAACCGTGACCTTCCAGGCCGAGTTATGCCCCTCAACCTCCTCCCACCTGACCTTCAGAACCCCATCTACTAGCTGAAGTGTGTTCCACTTGGCCCACCAGAATTTGGTCCCCTCATCCAGCGCCGAAACTCCCTTCCAAGCTGGTCTGGGACCCCCGTTCTCCAGCCAAAGCAAGACATGCTGCAACTCTGTGTCCTCTTCCTGTGCCAACTGGATTTCGGGAGCCTCCCACGCTTCTACAAGCCCATCAAAACCCTCGACCTCCCTTCCACCTGTTGGCGGATGCTGCTGACTTCCGGTGTTTCCCCTTCTCCCTGTCGGATGCTGCAGTACACAGAATCGGACGCTGCCCACCCTGGCGGTAACACTCCTGTTGTTCATCGTTGCCCGAGGCCTGTCTTGCTCCTCTGCCTGTTTGTCTGTTGGTGCCATCGGCATTGTCGAACCACCTATGCCTGGGGCACTCCCTCCGAATGTGACCACGTTCATGGCAGCGAAAACATTCAATGTTGCTCCTATCTTGGTAGGAAGTTGGCGCCCTTTGATCCCTTCCATCCCCTTGCGCTGTTTGAGGCTATAGGGCAACCACTCGCCCATCTTTAGCCCCTAGTCTAGATCTTCTTTTTGTGCGCCTGGGATTCCAGGAAGGCCTCCTTCTCTGTAGCCAGTGTGACTGCTTGGGCCAAGGTCTTGGCTTTTCCGGCAAACACATGGTGCTGAAGTTGTTCGTCCCTAAGTGCATTGCGAAATGCCTCCACTGCCAAATCTTCCCTGGCCTCCGTTGGCAGTCCTGGGTAGCTCTTGGAAACAAGTCGGCGAATTGATTGCCCGAAATTACTCAGAGGCTCCTCCCTGCCCCTCGTACACATTGACAATTGGGCCCGGTAGAGCGGAATCTGCGAACTGACTCCAAAGCATTGTTCAAAGTGCTCCAAGATCGCGGGAAACTCCTTGCGCTGTTCTGCTGTTATGTCGGACAGTGCCTCTCGAGCCGCTCCTCTTAGGTGTGAAGCAAAGAACATCGCCTTCTCATCAGCTTCACCCCACCCATTGATGTGCCGTCAAACTGATCTGGGAGCATCATCGGTCTCCTGACCGCACCAGTCTGCCCAGGGCCATGTGGTTCCCCTTTATTTCAGTGGAAGTAGATCGTACTCGCTCGGGTGCATCAATTATTTGTGGGCGGAGGATCCCTTCTGGGTAGGGATCCGCATCATTGGTTTGTGCACAGCGGATCCTTTCCGAGTGGTAAGAATCTGCATTGTTGGGTTGTGTACAGCGGACCTTCTCTGAATGGTAAGGATCCGCCTCATTGGTTTGTGTACAGCGGATCCTCTCCAAATGGTAAGGATCCACCTCATTGGTTTGTGTACAGCGGATCCTCTCAGTATAGTAGGGATCAGCCTCATTGGCTCGTGTACAGCGGATCCGAATGGTTAGGATCTGCCTCATTGGTTTGTGTACGGCGGATCCTCTCCGAATGGCAAGGTTCCACCTTATTAGTTTGTGCACAGTGGATCCTCTGGGGGGATCTGCCTCATTGGTTTGTGTACGGCGGATCCTCTGGGGGAGATCCGCTTCATTGGCTTGTGTATAAAGGATGCTCTCCGAATGGTAAGGATCCACCTCATTGGTTTGTGCATGGCGGATCCTCTGGGGGGGGGGGGGGGGGGGGGGGGGGAATCCGCCTCATTGGCTTGTGTACAGCGGATCCTCTCCGAGTGGTAAGGATCCGCCTCGTTTGTTTGTGTTTGGTTGGTCCCTTCGGGGAAGCATGGACCTGTAACGTGGTCACGCGTGCAGCCGTTCCTGCCAAAACCGCGCAGGTCAGGGTCAAGGCCAAAACCAAGCGGGCCTGTTATATTACTATGTACTGGTTTGCGGAGAGAGGGAAGAGGTGATGTACTCGATCGTTGTCGTTGTCTGGCCCCTACTGTAAATCGAAGTGGTTTCTCCCCGCGGGTATTTCTGGGTGGGAATTTCCAATTCTTGATTGACGGGCTCCCTGACTGGCCTAGTGAACTCTGTCCCTAAGTGCTAACCATCATCACGCCCCCACAGGTCGCATTCCCACTCCTTTGCTACCCTCCCCGGAGTAATTCCCCCACTATATAGACCGTGGACCGTGGGACAGGAAAGATTGCAATTCATCTATCGTCGCATATGAATTCAGGGTCTCATCCGGTCAAAGGCAACTCGCCCCCACCGTATCCCCACATGTGGCCATAACGCCGATCCTTGTTCAAGCAACCGAGTAAGCAACAATCAAAAATACCTGAATTTCCCATCCAGATCGTACGTGTCACCGCTGCCACCAGTGTAGCGTGTTGATTGGGGTACTCGTAACACGATAAATCGGGCTTCAGTGACAATGTGACATTTTAGTTGAAATACTGGTCTATTACAACTCGAGACAAAAACACTTCTGTAAACGGAGCACTCCAAACATGTTACTCAACTGACGCTATCTCACCAAAAACAAACAAACAAACAAGCAAGCAAACAAACATGGCACCCGAGCCGGGTTTTCCAGTCATATGGCAGGGCGTCTGTCCTAACCGTGCAAGTTGTAGAGCGCCCTCAGTTGGCCAGCCGTCTCAAATGCAACACTATCCTTTACCTTTACAAGACAACTATACGTCCTCTCACAGAGTAGGCCTACTGTTTTCACATTTGGGCTGGCGCATTGTTAATCTGGTTGGAGAAGAGTTGGGCTCATCCTTACAATCACCGGAGATTAAGTTGCTATAGTGTGTTCTTGGGATATTTTCATGATATTTAATGTTCCATTGGCTTGTCCAAGTGGTTTATGGGCGAAGTGGTTTTTGGGCGAAGTAGTAATTGGGCGAAGTGGTTTTTGGGCGAAGTGGCGTTTGGGCGAAGGGGTAATTGGGCGAAGTGGGGTTTGGGCGAAGTGGCGTTTGGGCGAAGTGGTTGAGGGCGAAGTGGTTGAGGGCGATGTGGTTTTTGGGCGAAGTGACCGACAACCGTCCAGCTTGGTTCCTCCAGTTATTTAGGGTGTTTGAGCGTGAAACTCGGCTTTCCGCCTGTTCTCGCCAATTATACTCTATTAATTATTCACTTTCTGAAATCAATTGATTCCTCACGGATAGCACAGGTTTTTCATGAATAAACTTGGCCTGGTACCACTGATTTCCATAGACTTTGTTCGTAGCGGCCATCTTCGAGGTTTATTTTTATCATTCAAATTCTGTAACAATGTATCGACAAAAGGTCTACCCGTGCATTATCCACTGGGTAACAAAGACATTAGCCTCGAAGATGGCCACTACGCATAAAGTCTGTAAATGGATAGCGCTTTGGGTGCACCGTAAATATAGGCCCCCAATAGGCCCCAACCGTAAAAAGGCCCCAAACTCACGCATGCCTCTCCGACATTTTGCCTTCCATGAAAATATTTTTCTGAAGAGAGAATTTGGGCCGTGCAGTTGAGGGTGGACCACCTCGCACTAGCATTGTGGTCCTTCAGTTCCAAGCATTTTATGATGTTGTCCCCCGAGAATGGGCCCAATTTAGCCACAGAGCGAAGGGATTTTTTTTCAATATATGCACTGCAGGGTGGAATTTAGCACTACTTTTGAAGGGTAATATCATCACAAATTTATTATAACCCCCCCCCCCCAAAAAAAAAAAGATTAATAAAAATAAACTGAAAGATGATTAGTCAAGCTTCATTTTGCGGTATAGTTTAGTCAACTTGGAGAGTTTGAAATATTTTCACAGAATTTTTTGAAGACGGGGTAATAGAGTACCGAAGTCTGACGTCAGTTGGCATGACAACTGGTTCCAAACAAATGTAAATTTCGACTGTTCCTTTGTTAACAGCCAGTCATGCAAACACATAACAAAAGTATTCTGGTTCCAAACATTGCATTGACGTCATTACTTCGGTGCTCTATTGTTGTCTATTATGGCTTATGTTTTTTTCCAATGTAATGTGCACCCTTGGCCGTTCTTTCAGAAATCGCCGCACAAGCTCGTCCCCAATGTCTACCCAGTTTATCCTCAGATCGACTCGTTCCCAATAGTAGACACTGGATGCGAAATGCCTCGCCTTTTTCTGATCATGGGGGTTACCACAATGACAAGCTGATAATTCCTATACAGGGTGGTCCAAAAAACCCAAAACGGAACGGCATACTTCTGCTACCTTTAAAGTCAAACCATCTGTACCGATGGATGGAGAATCTTTCTAGAAGTAAAATGATACTAAGACCTACCGATTCGGTCCAGTAGTTTTTGCTCCAGAGCCAATTTTGTGAAGTAAGGTCGGGTCACTTGGCCATTTGTTCCATGCAGAAAAGAGGATGATGATAGCATCTCTGGACCAACTGACCCTCGACTTTGCTTCACAAAATAGGCTCTGCAGCAAAAACTACTGGACCGAATCGGGAGGTCTTAGTATCATTTTTCTTCTAGAAAGATTCTCCATCCATCGGTACAAGGTAGCGGAAGTATGCCGTTCCGCTTTTTTTTGACCACCCTGTATAGGGTAAATTGAGCCCAGATGACCTCTATAAAGGAGGATTGAAAGTTACACCTGGCCGGTTCACGTCTATACATGCCAATTTCTGTATTTTCAATCCATTGTTGGGCTATTGTGTACATTATGCTTGGCTGCACAAGCCTCTTCAGTGGCGGATCTACGGGGGGGGGGGGGGGTTTGGGGGTTTAAACCCCCCCCCCCCCCCCTTGGGCTGAACAAAAAAAAAAACACATTGTCGGGTGTCGAAAATTCGGCACGCTGGGGTGTGTAGGCCAATCACGTCAGGTAAACCCCCCCCCCCCCCTTGGTTAAAACCTAGATCCGCCCCTGCTCTTGTTTCCATTTCGCTTGGCTGCACAAGCCGGCATGGCACCCCGGCACCCATAATACCTCTAAGCAGAGGCATCATAGCAAAATGGTGTATTAAGTCTACATGGAATTTGCACCACAACGGATCCGGACAGCTCTTTCTCAGGGTTTCCTCTTCTTTACATAAGGGGGAATGCGAAGCGAATTTATATATATTCGCACTGCGAATTCGCAAAAGTTGAACACATTTCAACTTGTGCGAATTTTCACTGCAAATGTTTCATTCGCATTCGCATGAAGTATGAACCGGGCTTTATAGGGATTTTATTTGTTGCTTATGCTAATTAGTATGCTAATGAATGAAAATTATTGCTTTTCCTAGGCTTCTTTAAAAGGATTATTTCACCCCCCAAAAAAACTGCGCAACAGTGGATTGTTTTTTCGTATATTTCATTATGCTGATTGATATGCTAGTTAATAAAAACTTATTAAATGTCATATTTTGAACTAGCTTATCCTGTTTTCACTTCTAAAACACTTCAGTATTTATAAAAGTTTAAAACAAGTGCATTATAGTGCATTTTAAGGGTGTGTGCCCCAAGTTCTTTCAAAAATTAATTTGACTTCAATGGGTGAAAGAGCTGGCAATTTGTTTTTTTAAATGAGAGATATCGGCCAAATACTTTTCCATGCAGGACTTTTTTTAATGGATCATTGTTATGTAATTAAAACATGGACCATCTGACAACCTTCAGGTTAAGTAAGGTTATGTCACTGATTTATGGCAAATTTTCATGTTTGTCTAACTTGGCTTGGAGATTTTTGAGGGTTGTGGAACTCCTGCAATGGAACAAATGCAAGTATGTGTCATGTGAACAGATTCCTCAAAGTTGTACTTCTTTAGTAAGTCAGTTTGCTAGGCAACAATATTTCCCAGTTGACCTTCAACAATGGACTGTAACTCTGCAATGCCTTGGTCGATTTTCTTCAAACAAAAAGCAAATGGCTTGTTTGAATCAGCTCTGCTCACCTATATTCTAAAAGGCCATGCTTGTAGTTGAGATATTGTCTGTCCTCCCTACCAGCATCAATACTATGTTTCTCAAATACGAAAATCCCTTGGGGAAAGAGTTGTCATTTTTTGTCGTTGGCTTAATATTTTGGTAGAATATAAAAACTGCCATAAAGATGGTAGACCTATATCTTCAATGATATGGAAAGGTCAAGCTAGACAGGTTTTGTAGCTTTTACCCATTAAAGCCACCAACAAAGAGAAAAAATGATAAGGTGTCCGGGTCATAGTCGGGTAAAAAAAAACATTTGTTTTAAGAGGGGTTTTGGATGCACATGAGACACAAGAAATGGGTAGTAACTGCATTTATAAATAAACCTAAAAAAATGTCCACAGCAATAGTGGGCAAGTATGTCTTTTATGAAGTTATGTTTATCATTTTAATATTGCTGCAAAAACGTTAATATAATATTGTTTCAAATTCTTTACTATTCCTACTCAAAAAGAATGTGCTTCTTCACATTATGGGCGTTTTTGAAATTGGGAACTGATTGCCAGATCTCTGACTGTGACAGCTGAAGACCGGAATTTATCGATGTTCCTTTGGAATGCAGCACAGAATGCACCAGAAAACATCTTTTCAGGACACAACTTAGTATGTTTTTGTATAATTCGGTCGATTCACAACTCAGTGCTCCGCCAGCGGCAAGCCAGGAAAGGTCACTTGCCACTTTTGGGGTCGAATCGCGTCTATCGCGTTGTATTAGATGCATATAGTGGACAGTATGGATTTCGCGCGAATACGAAGTGGGTGAGTTAACCCTTTGCGTACGGAAGACGCCATAATAAAATGGCGTCCAAAAAAGAAAAGTGCCACCAGGCCGGATGATGACCCCATTTGCTGCTGTTTGTGCAGTTTCAATCCATTGTTGGATTATTGTTTATGTTACACTTGACTGCACAAACACATTGTAGCGGTTTGCTTGGCTGCCAGAACTGCCGCAACACCCCGACGTCTCCCATAAAAAGCCGTACTCATCATCATCAAGGGGTTACTTAAAGCAATTTTTGACTAATCGGGGAATACCTTGTGCGGGAAAGAAGAGAGCGGAGTTGATATATTTTAGCGGAGAAGGGGATGGTTAATGCGATACCCACTTCCGGTTTTGCGATGTCGACTTTTTTCCATGATGCACTGCGTAATTTGGCCTCGATCCCCGGCTTGCCGGTGCCGGCCTTATAGTTGTGAATCGACCGAATTGGCAAGTCTTATTTCATAAGTTAACAATGGCAAATTTACCTTCAACTTTCAGCTTCATGAAAGCAGACAAAATAACTAATAATACAATTTGCCAATATGTTTGATCTACATGTATGAACTTGAAGAATAATCCTCGGCAAAACCTTTAGTTCCAATGTGAATTTCAAGTTAGCTTCCTCACTGGAAGCATCAATATTTTGAATTTTTTAAAAAGAAAATGTCTTTTGCTAAAAACAAAAATGACTTGAATATAGATGTATATAAAGTACTCTTTTTGAATTTCACCGCAAAAATAATTTTTAATATAGTGGACCACCAATTTTCCACCATTACAAGTTATTCACTTTTAATCAAAGGAAAAAGAAATTGGTAACTGATTTAACTGACATAAAAACTGTGAAACTAATTTAGAATGATATCAAGGCTGCTGGGTAATATGATACACCTGTACACATACTTTCTAATTGTCTGTACAAGCAAGCATTACAACTAACAATATTTCTTCAAATGTGAATGGCCAGCATACCAAATGCAACAGTTTCACGTAGTAGCTTTAAAAATGCTCACTTCTTGAGAAATGAAAACATCAAGCAGCAATTATTCAAAGAAGGAATAATCTTTGACAATTCTGTAGCAGGAAAGATTCTATTTTTTGGGCATGTAATGCATCAAAAAGTGATCTTTTGAATTTATCCACAGGCCTAATTCTATTTGTAGAAAACTGTAGTTGCTTATAAGAAACGGGATCAACCATGCCTGAAAAGTGTCTTAACGCCTTCTGTCCGGATGTTATTAATTTGGCTGCCGGTATGCCAATAATTGGCTCGTGGAGCCAAGCGTAATGCAAACAAAAGGCAAAGAATGGATTGAGTATGCACAGGAAGATAAGCAAAACACAATTTCTACCTTGACAAATTGAAAAGTTATGACACTTGCTTCTAGTTTGTTTTCAATGCACTGGTATATCCGATTGTCAAATTTCATTCCATAGCAGACAAGCTCTCAAATCTTATGGTAAATGAGGAAGCCGATATGGACAAGATGTTGAGATTTTCCAGTAAAGGAAAATGAGAACTGCTCATACGTCCATGCATCATCAGTGCCATATGTGTGATCCACAGCAGTGATTCCTGTCATCTCCCGTTGTCAGTGTCTGCATACTACATTGAGAAAGTATACAAAAGTTTATCCATATAGTTTACACAAAATACTACAGGGGCATATCCAGTGGGGGACAGATATATCTTTATATGTACTAATAAGTGATGAGTGGAAGAATGTGGAGGGATATAACAGGTCTCGAGTATAAAATATGCTTCAATCATACAAGAATGTAGAGAAAGAGTTATTGTACTTGATACCCAGGATTAAAAAAAACAGATAGCTTGGGTAATTCGAACATTTTTGGAGCATTCAGGATCAACTGCATAACATCGTGCAGAAAACAGTGTGTCTGTGGCACATCCTTCAATTGATTCTACACAGGAAAGGTTTTATCTTAAGCCTGTTTCACATGAGCGCTAGAAACACACATCTGCGATAGGATGGGACGTTTACACGTTTAAACGTTTCAACGAAAAAAAAATCAAATCCGTTTAGAAATTTTCCCAAACGTTTAAACGGAACTCAAATTTTTATAATGGGACTTTGTATTTACTCAATGTACATTCCAGTTTTATTTACAAAGAATCCAGGATCTTTGTAAATTTATTAAATTTACAAAGAAATACAAACACCTTTAGTACTACACAATGTATACAATTGTTTGTGTTTGATGTTATCAATACCCCACTGGGCCACGATCAATGCTCGACGAGGACGGCACCTGTCCTACGTCCTACACAAACACTGGGACGGGCGGCAGCCTATTTGCAGTTGTTGACTAAACGTTTAAATGCTAAGGGAAAGTTTTGCTAAACGTTTATCAAATTAAACGTAAATTCCCATCCTTAATCTGCGATGATTGGCGCGGGGTGTCTGATGACGCCCAAGGATGCCTGCGATTTCATCACAGGCTTTCTCACGATACAACACAGTCCGGTAGCGAACGCCCCTCGTTTTGCAGTATTTGCATGCGTGGGTCTGGTACTGCGATATTCTTTGAACGATGAAATTTATAGGGTAAGTCTACCAGTGATTTTCCCACAATATAAAAGTTTTCATAAAATAACAGGTTTTTCCCCTTAAAAAAAACAATCACCATATTTTTGTTTTAATTTATTTTGGATGTAATATTACACTTCTGTGACCTAGAAAATATAACGCGTCCATCATTTTCATGTGTTAACGTCAATTTATACAAAGAGGATGTAAATTTACAAGACAGCTTTGTCAAAATATAACATAAATATAGAGCAACACTTATGAAGCGTTGTTTTTTATAGAATCTACTGTTCTCCTACACAAATCTCAGGATGCAGCAACTCACCAATCAGAACTGAAGAAATGTGTGTTTACAAAAGCCATGTTAAATTGTTGTGTAGAGCAACAGCAAACTGTGCATGCGTAAAAGCATGAGTCACTGCACAGTATCCTCGCGAAAATCGCATCGATACATTCACACGACCAATCTCGGTGATCGTCGCACGGATGTCGCATTGATGCAAAATTTTGGAGGCGGTCTCATTCCATGTCATGAACCGCACTGGACCCATGCGATTTGGTGACAGGGATACACTTTTACACGGTACGGAATCCGTGCGTTTGTGACATCGATGCGATTTCATCGCACGGGACCTGTGTTTCTATCGGTTGTGTGAAATGGGAATTAGAAGAATGGACGGGAGTATAGTTTACTACATGCACATAAAGCACTAGGGATGTTAAGTAAAGTTTAGCCATTTTAACCTTTCTAATTAGGGGGGGGGGGGGGAGAGACTAAATGTTTCCTATTCCATCACCTTATTTAGCACCCATTCTGCATCTTGTAGTGCCCTACCAATAATCTGCTGGACTCTCACAGAATCCGATTCATCAGCATGGCTTCTGAAACCCTACAGGTTGAAGAAAACAAAATGATGTTGGGAATACATGTATGCTTCCAATATTCTTTCATGCAATCATCAAGTGGAGTGCCGTGGCCTCTTAGTCTAGAGTACTGGACTCAAGATCGTGATGCTACTATAGACTGTGGGTTAAAGTGCAGCGACAGTCATGGTGCTTGTGTCCTTGAGCAAGACACTTTGTCACAATTGACAAGTTGCTTCTCTCCACCCAGGAGTAAGTGGGTACCTGTGAGGGCAGTGATCATTCTTGTTGACTTGACTTGCTGACTCGGACTCGAGTCGTGATTTTTTGACTTGGGACTTGACTTGATTTAAAAAACATGACTTGTGACTTGAATAAATTTGACTTGCTGACATAGAGCCTACAGCGCATAGCGAGCTGGGTGTCCAGTACACTTGCGGGGCCGCAGCGCTGGCTAACTACATGGATAATCATCAAGACGGCATGCCAGGTTGATATTTTGTACATATGCGAGCCACCCTATATGCGCAGTCAATTGTCATCGGAATTTAAATTTACTATGTTCAACAAATTACTTAATTGAGACTTGGTACTTGACTTGAAAAAAGTGACTTGGGACTTGACATGACTTGGTTACAACACTGGCAGTGATGGTTATATGTTTGATTAGCCCATGTGCGCTTAAGTTGCAGCTGGGGCCGTGTACTCCCCAGGGAGCTAAGAAGGTTTCAGGAATGATTGTTAGGCCTGATGATGAGCAGGGATAATAACAATTGTAAACACTGTGATTTAGTTTAACTAAGAAGAGTGTTCTGAATGCCAGTATTAATCATGTAGTGACTGAAAACTCAATCCGCACAGCGTACCTGGACTGGGATTACCAAAGGCGGAAGGCGAAAGAACCTATACACCAACCTGCCCGCCCTGTTGGGAAAAGGGAGGTGTATGTAGCAGTTGCTGGGATTAGGTACATTCGGGCACTGGGGGTGATGACCCTATGGACCGTCCCCCTCCAAAAGTGTGTGTGGGGTGGGGGGGGGGGGGGAATATATACCCCCATCCTGCACGATCAACACCCAAAAGGCCAAGTAAAAATATACCAGTTGATCATCTGGGTTTTTTCAAAAAGAGAATGTGGGCCTATAAGTTATTTTTTCCAAGATGCCTGCCAAGGATTTAAATTACAAATGTCGCACAATTTTTTAGTTCAAAATTACCACCAGCTTTTTATTAACAATTCTACTAGTAAGTTGAGTAAAAATATCCATGTTAAACAGTGTTCTATGTATTTTATTAAAGTACCCAATTGTTTATGCATGTTCTTTTCAATTGCATTTTCTCCATTTTCACGCACGGGCTCAGGGATCATGGGACTACTAGACGTTATACACAGCTCGCATATCGCGAATGCCAGTAAACTACCGTAATTTTCGGAATATAGGCCGCGGCTTATACGTTGATTCCCACACTGAAAAATGTCCCTGCGGCTTATACTCCGGGCGGCTTATACAGCAACATTTGAAGAATAAAATCAGTCACAGAAGCCGCGCCTCAGCGTGTTGGAAATAAAGGAAACCAGTCCAGACACATGCCAGAGGGACCGAATTGACTTGCAAATGTACCGTAAGTGGCCGTTCACACCTCACAAATCGTGTGGTGCGTCTGTTCGTTTTTGTCTGTTTTATCGTTGTGTAATCCATGTTGTTTATTATTTCACTGGTTAACGTGTAGGGTCCGGCTTTCAGAATTTTCAATAATCGATACATCGGAGGTCCAACATCGATTATATTCGATGTCAAAATGTCAAAATTCTGGGACTTAACGAAGCTCTAGTCAACTATTATTAGTATTATTAAGGATCATGATAAACACATACCTCCACCGCTTTGAGGATTAATCTACCGCATCTGCGGTCTGCGAATGTGACAAAAAAATAATACAAGTTGTGTACGTATTAAAGCCTACAATAATTGTAGGCTTTAATACGTACACAACATCCATTTCCAGCGTCCTCTAAAGTAAACAAAATATTGTTGCAATGTTTTGTCGCCACATCTTTGCGGAAAAGTCACGTACTTCCGGGGCGCGGGTACCAGTATTGTCCGTAGTAACAAAATCGCGCGCGGGCACCATGCGACGTTCATTTTCACATTAGGAGAATTTTTACCGAAATATTACAATCCATTGCAATCCGCTGAAATCTTTCAGTAAAATATATTCATCTATCTGCATATATATTTATTATTTATCAATTGTCATTCTGGCGATTTAATTTCGTCCTCGTATGTTCCCTGAAGTGGAGAAAAATCCAGACAAAAATCATCTTTCGTTTACAGCAAAACGAATTATTTTCTTCAGATCTAATGAGCGTGCCTAGTTTTGGATTACACCATATGCTACGAGGGATGTTGTTGAATTTCCGAAAACATTGTCAAATGGAGTAAATGATAATGTAGGAAATAAAAATCATATTTGTGTTTGAAAAAGAAGTTACTTGCTTCCAGGCGTATTTGCTTTATATCAAATTTAAAGAAACATTACTTTTATACTGAAATCTTAAGCCGAAACCAATAAACATCCCTTTGCATGAATTAGCAAGGCCCCCAAATTTATGAATGGTTGCCAGCACGTACATGTAAGCGCGCAACAAAATCTACTTTGGCCAATCAAAACAACGACTAGCGACACGTGCCGGTGAAAATAGACATGCTCGCCGTTGCTCAGCGCGGTGTATTATCGCGGTACTGGAAGTGGTTTTTACAATGATCTCAACTTTTTATTCATAGTTAATGTTTGACCAAAACATCCCTGAATAAAGTACGATATTTTCCCTGTCAAGTTCAAGTTGAATAAAGACGATTAGGCCTGCAAGATATTTCTTAACACCCTGTCCCCCCGGAAGGCGACAAAATTCACTGAGACAAGTCTACTGATTGACGATTGGGGGCGCCATTCACTTTACACGGTGCGTCGTCGTTACGCGTTTTATTTTTTTACCGCACTGTCATTTTGCTCCCGTAAGTTTTTACGATTTCGCGGTGGAAATATCGTCCTTCGGCGTCATTTTGCATTTGTACATGTAGCTGTAGAATGGGAACCAGACAATAGAACTTCCATGGACAGACCACCATTGAAGATTTATGTTAAAATAAAGACGGTACTTTTTAGCAGACACGGTGAGGCAAAAAAGTTTTGGAAAACGTGAATTTATTAAAAATCATTAAAACTCAATAAAAGTCCAGACACAACATTTTATAATCGTCATTTTTATACAACTTAGCAGGAAGTCCTTAATGCCTGATGAACTGGATGAACAATCGCCAAACGGTTGGCAACGCAAAAAAAGGAGTAATTTCCGATGCCGCGATAATAAGAGTTGCCGCGATAATTAATAGGGAGTCCGACTAGCGCTTCAGCATGCAACATGATGACTTGTGGTTGGACGTCGTCAGCGCCGCGGTGCGGCTTATACACCGGTGCGGCTAATACGCCAACTTTAAATCTTAATTTACAGATTTTTGCGTGCTGCGGCTTATACCCCGCGCGGCCTATATTCCGAAAATTACGGTACTGCCCTTGCTGGCCTTGTTGAAGTCTAAAATATCAGGATGCTGCCAAGATAAAGCGAAATAGATGAAAAATCTAGCCTTTTTTGATGGAAAAAATAACAAATAACAAACAAAAGGATGCGGCTACGGGCTTCAAAAAAGGATGCGGGCGGGGACGATCAACTGGTGTTTTCTTTTTTTACTTGTCCTAACGGGTTTATGACCAGATTAGCCACTTAACTGTGGCCTGGACACTCACTGTGCTAAACCCTTTAGTAATAGCCACACATCCAACCATGGCTGGTCCTTTCCATCACAAGTAATTCAGACACATGTTTTGGCCCATTCTCGACTTCTGAATGAGTTTTGTGGTCACGGTGGCACCTCAACTCTCCTGGCACACATTCTCTTGTGATGTTACTGTAAAAAAAATTGAGATACTGTAGTCACAAATTTGGACACAATACAAACCCGATGCACAGGCTAATTTACCTGTGGTCATGATGATTGGATGTGTAGCTAAGGATATAGCTCGTGGGGGGCTGACAAAAAGTTGGCATTTGAGGCCAAGTTACTCGGACAGTAAGATGACTGGATACAGAGGATACCGCAGTTCTCGTGCTGCAGTCATGCACGCCAGTCACTGGACAGTGCACATGCTGTCGTTTAGTCCAAGTAACTTGAACTCAAAACGGCATCAGCCAGTATAGAGTCAAAGCAAATACTGTACACAAAAATGTGTATATTAATTACACCATAAATGTCTCATCCCAAAAGTCCCAGAAAAAGACCAGTTGCAACACTGAAACTGGTTTTTAGTAGCAAATAAGAATCATAAACGATGCGTTCTTACCCTAGCAAAAAGTGAAAACTAGGCAAAAAATGGCAGAACAATGGAGAAATGGCATTGTCAAAGTGTGCATTTCTGCACTGTTGCTCCACCATTTTGGGCCTAGTTTTTCACTTTCTTCAAGAGTAAGAATAGTATACAAACAATGAATGTTTGTGAGTGCAATGGTAAGAATAATTTCATGAGTTGACAGATCCAATGTTCCATTCCACACTAAGGCGAAGACGAGTGGAATGGAAAATTCCATCTGTAACCGAATGAAATTATTCTTTCTATTGCACGAACATGAAACATTCATTATTTGTTTTATATAATGCCTGAATATATCCTCGTCATCTGATTGGTCAGAGCACGACCAATGGTGTAACCATGCAATGGAATTTCTACTCACCGTTTAATGGAACTTCTATTTTTGCAGTGCGGCCGTGCCGTGCATTGGATCATGGGATCATAATTCAATGCACGTGATCAACGATCCACCAATCAGATGACGGGGATTTATTCAGGTGTTGTATATGTATAATACAGATGATCTATATTCAATGTCAATATAAAAATATTGAGTATGTAGATCATCTGGAGTCTGTGTAGGCAAACCAGGCAAAAATTAAAACATGTTTCAAATATTTTCATCTTTTGCTGGTAGCCTACATTCTTTGTCATTTACAAAGGGGAAATTCATTTGTTGCATGTACATGTACATGAAAATCCAACAAGCCATTGGTGAGTTATGATTTTTTCAGATTAAACTTTTTCTGCCACAGTCTGTGTACTGTGGGTATGGGGCAAATGGCATAGGCCCATCTTGATTTCCACAAGATTTTTTGCTGCAACTAATTAATATGCGCATACATCATCATTTAAAAAAGGAGCAACATTTTCCAAATAAGATATCATCTTTCAACAGAACAAGTATGAAAGATTATTTTTATGACTATTTGCATATATGCAAATTTATGCATACTTAATGAGGACGACCATAACTAATTAAAATAACCACAACAAACGTAATTGAACACAATTAGGCTTTTAGATTTTAAGGCAGGGTTCATTCTTTACATTTGAAACAAGCACTCATGCTATATTAATATGTAGCATAAATATGGAAATAAATAGCAAAATAGGCAATGAGCCACACCATGTCATTGTACAAATTAATTATGCGATGTGTGCAAATCTACTGAAGGTACATTTTAGCTTAGTTATTGTATCAGATTGTAATATATCTTTTAAGAAATGTCTAATTTGCATAATTATAGCCTGACAAGCTTGCTTTGAATATTAATTATGAAAACATGCCTTTAATCCCTTGCCACCGGTTGCCCCAAATACATGCCAATTGAAAATTGCCACCTGGCCAGTTGACGTCTATTTGTGCCAATCTCTGCACTTTCAATCCATTAGTGGGGTATTGTGTACGTTATGCTTGGCTGCACAAGCCTCTTGTTTCTATTTTGCTTGGCTGCACAACCCGGCCTGCAAGATCGCCCTAAACAAGGCTAAAAGCCACTCAAAGTATGGAGCTACAAGGAAAAAGAAATCAAAGATGGAAGAGATAGGAATTAACATTCCTCTTGAAACAGGATAGATCATAAGATGAAGGAAAACATGCACGATGCAAATAGTTCCACAGAGATACAGAACGAGGAAAAAGCTATTGTCATAGCTTTTTGTTCTACATCTAGGTACAGTCAGAGTATATTGGTGGGAACAGTATTCCATATTAGTAGACGTATAGTTGTCTTGGTAAAGGATAGCATCGGGAGGTAGATATTTCCGAGCTCGATAAAGACAACCAACTCGCATGGAAGCACTTTTGGCAATACCTGTGATATACGTCTCCCAACTAAGTTTAGGGGAGATTACAAGTCCAAGAAGACGTAGGTCATGCACCTCAGGCAAAAACAAGGGACTCATATGAAGTGAAGGAATGAATCATCTCTAGATCGAGACAAAGACAACAATTTAGTTTTCTTTGCATTGAAGGTTACCAGCCAGTCGTTCCCCCAAATCAACACACTCTCCAGGTCATTGCCGAGTGAAGCACCCACTTCATTGCGAGAAGTACATGTACTAGAAGAATTGGAAGATACACTGTAGAGTGTAGAGTCATCAGCATACATGGCAAGCTGAGACAAAACATTATCGGGCAAAAAAACCAAAAAGAGGGTTGGACTGAGAACCGAGCCCTGAGGTACACCGGAATTGACAGAACAAGTAGAAGAAGGTTGCCCTTCAAGCAGCACCTGAATGAAACCTGAGGTCAAGGGGTTAACCCCTTGCGTACAGATGACGCCAAATGGTGCCAAAAAACAGTGCCACCAGGCCGGGATGATGCCTTAGGCCGCTATTTGTGCAGTTTCAATCCATTGTTGGATTATTGTGTATTCACGCTTGACTGCACAATCACATTGCGGCTATTTCGCTTGGCTGCACAGGCCACCCCGGGTCTTCTTTCTTTTCGTATGATCCCTAATGGATCTGGTTGCTGAGATTGGCCGACCTAAGTCGTTGCCCTGTAGCCACCCGGGAGGTTCTTCAGCACGGCCACGAAGTGCGAGAGGAAAGGAAGAAATTCTCAGTTTTAGAGGTGGGAGGAAAACCCCAACGTATATGGGGAAAACCCACGGAGTCAAGCAGGGACTGAGAACCCAATCCACATACTGACCCGGACAGGATTCGAACCCGGGCCACAGAGGTGGAAGGCGAGGAAAGAGCCACTACGCCAACCTGACTCCCGTGCCGCCCCGGGTTAATGCCATATTTTCTTTTCTTTTTTAGGAGCATCAGCAAATGATCAGTACAAGTCCTACTGATGAAGGGTTACATTTAATGGTCACTGCATAACTATCCTTCACCGTTGGAATCAGTCTCCTGACGACAAACAGAGCGCTTGTACTGTTAGAAATCGTTGTGTAAAATGTGTGTAATAATGACACAGTAACAAGTTTTCTAAACTGGGATAATGTTGTTGCAGACAAGATCTTTCAATTCCTGCTGGTTCCATCCGCAAAGATTGAACAAATCAATTTGTTTGGCCGCTACAGCGGCTTCAGCAGGACTGTTAGCTGCCATCTTGGATTTTCTCAAAACTCACTTTGAAAAAACGCAAGTGCAAAATTGATCTTCGGGACCTGTTCTTTACACATCAACTTCTTTTTTTTCCAGAAATTAACATTGTATGAGTTAATTATATATTTAGGTTAGTTGAGCAATCTGTGTTTTAATTGTACGAAAAAATCAAGTTGAAAAATGTTTACATCGTTTACATGGCCAGTCGGACATATTCATCTATCTCCTAATACATAGTAAAACAATGAAATTTACATCATGATCAAAGGGTTCAATCGCAAAAGCACTTTTAATGACATCGCTCTGATGCACATTTTCACCGCACGACCATTTTTATGAATGGGCTTTTGCGTGTGTAGCAGAGCGTCACTGCCAGACTGACTGTGCACTGTCCGTGACGTGCCTAGTAATAGATAGTATTATACTACTTCCAGAACTGTAAGGTTTTCACAAACCTTACAGAGGTTTTCACAAGTTTACCTTACAGAGACACATATATACTGCTGTGGGAGAAATATTTAATTTTTTGCAGGAGCACTAACTCTTGTCACAAAATTTTCTGCCCCAACATTTCACATGCATTATCTTGACATGGCCATGTACCCGTAGGTTTCCTGGTTCAATTTCTTGAAATGTCATTCGAAATGGTGAAATTTTACAAAAATATCGCTTACCAAGACCACAGCTATCACCACTCAGAGTTTAACATAGTTTGTTGTCAACAGAAGGCACCTTTAATTAACTCCACTCATCAAATTTGAAATTCCCAAGATTCATCCAGTAAAATTCTTAAGAATTCCCAAGGCAATGACAAACACTGTACAAATAATATACCCAAAGAAGTTGTACATAACCCAAAGACGAGGGATTGTGGAAAATTTGGGCATAGAAAAATCCAACTGAACAGAGCACACTGGGTCTGGCCGTCGCCATGCATGTACATGTAGTCCAAACTGGCCTACAATGCATACACTTCTGGCAAGTGGATATTTACGATTTTC
Organism: Hippasteria phrygiana; assembly: GCA_037893225.1. NCBI lineage: Eukaryota > Metazoa > Echinodermata > Asteroidea > Valvatida > Goniasteridae > Hippasteria > Hippasteria phrygiana. Next base: position 1,118,977 of record JAZGUH010000331.1, read on the forward strand.
CAAAGCTGTGAGCATCGGAAGTGGAAACAAATTACAGCCATATTTTGACACGTTTACATGCAGAATGTCGGCCAGGTATGTCATTGCAGGCTTCAGTAATATACCCAAAGAAGTTGTACATTCCCCAAAGATGAGGGATTGTGGAAAATTTAGGCCTCAAAAGTCCGGCTGAACATAGAGAACTATGACTGTACCATTTCTTACATTTATATGTTTTACGTTTACCCATTGGTATTTGGGTCTGTCCACACTAAAGGGACCATTTAGCATCAAAAGATAGCAATGGGAGTAAGACATGGAAGAGGGACATCAAATCAAGTATTTTGCCCAAATGTTTTTCTGATGCTTTCCAGAGCTGTTAGTGATCACACTGACATAAAAAATAGGATAACACTCAAGATATACATGTATAAGAAATTAGAGGGTCATCTTCAAGACATTATGTTTGTAACATGGACGGACATTTTTTATCATTGACTGGAAAAATAAAAGAGGAATTTAGTAACATTCCAAAATATTGGTCAGTTTACATCTCTAACAATGTCAGGATTGTTATCAGTGGGAATTATGACAAATTTTGAGGTATTTTAACAAATTAAGATCTGATATAGATTATGTTCAAACATGGACGGACATTTTGTGACAAATGTCCGTCCAAAAATTGTACACGTTTGATATGTTACAAACATAATATCTTGAAGATGATTCCAGGTCTAACTTTACTCCTTTAGATGTTGATTATTTTGCTAAAACAAACTTGTTGATGGGTACTGAATGTATTGTGACAAAAATCAATGGAAAATTATTTTATGTAATAACTACAATCTGAAATTCTCCTCCCATGTCACACCAAATGGGGTCATTAGTGTGGATAGACCCACTTCTTGATATCGTTTGTTTCATACGCTGTTGTCATTGACGAATAAACTACTGTTAGAAAGCAAATAGTGTCACACTTATTTATGACAACAGAGTTCTCGTGCAAGTCAACCAAGTTCAGAGCAGCCAGCAAAACCTCGAGTCCAGCACTTCATACTGCACTTGTATCGCATCCAATCTGTAGAAATTAGTACCCGGCATGGTGGTGCAGAATAGTCTAGACCAAAGTCGACTAGTGCACTGATGCTGTTTTTGCTGTTCTCTTGAAGTTTTAGTTCAAGTAAAAGTTTTGTTAAACTGACCGAAAAACTTCCGTCCAATCATCCTGAATCCCATTGTTGAACTCATCAGATAGTTTACTTCACAGACTCATCTGACAGGCTCTTTTTGTAGCGACAGGCTCTTTTTGTCGCGACAGGCTTGCGTCGCTCTTGGCTTGATATCCTCCGAGTTCCCCACTATTGGAGAGGTACACAAACCCGGCAGTACCAAAGTCTCCTCCTCGGCAACTACACCGATGCCCGCACCAGAATCCTGCATCACCCACACCTGCAAAAGCCCTCGACGCCAGGCACCATCACACCCCCCTACATCCCTTCCGTTCCCGGCAACGGAAGAGAACCGAGAGAGGCTCGAGCAGTGGCTACTTGAGCGCTACAAATCTAGCACCTTCAACGTGTGCGAGCACCAGTCACTTCCCATGATGTCTGGACCCCCGGTGCGGCTCATGGTAGACCCTGACGCTCGACTGGTCGCTCACCACACACCAATCCCAGTCCCTGTGCACTGGCGGGACAATGTGAAGGCCGGCCTTGGCCAAGATGTGCGCCTCGGCGTCATTGAACCAGTCCCCATTGGCACACCCATTACTTGGTGCCACAAGATGGTGATTTGCGCCAAGAAGTCAGGCAAACCCAGACGCACGGTCAACCTCCAGCCACATAATTGTCACGCCGTTCGCGAGACTCGCCACACCCAGTCTCCCTTCCACCAGGCACATGCAATCCCACCCCACACACGCAAGACCGTCTTTGACGCATGGAATGGCTATCACAGTATCGCCCTAGATGAACAGGACCGCCATCTCACAACATTCATCACTCCATGGGGTCGCTATCGGTACCGCCTCGGGAGACGGCTACAGCCACCGCTTTGATGAGATCGTTGCTGACATCCCGCGGAAACCCAAGTGTGTGGATGATACCTTAATGTGGTCCGACACAATTGAGGAGGCATTTTTCCAGGCAGTCGAATGGCTTGACATCTATGGCCGCAATGGAATCACACTGATCTCCTCCAAGTTCACGTTCGCCCAGACTTTCGTCGAGTCCGCTGGCTTCGAGATTACTCCAACCTCTGTTCGTCCCTGCCCTCGCTACCTCGAGGCCATCCAGAACTTTCCTATGCCACGCAACATCACTGATGTTCGCAGCTGGTTCGGCCTGGTTAACCAGGTCTCCGATCCTACGCCTTTGCCTCGGCCAAAGGGATGCTGTCCTTTCGCGAACTCCTCAAACCCGGCACCCGCTTTATATGGACAGATAAACCGCCTCTTTGAAGAGTCAAAATCAGTGAAATCTACAAAGGGGTGGAAATCTTCGACAAGAGCAAGCCAACCTGCCTCGCCACCGACTGGAGCAAGGAGGGCATTGGGTTCTGGCTCCTCCAGATGCACGGTAGCTGCCCCTCCTCCAAGCACTTTTGCTGCAAGACTAGCTGGAAGATTACACTTGTTGGGAGTCGATTCACTTCTGGGGCGGAGTCCCGATATGCTCCAGTGGAGGGGGAGGCACTTGCGGTTGTCGATGCACTCGACAAGGCGCGCCACTTTGTCCTCGGCTGCTCTGACCTCATCATTGCCGTGGATCACAAGCCCCTCCTGAAAACATTCAGTGACCGGTCCCTCGACGACATCCCAAACCCTCGCCTCCGCAATCTCAAAGAGAAGTCTCTGTGCTACCGCTTCGGTGTCGTCCACGTGCTCCATGCTGTGGCCGACGCGGTCTCCCGCCATCCAGTTTAATAGTGAGCCCATGCCGCTGGGCCTCCCAGATGATGTTGCGACTGTGCTTAACCCCTCTGGCCAGATCACCCAACAAGGGCTGCCACACGACTTCCTTGCTGCCCTCCGCACTCATAGCAAGGACACCACCCAGATTTGCACCCCGGCAACCTCCCAGCCCACCGAGGTGATCACGTCAATAACATTGGACGATGTACGCCTCACTACAACCAGCGACCCTTCAATGTCAAGGTTGCTTGAGGTGATTGTGGATGGCTTCCCCGAGCTCAGTGGTGACCTTCCCTCTGAACTCCGTCAATATCACCAGTTTCGTGACGGCCTAACCACTTTTGATGGGGTAATCCTCTACAATGACCGCAAAGTCATCCCCACCTCCCTCCGCAACCGAGTGCTTCAGGCCTTGCACTCAGCCCACCAGGGCGTCTCACAGATGTGCTCAGGTGCAGAGTCCTTATTCTTCTGGTCAGGCATGATGCCAGCCATCACAGAGATGTGACCGCGTTGTTCGCCCTGCAACCGCATGGCACCCTCACAGCTGTGTGCACCGCCTACCCCTCCCATCCAAACGGCATACCCATTCCAATGCCTTGTGTCCGACTACTTCCACTACCGAGGTCGGAACTACTTAGTGGCCGTAGACCAATACAGCAATTGTGGAGGAAGCAGCCAATGGTGCTGCCGGGCTAATTGCAGCCTTGCGACACATCTTTGTGACTTACGGCATCAGCGACGAGCTAACATCAGATGGCGGCCCAGAGTTTAAGTGCAGCCAAACGGTAACATTCCTACGCAATTGGGGCGTCAACCACTGCACGTCATCGGTCGCCTTCCCCCACAGCAATTGTCGTGCAGAGGTGGGAGTCAAAACTGTGAAACGTCTCCTCACAGACAATACTGATGCTGCTGGCACATTGAACACTGACAAGTTCCAGCGGGCCATGCTCCAGTACCGCAACACCCCCGACCGTGACACACACCTCTCCCCTGCCATGTGCATATTCGGACGGCCCATAAGGGACTTTATCCCCATCCACCCTGGCAAGTACCAGCCCCACACAACATGGCGGGAAACCCTCTTCTCTCGGGAGGAGGCACTGCGCAACCGTCACATGCGTACTGCTGAACGCCTCTCTGAGCACACCCGAACCCTCCCTCCGCTGATCATCGGGGATTGTGTCCGCATCCAGAATCAGACCGGCCCCAACCCTACCAAGTGGGACAAGACCGGAATTGTGGTCGAGGTGCGCCAGTTTGACCAGTATGTGGTAAGAGTGGACGGCTCTGGACGTGTCACACTTCGTAACAGGAAGTTCCTACGCAAGTAGAAATTTGATTGGGAACTTCTCCATCGATCGCCGGATACGCGTTGTGCATGCCAAGAATTGTGCTGTCCTCAACCTCTGTTATTGCAGCCTTTCTGGACTTCTGGTTCATACATGTAGGGAACAATTATACCGACTTCATCCCCATATGTTCATTTTTTTCTGAGTCAGATAGGGACAAATTTTCTTCTGAAAACTTCTGATAATTTTGCCATGTTTCTCGGTTTGGTCGTGCACGCGCTATACACATCGCGCATGCATATGGCTGGCCGGCCTTCCACTCATTCTAGTGCTGACGTCACGGTTCTGACATCCGGGCTACTTGTGTAAGTGAGATTTTTTAGGGGCGGGGCAACCGGCTCAAAATGTTGCACTTAAAATGGTTTGTATTACAATAAAAATGCAAAAGTTCAATTAAATATTTATTTATTACAACTCTAAACGATGTATTCTTCCATTTCTCAGAGTTTTGTTTTCTATTTCAGTGACCCTTTAACAGAGCACTAGAATATAAGCACTTTGCGCATACATTGTGCAATCCATATTTTTCCCCACCAAAATTCCCAAGATCTTGGGAAAAATCCCAAGGAGTGGCCACTGGTCAATCGTGTTATAACCCCTTGCGTACGGATGACGCCATATGGCATCAAAAGAAAGTGCCACCAGGCCGGATGACGCCATTTGTGCAGTTTCAATCCATTGTTGGATTATTGTTTGTTACGCTTGACTGCACAAACACATTGTAGCGGTTCGCTTGGCTGCCAGAACCCCGACGTCTCCCGTAAAACCGTACTCAAGTCAAGGGGTTAAACCGCCCTCTGTCGACAACAAACGATGTCAAACTCTGGAGTGGTGAAACCTTATTCTGGTTCCCAGACCAAAATATTCCGACTATTTCTGATGATATATTAGGTCCGGTAGCCGCCAATGCCACGTGACGAAAAGTGGCAGAATTCTGCCACTTTCCGAAAATTTCTGAAGTTTTCCGAACTTGTTTTCGGTAACATTCGGCTGTTTACGTTGATATTCGCAATAACAAAATGTCTGTCAGACCCGTTACAGATCCTGAAATTTGAAGGAAAGAGTTCCATATCCGGCCATCACTTATTTTCCCTAAATATGACTTAAAAACTACAAAAAAGTGTAAATCTGATTAAGAAACACAAATTTAGGAGGGAAAAAATTTCAACTTATTCTTTGAGACTTTTTCTGTCATGGCCCATAGACTTTGTGCAAGAGGTCTAAAGTGATGGCCGGATATGGAACTCTTTCCAATTTGAATTCTCAATTATATATAAAAACTGTATCAATGCCACACTCTTGCAGTATTTTGTCGACTGGATTTTGCAATAATATTAAATTTGAATGATGCCACTGACGTCACTCGACTGAAACACTACGTCATGATCTATTTTAAACCGTGGTAGCTACCTGACCTAAGATTTAGACGTCAGGGAATCTTCAGGTCAGGGAACCAGACTAGTGAAACCTGTGGTCTTGGTAAGCGATATTTTAGTAAAATTTCACCATTGCGAGTGACATTTCAAGAAATTGAACCTAACCTACGGATACATGGTCATGTCAAGATAATACATTTGAAATGTTGGGGCAGAAAAGAGAGTTAGGGCTCTTGCAAAAAATTTCTCCCACAGCAGTTTATGTGTCTCTCTCTAGGTTTACAAACATTACAGTTCTGGAAGTACATGTAGTTTTATACAACACCTGAATAAATCCCCGTCATCTTATTGGTGGATCGTTGATCATGTGTCATTGAATTATTTGTCCCATCGCACGGCGTGGGCCCATCGCATAGACGTTCTATGCAATGGTGAATAGAACATCCATTCCAGTACAGTACAGTCACATAATTGGTGGCGGTATACCACAGCTGTCATTCACAAAAAATGGCGGACGATGTTCGCGAATTACTGTTTGTTCTCTACCACACGATGAAATATCGGAACTCGTAGGTGATCGATGTTGATGCTGCTATAGCACAAAAAACAAATTAAATACGCAAACGATTAGATGAATTTGCAAGACATGCAGGGAACAACAATTGAGCTTTAACTGATTTAGAACTTTTTATCGCGGTTTTATGAGCGATTTATTCAGACATTATATAATTTACAAATAATGAAGGTTTCACATTCATGGCATGCAATGGAAAGAATAATTTCATTCGGTGACAGATGGAATGTTTCATTTCACTCGGCTTTGGGAAAGAGTTCCATATCCGGCCATCACTTATTTTCCCTTAATATCATATGACTTAAAAACTACCAAAAAGTGTAAATCTGATGAAGAAACTTGAATTTAGGAGGGAAATTTTTAAAACTTTTTCTTTGAAAATACTTTGACTTTTTCTGTCATGGCCCATACTCCATAGACTTTGTGCACGAGGTCCAAGTGATGGCCGGATATGGAACTCTTTCCCGGCTTTGCCTCGTGGAATAGAACATTCCATCCCTTACAAAAATCTCCCATGCAAAACCCCATGGGAATTGCATGGTGAATTGCTCACCATGGGAATCACATGGGAGGTTTTTGTAAGGCTGTTGCACTCATAAACATGATCCTTATATTACTCCTAGTAAAGTCCTAGAATAAATTTCAGTGTTGCAACTGGTCATTTTCTGGGACTTTTCGGGCGATGTAATCCGAATACCTTGGACCCAACTTATCGCCTTTTTTTTTTAACATTGGGACATAATTGCCAGATGTACATGTCTTGAAGTTGAAGTTACTTGGACCATGCTTGGACCTTCTGCTAGACTAAACATGCTATTTAAAATGCAACAGGCATATAGCCTAACGTTAGATAGGGCAGGCTTATAGTGCGAGTAACTTGGACCCTCGATCTATCGCCTTTTTAAACAAATGTTAAAAAAGGCGATAGCTAGAGGGTCCACGCGTTACTCGGACCATGGAGGTTCTTCCTCCATGCTCGGACGAGGCACCTCCATGCTCGGACCATAAGCCTTATCGCAAATAGAAACCGCAAAGCGTCATGGGAAATTTTTTGGAGCAACGCAACGCTGCAGCGACAGAGGGCGCCACCGCCGCACGGTGAAAACGTTTCCTGCACATGCAATCCACTTGTCGGTGTATTTTGTCTGAAATTTTGACATTCTTTCGTGATGGGAGGAGGTGATCACTGTGCTGTTTTTGGCTGTAATAATGACCGACGTTATCCAAAGAGGTATGGAATTTGTTACAGAAGTAAATTTGGTGTCCAAGTTGACCACTATACTGCAAAACTTAACACCAACGTCATTGACTTTCGCGTATGATCAGAATTACAATTCGGATTTTTCTATTTAAATAATTCTTCGGAGCAATGATTCAGAAAAAGGGAAAGAGTATGATTTTTTTTACTTTAATAATACCCCCTCCACTAAAATCGGCCAGGAACAGCAAAATCATTGAATTTAGTCAGGAAATTTTCATGCAACAAAAGGAAGAAAGTTTGTGTTTACTTTGCCCACGTTGTCATGATATGGTTGTGCATGTATAGTCAGATCGATGGTGCATGGAGGAAGGCATGGATGGTGACTCGTACCATGGAGGGCCAATTCCTCCATGCTCGTACTCAATACCCTGTTTACATTAATTTCTGCTTCATGTTTTGTGGATTTTCCTTTAAATAACAGGTTGCACCACAGAGATGATAGATGGTTGTTATCAATGACAGTTGGATATTTTTTGCTGTTCCTGACCGATTTTTTTTTCTTTTTCGGGGGGGGGGGGGGGGGGTATTGATTTGAAGTAAAATCTTTCTGAGTGTAGTCATTTTTTTTTTAAGTATCTTTTAACCAAATTGGGAATGTTTCTCAGACCTAAATCATGTAGTACATGCATCTGCACCGTTTCTCTTCCCACATGTCCTACAATATTTGCTATGCATTGTGCAAATTTACTCAAGCAGTATTTACGATCTGCAGTTAAATTAGGATTTGCTTGAAATCAGCAGAAAAAAAGCAATTCTTTTTTGGAAAAAGAAATGAGAACGTGTAGGCCCCCTTGAAAAACCTACAGTTGTTGGACATTTATAAAAGAATATATAGCAGCTATTTTGTAATTTAGGCGATGCATCTCCACGATACTCCTATAAACTACTGCTCCGTCTTTCTCTCTATAGATATATCATCAAAGACCATGTGACAACTTTGAGATTCCACAGCTGTCGGAATAATAAACTTTTCCCTGTCTGGACAAGACTTATTCATCGTCAAGGTTTTCAGGTAAAGGCGTCTACTACTGTCTGCAGCAACCACTTCAAATATGGTCAACCGTTTCCTGATGACCTGCATCCTAGTTTATTCCTAAAAGGCTATGACATGCAGAAAATATCAAAAAGAGCAGCAGTGAAGCGGCGAGCATTGGATGTATCTACTCCACAGCCAAAGAAGAAAGCAAGAACTTCGAAGTACATATCAATAGGGGTCCAAGCGAATACTGATATTGATAGTGCAGCCTTTGACAATGATCACAACTACACACATACCCCTTTGCGGAACAAGCAGTTTAGTCCAGAATATGTAGCCCATGTTGAAGAAGAACTTGCTAAAGTAAAGGACAGCTGTGAAAGTCTGAAGCAGAAATTTCATGACACTAAGATGATGTTCTTGGCAAACTCGCTCATATGGATAGGTTCTCCCTCCTTTGGTGCACGTCCCCATGCCTGTTGCCGACTTGTACACGATTTGTTTTTGCCCTCCTCGACCGCTTCTACGACGGCAAATAGCAGGCCACAGATGTGTTTGCAGGTCCCTTGTATGCTGCATGAATACAAGAAAAATTACAGGAAACCTTGAAATTCACTTGACACTTAGATATTTGTAGTTATTTCGAAAAAGGGGAAATTAATTCCATAAATATAGTAGGCCTAATGGAACTTGGATGTCTGCTTTTATACAAATGAATTACTTACGGTACAATGGCTGTTCTATGAAGAGATGCAGAAAAGACTTTCCACAAACCAACAATGGTGATCAGAGAGAGGACAGGGATTGGACAGAGAAGGTTACAGTCAAACACCTTTATAACAAGGCCCTTGGGACTTTACAATTTACCTTGTTATAACAGGTACCTTGTATTATAGTAATGAAAAACAAAGACTCGGGACCTATTTTTTTCCTTGTTATAAGCAGTAAGTTGTATTAACAGTGCTCTTATTATCGGGGTTTGACTGTATTAGTTAAACTGATGAATCAACAACTGTTCAACGGTAACCATTCAAATGTTAACTGCTATAAAAAAGTGCAAGGGGTGGGGCTGGGGTGCGCTTGAAGATCAATGCAGCTTCAGTGTTGTTTCCAAAATCCTCCAAGATCGGGTTTACTCCAAGTTGTCAACAGCCACAAAGTCGTTTATAAATGGGAAAACATAAACAACTCAACAAACAGGTCAGACAAATAATAGAGACATCAGTAGTAATTCACTCCAGGAAACCACCTTGTCATACTTCACCTTTAAGCAATACAATTTATTCAAACTCTTCAACAGTCCCTGTGTTGCAGATCTCAATAATTACTATTCAGCATTTTTGTCAGCATCGTTTTCTCAAAACTTGTCTGTAATTAAGAAATAACTCAAATAAAATTAAACAATTTGCTGGCCTTACGTTTCGAACTTAAGCAAGTAATTCTTTCTCAAACTTCAAAGGCAAATGACAGAGTACAAGAAACAAACATGTAGGGAACACAGATGCAAGAAAATAAAATTAGAAAGTTTTCAATTAGTTGTCCTGTAATCCTGCAGATAATAAGTTCAATTAGTTTGTCAAACAATCTACAACTTTGAAAACGCTTAATTAGTGTTTTGAAAAGATGTACATGTACTTATTAAAAATGGCATATAAGCAAACTATCATTCCTACACAAATACTAACTTATCTGAACAAGTTCACCATTGTATCTATAAAATGTCAGTAGTCCAAGAAATCAGCCTGGAGCTATAAATCATAATAAGGTTAATAATCCTCACCTTATCTTGTTTGATGACATTTTGCAATAGAAAGATCTAGACAATGTCAGCGAATGAACAAAACTCAGTACATATACATGTATTAAAAAATCCACAACTTGTTTGTTAACAACAAATTCAAACTCTTAAGGTTTTATCTATGCTCATCAGGTACATTCAGGTTCATAATATGCCAGATGATCTCTCAGGATGTCAGCCAAATCTCAAACTGAAAAATTTAATTCAAGTAAAGTAACTTTTGTCCTATTATTGCACTGCCTATCCTCATACTTACCCAATGCAGCATGTGCACTCAGCAGTGCAAACCTGCCCAGTTTCTTTTTGGAGAACTACCCAGGTGTAATATGATGGTTCAGATGTCTTGACCTGTGGTGTGACCTGCATGTTCACGTATAAACAGAAACAAGAGAAAAAAATACACTAATGTGAACAAGGCGCAACAAATTTAAGAAGCAATTCTCAGTTTTATCACAATCCCTTTACATGTTGAGTATATGAAGTAAAAACAATATGAATTTGTATTACATGTAATTACCTTTCCACGAACAAAGCAGTAACACAGATTAGAACTTAATATGCCATGGTACTGCAGGGAGTGAATATGACCCGACATATGAAGGCTCTTGCCAAGTCCAAGTGTTCTCCTCCCCTCTGTCGTGATCAGTCCAATTCGCCTATTGCCTGAAAAAAAGCAGGAAAATTGTTTATCTAATGACTTGATGTGGTCTGCAGCCCGAGCAATATTTCCACACTAAAAAAATAAACAGGGTCTTTTCCATTCACCCAATTTTTTTTTGCACAATTACCTCTTGTGTGGAGCAAGTTTAGTTAAGTCTACATCTATGGGAAGTCAAAAATAGTTTCTTTTGAAGGTTTTTTTCAATCAAATTTAAAACTTTTTGTAAAGAAAGAGGCGGTCAAAAATATCAATTCTGAGACATCACTGATATGAACACTTAATGGAAAAGAATAATTTCAGAAGTGTCCATTTACAACAATGTGAGTTTTTTAAAAGTTTTTTTTATAATGTCCACTTTGGATCTTACATAACGCCCCCTCAATTTACTCTTGATTTTTATATTGACATCTTCAGTTATCAATCATTAATTTCTTTTTTTCTTCAGTACTTTGGCCATCTTGGGGAAAAGAAAATATGAGCACAGCCTCTTCTTTTTTTGAAAAATCCGGAGGATCAACTATTTTTTAAAACTTGGCCTAGGCCCTATCAACTAATGTTTAAATAGCATTACAGACAACATGAAAAACTTAAGAAAAATAACAGACGCAAAACAATTGAAGGTCATAGCAACTAAAGATGTTCAAGTTACCAGCTTTTATATAGCTGTCCAGTTGTCCTCTACACGTGTCTGGAAGGCTCGTTGGTCCGTTCTTCCTCCATGGTTCTCCCAACCCTCCTTCGATTTCTTGCTCACAAACTTCGTCATTGGGTTTGATAGTAAGCCCAAGTTTTTCAGCCCAAAAAGCCCTCTCTGCCAATTCCCGATGCCCCTCGTTTGATACCGGTACGCTTCTCTCCCGCAAAAACCTCTTCAATTCCTCCACTTTCATGCAGATAAATTTGTTGACAGCCATATTGTGAACTTTAAACGTCGCGCGCAAACGTAAAAACGATCCCGGTGCGGTATATATCGACGACGTATAGCGCCGCACAACGATCTTTGACCGTAACTACGGAAGCTCCCAATAGCGCCCCACAATGCTTTGCGGCAGGACGCCCTCTGTTGTTACTTTGCTATTTGCGATAAGGCTTATGGAGGTAGTACCTCCATGCTCGGACTAAACGTTATTAGGTTAGGGCAGGCCAAGGCTAAAACAAGTTATGCACAATTTTTTTTAAAGCCCTAAAAATCATTCCGATCTTTCACAAGCTACGTGTACCTGTCTGACATGATGTTTGTAGTGACCCTCAACTTCTTTTGGCAACTTTTGGCAAGCTCTTAGCAAGTATTTGTACAACTGTTTAGATGTGTTTATTCCTGATTTAGCCATAAGATGGATCCCCGTTGAGGAGATACTAGTCTAGGTTCCAAGACGTTCTTAGCGGTGCGACGTATAGCGGCCGACAGCGCCCTCTCGCTACACACACACACGCCAAGGCAATTTGGCCTTTGCGTGTGTTTGTGTGTAGCTAGAGGGCGCTGCCGTTCGCGCTGTACGTCGCACCGCGATAAGAACGTCTTGGAACCAAGACTAAGGAGATACCTGCGCATGCTGCGCCGGTCATTGCCGGTGGAGGGCGCCACACATACATGCAGCTGCTTTATTGTTGAGTCTGAACTCTGCTTTGACATCGACAGCGTGGAAATAACGTGAAGTTTTGTTTTCTACGTGGTCCATGCGTGGTCTGATCGGTTTGTCGGCCAACATTAACACAACAGCAAGCTGACAACCATGACAACTTCTCAATCTCATCATCTGTCATCGTCAACCCAGGCCTATATTGCTGAAGTCGTTGAATGACATTTTGAGTACGGATACGCGGCAGTACTTCAGGTATGAATATGTTATGGCTTATAGGAATAATGGGAATGGGTCCATGCAAACACAGACAGCATTCACGTGGGCACAATTGCAGAATACCACGCCACTAGGGTGCGTTCGAGTATAGTAGCTCACCCGGCCGAATCGACTCGGGTGAAGGCTGACGGGTTAGCCACGAGAGCTGGGCTAAATAGAACGCTCATACGCCCTCTCCTGTTGATGTCACCTTGCACTCGAGTAGTCGAGTAGGCCATGGAGGAATAATACTTTTAAGAGTCGGCGATTGTGTACAGTAGTTACCAGGGTTACGGACCCCACTTTATATTTGATCCATTTCGAGTCAAGGTTGTTTTTATCATTCCAAAATGAATTTATCAACCTAAAGTATACTCCTCTCAATTCTAATGATATCATTTTTTGTAATTCTGAACAGTTTCCTGCGGGAGAAAATGCGATTTTCTTACGTGTTTTGAGGTTGGTGTCTTGCGAATCAGCGCGGTCTTCGCCATCTTTATTTTCGTGTTGCGTTTTGTCATCTTCGTTATCGTTTTACCCAAAGATTTACCACACAAAAATTTAAAACTCTGCCCTCTATCTACGACATAGGCCTACCTGTTGGTTTTGAATGTCGCAATCGAGTTTGCTAAATCATACTCATGTAAGTCCAATAACTTAAAAGTGGATTTTGTTCAAGTCTAAAGGATGACGCGTGCACGCTACATGTACCAATGCTGATCTGATTTTCTTTTCAATTTGCATTGCATGCTAGCGCCGCTCTCATCACTTCGCTCTTTTACGCCGACGAAACAATGGCTAGGGCAGAGGTCAAGCAATGCACATTCTCCGGGTTACCATTCGCATAGTGTGAATGCGGCTACAAGTTACCCGGGTGCGCGCTGAAGCGGGTAAGCAGAATTGCAGGGTTAATTTTGTAGTGTGAAACCGATTCTCCGGGTTAGTTTCTACCCGGGTAATGACAACTACCCGGGTAATAAATTACCCGGGTAAGTTCAGAGTAGTGTGAAACCGGTATAACATTGTTGAAAGCAAGTTCACATCTTTTTCCACTTTCAAATTATAGGGCACCTCTGGTTTGGACCGGAAGGAAGGGTCACGTGATTTGACGCACACGAGATAAAATGAAGATCCTGGTTTATACTATCAACTGACACTAAAACCAAGTCTCACGGCTGATTTTATATAGCATTTTAAAGATTAAAAATATTGATCTTAAATCGCTTGTAATATGACACCCACGTCATCATGACGTCACTCATCGGCGCACAATTTCAGTTGAGGGTCTATGCTTACATGTGTTAATTTTGATTAAGATCGGAGATTGTTTAATGACCAAAGTGCCACCGACAACAAATTTGTGTACAAAGTCTATGGGGTTTGGGGATAGAACTAAAATATCATCAAAAAACAAAAACAAAGCATTTTCTGACCGATTGTCGGAAAAGCCAATTACCACCTGGCTGGATGACGTCTTAACACACAATCTCTGCATTTTCAATCCATTGTTGGATTATTGTGTATTTTTGGCTGCACAAGCCTCTTGTGTCCGTTTTGCTTGGCTGAACAAGCCGACATGTCACCCCGGCGCCCCATTATAACACCCATACTCAAGGGGTTAAAGTCTACAATAGATGGGAACATTTGTTTTGTTTGTTTTTAATGTGTTTAATTTAAGCAGGAAACATCTTTGCACGAGGAAGCAGACATGTAAATTTATGTGTGTACGTGTATTTAATGAAACTGAAAGTTTATATGTTATACACACAAGTAAGCCTGTTCGATATGACGATATTTCCCAATATTTCGATATTTTTTTCATATCGAAAATCGTATCGGGCCCTTAAACAAAAACCGGAATATCGGGGAATTCGATATACCGAAGAATATCGCGATATATGTTCCTTTTGGCCGCATTACGTGTGGATTTGTCCAGTTTACTTTGCTCGAAATTCCAGTTATTTCCAATTATTGGACGGTAGGAATAGTATGATGTACCATGGAGGAATAAAAAAATACATACATGCACTAAATGTGTCTTTCTTTGACCGTTTTCTAAACCCCGACATGACATCTCCGCTCCGCGCGATTTACCCTCCGCGCCGTACGTTGTCAAGTGCAAACAACGTCTTATTCCCAGTGTACAATGTACGTACTTACACGCTTGCGAACTCATCTTGAGATCGAGGGGTATGGCAATTGTTTGCAATAAGGTCAACCCCTGTAGCGCATCTGCGCGTGCGCGTTGCTTTGTTGCTAGCCTTGGTCAAGTGCAAGCAACCGCACTGAATGCCACCGTCTTTCGCCAGTGTACAAGGCACACGTAGTTAGGTGTAGTTACGTGTAGCGAACTGCGTCGCGTCTTGAGAAAAGATTAAAACACGTGCCGCGCATCCATTGTACATCGTGCAATGTCATGTCGTCTTCACAAAATATACGACACGATCGTTTGTTGACAGCTCGCATGTGATCGTCCATGGTATTATCATCTGTGTTACTAATCAACAATGCTGAAATAGAAACAAACGCTAGTCTTTCCGGAGTGCCATAAAGTAGCCAACTGAAGGTAAATGTCGTAAAACTCCAAATACTCAACGAGCGAAGGGAAGCTTTGTCAAACCGGCCCCCTGTTCCTGCCGCTCAATCCCGGCAGGCCCGATCCCGCGCCGGTGGCCCCGATCTCATGATGCCGTGGTGACTTCCGTCATGTATTTTTTTTTATTCCTCTGCTCTTTCGGTAATGAAAAAGTGACGTCATCACGATAATATCGAATATCGCGATATTTTTCTGCCGATATTTCGGTATCAAAATAAATGGATATCGAACAGCCTTACACACAAGGAAGTGCAGTAGTACAGTTCACAGTAGGAATATTTTTTATATTCAACAAAACAAATAAATCCAACTGAAACTGAAACTTCAGACATGTACATACGTGTAAGGTACATGTACATGTGCATTGTACATAATAGTAGGGACCATTAGATTTGATACGTGTGCGGGATGTGTATCGAAAAAAGTCGCCTTTTAAACCCCCATATTGAGTTACAATTTCATCAGTCTTACATTATGCATTTCAACATTTTGATGTGAGAAGTAAATTTCCGATAGTATACCAGATGAAATAACAATGCAAAATGGTGATTTAATAGGCGACATTTTCCGAGCCACATACATGTACGTATCCTGTACGCGTATCAAATCTAATGGTCCCTAATAACAGCCTACACATATTTGTTCATGTACGTGTATCTCTTTATTAGACAGTCATGTACAGTACCTTAATTATCAACACTAGTGCAGTGCCCATTCAAAATGTGTCTGTTCGAAATAGACAAATTGCTTGGCTATCGTTAAAAAAAGCCACGGGTGTACATGTATGTTTCCATGCCACACGTGTATCACAGCTTTGGAAGTGAGTTTCTTGGGTGGAGCTGGTTCTGTAACACTGATGCGCATGCATCTAATTTGCATATTACATCACGCCCCATTGCATGTGTGGCGGTCTTTTCCCGTGGCGGTGCAGTGCAGTGCAGTGCCCGTTCAAAATGTGCAGCAGTGCGTGGCGGTCTATACTGCCACGTTTGCGGGTCTATAGGCCTCCGGTATTGCTGCTTTTTTTGCAGCTTTTTTGAGAACCGCTCATCCAAACAACTTCAAACTTGACAACAACTTCAAACTTCTTTTGTTTGTACTTAACTTTTTTTGAAGGCCTCCCATATGTTTTGTACACGATTTTCAATCGTGGACGTTTATTCAAATTTTGACCCTTTGTCTATGCCCTAACCCTTTTGTCCCAAGTCCACGATTGCCGGTATATATACATACTCACTTACATGTAGATGTGTATCCACCGTCGAACGCGGATGTCCTATTGTTCCCTCTTTTGTTTGTACTTTTTTCGGAAGACTCCCATAGGTTTTGTACACGATCTCAATCGCGGATGTATTTTGGGAATTGCGGACGATATTGTTCCCTTTGTTATACGTCCACGTTTGTTTGGAAGAACACACGCACACACACAACATGTGCGTTTTCCTATATACTTATGAGGACCATGAATGGAACCCTTCTTTTGTTCCCTTTGTTTGTACTTTAACTTTTTCCGAACAGCTCCCATAAGGTTTGTACACGAAATTCTCCGAATATCCGTGCAAGTGTGTAAATACCGGCAATCATGGATCTCCTATTGTCCCTCTTTTGTTTATACTTTAACTTTTTCGGAAAGCCTCCCATATGTTTTGTACACGATTTTCAATCGTGGACGTTCGGTCAATCGTGGACCCTTTCTCTGCACCCTAACTCTTTTGTCCCCAGTCCACGATTGCCGTATATACATACTCACAGACAGAGATTCCTGGAATTATAGTATGATATAATTCGGAATCTTCCCAATGCCCAACGTTTTGTTATAATAACTATTTGTATGCATTCATGCCTCAAAAATCCAGATACAATAACATGTACAATGTACATGATGTATCATTGCATTATTACAATGTACACCTCGCCCACAGATTCTGTGTCTCGATTGGCCGAGAGCGAGTCACATGACATTCACTATTTTTGCTATCTTCCTGTGCACGGCCAAAAGTACTATACCCGTAGCAACCAAAGTACTATACCTGTACATTATACATGTACCCGTAGCAATTACCGAAGTGCTACATAGCACTGGTTGTGTGTGCAAAATGCATACGGCCGGGTGTGCGCATTGTGCGTCTCGCGTTGTGCGTATTCTTCACAAGCGCTAGTGCTACAGAACTGGGTTCAAACTTTTCGTGAAAGTGTAGTTTGGAAAAATTCAAATAATTTTCAACGAATTTTGAATTCAAATGGACGCACAAATTAAATTAATGAGTTAGTGCTTAAATCAAGCAGAATCTGTGGGAGAGGTGTTATAAAACAAATATTGACTGCTTTATCTCGGTAATCCATGGAGCATTCTATTTTCCCTCGGCTTCGCCTTGGGGATGTAGAATGCTGCATGTATCACCTCGGGAGGCTAGTTTTACTACACCACTCGAACCAGTCAATATTTGTACATACATGTATGTATGTATACTGTAACTTTTGAAATCACCCTTTTAAGATCCAGGACCGTCTTGTATGAAGGCACAGGTCTGTGATTAACAAGAATTTTACGTAGAACTAAAATTGCATATCAAAAATATAGAAATACATGTATAATATTAATCATTTAAAATACTGTAATGGTTGGGACCACCCCTTCCCCCTCCCTTCCCCCCTCCCCCCCCCCCCCCTTTCTCCCCCTTTGACCCCCCCTTTGACCCCCCCCCCTTTCGCCTCAGCAATATGTGTTGTAAATATACCATTTAGCAAGCTCACTTACACGCATTTTCTTCACCATTCTATGCACGCGAGCGAATTTTTACTGTATTAATGTAATATTTGATTTAGCCTCGTCCAAATTCTTGCCGGAGGTATCAATGCAAATTTCACTTTAATTTGGCTGTTAGCTGCATAAATGAGGAAATTTATTGCCTTTGTTAAGATATTAAGAGAGAAATGTGAAGCGTAAGTCGGCTACATGTAGGTGTGGGGCGGTACCCGTGGACGTGGGTTCCACAGGACCGCCCGCTCCTCCAGGGGGCTAGACCAGGGAGACACCCACCTCCCACGGCCTTGCCTCCGACCGTGAATCTGTTGGGGTTACCCTCCTCCTTACACAGACTTCACTCCACTGCCCGGAAATGGGCGGTGGCCTCCCCAGAGGCTGGGGATCGGGTTATACTCAGTCTGGATAACGGTTACAACCAGCCGACTAAGAAGCTGACCGGTCGCCAAAAATCGCACACCACGGTGCAAAGCTTCAAAGGCAAGCGGGATACCCTCCCTGCCAATTTGCCTTCAGGTACCTCCAGCCACCCCTGATCCCAGGCAGTGTGGCCGAAGGTACGGCCACGCTCAGCTTGACCGATCTGCCCGCCTCTACCCACGAGTCACCGGCATATGACCACGGGACCCAGGGTAGCAGTACTGCTCTGGCGGGCAGCGCAGTCACCGATCCGCCTGGGCTGTTAGCCCCTGGCCGTTCGGTGGTGGACCCACTGGCCCCCGCTGCAAGTCTTTCTTCTGCCTCGGACCTACTCTGATGCTCCGGAATTCCAGTGCCCCCGCCCTCCACTGTACCCACGGATACTGAGGGTTCGCGGGGTCGGCCAGCCAAGAAAGGGAAGTCGCTTAAGAAGCGTCGCCATTCCTCGGACTCGCCATCATCCTCGGACCGCTCCCGCAGGAAACACCGCCAGCGTGCGGAGTCTGTTTCCAATGCGGATCTCTTACAGGCTTTCCAGGCGTTCAACGCTGACAACTACGGGACAACTCGCCGGACAACTTGCCCCTAACACGGGACAGTTCGCCCCCGACGCGGGCCAACTCGCCCCGAGCGCAGGCCACATCGCCCCACAGACGGGTCAGCCGGCCCTGCACTTTGGTCAACTTGCCCCCGGTGTCGCCCCCAGTGACGCCCCGCCGACTCGTGATGTCCAGGGATGGGTTCGCCGTGACCAACAACATCTGCCACAGGCTTTGGGTCGTGCCCCGGCCTCACCCCCTGCCATCTCCATCCACCCTTCGGCAATTTTCTCGGGGTTGGATGGAGGTTCGGTACCGGCGGTGGCCCCCTGGTGGGTGGTGCAAGTGACGCGCCCACTCCCTGGTGGCCCCCCACAGTCGGGCTAGTGGGTGGCCGCCTCCAAGCTTTCATAGGGCCCTGGTCTTCGGTCGTCTCCGACCGGTGGGTGCTCAAGACAGTCAAGCATGGGTACGCATTGGAATTCACGAGCACCCCCCCTCCCCATTGGACACAGTAATTCGTCAAACAGAAACTCCATCCGACCCTGCCAAACGCCTGGCTCTAGAGTCGGAAATCGAGTCTCTCCTCCGCAAAAAAGTGATATGCTTGGTTCCTATCGTCCTTTTTTCTCACGCCGAAAGCGGACACAGGAACATGGCGGCCTATTCTAAACCTGAAACCTTTAAACTGGCTTGGGTTGGGGAGCTACGCTTCACCCTCGCCAAGCCACGGGAGAGTGGAATCCGGATCAGCGGTCCCTACATATCAATGTACTGGAGATGTTTAATGCCCAAGACATTTTCATCCATACGTTCGGGATCGGTCCGTCCTCATCAAATGCGACAACGTCACAGTCTAGCATACTTCAACCACGGGGGAGGCACACGGTCATCCCAGCTCTGCCTCCTGACGTGGGAAATGTTCCATTGGTGCATACAGTCCAACATATCGCTGTCGGCCTTACACGTCCCGGGAGTGGACAACCCGATAGCCGACGCCCTCTCCAGAGGAATGATCCGACCCACAGAATGGACACATCAGGTGGTCGAGCAGATCTTCACGCTCATGGACCGCCCTCATGTAGACCTGTTTGCGTCAGCAGACAACAACCAGCTGCCGGTGTTTTGCACCAGATACCCAGATCCGAGGGCGTGGCATGTCGATGCCCTATTGATGTCCTGGGAAGGGATGTTTGTGTACGCCTTCTCGCTGATATCCCTAATCTCTCGGGTACTGGCGAAAGTAGAACAGGAACGATGCAGTATCCTCCTTGTCGCGCCATTCTGGCCGCGTCAACCCTGGTTTCCCCGGTTGGTCAAACTCTTGGTGCACAGACCATTAATTCTTCCACCTCGACCGGACATTCTTTCTCAGCCACGCTTCATTCACCCAGCACCCGGGGATCTTCACCTGACGTGCTGGACATTGTCCAACGTTCCTTGCGAGCAGCGGGCCTTTCGGAGGATGCTGCCGTATTCAGAGCATGCAGTTGTAGACCTTCCATGAGGAAAGTCTACAATAGCCGCCTACGCCATTACTACAAATGGTGTCGACGGCAATCTATTAATCCAGTCAATTCGCCTATAGCCGACATTGGTGACTTCTTTGTTTATTTGTTCAACTCTGGCCTCACAGTGGCCATGATCTGGAACTAATGTTCGGCCATAGCAGCCATCCATCAAGGTTTCGCGGATGGGTCGTCAATTACCAGTAATCATGCCCTCGGTCACTTTCTCCGAGGAATGTTTATAGAGAGGCCGCCAACTCGCAAGCTCCTTCCTTCTTAGGACCTCTCCGAAGTTCTGGAGGCGCTATCACGCACCCCTATGAACCAATGGGCCAGGCGACCTTGCTCGACTTATCTGTCAAGCTCGCTTTCTTACTGGCAGTAGCTACATCACGATGTCGTAGCGAACTACATGCCCTCTGCGTTGAGCGGGGTCACATTCGATGGGAACCGAATGGGGTACGTCTAGTCCCAAAGGCGTCTTTCCTCACCAAGAACCAGTCTAAGTCCTTTGCTCTACGAGACATCTTCGTTCCGGACATGCGCTCGCAGTCGTCCGTACCTGAAGATAGGAAATGGTGCCCAGTTCGAACACTAAAGTGGTACCTCAATAGGACCGAACTGGTCCGGGGCAAGGCGACGAGTCTGTTCGTCACTTTCACCCCTCCATATCGTCCAGCTTCACGGAGCACCGTCACGTGCTGGATTGTGACTGCTATTCGGACAGCATCAAAGAACTGTCCGGATACATCATCCGCTTGCTCTGCCATGCATGCTCACGACGTCAGAGCAGTGGCAACGTCCTGGGCCTTCTTAAAAGGAGTCCCCTTGGCCGATATCACCCAGGCGGCATGCTGGAAAACGTCGAACACTTTCACAGCCTGCTACCTGCAAGTTGTCCTCCAGACTGAAGGATGTGCTGGGAGAGTGGCGTTGCGGGTGGCACGACATGCTGCTTCGCAGGCACCACAACATGCCTCTCAGCAAATCCAGTAGACGGGTTCACTCCACCGGTAAGCTCACACCTCGTATATTTAGGTAGCTTACGCTGGTAACTGATTGATGTATGCTGTTGCAATAATCCTTTCTCCCAACAGCGATACTCTTCCGTACGGAGTGATCCTGTCCTATACTCACACAGTAGCATCTCACTCCCACCTCCACGACCGGTGCTATTCTGCATTAGTAGTGGCTCTACGGGTGAGATGAGCACTGTAGACTCCCCCCCCCCCCCACAGTAGTGTGGGAGGGGTCTACTAGTGAATACTTACCCATAGAGCATCCCTCCCTCCTCCCCACAGCGGGCTCGCTGCGGATCTACCTGCTATGTTGCTCGAGAAAAGAGGAAGCTAACATGGCGGGCATGCCGCGGGGCATGGTGGGAAGGCTATTGTGTGAAAATCTTAATAGCGAGTGAAATATGCATTAGTAGTGGCTCTACGGGTAAGTATTCGCTAGTAGACCCCTCCCACACTACTGTGGGGGGGGGGGGGGAATTCTGTTATAATTCTGTTATAACTATTGCGGCACTTGAATGACAATCTGTAAAGCTTTAATTGGTTTTCTTTTATATTATTTCTGGTAAATTACTGGTTAATTATAGAATTACTCCGGTGACGAAAGTTGACTTGGGTGAATAAATCCATTGTTTTACATTAAAGGTGTGTGTAATTCATTGGTTATGTTTATAGACAAATTTAAGGAGTTGCATTAAGTGTGCATGTTTAATAATAATTGGTAAATAATATGATAATATAAATTTATGATTGAGTAGCTGAGTAAACAAGCTGCTGTATCGTTCTAGGTCGGGTACCGCAGCCGACTCACCGACACATTATACTCCAGGGACTCCGGCTGAATCGGCGGAGTCTCCTGTTTGGGTAGTAGTAACTGGGGAAGCTTGGGAAAGTAATTGCCGCCTAAAGGAACTCAATTTAAGGACACCAGCTAGGGGCTGGCGAGGTAGAAGCAGCGGAGCTGACGAGTAGTCCAGCGGCACTAGCCGACAATGAAATTCAGCCGAGTAAAATTGCAGGGGCGATGACGTAACCATACACTCAATATTTGAAATAGTGAACATTAAGGTGGTAACAGTTCTTGTGACGTGTTGTTTGAAGCTGGTTAATTACTAAGACATTTATTAACGGAGTTATTCAAGCATTGCTGTGTTTAAGCTGAGTTGAGGTCTTTATATTAAAAGAGTTCTGGAAATTTACTTGTTCTCCAACTGTTATCATTATTCGTCCTAACTATCCAAGTATTAGTGAGAAACTGCCCGGTTGTACTTTTCAACCTAACGAACCTAGCGGTTCAACTTAAAATATTTGATGTGTGTTCAGTGCAACCAACAACCCCCTGCCCCACATAGGTAGCCAGCGCGCGACACATGTGCATGTACATACGGAAAAAAATGCATCTGATACATGTGTATGATTAATTTCCAAGTGTTTTCCTAATTTAGTTTGTATGACCATTCCATGTTGAGTTACATCTTAATGCCATGGCTTTCCCACTATGTCACAGATCCTATTAATCCTGTGTTTTCATTCAGCTTTGTCTAAGTGATGCTGTGTCTTCATTCTACATGTAGTCTTCATTCAGCTTTGAAAAACACTTTGCACTATGGTAGTACTTTGGCCTACTCGTGTTTCTGTAGACAAAGTACATCTACCAGGTACAGGTATATTTGGTAAATATTTAAAACTCTTAAGGCAAAACATACTTGTTCATTTGTAGGTGTCTAATTATAAATTCTCTGTATTGTGAATAAAACAATTCACATATTGAAACCTTGTGACTGAAACAAATCTGTTATTTTGATGGTTCAATGCCATGTAAAAAAATTGTACTGAAATGTCTTTGTCATTTATACCAACTAAGGAAAAAGGAATGCACAATAGATTAGAATATTGGAAAAATGTAAACTTTTTCCAAATCAGAAATTTTTTGCAGGCCTTCTTAAAGATTCTTACCAGCCCCTGTGGCTTGGTCACTCTGGGTGCGTTTGGGTAGCTCACCCAGATCGACTTGGGTAAAGGCAGACGGGTGAGCTACGAGAGTTGGGTTAATAGAACGCTCAAACACACTCTCCTGTTGATGTCACCTTGCACTTTACATCTGATCCATTTCGAGTCAAGGTTGTTTTTATCATTCCAAAATAAATGTATCGACCTAAAGTATGTTTTTTTTTTTGCAAATTTTCTTACGTGTTTTGCGGTTGGTGTCTTGCGAATCAGTGCAGTTTTTGCCATCTTTATTCATTGTCGTGTTGCGTTTTGTCATCTTCGCTGTCGTTTTACCCCAAAATTTCCCACAAAATTTTTAAAACCCTGCTCTCTATCTACGACATACATGTATCTGTTTGTTTTTAATGTCGCAATCTAGTTTGCCAAGTCCATTTGTTCTCATATAGGCCTATAGGAACAGGTCCTTAACAACACAATTGCTCTCGAGGTCATCCATTTTTAATTCCCCACTCCAGTAGAATCTGTGGGTAATCAGACTTAACTACGCATGCGTGTGACATAATTACACCAGTGACTCTGCTCTGCGAGCAAGGTCTGTGGTGGCTGACCCGAGTGAGCCCCGACGTCAGAGCTAATCGAATGGCACGGGGCTAACCTGAGTCGACCCGGGTGAGCTACTCGAACGCACCCTATATATTTATTATTACACTAACCCAGAGGAAGTTACACACTACCCTGGGAAGGTACATGTACATTTTGCAGTATTTTTATTAGCCTGCCTGGCAACTAAGAAGTAAGTTGTACTACATGTAGTTCACAGCAGCTTTACAGCAATAATTGTTAGTATGCTAGGCTTTAATGAAAACATTGAGCCAAGGTTTTGAAGTTGAGGTCTGGAATTCATATAGTTTCTTCAAACTCAGAGTCCAGCCTTAAGCAGGTTTCACAAGAAATCCTTTGATGGCTCTAAGGACTTGGATTTGGTACTTTATTATTTATTTCTGGTACGGAAACAAAGCACATATCACACTGCGCATTTAACTTGCAGGCCTAGAGGAACATGTGAGAGAAAATGAAGAAATTTTCAGTTTTAGAGGTAGGAGGAAAACCCCAGAAAAATATTCTGGGGAATCTACAGAATCAGACAAGGACTAAAACTTAACCCTTTGCGTACGGATGACGTCTGTGGAAAAAAAAAAAAAAAGGGCCACCAGGCCGGATGACGCCATTGGCCGCCGTTTGTGCAGTTTCAATCCATTGTTGGATTATTGTTAATGACACGCTTGACTGCACAATCACATTGTAGCGGTTCGATTTAGCTGCCAGAACCGCTGCGACACCCTGACGTCTCCCATAAAATACCGTGCCCAAGGGGTTAATTTACATGTTGGTCCGGGCAGGATTCAAGCCGGGTCACAGGGATGGATGGCAAGGAAAGTACTGATTGGCCAACCCCACTCCCCTGTGCTTAATGTAATTTTAACTTTTCACTATGCATACATTTGTACATACATGTTCAAGGTTGAGAAATTAATTTCTTTTTGCACTTTTCCTTCACTTATTATACATGTAGGTTGATTGGGACCTCCTGCTTTGACCATGAGTGATAGCCGTGCGAATAATCCTTTCCCAGATAAGAAGATTGCAGAAAAAGAACCCCTGATGCATGATGAATTTGCATCAACAGTACCTCAGAGGAGCCCCTATACAACCACTTCCAGCTCCAGAAACACAAGTATTGTTACACTCCTGTCGACTCCAGCAACCGCTATCAAACACAAGAAGAACCTGATTATCCTCGGCCTTGCCTTTTTGCTGAACTTCACCGCTTACAATGCTCTTCAGAACCTCCAAAGCAGTCTGCATGCAACTGCAGGGGTGGCCTCCCTGGCTGTCATCTATGGTGGTATAATCATCTCCAGCCTCTTGGCCCCTGCACTGATCCGAGCTGTCGGCACCAAGTGGGCGATTGCAGTCTGCATTCTTTGTTATGTAGTTTACACAGCCAGCAATTACTACCCAAAAGATTACACCTTGATACCGGCCGGGCTGATACTGGGCCTGGGGGCTGCACCTCTCTGGATAGCTCAAGGAACATATCTCACAACTACTGCTATAAGTTATGCAGGTATCAAAAACAAAGTTCCAGAGAACGTTATCAATCAGTTTAACGGCATCTTCTTCTTCTTCTTTCAAGGAAGTCAAATCACTGGCAATCTGGTTGCCTCCTTGGTCTTGTACCCCGGCTCCAACAGCAGTGATTTCACTAATGTAAGTCACTGTGGTAAAGACTCCTGTGGTGTTTCAAAGGCGGATGACGACACAATAGACAGTGGCTCACACATTGCTTCCACAACAACATCAACTCTTGTGTCTGTATACCTGGCAAGTGGGTTGGTAAGCTGTCTGATTGTCTGTCTGTTTCTAAGCAAGCTGCATGTCTCCAGTATTGGTATCTTGGAGAGTACCAGGAGCAACCTGGTGGCTACACTGCGCTTGCTGCTGAATCCCCATGTGCTCATGCTTGTGCCGTTATTCATCTACAGTGGAATAGAGCAAGTATTTCTCTTTGGTGACTTCACCAAGGTAAATTCGGCATTCTATAAATTAGGGGTTCAAAAGTGTGACATGTTTTGGCAGGTACTTTGCTTTACACAAACACACTTCGATATAGAAGGCATTAAAGAATGTGTCCTGAATTGCAAAATCCTACATGCTAGATGTAACATGGACACCAAAATTGGACCCCTAATTTATAGAATGACCCAAATATGAAATGTTACAATGTACGCTGCCATTTTACCACATTTTAAAATTTAAAACATCCTTTTTGTATCACACATTTATCTCAAAGTTTAGCCAACAAAAAGGAACAAAGTGGTGTGTGTAGGCCTACAGGTTCTGTATATACGTCCGAGGACAAGAGGAGAAAGAAAATACAAAGGAACCTTTCAGTCCTCGCAAGTCAGTCTTTTGTTGAAATCTGTCCGCGGAAGTAAAAATATGCGTGCTTAGTCTATGGGGTTGGGTTATATTAAAGGAACAATAGGAAACACAAAGCATTGTCCTCGGAAGTATTGGGAAAGTACATGTACGACTAGCTGTACGTGTACGTGTATATTGTGCTGATGGACACATACAGTACGTTGCAATTGAAACTTAACTCTGCGAATTGGCATGGGAAAATTTGCGAAAAGAATTCGCATTCGCATTCGCATTTCGCATTGTGCACGCAACTTTTCGCACCGCGATTTCGCAGCAAAAACTTTGCGAAAATTTTGCGAAAACTTTGCGAAAACGGTGCGAAAATTTTGCGAACGCGATGCGAAAATGTTTTTCGCATCCGGTGTGAAAATCAATTTGCGAAAATGGTGCGAAAAACTTGCGAAAACGGTGCGAAGAAATGTGCGAGCTTGTCAGTCACGTCAGCATGCCTTGCTGTTTTAGCCGGCTGTCCACATGCAGATAGAACATCGTCAGCAAAATTCCGCTCCAGAAAGCTCCAAAATGGGTCTCGAAAAAAATTACGAGAGCGATAATTTTGTTAACATTGATGAAAAAAATCACTACCGTGCAGCTTCCGTGATTTTGGGGAGAAAATTTCAACTACAAAGATATATTTCTTACCGATGAAATCTCCATCCAGTTTGACAGGAATACATGTAGGCCCCCCCCCCTACTTTATAGCACATGTTCGTTCTTGCCGAATTCGTAAACAGCTGTTTGGCAATAGACTTCACATTTAGTCTTTAATTTACCATATTTCGTTCTATTCAAGCACCAGTCCACACACAAAAAGTACACTAGTTCATCACGGACTAGAATATGTCTATGGAACGTACATTTGTACGTAGTGAGAATTTAGTTCGCCCATGGCCCGCTGCATGCATATACGTATATAGACTTCAACAAAATACGCTGCTTCCACAGTGCCCGGCGCAATGTGTAAATCGAATCGTTGTACGTACATGTACTTCTTGACAAATTCTCTATAATACGTCATTGTGCCCAATCGTGATGTGCATCCTCCTCGGCGCGGCGCGGCCTCGGAGTTCAACTGACTTCTGGTTTTCGCATTCATGTTAGTTTTGGACAAAATCAGAAACAATACATGAATTTATTATGCGTTTCATACCCCTTCCTAAATGTTCATAAGAGCCCGATTTTGAAAAAATTGAACTTGGCCACGGACAAGAAACGGTAGCCCTTCCTTTCTCCATTGGTAGCCCGTAGATTTTGGTTGTCCCACATCAGGCGATAGGATTTGTCGGTAATGGGTCAACTCGTACCCGAGTCAACTCGGGCATTATTACAATTATTTGGAACTCCATTTTAACAGTATCAAATCCTCATATTTTAATATGAGTTTGCAATATACTCTAGGTTTGGTTGTCATGTAACCATGGAGGAAGAAAACAACATAAATCTCCACGTACGACGCCATCATATTTGGGAATTTCCCTTGGGTTGACAAGAAATACATCCTCGTCTAATGATTACAAAAAATTACTCTATAAAAAGCTTCTTCTTCTTCTTCGATGTATTTCGAACATAGAAAAATCATATTTTGTAAAAAGAAATATACCTTTTAAAAAATAGTTCGAATTTATTTTGCAATAGAATTGTTTTCATAAAAAAGGAATCAATCCATTATACATTTGTACACGGTTTAGCAATGGCGTGTACGTGTTGAATCGACGTGCGGTGACTGTATCGCCGGCCCCCCGGCCCCGTATGCCACCGCGATCGGGACGATCACCCCCGCGGGGCGCCGGGCCTGATGCACCGTTTGTAAAGATGGGGCCTAGCGGTGACCGTGTACCGCCCGTACTGTGCCACCGCGATCGGGACGATTGTCACCGCTGGGCCTGGGGCCTGATGCACCGTCCGTACACGTAAAGATGAGGCCACACAGCGCTACAGGTTCAAAGTTTTGCCAAAGAAAATCTTCATGCGATTTTGATTGTTTGTGAATGACGAGGTACAATGTAGTAAACTAAACGAGTTCGCGTTCAAATGGACTGCCTTTATAATTTTATGCCGTCTTTCTCTAACTAATGTTAGCACTCTCCTTCAAATCAGCAAACAATGAAAGATTATACTTCTGTTTGAGATTTACGATCCTCTGCTTTCCTTATTGAGAGATAACCAAACGTGTTTTGTGAAAGCATCGACATGCACATGTACATGTACACGTAATTTTCCCATTTCACAAAGATGAGAAAAGTTTTCGCAAAAGTGAGAAAAGGGGAGGGGCTAATTCAAGTGGGAAAATTATTTACGCAAAAGTGAGAAAAGGGGAGGGGCCAATGCAAATTATTTTCCAATTTTGTGAAAAGAGTGTGAATATTTTTCACACTTTTGTGAAAAGAGTGTGAAAATATTTCCCCATTTTGTGAAAAGGATGTGAAAATATTTTCCCATTTTGTGAAAAGAGTGTGAAAAGTTTTCTCACTTTTGTGAAAAGAGCGTGAAAATATTTTCCCATTTTGTGAAAAGAGTGTGAAAAGTTTTCACACTTTTGGGAAAACTTTTCACATTTTGTGAAATGAAAATGAATTCCCCAAAATGAGAAAAAATGTGAAAAGATTTTCCCATTTTAAGGTTAACTTTCAATTGCAATGTACTGTACATGTAGGGTGCACATACATGTACAGGTAGTTCACTGACTGCAAACTCATTCTCTCAAAACAAGGGGTCATAACTCTAAAAACTTCAAAAGGTTACAGTGTGGTCTAGGAATGCAAAGCACAATACATCCTGTACTTTCAGGAATTAAATTCTCAATTTTCAAATTTGACTGCATTCCACCCGTTATGTAGTGTCAGGGCTTTCCTGCTGTATTGGTCAGGCTTGCTTTTAATGGGAAAGTAGTGATTATGGTTTAAAAGACAAAATCTTACCGACCAAAAAAATGTGCACCATCTTAAATTTCTGGGCCTAATTTCATTGAACTGTTAAGCAGAGAATATTGCTTGGAAAATTGATCTGTGCCGAGTAAAAATCCGCTGAGGGGAATCAGGTTGGTGTAGTGGTACTTTCCTCGCCTTCCACCACTGTGACCCCGGTTCGAATCCCGTCTGGGGCCAACATGTGGATTGGGTTTTCAGTCCCTGCCTGATTCCGTGGGTTTTCTCCAGAATTATTCTCTGGGGTTTCCTCCTACGTCTAAAACTGTAACTTACTTCGTCATCTTCTATCATGGGACCCCACTGGAAGTAAGTCGAGAGACTTTCGTGGGCTATCCCGGCTCTATGCCAAATAATAATAATAATAATAATAATAATAATAATAATAAGAGAAGCATTTGCAAGCAATTAATATACATGTACAGTGTCAGTCAAAAAAGTTAACTGAATTGAACCCAAAATCTATCATATATCAATTTAACTGATATCACTAAATTACATGTACATGTAGTGTCATTTTGTAGCCTACAATGTGTTTCAATGATAGGGAACACAGAGCATGAGGTATCTACCCAAAGAAATCAAAAGTGTCACTGTCCAAGTTAGTGCATGGTTGAGTGATGTTTTTGATGCCACTAGTCCAAAGTTTAGGGCTGTCCTGAATATACCGAATATTCGATCGTCAACAAAATATTTGAATACCTTTTTGCCCGTTCCAAAATTGGGGGAAAATATATGCACGTATACGACTCTGATGCTATTTTAATAGAAAGTTACGGCGCGTAGCAGTGTCAAATACCTCATTTTTGTTGACGGCAACTTCTTGTGGACGGAAGTTTATTGTTCTCATTCGTAAAACCCTTGACACCTTTATAAAATAATTACTGCAAAAATGCAGGATGGAGTTTGGTTTCTTGTTATTAGAATGTTATACGTACATGTACCTGTAATGATCTTGATACAACAGGCGCATGCAAAAAATGTCGATCGGGCAGTCCATAATATTGATCGCCGCACTTAAAACACCGGTGTGCTTTCACGTGAAAAACTTGATCGGCGACTATTGAATATTCAAATATTCGGTCAAACCAGTTTTGAATAATCGAATACTAAATTATTCGAAAATGAACAGCCCTACTAAAGTGCAAGTGTAGACTGTAATAACCACTGCAAAATACTATCATCCTGGTAAACCTCCCTGAAATACATGTACATGTACATGTACATTGTAAGTCCAGTGCAAACACAGCTTGGCAGGCTTTTTCACCTAAACTATCAGTGGACTTAAATAAGCAAGAAGAAAAATGTACATGTACATGTACACGTTATGTGTAATTTCCATTGAGGGAGCTCTTCCTCATAGTCATGAGATCCAGTATTATCCCTTTTTTCATTACTTAATACCTCATCTCCAGCTGCACATTCAAAAACTCTGGGCTAACCAAATCACATCCATCTCTGCCAGAGATGATTGAAAAGCATCTTGCTTAGGGACATTATATACACCATGATGGGAGCTAAGCCACATTCTGAGCCACAAGAACTTTGATCCAGACAAACTACAGTACATTGCAATTTGAAATTAACCTGAAAATGGGAATTTCTCTTAATTTGTTCTTCCCAGGGAATTCATTTTCACACCTTTTCACAAAAGTGGGAAAACATTTCCTATGCCTTTTTACACAAGTGGGAAAACAATTTCCCACTTGAATTCGCAGGGGGGGGGGGAAGTTGTGTGTGAAATGTGAATGTGAATTCTTTTCACAAAATTTCCCATTCCCATTCACAGTGTTAACTTTCAATTGCAATGTACTGTACAGGTAGACCACAACTGAAGCAAAATAAACGAGAAATGTGTTTAGAGTGTACAAACACAGCTGTTTCGGGGTTTTATAACCAAATCTGACCTGTAATTCTGTAGATTTAGGCCTTAGAAAAATGCACCTTTAATGTGACGTAATATCATACGAACCTTAAATGGTACACAATTGGTAATCCTGAATTTTTTTTTACTGAATTATTACAAAATACCTTACTAGACTAAGTTAATAGTAGTCTCAATCATCCTGTGAAATGATAACACCAGGTGTGCTGTCGTTGTCAAGAAAACTGGAAAGTTTTATCGTTTTCCAACGATTTCCAGCTGGAAATCGTTTGAAAACTGCCCTGTAGCCTTTAGTCAAGGCGCATGTGGCTACCCGGACGATTGCCGCGCCCCGGACATGCTGGCATTCGGGCCGCGTCATGCGTCCAGGTACATGTAGCTACCGCACCTTGACTAAAGGCTATCATATGCTATCATACGGTTGAAAACGAGCGCTGCTTTTCTCTCCTTTTTTTTTTCACCATGCAACAACGCAAAACTTTGAACATGTCAGTGGAACGATATTTCCTATAAAATACTAACCCTCAAATCCGCACATTTCTGAAAATTGCAACAATGACCAATCATGTACAATGTACACTACGTTTAATCGGACCTACGGTTCTCTAGATATGGGCCCTTCAAAAATGCACCTTTAAGATGATGTCACGTGACCCCTAATGACATCATCATGACGTCATCGTTCTAGGACCATCTGTGGGTGGTGGTCTAAGTGTGTGACAAGTCTGAAGTCGATCGAATGTACCAAAGTGCCAAAGTGCCTGGTGGAAGAAAAACGTGCACAAACCCTATAGAAGAGGAGTCTGAAAAAGGATGGGGGAAAAAGAAAACAGAACCTGTTTCGGCTGAATTGCCGAAACAGTTAATTACATTGTACAACCAAAAAGATAAACTCAGATACACACTATAAAATGTTTATGATTTTGTCAAAAATGTTGATTTCCCTGTTTTGTTCAGTGAACACCTTAAAGACAAACTGTCTGTGCTCCTTTTAACTTTCACCCCCAAAAATATGTATACATGTTTTTTAAGTGCTATTTTTCTAGCAATAGAAATGTTATTCACTTTTGAATAAGACATTAGAGAGGTTTAGTTAGTGCACGGTTAGAGAGACGACTACGTTTAGTTCCCGGGACCTCATCAGTTTTTGCGCTTGTTTGACGTTTTCCTCATTCATCCTAAACGTAATCATCTTGTAATACACAGATTTTCCTGCAAGGCAAACAAGAATAAAAACCATTTTTTTTCAGAGGATGGCAGGCACCCGAAATAGACAAAAAAGTAGTTTTCTCTTTTGTTAAAATATACAGTAAGAATTGTTCAAGAGCACGGACAATATCTTTAACAGACTTTAACACAGTAACCATGTTATTACAGATCAGTGTGTATTATAATGCCATATTTTCTGTTTCTGTATCGTATAGTCTTTTATAACCTGCACCAATGGCATCCACTACGTTGGTTTTGTTATGATGGTCTTCGGCATCACTGATGCCATCTGTTCATTCCTCCTTGGCCGCCTTGAGAAGTACTCTGGTCGTATCGTCATATTCACTGCTGGTGGTGTGGCTCACATGATCATCATCATGATGCTGTTATTTGTCTGGAAACCGAGCAGTGACAGTCAGGAGTTGTGGAATCGGTTTGTCATGGCAGCTGGCTGGGGATTCGGTGACGCTGTGTGGCAGACACAGCTATCGTGTAAGTACAATGTATACTGAATGACGACACAAATCCAAGCATGTGATCCATGAATCCTAGGCCACTGCAATCTTGGTGATGAAACACTGTTACACTATTGTATTGCTCAAAATAACTGCCACATTGTTACAGCCGAAGCGGCATTGGCATGTGATGCACTCGACCTTGCACTGTAGAGTCATGTTCCCTCGTACCAAAAAAGTCCCAGTTTCCACCTCAATTTTGGAGTAATAGGATGGTACTAAGAAGATCTAAAGAAATATTCTTATTTGTGCAATCCCTATCAATTACAAAAATACAAATTTTAAGGCAGTTTCACATGTGGTTTGATTATCAAATATAAAGTCTTTATTGAGTAATCCCCACATTGCTATTTCCCAGCATGATTCCAGACATGATTCACGGATAAAGGCAATATGGGTTTATGACCCATGTTATTACCAGTTGCCAGTGCCCCTGAACAAAGTAGGACAGGATAGCTAAATCGTTAGTGTTGGTGCCGTAATTTGTGTTGTCCACTCCATGTACAAATCTAACAATGTATCTGAGTTACTCGAGTCCCTGCAAGTCCTTTCACAAGTCCTTTCGCAAGTCCAGTCAGAAGTCCTTTCATAAAGCCGGTCACAAGTAACTGGATGAACAATGACAAAGGAAGGCCTTTGTCAAAGCTCATTTGAATAGCTTGTGATTGGGATTAGGACTGGAGGGCTTGCGATGGACTTGCAGGGACTTGTGATGGACTCGAATACATCTCTGCAATGTATGATACCGAGACTGGTCTTGAGACCTACATGTACATCCAGGGGTGAGATTTGTCAGGATTTTTCCTGATTTTAGAATTTTTAAAGAATCACTTTTGAAATCTGGAATTCCTGAGGTGTTACCCTAAAGGTGTTTTTACACGTAAAAGTGGATATAGACAAACAGTACTAGTAACAGTCCTGAATCCTCCAATTTTAATATGATTTTCCACACACCCTAGGGAGTTAGAGTTAAGGGTGCCTTTAGGCAAATACAAACCATAGACCCTATGCTGCTCTGGGGTCCTCGGCAACCCCCAAACTGCAGATTTTGTGGATTTTTCATTTGTTGCCCAATCTCACCCCTGTACATCACTGAAAATCAGTCTCAGATATCTGTTTATACCAGGTGTTATCACTTTGATATTATTGACCATCTTTTATTATCGATACTTATTTCCCTTTGCCAGCCATTCTAGGTGTCATCTTCCCTGAGAACCAGGAACCAGCCTTTTCCAACTTCCGGCTCTTTCAAGCGGTTGGGTTCTGTATCTACTTTGGGCTGTCCACTTCTTCTGCCGTGTGCGTCTTTCATAAGCTAGCCGGCATTGCAGCTCTCCTGTCTGTTGGCCTTGTGTTGTACTACATAGTAGAACTGCAAATACGACTGGCCATTCTGTACTAGGTATAATGCCAACCATGCATATTTCTCCCTGTTATGCCCCACTAATGAAGTTGAAACATGTTAATTCAGCTTTGCCCTTCTTTCTGTTCATCTGTCTGTCCTTTTTGGCATCATTGTAATAATTTGGGGCCAAATGACAAGGTCACAAAAGCTGAGACAGTACAAACGATGTCAATGATGCAATAACATGAGGCAAAATTTTGTAAAAGCATTGGTACACTCAGTGTCCAGTTTGGGAAGTTGTAAGTAGCAATTTTCAGAGACAATGATGCCAGTGCAATCAAGCACACCCTCAGTGTATGCAGGAATCTATTTTTGCTCATATACTGGCTATAATAAGGAACAGTAATGAACTCTACGTTGGGGGTGCTATATATTTTGCTGAGCGACAAGTGGCAAATAAGTTTATTTTGACAACGGCATATGTGCAGTACATGGAAAATGGTACATGACCAGCATACTAATGGCATGTAAAAAACAAATTCACAGGATAACTTTGGCGGGACTCAAACCCACGACCTCCTGCTTATTATTGCAGATGCCATGGAGGTCGTGGGTTTAAGTTCTAGATAGGATGCCGCTAGATAGGATAGTTCAGCTCGAATGAAGATGCGGCTTTGTTCCACACATTCCTGGTCAGTCTGCTTCTGAGTAAGCACTGTGCCCTAGCTATCACGTGATCTACAGAATAAACAGCTCATTGTAGTCTGTATAGGTGAGTATTGGTGTGGAAGCCAGTGTACCAATGAGGGCCTTGAACATGTTGACGGATACTCTGCTGTCTAAACGAATGGCTAATCCTGAAATTTGACTTCAATCCAGCCGTCAAATGGGATTGGGGTTGAATTGGCAGCTCTCACCTCCAATGGGGTCTCAAAAGGGGACATTTGGAAGGTTCTGACGCAGCCACGAAAGAGGAAGAAGAGAAATCTGAGACCCAGTGTCCCAGAGGGCCTCTGTTTGCTGCCCATCTATGCATCAGTTACCGACTAATCGACTGACTCTCTGGTGTTGATGCGGGGTGAGGTGGGCACATACCTGTGCTTGTAGAGCCCTTGTTTTATACACTTGCCTTTCGTAGTCTCTTTCTGTTTCTGTGATGCCTTTGCTGGGGGTTACTGCCCGTCCCGTGGCAGCAATCCGTTCTCATTTCCTGCCCGTTGGGGACAGTTGCGAATGAAATGTTCTGATGCGCCACAACGGAAGCAGTGGCGGCACTGGTCACCCAGACCCGCGCTTACGCAGTTTTGGCATCCCATCTCTTTGCTTGAGGCCGGGGTCATGGCAGTCTTGCTGCTGCTGGCCTGGGGTGGCGGGAGGAGGCATCATTTGTCAGTTGCAGAGCCTGAACGAGGGCAGCAACTTGCGCCTTCAACTCCTTCACGTCTGCCACCAAGGGGTTCCGTTTGGCTGGCGATGGTCCAGTGGGTTTCGG
The DNA here is from genome assembly GCA_037893225.1 of Hippasteria phrygiana. NCBI lineage: Eukaryota > Metazoa > Echinodermata > Asteroidea > Valvatida > Goniasteridae > Hippasteria > Hippasteria phrygiana. Next base: position 1,154,854 of record JAZGUH010000331.1, read on the forward strand.
TGCTGGGTTTGCTGGGGTGTGTAGATCTGCTGTGGGTTGGGCGATGCTGTTGACACTAGGTGGCCTTACAGAATTCAGCTTCTGTTGACACTCCTCTTCTCTACTGGCAGCAACATTGAGCTTCTCCAAAAGCTCCTCATCTGTAATGGCTGGGTCCTGAAGATAGGGACGCAGGTCCATCTGGACTCCCCACTGCGGAACCCGGTCTCAAGAGAGTGTAGAAACATTGCCCTCACCTGCTCCGCCTCATACTTGGGGCCTGCAGTGACTTCTTTGGACACGAACCGGACCTTTTGCTGCAGATCCATAGCCCTGATCAGAAATTCTTGGGGTCTCCTTGGCCTCCTGGTGAGCCCTCGACAGCTGGTAGTATAGCTCCGTCGCATCACTCTCCCGGTAATGTGACCAGAGGACACGATGAAGATTTGCCAGACCGAGGGAGGACTTTCCCTCCAGGTAGCTTAGCAGCCTGGATGCCGGATTGATGGCCCGAATTACTGCTTCCACCACCTCGCCCTCTTTGTATCCCTTAGCGAGGCCTGCTTTGATCTGGTGCATTAGGGACAGAAAGAAGATTTTGTCTTTCTGCCCAGCCTCGCCGATCTGTCTAAAGATCTTGAATTCTAGATGGAAAATTGGCCCCGCTGTCATCTCGGTTGTCGTAGCAGGTGTATCCGACTGACTCGAAACTGTTGTCTTGGGTTCCTGACTGCTCTGGGCCAGAGGATGTCTTCAGCACCTTCAACACTCTTTGTAGTACTGACAGACCCTCATCCTCCTGGCCCTCCTCGGCATCGCTACTCAGATACCTCCTGACTTGATAGAGAAAGGCTGGGGTTGTCTTTCCGTCCCCATCTTCTAGGCCAAGCTCTGCGTAGACATTCAGTAAATTCTCTCTGGTTGCTGACTGCAGCTGGGCATGTACATCAGAGTCGACATCATCGAGGCATGCCATCTCAACAACAGGGGGAGGACAACTGGTTACTGCTGGGGACTTGTTTCACTGCTCATCTCGGCCAGGTAGCAGTTCATCACAGGTTCTGGTCACAAGACGGGCGCACATCGTTTAATTGGTCAGGTTTTCTTAGCCACCAGATGCACCCATCTTGGCAAGGTCGCTAAATGTAGGCCCACCCCGCTCGGAGTGGGTTTCAATTCTGTAAGAGAAGGATGAGATTACAGATGCACAATTAATTGATGTTTTGCAGAGCTGTAAAATAATAGGTTTATTCTGTTGTGCTGCTTATCCAAGAATGGCTTGAGACCAGCACAGGGAACTTGTGGGGGTGAATTCTTGTGTGCCTAAGCCAATCAGAGGAGAGTGACCATGGCAACTGGGTCACTGCCCAGCTGACTAGCTGTACAGGCTAGGAGTAGGCATGTAGGGTGTGCATGTCACGTGTACATGGGAGAGAGGGTTTTTTTTTGGGGGGGGGGGTGGTAATTTTCTTAAACTTAAAAAAATCTTCTCGGCTCTCGGAGGGCTCTACACATCCTAGGGATGAAGCTGCAGTAAATAGGTGCACTTTCATGTGGTATTCTTGAGGCCCATTGCTCGGGTCGCCATTTTCCCACCGTAGAAACCATAAGTAATCACGGTCTTCTTCATTCACAAGGAATTGATGGAACATCCTCTCATTGTCACACATGACGGCTATGGGATACTCTCTAAACCGAAATAGAACCCAATCAAGTTGTTGATTAGGTCAGGTCCAGTGAGAAGATGACCATTCAGTGAAATTCCGGCATGTCACGCTGAACGGTCAAATACAACTCTGATTTTCCCAGCCTTCTGAGGGTGATACACTCCGTGATGTGGGATGTACCAAACCCTTCCTTCCTCTCCTTGACTCTCAACCTTCTCAGCATCACCTTTCTCTATGACATCTTCCATAAACTTCTTGTAGTCAGAATGGTACTTCGGGTTGGTGCTAAACTTCCTGTTTAGATGATTCAGATGGACTACAGCCGTCTTCTTGTTGTTTGGCAGCGTTGGCTTGCCATCTCTGAAGGGATGTGGCATGGTGTAGTGACCACTGCTGGTCTGGTGAATGCTGGTTTCCAAGATGTTAAGAAACTAAATATCTTCTTGGGATACGGTCTTCTCTGCATGGCATCTCTCCGAGAAATCGGCTTCTAATGCTCTGATTACATTCAAAGGAGCTATATATGGGGCCTCCTTCGCTGAGACTCGATGGCGGACACTTGTAGCATAACTATTGGCACTTGGATCATCCTGCCCCACGATGGTCCAACCAAGATCTGTCTTGACAGCATATGGTTGATCATCTTGTCCAACTATGGTGTCTCGTGGTACCAATGTGCAATCACTCCGAGTGTCTAGCAGAGCATATGTCAGAACTTCTGTCGAAGACGAATCTGCGGATGAAACCCACACTGGGACTATCATTGAAGTCCCCCCATCCACTTCCCATTTGGACGCCACATGACACCACTGCATGCTTCTTTGGATTTCTCTACCTTTGGCGACTTCTCTTCCATATGATTGGGATAATCACTCCGCACCAGTACATCATCGTGCAGGATGTGGGTGCCTTCTCTTGCACTTATCGCACATCAGCTTTCGCCGGCATTCCTTGGAGAGGTGACCTTTTTTGAGGCAGCCAAAGCATAATCTATTTTCTTGGATAAACTTTCTTCTATCCACAAGAGACATGTTGTCAAAGCCAGGGCATTTACTTATTTGATGTTCCGTCTTCTTGCAATACTGGTATTGTTTTGGCTGGAACGTGCACTTGATTGTTACCTGGCCTTCCTTGGGCTTCTTGTTTACTTCATTTGACCCAACTGCTAGTGCTGTGCCCCTGCTTCGGTTGGCTCTTCTCCCACTTCCTCGTGTCTGCTGCCTTCAGTGCATGCAATGATGACATGGGATTGCATGCTACCCGGGATTCCTTGCGTACAAATTCCACGAACTCTTCAAAACCAGGATAGTTGTATGCTTCGTCGAGCTTCTGTGTAACTTGCCGATTCCAGCGAGTTGCAGCCCAATCTGGCAACTTGGAGAGGAGACGCCGGTTCTCCTCTCAGTCGTTGAGTATCCTCAGTGCAGGGACATGGGGAATGGCAACCTTACATGCCTTTAGGAAGTCCGCAAACTGCTGCAGACTGTTTAAGGGCCTATCCTTTGCCACCTCGATAACTTATCTCAAAAGGCTTTCTGAACTTTGTAGGGGTGCCCATAATGCTCCTCGAGCAGCCGCCATGGTCCCTCATGAGTCCATATTAAACTGAGGAAAATTATCAAAAATAATGGTTCTCTGATTGAAGTATAATGTAACACATTACAGCACCATCTGACACTTAAAGGTAGTGTACATGATTGGTCATTGGCGGATTTGGGGGTATTTTATAGGAAATATCGTTCCACTGACCTGTTCAAAGTTTTGCGTTGTTGGATGGCGAACAAAACGAGAGAAAAACGGCGCTCGTTTTCAACCGTCGGGCAGATGATAGCTTTTAGTCAAGGCGCGTGTGGCTACCTGCACGTGACGTGCCTCGAATGCATTGCCAGCATGTCCGGGGCGCGCCACTCGTCCGGGTAGCCATGCGCGCCTTGACAAAAGGATACAGGGCAGTTTTCCAACGATTTCCAGCTGGAAATCGTTGGGAAAACGACAATGACAGCACACCCGGTGCCATCATTTCACAGGATGATTGAGACTACTATTAACTTACAGTCTAGTAAGGTATTTCGTAATATTTCAGTATAACAAAAATTTGGAGGATTTCCAATCATGTACACTACATTTAAACATGGTTAAACACATAGCAGTGCCCCCAATACTTGAACCACCGCTTAACGACAAGAGAAGCATAATGTAGCACATCGATTAATAAATATCCTAAAAGTATGGGTTTCATGGATCTGTTCCCCAAAGTAGCTATTATTTATTATGATTATCGCAATAAGGGACTTACCCAGTCAGGCAACGATGGCCCCATAAAAAACAAGAAAAAATTGATTGATTTTGAGGACATTATTTTGGGAATTCCTCAAACATGGCAGCCGAAGCAAGTGGCGTGCAAGCAGTGCGCAAGCGGCACGCTAGCGGCACGCTAGCGGCGCGCAAGCGGCAGCATGCTAAACAGCACCCTCCCTTGAGCACACAAGCGCCCTCTCGCAAGACGGAGCTTAAGTTCCAACAATAGTCTTCTGGCTTGATGACATCTGTGGAAAGTAAACAAAAATACACTATATTAGGGAATTCAGGTGCGTCAGAATTTCCACATGTCTTTTAAATAGGGCCGTAACGATTCACCGATGCATCGATAATCGCGATTCTGAAATGCCACAATACGGCATCGCGATACAAAAATGTGCATCGCGATACCTGCAGCTTGTAACGTTAAGTTGAAAATAAAGTTAATATTATTATTAATGTGAAATAAACAGGCATAGCTGTCCATTTTTTCATGTCGTTCTTGCAAAAAGAAAGTTTAGAGTGTTGGACGGGTAAAAAAACGAATGTCATTGGCACAACTCGCCGCACGGACCTTGCAGGTAGTGACGGCGCGGCCCGGCCGCGCCCGGCCCAGCCGATCATACTTTTTTCACGGAATCTAATCGTTCAATGGGCTCCGTGCGCCGTCGAATGAGGGCGCTGTCCACATACATGTAGCAACCGCACTTCCATGGGCAGTACGTCGCTGGTATCCGCACCGCGCTCCTCGTTCATTTGATACTCGTATACCAGTGGGATTGCTTTGTCTGTTTGCCGACTCTCGATAATTGCGTTTTCAATAAGAATATCATAGCGGGAACCAGACACTATTATTGAAGTTAGGTAAGATGGCGTCGATATTGACCCCCCAACTCGCCTTTTCTTTCCGCACATGCATTATTCAACGTATTCATTATTCAGCCAATAAAAACTGTAGCTAGGCGTGTCATTTACTGCACAATGAATGACATCATTGATGTTAAGATCTAATATGGAGTTTAAGGGTGTGGTTACTGGATGATTGACACGCGCAATGCAGTGATCGACCGCGAAGGGATTGAGAATTTGGCAAAATAGTGCGCGTTGCCCGTACACATGTTGCATCGTTACTGACGTCTTTCTACAAGCGACTTGTGCTTAAGTACATGTTAGATTCTCGGAATTGGTATTTATTATTGGGGGGGGGGGGGGGGGAGGTGGGGGATATAAATCACCACCTTGCAGACTGAAGCTTCTTGTCCTCATCACATATGAGCTTATACCAACTAAATTGTGTTTTTTTTTTCTTACTGGGTTTTGTTTCGTTTTTACGATACGTATCGTGATACATATCGTATCGCGACCCAATTATCGCGATACGTATCGTATCGTGACAAAGTGGTATCGTTACACCCCTACTTTTAAAGGGAGTATACAACATTTGCTTTTGCTGTAATTTTCAGAAATGAATGGATTGTTGGGTTAGTATTATATAGCAAGTACTGTAACACCGACCTTTTCAAAGTTTTGGTTGCATAGATGCTTGAAAAAAACAGAAAAAATGTTGTTCTTGCAGTCTGGTTCCCTGACCCTTCTTCAGACAAAACAAAGACAATTTATAGGTTGTCTCTACAGAACTCAAGAAAGGTTGCTGCATCATGGATAATACACTGCTCACTTTTGACTGCCCTTTCTGCTGCTGCCTTTATAACACCTCCCTCACCATCACAAGGCCTTTTTCCATGCCTAGAACCAAAAAATGTTGTTCTGTTTGGAAACTAGTCATTTTTACTGTATGAAATATCAACAAAAGGTATTTTAAACTTGTACTATGCAGAATAGCCATCTGTAAATGGCACTGCTCTCTATCACCAGAGGTCATTTTCAGACTTTTTTCAGATGATCATATGCCATGCTTGTGTATGCTGAAACTGCATGGCTGTCATGCTTCAGATCTGATATGACACAATATTGATGCACTCTCAAACTGACCCCATGTATAGTGTGTAACTATAGGGTGAAGCGTTGGGTCTTTCCCCAATGTGCAGACTGGACCTCATTTTGAGTTAAGCACGTATAATTCTTGGCATAATCCATGACACAGACCACCGTGTTGGCAGGGAGACTAGTGGTGATGTTTTTGAACTGGAGATGCTGCCAATGAGCAGTAAATAAATGTTGTGCAAACGGCCCAATTTCCTTCAGCAACTGCTTTACCATGTCATTCAGTGTCCCGCTTTCTGTTGAAAGAGCTGTAGTGCTTTCTGATGTTATTGGTGTGAACTTATGGAGTCTTTTACACTCAAGAGTCATGTCGGGTTGTGTTGAGTATTAGAGTTGAGGTTTAATCTGTAACAAGATAAACTGGGTTTTACAATATGATCCGAACAATTAATTAAACATGAATACACAAAGTGTCACAGAGCAAGACAGTAAAAATAATCAATGAATATAAATTATGATTATCACTTTAAATCACTATGAAATCTGTTATCTATCTAATCACTTAACATCTATAAAAGCAAACATCTTAATTCTTATTTCAGTGTTCTCAATATGAGGCTACCCTGTTTGCTACAAAGGTTTGGAAACGCTTTGTTTGGATATTGATGAACTGGAGCACCAACATGCTGTCGGTCCAGAACGTTGACTCCTGTATCTCCAGTCTGAACTCTCTCTTGAGTATCTTGTCCATCCTAACTGCTACCACAGCTGCAATAAACTCCAGTCTGAGAATTGTCATGGTCTTCAAAGGTGCTAAATAAGTGAGACTTGCCGTCAAGAAACTGCAGTAGACCACTCCTGTGGTGTTGACAAGATGTATGTAGGAAATGCTACCATATGCGTCTTGTGAGGCATCGGAGAAGTGATGGAGTTGCCACTCACTATTCTGCCCAAACCCGTATGGAACAAGACACCTTTCCATGGTGAACTGATCCATCATAGACAGGCCTTTTAACCACCTGACCCAGTGCTCTTGAGTGTCAGCCTCCAAGGGATCATCCCAGCCTTTACCCATGATTCTGCCTCGTTTTGGAAGAGAATCTTAGCTTGAAGGATGTATGGGCACACAAACCCGAGGGGGTCGTACACAGAGCAGATGACACTAAGCAGACCTCTTTTGGTGTGACATCTGGACCTTATCTTGATTCCGAACAGATCGTTCTCTGTGTCCCAATGAACTCCAAAGGCTCTCTCCACTGGAAGGCCATCTCGGTCAAGGTCCTTGATGACTTTAGCCTGTCAACTTGTGGTATAGATTCTAAGACCTTTCTGCTGCTGCTGCTGATCCACTTGGTCAAGTGGAAACAGGTCAGTCAGATGCTTTGCCATCAGAACAGCTTCATCTTCAGACTCCACAGACTTGAGGCAATCATCAACGTAGAAGTTTTCTTTCACTGTGAACACTACATCGGCATTGAATTTGTCTTTGTTGTCTTTTGCCATGCATCTCGGGGCAAAGTTGGCACAGCTTGGGTTCCACACACCCCCAAACATGGAACATTTGTACGATGTTACCCATCAAGCCGACCTTCTGCTCACGGAAATGCATGATGACTCCCACTAGCTTATTCATCATATCCGGCCCCTGTAGAACAGTATCATTGACAGACATCCTATGACTCTTGACTGCACAGTCAAACATGACTCCTCAGCTTATCTGGCTTGTTGGGGTTGACAACAGCATGGTGAGGCAGGTACCAGGTTGCACCGGGTGAATTGTTTAGTTCCTTGTCTGTCACCTTCTCTGCATAGCCCTTCTTAACCAGCTGGTTGATCTCTTTGGTGTATCTGTTCTGCAAATCGGGGTTCTTCATCAATCACTTGCCGAGGGAGGAAAGATGCCTCTCTGCCATTAGCTTGTAGTTAGGAAAGTCTGGAGGATCGCACTTGAAGGGAATGGCTAGCTGGTACTGGCCATCGACTATGCTGATTGACTTGTTACATATCTTCACAGCCCTAATATCGTCAACGGACATTGCAGTTAAGTCACTTGCCAAGGATTGGTCAATATCTAGCTTCCAGAACTTCGTTGGCAATGCCACCTTGGAAGTATCCTGGTCCACTCCACATGCAAGACTGGTAGCTCCCATGTTCTGGCTGTTAATTGACTCTAGCTCTGTCGGAGCTTGAACATTGTTGATACCGGAAGACTGGAATACATCGTGCAGAAGTTTTTAGTGTCTCACTTTGCAACCTCCAACTCCGCATGCACCCTTATCACATCTCCTGGCAAAGTGGCTTCTGGCGGTCAGGCAGTTGAAACATAATCTGTTCTTGCGGGCAAAATTCAAGACGATCATGGGGACTCATCTTAGTGAACTGCGTACACTTGACTAACCTCCGGAGCACAGGGTGCAAGGCTGTTTCTGAGCATGCTGGTTCCCATTGCCCTTGCTCGGTCGGGTTCTACGGTCAAATGGCAGTGATGTAGTCTTGGCTTGGACATTGAAGTTTGATCCCTTTTTTGATTCCCTGCCGCCCCATTCCTCGAACCCATACATCGGTTCATTGGCCCCCCTTGCAGCCTTTCCAAGGAATTCTACAAGCTTTAAAATGTTGGGATAGCGGCCTGTTTTGTCGAGGTGGTCTATAGCCTTTGAACGCCATTTATACTGCAGGTACTGCAGAAGCCTCTTTACTATCAGCCCAAGGCTCCTCTTCGTATCCACCTTGTCCAGCTTGTCCATGGCTGTAAGCGCTAGCCTTTCTTTCACTTGGTATGAACACGTCATTTCTAAAATGCTCACGTAGCAGCTCTTTGGCCTTGTGGTAGCCCTCTTCAGGTTCTATCATGGCGCAGCAAGGAATGACTGCCAAGGCCTTGCCTTCACAACATTGGAGAAGCCAGTTGAGCTTAGCACTGGCTCCCACACTCGCATTCCCAATGGTACCATCAAAACCTTAAATGAAGACCCAGTAGTCTAGTGGGTCGCCATTAAACTTAATGAGCTCACACTTTGGGAGCAGCATAGTGTCAATTATTTGCCGTTGCATGTCCATAGGTGGTGTAGCTGGACTCAGCGATGATGGCGTCAGGTTTAATAGCCTTCAACCAGTTGTCAACCTTTTCTTGATCATCTGGGATAGAATTCGGTAATTCATGATCATGGCTTGAAGGAGCGATGCCATCGATGTCTTCAAGTGCCTTTTCCTCAGCCTCAGCCTCAGCCTTGGCAATCTGGACCTGCAGCTCAAAATCTCTTACATTGGTGCAGTTTCAGCTCCTTTTCTTTGATGGATTTCATGGCTGCCATACTTTTGGCCTCTGCCATTAGTCTGGCCTTAGCTGCTGTTGCCTTTGCGCTAGCACTGCTTACCTAGCTGGAGTGAGAAAGCAATTCGCTCTTTACACTTTTGCACTCGCACTACTTGACATTTTGCAGTTGGCTATTGTGTGTTTCCTATTATGTGTGATTAATTACAAATTTCCAAATTATAATGTATTACAAGGCAATATAAAAACATAATGCAGTGATCTACATAAGAACAATGAAAGTAATAATCAATGCAAATAAAAGCAGAAATAATGATCAAGATTTACAAATGCAGTTCAAAGTTCAAATCAGTTCTTTGCGTTCACAGCTCAAATCGGTTCAAACTGCACCCGATTCAAGTTCAACGGGTCCATATAGGACTTCAGTCCGAGAGTGTAGACTTCACTGAAGAACTGTTTGAATGGTATGCATCTGCTGACTGTTCAATACTAGACGACTGAATCACATGCACTTGCGACTTGTAGACGTTGGTAATAATAATAATAATAATAATAATAATAATAATTACATTTATATAGCGCGCATTCCATACAAATATGTTCATGTGCGCTGTACATTATACATAAAACAAAATTAATTGCATCATACTATTATTCAGTTAAAAATGAAAATCATGATTCAAAATCAAAAGCTAGTTTAAAAAGATATGTTTTAACTTCAGTTTTAAACTTATCTAGACTCCTAAGATTCCTTATGTGACCTGGAAGTTTGTTCCATAGTTTAGGGGCAGCTGTCTGAAAAGCACAATCACCTAGTGAAACTTTACATTTAGCACTCCCCGGAGTCAGTAACACACTATTCATTGAACGAAGACTATATCTGTTTTGACGAATAACAGACACCAGGTCACAGACCCCGGAGCTGTTTCATATAAACATTTAAATGTTAAAATCAAAATTTTAAACTGAATACAATATACAACTGGTAACCAATGAAGGAGATGAAGAACTGGCATGATGTGACATATACGTGGTGAACCGGTTACAAGGCGAGCTGCAGTATTTTGAATTCTTTGTAATTTACCAATGTGTGTACTGGAAAGACCATACAGTAAACTATTACAGTAATCTAGTTTGCTTGTTATAAAGGCATGCACTAAAGATTCTATAGACTGTCGAGTTAAAAACTTCCTGATCCTACGCAAATTATACAGGTGGTAAAACGCAGAACTACTTATTTTACTTACATGATACCCCAATTTAAGTTCAGAATCAAACCAAACCCCAAGGTTACGAATAGCACCAGGTGACGCACGAACAACAGTATTGCCAACTTTTAAATGGACATAGTTACCTTTTCCAGCTGTTTCTTTGTACCTAAAATAGGAAATTCTGTTTTTCCAGTATTGAGCTTGAGTTTATTTACCGTCATCCATTGTTGAATTTCAGGGATACAATTTTCAATGGCACACTTAGCAGTAGACTCATTTGTACCAGGTTTGGGTTTGAAAGATAAATATAGTTGTGTATCGTCGGCATATGAATGAGCATGTAGAGGATGTTTCACTGTGACCTTAAATAACTCACTGGAATACAACGAGAACAATAAAGGACCAAGACAACTACCTTGTGGGACACCAGATTCAAGATGGAAACTATCTGATAATACCCCATCAACTGATACACGTTGATGAGATCTACCCAATAAATATGATTCAAACCAATTGTACACTGTTCCAGTTATTCCAAAGTTATTACGTAACCGACCAAGTAATATACCATAATCTACAGTATCAAAAGCTGCGCTTAGATCTAATAGCACAAGTAGAGTTACACATTGTTTGTCCATATTCATAAGAATGTCATTCTTAATTCGCAACAATGCAGTTTCAGTACTGTGCCCCGGACGATAAGCCGATTGATTGCTAGGCAAATACTCATTTTTTACCAGATATGAATAAAGTTGATCAGTAACGGCTCGTTCAACTAGCTTGGACACAAACTGCAGATTAGAAATAGGACGCAAATTCGCAAACCCCGTGTCCAAACCAGGTTGTTTCAATTTTGGAACTACAAGTGCTTCCTTCCAGGAACAAGGAACCATTCCACTCTGCAGAGACATGTTAATAATTGATGTTAACGATGGTAAGAGTTCATTAATGCAGTCCTTCACAATAAACGTTGGCACCGGGTCAAAGATGCAAGACTTAGTGGGCGCCTTTAACACAAGTTTCCTCACAGAATCTTCGCACAGTGCCTCAAATTCATGAAGGAATGCATTATTCGTTGAAATCTTAATAGGCATTGAAGCAGGTAATACAGTAACTGAAATTCCCAATTTATCCAACCCAACACGTATATCAGTGATCTTTTTAACAAAATAAGACCCAATTTGATTGGCAAGATTGAGCTTATTACAATTCTGTGGAAATAGCGTGTCCGAATCCTGATTTAGCAGTTGCTTCACAGCTGAAAACAGTTTCCGTTGATTTTGAACACAATTATCAATAAAATCAGTATAAAATTCACAACGTGTTTTATTCATGATGTACGTAGTCTTATTCCTCTGAAACTTAAAGGCTTTCAGATCTACATCAAGTGCAGATAGCCTCCATTTCCGCTCTGCACGTCGACGTAGTCTCTTTGCCTCTCGAATCTCATCAGTAAACCAAGGCACATGAGCACGTGTGACGACAGTCCGCGAGCGTAGAGGAGCATGTGTGTCCAATACCGAGGCCAAAGTGTTATTGTACATGTAAGCTAGCCGGTCTAGATCCGATGGTGCATCGCGAATAAGGGAGGAAGCACATCATGTTTAAACTGATCAATATTGATTGATTTTAATTTCCTAAATGTCACCTTCTTGACAGTAAGTTCACTCTTCATCATGTTAAGATTACAAAGTACCGTTGCATGGTCAGAGAGAAAACTATCAATTCTTGGTGCATCCAGAACAATGGTGTCACTCAGCCGGGTAATTATTAAATCCAAAACATGTCCATGAACATGAGTAGGCAAGCTCACATGTTGCTTAAGACTCATTGAATTTAACAGATCATTCAATGTCTTTGTATTAGTATCAGTTACATTATCCATGTGTACATTAAAATCCCCACAAATTATCACTGGTTCAGGGCAGAGAATAGTCGACTCGAGATACCGAGCATATTCATCCATAAAAACACCAATTGTCACAGGATGATTTGTAGAATAAGGCGGTCTGTATATGATACAAAGACGAAAACGTGATGAGCAGCTATTCTCAAGGATCCATTCCGAGACCTCAAAAGAGGTCCAATCTTGTGTCCGGATCTTCCGTACAGTGAGAGTATTACGACAGACCAAGGCTGTTCCTCCTCCTCTCCGATGAGTTCTTGGATGATCGAGAATCTTATACACTCTCGTCTGACAGAAGAATCATGTTCCGTTAGCCACGTTTCTGTGACAGCTACCACGTCAATTTCATGATGGCAAATGTAATCGATGAAGCTAGCAGTTTTATTACGGATGGATTGGGCATTCCATAAACAAAATTTCAGTTGTTTCAACGATTCACTCCGTATTGCTGAGGTACAAGTAGGAATCTGGATTAGATTACTTGCATTAACACGACGAACTGTTGCATGAGGAGAAAGCTTGACAGATTGCAATCGCTCTCTATTACTAGGTACAAGAGCAGGTATTTTAAATCCTTTTCCAGCTAAACATGAATACAAAGTGTCACAGAACAAGACAGTAAAAATGAATATGAATTATGATTAATATCACTTTAAATTACTTAAACATCTATGAAAGCAAACATTATATCTCTGTGTTCTCGGTGAAATTACTTGCAGTACAACTTATCAAAGTAAATCTCAATAATAGTCAATCAAGAATACAAAGTCATGTTGATGCATGAGTCAATATGATAATGAATAGACATGGAGAACAAATATTATAGAACTTACAACTTCGCTTAATTCGGTCATGATCACACCATGCAGAAAACATCAAGAACTAGTCAACTGTTGTTGCCCAACATATAACTGACTAGTTTACTTGCACCTAGCATCAAACTGGAACAATGCAATGTGGACTAGAAAACCCTGCTGGTTAACTTACCACACCAAGCAGCATGCTGCACAGAAACAATGGCTACTCATCAAGACCATGCTTTGACCCCACAGTGAGCCCAAAAGGTGTAGCATGTGGCAAAGCCCCCACAGGGTAATATGGCCCTATTCGGAAAAGTGTCCCCTAAAGGGTAGCACAATAAAATACATATCACATAGGAAGGACCTGCGTTACAAAAGCCATGTGTTTGTTTTTTCTCATGCCTTTGTAGCCTATAATACTGACACAATGCAGACACTATGGGGGAACTCGCAAATCTTAAAGAAAAAAAACAATAACAACTGGAATCAATAAGAAGGGTTGCAGGATATTCACCAAGGAAAGAAAACAACCGAAGGAGGATAAATTTCAGTTCTACAAACATAAAACTTGTACTGAAGAACTTGTACTGAAAACAGTGAGTGAAATTATCAGTGAAATGTAATAACTTAGATTGGAACAACTGATTTTGGAAAAAGAAACCAAAACAAAGCGCTTTCCCAAGGATAATTTCATCTGATCCTGACAGGCACGAATATCATTGGTCCCAATCAGAGCTGGCGTGTCACGCCAAAATTCCGTTTGTGGCACCACAAAAACTGGGACTTTGCCAATAAGCTGGCCCATAACTTGGACTTCTACCACGATAACACCAAAGTGTTGAACCGGCTTTTCCCCAGCTGCTTTGATGGACACTTCTGTTGGCTGTGGTTTCTGGCTGCTTAGGAAGGGGTGCTGAGTGACAAATTCACGGGTGATTGTCAAGACTTGGGACCCGGTGTTGAGCAGTGCTGTGCAGCAGGCTCCAGAAACCATGACTTTGGTCCTGTTAACTGGTCCAGCCAATGGTAGTCATGCTGTCCCTTAAGTATTTGCTGACATAGCTGGGGAGGGGCATGTTGTCGTAGAACCCACATAGCCCTACATCAACGGGTTGTTCCGGTTTAACGGCCCTGGCTGTGCAGTGGTCTCGTACACCTGTGGCGATGCCGCCTGCTGAGTGGTGGTGTTCATCTGGCGGTGGGGAGCCCTCTGCCATGTCAGTCGTTGCTCCTCTGGACAGCTCCTTGCCAGATGGTATTTGCTTCTACAGTTGAAGCAACCGGAGTACTGCGGACGCTTTTGGTGTTGCTGGCTAGGCTGGTGGTACTGTTGCTGTGCTAGACGGTGGTGTAGCTGCCCCTGGTCGTTCCTCACCTGTTGGAGGGCTTCCTGCTGCTCAAACCGCATGGCCTGCATCTCTTGGAGCTACATGTGGCTTCACTGGTTGGTACTGGTGCAGCAGCTTCGACCTTTGTGTCTGGCTGAGCAGGGGTGCTGGATGGTGCGCTTGGTTTTTGGCTGGCCACCTCGCTCATTGTGCAGAAGGAATGTTCATCTGCACCTCCCATCCTCCGCTTCATCTGTTCATTGCTGCCTCGTTCTTCTTCTGCAATTACTCAAAGTTCCGCCCTCAGTTCTTTGAACTCCATCTTCCTTGGCTGCATCGGAGTTAGCCCTCTGCCTTGTCCTCCCTTCACGCAGTCCGGTCATGAATTGTGTTGTGAGGAGGAGATCCTTACTGTCCCCAAACAGGCTGGTGTAGCCCTGTCTCTGCCCACGCTCTTATATTCTTCGCAGGAGGGCCTCCAATGCTATTGCATACTCGCTGGGTGTTTCCCCCTGACTTCTGCTCACGAGAGTAGAAGCGGGTCAACGGTGACGTCACGAAGCTGTCCTCCCCAAACTCCTCCAGCAGTTCTCTGAATGCATCCTCAGCTGTCACTCCTAGTGGCATTCTGCTCTCATAGTTAAGGACAACGTCCTGGGCACGTCCACTCGTGTTGCGTACAACCTCCTGGAGTTTCATGTCCTCCATCGTCAAGTCCTTCGCCCCTAGCATATACGTCATGTCTCGGATCTAGTTTTCAACCCTGATGTTTTTTGTCTCGGCCGGAGAGTGTAGGAACCCCTTTTAGCTAATGGGTGGTAATCATCCTTGGGTTGACAGTGGAGGAACTGGCTGGGTCGATGGGTCGGTTGGGCAATTGGTCCAGCTCGCACATCTCCAAGGTGGTGAGGTGTTTTGGGGTTAGGGGTGCTGACATGATTGGACAAAGTTGTGGGGGCCTCAAGACGGCTGTAGTTGGTGACTTGGGGTAGGGTGTCATCAGCTCTGGTGGGTTGTCGAGAAATCCAGATGGATGTGTTGGAGGACTTGGAGCCGCCGCCATCATACAATAACAATGCCTCTGCTACCAAATGCTGTGCTGGCTAATAAACAATGACCATAGGACTTAAACAAATCACGACCTCATTTGACCTCCTTTAACTTCCTTGGAAATATCAAGCTAAGTTCTAAGACAGCAACTTCTTACCCGGATTCTCCACCAATTTTTTTTAAAATGTAGCCTGGAAAACTGACACAATGCAGACACTATAGGGGAACTCGCACATTTTAAAGACAAAAAACAATAACAACTGGAACCGATAAGAAGGGTCGCAGGATATTCACCAAGGAAAGAAAACAACCGAAGGAGGCTAAATTTCAGTTCTACAAGCATAAAAAAAAGGATTATTTGAATCTCAATGCCAAACTACTTGTACTGAAAACAGTAAGTGAAATTATCAGTGAAACATAATAACTTAGATTGGAACAACTGATTTTGGAAAAAGAAACCAAAACAAATTAGTAAAAGAAAATCCTGAAATGATAAACCAAGATTAAAAATAGAAATGAAAGGATGAATTAACCAAGGACCGATGTATAAACCACTTGAACCAACTTTTTATAGCAAAATTTAACAAATTTTAACCTTAAACCTGAAACCGACAATAAATTCCAGAAAGTTAGAAATACCAAAAAAACAAGAAACCCAAGGAAAACTTTAAATGAACCTGTCGACACTTAACCAAAACCAATGTAGAATTTAACCAGTTCGCGCGGAGGACGAGTTAACACGCACTGGCTGTTTTTATACACAGGCACGGCTGACGGGTTAAAACGTCAAGCTTGCCTCGACTCACCTCCAGGTGACGTCTCAACATGCTAATCCCTCATTTGTTTTGTACACACACACAACCGTGTGTTAAACTTAAACTTGGCCGCTGTACACGGCCTGTTATTCTACAATTTACGCTCCAGTGGGCACACCGGAGTATTGAAAAATATAAGGTTTCGGCAAGAAATATCAGCATTTGTGGCGTGTGGCTGTATATCTGAAGTTGGCTGCTATATTTAGATTTTTTTGAAAACCGAAATTTTCGGCAAAAGGGCGCGAACTGGTTAAATAAGTCAACACAGCACTTAGGAAATAGTTGCAAAAATTAGAGTAATCAAGCTTAAGTAACCAAGTCCTCGACGTACAGACCCAAAGCTTTAGGCCGCTAAACTTTTATCGGTTGTAGAAAAAGGAGAGGTCAAGAGAAATGGCTGTGTTTTCTCCTGCTGCTGGTCTGCTTCTCAAGCATGGTCTTGCTCAATTAATGTAATGTTCACTCCTATGTGGAAGTCAGGGCGAGCTAATGAAAAATGTACTTATCTCGTGGGGAACCACTCCAATAAACAGCCGGGCAAGATAAAAACATCTAAGTATACTTAACAGTCCACATTACATCTTTCTCCATCTTCCATTTCATCCATGACTTTCAAGCAACCCGCCAATAAGTTGGTTATCCACAATTTTTGCATTTACGCACAATGCAGGGCTTTTTGTGGAAAGACTTTTCACCTTTTCTACAATGTCAAGTTCATGGCATGATATTTATCTGTGATTCTCACATTGGGTAGATTATGAACCAAGGCTTATAGGTTCAGTGTTAGTGCAGTACTCGCACAGGCACTTAGTGAGTTTAGTATGCTTTTGAGTGAGAACATTACTTGGCCTCAACATCGAACATTTTCGAAAGCTCATTGTTGTTGAAGGATTCTCTTGTTTCCACTTGTGGTATGCAGAGGAGAGGCTAGATTGGATGACATATTTTGGCAGCAACTTTGTTGTCACATCTTTCTTGTTGGGCAAGTAAGAACTCTCATCAGGCCAGACATACATGTATACTGTAAGTCCTTTAGCTTTTGTTCAGTGTGAATGAGGTTACATCACTTCTCCTTTTTTCCGTCCCACAGTGGCGTGTGCATCGTGGGCTTCTGCTCGCTATGTTGGTGGTTGGGTGGGTGGGTAGGTGGTTGTGTGGGTAGGTGGGTGTTGGGTGGACAGTTTAATACTCGGCCGATTCTATCTGGGTGTATTACTGTTTCCATGCCACGCGTGTATCACGGCTTTGCAAGTGAGTTGGGAATAGCTGTTTTGGTAACACTGATGAGCATGTGTCTAATCTGCATATTAGACCACACCCCATTGCATTGCAAAATTCGCGGTTGTACGGTTCATGGACCGAGTGAAGTTTTATCGCATAAACCCGCCGTGGACTTGTTTTATTAAATGGGCAGTGGCTAAGTAAAGAGTACATTTGTAATTGAGCAGGGTTTTGTACCGAAAGCCCATGTTCTTGCTGATGCTGTGTACAGTGTCATTCTGGAAATTTTTGACTCAAAATTCCAGAGGAAGAATGTGTTTTTGCAGTTCGTGTGCTTCTTCTTGTCCCACTGGGTCTGCCGTAAGCATTTGAAAGTCATTGTGTGTGTAGCCTGTTGCTTGGTCTGTGCTGCTGGTTTTGGATTTTTAGTTTCATCTTTCTTTTCCGTTCCTCTCGCTTCTTTTGCAACTGTTACTCCAACATCTTAAAAAAATCAGCAAGTTTTACAGTGACCAAATTTCTGGGAAATCCCTAAACAGACTGCAACAAAAACGCATTTACTTCCCCCATCTCGCTTTTAAAAACATTGTTGTATTATAGGCTTATGTTTTCTCGCTGTCCAAAAAGTTCCATGCACGGGCTGGCCTTCACAAATGGCATTGGTTCACACCAAAATGTTTTTTACTCACTGTAGTTGGTGATTTTTTATTTAATGACAGTCGATACTCTCATCAGAACCTGGATCAGTGTGGTAGCCTGTTTCTCCATCAGCTTGGCAGTGTCTTCCAGTTGCAGTTTGGTGTCTCGGTCCATCATTTCCTGTTCATATGTGTGGTGGTCTTCACGTCAGTGGCAGCGGAACACTTTCGAAAGTGGGGGGGGGGGGGGGGGGGAAGCAGCGCCGGTGCTATGTTTTTCTTTATGCGGAACTGCCAAAAGTGGGGGGGGGGGGGGCCAATTGCCCAAAGTGGAAAAAGTGGGGGCCAATGCCCCAAACCCCCCTGTTCCGCCACCAGTGCTTCACATGATTTTGGGTCAAGTGATTTTGCACGCAGGACAAAAATTAAGACCTAGTGTTACTTTATCAATTCCCATCAAAAGCAAGGTTAGGTCTCTCACGGTTGATTTTAACCGAGTTTCAAAGATATTAATGTTTAATGGCCTGTAATTTAATACACGAAATGATGACGTCATCATGACACCGTTACATTTTTGGACATAGGGTGTGCATGTATGTGTCAG
Source organism: Hippasteria phrygiana (assembly GCA_037893225.1). Lineage (NCBI taxonomy): Eukaryota > Metazoa > Echinodermata > Asteroidea > Valvatida > Goniasteridae > Hippasteria > Hippasteria phrygiana. The sequence goes on from JAZGUH010000331.1 coordinate 1,173,589, forward strand.
TTGTGAACTTGATATGAGTTTGCATGTAATCAAACAAGTCTCAAGAAAAAAGTTCTAGAAAAAAATAAAAAAATAATAATTATAAGTAGAAAAACAAGATGCTCAAAGCATGCCCACAATGCCTGGTCAAGCTGCATGACTTTCTGGTAAACAATTTATGACGGTTAAGTCAGGGGTGCAACTACTATACAAAGTAAACTTTATACAGTAAAAAGTTTCAGGAAAAATCTAGCACTACTACACAGGAATTGCTCTGTCATGGAATGCGACCTACACATGCGACACATTGCATTACATGCTGATACATCCATTGGTCTTTGTGGTGTGTATTTGATTTGTAAGACGATGATGTGGCTCAAATGCACTGGAAGCTTGATGGCATCTAACTAACATAAAATATTTTTTTTAAAGTGAACAAAGAAACTGGCAGGAGCGGGATTCGAACCTGCGACCTCCGAAATACCGTACTGGCGCTCTACCAACTGAGCCATCTTGCCCTATGTTGGCGGTCTCCCAAATTGTCAATGTCTTTGTTCGGTTGGGCGCTAGTCAGAAGTCATAAACCCAGAATGCCGTATAGCCATGGGATCACACCCCATTTTACGATACAACCTGGGAAGCGACATTGTGGGGATCACTCAATTTGGATACGACTTTTTAACTTATAATTCGTCAAACAATCCACAAGGGAAACTGACTAGGTCCATTTGAATACATTCTGGGTTTATGACTTCTGACTAGTGCCCACCCGAACAAAGACATTGACAATTTGGGAGACTGCCAACATAGGGCAAGATAGCTCAGTTGGTAGAGCGCCGGTACGGTAACCTAGAGGTCGCATGTTTGAATCCCGCTCCTGCCAGTTTCTTTGTTCACTTTGAAAAACTGTATTCAAATTTACCTAGTCAGTTTCTTGTGGATTGTTTGACTTAACATAAAAGATGTTGCAATCTTTTTACAAATGTGGCACTTGACCGTTCTAGACCATCGAAAGTACAATGTTTAGGACTTGATAAAGCCATGATATATGTGTATAATACACAGCTCATAGTCAATGTAATAAGAACAAATTGACAGTTCATATACATGTACATGTAACTAATGACGTAGACCTGACAAGGAAGCAAGTTGTTTTATTTCACCATAGCGTTTAGCACAAAATTCATTTTCAAACTTGGTGCTACACTAGTTTCTTGTACAGCTTCTGCGAAGACATTTATGTGATTGTGTGCTTCTAAGTTGCCGTTATTATATCTTTTAATGTAAGGCCAAAAAAAAAATTGTTTGGTTGTCCCATGGAGGAAGGATCCTCGACCGCCCACCCCTATTTTGTTTTCAATTTTTTTTTTTTTAAATTTTATCACAAAACTCGAATTGATTTCGCTGGTTGATTCGTTCCAATCTCGTTTCCATCTTTATTTTGTTATTTGTAATGCACAAATACGACCCTACCTAGTTTGAAAGTTCATATTCTAGTATCAGTGTGTGACTTCACACAATAAATATCTCGATGGAAATACACGCGGTACAGAAATACACAAATGCAGCGTGGCCAGCCACTCATCAAATTTCAAATTCCCAAGATTCATCCAGTAAAATTCCCAAGAATTCCCAAGGCGATGGGAAAACACTGTGCAAAGAGCATCGGAAGCACTTTGCGCATGTGCAATCCATATTTTTCCCACAAATTCCCAAGATCTTGGGAAAAATCCCAAGGAGTGGCCACAGTGCACACATGTATAACGCACCAGGCTAAAATGTTATGAAAATCACATTTTGAGAAATAAACTTATGAAAAAATAAAATCTCAAAATTTGTCTAATTATATTCATTAATCACTATATATTTTAATATTTAGTTTGGAATATTTTTGTTGTATATTTACACAAACGATTAAATAATAAATATTCAAACAAAAAAATGCATCAACCGAACGTGTATATGCGCGCACAGGGGAAGCCAAGATGGCGTCTTTAATACACGCTCAGCATTCATTGCAAACTGGGTGTAAAAGTCTTGTTTAATTGTATGTGCAGTGTGGCTACCACATCGAAACTTCGTGAGGTTTTTTGGTCGAATGTTGAGCCAGCTCAAATACAGCTGAAACACACAAAGGTCGTGTCCACCAAAAAGTGGTCCATAGAGTGACATTGAGCCCCAGGAGATAGTGTCAGCACTGGCAGCCTTAGCCATGTTAGCCTAGGGCTACGGTATGTGTTGTTCGGATGGAGTGAAGGACCGCGGCGGCCATCGCTGAAGAGGCAGCCGTATTACGTATATTAAACTGTTCATCGGCCTAACAACATTTGTGTGTTTGTTTTACTTTGTGTATGGTTTAAAGCTGGACTTCCGGGAATTGTAAAAAAAATTGTTCGCACATCCGTCCCCCCCCCCACTGGCGAAGGGGTGTGAAGGACAACCAAACAATTTATTTTGTTTGGTCCTAATTGTACTATGTTTTTTTTTTAGCTCTGCTCTTTATAAATTTTAATTTGATTGTTTTATTTATTGTATATAATTTAATGCAGGGCTCCAATGGAAATTTAACTGTTTGAATTAACCCTGGATAAATATAGCAATAATAATCTTTAAAAATCACACTTGGTGGATTATTTGCACATGTTCTACGTGTGGTGTTGAGACCGGTACCCGTAAGGATTTTTTGAGGCACACAAAGGGTATTTATTCTACTTAAACTTGGATGAGGCATTTCAAATTAGTGTGAGTAATAGTCATATGAATGACCGATGAACTGTTCTGTCATTTACCTTCCTGGAATAATTAACAAGGTTCTTTTTAATTAACCAGTTAGTGTAATACACCATACAAGAAAATTGTAGTTCTAATTGTCTTTTCTGTATATACTGTCACTGATTGTCTCACAAGACAACAGCATAATGAAGAAAAATCTTGTATTTGTTGAATTTTAATGTATACCGAGGTCAAACCTATAATGAATTTTTAACTGCATAGTTGGAACATCTGCTTCTTAATTTCATATTTGTAATTGGGATCAAACTGATAATCAGTATGAGACGGGCTTGTATGTTAACCACATTGCTTTGTACTTCAATTAGTACCTTTTAAATATTCAAGGTATACACAAGAACTGCAAGTTTGAGCTCAATAGCTCAATACTTAACATAACAATGGGCAAAAGGGTTCAGACTTCCATTGCCTTGAAAATGGTACGTAAAAACTTACTTGGGACAGTTTGGTGTAAAACATGAGCGCGTCCAGACAAAAGATGATCGAGTCGGATGAAGGGACATTGTACTTGTGAAAACATGAAGCAAACACGATTAAACTTACGTAAGCATTAACAAAGCATGATTTAATTTTTTTTAAATATGAACAAAACATGATTTCTTTCAACTGGATGATGCTGCTTCAACTGGAAGTTTGTCGCCTTGCAATGTTCTCCTCAGTTCATGCTGTACATAATCTCTCTGATTGGCCCTTGTTCCAATTTAGGCTTGTGCCATGGTCCTGATATTATTCAAGTTTGGCAAAATTGTTTTCTTGGGTGGAGGATCCCTCTCGGGGAAGACTTTTCTAAACTCATCCCAAGCAGCTTCTTCTTGTCTCTTGAAATTTCTTCACCAAAAAACTTGTTACTTTAGTTGTTTGTTGAACCATCCTGAAGACTTGAATTTTCTAGACTGTCCTTTCTGAATCCACTGGACTCTCACTGAAGGAAACACTGAATAATGTAACACAATAACTTAATTCACAACTCAGCCTAACTGTCAGGATGCACGGGCCAAGCTGACAATTGGTAATTTGTGGAAGCGCCGTGGTTTGGAGCATTGAATTCGTGGTCTGCGGGTAATTCTGCAAGTTGTGGTTCGTGCCCAGTCCTGGGCTATGGCACTTCTATGCTTAATATGGGTAGATTATTAATGCCTTGCAGTGGAATAGTTACCCATCCCGACCCTATTCATACTGTGAAGAGATCAGATTATATTGTCTTGTTTCAGTGTGAGGGGCTGGTTCTTCCACATGTTCTTCTGTAGCCCACACCCGGAGTGGCCCTTGGCCTTGTGATGGGTGACTTGCATATACAAAATTGATTTTACAAGCTGTCCAAAGAAGGTTTTTACATACCATTTTCACAACAACAGAAGTCGGTAATACATGGCTAGAGAAATGCATCCTAGATATCAGTGGAAAGCTTACATCATGGAGGTAGTTCCTACCTCCATGCTTACATGTATTACCCCTAGTTTATGAAACCTTAATAATGATCATTATGTTCAAAGGTTTCCTTTGTTTGTGGGTTACCTTTTTCAGGACACCCTGTGTACAACCACCATGGGGCAAATTTTTTATTTTTCACCTTTAAAAACTTCAGTCACTGATTCAATGTTTGTTTACCTTAAATCATGTTTTTCCATGGTCATCCATATACATGTATAAATAAAGCGTACTGAGAAGTAAAACAATTGTCATGTCTACATTGTACATACACAGATAAAAACATCAGTGTACTGGGAATAAATTGTTGCTGTTTGTAAAGAGTGGTCCACCATGAATGTCAGGACCATTAAGTGGTACATGGGTTATTCCATACATTTGGGGTCCAAAAGTGTGACATTTTTTGGGTGTCCCCTGTTACAGCTGATAACCTGTGTAATTTCCATCAAGTATCCTTAAAATTTACTGCACACTATTTTGTACTTGTTCGGTAGGTACTTTGCTTTACACAATTACTCTTGGAGATAGAAGGCATTAAAGAATGTCAGGAATTGCAAAATCTTATACATGTCACTATGTAATAGGGACACCAAAATTGTCACACTTTTCACGGTTAGATATGCACCCAATACCCAAAAGCTTATTATGTAAATTGTGACTTGTTATTGTTTTAATCGACTAAAGCTTAGAAAAGGGAAAAGGAAACTGACTAGGTAAATCTGAATACATTTTCAAAGTGAACAAAGAAACTGGCAGGAGCGGGATTCGAACCTGCGACCTCCGGGGTACCAAACCGGCGCTCTACCAACTGAGCTATCTTGCCCTATCTTGGCGGTCTCTCAAATTGTCAGTACCTTTGTTCGGGTGGGCGCTAGTCAGAAGTCATAAACCCAGAATGCCGTATAGCCAGGGATCACACCCAATTTTACGATACAACCTGAAGAACAGTTGATTATGTGGCTCTTGGGAAGAAATTCAACTTTCTGTCTTGATAATTTGTATGAATTTTAAGTCTTAGTCTTTACATAGGGCTTGAAAAACTCTCTAAAAATTTATCTAAATTTTCTAAAATATATACCACATACATATAAAAGCCCAGTACTTCCTAGAGGTAAAAAATGAAGTACAGTTCAGAATGAAGAGTACATGATCATTTCAGTGAAACAGCCTTCAAACAATCCCCAAACAGCTATGACTTTGTCCATGAATTAATGTTTGTTTTCTTAATGTTGAACAAGATGCACTGTACAGTCGAAGGCTACCAGGAAAAGTAGAAGATATACTTATGACGTGGGAAATGTGGAAGACTTGTAGTTTTCATAAATATTACTGGCATATAAAATATTACAGTACCTGTAACCTCTCACTCAAGAAGTTCTTTGTCTGATATGTTGGCAGCTGCGAGGCAATGGTATTTATTCCCCACTAAGAAAATAAAATTGTGGCTTTTTAAAGTGAAAATTTTGTCTTTTCACAGAAATAATGTATTTTGATTGAGGCATTTCATCAATATGCTTTTCCCTACAGTGGAAAAGACCTGTGCCTGTGCCTGTGCCTGTGCCTTTTTGTAGTTGAGTTTTCATTATTATGTGAAAATATTTTGTTAACCATTTAACTAAAGTTTGCTACTGTGAGACGCAATCTAAGAAAAGAATGCAATTTTGGTCATTTAGCAAAACTAGGGGTGCATGTGAACTTGCCATCTTGAATTTTGTAGAAATGCAGAAGTGTATTTTTGTATAAAAATTTCATTAACGGATTATTATTGCATTTTAATAATATATTCGATTGTACTAGTAAGAATGCAGTTCATAAAGGTGGAATTAATTGCGTATTTTTTACACTTCCTATCAAATTATACTGCTTTAACTTGGCTTACAAGTTTTGTAAAACTCATGGGTTCAATTCGTACAGTTCAGCCAAAATTGAAATTAAAAACGGAACTGACTTAATCAAACACGCATTTGTTTCAGTGTGATGTCTTTCACCTTTGAGATGCTTGTTTTGTTTTCCTATTAAAGAATACACAAGGTATAAAAGACTACGTTTATGCTGCAAGTATCAATCAGATTTTTTCCAGGTTTTTGAATTGTTTTGAATGGCTTCAAATGGCTGATCAACAAGCCAACCGAGCATACATGTATCGATGAATCAATCAATTAATTTATACTCAGTTAATTCATCAATTGACTTCTAAACCAACTTGTTGACTAACAGACTCATCAAACCAATTAATTCAGTCGATAGGCCAATCAACCACTTGCCTAATTGACACTTAAGACACTAATAAGACACTTGACTACAATTTCCTCTCTCCACCCAGGAGTATAAATGGGTACCTGAGAGGGTCGAGGCCAATTGAGCGCTGATATCGGCTGCCGCGTGGTCCAGGGCCTGATGAACGGGTTAATAATTGTAAAGCGCTTTGAGATCGTTGATACGATGGAAAGCGCTATATTAGCATAACAATAATTATTATTATTATTAATTGATTGATTGATTAACTAATTGATTAAAGCTGTCATAATTTTGCCTGTCCATGTTTTTGGGGTGTCTCATACAGCCTGAAAAATATATTTTTAAATTGCATTGCTTACTAAGTTTTCAAAGTGAACAAAGAAACTGGCAGGAGCGGGATTCGAACCTGCGACCTCCGGTTAGCATGTGCTTTCACTGAGCCATTCCACACAAAATGAAATTAACCAGCAATAAGTAAAAAATAAAAAATTTGAATTAGGAGTGGGATATGTGAAAGTCGGCACTGTATAATAAAATGTATGATCTATTTTATAATGTTGTCATGGTCCTGTACTCCCACCCCCCTCCCTTCCTCCTTTTTACCATTTGGTCGTCATGGATGTTCCCTGTTTTTCTTATCCATGCCTGCAATCAACCAAACATTTGGCGAGGTGGTGCCCTGCTATGTGTTGGCTTGCCATGGGCTCCACAACTCATTCATTTGTTGGTTTGCCTGTACCATCGAGGAATAAGAACACATCCTTTTTGAGATAATTATGGTGGACACATAGGAGGGCGCTATTTGATTTGGGTAAACCTTTTGTGCCAGGGCTGTTTTCATAGGGGGAGAGTGGGGGGAGAGGGAAGAGTGGGGGGAAGGGGTAAGAGTGGGGGGGGGGGGGAGGGGGAAGAGTGGGGGGGGGAAGAGAAGGGGGAAGAGTGGGGGGAAGGGGGAAGTGTGGGGGGGGGAGGGGGGCACTCACTGCTTTTTTCTTTATAATACTATTATTTTCTGCATTTGCAAAATTTTCAGTGGGGTGGGGGGGGGGTGACTGGGGGGTTGACGATTTTTTTATGGGGGACGTGCCCCCCCCCCCCCCCCCTTAGCTACACCACTGCTGGGTAGCACAGCTAGGATAGGGACAGGTTTGCCAGGCTAACTTACTGCCCGTCTGATCAGATTTGTGATTGAAATTGCCGTTCGAAATGCCATGCCCCCAAAGTTTGGCCGCATTTTTTTGTAATTTTTTTGTAATTTGTTTTGAGAATGTTTGCTTTTTTGTTTGGAACATCACAATATCAAAATAAATTCCTAATTGGCTGTTTCGTAGTTTTACGAAACAGCCCTTGTTTTCGTTAAGATTTTTTTTTTTTTCTTTTTTTTTTTTTGGCTGTTTCGGAAACTTTTCCGAAACAGCCCTTGTTTTCGTTAAGATTTTTTTTTTTTTCTTTTTTTTTGGCTGTTTCGGAAACTTTTCCGAAACAGCCCTTGTTTTCGTTAAGATTTTTTTTTTTTTCTTTTTTTTGGCTGTTTCGAAAGTTTTTCGAAACAGCCCTTGTTTTCGTTAAGATTTTTTTTTTTTTCTTTTTTTTTTTTTTTTCTTTTTCAGACTTTTGCCCATAGACTTTGTACACGATTTCTTTCTGCCAGGGACTTTGGCTACTTTTATGCAGCCGATTGCCTTTAAACTTAACAGACACTTAGACCAACTGCTCAGAATGTGTGCCGAACTTTTACGTCATGATGACGTCATCACGTGATTTTTTATGAATTTTTGAATTTTGAAAATCGTAACATTCATTAAATTATATCTAGCGAACAAAACAAGATATTTTCAAAATTCTTTTTCTTATAGCTTTGGTATGTCTCAAAGATATGCCTTAAAAAGCGAAAATTGTGTGACGTCATGATGACGTCATCAAAAATGCTTTTTTTTTTAACGCATGTAAGGGTCAATCTGATTACAAAAATGTATATATTGAATTTTGCTGTACCCAATTCCAAAATTTCATGATCGTGGCTCACTCAAGTAAGAAATAACAGCCATTTCAAAATTTAGACCAAATTCAATATAACACAAAGGAATTCTGGGAAGGGCTGATAACCATGGCTTAAATGTGCATGCTGTTTATAAAAAGGGTTGATTTGTAGTCTTTTTTCAAGTCGCTAAATTATATAAAATTTCAATCATAACATTCTTTTCAATATATCTAGCGAACAAAACAAGATATTTTCAAAATGCTTTTTGTTATAGCTTTGGTATGTCTCAAAGATATGCCCTAAAAAGCGACAATTGTGTGACGTCATGATGACGTCATAACAAAAATATTTTTTTCAAGTCGCTAGAATATTGCCCATAGCATTTGTAAACGTTTTCTTTCTTACCGGCCACTTTGGCTACTTTTAAACTTGGCAGACACTTACCCCAACTGCTCACAATGTGTGCCGAACGTTTACGTCATGATGACGTCATCACATGTCACGTGACGTCATCTTAAAGGGGCATTTTTCGAAGCCATATATAAACAAAAGTACAAGTCCGATTAAGTTGAAAAATAATACCTAGGTAGCCCAGTAGGTTTTTAGATGAAATTTGACTTGACATTATGATGACGTCATCACATGTCCTTAACGTCATTTTAAAGGGGCAGTTTTTGAAGCCATATATAAACAAAAGTACAAGTCCGATTAAGTAGAAAAATAATACCTAGGTAGCCCAGTAGGTTTATAGATGAAAATTGACATGACATGATGACGTCATCACATGCCACATGACGTCATCTTAAAGGGACAGTTTTTGGAGCCATATATAAACAAAAGTATAAGTCCGATTAAGTTGAAAAGTAATATCTAGGTAGCCCAGTACATATAGGTTTATATATGAAAATTGAATTGACATTATGATGACGTCATCACATGTCACGTGACGTCATCTTAAAGGGGCAGTTTTTAAGGCCATATAAACAAAAGTATCAGTCCGATTAAGTTGAAAAGTAATATCTAGGTAGCCCAGTACATATAGGTTTATATATGATAAGTGACTTGACATTATGATGACGTCATCACATGTCACGTGACGTCATCTTAAAGGGGCTGTTTATGAAGCCATATATAAACAAAATTATAAGTCCGATTAAGTTGAAAAGTAATATCTAGGTAGGTCAGCAAGTTTATAGATGAACATTTATGTGACGTTATGATGACGTCATCACATGTTACTACTACAAACAACTTTAATTAATTTCAAAATTACCAAAGAAAACTGGCAGCAGCGCGATTGTTTGACAAACTTAAATTATTGTATTCACATTCACATCCAAACTAAAAAAAACAAAAACGAAACAGCCCTGTGTTTGTCCACAAACACCAACCTCATGCCTCTAGTTTTTTTTTTTTTTTCTTTTTTTTTTTCTTTTTCAGCCGAATGCCCATAGCATTTGTACACGTTTTCTTTCTTACCGGCACTTTGGCTACTTTTATGCTGCCGATTGGCTTTAAACTTGGCAGACACTTGGACTAACTGCTCAGAATGTATGCCGAACATTTACGTCATGATGACGTCATCACGTGATTTTTTATGAATTTTTGAAATTTCAAAATCGTAAAATTCTTTTCAATATATCTAGCGAACAAAACAAGATATTTTCGAAATTCTTTTTGTTATAGCTTTGGCATGTCTCAAAGATATGCCCTAAAAAGGGAAAATTGTGTGACGTCATGATGACGTCATCAAAAATGTTTTTTTTTTTAAACGCATGTAAGGGTCAATCCGATTACAAAAATGTATATATTGAATTTTCCTCTCCCTAATTCCAAAATTTCATGAACGTGGCTCACTCAAGTAAGAAATAACAGCCATTTCAAAATTTAGACCAAATTCAATATAACACAAAGGAATTCTGGGAAGGGCAGATAACCATGGCTTAAATGTGCATGCTGTTTATAAAAAGGTTGATTTGTAGTCTTTGTTCAAGTCGCTGAATTTTAAAATTGTGTAAATCATAACATTCTTTTCAATATATCTAGCGAACAAAACAAGAAATTTTCTAAATTCTTTTTGTTATAGCTTTGGTATGTCTCAAAGATATGCCCTAAAAAGCGAAAATTGTGTGACGTCATGATGACGTCATCAAAAAATTCTTTTTTTCAAGTCGCTAGAATATTGCCCATAGCATTTGTAAACGTTTTCTTTCTTACCGGCCACTTTACCTAATTTTAAACTTGGCAGACACTTACCCCAACTGCTCACAATGTGTGCCGAACTTTTACGTCATAATGACATCATCACATGTCACGTGACGTCATCTTAAAGGGGCATTTTTCTAAGCCATATATCTACAAAAGTGCAAGTTCGATTAAGTTAAAATGTAATATCTAGGTATCCCAGTAGTTTTATAAATGAAAATTGACATGACGTTATGATGACGTCATCACATGTGACGTCATCTTAAAGGGGCAGTTTTTGAAGGCGCATATCTACAAAGTACAAGTCCGATTAAGTTTAAAAGTAATATCTAGGTAGCCCAGTAGGTTTATAGATGAAAATTGACATGACATGATGATGACGTCATCACATGTCACGTGACGTCATCTTAAAGGGGCAGTTTTTGAAGCCATATATAAACAAAAGTACAAGTCCGATTAAGTTGAAAAGTAATATCTAGGTAGGTCAGCAAGTTTATAGATGAACATTTATGTGACGTTATGATGACGTCATCACATGTTACTACTACAAACAACTTTAATTAATTTCAAAATTACCAAAGAAAACTGGCAGCAGCGCGATTGTTTGACAAACTTAAATTATTGTATTCACATTCACATCCAAACTAAAAAAAAAAAAAACGAAACAGCCCTGTGTTTGTCCACAAACACCAACCTCATGCCTCTAGTTTTTTTTTTTTTTTCTTTTTTTTTTTCTTTTTCAGCCGAATGCCCATAGCATTTGTACACGTTTTCTTTCTTACCGGCACTTTGGCTACTTTTATGCTGCCGATTGGCTTTAAACTTGGCAGACACTTGGACTAACTGCTCAGAATGTATGCCGAACATTTACGTCATGATGACGTCATCACGTGATTTTTTATGAATTTTTGAAATTTCAAAATCGTAAAATTCTTTTCAATATATCTAGCGAACAAAACAAGATATTTTCGAAATTCTTTTTGTTATAGCTTTGGCATGTCTCAAAGATATGCCCTAAAAAGGGAAAATTGTGTGACGTCATGATGACGTCATCAAAAATGTTTTTTTTTTTAAACGCATGTAAGGGTCAATCCGATTACAAAAATGTATATATTGAATTTTCCTCTCCCTAATTCCAAAATTTCATGAACGTGGCTCACTCAAGTAAGAAATAACAGCCATTTCAAAATTTAGACCAAATTCAATATAACACAAAGGAATTCTGGGAAGGGCAGATAACCATGGCTTAAATGTGCATGCTGTTTATAAAAAGGTTGATTTGTAGTCTTTGTTCAAGTCGCTGAATTTTAAAATTGTGTAAATCATAACATTCTTTTCAATATATCTAGCGAACAAAACAAGAAATTTTCTAAATTCTTTTTGTTATAGCTTTGGTATGTCTCAAAGATATGCCCTAAAAAGCGAAAATTGTGTGACGTCATGATGACGTCATCAAAAAATTCTTTTTTTCAAGTCGCTAGAATATTGCCCATAGCATTTGTAAACGTTTTCTTTCTTACCGGCCACTTTACCTAATTTTAAACTTGGCAGACACTTACCCCAACTGCTCACAATGTGTGCCGAACTTTTACGTCATAATGACATCATCACATGTCACGTGACGTCATCTTAAAGGGGCATTTTTCTAAGCCATATATCTACAAAAGTGCAAGTTCGATTAAGTTAAAATGTAATATCTAGGTATCCCAGTAGTTTTATAAATGAAAATTGACATGACGTTATGATGACGTCATCACATGTGACGTCATCTTAAAGGGGCAGTTTTTGAAGGCGCATATCTACAAAGTACAAGTCCGATTAAGTTTAAAAGTAATATCTAGGTAGCCCAGTAGGTTTATAGATGAAAATTGACATGACATGATGATGACGTCATCACATGTCACGTGACGTCATCTTAAAGGGGCAGTTTTTGAAGCCATATATAAACAAAAGTACAAGTCCGATTAAGTTGAAAAGTTATATCTAGGAAGGTCAGCAAGTTTATAGATGAAAATTTATGTGACGTTATGATGACGTCATCACATGTTACTACTACAAACAACTTTAATTAATTTCAAAATTAACAAAGAAAACTGGCAGCAGCGCGATCGTTTGACAAACTTAAATTATTGTATTCACATTTCACATCCAAATTAAAAAAACAAAAACGAAACAGCCCTGTGTTTGTCCACAAACACCAACCTCATGCCTCTAGTTTTTTCTTTTTTTTTTTCTTTTTCAGCCAAATGCCCATAGCATTTGTGCACGTTTTCTTTCTAACCGGCATTTTGGCCACTTTTAAGCAGCCGATTGGCTTTAAACTTGGCAGACACTTAGACCAACTGCTCAGAATGGCTGCCGAACTTTTACGTAATGATGACGTCATCACGTGATTTTTTATGAATTTTTGAATTTTGAAAATCGTAACATTCTTTTCAATATATCTAACGAAAAAAACAAGATATTTTGAAAATTCTTTTTGTTATAGCTTTGGTATGTCTCAAAGATATGCCCTAAAAGGCGAAAATTGTGTGAGGTCATGATGACGTCATCAACATTTTTTTTTTTTTAAACGCATGTAAGGGTCAATCTGATTACAAAAATGTATACATTGAATTTTTCTGTACCTAATTCCAAAATTTCATGATCGTGGCTCACTCAAGTAAGAAATAACAGCCTTTTCAAAATTTAGACCAAATTCAATATAACACAAAGGAATTCTGGGAAGGGCAGGTAACCATGGCTTAAATGTGCATGCTGTTTATAAAAAGGGTTGATTTGTAGTCTTTTTTCAAGTCGCTAAATTATAAAACAATTTTAATCGTAACATTCTTTTCAATATATCTACCGAACAAAACAAGATATTTTCAAAATGCTTTTTGTTATAGCTTTGGTATGTCTCAAAGATATGCCCTAAAAAGCGAAAATTGTGTGACGTCATGATGACGTCATAAAAAAATATGTTTTTCAAGTCGCTAGAATATTGCCCATAGCATTTGTAAACGTTTTCTTTCTTACCGGCCACTTTGGCTACTTTTAAACTTGGCAGACACTTACCCCAACTGCTCACAATGTGTAACAAACGTTTACGTCATGATGACGTCATCACATGTCACGTGACGTCATCTTAAAGGGGCATTTTTCGAAGCCATATATAAACAAAAGTACAAGTCCGATTAAGTTGAAAAGTAATATCTAGGTAGCCCAGTAGGTTTATAGATGAAATTTGACTTGACATTATGATGACGTCATCACATGTCCATGACGTCATTTTAAAGGGGCAGTTTTTGAAGCCATATATAGACAAAGGTACAATTCCGATTAAGTTTTTTAAAAATACCTAGGTAGGCCAGTTGGTTTATAGATGAAAATTGACATGACATGATGATGACGTCATCACATGCCACATGACGTTATCTTAAAGGGACAGTTTTTTAAGCCATATGAAAACAAAAGTACAAGTCCGATTAAGTTGAAAAGTAATATCTAGGTAGCCCAGTACATATAGGTTTATAGATGAAAATTGACTTGACATTATGATGACGTCATCACATGTCACATGACGTCATCTTAAAGGGGCAGTTTTTGAAGCTATATAAACAAAAGTATCAGTCCGATTAAGTTGAAAAGTAATATCTAGGTAGGTCAGCAAGTTTATAGATACGTTATGATGACGTCATCACATGTTACTACTACAAACAACTTTAATTAATTTCAAAATTACCAAAGAAAACTGGCAGCAGCGCGATTCTTTGACAAACTTAAATTATTGTATTCACATTTCACATCCAAACTAAAAAAACAAAAACGAAACAGCCCTGTGTTTGTCCACAAACACCAACCTCATGCCTCTAGTTTCTTTTTTTTTTTCTTCTTTTTCAGCCAAATGCCCATTGCATTTGTACACGTTTTCTTTCTTACTGGCACTTTGGCTACTTTTATGGTGCCGATTGGCTTTAAACTTGGCAGGCACTTAGACCAACTGCTCAGAATGTATGCCGAACATTTACGTCATGATGACGTCATCACGTGATTTTTTATGAATTTTTGAAATTTCAAAATCCCAAAATTCTGTTCAATATATCTAGCGAACAAAACAAGATATTTTCAAAATTCTTTTTGTTATAGCTTTGGTATGTCTCAAAGATATGCCCTGAAAGGGAGAAAATGTGTGACGTCATGATGACATCATCAAAAATGTGCTTTTTTAAAACACATATAAGGATAGGTCCGATCGTCATGAAAATTGGTGGGTAGGTAGATACTGTCACTAGGATGCTGAATCCAAAGTGACGTCATGATGACGTCATCACATGATTTTTTATGAATTTTTCAAAATTTTAAAATCGTAACATTCTTTTCAATATATCTAGCAAACAGAACAAGATATTTTCAAAATTATTTTTGTTATAGCTTTGGTATGTCTCAAAGATATGCCCTGAAAGGGAGAAAATGTGTGACGTCATGATGACATCATCAAAAATGTGCTTTTTTAAAACACATATAAGGATATGTCCGATCGTCATGAAAATTGGTGGGTAGGTAGATAGTGCCACTAGCATGTAAAATCCAAAGTGACGTCATGATGACGTCATCAGCTGATTTTCTATGACTTTTTAGTTTTATCCCAAATCCCATAGACTTTGTACACGAATTTTGTAAGAGCCACTTTGGTCACTAAACAACCTCAGATCTTAATCAGGTTTAACTCAAACAGAGACCCTAAGCTAAGAATGTATGCCGAAGAGTGACGTCATGATGACGTCATCACTTGTCATGTGACGTCATCTTAAAGGTGCATTTTTCAAGGGCACATATCTAGAGAACCGTAGGTCCGATTGCATTCAAACCTGCTATGGTGGTAGACAAGTACGTGTTATAGATGAAAATTGAGGTGACGTCATCATGACGGCATCATGACGTCATCATACGATTTTATAGTAATTTTTAAGTTTTTTAACCTTAAAGTTTCTTAAACCCATATCTCATCACCAGAACATGCTAAATTCAAAATTCTTTTTGTAATAGCTTTGTTAGCTTCTATATTCTTTCACATAAATGAGAAAATGTGTGACGTCATCATGACGACATCAAAAATATATTTAAAAAAAAACACATATAAGGGTAGGTCCAATCGTCATAAAAATTGGTGGGTATGTAGATAGTGTGCCACAAGCATGCGGCAGCCGAAGTGACGTCATGATGACGTCATCGGCAAATTTTCTATGATTTTTTTTATTTTGTAAATTTTATGTTCCTCCCAACAACAACATCCTAACCCCTCCGTCTTTAACTAACAAACACCTTTTACTATTATAAGCATATTACACATCCAAAATAACAAAACAACCCCGAAACAGCCCTGTGTTTGTCATAACGTGACAAACACATAGCATGTCTAGTTTTTTTTTGCTTCTTTTTCAGACTTTTTGCCCATAGACTTTGTACACGTTTTCGTTCTGCCAGGCACTTTGGCTACTTTTATGCAGCCGATTGCCTTTAAACTTAACAGACACTTAGACCAACTGCTCAGGATGCATGCCGAACTTTTACGTCATGATGACGTCATCACGTGATTTTTTATGAATTTTTGAATTTTGAAAATCGTAACATTCATTAAATTATATCTAGCGAACAAAACAAGATATTTTAAAAATTCTTTTTCTCATAGCTTTGGTATGTCTCAAAGATATGCCCTAAATTGCGAAAATTCTGTGACGTCATGATGACGTCATCAAAAATGTGTTTTTTTGTTAACGCATGTAAGGGTCAATCCGATTACAAAAATGTATATATTGAATTTTCCTGTACCCAATTCCAAAATTTCATGATCGTGGCTCACTCAAGTAAGAAATGACAGCCATTTCAAAATTTAGACCAAATTCAATATAACACAAAGGAATTCTGGGACGGGCAGATAACCATGGCTATTATGTGCTTGATGTTTATAAAAGGGGTTGATTTCTAGTCTTTTTTCAAGTCGCTAAATTTTTGAAGTTTTAGAATCGTAACATTCTTTTCAATATATCTAGCGAACAAAACAAGATATTTTCAAAATTCTTTTTGTTATAGCTTTGGTATGTCTCAAAGATATGCCCTAAAAAGCGCAAATTGTGTGACGTCATGATGACGTCATGAAAAAAATTCTTTTTTCAAGTCGCTAGAATATTGCACATAGCATTTGTAAACTTTTTCTTTCTTACCGGCCACTTTGGCTACTTTTAAACTTGGCAGACACTTACACCAACTGCTCACAATGTGTGCCGAACTTTTACGTCATGATGACGTCATCACATGTCACGTGACGTCATCTTAAAGGGGCATTTTTCGAAGCCATATATCTACAAAAGTACAAGTCCGATTAAGTTGGAACGTAATATCTAGGTATGCCACCGGGTGTTATAGATGAACATTGACATGACGTTATGATCAAGTCATAACATGTCACGTGGTGTCATCTTAAAGGGGCACTCGCTAGATTATTGCCCATAGCATTTGTAAACGTTTTCTTTCTTACCGGCCAGTTTGGCTACTTTTAAACTTGGCAGACACTTACCCCAACTGCTCAGAATGTGTGCCTAACTTTTACGTCATGATGACGTCATTACATGTCACGTGACGTCATCTTAAAGGGGCATTTTTCGAAGCCATATATCTACAAATGTACAAGTCCGATTCAGTTGAAACACACTATTTAGGTATGCCACCCGGTGTCATAGATGAAAATTGACATGACGTTATGATGAAGTCATTACATGTTATGTGATGTCATCTTAAAGGGGCATTCGCTAGGCTATTTCCCATAGCATTTGTACACGATTCCTTTTTTAAACCAATCCTTCACACATCCAATAACAACATCTTCATCCCTCCGTCATTGTTAACAAACAAACAACTTTAAATATTGCATACACATTTGACATCCAAACTAACAATAAAAAAATTAGAAACAGCCCTGTGTTTGTCCACAAACACTTGCCTCTAGTTTTAAAGTTGGTTCCCTTAAAAATATATTAAACCAATTATATTCCTCACATGCACACCAAGCGCTGTCTATGGTACCGGTAACAGACTTCAATTGCTGGATCCCCCCCCCCCCCCCCGGCCTGGGCTCTTTCTCTCTTCACCCCTCACCCCCCCCCCCCCCCCCCCAGGTTTGCTGTTGTAGTGATGATCGAGCCTAACTAGTTGATCATCACTAGGGTTTTTATAAAGCAAAAAGATGAAATCCTAGTCTTGACTCTCGTTGAGTTTTGTTAGCATGGAGGCTTAGTTTGGCGGAGCTGTGTTAAAAGTTCTAAGATATTCATTTAACACCCTGTTCAAAAAAGTGCCAACATAATAATATAAGTCATCATACCATGAGAAAAAAAGGGGGAAATGGAAATAAATCCAAGCCATTTACAACCTCCAAAATCAGCCCCCTCAAAAATAATACAATTTGACAAGGTTTCCAATTAAAAAGGGAGAGATAAAATATTTCATTAATCAACCAAAACATGTGAAAGATTGGGAAAACGTAGAGGAATATTACTGATTATGAAACTAGACTAGAGCCTGGAGGACGTTTCATGAGTTTAGTTTGTGAATCCACTGCTAATTTGGCGCGGCGCGCGCTTTTAATTGAGCAAATAATAAATGCAGCGGAGCGAGTCGCTGGCAAAGTTCAAAGGACCACAGCGCACGCGCATGAGTATCAATTTCCTTGACTTTGGTCATATCGATATACATGCGCTGTTGGATTATAATCCCGACTGGAATAATTATTTTGCGCCAAGATACGAGTTTGTACATTGACAATTATAATTTGCAATAAATCTCCAGCAGTATGGCTTTCATTGAAAACATTCGTCAAGGGTAGCAGTGTGCAAATTCTACCGATCTGCAAACTTATGAAAATACTTTGCTTTTTGAAAGGAAGAAAAATATGTTTTACTTTTACTAGTTCTCCTAACGTGTTCCATGCGCTATGACTAGATGTGTCAGAATCATGCATTGTACATGGTGGACGTGCTGATCTCGCGCCAGGCCTTGTGCATGCAGTGTGCACGGTGAAAGTCGTTCAAACTCTACTTTTTCGAATACAAATCCATTATGTTTAGAGGTAAATTGCAGTAATAACAATGACGACAGTGCTGTATGATTTGGATACGTCTGGGGGACTTATGGATGTAAGTACATAGTCAAATTATCAGTTTGTATTTTAGAAGTCGTGCCGTTCTGGTTGCCGGTTGTTTCTGAATGTCAAACAAAATGGCTAACGCGAAGCTCAATCGACGTGCGTGACGGACGGCGTTTATAGGCAAAGATTTTACATTTTAAGTTTGAGGCTTGATTTCTTGAAATGTTAAACGTTTGATACGATTGTCTCTTATCCTTGCAGCAAATCCAAGCCCTGGTAGCTCCACCTGAGAGTGATGACGAGCCGCCAAGAAAAACGCGAAGAATTAGGGAGCATCGGCGAACAGGTCGCGCCATTAACCATGATAATTGTGATAGTTGTCGGGAGGGTGGTGATCTGCTCTGCTGCGATCGTTGTCCATCAGCTTTCCACCTCCAGTGCTGGTGAGTTTCAAGTTCAGTCCCTTAAATCGACTTCAAGCTCTTTTCCTCCGTTTCCTGGAAGTTTTTTTTTTTATAGATTGTTAACTGCAATAACTCCAGCTTCAGCATGTTCAGGGAGACATCCACTGCACTCACAGCAATTTTAACAAGGAAAATCAAATATGGCTGCCATTATGAATGTACATGTATGTACATGTACATTGTATGCAGTCTGTGCAGGGTGTGTGGCACTGTCATGTAACCTGTGTGCATGGCGGGAAGGGCCAGGAGGGGCAGGGTCCATAGACCATAGTACTAGTAAGTAGTGGAGTGGGAATGCCAGGCTGAATAAGATAGTAGCAGCTGCTTGTCAGGAATTCAAATGATTAATCTAACTTCTGCAGTTCTACATCACATGTTCTACTTGGATTTTTGTTTAGAATCGATCACCAGGATGCTTAAATTCCTATTACTATGAATCAGCTTTTGAAAAAGACACTCTAAGTCTAAGCAAAATGTCAAAGCAAAATTTGATGCTAAACAATATACAGTGGATGGAACTACATGTTGTCTGTACACATTTTTGTGTGCAAGATTTGGCATTGGATTGTTCATGAAAAGATATGTAACCCAACAAATCAATGTCACATTATTTGTACTTGAACAAACTGTATACAGGTTGGCTGTTTTGGGGGATGCAAAGTAATTGTGCAATTGGTGCTCTACAGTCCCGAATCCATCAAAATCTAATAAAATTAGCCCTAGAAGAATGCCATGATATGGCGTTCAGGATTTGACTTTGAGAACTGCATAACAGGCCTATGCTCGACATCAATGTTACAAAAAATCACACTTTACTTACACATATTTTCTTGGGATCATGTCTGTATCTATCAATTGTCCATGCTCATCAGAACGATCAAAATTAAATTTCCATCCCAAAATGTACACACAGAAATGCACAGTAGAGAAACAAGAGCAAACTAAGGGCATCACAAAATACGCCGAATTTGAATTTGGTTTTTGTTGCTTTGCTGTGCGCTATGGTTTAGCGGGTGGTTTAGGGTGCCACGAGGAATTGAAAGCCCCCCCCCAAAAAAAAATACAAAAATTGGCATATATCGTGATGGCTGTGCAGTTCGCTCTTATCTTGCTTAGCTAGCGTGCGTGGAAGATCACTGCTGTTATGAGATGATCTTTGAGCCGAAAATTTCTTGTTCTCTGTACATTTTGGGATGAAAATTCAATCCTTCAAAAATCATGGACTACTGATAGATACACAGGTGATGACTAGGAAATTTATGGAGGTAAAGTGTGATTTGCATCTGTGCTGACAGCTCCACATTGATGGACTCTCCACAGAAGTCAATGTGACAGACACTGCATTTACACTAGACCTGGCAATTGGATTAAAAGGGGGATCGAACCCGGCAAATGTAAATGCGAGGTGGATCGGGGTCTGATCCGGATCTGATCCACCTTTCTCGAATACCCTTTCGAGGGAGATTCGATCCGGATCAGACCCAGCAATTCTTGAGTGTAAACGCAATTAGTGGATCAGACCCCGCAATTTGACACAACCACATCCGGTATATGTGATGCAGTGGATTGTGGGAAGCTCAAAAGTCCGCGAATATATATAATTTATTTAAAAATATTTACTGCGGAGACGCGTACGCTGTGCTGGTTCCCACGTGGTTCATGTATACTGCAAATGCATGGTTGGTACTCCGTCCGCATCGTGTCATTCTCCTTTTACGTGCGTGACTTCGTCATCTTGGGAGTTCCTAATTCCCAAATATTATACAGCCTGTTTATTATAGGTCATTGTTCGTTCGTTGATTTTACTCAATTCATTCATTTTTCAACTACATATGTATGTTGTTCTATAACAGCTGGACACAAGGGGTTAAAAGGTTCGAATATATATGTTGCTCAGTTTGTCACTTTAAGGCTGACACAATATGCATGTACCCATGTACACATATCCAGCAGTGGTAATAACAGTTTTGCAAAATGCTTCTTGTGGAATACTAAATATAAATGTAGATAAATTAATAGGCTGTGATACATGTACATGTAGTTATAACTACATGTACATGTATAGGAGGGTTAAGAAAAGACAGTGGACATACACCTTACATACATGTACATACATACATGTACATGTATACTACATGTATGTGCACATTTCATATTATCAATTAAACATTGTCAAAACCGTTCAAATCAATACTTTTTGCATGTACTGCACTTCTCTGTTCCATAGATTGAGTGCCACTTTTTTTATACCCAGTATGTGAAATAGTTACATCACATGTAGGCTACACTTTGCATGCAAAGGTTATAACAAAATACTCTTTTCCTCCTAGAAGTGTAAATATGTACAAATGTATGGGGTATGGCCAAGAGAAGCATGGTTTATGCATAGAGCAAGGTTCCTTGCTCTATGGTTCATGTCTGTCTTCATTCCAAGTTGGAGAAGCAGTCATTATCATAATTTATGATGTGAGCAAGCGTATCGACCTTGGTGACCTGTATACATTGTACATGTAGTTTGTCTGGCTTATAATTATTTGTCAGTACCTTAGTTTCCTTTTGATGTTTGAGAACGCTGCTAATATGGTAAGTACTGTGCAGTGTTATGGAGGTTTGCACGTATGGTCAGCAGTTTTAATACCCTCTAAAATAACAACATACATGTACGTGTACATGTACATGTATGCTGTATAAGGTACATGTACATGTGTACTTCATAATAACTTGTTGCTAAGTATTGGAGAATATGCTGCTGACACCCCTGCATGCTTAGATTTTCACAGACAAAACAGAATAGTATTCTATACAAGTACATTCCTTGTTTTTTTGTTTTACTTTGTAATGTATGGATTGTGAGAGGTTGTTGAGATATATTTGAATGTTTTAATTCTTTTTAGTAACCCGCCTCTGAGTGATGATGATCTACCTTCTGGTGAATGGTTGTGCCACAAGTGCACAGTAGCCCCTGAGGTAGGTGTAACTGTAAGCCCATACATAACCAGACTGGTCAGTCCTGTTCTGGTACATGTACATGTAGGTTAGGGTTGTTAGAGAGTTCCAGTCAATGTGACGATGCCGTATTGGTTCTGGGAGAAGTCGGTGACAATGTGTGATTAACCCTAACCCCCCCCCCCCCCCCCCAAGGCTCATGCACCAAGCAGAATACCAAACCCATCAAACTATAACAACTACATTGTAACCATGGCAGTTGTCACACATAATGGGAATGTACTGAACCTACCATAGTCCAACAGGCTGTGCAAAGGAATGGTACTGGGTATGCCAAACTCCAACATCCCCTGTACTGTTTGACTTGGATGGACTTGGGTCATGAGGCCCTGTGTAATGTTTCAGATGTGTTGCCTCACAATACTAAACTCATCAAAATCCAACTATATGTTTGTACACGATGTATGTATGTACACTGCTATGTTTTTTGAACGATGGAATTTATAGGGTACCAGTGATTTTCCTGCACTGTAAAACAAAATCCGTAAAAAAAAATGGGTTTTCCCCTTAAAAACAAACAATCACCATATTTTAGTTTTAACGGATTTTGGACGTGATCTACATGTGATCTACATGTAGAAAATATCACGCGTCCGTAGTTTTAGTGTTTTAATGTCAATTTACAAAGAGGATGTAAATTTACAAGATCACTTTGTCAAAACATAACATAATATTTGCTGTAAACATACAGCAACACCAATGAAGTGTTGTTTATTTACAGAGAATCTACTATTCTCCTGCAGAAATCTCATCACACAGCAACTCGGCAATCAGAACTGAAGAAATTTGTGTTTATAAAAGCCATGTTAAATTGTAGTGTAGAGCAACTGCAAACTGCGCATGCGTAAAGGCGATTTTACTGCACAGTATCCTTGCGAAAATTGCATCGATAAATTCACACGACCAATCTCGGTGATAGTCGCACGGATGTCGCATCGATGCGAAATTTTGGAGGAGGTCCCGATCCCTGTCACGAAATGCACGGGACCCATGCGATTTGGTGACAGGGATACACTTTCACACTAGGCCTGTGCATTCACGGGTAATTTTGGATCTGGGTACCCAAACGCCGCACTGGTTCGGTTCGCAGGTACTCTAAAGTGGACCGTTCAGAAAAAAAAAAAAAAACACTGTGTATGCTGTGTACATGTAGTAATGTCCTATAAAAAATGGGATTGTTAAAAAAAGGTAAATATAGTGTGCTGCCGTTAAAGAAAAATATTTACTTTCTACACGTGCGTACAGCAAGCCGGCCGTAGATCTGACTTGATTCCACATCGATTGACTTCCGAGAAAATTGAAATGTTGTTTAGAAAAAATAACTAAAACTTGACATCGATGTCGCAATCGTTCCAGGCTTGTTATTAATCCGTGGAGGTATTAATCCTGCAGTGTTTATATGACTAGGCCTACTTACAACTTAAGATGTCGGAACAGCATTGGTATTTCGCAGAAGCCCTGATGACAGGCCGCACCTGCACTGCACACAGGGAGTGAGTGCCGTGTGCTGATTGAACAGCACGTGTGCGAGGTGGACTCGCTGTGTGATTGGTCTGCTACGACTTAATTCTTGGCCCATCTTCATGTGGACTTATTGGTTGTCCGGGGCGGGCCAGATGTCACAACGTTCGTAATAGCCTGTGATTGGGTGACTGCACGGAACGTGCCACTATCTTCTTGATAAAGGGTAAAGTCTTGTCCAAAGCGATTTACTGGGGCAGTTCTATGAAGGGACGGCGCTATTATAAATATCCAACACAAGAAAAAACAACTGGGGGGTCATTACCAGTTGTCCAGTGTCTAGAAAATAATATATCATTTAGAAGGTTCAGGTATTAAAAAAGACAGTATAGGAAAGATTATTAAATATTAAATCATCCACAGAGAGGGGAGTACGAGTTTACCTGGGTACAAGATGTCAACTCGTACCCGAGTTAACTTGCACTACAAGTTAACTCGGGTACGAATTTACAGGGCACATAAAGTTGGAAACCAAAATAATCACACACCATAAAACAAATTACTCCAAGCAAAGCCTTTTATTGTTTTCGTTTTAACGTATACCTGTAGGACTAATACTGAGAGCGCTTCCCACTCCCGCTGCCCCGAGTGTCTGAGCAATTGATTCACTCTCTCAAGATCAATAATTAACTCCCGCCAGCTCTTTGATCATACTGGGAAGTTTGGTCGCAGCGTAAACCGCAGTTCACATTCCATTGACAGACTATACTGAGCAACAAGATAGCTACAGATAAAATACAGAGTTGGGCAGTCACATTATTGATACCATTCACCGCATTGTTTTCAAAACACCGCCAGATGGTTCGGGTCTTTCGGGTCGGAACAGAGTTGGAAATGGATCAAATTGTCTTTATTTATTTATTTATTTATTTATTTTTGGTCTGAAATCTTACATTGAACTTTTCACCATAAGTTTTGGGTACCCGAACCGAAAAAATGGAACCGGATATTGAAGCCGGCATTCGGGTATCCGGACACCTGGATACCCGGCACAGGCCTATTTCACACGGCACGGAATCTGTGCGTTTGTGACATCGATGCGATTTCATCGCACCGGACCCATGTTTCTAATGATCGTGTGAACGGGCTTTATTTTTAGGGCATATTCAAAGGAATGCAGCTGTTGTATTTGATTTATTCCCAATAATATGAGCTATTGGTAACAGAACTAATCCATCGGGAATTGTCTTCCACACATTGGCTAGACTTGGTGACTGCTTTATGAGCTGTCAAATACATGCATGTACGCCAAGGTTAGTTTTATAACGTAAAACTATTGCCCTTTAGGATAAGTGATACATTTGTACATATCTACACGTGTATTCCATGTACATGTAGGTTGTTAAGAATTCAGCACCCTCAAACTGTCTTCATATAAACTCAGGGAAGCAGCCATGCAATGCACATAACTTTACATTAACAAGATGAAGATGCTGTAATCAGTGATAGAATTTCCTCATTCAGCACTGTACTGTGGCTGGTCCCCCACAAGATCGTGCTTTTGTTGTAAGATTTCCGGTGCATCAATTATTGACATTCCGTGTGATTGGTTGGCCCACAGTGAGTCACCAAGCACAAGTACACGCAGAGCCCTACATGTATCATCGTATTACATGTGGAACATCATACATGTAGGAGCTAAACCAGATGGAGTCCATGCACATTCAGTCTCTGGGTTACTAAGATGAGGTGAATTGATAACAATTATTCATGATAACGATTGAGGATCAGGGTCCAACATGTTCAGCAGTATATATGTACAGTGTACCAGTCTCCAGCCTCACTAAATAGTGTCCAGACTGTTTTCCCCCATGAGAGTGCCTGTAAGTGTAGAAAAAGGACAGGGAGTATAAGTGAAATTTAGCTCAGCACACTATGATCCTTCCACATACAATGTACCTGTGTAATGCTGCATGAACTGCACGTCTTTTTTTCATGTTATTGTACATGTAATACAACTGCAAGAAATCTAACTGTACTGAACATTATTAGTAAAATTCTGCACTTTAAGTTCACACAAATGTGTATCGACCTCCAAACGTGGATGCCCTATTGTTCCCTCTTTTGTTTGTACTTTAACTTTTTCGGAATACTCCCATAGGTTTTGTACATGATCTCAATCGCAGACGAATTCTGGGAATCGCAGACGATATTGTTCCCTTTGTTATATGTCCACGTTTGTTTGGGAGAACAAACGCAAACGCACATGTTACATGTGTATTTATGGTAGAAAATTTTACAGGAATTTCAGTTCGACAAATTATGTACATGTATGTACATTGTACATGTACATACATACATGTACATAAAATACATGTTACATGTAGATGAATTTAATTTCGATACCAATAATGTTGATATACATGTAGTACATTTATAGTCTTGTGATACTTCTGCTGAATGATGGCCTTATGCAATATGCAATCTTGTCAGCAAATCATAGGGTTGTTAAAGACACATTTTCTGCTAATGGATGTTCATCGATTTCATAGAAACTGAAGGCAGTACGCATGGTAACTCCAGAAGCATATTTTTTTTCATAGTGTCCCAAACAGTGGAAATGGCAATACACATTGCATGCACTTGTAAGCAATAGCACTACTTGGCCGGGAAACATGCCAAATATTAGCACGACTTTTCTGCTGTACTTTTTATGGGTGTTAAAATTTCCCGTTTTAGCTTCTCAGTTGTATTACATGTAACTTGAAATTTGAATGATTAAACCATTCACTTGTGCAAGTTCTACATTTGTATTAATAAGTACGTGTAAACTGGCTTACTGCTTTGGGCATGCTGCTTGAACAAATATTCAAGTCATGGACTGTTCCCACAGGCCCTGTAACCAGGGTTTGCCCTTAACTTTTCAACTGGCCAGCTTGGCCCGCCGTGCCAGCATGCTTGAATTTTGACTGGCCCGTCAGCTGTTTAACTGACCCGTCTGAAAAAAGTTGGAAAATAATGGCAGTTTCAGACCAAGTTCCAGAATCATTTTTACAATTTGCATAAAATTGAAAGCATGCGTGTCTGGCTACTGGACTTTGCACATGGGAATTCTTCACTACATGCAAAATAAGGACGGCGGAGTCCGACTATGCATTTTGGTGTTGCATGATTAATCGTCCCCCAACAATGGACTCGCTCTGCACAATACACACGCTCATAAGGGGTTTTCCATACTACTTTGCCGCACTGCGGCATGAGCATATATATACATGTACTACATGTATACCGGCCAAACATTCAACAGCATGCTGGCTTTTAGAGCCAACACCATACACGGAGGGGTTGTTTTTCGCAGAAGGGCACTTCAGCCAAATTAATAGGCACAGTACATCTGGCCGCGAAAAGTGATTTTCTACAATGTACAAGAGGCATCACAGCAATTAAAAGTGCATCAATGGCAATAGGCTGCCTTGGCCATTGTAAATTTTGAAAGTCGAGTCTTGCCCCGCCACTGCAGTTTTAAACCATTCTTTGAAAAGAGTAGGCACATGTGTTTGTAATTGTGGGCATACTCGGGCAGTTTGTTTTGACTGGCCAGCCTTACCATTTGGGGAGGGTTTTCAGCTGGTCCACTGGCGTTTCAACTGTCATTTGGCCAACGGGCCACCGCTAAGGTCGAACCATGCAGAGAACTATCCTCACTTGGTTTGGGCCCCCCTTTTTTGTCATAGAACAGTTGGACCCTAATAGCTGTTTCACACTACAATGTATACTCTTACCCGGGTAATTGCGGGGTTAGAAATTGTCCGGGTTAACTGCCTCAAAACCCCACTTAACCCGGGGGTTAATCTCGGGGTTAACGACAAACTTGATATGATTCACAGTAGTGTGAATGCTCGCCGGGTTTTCTTCAACCCGGGTAGGTGGGTGCGCTTCGTCTTGTTTTATTGGCCAGTATGTAATTAATTTTGGCCAGAGAACATCCCCTTTCATATACATGTAGATTTGAAAACATCAACCCTGCCCCAGCCCAACTTTCATGATACTCATATGTCAATTTGTCTGCAGGAGGAAACTTTTCAGGCGGATATCTTTTTTTTGGGGGGGGGGGGGGGTGGTTGTCACTTTCAAGGGCTATTTCTTACAAGATTCTGGATTCCCCTCTCCCCAACTTTTGGACACGATTTATGGCAGTACTCAATGCTGACATGGGAAGAAAAATAATTCAGATGTATTTTTTTTAGTATAATTAATCTTACTTGCAAGTCTCAAAGTGAAAATTACATTATGGTTCAGGGTTTTGGGAGGGCAGAGGTCAAGCAATGCACATTCTCCGGGTTACCATTCACATAGAGTGAATGCGGTTACAAGTTACCTGGGTGCACGCTGAAGTGGATAATATAAGGCGAGCGGGAACAAAAAACAAAAAAACATGGCGGCGCCCTGTAATCTAAAATGGCGGTTTAACGTTGACCGTCGCGCAGTCAGCTCAGTGAAATCACGTCGGGAAGTAGCATGTTTTTTCCATGAAGGAGAGGGTGTTTTTGTGTTGGAAACTTGCATATTACTGACTAAAATAATGACACAAGACACAGGTTTGGAAAAATGTATTTAAGATCCATGTTTTCAAGTCAAACTTCATGTTGAAAATCGTACAGCTGGTGCATAAATATTTGTGCACGCTAGTTCGTACATCATGTAGGCCTACATGAATGCACAGTCAGCACACCATTTGGATCAGATTCCACACAAAAACAGTCAACAAGTGTTCACAAGCGAACGATCCTATGCTTGTTCTATGGTCTTAGATGGTGTGGCACTTCTGTGATTGTTTATTGTACTTTTAACATGTTTAAAGTTCAATGCAGCAAATTTATTTTATTTGGTTGTCGAATTCGAAAATTTTCGGCGGCGATTTAAAAAATATTTCTCCAAATTCCAAATTTGTTTCGGCGGCGGATCCGTAATCCAAGTTATTAAAAAGAAACAGCCTAAGCTGAATTGCGGGGTTAATTTTGTAGTGTGAAACCGATTCTCCTGGTTAGTTTCTACCCGGGTAATGGACTGCTACCCTGGTGATTCATTACCCGGATAAGTTCAGAGTAGTGTAAAACCCCTATAAGAAATATAAAATGGAACTTTATTTAATTCTTTTTGCTAATAAACCAAGGATTCCTCAAAAGCCTAAAGAAACCTGTAGAGAGAAGAAGTTAGTTTTAGAGGCGGGAGGAAAACCCCAGAAGAATATTCTTCTGGGGAAAACCCACGGAATCAGGACTGAAAACCCAATCCACGTGCGGACCAGGGCAGGAATCGAACCCAGGCCACAGCGGTGAAAGGCGGAGATAGTAACCACTGCACCAACCTGACTCCCTTGAATGAACAGCCTTGTACAAATGTACATACATACATACATACATATGTACAATAGTGTAGACAACTCAGTGTTGCAGCACTCTTTGAAGGTCACCAGGGACCACTTCCATGTTGCTTTTGAGCATAACATTTTGCTAAGCACAGCAAAATTATGCTTAGGAAAAATGGTTACCAGCCAAAATGAAGGGTTCTTGCTCCAGATGACAATATTGTGTACATAAAGTACCCGCACTACAAAAAAGGTATTATGTCGCACTGCATGTACATATGTATGTATGTGAAAAGACACACAGGGCTTTTTACGTAAAGTGGTTGAAAAAAATCTTCACATAAGTGATTTGTTTGTTTTGGGTTTGTTGGCTGTTATTATCTATATTTTCTTAAAACCCTAACACTGCTGAATCTATCAATATCAATACAAATTTCCACACACCCCAGGGGGTTAGGGTTAATTTATTTTCAGAAACATTAATATTGGTGAATAAAGATGAACAAATAAATGTTGATAGAAATTACTTCTATCTCATTTCAGAGACATAGCCCTCTAAACACTTTTTGTGTTTTAAGGGCTAGGCCTATATCTCTGAATGCACTTCCGTTAAATTTGAGAAAAAAATTAGTAGGCCCTATATAACTATCAAGAGATCTTGAGATCACAAAATGCCACAGGGTTAAAACCTGCACCAAATTAAAGCTTAGGATAGTGACAAATTCAACAATGTATATAACTCATTTTAATGCAATTTTTCACCCTTGAGTTCAACCCTGCGTCAATTCTCACTTGCTTTTCTCAAACCCCGCTTTTCTCGCCCCGGGGATTGGCACAGTCGTTTCTCACTTGAACACGGCAGTCATCAGGGTGAGCGCTTATCGAGTGGTGCGCATGTGTAGTTTACGCATTGTCCAGAAATCTTGGTGGAAGCCCGCAAAGATTTTTCCCACAGTGCAACATCACAAACATGGCGCCTGCCGGTGGAATCGATGTCACACTTTCATCTGTTAATATTCATAAGCCGCAGACTTCAAGAAGACGATTCGTGTTGTATTGTGCTGATATGCAAATCGATCCAAATAACGCATGCTTTTGGTCACTTTTGTGCCATTGCTCACCCCTGGGCGAACTCATCCCTCCCCCATTTCTCACTACCATTCTCGCCCCAGGGAAAGTGTCCTGCCCTGGGGAAAATGTCCCGCCCTGGGGATAAGATTTTCAACCATGCTTCTTGGGTCATGCATTCAATAGTGTGACCTTTATATGATGGTCGTGTCAAAGGTCAAGTACTAAGGTCAAAGGTCATCTGAGGTCAAGTTTTAAAATGGGCTGGAATTGCAAATTTTTTCTTATATGCAAAGTTGAAGTCCGATTGCAATCAAACTTGGGTCATGCATTCAATAGTGCAACCTTTATATGATGGTCATGTCAAAGGTCAAGTACTGAGGTCAAAGGTCATTTGAGGTCAAGTTCTAAAATAGGCTGGAATTGTCCAACTTGTCTCATTTGAAAACTGGAAGTCCAATTGCAATCAATCTTGGGTCATGCATGCACTATTGTAACCTTTATATGATGGTCATGTTAAAGGTCAAGTACTGAGGTCAAAGGTCATGTGAGGTCAAGTTGTAAAAGAGGCTGGAATTGTAAAATTGGTCACTGTGCTATTGTGCCGATTGAGGTGTCAAAATGTGTAGAGAACATGATTAACGTTTAAGCAGGCGAGACGCGTGGTTCAAAAACCACCTTGTTTTATTTAGTAAGTTTGGGTGTTTTTTTACCGCGTTTGTTCTACCAGCGGTTCACCACAACGAGCCATAATTCCCTGAAGAAGGTGCATTGCACCGAAAGCTCGGGTAAAACTATCCGGTGAGCACTGTTTCACCTTTACCATATATATTTTCAATGCTCTACAGTGCAACGCAGCATCCCCACATTATATATACAAGGTTGCTTTTCATGCGTGCCCATGTACATTGTAGTTTTGGTTTTTGGGGGATTTTTTTAGCCAAAGTTTTTGGTGCATTTGCCTTCGTTTATTTTTTTTATTTTTTATTTTGATTAGCTAAATTTGGTTTCGGTGCATTGTCATGTGGTACTGTAGCTGGTCACAGGATTGGTCGGTGGTTACGTTGGTCCTACTCAACTGCATCATGATAAACAGTTTAACACGATGATAAAGGCCAATATCTTTGCGGAAGCCAGTTTCCTTGCTTCCACTCCACTTTACTGTGATACATTGTAGATCACAGGTGTATCACAATGATGGGAGCCAGTGGCATTAAGACATGTAAGATTGCAGCTTGTGTGTGGAGCTTTACATTATGTATCAGCTATAAGAGTGATTTACATGTACATTGAAAAAGAAAATCAGTTTCAAAATCGACATACAGTGTAGAGGCAGTAGTCACAGTGTTACTACTTGTACATGTACATGTAAGTCATCACTTGTATCTCATTAACCAAGAATCTTGTTCCTTTTTTCTTTTTTGGATTAATGTGTTTAGCCACAAGATGATGACACAAGCTCAGTTACTTCCACCAAGTCTGAGAAGGAGAAACAGGCTAAGCTGCCTGTAGTTTCCAACAAGGCCCAGCCAGTCCCTGCTGCTACATGTACTGCCGCTGTTAAACCTCCTGCTGTAATTAAGACAGTAGCTCCTGCAAGCAAGCCAGCCATGAGACTCAATGATCGCTTGATGCGGGAGAATAAACCATGTCTCAGACTGGTCCAGCTACAGGCCTACAGGTTTGTTAAGCCGTGTCCGCACTGGACTTTTTTTTGGAAGGTTTTACCGAGACGATGGTAAAATGAAAAATTGTCAAATGTGACCACTGTCCGCACTTGGACTTTCGACACGGGAACATTTTACCGAGATCGTGGTAAAAGTTACTGAGCTGTCGGTATATAACGACTCATTAGGGCGCTTTGCTTGACCTTTCTACATTGACACATGGACCCAAAGCGCGCGCATCCGTTGTCATACTTTCTTTCGTCGTAAGACACGACATTGACGTCCTTCATTATCATCTGGGCATGATGCACTGGTAGCACCAATCAAACTTACGACTGTATCAATAATAATATCTGCCATGATTGCGATCAAAAGAGGAACAACGCACTGGAATTTGGAAACTTGCACAGCGGTGAAACAATGTAAAGCGCATTTGTGGTGTCCCTGTGTAGCATGACCTTGCGCTCGGGCCGGATGTACGCTTTCCTGAGCCACTTTTACCGACTCACACTGTCCGCACTGGACTTATCGTCTCGGGAAAAGTTACTTGGTCAGTTTTCCTGGGCAGCAGTTGCCCATTAGAAGTAACCGCTGGACTCGGGAAAAGTAACTGAGAGGAAAACGTCCTAGTAGGCTGTCCGCACTGGTCTTAAAATGGGAAAAGTACCCATCATCTTGGTAAGTTTTACCCAAAAAAAGTCCAGTGCAGACAGGGCTTTACTGTCACATGAGGGAATTTAAACCAAGCAAATGTAACTTGTCATTACAGTTGACATATCGCCATTCATAGGCATTAGCCAATCAGAGCATCCATTGAATATCACTTGACATTCTTAATTCTTAATTTTTTACAAAAACTTCCAAAACACTTGCAAGTGGCTGCATGTGCACCTTGTTTGTTGAAAGACAATATGTGAATGCACATCAAAGGCAAATGCTTTACTGACATCAGTGTGGTCTGTATATTCTTAACCCTAACCCCCTAGGGTGCATGCAAAATCATATTAAAATTGGAGGATTCCGGACTGTTAGGGTTAAACATAAACACGATTAGTCTTGGTTCAAGACGACAGTGATCGATAATGGATCGTGTAGCGTCTCGTTTATTCGTTCCATGCAGTGCGCCCTCTGACGGTAAGATTAGACCAACCCATCGTCTTAGGAATCCTGCAAAATGTGGGCGCGGCTGTAATATGCAAATGAGTTTGTGTTAATATTTATATTATAACCTTCGAATAACATGGCGCTTCATGCAGTCGGCGACCTGATAGTGTCTGGTTTGTGGGTAGAAACCGAAGATCGTATACGATAGCTAGTACAATTATACTAGGATTTTTGGAAGGAACAAATAACATACAAAACATATGTCTCTGTTAAATAAACGTGAAATTTATGGTTTTTATTGGGGATATCGATGGGATTATACTTCTCCAGTGCATCACATTACGTGTGTGATTCATGTCACAAGTACAATACTCAAAGCACTGTCGAGAATTACGGATGCATTTTTTAAAGTGAAATTCGTAATCTGAAATTCAATATGAAATTCAATATGAAGGGTATATAAGTCAGTGTTTATGATGGTTTTAAATATCCCTATTTCCATTCTTATTTGCCTTAACCACTCTTTCCTATTTGCCCCAACCACTCTAGCTGGATGTGAGATTCGCCATGAGCCTAGAGCTGAAATTTTCAAGCTAAATTTAAAGGGGCTGTGTCGTCGCGCCATCTCGCGTTAACAAATCAAATATTGGAGTGCGCCCCCTTGTGCTTCATTTCGGTTATGTGCTATTTTTAACCTCCATCTGTTTGTTATGGCTGTTCTGAGAATTGGCTTTTGGAAACTACACCCCCTGGAACACGCACGCATGTCCAGCGTCTGCGTACTGAAATACACATACGTGTACATGTATACTTATAAACAAGTAGCACATATCGTGGCACTCAGTTCTCTAAGAGTAAGATTATTAGAAAAAAACGTTCAAATTTCATCTGTTTATTTCATAAAATTTCATTCACATGTACACAAGTGCCATGGAATATTTGTCTGAAAGTTGTATGGAATTGGAGGTTGGCGATATAGAAGTAGAACCTTACGCTGGAGAACCTATGACATGTACATGCCGAAACTCTTGCCAGAGAGGACGACTCGGCACATGGGGCGCTTGTCCATGTAAATGTGCACAGCAAAACTGCAACGTGTCTTGTCGCTGTGTGACAGTTCGCGCTAAATTTTGTACACAAAATCCCACAGGCGGGGTATCCGTAAAAGGGTCTATGTATTATGTGTACATTCATTTGAATGTATCTTGTTTGTATCTTGCTTGTAAACTTGGGTCGATAAAAAGCTTCAGGCTTATTTGACCCGTCACTTCAATAACAAAATTATCATGCTACTAAAAGAGGGGTAGTGGCTGCAGACAGTTCTTTATTAGCAGCGAAAAAAGAATTAAAATCTAGAACTTAGAAGTACATTATTTTTTTAAACGGTTGATAGATGGAGCTAAAACAACTTCACTTGGTCGCTATTCCAATGGCACTTGTCAACAACTCGCTGTGTGAAACAATATTTCCGCACATCAAGTCTACATGTAATGTATAGTCAACATGTACAGTACATCCGATCCATGTACTCGGTATGTGAATTGTTCATGTCATAAAAAGTAATAAGCGAATAATTCGTTCAAAACAGGTGAAAATTAGGGTTGTTTGAATATTTGTCGGGGTGTCTATTTCTTTGTTTCTTCGGTAGTCATCTTTATCATAGTGATGTGGGGATCTGTGCGCCAGTGGCGTAAACACAGGGAAGGAGTTCAGGGGCCTGCCGATTTGTATTTCTTTTTTGTTTCGTAAATTTAAAAAGGGGAAATTGTACACAAAGTGATGTTTCAAATTTCAAGCGGTGTTTGGGGCGGGGGTATCCCCCGTTGAGAAAAGTTCAAGATGCAGTACTTCGTTGACAAATTCAATAATCATCCCGACTTTTCGACACGGATTTACTCGCCACTGGTGAAATCTCATTTCATTGGCGTATATTATTTATTGGTAATAACTGTTATTATTGTGTTTATTATTTGATAGTGTTGAAATATCTCTTATGATGTAACTTTCCATAAAGTCCTGCCGTCAAATGTAACACAAAGTCGTGGACTCAATATTGCCATCAGTATAGCTGTTTTACTTTGATTTGCTCATCATTGCACGCACAGCCGATTTTAGTCAAAATTTATTTCAATACATAGGCCTACAACTTTATTTTTGTATAGGAAGGGGCTGGTGCATTATTTATTTTACAATTATAAATACATATTTACTTATTTACTTATTTTCGTTTGGTTCTGTCATGGTACATTTTGGCGTTTGGCCGGCGGGTGGGGTGTCACGGACTATGTTCGACTGTAGGCCTATCGTATATTTTTGGTGGCACAAACACATACAAAATACTTGTACATGCAGTATGTATCATAACTACAGGACCATGTATGCAGCAGTCATTGCAATTGTAATCTGATCTGGCGCGCGCGCCCTGTAGGTCAGCGCGCGCGAGCCCTGTAGGTCAGCGCGCGCGCGCCCTGTAGGTCAGCGCGCGGTCGTGGGGTATTATTTGCAGTTAGTGGGTTCATCTGCGTTCATCAGTTCGGGATTCAGTGTACAGCCGCAAGCCTGCTATGATCGTGACGACACAGCCCCTTTCAACCATATATTTCATACAGGTCCATTCAAATTGAAAAGAAATACAACAGTGCAGGATTTCGTTTTCACTCTAAAGCCTGACCGCATACTCGTAGTACTCCGATTGTAGACAGACTCCGACTGCAGGAATTCCTGTCCTCGATCGACTGCTAAAAAAGGCTTTGATCGGGGAGCGTCCTTCTTCAGCACCTCGTCAGTCAGGCTTTATCCAAAGCCAACTTGAGAGGTTTTGTACAATATAATACTACTAGGCTCGGCTGTGACGAGTGATTTGGAAATTGGAGGCGAAGTTGTTCTTGAAATCAAAACAGAGAGGCACAGGTTGAAAAATTAAGTGCTTACCGAACCCAGTCGGCAAACACACCATGGAGGAAGGAGCACAAACCCTCCCCCATGAACACACTAAACGGTCGTTCCCAGTGACAGTTGCTTGTAATTATTGTGCGATAATCGCATATCGTGCGCTCTGTGACGTGACAGTATGGCTAGCCGGGCCATGCATGTTTACATTAGCCCAAGATCCCGACCCATATATTCAGGTCATCACATAATTCATTTGCATGTCCGTTTTGTGATCGCTGATTGGCTCCCTAGGAAAGCCAAGGGAGAAATAAAGAAAAAGTTTAACTGCTAGTGCAGGATTCCCAAGACGATAGTGCGAGCCCATGGGTTGGTCTAATCTTACCGTCAGAGGGCGCACTGCATGGAACGAATAAACGCGACGCTACACGATCCATTATAGATCACTGTCGTCTTGAAACAAGACTAAAACACGATAAGAAGAATTGTCCAAAACAAATCCAAGGCAACTCTAGTCAGAAATGTGTGTAGTGTGCAGAGCCCCGCTATATGTCATTGCACATCATACCGCCATCAAGTCACCCCAAATCATAGCATTAAAGGTGACTAAGCCCTTTTTGTGTTCAAATTCATGAACTGTTGATCGGATGCTTTGAATTTGTTGGAACACATTCTTCAGAAAACATTATTTGCAAAAACATGGAAGTTGAGAGGACAGTAGACATCAACATAATTGGTCATGGTGTCCAGAACAAAAGGAACTTCAGTTGGCAATTGACCAGAGGCAAAAGACTTGTGATGGAAGATTTGTTTGTGTAATTGTATCCAGAAGACAGACAGACATGTGGATTTGCCCTTGAGGCTTCAAGATGCAAACTTGATGCAATATTCAATGAATGATATAGGATGTTTTTCAAGTTTCACTTATATATCTGTTGCTATAAGTACAATGCCATTTAGTTTTCTCTATGCTGTTAAATTTTCAGTGGATTTTGATTTCTAATGAAGAAATGTAGAAAAGACATCTTATTGGTTGCTGCCAAAAGCTGGAAATACAGTCACTCCTTACTCGCCATTCTCGCTTTTGTAATTTAGACATTGTGCGCTTTAAGTTCCATGTCAACCTTTGAAAATTTAAAGTATTACTTGTGTCACAAACATTTCATTATTTTCAAACCAGTGGGCAGAATGCAGGAAATTAAAGGTGTGGGGACACCTTGCAGAATTCATTCGTATAAGAAAGCCAGCCCTCTTCGTAAATTTTTGAGGAACGTATCATTGATATCTTTGATCATTTGTTGATTGCAGAGAAGCACAGCGGGAGGCTGCACAGGCTAAGATCCAGTCCGGCAGGCCAGCCACTCCAGTCGCTGCACTCATACCTGATGAACCCTCAACAAGCTCAGCCCCAACAACCAGGACGCGCCTGGCTCGCCTAGAAGCTAAGCGAGACCTCCGAGCCAGTCAGGAGAAAAGCGGTCAAGACTTGGCCGACTCCAAGGCCAAACGCGACCTCCGGCTGGTGCTGGAGAAAGTGGATAAAAAAGGTGACCAGGCCAAAGCCCCGGATAGCCCAAAGCATGTGGGTGAGATCAAGGATCCATTCCAAATGCTGATAAAGGCTGCAGAGATACAGAACCCGGTTCAGTTTGGTCTGCCCAGCAGCTATATGACATTTGCTCCATTGCCAGGTCAGTGCATACATGTACATGTAGATAATTGAAATTAACAAGTGTCATTAAATCTAATAATTTTGATAATTCACAATATAATGCGTCATCAAGCGATTGCACCCGAATGGTCATTTTCCAACTTCACGTTCACATTTCTCACTTATCACCTCATTTATCCAAGGGTATTTCTCAAGGATATATTTCGGCTTAGCGTGTGCAGAGCATAAGGAAGCTTAACAACTGTAACGATTGTTAACTACTCAGAGAAACTTTCCAAAATCTAGCTTTTTGTATTCTCCAAACGTAAACATTATTTTCCTGGGGCAAGGTCTTGGTAGTGGAATGCATTTCGAATCAATGAAGTTGAGACAGACAAATTTGCACATTCATCAGTGCAAGTGAAATGTTTACACACATTTGTGTAATGCGTGTTCATCTTGCTAATGACCAGAATTCTGCAAAGCTTCCCGAGCATCTCAGAATTATTGACCTGTCCATCTACATCTTACATTGAATGGTTTTCTTATTTCTGTGTTATTGTATCCAGAAGACAGACATGTGGATTTGCCCTTGAGGCTTCAAGATGCAAACTTGCCTTGATGCAACATTCAATGAATGATATAGGATGTTTTTCAAGTTCCACTTATATATCTGTTGCTATAAGTACAATGCCAATTAGTTTTCTCTTATGCTGTTACATTTTCAGTGGATTTAGTTACATCTTACTATAATTCCAGGAATCTCTGTCTGCGTGTAAGTGTGTCTGTATGTAATTCGATTATCTCCAGAACCGGGAACTGTATGAAGTTGAAAATCAGCAGGTCTATTGCTAAGGACCCAAGAATGTGCAGTGTCAAGTTTGAAGTTGTTTGGATGAGCGGTTCTCCAAAAAGCTGCAGAAAGCAGCAATACCGGAGGCCTAGACCCGCAAACGTGGCAGTATAGACCGCCACGCA
Organism: Hippasteria phrygiana; assembly: GCA_037893225.1. Taxonomy (NCBI): domain Eukaryota; kingdom Metazoa; phylum Echinodermata; class Asteroidea; order Valvatida; family Goniasteridae; genus Hippasteria; species Hippasteria phrygiana. Next base: position 1,211,988 of record JAZGUH010000331.1, read on the forward strand.
CTGCTGCACATTTTGAATGGGCACTGCACATCACTGTACCGCCACACATGCAATGGGGCGTGATCTAATATGCAATTTAGACGCATGCACATCAGTGTTACAAAAACCAGCTCTTCCCAAGAAACTCACTTCCAAAGCTGTGATACACGTGTGGCATGGAAACATACACCCGTGGCTTTTCTAACGAAAGCCAAGCAATTTGTCCGTTTCGAACAGGCACATTTTGAACAGGCACTGCACTAGTGATTTCTAATGTAGAAGACATCTTATTGGTTGCTGCCAAAAGCTGGAAATACAGTAGCTCCTTACTCGCCATTCTCGCTATTGTAATTCAGTCATTGTGCGCTTTGAGTTTCATGTCAACCTTCGAAAATTTAAAGTAAGACTTGTGTTTTATACAGAAATGGCATTATTTTCAAACCAGTGGGCAGTGTCTAACGGAAATTTCACAGAAATTAAAGGTGTTGGGACACCTTGCAGAATTCATTTGTGTAATGCGTGTTCATCTTGCTAATGACAAGAATACTGCAAAGCTTTCCCGAGCAGCTACCGGCTACCCTGGAGATACTGTTGTGAATCAATAGACTGTTCTCTGCGGACACTAAATCTCTTCATTCAGGACTTGGACATACATGTACATGTACGTGTAGCATTTTAGTTTAGATGGTCAAGTTCATGCAAAGGTTATGTATTGGAAACTTACCACACTGGTTTAAACCTCCTACTGTTATATAACTATCATAACTTATCAAAAAACCTATGCCCTTCCTCTCCAACAGCTTGTGTGTTTCAACCTGTCACTCGATAGGTTTGGATAGGTAGGGTAGTTGGCTCCACTTTGGCACAGAGAGAGGGAGGCTTAATAGCACTTGCCATGGTTTCTTTTCTTCATCAGCATGGCTCCAGAAACCAACCTGTACATTTCTACTAGGTGATTGCATGAGACTACATGTACATGTACCTCTTGGGCCAATATCACATTATTACAGAGTGACATCATCTCGACAAGCACTATTCATCGATTTTATTAAATACATTGCCCTTGGTAGTTTGAAGTCATTCTTACTTTTTCTAAGTTTCTCTAATAGAAATGATTTGAAATTGATCTTACAGGGAGTTTGCGGAAAAGAAGGAAGGAGGAATTGTCTAAGAACTATAGGAAACCACATGAGCTGGACAATGGGATGGTCCCACTGCCAGCAAAATTATGCTTTCAGTGTAGCAAGTAAGTAGACCATTAACCCTAACATCCTAGGCATTAATTTGGGGTGAAGACCTGTGTATTCTGTAGCACTGAGTCTCTCTGTCTTTGGTGATTGAGTGTATCATGACAGCAGTCAAGATACTTGCAACTACAGAGTACAACTTCTATATAATACAGTTAAGTTAGGGCAGACACCAGAAATACACAGACCGTTCGCACGCGTCCGGACGGCAGGAATGCAATCTTTTGTTCTCCCTCACCCGTTCTGCACGCGTGCTCACGGCCCCCCCGTTCTGCACGCGTTCCTTTACAACAAAAGGCCCGTCACGGTCTGTGCACCGCTACATTCTCCTGTGGCACTAAAAGTATGCGAAGAAAAACGTGTCCAATCGTCGCTGCAGGAATGGCCCGAAAATACGGGCAGTCCTTGGCAAACACCGCCATCGGGAAAACGATTATATTTCCCCATTTTTCCCAACGGTGCCGACCGGGTTTGGAAGACACGAAGACCCAACAATTTCCGTCAAAATAAATGCATAAATGAAATAAGATAAGGGATAAATACGTGTCACTTTTGCCATGGGGAAAAATACTAAAACAAAATAGAAACTGCCCATGCCGAAAATAGTTGAGAAATTTCACAATTTTTTCCATACACATCGGAAATCTAGCTAAACGATTTTTGTAAACTAACTTATTTTGTTTTTACTGTGTCGATGTTTGTGAGCAGTTATGTTAAAACTTAATTGTAATCTAACCCGGGTACATTTTTTTTAATAATTTGAGGGTTTCAGGTAAATAATTCAGCGGATTTTTTTTGCCCTTGCTCACTCTTAAAGTATCATTTTTTGTTTCTCAAGTTACGGTTGAATTAAAAGTTGTTTTTTGCGTGCCGTATAGTATTTATTTTTGGTCAATGGTTTCGCGTTGCGCCTCCCAATTGGGTTGGGCGCATGCAACAAATTTCAGTATAGTTTCTTTCTTCACGGGCTCCCCTTGATTGTTGGGGGTAATTTATCCGGCGTTGGGACTGTTCTTCCTCCATGGTTGGATACAGACAAAAAGGGGAACTGAGGGTTTGACACTGTGTATTTTATCCAGCATTGTTTTGAGAGGATGACAATTCTAGTAGTGGGAATAACATTTTATTCGATCTTGAATCCGTCTTCAAAATATGGCGCAATTTTACTTTTTTAGGTTGGGGGTTAGGTACGTACATGTAGGCCTACACTGTCCGTTGTTTCAAATCAGTTTCCATAAACAGTTAATTGTATTATATTTGTCGAAATATTCCCAGGAAAATGTAGTTGACAAAAATTAAATTTTCAACACTAGTAAATATCGAATTCTTATGTTGCCATGGTAATTATGTTGCCTGGGAACGGCGAGTTTCTGCTCTGTCTGGTTTACCTGTGCGTGGGAAATTCCCAGGATGACTCCGAGACTTGCAACACGTGCTGACGGCTGTTTCAGTTTCGGGTCAAGTTGATGTAAGACATTTGAGGAAGGTACAGCTATAGGGATGAACCTTACTGGACATGGACCTACATGCTATCAATGCACGTTAATCAAAAATTTCATTGAACACATCGTAAGTTTCGCTGGTTATGGTTTGTAACTTTTGTGTAGGAATTTTATGTAGGGCAAATAAATAAGAAAGCAATGAACTCGTTGTCGTATCACGCACCAAGAGCGTGCGCCCCATTGTACGTACATGTAAATTGTACATGTTCTGGGCCCGCCGGCCCTATGCGCTGTGCGTATGTACTGTGCTAGATGCATAAAGTACAGTACTATACATTTGTACAGTGTGGGGCCGGCTGCACGTGCTGCCCGCGCCACACGCAGTGTACGGTCATCATGCTACGAGACGTAGACCGGGCGATACATGAACGATACATAACAGCGCGCAGCGTGCGCCACGTACCTTCTCGATCTCTCCCGTTTCCTTGTGCCTGTGAATTTGCAGGCGGATTTTGAGCTCTGTAGTTGCCAACAGTGCTGCACCGTCACGACGGGCTGATGAAACTTGCAATGGACTCGACTCATGACATTGAGTGTCAAGCCAAGAACCCCAACAGATGTTACAGCCTACATGACTATATACCATAGAGCTCTATGGTTTAATATACCGGTACATTGTAGGGGCACGGACACGTTCGTTCTTATCTCGACAATAGGAGTTGTGGTTATTATGACACTTCAAAAAATTTTACCATTTCATTTTACTATTTCGAAGCCTTCCGTTATTATCAGGATTATCAGCATTAGTAAACAATCTATTATTTTTAATGATTTTGACGCTGGCTTTACGTATACAACCTTCCTGAAAAAGAATTTAAAAGTGTGAACATGATTTCTGATCAGATTACTATGATTGGCTGAACGATTTACATGTACTTTTGCCAAATTTCTTTGTTGAGCTTAAAACATATCCATTTAATTTTTGCATCGTTTATGAAGATTTTAATGTGTCGACATTTTAGCATAAAACACCTAAGCTGGCAGTATCTGATAATAAACAAAACAGATTCAGTAAATTGTGTACTGTGTATTAAATACATTATCAAGTGGACCCTGACAATGTGATTATTCCATTTTTCAGAATACCCCACTAGTTGCACAGATTTAAAACTCCAAAAACTGCAGTACCAGAGGCAAACATAATACGAATTATACTTGGATGATTTATGTTACTTTAACATCTGCAATCATTCTTACTTTCTTTGATTAAATTATGAACGTGGTATGAAAAAAATATATTGAAAATTCCTTCCTAAGTCTAAGCTGAGTTAGCACACTAAACAGACGTTGGCAACTTAACTCTAAACAATAGTCTTGGCGCATCAAAAGACAGACGTAGGCAGTTTGGCTCATAGCCAAGAATATGTGTAGAAACTTTTCCTACCGCAAAACAGTCAAGTCATTATGGCGACGATATTACTTCACCAATGAGGTGATGCTAACATTCCAGGGGACCGCCCAAACATGGGAATTTCAGATCTGACGGCGTGTCCATAGTAACAATATTGCCTAGACAATTAGCTTGTGACGTACGTGTATAGCTTCATACATATTCATGTTTAACTTATACCAACGTCATAAAAATACTGTTATAACAATGTTAACAATAGTAATTAGAAGTATAACCTTTAAAAACAATTTTTTTCGGCTCTGATTAAAACATTTGAAATTCATTGATAGGTCCATTTCTCAAGTAACCTAGAAGTCTTCCACAGTTTATTTCCTTCGAAAACAAGAACTAAGCATAAGTCCAGTACCCCCTCCAGTACCCCCTCCTAAAAATGAAGACCAGGACTTTTTAAAACTATTTTATTTACAAGTGTAACGTACATTTATATTTAGCCTAAGAATATAATGGCCGTATACTGAATAAATGAGAACAATTATTGCATATTTCCTCCCAAATCAGAAAAACCGAAAATAATTTTTCCCCTGAAATCTTTGAAGTTCGTTTTTTTTCTGCGGCAAAGCCGCCATTTTTCGCTGCTAAAGGCGGGAGGGGGAGGCCCCACACCACCTCCATCCTCACTACAACTAATATTAATCCAATCCCGTCTCCATCCGAATCTCATTCTATCCATTTTAGTATAACAAAACAAATTTGAACTATTATTTTTTCAAAGTGAACAAAGAAACTGGCGTGAGATTGGGTGAGGTAAAATGGCATCATGGAGGATAGGAGTGTGTCAGCTTTATTATATGCCAATACCAACATGTCGCCAAATTACCTTGTACCATACGATCGTATGTACAATGTATACATGTGTATATGGCAATAAATGAACACTAGTGGGGTGTAACAAATAAAAACTCTAACATTTGTTTTATTAAAAATTCCTCAATTAAAATTCTATAACATTTACTACAATGCAATGAGTAATAGCTGCAGACCTGATTAACTGCATGTTTTGACTATTAAACTAGCAAGAAGCAAACACTTTTAACATTTTAATGCGGACGGACCGACGTACAGACGGATGGAAATTGGTATTACATATACATATAGGCACGCATTTGTATCGCAGCTCGCCAAAAACTAGAGAACCCAAAATAAACTTAATCTTTGGAATCTTACTAATGGGTACGTAATATATGCTCCGGGGCTCAGAATTTTTTTTTTCATATACACCAAAGATAACACAAGATATAATAATGTTCGCGAGTATACTCCAGCGGAGGTTTCTGCACTATACAGGTAGATGAATATCATAATGCAACAAATTTTATTCTTATCTTGAAATGGCCATTTATTAGGAAGCATTTTTTCAAAGGCCTGTTAATTTAATGACATAGGTAGGAGATCGTGTTTTGTTAGATTAAAAGAAATCTGGACATAAATCGTATTAAATTTCCTCCTGAAATCTGCTGAGAACGTGTTTGGGAGTTCTGTGAATTTTGGAAAAAGATTTTCAGATTGTTTAAATTAATGGATGATGCAAGCAATAAGCAATGCTTCATTTTTTTGTCTTGTTTACGGATGGACTAGTTAGTGAATTAAAGACAACCAGATAATAAGCGCTGTTACCCATAGAATTTCTTTAATTAGATAAGGAGGGAATTTGGGAATTTACTAGGCAGTGGATTTTTTTCAGACTATTTCTAACGAGAAAAGAAAAACAATTCTTGGTAAAGTTTGCTCACTTGGCATTAGACTAGGATTCTTTTTAATAACAGCAGGTTGATTTACGGTTGGGACCAAGAGAGGAATAAATTCATCCGGATAATAAAATTACGAGTGATTTAAAAAAAAAAAAAATTCTCGGAAGAGCTTTCCAGTCAATGATTGACAGCCGACTGACAACATAAGTAATACGATCTACCGGTATCTTTTTTCGGAGATAAGTGGGTCAGGGAAAATTCTTTGAGTCGGTGCCTTTGTTGATAAAGGCCTGTGAGAATATAACCAATGACAAGGAAAATATTTTTCAGGCTAGCTTCATGATTGGACTGAAATGTTTAGCCATAGGCCTTTGTGATATTTCACTGAGGAGTTTGAACACTGCGAAAAAGAACTGTGACAATAGGCCTACTAGCTATCAAAAACTGGAAGGTGTATGACCCGGTATTTAATGGCAGTCGATGTCCGGTTTTCAAATTACAAATCACAAATCAGATTTAATTCCAAGCTAAATTCGGTACTGAGCATCATGCACTTCGGATCTTCTTTAGTGATGACCCGTTCACGCACGCAAAGGAACGGCTTATTAACATAACAATACACTCTTATACAAGCTTTCCAAGGAACGCGTGCGAAAGGCCGTTCGGCACGGGAAAGGAACGGAGGCCGTTCAGAACGGGAAGGAACCCGTCCGGACGCGTGCGAACGGTCTGTGTATTTCTGGTGTCTGCCCTTACTGGGTAAATTATATTTGTGTCAATGAATTGGATGGCTAAGATACAAAATTGTATCATCTCTGAAAACCAGTAGTTCGTGTTTTGTTTCTGCCTTAGATGAAAACAGAAATTTTGCCTCCAACACCAGCAACAAACAGTAGTACTACATATTACTACGTACTTTATTTGTGGTGAAGTATCAAATACCAAAAATTACTACAAGCACTGTACACAGATAGGTGAGAGTACTGCATACTACAGTTTACTACTAGTAGTATTTTTTAGCTTTATGTGAGGTTAGGGTTAATGAAGTGGTTTCTTTGTCCTGCAAAGTTTTAAACAAAAATTCTGATACAAATTGAGACTTTTCAGGATTCGTACAGTTTTCCCTGTTCGAGGATTTTGGGGATTCAGGTTATACAATGTATGCAGGTTTAACACTTTAAAATCAGAGGATATTGGATTATTCAGGTTATATGTAGGAAAAATGATGTAGGGAGTTAGGGTTAATTATCACCTACACACTGCACATTATGGGTGTTTCCAGTGTTGCAGACATTGCACTTGAACCTATTTTTATGATTTCAACTGCAGCTGAAGTGGAGTCTAAACACAGTGGATACATCAATTATTATGTCCCTGTGTGTAGTCAAGTGTGTATCTGATTCAAAGACCTATTCAGTTAAAAAGTAGACTTGAAATCCACTTGAGTCCAAAACTGAATAAAGAGACTCCAGTCTTGACTTGAATCCTAGTTTGAACAATTGTAGATGTGAGTTTTGGATTCCAAAGCACTGTTTCTAATGTCATAATTGTCTTGGACTTACGCCTTGACTTTGGACTGGGCTCAGTAATTTTATAGAATTGGTGTACAAGGTGTAACAAATATCTTGTACAGCAAAACAAACCTGTTTCAACCATCTCTAGAACGATAAATTCACTCAATCTGTACCTTGGGAAAATTGAAAACTGCAAAGATCATTTCTGAGACTAGGTTTATTTGTCAACTCACACAAATTTGTTCGATTTAAAAATGTGTTAAACGGTTGATGTGATTTCAGGAGCTGTCGAGTAAGTCCATTGATCCAGTGTGACTACTGCCCTCTGTTGTTTCACAAAGACTGTGTGGACCCCCCACTTACTGCCATGCCCACTGGGAGATGGATGTGCCCTAACCATTCTGAACATTTACTTGTGAGTAGTTTACCGAGTAAGAATACTTGATGTTATCTTCAAGCAAACGTGAATCCTCGATCCTGATTAGTCTAGCCATGCAACAACAGTGTGATATTATACCTAATCGCACGGTCAATATCGCACTCTGCACATTGCGCTGTTCTAACTCCAGGTATTGCGCTATACGCAAAACTTAGAACTGTTATTGATGCACGTACATGTGTTGTACATTCTGGTTTCTTGTAAAGCATGTGTGTTCCATCTTTATTGCGTGTTAAGTTTGCTTGAAGAGGAATTCGTTATCCTACTCGCACTAGTGGAACACGGAATTATGTAGTGTGTCTTGCGTCCCACATACCACTTGGCCTTCGGTCTCGTATGTGGGACGCATATGCACTACATTATTCCGTGTTTCGCTCACACTCATGGGATAATTAATATAGTCACTAAGGCTGTTGTCATTGGTGATTTTTCTTGTCGACATGTCGGCAAATTATAACTCTGACGTCGACAAATTATCGATAAAAGCAAGTTACGAGTCGGGTAACTAAATCACGCTTTGACTACAGGTACAACTTTTCTGTACTTATTACTGAAATGCGGACGTGAAGTCTGATTTCTTACCTTTCTTTTTGGCTCATGAAATGCATTAGGCCCTATAATTCCTGCTAAAGAAAATCAGTTTTTACTTTAAAGGGACACATTGCCTTCAAATGTCATGAAATTTTGCTGTTTAGAAATGTTCCTTATCTTTGATAAGAGTTGTTCATGCAAACAAACACGTATAATGTGTTGTAATTAGTGAGTAGTGATTACAAAACAAAAAATTGGCCGCTTACCCCTGACATCTGACCCGCGAAACATAGACTTATTTCCAGTACTAAATACCACCGTCTAAATAATGCGCAAAATACTCTGTAAGATCTTTAGGCTGGCACCGCAGCCAGTGGCCTTGTGAACCTATCAGATGATCGCCAGGTACAATTCTCTACCTCGCGACACATATCGCCAGTGCTGCGCGCCGTGCCACAGTACATCAAAATGGATCAACAGAACGTACTTCAACCAGATGCGACTGGAAATACGACTGGTGAACATGGTCCGCCATTTTGTGGAGTAAAAAATTTGGTTCTACAAAATGGCGGACCGTTATTTGTCACGAAATTTAACAAAAACCATGCAATTTGAAGGGATAGTTATGTGAATCTTTATATTCTACTTTTTAAAAAGCTTCCCAACCATATCCATTTCAGTTTTATAGCCCAAATCGCAACATCCAAAGCAATGTGTCCCTTTAATAATTGTTGAATATAAAACTAAATTTGGGGCCACCGAGATCACAAATCGGGGCCGACAAGATCGGGGCCGGGTTGACAAGGCTTCACAGTAAGAATTAGGAGCTTCTTGTTCCTAATTCTAAATTCAAAACTCAGTACATCCATTACTAATCGGGGCGTATTTTGTGTGTGTGTGTGTGTGTGTGTGAGTTTGTATATGCCGGCAATCGTGGACCTAGGACAAAAGAATTCGGACGTAGACAAAGGGGTCCACGTTTGACCTAACGTCCACGATTGAAAATCGTGTACAAAACCAATGGGAGGCCTTCCGAAAAAGTTAGAGTATAAACAAAAGAGGAACAATGGGAGGTCCACGATTGCACCCGTTTACATGACTGTGTGTGTGTGTGTGTGTGAGTTTGTATATGGGTCATTCCATGAAGTTGAGACACAATGTGTGACATATTGGTAAATTTTTTAAATTGGTGTAAAATACATTTTTTACACCACATGTGATTCTATACAATTATTTCATCATAGGTTAGATTCAGTGTGACATAATATTTAATTTAGGGTCCTCTTTCTTGAGTTTCACATTAACTCCCATAGACTTACTATGGATAAATCAACGATGTAACAAGGGACACGGTGTCCCGGTTACATCTTAGTTTATGTTGCTCATAATTCATAAATAATCATGTTAAAGCATCCAAATCTGTATGTGGTAGTTAGAAAATGTTATCCTTTTACATACCATCAAATACAGTTGGCTAAAACATTTGATGTAATAATTGATTTGGCAAGCCTGCAAGGATGTAACATGGGACACCACTCCATCAAGGGTGGAAAACTAACACATGACACCAATTTAGGGGGTCTTTTTTATGTTTTTAAAAAGAGGTTCTCCAAGTCTTTGTTATCATGTTGCATGGACATTTCACATACTGCTTACAGATAAATTATGGAAGAAAGTTCCCAAAATTGTTAGGATGTAACGTGGGACACCACCGTTACATCCGAGTCCATTTTGCCCCAATTTTGAAAAGGCAGTCTAATATATTGACTCTACAAGTAAATTTTATTAAGACGGTAATCACAAAAAAAAAGGAAATTTAATTCAGACTTCATTTGATGAAAAGTAAGAAAGCTAGACATGCAGGCAGGATGTAACAAAATTTAACAGAGTGGGACACCATCCGTTACATCCTTAACCACAGATTTGTTAGCCATATAACAGAAAAGATGTAAGAGATACTGAAAATATGATTTGTTGTTGTTAAGTTACATGCAGTTTTTCCTAACTTCTCATGTAAAAGAAAAAAAATAGTTAATTTTTTTAACCTCTGAACCCTATTTGTACTTTGTAAGTTTTTATGTCACAAAATTACCCCATAATTTAGCCCGGGACACCATCACACTTGGTGACAAATCATAAATATATCACATATAATGCCCTCATGTTTTGTATCATTCAAAAGCCTTCCCTTTACTCTTCAAGTTCATACCATAATCACCATTAAAGTCAGTTTAGTGTAAACAAGAATAACAATTACATGATCAAAGAATGCCAAAATGTGTGTGTCTCAATTTCATGGAATAACCCATATACCGGCAATCGTGGACCTACGACAAAAGAATTCGGGCGTAGACAAAGGGGTCCACGTTTGACCTAACGTCCACGATTGAAAATCGTGTACAAAACCAATGGGAGGCCTTCCGAAAATGTTAGAGTATAAACAAAAGAGGAACAATGGGAGGTCCACGATTGCACCCGTTTACATGACTGTGTGTGTGTGTGGAATATCTCATTGGAAAGCTCATAACTTATCTTAAATTAACCCTAACCCCCCCCCCCCCCCCCCCCCCCCCCCCCCCCCCCCCCCTTGTATAATTTACTAGGAACCATACCCATCCTTGCAAATTCCAACACCATATGGTAAACTGTACACACAAATTGTTGGACTCTGATTCTGGTGGTATGCCAAACTCAGTGTAAAAGACTATCAGTTTGGGTCCAGTACCCATCCTAACAGATTCCAACCGAACATGCTGTTGGGTTTTGACGGGTTGAGTATTTATAGGGTTAATGAATTAGCAATTCAATTTGAATATTTATTTTTTGGTGGTGCCATGTCAAAATAGAAACGGACACACCACCTTTAGCAAGTCTCCCTTTCACTTCAGTCTTGTCTACCATATACTCTTTTAGCAATGTCCTTGATGTTTAACCAACCTAGACTGGTTCCCTTCATTATCATTCTGACTTTGGAGACCGTGTTTATATTCATATCCATAATAAAGTGCTATGTTGCAAACTGTTGCAGAAAGTTGCCAAAACATATGTACATTCACAAATATAAAGTTTCCTATTCTTAAGAAGAATGAAAAACGGCATCCAACTCTTGCAAATTATTAGTGTTTGAGCAAACTGGGATATGCCATATCAAAAGCACCATACCTGTACAAGCCAATAATCTACATATCAGGTGGGAATCAGTCTTTTACCAACCAACCAAGAAGTATCAATTGGTCTAAATTCTTCATTGATTAAGTGCATTTAGTACTACAGTGCATTTTTGTGGAATATGGTTACTTTTCACAAAAAGGATTAAATGACATCATTACTTTCTGTAGCATATCAGTAAACAGTTTGAAAATCAATTTGTGAACCTTTTGAGGCAACAGGCAACAAATTGTAGACTTCTGCTTTTTATTTGATCAAACTTACTTGTTCACAGCCTGGTTTCCAAGGTGTTCACTACACTGAACGTTGTAGAATCTTCAATGAATTCCACGGCCGTCTAGATCAGCATGCCGTCAAGCTACGATTCATGCGCAAAATCCAAAGCACAGGCCCACCACCAAAACACAAAGACAAAGTCAGCAAGCGACCAGCGCTCCGTGTGCCTAATGCCATCAAGAGTCAGTATGCCCTCCCACCACCCATGTTGCCCCTCCCCGGGGAGAAGCCCAGACTGGTCTGTATGACACCGGAAGGGTTTAGGTCACGCAGTGCTGTCTGTACACCTGAGGAGCAGGAAGAGGTAAGGCCCGAAATCCATTCCCGGCCGGTATGTATACCGGCTCCCGGTATCCAAACCGGTTCATTTTAATCCTCCCAAACCGGGTTGGATACCAGCCCAGCCCAGCCCAGCCCAGCCTTGACTGGAAGGCTGTCCCGGTTTGGGAGTCCAGGTTTTGGGCTGGCGAACTTTTTCTGGATGTAGACAATGGGGTGACTAATCTGCTAATAATCCTCCACGGGTTAACAAAGGCCCTAAACGTTTACTCAGTTTCAAAGAGTTTGCCGCCGGACAGATTTGACTGCTCGGTATTCACACTTCAGTGATCACCTACATGTACACCGACACATAAACTCCCCATTGTAAACACTCTGGAGGGCCTGGCAGCAGACTTGTCAAGCTCGACCGCAAGTGGCTTTGAAATGCCAACAAGCAAGTGGACTTGTACCGGCCCGGGATGGGTATAATACCGGCCTGGGATGGGTATAATACCGGCCCAGGTTTAAACTGGTTTGATACCGGCGCCTGTATACATACTGGCCGGAATTGGATTTCGAGCCTGATGTATTTCAGAGCTATTTCTCATTTTTTTGTGAAGGAATCAGCAAGTTCCAATTAAAATGTTTTTTAGGATAAGAAACTTCACTATGAGCATCTTGGCTGTAAGAAATAGCCAAGTTACCATTTTGTAGTGAATAGACTCTTAGCCATTTTTGCTGTTTTAAAGAGGATGTTGATTGCTGAGGAAGTCTGTAGCATTTTGTAGTTTTATGCAGATTAAGGTATATTAAAATGAAAGAGGCAATTATTTCTGCTCTGAAATAATAAAAAGTTACTTTTGAGAGCTGTTGTTATCAAGTCCTGTCTAGTCCGCTGGTGCTATTTGTCTGAAAGTAGTCGCTGTGGGCAGCAAACAAATCTAATGTCAAAGTCCTTTTTTTGTGCTTAGTGCTAGACACAAAAGGGGATTATGAAGTAGGTTTCGGTGATAGAATGAAGATTGTGAGTTTTTGGGCCATCTTCATGTACAATTCTTGGAATATTTCATTCCCTGAATCATTAACTTGCGATTACTGTTCAACACAAAGTACAAGTTAATAATAAAAAGCGCAAACATAAGATTCCTCGTCCTCTAGAACCAATCAGTTGTCCAAAGCACTTTCCCTGCCGGGGTCTATTGTTGAGACCGATGCTGAAGTATGTATACACAAAGAGTAAGGTTGTCACTTGAGTGCATTCTCCCTTGATGTGAGGTAGCAGGAATATCAAACCTATTACTTTGTTTAATAGCATCTGTGCACAATGCCTGCAATGTCCTGTATAGCATAAGGTTTTGCCATAGCATCATATTGTTACCGCAAAATCTTATTGTCACCTCACCATGCAAACTTTCAAAAGTTATCAGTGTAGCACACTTGCATACTTCCTGAAACATAATAAAAGTCTGGCGCCCATTGTTCCCATTTCTTCAGGTTACATTGAGCTTTTAATAAGGTAGTTCCACGCAATCTTGGGACTTCAAGTCAACCCCCATGAGTCTTGAAGACATAGGCAATCTCAGATATTGATCTGAATGTATACACAATCCAAATTCCTCAAGTAATTTGTGTTTATTTATTTGTAGATGTAGGGATTCTGCAATGAGAGTTTGGTAGTATGAAACTTTTTAACTGAGGGATGTTGCTAATTTTTTTTCACAGTGGTTGAAGAGTGTCATAGCCCTGCAGACAAGCATAACTAGGCACATGGTCAAGAAACAACTACCCAGGGATCCAATGAGACAGAAGATCATCACCACAACCTCCATCCCTAAATCCACACACCAAACAGCAGCAGCTTCAGCCACCAGTTCAGTGCAAGTCTTGCACGGGAAAAGTAGGACACCAAACCCTGCCAATACCTCTATCACCGCAGTGCAAGGCGTGAGAAAAGCTAAAACTGTTGTTGAAGATTCCAACCAAAGCAAGGATGAAGTCAGACATAGAGAAGCCAAAATGACCAACGGACCGGTTGCACATCAGAATGGCCCTGTCACTGTGAATAAGACCGAAGGCTCATTAAATACCATCGTTGTGAAAGAGGCTGGGATCACAAACCATACCATAGTGAAAACGAAGTCAGGAGAGAGCCTACCTCATAGCAATATTGGACTCAATGTGGTGACAATTTCGAACAAGAATGACTCGGTGATGAATGCGCCCAATGCAGTAAATGGATCAATGATGGGAAAGTCACTATTAAACTCTACAGGAAAACCCAATGCAACGGTTGTTCACAAGATCATCACGACATCGTCAGCAAGTAAAGCTCTAGCCACTGGACCAAATACTCCCAGAGCCACTAGTCATCAGTCGGTCCATCCTAACACCAAAGTAGAAGGGTCCCAGTCACAGGTCACCAAGAGTGGGCAGTCTACTGCTAAGGTTACCATAGCAACCACAAGTGGCACGTCATCATCAGCCCAGGGAAAAATCACAGTCACTGTCTCAAATGGGGGTGAGTTGTATGTTAGTTCAATCAGATTGATTAACCCTAACCCCCTAGGCTTCTGCATGCAGCAGAATTTCAAACCCATCTGTGAAGAACCAGAGGTATTAACTCAACATTTCAGTTGAAAAGTTCTGACCGTCATCAGGAGAATGGTTACTTAACATGATGTATCCGCAAGATTGTCTTTAGTTAAATAAGTTTTTGCCCTTCCCAATGTAATAGCTCTAAGAAAATGAACAGAAGAACTTGGAGGGATGTGAACCCATGACCGATGTCTGATGTATAAGATCATAGATACGATTTGAAGCTTTGCATGGTGGGTGCGATATGAGAGAGACTGGGATTGCGGGTAACACCATGTGAAATAAATCTCTTCTAGGAAGAAGTGTGGTTCTGAAAAGAACCGGGGTGAGATCATATATGAACATGCAGTGCTGTAGAGCACATCACATAAAGGGCAACCTTGCTTGACTTAACATTATACTGGATGCATGTTTCATCCTGTGTTCTTAAAGCTTGATTTTTTAATTGTGATGTTTGGTTGATTCATGTAGGCGGAGGCAGTAAGGCTGTTATAGGGAGTGCAGGCAGTAGCAGCAACACGTCATCCAAACTGACTACAGCATCCCTGAGTTCATCACCTGCTATCATCAACCTCAATAGCACATTACAGTCGTGTGTAGAAGGCAGTGGAGGTAGGTAGCTCTTGTTATAATCAAAGGAAATCGCAACACATGCCTGCAGCTATTCATTTATTCTTATCGTGCTCGTCTGCCAAATATGTCAACAAAACAATTTACACCGATGCAGATTTAACCCCCAAAAACATCTTTTTGAAGAGTACACACAACGATGATTGCCACTGTTAAAAGTGAAATTAAAAAATGCAGCAAATACAGGTTTTCGGGTAATGGCCCTGTTAAATAATCTGTTTGTGGAAGATGTTTGGTTCTGAAAAGAAGAAAGGAGTAAGGATATTTGTGGCATTTTGGAAGGTGTGCCTGATACATCTGCATGTCTTCTGAAGACTGACAAAGCACAATGTACAAAACCTGAAGAAGTATCCTTGCCTCTAGTTCTTTTTCAGAAATACACGTCTTCCTTGCATAAACTGTATCATATTGTATTACTTAAAACCTATATGTGTAGTTTGTAATCTTTTCCCACCATGCAAAGCTTTGAGTCATTTTTTTAGAAAATGCAGTGAAATACTTTGTGTAAAAATATTGTGAAGAAGGCAAATAGTGTGTTGAAGAATCTCTAAAGTCTAATCCAAAGGATTTGGGTAAGTTTTTTGCGGATTTCATTGTTTTGTTAAACAGTTTGTGGTACAAAGCAAATGAAAAGAAACTTGACTGAGAGTGAAACAAATCAAAGTAATGTGGATATCCCAAGTAATGTGAATATCTCAACTAAATCCATTAAACCCAACCCCCTGGGCATTTTTACTACATGTACATGTAGGTGTCGTCCTCAACCTGTCAAAATCCAACACTGCGGTATATCTATGGCACATTCTTTGGACTTTCTTGATCCACCTTTAGACCAGGATACAGATCCCCCAATTGGTGGATCAGATCCTGCAATTGGTGGATCACGATCAAGTGGGAACGCAAAAGGTGGATCTGATCCGGCAATTTGACCTGTCAATATCCGGCTGGTGCACGAGAGGCGCGAAAAGATCTTGTGTTCTTTTTGTAAAGAAAAGGGGAAGTGCTTTTAAATGAGAAAATAGTAAGGAAGAACTGGTATGTGCAGGCAATGTTTTCCCGACTCGTACCATCGCCATGACGGCCATTCTCTGAAGATGTGTATGCCGAAAGTACGATATTTTCAGGGGAACTGACATGATTAAGGCAGTAATGAAAGCATCCATCTCCATATCCCGTAATGAGAGCGACAAAAATGTACATATGAGGCAACAAAATCGTAACCAAATGGCAAGCATTTACGTACAGAGTACATTACGTTTTTACACTGATTTAATAACCCGCGAAAAAAGGTCGGCTACTGCACACACTCAATGACCTTCCTTCCGCTGTAAATGATGGTTCGAAGGAGGATCGGGATCTAGTGTAAATGCGGCACAGTTTATTTGCAGTTAAGCTTCCCTGTGGTTTTATTACCCCGCAAAACCCGATCCACCTTTGCCGGATCCAGTGTAAACTCGGTGTATGTCATCTGTCCCCTTGTCCTACATTGAACTAGTCAATAACTGTCAAATGATTGACTTTCAGTTATTGCTATTCCAGTGTGAAATGACTTTTTCCTTCTTTCCATTTCAGATGTTGAACTAAGTAAATTGGATGAAAGGCTTGTACAGATACTGGCATGGCAGAGACTACAACAGTTATTACCTCAAAAGGTTTGTGTGATCATCAATCTCAGAAGTCCCATGCAAAGTAGCTCTTGGCTTACAGTTTGGATTGCTGTGTGTCTTTCTTGTATTAGCTTTTGAACTGAATTTCAATTGATGTTGGATTTGTCTTTAATATCTAAAAACAGTATTTTTAGATTTAAACACCTCAACAAAAGTAAGTTCCCCCCTAAACGACTTGCTATATTTCCTGGGATGTACACAGGATTTGTATTAACCTTGGTGGAGATCATCAGTGGGACCCACGGAACAAATACTGAAACTGACTAGCCCATACCTACTGTTATGCATGAATGAGCAGAGTGTAAAGGTGAAATTGACACACTTCAAAAATTGCAGAATGGTATGTGTCCAGTGCAGGCATAATTCAACATTAAGTTTGACTTTATCAGTGCCAAAGGACAGTTCCAGCTCTGTTTAGAAAAATAATGTCGATCCAAGAGAGGGCAATTGCAATAGGCCTCCTGGAGGCTCATACGCTAGTAAAGCAAGTTGCCTGTAGAATGTGAGTAAGTCCAAATGCAATAAGAAAATTGCATAAGTTCAAATTAACCAGAGCAGTCCAAGATTTGCCAAGAACTGGCCGAAACGAAGGGTTACCCATCTCATCAACACAATGCGTGATTGATGTCAGGTGATACAAAATCACGGTGGATACACACGCTATTGAGGAAATGGATCAGATTGAACAAATTTCTGTAGAGTTTGTGTCCTTAATAAAATTTGTACTGTGTAAAACATTTTGCAATTTTTGAAGTGTCAATATCTCCTTTACACTCTGCTCGTTCATGCATAACAGTAGGTATGGGCTAGTCAGTTTCAGTATTCCATGGATCCCACTGATGATCTCCACCAAGGTTAATAAAAATCCTGTGTACATCTTAGGAAATATAAAGATTCATTTAAGAGGGGAACTTACTTTTGTTGAGGTGTTTAATTTGACTTTATTTGTTTTATGCTTCAAGAATGTTGTTTTGAATACTGCTTCTGGATACAGTGCTTGCTCCCTGTAGCAAAGCAATATCATGCTTGCTTCTTCCCACCCAGGGTTTAGCATTTAGCAAAGGGAAAATCTGTGATTGTATGCTTGTTTGACTACAGTCCAGAGTGCCTAAACCTGCTTAGAGTGGCTGTACTTTCTCACTGGGGAGTTGAGATGGATTCAAGATTGAATAAGCCCGTCAATCAGGGACAATGATTGTTTTTACAAATATTTGATATTTCCTCCACAGCCCCCTTCCGCATCCACTACCATCAAGAAGTATTTAGTCCAGAGCAGTGCAGCACCAGTTAGCAGCAATACTGTCGGGTCGACCCAGTCCACTGCACCATTCACTAACCAAATCAAAGCAAGAGCATTGTTCTGTCCTCTCACTGGCAGGGGACCAGCTACTCCTGTGCCTATGTGTTACCGAACATTACATATAGGAACTGGTGAGTGTTGTAGTGTAGGCTATTAGTTAGAGTGGGTGCCAAACAAACATGCATGTCAAAAATGAAAATCGATTTCAGTTTTTTTTTTTCATCCACTTTTTGGGTGATCAAAGTTGTACTTGACCATTTTGACTTGCTTTCATGAACAAAGGTTAATTAATTTCTTAATTAGACTAGCTGTGCAAGGGGCCGACATGTCACAAAATTGTATTTGCCGTTTTCACGAAGAGACGAGCACATGCCTTCCCCATGAACATGCACAAAACATATGGCATGGAGATTTGTAAAAGTAGGTCAACTGAGATTTTAGGTTTCACGAAGGGACGGGCATCTTTGATGCATTGGCACGCGCAGCTTCGTTAACATGCGGTCCCTTTTCTATGGGAAAACACACAAGGCAGAAGGCCAAAAAAAATAGGTCAACAGGGAATTTCGTTTTCACAAAGGGACGGGCATCTTTAATTAATTTTGGTAATTAACCGCTGTGTTTGTGATAGTTAACCGAGGTTATAGAAAAATGTAGCTCTCCAAGAACCACATGAGTGCTTTTCCCCTGCATAAAATTTTCTTAATGATTTACTTTTTTGCAGTTTTTAAATGAGAAGAACTTAAAGTGCGATTATCTCGAAATGCGTTTTTTCTTAAAAATCGACATGCCCGTCTCTTCATTAAATAATCAAAGATTTATGAAAATTGCTGAAATTCGGGTCCTCAAAAACTGAAATCTATCTCTGTACCCCTCCAATTTTTACTTAGTCTTAAATTTAACTTGATCCATTGTGATATCAACTTGAATATCAGGCTTGGGAGTTTTGTTTTTGAGTTAGTGATACATATATGTACAATGTACATTATTTTTAAGTCATCTTCTCTCTCTCAATCACCTTAGATGAAAATAATTTTCTGATATCATTTTGCATTCCTTTACAAAAATTCCAAAGATGAATTCTTATTGTTTTACTGTTGTTCGTTTCCTACAGGGAGTGACATGGATGTATGTCTGAGTAACTTCGGCCACTGTAATTACGTCTCCCCAAAGCATGCCTGTATATTCTACGATGAGGTTTGTTTATTTTATCAGTGATTTCTGCATTACGAAACTTAATTCCATAGATGCGGACTCAAAATCTACGAGTTTGATTTCTTTGAATGTTAAAACACTGCTCAAAATGTAAGCTTATTATTTACATAACTAGTGATTTCACAATTGCTTTAAAGTTAAAACAATTTTTGACAAGGCAGGTGTAAAAACAAGCTCTTTATAGATTTCTGTTAGACACATATCTTTAGTTCATCTTGTGAGAGTTTCTTGGGTCCTGCTCATGTAAAGAAAATGTATGAATAGCTGTAAATATTCTATGCGCGGAGATTTCTTGTTACATGTGAGGGGGGGTGATTTTTGAAAGGCCATCCTTGTGTGGAGCACGGCACGGGGTCCAAGGGACCGCTTAAGGGCCCCCTGGTGGGTTGCAGGTGCAAAGCCCTTGCTAGGGGTTGAGGGTGGAGCCCCTGGGATTTACACAATTTTAGGTGCAAAATTGTGTCAAAATTCAACCTTTTCTTAAGCTTGAATTGCAATAAATGACAATAATTAACACCTTCAAGCATTAAAAAATACAAAAGATCTTCAAAACTCAAATTTCTCATACAATGTATTTGGAAGCGTAAGCGTCTTTTTTATTGGGAGGGGGCGTAATCATACATGCAGACTATATGTTACGATTTTGAGTCAATGTTATGGAACTTTTGTTTCAGGGCCCTGGTTAACCGATTGTTCATTTTGGTTGAACTTTTTGTTCTTTACAAGATGAAGTGCTTTTTAGATTTTGAAAATAGCAAGAAAGAAAAAGAAAGAACCGGTGAGTGCAGGCAACCCGAGGCGTAATTTCTTTCTTTTTATTAAAATGGAATACGCTTCGAGGGAATCAGTTTTAGCCACTATTTCTGCAAGATGACAGTCTGTGAGAATGTTCGGTTCGTGAGCTCGTCAATACAGCAACTGTCCGCGGGCCAATGATGTCATCAATTCCAGATAGCGGGCGTTAAACACTTGTTTCTAGTCTTGGTGATGCTGAGACTAGTTTAGTCGAGTTGCTGTTTTTTTTAGTGTCTTTTTTTAGAAGAACCGGTGTGAAGTCCCGGTATGTGCTGGCTATGTTAGAAGAATAATCAGTGGATTGTTTTATGGTTTGATCATTCCAAGAAGTAGCCGCAGCGAGTCCGAACTTATCTAGGGGGGGGGGGGGGGGGGGGAGGATTTGTTAGAGTCATCATCAACAAAGCCGATCCTCATTCTTCCTTTTTTCAAAACCACCATAAAACATTGGTGAAGTTGGAGGATGAACGACCCTGCTGGTGGTGCTCTCCTATTTCATAATTCTATATTGGTGACTGGTCTGCAGAAACTGTTTTTGCGTATCTATACGATTCCGCTGGTTGGTATGCCAGCCGTGTGGTTGTATAACCGACTCACCCAGAGCGTGGTTATTAATCCTTTCTTATCTGTGAAGCACGCCTCTCGGGAGTCAGTTTATGGCCACTGTTTCTGCAGGGTGTCAGTCTGCGGGTTAGTTTCGTGGCACTGTCAATACACCAACCGTCCGGGGGCCAATTATATGTCTTTTCCAGAGAGCGGGAGATTCAAAAATTCGTCTCTGGTCTTGGCCACGCCAGGACATGTTTGTGCGTAACAACATGTGGCTTCTTGTTTAAATTTACTCGATGACTTATTTTTACCGGTGATAATATGCTGCGGCCCATGCTTTTCTTTTTTTAGAGAGGGGTAGCAAAGCATTTTTTCTGTGCATTTTTCGCACTCCATCAGTCACCATCTTTTCCGTTTTTTCCTTTTTGTACGCACGCTCATGATAGCAGAGAAATCTTGCACATTTCAGCCATTCTTTTTTTAGATGATCGAAGTAAGGGGATTTCGACACGTATTTTATTTTATTTTAAGGTTTAAAATCCACCGCTTACTGATCATTATTTTGTTCTTCTAGTAGTCCTAAAAGGATTTGCACATTCTCCTCATCCAGATTTTTTTCTTGGTCGGATTGTAGAGGTGTTTTAATCCTAGACTGAACCAGGTCATCTTTTATGTTTTTATGCCGTATGGTGGGTTGGGTTTCGAATATCGCATTCAGATATTAATTTTCGCTTATTAAATGCCAATGTTTTAGCAGGGCTCGTTTGAGAGCTGGGTGTTCTATTTGTGGGTTGTATGGTAGGACGAAAACAAGCGGTGTGTTTTTTTCGTTTTTGTGACGCTTAAAGTTCACGGGAGTCTGGCGTACTTGAGGAAGGAGGGCTAAATCTTTTTTGTATCCGCGTTTTTGAAGTTTGTCTCTGAAGAATTCAACCTTTAATCTTCCGAGTGTGTACATATGCGGTTATATCTCGCTGTTTTAAAAAAATTACACCTCGGGTGGGTCAGTCACACATCCACACGGCTGGCATAACCACCAACCTATTCGTAAATATACAAAAACAATTTCTGCAAGACCAGTCACTTACGTAAAAACCGATCATGAGACTTTGCTCAACAGAATCTTTCTTCCTCCAACCTTTCCCACAAATAAAAAAGAATGGAAAGAGAGAGTAATGATTTTGTTGATGCCTTTATCAACCCCCACCCTCCCTCTCCCCTAAACGAATTTTGACTTACTGCGGCTTTTTCCTGAAATGATCAAAACAATCAAATAAACTGATCATTCCTTGAATTTTGCCTGCACACACCGGTTCTTTCTTGCTATTTTCAAAATCTAAAAAGCACTTCATCTTGTAAAGAACAAAAAGTTCAACCAAAATGAACAATCAGTTAACCAAGGCCCTAAAACAAAAGTTCCATCACATTCACGCAAAATCGTAACATATAGTCTGCATGTATATACGCCCCCTCCCAATAAACACAGTGAATGTCAGTTGAAGTCTACTATCGGTATTATAATTACGTTGTATTACATGCGCCGCACGTGCATTCATACCGTCTGTTGGCGCATAACAAAATCCGTTTGCCGTTGCTACTATACTATTGCCTTTGTTGGGTGTGTTAGTTGAGTGAAAACAATAAAATAAAAGGCCATCATCTTTGTTGGGATCTGAACTTCCGCGTTCTAATGTGGCAAAGACCGACTATTCCCCACCTTACTGTGATTGTTGTGAGGCATAAACTGTCTCCCCACCAACCAATCTACCTTCCGACATACCGAGCTCTTGCCCACAGTGCGTTTAAACTTAATGCAGGGAAAGTTAACGAACGACACTCGCACTTGCTGGGCTGCGTGGTGCTGGCCTGTCAAGGGGTATTGGCAAGTTACGGACTGCGCAAGTTAGTACGCCTACGGGGGGGGGGGATGATTACATTGGTCATCCCCCCAGGTCAAAAAGTGGGGGGGTATATCCCCCCAGGTCAAAAAGTGGGGGATATATCCCCCCAGGTCAAAAAGTGGGGGATATATCCCCCCAGGTCAAAAAGTGGGGGATATATCCCCCCAGGTCAAAAAGTGGGGGATATATCCCCCCATCCCCACCCCCCCCCCCCATCCCCCCCCCCCCCCCCGGGGATCTCCGCCCATGCCTGAAGTAACCATGAGCTGTACTTGACTGCAGAGATAATTGCATAATCTGTTATATTCAGAATATGAACATTCCTGTCATTGTGCTCCACATTTCTCTAAGATCTGAACATCCCTAACCAAGTAACTTCCACAAAGATTTAATAGCATTATACACTTTAAAAAGTACGTGTGGCCTTTCAGCAAAAGTTTATTTTAGCCTAAAATTTGGGGATATTGGGAATGGTATAATTGGCCTTTAATCCCTTGTGCCCGGGTGTTATAATGGGATGCTAGTATGTGTCGCCTTTCAGCAAAAGTTTATTTTAGCCTAAAATTTGGGGATATTGGGAATGGTATAATTGGCCTTGTGCCCGGGGGGTTATAATGGGATGCTAGTATGTGTCGCCTTTCAGCAAAAGTTTATTTTAGCCTAAAATTTGGGGATATTGGGAATGGTATAATTGGCCTTTAATCCCTTGTGCCCGGGTGTTATAATGGGACGCTGGTATGCCAAGCGCAACGACCACAGTAACCGAACAATGGATTGATTATGCAGAAAATGCAGGTATAGCTGTCAACCGGCCAGGTAGTCTTTTTCAAACTGCGACTATAGCCGTCATCCGGGCTCAAGGGGTTAATACAAAGTGTGTTTGAACTTCTTCAGTCGGATTTGTGATTGTTTTTGTCATGCACTAAATTCCTAAAAACGGTTTATTATGACGTAAGTTTTGCATCATGTTGATTCAATAAGCATTTATCTTTGTTATTTTCCTTCTTTATCCTTAAATGTTGCGAAATATTTTCTTTCAGAATACAAGACATTATGAGCTCATCAATTACAGTGAGCATGGCACAACAGCAGATAATGTGCTGTACTCCTGCGACTTCTCCGATAAGACCCCCTCCCCACCTCCGGCCTCCCCGTTTGTCAAGTCGGTCCGAAATTTCATCCGGAGAGGCAAGAGGAAGCGGGAATTACCGAGAATGGAAGCCAAGGAGGAGGAGAGGGCAACGGAGACAGAGCCAGCGATGATGAGTGCCTCTAGTGACCACTTCAAGAAGCCCTGCAACTGTAAGGCCAGCAGCTCTAGTCTCATCGGTGGCAGCGGGGCCGGTTGGGAGGGCACCGCCATTCTACATCATGGCAGCTACGTCAAAATGGGTTGCTTGCAATTCGTCTTCAGTCTCACAGACCATGCTACAGTGCAGAACTCTCTTGATAAGAAACCCCTTTTGAATTTCAAAACCGAGTCGGCATCAACTAGCGCAACAACATGAAGGCATGGGACCGTTACTAGACACTGATTTAAAAATTGGCAACATTCAAATTTACAACCATACACTTCTTTTTTTTCAGTAATGAATATGGACACATCTCTTATCTTTACAAAACCATCATGAATTTCTCCCCATAAAAAATAATGTGCAGGTATCATCAAATATCAATTCGTCAATTGAATGCATTGTTTTTTATTGGTAGTTTGTTTTTCTAATGCAACTTTGCATCAAAAGTAGTCTCTTTGATTCATGAATGAACTCGGCAATTTCTTAGTTAATTGTTAAAAAAATTCAAGTTAAGTCTAAAAGTATGCTAGTCAGTAGCTTTGGTTGAAAGATACAGGGCTCAATTTAATACCACAGTTAAGCACATTTCTGTTCTGTTGAGACCATAGCTCATTTCATTGAGATCCTTATTAGTAAGCACAGCAACAAACTTTAAACAGATCACTTACAAATAATCTCAATGGAAATGTGTGTGAAATACACTTAAGGCTAGCACAGTTTTTCTGGTAAAGTTAGCACAGATTGTAAACTTAACTGCTCAGCAGTGCCATAAATTTGACCCTGAGCCTCTTAAAGCTTGAGATCCACACACCAAATACCTAATGCTCAACTGGATAGCAACAGAGAATGTGTAGTATATGCTCTATACACATGGTGATTCTCCAACAGTGAAAATGTGACAAATCACACTTCATTGTGGACACCAGTGCTGTTTCCCAGTTGCTGTTCCATACATTGTAGTCCTCTGGTGCACCTTGTTTTGCATTCTGTTAATGGCATGGGAACCTGTGGAAAATTAATTCCCCACCCATAGTTTTTTGCTGGTCAACACGGCATCCTCAACATTAGGGGTGTGCATTTACGGGTATTAAAAGAACCGGGTACCCGATTGAAAAAAATACGGGTACCCGATTGAAAAAAATACGGGTACCCGGGTACCCGTTAAAGAAACCCAACCCAAAACTTCCAATCAAGGAAGTTGTAATAATATCTTTCTCTGAGATTCAAAAAGTCTGAATTCAGACAAAATTCTGAAAATCTAGAGTCGTGCCTGTCTAGTAAACATGGTCACTTCTCCACCTTTGTGTGTGCCGGCACTTGTCCGGAAGCTTTATACAATTGAGGCATGCTATTATGTCTCGTCGAGGCTCTTATATATACCCAGACTGCAAAAACCACGACCAGTAAATTCCCTTTATTGTCAACTTTCGTGAGCGTCATAAATATGAAATCTGTGCTGTTTTCCCACATAGTCCGGTTTCAATTTTGAAAATTCACGACAAATACCATTCAAAACCTTTCTTTTTTCACTGTCTGGGAAGTAACTATGCGATAATGTAAAGTTGTACGGGTACTCGATTCCATAATCTGGAACCGGTTCCTGACATGAACATTCGGGTACTCGGTTCCGATGCACACCCCTACTCAACATGCAGCTCATGGAACAGATAATATTATACAACACCTGAATAAATCCCCGCCATCCGATTGGTGGATCGTCGATCACGTGCATTGAATTATTCGACCCATCACACGATGCGAACCCGCACTGCCCAAAACGTTCTATCACATGGTTCTATCAAACGGTGCGCGCGCATTGATAGAACCAAAAGAACTTCCCTAATTTCACGGTCACTATTGGTGGCGCTACAACAGGGCTGTCATTCACACAACATGGCGGCCAAGTTTCCCGAACTGCCGCAGTTTGTTCTAACAGACGACGAAATATTGGAACTCGTAGGCGAGGCTGACGCTACTAACACAAAGAGACAAATGAAATATGCAGTCAAACGATTAGAGGAATTTGCAAGACACACAGGAACAACAATTAAAGCTTTAACTGATTCGGAACTGGACCACTTTTTGTCGCGGTTTTATGCAGGACTGAGAAGGTAAACGGCACGTTTAACAACGTTACACCAAGAAATCCATGCATGCAATCTGTCGGATTTATTCAGTCGTTGTATAAAACAAATAATGAATGTTTCACATTCGTGCAATGGCAAGAATAATTTCATTCGGTGACAGATGAAATGTCCCATTCCACTCGGCTTCGCCTCGTGGAATGGAACATTCAATCTGTCACCTCATGAAATTATTCTTACCATCGCACTCATAAACATTCATTATTTGTATACTGTCATTCCTGTCTCTAGATGTTACAGATCTCACCAACTTGCCATCAGTATTTCTCTAGATGTATACTACTTTCTTACTTTTTCCTAATTTTTTTACCTTGCTCCTAACTTTCCTCTTTTTTTCTGGAAATTCTTATTTTTTCCTACTTTATCCTAATTTTTTGTCCCACAACTTCGAAAAATTTATTCCCAATGAATATTTTTCATAACGGTGTTTACACACTGTCATAAAATTACACAATGAAGGGCTTGGGTGCAGGAGTACTGCAACTTTACTTCCAAGAGCTTAGTTGAGGATGGAGCACAAGTGTTGTGAGTACAGAACATGCCAAATGAGGCTTGTGATGCTGTGGACATGGCTAAGCATCAATCAAAACTACTCCCGAAAGCCCACAAAAGTCCTACTTTTATCCTGATTTTGTCCTCCAAAATCCTACTTATGTCCTTTTTTAAATAATATTTTGAGCCTGCTATTCTCCTACCTTTTCACCTGGGTCTGCTTGAAAGCCCGTGTTTGTCCTAATTCATGAATATACCCATGGAGGAATGATATACCCAACCAAGTATGTCCACTGTATACCAGTGCACAAACCACTTCCCCTGAGAATGTGAATCCTTGATGCTGAATGGTTAAGCGCATAGTGATGTCAACTGCATTCTTTGTTCTCTCTAAACCATGTTACAGCACATTATAGCATATTTTCCTTGAAAAACCAGTCAGATGTCTTTTTCATTGCTCACATGTTTATTCTGTGCGTGGTCAGTGCAGGGAACACTTCAGCATGTCTGCATCTCGGCATTCAGTGTAGCCTGCATTTTCTGTGAAATCAGAAGTAATCTCTGTCCATCTTGCACATAGTCAGCCATGACTGTGGTCGTACCCTGGTGCCGGTTGGATTCTCCAGTCTACTGGCGAGCTTCAAGTCAGTTTATGTCGGGATTCACGATGCCCTTGATGAGGGACACATGAAGCCTAACATGGGATTTGTGAAGGCAACCCTTGGACACTGAGTTGTTAAAATGCTGGCCTCCAAAATCCTGAGAATTTATAAGCCTAACAAGGAGACAGTATTTAGAGAAGGTATTGAGGAAACTGCATGCTGCATCCCAATAGTTCTGTGCAAGATTGTAGATTGATATAATCCATGAAAATCCAAAATCTCGCAAAAGTCTGTGTCACAAATTGTGATGTTGCATTAAAATCTCAAAATAACTCAGAAAATCATTGGTTTGAAAAGGTGGTAAATTTGGCAGAATTTGGCATTTCACTTATCGTCGACTCAAAAGGGATATACAGCAATTTAAAGTCAAACTTTTATTTCATGCATTCATAATGAACCACGAAGTAAAATCACAAGAGAAAAACTATAACCTCAACTGAAATGGCTAGGGCTGTGCATTCGAACCGGTACCTGAATACCCGACCGCTAATGTCAGGGACAGGTGTCATGCCAAAAAGTGTCCGGTGCCAAATACTGTCCGCTCATTAGCATACTGCTCTCTGATTGGTCAAATACTGGCCGCTGAGCACGCGCAAAAGACACGGACACTATTTGGCATGTATTACATGCCAAATAGTGTCCGCTGCTAAAAAGTGTCCGCTCATGCATATATGCACAGCACAATATGAACACACACACAAAGCACGCTACCAAATACTGTCCGTTCCTTGCCAAATACTGTTTTGTTTTACTACTAACGTTAGTACTAATAATATAGGCCTACCTTGATCATAGAGCAAGGAACCAGCGACTATTTTGAATCGTTGGTTGACTTTTTTCCCAATTTTTTCTTCTTTGACAGGCCGTTCAATTTTATCATACTGTCTGCTTGTTACTTATATGTTTCCCCTTCATATTTCCCCCAATGTTCTCTCCAAAATCCCCTTTTTAATGAGAACTTATCGTCACGCAGCGTTGATAGCTGTACGGCAAGGACGCGATGGATGCACGCTA
The DNA here is from genome assembly GCA_037893225.1 of Hippasteria phrygiana. Classification (NCBI taxonomy): domain Eukaryota; kingdom Metazoa; phylum Echinodermata; class Asteroidea; order Valvatida; family Goniasteridae; genus Hippasteria; species Hippasteria phrygiana. The sequence continues at coordinate 1,240,260 of JAZGUH010000331.1, forward strand.
CGCACGCCCGGCCGGACACTATTTAGCAAGCTTCCGGTATCGCGATGACGTAATACCCACTTGACCAATCAGAGAGCAGTATGCTAATGAGCGGACAGTATTTGGCATGACACCTGTCCCAGATTATGGAATCGAGTACCTGTAACCGAATTAACATATTACTCAGTAATTTCTCGGACAATGAAAAAGAAAGTTTTTGAATGTCTTTTGTGGGAATTTTCAAATAATAAAACAAAGGGTACATAGAAAAACAAAACATTAACATTCATGACGCTTGCGAAAATGCAAATTACACCGTAAAGCTACAGAGCTCATTTTGCACTTTCATCTTGCTGCATCGATGCACCGACGTGGTCGTATTAACGTGCTGTCCTTTACGAACATGAAAAGCAATTTCAGAGATTTAATTTTTGCCTTTCTTTAACGGGTACCCGGGTAGTCCAGTGTTGTAGTAGAGTACGTGTACTTTTTTTCCCGAGTACCAAGTACTGCCAAGTACTTAGATTGCCGAGTACCATTCAAGTCCGAGTACTTTGCCAACCAAGTACAAGTACAGGTCTCCGAGTACAAGTACTTGTATTTCCGAGTACGAGCTAGTCCGAGTACATTGTGCTTGAAGCCGAAAATTGTGTTAATTATATGTGATAAAAACTATGGATCGTCTTTGTAAGCATTTTTCAACAATTTGATATTTATTTTAATCTGCAATAGCAGTACCAAATCAAAGTGTTTTCCAAGGAAATGCTACACAGCTGACATAGACATAAAAGGTCATTTAATAAGATTAATCTACAGTGCATTTAAAGTCCCAAGCCTTCATGTATTTCGGGCCCTTATAATTATCAGACTAAAAAAACAAACACAAGTACAACAAGCATTCAAATGGCTGAGAAAAGATTTTTATTTTAACTTTCAACAGATGTTCTTACAATTCTCATGCCAGGTTTTTCTTGCTAATGCAAATTTCCACATTTATAAGTAAAGCTGTGATGTAGTTTTGAATCCAAACTGTACAACAGTCGATATAGACGACATATTCACCCAAGTTAATCGAACGATCATTTTGAGAACACCTTGGCGTTTCACGTACATGATTGGCCAGTGTGCGCACACGGCAAATGGGTTATTGTGCGTAATTGGCCCACTCACGGCTAGCTGTTTGTCCGGTTCGCTCGTACCCCCACCGCCTGCGCGATTTTTTTTCGTACCACATATTCGCTATGGCATATTATGTTTGCATGGTTTTTATATGCTATTGTATGCTATTGAAGCTATCAATAGAGGGCGATAAATAGTGACGTCATTCAGACAACCACCTTAAGGTTGCAGTAAACCAATTTATTCGAGCTGCTGTTGTGGCTATATTGGTAGAGCTTAAGGCTTTGGATCACGAGGCTCGGGTTCGAATCCTCTGCTGGGTTTGTTTTTCCTTTTGTGATTGGTGGCATGGAGGATTTTTTTAAGGGAAAACAAATCTGAGAACCTATCGTGCAGCTCACATAGCCAAGTACAAAAAAATACCGGTACTCATGCGAATATTTTGTGGTACGGAAAAAATATCGCCCTCCGCCTTGCAAACAGGACGCTGGGAAGGGCTGATCTCTTCGAGCTCTCATTGGACAGTTTGCGTGACCTGTGACGTAGCAGGCAGCACACAAACTCGCTGCAGCTGTTTATCATACGTAGCGCGCGCTAGTATGCGAAGGTCGTCATAAGTTACCCATAATGCCATCATTCACAAGATTCTGTGAACCGACATCATCAGCCCTTCCCAGCGCCCTGTTTGGAGGGCGAATGTACGAGCGAATTTGTCCAGACGGTGCGCAGAGGAAGTCGATTTCTCCGCAATCAACAATTTGAAAGTATCGATAAAATAAGCAGATGAGGCCGTGATAAGTCGAGCCATGGTCGAGCCATACGAGTACCTTGATGGTCGAGTACAATTTCGACATGTCGAGATCAAGTACTTTGCTGCCCGAGTACGAGTACCGTCTGTTCGAGTACGAGTACTTTGACATTCGAGTACAAGTACGAGTACTCTAAAAACAGTACTCGAGTACGAGTACTACAATACTGCCGGGTACCCATGCTTTTTTTCAATTGGTTACCCGATTCCCGTACTACCCGTAAATGCACACCATTATAGAAATGACTAAATGTAATTCTCACATTTTGAAAGCAGTTTCAATCTTTAAAGTCGGTTTTCTTGAAATGACAAAATGTTTAATAAGGCTGATAAGCCCTTTCTTGTCTGAGCCGACGTTTGTTATAGACGGCCAAAAAGGTCGCTTTATGCTGCAGCTAATGGTGTATGTGTGCCAACTACTTTGACCTGTTGTACATTGATTGGAATTCATTGTTTACTTTGAACTTTACCGTCTCCCATTTCATCCAGCTGTATTTGACGTCAATTACAACAACGAAAACCAAAAACCAATAAATAAACTACTTAATGACATGCAGCTGTATTTTCATGAACACCTATTACCTCACATGGGCATTACACAGATGTGAATATTCATAGTATACTTGTGAATGCAAGCCTTTTTAAGATATAACAATGATCAATTTTAATATGCACATTTGAGTTATTTTCTTTGAGTTGGGGTTCCGGTGTTATGCATAATTTGTTTCCAGAGGAAACTGGCCCTTTGTTTGAAATCAGTGTACAGGAAATCTTGTAAATATATTGGGTTTTTTAAAATAGCTTGTGACAAATAGAAACCCTATTGCAGTAAATTACTTTATGTAGATACATGTATACAATGTACAGTTTTGTATATAAAACGTATTGTATAGAATGCCTAGCCTGCATGTCTTAACTTGTAACACTAGATGATAGACATGCTGTGGCTGTTGTGATATTATACATGTGGCACTGCGTGCTCAGTGGTATCAGTGTACGTGTTCTTATAGCTTGGGCATTCCTCATGTATGCATTGTCAGCGGTTTTTTATATTGCTTCCTCTGATTGTATGATTTATTTGGTGTAGTTCAGTGGAGAAAGCATGTCCAAGGATAACGACAAAGAAATATTGTTTTCCTCCCCAAGTTTAATCGTCATGTTCACCGAGTCGTGCAGCCTGCTGCGTTTTGTGTGTGTGCGTTTTGCACTTTCTTTTTTTAACCAGTTCGAGTCGGATGACGAGTTAACATGCAAAAGTTTTGCCGGAACGGATGACTGATAAACACGCACTCGATGGAGACCGGTATCTATCTGTCAGCGACCCGCTGGCAGCGAGCGAGGCCGGAAATATCGGGGTGTTCTGCCTGCAGATTACGGCCCGATTCTGCCTGAACCGGTCTGGCAGGCTCGGGAAAAAATTTCCTGCGGCTGGGTCCGTTAATGTCAATATAATCCCGACGTGAACTGGTTAAAAGTTTAACAGCGTTAACCTTTTACCATTTTTCGGCCTCTTGACAAATACATTTTACAAAGGTTTAAAATCAAAATGACCTTTTTCCCCAGTAAATTTTATCTAAGAATTTGTCAAATGCCTAATCAGGTGAAAAGAGTAATGTACATTGTACAAGGCTTTAGATTTGGCATGTGTTTCATACAGGGCTAACCCATAGCGACCATTTTGAAGTCAAATTGGTCTCACTCGGAGTTTATGCACACAATATAAAGGTAGAGTTTTTTTCTGAAACTGTACGTCTTTGAGCCCATCTCAGTTTGTGTTAATTTGCCAATATTGGTTTTAAGTGCTACAGTAAAGAGGTAATAAGTAGGGACCTATGCATTGGAATGCCCAAACTAATAAGAATGATCAGAATGATGCGCCATGGTTGTTTGATGTGCAGGGAATTTGGTCAATATTAATAGAAGGATGTTTGATTTAACAGACAGAAATGCGGTGTGTACAGTATGTTTGTTTAGTTGTCCAATATGTTCAGATTATACTTAATTAATATTATTACAATTACGTGTATAGTGACATCAGTTACATGTATAATGAGGCCTGGCTTTTTTTTTTCAACCAGCAGGATTACACTGTTGAAGCTATTAAGATGAATTGCCTGAAGGTTTGTTAATTCTTGGCCCCTTCATACAACAAAGGGAACAATGTGTTCCTATAAAAAACTCGTACTCCCAAAGGCAACCAAAATACGTTGTTTGAAATGAATGTTAATATGGTGACGTGTTGACTATATAGCCGCTCTCTCTCGACATCGGTCACCTTGGTAGCATACCACCTCGATGGCGTAGAACCCCTGCAGTGGTGGGCCACAGCACCAGTTATTCCATCTCCCTCAGATGGTCGGTGGAATGGATACTGTCGGTGGGATACAACGGCGGCGATTTCTCGTCAAGGTTTGGGGTGGGGGGGGGACAAAAGAAAATATGTGCTGATCTGGTGCATGTAAAAGCCAATGACCAATAAACATATATACATCGATATGACAAGGGGTTATTGGGCGACACTGCCATAGCCATCCCCTCCCCCGGGACGTATTTCCCCGGGATCGCCTCCAATGGTGGGATCGCCTCCAATGGTGGGATCGCCTCCCATGGTGGCATCGCCGCCCATGGTGGCATCGCCGCCCATGGTGGCATCGCCACAACAATAACAACAAAAAACAGTATAAAATACACATACACACAGGGCAAACGGAACGAACAGATAACAAGACAGGGAACAAATGAAACTGGCAAGATGTACAGAACAAAGAAGATAGATAGGACAATAGGACCATGGAGAAAGGAAACAATAAGACAAACAAACAATTCTGACAGGTCATTCAACATAGAAGATTCTGCAAGCCATTTCTTTACCTTAATCTTAAAACTGTCAAGTGAGCAAGATAACCGCAAGTTTGAAGGTAGGCTGTTCCACACCGTGATACAAGTTACAAGCGGACTATATTTGAGGCAGTCAGTTTTAAATTTCGGTAATAACAAATTGTCTGATGTTGACTGTCTTGTGGCATAACTGAACACTTGATAACTTGACGGTACATTCATTCAGATATGTGGGCATAAGACCATGATTACATTTATACATAAGGACTGCCCTGAGATAAAAAAAAATCGTTTCTCCAAGGAAAGCCAGCCAAGATCATTAAATAAATCACTAGAGGGGTAATCATATCCTTTCCCTAAAATTATTCTAGCAGCATACTTTTGTAATTTAAGAAGTTTATCCAAATGTTTGTGAAATCGCTGCGACCAAATTTGCGAACAATAATCAAAATGCGGTAAAACAAAGACATCGTAAAATAATTTTAAGGAATGAACTGGCAAGAATGGCTTCACTCATCTCATCATACTCAGTTTGGCTTGAACAGTGCTTATGACTTTTTCAACGTGATCTGTCCACTTTAATTATTCGTCTATAATGAGACCAAGACATTTGGCTTTGTGAACATGGGTAATTGTGTTACCATTCACCTCAATCTTAAAATCAACAATACTCTCTAATTTAGGCTTAGTTCCAATAATCATCACGTTAGTTTTATCATAATTTAAAACCAGACGCGTTTCTCTAGCCACGTACTAATTTCATCAAAAGCGACAGATAATTTCTGACTAATTTCAGTTGAAGTTTTACCGCAGACAGTAAGCGTTGTATCGTCTGCATACATATCCACTATGCCTTCACTGACTGAGTTTGGTAACGTGTTCACATAGATAGAGAATAACAAAGGACCAAGAATTGATCCTTGTGGTACACCGCATGTGACTGTAAGTGGACTAGAAAATACATTGTTCAAGCAAACCTTTTGAGCGCGTCCGGACAAATAGCTTTGAAACCATCTCAGCGTGTTCACAGATGAACCGATTGATTTAAGCTTGGCAAGAATAATATCATGATTTACGGTATCGAAGGCTTTCCTAAGATCAATGAATGCAACGCCATTTAAATTACCATTATCAACACTTCTGCTCCACTGTGTAACCAATTTGAAAAGGGCTGTAGTAGTTGAGTGTTGTGGTCGGAATCCTGACTGATTCGGATGAATGAATTCATTTTTATTTAAATAGGTCAGTAACTGATCATACACTGCCCGTTCTAAAACTTTACTTAATACTGGTAAAATGGAAATCGGGCGGCAATTACCAACATCACATTTGTCGCCCGATTTATAAAGAGGAATCACTTTGGCCTTTTTCATACCCTCTGGAACATACCCGTTTATTAAAGATAAATTAATAATTGTGGAAGGGGAGTAGCGAAGGGGTAATTCCTGAGGTTTCTTATTACCCACAGACCCTATTATTTACCCAGTGATTTCTTGGTCTAATTAATAATTCGAACCCCAAGTATTTGTTTCAATTGACCAATAATCCATAAATCATCTGCCTAAAATCAGCCCTGCGGCTGCTTTTATTCCTCGATGCAGTGTACCCATGTAGCCTAAGTACAAATTCTTCTGCCATATTGTTACGGTCTGAAAATCTCTAAACTATCCGTAAATATCAATTACTAGAAAAAGCCTGAATTTTCTCAGATGCAACAAAGAAATCAAACAAGATCACACTGATATAAAGAACAAAGAAACAATGTGATTTAATAATGAGAATATTCGAGAATCAATAGGGTTTAAGAAGTGTAGAATTAAGAAAAGATCTTATACAATATATAACTTAAAAGATCTTACTGTCAGGACTTATATAGGCGAGGGCTCAGACGACTTGGGCAGCTCTGCAATGGGCGAGGACTTGGACGGCTTGGGTACTCAGCTGCGGACGAGGACGACTAGCTCCAATAATACGAGCGAATACAGTTCTTTGGCGCGAGCTGGAACACGGGGCGAATTCACCTCAAAAACAGCCGAAGAGAGACGAAAACAGCGGAGGACGACTACAAACTGGCTCCCGTCGCGAAAATATGGGGATATGAGACCCCAAATAATGAACCGACGACAGTTCACAGATAAATGTATCTTTTTCCGGAAATAAAACTCGGCTCTAACTGCCTCCAGACGCTCCCACGCAGACGAGTCATATACAGGTCACAGGTCCGAATAAAACGGCTCGATAAAGTCGATAACCGAAATCCCAACGAAATTCTCCGTCCGTCTAAAGTCCACCGTCGAAAATCAAGTCCTGATTTTATTCCCAAGCTAGCCCGTATATAAAGGATTTCATTCATTCCAGAGATTACTAGAAATTCTAGAGAATCGTACAAAGTACGTCACATCTAAAAATAATCCTCTACACAGCCCCCGAATACAATTACTGTGTTTCTGGAAAAGACTATAGCGTATACGAGATAGACCTGGCGTATGCGAGAACCATCTGGCACATGTACGTTGTATAAGGCTTGGCGTAAACAACTCTGACCCATTCATTCACAGGGTCAACCGAGGTCGCACGCGTATGCAAATAAGTGACGCGTGGCCTGTGACAAAACATTTGTTTGTGCCGGCTGTACATTCCGTGAGGGGAATTTCATAACACTGACAACAAAAACTTTGTGTTCCTAACAATATGCAACAGGGCAAAAGAACCATTGACAAATCAGCTGTCGGGATTCTCCAGTATGTAAGGGTGTGGGTGACTATCGTCATGGTGAACATTTTCTTCTACATGTAGCTGTACAGTTGGTGAATCATTAGGCCTACACACGTGTGTTTCCTCCGCCAACTTAGTTTTGCTCATTGTGCAGATCTATCTACTGGACGCCAGTTTACCCTTTGTGCTGTATAAGTGACGTCAGATCAGTTTTTAATCAATGATATGCTTATTAATTGAATCGGCATAATGGTGTTGCGTAATTGAATTGCAAAGTAGCTTTTACAAGCAGTAATATTCGTTGATTTCCTCTTGCTGTCATAATTTTCATGAAATTCTTGTTTGTGCCGGCTGTACATAATAATGAATGAGGGGCGTATATACATTCCGTGAGGGGAATTTCATAACACTGACAACATTAACTTTGTGTTCCTAACATCTCCCCCCATAAAGAAAGCAAATTTACACAGTAAATGTTCGCTTAAAAAGAAAATATGTCTGGCTAAGACTTCTTACATTAATAAACAGAAGTATTGTGTTTAAAACTTACTGGTCTTACAACAAAAAAAATCAAATGTAATTAAGTACAATCTTCTAAACTCTGGACAGAGCATCAGCCAAAACATTGCTCTTTCCAGCAATATGAATGATTTTGAGTGGGTATGGTTGCAAAATCAAACTCCATCGAAATAATCTTTGGTTCTTGGTCTCGAATTTCTCCAAAAACACAAGTGGGTTATGATCAGTATAAATGATCGTCTCCCCAGCACCATTTGTTACATACACTTCAAAGTGTTGTAGGGCAAGGACAAGACCTAATGCATCTTTTTCGATGGCGGAGTATTTGGCCTGGTATTTATTCAGTTTCTTTGAGAAGTAACTGATCGGTCGTTCGATGCCCGACTCATCTTCTTGGAGCAAGACCGCTCCGACACCAACATCACTGTCGTCAATGGCTATTTTGAACGCCTTGTCAAACTTTGGCGCAGCCAGAACTGGTTCATTTGTTAGAATGGCTTTCAATTTCTCAAAAGCACTTTGGCATGAGTCCGACCAAACAAATTTTACATTCTTCTGTAACGGAGTAATGGAGTGGCAATGGTGCTGAAGTTCGGAACAAACTTTCTGTAAAATCCACTCATACCCAGGAATCTCATCAGTTCTCTTTTCCCTGTGGGTACGGGAAACTCTTCAATGGCTTGAATCTTTGCTACTCGAGGTAGCACGTGACCTTGACCGACCACATGACCTTGACCGACCACATGACCTAAGTAGGTTCACCACGAGGTTCGCTTTAGAAAGCTTGTCAAACAGGGCACTCAAGTGTTTCAGATGGTCTTCCCAGCTATCGCTGTACAGCAAAATGTCATCAATGTAGACAACACAGTTTTCTAGCCCGGCAATGACTTGACTCATCATTCTCTGAAACGTAGCCGGGGCGTTTTTCATGCCAAATGGCATCGTTTTACATTGGTACAGACCATCGGGTGTCACAAACGCCGAAATTTCTTTGGCTCAGTCAGTCAAGGGCACTTGCCAATATCCTATAACAAGTCTATTTTACTGACAAATGCAGAATTTCCCACTCGATCAATGCAGTCTTCCAGCCTAGGGATAGGATATGAATCAGTCTTATAGTTTCTGCATTGACTTTTCGATAATCAATACAAAATCTAAGTGTCCCGTCAGGCTTTGGCACCATGACAATGGGAGAACTCCAGGAACTCTGACTAGGTTCTATAATGTCATGCTCTATCATGAACTTAACCTCTTCCCAAACCTTTGATAATTTGTCAGGGTTAAGTCGGTAGGGTCTTGCATTCCCGACATCAACATCATGAACGGCAACCGACGTACGGCCTGGCTTGTCAGAACAAACTCGGTCGTACTTTTGGAGTAGACTTGATAAGTCTCTCCGTTGGTCATTGTGCAAATAACCAAGGATTTCGTCCAAGTTGGAAAGAATTTCAGAATTTGAAAGCTGAACAGCTAAAAACTCAAGTTAAGCTGTTTTTTACTCAAGGTCTTCATCATCTGAATTGTCACTGTAGGGTTTTGACTCAATGACAGCTACCCCCACTGGTTGGCCAGAATTATCACGCTCGTAGTATCTCTTGAGCATGTTCACATGACAAACTCTTTGGCTCTTTCTTCGATCTGGGGTACTGACTATGTAATTTACATCATTGAGTTTCTTTTTGACACAGTAGGGCCCACTGAACTTCGCTTTAAGGGGCTCGCCAGGCAGAGGCAACAGCACTAGCACTTTTTCGCCGGGTTTAAAGATGCGGACTTAAGATTTCTTGTCTGCTCTTGTCTTCATGACCTGTTGAGACACCTTGAGATGTTCTTGTGCCACAGAACATGCTTTGGACAGCCTCTCCGTGAAGTTCGACACATAGTCGAGCAGATTGGTCTCATCCTCCTCTGCCAGAAACCTCTCCGTGATGAGTTTCAAAGGCCCCCTCACCTCATGACCGTAGACCAACTCAAACGGAGTAAAACCGGTTGACTCGTTCGGTGAGTCCCTAGTTGCAAACAACAAAAAGGGAATTCCTTTGTCCCAATCTTCTGGGAAATCCTCGCAGTATGCTCTTATCATATTCTTGAGGGTTTGGTGGTACCTCTCCAGAGCTCCTTGAGACTGCGGGTGATATGCAGATGATTTCAACTGCTTGATCCCCAGCTCACGCATGACTTCCTGAAACACACCCGACATGAAGTAAGACCCCTGATCGGACTGCACTTCTTTCGGTAAACCATATCTTGTGAAAAAACTACATAAGAACCTCAACAACAACTTTGGCTGTTATCTTTTTCAGTGGAATGGCCTCTGGAAATCTGGTTGACAAATCCATTATGGTCAACAAAAACTGATGCCCGGACTTCGTCCGCGGTAGAGGACCAACACAATCAACGAGGACTCTCGTAAATGGCTCATCAATGCAGGAATCGGTATCATCGGTGCAGGCTTGATTGATGGCTGTGGCTTTCCCACCATCTGACACGTATGGCACGTCTTCAGTGTTGGAGGTCTCGAGACCGGCCTCGGCCTCGAGGCCGGCCTCGAGGCCGATTTTTATGGCCTCGGTCTCGGCCTTGGCCTCGGAGTGCAAGGCCTCGGCCTCGGCCTCGGCCTCGGAGCCTTCCGGACTCGAAGATCTGGTCGAGGCCGGCTCGAGGCCGCCCACTTTGACCAATTTTCCCACCAATTCAGATGTGTTTTCTGTTTCAATTAATTTAAATTGTTTACCTCATGAAACTTTCGAGAAGCTGCCACAGTGAGTTCCGTGAAACGAAATAAAGTTTCAAGCAGATACGCACGAATTAATGAACTGGTATTTGCATTATTGCACCATGGAGCTATAGATAGCTCCCCGATTGCACGTACTACGTACCTACATTATATGTATTATCTTCTTGTAGAACCAGTCTACTCCCGGTACCGGTAATAGACTACGTGTAGTTCCTGGTCCAGCACTTCACTCGCCCCATGAACTGCCACTATTGTGTTACACGTACTCAGGTAGCATCTTATATTTTTTTTAGATAATCTGTCTACTCCCGCTATAGACTGGTTCCTGGTCCACCACTCGGCCCTGAACGAGTGAACGTTGAAGCGATAATCATAATGGCCGGCAGTGAAGTTGGGGGAACCAACCTGTTATTCACGCGTGCTCGCGCAACGCGAAGCCTGTCACATGTCTACTAGTCTATGTACCCTCTCTGTTCCAGCTAGTCTTGGTTCAAAGACGTTACTATTGTACTTTTGTACTTTCGCAGTTGCAATGCACAGGCAGCGCGATCAGATTTTGGATCTGTAGTAAAGTCTTGGATAAGTTGGCATTTCGGGGGCGCGACCAGACTGTGGACTGTGATAATGATGGACGGTTATGCAATAGACCGATCCAGTGAGCGTCGCCTGATGGTGTTCTGACCAATCACATTCGTGGTTTATGTCCGACATGCGTGCACGCGCATGTGACGCGCGCAGCTGCAGATCAATGGTCATGATGCCTCGTCATGTCCTATGTATTTGCATGTAATGAATAATTTATGATAAGGCTCAAACTCGGTCACTGATTGGATCCCTCGGAAAAGCGAGGGAGAATCATCGAAAAGTAAAGAAAAAGTTAAGAATTGCCTGCCAACTTATCCAAGACCCTTGTGGCGGTCCAAAATCGTGCACGTTTGACAAACACCGGCTGCGGATTCGGCTGCATTTTGTAAACTACGCATGCGTGAGGCCAGAACGCACGTACGAAGCCGGGATTTCGAGGACACAACGTTAGTGAATCTGGCGCGCGGGCGCTCCGAAATATCAACACAAGGGTCTTGGGCCCAAGACTATGTTCCAGCCAGCAGTGCTCCAGTGGAGCGCATTTTTAGCAGAGGAGGGATTATTATGAGGCCACACCGTGCAAAGCTATCCCAATAGATGCTGGAGACCCTTATGTTCTTGAAATGCAATAAACATATCCTTTAAGGAACCTGCCATTGACGTGACTTGAAAATAAATTAAAAAAATCCAACAATGAAGGTAGTGTACACGATTGGTAATCCTCTAATTTGTTTTTACTGAATTATTACGAAATACCTTACTAGCCTGTAAGTTAATAGTAGTCTCAATCATCGTGTGAAATGATAGCACCAGGTGTGCCGTCGTTGTCAAGAAAAGTGGAAATTTATATTGTTTTCAATCGTTGGAAAACTGCCCTGTAGGCTTTAGTCAAGGCGCGCGTGGCTACCCGGACGAGTGGCGCGCCCCGGACATGCTGGCATTCGGGGCGCGTCACGTGTCCAGGTAGCCACGCTCGTCTTGTTGACTAAAGGCTATCATCCGCCCGATGGTTGAAAACGAGCGCCGTTTTTCTCTCGTTTTTCTCGCCATCCAACAACGCAAAACTTTGAACAGGTCAGTGGAACGATATTTCCTATAAAATACTAACCCCCAAATCCGCCCATTTCTGAAAATTGCAACAATGACCAATATCATACACACTGCCTTTAACCTTGATTGAGTGGATTATTAGTTTATTACGTGTTTAGTAACCGGCCTCGGCCTCGGCCTCGGCCTCGGACGTTGTGGCCTCGGCCTCGGCCTTGGCCTCGGACGTTGTGGCCTCGGCCTCGGTCTCGGCCTCGGAGGTTGTGGCCTCGGTCTTGGCCTCGGCCTCGGAGGTTGTGGCCTTGACTACAACACTGCACGTCTTGCAGAATGCAACCACATTTAGGCCAATAGAAATGCGCTATGACTCTAGCTTGAGTCTTTCTGATGCCAAGATGACCTGCAACCGGAATCTCGTGTGCAATTCTCAAGATCTCATCACGGTAACACGGAGGAACAACAATTTGATGAACAATACTCCATTCTTCATCAGCTGGTCTCTGGGTAGGTCTCCATTTCCTCATTAACACGCCAGACTTGACGTAGTAGCATTCTGGAACCCCCTGAACCTCTTCCTCAGAACACGCTGTCTGGGCGAGCTTCCTCAAATCTGGGTCCGCTTTCTGCTGCTCTATCAGCGAGGATCGGCTGAACTTAGCATCTTGAGACACTCCCTCATTTCTTCTACCTTATTGAAGAAAGTTTCCGCCAGCCAAACACCAGAGTCCTCCTCTATCGGCACTGACTCTGCAACCCTCCTTTTCCATCTATTTCGACTGAGATCTCGTCACTGAACTTGGCGAGAGCTGTGGCCACTGGCAACCAAGTTATTCTTCAGTACCTGTACATGATGGGAAAAGTCAGAATTATTAGAACAAATCCTTCTGAGTCTAAGTGCCTGGCTGAATGATATGCCTTTCTTGCAATGCCTGGGGTGACAGCTGGAGGAGTGGAGGTACTGGTGGGTGTCTGTGGGTTTAGAATACAAATCAGTGGTTACCGAGTTGTCTTCCTTGCGGATGGTGACATCCAGGAAGTTGGTCTGATGCACTGAACACTCTGATGTAAACTTGATGGTCCTGTGGAAGGAATTAATGTGATTAATGAAAGTCTCCAGACTGTCCTAATCACTGGTCCAGATGAAAAATACATCGTCAATATATCTCCACCATACCCAGGGGCGACATGGTGCTGATGAGGCAAGCATGCGCTCTTCGAGGTCGCCCATAAAGAGGCATGCAAAGGAGGGGGTCATGCGAGTGCCCATGGCTGTACCGTGTACCTGTAGATAGTGTTTAGTTAGGAAGGAAAATTGTTCTTGGTTAGTACAAGTCTCATGAGGGTGCCAATATGGGTAGCAGTGTTGTAGTCAAGGCCACAACCTCCGAGGCCGAGGCCAAGACCGAGGCCACAACCTCCGAGGCCGAGACCGAGGCCGAGGCCACAACGTCCGAGGCCAAGGCCGAGGCCGAGGCCACAACGTCCGAGGCCGAGGCCGAGGCCGAGGCCGGTTACTAAACACGTAATAAACTAATAATCCACTCAATCAAGGTTAAAGGCAGTGTGTATGATATTGGTCATTGTTGCAATTTTCAGAAATGGGCGGATTTGGGGGTTAGTATTTTATAGGAAATATCGTTCCACTGACCTGTTCAAAGTTTTGCGTTGTTGGATGGCGAGAAAAACGAGAGAAAAACGGCGCTCGTTTTCAACCATCGGGCGGATGATAGCCTTTAGTCAACAAGACGAGCGTGGCTACCTGGACACGTGACGCGCCCCGAATGCCAGCATGTCCGGGGCGCGCCACTCGTCCGGGTAGCCACGCGCGCCTTGACTAAAGCCTACAGGGCAGTTTTCCAACGATTGAAAACAATATAAATTTCCACTTTTCTTGACAACGACGGCACACCTGGTGCTATCATTTCACACGATGATTGAGACTACTATTAACTTACAGGCTAGTAAGGTATTTCGTAATAATTCAGTAAAAACAAATTAGAGGATTACCAATCGTGTACACTACCTTCATTGTTGGATTTTTTTATTTTATTTTCAAGTCACGTCAATGGCAGGTTCCTTAAAGGATATGTTTATTGCATTTCAAGAACATAAGGGTCTCCAGCATCTATTGGGATAGCTTTGCACGGTGTGGCCTCATAATAATCCCTCCTCTGCTAAAAATGCGCTCCACTGGAGCACTGCTGGCTGGAACATAGTCTTGGGCCCAAGACCCTTGTGTTGATATTTCGGAGCGCCCGCGCGCCAGATTCACTAACGTTGTGTCCTCGAAATCCCGGCTTCGTACGTGCGTTCTGGCCTCACGCATGCGTAGTTTACAAAATGCAGCCGAATCCGCAGCCGGTGTTTGTCAAACGTGCACGATTTTGGACCGCCACAAGGGTCTTGGATAAGTTGGCAGGCAATTCTTAACTTTTTCTTTACTTTTCGATGATTCTCCCTCGCTTTTCCGAGGGATCCAATCAGTGACCGAGTTTGAGCCTTATCATAAATTATTCATTACATGCAAATACATAGGACATGACGAGGCATCATGACCATTGATCTGCAGCTGCGCGCGTCACATGCGCGTGCACGCATGTCGGACATAAACCACGAATGTGATTGGTCAGAACACCATCAGGCGACGCTCACTGGATCGGTCTATTGCATAACCGTCCATCATTATCACAGTCCACAGTCTGGTCGCGCCCCCGAAATGCCAACTTATCCAAGACTTTACTACAGATCCAAAATCTGATCGCGCTGCCTGTGCATTGCAACTGCGAAAGTACAAAAGTACAATAGTAACGTCTTTGAACCAAGACTAGCTGGAACAGAGAGGGTACATAGACTAGTAGACATGTGACAGGCTTCGCGTTGCGCGAGCACGCGTGAATAACAGGTTGGTTCCCCCAACTTCACTGCCGGCCATTATGATTATCGCTTCAACGTTCACTCGTTCAGGGCCGAGTGGTGGACCAGGAACCAGTCTATAGCGGGAGTAGACAGATTATCTAAAAAAAATATAAGATGCTACCTGAGTACGTGTAACACAATAGTGGCAGTTCATGGGGCGAGTGAAGTGCTGGACCAGGAACTACACGTAGTCTATTACCGGTACCGGGAGTAGACTGGTTCTACAAGAAGATAATACATATAATGTAGGTACGTAGTACGTGCAATCGGGGAGCTATCTATAGCTCCATGGTGCAATAATGCAAATACCAGTTCATTAATTCGTGCGTATCTGCTTGAAACTTTATTTCGTTTCACGGAACTCACTGTGGCAGCTTCTCGAAAGTTTCATGAGGTAAACAATTTAAATTAATTGAAACAGAAAACACATCTGAATTGGTAGGAAAATTGGTCAAAGTGGGCGGCCTCGAGCCGGCCTCGACCAGATCTTCGAGTCCGGAAGGCTCCGAGGCCGAGGCCGAGGCCGAGGCCTTGCACTCCGAGGCCAAGGCCGAGACCGAGGCCATAAAAATCGAGGCCGGTCTCGAGACCTCCAACACTGATGGGTAGGGGTTGTGTGTCCTGCCTTGGCCAGGGCCGAGGAACAAGCACGAATACCTTCCTCGTGGGGGATGTTGGTGTACAGGGATGAGACGTCAAAAGTCCCAATGATGGCTGTGCTGGGAATCTTGTTCTTGATTCCTTCCAGCTTGCGCAGGAAGTCTGGGGGTGTCATGGATGTATGATGGGATCTGTGGAACGAGGGGTTTGAGAAAACTGTCAATACACAGGGAGATACGTTCTGTGGGTGAACCATTACCAGAGACAATGTTCTTTATTTCATTGTGTCAACTACATATAGTTCACTGGTTGGCATCTGTTCAACAATTCTTGGTATGACCATTTGTTCTTTATTTCACTCTAACCAACCGACCCTTTTGTTACCTGTTCAGTAATTCTTTGGCTCCAGGGTCCCTACAACCCGAGGCCTATTTTGGAATTATATTATTATACAAACATCTTCAGCTTGCTTTTGTGAGTACAAGCATCCAAGTGGAACATTATTATTAAAAACTAGCCTGTAGCTGCGTGCACAGGAGTCTGTTTGTCATTTTCATGAAACTATACGGTTGCTGTGTGCTATGCAATCTTGCACTGCTAGCGTCTTAGCATTTTGTCCTGTACTACATCTTGCTCAGGACTTGTCCCTTGCTATGCAATCTTGCACTGCAAGCGTCTTAGCATTTTTGTCCTGTACTACATCTTGCTCGGGACAATTGTCCTTTCCTGCATACTGCTTGTTTGAGGGCATCGCTGATGAGTCTTTGCTATTATGACGCTGATGTACGTCGGTAGTCCCGGCACAGGTTGTAGACGCTGCATGGGCTGGCTGTCCTTGATCCTTCTTCAGTTGGAGATGGGAAGTTCAATTTACATCAATTTGTGATCAAGATGCAGTATTGACTGTCGTTTAAGGCCGGATTAAATTCTTAAATTACTTTATCACAAAGCTTAAAGAGCTCTTGGGAACTGGTAATATGCGACACATTGTTGTATATTATGTCCCCTTAATTCACAATAGTGTTATATTAATTTTTTGTATCAATTGTAAAGAACATCCAAAGAAATATTTAACTGGAACTCGGGTAATAGTATACATTCCTGTGAAGGATTCTTAAGCAGTTTGGTTTACTGCTGCGAATTGACTGCTGGCACAAGAGTGCTGATCTAAATATAAACTTAACCTGTGAAGCTGCAATATAATTAAATATTTAACTGGATTTCAGGTAAAAGTTAATTACTGTTACAGATTTTTCGAGCAGTTTTTTAATTACTGTCTCGAATTGATAGCTGACACGAAATGGTGCTAATTCCAGTATAAAGTTAACTTTGATGTAAATATAATTAAATATTTTATTGGATTTCAGGTAATATTTGAATAAGAATTCACGTTAAGGATTTTTCGAGCACTTTAGAATTACTGTCTCGTACCAATTGGAGGCACGAGTAAGTGCTGACTTTATGACTAACTTTGCCTGTTTCGATGCACTACAATTGATAACTTGTTTTTGATATTTAATTATTGTTGATGCTTATGTAATTGTATATAAAATAAATTTGAATTATCCAATTGTGACTTCCTTTGACCTGTGAGGGGTGATTTGTACTTTATGATCGTTCTTGAGACTTTGTCCTGGTTGTGCGATATTAGTCCTCCTAATCCCCCTCCCATTGGTTACATTTGGAAGGAGATAAAATCTGGTAGTCCTATACAGTCAGAGGGAGAGAGAAATTTATGAGCTTTCGTGGACAGCTGGTCACGTGATTGCATATCGTCAAGCACCTGTTGTATCTCTTGAGAGAATGTACCTGTGGGGTCAGAGTTAAGGCAGATGTAGTTAGTATAATTATTCAATTGGCAGTGGGCCTCGTCAATGTACTGATGACGATCCATGATGACCACAGCTGAACCTTTGTCCGCCGGCTTGATGATGATATCAGTACGGGAGCGCAAGGCATACAATGCCAAGCGCTCCTCTCTGGGGAGATTGTCATGAGTTCTGTGGGCAAAGTGATCAGGGTTAGTGACTTGAGAACTAACAACTTGAACATAAGTCTCGAGGGCTGGTACACGATTATTCAGGGGTACCCAGGTAGTACTTTTGACACGGAACGGTTCTGGGTCACATGGGTCAGAATCAAGAAAAAACTCTCGGAGACGGAGACCCTTTGAGAGAAGTTTATGTTCAGCCTCGGATATGGGTGAGGAAGAAAGGTTAACTACAGTATTTGAAGGGGGTGGTGGTGGTGTAGACTGGGGTCTGGGACATCTGAAGCGTCTCTATCTGCGTTGATGTTGCTTGGTGAGCAAGCCACCAATCTTGTTTCTCCTGTTAAGCAGAACAGAGTCAGGGTTAGATATGCTCCTTTCAATCTCATCATGGAAATTACTATATCTGGTGTCGGAACAACTGGATCTAAGTTCTGAGTCGAGGTGAGCAATATTCTGATTGAGGTTCTGAAGTGCAATTTGACACTGTTAAGAGAGGATATTGATGAGTTTAATAGAGGCACCATGTAGAATTTGGTTCCATCTCCTTTGAAGAGGCGGTGAGAGGTTACCCAAGCAGGGAGAGGGAGATAATTGCAAACCTGTAGGGATAAATCGAGAGAGGGAGAAAAAATTGTAGTTATCTAGATATAGAGTGATTCAAGAACATAATTAGAAAAATATTGAGATTTTATTTATTCATAAGTTTATTTCTCAAAATTGCGATTTTCATAACATTTTAGCCTCGTGCATTATACATGTACATGTGTATTTCTGTACTGCATGTATTTCCATCGAGATATTTATGGTGCGAAGTCACACACTGATACTAGAATATGAACTTTCAAAGTCTGGAGTAAAAGGTAGGGTCGTGATTAGTTTTGGCGCAGGCCGAAAAATTTGGGGCGGGCGGTCGAGGACAACCAAACAATTTTTTGGGGGCCTAACTTAAAGATGGAATTTTTTACTGAAAAACTTGACCAAGATTTGTTAGCAAACGTCTACGGTGGTGAAACCAAGAAACAAGTGAAGGTTTCCCGCGCAAAGAACCATGCAATTGGATGCTCACATGCACGTCACGCTGTAACTGATATTGAAGTACCCATACTCACCCTCCCCCCCCCCCGGGGGGGCTAAAGTGCATTTTCCGGAGACTAGCATCGGAAAACTGTATTTGTGATATTGACAGTTTTTTGAATGGTAATACATGAAGTTTCCACTTCATACAGAAATTAGATTACTGTGGAAATGGATAAATTTGATATTGTATGTATTTTTGACAGTAAATGGGAAAAATGGTAGATCATTGTGATCATTAATGCAGAAATTTGCTGTGTATGGTCATGTATTAAATGAAAGATATTATCTACAATGATTGTAGCAATTTCTGTGTAAACAATTGAATACAAAATTAATGTGACAGATTAATTTGCACTGGAGAAGTTTCTTTGCATACTTGTTAGACATATGCAGCTTGCAAAAGAAATTGAATTTAGATAGTTTAGAGAATACATGTACACTCAAACCAAGGTTATTTCACATTATGCTTTTTAGAAAGAAGAACAAGGAAAAATCGTTTTTTTGTCAGTGGATAGAAGGGATGAAGCTGAACATGGTTTGTTTACTTTGTTTGTTTTTTTCCTACTTTTGTAGCAAGATATGATGAATACCGTACGGTTATGTTAAAAGGGCAACCAGCAAAGGTGAAAAATATAACACTGAAGGACAGTGACATAAGATGTCGAGTAGCTCTTTGGAGAGCCGCAGAGAGAGAGCTTGATAATGGGGATTATGTTGAGGTAACAAATGCTTTGACTTCTGAGTACCAGAATAAGAAATTTCTGATGTCTACCATCAGTGCAAGTACTGTCAAGGTATGTGTATTATTATTGTTTATTAAGTCTGTCTTTTTGTGTGGGTGTGAATTGGCAGGAAGTAGGGTCAATGACAATAGGATGTATTAATAATTAACAATGAAATTCTAGTCCTGCTTTGTAATCTACAGGGTAACAACATTATTTTGACCAGATATGTTGCTGCAGTGGAAGAAGAAATATGAAGCTAACGTTTTTACATGTATTAAAAATAGTGTATTCCTAATACGTTTAATCAACTGTGTCTGGTTGCTGTAATGAGCCTACATAAATGGTTACAATGTATACTTCATTCTTGGTGAAAATCATTCTGAATTCTACAGGTTGAGTCAATGAAAAGTATACTGAAGTTGATATCACAAAATTAGTATCATTATGCAGCCCGTGTAAAATGATACATCACTCGCGCAGATCAGGTCTCAAATTACTCACCATTATTAAATTAGGTCTCTACCTAAACAAGTAAATTGTCTTGGCTGATGTTGACTGGTGTGGGTGTGCATAGGTGTGTGTTCACGTACATTGATCAGCAGTCAACATCATTCAATCCTACACAAAATTAGACATGGAATATTTTTACTAGTTTGGCGTAAACACCTCATGCTTAGTAATCCGTGACCTGATCTGGGTGAGCGACCTATTTGAAACGACGATCTGAGGCAAAAAAATAGTACTAATCTAAATACTAAAAGTATAATGACATCACTTTGATGCATACATGTATGGTATACTTTGTCTTGACTCGCGCTGTATATTTAATTTTTGTCAGACACGACTGACTAGTTTTGTGTGTGTTTCTGTGCCATCAAGTGCACTTATTTGGACATGTGGTTAAGTGACACTATGATGAAGTATAATGCTATTGTTAGAGAGAGTTTACACAAGTGTTTCAAAATCAAGTAATGCATGTGAAACACCACTACTACTATTGTAACAAAATTTGACTGATTATACATGTATAATGGTACATACTTCTATTCAGTATGTAATGGAGATAGCTACAGCGTTCATCTTACCCGTAGAGCCACTACTAATGCATATTTCCCTAGAGGGCGCAATACACTCGCCAAGATTTTCACACAATAGCCTTTCCACCATGCGCGCCCCGCGGCATGCCCGCCATGTTAGCTTCCTCTTTTCTCTTAGCGCTGATCAGCGTAGGACGTGAAATTTTCAATCGCGTGTTCTAAAGCAGTTTACGTCTACGTCTGCCGTACATTTGCTAAGTATTGTTCAATAAAGATTGTAGAGTTTTTCATCCTGTGTCTATAGTGTTATTTTAGGTTAAAATGGCTTCACGTGAAGAGAGAAATGTGAAGCGTAAGTCGGCTAGGTGCGGGGCGGTACCCGTGGACGTGGGTTCCACGGGACTGCCCGCTCCTCTAGGGGGCGAGACCAGGGAGATACCCTCCTCCCACGGCCTTGCCTCCGACCGTGAATCTGTTGGGGTTACCCTCCCCCTTACACAGACTTCACTCCACTGCCCGGAAACGGGCGGTGGCCTCCCCAATAGCAGGGGATCGGGCTATACTCAGCCCGTTCCTCCGGCCGTGGATAACGGGGAAAACCAGCCGACTAAGAAGCTGACCGGTAAGAGTCGCCAAAAATCGCGCACCACGGTCCAAAGCTTCAAAGGCAAGCGGGATACTCTCCCCGCCAATTTGCCTTTAGGTACCTCCGGCCACCCCCCGATACCGGACACTGTGGCCGAGGGTACCGATCTGCCCGTCCCTACCCATGAGTCACTAGCAGTATACGGCCACGGGACCCAGGGTAGCTGTACCGCTCTGGCGGGCCGCACAGCCACCGATCTGCCCGGGCTGTTAGCCCCTGGCCGTTCGGTAGGGTGACCCACGGGCCCCCGCTGCAAGTCTTTCCTCTGCCTCGGACCTATACTCCGATGCTCCGGAATTCCAGCGCCCCCGCCCTCCACCGTACCCACGGATACTGAGGGTTCGCGGGGTCGCCCAGCCAAGAAAGGGAAGTCGCGTAAGAAGCGTCGTCATTCCTCGGATTCGATCTCCATCATCCTCGGACCGCTCCCGCAAGAAACACTGCAGGCGTGCGGAGTCTGTTTCCAATGCGGATCTCTTACAGGCTTTCCAGGCGTTCACCGCGTCCCTGTCAACCCTGTCAACTACGGGGTTCGTTCCGATGGGTCCACTCGCCCCCTCACGCCGGACAACTCGTTCCTAACACGGGACAGTTCGCCCCCGACGTGGGCCAACTCGCCCTGAGCGCGGGCCACCTCGCCCCACATATGGATCAGCTAGCCGGCCCCGCGCTTTGGTCAACTCGCCCCCGGTGTCGCCCCTAGTGACGCCCCGCCGGCTCGTGATGTCCAGGGATGGGTTCGCCATGACCAACAACATCTACCACAGGCTTTGGGTCGTGCCCCGGCCTCACCCCCGGCCATTTCCATCCACCCTTCGGCAATTTTTTCGGGGTCGGATGGGGGTTTGGTACCGGCGGTGGCCCCCTAGCGGGCACCAGCTCCGGAGGCCACGTTTCCTTCGCGTTCGGACCTAGGGTCATCTGATGAAGAGGGTGACATATTGACACGCATCATATCTCTCCCCCTTCGAGACACAGTTGCGTCTGGTTCAACGAGACATGATCCGAGTTTTGGGCCTTCCAGACACCACAGCTACGGAACCCAAGCCCCCCGCCCAGCAATCGTTCAAACATCATACCGCATCTAATGCCTCTGCGGGTTGCTCGGCGCCCTTCCTGATCCTACCCCTGGACCAGTTTTGCATCAAACATATCCAGGCTGTAGCGGATTGCAAAGTGTGGCAGTCCTTCGCGCAACGCTCTAACAGATATTTCCGTTTCTCACCGAAGGATTTTGACGACTATTTTATGGTACCAGCAGTCCCTGACTCTGTCAGGGACAAGCTTGCCGCTGATGGTAGCGGGTCTGGGTCGACACGCTCCCTGTTTAGCGATCGTACTCGAAATAAGATCGAGGACACTTTGAAGAAAACAGACTGGGCCTCCAGAATTGGAATGCGTTCTACCTCGTTCCTCCTTCTCCTGTTGGAGTACCTGGTCAGAGGCTGTGAGGATGGGACTTCTGTTCCGGTGGACATGCTCTCCGCAGCTTGGCGCTGCCTCGACGAGACCCTCCGCTTGACCTTGGAGCAGTTCGCTCGTATTTCGGTGATCACAACATCCGCCCGCCGGGCCAATACCCTTGACTTCCTGTACCTCCCCTCGGAAGGAGCCAGGAAGCTTTGCCGTTGTTTGGCCCGGATTTATTCGCCAATAAGTTCCAGGATTCCATGGAAGCCGAAGCGAAGCGGATAGAGGCTACCGATAAAATAAATCTTTGCAAACCTCAGAAATCAATGGAACAGCCCAAAGCAAAGGCCAAAATGGCCCCCAGGCCCCTGCAGGACGCTCCGGTATTCCAAAGGGTAGAACCCGCGGCAGTTTCCTCGCCAGGTCAACTGCCCAATCTTCGGCACGCCCTGCGTATACAGGTCCACGCCGCGGCCAATCCTTCCGACCGCGTGGCCAGACCTTTAAGCCCTCGGCCCCACGGTTTTCCGGTGGGTGGCGCAAGTGACGCGCCCACACCCTGGTGGCCCCCCACAGTCGGGCCAGTGGGTGGCTGCCTCCAAGCTTGGGTGCTCAAGACAGTCAAGCACGGATACGCATTGGAATTCACGAGCACCCCCCCTTCGGACACAGTAATTTGTCAAACAGAAACTCCATCCGACCCCGCCAAATGTCTGGCACTAGAGTCGGAAATCGAGTCTCTCCTCCGCAAAAAAGAAAGCGATACGCTTGGTTCCGCGGACGGAACAGTCACTTGGTTTCCTATCGTCCTTTTTCCTCACGCCGAAAGCGGACACAGGAACATGGCGGCCGATTCTAAATCTGAAACCTTTAAACAGCTTTATCCGCCCCAAACGGTTCCGTATGGATACGCTCCGGGTGATCCTCGGTTCGATTCCGGCCCAAGCATGGGCTGCTACACTCGACCTGAAGGACGCGTATCTTCATGTCCCCATTCTTCCGCGTCACTATCGGTTCCTACAATTCCGTTACCAAAACGTGACTTACGATATAAAGTAATTTCTTTGTGTCTCCGAGTTCTGTCTGATGCCTGTAGGAGTCGAGACTTTGGGTGGGGGGACAGGAATGGTTGGCTGGACACAGTACTGCCCATCATCACCCGGAGGTGTTGCGGACCTGTGAAAATACCGGCGGGGCAAGGGCCCTTAAATTGCAAGGGAAACGGTCCGGCCTGTCGGGACACCTACAGTGCTGCATGTCTGGAGGACCAGGATTGTCTCCTCCCCACCTCTCGCTCCACCTTTTCCTCATGATATTTTGCTCCGCTTACACTATGAACATCTAATCCCTTAAATTCCCATTAAAAGTCCACTTTTCCGTGAAATACATCCCTAAGGGATGTTTCACGGATATTTACCTGGGGCTTATTGCACTAATCCCGTAAGGGTTTTTTTCACGGTTTTTTAATGACCCTGGCCACTGAGGATTATCATCGGTCATACATAACGGTAAACAACATCTACCACCCTGAAGATTATTGGCGAATTCACGGTGTTTCTTCGGCTTCGTCTCCGACTAATAAATAACTGAGAAGCAAACCAAATGAAAATATTCTAAATTTTGGTACATGTTCTGCTTCAGGAACATTCATTCGGTTGATGATGAAAGTAAAAATTAGAATACTTACATTTTGTTTGCTTCTCAGATATTCAGAAATCGGAGACTAAGCCGAAGCCAAGCCGAAGCCAGCGTTTCGAAAACCCCCTATGATAACGGTATTAGGTAACTGCCTTGACCTTTACGACCCCTAGTACAATGTAAACACCTTTGCTGGTGGAACAAGTAAACAAGCAGGGAGCTTTCTGTTAAGTCTTGAATAGATTGTATTTGTGTGTTCAAATCCAATGTGTGAGACTTTCATTTTAGACTTACAATAAGTTCAGGTCAAATCAGAATTTGGTGATAGATTCCGAAACGTGGCGCCGGCGCAATTTGATTTTTTCGTAACTATTTGTTGCAAAACTGAAGTTTTTTTTATATCATCTTCAAACAATATATTAAGGCCCGCCATCAATATTGGGAAACAGCGTAGTCTAAGCTTAGTCTGCGGATATCTGGATCAAAGCCTTTTCATGGTTCCCGCCACCAGCCAGAGCTGAGGTGGCTAATTTGCATGTGAATGAAACTGCTTAACAAAAGGCCCCTTTCTTATTACAATGAAGTGCTGTCTGCGGGGTCTGCAGAGTCAGCAGAGTACGCTGATTGTATACTTTATTTAGAACGTTTTAATATATTTTTCATCTTATCCCAGATTTACTAACAGCTTGTCCATTATTCTAAACTTATACTTAAAACCCCCAAAATTGTTTTCTCCCCTATTTATTTTTCTGCGAGTTGCTGAATCACATATTTATTTTTGTAATTGAATTAGCATTTTAAAAGAAAGATCCCGAACCGAAAAAAAAAATGTTGGCTAAAACTTCTAGAGTTTTTAACCACAAGATTTCGCCAGATAAGAAAATACAAATAGAAGGCCACTATTATGATAGTACGTTATAATCGGTATGTTCGATGTGACCAGAGAATTTCCCTTGTTTCCCTTTTAAAGATGGACAATTTTTAATATTTTTAATGAAACCTTCAGGATGACTTTCAAATACTGGTAGTCGAGCTCCACCTGGCTGGATTTGTGCAATACTTCGATCTCTCCATCACCTCGCTGGTGATAATGCCCGCTGGATAAATGTACCAGTACTTCCCAGGCCAGATGCCGCGTGTGGTTGGCATGGAATGTTTTTTGTTTTATTTTCGCAGGCTTTGCAGTCCAGGGGCGGCCTACACAAAGAACCTCTGGAGCTAAACCCATTGTATACATTTTGTTACATAGTATTACAATGTATAAATAATCGTATACCTCGCAAAAGTTGAGCTGTCAATCACTTTATGATACTGATCCACAGAATAACCCGTGTCACAAAATGACCCAAACCACAGACTGCGCTGCCCGACGCTACGCAATCCACAGAATAACCCAAAATTGGGTTATTCTGTGGTTCACCGACAACATTGCTGAACCACAAACTGCAGCGGCTTGTGCACATGTCTATGGGAGCTGTAAGGGCTTGAGTGTTTGCGGTTCTTCAGACTTGTATCAAATGAGGGCGCTGTTGTCAAATCCGCGGGGAAGTTTGATCATGCATCACGTCACAAACATGACAAAGTACGTACAATGTACAAATGGACGGAAACATGCAACCACGCATATAATAATAATTAATATGCAACCGGGCCGTACTGCCTTCCTCCATGGTTCATCATTCTAACTGTTAGTTCTTCAGACGTAAAGATCTGGGATATTCCTTGTCTCCAACCAGGTAGACACTGAAAAATGTAGCCTCCCGTTGCATGCGATTGACCTAGTAATAACGTTAGCCCGGTGTCATGCCAAAAAGTGTCCGGTGCCAAATACTGTCCGCTCATTAGCATACTGCTCTCTGATTAGTCAAATACTGGCCGCTGAGCACGCGCAAAAGACACGGACACTATTTGGCATGTATTACATGCCAAATACTGTCCGCTGCTAAAAAGTGTCCGCTAATGCATGTGTTGCAACGTACGTTGCATTATGCACAGCACAATGTGAACATACCCACACACACGTACACACACATCCAGTCATGTAAACGGGTGCAATCGTGGACCTCCCATTGTTCCTCTTTTGTTTATACTCTAACATTTTCGGAAGGCCTCCTATTGGTTTTGTACACGATTTTCAATCGTGGACGTTAGGTCAAACGTGGACCCCTTTGTCTCAGCCCGAATTCTTTTGTCCTAGGTCCACGATTGCCGGCATATACAAACTCATAAAACACAAAGCACGCTACCAAATACTGTCCGTTCCTTGCCAAATACTGTCGGCTAAATTGCTGCCAAATACTGTCCGTAATTCCTTGCCAAATACTGTCCGCTAAATTGCTGCCAAATAATGTCCGTTCCTTGCCAGAGTTTGTAATTTGAAAGTTTGCAATCTTTTCATCCGAATATAAAAATCATCATTCCAGAAAGTGAGAATAATTCTTATTTTAATGCTGCTAATTGCCCTTTCGTCAGATTCATAAAAATCAACAATAAAAGAGGTAAAATAAACCCAAAGAGATGATATTAAAATATGCGAATGAGAACTAATATCGTCACGCAGTGTCGATAGCTAGCTTGACGGCAAGGATGCACGCTACGTACGCCCGCCCGGACACTATTTAGCAAGCTTCCGGTATCGCGATGACGTAATACCCACTTGACCAATCAGAGAGCAGTATGCTAATGAGCAGACAGTATTTGGCACCGGACACTTTTTGGCATGACACCGGTATTCACAAGTTCATGGTAGGATCTATTGAGTATGGCCATAGGCCTACTACATTTTTCAAATAAATTTTGTAGCCTACATTTGGTTTTGATGTGGTTTTGAAGAGAAAGTCATAAGAAACGATTTGATTCAAGTTCGGATTCCATCGGATTTTGCAAAGCAAAGAAAAATTGATTTAAAGTGGGGATTTGATCCCTGAAATGTGATCCCTGAAATGTGTACGTACCTGACTTCCACTAACTTTAAATCGCTTTTACTCACTCTAAAGGGATGTATGAGGCCAATTTCCTGAAACAATGTACTAAATTTATATTGTGTACAATGCATATGATACAGTATTCTGAAGCAATGTATTAGTCATTCTATAAATTTGGCGTCCAATTTTGGTGTCCCTGTTACATCTGACACATTCTTTAATATTTACAGCATTTATGTTTTCAAAAATATTTTTTTGTTAATTTATTTACCGCAAAAAATTAGGGTCGGGGCCATTAAAATAGGGTAGGTAGTTTAACCGGAAGCAGAACTGAATTTTAATGATACTTGATAGAAAATTACACAGGTCAGGTGTAACACCAAAAATCGTCACACTTTTGGACCCCAAATTTATAGAATGACCCACATACACATTTCTTACTTTTGGCACATAAACAACTGCCATTAATTAGTTGTTACACTGATCACACACCCTAGGGGGTTAGGGTAATGTTTTGTATGCAATCTAGTCTGTTCTGACTTTAAGAAAATAAACTTTAAAAGAAAACAAAACATACTGTACATGTACACACAGTCATACTTTCCCAATAATATTTAATATAACCCAACCCCATAGACTAAGCACATACTTCTACATGTACGTGCGAGGACCGATTTCAACAAAAGACTTGATGTGCGAGGACTGAAAGGTTTCTTTGTATTTCCTACAGTATCTCCACTTGTCCTCGGAGATATATACAGAACCTGTACACACCTACATGTGAACGTGTTGGAGTATTCAAACCACGGACGAAAAATTCCGGAGAACAAAAGAGAACAATATTGTCCGCGATTCCCAGCGTACGTTCGCGATTGAGATCGTGTACAAAACCTATGGGAGTCTTCTGAAAAAGGGGGAAAAATAAGACGTCCGCGTTTGACGGTGGATACGTGTTTGTGTGTGTGTGTGTGTGTACATTTACATGTACATATTCATGGTACATGTACATGTACCGGTAGTCTGCATTTCATTTTTAAAATAGTTTTATTCTACCATGGTTGTGTGTAGCGGATAGAGGGGGGGTTTGGGACCTTTTATCAACTTAGATGCAGTATGATGATGATGCTGTATATGCCACAGAGATTTTAAGACAAACTATGTATTCTAGAAAATAATATGATAAATAAAAGAGATTTGACAAGTACTGATTTTATGACCAATTGTGTGCATTGTGGTTATACAGTGGTGTGCAAAATTATTCAAACACTTGATATCTGAAGAAATTGATATTTAATGCCTTACAATGCCTGGTTTACATTTTTCACCTGTATTAAATAGAAAAGGTAATTGTTGTGAGCATACATGGAGCTCACATTAGTATCTGCCAGTCCTACCATTTTTTTTATCAAACTTTATTCTAATATTTGGTGTGTCCACCCTTGGCAGCAATCACTGTGGCACATCTTTCGGGCATAAGGGTCTATATATTTCCAGAGAGTTTCTACACTAATGCTGTTCCAAGTCTTCTAAAGTTCATTCCAGAGGGTTTCATTTGAATACATTGGTATATTGATTGCCATTTCATCACAAACGACTAAAGAACCTAAAATATGCCAAGTGTTTGAATAATTTTGCACATCACTGTACTTGACTTTTAATGACAGTCATTTAAATTGACTTATTAAAACAAATATTTTAAGCAAATAGTACAATGGTACAAAAAATCAAAAATATATATTTAAATTCTAAAAATCAGATTTAAATTTTTTTTTAAACAAAACAAATAATGATTTTTATCAACCCTGCTTGTGTCCTCTTTCAGCCAGTGCATGCGTGCTGCACACAAGTTGTTTACCGACTGGCTCATGCCTGATAACATATTTGCGGGATTCCCCCCCAAAAAAATGCTGCATCTGTAAGTCTTATCGCACTCGAAAGCTAGAAAGAATTATCTTTAGTTCACTGCTCAGTTCAACAACATCCAACAGAAATTGCTTGTTTGTTCTTGTTAGATTCAGTACAGTCCAGGGTAAACAAAGTTTCTTTAATTCTTTCATTTCTCTCCAGATGCATTTTATATATTACTTAATAGGATGCAGGCTGTTCTACAACTGATTACATCAAGAGATCTGGGAGAACAAATCCTCCCAGCCTGAGTCAACATGTCCAAGTCCAAGGAAAATGTTCCTATTCCGTCATCACAGCCAGTAGTCAGGCACAAGAATATGAAAGGCAAGCATGTTCAGTTTGAGAGGTGTGCAGAGACTAATCCATTGGCAGAGCCAGTCTACCATTCGACAGCAGCGCTTGGCCACCAGCTCAAGAACTTCCAGAGGTTGGACTTTGATGCTGAAGGCACAGTGCTCAAGGCACTGGAGGAATCAGAACTGGCCAGGATCAACTTCGCTGAGAAAGTTTCTGAAGCTGTAAACGTTTCTAAGAAAGAGACCAAATATTCAGGTTAGTTGAGCCGTGGCATTTATCCAAGATTTGTATTAAGTGTGGATTAGTCCAGATTACCTTGCTCGAAATTCCAGTTATTTCCAATAAATTTGACGGTAGAATAGTACATATATACATGTACATGTACATGTAACGTATGATGTACCATGGAGGAATACAAAAAGTACATTATGTACTAAAATGTGTTGTTTCTTGGATCGTTTTCTAAACCCGGCCAGACAAAACTTCTCCGCAGTCCGCACCGTTCATTTATAGTGCATATTCCATGCATCGTGGGTGCAGATGTACAAATGTACATATGTAGTCTTGGTCAAGTGCAAACAACCGCACTGAATGCTACCATATTATTCCCAGTGTACAATGTACGTACACGCAGCTAACGTGTTGCGAACTTTAAGTCTTGAGAAAAGGCTACTAAGACCTGGGGGGTTAGAGCAATTGCTTCAATAACTCCAACCCCTAAAGCGCATCTGCGCGTGCGCGTTGCTTTGTTGCTAGCCCTGGTCAAGTGCAAGCTCAGCAACTGCACATGCCACCGTCTATTGTTCCCAGTGTACAATGCATGTGCACGCGAAGCGAAATTCGCCTTAAGAAAAGAGAAACACGTGCGGCGCATGCGTTGTACAATGTACATGTACAATGTCTGTTTTGTGAACGCGTACACAAGACGATGTTTTTTTGACTGCTCATCTGAGCTCACGTGATTGTAGGCGTCCATATCAACAATGCCGAAATAGAAACAAACGTTAGTCTTTCTGAAGTGCTGTAAAGAAGCCAACTGAAGGTATAGGCCTTTTCACACTACGAAAAATCTCGGTGTTGGACCCGGGTCCGACCCGTGTTGACTAGACTGACCTTTTCACACTGCAACATTTCAACACGGCACTGACCCGTGTAGAGCGCTCAACCCGGGTTGAAACCCAACCCTGCTCGGGAGGTGGGTTGAGAGCTTTGGACCCGTGTAGAGAAGTTGGACCCGTGTTGAAAGTCGTAGTGTGAACGTCTCCGGGTTGAGTTCGATCCGTGTAACCGTGGATCGGAGTGTGCGTGCAGAGCACCACATACTAGGCTGTTCGATATGACGATATTTGCCGATGTTTCGGTATTATGTTGCTTTTTCAGCGTTTATGGTTTCTCCAAGTGTGTATACGTTAAGTGTGTATTACTAGTCTAGATTACTTTGCGCGAAATTATTTCCAATAAATTTGACGGCAGAATAGTACATAACGTATGGAGGAATAAATAAATACATTCTGTACTAAATGTGTCGTTTCTTTTATCGTTTTAAGCCCCGACATGACTTTTCCGACATCTCCGCGCCGTATGTAGCGCACATTGCGTGCATGCGTATTCCATCGTTAGTGTAGTCTTGGTCAAATGCAAACAACCGCACTGAACGCTACCATATTATTACTAGTGTACAATGTACGTACATGCAGCTAACATTTTGCAAACTTCGTCTCGAGAAAAGGCTACGTATGAGGGGGCCGGGGTTATTGCTCAATATGGGGAACCCCCAAAGTGCATCTGCGCGTGCGCGTTGCTTTGTTGCAAACAGCTGGCCTTGGCCGCCGGTCAAGTACAAGTGCAAGCATGGAGGAATAAAACACACTGGATACTTTTACCTCCGATATGTCGGAGAAAATGGGCCCCAAATCAGACAAAAGATCGACATGGAGTGAGGAGGATTTGGGCTGACAGCTCCATCCAAAGCCAGCTCGGCGGAACGACCAGAATGCAGTATGGGGATTTTACGATTCGACCCGTGTTGAACGGCCGGCCGTGTGTGTAGTGTGAAACGATCGCACAATACACGGGTCGAAACATTACACGTGTAGCAAAAATGCTGGCGCTGCGTTAAGTAGTGTGAAAAGGCAGCGTAATTGACCCGTGTTGAAATTTTAAGAAGTCTACACGGGTCGGACCCGTGTCGGACCCGTGTAGATTTCAACACGGGTCGAACGTACATAGTGTGAAAAGGCCTTAAATGTCGTACGTAGTACTCCAACTTTACTCAATGAGTGAAGCCTTGTCAACTTCTGATCTTGCCGGCCCGTGCCAGCCCGGGCGCCTGGCCCCCGCCCCGATTCGCGACCGACCTCGGTGGTCGGACCCATTTTGAATGAGGATGGAGGTTTTCGAGCAAGTTGTTCTGCCGTTACGTACATTATGCCCATAACTTTCACATCCATATAGGCCCACCTCAGGTTTTTTTTCAGATATATTTCATCGTCTTGTTGCATTTCAGAACATTTAACTCTGTTAATCAGAATTCAAGGGGTTTTGTGCGCATGAACAAAAAGGCATGCGGTGTAACTTACATTTCTATGACTGTAAAATAATATTAATAGGAGGTGGGCTGTTTTTCCCACATTTTCGGTAGATATGAATTACTTTGTAGATATGAATTACTTTGTAGATATGAATTACTTGGTAGATACATGTATGAATTACTTGGTAGATATGAATTACTCGGTAGATGAATTACTCTTGCTAAATGTATACAATGATTATGTACATTTACAATAAACTGGGAATTCTCTTGTCCATATTTTTTAGAAAAAAAATTCTATGAAAATTTATTTTCTTCCAGCAGTCAGAAAAAAAAAAAAAATGGGTTAACCACCCACAGGGAAACCCCTGGCCATTTTTTTTTTATTTCATAAATGAATGCAACTTTAAGTACAGTACTGTACAGTAGGATCTTTGAAAACCTAGTCTCAGATGCCAGGAAATGCCTATATTGCACAAGAGAGCATCTACAATCCGAAAACTTCCGGGGCCCTCGGCGGGCCCGGACCCCACGCCATTTGGGGCTAGGACTCACTGCCGCCTACTTTCATCCATCTGCCTGCTACTCTAAAACATTTTGAAACCCCTGTGTTATGAGGTTATTTTTGTATAGGTCTGATCAGTGTAGATGTACCTGTAGAAGCAACCATTGCTCGGGAAGTTGAAGATCGAATGGGAAGACTGAAGACCAGTACCAAGCAACCCTGGCACAAACCATCTAAGGTAGGATATACATGTCGAGTCCGTCCATTGTCTACTCAGTCATGCCCTACATGTGACTGGAACCATGACGTAAGCACAGCCAAATAATTTGCTGTCATTCTATCAGGTTCTTGTTGCAGATATTTTTGACCAAAATAATCACTGGTCATTCATGCTGCTTCTTAAACAAAGCATTGACAAATTATACACACTATAGTGCACCCAGTCAAACAAGTGACCCCATCCGACAAGTTGAACAGGTTACCATTAAGCATGCGACGCCTGCGTTTCAATAATATCATGTTTCCTATGATAGAAGCGAAGCATTAGACTTGAATTGCTTGGACTCGCCGCTCAGTGTAGACCGGCCTACATGTACCATGGAACAGGAGTGGCCATGCATGACAGTGATCATATATGTGACCCGCTCCAGAAAAAGGTGATATAAGTCGCGCTATGCATTTACGTGTAATGGCCCTTTCAACGTTGAGAGGGTAAACATTTTCGTCAAAATTCATTTTTTGTTTTTTGTCTTAAATGACATCTTAAATATCTAAAGTTTCAGGTTAGGTGCACAACAATGTTGATTTCAGTGAATAAAGTGAAAACAAATTACCTTTTTAGAGTGCATTGTTCCATTGCATTGTATTAGAACTAGCTATTTCAAAGCCTGTTTTCTCTGTTGTGCAATTTGAACTCCATAGAACTAATTAATATGCAAAAATACGATATATCTCCAGAACAGAAAGGGCTTTGAAACTCTATCATGTACCAAATGAAAGCTTACATTGCAGGCTTTCCAAACAAACATAAAACTAATTTTTCATATTTTGTGACATAATATACCTTTTTCCAGAGCGGGTCACATATTGGCATTACTCAGCCAAGTATGTGAATTTAGGTTTGGTTTCGATTTGCTATGTTTGCTTACAATTACATGTATAGGTGTTGGTAACGGCTTGAGTTTTCATTATTTTGAAACTGGCATAACTCACAAAAACCTCCCATGGGATTCCCATGGTGTCCAATTCACCATGCAATTCCCATGCGGTTTTGCGTGAAAGATTTTTGTAAGGCATGAAACAGACATTTGCCTTTTGAGGAACTGGTTGGTGGGTGGGCAGGCCAGCAATTTTTATTTTTATTTTTTATTTTTTTATATATTTTTTTGGGGGGCGGGGGAGGGTCCAGACATACCATGGGCACCTCCAGTCCTAGCTTCATGCTTGCACCTGATTTCATAATGTAAGACATGTAGGGTTCCGACTAGGCATGGGCGACTAGTGCGACTAGTCGCCAATATTAAAAGACATTGGTAGTCGCGACTGTCAATTTTAAGATAGTCGACTAGTCGTTATTCGGCGACTAGTCGCGACTCGCGGTTGTGCGCGCCACGTTTACACACCCAGTCGTACTTCCCCAATACGTCCGAGGACAATGCTTTGTGTTTCCTATTAAGAAATATTTTCTTAAGCATTTTGCAACCAAGAGTGACTAAGAATTCATTTCAATTTGAAACCTATGACTAAACTGGTTCTTATCCAACTTTTGAATGGATTGATCATTTAACAGTCGGGTGACATGTACATGTAGGGTCCGTCGATGTATCGATATTACTCGATTATTTGATATTACCTTGATATCGATATTGCCGATAGCATTTTTAAAAATCATATCGAAATATCGAAAAATCGATATTGAGGACTGATATCGAAAGTATTGAAAATGTGTCAGATCATCGTCAAAATATACCTCCAATTGCTGATCTGTAAAATAGAACAACTTGGCAGCAAATTATGCCCCAGCGGCATATTGAAAACATCAAACCCAATCAATTGTATGCACTGTCTAGTACTAAAGGCATTTGTATTTCTTTATAAATTAAATAAATTTACAAAGAACCTGGATTCTTTGTAAATAAAAATGAAATGTAGATTGCGTACATGTAAACACAAGGTCAATTTTTTAAAATTTGAGTTTCGTTTAAACGTTTGGAAAAATTTCTTAACGGATTTGAATTTTTTTTTTTTATATGTTTAAAAGTGTAAACGTCCCATCCTTAGTCAAGTCCCATTCGCATTGAACTATTGTCAAGTTACCGTGCGAGATTGTTAACACTCCACTGTGGTTATTCTTCCGTGCGTCGCACTTGGATTACACGGCTCGTGAAAAGTCCTGGGCCACGTAAACTCTGCAGTGGTCAAACACGGAAAGCACTGATGAAAATGCACGTTTTACATTACAGTGGCTGTCCGCATGGGCTTTTCAGTGATGTGAAACGTACTGCCACGGTTGGCCCTGTAAAAGTTCCAGCTGTGGAGGGATAAACGGACAACCGATGATCGACACTTGACAATTTGGAAAGTTTACTGGCTCTCCCCACTGGACTTAATTTAGATAAGTTGACAACTGTCTCCGTACGTTTTACCAAAAAAAAGTCCAATGTGGACATGGCTTTTAAGTCCAACACCTAATCGGCTGCTGGTCTTAAGACCTACAACACTGATCATGAGGTCTGAGAACAGTACAGTTGGTGGAAACAGCATGTGGGGGACCTCCCATGTGGGGGCCATTTACCAACATTGATTACCACAAGTTTTGGGTTCCTGGAGGAGTCGGTGGGCTTGAGTCTGATGTTCTTGATGATGTCCACGAACTGGCTGGAAGATTCTTCGGTCAACCCAAGATCCACAAGCCCGACATCCCCCTTCGCCCGATCGTTGCCTCCCGTGGTTTGCCCACCTACAACACAGCCAGATTCCTCACCAAGATCCTGCATCCACTTGTTGGTCATACACCACACCACATCTCCAATTCCAGCCAGTTCGTAGACATCATCAAGAACATCAGACTCAAGCCCACCGACATACTTGTCAGCTTCGACGTGGTCTCCTTGTTAACCAATGTTCCCACCCAAGAAGCCTGCCTCATAGCCAAGGAACGCCTCCAACACGACCCCGAGCTCCAGGACAGAACCGACCTATCCCCAAACCAAATTCAAGACCTCCTCCATACCTGCGTCTCCTCCACTTACTTCAAATGGAGAGACCAGTACTATGAACAATCCACTGGGGCCGCCATGGGATCTCCTATCCCCCGTCCTAGCGGATTTGTTCATGGAGGAATTCGAACTCATCACCATCGAGTCAGCTGATCTACGTCCTGACCTATGGCTACGCTACGTTGTTGACGACACCTTCGTAGTATGGCCACACGGCACAAAACAACTGCAGATTTTCCTACAGCATATCAACAGCCAACACCCACTCATCAAGTTCACCATGGAACAAGAACAGAACAACTCCATCGCTTTCCTTGACGTCAAGCTCACCCGCAGACCAGATGGCACCATATCCCACACAGTATACCGCAAGCCCACACACACAGACCGCTATCTCCACAGCTCGTTGTTCCACCATCCACGCTTCAAGTCATCAGTATGCAACACCCTAGTACGCCGAGCCTACAACACCTGCGACCAGGCCAGCCTAGGTCAAGAACTCCAGCATCAACACCAACAAGCCTAAGGCCCCCACCCCACCTGAACAGCGCCCTCAATTCAAGTCTACAGTCACACTCCCGTACATCGGCCACCTCTCCCACAAACTACAATGCATCTTCAGCCAAGCCCTAATCAAGGTCTTCCACACAGCACCAGACAAGGTCCAAGCTCAACTACAGACACACAAGGACAAACGTCTACCGCATTCCCTGTGAATGCGGTAAGGTATACATCGGAGAAACCGGCAGAGACCTCAACACAAGACTCAAGGAACACCAAGCACACGGCAGGAAAGGAGAAATAGACAAGTCAGCAATCATCAAACACTCACACGAACAAGACCACCGCATCAACTGGAACCAAGCCAAGATCATCGCCCCAGTCACATTCTGGCACCAAAGACGCATCAGATAGGCCATAGAAATCCGCACAACACAGTTCCTCAAGACATCGGATTCCACATCAACGACATTTGGTCCCAACTCTTCAAACACCAAACATCCTACACCCACGCCACCCAACAAGCTACTGCCACACCCCAACGCACACAACAGCATCCAGTCGTCACACCCTACTAGGCACCCAGAAGGCATAAAGGCTGCAGCAACTCTGCATCACATCACTCACACTCCTGAGGACGGACAGAGCACACTGTCCGAAACGTTGAGTTGCACACTCACCTCGGTTCTTTTCAGAACCACACTTTATTTCACATGGTGTTACCCGCAATCCCAGTTTCTCTCATATCGCACCCACCATGCAAAGCTTCAAATCGTATCTGGCTTCTAAAATGAAAAATAAGTTTTAAATATCATTTGAATCTAGTAAACACAACTTGTGCACATCCATACTGGTCATGGCACATTTGGGCCATATTTTGTTTAAAAAAAAAAAGATTAATATTCTAACCAGGCTTTAAATAGCGCTAGCTACACATGTACCTAGCACCCACTACACTTTCAGAGTACTAATCTTGAATCCTGCCCCTAAAACTATTTCGAATGAACTAAATTTTGCCTATACATGTATAATCTCAACAACTTTTGCTCCAAACAGTCAAGGGAAAGTGACCAGGAATCCTCAGATTGCACCAAAGAGCATACATGTAGAATCCAAATTTTTCAGGCCCCTTAAGCGGACTTCACACCGTAAGGGCTTTACGCTCCACACTTGCATTGTCCATCTTTGAGCAAAATGCCCCTACACTTTAATTTCACCCTGGCAAAAAATTTAGACGACAAGCTCCTGCTACTCAGTGACTTCTAGTCATGGCCGGATTTATCTGGCCCCACGGCGTAGGACAGGAGAACTCAAACTTTCAGCTGCTTCTTACATTCTGCGCCGAGCATGGTCTGACCATCACCAACACTTTGTACCAGTTACCCGACATCCACAAGGCCACCTGGATGCATCCCCGTTCGAAACATCGGCACCTGATTGACTATGTGATCACCAGGCGCCAGGACATCCAGGACGTATGCATTACAAGGGGAATGAGGGGAGCAGACTGCTGGACCGACCATCTGTTGCTGAAAAGCAAGCTCTCCTTTTCCATTGCCAGCACACACAGACGTCACAAAGCTGACATCAAGAAAAAGCTGGATGTCCAAAAACTTGCCGATCATGGAAAAAGGAAACCCTCGTGACTAACCTTGGGGACCAGATCGAGAGCTTGCCAACTGAAGCCGATACAGAGAAAGCATGGGTTGGCTTCCGGAATACAGTCAGCCAAACTCATTCTTGGACACCCTAAGCGGAAACATCAGGACTGGTTTGACAGCAACAACGCTGAGATCACCAGCCTACTGAAGCAGAAGCAGGAAGCTTTCATCAGTTGGCTTCACGACAAAGACTCTTCTGCCAAGCACAATCGTCTCAAGCACCTCAGAAGTAAAGTACAGACTGAGCTGCAGCAGATGAAGGACAAGTGGTTGGAGGAGCGGCTTCAGGAGCAACAGAGGGACAATCGACATGATCTTTGCTGTTTGTCAAATCCAGGAGAAGTGCCGCGAGCAGAACCAGAACCTCTATATCCTCTTTGTGGACCTGACGAAGGCGTTTGATACTGTCAGTCGCAAGGGTTTGTGGGCCATCCTGTCCAAGCTTGGCTGTCCGCCGAAGTTTGTCAAGATCATCAGATCTTTCCACAATGGCATGATGGCTCGCGTAGTGGAAAACAGCTCCATGTCTGACCCATTCCCAGTCTCCAACGGTGTCAAGCAAGGCTGCGTTTTGGCACCTGCACTTTTCAGCCTCATTTTCACTATTATGCTGTTTGCCGCACTATCCACGACAGATGCTGGGATCACCGTCCGCTACAGATATGATGGTCGCTTCTTCGACCTTAGGTGTCTGAAGGCCAAGACCAAAGTCCTTGAAGCCCTGGTGAGAGACTTCCTGTTTGCAGACGACCAATACCGTACTCAAGGGATAAATAGGCTTACTTTTTGCCTCCCGACTTCCAAGTTAAATGACATATAGTACTGATTTTATGTTTAAATTTAACCCTAACCCAGCTCAATCCTCCAAAATCCTCCTTGCAGTTTTGGAGGATTTTGGAGGATTAAGGATGAATGGTATTTTAAAAAAAAGAGGATTTTGGAGGATTGAGGATGAATGGTGTTTCAAGCAAGGAGGATTTTTGAGGATTGAGGATGAACGGTATTTTTAAAAAGAGGATTTTGGAAGATTGAGGATGAACAGTGTTTAAAGCACATGAGAATTTTGGAGGATTGAGGATGAATGCATTTTTTGGGGCCGGGTAATCGGAGGATTTTGGAGGATTGAGGATGGTTCCTAGCAAAAAGGGTCTAGGGGGTTAGGGTTATAGGGATGGTTAAAAAATAATATAATCGACCAGCTTCTACCATTTGAGGGCAACACAATTTTCTTTTGTTTTTTTGGCCTTATGTACTTATACTTCTCTGTGCTGTGCCTGAACCATGCTGTTGCAGCAATGTCTAAAGCCCGTTTCACACGAGTGCTGGAAATACACATCTGGGATGATTGACACCGGGTGTCTGATGCCCAGGATGCCTGCGATTTCCTTGCAGGCTTTCTCATGATATAACACAGTCCGGTAGCGAACATCACTCATTTTGCAGTGTTTGCAACCCTGCTCGGGAGGTGGGTTGAGAGCTCTCGACCCGTGTAGAGAAGTTTGACCCGTGTTGAAAGTCGTAGTATGAACGCCTCTGGGTTGAGTTCGACCCGTGTAACCGCGGGTAGTTCAGCAACGAACAAACAAATAACTTCTGACCTGCGGCATTGCGCATGCACCATACATATAACACGCATTCATTTTAATAAGCCAGTTCGGTATTCCAACTGCGCATGTGCACATCAAGATTTGACGATTTTTCTCTCGTAACAAATGTGGCAGATAAATACACACAAGTCTATGGGGAGGTGGTAACCAAATATGCTTTCTGTGCAAATTTTTGTACAATCGAAAAGACAATGGAAACTTTTGTTCGAACAAAAGTTTGGACACACAAGACCCCTGAAAACACTTTGCTGTCCAAACGTTTTTGGAAAAATGTTACTTCGGAAAGAACGATCTCTTTAAATTTGCTGGTACCCGCTATGCTTTTGCACGCATGATAATGTCTGCCTGCAAAGCTGATCTGTTTGTCCCCAAAAAGAAAGCCTTTTCAGAGGGTTGCATACATACATGTACATGTACTTTGTATGGCAAAGAAAAAGGAAAGAGCAGTTTTCTTTTTGGGTGAATAAAAACTACAAGTTGTATTTTGTTATATTAAAAAAACTGTTTTTATAGAAAATAAAGTTGAAGATCATGGCCATTGCTTTTTTAAGTACATGTATATTCACAAGAAAAAAGGTACATCCCCACTTCCTTAAAATATTAATGATGCTCATTGCTTTACATGAAGGAGTATGAAACAAAGCAGCACTGATTGGAGTAGTGGGGTAGTGTGTAGGCCCTACACATTCTTGTATATTTTATACTCCATGTGGACACTGGAAGCAAGCAACTGTGGCCAAAGGTTTTTTCATTAATTCAATCATGTTCACTTTAGTTTCGCAGAATACTATAAATACTTATGAGATGCAAATGACACATCTACATTGTAGGACACATTTGTTTTTACTTTCCCTCTTTACCATTTTTATTTTTTACAAGTAATGATATTTTATCGGTCAAAACAAGTTAGAAGAGGAATTAAAATGATTTCAACAAATCTATAATTTCA
This sequence comes from Hippasteria phrygiana, assembly GCA_037893225.1. NCBI lineage: Eukaryota > Metazoa > Echinodermata > Asteroidea > Valvatida > Goniasteridae > Hippasteria > Hippasteria phrygiana. Next base: position 1,280,749 of record JAZGUH010000331.1, read on the forward strand.
CTATCTACATGTACAAGTGATTCCAGAAGAGGGAACAAACTGTACCTGTTCCCTACTCAGGAAACATAGTATAAAGCCAAATTATTTCCTGATCAGGAAATATTCATGATGTTTTCTGATTTGGAAACATTGAATCATGTGACAATGTTTCCTGATCAGGTAACCCAAAATAGGTTTCCTGATTTGGAAACATTGAATCATGTGACAATGTTTCCTGATTAGGTAACCCAAAGTAGGTTTCCTGATTTGGAAGCAACTGTGCTGAATTGGAAATGTTTCCTGAAAAGGATATGTGTTACCAGAAGAGGAATTTGGATTCCTGTTTTGGAATTGTACCGGACTGACATATACACATAACAGCAGGAGTAGGTACGGCAGATCTTACGGGCAAAGTGAACTGACTTTCTTTTTCTTAGTACACGCGGTACACAATATGCATTGATGTTCGTGTCCCTATACCCTATACACTCTCCAGACTCATCCCCCTTAGACTTCTGAAAAGAATTCCTGAGATTCCGGGAACACAATGACCAACACAAAAGAGGGGGGGGTTCACTCTGCAAAAAGAAATCCTGGTATGGACAAGACCCCAGTTCTTAAAAGGCAAATTCACCTCATGTTCGCATCGGAACTCAAGTTGCGATGCATCACAGAGCTTTGTGAAATCTGGCCCTAATGACACAGTAATGAACCAGGGGCCGATTTCACGAAACTCTTCTTAACTTATGACTCATCTTAGGACTTAAGACGAGTTCCTGCTCTAAGATCGATCTTAGCTAAGACGCGTCCTGAGATCGATTTCACTAAACCCTTCTTAAGCAAGACGCATCCGAAATACAGATAACGAACCGCTAATTATTGGACGAGGATGACCTTTCGCAAGCAACGGCTGTATCATGTTCAATTTGGCACTTTCGCGTAACAGCCGTCGGATGTGTACGCGCATGCAGTAAATTCAAGATGATTGATTGGTGATTGTTTTGGATGAAAAATTTGAATGCTGATTCATAAATGCCTCAGCGAGTTTCACTATCCCTTTTGGTTGAGAGCCTGTCACGTGGGTGTGTTTAAACAGTTCTTTAAACACGGCTGTTAAAAACGGTTGTTAAAAACGGCTATTAAAAACCCTTTCTAAAACGGCTAAAAATGGTTGTTTAAACACAGCGCGTCATAACCAACTAGACTGTTCTCAGCCGATACGCAACAGGGAGAGCGTAGTAGGTGCGCGCACAATATGTACTGAACTTCATAATGTAAGACAACGCTAATGCACGCGTAAAAAACGCTGCATTCGTGCGTGTGCGTACGCGCGCGCACGCGACAGACAGGCGCGGAGTGCCTTCATGCGCTCACAAGTCCGATACGTACGCATGTGTTTTGTAATGAGCAAATGGGAGAAAAAGTGGGGAGAAAAAGCTTTGCATTTTGTCCTTTTTATGGGAGGTTTTTGCATTTTTCGTAAGGGTCGTGACCGCTGTTAATGGACCGAGCCTTTGGCTCGGTCCATTAAACCGGTCACGCCCCCTCCTTGGTTATTATTGACGTGGTAAAGACCGGGTCATCACACTTTTATCCCTTTATTAATATTACACTCGCCCGTTATCGGGCTCCAATTCATCTCCAACCCTTGGAATATTCCCTGCCTTTAAACCTATATCTCTTGAGGATTTCCACGTCATTTAGATTATCTAGTGGGTTTCTTCTATCTCGGAATATCCTCTCTCCTAATTAATTGCCCGCCGAGCTTTGTAATCAGCGAGAAACATAAGCGCCATTGTTGCTTTTCAGTAAATTGTACGTGTTCGCATATAGATAAGAAGACCCCCAGACCGATCTTAAGTTAGGACGAGTTCAGCCGCGTTGCTAAGGAAGTTAGGACGTGTTGAATGCGTCCTAACTTTGGTGAAATCGATCCTAGGACGAGTCTCGAGTTAAGACGAGTTACTCTTCCTAAGACGCGTCTTAGCGTTTCGTGAAATCGGCCCCTGCATTACTTTATGTGCATAACAAATAGGGTTTTATATTTCATTTTACCAATTTTTTTATTATTTCCAGGCATCAGATGTCCCCCCTCCCAACTTAATGAATGTGTACACCCCTGATTTGATGGTGGAAGAACCCAACATGGAGGTCCCCTCATTGGCCTCTCAAGAAGTCCGGCCGGAACCATGTTCTCCCGAGGTAGCCTTTGACTTGTACAGACACATGTGCTGTTGGGACTCCTAAGGAAGTCAGTCATTACAGTGCATGCATTGCAAATACAACATGTAGCTCATGGACCATCATGCTCACAGCCACAATTCAGCAAATTCAACCAATACACAAATCAAGTTGTTGCTTGTGAAGTGTCCTGGTCCAGTGGTTATGGTGTCAACGTGGTTCTCACAAAAAGTGGGTGTATTTCAAGCCTACAAGAGGATCATGGTGATTGCATCCATGGAAAGACACTTTGGTAGAAATGCTTCTCTCTACTGAGGGAAAAATGGGTAGCACAGAGAGGAGAGTTGGTTATCATTTGTTAACCAACAGGAATGCTCAATTTGTTGTGTACCGGCTGTGTGTGCTCCCCAGGGATTTTCAGTAGTGTTTGCTCATTGTTGACTGGGGATAATGTGAATTGCATAGTGTTATTAGATAAAAGTGCTGTGCACAATTGCATTGCATTAGCCGCCTCCCTACAATGCACAGGAAAGTATACATGTACATGTAATTGGGCCCATACAAGTTTGCCAATAAATTTTGTTGCAAATTAAAGTTCACATGCATCTAATTCCAGTCCTGGCAAAAAAGAGTATCTGATATCTGGAAAAAATTGTAAGTTTGGAACATTTTCTCAACCTTCATCAACACAGCATGTCCATTTGTCACAGCCTGGCACTGTCAAGGCAAAATTCTATCTTAAGTGTAACACCACGGTAAGCATATTTTAAAGTGTTGACATCTTTGTGAGACACATTTTGAATTGGGGTTGTAGGCTTGTTCTTGCTGAAAAGCTAGTTATGAGTCATACTTTCCTTTGTTTTCAGTCGGCTTTTATTGCAACCTGCGGGGTGAGTTGTGTGTGAGCTGATGCTATACTCTTGTCTGGCGACTTTGCTTATGCAGCTCTCATGAGGACCCGCACCTTCTCAGAACTATACACACAATTTATGTTATAAGGTACCAGACTCAATCGCATGCAGCCTATACGGTACCATACGTGTACAATGTATGTTGAGTCAAGCAAGCATAAACAGGGAGACGGCCGGGGCTCTGGCTGCTCGAGCCGGCAACCGCAGGGAACGTCGTCGTGTACGTGCACTGTATATATCTCCGAGGACAAGAGAAGAAAGGAAACACAAAGAAACTTTTCAGTCCTCGGTCCTCGAACGTAAGGATACGTGCTTAGTCTATGGGGGTTGGAACAATAGGAACAATAGGAAACACAAAGCATTGTCCTCGGACGTATTGGGGAAGTACGACTGCGTGGTCTGGGGTGTGTGTGTCCGGGACAGGATTGGAATGCTCGGTGCCTTTAGAGTTGGAATGGCTCCAGCCTTCAAACGGAATTGTGCCTTCAAACCCAGCTGAGTTTTCATTCTAACACTATCATCAATACAGTCTTTGGCGAAATGTTCTGCACATATTTTCGACCATTTCGACAGCTGAAAATCAGATATTGTATTGTCTACAAAGCGGACCCACTGTCGCCTTTGAACTCTATTCAGCACTGGGAATTGCAGGAAGGTTAGGTCAGGGTTTTGTCGCTCTTCCTCGTGCAACCCCCAACTACACACGATCGAGGCATAATGATTATCTCAGAACCATGCTGATACTGAAATAATATCAAAATTAGACAAAATAAACGGGAAAACGGAGGAGTTATGTCAACAAAAAATCTTCCAGCAGCATCAACTCCACGTACGTACATGCATAGTGTTTGGCTGTAGCATCAACCGACTCTACACGTGCACGTCACGGGGTCACGTACATACATTTACATACATAATGAGCTTTCGCGAAACGGTTGGGCGATTCCACGCCGGAATCGCTAAGAATTGATTCTAAACTCGGAATCGGAATCGCAATCGCGATTCCACTTTTTTGAGGAATCGATTCTCTGATGTAGCCGATTCCAGTCCTCGCGCTGATTCCAGTCCTCGCGCCGATTCCATGCAATTTCCTCACGAAAATGGTAATTTTTCTTTGACATTTCATTAAGTTATACGAATCAGGTTTCGTATCATCTTAGGAATTTTAACGGAGATTGGCAATTGTATGCAGTTCCCGAAAATGTTAAACGTTTTCATAAAATTCCTTTACATGTATAAAAATTGAGAAAACTTTCAGAACCATCTTTTAAAACGTTTGTTTAGGATTATTCTTTCGCCATCACGCGTCAAAAACTGTGTAGTCCTGCACTTCATAAAATTGGTTGTATCGTAAAATTGGATGTGATCCCTGGCTATACGGCATTCTGGGTTTATGACTTCTGACTAGCGCTCACCCGAACAAAGATACTGACAATTTGGGAGACCGCCAACATAGGGCAAGATAGCTCAGTTGGTAGAGCGCCCGTACGGTAACACGGAGGTCGCAGGTTCGAATCCCGCTCCTGCCAGATTCTTTGTTCACTTTGAAAATGTAGTCCTGCACTTGGCGATCCACCAACAAGTGGCGAGGAATCGCCGGCGATTTTCGAAAACAAATCCAGGATTAAATATCGGAAATATTAACTGCAAAGTTCCACATGTATACCAGGTAAACAAATAATTGCTATATAATAGAAACACTTAACCTCTTGACCCCGGGTTTTAGATGGGAGGCGCCGGGGCACCAGGTCGGGTTGTGCAGCCAAGCAAAACGGAAACAAGAGGCTTGTGCAGCCAAGCATAATGTACACAATACCCCAATAATGGATTGAAAGTGCAGAGATTGACACAAATAGAAGTCAACCGGCCTAGTGACAATTTTCAATCTGCACGTATTTGTGTCAACCGTACGCAAGAGGTTAATACCTTTAAAAAAAAGTTGTGAATTAACAGACGTACGAGTGTGAGCAGCATGGTAAAATCTTGCACTCACTTGTACAAGTTTAGCAAGCTATTTCTCATTTTGGGGAATTCCCTTGTGGTTGAGCACGCGCTGACTGAAAGATCGTACCGTCATTTGATTGGCAAGTTGGTCTCACGTGATATTTTATATGTAGGGTTACAGCAAAGTCGTAAACAGGGCTATTGCATATGCATGCCCACATGTCGGCAAGGGGCGTGGTTTGATTATATTGGTTAAGTAACTGATATTATCTTGTAAAATATTTAGACAGGTGGATCGGCAAAAGATCGGGAAAATTACAGGAAAATATTCAAAATATTCCTGTAAATTTTGTCGCTATGAATTTCGCAATGTTCAAACTTTTAAGCTACCCCTGTACTTCAAAAAGTTTAGAGCGGTAGCGCAGTGCGCGAGCGTTGCGTCGAGTCGGTCGATTTGACGCCAACAGTTTCCAGATTCATACGCGCATGCGTAGCAGCCCACCCTCTTTTTATGAATGGCATGTGTACTGGCTGGTACTTCGCGGGCGATTTGAAATGCAGCGGTAAATTCAGCGATCACAGCAGCGATTACGTGACTAATCAAAAATTAACACGCATGGTGAATTTTGATGTATTCCGAAACGATTATTAGGCTGCAAAATGTTGATCTTACCATGGAGCTATAAAAGGGAACTGGAACTAAGAAAAAACGACATATTTAGCGACTATTTCGATGGAAATGCTGGGTGTTTTCCTCAGTTTTCAACTGTTTTTCTCAGTGTTGATAGTGCCGCAAAGGTAAGGTCTGATTTTGATTTTGCAATTTTTCCGCGGGGAAAATTAAATGTCGAACATTTTTAACATTTTTATTTTATGTTCCTTGCCAAACGTGACTGCAATATGAATATTAAATGACAAAGTACCTTCTATAAGAGCGATTACACCAAATTAATAGCCCTCTTAAGCCGTGTCCGCACTGGACTTTTTTTTTAAAGGTTTTACCGAGACGATGGTAAAATAGAAAATGGTCAAATGTGACCACTCTCCGCATTTGGACTTTCGACACGGGAAAATTTTACCGAGACCGTGGGAGAAGTAACCGAGCTGTCAATATAATGACTCATGAGGGCGCTTTGCGTGACCTTACATTGACGCGATTGACCATAATCACGCCTGCCTTTTTATTTTTCCTGGCCGATATGCACACGTAGGCCTACGTCTTTAGCACCAATCAAACTTCCGACTTCATCAGTAATAAAATCTACCATGATTGCGACCAAAAGAGGAACAAGCACTGGACTTGGAAACTTGCCACGTGCACCGCACCGCGGTGAAACAATGTAAAGCGCATGCGTGGTTTTCTGTGAAGCATGACCTTGCGCTCCGGCTGGATATACGCTTTCCTGAGCCGCTTTTACCGACTGGACTTATCGTCTCTGGAAAAGTTACCTGGTCAGTTTTCCTGGGCAGCAGTTGCCCGGTAGAAGTAACCGCTGGACTCGGGAAAAGTAACTGAGAGGAAAACATCCTAGGTTGTTCGCACTGGACTTAAAATGGGAAAAGTACCCATCGTCTCAGTAAGTTTTACCAAAAAAGTCCAGTGCGGACAGGGCTTTATTGGTTGTTTACTTTTTGTTTATTTTTGGAATCGATTCCGAGTGGAATCGCGATTCTCAGATGGAATCGGAATCGATTCCAAAAATGTTGGATTCTCCCAAGCCTATTGTCCATATTTTTTCACCAGCACATTAATTTGTAAAGCACACATTGAAATTTCATCTGATGGTTTGTCATGTTTCTATTGATGAGCACTTTCAATTTTAGCTGTGTACCTGTCTGCATTATGAAGTGCAGCTTGGATCTTAATAGTGGTGTAATGATACACCCCTTAAGTGATGTATGTATAATACTAGGATCAGGATATGACACATATCATGTACAAAAATGAGATCATTGCCAAGTCATGTTCTAAACAATGCTCTATTTCACAGCCAAAAAGCTAAGAACACACAGTCACGTTTTTGCATCCCTGTGGAGACATGGCATTGTTCTCCCCTTTGTCCCTGTACTTAAGCAAACCCCCATAGACTTTGTACACAAAATTCCTTGTGGAGACAACCTAACCCATAGAATTGCCTAGTGGAGACCTATTCAGTCCCTTTGTTTCCCATTGTGGTCATGTCTCCACAGGGTACGGTATATCTCTCCAGTATTTACAAACTACAGGTACATGTACAAAATTACCAAAAATTGGCCAAAATGGCAACTTACATGTACGGAAAATCAAGAAATTAACAGATTTAAAAGGCAGCTTCTTACGGTCATGCGACCAAATTCAGAATATGTGTTACAAAGGGTCATTGTTATAATACCCTCATAGCAGCATTTAATAAGGCGATATTTGTCCTGTATCATTCAATATAAATGTATCATGAAAGAAAATATAATACGATCGTGACACGGTGAAAATGACACACGACAGGATGGTGTACATTAAGATTAATTAATTAACGGTGCCTCGTTCTTTTAATGGCGCTTACCAAAGAAAAACCCCTAGCCTAGCCATGAAACAGCCATGTGGAAAAGTGTACAGGAGAATCAGCTCCGAAACTTAAAAAGGATGACACAGTAGACATAAGATGTTGAGTGTTGAGATGCTGTGGTGGTAGTGACTCACTACAGACAAAGACTATATTACTAAAGTACTGGACCTGCAATCAGGCGAGGGCGCTGTGCAAAGGCTATGTGCAAATGACATGCTACATACTCCCCTGCTTAATGGTTGGCATCCCGACAACCTTAAACAATACGATAATAAGAACAAAATTAATTCACTACCAAAAAAGTAAACAGTGCTTTTTTATACAGAAAATCATCGTGGCTGGATTCCAGCGAGCATCTGTGACAGTAGAGGTTGGGTTGTGCTAAAACCTTTGGATCAGGAGCTTGTGCCAGTAAGGTATATGAACTTCCACTTGTACAGTAGCAGGCATCTCGGCTTGCATTACAGGTGGTGGACGTTGGTGTGTCGCCTAGTCTTGGTTCCAAGACGCCCTTAGCGGTGCGACGTATAGCATGCACGGCCGGTCGACAGCGCCCTCTTGCTACACACACACGCCACGGCCAAATCGCTAAGACCGTCTTGGTTATTTCGCAAGTTCTGCTCGCGAAATCGTGAGCAGAACTGTGTGGCATTTGCATGCGCGTGTGACGTAGCTGCATTATTGCATGTAAATCGTAAATCGCAAACGCTCACTAGTCTAGTTTCTGTACTCACGTCGGGTGTACGTGTCCGTACGTTACCCCTAGAACTATGGGGCTCCTACCAACCAGTACCAGAGGCCCATAGAAAGAAGCCCAATTTTCCCATAGGCTACTGCAGCAAGAATAAGAACAAAATGTTCATGCACTGTGTTTACACTGTGCAGAAAAAAACGCTGAAAAGTTTACCCCAAAAATCTGTCTGTTGCTTACTTTACATCCTCAACTTGTGTGCACCAAGCAAAGGATCGATCGAATCTGTCCCAATTTCAGAAAAAAAGGTGAACAAATCCCTGTAAGTTCCAGAGACAAGCAATATGAATTTACAAGAATCAACAAGACCCAGTACAAAGGTCAGGCATGAGCAAATCACTTCAGAGGGCTGTTGATTATTCATGATTAATCTCAACAGCCCTGTGAAGTGATTGGCTTATGTCTGACCTTTGTACTGGGTCATATTGCTTCTTGAGATTCAAAATGCTTCAGTTTGGAACAGGGATTTTTTCACTTTTTTTCTAAAACTGGGACAGATTCAACCGATCCTTTGCTTGGTGCACACAAGGTGAGGATGTAAAGTAAGCAACAGACAGATTTTTGGGGTAAACTTTGCAGCAGTTTTTGTGTGCACATTGTAAACACAGTGCATGAAAATTGTGTTCTGTATTCTTGCTGTAGTAACCTATGTGAAAATTGGGTTTCTTTCAATGGGGCTCTGGTACATGGTAGGAGCCTCATAGTTGGGGTACGTGTGTACATATGCAGCCTTCCTTCCTGGTGCAGCGCAGTACCAAGCCATTCGTAGTTTGTTGGAAAAAATGTCTGATCGCGTGGACAAAGCGATGGATTTTACAGCAAAAAACTGTGCTTTGGAAAGCTAAAATCCTGTTTGCCAGTCAGTCCAGAATCATTCTGCTCAGAACGTTAAACTGACTAGTAAGTTATTACTAAAACATGAGTTTCCTCCAGTGCACAAGCACGATTATTCGTTTGACCTGCCTGTTAAATTATGCATAAGCAGGTCGCGCGCGCTCCCACGCGAAATAGCCAAGACGTTCTTAGCGATTTGGCCTTGGCGTGTCAGTAAGTGTGTGGCTAGAGGGCGCTGTCGGCCGGCCGTTGTGCGCTATACGTCGCACCGCTAAGGAAGTCTTGGAACCAAGACTGTGTCGCCCTGCTCCTGTATGGCTCGTACGTCGGACTTCTACGTCTGCTAGGGGAAGCTCTAGTTGAAGGGTGTCTGCACTTAAAGATAACTGGAGTGAACTCAACTGGAATGGCTACCGAGGGGTGGTGCTCCCCTGCTTTGTATAAAACGTGAGGTTGCTCCTCGTGGTCCTCTTGTTTGGGATGACAGCAAGTGTCATCCTCAGCATAAGGTGGATCTGGGACCTCTCCTTGGTGCTGACTTTTTGGTAGCGGGAATACCGTATGTCGTTTTCATCAGGCAAATCCTCTGATGATCCCTGGGCATCTACCGTAGGGTGATCAGACTGGCTCTCTTCATACACGTCATCTGGCACCTCCAAGGCCCTAGCATTAAGAGGATCTCTCCTTTCGACTGTCCTCTATTGAGTGTGAGTACAGTGTAGACATTTCCTGTGGGATCAGGTCTAGACTACCTTGTACGGTGTAGAACCCCAGATGTCTTGAATCTTGTGGCGACCCTTCATTCCACGGTTACGTAGGTAAACTCTAGCTCCGATAGGTAGATCAATGTCCTCTGCCTTGGCATTATTTCTGGCTCTCCTTCTTGCAGATGCCGTATCGGTATTCTCATATGCCAATGCAAAAGCCACCTTCATTTTCACTTGGTGATCAGCTACCCATTCGTCTAGATCAGCACTCGTCTGGGCATCCTCGTTCTGTGCACCCAGAAGAAGATCCACTGGAAGTCTGGGTTCCCGACCGAAAAACGAGTAATACGGTGAGTTGCCTGTCGATGAATGAGGAGTAGCATTATACACATAAACTAGTTCAGGCAAGAATTCAGGCCATCTGCGTTTCTTGTCGGGGGGGGGGGGGAAGAATCCGCAGTCTGTCGTGGAGGGTGCGATTAAATCTCTTGCACTGTCCGTTACCTTCTGGGTGATACGGTGTGTTTCTACTCTTTGAGATTCTGTACATGTCACAAAGCTCCCAGATGACACTGCTCTCAAAGTTGCGGCCTTGATCGCTGTGCAGTCTAAGAGGTACACCAAACCACACGAACCATTCACGGATGAGAGCACGTTCTGGCTTTCTGGTCCTAACAGGGAATTGCCTGTGTATACTTCGTGAAGACATCGGTGATAACCAGCACGTTGTTAATGTTGTTGGTGCCTGGCTCGAGGATGGTAAAATCCATTGCTTTCAGTGGTTGCTTTGCTATCAATGACCCCATGGTGGACTTGAGTGAAGCTTCTTCACAGCCTTTGCAAGGGCACACAGTAATCTTTGACATCAGCTCCCATCCTGGGCCAGTAGCACCTGGGCCAGTAGCACCTGGGCCAGTAGCACCTGGGCCAGTAGCACCTGGGCCAGTAGCACCTGGGCCAGTAGCACCTGGGCCAGTAGCACCTGGGCCAGTAGCACCTGGGCCAGTAGCACCTGGGCCAGTAGCACCTGGGCCAGTAGCACCTGGGCCAGTACTTGCGGTCGGAGGACTAGAGGGAGGAGTTGTGGAACCACCTGACCAGCCTCAGTCCTGTTTAACAAGCCTTTCTGGGCAGCAAGCCTATGCCATAACTTGAACATCTTGAGGGTTGGCTTGGCCTCTTTCAACAGTTGACTGTGGGATGGTGGACCTCCCTGTTTCCAGTAATGCCAAAGCCGTCCAATGAAGTAATCTTTCTGTTGTAGGCTGGCCAAATCCTCTGTCGCTGTAGATGGGAGTGTTGATGTGCACTTGGGGGGGGGGGGGGTTGTCTGGTCTCACACAGACTTCTTCAAGCCCAGCATCTACCAGTGAACTGCGTATTTGCGAATGGAAAGTCTCAGGGATGTGTGTTGAGGAGTGGAAATGGAGGCCTGTCATTATTTGGACTGAAGTCTCTTCAAATCTGACCGTCTTTGGCTCTTCCCCGTGTGACGTCTTTCTGCTGAGGGCGTCAGCGTTCCTGTTGCTCCTCCCTGATCGGTACTTGATGGTAAATCTAAATTGTGCCAGTTCCGCAGCCAGTTGAGTCTCAGTCGCTCCAAGTTTGTTGTTGGATTGCAGGAAGCTTAAGGGGTTGTTGTCAGTGTATATGACAAAATCTGCTCCAAGCAGTAGGTCGCTGTACTTGACGGAGATGGCCCACTGCAGGGCCAGCAACTCATACTGCTTCATACTACTATAATTCTGTGTGTTTCGCTCTTTGTTCCTCAAGCCTCTGCTCGCATACCCAAGCACCACTAGGCCTTTCTCCTGCTGCTGGGAAAGAACTGCGATGAGGCCTTTGTAGCTGGCATCGACCTTGAGAATGAATGGGCGACTAAAATCAGGATGACCAAGAACGGGGGCAGTTGTGAGAAGTTGCTGCAGTTGACGGAAAGAATTGTTGCACTTCTCATCCCATGTTTGGGATACTGGTGCCTTCGCTGGCTTCACCTTTTTGCTCCTCTTATTCTTTCCGTTTCCTCCCAACAGCACATGAAGGGGAGCAGCAACCTTTGCAAAGCCGGGCACAAAACGCTCGTAGTATCCAGCAAGACAAAGAAAACCTCGGAGTTCTTCTGTTTTTGGTTTCTGCCATTCAACGACTGCTCAAATCTTCTCTGGATCAGGCGAAATCCCCTCATCAGAGATATAGTACCCAAGGTAACAGCTTCTCGGAGAACAGGTTGCGCTTTTCTGGCTTGATCTTGAGGTTGAACTCCTCCAGGCAGTTGTGCAGCCTTTCAGGTGTTTCTTCGAATGTTCATCCAAAAACCAGAATGTCGTCTAGGTAGACGATGATGGAGCGGAAATTGTCATCACCAAAGGCCTTGTCCATCACTCGCATAAAGGTAGCTGGAGCATTGCAGAGTCCAAACGGCATGCGAGTGAACTCATACAATCCGCCAGTGCCGACTCGATTCCTGTGTGAGACCTTTATCTTTGTTTTGCTCTGCTGCTTGCACCTCATGATCTATTGCGTTGAAAGGGCCTTCGTCATCGACTAGCATTACACTGACAGCTTGCCGAATGGTGTTTTTGGGGGAAGATAGATGTCATGCTCGCTGAAGTTGACTTAAATTGGAATTCTGCCGCTACAGTTGACTCTCACCAGTGCCGGAGCTACAGCCAAGCCCTTAGGTAGGTGAGTTACATCGAGCTGTTCTACCAACGCTTCATACTCTTTGTTGGTAGCAGCTTGCTTTACCGAACCTTCAATTATGGAGAGGGAGTTTGCAGTGACCAGAATAGGCTTGTTGACTACCGTCCTGACTTTTCCTAACGCCAGCATAGGGGTATTACCTCTCACTTCCTCATACAGGGCAAGTACGTGTGCCCACTCATCAGCCCCTGCAACATTGCACTTCATTTTCTCTAGGTAATCATGGCCTGAGTCTCTCCGGAGCGTTTCCCTAATATCTCTAAATGCATAAGAGCCAATGACCCCTGGAACCTGCATCTTCCGATGAGCAATTGTTGTACCAACCGGGTCTTTTACTACCAGAAAACCTATATTGTGGAAGGATCGCCCCAAAATACTCGGCGTCAACTCAATGTAGCCATGATAGGGGGTGCTCAAACCTTGTGCACCAGAGATGTGAAGGAAAGATGATACACCCCCCAAGTCCTGGGAGAAGTTCTCTTTGAAGAAAGACTCAGTGATGGTGGACACTGCACTCCCGTGTCAAGTAGACACCCCACTTCTGATGATCCAAGCTGAACAACGGCTTCTGGGCGACATCCTCCCGCCCTTCTGAATATGGAGCTACCGGCAATAGACTCTGGTGTGTCTGCTGTTGGCTCTGAACGGCAGGTGCAACTAGTTTATAACTGCTGCTCAGGGGAAATCTTCTGTTGAGTTGAACTGCTGGGAGGCTGACTGCTGGTGGACGATCTGCTGGGAGACAAACACTCCAGTGTCGAAGCTGCTATTTTGCGGCTGCCTCGCTGGGTGAGAATGACTTGCTTGTGGCTTTGGCGGATGTAGGCAGTAACGCTTGAGGTGCCCTGTTGACCCACAATTGTAGCACCGACATGGGCTCTGGTTCCGGTTCCACTGCCAGGCTAGTCCTTCAATCAGTGCCTTGATGAGAGTGTCGATCTGCTGTTGCTGTTTTTGCAGCTGCTCACCCTGCTTTTCCAGAAGGGACCTCAAACCACCAGCGCTCTCCACGACTTTGACCTCGCGAACAGACACTTCGTTCCAACGGTTGCCTACACTGCAGCCCAACGGTTGCCTACACTGCAGCCCAACCACTCTATGGCATGATCACATGACGTCGAAGTAGCTGAGGCTTGGGGATTCTATATTCAGCCTTCGCAGCTCCCTCTTCAACCCTTCATCCTGAACCGCTTCTGCGAGATTTCCCTTTAAGGTTTTCTCCCGGGTCGCAACGAAGGACCCATCAAGCGTCGCAGTGCGATTGAAGAGCTTTACTAACTCAAAGGAGCAAGTCCAGAGGTCTTCTGTCGCTACGGGAGATTGTCTCCATCCCCAAAACCTTTAGCAGAACCCTGAATATTCGTTCTTCGTTGCTCTCACCTTGACCAAGGATCTCCCCCTGGCCTTTCCTGCTAGATGGTCAACAATGAATGCAGCACCTTCCTCTTCGGCGATTTGCCTTGCTGACAGCTGACACCTGACACCTGACGTCGCTTACCCACTCTTGAACTGACGGGTCACTGGATTTTCAGGCTTTCGCTGGAAAGGCTTAAGGCGCCTCCCTGCAGCGACGTAAATTTGCTTCGTTTGTGAGGTGCTGCTGGCTGGCAACGACTTCGCTTGTTCATCCTTCAGCGCAGTCTTCAGGGCCTCCAATTCCTCTCCCAGTTGTTCGACTTCGCTGTCGCTCTCCATTGCTCTCCTGCTGCCAGGCTAGAGGTCTCGGTGAATTAATGCACCATCCTGTCTATGACGCCAAATGTGACACGGTGAAAATGACACACGACAGGATGGTGCCTCGTTCTTTTAATGGTGCTTACCAAAGAAAAACCCCTAACCCCATGATTAACCAAAAGTGAAAAGTTTAAAAAGTCTTCATAATGTTCTGAGAAGTGGGTGAAAATGAACTTGCCAATATTGAAGTCACAATAAATCAATATATGGTGTGTCCACCTTGTGCATCAATGACTGCTGTGCATCTTTGTATCATTGAAGCAATAACATGCGCATGAAAGTCTTGTGGGATGTCATTCCACACTCGGATGAGGTCTCTACCAAGCTCCTGCAGGGTTGTTGGTTGCTGAGGCAGATTACATAATCGATGTTGCATCTCATCCCAGACATGCTCAATTGGATTGAGATCTGGTGAGTTTGCTGGCCAACTCATGCTGTTTGTGGGCGGGCATTATCGTGTTGGAACGTCACACCTGGGCCGTGTTGACGCTAGAATGGAATCACAATCGGTTGAATGATCTCGTCTCGATACCTCTTTCCCCGTGAGATTCCCATCCACAATGACTAAAATGGTGCGTTGATTGGAAATCATGCCACCCCAAATCATCATGGATCCACCGCCATATTGATCACATTCAACAATGCAACAATCGGCGTAACGTTCATTTCTTAGTCGGCCCTCACTGCGTGACAACTGGAACCTTGATTCATCTGTGAACATAACGAATCACCACCATCGTAAAGGATGCCGTACATGTGTCCTACACCACTGAAGTCGCGCCTGACGGTGACATAACGTCAATATTGGACGAATGGCAGGGCGACGTGGGCGTAGCCCTATCTCACGTAACCGCCTGCGGACTGTCATTGGGTGAATTGGTCTGTTGTCAGGTATCACCCCGGCAGTGTCAGCTGCTGTGAGCCGTCAATTCCTAAGGTGTGTCACGTGAATCCAGCGGTCTTGGCGGTGTGTTGTTGCGCTTGAACGTCTGGATCTTGGCCGGTCAGAGACATCATTTCGCTCTCTAATGTCTTATGATCAGAGCTGATGGTGCTTCGGTGACATTGAAAGTGTGCTGCAACCTCGCGTTGACTCAATCCGGCCCGCAACATTCCGATGGCCTGATGACGTTCGGCTAGGAACAAACGCGGCATGATGTTTTGACACTTCTACTCAATGCTCTTCTGACTTTTGGGTAGGCCATTTATAAAGCATGCGAACAAGACCAAAACTGTGTTGATTTCCATTACATAACAACCTGTCATACCCCTTTTGTGAAATCAACGTACATGTGTGCCCACACCCTGCATTATGTGGTAAGCAGGTTTTAAGTGCATCACCTTATTCTAACCATGTCATAGCATAAGGTCTGTGAATTTGATGTGTATAGCCCACCTTGTTACAAAAATACAGGAATTTTTAGTGTGCACAGTTTCCTTTGTTGCAGATACTTTTGGTGAGGTGTTTACATGTATGCTGCAAAAAATGATGGAATATTTATGCCCTGGACAGTTGGCCTCACATTTTGGATGAATTAGACCTTGAAAGCAGCCTTTGTAGCTGTTCAAAATGGCAATTTTCCTGATAAGTGGTTTCAGGAATGTGTTCTTTGAAAGGAATATCACTATGACAGACCTAGTTTGCCCTCAAATCAATGATGATACATGTACTGACGTCAAACGTTTGGGTATGTACACATAGCTTAATCTCCTTCAGTGGTTGCACTTTTCACTCAATAAAAAGTCTATTTAGCCTTCTTGAGGTATGGTGATAGTAGCCGGGTGCTGTGCTGGGTAAACTCTTTTCGTTACATAGTGATCTGACTCTTAACTTGAACTTTTGGGGGCTATTTTGAGGTTGGATAAAATGGAGTCACACACACATGTATTTTCATGTTGGCATACAATTCAAATATAATTAATAATTCATGAAGTTAATCATCCATACAGTTAATTTGTTGTTATAATTAAACTAGTAATCTAATATAACAATATAATATAACAATTATCATACACTGCATACAACATGTAGGAAGAGCGAAGCAAGCTTTTATGCTCTCCCTGGACAAATATAAATTTCTACAAACGTGGGACAATGAGACAAATATTATGAGACCAAACTGAAGTGACAGTATATGTAAAATGATACAAAAATTATTATGGTAACAATATTCTACTGACAAGGGACAAGAAGACAGAACTTGACTTAAATAGTATACGATGATAGAAATGATCTTTTCTAGTTAAATAAACGAATTGATAATTTAAGCTAAGTAATATGGACTAATATTGACTTGGTACATTATCTTTAAATTCCTTTGCAAACACTTTTTTAAACTACATGTAGTGGTGTTCTTAAGTTTTCTGTCTAGTTTATTCCAAAGGAGAGCACCCCGAGTAATTAAGCTTTGTTTTTCAAGCGATGTTCTATGGTAATTTATATAAAGATCACCTTTTGATGCACCACGAGTACTGAAGGAATGAACCTATGAAGACATTGTGAAGAGGTTACAGATATTTGAAGGCAGCATACGATGGTTGTACTTATACATGAATTACCTATGTTAAGACTATAAATCATTCAACTTAAGTACTGTAGGCTCCGCCTTACAGATCGTCAGAGTTTATGTAAACAAACAATGTGGCTAACAGTCTCAAATTTTACAACTCAGTAATACTCAGCAATGAGACGCATGTGATGTAAACTGCAAACTGGTGTATTGACGATACATGACGATTCAAGATACAATGTACTTGGCGTTACTTGGCATACTTCACTTGACAAAGTTCACTTGACAAAGTGATGGTGGTACATGATATATGGCATGGTTACAGGTGGCATGACATGACCTGTGGCTTTGACGTGTGGCATGACATGTGTCTTGACATGGGCTTGGTTCGACTATAAAGAGAAAAAATAAAATAAAGCTTACTAAATATGTGAAATTAACATGTGTCTGCACTTGTGTAAACAAGCATATATAAACTGAGCCTGATCTAATAATTCTCCTTAATAACATGCATGCCTTTATCCAAAGTAGTAGTATAGAAGATGCCGATTCTATGTCATTTCCTGTTTTTTCACTTTCTTCTCTAATTTTGCTGTAGGTACATATGTCAAATTTAAAAAAAACAAAATAGTCTAAAAATCGCCCAAATTTTATTCAAAATTTTGCTGTGTATATACACACCAAAATTTGCACAAAATTAAGAAAATAAAAAGTGCTTTTCATAGTCGAGAAGCGTACGAAAACACCCGGGCGCCCCGGCGAAAAAGCTATTACCCCAAAATAACATAAGCCAAAAAAAATTTTAAATTTTTTTATTTTTAAAAAAAATATTATATTTGTTACTATAAAGATGGAAACTCAACCCATGATTCGAGGATACAATAGATGGAACAAAATATCTTTAAAAAGATATATCGATAAGTATAACTTATCTTTAGGAGCACCAACAGGACGCCGTAATACGTATATCAGGCGAGATTATATTCGAGCTATAAAAGAAGACAAATTTTTAAATTTGAGAATACGATCTAAAGCTTCGTTAGCGCGACTCGCGCACGATAAAATTTTACACGTCGTCTCAACGGGTAGAAATGGTCGAGCGATAAAAAAAGATTACATCGAAGCTATAAAAAGATTTAAGGAGCAAAATACTTTTCGAGAATCAGACTTTCGAGAGACTAGAAGATTTGAAAACAGTTATAGAAATTTGGAACTGATTCCGAGTCTGTTTACCGACGATCCAGAGCAATTTTACAACACCCATACGTCGATGATCAAAAACAATAGCTACGACTATCGGGAAACAATATGAAACGATATTATCTCAGATAGATAAATATACGAATAAAGGAAGTGGTTGGACTATAGATAAAATAGTCGCGTTTTACATCAACATAAACAGAGTTAACCCTCTGGTAGGCGCTTCTTACGTAAAACTACCCGAGTATGTAGCTAACAAACACGCAATATTTAATATCAAAAACGAAGATAAAGAGTGTATAAGATGGTGTATAAGAGCCGCCCTAGGTATATATACCGATAGAGTTAAAAATCAAATAGCAACAAACCCAAAGTACCAATTTCGCGGAAATAATCCATCTACTTATAAAACCGATGACGGATTAAATTTTAAGGACATAGACTTCCCCACACCCATACATCAAATATCTAAAATAGAAAGACAAAACGATATAAGTATAAACGTGTTAGGATACGACACAGACTGCAAAAATAAAACCTATCCACAAGATAAAAGGGGCTTGATATATCCGCTATATTTATCTAAAAGACCATACGATATAAAAACTATCAGTTTGCTATTATTTGACGGTCATTATTGTTGGATAAGTGACTTACCTAGATTCTTATCTGGCGTTACCAATAGTCAACATCGTAAAATGTTTTGCTTGAGATGTTTAACGCATTTTAATTCGAAAGAGAAGCTGGATGGGCACATAAAAGATTGCGAAGGAATAGACTCTGCTTTATCTACCGTTAAAATGCCACATGAAAGCGCGAACAAATACTTAGACAAAAGCAAATTAATGTTTAAAAACTTCAAAAATTTACAAGATGCACCCTATGTCATATACGCTGATTTTGAATCTATATTAGAAAAAACAAAGACGACGGTATGCCCTACTTGCGTAGCTACGCAAGTATGCCCTCACAAAGCCTGCGGTTATTCGTACGTTGTAGTTAGATGCGATGGTCATAAAATGAAGCGAAAGACTTATAGAGGTGAACACGCTATAGACAATTTTATAACCTCGTTGCAAGAACTCGAACCTAAGATTAATGACTTACTAGCTCGCATTAAGCCGATAATATATATGCTAAAAGAAGAAAAAATTCACCTAAACTCTAACGAGTGCTGGATTTGCGAAAAACCAATTTATCCAAATTACTCGTGTAATTGCCAGTGCTACAAGCCTGTAGAACCTAAAAGTAAAGAAGAACTAGAAGAATACACTTACGAAAACGAAAAGGGATACGTCGAGAAAACATGTATGTTCTGCCAAAAGAAAATTAACAAATTTCGAAAAGTAAGAGATCATTGTCACACTACGGGTAAGTACAGAGGAGCCGCACACGCTTACTGTAATCTTAAATTACGAGTAAAACCCGGCGAAACGACAATACCGGTTGTCTTTCACAACTTAGAAAATTATGACGCGCACTTGATCATGCAGGGTATTTCCAAGTATCAACAAGATATCTGGTGTATACCCAAAAATTCAGAAAAATACATTTCATTTTCGATCGGCCAATATAGATTTATCGACTCGTTTCATTTTATGTCTAGTGGTCTCGACAAATTGGTAAAGTCTTGCCCGAGAGACGCTTTTAGGTTACTCTTGAAGCGTTTTGGTGAAGAAAACGCGGACCTCTTATTACAAAAGGGTGTATATCCGTACGAGTACATGGACAGCTTTGAACGATTTAGCGAAACTACTCTACCGCCTAAAGAATCTTTTTACAGCGCTCTAAAGGACGAACACGTGTCGGACGAAGACTACGAAAGAGCGCAACAAGTATGGCGGACCTTTGACATAAAAAACATGGGTGAATACCACGACTTATACGTAACCGCGGATACTCTATTACTAGCCGGCGTATTTGAGAATTTTAGGCAAATGTGTAGAATGAATTACAAGTTGGATCCAGCCAACTACTTCACAGCACCGGGATTAAGTTGGGACGCTTTATTAAGGCATACTAAAATAGAATTAGAATTATTAACCGATGTAGATAAACATCTATTTTTTGAAAAAGCAAAAAGAGGAGGAATATCGAGCGTTGGTAGTACGCGCTATGCCAAGGCCAACAATAAGTATCTGAAAGATTACGAGCAAGATAAACCCGATTCGTATATTCTCTATCTAGACGCCAACAACCTCTACGGATGGGCCATGAGTCGACCGCTACCTTACGGAGGATTTAATTGGGTCGGTACAAAACAATTTACCCACGATCGTATCATGGCGTTAAAAGATAAGGCTTCAACTGGATATATGTTCGAAGTTGACCTGGAATATCTAGCCGAACTACACGATCTACACAACGATTATCCTTTAGCCGCCGATAATATAATCATACCTGAAGAATGGTTATCGGAGTATCAACGAGAGTTGGCGAGTGAGATAGGAGATAGCGCTAAGGTAAAAAAATTAACCGGTACGCTATATCGCAAAGAAAAATATGTATTGCACTACGTCAATTTGAAACAGTGTTTGAGGCTAGGCCTAAAACTAACTAAAGTACATCGGGCGTTACAATTTAAACAAAAACCTTGGATGAAATCGTACATCGATAAAAACACGCAACTCAGAACGAAAGCAAAGTCGGATTTCGAAAAAGACTTTTTCAAATTAATGAATAATTCCGTATTCGGTAAAACGATGGAAAATGTCAGAAATAGAATAGATGGTGTGCTATTACGAAACGATCAAGTAGAAGAATACGAAAAAATAGTTTCTAAACCTTGTTACAAGTCCACTACAGCGTTTAAAGAATGCGGTCTCTCATTCGTGGAATCGTACAAAAAGAAAACGTATTTAAATAAGCCCATCTATTGCGGCGTTAGTATCTTAGATTTATCGAAGACTCTAATGTATAACTTTTATTACAACCAATTAAAAAAGACGTATGGTGATAAAGTAAGTTTGATGTATACAGACACGGACTCGCTGCTTTTGATTATCTATACGAAAGACGTTTATCTCGATCTGGAAAAACAGTCTGACTTGTACGATTTTAGCAACTACGAGAAAGACCACTTTTTATACGACGATACTAACAAGAAAGTTATCGGTAAATTTAAAGACGAATGCGGAGGAAAAGTCATAAGCGAAGCTACTTGCATCAGATCGAAGATGTACTCGATTTTATATGGAGACGTCGTATTAAAAAAGGCCAAAGGCGTAAACCGAGTGGTTATAAACAACGATCTATCTTACGAAAAGTATAAAAATTGCGTTTTATCGAACGAATGCTATTCAAACAAGATGATTCGTTTTGGAACTGAGCGCCACATGATATACACGGAGGCTCAAGTCAAGCAATCTTTAAATCCTTTAGATACGAAGAGATATATTTTACCTAATGGTATAGACACTCTGGCTTATGGTCATCGTTCTAACCTTTAGTCTATTCTAGCCAGAACAAGACGATCGATAAATATCTACTCGAAAAATAAATATCTTATGGTGATTATCGATTAAAGCGCCGTCGCGGTCTCTGAAAGAAAAACTCAGTTCGGGTATTTTACTCCTAATTAGCGGTATGACAGTTTTTCTTTTATTCTGGATAGTCGCTATTACATCCGAATCGGAGCTTTTATATATAATCGGTATAATGTATAACAAGTCCGTATAATTTCCGTTATAGAAATTATTAGACGTAGATAACTGATCGCAATGTAAAAAAATTGTATTAACGTAATTCATATTATAATACCCTACAAGTTCACCAGCATATATGGGCTCCCAAATACGGGGTACACCCAACACTTTTCGAGTATATAGATCGAATTTAATGATAACTTCACTACCCGAACTAATAATACCGGCATTAAACATAATTTTTTTATTAATCTTGTCCACAGAAACTACAATAAAAGTTAATTTATTAAGTTCAGCTACTAACTCATCGATAGTATAATTTCTAGCTGGAATTACCATTTCACCGTTAGTTGAACCAGTGTTTTTATCTATTTCCCATCCTATAGTCATACGTTGAGTTATATTATAAAAACCGACGGTAAATATCGCGTTGTTTAAACTCATGCAGTAATCTCCCTTAGAGTTATCTATAGGTTTTGACAGTCTAAACGTTCGTTCGTTACTAGCCATTTCAAAAACGTGCGATTCCATTTTATAAAGCTTAAAAAAGCTTAAAAATCTTTTAGATTTTTTGTATTTTACCTATCGCCAAGTTAAAACTAATCTTTTTTTCTAGATTATCGATTAAAGTGCCGTCGCGGTCTCTGAAAGAAAAACTCAGTTAGGGTATTTTACTCTTAATTAGCGGTATGACAGTTTTTCTTTTATTCTGGACAGTCGCTATTACATCCGAATCGGAGCTTTTCGTTATCGGTATAACGTCTAACAAGTCCGTATAATTTCCGTTATAGAAATTATTAGACGTAGATAACTGATCGCAATGTAAAAAAATTGCATTCAAGTAATTTATACTATAATATCCTACAAGTTCACCATCACGATCAGGGAACCAATTACGGGGTAGATCCAACACTTTTTGAGCATGTGGATCGAACTCAAGCCGAACATATTTATTCGAACTAATAATACCGACATTAAACATAATTTTTTTATTAATCTTGTCTACAGAAACTACAATAAAAGTTAATTTATTAAGTTCAGCTACTAACTCATCGATAGTATAATTTCTAGCTGGAATTACCATTTCGCCGACAGTGTCACTACTGCCGCTAAATATTCGCCATCCTATAGTTATAGGTTGAGTTATATTATAAAAACCGCCGGTATACATCACGTTGTTTAAACTTATGCAGTAATCTCCCTCTGAGTTATCTATAGGTTTTGGCAGACTAAAAGTTTGTTCGTTACTAGCCATTTCAAAAACGTGCGATTCCATTTTATTTAAGCTTAAAAAGCTTTAAAAAATCGCTTAAAATTTACCTATCGTCAAGTTAAAACTAATCATTTTTCCTCGATTATTTATTAAAGCGCCGTCTCGGTCTCTGATACTAAAGCTAAGTTGGTTTATCTTATCACCCGCGAGTCTACGAGCGGCCAACCCTGCACGCTCGATAATCGTATTATCTCTTTTCGTTATCGGTATAATGTGTAACAAGTGCGTGCCTCTTCCGTTATAGAAATTATTAGACGTAGATAACTGATCGCAATGTAAAAAAATTGCATCGATAGGCATTGTATTATAATACCCTACGTAATCTACGCCAAAAACTAAGTTGTTTAATGTTTTTATCAAAGCGTAGAACGCTATTTTCTTCCGTTACATTTAAAGATATTTTTTTATTAAGTTTATCTACTGAGACTTCTAACCAAACTAATTTACTGAGTCTCTCTTCGATCCAATCTATATCGTAATATCCAGCCGGAATATCAATTTTACCATCCGTACTACCCGTTTTTTTCCCAGTGTTTGGATCGATTTGATGTATAAAATAGAGAATTTCGCTATTACTAGGCATATTATAAAACCCCGCGGTAAATATCGCGCTGTTTAAACTCATACTGTAATCTCTATTAGAGTTATCTATAGGTTTTGACAAAGTAAACGTTTGTTCGCTACCAGCCATTTCAAAAACGTGCGATTCCATTTTATATTTAAATCTTATAAATAAGATTTAAAATAAAAAAAATGAAATTCACTCAACTTATGAAATTTTTAGACGTTAATAATCGAACGGTAACGAATGCTCCAGATATCGTGAATCTAGCTAGGGGCCAAGACGATACGCGAGTACGCCATACGAGCGACGAAGCAATTACCCCGGAGAGTACCCCGTTGAACATGCACTTGAGTCAACTTAGCATCATCGTAAACACCAACGACAACAGGTCTTTTATCTCTCGACTAGTTGATATATTTAGCGCTTATAAAATGTCCGACATAAAACACGACGAACAAGTACAACGCTATGCATCGGACCCCATGACGTTTTATCAAAATCAACTCAACTTCGCATTTTGGTGCGCGACGTCGGGTTGCGGCGTAGGACTAGACTTATTGCTTCATAAAAACCCCGTAATATCGGCTTTATTCAAGTTTCACGTATATTTCGCTATCAGAAAGATACTATACTTTCTAAAATGCCCAGTTCCAGGAGACAATATATTCGACGATCTAAACAATAACATCGATAACGGCGCTTATATCGATACTTGTCGACGCTTTCAAGTCGATCCAAACGTGAGTTTTAAACAGACTGCGGACTTAACTTCTGGAGGATTAGGTACGGCGTATTATTACGATATAGACTCGCATAAATATATACCCGTACCCGGTAGAAATTATGACCCTCGCGAGCTCATCAATGAGCATGCCTCCGCTAAATACTCTGGCGCTACCTATATGGGTTTTGGAGAGTCGGGTGACGCATATCATTTTAGTAGCTATATACAGTCTCGTGGATCAGACAATCTGTAGACGTTGTACGACTTGGTTTTCGAGCTCTCATACGTCAGATGAGCTCGTTTACCGACGTTGGTATAGAAAAAATAAACGAAAGCGTTAGAACGTACGTGTACGCCATACTCGGTGCGCAAGCCCAAACAAAAACGAGTATACTAACTGCAGGTACCGGATTAGATGCACAAAGACAATTTGAAAATATAGTAGAAGATATCATCGACAGCCCTACGGACTTAGAATCTTCTATAACCAGATTTCAAGATTCTTTACAGTACGCTAGAAGCTCGTTAAATTTTGTGATTAGCCCTGGATTGTACTTAATTCCATCAAATATGGAGCTTTTAGTCGGTATTCACCAAGGTTATAATAATAATATACAGATAGCTACGCCCGGCGCGCCGATAGGATTAAATATCAATTTGAACTCAGACGTCGTAGCTACGACCCCTCCACCGGCCCCAACACCTCCACCCTCACCCTCACCAACGCCAGAGCCATCCCAACCACCCCCTCAGCCACAAACCCCACAACCACCTCCGGATCCAGAGCCACAAACCCCACCACCCCCTCCATTTTCAGACGTACTCCCTACGGTCGTACGCCCTACGAGCGTAGCTACGCGAGTAGCTACGCAAGTACCCCCACCACCCCCTCCGCCACTCCCTACGGTCGTAGCTATACCTCCAACTCAACCGCCAGACTCGCACGAACAAGAAAAAACTGCTTTAGTCGTTGGTTTAATTGCCGCTGCTGGAGTTGGGTATCTAGCTTACGATATTCTACGTCGCTGAAGAAGGTGGTAACTCAGTATCTGACGGAACGACCATTAATTCTTTCTTAACGAACGAACGATCTCTTGGGGCCGTGAGTCAACCAGTACAACGCGGGCTGTCCGGGATTCGTCGCTCTTTTTTGTATCGTATACATTTCTAAGCTCCAAATAGGGTCGGTAGCTCTTCTTCTAACGTCTTTTTCGAGCTCTCCAGGAGCGTAAAGATATCTAACGATATCATCATTTACGCTTAAAAGTTCTTCGGGGCTCTTGAGCCCTGAGGAACTCAATTGCTTTATTTCTAACTGAGACATAGCCGCTCGAGGAGTTAACGGTTCACCTTTCATAGTCGATATCAATCTAGTTTCTTCGTCGTTTAACGCTTTTATGACATCGGGCAATCTTTTTACCCACTCGCGGCTACGCTCGGTAGGCTCTAACATTTCTTGAGCGTATTGATGGCCAAATAATCTTTCGGCTATAAAAGTACGATTAAATCTTTCTACTATACCTTGAGCTCTATGATTACCAACCTCGCCTTTCTGTACTGCGACGTTGCGAGTCCGCATCAAAGTATTAAATTCAGCCATAAATTCTGTACCGGGGTCTACTTTTATCGTGAGAGGCCAAGACAAGGCCGATCTTTTGTAAATCTTTTTTATGGCCTCTACAACTTGAGTACTCGTTTTATTCGTCAAGGGTTCAGCTTCTTTATATCGAGTGGCCACATCGACGATTGTCAACGCGTATTTATATCGTTTAACTACATCGTGAGGTAGATACAACAGATCCGCTTGATGCATTTCATTGGGCCGCCCTATAACCTTATTGAGACTCGTAGGTCTCGCTATAAAACTGGGTGCTGGTAAATATATTTGCCACATGGCTTGTTTTCTCAACCAATTTCTAACGACTAATTCGGGTACGTTAGCTTTTAACGACAATTTTTTTATAGCTCCTGCACCTTTCCAATATCCTTTAGGACTGTAAAATATTTTACTTAATTTTGTTTCCATTTTATTTTATACTTTGTAAAATTTTTAACGACTTATTAAAAATGGCGGGGGTATTTATGATGATTGGTGGAGCTCTTGTAAACGCTTTAGCGTTTACAGGATCAAGCTTTATATTTTCTAAGCTCGGTGGTAGGTCGGACGAAGAACGTAAACGACACGATTTGGCTCTAGAACAATTAACTCAAGCTAAACAAGAGTGGGTGGAACAAAGAACCAAGGTTCTGGATTATCTAAACGATCGACTACATAAAGAAACCAGGGCTCAAAAAGATTTCAAAAATGTAGATGAGGCGTTGAGACTATATAAGAAGTAACCAGCGAAGATATGCGATTACCTCGCGAACCTGTATTGTCGGACTTTTACGTACCCAGCGAAGGTCAAAAAGATGGTGAAATTGCATTTATCGTAGGAGGCACTGCTGTTTTAGGTTATTTAGTTTACAAGTTTGTTTAAAAGTTTAAGTTTTTTTGCTTCTTATTTTTTTTGTTTCGTTAAGTAAAATGAACGCAATTTATGGAAGCAAACTGAATCCACACAGAAGTTTACAAAATCCTCGAGCGTTGAAGGGGTTGAGACAATCGATGGTTATTACTCATAATCCTAGTACCGCAGGGGCTGGCAGTCTGTTGATCGTTGAATTTCCTATGTTGAGTCAAGACGATGTAGTCGTACCGGGTACTGTACGATTAGCTTTTAATATAGACTTAGAATCTGAAGGCACTGGCGAAGATGTTGCAAGAACTCTATATTATAACGTCGCACGAAATTTAATTAGTGGCGTAAGAATCAAACTAGAAGGTAAAGATTTCATAGCGTTTACGGATGCCGATGTATATAACGCGTATAAAGACTTGTGGCGACCAGCCAGCGCGAACGATGCGTATCGAGGACTCGAAACTTCTAACGTTACGAAACTCAGAATCGGCGCTAGTGATGGGATTGCTAGCGAGAATGGTGGAAAAGACAAAGCGATTGCCAACGCTTACGGTAATCGATATTACATTCCTCTAGATTTTGAAATGCTTACGGATCATCAGCCTTTTAGTCCATCGACGCTCAAAGATAGACTAACTTATGAATTTACATTTAACGATCACGCGAGCGTAGTAAAATCTACCGATGCTAACGCGAAGTATAAAATTTCGGGGTTAGATCTCGAGTTTGAAACGGTGACTAGTAAAACATTGGCTGATAGTATCAGACAAAAATATCGAGGTAAAACTCATTTTCTATACGAAAAAGTTCAAAGATATACGGTTTTAACGTTAAACAAGTCCGATACTACTTGGAACATTAATCTTAATCAAGCCATTAGAAGTCTCAAAGGTATACTTCTTTTATTTAAAGAATCGGGCGAAAAAGATCCTCAAATTTTTTATAATCCAAAGATTGAAAAAGTAGACGTTACGATAGAGGGTAAGCCGAATCAATTGTATAGTCAGGGCATGAAGCGTTATCAACACTGGGATGAGATTACCAAGTTTTTCGGCGATTCTAATACAGAATTTGGTGCTAGCGTGTGCAAAGACTTAGACTTACACGATATGACGCTAGGAGATTACTTAAGCACTAGTTACGGTCTTTGGCTAGATACGAGGGTAACCGACGACAACAAAAGTCACGGTTCTGGCAGAAAAATAGGAGACGTGGGTGGCGGTATTTCTCTCCATTTAGAAAGAGAGGCCGAGGCATCCGGTGGACTATCGTGTTACGTTTTCTTGGTGATGGATGGTCAGTTGGTTCTCGAAGATGGACGATTTAGCGGTAGTTACTCTTAAAAATAGTCCTTACTATTAAATAAGCATGTTTCCAAAAGCACCACACTGCGCGATAATATGCGGTAGGACTAATTCGGGTAAAACCAAATATATTTTAGATCTATTAGAAACTGAGTATAAAGATCACTTTGAAAATATCGTAGTTATTTGTCCTACGTTGAGCAACAACAAGACTTATCGCGAGAGACGTTGGTTGTGGTTAGATCCCGAGATATACCTATGCGATTTAGAGGTAGAAAAGGTCTCTCAACGAAGCTTTAGAATTTTATAGAGCTCGATTTAAAGGATCGCACGTTCTATTTTTGATAGATGATTGTAGCTCGGAACAAGAAATAAAATATCGTAAGGCGGCGCTCGGGAAAAACACTTGCGTTTTAACAAAATTGGCGTTTAGCGGTAGGCACGACAATCACTACTGTTGGTTGATGACTCAAAAGTATAATTGCGTAATGACGGATTTTAGAGCTCAAACTGCATTTGTCGTATTGTTCTATTGTAAAGATAAAAATAGTTTCGATCAATGTCTCGATGAAAATGATGCGGTGCCTTTAGAAGAAAGATCGAGAATTAAAAAGATTTTAAGAGATGTGCCTTTTAGTAAATTATTGGTAAAAACTGATCCTCCTGTCTGTTGGCAGTTGATCTATAGTTGATCTATTAGATAACTATTAGATAACTGTTAGATGATCTATTAGATAACTGTTAGATGATTTATAGATAACTGTTAGATAACTATTAGATAACTATTAGATAACTATTAGATAACTGTTAAATAACTGTTAAATAACTGTTAAATAACTGTTAAATAACTGTTAGATGATCTATAGATAACTGATAGATTATCTAGTCATCTATAAAATATGATAGAATATCTAGACCTATTATTAAAACTAGTAATAGCCATCAAGTTATCTTTATTTTCTTACGATTATATGTCTTGTAGAAATAAGATTAAAAAATATAGTTCTATTTTAAATGAGCAAATCGATAGAATCTCTAAGCACGTTATCTCAAGAACCTCATCCAACAGTAGCTGCTACGCCCATAGGGCATAGCTTAGCGACGACCGTAGCTACGACCGTAGGGAGTACGAACGAGTCTCCAGATCCTAAAAATAGACTTTTAGGCGTAGTTGCTGGTGGTGATTCTAAAAAATATTTCGGTAAAGAATACTCCGTTAATGAAATAGAGAGCTTGACCGCGGAAAAACAAGAAAAGCTATATAAAAGATACGAAGCCAAGCTCGGTAAAGAAATGATAGTCAGTTTGGGGGGTTGCGTGTTGACCCTTTACGCAAAAGCTTTAGGCGTGACTTTGCCGCTGGCTTCGCCATTTGGTTATAAACGTTTAGATTCTGAAGAAGCCCTCGTTAACGACTTAGAAAAAGATCCCGTTATTTCTAGCAGCATGTCCAGTTTACTTTGCGAAGTGCATTACAATTATGGGGTTTATTTATCTCCTTTGGTGGCTATGTTGATCACTACTAAACATGTACAGGTAGATAGTAGTAATACAACAACAAATAATAATAGTATTACTATAAAAGATGAGTCTAGAAACGACAACGACGGATCAAGTAGCAGAGACTCCTCAGCCTCCCCAAGAGTCGGCTCAGCCCCCCCAAGAGACTCCCCAACCTCCACAAGAGCCGGCTCAGCCTCCCCAACCTCCCGAACAGTCGGCTCTAGCGAGAGTCACAAAAAAAAGAGTAAAAGACCCTAAAAGAGTAGAGCAAGGTAAAAGACTGGCCGAAAGAAACAGAAAGATGAAAGATCAAATACAAAAAATGCAAAGTATAGAAGAAGAAGCTCCCCAGCAAACGCCAGCGCTAACGATGAGAGACATTCCGAGCTGGGGATACGCTATGGTTGGTTTGGCTGTTTTAGGAATTGGATATCTCGCGTTTAAAAAGAGTAAACCTGTAGATCCGCAGCAAAAAGTAGGGGTTACACTCGCAACTTCAACCCATAAAGTTGAAGAACTATTAGAAATGGAATAAATAAAAAAATAAAATGTTTGTACAAGTAAAATGGATACTAAGAACGTTGCAAATACTCTTTATCACGGCGCTGTGTTGAGTTTGCTGACCGTAGGTTATACTATGTTGAGTAAAAAACTTTTGAAAATTAAGCCCCGCCGATTTAGGAAAGTTAGACGTAGAAGATACGGTTAAAATCACCGCTACGGTAGGTAGCGCTCTAGCTACTCAGACTTGGTTGGTGAGTCAAGGAATAATTCCTCAGAATGTGGTAAATACTACGTAAAATATAAAATATACGACTTTATATAATGGCTGAAGGTGGAGAATTTATACCTATGGATGACGTGGGTCGAGAAGACGAACAAAATGATGTAGATGATGATAATTTTGAAGATGCCAATGGCGACGATGGTTTAGGAATAGACCCCGACCGTGATTTTGAATAGGATAGATCGGCTGAACCACAACCGCCTACGACGATTGATGAAGCTGGTGATATTATAGATAAACGTCGTGATATATATAAAGAAGGTTTAGCTAATAATTTTTATGATTATTGGCAAGAAAAAAAAGACGGCTTCGTTAGACCAAAACTCATTAAGTATGAACTTTTTTCTAAAGATAAAAAGGGTATTTACTTCGACGGTGTTAGATTGACTGGTAAAAGTTCTCCCGATAGATTTATAGCTAGATCGACGTTAGCAACAAACTTTAAAGAGAAGTTTCCAAACGGAAACTTTACTAGATTTTTAAAAGAAGATTTGGGTTTATTAACGACAGATGAATATAATTTGCTAGATGCTGAGGAAACGATAGATGTAGCGTATGATACTTGCGTCACTCCAAAACGACTAGTTGAGATAGCTAACAATCTGCACGATAAAATAGAAAGTATGGTGGGCCCCGATATTGATCCCGAATATGACCCTGAAACCGATAGATATACAATTCCTCCCCCTCAACCGAGAGAAGTAGATGCTCAAGCGCAAACTGAGGGGCTAAATTACAGAGAACTTGAAGGTTTATAGATGAAAAACTACGAATGCTCAGCGGTAGTTTAGAATTAAATATAGCCGAAAAGAGTAGGTTAAATGATGAAATTGCTAAAATAAAAGTAGCCTTAGGTGGAGAAAAAGATGATTACAAGAGAAGTATTCTGCTTGATGAATTAAGAGGTCTCGGAGATGAAAGGTCGGCTAGAACTGAGGCCATAGAAAGCAATATGAAAAATATCAAAAGCCAATTCTATAGAATCAAACAAACGATTAATAGAATATTAGGAAGCCATATCTCGCTAGGAGAAAAGATTAGAATTCTGTTTCGAGAACAGGGTGTGACGGTAGTAAGTATATTAGCCGCGTTTGCTTTAGCTATAAGTACGATCGTTGCTTCTTTGGTGGCGTCTGTTGGTGGAGGTGGTGCGGCGGCTGCTGTGGTTGTTCCTGCTCCGACCCCCGTTACTCCTACACCCAAACCCGGAGGTAACGTGAAAGATTGGATAAGTAATCATTTAAAAAATTTGGCTAATTTGCTAAAAAAGCTCGGGGGTAAGTTATTAATCGCTTTACCCGGTATTTTGGGTGGTATCGCGAGTTGGTTGTTCAATCTATTGAGCAAGAGTGTCGGTTGGTTGGCGGAGCACGTGTGGGCGTTATTGGTAGGTGTCGGTACTTTGATTCTTGTATACATGCAAAACAATTTAAAATAATAAGTTGTATAAAATATACGACTTTATAAAATGACCGCAGAATCCGTTTACCCTAAATTGCCCGATGTTCCTAGAGAAACGAACGAGTCTTCAGTCTTTAGGTTAAATAAAATCGAACGAGTGCAAAAAGAGATAGCCAACGAGAGAGATAAGAGAGAACGGTTGCACAAAAAGTATAATAAAATTATTACCTGTTTATCTAACGCAGAGACCGTTATAGAATGTTTCGGAGCTTTATCCGGTACAATAGGCATAGTCAGCGTTGTTGGTGTCATTAGTATACCTATAGGTGTGGTGCTAGAAGGATTAGCTATAGGATGCGTGGGTGTAAGTTTGGTATTAAAACGATTTAGTAAAAAGTTTAGAGGTAAAGCTAAGAAACACGATGAGATTAGAGTAGTAGCCGAAACAAAATTAAATACGATAAATGAATTAGTGTCTCAGGCCGTAGATGATGGTGATGTAAGTCACGAAGAATTTGCTTTGATTAACGATGAATTAAAAAAGTTTTATGGAATGAAAGAAGCTATTAGGACTCAAACTAAAGCGAGAGAAGAGTCCGATAGAAATCAAAAAGAAATAGACCATGAGGTCGAAAAGAAAGTTGTCGAGAGAATGGAGAAAGAAAAAAAAGATCTTATCGCAAAACTTACAACTTTAGATTAGAAATATGTAAAGAGTATGAGTGTGATTCTAACGTGAGTATTTTACCTCCTGGTTATGAGAGTTTAGGGGCTAGGCCTAGCGCTCCTTGCGAAGAATAGTTGTAATTTAGTGTATAGTAGAGCGTAGCTATGTGAGTACGACAAAAATATCCCTCATCTCTACTGAGTGTAGAGATGCGAGATAATTTTTTTTGGCTTGCGACAAATAATTTTTTTTGCCTTTTTCGCCGGGGCGCCCGGGCGTTTTCGTACGCTTCTCGACTATGAAAAGCACTTTTTATTTTCTTGATTTTGTGCAAATTTTGGTGTGTATATACACAGCAAAATTTTGAATAAAATTTGGGCGATTTTTAGACTATTTTGTTTTTAAAAAATTTGACGTATGTACCTACAGCAAAATTAGAGAAGAAAGTGAAAAAACAGGAAATGACATAGAATCGGCATCTTCTATACTACTAAAGTATTATATACCAAATCTTCTGCCTTCTTAGCATCAGCTCGTAACCTTTAAATTCTAAGAGTAAATAAGGTAAACTCAAAGTCTCTGCAAGACGAGTCTTATCTGGCATGTGAAAATGGGCCTTATAAACAGCGCCACCAATGGTTTCTCAATATCTCCCAGGCGGCATGGCCTATGCCTCTAAAACTTCAGAATCTTTTCCCAACAAAAATCCTCGTGTTATGCAGATTATACATTAATAATCACCTCAATAATATCCTCATACAATGATAAAACAGACTCAAATTACTAAATTTGCTGAGCTGTCCAAGCATCAAAGAAAATACTGAGGAAAATTGACGGAATTTGTGGCGAAAATGATCACATACTACAAAATGATGACAAGTATGGTGAAAATGAATGGCGCCCTCTGGCTTGAGCAAAAGATCTACCATAAAAATGAAATAGCGCCCTCTGGCGGTACACTAAATGATATTCTGGACACAAGTACGAGTCTCAGCTTTGAGAATAAAGGAGCGGTATGTGTCAGATAATTGGACTTCGTTATTATTCTGACTGCTTTTTTTTGCAGAAGAAAAAGTTTCTGACACCGAGTGCTCGAGCTGCCCCATGAAAGAATTCCGTAATTTAAATATGATAAAAAAGGGGAATTATAAATTGTTAAACGAATTTCTGAGGGCAGGACAAACTTCAACCTATTCATAACACCAATGTTTTTCGATATTTTGTTGGACAGTGTTTCTATCTGCTTGTTCCACATTAGGTTTTCATCAATATGTATTCCAAGAAATTTAGTATTTTTGACTTGATTAAGGATTTCTCCATTCATATAGTGACTGGATTTCTGCACACATTTATTTTGTTTACTACTAATGATATAATTTGTTTTTGATAAGTTGACTGACAGCTTATTACATAAGCCATTTATTTACTTTAACAAGTTCTTGGTTTACCGTCGCTACAGCAACATTAGCGTCATGGTGGTTATAAAGTAAATTTGTGCCATCAGCAAAGAGGCAGAATGAAATCAGATTACTACTTGACTTGCAGATATCGTTCATATAATGATAAACAGCAATGGCCCCAGAACAGATCCCCGAGGAACTCCGCATGATATTACATCTTGCATTGAATTCGTGTTATGTTACAAACTGGAATCTGTTCGTCAGGTAACTTCGAAACCACTGCAATGCTACACCACGAACACAAATGTATGCTAACTTATCGATTAAATATTATGATTGACGGTATCAAATACTTTTGACAAGTCTAAGAATATGCCAATGAAGATTTGTTTATTTTCTATAGCATTGACAATTTGATTTAAGACACTTATTATTGCTAATTCAGTAGAACGTTCACTTCTGAAACCATACTGTGAATTTGTTAGTAATCAATATTTTTGGATGAAGCATAGTAGTCGACTATGAATTAACTTTCAAAAACTTTAGAGAACCTAGGTAAAATGGAGATTGGTCTATAATTACTGATATCGTGTTGATTACCCTTTTTGTATATAGGTACCACCTTACCTTTTTTTTCAGTTTGTTTGGGAAAACCCCTGTAGTAATGAATTTATTAAAGATTAAGGCTAGTGGTTTGACTAAAGCACGCTTCGCTTCTTTAATAATAAATGATGATACACCATCCCATCCTAGGGCTTTATAGGAGGCAAGTTTACAGATAACGGAAGATATTTCGTCTTCAGTGATTGGATTTAGAAATAGAAGCTCACTTGCAATCCTATTACCAATATTAACAAAATATTTATTAAGTGTTCGAGTATCGTTGTCTATTTTTTCACCATCTTTAATAAAGTAAGTTGGAACCGATGTGTTTTTAGATTTACATAGTAATTATTTAATGAGTTTCCAAGTACCTTTATGGTTATTTTTCTTTATTAAACTGAGTTTCTAAGTACTCCTTTTTTGCGCTTCGTATTACTTTTGTGAGGTTGTTTTTATATTGTACATAAGTCCTTTTGTTTTCTACTGTGGGTCTTTTGAGATACTTTTTATACATGTGATTCTTTCGTCTGATGGAATTATAGATTCCCTCGGTTATCCATAGTGATTTATTTTTGTTTAAAGTAAATTTATTATAACAGAGGAAAATCCCTTTCATAGAAGTTGATACAAATTTCTAAAAACGTATTATAGTTATCATCAAGATTTATATCTGAGCACAGAATATGATCCCAGTCAGTACCGTTAAGATCCTGAATAAAACGTTGGATGTTAGTTATTTTGAAGTCTCATTTTGGTTTGTTTAGTTTGTTTGTACCTGTTTCTTTACACTGATCGATCGTCATAAACACCGGTAAGTGGTCACTTATATCAATTAGTAATATTCCCTAATTATTATTAAGCATATCATTAGTAAAGATGTTATCTGTTAGCGTTGCGCTTTCACTTGTAATTCTTGTAGGTTTATTGATTAGAGGGTAAAAGGAATGTGAAGAAAGGATTTCAATAAAAGTTTGAACATTGCTATTTGTGTCACGATGCAGCAGGTTAATATTGAAGTCCCCCATTAATTGTTTTATATTAAAGTTACTTGTTTTAAGTATACTATCAAAGGCATCTAAAAACTGTACGTATGATGTATCGCGGAGTCTATAATCCCACTATAAATGAATTGCCACTGGTGCTTTCGACTTCAATGAAATATGATTCTATTTCTGTAGAATGTATACATAAATCTACTCGAGTTTTATAAGTATAATTATCTCTGATGTATAATGCTACCCCACCGCCTCGCTTACATTGTCTACAAGAGCCTTCTATGACATAGCCTTGAATTTTTATTAAAGGATCGTCAAGATCTTTTAGCCAAGTTTCTGATATTCCGATGATGGAAAAGCTATTTTTTAAGAGAGACGTATAGTATCGTAACTGATCAATATTTTTGGCGAGACTCCTTGCGTTAACATGCAGCAATCTGAGGTCCGTATGCGTGTGTCGGGGAGGTTTAAGTTATCATCTGGGTCTATACTTGAAAGCTTATCAAAGGAAATGTCCCTATCAATATTTATATCGTATATCATTTAGTACAGAAAGACACACATAAAGTGTATGAAGGGCAGCGAAGTGTTTTGTTTCATAAATAGACAGGTAACAAAAAAACTATAGAGGTAGCAAAAATAAAATTGTGAGTGGAATCGGGGTATGGCGAATTACATATTTTTAAGCTGGCTGGTTGTTGTAATATATACCTAATACGCTTGTTGGGTAATAGGCAGATGATGCGGCCGTCGGATGTCCACGCGTTTTCAGCTTTGGGGCGATTTTGAGCTGCCTTGAGCAAGGCTAATAAGGGCCGGTCACACTGGCCACGATAACGATAACGAAAACGAAAACGATGTGAATAAACGCTCTCTATTGGTGGGTGGAACGCGCGCGTATTACCGCACGTTCCATCCACCAATAGAGAGCGTTTATTCACATCGTTTTCGTTTTCGTTATCGTTTATCGTTGCAGTGTGACCGGCCCTTTAAGCGAGTTGGTGTAAGAGTAGACTCTTCCAAGTACATTTTCCCTTATATCATCGCAACACATTATTTTAATCCTGTCAAATTTTCCGATGCCTTGTGGCTATTTTGTACCCATTAAAAAAAAAATAAAACACACCACTCTCATAAGGTGTCCATTTTCTTCCTCCGTTCCTCCGTCAGAAACTTAATTTCTTTTCTATATCTACCTCAAGTTAATAAATACCAATTAAAGACAGGGAAACGGCAAAAACAGTTTGGTAAACAATTTGGATTGGTCGAGCGGCGAAAACTCGCTCATTTTATTTCTATACACACTGGCCCCATACATTCCACATAAATCTCAGATTTCATATAAATCTGCGAATTAAAATTCGCTCACAAAAAGCTGTTCACTTATCGGATAAGTACAATCGAGTTTGCCAGAAATTAGAAAGCTATTGAAAACACTTTCCAGATGACTGCATTATGTGCGAAGTAACTCGAGGGAACTTCGTCGCAGTGGGTTCATGTTTACCTGAAGGCATGGCGAACGGTATATGTCCAGCATTTCTGCTGGCGCTCGGAGGCCACGAAAAACCCCTTTTCTTTTTTAAAGAGGAAACGTGGGTGCATCCTAGTATACCGATCGAGGGTGCACTCCCTGGCTCCGTGCCCTAGGTGGGGGGTGGGTGGGTAAGCGAGGTTCGAATGCTTAACCGAGAAGAAAGGCATTGAATGCAATGCCAGCTTATATAAGCTAAGAGCGTTGGGGCGTAACGAAAACGTTACATAACGGCTCTATTGAGCCCACCTGTCGTTCGATAACGAAAAGAAATGGCATTTCCCGAAACAAGTAGGCTATTGACCATGTTCAATTTGTACAGTACCGGTACATATACAATGTATTTGTTGGGGCCGGAGCTTAGTTTTCAAAACGAGGTACAGATAATAACACCTTTTACATCCATTTCCCTTGTTCTTTATGTTTTGAAATACACTTGGACACAAGATAAAACATTCTTAAATTATAACACTGGTTATTTTCACCCTTTTGTGGGCGTGGCCTAAATATGTAAAGCAGGGTGCGAATAAGAGCACTCTGATTCAAACAAGAAAAAAATGATTTTCTGGCAAAACACAGTTTCTGCATTGTTAACTGTGTTAATAGTGCACTGCAAACATTATTTTGAAAAAGATTGTGTAAATCAATAACATAACGTTTTAAACTTAAACAAGTTCTTTTTCAATGAAAGTGGTGTACATGGTATAAGAAACAAACACGTGGGGGGACACGTACATGTAGGAATGGATGGAGAAACATATAAGAGATATGCCTAAAGAGCAAAGAGGGGAGAGGCACATCAAAGGGAGTAAGGAGTGGCTTGGGTGAGAATGGAGGGGAGGGGGGGGGGGGGGGGGGTTGGGAAGGAGGAGGGCACAGGAGAGGCAAAAAAGGGGGCCCGAAGGTGGTTAACAGGCAACGGAAGGAATAGAGGAAAGGGAAGACATCAAAGAAGGAAAGAAACCAGGGACGGATCCAGGAATTATTGCGGGGGGGGGGGGGGGGGGGGGGGTTAGGCCCGTCAGATTTTTGTCCGATTGTTGCGGACAGCACATTGTGACTGACGCACTTACCATTAACGCTCACCACATACAGATAATAACCCCTGCAGAATGTTATCTTTTTGTATTATTACTGTAATTATTATAATATATTTTGGGTCACAGCAGAAGGGGGTTTCGACCACCCCAACCCCCCCCCCCCCCCCCCCCGGATCCGCCCCTGGAAACCCTGACATGACAGATCAGTAATGGAGTATAGGCGTCCCGTAACCTGCGAGACCTGATTATTCGAGCTGATGAAGTCCCCACCATGGATGCCCCTCTTCCCACCCAGCATGGTACATTTACAAAATGTAAGTGCAGAAGTTCCAGATTATTGGTTTGCCAGAATCACATATACAGGAGTCTGACATCATTTAGATGACTTATTGCCTCCTTTAATGTCTCTCCTTCCCTTAACCCTTGCCACACTTATGTGTTCCTTACATTGCCCAATTTATACCATCTCCTATTAATCCTACTTCTTGCCACTATCTTTGTCCGCCAGCGTTATCTCCCCCCCCCCCCCCCCCCCCCCCCACTTCCAAAAATGTAAGGCTCCGTTAGCCTTACAACGCTAAGCTTTTTTGACCCCGTTACTCAATGGGATTTGCAATACGCTTTTGTTAGGTCAGTTACAATGTTCTAGAATTCTACTTTCCCAAACGTTAATCTCCCCAGAAAGTTATCCAATCCCTCCTACAGATCTTTGAGACTTTTGCGGCACATTTGCGGAACATTGAAACAGACAATTTATTGAGAAATCTGAGTTTTTACTCACCAACCGACGTATTCAGCTGAGATGAACATGTACCACACAGCTGATGACCACTATAGTCCACCAGACTGCGCATGCGCGTGGAGTTGTGGAAGGGATGTGGGGCTCGACCATTTTTTGAAGGGGGGGAGGTGTCATCTTTTCTACATCGCGCAACGGTGATGTGTGGAATGTGGATAATCAATGGCGCGCTATTATACCTTGTGTGGTTCCTTGGCCTGACAATGTTTGTTATGCCCAGACGTCTAAATTGTAGGGCAGGTAGCCACGTAGCTATTTTTAGATGATGCAACAAATCAAATTATATTAACGACTTTTCCCAAATAGGCACAACCCCTAGCTGCAGTGGCTTTAAATATAGTGATATTTGGCATTTTGTCTGATGTTGTTTTTGGCCAATGCGAGCTTTTATTTTATGCAAATCAGAAAAAAACAGAATCTGGATCGATGGTCATTATTTTGTTCACGTTGTTCATTTGAAAACCGTAGGAATGTTCAAACACACACAACACTGTGTAAAGCGCGTCATGCATGCACACATCACCGTTGCACGATGTAGAAAAGATGACCCCCCTCTCAAAAAATGGTCGAGCCCCACATCTCTTCCACAACTCCACGCGCATGCGCAGTCTGGTGGACTATAAGTAGTCATCAGCTGTGTGGTACATGTTCATCTCAGCTGAATACGTCGGTTGGTGAGTAAAAACTCAGATTTCTCAATAAATTGTCCGTTTCAATGTTCCGCAAATGTGCCGCAAAAGTCTCAAAGATCTGTAGGAGGGATTGGATAACTTTCTGGGGAGATTAACGTTTGGGAAAGTGGAATTCTAGAACATTGTAACTGACCTAACAAAAGCGTATTGCAAATCCCATTGAGTTACGGGGTCCAAAAAAGCTTAGCGTTGTAAGGCTAACGGAGCCTTACATTTTTGGAAGTACCCCCCCCCCCCCCCCATCTCTTTCATCCTCGCCCAAACAAAACTCTTTTGTTCCTTGCGGCTCATTTCCCCTCCATTTGATGTTCACCTGTCGATCTCTCCTCTAGTCCTTAATCTCTATTTAATATGACCCGCACGTTATTCTTGTAAATGCAGTTTCGAGTTTTGCCCTTCATTTTATAAATATAGTATTTTATAAACACTGTGTACAGGTTCTGTATATACTTCCGAGGACAAGAGGAGAAAGAAAATACAAAGAAACCTTTCAGTCCTCGCAAGTCAAGTCTTTCATTGAAATTGGTCCTCGCAAGTAAAAATACGTGCTTAGTCTATTATGGGGTTGGGTAATGTAAAGTTTAGGAGAAAACTTTGTTATTTTCCCTGCATCTCAGACCATCAGACTATATAGCGCCCTCAATAGTTTAGCTTACTTGTTTGTGATTATAGTCTGACACCCCGCACACATAGGTCCCTATTGCTTTATTTGTATTCTCTAGGCTAGATGCCAGAACTAATCTTGCCACATGTACATTGCCACATACATTGTACAATGTATGCATTGTCTTAAACCATATGATTAGCTGCTAGAGAAACAATCTTCGTACAACTTTGTGCATTTCTTCTAGCAAATTCCAGTGAAAGTCAGAATCAGATATTGTGTTGAGTTAAAGATGTATCAAGAGTACAATCCATAGATCATGCCTAATCTTCACCTTTGAGATTTCCTGGTTTTTTTGGCCAAATTTGGACGCACAACAGTATAAGTTTAAATTTGCATTTTTTGTTCATTGCCACACTATTAACTCAGTAACTGTGTTATGTATGTGAGTTATATTTAGAGACTTTGAGTTTGATATATGAAACGACTTTAGGTATTATTGTTGATTGAATAGTTCAGCTTAAAATAGTTCAGACGCCAGTTTTATTCAGCATGTCATTTGTTAAAGTTTAATTTAGATTCACATATCAGCGACTCATGTTTACTAACGCATTTATCCTAAGAGATGTAACCTGAGAAACACTTTGGAGGTTATAAATAAAGGAATTTGAAAACGTTGAAGCGCAAACCCAGGCAAATCCTACAGGTAATATTAAAGGAACAATAGGAAGCACAAAGCATTGTCCTCGGAATTAAGCAGTGGCGCACCCAATAAGGGATGGGGGGGGGGGGGGGCGGAACTTTTGGTTT
Source organism: Hippasteria phrygiana (assembly GCA_037893225.1). Taxonomy (NCBI): domain Eukaryota; kingdom Metazoa; phylum Echinodermata; class Asteroidea; order Valvatida; family Goniasteridae; genus Hippasteria; species Hippasteria phrygiana. Next base: position 1,321,550 of record JAZGUH010000331.1, read on the forward strand.
TTAGCAAATGCTTTCCAGTAGAAGCATTTGCTTCATTTTATTCATAGAGATGCTAGTAAATGCTTACAAATTGGTAGTAAAAGCAAATGCTAGTTTTTATTAATACGACCCAATAGCTTGGTAACGAGGGCATCTGCCACTGCTGTGACGATGGGTTTCAGAATAGCCGCCTTGCTTTTAGGCACTCATCCGTGTTGGAGGTCTCACCGCATTTGTTGTCATCCATTGTTTCTGCGTTGGGGTTTACCGAGGTCCGGGACAGTGTAGTTTTGGAATCGTCGCCATCTTGGTTTTTTGGGCTGGAGTCAAATATAATGTGCGTTCAAGTAGCTCACTCGGGTCGACTCGGGTGAAGGCAGACGGGTCAGCGTCGGGCAAGTTCGAGCGGCGACTATTTGTCGACCAGTAGTAGGGGAGGGCCGATCCTAGACATATCTAAAACCCCCCTACCCCTATACGACAAACATTTCAAAAACCTATAAAAATCGAAAACTGAGAAAAAGCGCGCTCTCTCTCTCCTCTATCGCTCAGTCAAAAAGAAGAAGATAATTTTTTTAATCGAGTCGTATAGTTATCCAGCAACATTCGCAAAAGGATACTGACAAAAAATAACCCCCAAATTTTCCCATAAAACCCCGAACCATATAATCCAATTTCCAGAGTAAATTCCCCGAATAATATAACCTAACTTCTCAAGCCACATAATTCTCAGTAATCTCAAATCCCGAGTCATTTTTCAAGTCACATAATCTCAAGTCATTTAATCAAATTCAGAAATTCAAAAAATCCCAAAATCCCGAGCTGTACAACCCTTTCGAAGCCAAAAAAAAGTCGCAGAGGTTGGTCGACTTTACCCTATATACTATCGTATACAACAGATTTAAAAAAAATTGCACCATACAACACAGTGTGGGAAGGACGTGTATGCAGGTATAGCTAGCTGATGAAGGTCACCTATCCTTTGTCCAGTTGGCTGACACAATATTTACTCACAGTTTTGTAAAGGCATTGACACAACACAAATCATTGAACCGCGTCTCAATGGGAAAAATACATGTAACAGGAATTCCACAATATCTGCGAATCAAAATTGCATGACAGACTTGTGTGATCACATCAGAAGAGAACGCAGCCAGATTGTTGGCTGCCATGACCAAAGTAAGCGGGTTGAGGGGTTTTTATAGGTATAGACTGATTAGTCATTAGGCGTTTTCTGAATACCAACAGCTTACTCATCAGCAAATTTCTAAGAGTCGCTGTATAGAATTGGGGAGTTTGGAATATGAGTAAGCCAAAATTTCTAAGAGCTCTATAGAATTGGGTGTTGTCGCAAACATACCGTTTAACTCCGGCAATTTTGTTGGTGAATCCAGGAGTGTATACTGAATGATTCATAACTCAACCCCCCCCCACCCCCGCCCAGTTCCAAGCGATGATGTATTCGACGATCTAAACAATAACATCGACCACGGTGCTTATACTAATCGGCACTTTCAAGTCGATCCAAACGTGAGTTTTAAACAGACTGTAGACTTAGCATCAGCGGGTTTAGGTACTGCATACTATTACAATAGAGACTGGCATCAATATTTACCGATGCCTGGTATAAATTATGAACCTTATAAGCAAGGCTTGGATCATCACTCAGGTGGTGGTTACAACATGGGTTTTTACCGTGCCAGATGATACGTATATTCATGGTAAGTACACTTTCATGTATATCAGACAATCCGCAGATGTTGCGCAAGCTTGGCAAAAGGTTATACCTCAGACGAGCTCTTTTACAGACGTGGGTATAGAATACATAAACGAAAGCGTTAGAACGTACGTGTACGCCATACTTGGTGCGCAAGCTCAAACAAAAACTAGTATCTTAACGTCGGGTACTGGGTTGGACGCGCAAAGACAATTTGAAAATATTGTAGAAGACGTCATCGGTAGTCCTACAGATCTAGAGGGTTCTATCGCTAGATTTCAAGATTCTTTACAGTACGCTAGAAGTTCGCTAAACTTCGTGATAGGGTTGGGGTTATACTTGATTCCATCGGATATGGAGCTCTTAGTCGGTATTCATCAGGGTTATAATAATAATATACAGATAGCGACGTCCGATTTATCGATAGGACTAAATGTCAACTTGAATGCCAGCATACCCCAACCACCAACAACCTCAGATACCTTAGACCCTTCCCCACCACCAACAACCTCAGATACTTTACCTACTTTAGACCCTTCTCCACACCAACACCAGAACCACAAACACCACCTCCCCTAAAATCAAGTAGTATACCTACTTTAGACACACCACAACCAGATCCTCACGAACAAGAAAAAGAATGCTTTAGTCGTTGGTCTAGTGGGTGTTACAGCGGTATCTTATCTAGTTTACGATATTCTATTTAGATAGCTCGCTAGAGAGAGGAGGGTGGTAACTCGGTATCTGAGGGAACGACCATTAATTCTTGCCTAACGAATGATCTCTCGGGACCGTCTTTTAGATAGTACAACGCTGGTTGTCCGTGGTTTATCGTTCTTTTTTCTATAACGTACATTTCTACGCTCCAAATGGGATCGGTAGCTCGTCTTCTAGAGTCTTTTTCGAGTTCTCCAGGAGCGTAAAGGTACCTGACGATCTCGTCGTTTACGTCCAGAAGTTTTTCTGGGCTCTTGAGTCCCTCTGAACTCAGTTGTTGTATTTCCAATTGTGACATGGCCAGTTTAGGAGTTAGAGGTTTACCACCCATCGTGGATATCAGTCTAGTTTCTTCGTCGTTTAACGCTTCTACGACTTCTGGCAATCGTTTTACCCACAACTTGCTACGCTCGGTGGGTTCCAACATTTCTTTAGCGTACTGGTGACCGAAGAATCTTTCAGCCAAAGTACGATTGAATCTTTCTACGATACCTTGAGCCCTGTGATTACCTACTTCGCCTCTTTGTACGACTACATTTTTAGATCTCATCAAAGTATTAAATTCAGCCATAAACTCTTTACCGGGATCTACTTTGATAATTTTAGGCCACGACAAAGCAGACCTTTTGTAAATCTTTTTATAGCTTCGACGACTTGACCACTCGTTTTATTGGTCAAGGGTTCGGCTTCTTTATATCGAGTGGCCACGTCAACAACGGTCAACGCGTATCTATACGTTTTTTACTCACTACATCGTGGGGTAGGTATAGGAGATCAGCTTGATGCATTTCATTGGGTAATCCTACCGATCTATTGAGACTCGTAGGTCTAGGAATACTTGTGGGGGCTGGTAAATAAATTTGCCACAAGGCTTGTTTTCTTAACCAATTTCTAGCATCCTTTTTAGAAACGTTGGCTTTCGACGATAATTTTGTTACGGCTCCTTCACCTTTCCAGTAGCCTCGAGGACTGTAAAATATATTTCGCATTTTTGTTTCCATTTTACTTTAAACATTTTTACTTTAAAGTTTTATAAAATAAAAAAACCCAATACAGCGGTACCTCCCAAGATGAATACTATTTCACCCGTCTTTTGTTCTTCGCTGGGTACGTAAAAATCGGATAATGTGGGTTCGCGAGGTAATTGCATATCTTCGCTGGTCACTTCGTTATAGTATCGCAACGCTTCGTCGACATTTTGAAATGTTTTTTGAGCCTTGGCTTTCTTTTGTAGTCGCTCGTTTATATAATCTAGATACTTGGTTCTTTGTTCTTGCCATTCATTTCTCGCTTGGGTTAATCTTTCTAACGCCAAGTCGTGTCGTTTACGCTCTTCGTCTGCATCAGATCTTCCTAAACTCGAAAATAAAAAGTTTGACCCCGTAAACGCCAAAGCATTTACTAAAGCTCCACCAACCATCATTAAAACGCTTGCCATGATTTTATTAATAAAAAAATTGAATAATCTGTTCGTATAAATAATATGAACGCGATTTATGGAAGTAAGCTGAATCCTCATAGAAGTAAAAAAAAACCTAGAGCGATTAAGGGTTTGAGACAATCGGTATAGTCATTACTCATAATCCTAGTACTATAGACGCGAATCAAACATTAACCGTTAAATTTCCAATGTTGAGTCCAGACGATGTGGTTGTACCCGGTACGAGTCGATTGTCTTTCAACATTGACTTGGAGTCTGAAGACGACGATGCTATATATAGAACTCTGTACAATAACGTGGGGCGAAATTTGATCAAAAAAGTAAGAATAAGTCTCGAAGGTAAAGAGATTATAAACTTTTACGACGCGGATATATTCAACGTTTTTAAAGACATGTGGCGACCTAATAATTCGGAACATTCGTACCGGGGAATCGAATCTCCCAACATTACAAAAATACGAATCGGAGCGGATGATGCCGTTGATGATGCGAATTCTGGAAAAGACAAAGCCATAGCCGATGCTTACAAAAATAGATATCACATTCCTCTAGATTTTGAAATGCTTAGGGATCATCAACCGTTTCACCCATCGACACTCAACGACAGACTAACGTACGAGTTGACGTGGTGACCAATAAAACGTTAGCTTCCGCCATCAGACAAAAATATCGAGGCAAGACTCATTTTCTATTTGATCAAGTTCAAAGATATCTCGTCAGAGACTTGGACAAATCCAATACGACTTGGAACATTAATCTTAACCAATCGATTAAAAGTCTAAAGGGGGTACTAGTTTTATTCAAGGAACCCAGTAACAAAAATCCGGGGCATTTTTATAACCCTAAAATCGAAAAAGTAAACGTCACGATCGAGGGTAAACCGAATCAATTGTACAGTCAAGGTATGAGACGTTATCAACACTGGGAAGAAATTTGCAAGTTTTTTGGAGACTCTCACACGGAATTTGGTGCCGGTGTGACCAAAGACCTAAGCCTGTGGAACCTGACGATGGGTGAGTACTTAAAAAATAATTACCGACTTTGGTTAGACATGAGAGTGACGGATGACAATAAAAGTCACGGTTCGGGCAGGAGAATAGGAGAAGTAGGTGGTGGCATTTCTATTCATTTAGAAAAAGAAGCAGAGACTGCTGGGGCTCTAAAATGTTACTAGTTATCGACGATGGAAGATTTAGCGGTGTTTACTACTAAAAAATCGAGGGTATAATTAAATAACATGTTTCCAAAGACACCTCACTGCGCCTTGATATGTGGTAGAACCAATTCTGGTAAAACTAAATCTATTTTAGATCTATTAGAAACGGAGTATAGGAGCCACTTTGAAAAGATTGTCGTCATTTGCCCTACATTATCGAATAATAAGTCTTATCACGAGAGGGGTTGGCTTTGGCTAGATCCGGAGATATACCTATGCGACTTGGAAGTGGAAAAAATATCTCTCAACGAAGCTTTGGAATTTTATAGAACCAGACTAAAAGGATTACACGTTCTATTTTTGAAATAGAATATCATAGAATATCATAAAGCCATTCTGAATAAAAACACTTGTATATTAACAAAGTTGGCCTTTAGCAGTAGACACGACAATCACTATTGTTGGTTGTTGACTCAAAAGTACAATTGCATCATGACAGATTATCGCTCTCAAACCGCTTTTGTTCTATTGCAAAGATAAAAGTAGTTTCGATCAATGTCTCCATGAAAATGACGCGGTACCTTTGGAAGAAAGATCTAGAATTAGAAAGATTCTAAGAGACGTGCCTTATAGTAAATTGTTGATAAAAACTGATCCTCCAGTTTGCTGGAAGCTAGTTAACTAGCTGTGCAACTAGCTGTAAGTTGCTATGCAACTAGCTATAAATTTGCTATAGTTTGCTATAAATTTGCTATAAATTTGCTGTAAGTTACTACGCAACTAGCGTATAACTAGCTGTAATTTGTTGTAAGTTACTACGCAACTAGCGTATAGCTAGCTGTTTTTTGTTGTATAGCTAGTTGATAGGTAGTTGATAACTAGCTGTTTTTTTGCTGTATAGCTAGTTGATAGCTAGCTGTAAGTTGCTACACCATAAAATTATCTAGGTATTATATAATATGATAGAATATATAGACGTCTTGCTATAAAACTCGTAATAGCCGTCAACTTGTGTTTAATTTCTTACGAGTATATGACATGTACAATTAAGAAATGTTTTTTTTATAAATGAACAACTCGATAGAATCTCTAAGCACATTGTCTCAACAACCGATACGAGTAGAAACTCCTATAGTGGAGTTCCAGAACACAAAAATAGACTTTTAATAGTAGTTGCTTCCGGTGATTCGAAGAAATATCTCGGTAAAGAATACTCCGTTAATGAAGTCGAAAATTTAGACTCTGTAAAACAAGAGAAACTAGGTAAAGAAATGATTGTAAGTTTGGGTAGTTGCATGCTTAGTCTTTACGCAAAAGCTCTAGGTATGACTTTACCTCTGGCTTTACCGTTTGGTTATAAACTTTGTTTAGACTCTGAAGAATCTCTTACCAACGACTTGGAAAATGATCCAGTTATTTCTAGCAGTATGGCTAGTTTACTTTGCGAAGTGTACTACAACTACGGACTTTATCTATCTCCTTTGGTAGCTATGTTGATTACGACTAAACATTTGAAAATAGACACGAATTATAATAATAGTAGTTTTACAAATATTAATAGTAGTAGTATTATTATAAAAGATGGATCTAGAAACAAAAGCGGATCAAGTAGTAGAGTCGACACAGCCGACACATCCAACGCAGGAGACGAAGGAGACGACGCAGAGGGTAACAAAACCTCCGGCTAAAAAAGGAGTAAAAAACCCTAAAAGAGTAGAGCAGGGTAAAAAACTAGCCGAAAGAAACAAAAAGATGAAGGAACAAATAAAAAAGATGCAAAGTCTAGACGATGAAACACCCAACCAAACACAAACCGTCACGATAGACTGTATTCCTAGCTGGGGGTATGTGGTAGTCGGCTTGGCTGTTTTAAGACTCGGATATCTCGTACTCCCTACAGTCGTAGACGTACTTAGTAAAAAGAATGTTGTAGTTAACGATACTTTAGGTAGTCTACCTATACCCCCACCAACCCCACAGCCACCAAAAAACACCGATCCAATTGAAGATTTTTTAGAAATGGAATAAAAAAATATAAAAATGTATAATTAAAATGGATACAAAAACGTTGCAAATACTCTTTATCACGGTGCTGTGTTGAGTTTGTTGACTGTAGGTTATACCATGTTGAGTAAAAAACTTTTGAAAATGAAACCTGCCGATCTAGGAAAATTCGATGTAGAAGATACCGTCAAAATTACCGCTACGGTATATAGGTGGTGCCCTAGCTACGCAGTCTTGGTTAGTGAGTCAAGGTACGTATACTTCCTCAAAATGTACAGCATAAAATAAAAAGAAAACGATTAATTTGTAATCGTTTGTTTATTAAAAATGGCTGAAGGCGGAGAATATTTTGAAATGGACGACTTTGATCGAGAAGATCAAGATGAACAAGATGATGGTGCTGATCTTGATTGGGACGGAACTTATGACGAGACTAGTTTTTCACCTCCACGTCAACCACAGACAACGGATGAAGCGATTGATAGGTAAGATCAACTTTCTAATTACGCAAATACCGGTTACGCAGAATCGTTTTATGATTTTATGGAAAGCAAAGGTTATAGAAAACCAACGAATATAAGATATGAAAATTTTCATAAAGAAGAATTAGGTATTTACTACGACAATGTCTTGCTGACAGATAAACGCAACCCCAAACAATTTGTAGGTATTAAAACGTTAATATAATGAATTGCCGGTGTTTCTAGAGTAAAACCCAGTCTATTTATACGAGAAGAGTTTGGTTTGGTAAAAACTAGAACGACGCAATTACAACAAGAAATAAGTCAGATACAACCCGAAAATATTGAGTTGAGTGAACTTCCAAAAGCAGCCGATGATGTTAGCGATATCTTGGAAGAATTAGTAGATACCCAAACGCAAACTGAAGGGTTAAAATATAGCTATAGAGAGCTTGTGGGTTTAGACAAAGATCTACAAACGATAAGTGGTCATTTGAAATTGAATGTACCCAGATTGAATGAGCTAAACGACAAAATTGATCAAACAAAAGTGGAACTCGATGAAGCAGCGAGCGACGAAGAGAGACAAAAAATAAACGATAAATTAAAAGAGCTCGAAGATTTAAGAGACAGCACCATTCAGGCGGTACTCATAAATGAACGAGGGCTAAAAAGTCAAATCGTTAGAATCAAAGAAACGATTAAAAAAATATTACGAGGCGATACCTCGTTGGCGGAAAAAATTAGAATTCTGTTTCGAGAACAGGGTGTAACGGTCGTTAGTATACTAGCCGCGTTTAGTTTAGCCATAAGTACGATCGTGAGTTCGATAGTAGCGGGTGTGGGGGGGTGTAGCGACTCCAACGCCAACTCCGGTTCCTCCAGCGCCTAAACCAGGTGGACACTTGAAAGATTGGGTTAAGAATCATTTTTAAAAATTAGCCAATTTACTCAAAAAGCTCGGGGGTAAACTGTTGGTCGCCTTGCCGGGTATTTTGGGGAGTATCGCTAGTTGGCTGTTTAATTTATTAAGTAAGAGTGTCGGTTGGCTGGCCGAACATGTGTGGACTCTATTGATTGGAGTCGCGACTTTGATTTTCGTATACTTGCAAAAACACGTTTAATTTTTAATAAATTAATTTTAATCGTTTGTTTAAATAAAATGATGATATCCTAAATTACCAGATGTACCCGATGTAACGGACAATACACGCGTCTATAGAATAAATATAATCGAGCAAGTGCAAATCGAAATAACGACTGAGAGAGACAAGCGAGAACAGTTGTATAAAAGATATAATAAAATTATTACTTGTTTATCAAACGCGGAGACTGCAGCAGAATGTTTTGGAGCCGCATCAGGCGCTATTGGCATCGCTGGAATTGTCGGTGTCATTACTATACCCATCGGTGTAGCGTTAGAAGGTATAGCTATAGGATGTGTAGGTGTGAGTTTAGTCTTGAAATACTTTAGCAAAAAGTTTAGGGGTAAGGCCAAGAAACACGATGAGATTAGAGTGTTGGCTGAAACCAAATTAAATACGATAAATGAACTAGTGTCTCAAGCTATAGACGATTGTGATATCAGCCATGAAGAATTTGCTCTGATCACTAATGAGCTAAGAAAGTTTAACGGAATGAAAGAAGCTATTAGAACTCAAACAAAGGCGAGGGAAGAATCTGATAAAAATCAAAAAGAAATTGATGATGAGGTTCAAAAGCAAGTGATCGAGAGAATGGAGAAAGAAAAAAGAGATCTTTTAGAAAAACTTACCAGTTTACAATAATTAAAGAATACGATAGTAATTTACATAATGATAATTTACCACCTAATTATGAGAGTTTACAGACTAGGCCTAGCGCTCTGTACGAAGAATAGTTGTAAATTAGTGTGTAGTTATACGAGACAAAAAATAAGCCCTCAACTCTACTAGAGAGTTGGGGGGCTTATTTTTGTTAATGATTTTTAATGGGCAGATATACGACGTGATTTAAAAAAAACATATTTTTTTTGACACTATTTCTATAATTTTTTGCCTCCTAAAATTTAAGAGTTCCCATTTTTAGACTCAGGAAATTTTGGGGAATTCCCATTTTAAATTTTGCAATTTTGGCGATTCTGCTGTATATCTATACGACTCGAATAAAAAAATTATCATTCTTTTTTGACTGAGCGATATAGAGAGAGAGAGAGAGCTTTTTCTCAGTTTTCGATTTTTATAGGTTTTTGAAATTTTTGTCGTATAGGGGTAGGGGGGTTTTAGATATGTCTAGGATCGGCCCTCCCCTACTACTCGACCACAAGTCGATTTTGCCTGGTACCCAATATGTATTTAGTGTACAGGTTACCATGGAAAATCGACTAGTGGTTGACAAATAGTCGCCGCTCGAACTTGCTCGCACGAGAGCAGGGTTAAAAGAACGCTCAAACGCCCTCTCCTGTTGGTCACCTTGCACTTGAGTCGGCCATGGAGGAATAAGAGTCGGCGATTGTGTAGTTTACGGACCCCTCTTTTTATTTGATCCATTTCTAGTCAAGGTTGTTTTTATCATTCCAAAATGAGTTTATCCCTAGTCACACTAGAGGCGGAATGAGCCGGAATGCCGTCGGAATGAAAATTCTTTGTATATTCCTGGATATTCGAAGTGCATTCTAAAAATTCTGACTGCATTCTTAGTGCATTCCAAATATTCGGGCCCATTCTTGTGGCCGGCCCGAATGTTTTGCTCATGCTCAAAACTTTCGAGGTGCATTCGAAGTGGAGAAATATCGAACGACATTCGAAGTGTATTCTAACTGCACTCTGACTGCATTCTAAATATTCCTACTGTGTTCCAACTACATTCGAGCTGCATTCGAGAGCTAATACACCCGGAATGTGCAAGAATCATTCGAGGCGGGTTCGAAGCGCATTCTAAGTATTCGAACGGCATTCTTACAAAGCTGTAAGAATTTAGGTCAATTTGAAACTCCCTCCCAAATGAATTTTGAAAATTCTTCATTCCGGCTGGTTCTGCTTGATTCCTGCTAATTCCAAATAAGTGTGACGGGGCTATTATAAAGTATACTCGATCCTCTCAATTCTAATGACATAATTTTTGGTAATTCTAAACAGTTTGCTGCAGGAGAAAATGCAATTTTCTTACGTGTTTAGCTGATAAGATTGCCTTTGTGAATTTAGCTTTTTAGGTCCGCATTCTTGTTTTGTTTGTAGCCTCACCGGGAGTATAGTCATCTAATGGTTCTGCGCTGGTTGTTGGAGTTGCCGCTACCTTGACCGGTGAACCGCCGCCATCTTTGGAAACATTGGCTGAGCGGCCTGGGAGGATGATCTTATTTTTGTCTTTCCTTTCGAACTATTCATTGGGAGGTAGCCTAGCAGATTAGTGTGCTTTACCTGTGGATATTGCTAAACTCCTCGAAAAAAAGTTCGGAAACTCAAGCAATGCATTTTGTAACATTTAACTTTACACCCACCCCCATATTCAGCTGTGCTGCACATCTCCCAATTGCTTAATCATAACAAATGACACATCATTGTAAAGAAGAATAACAGGGCTTTTCAATGATACAAAATTTAAGGAAAAGGAGTTGGAAACGAGATAAATCGTCTATCAAACTTGAGTTTCCGAACTTTTTTGAGGAGTTTAGATGTTTCAAGGAGGCACCTCAGCCACAAGCGGACAAATTTCAGGATTCCTGGTACAAAAATACAGAGGGGACTACAAACAGACAGAAGTGCTTTCTTCTTTGTGGTTGGGGGTTCACACTGGGCGTGTTTGTTTCACACAGATCCGGAGCGCGATCAGTGATCCGGAGCGTCGAAAGCTGCTCCGGATCACGTTTTTAGTGATCCTGCTCGCGAGGTGGGTTTGCAAGATCCAAGATGGCGACGTGCTTGACGGACAGAGAAAAGTGACGGTATTTTTTCGTAGATCTGAAGCATTTAACGAGCTATTGTGACGGTATTTACTCATAATTCTTTTACAGTGTATTTTTGTTATTATGTACGATTTATTTACTTTTCTGGAAATACTAGACAGTTTATCATAATTCTCCCAGCATGCAACATATAGCGAGAGGGGCTAGGGATTCGCGATCCTGTTTGTTTTCGTTCGGCTCTGGATCACCTCCCGATCCGTGTGAAACAACATTTTTTGTTAAGATTGGTTTTTATTCCCGGGGGGGGGGGGGGGGGGGATACTCCCTTTTGTTTAGGGTAGGGGGTGCCTCTCATGATTTTGAGGTAAGACCAATGGCTATACCACTTTGAACTTGCTTTTACTACCATGCATAAACCAATATATAATAGGTTCCCATGATACTAGATTAAAATACCACCCATTGATATACCAACCCTAGATCCAAATACCATATACAGCCCTATAAGTACAAATCGGCTGGTCGTTGTCAGAGGTCGGAAGGTTATGTGAACACTCGACACACGTGCGATACATTTATGGTATATACACGGTACGGTGAGCATAAATCAAAACAACGCAGACGTTTACAATCACTGTATACATACGCACATGTTTTAATATTTTGCTGTCGGGAATAATGATCTCTCTCGGGTGATCTACCACTCAATCTGGAAAATTGAGGACCCATTGCTATCCAATATGTGATAAAATTCCCATGTCAATACAGAGGATAGAATTACAACCGATGAGTATACCACTAATCGGAAGAGAAAAAAATGAGGGTCATTGATATACCGGACTGTCGAAAATCCGATCCGATCCGTTTGCGGCACGTCCCTGTGTGGCCATTTGTACTGAGTAACCCCCCCCCCCCCCCCCCCCCCCCTACGGGTTTTTATTAAACCCTTTTTCAGTACCTGTTGAAGTTGGACATGTATGTGAATGATCAGTTATGAGTTAAAATTAGGACTGCATAGTACAAAAGATCGAGGTCATGCTTCCTTATATGAAAAACATTAAATTATGAACAGACAGAAATTACTTTATAAAGCAATCTCCAATGTGAGGCATTTATTATTTTTTGTTCCGTTTAAAATTGATTCCTGTGGCTCTTATTTACAATAACTATTCAACATATTTTAAACAAGTTGTTATTTACACAAATAAAAACACACACTGGTAAGTTGTAGCACACTAGCTTTATGACATTCAAATACTTCTTGTTCTTAAATGTATCTTTAAAATATATTTATCGAATTAAAGAAACATCTTTGGCGATATCTGATAAATTCCTTGTTGAAAGATAAACAAAACCAAACAGGTAAGTTTTCAGTAGAAAATGGGCCCTATTCATCTAACATTTATAGGTGCTACCTTCAGATCCGTTTTCATAGGATTACAAACTGAGCATTTCTATTAGTTCCTAAATGCATTTCGGGACTTTAGACTTTGGGACTTGAGTGTTTAGGCTGTTGTACAATATGCAGTCTCTTCCAAGACTAATTGTGCATATATTTGTATTCTTCGATCCCAAACCAGTATGTGTGCGCTTACTAAATGTAAATGACATGACTTGGAAATTTCCGACAGAAAATGCACATGCATTCTGCAACATCTACATCTGTGCTTTACTGCAAATGCTGTTTATCCCAAAAGTACACTCTTGAATGAGTGCCGAGAATGTGTGCATCCCCAGCAGAATGTTAGGTATGTCCAAAACTACCAAGAAGTGGGCCAAGACGAATTACAAATCATCCACGTCATGTCGGTTACGTCATTGGTACATCATTCACTGATGCTCATGTAAACTTTGGCATTATGGTATGAAATCAAGATTACGCAAAATCCCTAGATATCTGTATGGAAATTACTGAGGCACAATATAACCTTCAACATAACATGTAACATAAGTCTGCATCTCAAACTGTTTAAAACTGCAGTGTATTGTACCAAGATATACACACCTTGTTTTGCAACTAGCAAAGACTTCATGGAAATTCACAACAAAAAGGACCTTTATGGAGAAATTACACTCAGATACAAAGCTGATGTTACAAAATTTAAAGATGCATAAAAAAAGAGCTTTTCACACAGTACAGTACAAACTAGATCTCAAAATTGTTAGCAAAACAAAAACTTTGAAAAATAGAAATTGAAGATGAATCCAGGCAGGTTTGTCCTCTGTTACAACTTTCAGCAACCTGGGACACACTCATAAACTGGGATGGTATAGGGGCGTAGATGTATAGTCCCTAAATTCAAATCCCCCCCCCCCCTAAAAAAATAAATAAATAGGGCCTAAATAAAAGAATTTAGAATGTGTGATTTTTTGTAAAATCTTCAAGAATTCAAATCGGGTCTCCACAAGTTAACTGTGAAGCCCCTACAACATCCCAGGGTCTAGAACTGTGCCCATAGTACATGTGTATGACATACAGCATTTCAAGAAATAACAACCTAATGATAATCAAAGTAAAGCGTTGAGAAGGACAAAGATCTCGCTATTCTGTATATATATTCCGGACTGCGTGTATGTGGGATCTGCAAGTCAACTGTATATAAATTACATGGTACTGAAACAATTTAGTACTTTTTAAACCCTTCTTTTTAAACCTTTAAGTACTTTCTGAACCCACCAATTGATTGGAAAATGCACCCTTCAGTTCCATATCTGGGATATCTCAGGCTGTGATGTGTACTCACAATGTACAATGGGATCTGTAGGTCAACCATACATTTGTAAAGAATGTCTTATTGACAGAGTTACGGATCATTGTTGTGATACTGGATCACACTTAAAATAATAATAATAATAATAATAATAATAATAATAATAATAATAAAAATAATAATAATTTAATTAGATACAGAGCGATCCACTGCTTCCTTGAATTCTTTGATTGCCTCTTCAAGTTGACGTCCCTTCTCTTGTCCTTCCACAGTGCCAAATAAGAGCTCACTAAAAAGGGCAAGAGTCATACATAGAGCAATCAAAATCAAATCCTGGCCCATTCCAGTCAGGATTCACTGCTTAAATATTGCTCTTAAATATGCTAGCAGGAAAATTATGCTATACATAAAAATGTTGTTTCAGAACAGTAGATTTTGAAATGTCAGTTTCAACCCTTAACCCTGCGCTGAGCCACGGCATACTTTGTCACAGAGTTGGCTTTGTGCTTTTTTCATTACTCCATCATTTATCAGTGAAACAAATTCATACTCCATGTAATCCTAGTTAAACCCTTGCCAAATAACATAATTGAGCCCCTTTAAAAAAATACTCGGAGCTACCAACGGACTGTAACAACATGACAAATAATTTGTCGCACCAGACGTCTGCAATTTGTCAGCTTTTCAAGGGCTTTGAGCAGTGCCAAAAGTAAACATCAATGTCAGCATGTATAAACTTTTTGGGGCTTGAAAGCTATTTATACTGTGTAAGCTATTTAGACTGTGTAAGAGTTTTGTGCTCACCCATGGAGCTATACAAACAGACAGCAGTGCAGCTATTACACGCTAATTACACACACTGTCGTTTACAGCACCGTGCCGGGTTGGTGTTCACAGAATGAGTTCGCACATCGCAGGGTTAAAAATGAAACGTTTCATTAGAATTTCAACTTTTAAGCAACATATTATGTCATACTACTAAAAATCTACATTAGAAACTACCTTAATGGAGGCTATATCAATTAAATCGTAGCCCAAATGCTAGCACATATGCTGAAGTAATGAAGCACAAATTGCCACGTCCCTAGACAATCCTAACAAGTTTTTTGCAGGAATTTTTGTGTCTCGGATTTTGCACATTACAACTTACATATGTTTGGAAAATGTTTCACAAGCTGCATTTGTGCAATTAACCATGATTATGACAGCCCAGGGAAAAAATAGACACCGCTTTGAGCTAGCCATGGAAGTTGATCAGCTGTCAATAATGAAACAGGATTTTCGAATGCCAATTGGAGTGCTTTCATTTAGTTTCCATTATTCTTCTATATGTATCGTTTATCAGATTGCTTGGCAAAATGTATTAAGGTTCTGTCTCTTTCTGCTGTGTTAGCATTGCAGCTTCAGCACATTGAGTAATAAAAAAATACACATTAAAACTGGCTAAGATCAACGGCGCCAGAACACTTTTGAAAGGGGGGGGGGGGGCAAAAGGCTGCCGCCTGCTGCCATTTTCTATGTTTTTCTTTATGCAGAACTGCCAAAAGTGGAAAAAGTGGGGGGGGGGGGGGGGGGGAGGGGGAAATGCCCCCTCGGCCTCCCTGTTCCGCCGCCGTTGATTAAGATGTACAGTGTAAATATACAAACACACACAGTTTCATTCTTTTTAGTGGTAGGAAGTTTAGAAATGTCATTTTTGCATACATCAACAAATAGGGAGCAATTTAGCATTAAGGGAAACAAATCATGCATTTGCACATTGCACAGTTTAGAGTGAAAAATACAATCCTAAGTTTGAATGTCATGTGTCAATCAAGAAATTGTGCATCAAATGATTTGCACTCATTAAGACAAACAATCGCCTTGTACTGTCGTGTGCTTGAGATGCCTGTATGCTGGTCTTATCAGCTAAATTTCACCTTATATCACAAGAGATAGGATCGAATTCATGAATATCACAATTGACTACCGTTTTTTAGTGATGTCTGAGTTTTACCTCCGAAGGTTAACTCTAACTTTGCTATGTATTGTTTGTTAGTAAACACTGCAAAACACAAACATTTTACCAAAATTGCAAAATCATGAATTTTATCATACAGTTAGTTTTTTTTATAGACATGCACACCATGCCCACTGTGGAGACATGAACACAATAGGAACAAAGGGACTGAATAGGTCTCCACTAGGTAATTATATGGGTTAGGATGTCTCCACAAGGAATTTTGTGTACAAAGTCTATAGGGGTTTGCTTAAGTACAGGGACAAAGGGGAGAACAATGCCATGTCTCCACAGGGATGTAAAAATCAGAATGTGTGTGCAAAAAACTGCTGTGTGTTTTAAGAGTACAAACGGTTATGTTGCTTCCCATCAGCCTGTGCTACATTAAGAATATTGTGTTCACAAATAGCTGGATCTCACATATTGTTCAAGGATTAGTTGCACAAGCTGCATAATGTAATTTTTTCACTCAAAAAAGGAAAATTACCCCCCCCCCCAATCAAATAGAAGTGTGTATGGATGATAAACTAATTAGTTTCTATGGGGTCTTTCAATTTTGTTCTGGATGAAAACAAATTAAATAAATGTTAAAACAAATTAATTACATCTGTATGGAGCAAAATATCACTGGTCCCCTCATCTGTGTAATGTTCCCCTCCACAGTACTGAGATTTGGTTACCAGTGACAGGTTGTCGACATTCAGATGTCTTTTTTGCTCTTTTTGTTTGAGTTTGGTGACAGTAGGAAGCCGTCAATGCCTCTACAAGGAAAGCAAGAGAGGAAACAAAAACATGGCCAGGTTAATTCACACAGAAATTTCATCCATTGATGAAGATATCAGACTGAACAGAAGAATCAGAATGGTGACCTAATGTCCTATGACAGAAAGAAAACTTGTGGATGCAAGTTGTCGGCAAAGAGTGATGATTACAAATCAAACTATCCGATACAGAATCAGTGAAAGGGTGATTTTTCTTTCAGGAGACAGACTGCCTTTTTGAACCATAACTGGGGCCTGTGACGAAGTAGCATATTACGAATGCAATGGATAGGCCATCGCTTCTTGTGTGGGGAAATGGCACTATCATATATTTACTCAAAGATATACCCAGGTGTCAAAGCCAAAGCAGTTACATTTACATACTCATTGTTGCAAACAGTTGCAAGTCAAAAAGAAGACTTTTTTGATGCACTTTTTTAGGTACATGAGATGGGTAGTTTTAGCATTTAAACAGCGAACCACTGCATACAGTGGTAGAGTTATTTGCAATGTGCTAGACATACATTGACTGATTTGAATTGTACGTGCTCAGGGCCCAGTTTTATGGCACTGCCAAGTACATGAGTCGTTGCTAACAGAACAATTGCTCTTTTTATGGAGACCATAAAGCTGAAGCACAGCCAAGAGAATGATCATTTGCAGGCCCCATTTGCTCAAATCACTACATATGCACAAGTATTTGGAAGTTTGAGCTGCAAAATATGCTTGAATTACTTCTTAAAGTTGTGACCATGGCAGCAGCCATATTCTTAACATTGTCAAGCACTCGTCAATTTGGGTACCGGTAATCAAACTTAAATGTCAGGCAACCTCAGTTTAAAGGAGTGGTTCATGCCAAGGGACAACCAGCCAACTGTCAATTCTGAACCATGTACTTGTAACTTTAAATCACCCAGTTTCATTTATTCAAGTCTGATATCTTCACAGGACCAGCAAGAACATTTAGAGGCAAGTACACAGACACAAGAGTTGGTCACTGTTGACCGTGTTAATAAAGCACTCTGGAATCCATTTTGGTTACATATACTGACCTTCAGACCTTGGCAAAGCCAAGATAGAGCTCACTGAAGTACAGGTAGGCATGCAAGTCAAAGGTAACACTTGTTAGTCTCAATGACAAATCACATTCTTATTGTTATTCACATGCAATAACAAAAACTTCGACTCAATTGATATAAAGCTTTTCTGTAGTTCAGCCAATTTTGTTATTAAACCACACCCATGTTGTCAATGAAACAATGAACATGATTTTGTACACACACATTTTGTTTCTTTACCACTGTGTTAGTTCACTGTTGCCCAGATATAGTTTTACAGGTCCGTAGGATTATCTACACTTTTTACAATGTATTTCAAGAGGAAATAATGTTTCGTTCATACAGACAGGTTGCTGGTTTTTCAATAGCTTGCAAGGCAACAGCAGAAGTATGTTTTCCTAGCCAGAAATAGGTTTACTAGTGTTTAATTATATGCCAGAATATAGAACAAAAATCTAAGCTTTAGCCTTTTTGTAAGTGATTTGTAATAATTTCCTGACCTTTTTAAGACACATTTTTAAGACAATACTGTTTCATATTTTCAAATTTTCACAGAAAAAATATATTTCATACTTTGAAAGAAATGCATAATTTAAAGGTAAGTAAACTACACCACTGATTTCTGTTATATTCACCAACATATTAGTATTCTTAAGAGTATTCTTGACAGATGAGATATAAAATGTCCATGTATATTAACAGGCTAAGTTGAAGCTCAAGACATACTGGATTTTTAGGGAAATTTGAAGACAAAAGTCTCTGACTTTGGTGATGTTTCTCGCTATGATCTTATTATATTTGCTACATAAGCAAAATAAGTCTATATTTCTGGGAAATGACCTGTGGTGTAGAATCTACTTTTAAAAGCAATTATTTGAAATCAACCCATGTATCTTGATTATTAAGAAAATTAAAATTCTATGATCTGGGAAGAATTTGTAAAAATTCAACGATATACCAAAAAATGCACTGTATTTTAAATTTGAAAGCACACTTTGCTCCTTTTTATTGGCTGATTACAGGAAAGCTCTAAATCAATTCTGACAAGTGCACTGATCAAAACCCTGTCCACTACCATCAAGGGACATTTAGCATGCAGTCACTCACCTGCCTAGGTCATGGGTTAAGGGTCATGAGTGAAAGGGGCAAAGCAAAATGGGGGCGGGGTCACCTGATGCTGATGTCTAGCACCATATAGCTACAATGAAACATCCAATGCTAGCGGGTTACCATGGTTATTATGAATTTGGGGAGACTTTGTGACAATAAGATAGAGGTTTGCGGTAACACCACGTGGAAATTTAAGCTCTCTTTTGAGTAACTGTTACGTCTGAAAAGAACAAGTAACTCAACATTTCAAAAAGTATGCTCTGTTTGTCCTCAGGAGACTGCCCTGGTCTCCCGACGACGAAGAGAGCATACTGTTCAAAATGTTAAGTCACTGATTCTTTTCAGAACCAACAGTCACTCAAAAACAGATTGAATTTTCACATGGTGTTAACAAAAACCTCTATCTTATTGTCACCTTTACTATGCAAACCTTGAAAACTCATCTAACTTGGTGACAATAACTGAATGACGTGCAGTTTTAAGACAAGCACTGCATGATGGGACAAGCACAGTCGTAACACTTAAAGACCGGGCAACAACAGCACATAGACAAAATGCAATGGCTCTTAATACAATACAATATGAACCACCCAAACATTTGCCTTATGAATGGGATTATGGCTGTACATGGATTGGAAGCTGAGAATCATCTATAGGCATATATGATGCACAGCAGATCCAACAATATCCCATCTGTATCCAAACGAAATGCCACACTTTATAAACTACTTGTGCAATACACCAAACTCGAAATGATGCTTACACTGCACCGATGGCCATTTTAGACACCTTTGCAATTTAAACAAGATTGTTTTTGTTGACATTATGAATGTTTGGTTATCAACACATGTATGCACAAGTTTTGTTTTGTATTTTTTGAGCAAACTAAGTACTCTCAACAGCAAAGTACTTTACATTCAAAGTGAAATATTTCAAAATTAAATGTTAAGCATGATAATGAGTAGTTAAAGATTTAGTAAGTACAGGCTGATATAAAACAAAAGTCAAGAGGTGAAAGTGGAAATATGATGATTCAAGGAGAAAGGGAATATATTACAGCATATGCAATGTAGTACTCAATTCACTGGGATAATTGTTTTCAAGAAGTTGTGGCTTTAAATTAGGAAAAAACTCTGGAACTACCATACAAACACAGCCTTCCGGTGGTTTTGTGTATTATCGCATGTGGGTTGTCATCAGTTATACTTGGCCTACTCAGACAACAAATGACACAGAATAGAGCTCAAAATGTACAACTGGACAACGTCCAGTAATTCAGGTGTTAGGCTTGTGGACTCCATGACCTAACTAGTCAGGTACATGTAGTCAAGTTATCTCTCTGGAAAGTATTTTTGCAGTTGATTCTTAAACTGTGCACTTGGACCTGCACAGAGTGTTTGGTTAAACTGTAAAAGTATTTTATTCCTATTGAATTTCTTGTTCAACTATCCCAATGGTCCAGTGAATATTTGTATATTAGAATACTCATGCTGTCACAAGTAGACTGCTTCAAGGTCAAGGTTGGAATGATTTTACACACTCACATGATAATGCTTTTAAGTTCAGGGACTTTTAGAAACCAAAATAGTGACTATTTTGCAATACTTGGCTGGTTAAACTTGGTCAAGAATAATGCGACCGAGACAGTAAAGACAGAAAGGTAGCAATACAAACCATGCAATAGCAATGTAATGGAGAGAAGTTGTGTAAGAAGACGATGCTTATGGAGGTTGTTTTAGGATGAGAATAGTGGATTAGTTGAGCTGAATGTCAGTGCTATGGTGATGGCGGCCGCCTGTGCCTGCAGGGGACCAGTGCAAAACATGGCCGTCTGCCGCACACCACGATCATGCACAAGGATAGATCTGTAGATGGAGCTACAAGAGAGAGATAAGTCAGATGTGTTAATGGCCAAAGAAATGAAAGGGAAATGAAAGAAATGTAAGATATTCAATCGTCTTCAGTTGGCTTAATCTGCAATATTAATACCATGCAAACTTGTTGAAAACCTCCCAGAATGTTTCCTGGAAAAGCCCCTCTTGTCACTGTTAAGTGCTTTGGAATTGTGTGCATGAAAATGCTGGCCGAGTTACTTTAGGCTTAAAAAGGAGAGAGGGTCTCAATTATCTTTGCACTGGATTGTAGCCCTAAGAAACTTGCTCACCAGCCCGACTTTCATCCCTACTTTATTTCTGATTTTAACTACGTCATGTAGTTCTATCTAACTTGTGCTTCAATATTGTAATATTAATTTTTACAGGTTTGCTGGTGAACCATGAATTGCTGACTACCCATTCCTTCACCCACATACTGCAAAGCTGCCCTGGACACAGCCGTGATCAGATTAAAGTGATATCAACTTCATGCCTGAGGATTATTGAAATTTTACTTGAAAAATGACACATTGTGGTCATATGAACCTTTTGCAAATGAATACGCACATTCAGAAAGTTTTCCTCACTGAAATTCTTCATTTGGTACATGTGTTTATCCTACTTGAGCATTAAAACAACAACATTTCTTCAACACACAAAATGGAATACAAATGCATGCAATAGCCAGGCAAAAATGCACTAGTCTTCAAGCTTTCTATTATTATGTGGACAAACATGGAGACAACCATCAGTCTCCATTCCACCATCAGTTAGTGCTCGAATAATGTAATATCATAGCTCCATGGGTTGACCCTAAATTTCTTGTAGTTTTAAGGCAACCCCTTATTGGTTAGTAGCATTAGTTATTGAGATAGATTCCTGATCCCAGCTGCCGCATCTAAGTTGTGTTAGCCCTCTCCCCCACTATCTCCAGTACTCTAATTAGTAAAATGACCTGATCCAAACCCATTACTAGGTCACTAGACCCTATTCCCATGAGATTCTTGACCACTTGAGTAGCTTTTATGAATTGGGATAAAACTTACAGTCCCACAAATTATTAGTCTTTGGCAATTTTGGGAAGGTTTGATCAATGAGGTTTGAAATTGATACTAATACAACTTTCACATCAAGTAAACTTCCAGCTGATAATTATTTGACTGCAGTCCTCAATACTACATTGTATGATCTAGCATAGAGTATTCAGACATTTGTTCAATACTTGAATTGAGGTTATTGTTAATTAGTTCAAGACAGATAACTGTTGATGAGCATAGTGTATGCAGAAATCAGCTTTAACTGAAGGAATTACAGGGTGATGTGGGGAATCAGACATGATGACATACCTGTAGTTGATTTCACCATCACCATCTTTGTCCAGCTCACCAATCATAGAAGTTATCTCTTCTCTGGACAAGTCAATTCCACTCTCCTGTCAATTACAATATCATGTCATCAATAAAATGAACCCAACGCATTTATTTGTTTAACCTATATCACTCCTGCTATAAAAAAAATGCTGGTATCAAAAGAATGGGTACAAGTTGCAAAATTCTTCAGAATTTCATTTTAAGGTGTTTTAAACCCTAGAATGCTTGTAGTGTTCATCCAAGAACGCTGAATCTTCAAAATAGGAACACATGCTATTCCCATTGGGAAAAGCCTGTAAACATCAGATCATCCTGTATGGGAACGTTGAACGACCTGAGTTGGCAACACCAAATATTCACAACAGCACAGTGATCCAATAAGCAGCATTCCCAAGAAAGAAAAGAAGAATATTCCAAGTTTTAACACATTCCCTAACAAATGCTCTTTCTTTCTGTATCTACTCTGTGTGCAACCACATGTAAGTTGCAACAAGCAGTTTAGTTTTTCAAACATCTATTGCAGCTACACGACAGAAGGTGCAATCACTTAATTAGTACCACGTTCATCCACTGAGTACAGTTGTGCTTGAAAGTTTACACACACCATCGTCCAGCAAACAAATCGCCAAATCATCCCAAAGCTGTGAATCACATCCAAATGATTATACAAAGGAAAGATTTTAAAATTTGAACCATAATTATTTATTTATTTTTTTTCTCCAAATAATCTCTCGGGACAACACTGAGTATACAGTGTTTATAAAATACGTCGGTGAAGGGCAAAACCCAATATTGAATGTACATCAACCCGACGCAAAATTCCATCTTATGAATAGTTTGGCTGCGGTACCCGCCGCTATATCAGATTTGAACCAGCCAACCGACTCCGACAAGCTCGGTGGTCGAGTGGTAAGACATCTGCACTAGAAAGCAGGAGGTCGTGGGTCCGAGTCCCACCCGAGTGATTTTTTCCAAATAATCTCTCGGGACAACACTGAGTATACAGTGTTTATAAAATACGTCGGTAAAGGGCAAAACCCAATAGGCTATTGAATAATTATTTTTAATGAGAATGTATAATAGAGAAATTGCAAGAAACAGAACAGCTCCAGAAACAATTGAAGGAACAATTTCCCAAGACTTAAGTGAATATGTGACCCGCTCTACAAAAAAGGTTATTATGTCGCACTGTGTGAAAACACACACAACAGGGCCGTTCTATGTGAAGCGGGCGAAAAAATCTTCGTGCCAACAAATCACCACCATTCCCAACTATGGTTCGACAGTTTCTGTCCTACTCGCCTGAAGCTGTTGATCACCTGAATGGCCTCCTGCACTATGCACCTTGAGATCTTTTTATGGACAGTAATGACATCAACGCGTCCTGGGATGGCTTTTTGGACATAGTCAATGCTGCTGTTAAGGACGCTGTTCCCTGTTCGTCCAAACGTACAAGGAAGAAGAACTGTCCTTGGGTAACTGCTGACCTTAAACGCTTGTCCATCCGTAAACGTAAACTGTTTATGAAGGCCAAGATTTCTGGTAGCTTAAGCGATTGGAATTTATATAAGCAAGTGCGTAATTGTGTTAAATATGCCTCACGTAAAGCTTATAGAGCTTTTGTTGACAAAATGTTTTTATCCAATGAAAAAAACAAACGTTTTTGGTCTTTTGTAAGAAGCAGGAAACGGTCACCAACTCCCCTTTCATTTAAGCATGGTTCACAGGTTTTAGTTGATCCCAATGGCATAGCTTGTGCTTTCAACAATAACTTTACTTCTGTTTTTTCTGATCCTGATCCTAATGTTAATTGTGAATCTCCTCAAGTTTGTGATTTTCCTATCCCTGATATTCTGACTATAGTTTTTTTCTGTTAGTGACATTCAGCATATTATCAGTTCTCTCCCCCCTGGGAAGGCTCCTGGACCAGATGGAATCAGCATTGGGTTCTTGCAGAATACGGTTGATACCATCTCTCCGGTTCTGTGCAGGATCTTCAATGACTCGATAACAGGTAGATGCCACCCTGAGGGTTGAAAAACTGCTAATATTTCTCCTGTGTACAAATCTGGTGACCGTTCCCTGCTTAGCAACTATAGACCTATAGCTTTAACGTCTATAGTCAGTAAGATTATGGAGCGTCTATTGTGTAATGTTATTCGTGATCATCTTGATTTTTATGGTATATTGTCCGATCAGCAACACGGTTTTGTTCCCCACAAGTCTTGTGTTACTCAGATTATGAATGTCTATCATTCATGGGCTGCTGCTCTTGATCGACGCAACCTTCCCTACGTTGATGCTGTATTTTTTTTATATGTCTAAGGCATTTGATCGCATACCGTATAATATTCTTCTTCACAAACTAGCCACTAGATTTAATATCAGGGGTGCCCTTTGGAACTGGATTAAACATTTTCTGGTTGACCGCCGACAGAGAGTTACCTTTGTTGGTGGGGCATCACCCTGGTCTATGGTTAAATCAGGAGTCGCACAGGGAAGTGTTATGGGACCTCTATTATTCAATTTGTTCATTGATGATATTTCCAATAATCTTGATTCCGACTGTGTACTTTTTGCTGATGTATTAATCTATCGAAAGGTTTTCACAAAATCAGATGAGTCTGCTCTTCAGTCTGACCTAGATAAGCTGGGTGCTTGGAGTGACTCCAATGGTATGACTTTCAATTCCTCTAAATCTAAAATCATGCACATCTCTCGCAAACACAACTTGAATCCTCCGGTTTATTCACTTTCTGGGTCTCAATTAAAACGTGTCACTTCCACTAAGTACCTTGGGGTCACTCTGAGCGCCCAGCTATCCTGGAATAAACAAGTTAAAAATGTTGTTTCCACTGCCAATCATGTGTTAGGCCTCATTAAGACAATTGCATTTAATTATTCTGTTTCTGCAAAGTTTTGTCTGTACAGGTCCTTCGTTCTTCCCTTACTGGAGTACGAGATGCCTGCTTGGCTCCCTTACAGTCGCAAGCATGTCGATGAGTTGGAAAGGATCCAAAAACGAGCTACTCGTTTTGTCCTTGGTCAGAGAATTGGGGACATGTCTATCTCGATAGGCTTAAAACCTTGAAGTGGTCGTCATTAGCCAATCGTCGTGAATATTTGGTGTTTTCATTTGTCATTAAGGTTTTGTTTAATTTCGTCAAATGTGATGTGGTTAATAATATCATTGTTAACGATAGATACCTTGAAGTCTTAACATTTAAACACCTCTCAGAACCCAGGCATTGCATCTCTCGGCTATTCATCAGTTTCCTAGGATGTGGTCCAATTTACCGACCGAGATCCGTAATTTTCTGATTGTGATGCCTCTGTACAGGTTTTTTGGGATACTAAAGAACACTGTTTATTTTCCCAACGATTGACTAGGGCTGGATTAGCAACTAACTGGTATTTGGCTTTTCCGAACTTTTTCGGAAAAGGCTTTGTTTTTGTTCTGATTTGTTTTTCTTCTTCTTCTTCTTCTTCTTCTTCTTTTAGTTCTGACCAAAATCCCATAGACTTTGTACACAAATTTTGTCGACGGCACTTTAGGTCTTAAAAAACCTCAGATCTTAACCAAACTTACCTCAAACATAGACCCTAAGCTGACATTGTATGTTGAAGAGTGACGTCATAATGACGTCATAACGTGTCACGTGACGTCATCTTAAAGGTGCGTTTTTCAAGTGCGCATATCTAGAGAACGGTAGGTCCGATTTCCTTCAAACCTGGTATGTTGGTAGGCTAGCTCGTGTTATAGATGAAAATTGAGGTGACGTCAAAGTTTCTTAAAGCCATATCTCACCAACAGAACATGCTAAATTCAAAATTCTTTTTGTAATAGCTTTGTTAGCTCCTATATTCTTTCACATAAATGTGAAAAATGTGTGACGTCATCAAAAATATGCTTTTTTGAAACATATATAAGGGTAGGTCCGATCGTCATAAAAATTAGTGGGCAGGTAGATAGTGCTACTAGCATGTAAATTCCGAGGTGACGTCATGACGACGTCATCGGCTGATTTTCTATGATTCTTTTAGTTCTATCCCAAATTCCATAGACTTTGTACACGAATTTTGTAAGAGCCACTTTGGTCACTAAACAACATCAGATCTTAATCAGACTTAAGACAAACATAGACCCTAAGCTGAAAATGTATGCCGAAACGTGACGTCATGATGATGTCATCACGTGTCATGTGACGTCATCTTAAAGGTGCATTTATCAAGGGCCCATATCTAGAGAACGGTACATCCGATTGCCTTCAAACCTGGTATGTTAGTATGGTAGCTCGTGTTATAGATGAAAATTGAGGTGACGTCATGATGACGTCATTATACGATTTTACAGTAATTTAAAAGTTTTTGAACTTTAAAGTTTCTTAAAACCATATCTCATCAACAGAACATGCTAAATTCAAAATTCTTTTTGTAATAGCTTTGTTAGCTTCTATATTCTTTCACATAAATGTAAACAAATTTTGTATGCGGTAAATTGGTCACTAAAGAACCTCAGATCTTAATCAAACCTAACACAAACATAGACCCTAAGCTGAAATTGTATGCCGAAGAGTGACGTCATGATGACGTCATCACGTGTCACGTGACGTCATCACGTGACGTCATCTTAAAGGTGCATTTTTCAAGGGTCCATATCTAGAGAACGGTAGGTCCGATTGCCTTCAAATCTGGTATGTTGCTAGGGCCGGCTCTAGCTCGTGTTATAGATGAAAATTTAGGTGACGTCATGATGACGTAATCATACGATTTCATAGTAATTTTCAAAATTATTTTGTTAATAGGTTTGGTAGATCATATATACTTACATATAAATGCGAAAAATGTGTGACGTCATCAAAATGTGCTTTTTGAAACACATGTATTAAGGTTCCAAATATTTGCTTTGACAAGGGTCGTCGTGATGACGTCATAATGGGTCACGTGACGTTATAGAAAGGCAAGTGGTAAAGATAAAAATTGTTGTGACGTCACAAGGACGCTATCTGACGATTTTGTGTTAATATTTAGGTTTTTGAATTTTTAATGCAATTTGTAACGGGGACTTGCGCCATTTAACAGCCTAAGGTCTTAAACAAACTTGTCATATATATATCCTATATGGAAATTACATGAGTAAGAAAGAAGTCTCAATGGCGTCAAGCTTAAAGGTCAAGTTTGGAGTAGCTAAAGACATAGAAGTGTAGGAGTTTTGTGCTGAATATAACAGAAAAACGGAAAAGCCCTATGTTCTGTTCAGCGAAGACATAGATTCCTAGTTTCTGTCTGATGTTGTTTAGGTAATTCTTTTTCTTTTCTTTTTGGTCTTATTGATCTTGTCTGGTTTTCTTGTTGTTAATGGTCCTGGTTAAGTCTAGTTTGTTTCTGTCTGGTCCGGGTTGGTTTAATGTACTTGTATTTTTTATTGTTGGCTTTTCCGACACTGCCAGTCGGAAAAGGCCTTGTTTTTGTTCTGATTTTTTTTTCTTCCTTCTTTTAATTCTGACCAAAAGCCCATAGACTTTGTACACAAATTTTGTTGGCGGCACTTTAGGTCTTAAAAAACCTCAGATCTTAACCAAACTTACCTCAAACATAGACCCTAAGCTGAAATTGTTTGTCGAAGAGTGACGTCATGATGACGTCATCACGTGTCACGTGATGTCATCTTAAATGTGCATTTTTCAATCGCCCGTATCTAGAGAACTGTATAGGTCTGATTACGCCCAAACGTAGTATTGGTAGGCAAGCATTTGTTGTTGATGACAATTGAGGTGACGTCATGATGACAGCATCATACAAAATTATAGTAATTTTAAAGTTTTTGAACCTTAAAATTTTCTTTAAGCCATGTCTCATCAACAGAAAATGCTAATATCGAAATATGTGCACCATCATAATGACGTCATCAAAGGCATAATTTCTCATAAGACATGTAAATTGGTAGGTCCAATTGTCATGAAGCCTGGTGGGTAGGCAGACTTGTCACAAGCAAGCAAAAATCGCAGTGACATAAAAAAATAATGCGGAAAAGCCCAATGTTCTGTTCAGCGAAGACATAGAGTCCTAGTTTTTATATATTTTTTATTATTGTTATTATGAACACTTCTTTTTTCATTCTTCTCTTCCGTTTATTCTATAATAATTCTGTACTTGATCTTAAGTCACGCCCCACTTCTTGGTCTGGTCTTGTGTTTTGGTGGTACATTGTACATAAAACTGTTTTGGGATAGTATGGTCTTTTTTGTCTTGCCTCTTGTAATACCCAAGTTACTTGGTTATTCCATGTTCTTTATTATTTCTTTTATTTTTTATTTATAATTAATTAATTAATTAATTAATGTTTTTATTTACACATGTACACACATATATATATATATATATATATATATATATAACGTTCCTTCCTGCATAAGGTTGACCGGTCTATGGAGTTTGTGCGCAGGCTTAAATGTGACCTAACCCAAATTTTCTTATTAGTTATGCGTTATGGTGACCGTGAAATGTCGCCCTAAAGCACCCGGTCGCCCTATAATTAAAGAAAAACGGTAAACGGTCTCCCTATGTTCGAAAACGTCTCAGGGCTGTTCCTTGCTCTATTGGTTGCACAAAGGCCAATTGGGGCAACTGTAAAAAAAAAGATTCCCACTGCCAATAAATCATCTTGATGTATCATGATTGGTTATAGATTCTACATGGGCCGTCTACGATGTGGGACGAGAGCCAATCGGGCCTTGATTTTGGGCGCATGGAATCTGTGCACGCCTAATGAAGCTGGATGCATTATGAAAGATGATTGGTTAGATTTTGGCACGGACTGACAACGATGTTCAGCAACAGCCAATGGGGTTGGGAGGACGATGAAGAATGTTTTCCATGTGCTTGCCAGCTATAGCTAGCTGAGTGTGCACCGTACCAGTGCATCATGAATTCATAATTAGTTGAATTTGGGCACGGGCCGTCTATGATATTGGGGGTAGGTCATCATAGTCAACAAAACTTCTCAAACGATGCGAATAAACGCTCCCTATTGGTGGATGGAACGCGCGCATATTACATGCACGACAATTCCACCAATCAATGCCGTTTATTCTCACCGTTTTTGTTATCGTCTTCGTTATCGCGGCCAGTGTTACCGGCCCTTTAGAGTGAATTAATTTGGCATCGTTGTCGGCGTTGTGGGGGCAGGGAAATTTTGTTCACCCGTTCTTGATGTTACCGTCTTAATTTAATAGCGATGTGTGATCGATTTCTGCCAATCACGTGGTAATAAAATAAGGTTATGAACCGCGACTTCCAAGACTTGTTTTTCTTTGTTTACACAAAAGAACATTGGTTACGGTTAACTGTAAATCGTAGCCATAAAACAAACGGTGACACGGATAATTTTAAAACCGGAAACTTGCAGCCTTAGTTTAGCGCCGATCTGCGCACTTCCGCGTTTGAAAACGAGGATCTCAATGTCACAGTAAACAACTATGCTGACCGTGCGCCTGCGCTGCCTTTTATGGCCTGATTAATTCATGCATGAATGAATTTGCTGAAAATCGTTGTTTTGTTTGCCACTGACATTCTCGCTTTCAACTCGGAAGTGCGCAGAAGGGGCTGATGTGAAATTCTGTTCGTCATTTATTGAAACATGCATGATAGGATATCAGTCGAAACCAAACTTTCCTGAAACCCCACTATGATTCCCCCTGCCTCTGATCAAACCACAAGAAACCAATAGTGAACCCGTTAATAAACATTTTCGTTGGGATTATTACCCTCCCAATTTTCCACTACAGAAAATAAAATTCCCGTAATTTTGTAGAAAATATTGCATCGTCGTCGTTTTGTGAGCATGGTTTTGATTTCAGTAACCATTCTGAAAATCGAAGATCATATAAAACTATCTATATAAAACTGATTGGAGAATATTGTTAAGCCAATAATATAAATCTCTCCACACCCACAATTTGTGCTCGCAGAGAGATACTTACTTGCAGAATGTTCAACTTCATTCAAATGCAGCCATCTTCCGGCCTCTTCGGACTTCCAGTCATCCGATTTCCAGTTCGAAATGCCGTTTGGAAGGTTTCATCATTTATTTCCTCAACGTTTGCACCAATATATCATTACATACAATGCTAACTTTGCAAGTTTTATAATTTTATTAATCAACGATCTATTTCCATAATCTTGGAGAGTTTTTACAAAATAATTAGAGGCATCAGCTGCTATTATGTCTGGAGTTACCTTGAAATAACCCTCCAGAATACAATTTTGTTACCTCTTCTTAAATTCCTTTGCATTTCACCTTCGAATAATCGAACTCGAAAATAAATATTCAAATATTCGATAATCGATCGAATATTCGTTAATCGATCAAATATTTGAATATTCAAATATTTAGCACAGCCCCTCTCTTAGTTGTGTTTTTACTGTATTTTTCTATTTTTTACTGCTGTTGTTTGTATTGTTGTTTTAAAGGCAAAATAAATAATAATAATAATAATACTAATAATAATACTAATAATAATACTAATAATAAATCTCCTGGATGCGGCAAATGGGCGACTCTTCCCGAAATAACCTTATTGGGACGACACGAGTGTCGCCCATTTAGAGCACTTTCCACACGCGCCTTACTAAAAAACACTCCAAAAGGGCGACTTTTACAATAGGGCAACAGTTATGTGTCGCCCTATTCGACCAGGTCACCCTAACCCACTCTTTTCCAGGATTATGTGTCGCCCTATCCGGCAATTGAGGAAAATTAGAAATCTCCTGGATGCGGCAAATGGGCGACTCTTCCCGAAATAACCTTATTGGGGCGACACGAGTGTCGCCCTTTTAGAGCACTTTCCCAACGCACCTTACTAAAAAACACTCCAAAGGGGCGACTTTAACAATAGGGCGACACCAAATTGTCGCCCTATTCGACCAGGTCACCCTAACCCACTCTTTTCCAGGATTATGTGTCGCCCTATCCGGCAATTGAGGAAAATAATAATAATAGCGTTCCTTGGCGCAAGACGTGCTTACCGTCGAGCTCCTGCTTTTTGTTATCAAAACTCACCTTTTGGTCTACTGCCGCTAACAAGATTCCTTCATCTTCTTTACAGTAAGGTCCAGACACAGTGAGTAAAATCTGGGAGACCTTTACATCCAATCCTGGCCTTTTAGGCTTTTTCTAAATCCTCTGTGTCTTCAGCGTCGAAGAAGGCGACGCCATTCTCAGTACAGCATGGCCCACCGCACGGCGATCAATAGGCCCAACACGGTGCATTTCTCAACAAAAGAATTCGGAAAGCCTGTCACGCCCGAAGAGGTTTACAAGGCAGTGGAGTACGAGCTGGACACCGTGGAGACAATAGTCTGTATAGCAGAACTAACCAACCGTTGGTATAATGTCACCTTCGACAATGAAAGAGACACCATTGATGTAGCGGGACGCGGGCTATTGATCCGGAATGTTATGTTCCAGTGCGAAAGAGTGAATGTTATCAGCTCCGTGGTGGTGTACGTCAAGTGCCCTTACGAGATATCCGACGAGGACGTTGTGCGTATGCTATACGCCTACGGTACCGTAACCAATATTCGCAGGCAGTACCACGACTTTGACGAAAAGATACAAACCAGCGTGAGGAGTTGCCTGATGAAGAATATCAAGAAACCCAATTCTAGTTTTGTGAAGGTCAGAGACTTCTCCTTGCCGATCCGATACAAGGGACAACAGAAAACCTGTAAGATCTGCGAGGGAATCGACCACATGGCCAGGGACTGTCCCGAAAGGGGAAGATGTTTCGTGTGTGGCAGCCTTCAGCACAGAGCCGCCTGGCACAACCAAAGGGTTGAAAAAGAAGATGACCTCGATGACACACAAAACAAAGATGGAGACGAACAACGAGAGGACGAGGACAAGGACCGGCAAGACAACGAGGCAAAGGACAACACGAGAACACAAGACGGCAAGGAGGAGGATATGGAGGTGAACAAGGACGACGACAGAGAACAGAAACAGACAGACGAAGGAACGGAGGACCCGAAAGAAGGACGCGAGATACCACCACCTACCGACCCACGACCCAGCGGACTCGACAAATCCTTCAAGGAAGCGGTCACGCAGGGAAAGAACAGAGGAGACAAGAAAGAACTACCCGGAAGGATGGGCCAACCGCCAGCACCGAAGGCAACAGGATTTTGGGATGAGCACGCCCAACAACCGAGGAAGAGGAAAGACCGAGAAGAATCGGACGACTCGATAAGGAAACTATCGAGGGACGAGGATGACACCGACGAAGCTGAGGACAGGGACCGGGATCACCCACCACATGATGACCAACAAAGCAAGAACGACGTCGACAACCATGACTGGGTACCCTATACGCGTAAGGGGGTTCAGCGATTCAGACGCAGGCGGGGATCCGGGGTGACGTCTTCCCAACCGAGCGGCAGACCCACCCACGAAGGAGAGCGGCCAACACGCGGCTCAACACAGCCATCGGACGGCTCCAAAACAGCTAGTGCTAGGGGACGAGGGCGTCGTCAAAAGACCGTTTAAGTTTACTTCTTTTAATTTTTACGAACAGGTCCTTTTTACACTTAGTCGCGATCAGTATCAGTCTTTTGACGATTGCTTCTATTAACATTAACGGGCTTAGGGATGTGATCAAAAGGAATATGTTTTTTGATTATGTTAAAGATAGCAATTTTAAATTGGTACTATTACAGGAGACTCATACTGATAGCGACGACGAGGTCATTTGGAGCAGGGAGTGGGACGGGCAGGGGGGTCGCCATCTTAACACCCAAAAATTCGACAATAACTATCACCAATATTGAGAAAGATGGGGAGGGTAGATGGATAAAAGGGGATATTAATTGGAATAATGAGGTATTTTCTATCGCGTCTGTATACGCTCCAAATGACCTTTGTGAAAGGACCCTGTGTTTTTATGGTCTGACAGATCGCATAACTGGGGATGAAAACTGGATAGTGGGCGGGGATTTCAACTGTAATATAGATAAATACCGAACCAATGATAGTAGTCAAATTATTCTAAGAAATGTCACTTAGGACTTAGGAGAAAGATCTCGTCGACGTTTGGAGGACACTCCTACCGAACGAAGACGGATACACTCATTTTCATAAACCGACCAAAACCCCAATAGAATAGATTATTTTGTTGTGTCTTCCAATATTTTCCATAAAATAGATAATATTTCATGTAGAGTTAGCGGTCTGTCAGACCATACATTTCTTGTGTTGAAAATAATCGATACATGGCAAAGGCAGATGGATCTGTAATAATAGTATTTTAAATGACGACGATCTTGTTTTCAGAGTTAACATTTTTTGGAATTTTTGGAAAACCCAAAAAGGCAACCGGGATGATTTATTGGATTGGTGGGAAACGGGGAAATTTCATTTAAAAGAAATAATTCAAGAATACAGTAAAGAGAAATCGAGAAACTCCAAAATTGACATTTCTCGACTTAGAGAAAAATATAGATAAATTAGTAGACCTAACCCCACTTCAGCCGATTACGAAGAGATCAAGATCCCCGAAGAAGCTATTAAAGATTACGAAGTCAAAGAATGTGAAAAATCAAAAATTCGAGTCAGAAACACTATTAAAAAGTAGGGCGAAAAGGCGTCAACATATTTTCTGAATTTAGAGAAACGGCAGATTCAAAAAAACAAAATGGATAAATTATTGAATACCGAAGGGAATTATGTAAAAAATAGCCAGACCATCTTGACCTTTGTCAAAGAGTTTTATAGTAAGTTGTATACCACCGAGGATATTTGTCCTTCTGACATGAATATTATTTTAGATTCTATTAATCCTACTGTTGTCCCCGAGGACATTGCCCAAAGTTCTCAAGAGGATCTCTCCCTTCTTGAAATAAAAAACGCTCTCTTTCAAATGAATAAAAATAAATCCCCCGGTATTGACGGTCTTACCGTAAAATTTTTTCAAGCCTATTGGAACGTTCTTTCTACCGATCTTCTTGAGGTTTTTAATTATTGTCTCCAAAATGGTCGTATGGGTCTTTCGATGAACACAGCTCTCGTCCCTCTAATCTATACAAATGTCGGTAGTAAATCTGATTTAAAAAATTGGCGCCCCATCAGTCTCTTGTGCATGGACAATAAAATCCTAGCCAAAACCCTTACCAATCGACTCAAAAATATTATGCCCCTCATAATTGGAGAAGAAAAATCGTGCGGGGTCAAATCTCGTAAGATTCAAGATAATCTCATGATTCTAAGAGACACGATAGATTATGTGAATTGGGAAAATTTAGGTGCGGCGGCCATTAGCATAGACTTAGAAAAGGCATTCGACAGAATTAATTGGTTTTATATGTTCGGTATAATAAATAAATTAGGTGTTCCCCCGTTTCTAATCAGAGGGATAAAACTTTTATATAACCAGCCCGTTTGTCGTATGATAGTTAATAATTACATAGGTTCCCCGGTTAAAATAACTCGAGGTATTAGGCAGGGATGTCCTCTGTCCCCACTCATTTTTTCTATTTGTGCCGAAGGTTTAGCTAATATGGTCAGAATTAATAGTAATCTCGAGGGTATTCGAATCCCCGACTGTGACGAGTCAATTAAACTCGTCCAGCATGCTGACGACTCCACGCTTTTCGTCAGTAAAGATACTGATTTTAATGTCATTCAGAATATTTTAAATGTTTACTGTAAAGGAAGCGGATCCAAATTAAACGCTTCCAAGACTAAAGGCCTTTGGCTGGGAAAATGGAAGGATAGGCCAGATAGCCCTTGTGGTTTTAATTGAAGCAACGAGAAAATACAAATTCTAGGGATATTTTTTGGAAATCACGTCACTCCAGAAGACAAAATTTTGGGGTCCGCGTGTAAATAAAATTAAGTGTATTCTCGATAAATGGAGCCATCGCAATTTGACTCTTTTAGGTAAAGCGGTTATAGTTAATACTCTGGTAGGACCGAGCGTAAATTACTTGGGTAGTATTATTTCGTGCCCTAGGGAATGGATTGTCAAGATCGATAAAATTATTTGAAATTTCTATTGGGAGGGTAAAGTCGAAAAAATTAAAAGAAACACCATCCACGGTCCGAGAGATAAAGGAGGTACCGGTCTGGTTAATATAGAGTGTAAGTTACAAAGTGTTAAGATTCAGTGGTTTTCCAACTATGTCAATTCTAGTGGAAAAAATTCTTTGATTATTGGTTAGGAAAGGTGGACAGCAACCTAGGTTGGTATGTTTTATCCAGTAGTCGCAATCCTGTCAACACCACCACTTTTTATCAAGATCTTCTCCGTGCATTTAAGGCCCTCGACTGCAAAATTAATTGTCATTTTTCTGTTGTTTCCGAAACCCAAGAAGTACCCATCTGGCACAACGTGTGTTCCACAGATGACGACACCCAACTTAATAGTCCCTTGCTTGAATTGAATAATTTTCATAAGATCAGAGATATAACAGTTAATGGGAATCTTATCGTACTGTGGCCAAAAAATGTAATGTCCCTAATATTATCGCCGGCAGATTAGTAGGAAGAATTGAGAGTCATGTGGACCATAATTTAATCGAGGAAAATAGAATAGGCCCCCCAAATCACATTAGTAATTGGTTAGTTGTTTTTGACAGGCAATCAGATCAATACGTTAATATATCCAAGACCACTGCCAAATTTAATTATTGAAATTTAATTCTCGCTAGATTTATCGTCCCTGAAGCCCAAGTTAAATGGCAAGAAATACTTAATTTACGAGTCGATGTCGACTGGAATAATATTTGGAAAAATGGCTTTAGCAATTCTATTATGGACCCTGAAGACAAAGTTTTTAGGTTTCGACTTAAACATAGATCCCTGGCCACTAAGGACTTTCTCTCAAAAATAGGTAAAACTAATACTAGTATTTGTCTTCTCTGTGATACGGAACCAGAAACTCATGAGCATCTTTCTATTTATTGTCAGTGTACTTTGAATGCGTGGGTTTTTGTAGAATGTATATTAAGGAAATTATCCCGGAAAAAACAATTCTATTTGAACGATACAAATAGAAAATCTTTGGTTACAAAATAAGTTTTGTCAATAACGCAATAACTGCTTCGCATTATATGGGTCGTCTGGTGTAAGATAGTTTTTAAGAATTACTCCAATCTCTCCGAAATCGACATTATTCTTTAGTTTAAAACCCGTCTAAAGAAATTACTCTTTTTGGAGAGCAAAAGAAACAAAGGTAAGAGCCCGTGGATAAACAAAATAGCCCCTTTAGTTGCATGATTTCATTTCGGCATACAGTTTTATTTTTGTTTGATTAATTCTTGTTTAGCTAATGCATAACTAATTAAATGTTTTCCTTTCTTTTTGTTTTTGTCAATCTGTACTTTGATTGCTTTTTGTTTTTGGGTTTTGGCTTCACCTATAATTGGGTACATTTTTGCTTTGATTTTGCTCTTGATGTGTTCCTTTGATTTCAGCCTTTTGATTCCTTATGTATGCATATGCTATATTTCTTGTTAGTTGGTTCAATAATTTGTTATATTAAATATTATGTGTACAGGTTTGTATGAGTGTATATATGTGTACGTGTATAAGTGAGAGTTTGTATATGCCGGCAATCGTGGACCTAGGACAAAAGAATTCGAGCGTAGACAAAGGGGTCCACGTTTGACCTAACGTCCACGATTGAAAATCGTGTACAAAACCAATGGAAGGCCTTCCGAGTAAAAGAGGAACAATGGGAGGTCCACGATTGCACCCGTTTACATGACTGTGTGTGTTTGTGTATGTATGTGTACATATATATGATCAGTTCCATTTGATTGATTTATTTACTTATAGAATTATTTACCTTTCCATCTTTCCTTTGTTTATTGTTAATATTTGTTTTTGACACTTGCTTATCCTTTCGATTTAGTTAAATTTAGTTAAATTCATTTAGTTAAATTCAGATTTAATTTAATTGAGTTATATGTCACAATTGTATGCATGAGTTGCGTATTGATGTATAGAGTTAACTGGTTTTTGATTTGATTTACAATTTAGATTTAGCCTTTGTTGTGATTTACCCTTACTAACTATTCATGAATTTCTGGTTCCTAATTTTTCTCCGTTGTAATTTTTCTTTATTAAACCTGTGGTGTTAATATTTCTTTTGGTTGACTTTGGTCATATGGATTTTAGATTTTGGATTTTTGAATTATGATTTTTGGAATTACTTTGGCCTAATACAGTTTTCCGGTGCTTGTCTCCGGAAAACGCACTTTGGCCCCGGGGGAGTGAGTTTGAGTTATCCAATTTCAGTAACAGCGTGACGCGCATGTGAGCATCCAATCGCATGGGAGAACGCAGCGCGCGACTGGGTTCTTTGTGCGGGATTCCCTTCACTGTTCTTTGTTTTCACCACCGTAGACGTTTGCTAAAAAATTTGGTCAAGTCTTTTAGTAAAAAAATTCATCTTTAAGTTAACTTAAAATTCTACGTGTGACTCAACTCATACGTGGCGATGCCGAGAGGCCGTGGGAGAAAGCGGAAAGCGCGGGACATCGGCGGGGTCGACGCAGGGCTGATGAATCTGGAGAGTGACGGCGGAGTTTCGCATCGACCGAGTCAAACCCGCACTCAAGTGTTGCTTGATCGACCCGTACCCGGTACCCGTGCCCATTGTCGAACCTGGCAGCACAGGCCCAGCTAACGGCCCTGCCGCGGGGGCCCTCTCTCGACCAGAGAAGCGATCGATCATGACGGAGCTGACAGTCACAGCTCGCTTGCCGGCATCTCATCCCGGATCATTTCAACCTTCTCAAGCGGCATCGTCTCCGAGCTTGCCAAGCATGTCGACCGGAACGCGGTCGGCGGTCTCGGCTTCAACCATGGCCATGCCATCAACGGCAATTATCGTGAGTGGGACAACCTCGGCGGCGGCCGGCGTGGCCACGGACATTTCTTCAACGGCGGCCGGCGCGTCCACGAGTATTTCTTAACGCCAGTCAGTGGGGTTCACAACCACAGCTGCTGCAGCTCGTGATGACGTCCCCTACCCTCAACAGGGTCTACCTGGAGGCTCCATTCCGACCACCCAGCCTGCCCCATCCTACTTCCAAGCAGAGGACGGAGGCGTACCATGTCATCCGGGTTCAATGATGGTAGGGCCAAGTCACTGCCCACTCGGTGAGTCTAGCGCCGGTAAAAAGAAAAAATGGCACATTTTTCCATCATTGCAGTGCTCCTTTCGCAGCTACACATTCCCCCGCAGCAGCGGCGTATGCTTCGCCTTCAACTGGGCCGGGTGATTTTTATGCCGCTCGACTTGATGGGTTTGTGCACCAAGGGCAATCATTGCCTGTGCTGCTTAGCTCACACACCAGTGAATTTATCAGTAATAGGCCCCTTATTGCTCCTTCTAGATTTATACCCAAAGACTGCTGCCGCATGGCGTTTACGCGATGGTTTTTCAAACGGATTCAGATTAGGGTTTTGCGGGCCTCGGTTAAGTGCAGATTGCTCCCAATCATCAGTCCATTAAACATATATTGGCGTTGCATTAGAAATGCTGTCTGAGAAGATTTAGGTTGGGCCGCATGGCGGGGCCATTCTCGGAAAAACCGAGTGAAAACCTCAGATTTCGCCCATTGGGCTCATACCAAAATCCGTGTCCGGCTGCTTCAGGTTATTTCACATTCTGTCATATCCAGAGTCTGGTTCCATAAACGATGGGATTATTAAACAGCTCTGAGCAGTCCAGTATACAAATTTCGATGAGGCATTTAATCTTGTGTCGGGGCTGGGATTGCCGCGTTGTTGGCCAATGCTGATATCAAATCTGCTTTTCGCCTCCTACCAATTAACCCTGAGAATTTTGGCTTCTGGGCACTAAGTTGCTTGACATGTACTACGTAGACAAGACCTTACCCATGGGGGCTTCTTGTGCCCCAGCTCTGTTTGAAACCTTTTCCACTTTCTTGGAGTGGGCCATAAGATAGCAGTCTGGGTACGAGAGCATCTGCCATTACGCTGACGATTTCCTGTTTGTGGGGGGTACACACTCAATGGGACGGTCCTCATGTCATGAATTTCTTGCCTGCTTCAGAGATCTATGCAGGGACTTAGGGGTACCACTGGCAGAGGACATAACACTCGAGCCATTGACTCAGTTGACATTTCGGGGGCTAGAATTAATTTCAGTTTCTCAATTGGTTTCAGTTTTTGGGGACAAATTACACATGATATCCGAGATTGTCTCGGCAGTAGTCCAGTCTAAGAAAGTCTCATTAAAAACACTACAGTTCCCATTGGTTCACTTTCATTCATTTGCCGAGCTATTGCCCTGGGTCGGGCATTCTACGGCGGCTATTAGATTTATTGATGGTGTCAAGATGCCTGGCACCTGATCCACCTCTCACAAGGTGCGACAGCGGATTTGAACATGTGGCATTTCTTCTTACAAAGTTTCATTGGGAAGGCTATAATTCCAGATCAGTTTTGGATACAAACACAGATGTGAGCTACGACAGAGGGGGACCCATTTTCATCAATTTCGACAACAAGCGGGATTACAGTCCTCTTGGCCCGCTCCTAGTGGACATGTTGCAGCGTTTTTGCACAAACTAAATGGGTGGCCCGATCTTTCTGATAGTTTCATGGTCATTGCTTAGGGAGGGATGCAGTAGACAACACCGCATGCCTAACACTAGGCGTCCGGTTACGGCAGACCTGCTGGGGATACTTTGCCCCATATTAGGCTCCATAGCCTCGTCGGAGCTCGAAACACTCTTATTTAGTTGGCCTTCCTGCCAGCTTTTTTGTTTAGATTTTCAGGTGGGAGAAATCACGGCTAGAATTAGAAACAATTACAGCGGACTGCTCACGAAAATTGGGAATCATTGATGGTCGAGGGTAGTGTCCAGTCGATCATGAATGTCCGATATTAAAAAATTGACCAGAGGGGCGATTCGGTAACGTTGCAGTTTCATAGATCCCTCGATTCCCCCCCCTTTTGCCCAGCGAGCTGTTTTGGGTTATTTCCAAAACCAGCCACCCGGGGGGGCCCCCTCTGTTGGTACATGCTGACAGTTCCCCGTTTAACCGCATATCAGTTCGGCACATGCTATAGAAGTGTTTTGAGGCTTTGGGGGTGCCCACTCTAGGCTTTCGTGGTCACAGCTTTCGCATAAGCGCAGCCACATCTGCAGCATTAGTTGGCATTTCAGTCTCAGACATTCAGTCATGGGGGTCGATGGAAGTCGCCGGCTGAAAATGTATACATCCGGCCTAATAAAGTCTGGTCCCTTAGTTGATATACTGTGCTAATTGCCATTCACCATAACAACCAACTTGGCAGATCCCCTAATTAAGTTGCCAAGGCCTTGCTCTCCCTCTTTTTCTTTGTTTTTTGTTCCAACAGGCACGACACGTACATGGGTTGTTGGGGATAGCATAGTGTCTCGAACAGCTCTCTCTGATCCTCGCTGCCCTTCCACCGGGTGCCTTATGTGGTTTGGCATTTGGGGAGCCAGGATTTCATCGTTGGGATCTATCATCAGCCGTCACCTCAAAAAGAACCGGTTCCCAACACCAATGTCGTTCTTTTTAGAACAATTGATTTGTTTGTTACGCCGGGGTAGAGTAGAGATTTACGCTCTAAGATAGAGGAGGGTCTCCGAATCATTGCCACCTGCTTCCTTACGTGTGGTTTGACACCTTGTTGAGGCTATTCTTTTCGGAGAGCTGAAGCAAGGTGTGGGCAACATTGTTGTGCGTACCTGAACAAGTTCGTTCATAGCCTATGCAGACACTGGGCAATGCTTATGCCATTGTGCATTCCCATAGCATAAATCCATCTCAACACTCTGTATTGGTGAGATGGCTTGCACTTGTCCAGATCAGGCAACGTGTTGTTTTGTGATTACCTACACACGGGGCTTGCCCCTTGTCGCTGTGAATCAGGAGGCCCTCTTCTACCCACGTGGGGACATGTAGGCTTGCCCTTCTTTGTTGTGTTTATGGCTCACTTTTATTGGGGGTGTTGTTCGGCTACAGTAAACAGGGGGGGGGGGGGGGGGTTTAGCAAGTTTCCTCATTGGAAACTTGTTTGGTGAGATTTTACTATGTAAGCAAGGAACTGCCTCATTTACAGCCTTGGGACCTCTTCCCAGGGCCTGCCTCCGCGTATCTTGCACAGGTGGAAATGGGGCAGGGCCCAATTTGGGAGGTTGGCCGTGCAGACACAATCCTGCACGTGGGGGTTGGCATTTCCTTGCCAACCACAAAATCTCGCTGGACACTTAGCGTGTAGACTTTTGGGGAGGTTGTGAGGTTTAATTCACACCTTTAACGTTAAGTGCTTTTATGTAATTTAACTACATAGTTTTCAAGTCGGCAGAAAGGCCCTATATAATTGCTAATTAAGAGGAAGTGTTTGTTTATTATCATGTTCTACCTCAAAGTTAATTGATCGTACATCTCATGTACATGTTCACTGTGAACTTAAAGTCAGTTACTCTGAATGTTCCACCTTTAGGTAAATTCTGTGTGTTTGAAGTTAAAAAGCATAACTCTCTGCTAGTGTGGAAGACTTTTTACTTGCCTAAGGTGGTTGTTTTCAAGTTTTGGAAAGATTTCCTATATAAATCTAACGATATGACCTTAACGTGCAACCTGGTTTCATTCGGGTGCATATGAGAATATTTGAAGGAGAAATAAAACTCGGCGGTGAAGTCCGAGAGAACTGGCACTATGGTTTTCGTGTAATCTCTCTTCCTCCGGGGCTAATTGTCTATTTTGGTTCATTTATCAATTTAAGTTATCAATTTATCTTATTTTATTAAGTCTTGTTATATGTCAAATTATTTCAAATTGACTGAGAAGAATTTACCCTATGACCCCCTTTCCCCCTCCTCTCCACTCCCTTCCCTCCTTTCTTGTCTGTTTATCAAACTTAAGTTTGTCAATGTTTTCTATTTGTATATTGTGTAAATATTGTGTAATGTATATGTATTATGTTAAATGTGATTGTGAATGTAAATAAACGGAGTTTAACTCCACTGAGAGAAAAAAAAATAATAATAATAATAATTATAATAATAATTATAAATCTCCTGGATGCGGCAAATGGGCGACTCTTCCCGAAATAACTCTATTTTAGAGCACTTTCCCCACGCGCCTTACTAAAAAACACTCCAAAGGGGCGACTTTTACAATAGGGCGACAGTTATGTGTCACCCTATTCGACCAGGTCACCCTAACCCACTCTTTTCCAGGATTATGTGTCGCCCTATCCGGCAATTAAGGAAAATTATAAATCCCCTGGATGCGGCAAATAGGCGACTCTTCCCAAAATAACTCTATTTGGGCGACACGAGTGTCGCCCTTTTAGAGCACTTTCCCTACGCACCTTACTAAAAAACACTCAAAAGTGGCGACTTTTACAATAGGGCGACAGTTATGTGTCACCCTATTCGACCAGGTCATCCTAACCCACTCTTTTCCAGGATTATGTGTCGCCCTATCCGGCAATTGAGGAAAATAATAATAA
Organism: Hippasteria phrygiana; assembly: GCA_037893225.1. NCBI lineage: Eukaryota > Metazoa > Echinodermata > Asteroidea > Valvatida > Goniasteridae > Hippasteria > Hippasteria phrygiana. Next base: position 1,364,316 of record JAZGUH010000331.1, read on the forward strand.
TAATAATAATAATAATAATAATAATAACATATGTGATTTTTTTGTTTCTGGTTTGTTGGCTTCTGTTATATCTATATTTTCAGAAACAATAATATGATGAATAAAGATTAAAAAAATAAATGTTAATAAAAATTACTTTTATCTATTTCTTTGCACTTTTTGTGTTCAAAATTCCTATATCTCTAAACACACTTCCGTTAAATTGGAAAATAGCAGTACAGTGGAACGCCGCTATAACGAACATCGCGGGATCCACAGCTTTTGTTCGTTATAGTGATTTTTCAACATGGCGTCCGTTCATTTAAACAGAGCCCTCTTGCATCGTATTTGAAGGTAATTGAAGGTTTTTCCCAAATTTTGCCGCTTCGAAATGAAATTTTCTGCCCACTTTTTAATTTGATTTTTAATATTTTTTTATCAAAAAAATGGTGTGAGGTTTATTTTAAAATTTGTTTATATTTAAGGTTTTACTTGTAAAAATAATGCATGAGTAAAGTAATATTAATTTTTGAGTTGAGAATAAAAAAATGGATAATAAAATTGATACAAGAAATGAAAACATCACATGGAAGAAGACAAATGAGAAAAAGGGATAGAATGGCTTGGACAAGGGTATGTTTTGTTTTTGTTTTTTGGGGGGGGTGTGGGGGAGGGTCAAAAAGGGTCAGGCTTTCTATTTTCCATGATTAACTTTAACGGAACTTCATAAAACGTGGTGTAAAAGCAGATAAAAAAACTTTGTGTGTACTCGAGCACTGTAACCAGCAGAGTGGGAAGATTGCAAGTTTATTTGGCAACTTTAGTCCTTAAAATCAAAGATACCGCTGACATCGATTTCCATTTTTATAAAGGCGGCTGGGCTAGTGCAAGGACCATACATACGGTTTGCGGTTTTCACGCATTAGTGGCGCCCTCTTTGGACCATTGTCAGTAGTAGCATTTCTCGAACAGGGCGGAGGGAGACACGATTCATCTTGGCAGCATGTCACCACCCTGCACGCACTTTGAACATGTGCCGCACATTGAATCATTTGTTCACACTTTTTAACATGTTTTTAAAACTAATTCTAAAGCAACAGTTGGCGAAATAATAGCCACCTGTCACTCAACATAAAGCTGCGGCCGTCTGTTGATCGTTAAGTTTTGTACACAAAATTTGGGAGCCAAGGATGGTGTTCGTTATAACCCAATGTTCGATATAGCGGCGTTCCACTGTATACAAATGTCAAGATATCTCGAGAACACAAAATGCCACAGGGGTCAAACCTGCACCAAATTAGAGCTCAGGGTGACAAATTGGGACATAATACCCCTTTTTGCAGAGCCGGTCACATATTATAAACTTCTGACTTTAACTGCATTTTTTGTGCCTTAGAAATTCTACAGAAGTCACTTCATGGTGCAACACATGATATCAAGTATATTTTCCAACTCACCAGAAGTCCCTCTTCAAACTCATCGTATGTGACACTCATGCTGCCGTCCTTGTCAAACTTGTTGAAGAAGTCCACCAGGCGTAGGTTGTTCTTCTGGATATAGCGCTGCAGCTTGAGCAAAGGGTTGAGTTTCTGCTTGGGTTTGACATGTTCCTTCATGCCGCCGTGGTGTGTCTTGATGTTTGGCCGTGTCTCCTTCAGCTGGGTGTGGAGCTCTTCAAATTCTTTGTTAATTTGAATCCCCTGCCATGATAGATAATCAGTTGTTAGTTTGTATCATTTACAGAAACTCCAGAGAGACTGTGTGTACACTACCTGTGTATGGCACATTTCATACTCATAAGTACATGTACAAGTACACCGGGGCACCGTGGTCCAATGGTTACTGTGTCTGACTCACGTGCGATGGTATGTGGGTTCGAACCCCGCCAGGGGATTATGGTGCTTGTGTGCTTGGGCAAGACACTTTACCAAAATTGCCTCTCTCCACCCAAAAGTATAAATAGGTACCTGTGAGGGTAGAGAACAGATTGCGCATATCTCGAACTGCTGCACAGAACTGATCTCAAGGCCTGATGACCAGGGGTAATAATTGTGAAGCGCTTTGAGACATTTGTATAAAGCACTATATAAGCACCGCATTATTATTATTATGTACATGTTTTAGGTGTTTCTGAAATTCTTAGAGTGCAACAAACATGACACCCCATGCCAAGACCAGGCACTTCCCGCCAACAAATCTAAAGTTTTTTGGTCCATCATTTAAAGGAGTTCAAGAGCTTTAAAATGAGCCCTCGCTGGGGGTCTATAAAAAGTGAAGCATTTTAAAAAGTTATGACAGGGTTCCCACCATTTCATGCAAACAAAATTCCCTGATTTTTCCCTGATGAATTTTCAAAATTCCAGGATAATTATTTTGACCTATATCCAGTTTGACACATTGTTGAAAGAGAGATAAAGAGGGATTTCCACACTAAAACGCCACCATAGCGAATCATCCAGTGGCTACGCTGTTTGGCCATGAGAAAAAAACAGACTGACCACTTTCTCTTTTGGGCCAATCAAATTCCCTGACTTTTCCCTGATTTGAGGCATTTTTCTCAAATTCCCTGACTTTTCCCCGACTGGAAAAAGTGAAACTCATTTTCCAGGTTTTCCCCGATTTCCAGGAGCGGTGGGAACCTTGTATGAAATGTTTAGGATAGGGAAAAGGGTGAAAACACATTACCACTTTGGATCATTTATTATTCTTTTATTTAATGCCATTTGTTAAATGCGGGAATAGCCTGGTTTTGGTGTGGACCATCCCAACTCATATTAATGGCTACCTTATCTCTAGAACAAAACAAGGTATCATTATCTGATCAGGAAAACATATTAAAAAAAAAAACACATCACCAATTTTGTTATTAAAATTTCAAAGACTTTCTACGTTTTCCAGGATGCATGCAAAAACCCTTTCAACCTCAAAATGAGTGGCCTGGAAAGCAGTGTACCACTAGCTGTATCTTGTCAGGCTTGTAAAATTTCTGTCTCACTGATTTTGGGAGACTTTGATTCCCCAACTGTTATCAGGTTGGCTTTGTGGTACTTTCCTCACCTTTCACCTCTGACCCACGATCTGCATCCTGCCTGGGCAAACATGTGCATTGAGTTTTCAGTCTCTACCTAATCTATGGGTTTTCCCCACAATACAGGGTGTGTCCCGCCCCCCTCCCCTCCGCCCCCCTCCCCCACAAAAAAGGGTAACCCACAAACAAAGGAAAAATATGTCCAAGCCATGTACATATTAATCATTATTATGGTTTTACCATAAATTAGGGGTAAAAAGCTTTCCATTTATTTCTTGGCTGCATTTCTCTGTTCATGCATTACTGACTTCCATTGTCTTGAAAATGGTATACAAAAACTTACTTGGGACAGTTTGATGTAAAACATTCAGAGCAAATCAAGACAAAAGACAAATAAGTACGTCCAATACATTTGCATTGGTCAACATATTTTCTACATTGCTGAAAAGCTGAAATTGTATTACAGATTATTACACATGCATTTCCTTAATGGTAATAATATTCCTCCATGAATATAGGATATCTATAATAAATAATATGTATACATCTCCCATGCCAACCACATCCTGAAGAGTTAACAAAATAGCAGGCACTTTTATATAGTTGCTGAATGACAAAATGAGACTTACTGAGAAATCCAGTTCATCAATGATAGCATTTGTATTATCATTGACAGCTTTCAAGATGGCAAATGCTCCTGCTGCTTGCATGGGGTTCTTCCCAACCTGTAGACCAACCAAACATCGAGTGTTAATTACTTAAATAATTACTAATATACTTGGCTCTCTTTGCCACTAGGGTAGAAATAATACATTTGTAGGTACATGTATGTAAACTATGCTGTATGGATTGTAGAGGCTGATACCAGCTTGGCAGCCTGTTAGAGGCACTCACTACCTCGGTACCTCCTGACTAACTCTAAACACAGAGGTATGGCTCTGAGAAAATCAAGCCGGCTGAGGTTCTATACAGGATACCTGTAATTCTTCTCAGAATTACACTTCTCTTTTATTTAAAGGTAGGATACAACATTTGCTTTTGCTGTAATTTTCAGAAATGAATGGATTGGGGGGGGGGGGGGTTAGTATTTTATAGCTAATACTGTAACACTGACCTTTTAAAGTTTTATGTGCATAGATTCTGGGAAAACACAGAAAATGGAGGGGAAAAAAAGTTCTTGTACATGTAGTCTGTTCCCTGACCCTACTTCACACAAAACGGAGCAATTTATAATCGTCAGGGAATTATCAGGTCGGGGAACTGGAATATTTCCAACGATTGTCGGCCGACAATCATTGGAAATTGATACAAAATGTCCACATTTCTTAACCCCTTGCGTAAGGATGACCCAAATATGCGCAAAAAAACAGTGCCACCAGGCCAGATGACGCAATTGGCCGCCGTTTGTGCAGTTTCAATCCATTGTTGGATTAAACAGTGCCACCAGGCCGGATGACGCCATTGGCTGCTGTTTGTGCAGTTTCAATCCATTGTTGGATTATTGTGTATAGGTTACGCTTGACTGCACAAACACATTGTAGCGGTTCGCTTGGCTGCCAGAGCCGCCGCGGCACCCTGACGTCTCCCATAAAATACCGTACTCAAGAGGTTAAAAATGACAGCACACCAGGTGCCATGATTTCACAGGATGTTTGAGACTATTATTTACAGTTTTACTTATAGTCAAGTAAGGTATTTCATAATAATTCAGTAGTTTGGTTTGTTTATGTTTACTACCTTTACGTTATTCACTTCACATGGTGTATCTGCATGCTTCTCTCTACTAGCACTCTGTGATATGCAAAGCCTCATATCACATCAATTCCAACAAAAAATAGCATTTATTTTAAAATGGCCTAACAACTGACTCTTCCAAAATTTAACAAAATAGCTAAAACACAACCACAAAAGATCAGGTTCTCAAGGAAATATTTTGTTCAATGTTATATTCAGTGAAATTCTTCAAGGTATAAGTGCAATGATTGCTTACTCTGAGAATCTTGAGTGTTTCATTACTGAGGAGACCTTTCCCTAGGAAAACGGCTCCTTCTGCAGATATTCTGTTATTCCTGAAGATATGAAGAAACGATAACAATTGAAACAGACTTTGTAAGTATAATGCATACATGTGCCTTTTCTTATCTTGCATATTGTGATCCATACACCAATTCTAATTGGCATTTGTTGGTTAAATGGTACATCCATAGGACACAGCAACACCATTCTCCCTCAAAAGCTGAAGCAAGTTTTAAAAACATTGAAATGTTTCCCAATATTCTGTAGTTGTCAGTGATTTTTTGATAGGGGCGGTGACTTCTTTCACTTGAGATATATGTATCAACTCATTGCTACTTTCATTTTTCACGAGCTTTGCCTCTGGTTCATATGTTCTAAAATCACAGTACATCCTAAAAGCATTGTGGTTTGTTTGACAAACTAAAACAAAACTCTGCAAAATTTGAAGTGAATATGAAGTTATGCTGCAACTTACGTGATATCCAGTTCTTCCAATGACCCATTCATCTTGAGTGCTTCACCTAGGGCCTGCGCCCCCTCATTGCCAAAACCATTCCATGACAGGTTCATTATCTTCAGAGCAATATTGTTCTACACAAAATAGGTACATCATAGGGGTCCTTTAACAATAAGTCAATTAGGAAAAGTTTACAAACTTAGTCTGAATTTTAAGTCACTAAATACACCTGCACGCTCTGACACAGTATAACGCACATAAATTTTAATTCCTTTAATCCCAACTCCCTAGGGTGTGTGGAAAATCATATTAAAATTGGAGGATTCGGGACTGTTAAAAGAAGTTCAGTGCAGCTAGCTAATTCTAAAATTTTGAAATTTGGACACACCTGGAAAGATTTACTATCTGTAAGGATATCAGTGTTGTAGTTCTTGAGACCTGGTCTCGGTCTTCAGACGGTCTCAAGACCTTTTTTCTTGGTCTCGTCCTAGCAAAGTCTCAGTCTCGGGGGGCAGGTCTCGGATGCCAAGGTCTTGGGTTTTACCCTCGAGACCTGATCTCGCCCGTCCCCAACCACCACTTTCCAATCTCGCCCGTCCCGCACCACCACTTTCCAATCTGTCCGATCTCACCCATCTCGCACCACCAGTTTCTGATCTTTCCAATCTCGCCCGGCCTGCACCACCAATTTCCGATCTCGCCCGTCCGGCACCACCACTTTCCATTCTTTCCGATCTCGCCCGTCCGGCAACACCACTTTCCAATCTTTCCGATCTCACCTGTCCCGCACCACCACTTTCCAATCTTTCCGATCTCGCCTGTCCCGCACCACCACTTTCCAATCTTTCCGATCTCGCCTGTCCTGAAACACCACTTTCCAATCTCGCCCGTCCCGTACCACCACTTTCCAATATTTCCGATCTCGCCCATCATGCACAACTTTCCAATCTTTCCAATCTTGCCCAACCCGCACTACCACTTTCCAATCTTTCCAATCTCGCCCGTCACGCAACACCACTTTCCGATCTGTCCTATCTCGCATGTCTTGCACCACCAATTTCCAATCTTTCCGATCTCGCCCGTCCCGCACCACCACTTTCCGATCTCGCACGTCCTGCACCACCACTTTCCATTCTTTTCGATCTCGCCCGTCCCGCACGACCACTTTCCAATCTTTCCGATCTCGCCCTTCCCACCCACCACTCTCCAATCTTTCCCATCTCGCCCGTCCAGCACAACCACTTTCCAATCTTTCCGATCTCGCACCACCACTTTCCAATCTTTCCGATCTCGCCCGTCCAGCACCACCACTTTCCTAACTCGCCCGTCCCGCACCACCACTTTCCAATCTTTCTGATCTCGCCCGTAGCACACTACCACTTTCCAATCTTTCTGATCTCGCCCGTCCCGCACCACCACTTTCCGATCTTTCCCATCACGCCCGTCCCGCACCATCACTTTCAAGGCTTTTCAATCTTGCCCGTCCCCCACCACCACTTTCCAATCTTTCCGATCTCGCCCATCCCGCACCACCACTTTCCAATCTTTCTGATCTCGCCCATAGCGCACCACCACTTTCCGATCTTGCCCGTCCCACACCACCACTTTCCAATCTTTCCGATCTCGCCCGTCCTGCACCACCACTTTCCAAGCTTTCCAATCTTTCCACCACCACCTTCCAATCTTTCCGATCTCGCCCGTCCGGCACCACCACTTTCTAAGCTTTCAAATCTTTCCACCACCACCTTCCACTCTTTCCGATCTCGCCCGTCTCGCACCACCAGTTTCCGATCTAGCCTGTCCCGCACCACCTCTTTCCGATCTCGCCCGTCCCGCACCATCACTTTCCAATCTCGCCCATCCCGCACCACCACTTTCTAATCTTTCCGATCTCGCCCGTCCCGCACCTCCACTTTTCGATCTCACCCATTCCACACCATCACTTTCCGATCTCACCCGTCCTGCACCATCACTTTCCAATCTTTCCAATGTCGCCCGTAGTGCACCACCACTTTCCGATCTTTCTGATCTCGCCCGTCCCGCACAACCACTTTCCGATCTCGCCCGTCCCGTACCACCAATACAATGTGCCATACGAATCTAGTCTTTATTCTAAACAAACAAGATTGTAAGTACAAGTTTTCATGCTGAAGAATTGGATTAAAGCTGGAATGCAGAACAGTCAATTCGGAGTACTGGTACCCACGGACGGAGAGTGTCGTGTATTTCACTGGTGTTTTAGGTATTTATGAATGCCCATTTAAACAAATCTTGTTGGGTCAAATCCACTGTAACCACAAAGGAGTCCGACAATATGACCACTGAACTGCCTTATTCCATACACCTCTTCAAGTTAAGACATACCATTTCCAATAAGGATAATACACATTGCATACTTTAAGCTCAGTGATTATCTCACCATGACACCTTTGGCTAGGGCTAATGCTCCTTTCCTTCTGATGTGGTTCCAGCTCAGATCAATCTGCTTGATGGTGATGTTTTCAGAGATTGCTGGGCCAAACAGCATGCCAGCAGCCTCACTGAATTCATTGTGGCTCAGATTTAAGTACTCAATTTTATTGTTGTTCTGGAATAACAAAAGCAAAATACTATTACTGCGCTTGCAAAAATGATACTCATTCTGTCATGATTGTAGCTTTAATTTAAGTTCTTTCAACAAAAACAATCTTTGCTAATAAAACAATGTGGCATACAGAAATTAATCATGGATTTCTTCAATGGAAAACCACATAATGTGAATATATATCTCACAACATAAATGCACAATGTATTTAGTTTTTCAAAGTGAACAAAGAAAACTGGCAGGAGTTGGATTCAAACCTGCGACCTCCGGGTTACCGTACCGGCGCTCTACCAACTGAGCTATCTTGCCCTATGTTGGCGGTCTCCCAAATGTCTAGTATCATTGTTCAGGTGGGCGCTAGTCAGAAGTCATAAACCCATAATGCCGTATAGCGAGGGATCACGCCCAATTTTACGATGCAACCTGGGCAGCGACTTTGTGGGAATCACTCAATACAACTTTTTAACTTATAATTTAATTTCCTTAGCAATGTTGTTCAATTGTTCTTACATCTTGTTATTTTCATGTGCATTTTATTATGCTACCTCTTTTGTAAAGTTCGTGTAGTAATTTGTAATGTAGGCCTATGCAGGGCCCAATGGAAACCAGTTTTTAACTGTTCTGCCTTAAAGAAATGTACTAAACAAATGCCATATTTACCACCCTTAGAAGAGTCTTAATTTCCGTGTACATTGTAACTTGCCCACTGTATTAACCCCCTAGGCATTTTTACTAGGATACCTTAACCTGTCAAAATCCAACACTGTGCAGTAAACCCATGCCAAGGCCCTACATCAGTACTGAACCCATCAAAATCTGACAAAACCTGCTGTTTGAGTTTGTTAAGCTTGGGGTAGTTAGGGTTAATTTTAGAAATAATGTGGACTTGCTCCCTCTCCTCACATTTTAAAGACGAACTAATGGAATTCTTTTTTGTAGGTTTTTCATTAGAGTCAGTTAATTTTCTACTTTTTTTCAAGCAATTTGCTCACCAAAATAACTTCTGCGATATATTCTGCACTCTTATCTTCGAAGCCGTTTCCTGAAATATTAAGAAAATAGATAATGATCGAGGGTTTACTGTTGTTCGATATTCCAAGTATGTCCATTATTTTGCCAAAGCAGTATCACTCTGACTTGCTCTAAGACCAACTGCATAGCTGCCAACATTTGAAAATTCCAATTAGTAACAAAATATCGCATCGCGGCACATAGCGGCACAGCGCAGTGTGGAGCAGCCTTTGACATACGTACATGTACATGTGCAGAGATATATATGATACACGACACATTTCAGTATTGGAAAAAGGGGCTCTGAATTGATACATTATATATCAATTCCTGGGGGTACAATTTCACTGAAAATGGCTTAAAGTTAAAGCTTACAGCCTAAGGAACCTAGACATACCTCATGTTGAAGCATTTTCGTGAGCATTCTCTTTTTCTCTGAATTTAGCAGATAAAAAATTGCCCCCTGAATTGAGAATGTCTGTTACATCTGCTGCACTGCTGTCTTTAAAAATGGTGTTCAACCACAGAGTAAGGATTAAAAAAAGAAAATCAGCCTCAAACCGTTTAAACTATCAATTAAAGGTATTTATAGCAACAAAAACTGTAAACATTATATTGCTTATTTTTCTGACGAAATTAAACCAAACTTATCGATTCCGCACATAACTCTTGGTGTCCGCCTTGTTGTAATGTAGTCTCGCTCTCACCTAATATCACATGCAAACATCTTTATCTCGCCTGCACATCTAAACTATGCACATGCGATCACTTTACAAAATATCAACGTCATAGAGGGTCTCGAATCAGCGGCAAGCTTTAATGACTGGTTTCCTATCACTTTGATTTTTCGTGTCCGCGCGTTATGTACGCATTCTGTCACGCAATGAGGGCTCGCCGGAGTCAGAACACCCAATGTTGCAAATTTCTAGCAAGCTAGGGAGTTGTACTGTCATGTGGCCTGACCAAGGTTGGCCGTGATTGGTTGGGTTTTCTGAAGTGGTGCATTGTGTCTTCGTGTCCGGTATCTGGGCACAAGTTATGTACAGAACTGGGATAGGCATGGGTGAGTTTTTTCGTGTCATCAGTGCCCACATTTCTTGAAATTCCGGGTTGCCAGAATGTTCAAATGTTATGCCACAAATGGTAAATGTAATTTTTCTTACTATAAATACGATGGGAACATTTACATGTAGTGCTTCAAAACAACAATGAGAGGCTAAAGTGTTTCGGTTTTGGGGAAGTCCAGCCAATTTTCCGCTGATTTTTGTAAACATGGCGGCATGAATTTTTCGTCCGCGTTATGTTCGAATGGCGATTTACTAGTTTGTTTGTTTCTTGAGGATAAATTTTTCTTTTTTCAGTTTTCGTAATGGTAGTCATCTAACTTAACTCAATTAGAAACAAGACATTTTCGAAGGAAAAAATGTTTTGACGGGGTTTAGGTATTGATTTCTGGCGTACATAATTCGGACACCGAGATCTGGAGGTCATGCAAAATGTACATAATGCAACATGAAAATCTAATTAAAGCTCATAAATTAGTTAAATTGTACATGCATACAATTACTATTAAAACAAACATTCAACTATACAACTTTTTTCAAAGCATGGTGCCATAAACTGGTGAAGAGCAATGACAAATCTCCATATATTTACAATTTGGTGTCCATGTTTTGATGTTATGTACAATTATTTGTCATGGTTAACCTTGCCCACTGTAAGAGATTTGGATTCCAGTACTTTTCTATCATGTCCTTCTATGGTTATGGGTCAGTGCAACATTTTAAGAAACACTATTTAGTTGTCCACTCAAATCTCAATAGTTATTTCATAAAGATTAATACCACATCTTCTGTACATAACGGTGTCCACCTAAACACAACTAATTTTTTTAATATTTTTTATTTTCAGTGTTTTGTGTATGTCATGTTGCACAGTATTAGACATACTTTAAAGAACAACTTCAATGTCCTGGGAAATTCTCTGCCCAGTATGAGAAATGTGCTCCTAAAGGACACCAAGTTATGTACAGAAGATATCTCCCTTGGCTCACTTTAAGGGCTGGAGTATCTCTTGTTTTGAGTTGTCTTGCTCCACCAGTTCATTTTTATGTTTCTATGGACTATATTAAATATCTTTACAGGGTAAATGATGGTAACATCTGTTGTTCATTTTTGGGTCTGTTTTGTAACAAAAATGTGTCGTGTATCATATCCCTTCTAATATGTACATAATTTGTATGAAATTTCAATGTTTTTCTTTTGTGTGGCCCCACAGAGTAAAGTACATTGTATCATTAAAAAAGACATACATATAGATCCTTGGTGCTGTCATCTCTCAGTCATGTCAGTGCTTTGTACATATGTAGGTAGCTGATTTGTCTAACTAGCTGTCAAATTCATCACTGTATTTCTTACTATAAAATTGTCCTTTCTGTCTACCTTTGGAAGCCATGAGAAACGATGAAATCTCGAAACCTGACAGTTAAACTTGACAATCGCGATGTATACCTAGGGTAACATTAAAATCACGATGTGCTGTGCTGCGTTCGTGCACATGTTTTCCCGCATTTTCATCACGTTCATGCCGTTCATCAAGTGCTATATTTCTTCCCGCAAAACAGCGAAATTCTGAACGGCTTATCTGCTGTAAAAATGTCCTTTCATCTATTCCCTTCGACAGTCTTGTTTCACAATGCAATCTCAGAAAGTTTGTAAAATTTGGACATTTCAGGACTGCAGGAAGCCATCTTGAATACATGCAGGCCTATATGGGGATACCGCACGTGCGTTGTCACTGGCTCCCACACCTTCTCCCATACTTCTACATCTGACACTGGTACCCTGACACACAGTATCGATACTGAGCAAATATATGTTGGCAATATTTTGGTGTTTCAGTATTGTGTGTAATGACTACGTTTCCAAAGGTATGGTATCGACTCTTTTTTACACAAATTCGACAACATAACAATTTCAAAATTAATAGTATCGTTTTGTGAAAATTATTATTATTTTTTTTTTAGGCGGAAAATCTGAAATTCGTAACTTTTTAAAGGCAATTCGTATTTTCGTAATTCCAAGTTAAATTCGTAACAATTACAAAAAATTCGTACCAGTTGGTAGCTATGCAGCTGTACAATGGCTTGCATCTCTATGAAAGTAATGAAATGTGTCCAAGGGAAGGGACCACTTCCCTCAAACGTTTTCTTTTCATAATTAAAATAAACCAATTTTGTTTGAGTGAGATTTTCGCACTTCTACACAAAATCTTCAGTTATGCCATGATGATCCCATGCAAAACAGAAGTTACTCAGATCACTGCATTATTAGATCTGATTTCAAGGACACAGACTCAAACACTGCAACTTCCAATTGTTAGTTTGACAACTTTACTTGCTGACACTCATACAACAAAGATCAAGCAGCTTCTTACCTGTTAATGTGACATGTGTCAACGTACTGTTCTGTTGAAGCATTTCACTGAGAGCTTTGGCACCTGTGTTACCCAGTTTATTTTCGGAAAGGTCCTATTACATGTAACACACAGACAAAAACAGAATTAAAATATTCACTTCAATGTGAAAGTATGCAACTGTGACCCAAACTCACACAAGTGTGTATAAACACCTTCAATCGGGGACCTCCTACATGTACTGTCCTCATATTGTTCATACTTTTTGGCAAGGGCCCTCATTGGTTTTGCACACGATTTTCAAACAGGGACCTTTCTCAACAGGGGACCCTATATTGTCCTCTATTGTTAAAGGTTCCCTATTAAATGCAAAAACAAACTCACAGTCCCATGTAGGATGTACCCCGCTGGCTACAAATGTGTTGTGCTTTATCCCATTCCGCTTATAAGCAGATTAACTCAATCCAGTGTAGTGCTAAGGGAGGGGGCTGGTATGCCAAGAACGGGCTGTTCAGCCAAGCGTAAACACAACCAATAGGCACCTATTCATTGCACTTGGAACCCCACCTGTGAATGAAAGCTTCGTTTGAAAAAGCTCCATCTATTCATTACACTTAAATTCAAGAACAATATAGTTGAAACATTAATGGATTGAGTATGCGCAGGAATGCGTGTATATAGACGAAAACCGGCCATGTGGTCTTTTTTTAAACCGCAGCTATGGCCATCGTCCTTATTCAAGAGGTTAAATCCGAAACCTGTCTGTCCACTCTAAGTAAGAGATCAACAAACCTGCATGTTCTCTTAGCCAAATTTAAGCACACTGAAAACTACTGAAATCTGATCTGATGCAATCATTTACTGAATATTTGGCATGTTTGGGGAAAGTAATATAATGACAAAAGTACCCTTAAGGAGACACTTTGTCGACATTTTGTATACCTTAGGGAGACAAGTGGAATTAGGGAGACATTTCAGTGTCTCCCTAATTCCATAGCTCCTATTTAGAGGCAAAATGTTACTGTCGCAAATAGGTTTCATGTATATCGAAAAAAATCGTGGGGGTAGGATAAGGGAAAGTGGGGTTAGGCTTCATGAAAATTGAAAAAATGTTGTGCACGCGTCTATGGCAAAGCCTCCCAAATGACCCATCGCCGGTAATAAATATTACTATTCAATTAAAAGGTACATTTGCAAACGTCAAAAAACAAAACTACTGAATTATGAAGAAATACCGTACTAGACTGTAAGTAAATGGGTCATTCCACTAGGTTGGGACACAGTGTGTGACATTTATCTATATCTTTAAAAGTACTATTACATTTGATTCAGTTATTTCATGTAACATCAGTCTTTGGGTGGGAAATATTTTAGAAAGTTTTAAATCATGTAAATTATATTTTACCAAAAATATGATTAAAAAAATGTTTCAGTTTGACATAACCAGTTTGACGTAACAGGACACGTCTATATTTCAATTTTTGTGTTTTTTCAACACTTTTAATTATAAATATGGGAAATTCACCATGTGTACTTATTGAAAGAAATACTATGCAACACAAGAACACTTTCTTTATGGTAGTCAGTGTCCAAATATAGCAGAGACAGCAAGAACAGACGTGAGAGTGGACGTAACATGGACACTGTGTCCACTGTTACGTCCACACATGCATGTTTTTATTGTTCTTGCTGTTTCTGAGCTATTTGGACACTGGCAACCATAACAAAAAGTGTTTTCTGGTGGCATTGAGTGTCTTTTAGTTAGCACATATAGTAAGTTGCATAATTATTTATTTAATGACGAAAAATTAAGGCAGTCTGGACGTAACATTTAGTACTAACATGGTGTGACACGAAAATGCACATTTCCATTTTGTAACATTTTCAACATTTATATAAATAATTATGCAAACTCACTCTGTATTCTATTTACAAAACACAAACTGCAACACAAAAAACATTTGTTATGATATTCAATATCCAAATGCAGCACAACAGCAGATGGTCTATCATGGTGTCCATGTTACGTCTGCACCGATTCTTCAAATTCTTGCTATTTCTGCTATGTTTGGACACTGACTCATTGTTGCATAGTGTGTCTTTTAATTATTGTACGTAATAAATTTTCCATATTTATTTATTAAAGTGTTGAAAAACCACACAAATTTAAATGTTGGACACGGTGTCCATGTTACGTTTTTTTTACATAAAAAAACACACACTTTTTATCATATTTTTGTTAAAATATAACTTACATTATTGAAACTTTCTCAAATAATCTCACACCCAAAGACGGATGTCACATGAAATAACTGAATATAATGTAATGATGGTTTTAATGATATGGTCATACACACTGTGTCCCAACCTGGTGGAATGACCCACATAGCAGTCTCATAGCATCCTTTGAAATCATGGCACCTGGTGTGCTGCCGTTTTCAAGAAAAGTGGACATTTATATCGTTTTCCTATGATTGTCGGCCGACAATCGTTGGAAATATTCTAGTTCCCTGACCTGATAATTCCCTGACGTCTATAAATTGCTCCATTTTGTCTAAAGTAGGGTCAGGGAACCAGACTACTAGAATATAATTATTTTTCTCTATGTTTTCCAAGCATCTATGCACACAAAACTTTAAATAGGTCAGTGTTACAGTATTTGCTAGCACGCTACAAAATACTCCCCCCAAATCCATTTATTTCTGAAAATTACAGCAAAAGCAAATGATGTACATGTATACTACATTTAAAGTGTTAATTAAAGACTAACATTGTACAAAAGGTCATGTACATGTACATTTTCTACAGGCAAACATTGTTTGGTCTGTCTATTAAAAGGTAAACATATAAGAGAACGTGCACATAATCACTACAACTTGGAGTTTCAACATGTAGCATTTTATCAGGAATTACACTGGATATAGTGTAAAGATAATTTGTATTCAGATATAAAAAGACCAGAGATGAAACTGGCATATGGAAGAACAAAAATCGGAAATTTGGTCAGACAAAAATACATGTCGGAAATCTGGGCCGCGCTGCAGTTACACATGTACATGTACAATACACTTCATGCCCAATTTCCGGATACTGCCTCCTGTAAATTTTACGATGAGAAAAATGTTCAGTGTTTTATCAAAATTAAAAAGCCCGAATTACGGATAGAGTCACGGACTCATAACAAATATTCACTTCTTACTTGAGAAAGTCAAGGAAAAAGTCCGACAGAAAAGGGCACCATTTGTGACACTATTCAATCATGTCCATGATTCAACGAAACTCCACTTACGTACGTGGGAAAATTCTTGTCTTTTTCTCAAGTTCCTACAACTGTCAGTGAAATTTCCTTGCTCTATGGTGAAATGTATCACTTATGCTCTCTTCACCATCCTCAAGGTAATCATTGTGCTTTTTAAAGTATTGCATTTTATACAACTAAATCTGAAACCTCCGAAAATCGCACAACATGTTGGATTTTATCCATCGGATCGTTCATGTCCCGACCCGTACCCGGCCGGCTGGCCGGCAATATGCAACGGCGCAGTACCACCGTACAACCTACACCGCGCCACCCGCGATGTGCTAGCTGGCAGCGCGGTGTAGTTTGTACGGTACGTGGCGTTGCATCTGCCAGGTGCACGTGCACGCGGTACGCACGCACCACACACTGACGCATGCGCGGTAATTGTTGCATGTCAGAGATCAATGTTTAACCTTTTATCCAGCCGGAAAAGGCTCTGATCAGTGTAGACCTCTGTGTTCCGTAGAAACACTCCATTTAAGACTGGGAAAAATCGTTTAAAATTCAAATTTTGTTGCACAAATTGTACAAAAATCAGAAATTTCATTGGAAAAGTCAAAAAGTTGGTTTTCCGATTAAAATCAAAAAAGTTTCATCTCTGAAAGACTACCACTGCATTGAAGTCAACTAATTGCGATTCTGAATTACTAGGGAATGTACCTGTAGTATGATTGTTTGTCGTTTCATATTCATACCAATGCACAGATAATACAAGTTTAGCTACCAGGAATCAAGATCTTGGTCAACATGGCTAATTAAAGTGTTTACAATCACCTCCTGAACAAATGATTAAACACAAACCAAAAGGTAATTTTTTTTACAAATCCAAACAGGATATGAATCTTGAGCAGCAAACCTACCAGGTCTGTTATGTAGCAGTTTTCTTTGAGCATATCAGCAATGGCGATTCCCCCTATAGCATCCAACCAATTATCACTCAGATTCAGCTTGCATATCGTAGTGTTTGTCTGCAGGGGAAATGGAAATGAAAAACCAACAAAAAAATTACATAAATAAGTCATTATCTGTTGAGCTGCTAAAGGGAAGCTATGTTCATTTCAAGTTTAGACTGGCAACAGAAAAAAGTGATATAACTCCATACTGAACCCCATACATAGCATTTGTTTTTATTATCAAAACAATCTACAAAGAATTCTAAAGAAACCTGTTTTTTTGAGAAGTAAAAAAAACCTTTGAATCTCCTAAATTGAGTTACCCATCTTGGAGATTACTTACAATCCTGGTTTTCTTTTAAAAATACAGAATACCAGATAAAGTAATTTCAAATAATGTTTAGTATCATTATTATCTAAAAACCAAATGCCCTTTTTTGAACAAAATTCAGTTGGCTGCTTTTGGATATAAACTGCCAATGTTTATAATACCCAGTTGATATGCACCCCCTAACAAGTTTACATTACTAGTCAGTTAAAATTAAACTAGTCAAAATCATTTTAATTGGTTACCACAAACAAAATTACCAGGAAAGTTAAATTTCAGTACACTTATGTCTATCCTGGCCGGCTTTAAATGGATTGTTTTTGTATATCCCCCACCCCCAATCTCTCCTCTCCCTACCCCCCAATCTCTCCTCTCCCTACCCCCCCATACCACCAACCTCCTCCCTAACAATCCCCCACCTACATGTATACCAGTCCCTCCCACTCCTATACCACTCTCTCCTATACCACTCTCTCCTCCCCCTTATGCATTTTTTCATAACTTTGTATTTTTCTCGTTATCTTGTTTAAAGTTGTTTTGTTGTTCATTGTAATTTGGCCGAATAAATAATAATAACAATAATAATAATAATAATAAATTTTGTGACTAGTTTACAAGCAGTTACGTAGTTCTCACAGCTGAACCAAAAGACTGCAGGTCACCTTATGGTTAGATTTTTGGTGACTTTAACTAGCTGACAAGACTCGCTGTAAAGAAAGGTTTGATCAGCTATCATACAGCTTGCAGCAGCACAGAGATAAGGTCTAACTGTAGATAGATCCTTTGCAATGTTAACTAGCCCGCAATATTAGCTACACGTACATATGTATCGATTAACTGATGAATGTATCACAGCTCTTCACTGGCATTAGAGTTAACTAGTTGAAGCATGTGCAGAATACTTTGCATGTAAATGATTTGGCTGTTCTAAAAAAAGTGGCACAAAAGGAATTTCTTTACACTGTTTCAGGCTAACTGTAGCACATCAATGACTCAACGTGGGCAAGGAATTCAGTTGGAACTGATGGCTAATATGTAATATCATTACTGCATGTAGTCTATTTGTTTGAATTGGTTGCCCATTAACATTCAGCTTTATAACACCCATGTTCAGTTGACATTTAGCACTACATGTTCATTAGCTTTCAGTCAAAACAAATGCTATGACCATTGTACATCATACTGCCACAGATGGCTTCTGCCGGGGCAAATTAGGTAATTTGTAATGATCAAATTTACTCAATCACAAAGCATAATGGGGTTATCTGCTTCATATGGCAGTCATGACTTGAATGAACTTGCTTTCAGTACTAAAGTACAATTCTTTATCACACCTTAAAGTAGCCTATGACAATAATAATAGTAATGTAGCTTTACCCAGACAGAAAGAATAATATGATTCAGATAAGGATGTATCCCTGGCAACCCAATCCAGCTTACCACTAGGGATATAGCGATAGCCTTAGCACCAGCAGGTCCTAGACCATGATGTTTCATAGTCAGTTCAGAGTCTGCTATGTGTCTCAGGAAGTAGGAGACTGGAATGACACCATTCAATCGACATGCTTCCTTGTAGGTTGACTTGCCTGATGCATCGTAAGCCTCCCGTACATCTGCAAAAAAATACACACAAGCTCATGACCTACATGTATTCTCTGAAATTCAGTTTGTTGGAAACCTCTCATCAAATGTTATCAATCTTTTCACAAGGCAGGTTTTTATGTCTAAAATACAGATTAGTTAATATGTATGCATACACCTGTTTGGTTGCAACAATTCTGCCTCATACAAATTCCACAAGAATTGTTTGAACTAAATGAATTGTATTTCAAGCTTGTGAATATTTGTCTGATGTGTCTGTCATATATTTGATTTGCTATACTGAAAAGTTCTATACATTGTACAAAACAATGCAAATCAACAAAAACTGAACATATTGAAATTCTTAGCAGAATAGAATGTTAGAAGACAGGAATTTCAACTCTCATACAAAAAGTACATGTAATAATAAAACGGACTGATACTAATAACATCAGTTCATGCTCATTAAATCTACATTATATTAACCCTAACCATGGAGGAAGAAAACACATGTGTTTTCTTCCTCCATGCCCTAACCTGCCAAAATCAAACACCCCATTGTGTTGAATTTTGTGTGATTGAGTACTGTAGAGCCTTGGCACCATCACTTTGCATGGGACTTGATGCCCTGATTTTGTCAAAGTACAAAGAATGTGCCATTGGTTTACTACACAGTGTTGAATTTTGGCTGATTGGGGAAGGTTCCTAGAAAAAACAGCCGGGGGGGGGGGGGGGGGGTTAGGGTTAATTAATTAGTTACATTTTCAATTTGGACATCAACAATGATTCATGTTATTTCGTCTGCAACTGTTCCCACAAACAAATGTATCCCATATTTATCTAATTTTCAGTGTTTCCCTTGTAGGGGTGTGCAACGGAACCGGGTACCCGAGTAACTGACCGTTCACGTCAGGAACCGGTTCACGTACAAGGAATCGAGTACCCGTACAACTTTACATTATCGCATAGTAACTTCCCAGACAATGAAAAAGGAAAGGTTTTGAATGTTACATGTATTTGTCGGGAATTAAGAAACCAGCACAGATTTCACATTATGATGCTCACGAAAGTTGACAATAAAGGGAATTTACCGGTCGTGGTTTTTGTACTCTGGGTATGGATAAGAGCCTCGACGAGACATACATGTAATAGCATGCCTCATTCCACAATCAATACAACTGTATAAAGCCTCCGGACAACCATCTTTAATGCTGGCACATGCACCTGACGGCACACGCAAAGGTGGAGAAGTGATCATGTTTACTGGACAGGCATGAGTTTTTTCAGACTTTTGTCTGAAATCAGACTTTTGAATCTCAGAGAAAGACATTAAAACTTCCAGGATGGGAAGTTTTGGGTACCTGGGTACCCATATTTTTTTCAATCGAGTACCCGGTTCTTTTAACTACCTGTAAATGCACACCGCTATTCCCTTGAGTAATGTCATCAGTTAGAAATAGAACGTGATTAAAACAAAAAGAAATGTCAACCTCTTTAATATACTTGTGGTCTTTTGAGTCAGAAACCCAGCATACATAATTTGTTGCCTAATAAGTGGAACTACATTGTAGGCATGCCAAATTAGACGAATGAACTACATTCAAATTTCGGACCAAGAAGATGGAACATTCTTTCTGCTGCAGGGATCTCCTATTGGAGAACTTAACCCTAACCCCCTAGGCCCTTATTGCTAGGAACCATCCTCAATCCTCAAAAATCCTCCTGTGCTTCAATCACCATTCATCCTCAATCCTATTCATCCTCAATCCTCAATTGTATAAGTAAAACAGTTGCAAAGCATTCAAGAATACATGTATCTACAAGGTCTGCACCTCACAGATAAGATACCAGTGTTGTAGTCAAGACCATCACAAGACCCTGCAAGACCAGCACAAGACCAGCAGTCTTAATCCAAGTCTTAAGCTATTCAAATGAACTGTAACAAAAGCATTCCTTTGTCATGGTTTATGCCTGCTTTTTGTGCCTGTTACAAGCTGGTCTTGTGAATGGTCTTGTGAATGGTCTTGTGAATGGTCTTGTGAATGGTCTTGTGAATGGTCTTGTGCCTAATTGTCTTGAAATGGTCTCGACTACAACACTGTAAGATACCCGGTGAACAATGAAAATTAGTTTTCATTCATTTAACTTAGTATTTGACTGCTAATGAAACAATTTACATGTACATACAGAATAAATAAAAGATTGAGACTAAAAAATTATTAGTTATAGACTACATGTACAGCACTGTTGAAAAAGGGTTTATGGAGATGCAATTGTTTGTAAATATGAGGGTCGGCTGAAAGGTTCGTAGGTCGACTCTGAAGGAGTACATTTTGTAATGCCAGATCAATGAAACTTATTTCAACCCTTTTGATAACTAATTGCATGCTGTTGGAATCTCCCGTAAGAGAGTTGAGAACATTCTGCGTACACAACTTGGAATGTCAAAGGTTTCCGCTCGGTGGGGGCCACGTCTTCTGACCCCTAATCAAAAGTGCACCAGACTGGTCATGCCAACATGGCCAGGGATAACTTGGAGCGTTTTAAAGCAGATACAGCTAATTTCATCGAACGTTTCCTAAGGCCCTGTTCTCACTTGAACGATTTTCTACGCGAATGCCGTGCGACTACCAAATCGCAAAGGGCGTACGGGAGTCGCACGGCAGTCTGTTGATGATTCGCACAGGTTGTAGGGGTGTCATGTGTAATTCGGACGGGTCGCATGCCCGTGCGAGTTTTTTCAAATGTTGAAAATTTCCATACGGCTGTCGCACGGTTCACATAGTTCGCATTGGTCGCATGGGGGTTGCACGGCAGTCGCACGGCAGTCGCACAGCAGTCTGATAGGTCGCACGGGAGTCTGAAGAGAGTCGCATGGCCGAGCCGTGCGACATCAATCAGACTGCCGTGCAACTGCCGTGCAACTGCCGTGCAACATGTGCGAATCTCATGAGAGCCCGGTGCGACTGCCATCAGACTGCTGTACAAGCTGTAGGAATCTCATGCAAGTGCGGTGCGACCCCATGCGAGTGCGGTGCCACCCCATGCGAGTGCGGTGCGACCCCATGCGAGCGCGGTGCTCCTGCCATCCAACCTGGCCTTACGAACTCCCCTTTTGTGTCTTGAAAAAAGGTCGGGGGGGGGGGGGGGGGAAGGTCGGGGGGAGGTCGGGTCAGGGCTGGGGGTCAGATCAGGTCGGGAGGTATCAATTGATAGGCGCATTACATGCATCAAGTTATTTAAACCTATGTATGTATAAGAGAGGAATACTGTATCAGGTAGTTATACACATAATGTACTTCAGAATCATATGCATTGTACACAAGATAAATGTACAATGTAGTACAGTTTTAGGAAACTGGCCTTATACATCCCTTTAGAGTGAGTATAAGTGATTTAAAGTTAATGACAGTCAGGTCTGAATAGCAGAAATTGTTTTGACATTAAAAAAATAACAGATATTAAAAAAAAATCAAAATGTGATTTTTATTAGTGATTTAAAAAAAAAAATTCTAGTGATTTTAATCATGATTTAAATCAAACAACCCTGGTTTAAACTTTAAATAAAGTTGGTTTTAGCCCTACTTGAGCTTATCTGCTCAAGTAGTTACGTAATTTTACCAATGACCATGCTCCACGAGCAGGGTTTCTGGTGCCTGACCCGAGTGAGCTGCAGGTTAGCTAGTCGAATGCACCCTTCGAAACACAAGATGGACATGTCCTAAGAGGGTCTATAGCCGTGTTTCCATTGGACTTTTTATTACGCGGCCTCGCAGAAACTTGCCGCGACATTCCTTTGCATAAATCTACCTTGCGTTTCTATTTGGACTTTTTTTACCGCGACAAGAATGTTTATTCGCCTTCGAGGCTGGCAGAATGTCACACGTGTGCACAATCACCTTTGACCTAAACGGGATAGACGTGGAGACCTATCGTCTTCAAATGTCGTACCGCCGAGTTCCAAGACCTCAAAAAAGAAGAAAAAAAAAGCCGACCCTGCTGGTGGTAGTTCCAAAAGAAAGAACTGTGGCCACGCAAAAACTGTTGGGCTGATCGCGATTTGGGGGTCTCGCTAACACCAGGGGGTCTCACAAACACCAAGAGGGTTTCGATCGAAAGGATGGTGTACATAACTCCTGCATGTGTGCCTCCATATTGAGGCAGTTCTCCTCAAAATTCTTCTCTGCCTTCCGCAACATTTTGACTGACATCTAACCAAATTAAACCTCTCACAAAATGATCAAATCTGCCATGTTTCAAGCAGTGAACAGATGAAAAACGTAGCTGTTGTACGCACGTACGTACGTGGCCGATCGTCGGTCAGTTTGCTCCGCTGCGTGCCAACTCACGAAACTGCACTGTACAATGTACATGTATGTAATCACAGTTAAACACAAGGAGACAGGGAACCATACCACCATTTCCGCGCGCACGTTTGCAATTATTGCTGTGTAATTGATGCGATACAGGAAGTCGCATTGTTTACACAGAGGTTTTGGCCTGGTAGTTTTACTCCATTTTGGATTAAATTTTTGTTATTCTAAAGAGAAGTTGTGGTAAATTGACAAAAATTAAGTCCAATGGAAACACGGCTTATGCAGGGATGCCAGTAGGTCTTGGCTGCAGGGCCGGACAAAAATTGCGTGTCCAGAATCTGGGCCACGCTACAATTACATACATGTATGCGTATACCTACATGTACATTGTTCAATAAACTTTGCCCAATTTTTCGGACGCCGCCTTCTGCTTTAATTTTACGAAGTGCTCGATTTATTTTTCCAACGAGAATGTTTCCAAAGCGAACGTAGATCTAACGTACAACAATGAACAGTACTAGTATACGCAATCACATCGTAGATGTTCAATACGCTATGCATAATCATTTTAACTTCCATTTTGTCAAACGATCCCCGCTGTTGTTGTTCCGCCATCACGCTGCACACGCAGTAAGTACGCTCGCGAAACCATTTGATGCACGAACATAACTAGTTCCCTACTTTTACTGCGTAAAGTGAATACAAGTTGCATGGGAATCAACAAAATCAGCAATCTCTGTGGAACTAAACTTGACCAAGTCGTCGATTGATTGCCTTTTGTTCTGCAGGCGCATTGTGTGTACGCACCAGTGATACGCAACGTACACAACAATTGTGACCGTTCCGCACAGACTGAAATTTACCAGTTGCGTGTACAAGTCTAGTGTCCGCTGCATAGTGCCGGCCCCGCATTTACATGTGTAAATTGAATCGTTGTACACGTGTATTGCGGCATGAAGGTATATAGGAAAGCGCTGCATGCATGGTCTTACGGTAATTTGTATTAATATTGTCGTTACGGCCCACAAATGCCAAAGGCCAGAGGTTTTTCCCAAAAATATGAAAAAGCCGGAATTCCGGCAATTGCCGGAAGTCTGGTATCCCTGCTTATGCCTGTCTCAATGATGCTGCAGACTCCTGATAGTGCTATTCGGGACATTTCGGGAAAATTTGGACCCCTATAATCTCCATCCACTAAAACTCCGTTCCCTCTCGAACATAATGATTTTGAAAAGCACAAAAAAGAATTACAAAATGTGCAAGAAAAACATTGCAATTCTCCCTCAACTTTGGTGCCAGTCATTTTTTTTTTTTGATATTTAACATTTCAGCAAGTTAACTGAGAGAGTGAGTTAATTTGGGGGTAGGGTCTTTATGTTTGATTTTGCAAAAATTTAAATGCAAAATTTTTTTGAGTTTCAATGTCTTGACAGAACTGAATGTGTTGCCCGTGTAACTGCATTGTGGCTCTGCCATAATCTCATTGGCATACTGAAAGAATCAAATAACTGATCAAACTTTGGGATTGCTGGTCATTGAAAAATGTAATATTGGAACTTTTTGGATCATGGTTAGCCCCTTGCGTACGGTTGACCCAAATATGTGCAGATTGAAAATTGCCACCTGGCTGGTTGACGTCTATATACACACATGTACATGTACATGCCAATTTGTGACCCGCTCTGCAAAAAGGGCACTTATGTTGCACAATTTGAAAATAGTGTTTTATATATAGCTGGAAAGGCCATTTTATAAGCTTTCATATGGTATATGTCTGAGGTCTGTAGCATTTTGCAATCACAAGATTTTTGGAAATTTGCATGTTTGTTTTCAGGAATTTCTTGAAATGACTTAAGGAGAAACAAGCCATTTAAAAAACAAAAAGCAAAGCAATAGATGGAAGCATCCGACAAAAACACATTCTTTTTTCAACTTTATTCACTGAAATCAAAGATTTTGGTTATGAAATAGAATAATATAGGTATCAAAGATGCAAAAAATTCCCTCTCTTTAAAATCACTTGGTTAAAGAATTTTTCACCCTCTTCACATTGAACTGCCCATAACTTGTAAAAGCATACAGCGACTTATGTGCCCTTTTTGCAGAGCGGGTCACATTTATGCATTTTCAATCCATTGTTGGGGTATTGTGTACGTTATGCTTGGCTGTACAAGCCTCTTGTTTCCGTTTCACTTGGCTGCATAACCCGGCCTGGCGCCCCAGCGCCCCCATGAAATACCCGGTATGCCCGGGTTCAAGGGTTACTGCTAAGGTTGTGTACAGTCAAACAGGCTAAAAAACATCATGGCAATAATTAAAAGTCTCTAATTTGAATTTTAAATATGGTACTCTTTGATCAACTTTTATATGCGAAGATTATCTGGCCAAATTCTACCCAATTAATCATTTTGATACTGTTAAAGAAAGTCCAGTGCAAACAGAGCCTTGGAGTAAAAATAAAAGAAAAAACAAACAAACATAATTCAAGTGGACGTCTTTTGCCTTTTTACTATCTCTAACAGCCAACTTTCAGAGAGCCCCCCCCCCCATAAGCTGTGGATCACACTGTCTGTAGACAGGTACAATGTTTATAAACTTACATGTACCATGGTTTTGGCTAAACTTTTGCCACTAAATGAAACAAAATTATCACAATGATAACCTTCATCCACTGTCCCACTGTAAAAGTAAAATTTCCTGAAGCTTGTAACAAGATTAAAAGGTACATGTACATGTCTTGAAGTTCTAAATTGTTGGTTTTGATTTGGAAAAAATGCTTTTTAAACATTCTAAGCATGGCCTACATGTAAGTTTTTTTGGGGAAATGTATCACCTTCAACCTCCAGGTCTGTATCAAAGCCACTGCTCTCACTGCAGGTTGTCTCTGACAGAGGTCTGTCATATAGCCGTGACTCGTTATCATCAACTCCAGACAACTTGCTCTCAGTAGGTGCTGTGGATCGTCCACCTTTCCTCGTTATTGTCTGCAATATCAATAGCATGGCACAGGGTTCAATGGATCAAAGCCATACCATTAATCATTGTCTGATACAATGCTAACGGCTTGTCTGACTTGTAAACACCTACTATCATTTAATAATTAATCCAGATTGTATAAATACTTCAAGTGAGAATGTGACAGCCCGCACTAAAACCAGGCAGTCCCAGCATTTAACGAATGGCATTAAATGTTTTAAAAAGAGATCAAAATCATCATTATTAATATTCCCCATCTTAAACATCCCATAACTTGAGAAATTCTGGATTTTTGACAGAATGTGCCTGCATGGTTTCGGCATGGAGTATCACAAATATTGTACTAGAGTGAGAGTCGATCTGTATTGACCTTTTTCCCCACAAACAAAACATTTCACTAATTACAGTTGGTGTATTCTGCATTCTAATTTAAATTCTGTGTACTGCAGATTGCTTTTGATATCCCTTTCACTGATAAATACATGTAATATTTACTCTGGTGCATAATATTTCAATGTAATTAACCATTTGTTGTGTGATGACATTTGGAAAAGAAACATGCTAAATAGCAGAGCAAGACTAGATAACACATTATAACCTGGACAGGCAAACAATAACTGGTTGTAACCCTCCTATACTTATAATTACCACAGCCTATCAAAAACTCTAAACACCAACTCTCACAGTTTGTGTGTGTTTCAATCTATCATTTGATAGGTTTTGATCTGTACAACAACTGGGTCGATTTTGGCCAGGTGCACAGGAGGGTTAATCACAAAACAAACATAGGGTTGCCAGGACACTATCAACTAAGACTCAACAATTTGGGTTTTATTGTTCGGCAAATAAAGGTAATTATTTACCTACCAACCCATGTCTGGCTGCCTGTTTTGAGGGAGATAACACTTGTTGGTTACAACCTGTGCATGCTGATACACTATTCTTACAAATGTACTTGGTTTTGGAAACTACCAAATTGATGTACAAAACATTTTTAGAAAATCATGTGTTTCACTGTAATGTTTGTTATGTACAGTAGTTGGGCAATGATTATGATGGTGATTGATTCCGTGCACTTAGCCCAATGGCTGAACCTCAATAATTGTAACCTTAGATTCAAAAGGGGACCTCAGGATTACAGCTAGTTCTTCAGTTTATGTCCCAGCTTCTGTCAAGTACATTGTCCAAACTCCTTTTATTATATTATAAGCTTTAAACTTATTCAGTATATTACTGGCAAGGGTGTTGATTAGGGGTGTGCATTGGAACCGGGTACCTGAATACCCGACCGTTCATGTCAGGAACCAGTTACAGATTATGGAATCGAGTACCCGTACAACTTTACATCATCGCATAATAACTTCCCAGAAAATGAAAAAGGAAAGGTTTTGAATGTTATTTGTCGGGAATTTTCAAAATTAAAACCCGACTACATGGGAAACCAGCACAGATTTCATGTTTATGATGCTCACGAAAGATGGTCGAGTTGTCTCAACGGTTGAGTTGTCTCGAGTCGAGTCGGCCAACGGTCGAGTTGTCCGAGCCCCGACGGTTTAATATAATGGAGAGGTATTTCTTGCATGTAACAAGTAATTTCCCGCAGATCACACACCATCACCCAGGTTGCCTCCCCGGTCCTGCCCGGCACCTTCCCCGTCGTATCTCCCTCGCTTCGATCGTCACAGTTGCAAGACGTCGCATGCGAACACGAGCGGTGAACACTGCAGCCGCTAGCGCATGGCCGGCCGGCCGACCGGCTGCCTGCAATTAATGCAAAGCAGAGCTAGCAGCTTCGATCACGAACTTACCAGCGCCAGTAGTATAGATAGCTACCAGACTATTGTGCAACTTCATGGCAGCTCTTTTTCGTATGTGCGCGTGCGTGAAGAGAAAATGTTCCTCATTTTCATACGGAATTGACGCATGCGCACTAGTTTTCCCCATTTTTTGGGGGGAGATTTTACAAGATTCCCAAGACGTTGTTACTGGCGGTTCATGGCTATTAATAGTTTGTCGTGATAACGCCCTCTCGCGGCGGCCGGTTATCGCGTATATACGTAACAACGTCTTGAACCAAGACTAGGAACCCTTTCAAAATGTGCCTGCCAAAAATTCAGAAAATAACAATCGTAGAGCAACCTAAAATAAATAACTTGTTTCTCATCAGCGGCCGGGCGGATTTTTCGTGCCGGGTGGATATTTTTTTATATAATTTTATAATTATAAAAGTTAAAATATAAATGTTTGACAAAATATAAATGTTTGACAAAATATAAATGTACCGGACGCCCAGAAATTCCGAGCAGAAAAACATTATTTGTATACGCTATAAAACACGCTGTTGTAAACAATGCCAGGTAAACTCACGTTGGAGAGGGTTTTATAAACACCGACAACCTGACCCGAAAGCCCGTGTGAACGGGGCCGTGGGGCCCGGGGCCGTGTGAACTCTACTGTACATATGTATACAAAAAATGATAGTAAAGTTAGTGGCCATGTGGTAGAAGCCAGGAAAATCAATAAATCTAGGCTGGTATCAGGCAAAAGGCGCGCGACGGATCGGACAGGAGCTAAGTCGAGTGCGAACGGTCGTCTGTGTGCCTCTTCCATTCGAAAATAGGGGTGCTCGAAATAGTGGGAAAATAAATATCCGTTTTAAAGTCTTAAGTGTAATCAACAAAAACAATCTGTAATTTGGAAAAAAAATGCCATGTCACAACCAAATTTCTGTCAACCAGCGCTTTCGCTCGTGCCCACCTACACATGTACATGTACTAGTACTGGGCGCTGGGAAACGCTGATGAGCTTCACAGAATTTCTGTGAAGGAAAACGCACCACATTCTGGGTAGCGTACAATGACATTTCGAATTGCATGCCGCGCAGCTAACCGACGGAAGTGGTAAAATTAACCCACGTTCATAAGTCACAAAAAATCTATCCAATCAGAGCTGAAAGTGCATAAGCGCTTACCAGCGCCCAGTATGGGCGGCGTGGTGGGCACAAGCCAACCTCGTTACCATGGGTACGATCTTACTGCGCCATGTTTCTTCCCACTATGGCTTGCGCAATCACACGCGCCCATGGAGTCGAGGCTGGGCACGAGCGAAACCAGCGCTGTGAAGTTGCATAGTCGGACACCAGTTTCAAAGAATCAGCGATATTGTTGTTTGAACATCGGAACTAGACCAGGGCAGTCTGATCTGTAGGTGCACTTCAAAGCGTTCCTCTTTTGAGGTCAGCTGTATGTCATGTGCATTTATATCATCTTGTAAATTTTTTATTTCAAAATCCTTTTATTAAATAAATTCAGTTTCTTAAAAAATTTGTAAAATATTTGTGTTCTAGCTGATGTGTAGTATGCCTACTAAAGTACTAGTATATCGAGACCATGGAGATATTATCTTTGCATAAAATATTTTCTATGCCGTGAACAAATAAAATACAAAAGGTCCTGACGTACATATTTTCTTTGTTATGGAAATTTTTATTCTATAAAATATAAAATATAAATTGTCCGGACGGACCTTTTCGCCACATGGGTTCTGATGAGAAACAATTAATTGTTTGTATGTTGCCTAAGTGTTACATGTGGGATTTTTTATATTGTTCCAGTGCACCAGCCAGTTAGACGACCGTCGGACAAATTTTGTGCCCAATTTCCGGACACATTTGTGCAAAAAACCTCAAATAATTTGTGAAGCAAGCTTTATTAGTACTAGTAGCAATGTTCAACTGAATGAGTTTAGAGGTCATCAGCAAAGAAGTTTGTCAAAACTACCTGACCAAAGTCAGGAAAAGTGTCACAGTGCACCACATTTGATGACTCCACTATTAGGAGGAACCTACATGTAGGAAACACCCACCCCAGGGTTATGATCAATACCACAAGTGGTGTAACTCTGGGGGGGGGGGGGGGTGGGGGGTGGGATGTGGGGAGGGGGAACTTTTCCCAGCTGACGTCCGTTCCCCAGGTGCCCCCCCCCCCCATTTTAAATCTTGAAATGAACAAAAAAATGGTGATTGTGCAGTGTAGGGCCCTGTTCCAAGATAACACAAATCCACTTTTACTGGTTATTGGAATTGCCAAAACGTTAGTTAGCGACATGCCGTAGATAAAGGGCAGGGTTTTAGTTTTTGAGGGAAATTTTTGGGTAAAGCAATGATAAGACAAGAAAACACAATGCGAACAAATTGCAAAACCGCGTTGATTAGCATGGCAACTGCTGTAAAGCGCGTAAGAAAATTGCATTTTCTACCGCAATAAACAGTTCAATTTTTTTAAAAAGAAGTACGGTATTCCAAAGGTCGCAGGTTCGAATCCTGCTCCTGCCAGTTTTCTTTGTTCACTTTGAAAAAAGATGTCAATAGAAATATAATTAAGAGAAGTCTCCTTTAGGTTGAAAAGTGGAAAGAGTTCCATATCCGGACATCACTTATACCTCGTGCACAAAGTCTATGGGCCATGCCAGAAAATCAAAGTAT
Source organism: Hippasteria phrygiana (assembly GCA_037893225.1). Classification (NCBI taxonomy): domain Eukaryota; kingdom Metazoa; phylum Echinodermata; class Asteroidea; order Valvatida; family Goniasteridae; genus Hippasteria; species Hippasteria phrygiana. The sequence goes on from JAZGUH010000331.1 coordinate 1,394,683, forward strand.
TTTAAAAGAATAAGTTGAAAAAAATTTTCTCCTAAATTCGTGTTTCTTCATCAGATTTACACTTTTTTGTAGTTTTTAAGGAAAGATTTTACTTTAATACCCCCCACCAAAATCGGTAAGGAACAGCAATTCTTGGAAAATAACCATCCATTTGTGTTCATAATTAACACTTGGCACAACCTATAATTTTGAGAATTTGTTGGGACATTTTAGTGCAAATATAGGGGAAGAAAGTTTATGTTTTCTGTGTTAGAAGTTCTTGGCACCATGTAAAGTCACTCAAAGTGTTCACATACATGTTGATTTCTTCTCATTTTTTACAGATTTTGCTGACATAAATCTTGAAATAACAGGTTGTGCCACATGTTTAGACAGTTGTTAATGTTATCAAGGAGGGTTGGTTATTTTCCAAGATTTTGCTGTTCTTGACCGATTTTGGTGGGGGGGTATTAAAGTAAAATCTTTCCGTTTTGAAGTCATATTATGGGGAAATAAGTGATGTCCGAATATGGAACTCTTTCCATAAAAAATTATAACTTATGGACTAATTGAAATTTACGTACACAAAACTACGATAATGTACCTTGCGATTATCACCGATACTGCCACGGCTCTTGGCCCGGCTCGGAGCTCTAGTGCTAGTGGCAGTGGCAGTGCTACCGGCCGGCGTCTTGTTGGCATTTTCGTCCGTACCCACGTCCATTTCTTCCTCTTCGGTTTGCTCTTCAGGCTCATTTTCGTTGGACATCATAATATTAGTACTAGCCTTCGACAATTTCCTGGTGAACAAAAACGGAAGGACTCCCCATGCAGAAAGACTGAGCTTAGATTTGATAAATTTGGGGGCATGCAGTGAAAGCGTCGAGTCGAAATAACCTGCTTTTTGTGTCATTACAAAACATTAGACTGTGCACGTTGTCTGCATAAATAGAAAAATAGCGCGCGCATTGTGTGCATTGTTTGTGTTGCTATGGGGCTGCCCAGGTCGTAATTGATTGATCGATGACGCAGACTTGACTTTGGAACCTGGATGCAGTGAAAGTATGGCAATCATAAAGAGTGTTTATTGGGAGGGGGCGTAATCATACATGCAGACTAGGCCCCATATGTTACGATTTTGAGTCAATGTGATGGAACTTTTGTTACAGGGCCTTGTTGGTTAACAGATTTTTCATTTTTGGTTGAACTTTTTGTTCTTTAAAAGATGAAGTGCTTTTTAAATTTTGAAAATAGCAAGAAAGAAAGAACCGGTGTGTGCAGGCAAAATTCAAGGAATGATCAGTTTATCTAATTTTTGTTTTATCATTTCAGGAAATATAGCCGCAGTGAGTCAGAATTCGTTTAGGGGAGAGGGAGGGTGGGGGTTGTTAAAGACATCAACAAACTTATTACTCTCTCTTTCCATTCTTTTTTATTATTTGTGGAAAAGGTTGGAGGACGAAAGATTCTGTTGAGCGAAGTCTCATGATCGGTTTTTACGTAAGTGACTGGTCTTGCAGAAATTATTTTTGTATATTACGAATAGGTTGGTGGGTATGCCAGCCGTGTGGATGTGTGACTGACCACCCGAGGCGTAATTTCTTTCCTTTTTAAGGTGGAATACGCTTCGAGGGAATCAGTTTTACTGTTTTAGCCACTATTTCTGCAAGATGACAGTCTGTGAGAGTGTTCGCTTCGTGAGCTCGTCAATACAACAACTGTCCGCGGGCCAATGATGTCATCAATTCCAGATATAGCGGGCGTTAAACACTCGTTTCTGGTCTTGGCGATGCCCAGACTAGTTTGTGTATAGTCGATCGAGTTGCTGGTTTTTTAACTCAGTTATTTTTGTTAGAGAAGAACCGGTGTGAAGTCCCGGTATGTGCTGGCTACGTTAGAAGAATAATCAGTGGATTTAAGTTTGTGATGGTTTGATCATTCCAAGATATGGTATTCTATATCTCCCCTCTCGCATCTCCCCTCCCCCCCCCCCCGAGGGGGGGGGGGGGGGGGTGCGAGATGCGAGAGGGGGAGATGCGAGATGTTAAAGTCAACATCAACAAAGCCGATCGATCCTCATTCTTCCTTTTTTCAAAACCACCATAAAACATTGGTGAAGTTGGAGGATGAACGACTCTGCTGGTGGTGCTCTCCTATTAAATAATTAGCAAATGTCTTTCCCAGAGATAGAGCGGGAGTTTCAACAAATTCGTCTCTGGTCTTGGCCACGCCAGGACATGTTTGTGCGTAACATTAACAGTGGCTTCTTGTTTCAATTTACTAAATGACTTATTTTTTACCGGTGAAAATATGCTGCGTCCCATGCTTTTCTTTTTTTGAGAGGGGAATAGCAAAGCATTTTTTCTGTACTTTTTTCGCACTACATCAGTCACCATCTTTTCCGTTTTGTCTTTTTTGTATGCACGCTCATGATAGCAGATAAATCTTGCACATTTCAGCCATTCTTTTTAGATGATCGGGGATTTTAGAAGTAAGGGGATTTCGACACATTTTATTTTAAGGTTTGAAATCCACTGCTTACTGATAATTATTTTGTTGTTCTAGTAGTCCTAAAAGGATTGCACATTCTCCTCATCCAGATTTTTTTCTTGGTCGGATTGTGGAGGTGTTTTAATCCTAGACCGAACCAGGTCATCTTTTATGTTTGTATGCCAAGATGGGTTGGGTTTCGAATATCGCATTCAGATATTCATTTTCGCTTATTAAATGCCAATGTTTTAACAGGGCTCGTTTGAGAGCTAGGTGTTCTATTTGTGGGTAGTATGGTAGAACAAAAACAAGCGGGGTGTTTTTCTCGTTTTTGTGACGCTTATAGTTCACGGGAGTCTCGCGTACTTAAGGAAGGAGGGCTAAATCATCTTTTTTGTATATCCGCGTTTTTTAAGTTTGTCTCTGAAGAATTTAACCTTATCCTCAAAATCTTCTGAGTGTGTACATATGCGGTTGTATCTCGCTGTTTCTCCCTTAATCAACCCGCCAAATACTGACTTAGGGTGTGCTGAATCTCGAGCCAGATAGGGCCTACTGAAATGTGTCTAGTCTTTTTGGTAGCTACTCGAGTATCCAGTTTCCTTTCTTTTTGCTCTCCCGTCAAACTTATAAAAAAAACACACAAAAAATCCCACAACCGCATGCAGTAAAGGAGGTAGTCTTGGTTCAAGACGTTGTTACGTACGTATATACGCGATAACCGGCTGCCGCGAGAGGGCGTTATCACGACAAACTATTAAGCCACGAACCGCCAGTAACAACGTCTTGGGAATTTCGTAAAATCTTCCCCCGAAAAATGGGGGAAACTAGTGCGCATGCGCAATTCTGTATGAAAATGAGGAACATTTTCTCTTCACGCACGCGCACATACGAAAAAGAGCTGCCATGAAGTTGCACAATAGTCTGGTAGCTTAACTGTAACTACTGGCCGAAGGGCCAGGGGAGCTGGTAGTGGTAAGTTAGCGATCGAAGCTGCGCTATCCGGCCGGCCGGCTGAAGAGATCGATGGGTGAATCAAAACGAAAAAGAACAGTAAACAAAGTTAAAGGATTCCCAAACATGTCAACATACAAATGCCCCTATTTTTTGCTCAAACTTTAAAACAAACAAAGATAAAAAAAAATAGCTGGCTAACATTTCGAATTTCTTTCTCAAAGGCAAATGACACACTACAAGAAACAAACATGTACGGAACACACATGCAAGACGGGGGTGCAAATAGGAGGTGGTAATTGGGAAATAAAAGGAACAGAGGGATGTGGCAAGGCTAAACGGGAAAGGGAGACATCCAAGTGGGCAAGAAACCCTAAGAGTGTTTGCTAGGAGGATTATCTGTAAACAAGGGGGGGGGGGGATTAAGAGTTAATCATTCCCTTCCTGGATGTTGAGACCATGTGGTTGAATAGTCCGAAGACGCTTTCATCCACACTTTCTCCCTGCTAAGGCGAACTGAGTCCTTGCTCTGGCCAAGTGATTATATGCCCTGTATATCAGAAATGGAATGGTTATGCATGAAAGTTAAAGTGGTGACCAACAGGGGTGTCCATTTTCTTGGTATTTACAGTCGATCGATGGCCATAGAAACGCTTGTTGAGCGTATTCTTGTGGTCTCCCCGACATACTGGATTCCACAAGCCAAAAGCCATGCAAGAAATGAGATATATGACATTAGAGGTGTTGCAAGTAATGTTACCATTGGTTCTGTGAGTAGTGCCAGATGAATGGCCAGAAAATGAGTCAGACTCCTGCATGTGAGTCTGGCAAACAACACAACTGGAATTGCACTTAATAGTACCATGCCGTGTGGGAGGGGATGCAGCCAAGGGGGATCTCGGCTCGAACAATCGGGTCTCCACAACAGTGAAAAAGGACAATAGGAAAATATATCAATTAAAGATCTTATTAATTTGAATAACCATTTGATGAAATTGCCCATAAAGGGATAAGAAAAGAAAAGCATGGTCATCCGTCACATGCACACACGGAGGTTACAAAACTCAATGTAAGAATGCAACAAATGAAGTCTTGAATGCACCAAAAACGTAATAGAACGTCCCTAAACAAAAACGAACACTATTAGGAACGAAATCGTTGGTGCTTAAGAACTGAAATTGAATGCTCAAACAGTGAAAAAGAAACCTTATAATTTGATCAGATGTGCAAAAATCACGCGAATTTGAATAACCGACAACAAAAATAATCAGAATTTTTTTGCAAATTGGCCGGGAAAACCTATATTTATTGGCCGCTTAAAGAGGCACCGTTTTCAAGAATATAAAGAAATGTGGTATTTGGAGTTTCGTGTAAAATGCCGTGTTTAGAAAGGTGTATCGGAAAAATTCATATCTTTCCTTACGATTTCTAATTGTCACTTTCCTGGGCACACTAAAATTTCAGTAAGGGCTTATTTAAGCGGCTAATCGGAACAGAACGCTTGATTGGAATAAGCCCTGACTGAAATTAAGTGTACCCAGGAAGGTGATAATTAGGACAAAATGGACCGTCGGGAAGTGTAAACAAACGCAGTCACAGAAGACAGCTTGTACATCGTGTTGAATGTACTGGCTTTATTGTTTGATCTGTGGAACAATAACGAACAAAAAAATACAACTTTAAGTTTGTTATCTGGAAAATATGTTAAATAAACAGTTCTAAATGCCCATTTAAAATCGCAATATCCGAATTATTGGAAAGTATAACCTCTCTAAGTATGTCTGAAAGTATGTCTATCATATCTCTGAAGTCTATCAATAGTCATCTCTATTAGTATATGAAAGGCCTGAAAGATTACACAATTATTTTTAATACTTAATATATGTAGGAAGAAAAGTCAGTTTTAAAGAATACATCGTTTAGGTCTATACAGGTACCGTTTCATGTCAATAATTTAGGCACAAATACCAGTCCAAAAACGCAGGAAACTCTTTTTCAAGCAAAATCTGTAAAAACTGGGTTCTATTTCCACCCAAACTGACTGAAGACAAAACATAAGCAAATAATAATGGTTAAACTGATTTATGTGAAATGCGTGCATGAACTAACAAAACTATTGAGGGCGCTCTTCACCCTGGCTCTCTGTCTAGCAACTCTTGTTCATCATAACAAAAATATGAAAACGAGCGTTACCGTGACTTTCTTTTGCACATATGATATTGTTCTAAACCCAAAATAGTTGGTGTCAACAACTCTTTCAAATGGGCCCTCTGGAAGCGACTAATTATTTCATAAAAATGACACATAGAACAACGCATGGCGTGAAATGCATTTTGCGCATGCGCACATCGACTTGACAACCAGCACCTAGCTTGCTCAAAAAAATCGCGTAAAAAAAAACACGACTGAATAGCAGGACGTGGATTTTTTTACGCGAATATTGACGTCAATATTTACAAATTGCAATGTCCCTTCACGGCCACCATACAAAGGTCACTGCACACAGAACGCTGAATTGCCACACCGCATGATGAAATTGAATTGCGGAACGATGAAATTGAATTGCGGAATGGTGAATTGGCGAATGAAAGGACGAACTCGCAGTAAAGGACGATTACTTGTAAAACCGAATAGTTATGCGAGCACGGAGAATCGATTACTACCAAATTGCCAAACGAAACGGCGAAATTGCCGAATTGAATGGTGAATTGCAGAATTGAATGATGAAATTGCCGAATTGAATGATGAAATTGCCGAATTGAATGGTGAAATTGACAAATTGAATGGTGAAATTGCAGAATTGAATGATGAAATTGCCGAACAAAATGGTGAAATGCCAAACGGAATGGTGATTGCCGAATGTAATGATGAAGTTGCCGAATTGAATGATGGTATTGCCGAATTGAATGATGATATTGTCGAATTGAATGATGATATTGCCGAATTGAATGATGATATTGCCGAACAGAATGGTGACATGCCAAACGGAATAGTGATATTGCCGAATTGAATGATAAAATTGCCGAATTGAATGATGAAAATGCCAAATTGAATGGCGAATTTGCCGAATGGAATGGTGAAATTGCCGAACGGAATGATGAAATTGCCAAACGGAATGGTGAAATTGCCGAATGGAATGTCGAAATGCAAAACGAAATTGCCGAATGGAATGATGAAATTGCCAAATTGAATGATGGAATTGCCGAACGGAATGATGAAAATGACGAAGCCAACGATCTAAAGCACCCAAGATAGCAATGGCGTTCCCGTAGAGAGCCAACGTATGCCAAACGTTTTTAGAAATTTGGGTGTACGTTCGCGTAAGTTGCCATTCGTTCGTGACACGTTTGACATACTTGTATTCGTTAGCTGTTCGTAAGGGTTCGCAGAGGTACGCTGGGGTCGATTTTAAATTTTGGACATGTGACAACGTACTGATCAATACGCTATGTATACGTTGAGCATTCGCTGTGTGAACGTTTCGCACGTTGGGTGTACGTTTCTTCTTCGTCCGCTGTTCGTCCTAATACGTCCAACCCATCTGGAACTTTGCCATAGCGAATGCACAACGTATACATAGCATTTGTCTAACGAATGGCTAACGAATGGTCAACGAATACACAGCGTATTCCGACCTACATCAACTTTCACAAGGCGTCCATCTAACGTGCTTGACGCTAGTCTACCGATATAGTAACGTGCGTCCACAGTACAGCTGCAGTACAAGTAGCGTTTTTCAGTCTGTGACGTCACAGCGGCCGCGAGTAGCTCCTTCATCATTTCTGCATGCTCAGCTCAACTGGTCTGCAGAGATGTTGACTGTCCGAGGTATCTTGGTGAAGTGTGGGTCAGCCGAGACACGTCACGTGACCGGCCGCAGCACGCTAGACATACGTTGGGCATTCGCTGGTCATTCGTTGTGTACGCTCAGCATTCGTTGGATGGACGCTACGCATGCGCTGTCATTCGTTACTATGGACGCTAGTTATACGATCAGCAATCGTTCCTCATTCGTTGGGCATTCGTCTTATACGCCAGGGAGTTCGTTGAGAGACAGATTTTGGCCGCAAATTTGAGCGTATTTGCGCGTATCTGGACTTTGCCATATGACATTTGTTTTTAGTTTTTTAATGGGAAATTATAAACTCATGAAGTTTGGGATTTGCAAGTTACATGTATAGTGTTGGGGTTGAGGCAGTACAAGGCCTGAAGCTGGGACAAACAATTTTTAGGTGGTTGACATTTGGGTAATTGTTTCTATTTGTACCCATTTACTTTTATCTTACTTGGATGTATTTAGAAGTATTGTGTATAATGTGTATAATTCAATCTGTGATTGCCACATCTTGTCTTAAGAAATAAACCATTTATGAAAAAAAATAAAAAATAAACAAATTATATTAAACCACAGCAGCACATGGCCAAGCAATTAACTTAAAGTAGACTTCCTCAAGTCCATGAAGTCTAAGACTTAAAAAGGGCAATACAGTTACAAACAGGTGGTTATATAATACAGGGGAAATGCAGTGAGAAAATGGGACTGGAGAAAGTCTAATCTCCTCGTGAATAAACATTCAAATGACACACTCGGAAAGGAATTTGTACACTCATGGAGGAAGGAAGTCTCTGCGGGAAAACCAGATCTCCCAGTTGAAACAAAGGTAAAAATACACTCTAAAGTCATTCAATCTACATGTTCTAGGGGTAAAAATAAAGTCTTTCGCCACAAAGTCTTTCTCCATAAAATAAATTCTCCATGGAAATTAAACCATCCTAAGAGAAACAAAAAAAGTTCTAAAGCAGAAATTGATAACTTGCAAAAAAAAATACATTCAATATAAAACTAGCTAAAGAAAACTCAAGTCATCCTATCGACAAAACAGTACATCTTTCTTCAAATAAATTAAGAAGTCACGAAAATCTCAATTATACAAAAATGCAAATTCACTGGACCCATCATGATAAAGTAAAATGTCAAAACTTTCTAAAAAAAGAAACTTCCCATAGATAAAAACTCACTTTAAACCAAATCAAACAAAAACTGTAATAACTTTTAAAACATTATACAATATAAAAAGAACAACAATTGCATAATAAAACTTACCAGGGCACTGTAACAGACGAAACACAAGGCTACGGCAGGTCGAACAACTCAAAGAAGTGTGAGAGAGGGCACATTGTGCACTCTTCTCCGCCGGTATGCATGCTAAGTGACGCTAGCTAAAACTCTGTACACATGTATAGGGTCTGTGGTCAAGGGAAAAGGTGCTGCTACTGGGGTCGGGGGAAACAACTACATAAATCACAGTACATGTACAAAATAATCAGGGGAGCAACACTCTAAAAAATAACAAGGCAATATAATTTGGCCCTGCCACACTGGGGATAGCTCATGAAGTTATAACTGGGTCCAGTACCAGTTCAAAGACAACGGGAAAATTTGTCAAAAATTACAGTTCTCCGGCAGCATTTCAGAGCCATTTCAAGGCTCAAAATGTATTTTTTCGAGGCAATTTTTGTTTTTCTCTTGAAATGTTGAGTGTTTTTCAATATCATAGATTATAGCAGGTGACCTTGCATACAACTTGATTATTTGAGATCGTTGGGGAACTAACCATCAATTTTTTTTAGGAAGATCGCAGATTGTGGAAATTATGAAGGAGTCGGAGGACGGAGGAATAAGTTTGCACTAAAAAAAGAAAAAGTAAATAAAAGAAACGAAAAAAACAACCAACAGGTTCAGTAAAAGAAACAGTCAGGAATATTGAGGTGTTTGCACGTCGGGAAAATGGTGCCAATTATTACGGCGGGTCGATTGGTAATGAATAATGTATGACTACGAGTCACATGATATGTACATGTTTGTGATCCATTTAAAACGTTAAGTGTAACTGTGTCAACATGTGACCAACAGATAAAATAATTGTGGTTCATAAAAAAAATGCATCAATCCAGAAAGTTGGGACAAACTTTTTTTGTCGCTCCTGGTTCCCCTGTGATATTTCCAAGGGACAACCAGATGATTTATTGTTGTCATAATAAATGTTTTTGTGTGTACAATTTACAAATTACCACTTTGAAAATGTATTCAAATTTACCTAGTTTCCCTTGCGGATTGTTTGACGAATTATAAATGAAAAAGTCGCTTCCCAGGTTGTATCGTAAAATCCCCCCCCACAGTAGTGTGGGACGAGTCTACTAGCGAATACTTACCCGTAGAGCCACTACCAATGCATATTTCCCTAGAGGGCGCAATACACTCGCTAAGATTTCACACAATAGCCTTCCCACCATGCCCCGCGGCACACCCGCCATGTTAGCTTCCTCTTTTCTCGAGCGATAGCAGGCAGATGCGCATCGAGCCCTCTGTGGGGAGGAGGGCGGGATGCTCTACGGGTAAGTATTCGCTAGTAGACTCGTCCCACACTACTGTGGGGGGGGGGGGGGGGGGGGGGGGAGTCTACAGCGCTCATCTTACCCGTAGAGCCACTACCAATGCAGAGTAGCACCGCTTTTGGAGGTGGGAGTGAGATGCCACTGTGTGAGTCTAGGACACTCCATATAGAGGGGTATCACTGTTGGGAGAAATTGGTTAATGCAACAGTATACAACCCTCAGTTACCAGCGGAAGTCACATAAACACGAGATGTGAGCTGACTGGTGGAGCGAACCCGTCTACTGGAGTTGCTGAGAGGTAGATTGCGAGGCCTGCGAGGCCGCATCGCTCGCTACCCGCAACGCCGCTCTTCCAGCACGTCCCTCAGTCTGGAGGACGTCTCGCAGGTAGCAGGCTGTGAAAGTGTTCGACGTCTTCCAGCATGCTGCCTGGGTGATATCGGCCAAGGGAACCCCTTTGAAGAAGGCCCATGACGTCGCCACTGCTCTGACGTCGTGAGCATGCACTTCAGAGCAGGCAGATGATGTATCCGGCCAGGTCTGTGAAGCCGTCCGAATAGCAGTCACAATCCAGCGCGTGATGGTGCTCTGTGAGGCTGGACGATATGGAGGGGTGGAGGTGACGAACAGGCTCGTCGCCTTGCCCCGGATCAGTTGGGTCCTGTTGAGGTACCACTTGAGTGTGCGAACAGGGCACCATGTCCTATCTTCCAGTACAGATGACTGCGAGCGCATGTCTGGTACGAAGATGTCTGGTGGAGCAAAGGACTCGGACTGGTTCTTCGTGAGAAAGGACGCATTTGGGACTAGACGTACCCCATTCGGTTCCCAGCGAATGTGGCCCGGATCAACAGATAGGGCATGTAGTTCGCTACGACGCCGTGACGTAGCCACCGCTAGCAAGAAAGCGAGCTTGACGGATAAGTCAAACAAGGTCGCCTGGCCCATTGGTTCGTAGGGGGCGCGTGATAGCGCCCCTAGAACGTTGGAGAGGTCCCAAGAAGGAAGGAGCTTACGAGTTGGTGGCCTCTCTAGAAACATTCCTCGAAGGATGTGACCCAGGGCATGGTTACTGGTAATTGATGACCCGTCCGCGAAACCTTGATGGACGGCCGCAATAGCCGAACGGTAGTTCCGGATCGTGGCTACTGTGAGGCCCGAGTTGAACAGGTAAACAAAGAAGTCACCAATGTCGGTTATAGGTGAATTGACTGGATCAACCGAATGCCGTCCACACCATTTGTAGTAATGGCGTAGGCGGCTATTGTAGACTTTCCTCGTGGAAGGTCTACGACTGCGTGCCGCGAATACGGCAGCGTCCTGCGAAAGGCCCGCTGCTCGGAAGGAGCGTTGGACAATGTCCAGCACGTCAGGTGAAGATCCCCGGGTGCTGGGTGAATGAACCTCGAGCGAGGCTGAGACAGAATGTCCGGTCGAGGTGGAAGAATTAATGGTCGGTGCACCAAGAGCCGGATCAACCGGGGGAACCAGGGTTGACGTGGCCAAAACGGGGCGACAAGGAGAATCCTGCATCGTTCCTGTTCTATCTTCGTCAGTACCCGAGGGATCAGGGATATCGGCGGAAAAGCGTACGCGAACATCCCTTCCCAGGGCATCGAGAGGGCGTCGACATGCCACGCCCTCGGATCTGGGTATCTGGTGCAATAGACCGGCAGCTGGTTGTTGACCGCTGACGCAAACAGGTCTACATGAGGGCGGTCGATGAGCATGAAGATTTGCGCGACCACCCGGGGATGTAGCGTCCACTCTGTTGGACGGATTACTCCCCTGGAGAGGGCATCGGCTATCGAGTTGTCCGCTCCTAGGATGTGGAAGGCCGACAACGTGATGTTGGACCTTATGCACCAATGGAGTACTTCCCACGTCAGGAGGCAGAGCTGGGGTGACCGTGTGCCTCCCTCGTGGTTGAGGTATGCCACAACTGTGACATTGTCGCATTTGATTAGGACAGACCGATCCCGGACGTACGGTTGAAAATGTCTGAGGGCATTGAACACCGCCAGCATCTCCAGAACATTGATATGTAGGGATCGCTGGTCCGGAGTCCACTCTCCCGCGGCCTGGCGCGGGTAAAGCAGAGCTCCCCAACCCAAGCCCGAGGCGTCCGTTGTTACGGTTACCGTCGGTTGTGGCTGCGGAAAGGTCACTCCGCGCATGAGGTTTGACGGATCGGACCACCACCCCAGGTGTGGGCGTAGAAATACCGGAACCGGAACCATATGATGGATGAGGTGGTATTTCGGTCGGAAGTGAGCGAGGAGCTGGAGCTGGAGCGGGCGCATGTGGAGTCGGCAGTGAGGCACGAGATCCACCATGCTTGCCATGAGGCCGAGCAGTTTCAGCCATGCTGCTGCTGGGGCCAATGTTACTGCGAGGAATAGATCGACGCACTGCTGCAGATTCTGAACTCGCCTGTCCGTCGGGAAAACCATGCTCGTTCTGAGGTTTATTACAGCCCCTAAGAACGTTGGGAGTTGTGTAGGAATTGGGTGTGATTTTCTTCTGTTGATCAGAAACCCAAGACGCGTGGCTAACTGTACGGTGGAGGCGAGCGCTCGGCTGGTTTCGTGCCGTGAACGGCCCACTATCAGCCAGTCGTCCAAATACATGAAGATTGAAATGCCGCTCGCGTGGAGGGCTGCTCCCACCGACTTCACAATCCTCGTGAAAACCCGAGGGGATGTGGACAGTCCGAATGGGAGAGCCGTAAATTCGTAAGTCACGTTTCGGTAACGGAAGCGGAGGAACCGATAGTGACTCGGAAGAATGGGGACATGAAGATACGCGTCCTGCAGGTCGAGTGTAGCCGCCCATGCTTGGGCCGGAATCGAACCGAGGACCACCCGGAGCGTGTCCATACGGAACCGTTTGGGGCGGATGAAGCTGTTTAAGGGCTTCAGGTTGAGAATAGGCCGCCAAGTTCCCGTGTCCATTTTTGGTGTGAGGAAAAAGGACGATAGGAAACCAGGTGACCTCCCCGACCGCGGAACCACGCGTATCGCTTTGTTCCGGAGGAGAGACTCGATTTCCGACTCTAGCGCCAGGCGTTTGGCGGGGTCGGATGGAGTTTCCGTGTGACGAATTACTGTGTCCGACGGGGGGGTGCTCGTGAAATCCAATACGTACCCGTGCTGGATTGTCTTGAGCACCCACCGGTCGGAGACGACCTGGGACCAGGGCCCTGCGAAGGCTTGGAGGCGGCCACCCACGGGCCCGGCTGTGGGGGGCCACCAGGGTATGGGCGCGTCACTTGCGCCACCCTCCGGAAAACCGGGGGGCCGACGGCTTAAAGGTCTGGCCACGCGGTCGGAAGGATTGGCCTCGGCGGGGACCCGTATATGGAGGGCGTGCCGAAGATTGAGCCGTTGACGCGGCGGGAAAACGCCCGTGGGTTCTGCCCTGTGGAAGCCGGGAGCGTCCTGCTGGGGCCCGGGGGGGTCGACTTGGCCTGAGGTTGAGGCTGTGCTGTCGACTTCTGGGCAGGCTTGCGAAGATTTATCTTATCGGTAGCCTCTATTCGCTTCGCTTCGGCCTCCATGGAGGCCTGGAACTGATTGGCGAATAAATCCGGGCCAAATAATGGTAAAGCCTCTATCCGCTTCCTGGCCCCTTCCGAGGGGAGGTACAGGGAATCGAGGATATTGGCCCGACGGACGGATGTTGCCATCACCGAAATACGAGCAAACTGCTCCAAAGTCAGGCGGAGGGTTTCGTCAAGGCAGCGGAAGGCTGGGGAGAGCATGTCCGCAGGAACAGTAGTCCCGTCCTCACAGCCTCTGACCAGGTACTCCGACAGCAGTAGGAGGAACGAGGTCGAGCGCATGCCGAATCTGGAGGCCCAGTCTGTCTTCCTCAAAGTGTCCTCGATCTTATTTCTAGTACGATCGGTAAATAGGGCACGTGTCGAACCCGACCCACTACCATCAGCGGCCAGCTTGTCTCTGGCAGAGTCAGGGACTGTTGGCACTGTAAAATAGTCGTCAAAGTCCTTCGACGGGAAACGGAAATAACCGTTGGTACGTTTGTCGAAGGACTGCCACGTTTTGCGATCCGCTACGGTCTGGATATGTTTAATGCAAAACTGGTCCAGGGGTAGGATCGGGAAGGGCGTCGAGCGTCCCGCAGGGATATCCGATGCGGTACGCTGTTTGAACGATTGCTGGGCCGAGGGTTTGGGTTCCTCAGCGGAAGTGTCCGGAAGACCCAAAACCCGGATCATGTCGCGTTGAACCAGACGCAACTGTGTCTCGATGGGGGAGAGATGATGCGTGTCAAGCATGTCACCCTCTTCAGACAACCCCTGGTCCGAACCCGTGGCCTCCGTAGCTGGTGTCCGCTCACGATGGGGGGGCACCGCCGGCACTGAATCCCCATCCGACCCCGAGAAAACTGCTGAAGGGTGGATGGAAATGGCCGGAGGTGAGGCCGGGGCACGACCCAAAGCCTGGGGGAGATGTTGTTGGTCACGACGAACCCAACCCTGGACGTCCCGAGTCGGCGGAGCGACAACGGGGGCGACACTGGGGGCGAGTTGACCGAAGTGCGGGGCCGGCTGACCCATCTGGGGGGCAAGCAGGCCCGCGCTCGGGGCGAGTTGGCCCGCAATGGGGGCGAACCGTCCCGTGTCCGGGGCGAGTCGGCCAGCGTGTGGGGCGAGTTGGCCCACTGGCGCGAACCCCGCAGTTGACAAGGTCGACAGGGACGCGGTGAACGCCTGGAAAGCCTGTAAGAGATCCGCATTGGAAACAGACTCCGCATGTTTGCGGTGTTTCCGGGAGCGGTCCGAGGACGATGGTGTGTCCGAGGAACGGTGACGTTTCTTACGCGATTTCCCTTTCTTGACTGGGCGACCCCGCAAAACCTCAGTATCCGAGGGCTCGGTGGAGGGCGGGATCGCTGGAATTCCGGAGCATCGGAGTAAGTCCGAGGCAGAGGAAAAACTCGCAACGGGGACCCATGGGTCCCCCACCGAACGGCCAGGGGCTAACAGCCCGGGCGGATCGGTGATTGCGCTGCCCGCCAGGGTGGCACCGCTACCCTGGGTCCCGTGGTCATATGCCAGTGACCCATGGGTAGAGGCGGGCAGATTGGTCACGCTGAGCGTGGCCGTAGCCTTGGCCACACTGCCCGGGATCGGGGGGTGGCCAGAGGCAAAGGAAGGCAACTCGGCGGGGAGGGTGTCCCGCTTGCCTTTGAAGCTTTGGACCGTGGTGCGCGATTTTTGGCGACTCTTACCGGTCAGCTTCTTAGTCGGCTGGTTTTCCCCGTTATCCGCGGCCGGGGGAACGGGCTGAATATAGCCCGATCCCCGGCCTATGGGGAGGCCACTGCCCGTTTCCGGGCAGCGGAGTGAAGTCTGTGTACGGGGGAGGGTGGCCCCAACAGATTCACGGTCGGAGGCAAGGCCATGGGAGGAGGGTGTCTCCCTGGGCTCGCCCCCCGGAGGTGCGGGCAGTCCCGTGGAACCCACGTCCACGGGTACCGCCCCGCACCGAGCCGACTTATGCTTCACATTTTTCTCCCGTGAAGCCATGACTATCGAAATAACAAACTAAACACAAGAATACAAACTCTACAATCTTTATTCAAGAATACTTAGCAAATGTACGGCAGACGTAGACGTAAACTGCGTGTATAACGCCACTGAAAAAATTTCACGTCCTACGCTGATCAGCGCTAAGAGAAAAGAGGAAGCTAACATGGCGGGTGTGCCGCGGGGCATGGTAGGAAGGCTATTGTGTGAAATCTTAGCGAGTGTATTGCGCCCTCTAGGGAAATATGCATTGGTAGTGGCTCTACGGGTAAGATGAGCGCTGTAGACTTGGGTGGGATCCCTGGCTATACGGCATTCTGGGTTTATGACTTCTGACTAGCGCCCACCCGAACAAAGATACTGACAATTTGGGAGACCGCCAACATAGGGCAAGATAGCTCAGTTGGTAGAGCGCCGGTGCGGTAACCCGGAGGTCGCAGGTTCGAATCCCGCTCCTGCCAGTTTCTTTGTTCACTTTGAAAATGTATTCAAATTTACCTACTCAGTTTCCCTTGTGGATTGTTTGACGAATTATAAGTGAAAAAGTCGTATCCTCATTGAGTGATCCCCACAATGTCGCTTCCCAGGTTGTATCGTAAAATTGGGTGTGATCCCTGGCTATACGGCATTCTGGGTTTATGACTTCTGACTAGCGCCCACCCGAACAAAGATACTGACAATTTGGGAGACCGCCAATATAGGGCAAGATAGATCAGTTGGTATAGAGCGCCGGTGCGGTAACCCGGAGGTCGTAGTTTCGAATCCCGCTCCTGCCAGTTTCTTTGTTCACTTTGAAAACTTTTTATTTTTGTTCATTAGCCTACTTTGCCGGAAACTTTTTGCCACAGTTAAAACAAGTTTTGCATATTCTGATCACAACTGTCCTTCGAATGATAACTGCCAGAATCTCTACACATTATGTAGGAATCCTTTAACTGTTGAATAGATATATATTCCCCTGATGAGGGTCGGCGCATACTGACAGAAACATCGAAATTATAACCCTGGGTTTTTCTAAAAACCACTGACACTTTTTTCTTTTTAGTTACTTATTCAATAGGGTATAGGCCTATATCCATAAATTCCCTCTATTGCAGAAACGGACCTGCACCTTCTAAACTTTCCCTTTTCCAGACATGGTACCTTATATAAATTCAAACTAATTTGAATTGAAATAAAAACATCGCATTTGCTAATTTTCAAATGAGAGCATGCAATTTTACATTTTAAGCCTATTTTATAACTTGACCTCAAAAGACCTTTGACTTCAGTCTGCGACCTTTCACATCACCATCGTATGACGGTTAACTGTTAACACAATGCACCTTTGACCAAGTTCGATTGCAATTGGACTTAAACTTTGCAAAATGAGACATTTTTTACATGTTCAGCCCATTTTACAACTTGACCTCAGATGACCTTTGACCTCATTAACATATGAAGGTTCCCATGTGACATGTATAACCCACGTTTGGTTCCAATTGGATTTCAACTTTTCAAATGACACCAAATAAGAGCAAATAAATTGACCTAAAACTTTAACATATGGTCACACGAAGAAAATACGGTCACACGGACAGAACTGGTAAGTGCCCCCCCCTAAAAAAAAAAAAACACCAAACATTCTTTTAGGCGACACAAAAAGCAGTCCCCCCCCTCCAAAAAAAGAAAAAATTAAATCCCTGCAGAAGCCTAAACCTACAGTTGATTTCATATAATACTCAAAGTGTGGGCAACAAAGACATTGCTAATCATACTATTTATCATGACTACAAATCCATCATATACATACTTGAGTGATAATTGCTCAGGACAGTTTAATGAAATGAACTATTTTATTATGACTTTGCAGTGACTGAATCGTATTTGAATGCGATGAAATATTTACGAAAACTATTTCAAAATATGTTGCTTATATGAAATTGTTGTGGATTCCTGTGGTAATTCTTGTTCTACAGATTAGACAAAACACATTCATCCACAGTTGAAGGTTGTGTCCCTTTCCTAATTCTGTCACTTTAATTTAACCATTCAGGCAATACATGAAGACTAAGTTTTATGAAATAAAATGGCAATTCTTCCATGTTGACAATTTGTTATATTTGACTCGTCAGCAAACTGCAGTTACCGGTTTCAGTGAACAATTCAACATTCACAACCAAAATGAAGTAAAGTTTGAGACATGAACACCAAATCCTTGGCCTTCAACTTTGGTAAGATGATGAACAAGGAGGCAAAAATAGATCAGTGTCATGAAGAACCATACATAAACTTTCATATACAGTTGATGGTTCAAATGTGCTATTAAACACATTGTACCATGGAAGTGTTTCGCCTCAGGTTTAAATAATATAAATCAAATATTCAATGAAACTTTCCAAAGTCTCTTGCTAAACAGTTCTCAAAATTAAATTGTACTCACTGTATCTACCCATTAACTACGAAAACTTACTTTACCTTGGGTCAATCTAAAACAGACTGGGTAAAATTTTGCGTCATTTAAGAAACTGAAAATGTGTTCAAAGGGCCTAGAGCCCTGTGAGGTATTTTTTCACTGAAATCATAGAGTTTGGCTTTGTATTCAATTTACCATTTCTTCAACCTTTTTATCATTCTGATTTCACGACCATAATATCAATATTTTGGATTTTATGCCAATAGAAATGTGTGTCATCTCAGTCAAAAGCTTCAGCTTGTAGTCAATCAGGGTATGAATGTTGCTCAGATTGGTTTTTTCCCATCAGTGATTAGTTTTGTGTATTTAACTAATAAGTGAAACAAATATGTACACAAACTTCATCAGTGTGTTAATTATTGGCTTTTTTACTTGTACTTGCTATTTTATAAAGAGTGCCTAAATGATATCACAGCAACATCACACTGGTATCTGAGGAAACAGCAAGGGCATTTAAAACTAAAGCTTTTTAAAAGAGCTTTTTTTTATTGCCAGTAAACATATGACAACCTATAATGTTCACAAATTCTGAGGTAATGATACAAGTAAACAATGCTTTTACATTGATTTTCACCTGTATATCCCACATGGTCTATATAATTCTAATATGTAACTGTAAACATTTTTCAATTTTTTCTCAACCATTTGAGAACATTTTCATGTTGAAATTTATCTGTAATTTTTGCACATTCTTTAATCCACACATTTTGTTCAATCACATAATGCATTCATACTTGCTTTAGTTTCTTTTGTCTCAAGACAAAAGTGTAAATACAAGAGTGCACAATATACATAGCATCCCCATCTATACTTAAGTTATGGATAATCATACAAGAAGTAATTAACATGTATGCTTAGCTTACTTATGCTCATCTTGAATCATATTTTATTTTCCATCCAATCCAATCAGTGATTTTACTTACTGAACATGCAATCATGGAAGGGTTGTAGAAAAATTAATGGCATGAAACATTACCATTGAGAATTACAAGTCCACAAATGTTTGAATGTGACAAATGTTTTAGCTTTACTGAGCTGTGGCAACTTTAAAAAAAAGTTTTGTTTTATCATGATGTGTTCGCCACCCCCATCATTTGGAGGGAGTGGGGAGAATTATTAACTGTTTCCATGCCTCCACTTAAAACAAAATTGCCACATGTTGGACTTCAATAGACAATCCGTTATCACAGAAAATCACCAAAACAGTGCCAAGAATGCAGCACAGAGTGTTTAGAATCCAAAACTTTCTCACATTTGCAAGTCTTGATTTACTTAACATTAATTTAACTAACATGCAACAAGATTCTGACCTTGCTGCTGAAGCAATCATGCACATTACATGATGAAGTAGGAAGTTCCCATTGAAAATGTCATTCTTTGCAAAGCTTTTGTGCAGTTTGTTTGGTTGTTGGATTGGTTGGTGGCTGGTCAGCAATATTAAAAACAAAACTTCATTTCAAACAAAATTATTTTCATTGCCAAATATGTCTATGCAGGGCTTGAAAAGACAATACAGAGTATCTAGAATCCAAATGTTTCAAGGCTCTGGCCCCACACCATAATAGCTTTGTGCTTCTGTTCAGTTCTGCACAACTCCAGCAGTATGCAACAATACATGTAGTTGTAATAAAGTCCACCAGCAATTAGCAGACATACCTATAGTGGTGTACTTTGTTTAACCATGTACACAGCATCCTCTATTCCAGAAATCTCCAGTCAACCTCCCCTTTGTTGTAATATTTGACTAGCATCACTGGTACCCCAACTTTTAAGCAGGGACCAATGCTCATTATATATATATCTTGAAAAGTATCCATTTGAGAGATGCAAAAAAAGCTGAAGCTGTAAACATTACAAGCATAATTTAAAAAAAGAATATACTGCATTATTGTGAAGAATTTTATCACTACAAACATAAATTTCAAAAATGGTAAATTCCATGGTTAACAATGTGAATCATATTACAGGATTTCAGGATAGTACACAATATCATTGGTTTGATGCATCTTTGGTAAGTAACGTATTATGTAAATGTATACACTTTACAGAGGATGTTGATTGCTGAGAATTCTGTCATTTTGTAGTTTTATGTAGATTAGGTATATTACAATAAAACAGACAATTATTTCTGCCATGAAATAATAAAACAATTACTTTTGAGAGCTGTTTTTATCAAGTCATTTCCAGCCCGCTAGTGCCATTTGTCTAAAAGTCGTCACTGGGGGCAGCAAACAAATCTGACACCAGAAGACAGGTTCATTGTGTCTAGCACGAGGCACAAAAGGGGACTCCATCTTATGACATTAGATTTGTGTGCTGCCCCCAATGACGACTTTAGACAAATTGCAATAGGACCACTGTTCATGGTAGTGCCAATTGCTTGGCTGCACAGCCCTATTCTTGGTATACTAGCACGCCATCAACAACAGCCGGAGGCAAGGGGTTAACCACTTGCGTACGGATGATGCCATAGGGTGCAAAAAACCAAACAGTGCCACCAGGCCGGATGACGCCAATGGCCGCTGTTTGTGCAGTTTCAATCCATTGTTGGATTATTGTGTATGTCATGCTTGACTGCACAAACACATTGTAGCAGTTAAATTTGGCTGCCAGAACCGCTGCAACACCCCGACGTCTCCCGTAAAATAACCGTGCTCAAGGGGTTAACCCCTTGAGTCAAGCATAACATACACAATAATCCAACAATGGATTGAAACTGCACAAACAGCGGCAAATGGCATCATCCGGCCTGGTGGCACTCTTTTTTTTGGCGCCATATGGCGCCTTCCGTACGCAAAGGGTTAAGCTATGCCTCTTTATGCCTATTTTACATGGCACAATAAATCCGGTGTAACACTGTTGGCATGAAATGCATACATGTTAAAGGGTCACTGAAATAGAAAAACAATGTTGGTCTTAATAAATGTGTTTGTTACTAAAAAACAACATTGTTGTTGTTTTTTGTCTTAATTGTGATTTGTTTGGCTCATTTACGCGAATTTTCTACCACTTTTCGAGACCCCCCCCCCCCCCCACTTTATCCGTTCGAAAATTGCAAAAGGATGATGTAATGCATCACGTGACCCTGTGACGTCACTACTTGACACGTAAAATGCAGGCTGTCGGCCATGTGTGTCGTTGCAGGATTCAGTAATACACCTGAAGAAGTTGTACATTCCCCAAAGACAAGGGATTGTGGAAAATTTGGGCCTCAAAAGTCCGGCTGAATTAACAGAGCAAACTGGGATGTGTTGCGCCGTCGCAATAACCAGCGTTATACATGTATATGTAGTGATCATTTCACTGCAAACAACTTCTACTCCCAGTTTGGGATTTCGAAGGGGGTAATACTAAGGCTAAAAGAAAATATTCCAGCAAAAAGATTCTTCCTGTGCTGCTGCCTGGGAACTTTGATTGGGAAATTATAAAATGTAAAATTTGTCAACTTGCCTTCCTTAATAGAGTACCGAAGTCTGACGTCAGTTGCCACGGCAATGGTTCCAAACACATGCAGTTTAGAAGGTATTCTGGTTCCAAACATTGCATTGATTGACGTCATCACTTCGGTACTCTATACTGCCTTTGCTCTTTACAAAATCTAAAAATAAAATCACTTTTCAGTGCACAATTGTGTCATCAGCTTCAAATGCAGGTTCTGGTTGATTTGCAACCCTTCGAAGTCTCTTCAGGCACTCATTCAGATTGGCGGCTGGTATGGTGTCTAGGTTCTTCAATGTAGACTGTGGTAAACAGCAACAAAATTGAAACAAATAAGATACAGGTTGGTAATGAGACTTTTTTCTTTGGGTAAAAACAACCTCTGCCTGTTAAAATGACCAACTGCTGCACTTGAACAATTAAAATGATCAGCCTCAGCATTTTTAGACTAGTTAGTCTAGAAAAACTAAAAATTATACTAACGCAGACACATTTTTTTCATGTTCTCACTTCCCAGCATAGCTGGAAATGTTCTTGCAGAAGGTTCATGTGGGAATACTGCCACAAGATTGGCTGAAAATACACAACAAAATCCTTAACCCTTGCTCTATGAGTGTTGTTTATTGCGAGTCAGTGGTACATGCCAATGCACTCCATTCTTTGCTTTACCAGCCAATTGATTTCAAAGCTCCTACTGGAGTGCATTGGAGGGCATTTCTGCTCATTTGTAAAGGCAATAAATTTAAGGGGTTAAGGTGTATGCTTCAGCCGTGTTTCCATTGGACTTATTTTTGTCAATCTACCATGACTTTTCTTTAGAATGACAAAATTAAGTCCAATGGAAACACGCGGTAAACTAATGTCCCTGTCGACTTACCGTGACCTTGATGTAAAACAACCAGACCAAAAGTGGTCACTGAAGATATCCGCGCAGGCGCGGAAATTCAACAGGGATGATAAAAAGTCCAATGGAAACAGACCCTCCATGTAGAACTACCGCGACCACGCGGAAACAACTGTGTAAACAATGCAACTTCCTGTATCGTATCACTACACAGTGATTATCGCTAGCGTGTGCGCGAAAATGGTGGTATGATTCCCCGACTCCTGTTTACCTGTGATTACATGTACATGTGTACAGTGCAGTTGCGCTAGTTTGCAGCGGATCGAGCTGATGACTGTGATCAGCCACATACATGCATGCAACAGCTATAGGTTTTTCAAGTTGTTTGTTCGCTGCTTGAAACATGGCAGATTTGATCAATTTTGTGAGAGATATAATTGGGTTAGATGTCAGTGAAAATGTTGGGGAAGGCAGAGAAGAATTTCGAGGAGAACTGCCTCAATCTCGAGGCCATAAATGCGGCAGTTAAACACCATCCCTTCGAAACCGTGTTCGCGAGACCCCCAAATCGCGATCAGCCCAACAGTTTTTGTGTGGTCCCAGTTCTTCTTTCTCTTGAAACTACCACCAATTGGGTCGGCTTTCTTCTTTCTTTTTTCGAGGAGGCATTGGAACTCAGCGGTACATTTGACCACGATGCCATATTTTCTACACTAGACTAGACTGATCTCTTTTTCTCGAAGCGAGCGCGTCGGTATGTGTACATGTATGGTAGCTGACTATTTTTTTCTTTTTTCGAGGAGGCATTGGAACTGAGCGGTACATTTGACGACGATGCCATATTTTCTACAATCGACTGGACTGATCTCTTTTTGTCGAAGCGAGCACTTCGGTATGTGTACATGTATGGTAGCTGACTATACAATGTAATTTAGCGCACGAACAATTACGCTAGGTCACAACGTCTATCCCGTTTAGGTCAAAGGTGATTGTGCACTGTGCCCGCAACGTGTGACATTCTGCCAGCCTCGCAAGGCGAATAAACGTCCTGTCGAGGTTATAAAAGTCTAAATGGAAACGTGGTAGAATTACGCTAAGGCATGTGGCCGCAAGTTTCCGCGAGGCCGTGGAAAAAAAGTCTAATGGAGACACAACTTTTTAATAGTTTGCTTACATGTATTTACAATTGCCATTGTATTTATTATTAGTAACTTTTTATAATGTTAAATATCAATTTGAATTATTATAACATATAACATACAATTACTTAACATTACATAATATCAATGTTGGTGAGGCTATATAAGACCTGCAAAAAGGCAGGCTTGCTCATGGTCCATCACAAGATCCCCTTTCTGTGAAGTTAGCAGTCTAGCTTGAAGGGTCCTGAGCTAGAGATATTTGAGAGCCTTGTGAGCAAAATGAGTGGAGAAAGTTAAGTAAAATTTATTATATGGACGCTTTGAATATTTTTGGCTTTTCCGAAATCCTTCGGAAAAGGCTTTGTTTTTGTTCTGATTTTTTTTTTTTTCTTCTTCTTCTTTTAGTTCTGACCAAAATCCCATAGACTTTGTACACGAATTTTGTCGGCGGCACTTTAGGTCTTAAAAAACCTCAGAACCTAACCAAACTTACATCAAACATAGACCCTAAGCTGAAATTGTATGTCGTAGAGTGACGTCATGATGACGTCATCACGTGTCACGTGACGTCATCCTAAATGTGCGTTTTTCAAGGGCCCATATCTAGAGAACGGTATATCCAATTTCCTTCAAACCTGGTATGTTGGTAGGCTAGCTCGTGTTATAGATGAAAATTGACGTGACGTCATGATGACGTCATCATGCGATTTTATAGTAATTTTTAAGTTTTTGAACTTTAAAGTTTCTTAAAGCCATATCTCACCAACAGAACATGCTAAATTCAAAATTCTTTTTGTAATAGCTCTGTTAGCTCCTATATTCTTTCACATAAATGTGAAAAATGTGTGACGTCATCATGACGTCATCAAAAATATGCTTTTTTGAAACACATATAAGGGTAGGGACGATCGTCATAAAAATTAGTGTGCAGGTAGATAATGCTACTAGGATGTTAAATCCGAGGTGACGTCATGATGACGTCATCGGCTGATTTTCTATGAATTTTTAGTTCTATCCCAAATCCCATAGACTTTGTACACGAATTTTGTACGGGACACTTTGGTCACTAAACAACATCAGATCTTAATCAAACTTAACACAAACAGGGACCCTAAGCTGAAAATGTATGCCAAAACGTGACGTCATGATGACGTCATCACGTGTCATGTGACGTCATCTTAAAGGTGCATTTTTCAAGGGCCCATATCTAGAGAACGGTACGTCCGATTGCCTTCAAACCAGGTATGTTAGCTCGTGTTATAGATGAAAATTGAGGTGACGTCATGATGACGTCATCATACTATTTTACAGTAATATTAAAGTTGTTGAACTTCAAAGTTTCCTCAAGCCATATCTCATCAACAGAACACGCTAAATTCAAAATTCTTTTTGTAATAGCTTTGTTTGCTTATATATTCTTTCACATAAATGTGAAAAATGTGTGACGTCATCATGACGCCATCAAAAATATGTTTTTTTTAAACACATATAAGGGTAGGTCCGATCGTCATAAAAATTACTGTGCAGGTAGATAGTGCTACTAGCATGTAAAATCCGAGGTGACGTCATGATGACGTCATCGGCTGATTTTCTATGAATTTTCAGTTCTATCCCAAATCCCATAGACTTTGTACACGAATTTTGTCGGCGGCACTTTAGGTCTTAAAAAACCTCAGATCTTAACCAAACTTACCTCAAACATAGACCCTAAGCTGAAATTGTATGTCGAAGAGTGACGTCATGATGACATCATCACGTGTCACGTGACGTCATCTTAAAGGTGCGTTTTTCAAGGGCCCATATCTAGAGAACGGTAGGTCCGATTGCCTTCAAACCTTGTATGTTGCTAGTGTATCTCGTGTTATAGATGAAAATTGAGGTGCCATCATGATAACGTCATCAACTGATTTTCTATGAATTTTTAAATATTTAACATATTATTATATATTACTGTCATTGATCAGATTGACTCCAATCTCGACACAGGCCAACACCATGTATAAGTACTATCCTTATAATGTCATCATAGGTCAAGTAATATAAACTTAAAGGTCAACTTTCAAGTAAGAAATCTAGATCATGAAATAATCTCAGATCTTAGAAAACTCAGCGAAAACAAAACCCTTAACAACTTTAATGCTGATTAAAAAAAAAACAGGAAAAGCCATGCGTCTGTTGACCTCAACAGACGCTTAACCTCTAGTTTCCTATTTACAAATGTATGCATTTTCTCTCCGCCGAGTAATATTTCACTATATTTCATTTACAAACATAATGTCCAAAGTATAAAATCAATTGTACCTTTTTCCTTTTACAGAAAGAGGAAGAGACATGACATGGCAAGAAAAGAAGAAGAACCACATCAGAAAAAAAGCGGTGAGGATAAAGAGAAAGATAGCAGCCAGCCAGGTCCATCAGTGGCTCCAGCCGATGAGAAGTGTACGGTGCATCGAGTACAGGGTTATAAGTGGTGGTATTGAATATGATGGCGAGGATGGAGCAGAGGGCGATGACGATTATTATGAGATTGTAGAGGAGGTTGATAGCTGAAGGCGATGATGAGGACGAAGATGACGATGAGGACAACAATGAGGAAGATGAGGAGGATGATGAGGAGGAAGATGGGGATATCATTGATGGCGATGAGGACTGGGAGGAGGAGGAGGACGAGGATCAGCTGTCCCAGCTAACCCCAGGCCCAGCCCAGCCCAAGAAACGAAAGAAGAAAATGCTAGGGGATCCTGTCTACCCAAAAGACTGGCATGGCTGGACAAGAAGTTTGAAAAAAAACTACACATCCATAAATTCAGAGGGAAGAAATCTTATGGTCCTCAGCAGGTTCGCCTAGACAACGATGACTCCTGGAATATTTCTTGTTGTTTTTCCTCTTTTCCTCTTCAAGTACACAAACATGACTGGCAGATCCAAGCCAAACTTTACCAAACCGACCACTCCAGCTGAAGTCCGAGCTTGGTTTGGCATCACGGCAACGAAAATGCAGAGTATGACTGGTCATATAATGCATCCGGGACTACGTAACAGTCTCATCTCATCAACAATGACAATGGCTCGATTTAACCAGCTCTCCGAATCCTTGGTGTGTTCAAATTCAGAGCGTGGACCAACAAGAATTAAGAGTAAGGCAGAGCAGTATCTGTGGCGAAAGCGTCACCCTCTCTATCCTGTACAGATCGTATGGGATAAGGTTGCCAAGCGATGCAGTAAGAACTACAACGTTCACCGGGATCTGGCATTGGATAAGGAACATGGTCAAATACAAGGGGAACAAATCCAATGTACAGAAGTTTTTCATGCCCCTGAAACCAACCAAAGTAGGCTTCAAAATCTTTGCCATCTGTGAGGCCAACTAGGGCTACTCACCACTTCAAAGTCCACACTGAGAAGGGCCTAAATAATGGGCCTCAGCCTCCAGATTATCAAGCCATACTTCAGCCGGTACCTACATGTAGGCATATACTGCGACAAGATCTATACGTCAGCTGCACTTGCCAAGGCACTTCTGGAGGAGAAAACCTATCTATGTGGAGCTTCTATCGACCTGCCACCAGGGGTTCTGTGACTAGGTCACAGATTTTGTCTCAAGAAAAGTGATGGAAGAAAAGCAAAAGAAGGCAGAGAAGATGGATGTACCGGCCCCGCCCTGGGCGATTGCATACACCAATCAAGTTCATGGGCGGAGTTGACAGGGCAGACCAGCTCCGTGCCTACTACGCGTACAGCAGACAGTCGATAACATGGTGGAAGAAGCTGCTCTATTACCTGGTTGACATTGTACGTGTCAATGCCTACATATGCTACAAGCATCATCGCGAGGCAGAAGACAGTCCACTGATGACCATTAGGATGTTCACTGTCCACATAGCAACCTCGCCCATCGCAGGTTTTGCAGAGGGAGCACCGGTCTACCAGCCGATACTCCAGCCGGTTGCAGTCAACAATGGACCGAACCACCAGTGCGTGCGAATGCCAGGTAAGTTCCCGAAAATGTGCATCCGATGCAAAATTACAAAGAGGAAGACAGCCCAGGGAAGAAATGTTGTCAAGCTGCAACATCCACCTTTACAAGGCAGAATGCTTTCCGATGTTCCAAGTGTTTTACTTCACAGCCTATGGCTACGTTCAGACATCGTTTTAGTTAAAACGGTAAAAGTTAAAACGGTCGTTCACCACGGGTGGCCGGTCGTAAAATTAAAACATACCGAGCATTCAGACATCGTTTTAAAGTATAGTGAGTTCAACTCGAAGTGGTTTATCTCCATTTTGGGGTCAAGTAGAACTTCCGCTCATTTACATAAAACGCACACTAGTTCGTGTGTACATCATAAAATTGTGTGTATGGGATGCATTATGAAAAATGTGCGAGCACAGCTTTCAACTGGTTGCAGGCGTACACGTGCTTCCTAACACTTCATAATGATCATGCCAGGGGGAGGGTTTACAGCCGGTCTCGACCCGAGCACTCAGTGCTCGGTAGAGTTCATCGAAGAATTCACATCTGGATCGTCCCCTACCACTTCGCCTATTATAATCCACCGTGGCCTTAAATTTGTGTTTTAAGGCTTTCATTTTGCTACATACGCTTTCCGCATTTCTATCATTTCCCAGATCTTTTAATTTCTGGGATAGTCATTTGTAGATTTTAGAGTTTCTCGTGAGTGGATCGTCGAGGGCACGTTGCACATCATCCTCGGCCCACAACGCTACGAGGGCCTTTACTTTAGCCCAGTTTGCCCCATGCGGTCTAACGTTAGATCCGGATCCTTTCTCAGCCGCTGGTGAAGTCGAAGCAGTGGTCATGATGCAATGGTGAACAGTTTTGAAAAAAACTGCTTTAAAAAAATGTTGCAACAATGAACTAAATGTATTAAAGGGCAAGAGCAGAAAGACGCACGTGCAGGGATCGAATTATCCACTGGACCGCTGGACCGAGTCCAGTGATTTGAGCATTGGTCTAGTAAACTCTTGACTGAACTAGTCCGGTGGTCTAGTAATTTTTTTTCATAAACTGAGTATCACTAAATTCAATTTGTAGAACTGAGAATGCCCCATAATTTCTGGAATGGCCATTTTTTGTTTTGAGGCAGGCAGTTTCAATCAAAACAGCACTTCTAACCCCTCCCCAACAAAGTCGGCAAAGGGAAAAAAGTGAAATAGCACACTCATTCAAAATACACGTACTGTGTGTTCTTATTTTTACCATTGGTCTTGTGAAATACCTTCTGGTCTAGTAAAATTTGTGTGCTACTAGCCCAGCTGTCTAGTAGATTTTTACCTGAAATTCGACCCCTGACATGAAGGCTTTATACTGTATTAGCAAAGATGGTGATTGATGGACCACGTCAGCGCTATGCTGGCGTGCATGCTATGCGTGCTGTGAGGACATGCACTGACAACCCGGCACGACTGTTTAAACAACAAAAGGTACGCCACAAAAGGGGTTACATAACACCGGGTCAACTGCACTGGCTAAAACAGGAAGCTTTTAGTGCTGCAACTGATCCTCCAGGTTCGGTTCGGTTTGGTTTCGGTTCGGATTTTTTTTCCGAACATTGGTTCGGTTCGGGTTCGGAAGTACATGTACATTGAAAAAAAAATTTCCAATCGCAATCGCGCTGATCGATTGTGCATACAATGTCCTTCCGGGAATTCCCTGGCCCTCCCCACCAGTCATAACAAGTTGATTGGCATGTTGCCAAGATTGATAATAATAGAACAATGGCCACACCTCGAGGGCCACCACCGGGCCAATGCTTGACTGCATCTGATTTTCAGAAATGCATATTTATTGTTTGAATGGAGTTACTGCCGCAAATCATCATAAATGCATATTCAGCGTTTGGTCACGATCTCATCGAGGGATTCAGAGATAGCCGGGATCCGGGATATATTATAGCTACACATGTAGGCTTGGAGTTTTATTTTCCGAAGTTAAGTATGCTTGGGAAAATGGACTTTAGCGAGAAAAGATTCAATGGCGGGGAAACAAAGAGAAAGACATGTTCAGATTTCCATTTAGAAAACGCATGTACATGTACATGTGCATGTACATTTTATTTAATCTTGCCTGAAAAAGTAAACTGCATCATTTTTTGGCTGCCAAAGTCAAGGGGAAAGACTGCCCAGTGCTCCAGAAAAAAAATCCCACTGATACATTTACTCGGACTCCCTGAGTAAATAACTCTTTTTCCCACATGTACAACTCTCACAGGGATGAGATTCTTCCGACTTTCAAATTTAGTTTGACATTTTAGGCTTTCCGAAATATTTCAGAAAGCTGACTTGATTGTGGTATCAGATATTTTAACACCAATGAAG
Source organism: Hippasteria phrygiana (assembly GCA_037893225.1). Taxonomy (NCBI): domain Eukaryota; kingdom Metazoa; phylum Echinodermata; class Asteroidea; order Valvatida; family Goniasteridae; genus Hippasteria; species Hippasteria phrygiana. The sequence continues at coordinate 1,424,271 of JAZGUH010000331.1, forward strand.
TTGAATGGGTTCTGAAATAAAATAAAAAAGCATTTCTTCTCACTATTTTTCCCTGTCTCATGTCTTTCTTTCTATTTCACCAAAAGCGCACACAGTAATAATGTGCCGTGAAAATGCCACGCACATGTCAATCGACCGCGAAATGAAAACATGGCAACACCCCATGAGCTAGCTGAATCCAACGCGTCCGTGGCCGTATACATCGCACAACACACGCACGCTTGTACATTTTATTCAACTACCACATACCTACCACGCGTCATGCCACGCTGTATTATTGGATATCGCCACGGACGAAAACGATGCCAAAACTCGTGATTGAACGTCTAATTTGAAAGATAATTTTGAACGCTAAAATGAATCTACCCAATAGATGATGACAATTCAAGCTTTCAGTCACAATGAAAATGTCACACTGACAAAATCACTATATACGATGAAATGCGGATGTACCAAGCATTCATGGTGCAAGGTACACAACTCCGGGAAAACTGTGTGAATTGACCGGCTCGGTGCGAGAGGTTCGTGGGTCAATGCAGGGGGCAATGTGGTCACTGCACGCTGAGTCAACGGGCATGTTGATTGTGTAAGTACATGAACATATCGTTAGCGCAGTCTGCGTGATAGGCAAAATTGACAGCCTTTTTTTGAAATTAGGGTAAAAAGTACAAATTTAATTCAGTCAAAACTCTTGACAAAACATAACTATTCTGGAACATTTTTGTCCTATAACATTTTTTTGCGAGCGGAGGACTGACGGATCAAGTGCTGCAACATATAATTCACGAGGCAGGAGTTGCTTAGGAAGGAATGTGCATGTAGAATCCTACCACCATTTTCTGGGGTACAATTTTGCAAATAAAAGGTGTCCATGAGAGCCTTAGATTGCACCACAGAGTACCTGGAATCTAATGGGGCCCTGGCCCCACACCATAAAGGGCTTCACGCCCGTAGGCGCTCTCACAAATTTCAAGCTCTATTTTCTTGGACTCAGTTCATCCCCGCAAAATGAGGAATGTATATTCATGTTAAGTAGCTATGTGAACAACCAATCATTGTATACTGGGCGGGGCTCGCTTTTGAGCACACTACATTTTTTTTTAGGCGGGGGAAGGGTTGCAAACTCACATAGCCGGATGCATGCAAGCGGTCGCGACTTGGTCTTTTATGATTTTTAACTCATGTTTTTGTTACCTTCCTGGATTATTGAAAAGGCTTTTTAAATTCTATCGGCCGTCTTCATTGCATGCGATACCTGGGCTAATACAATTTATGCGGGATGGGTTCCAAACCTGCTACAACATAAGGCCGAAAAGAAGGGCCTTATCAACACATAAATTCAATCATCCGTGCCGCCCGTGTGTGCTAATTTTGTCTTATCATCGTATGCATTCCAAGCGCTAACAATATGTGCACATAATGCTTGCCGATCTTCCGAACCGACAATTTCGGTTCGGTTCGGTTCAGAATGCCATGTTCGGCCATTTTTGGACCGTTCAGACACCGTTTTAGCTAAAACTTTATACCAAATTGAGTTCAACTAGCATTTTAAGGGAATTTAAAACGGTGTCTGAACGTACATTATTAGACATACCCTCCATCTCACTCCAGAGGATTATGGCATGTGGCTTTGCTTATCAGTGTAATACACTGTCTACTCACAGCATGACCAAGTTATCCTACAGTTTCCTTTGGCATTCCTTGGAGTGTATACTAAGACCGCGTTCCCACTCGAATTGGGAAAAGGTGGATCAAGATCCGGCATTTTGGTGTGACCGTTGTCTAACCGCAACGAAACCGCAAGTCGCGTTCCCACTTATGCTTGATCCACCTTTTCGAACGGAAGTGTCGAGTCCAAAAGGTCACCGAGTTCGGTATTACGCATGCGCTTGCTTGCTGAGCGCGCGCTGTGTGGCTGTGTTGCATGCTGGGACGGGTCAAATACATGTGCGATGTTTTGATGTTCGAAGTTTCAACATGGAGGAAGAAATCCAAATGCTTCTCGGTCTGATTTTGCCCATGGATATGGATGCAGAGAGCAGTCCAAACTTAATCGTAATATTATAAGTACTGGCTCGAATCGGATCGTAAAACGTATTTTCTTCAAACTTTGCTACGGTTGTTGTTCTATGACACGCTGCAGGCTATACACTAACACGGAATTATTTGTGGATGGAAAAATAAGTAAAATTACACGAATGAAAAAGGTTTAGAAGCGGACGACTTTCCAGTACGGAACGAAAGGAATACACATGTACGCTGAATGGATGCATGCACGCTTGCATCGCGCACGCGTGGTGACACATTTTGTATACAGCCCGTAGTTCAGTAGTTGTTTATTGTGCATGTCGTGCACGTGGGAAATTTTCACATGAGCTACACGCCTAAACGTATTTCTTCGTTCATCAGACCGCAAACTGTTCGCGCCACTCGTGCACCAGCCGGATGTTGACAGGTCAAATTGCCGGATCAGATCCACCTTTTGCGTTCCCACTTGATCGTGATCCACCAATTGCAGGATCTGATCCACCAATTGGGGGATCTGTATCCTGGTCTTTAGATGGATCAAGAAAGGTGGATCAGATCCTGATCCACCTTATAACGGTTAGCGTTCCCACTTACACAATTGCAGGATCTGATCCACCAATTGGGGGATCTGATCCGGCAATTTGGCAAAAGGTGGATCAGATCCGGCAATTGGTGGATCTAGTGGGAACGGGGTCTAACTCCCCATTTAAATAATGTGACAGTTATTAGAGGGCCATGCAATAAACATAGGTATTTTTGGGGGGCGAATATTGAAGTGTGTTGGAGTGTAAACAAGAGCAAGGGTTAAAGAGGATGTTGATTGCTGAGAGAAGTCTGCGTCATTTTGGAGTTTGATTGCATATTGTAAAATACAACAGAATGGCGAACAAATCTGACATCATAACACGAACAACTCCCTTTTGTGTCTAGTGCTAGACACAAAAGGGGAGTTCTTGTTATGATGTCAGCATGGGCACCCTCATGAGACTTGTTCTAACCAAGAACAATTTTTACTTCCTAGGTAAACACTCTCTACAATTACACGGCACAGCTATGGGTATTCGCATGACCCCCTCCTTTGCCCGAAGTATGCTTGCCTCGGCACCATGCCGCCCCTGGATCTGGTGAAGATATATTGATGATGTATTTTTCATCTGGACCAGTGATCAGGATAGTCTGGTGACTTTCACTAATCACATTAATTCCTTCCACAAGACCATGAAGTTCACATCAAAGTTTTCAGTTCATCAGACCAACTTCCTGGATGTCACCATCCGCAAGGAAGACAACTCGGTAACCACTGATTTGTATTCTAAACCCACAGACACCCACCAGTACCTCCAGCTGTCACCCAAGGCATTGCAAGACAGGCATACCATTCAGCCAGGCACTCAGACTCAGAAGGATTTGTTCTAATGATTCTATCAACCATCCCATCCTTCATACTTTAGATCACCTTGCCCGCGCCATCCCTGACAGCCCAGTATTGGCTTATCAGGTGCCCCCCCCCATAGTCTAAGAGACCTGATTGTTCCAGCTGAAGTCCCAATCTTGGATGCATCCCCTCTATTTTGTTTGGCAAATTCCCATATAATTTGTCAAACAATCCACAAGGGAAACTGATAATGTAAATTTGAGAAAATAAATCTGGGTTTATGACTTCTGACTGTCACTTCCCAGGTTGTATCGTAAAATTGGGTGTGATCCCTGGCTATACGTCATTTTGGGTTTATGACTTCTGACTAGCGCCCACCTGAACAAAGATACTGACAATTTGGTAGACCGCCAACATAGGGCAAGATAGCTCAGTTGTTAGAGCGCCGGTACGGTATTCCGGAGGTCGCAGGTTCGAATCCCGCTCCTGCCAGTTTCTTTGTTCACTTAGAAAATGTATTCAAATTTACCCAGTCAGTTTCCCTTGTGGATTGTTTGACAAATTTTTATTTTAAAATGTTAATTTGCTCACCTGTACAAGGTCATCATGGAATCTCATTTTGAGCAGCGCCACCAATGCTATCTCGCTGTCTGCTTGCACTGCTGTGTTCTTGTCCTTGGTGTTGCTCACAAGAACAATGACTAACGCTTTGATGATAGACATTCTCAGTGACTTGTCGGTTGCCTTGGCAATTTGTGTAATCATCTGTGCAGCTGTCATTTTGATATCATTGGAGGAATGGTTCAGATTCTGCAACGTAGGAGAGATCAAATGTCAACATTTCAATATTAAGTGATGAGCTCAAACCAAAACTGAATGTACAACAAACTTTGGACCATCCTTTTCACTGTAGTCTGATCGTTTTTAAGGGATAAGTAAAACATATTGTAAAATGACGTTTTCAAAAACAGGAACATGCCAACATGCTGTATAGACTCTACTGCTTTTTTTAATACAAAAATCATCGAATTCACCCTAGTTGATGGCAAATTATAGAATTTTGAAGAAGGACGGTGTTTTGGGCCTGTCTCCGGCATGGGTGTTTCCAAAAGGATGCAAGTTCCACCTTCTCCCAATTTTGTTGCAATTTATTTCCTGAAATCGATGGTGTTGACCCATTTATTCTTGTGAACATTTGGGTCCTTGTCTACTGAACAGCTCAAGCCTTGTGTTCAACCGCAGTCACGATTTATGCATTGTCTAGAAAGTTCTGTGCATACATTTTTTCACGTGAGCACAGCTATGTCTCGTTTCCTTCTTTGAAACAGGATACTCTGTGAGATCAGGTGATGTCCAGGAGCTTTTAATACCAGAATTTTTTTTATGCTAGAATTTGAACCAGGAATTTTTTTCTATTGGTTTTTGGTTCAGGAATTTGGACCGGGAATTTTTAGACAAAAATTTGTCTCCTTGTTTGTCAATATTGATTGCATTGCATTTTTGTCTTGAATCAGGTCTCTAAAAGCTTCCTATTATCATCGTGATCCGTAAACCCTTCAGTACGGTTATTTACAGGAGGCGCCGGAGTGTCGCGCCGGCCTTTGCAGCCAAGCGAAACGGCCACAATGTACTTGTGCATTTAAACGTAACATACACATTAATCCAACTATGGATTGAAACTGCACAAATAGCGGCAAATGGCGTCATCCAGCCTGGTGGCACTGTTTTTTGGCGCCATTTGGCGTCTTCTGTACGGAAGGGGTTAACAACAATCACTGTTTGTTTGGCAGACTCTGTGTCATTCTGCATTGTGGAATAGATTACTCCGGGAATCACCGTTGTATTTTGGACTTGGTCCCATTTGTCAAGGGTTGTGGACACCCAGGAGGTCCTTAATTGGAAAATAGGCAGACCCACCACCTGGGGGATGCACCACCCCTCAACTAACCATGATATTAATATTATGGGAAAATCGCAAGACTATGTTATATTTGACTCGACCAGTATTGACATGGATTGGCCTTTGGTAAAATGAATTTTTCTCCTACAGTCTACAAAAGATCATTTCTGGATATGAGTTCCATTTTCAACCCAGACCGAAGGCCTAATACACTTGCTAGATTTTACAAAATTCCATAATACTTTCATTAATTAAAGAATACACACCTTGACAAGACATGTCACAACAGTTGCCGGGAGCTCTTCACCATTGGTGACTAGATACTGACCAAAGAATCCAACTGCTCTCAAGCCACTGACACAAATGGGTATCTGTGGAAAACCATACATCCTATTAATCACAGATCAGTACTAACAGGTCTAGATACAGCATGGTCAAGCAAAGTACCTGGGGAATCAGGTTGGTCAATCATCTATCTTCCATCTTAGTGGATCAGGATGAAATCTACTCCAAAACTCATCATCAAGCTAACAATCTTCTACAGAAGAAGATGTCATTGATGGTTTTCCCTGCAAAATTTGGAGTCTTAAGCCGTGTCCGCACTGGACTTTTTTTGGGGAAGGTTTTACTGAGACGATGGTAAAATGAAAAATGGTCAAATGTTACCACTGTCCGCACTTGGACTTTCGACACGGGAAAATTTTACCGAGACCGTGGGAGAAGTAACCGAGCTGTCAATATAACGACTCATGAGGGCGCTTTGCGTGACCTTTCTACATTGACGCGATTGACCCAAATCCCCGGCCCAAATCACGCGTGCCTTTTCATTTTTCATTGTACACGCAGGCCTACGTCTTTAGCACCAATCAAACTTCCGACTTTTTTTATCAATAATAAAATCTACCATGATTGCGACCAAAAGAGGAACAACGCACTGGAATTTGGAAACTTGCCACGTGCACCGCCCCGCGGTGAAACAATGTAAAGCGCATGCGTGGTTTCCCTGTGAAGCATGACCTTTCGCTCTGGCCGGATGTACGCTTTCCTGAGCCGCTTTTACCGACTCGCACTGTCCGCACTGGACTTATCGTCTCGGGAAAAGTTACCTGGTCAGTTTTCCTGGGCAGCGGTTGGCCGGTAGAAGTAACCGCTGGACTCAGGAAAAGTAACTGAGAGGAAAACGTCCTAGGCTGTCCGCACTGGACTTAAAATGGGAAAAGTTCCCATCGTCTCGGTAAGTTTTACCAAAATAAGTCCAGTGCGGACAGGGCTTTACACATTTTGAGGAAAGATATGAATTCTGAAAACCAACACGGGAGGTTTCCTTGAGCTGGTTGCAACAGACAGTGAAACCATGCCATGTGATTCAGCATTGATACCCACTCTCCAATACAAGTGTTTGAAATTATGGGTCTATAGGGAAAATTGGGATAATATCTTTGGTATCTACTGAAGATTTATCCTCTATTTAGATCTGCACCCAGGAAAACTGTAAGGGTGGTAGGGCTGGCAAACTAAAATGTGGCCAACCCCACTATCTCTGTTGTAGCCCTTTACCTAGAGTGGCTTTTAGCCTTGTATTGGGCGACTTCCATACAAAACTGATCTGGTACTATATCTATTTCCATTGCATCATACACTTTTCCTCTACAAGTCATGCCATTCAAAAGATTTATAAAAAAAGAACTGTTTTCATACGTCTTTTCCCTGCAATTTGAATGCACAAATATTTTATCACATGTTTCATTTACTTTAGCAAAAACTTGAATTAACTAAATTCCTTGACAGGTGTGTGAAATATGAAGTGCCTTTCGGTCGTCATAACATAAAAAGTGTCTATTCGACTCATTTTATGGCATAAAAAGGAACAAAAATAAAAAAATTAATCTAACATACAGTTTGAGTACATGTCTGATTTACCTTTGCAAAACATTTGCAATTTCTCATCAGATGACTTTTGTAGCTTACATGTACCTATTATTTTCCAGTCGAATCACATATCAAAGCACCATTATATTTTATGATTGAAACATTTCTTTTTTAGTTTGACTTTCTTGATTTGAAAATCCATAGGACTGTTTGTTGCTCAGAGAACACCAACATGACCAGACTTGAGATCATTGGATTGGATTGGATTGGATTGGATTGGATTGGATTGGATTGGATTGGATTGGATTGGATTGGATTGGATTGGATTGGATTGGATTGGATTGGATTGGATTGGATTGGATTGGATTGGATTGGATTGGATTGGATTGGATTGGATTGGATTGGATTGGATTGGATTGGATTGGATTGGATTGGATTGGATTGGATTGGATTGGATTGGATTGGATTGGATTGGATTGGATTGGATTGGATTGGATTGGATTGGATTGGATTGGATTGGATTGGATTGGATTGGATTGGATTGGATTGGATTGGATTGGATTGGATTGGATTGGATTGGATTGGATTGGATTGGATTGGATTGGATTGGATTGGATTGGATTGGATTGGATTGGATTGGATTGGATTGGATTGGATTGGATTGGATTGGATTGGATTGGGTTGGGTTGGGTGTTGTCTGTGGATTATACCCAGTCCCAGGCATGAAATCTTCTTGTGTCTATATCAGAGACCCTAATGCCAATCGAAGGAATTGAGAAACCTGAAATGACCGTTACTCATTTATCAACATGAGCTGAGCGCGTATGTGTATTTCAGTTGCCATGGAGACAAGCAACAAACACACTGTCGCATACCAGAAATCTGAATATTCATATACAGCAGACCTTTGGCCAATGATATCAAACTTGCGTAATCTCGACCAATAACTTTGCTCCTTCCAATATCGGAAGAAGTAACCTCAGGCTGTGCACAAAGTCATTTCAAGTTGCTCAAGTCCTTAGGTTGGAACTAGGACCTTGGGATATTGACTCAAAGACGGTGGTATACTAAAGCATGTTACTAGGTTTTAGAGTGGTATTGGAATTATATCCACGGAGAGCACCCCAATTGAAGAACTTGATCTCAAGTCTACTACATGACAGTCATCATAATACATTAACCCTAACCCACCTCAATCCTCCAAAATCCTCTTTGCAGGTTTGGAAGATTTTGGAGGGTTGATGATGAATGGTTTTTCAAGAAAAAGAAGATTTTGGAGGATTGAGGATGTATAGTGTTTCAAGCGAGGATTTTGGAGGATTGAGGATGAATGGTGTTTAAAGCACAGGAGGATTTTGGAGGACGAGGATGAATGCATTTTTTGGGGCAGTCGGAGGATTTTGGAGGATTGAAGATGTTCCTAGCAAAAAGGGTTTTGCGGGTTAGGGTTAAAGACACTTTTGTGATACATCATGTTTAATGTGAGGTTTATGACATGGTTTGTACAACACATTACGGCTGCAGTGCATCATAGGGCTAAGACATGTTGCAACCCTATGACACCTGACAGGTTACAATACATTTGGTAAAATCAGGTGCTAGAACTCACTAAGGTCCAATGTCAGTGTAAAAGTCAGAGATGAAAAAAATAGATCGGAAAATTGGTCGGACAAAAATATGTGTCCGAAATCTGGGCCGCGCTGTAGTTACACATGTACATGTACACACACATGCACAATACACTTCATGCCCAATTTCCGGAGGTCGCAAGTTCAAATTCCGCTCCTGCCAGTTTCTTTTTTCACTTTAAAAATTCAAAAGCCTGAATTATGGTTAGAGTCACGGACTCATAAAAAAAGTTCACTTCTTACTTGAGAAAGTTGAGGCATACTGTCCCCAGCCCACGAGAGCTTTCCGAGTTAGGAGGCTCTAACTCGGAAAGGAGCACTGCCTTTTTAAGATTGTTATGTTGTTTGCATTGTTTATCTTGTGTCAATAAACTTAAGATACTATCGGTTAATCCTTTGTTGACTTAAATTCTTATCTATATGAGTTATAGTTAACACAGAAACATCTGCAAGAATTCTTCATTTTATTGTAGAAAAATGCCTCAGTTCTGATTCTCTATCCCGTGTAACTACTTTAAAAACTTTCAATTGTGAAAAACGACCACTGCAAAGCTGAGAACGATAATAACTTGAACAAATCTGAGGCTGTTTAATTCATGATGTGTGTGATTTGTATGCACGGTGATGCGCGGATGAATATGAGGCTGGTATAAAAAATCTAGGTGGTATGGAAAATCGTATTGAAATTGGAGGATTCAGGACAACTACATGTAGACAGTGCATGAACATGTACATTGTACAACTATGCAAACTGCACTGGAGAGCACAGTACACGTACAGATGTACATGTACATGTATGAGCATCATTCTACATATACAATGTACATGGTACATTTTATGCATAACTGCTTGAAAGTAGTACTCCCAGCCTGGAAGTGTTTACTTAAGGATTACAAGCAATTGTTTGGCTAATGGATTACAAAGATAAGAAGCTGGCAAAAGTGTTGGTGTGTCAACAACAAAAGGCAGTGGAGTTGCCTGTTTTGGCTCTAGTGGCATGTTTCCCTCATGGGAAAAAATCTAACAGACAAGCGCACCACCATTCATGACACCATTCAATCATGTCCATGATTCAACCAAACTCCACTAACGTACGTGGGAAAATAGGGCATTCTCATCTTTTTCTTTCAACAACTGTCAGTGAAATGTATAATTTATGCTCTCTTCACCATTATTAAAGTAATCAATGGGATTTTTAAAGCATTGCATTTTATACAACTAAATCTGAAACCTCCGAAAATCGCACATGTTGGATTTTATCCATTGCATCGTTCATGCGCCTACCCGTACCCGACTGGCCGGCCATGTGCTAGCGGGCGTCGCCGTGCAGGTGTACGGTGGTACCGTTGCATATCATCCTGTGCCAGTTGTGCACACATGCACCACACACTGACGCAGTAATTTTTCACAGGTCACTGTTTATTCAGCCGGAAAAGGCTCCGATCAGTGTAGACCTCGGTGTTTCTACCGTAGAAACACTCCATTTACGACTGGTGAAAGAGATTAAAACTACACTCGCGATAAGGTTTTATAATTCAAATAAAATCGCGCATTGTGGAAAAATCGTAAAAACAAACCAAATTTCGTAGGACAAATTTTAGAAAATCTGACATTTCGTTGGAAAAGTCAAAAAGTAAGTTTTCCGATTAAAATCGGAAAAGTTTCATCTCTGAAAAATAAGTGGCTCACATACACAAAGCTTGCATGAAATGAAAAGTCCATAATACAGAAACTGCATTGATCAGACAACAATACTACTTACCCTATCATTAGAGATGTTTCTAAACACTGTTTCCAGTACTCGAGACCTGTACTGATCAGACAGCAGTTTCTCAGGTGCTTCTTTGATTGCAATAGCTAAAGTGACACATCTTCCATGCTGAAGCACCCATATGGCACTGGGATCAATCACTGTACATGAACAAGACAAGTTGAGCTCAAGTATAAATTGACTGAGCACTTGTACAACACAAGTACATGAAAACTCAGTAATTAAATCCCTATGGAGATCAGGTTGGCGTAGTGATACTTTCCCTGCCTCCCACCTTTGTAGTCAGGGTTCGATTGCCATTCACAGTGACGTGTGGTTTTCAGTTCCTACCAGATTGGCAGATTTCCCCAGAATATTATTATCTTGGGTCCTCTAACTCTCTTAACCCCTTGCGTACGGATGACGCTACATGGCGCAAAAAAAACCAGTGCCACCAGGCCGGATGACGCCACTGACCTCTGTTTGTGCAGTTTCAATCCATTGTTGAAAACAGTGCCACCAGGCCAGGTGACGCCTTTGGCCGCGGTTTGTGCAGTTTTAATCCATTGTTAGATTATTGTGTATATGTTACGCTTGACTGCACAAACACATTTGGCCGTTTCGCTTGGCTGCCAGAGCCGCCGCGGCACACCGACGTCTCCCGTAAAAAACGTACTCAAGGGGTTAACAGGTTTCATCTTGCTTGCAGATTACAGCATTACAGACCCTTTTTGAGAAATCCTTCATTTTCTTACCAGAAATATATAATATTATGGTTGTGAGAAACAATTGTACTTGGCCTACTAATAAACATGGTGATTAACATGTAATGTATCTACAAAGTCAGGGGGTGGGAATCCTGCCCGAGTATGCTCTGAATGTTATCATACAAGATCTCGGAAACTGAGAATCACTGTTTTAGCCAGAGGGGTGTCTTTGGTCAGCCTGTAGTAATTTGGACACCCTGCTTCATTGTTATTTACATGTAATATTATTACAAGTGATCGTCTATTTCTCCAGATGCATCCGATTTGGATGCCTGGTTTGTACAGTCTGGTTGAAACACTGTTGGGAACAATATGATAAAATACTCCTTAAAAAAAAGAGAAAAATTCCTGTTCAGTCCGTTAAAAAATGCCAGTATGCAAGTTCTAAGAAACGTTGTAATGTTTCAACATCTGACTTTGTTGTTTCTTTCTGTTTAGGAACCATGGTTGATTAAATAGTATGACTACTTTTGCACTGCGAATAAGTTCTTTTAAATAAACTGAACTTGGGATGTTTCAGACTGGTAAATTATTTAATCTACGCCCATTACTATTGTACAGCTACTTTTCATACTCAACAATTCAGTAACTCATATTTACCTCAAGTTCAAGACTTTTCAGCATGAACATGAGCAAAGGCAACTTGTGAGCATCGGGAACACAATACATCTGGAATACAGTGTAAAATTATTTGTCTGTATCTTGCTGGTGATACTTACCCAGAAGGTTGGAGCGGATAAGTGAATCTAATTCGTCATCAGACAATATAGGGCACAGCGCCCCCACACAGCCTGCTGCTGCCATGCGAGCTGTGTCCTACATAAAATAACAAGCAGCATCACATGAAAACAATGAGAGTGCATTAGCACTGACCAACAGATCTGCTTTTAACCAACAAATGCCAAATCCAAATAAGGTTAACATTTTTTGTGGATGGAATAGTTTTATGCTGATAAACTTGTTTCATTAAACATTTTGCTTTGTAAATATTGGCAATAAAGTCCACAGGAGGAAGTAGATGACAAGCTCAGGACAGGATCCCGCCAAGCACTAGTAATGTGTTCTTTTGGACCTGGCATTTAACACTTGCGTGGCCAACTAAGAGTGGATCTGTGCCTCAAGCAGACTATCTTAGCTAAGCCTTTATATCAGGCAGCAATGAGTTTAGCTGCTCACAATCCCAAACCTTTCACTTTTTCCAGAGCAGTTATTTTTAAAGGTAGTATACACCATTTGCTTTTGCTGTAATTTTCAGAAATAAATGGATTTGGGGGTTAGTATTTTATAGCATGCTAGCAAATACTGTATCACTGACCTGTTTAAAGTCGTGTGTGCATATATGCTGGGAAAACAGAGACAAAATTATGTTCTAGTAGTCTGGTTCCCTGACCCTACTTCAGACAAAACAGAGCAATTTATAGAGTCAGGGAATTATCAGGTGGGTGATCTAGACTATTTCCAACGATTGTCGGCCGACAATCATTGGAAAACGATATAAATTTCCACTTTTCTTGAAAACGACAGCACACCAGGTGCCATGATTTCACAGGATGCTTGAGACTGCTATTTACTTAAAGTATTTTGTAATAATAGTACAGTATTTCGTAATAATTCAGTGGTTTTGTTTTTTGATGTTTGCAAATGTTGTATACTACCTTTAAAGCTGCAATGTCCGTGCTTTGGCTGAAAATATCAATTCAATGGATTTCCTCCTACAGACAAATGTTGGAGGAAAACTCTGCAATCTATTTGGTCTTAACTTTATGTGCGATGATTGCCCTATACATAAACAATGTAAGAATAGGAGCATCCGGTCCTATTGCAAAAATTGAAACTGATTAACTGTGTTACTTTTCTTCAATCAATTTTTTGGTAGAATGTCTAACGGGAAAACTCATACCTTATCTAATGCTATTAAAGCAATTCAATTTGAAAATATATTTTTCGGGCTGCCATGCCCAAAAAGCATTTTTAACTGAATAGGACTTCCCTCTTTACATTAAAAAAAAGTTATTTGTTCCAACTGTCATCAATCTCCCAAAGGTATTGTAATGTCAAGTGGGAATACTCCATGCTACCTCTGGGATTGAGAGTAGTCCTACAAGGGTTGCTGTGATGGCCTTCCTGTTTGCTTCACTCATCTTCTGTCCTCCTCCACCTATCACACCTCGTATAGCCTGTAAGAACGTCTCCCTGTAGCAACAAAGATTATCTGCATTAGTAACCACATCTGCTGGTAAAATAAATGGGAGGGACCATCTAGAAATGAATAAAAGTGTGATCACCAGGGGCCAATTCATGGAATCCGTAACGGTTAGCGAAAAATCACCACTAAATTGAGCAGAAAATTATGCACTGATGGTTAGCAAGGAATTAGCCTGGTCTTACCTCAGGCCTATATCATTGTCTTCATTCTTGATGCCGGTATGCAGCTCCACAAACAATGGATCTACCCTGGCATGTATAACAACCAGCTTGGAAAGGGCTGAGGCTGCTTCAAGACGTACTGCCCGGTTAGAATCAGACAGCGCTCTCAAGAAAGTCGTTTGCAGCTGAGGAAGGAAGGGCTTCAGAAGAACACCGACCTTAGAAAATACAATGTAAAAGTGTCCAAGGTAAATGAGAATACACTAACATATTACATGGCATGCAATCAATATTTGAAGGTGGAAGGTGGAACTTGTGGGAAAAATTCATTTATTAAAAATGTATGTGACATCTGTTGGCCTCAGAAAAAAATTGAGCTCTTTTAAAACCCTCGTACTATTTAAAAGGTCAAAATCATTCAAAATTTCCTTCCACCTCCCCTGCCTATACTATCAACACAGACGAGTCACCAATGGTCAGATTACTCATTTGGCTAGTACTATGGCTGGTCAAATTCAGTCAACCGGTTTTGACTCTTTCCACTGGTCACAGCATGCCAAATCATTTTCATAGCTAGTTGCTGAAACAGTCATCACAGTTCAAAAATGAAGTTCTATGCATAAAATTCCAATGGGTTACAACAATCACTTGACTGATTTTGACCCATACAACAACATGGCTCAGAATGTATGTTTGCATAGGAGGGTCAATGGATTAAAAACTATGTGCTGTGCTAGATATAAACAAAGTTACATGCATTTTACTCTGCAATGAGATATGACATGCACCAGCCTCTATTATTTTAAAGTTAAAATGCAGAAATGTCATTTAACTTGTAAATATAGATATAAGTTAGTGTTTGTTTTCCATCTTTGTACCATGGACAGTGGTACAAAAACCTACAACCAGGAACCTACCTTTCCCAGCAGTAGCGTGAGTGTTTGCAGGATGGCAACTTTCAACGTCCAAGTGTAGCGGTCACCCAGGACTCTGATCAGTGGCCCAGTAATGTTGACCACCTGCGACTTGAGTGAGTCAGTACTGGTCAGCTGGATGACCTGGCCCAGTCCTGAGGCAGCTTGTTCCTTGAGCTCCTGGGGTCCATTCAGCAAGGCCTCTCTGAAGATGGGCAGGATCGGCGAGATACCCTTCTTGGGCAAGCAGAAGCCTGGCAGCTCCTTGTCATGTAGACCATCAGCAGCATAGCGGATGGCTTGGCGAAGAGATGAGATATGCTGCAGCTGGTCAGCTGAAGTCAGACTCTACATAAAAAAAACCAAGAGATTACGAATGGTGTGTCTGATAATCTGCACAAGCCCCATCTATGCTGAATCCTACTTTGATGAAGTTGAGATACACATCAATAATTGTTTCAGCAACTGTTCAAAAATACTATCAATGTGGATTGATTTTACAAATTACATAGTGAATTTGTTTCCATTGATAACAGGTTGATTCTGTAAACATGTGAAAACATTACTTCAGACTTGGGCTAATTTTGTACCTTTGTGACTGCATTCAGTGCATCCCATGTGACGTCCAGGACAGATCGGTCTCCATCCTTCATGAGGAATATCAGCCCACGTAGCAGCGCAGGGACAAACTGAGAGTAGTTGACTTTAGTCTGACTACAGTAAACAAAGAGGATAGTAGCAGCAGCCCTTCGCACTCCGGTACTGGGACTCTTAGTGGCTGGTAGGATCTCATCCATGATAATCTGAAGGCCTAACTCATCCTTGACAGACAACACAACGGTCTGGCAATGCTGAAGCTCCTGTGGGTAGGCACGGGTACATGATATTTGCAACTCAACTAATCATATGAACCCAAAATACAAACATACATTTATAAAAAAAAAAATTAATACGCTCCAATCATCACAATATCATCCTTCCCGTGCAACATGCATTATTTGAATATCAGTATTTTTGATCGTGGTTATTTTGAATTACTACAGAGCTAGTGCGTTCAGTTGACACTTGCATTAAGTTTGTGCAAAGATTATGAAAAGCTTAAAAAACTGTAGAGCTTGGTAAATAGTATGATTAATGATAATTATACACATGTATGTATGTTGGTGTACATGCATTAATAAAGTACCCAAATAAAGGAATGCTCTCTTTGCAACATTACTGGATGTCTGTAGCTCTATATAAGAGGTCAACTTGATTCATTTTCAAAATTCTCCTGCCATGCATAATCTATTCCTATCACTGTATGGACGTCTTCACTACATCAATGCAAGGAAATATAAGTTAGTGCTAACATAGCACTCCTCGTTTTTAACGGATTAAAACCCTGTATTATCATTATAAAGAGTAAATATTAGAATGTAAAATTAGGCAATTTACAAAGCTTTACTGAGACCTTGTCAAGCTAAGGCTTCAAGTCCAAATTCGGCCGGTATTTTTTCCCTGCTCCCGGTATGCAAAAAGGTTAATTTTAATCCTCCCAAACCAGGTTGGATACCAGCCGAGCCTCTGCTGGAAGGCAGGCCCGGTTTGGGAGTTCATTGTGTCCAGTTCCATGGACGGTTAACTCCTAAATGCAGACAATGGGGTTACTCTAATCAGCTAATATTCCTCCACGGGTTAACAAAAGACCCTAAATGTTCGCTCAATTTCAAAGAGTTTGCCACTGGACAGATCTGACCACGCAGTATTCACACTTCAGTGATCACCTACACATACATGTATAGTGTCTGGGTATCTTGTTCTGATAAACCCCCCATTGTAAACACTCTGCAAAGCCAGGTAGCCAGGCTGCCAAGCTTGACCGCAAGTATATTCATTAGGGGGGCTTTGAAATGACGACGAGCAAGCAAATTTGTACCGGCTGGTGGGGAGTGACATTTCTTCCCGTACCACATATTCGCATGAGTACCGGTATTTTTCTGTATTTGGCTATGTGAGCTGCAAGATAGGTCTGATCAGATTAGTTATCCCTTGAAATAAAATCCTCCATGCCACCAATTAGAAAAGGAAAAACAAACCCAGCAGAGGATTCAAACCCAAACCTCATGATCCAAAACATTAAGCTCTACCAATATAGCCACAACAGCAGCTCGAATGAATTGGTTTACTGCAACCTTAAGGTAGTTGTCTGAATGACGTCACTATCTATCGCCCTCTATTGATGGCTTCAATAGCATACAATAGCATACAAAACCATGCAAACGTACTGCCATAGCAAATATGTGGTACGAAAAAAAATCGCGCGGCCAGGGAGGGGTATAATACCGGCCGAAGTTTAAACCAGCCCGATACCAGGAGCCGGTATGCATACCGGCCCAAAATGAGTGGTGAATTCGTTTCGGGGAGTTCATTGATTCTGAACAATTCATATCACCTTATTAGTTGACAAATTATTGAAGCATTTTCTGAGAAAGCGTTGAGCTTTCAGTGTCAACACAAATAATGATAGATCTGCTAACGATTTTAGAATAGACCAATACTTTTCAGCCTGCCATTCATCTTAATGTTGCTTTGCAAAGATGATAACCATTGCTAAGACTTACCTCCAATTCTTGTGGTGTTCCAACACTGTTTTTCAGGGCATCCATGAGGGCTGGGAGAATCCTACTGAGATGCTTTGTAAGTGCTTCTCCTGCAACCTCAGACAAGATGGCAAGGACTCTGGTATTCACAGGAGGCTGGATCAGCTACAGAACCAAAGAAAAATCACATCATACAATGACTGCATGGAGTTATGCCTTTGGAATAAGGAATATTAGAACAACCCCTACTCCCAACCATCATGACTTGATGGAGTCATACCTTAGGAATGAGGAATGATAGAACCAACCTGCTCTTAAAGACCATTTTGACCTGATGGAGTCATACCTTAGGAATGGTAGAACCACCGTGAACTTAACCATCATGACTTGATGGAGGCATACCTTAGGAATGAGGAATGGTAGGACCACCCTGCTCTTGACCATCATGACTTGCTTCAGTCCATCCAATGCATATGCGCCCTGCACCTCATCATCAAGTTGTTTCAGCAGCGCTGGTAGTATGTCATCGAGTGCTTTGTGACCTGAACAAAAGTAAAAGTTGAGTTAATACTGGGTGAATACTGGGTTAATACTGTTGCATTATTTTTTAGAAAATAGCTTGACCTCAACTGGGCTGCTAGCACAGTGTCCTTGATGACCTGATGGCAAGACCTCAACTGGACATCAATTTGCATGGATATGTGTCCTCGGCAGTTATGTAATAGACGTTCGTGCAGCATCTATGATATGCATGCAGATTCTGCGATTAATATGCAAGACAGCTGGGTCTTGACCTCCAGATTTTAACCAATCAGTGGGTGAAACCACGTGTGTGTCAGCTGTGTATTGCCTTATATGGTCAGAACCTTTCAACACATAGTCAGTGTGCACATGAAGGAACGTGCACGTGCCCACCAGGTGACGTTTGAAAATACTGATTTGCCAATGCAATAATTTTAACACACATACTCAGTCTCGAAAAGTTTCTGAAAATTTCATGTTTTTCTTGAATAAGATGCAGTAGGATCAGCTGACAGCTATCGACCTATTAACTGCTTCCTGCCAAAAAGGGACCTTTCAAACACTTTGATTGGTTAATGTGCTACGTTACATAAATCTGCATGTGCACATATATCTGATGTTCATATTGGAGCATGGCCAGCTCTGTTGAAGGGATGATACTTAGGCCAAAACAAATAAAAATATAGTTCTGCTTCCGATCACATGCCTTTCAAAAATAGGGTGGGTAGGTAGGTCGGAATATATCTTTTTTTGCCTATTTTTTTTGTGCTGATTTAATGGGGTATTCAATTTTATGCGAATTTCAGTCTGAACTATTTCCATTTACGTTACGAAAGCTACAAAAAAAATGCCACGAAAAGTGATAAAAACTTGCCTTAATTAATGTCAAAAATATTTACGGTCGATAATTCTTAAAAATAATCAAGAATTTAGGTCGTGCACACCACACTATGCACAACGCTAGCCACGACGGGAAACTGGCCAACACTATCCGTTTGTTGTGCGGTAAGCGTGCGTGATGCACTGTGTGTGGCGGGCGACGACCTCATGTTGCGGCAGGAAATGTCGGGGGAAAACGCTGCGCTATGACTTAAAGTACAAGCGGTACAACCTCGAAATAAATTCATGAACACGGAAAATACAGACAAGAGAGATCAAGTTCTGTAAATTAACTTGCAGAAATCTTTTTTCTCCGATGTTTACTTGGCATTTTTACGATGTCAGATCTGGCATTTTTACGATGTCAGATCTGACCTGGAACTGCAGTGCACTCTGCAGTGTTACGCTATGTTGGTCGGCCATATACATAGACTGGTTGCCACATTTCTATAATTTCTTCTTTGGCACATTTAGTTTGCGGCGAAGCGGGAACTAGTACAGCATTGTTGCATTGAGCATTACGCACGTGTTTTCATCACGGTGATAGGAAACTTGTAATCGCGAAGGGAACTTGTAAAAACAACGGAGGTTTCGTCAAAAAAAAATAGCAAATGTAAGTAGGCAAACAAATTACAAGTATTTTTGACGTAAATAGGTTGTTGAGAGGCATTTTGTGAAGACAGAAAAGACAACAGGATTACTTTTTTTTAAAGTTTTTTTTTATTTCTGTTTTTTTACTTGCCAATAAAATGTTTAGGGTCGCAGCCGTAAAATTAGGGTAGGTCAGGTAACCGGAAGCAGAATAGTCCCCAGCATTTTTGTTTGACCTGTTTCATCTCATGATGTAATGTCACCCTCAACAGGGCTATTTCACACAGATTGCCCAACATGGTTGCCTTGGGTTTCCATGACATTTTATGCGCATTTACATGTACACACAGTATTATTTACAAATGTACATGTCCACAAAAATTATAATAATAATGATATAATATTTATGATAACTGCTAAATCATATGCTACAAAATGACAATTTCACAAAAACAAGCCATAATCATGCAAAAAAAATAAATCTTAAGAGGAAAAAGCTCCAAAATTATGATGAAATATCCAAATATCCTTTGCAATAACCCTAACCCACCTCAATCCTCCAAAATCATCCTTGCCAGTTTTGGAGGATTTTGGAGGATTGAGGATGAATGGTATTTCAAGAAAAAGAGGATTTTTAGAGGATTGTGGATGAATGGTGTTTCAAGCAGAGGATTTTGGAGGATTGAGGATGAATGCATTTTTTGGGGCAGGGCAATCGGAGGATTTTGGAGGATTGAGGATGGTTCCTAGCAAAAAGAATCTGGGGATTAGGGTTAAAAAATTGTTTCCTTTAATTTATCACAATTTAAATGTGCTGTACTAAACCATTGATATTCGAGTACAGAAAATCAACATTAAATAAAGGGAACCAAATTAGTTTGCTGTGCTAATGGCGTCTTAGATAACCAAGAAAGAGTAAAAGCTAAATTTGTTCGTGCAATGCATTTCTGAAGTATGAAATATACAGTCCCAAAGCAAGTTGTTCCATCTGCCCAAGGTTCAGGATGTCACATAATCATGCTCTTTAGCAGTAACAGATACAGAATAATGGCATACAGATAAACAGCCTCAGAGTCAGTGACCCCGTTCCCACTAGATCCACCAATTGGGGGATCTGATCCACCTTTTGCCAAATTGCCGGATCAGATCCCCCAATTGGTGGATCAGATCCTGCAATTGTGTTAGTGGGAACGCTAACCGTTATAAGGTGGATCAGGATCTGATCCACCTTTCTTGATCCACCTAGACCGCGTTCCCACTCGAATTGGGGAAAGGTGGATCAAGATCCGGCATTTTGGTGTGACCGTTGTCTAACCGCAACGAAACCGCAAGTCGCGTACCCACTTATGCTTGATCCACCTTTTCGAACGGAAGTGTCGAGTCCGAAAGGTCACTGAGTTCGGTATTACGCATGCGCTTGCTTGCTGAGCGCGCGCTCTGTGGCAGCGTTGCATGCTGGGACGGGTCAAATACATGTGCGATGTTTTGATGTTCGAAGTTTCAACACGGAGGAAGATTTTTTTGGTAGGCCTAGCACTGCCGGTGGCACTGGTCGTCTTGTTGTTGGTGGTCGCCATCTTCGTCTTGGAGCAGTACAAACTACAAACTTGTTAACGTAATATTAATTTATAAGTACTGGCTCGAATCGGATCGTAAAACGTATTTTCTTCAAACTTTGCTACGGTTGTTGTTGTTCTATGACACGCTGCAGGCTATACACTAACACGGAATTATTTATGGATGGAAAAATAAGTAAAATTACACGAATGAAAAAGGTTTAAAAGCGGACGACTTTCCAGTACGGAACGAAAGGAATACACATGTACGCTGAATGGATACATGTACGCTGAATGGATGCATGCACGCTTGCATCGAGCACGCTAGTGACAGATTTTGTATACAGCCCGTAGTTCAGTAGTTGTTTATTGTGCATGTCGTGCACGTGGGAAAATTTTCACATGAGCTACACGCCTAAACGTATTTCTTCGTTCATCAGACCGCAAACTTTTCGCGCCACTCGTGCACCAGCCGGATGTTGACAGGTCAAATTGCCGGATCAGATCCACCTTTTGCGTTCCCACTTGATCGTGATCCACCAATTGCAGGATCTGATCCACCAATTGGGGGATCTGTATCCTGGTCTTTAGGTGGATCAAGAAAGGTGGATCAGATCCTGATCCACCTTATAACGGTTAGCGTTCCCACTAACACAATTGCAGGATCTGATCCACCAATTGGGGGATCTGATCCGGCAATTTGGCAAAAGGCGGATCAGATCCCCCAATTGGTGGATCTAGTGGGAACGGGGTCCTAAAGACCAGGATACAGATCCCCCAATTGGTGGATCAGATCCTGCAATTGGTGGATCACGATCAAGTGGGAACGCAAAAGGTGGATCTGATCCGGCAATTTGACCTGTCAGCATCCGGCTGGTGCACGGGTGGCGCAAAAAGTTTGCGGTCTGATGAACGAAGGAATACGTTTAGGCGTGTAGCTCATGTGAAAATTTCCCACGTGCACGACATGCACAATAAACAACTACTGAACTACGGGCTGTATACAAAATGTGTCACCACGCGTGCGCGATGCAAGCGTGCATGCATTTATTCAGCGTACATGTGTATTTCTTTCGTTCCGTACTGGAAAGTCGTCCGCTTCTAAACCTTTTTCATTCGTGTAATTTTACTTATTTTCCCATCCATAAATAATTCCGTGTTAGTGTATAGCCTGCAGCGTGTCATAGAACAACAACAACCGTAGCAGTTTGAAGAAAATACGTTTTACGATCCGATTCGAGCAAGTACTTATAATATTACGTTAAAAAAAGTTTGTAGTTTGTACTGCTTCAAGACGAAGATGGCGACCACCAACAACAAGACGACCAGGATTTCTCCCTCCATGTTGAAACTTCGAACATCAAAACATCGCACATGTATTTGACCCGTCCCATCATGCAACGCTGCCACAGAGCGCGCGCTCAGCAAGCAAGCGCATGCGTAATACCGAACTCAGTGACCTTTCGGACTTGACACTTCCGTTCGAAAAGGTGGATCAAGCATAAGTGGGAACGCGACTTGCGGTTTCGTTGCGGTTAGACAACGGTCACACCAAAATGCCGGATCTTGATCCACCTTTCCCCAATTCGAGTGGGAACGCGGTCAGTGTTTCTTACCAATGGTGCCATGTAGATTATCAAACGTCTTAGCAGCTGCCTCTCTAACCTCTGCCAATGGATCACACAAGGCTTTCCTGACAGTTGGTAGGATATTGTCTACAAAGCCCAATACCTGTAACACAAAGTCAACAATTGTGATCAACAACCTCTAAAGGACTGCAAGGTCAGACATTTCAGTTGTTTATGATGTCACATGTTTACATCTATATTGAAATGTGCACAGCGGTATGCGCATATCTCATGCTTTGCATACAATTTGGTTTAGGAGAGGAGTGACCTGGCAGGACATATTGCCTTTTAATTATGTGGCCTTTGATGTTACCCAACCAAAATTATGCAAAACATGATGGTGTGCATACCACAGGGCACACTTGAATATAGGACGGCTTAGATATAAACAAAGGGTACATGGTACATGTACATGTATGTCATCAGCTTCAACTGATACCAAACTTATTCTGGAAAGAATAATTAGCTAACAATGCTGTAAAAAACACTCATTTTCAGCACTTTCAAACTATACTGAAAAAAGATCACAATCTGAGACTTAACAACTCTAAATTCACTACCTTATGGAGACCGAGAAACAATAGAGGACAAAAGGATGAAAAGGTCTCCACAAGGAAATTCTAAAGAGGGGGATGTCTACACAAGCAGATTTGTGCACATGTGCTATGGGGGAATGTTACAGGAACAAGGGAAAGAACAAAGCCATGTCTCCACAGGGATACAACTTTTGGAAACTCCAATCCATTTGGTGGATCGTCACGTTGAACAATTGTGTCCCTTTTATTATTATTATTATTATTTTATTTCTATCCACAATAACAAAGGACAGTATAATTATATTACATTAAAAATACATTGTCAGGAGAATGAATCTGTGTGGAAGACATGGGTTCGTAAGTTAATCTAAGATGATGTGCTTTCCATTGCTGCTGTTTCTGCCTGCAACTCTACTGCATATCAGTAAATTGGCTGACCTGTTCTTTACTAGTTGATCCCATGATCTCACTCAGACCTACGCACACCCCTTGGCGCTGGTCACTCTGCTCAGAATCCAGGCCTCTCTCAAGAATGGGGATAATTTCCGGTAGTACTCGGTCTCCTAACTTCCTTACTAGATCACCCAGAGTACGAGCAGCAACCTAAACATAAGTCAGATATATCAATGTCAAATGCAATCCTTCACGGCCCACTGATGCATCCGCAAAACAAACTGACAGAAATGTTAAGTAACTAACCCTAACCGACCAGGGTGCATGCAAAATCATATTAAAATCTGAGGATTTGGGACTGGTAGTTTACAATTTAGTATTTAAGAGAGGTGCACAGACTTCCAATGAATGTTCAATGTTATTGTATTTTTGTAACTGAAACACTTGTTTAAATACCGCCCTCTTTAAGATGTACATGAGTGTTACCTGGCACTTTTGTAAGGTTATGCTTGAAACATGTTTCATCATTGTGGTCAATTAACAGCTGTATTTGATCCTATTTTATGAGAATCTTCAAACATGTGAAACTCGACACATTTTTGGAAATTGCATTTTTTGGGTTTTATAAAGACCACCTGCCCGGTTGACATCTATAGGCGCATTCCTGCACGTACTCAATGCATTCATGATTCACTATATTGTTCTTGAATGGGAGTGGTAATGAATAGATGGAGCTTTTTCAAACAAATCTTTCATTCACACGAAAGGGGGGGGGGGGGGGGGGGGGGTGGCGTTGCTCCAAGTGCGATAAATAGGACCACTATATTCAGTGTGGTGCCAATTATTTGCATTTACACTTGGCATACCGGCATACCGGCATACCAGCATCCCATCAATAACAGCTGGAGGCAAGGGATTAAGTCACCAAAAATTGTGACAAGTCCAGCTAGTCATTACAACAATGGGAAGCTGTTGATCAACTTCCACTATAGCAAGATTCTGTGCATCTTTAATTTTAGTTTTTGCTATGAGCCACTTAAAAATAACGGGTGACATCCTTTCTTATGTAAGGTAACAAAAAACTGCACTTTTAAGATGCGGAGATGGGAAAGGACAAACTTGATGATATACCTGTCTCTTATCGTAGCTGGTACTCGCCAGACAGCCGAGCAACAGGCCAAAAAGAGTTGTTAGGATCTGACGTAGTGTCCGTGGTGTGTTAACAACCACCACCTTCCAGACATGTAGAGCTGCTTGCCGTACCATGAGTGCTGTGTCAGACCGGCCCATGTACAGTCCAGCAAGAACACGGTTTCTTCTCCCTTCACCCAACACTTTCAGGATGGACTGCAAACAAATAATGTTATGATGTACTTCAATCAAATCAAGATTGTATTCATAGTTATGGTATTTCCCAAGAAAATGTGCTTTATAACTTGCAGCTTACAAATATTCAAATTGCAAGAGATTACTTTCTGAAGTAAATACTGTAACAACAAATTAAATCCTGTAACCCTATAACTCCCTAGGGTGTGTGGAAAATCATATTGAAATTGGAGGATTCAGGACTGTTAGGGTTAACAGAAACAGCATCCATTTCTGTTCACCAATTAGGTTAATTAGGGTTATTAACCCTATTAAACTACCCCAAGCCTTACAATCTCCAACAGCATGTTGTGTTGAATTTTGTTTGATTTAGTACCATAGGGGTTCAACGTGGCGTTTAGTTTTGTTAGGTTTAGTACCAAAGGTCCAGGGTGACCCTGTTGAATTTTGTTTTATTTGGTGCATGAGGGTATGAGAATTGTGGAAATGTTGGACTTTGCTGAAGTCCATGGGCAGGGTGTTTGGTGGGTGAATTCATGGCCAGGCACTGGCAGAGTTGCTGGTCAGTCTTGCTATACTGCAGTATGCATATGCATATACCTGTACATCTACATCTACCGTGTTTATGTCAAATTATGTGTTAATGGGATATTTATTGGGGTTCATGGGCAGTGTGTTTAGTGGCTGAATTCACTTCCAGGCACTGGGAGAGTTGGTGGTTAGTCTTGTGCTGTTCTGAACACAAGGTTACCCTTGACGACCTAATGCATAGCAGCTGTTGGTATATTTCATCCCAAAGTTCTCGGGGTGGTGGGGGGAAAAAGTAAGGGAATACTTTGCCCTCATTGTACATACATGTACATACACATGTCCACCGAGACGACTTTTCATTGCAATACATTGTTGGATTATGTTAGGTTTGGAACCGTTACTGACCAGTAAGCCAACTTCGCATAAAGCCATTGGTACTAAACCTGCCAAAATTCAACACCGAGTTTTGGCCAGTTGAAGTTTGGCTGGTTTAGTACCAGGGCTGTAGTCGAGTCCCTGCAAGTCCTTTCACAAGTCCTTTCATAAAGCCAGTCACAAGTAACTGGATGACCAATGACAAAGAAATGCCTTTGTCAAAGCTCATTTGAATAGCTTGTGAATGGAATTAGGACTGGAGGGTTTGTGATGGACTTGCAGGGGACTTGCAGAGGACTTGCAGGGGACTTGCAGGGGACTTGCAGGGGACTTGCAGGGGACTTGCAGGGGACTTGCAGGGGACTTGCAGGGGACTTGCAGGGGACTTGCAGGGGACTTGCAGGGGACTTGCAGGGGACTTGCAGGGGACTTGCAGGGGACTTGCAGGGGACTTGTGATGGACTCGACTACAGTCCTGTTTAGTACTGTTTTCAGTACAAGGTATGTTGGCGTTTGGCAGGTTTAGTCCAGCAGGCCACTGCATGTGACTCTACCTGTTGGACTTTGTTAGGTTTAGGTCTCTGCCTAGTGCGAGAGCTTAGGGAATTAGGGTTAACCCCAACCCCCTAGGGTGCATGCAAAATCATATTAAAATTGGAGGATTTGCAACTGTTAGGGTTAAGGTAAAAAAAAGGCTGGCTTTCCTGTCTTCTCCCTTTGCCTCTTTGTATAGAAACAGCATTTGTAAATGTGAATTAAATGTGAATTATATCATGCTAATTCCTTGTTAATACCAGCTCTATCTGTTACCTTGGTTGATTGTTCAGTTCCAAAGTTATCATCCTCCCCACTGACCGTTGACTGTTTGCCCGTGACCCCCGACAATCGATACAGGAGATCACCCAGTAATTGGACTGAGCTGTAACGGATCCTCCAATTATCATCAAACAGTCCCTTCTCCAGTTCAGGGAGGAAGACAGATATAGATGTCTCGGCAAACATGTGGACGATTCGCTGGCCAGCTCGTAGGGCGGTTTCACGCACAAACTCAGATTCATCAGCAAGAGCCTTGTTAGGGATGAATGCAGTACAAATATCAACTTTCAGCAACATCAACACAATTTCGATAATAGATGTTAACAAGTAAACAACTCGCATCAAATTTTGCTAATAATAAGAGACTACAGCATTTATACAGACAATCCACTAATATACACAAATACAAGCACATGGTGAACGCACCCAACACCACTACAATTTTGGCTGTCAACGTGGCAATTATTCTGGAAAAAAAAGCTGCAATAATGCTTCATCATCAAGACTGCTGTGGCATTGGGTGCAAGAATTGCATGCTCGGATTCATGTATACAACAAGTGATTACTTACCATTATTTGTTTGTGGTAGTATTTCAAGTTTTGTGTAGTATTTCAAGTTTTGTGTAGTATTTCAATGTTTATTCAACATTTATTGTTCCACAGAAATGTGAAAGTGTCTCATCAAAGGAAAAGAGTTTGTCACTGGGTTGTCAAATAATTTACCTTCTATATGTGCACGATTTTACAAGTAACATGAAATCATCACCTACACGTTCTCAGCCCTCAAACCGTTTGATATTTTTGCAAATTTGAAGAATTTGCTGCAAAACTGAAAGGACTTTTGAGAAAATTAAGGCAAAAAGTAAATACAGAGAACACTATCAGCCATCAGCCTCAATGCTTATGTGATGCAGCACCAATGTTGTGTCAAGACCGGCACAAGACCGGCACAAGACCGGCACAAGACCGGCACAAGACCGGCACAAGACCGGCACAAGACCGGCACAAGACCGGCACAAGACCAGGGCCCATGTGCATAAAAGGCTACTAGGCCTAGTTGGCAACTAAAATGGACTTAAGTTGCTTACTAAGCCTAGTTGATTACTAATTGTGATGCATAAAACCCAACTAGATATAGTAACATTCTAAAATTCTGGCAAAAGTTAGAGTTGATCTGGGGTACCTCTAAGTCACTAGATGACAACTAATCAGTCTGCCTTTGGACACCGTCCTGACAACATGGCTCGTAGAATCATGGAGCTAGTTGAACTGCGTCGTCAAATAAGAAAAGAACGCGTCTTCCGAGACAGGAGAAATCCATTAGATTTCTTTGATGATGATAAGGTGTATGAGCGGTATAGATTTAGCCGTGAAGGCATAATGCAAATTACTGACATAGTGGCACCAGACATTGAAAAATAGGTTTTCGTCTTGGGTAAAATTAATTTTTCTTTCACGCTTGAGACTCATGGTTGTAGTTGTAACTTTATGTACTAGCTGTAGCAACCTTGTATAGAGAATTTATGTAGTTCTACAAAATGTAAGTACTGGGCAGTAATGCAATGTTACAAAGACCTTTAGAAAGGAGTTATGCTAATTTGGAATGTGATTCGAAGCTCAAACACAATAAACTTGTCTACAAGCCTATTGTATCTGACATAATCACCTCCTCTCCAAGGCCATAGCACCCAAATCAGTTACAAACCAAATTGTCCTAGTATGCAACTAGTAAGCAATGTGCCTAGTGAGGTTTTATGCAACACAAATTAGTTGCCAACTCCGTAGGTATAAACTAGGGAATTTATAATCTTACTAAGCACTAGTTGGCAGCTAAACTAGTAGCCTTTTATGCACATGGGCCCAGCAGTCTTAATCCAAGTCTTAAGCTATTCAAATGAACTGTAACAAAAGCATTCCTTTGTCATGGTTTATGCCTGTTACTTGTGCCTGTTACAAGCTGGTCTTGTGCCTGGTCTTGTGCCTGGTCTTGTGCCTGGTCTTGTGCCTGGTCTTGTGCCTGGTCTTGTGCCTGGTCTTGTGCCTGGTCTTGTGCCTGGTCTTGTGCCTGGTCTTGTGCCTGGTCTTGTGCCTGGTCTTGTGCCTGGTCTTGTGCCTGGTCTTGTGCCTGGTCTTGTGCCTGGTCTTGTGCCTGGTCTTGAAATGGTCTCGACTACAACACTGTGCAGCACTGCTATTTTTTGTCTCACCTGTTTACCAAGGATAACTAATATCCTCAGCTGGGACACTTTGATCTAAACTCCTCGATTCTTTTGCATGTAAGATCTTCTATCCGATTAACCCTAACCTTCCCAAATCCTCCAAAATCCTCTTTGCCAAATGGAGGAATTTGGAGGATTGAGGGTCTTTGAAAGTTGAAGTATCGGAGGATTTTGCAGGATTGAGGGCATGAGAGGATTTTGCCTCTGGAGGAAAATGGAGGATTCAGGTCATCAGGCCCAATCTGATGCTGGATGATTGAGGTTACTAGGGTGTTTACGAAAACCCCTAGAGGATTTTGGAGGATTCATGCAGTGGTCCCCTTAAGAGGATTTTGGAGGATTGAGGTTACATGCAGCTTTAACACTTTGAAATCAGAGGATGTTAGAGGATTTAGGTTACCTGGAGGAAAAAATGATGTAAGGAGTTAGGGTTAAATGTAGTGTACACGATTGGTAATCCTTCAAATTGTTTTTACTGAATTATTAAAAAATACCTTACTAGACTGTAAGTTAATAGTAGTCTCAATCATCCTGTGAAATGATGGCACCAGCTGTGCTGTCGTTGGAAAACTGCCCTGTAGCCGTTAGTCAAGGCGCGCGTGGCTACCCGGCCGGAAGAGTGGCGCGCCCCGGACATGATGACGACATATCCAGGGCGCGTCACGCGCCCATAGCCACGTGCACCTTGACTAAAGGCTATCATCCGCCCGAAGGTTGAAAACGAGCGTTGTTTTTCTCTTGTTTTTTCGCAATCCAACAACACAAAACTTTGAACAGGTCAGTGGAATGATATTTCCTATAAAATACTAACCCCCAAATCCGCCCATTTCTGAAAAATTGCAACAATGACCAACCATGTACACTGCCTTTAATACATATTATTTAAGTTATCCCACGAGCGCCGAGTGGAACACGGAATAGTGTAGTTCGTCCGTGTCCACAAGCGCGAGTGGAATAACGAATTTATCTTCAAGCAAACTTGACGCGCAGTAAAGATGGAACACGCACGGCGCTGTGCGCGAAACCTGTACCACGTACAGGCACACATCATTAACAGCCAGCACTATCCTGCAGGAGAAACGGGAGCTATCTGGAAAACGTATATAACAAGTGTGCGCCGAAGACGTGACGATCCACATGGGATGCAAACGCGCAGCTTTTGAATTACCAATGGATTGTGCAGCACTGCGTTTTGCGTATCGCGCAATTCGCAGAATTAGAACAGTGCAATTCGGAGTGTGTATATGGGCCATGTGATATGGGTTTTTATCACACTCTCAGCTGCCACGGATCGACCAATCAGGATCGAGGATTCAAGTTTGCTTGAAGATAAATAGAAATATCAACCTAGAGATCCATTTTTATGTACCTTCAAGATAGCAGGGATAACTTTTCCCACATACACTGTGAATTTATCACCAAACGTGCCTGGTAGATAGATGAACATCATGATATAGCCATCCCTAACATGAGGGGGGATATCAGGAGCCTCTGCCGTCTTGATGATGTCTGGCATCAGTTTGGCCAGTTTCTCTACACCCATACCAGCCATCACTTCACTTAGACCTGCAAGAAATCATCAAAATGCAATGCTGGTATACACCTTAAAAGAAGGATTCACAGATACAAACAATTGTCCAACAATGAGTTGACAAATGTTGCGAGGTAAAAGTAGTCCCAACATAGCATACTCAACAAAGCAGTGTGTATCTTGCAAAGATACAGTTAAGAAATTGTATACAACACCTGGGTAAATCTGCGCCATCTGATTGGTGGATCATTGAATTATTGATACCAATGCACAGCGCGGCCACACCGCAAAAATAGAAGTTCTATTCAACGGTGAATAGAACTCCCATTGCACGGATACAGCATCGTGCTCTGATCAATCAGATGACAAGGATTTATTCAGGTGCTGTATAAAGCAAATAATGAATGTTTTACGTTCGTGCAATGGAAAGAATAATTTCATCCGGTGACAGCTGGAATTTTCCATTCCATCTGTCACCTCATGACATTATTCTTACCATTGCACTCACAAACATTCATTATTTGTATACTATTCATGTGATAGTTAAACTTATGAACATACATGTAGGTAAATGATACTTTGTCTTCATGTGCCTAATATAATTGGTGGGTTCAGTCTGTTCAAACAGAAAAATATGATGGTAGCACTTCAAAGACTTTACCCCAAAAAAATTGCCAGGTCATTTTCTAGCCACAAACTCTTGATCAGATACATCTGGTGAGAAAGTTCAACAGATTTTATTTGTAATGATTAACACGTTGACTGCCAGCCATAATTTATAGGGCGCCACCACATTGCCATTGTGCAATCTAGACATACAGCGCATGCGCCAATACTGATGAGGTGCTTTCATTTCAAGCTGTCTCTATCGATCACAACCATTCCATACATTGATGTACTCATATTGCCAGCAGCGTATTTGATGCGTCTTCGGTGATGCCAGAGTATTCAATTACCCTAACAATAGCGTTTGGTTCACTACGAGTATACTCGTAGTGGCAGAATCCGGTACACCCGTCACTACGAATATACTCGTAGTCGGCAGTCAACGTGTTAAGGGAAGAACACAAATGCTTAGTGATAAGACATTACAACAATGAGTTTCATGACCTTGCAAATGAGGGATGGGTTTCCATGGGTAGTAAGTTTTGGGCCTTAATTTCAGTAACTCGTCATCTTTGAAGTAGGGGTGTGCATTTACGGGTAGTAAAAGAACCGGGTACCCGATTGAAAAAAATACGGGTATTGGGTACCCGTTAAAGAAACCCAACCCAAAAACTTACACTCCCGGAAGTTGTAATGTCTTTCTCTGAGATTCAATTTTGTTTTTCTCAGACGAAAATCTGAACAATTTCATGCCTGTCCAGTAAACACGATCACTACCCCGCCTTCGAGTGTGCCGGTGTCGCGTGAATTTTATTCACTATAAAATAAGGTAGTATTGTACATGCCTAAGTGATCGATGATATCGATAACTGGGAAAGTGGCCGGTCACGTGAGAGGGTTTAACCAATAATATGGAAAAGGAGTCCGATTTTCGTGGGAGTCGGATATTCATATGACACCAGCACGTGTATGCACCAGCATATCACAAAAGACAGTTGTCGAGAAGCTTTATACAGTTGTATTTATTGTGGACCGAGGCATGCTATTATGTCTCGTCGAGGCTCTTATCCATACCCGGACAACAAAAACTATGACCGGTAAATTCTCTTTTAATGTCAACGTTAATGAGCGTCATAAACGTGAAATCTGTGCTAGTTTCCCATGTAGTCTGGTTTTAATTTTGAAAATTCCCGACAAATAACATTCAAAACCTTTCCTTTTTCACAGTCTTGGAAGTTACTATGCGATAATGTAAAGTTGTACGGGTACTCGATTCCATAATCTGGAACCGGTTCCTGACATAAACGGTCGGGTACTCGGGTACTCGGGTACCGGTTCCGATGCACACCCCTACTCTGAAGTGTCACACCCATATTTTCCTTGTCATTTTTCAGTACACAATGGTAAATGGATTAACTGAGTGAAAACTTGTTAAGGAAAAAAAAAAGAAATGAGTATCATTTTGTTTACCCTAATAAATTCAGAAAGAAAAATACATGTTACAAGTGCCACACTATCAGCATCATACCTTGTGCAGCGCCTGACCTATCTACAGAGTTCTGTTCGACTGTCAGTTTCTCCATCAACCACGGCAGAAGATCGTCAAAGCTGCTCTCCCCCATACCCCTGACCATAGCTCCAAGAGCACGAGCTGATAACTTCCTGACCTCTGGTACAGGGTCCAGCAGGGAGCTTTTCAGTCCTGGCATCACAGATGGGAGGTAGGGGGCTAGATCCTATAAAGATAGGGTAAAACATTATCAACAGTTTGTAAACCAGAATAACAAAGACGCATTTTACCATCTATTTCACAAACTTATGATTTTAACATGTGGCAGCACAACTGAAGTTAGGATGAGCCTTTGACTTGTCCTAACTGAAGTTTTCAAAGCTAATTTAAAAACAAAGGAAAACAAGGCCAACAAAAAATGATGAAATAGGATTTACCTTGATTTAGAATGTTGCGGCTTGAATTTCATAATTGTTTATTGCAAATACATAGAATTGTTCAATATAAGTCAAATTAACTAAATATATATTCCTGAAACTAAAACCATGACGTATGTAGTGTGGCGCGAATGCGTGACATGACCTGAATTGGGAACCATTGCACTATAATGCCTAGGTCAGGTCGTGGTCAGAAATGTTCTGGCGCACAGTTCAGTATACCCTTAAATTCATAGCAACATTTTGACATCATGAACAAACTATGGCCTTTGTTTATGATTAAAAACCCTCCGAGAAAATCATCTTACAACACATTTTCATACCTGCATGGACCAGTCATCTTAACATGCTAACAATACACGTGTGATTTATCATGCTTATGAAGAGTGAAGTCAAATGTTTCAAGACAGTCACTGCTGCATGACATTTGTACATAAACCCCAAGTCACATCAATGTTCGAATGAATTTATGAAAAAGTGGTTGTAGAAACCATTTTTCTCCTCATCCACATTGGAAACTGAAAGCCACAGACCTTCTGGTCAGTCAGTGAGTACATATTGCCAATGATCTGAGCTGCCATCTTCTTTGTATCAGTAGACCGATCCAGGAAGGCTCGCTGCACAACTGGCATGATAAGGGCAAGCGAGGGCGCATCGATGAAGTGAACAAACTTGGTTGCCAGTAGCAACTGAAGACATTTGGAGGTCTTACTGGAGGGATTGGACAGCGCATCCAACAGCATGGGTACAATAGCTAGAAAAGGATAAGAAAACATAAAATAAACACTAGGACTCTATGTCTCTTCGCTGAACAGAACATAGGGCTTTTCCGCATTTTTTTTTATGATGTCAATGCGATTTTTGCTTGCTTGTGACAAGTCTGCCTACCCACCAGGCTTCATGACAATTGGACCTACCAATTTACATGTCTTACGAGAAATTATGCCTTTGATGACGTCATTGTGATGGTGCACATATTTTGCATTTTTTGTTACATATGTAGGATCTAACAAACCTATTACAAAAAGAATTTCGATATTAGCATGTTCTGTTGATGAGATATGGCTTAAAGAAAATGTTAAGGTTCAAAAACTTTAAAATTACTATAATTTCGTATGATGATGTCATCGTGACGTCACCTCAATGTTTATCAAAAACAAATGCTTGCCTACCAACATACTACGTTTGAGCGTAATCGGACTTACGGTTCTCTAGATACAGGCCATTGAAAAATGCACATTTAAGATGGCATCACGTGACACGTGATGACGTCATCACCCCGTCACTCTTAGGCATACAATTTCAGCTTAGGGTCTATGTTTGTGTTAAGTCTGATTAAGATCTGAGGTTGTTTAGTGACCAAAGTGCCACTTACAAAATTCGAGTACAAAGTCTATGGGATTTTGGATAGAACTAAAAAAATCATAGAAAATCAGCCGATGACGTCATCATGACGTCACCTCGGGTTTTACATGCTAGTAGCACTATCTACCTGCCCACCAATTTTTATGACGATCGGACCTACCCTTATATGCGTTTCAAAAAAGCATATTTTTGATGACGTCATTATGACGTCACACATTTTTCACATTTATGTGAAAGAATATAGAAGCTAACAAAGCTATTACAAAAATAATTTTGAATTTAGCATGTTCTGTTGATGAGATATGGCTTGAAGAAACTTTTAAGTTCAAAAACTTAAAAATTACTATAAAAATCGTATAATGACGTCATCATAACGTCACCTCAATTTTCATCTATAACACGAGCTAGCCTACCAACATGCCAGGTTTGAAGGAAATCGGACCTACCGTTCTCTAGATATGGGCCCTTGAAAAACGCACCTTTAAGATGACGTCACGTGACACGTGATGACGTCATCATGACGTCACTCTTCGGCATACAATTTTAGCTTACGGTCTATGTTTGAGGTAAGTTTGGTTAAGATCTGAGGTTTTTTAAGACCTAAAGTGCCGCAGACAAAATTCGTGTACAAAGTCTATGGACTTTTGGTCAGAACTAAAAGAAGAAGAAGAAGGAAGACAAAAACAAATCAGAACAAAAACAAGGCCTTTTCCGACTGACTGTCGGAAAAGCCAAAAAGCAGTTCAAAGGGAATGTGGACTGCAACTAGTAGCTGACTAATACATGTAGGCACTCCTGTGAGTTACATTCAGTATGCAATTAGTGATGAGACCAATCATGGTATATAAATATTTAATGTTTATGAGTGCAATGGTAAGAATAATTTCATGAGGTGACAGATGGAATGGGACATTCCATCTGTCACCTCATGAAATTATTCTTACCATTGCACGAATGTGAAACGTTCATTATTTGTTTTATACAACGCCTGAATAAATCCTCGTTGGATTGCATGCATGGACTTCTTTGTGTACAACGTGCCGTTTTACCTTCTCGGTCCCGCATAAAACCGCGACAAAAAGTTGTCAAGTTCCGAATCAGTTAAAGCTTCAATTGTTGTTCCCGTGTGTCTTGCAAATTCCTATAATCATTTGACTGCATATTTGATCTGTCTCTGTGTTAGCAGTGTTAGCAGCGTCAGCATCGCCTACGAGTTCCAATATTTCGTCATCTGCTATAGGAGAACAAACCGCGGTTCGGGAACATCGTCCGTCATTTTGTGTGAATGACAGCCGTGCTGTAGCACCACCTATAGTGACCATGAAATTAGGGAAGTTACATCACACGCATACCGTTTGATGGAACTTCGCGTTGTGCGATGGGACGAATAATTCAATGCATGTGATCGACGATCCACCAATCCGATGGCGGGGATTTATTCAGGCAAATAATAGACTTGGTTCCAAGTCTGTGATCGTGGTTTTTGTCGGCCTGATAGCCAATACAATCACAGAATAGTGCCGGAAATAGCGCCCTCTTGCGTCCTTTTGTGAGTTAACCTTGGATCACGATCACAGACTTGGAAATGTCGTTCACGGTTTGTACACACCCTATGGCGAATTAGTCCAAAAGTGGACGGAACAAGCTGATTGGTCGGAATCGCCAAAAGCCTTCTATAACATGAATATTCAAACCAGGAGAATTACTGGACGATTCCACTAATCCGACGAACCGTTAGAAGCCACCCAATCGGGCGGTACAGCGCTCGCGCGCGCTTCATAGGCGTGCTTAGTACATAATTATAAGGCGCGTGTTTATTTTGGAGCGTGTTTACTTTTCACCTATTGGTCAAAGGCACAATGTGTGCGCGCATATAACGAGCGCGCGTGTATGGTACTGGTTGATTGGGTACCTAAAGATGGCTTCCAATTTTAAATTTTGTTCGTCGGATTAGTCTATAGGTAGGTAACGCGTTTTTCGTCTAGTAACAAAAACTAACAATCACGTATTTAATTTGGTATTTTTTTCTACTAATATAAGATCTAATATGATTTAGCTATAGGTTTTAAATACCATTACGTGCCATTGTGCCATTGTATCATTCAAAATTGAGACTGAACAGTGTAACAGAACACTGTATTGTAACCTATTGGTAATGGACGCGGCCTACACGGTTGTTGTGTCCTTCTGGTTGGCCATCTCTATGGGACTCCGTTTTATTATGTAAATTTAGTTATGAATACATGAATATCCCATATCACGAAAGGGTCAAGTCGGAGATCGCGAGCCCGATCGCGAGTGGTAATGACGTTTAGCGTGGCTGATGCAGACAAAAAAATAACCGCAATCTCGGACTTGAAATCAAGTCTAGGCAAATAACAGATGATAAACTGCCTTGAAGAAAAGAAAAATCACATTCCTTCTGTTTGCAAATCTCAGACAAAAAAAAAAAGTTTGTTTTGGCGATTCAGTGCCCCAACACATGCTTAACAAGGGGAGGCCACTTACTAACTTGGCAGTTGACAAATCATCCATATTACCTTGTTCACATATATATTTCAGTTAAGCAGTATCTGAACAAATTCAAAGCCACAGAAATTTCAGGAAAAAAAATGTTTACCATCCAGAGAAAATGTCCAACAACTTAAAAGCTTGCATGCCCAACAACCATAGAACTAGAAACTCCGTCCTCCAGCGCAACATGATGACACATAGCATTTTAACAGACGTCTAATTTTTTCCATGATAGACTGGTGTAGAATGTGATTTTTGCCACCAATTTCAACTTTTCAACAGCATGGACCGCATTTCACACCCTTCAGCTTTTATGACTTCCTGAAGAATTACTGGACAAAACCTAGAACCTGCCAATGAGAAATCCATTGCCAAAATGGCTGAAATGACTTCCGAAGAAGCTGAAAAATTGCTTGAGTACCACTTCGTATTATAAGGCAAAGTACAACCTGTCATAACTACAAAAAAGATATTAGTATATTAGAAGTTTCACATCTGATGCAAAGTGGAAACAAATCATTGCTTGCTAAAATACTTCATTACTAAAATTGCAGTTTATTTGAATGCGATACCTTGGATTTCTGGATTCCTGATGACAGCGCCAATCTGTTTGAGTGCTTGAGCACCAGCCTTCTGTACCTTGCTGTGAGAATCTGTAAGTACCTCCATCAGCTTGGGTACAATGCTTGGCAGACAGGATGATAGCTGCTTAGGGGCACAGTATGCCATGGCTCCCAACAACTCCACAGAACCTACCGACATGGTCAGACATTATCAGAGGAGAGTTAAGAACAAGCAATTGTTTCCAGAGGTTTCTGGAAACAAAAGATAATGTCCAGGAAAGACTCTCAGCATGTATAAATGTTTTATCCATAATAAGTATTGAACACTTTTACGTTTTATATTAGTCAGAAGATGGAATTTGCATCAAATTGCATCAATACAAACCTTTCCAGTTTATTATGATTGGTCGAGAGGAGATCACATGTGTGTTGAAGTGGGTAGTATATTAACGTGCACAAAAGTATTAAAGCACTCAGCATACAACCATTGACTCAAACATTTATAAATTCAGGTCAACATTTTGTATTCAAAGATCAGTAATGAAATTGATGGGGCATGAGCTGTGTCAGTTATGGCTTGGTATATTGGCAGTGGCCACCATCCATTAACCCTCCTGTTCTCAGGGCCAAAATCGACCCAGTTGTTGTACAGATCAAAACCTATCAAATGACAGATTGAAACACACACAAACTGTGAGAGTTGGTGTTTAGAGTTTTTGATAGCCTGCGATTGTTACAAGTATAGGAGGGTTAAAAAAGGGGAGCACTCAACTCACGCAAACGCAAACATTGCACAACATATGCAACCATTTTTGTGCAAAGCTTCTTTAGATGTCAAACTTGATTGTACCATGCAATGATTTGTAATCAGGCATGTCATGGAACTACGTGTACTAACCGGTTTTAGTTCTCCAGGAATCTTCTTCTAGTGCAGCAAGTAGTGATGGCAGTACAAGCTTGACACCATGTCCACTCAGTCTGCTCATGACGGCTTTGGCTGTGTCATCTGCTGCCTGTACACAAAAAAACCCGGGTATTAACAATTCCTAACAAGACAAGCTGACTTCATCCCATTCCCTAACAATACATTTGGGGCTGTATGGTCTGTTTTATCTAAAGCACAGTCTGTAAAATCTTTATTTTGAAAAAAAAGAAGAATAAAATTACTGATATAAATTATAACCTTGAAATGGTCAAAAAGGTCTTTTAGAGCTTAAGAAGATTCCATTTAAAAATACTATTATTTTTTAGGGGAATGCTTTAACCTGTAGAACAGTGCAAGAAATGTCATTTAATGCCCTCAATTTGTCATGAAGCTCCTGTCACTAGAAAATATTCTTTGACATACAAGTATTGCAAACCATACCTGAAGCACAGTATGAAATAAGGAAGAATAAGAACCACATCGGATTCAAACAGATGGGCTTACCTCTCTGACATACTGATTACCATCCCCAAAGCACAGTAGGAGATGAGGAAGAACGTGAACCACATATGGCTCAAACAGGCGTCCCAGCATGTTGCATAACATCTCAAAGGCAAACAGAGCTCCTGTAAAGAACAAGTACTGGAATAGGTTTACCTGCTGCAAAGGATCCAGGCAACAGGAAATGCATTCAAGTGATTATTCCACCTTTCCCTTGCAGCATACATGGCACACACAAGAAGCACGTGGATATCACAATATTATCTTCAAGCAAACTTAAATCATCGATCCTGATTGGTCAAATCCATGGCAACAACCGTTGAATATTTTCTTATATTCAATGGTCCACACTCAACTCCGCATTGTGTGTGCTATTACAAGTATAAAAAGCTTTCTTTTTATTCACCAAGTGTACATTTATGCGTGAACCAGGCATGCAACTTGGAATTAACAAAAAACAAGGAAATTCCAATCTTTAGAAGACTTTGTACAGTGTTTTCCCATTTTCAATGGCATATAAAGTGTGAAGTGAAAAATGAGGAAATCAGCTGATCCGAGGAAAAGTTGCATGCCTGGTCAACAGTCAATGTGCTCGGTCTATTAAACCGGATGCACTCCTTAAAACGCACAGAACTATAAAGTGAACTTTATTGACAAAGATGGACATTTGAGAATTTTGTTTTTAATTGATTTGTAATTCGTTAAACAAACCACAACACACCGGTACGGTATTCCGGAGGTGGCAGGTTCGAATCCCGCTCCTGCCAGTTTTCTTTTTTCACTTTGATAATTTAATTAATTTGGTTAAAGTGCTCTCACAATACAATTGTTTGTAGTATAACTTCAATTTTCGACTTGTTCAAAATCTTAAAACTGAGATCTTAAAACTTATATAAATTTAATTTAAAATTTTACTTAATAAAATTTGCTGGAAGAAGAATTCATTTTTCCATCCACGCTCGTGGAACATTGAAAACTGTAGTGCACCTACATCTCATATACCACCCAGCCTTCGGCCTTGTGGCATATGGGACACGAAAGCAGTAGATTTGTCTGTATTCCACTCGCTGCTCGCAGGATAACTAATCAGGGCTGAGATTTGAGGGAAAAAAACCAAAAAAACATGAAACATTCTGAGGCATTTATTTTGCATGGCATTGCTGAGAAATGTATAAGAAAACTGCATTTTCTACTAAAAGATAGTTCAAAATTTCAAAAGATAGGGCCATTAGAATAAAAAGACAATTTTTTCAGGTTGCAGAAGTCTTTTTGGAATAAAACAATTTAAGGCCCAAACAAATTTCCGGAAAATTTGGAAAACGTCTCACCAAATATCCTGAAATCAGGAAAAATCCGGAGAAATCTCACCCCTTTCATTCCCGAGGCTAAAACATCTCCTGTAATGTCACAATGTCCTGGGTATGTCACAATGTCCTTGGTATGTCACAACATTGCGTAACTACACTGCCAAAAATGATTTTCTTATATTTCTTAATGTAA
This sequence comes from Hippasteria phrygiana, assembly GCA_037893225.1. NCBI lineage: Eukaryota > Metazoa > Echinodermata > Asteroidea > Valvatida > Goniasteridae > Hippasteria > Hippasteria phrygiana. The sequence goes on from JAZGUH010000331.1 coordinate 1,464,275, forward strand.
GAAAATATGTCTTATTTCAAGAAAAAATGTTCTTGAAATAAGAAAAGATTTTATTAAAAAAACAACATTTTTGGCAGTGCAGTTCTTCTCAGAACCAACACACAGAGATTCAAGAGGAGGGGCCAAGAGTTCCCACAGGGGAGGGCAGTTTCCCCCCACCCCCCACTGGCTATGCCACTGGTGCAGGGAATAAGTAGCAGCCTACCTTCCCTCCGCCTGAAATTCTTCTTGTCTTGAATGGCATCCTGCAGCGTGGACATGATATCCATTTGCTTGAGAGAGAGGATTCCTAGGCCCTTAACCAGGCCAGCCAGCCCGTAAGCAGCACCCTTCCTCTCACCATAGTTCTCGGATTCTAGCAACAATGCCAGGAGGTTCTTGATGATGGCAGGGGCATCTGATTTGATGGCAGGTACCAGGGGTGGTAGGCAGTTGGCAACTGCTTCCTGAACCTGCACGAAAAACAAATTAATATGCCAGATGCAAATTGACATTCTTTCACACGATTTGATATTGATGATCCTTATGTTATGTTTTTCAAAGGTTAAAGTGATCACTAGATGCATAGAAAAGCTGAACTCATCAGTCAATTAGTATTAAGTAGATATTCCAGAGGGAAATCAATTTATTTATTTTTTTTAAAATTGATTCTTTGATAATTCATTAGCTGGGGAAAAAAAGCTGGTGAGCTTGGATAAACCCTCTTTAAAGTTTATTGCCTAGAGAAATCTGTGTCATATTGTAGTTTTATGTAGATTAAGAATAAAATGGTTAATTATGTCTACCATGAAATAATGAAGTTACTTTTGAGAGTCGTTTAGCCCACTGGTGCCATTTGTCTAAAAGTCATCGCTGCAGGCAGCAAACAAATCATAAAAATATGACATAACATGGAGTCCCCTAGTTGTCTGGTGCTGCGTAGTTCTGACAGGTTGTCAAATCTCTCAGTTGTCACATCATCCTCCTTAATTTACAAAATACCCATTCCTAATCATCATAAACAGAGCCCACAGCACTGGATTCCAATCATCCAGCACACTACGCGGTCTAGTGAATATGCAAAAATAATCTCAACACTTACTTGCTGTGAGGGTGTGGACAGAGCTTCAATCAGCTTAGCAACAATGGGCTTGACCTTAGGGTCAGCTTTATCCAGATGTCTGGCTAGGGAGCCCATCAGTATAACCACACTGTGCCGCACAGCATCATATGATAAAGTATTGGGTGCCTCATCTAGGAACTTCTCAAAGACTGGAAGAAGGACCGTCACATTGTCCTACAATGATGAAGGTAATGTTGATCTTAGTCAGCAATGAGTAAGTTTGGGTGCCCCTCCCCCCCCCCTCCCCTCCCCCACCCCAATAATGATGTCCTGTACAGGCTGGAGTGACCTGCACTAGATTTATTGTATTCTAGTTGACTTGATTTTATGTTACATATAGCTTCTGTAACGCCATTGGTTGAAAATGAAAATGAGTCATAAGGTATTCATCAGTTTGATTGAAATACCAGAAAAAGAAGAAAAGACCGACAGCCCAAAAAGCATCATATATATAATATACAAATATTGAATGTTTATCAGTGCAATGGTAAACATTCCCTATTTGTTTTATACAATGCCTGAATAAATCCTCGTTGGATTGCATGCATGGATTTTTTGTGTGTACAATATGCCGTTTTCCCTTCTCAGTCCTGCATAAAACCGCAACAAAAAGTTGTCCAGTTCCGAATCAGTTAACGCTGCATGTTGTTCCTGCATGTCTAACAAAGTGATAATCGTTTGACTGTGTATTTAATTTGTTTCTTTGTGTTAGCAGCGTCAGCATCACCTACGAGTTCCTGTATTTCATCGTCTGTTAGGAGAACAAACGGTCATTCGTGAACATCGTCCGCCATTTTGTGTGAATGACAGCCGTGATGTAGCGCCACCGCCCACCAATAGTGTGACCGTGGAATTATGGAAGTTCTATTCAACGCATACCGTTGATATAGAACTTCTATTTTTGTGGTGCCGTGCATTGGTACGAATAATTCAATGTACATGATCGACGATCCACCAATCAGATGGTGGGAATTTATTCAGGTGTTGTATAATACTTAACCTCCAAACTGCATTGTACCCAGACATCTATTTTTTAAAGTTCAAATTGTTGATCCCTGGAACATTCTACTCTACCATGGCTTCATCTTGGGATGAGCCAGGAATCACAATAAGTGAAAGTAGTCAATATTTGCATATAACTGTAACGCACCAAATTTGCTTGCAATAGGCTGAGTGGGTCAGGAAATACAAACTACACAGAGTATGAAGCTATTAAACTGAATGTTGCATAGTTATTTAATTTTAAACAGTACTGTATGGAAGTTTTGCGTAAACAGACATTTTAAATCAGAATGTGGGCTTGATATTATAGTGTATCAAATAAGGCACTCCTTAACCCTCCTATTATTAAGGCCAAAATGGAGCCAGCTACCCTATATATGAAAACCTATCAAGTGACAGCTTCAAACACAAACTGTGAGAGTTGATGTTTAGAGTTTTTGATAGGCTGTGATAGTTATAAGTATAGCAGGGTTAATAAGTTTTGTACATAAGTTTGGATGATGACTCGTAAAATTATTTGTTTGTATTAACCTTAAGCATTCAATACTGAATACCCAAAATGAACATTGGACATGGCACAAAATAATGACATGTTCAGCACTAATGAAAATGAAATGATTGTAAAAAAAATTACTTTAATATTCAAGTTCTAAAAACCTGTTTTTGCTTGATTCAGACACACATGGCCAATTGTGGAAATGCTGACAAAACATTAAAATCTATACAATACTGTGTAGTTGTTAATTTTGTGCTAGCATAGCACTGAAATTTACTACTATGGATATGGACGTAATTCTAAGAAACCCCTTCTATTCTTGCAATGACTAACCTTGCCATGGTTGTCAATGACTGCAGTAGCTGCCTGCAGCATGACCTGACGCACCTCCTCATTACGATCATTCAGACCTTTAGACACAAAGAACTCAAACATCTCCAAGATTTGCCTCTTGATTAGGTAGGGTGATATCTTACCCAGGGCGTTACCAACCCCACAGCGAGCTGGGTACTTATCGGGTGGTGACTCTGAGATAACTCGACCAAGACTGTCCAGCACAGGTGGTGGAACCTGGGTGAAACATACATGTATTGAAGTCATTTATTATCAGAAACTCAGGGTTTTCACAAACTTGTTACAAAACAGATGTACTCAATATGTGATGAGTGAGAGTAATATAAGAGCTTGGTGAGGAGTTACTCACTGTGCAGACTAATTCAATTAACAGGTAATGTAATTACATAAAACATGTAACAAGTTAGAATAAACTCTTCATTCTGTAAACAATATTGTTTTACTTATACAACTGAAACTGCGTTCACACTACACACAACACCACATGATCATAAAAGCTCCCATGGGTAAATCTTGGGCTTAGTTTCCCTGAAGTTGCAATGGACGCCGGCAGCACACAAGAGTTCAATATGCAGACTACTAGGGTCAAAAAGGTTTGTGATGTCATTTGAACAAAATGGTGTCCTTTAATGTAGAGAATGTTCAAATCAAATTTCACTTTATGAAAGCTGAATTGATACTTTAGAGCAACAGATTTGCGATGCTCAGGGGGTGGGACATGTTTTAACCCTAACTACCCCAAACCTTACAAAGTCCAACAGCAGGTTGAGTTGAATTTTGATGTATTCAGGACTGTAGCGCCTTGGCACCATTACTTTACATGGAGCTATGATGCCCCAATTTGTACAAGTCCAAAGAATATACCATACATGTATGTATACTACAGTGTTAGATTTATACAGGTAAGGGGGTTAGGGTTTAAAGGAACCATGCAATAGGATTTTTATGACTTGAATACATGCAGGACAGCTTTCTTGACATGTTACTATGAACTCACAACTCCTTTGTAGCAGTCAAATGGAGAAATTTCATTATATTAGTTTTTATGCTCATTTTTGGATTCATGAGCCAAAGCGTGATGTCATTCAAGGCAGAACGGCTGTATCTCCATAGCTTTGTGTACAAATACATATCATACTTTTCTACATTTTCTTGGAGTAGGTTCCACTTTTTACTTTATTTTCATGTTACACAACTTGTTTGAACAATAGGTAGTGGTCAATACTTGCTCAAAACTTTGTTGGTGGGTGATTCTAGGGGACAAATTTTGGTGCTGTTCTTAAGCTCTTTTGACATGGAGTTCCTTGTAAAACTAATATTTAGATCTTGTTTGTATTGTTGTAACACATAGTCATACATGTATATATGCATGAAAACAAATTGAGCTGAAAGTCCACTGCATGTTTCCATTAAACACAACAAGCCAGCATTTTAACGAGCCTAGTCCTTTGACTTATTGCAGACAGTGAGCAAGCTTAATCTTGCTCCAACTTTGCCAATTGTGCAGGTCTTTATTTGCATCAGTCAAGATTAAACATATCCACGTATGCGCTGCCATCAGGCAGTTTTCGGTGACACTGTCAGTGATCATAGTGACTATATGAAAACCAAGCTATTCTACTGTTAGCAATCGGATGTTGAGGCTCCACACTTTTTGACTTGAGACTTCAAATTTAGCCAAGACACCAATTGAAGTTTTGGAGCTGGCAATATACATTACTCATTGGGGAACAGTGTAGTTCATGTAGTGTTGCAGCCGAACCGCCGAACCGAACTAAAAATGACAGAACATGGCCTTCCAAATGGAACCGGACGGAACCGAAATTGTCGGTTCGGAAGTTCGGCAAGCTTTACGTGCACATATTGATAGCGCTAGGAATGCATGCGATGATAGGACAAAATTAGCGCGCACAGGCGGCACGGATCTGATATGATTTAATTTATGTGTTGATAAGGCCCTTCTTTTCAGCCTTATGTACATGTACCGTGTAAATTACATTAGCCCAGGTACTGCATGCAATGTAGACAGTCGATAAAATTAAAAAACAAAAGATAAAGCCTTTTCCATTCCAGGAAGGTAAAATGGACATGAGGTAAAAATCCTAAAAATACCAAGTCGCGACTGCTTGCATCCGGCCATGTAAGTTTCCATCCCTCCACACCCACCTAAAAAATGTAGTGTGCTCGAAAGCCAGCCCCGCCCAGTATGCAATGATTGGTTGTTCACACAGCGACACAATATGAATATACATTACTCGTTTTGTGGGGATGCACAGAGTCCAGGGTAGACCGAGTATCATTGCATGCATCAACGTCTGATATATCTGGACATGCTAATTATGCGACCCCGCGCGCCAGCCAATCGGAGTGGACTTTGCAAACTTGTGATGTCATTTCGATCAGAAATGTGGACGAAGGTACTGATTGGTTGATAGATGTCAGCTGACCCCGTTTCTCTGTATTCCTCATGGCGCGTATGTAGCATATGCAAATGTTGGCATTTTGTTTAAATTTTTTTTTTTATGCAAATCGCCCATCACAAGCCCGAGGGCACTCAAGGTGTGGGCTACAGAGGAATATGTGGAAGAACCAGCCCCTCGCACTGAAACAAGACAAAATAATTCAAATGCCGATGTGTCGCATGCTCCCCCAGCACGCGCACGCGGTACGCACAGTACAACGGCAACATGATTCCGTGGACGCGCATAAATGTTTAAATTTCTCAAAAAAATATGCATATCCGGGGCGCGTCACGTGTCCAGGTAGCAACGCGCACCTTGGTTAAAGGCTAGTGTCTGATCAGCGGTTTACCGAAGGTAAAAAAAACCGAGCAGGCTGATTAGTCAAAATCTAGAGGTCAAGAGGCGGTTGTCTTGCATAATTAATCGCCAGATCTGCACACATATTATAGACACTCGTCGCATTGCACGAGCGGCTATTCTATAAACTAAGTCCAGGGATGAGATTCTAAGAAAATCAAGTTTGAAATTTGTGAACGCGTACGGCGTGAAGCCCTTTATAGGGTGGAACCAGGGCCCCAGAAACATATTAGATTCGAGGTACTCTGTGGTGCAATCTAAGGCTCTCATGGACACCTTTTAGAACAAAAATATTTGCAAAATTGCACCCACAAAAATGGTGGTAGGATGATACATGTACATGTACATTCCTTCTTAAGCAAATCCTGCCTTGTGAATTATTTGTTGCAGCACTTTATCCGTCAGTCCTTCTCTGCTCGCAAAAAAACATGTTCCAGACAAGAATTACGTTTTGTCAAGAATTTTGATTTAATTACATTTGTACTTTTTAACAATTTCAAAAAATGGCTGTCCATTTTGCTCATCACGCACATTGCACTAACAATCATGTACATGTACTCATACGATCAACATGCCCGACTCAGCGCAAAGTGGCCACATCGCCCCCATGCATTGGCCCACGAACCTCTCGTACTGAGCCGGTCAATTGACAGTTGGTACAACCGCATTTCTTCATAGTGATTTTGTCAGTAGTCTTTATAAAAAATATAATTGTGACTGCAAGCTTGATTTGTCCTCATTGGGTAGATTCATTTCAGCGTTCAAAATTATCTTTAAATTAGACGTTGATATCCAAGAATGCGGTCTGGCTATGGACTGAGTATGCTTGCACAATGCATAACTTATTTTACAGCGTGGTAAGTGTACATACGTGTAGTTGACTAAATGTATGTACATGCACGCTACATGTACATGTAGATAAAGCAAGTGTGCATTGTGATTCACCTAAAATATGTTGTAAAGTCTATAATGTCGGAACTTAATAAGTCGGAAGAATCTCATCACTGTGAGAGTTGTACATGTTGTAACAAGTTATTTACTCAGGGAGTGCGAGTACATTTATCAGTGGGATGTGTTTTTGGAGCACTGGGCAATCTTTCCTCTTGACTTTGGCAGCAAGAAATGATGAAGTTGACTTTTTCATGCAAGATTAAATATAATTTACATGCACATGCGTTTTCTACATGGAAATCTGAACATGTCCTCTTTGTTTTTCCGCCATTGAATTTTTCCTTGCTATAGGACTTCCATTTTTACAAGCAGATTTCCATTTAACTTTGGAAAATTAAACTCCAAGCCCAGCTCTGCCTTCCGGATCCCGGCTATGCTCTGAATCACTCAATGAAATCGTGACCAAACGCTGAATATGCATTTATGATAATTAGCTGCAGTAACCATTCAAACACTGAATATGCATTTCTGAAAAATTAAATAGAGTCAAGCATTGGCGCGGCAGGGGTGTGGCCATTGTGCCAGTCATTGTAAATTCTGCATCCTGTGGGCTTGGCAACGTGCCAATCAACATGTTAGGACTGGGTGGGGAGGGCCAGGGAATTCCCGGAAGGACATTCGTTCACTGTATGTACATGTACATCACATGCATGTACAATCGATCAGCGCGATTGGAGAGATTTTTGTCAATGTACATGCACAGGTACTTCCAAACCCAAACCGAACCGATGTTTGGGGAAAAAAAGTCCGAACCGAACCGAACCTAGAGGATCAGTTACAGCACTAAGTTCATGTGATCTTTTAAGGTAGGAACGTCATTTGATTGTTTCCTACTACCAGTGAAATATCCCAATAAACCAAGCTTTCATCAGTATAAACAGTATCTGCAATAACTGTGGTTAAAAGTAAAACAAAAAAAGAGAAAAGTCGAGCAGCAGCAGACAGTGGGGAAACTGTAAATGCATTAAAGTGTGTTGTTCAGACTGAATTCATTGTCTTAGTAGTACTAAACACGTAAAGTTACTGGACAGAGGTTGGGCCAGTAAATGTAACAATGCATCTTGAGAAAATTTCCTTGGTTGTGAACAATGCACATAACACCGGTAAAGTAAATATTGTCTTCAGTTTTAAAAAGACCAGAGCAAGCATGGCTTCAGGCTGTAGAATTTAACACCGACTGACCAGTAGTTTATCCTTATGGAGCTTGAAGAGCTTGTTCAGTGTATCTTCCACATGTTCAGGGTATTCATCTAGTAATGCAGCCAGGGATAGTGCCGCTGATTGACGAATCACATGCTCCGAGTGAATGACATCATCTGTAGTCAGAGAACATAGCTCATGGTCCATAGCTAAGCCAGCCTCATCCCACAATCTACAGATAGAGCAGAAAATAACACAAAAACCTTTGAAATCATTCTAAAAGCCTACCCTTTCAGAGACTATATCACAAAGCAAAGTTGTAGTAACCATACTTGTACTCATACTACATGTAGTACTGAAGTACTTCTTTGCTCTGTACTGGTTCTCTTTATAAAGTACTTGAGTACAACCTCAACGTTTAACCCTAACCACCTAGGCTCTCGCACTAGAAAGCATACCAAACCCAACAAACTTCAACAGCTGTACACAGGTTCAGTAGGTACTGGTACTGAACCTGCCAAACTTCAACAGGCCTTGTACAGACAACAGTACTAAACCTGCCAAACTCCAACTGTTGGAGTTTGATTGACTTGGTATGGATGGGTATATGCATTGTTGAATGATTGGATAGGGATGGTACCAAACCTAACAAAATGAACCAATATGTTTGAACAAATATGCTGGGTGTTTTTTTTTTGACTCAGACTCATGCAATAAAGGTGAAAACTCTCACCTATCTCCACACCTGGGGGTATTGCATGTGGTGCCAATTTGCTAGCACTGTGTCATCACTGTCCTTTTTTCTGCTTGGGTTTCTTTTCTTTGTTTATTTTTTTAATTGTTTTTTTTATTTCCCTTCATCTTTTTATGTTTTTTTTTTTTCTTTTCTTTTTCTTTTTTCTCCCCCTTTGGCCCCTGCCGTCAGTTAATCATGGCTACTCAGTAGATGTTGTGTCGGTAGTGTCCTCCCGTGTTGCAGCACCATGGAATTTCATGAAACACTCCCCTGGGCACAGGTTGACCCCACACACTGGACAGCCCCTTCTTGTTGTCTTCGGCAAACCGGATTTTGTGACGACCTTCGTCTGTCGGCACCATCTGCACCAACGGGCATTCTTCCCGGGCATCTTGGCTGAATAGTGCCCTGCACTATTGATGTGTGGGACTGGGCGAGATGTGCCGAATTGACGTGGTGTGCTGCCTCCTGCATACCCGTCGATCAGTCCGGTAGCGAGGGCCAACACAAACTGTGCGTGCGATATTTTACCGCCACCCTCGTCTCCTCCGAAATCCTGGTCACTGTCTGTGTCGCTGTTGTTGTAGTCGTCAACTGTTGGATGGTGGTGCTTGAACGAAATCCAGGCATTGACCCGAGCCACATCGATGAGAAAATACAAAATGGCACGCCACCAAAACTGGGACTTGCGAGCACTGGTGTGATATGACCTGAGCTGGTCACCTCGATCTACTCCTCCCATATTTCTGGTGTAGTCCCTTGCTTGGGGAGGTGCCGGGATGTTTCTCTTCTTCAGCCTGCCCGTCTTCTCGTCCGGTACCTTGCGTATTAGTGTGCCACTGGCCGGATCCCTCCATCCCTGGTGGGCTGAAGACATCAGCATCAATACCCTTGTGTCTTTCCAAAGCACGGTGGTGAGCTGGCCGTTCTGTCGACTGTAAAAAGTGCCTCTCTTTGTGTGATTCATTTGTTTGATCTTCTGCCTGTGGGGGTTGGTGTCCTTGGTAGTGAAATCACGAGGCAGACCTTTGCTGTTGCCTTTGACAGCACCTGTCAGATACGTTTGTCGGGCAAGAAGTCTGCGGGCAAGGGCAAGGGAGGTGTACAGTTTGTCAGTGAAAATGTGGTGGTATACACCGAGGTGATATTTTGCCACTTGCATGGCAATGTCCACCATCTTTGTTGGCTTTGGTCCGGAAGGATGGGTCATGAAGTTGATGATGGCACCAGTTGTTGATTCGGCAAGGGCGTAGATCTTAAAGCCGGCTCGGATGGGCTTCAGCGGCATGAAGAATTTTCGGACACTGGCCTTGAAGCCTCTATAGCGTATCATCGCCTCATCAATGGCCAGCTCACGACGAGGATGGTAGCACTTCCGGCACCGTTTCAAGACTCTATTCCACAGGGGCTGAAGGGGGTACAGCGGATGCTTCTTTTTGGCTAGGTAGCGTTTCCCCTTGTCTCTGATGAGGTCTGGATTTTTGGCCGGTTCATTGCAGGCAAGGTGCTGGTTAAGTACGTCGAACCTGTTGCGGCTCATTGTCGTCGATATCAGATGGTTTCTGAGGCCGGGATGTGTCGACCAGTAGCCCTTGTAGTTGCCGATCTTAACCAGCCCCATCAAGATATGGATCCCAAACCAGGCTCGTACTTCCTGAAGGGTTGTCTGCCTCAGACGGTTGACACCCAGCTTCTTGTTGGTCCACTTGACCATGCTAACAAAGAGGGCCAGGGGGAAAAACTTGAAGAAATAGCTGATGGCCTCGTCTTTCTTTTTAAACGTTGGGCCTGATGGTCTTTTTCCCTTGAAGGGGTGGACAGGGACATCATCAAGTGTGCGGGTCCAACCTTCATCATCAGGGGTATGGTCTGGCTGGTAGACGGATGGGGGATCGGGGTCATTGTCGGATCCGGCGGGCAGGTATTTCTTCTTTTTCTTCTGTACCTTCTTCTTCTGTATTTTCTTCTTCTTCTTGTCCTTCTTGGACTTGACAGGTGTACTTTCCTCCTCCTCCTCCTCACCCTGTTCCTCCTCCTCACCCTGTTCCTCCTCCTCCTCCTCTTCCTCCTCTTCCTCCTCTTCCTCCTCTTCCTCCTCTTCCTCCTCTTCCTCCTCTTCCTCCGCTGATGAGCCTGGGGGAAGATACTGCTTCTTGGCTCGCTTTTTTGGGGGCGGGGTGGCATCACTGCCATCATCCTCCTCTGTGGGACTCTCCGTGCTCTCCATAAACCCGTCCGATACCAAGCAGGGTGACGAACCTCCGACAGCATGGTCAAGGAATTCCTCTTCCTCACTGTCTGAGGTCTCTACAACAGCCCGGTAGGTCTTTCCCATCCTTACGCCTGCCTCCTTCGCACTGGCTCTAAGGGCTGCCCGGAGCTCCTCATTCTCATGCTGCAGTTGAAGGGCATTTTTCTTCTGTTGAGGCACTTCCGCCTTGCCTTTCCCCTTGTCTTTCCCCTTTCCTTTCCCCTTTCCTTTCTCCTTGTCTTTCCCCTTAGGACCACCTTTCTTTGGGGCAGGAACTCCTGACTGCTCTCCACGATCCCGACGGGTCGGTTTTCTCGTTCCGCCCATAACTTTCTCCAAGAAAGCCTCTCCCTCTTTACTGGTTAAACTATGTTGCAAATTTTGCACTTCTCTGGAAGTCATACTGACTGGGTGTTCTCAAATTGAGACTGGTGGGGAAACTTATGTTTCACTCTTATTTATAGGAAACTCTGTCATTGTTATGCAAAAAATTATATCATATTATGTCATACTTACCTTTTCAAAGATCATCTATTTATATCATATTGAATAATTCATGTTAATTTTTATCATGCTTATTGTCACATAAAATAGAACTTCTAACATGCCACATGTGTCTGAATGGAAGAATCCATACTTTCACCTGTGGTACATTTGTATGCAAATTGTGGTACCCTTGACCTGCACACTGTATGGCCTACACAAACATTGCTCTGCAGTACCCTTGCACTATGACCTATAAACCACCCCTAGCCCTAGCCCCCTGTGTGTCCCCACTTAAACACAATCCAACATACACACACACACACACATCACTAGCCAGTCATCACTGCACTAAACCACCCCTGTGACTGAATGGAATAGTCACATACTTTCACCAGTGCTACATGTGTATGCACATTGCAGTGTCCCTAGTCAAGGATTGCTGATATTTACACACCCAAGCCAACACACCCACACACACATCACCACACAACCAGCCAGTCATCACTCCACTGAACCACCCCAATGAACTCCCCAAACTCCAACATGTACATTTACATTTGACCAGTGACTGTGCTTGGGACCGTGGGTGAGCATACCCACGAAGAACTGCCTGTGAACTCCCCCAAACTCCAACATGTACATTTACATTTGACCAGGGACTGTGCTAGGGACCGTGGGTGAGCATACCCACGAAGAATTGCCTGTGAACTCCCCCAAACTCCAACATGTACATTTACATTTGACCAGGGACTGTGCTAGGGACCGTGGGTGAGCATACCCACGAAGAATTGCCTGTGAACTCCCCCAAACTCCAACATGTACATTTACATTTGACCAGGGACTGTGCTAGGGACCGTGGGTGAGCATACCCACGAAGAAATGCCTGTGAACTCCCCCAAACTCCAACATGTAAATTTAACCAGGGACTGTGCAAGGGACTGTGGGCGAGCATACCCACGAAGAAATGCCTGTGCACCCACAGCACAGACCAGAAACTAGTGCTATTGACCACCCGTGAATTCACCCACGAATAAATGCCTGTGCACTCCCCCAAAATCCAACACTTTCACAAGTCTCATGCCTTTCTTCCCTGAACCTCACAGAATTCAACAGGGTCTCACTGGGCTTTTGGTACCGAGTCAAACAAAGTCCAACAGCAAGTTGCTGATGTTTGGTACCAAACCTGCCAAAACTCAACAAAACCCGCTGTTGGAGTTTGATGGGCTTGGGGTAGTTAGGGTTAAAGTACTCATCTTACTAACTACAAAATCACTGATGTGTCACACAGTCAGTGTAGCACTGTAGATTCAATTGTTCCACGTGTTGCCAATTTGTGTGAAGATGGAATTTGTGTCGGGGATGATGTAAATTGGAATAAAAATGTTTCTCTTTTGCCCTTTCCCGACTTAATATATGAAGCACTTTATGCTCAGTGCTTTCCGAGAGCCTGTGCGAAAAAATTCACAGGCTTACTCGGGCGGGATTCGAACCCACGACTTTCTGCTTACTAGTGCAGACGTCTTAACCACTCGACCACAAATTGCCAATTTGTACAAACATACTGTACATATTTATTGGATAGACAACATCTGAGGAAAGATCAGGGCGCGATACCACTCAACTGAAAGTGGCAGCACTGGAAAGACAGGCTGCAGTGGAAGCTGCGCAGAGTGATTCTGCTGGGGTATAATTTGAGGAGGCGACCACAGGCTTATGTGCCATTCTTACAAGGGACCTGTCGGAAGTCGCATTCCTCCGTTTTCAGCTACAGGCAAAACAAAAATCAATTTCAATTTTAGTACAATAAAATGTTTTTAAAAAGAGTAAGGTAACTCACTGATAATCACCAGAATTTGTGTTTAGTTTTCTTCATAAGATTCGTTATTTTTCGATTCAAACTTGGTATCAATTTAAAGCTTGTGATCTAAACTCTTCATTGATTTGCCAATCTGACCGATATTTTCACAAATAAACCAATGCGAAGACACTTATTAGGAGCTACCAAGGCTACCCCCAATCATGAACTGATCAGTGGTGCGGAAATGAAGGACAAACTTTATCGCCGGATCATCTAATCAAACTAAAAATTATAACTTTTTTAATACTGCTCCGATTTTAAAAATATTCTTTCATCATTTTAAAGCTTATGTGTTCTTTCCAATGGTATATAAATATAGAAATTACTTTTTACTATTAGGCTGGTTTTTTTATGTCTCTGGGTCGGGCGGCGAGCGAAAAAAAACAAAAAACAAAAAAACATGGCGGCGCCCTGTAATCCAAAATGGCGGCGCCCGTGGAACGCGAAATTGACAAAAAACATATCTCCAGCGCGCGCAGCACGGATTCAGCCCAATCCCATCCCAAGCTTGCCAATCGACAGGCCTGTCGGCAGTGAGGCGGGGCTTGTGACGCGAAACTACACGGTCGAGCTAGCGCGGACGATGCATTACTATCTACAATGTACGTACAGCGCGCGCGCTAGCTGGCTCGCTGGCTCGGCAAGGTCGCGATGCGTCGACGACGACGGCTAGCTAGAAGTCTGAAGTTGGTCGTCTGCAGGTGCTTGATAATTTGTCATCTTGTGTATTGATGATCAAGGAGTGGATGTCTCGAAATATGTTGCAACTAAACCAAGACAAAACAGAGTTCTTTGTTTTTGCCAATAAACATGTTTTATCGACTTTCACAGATCTTAAATTGAAATTGGGAGATTTATCCATTCCAGCTTCCACTTCAATTAGGAACTTGGGAGTCACCCTTGATGGCTCCTTGAATATGTCACATCATGTCTCCTCCATATGTAGAATTGTTAATTTCCACATACGCAATCTGTGGCGTATTCGCCGGTTCATTACACGTGATGCCTGCCATCACGCCGTCAGAGGTCTGGTCCTGTCCCGCCTGGACTATGCCAATTCCCTTATGTTTGGAGCGCGCGAAGTAGACCTCAAGCGACTACAGCGCCTGCAAAATAAGGCTGCCCGGCTGGTCTTCGCATGTGGACGAGACCTGCCTTCTGCCGGCCTGTTGGCAGAGCTGCATTGGCTCCCGGTTAAAGATAGGATTTCATTCAAACTGCTCACTTTGGTATATAAAATCCTTCACGCTCAAGCCCCGTCATATCTCATTGATATAATACATTTACACAACACCAACGTTCCCGATGCTCACAGGCACCGACTCCGCTCATCTTCTGATAAGACTAGGCTTTCCGTTCCAAGATCCAGAAGAAAGGGCGGAGATAACTCCTTTTCTGTGGCTTCCCCCCGCCTATGGAATGAGCTTCCGGTCTACTTGAGAGAGGCGGAGTCGGTGACTGTTTTCAAACGTCTCCTTAAGACATACCTTTTTCCCGATCAATGATAATGTTTGTCTTCCCAGTCTGGTTCTTGTTGTGTCATAATTATTTGTTTCAATTTTCTTTGAATAGATGTCTTTGTAAGGCGCTCTGTTCTTTGTATAGCGCCTAATAAATGCTCTTTATTATCTCGGGGGCGGTTTCGTTGGAAGTTTCGGCGCGAACTTCACACGAAGTAGCGGTCAGCTTAACGACCAGATCTTGCCTCGTTTTCCATAGAATTATTATATTGCAATTTCTGCAAATTGTACCTCACGGTACCCTAAAAAATCCCAAGCCTCCGGGCAATCTTGCTGTTGGAAATTCCCCCTCCCCATGCCAGGCTTGAATCATCCCTTTTTGGTGATCGTTGATCTCACTTTTGAGTGGCATTGTGGCGCTTTCTGATACAGCATTCAAATTCCCTTATAAGGCCAGGGGAATGTAATTATTTATGAATGGTCTCGGCGAGTGACCTGTTAAATATTCATAAACGGCCCGAAACACTGCGCGCCTTGTACCCCTATTGGTTTAAATCCCAACTTAATACATGAATTTGATACATGAATACATAATGATGAGGCAATTCAAGATGGCGGTTTAACGTTGACCGTTGTGCAGTCAGCTCAGTAAAATCACGTCGGGAAGTGGCATGTTTTTTCCATGAAGGAGAGGGTGTTTTTGTGTTGGAAACTTGCATATTACTGACTAAAATAATGACACAAGACACAGGTTTGGAAAATGTATTTAACATCCATGTTTTCAAGTCAAACTTCATGTTGAAAATCGTACAGCTGGTGCATAAATATTTGTGCACGCCAGTTCGTACATCATGTAGGCCTACATGTATGATGTACATGTACATGAATGCACACCATCTGGATTGGATTCCACACAAAAACAGTCAACAAGTGTTCACAAGCGAACGATCCTATGCTTGTTCTATGGTCTTAGATGGTGTGGCGCTTCCGGGATTGTTTATTGTACTTAAAGTTCGATGCAGGAATTATTTATTTATTTATTTATTTTTTTTGGTTGTCGAATTCGACAATTTTCGGCGGCGATTTTTAAATTCTTTTTCCAAAATCCGATTTTTCCCGGCGGCGGATCCGTAATCCAAGTTATTAAAAAAAAACGGCCTGAGAGACTTCTCTATTGAGAGCACCACGCCTACGTCCAATATCTACATGTATCTGTAAATTCTCTCAGGGGGAGGTGAACAACCTCAGAAAAAGCATGTGTTCTTGTCCTATAGACTCATTTCTTTTTGCTATATTATAATTGTTGACTAATTTTACTGCTTTTGTATTTTTAATTCAACATTTTATTGAGCAATTTGATATTTCTATTGTGTAATTATTTTTATATGTAATTTAAATGTATTTTTCTTGTTATCTGGATGTGGCCCACACAAAACTAAACTAAATGACAAGCATGCAAGGTACAAAATGTATGCAGTTTAATGACAGGAAAATACCATTCAATAATTTGATGAGGTTTGCTGCAGCATTAAAGTGAAAAACCATTGCTGCAGAGAGTAGAATAAAGAGAAAGTAAAAATAAACAAGTTGTGGTTAATAGTGTGCTGTAACCATCGTCCCGGACAAATATCCAGAAGACAGTCTGAACATACATGTACCCTTACCACAGCATCAAGTTGAAACTCCAGTTATTGTGAGCACAAATTGCACTTGAGTGCAAAACCGGCTCTTTTACAGGACAGTTTGAACTTGGTGAACTTACTCATCAGCTAGCATCTTGATAGATTCATCTGGATCTTGCCTAGCGATGAGTACCCTACACATCAGGTTTAGGGCATGCTCTCTCTCTGTATCTATGATGGGTAGTACTTCATTCAGCTCTTTCAACCCCTTTGAACAAAAACAAAACACATGCTATTGTTCAAACATCAACACTGAACTGACCACACACATTCTTGATTTTCAATTTCAGAAAAGTTTATCAACCATGCAGTGATTCACCCAAGAAATGCAATTAAATTAAGCTATCATTTATTGGTGCAAAAGGCCTTTTCACACTACGAAAAATCTCGGTGTCCGACCCGTGTTAACTAGACACCTTTTCACACTGCAACATTTCAACACGGCACTGAACCGTGTAGAGCGCTCAACCCGGGTTGAAACTCAACCCTGCTCGGGAGGTGGGTTGAGAGCTCTCGACCCGTGTAGAGAAGTTGGACCCGTGTTGAAAGTCGTAGTATAAACGCCTCCGGGTTGAGTTCGACCCGTGTAACCACGAGCGAAGTGCGCGCGCATGCACAGCACCACACACTGTAGTTGTTAATTCAGCAACGAACAAACAAATAATCTCTGACCTGAGGCATTGCGCATGCACGCGCACCATATATGTAACACGCGTTTCACAAGATTCTTTTTACTCCGATATGTCCGAGAAAATGGGCCCCAAATCAGACAAAAGACCGACATGGAGTGAGGAGGTGAATGCTATGTTGGCTATTTGGGCCGACAGCTCCATCCAAAGCCAGCTCGACGAAATGACCAGAATGCAGTATAGGGGAATTTTCCGATTCGACCCATGTTGAACGGCCGGCCGTGTGTGTAGTGTGAAACGATCGCACAATACACGGGTCGAAACATTACACGTGTAGCAATTATGCTGGCGCTGCTTTAAGTAGTGTGAAAAGGTAGCGTAATTGACCCGTGTTGAAATGTTAAAAGTCTACACGGGTCGAACGTACATAGTGTGAAAAGGCCTATAGCCATGCACCAACAGAGACAACTATGAAAATCTGTACAGTCATTTGGTTTGCACTTCTAGCATCCAATTACAGTTTATCATCATCTCAAGTCCATGTATACCGCCAGTGACAGGCACACTGAAGGGCAGCGTTGGTAGCCCTCAGATAAAGTCACCAAGTCGTCAACAGTAGTTACTGATTGAAGTAGAGCGCAAGTAAGGAGATGGTCCATAGTTTGCCACTCTCCACATTCACAGGTGTTGAGACCAGCTAACCCCACTTCACCGTGTTTGCTTTACACCTTCCAACTCTTGTGCACAGCCAGTTAAGGGTTCTCTAGGTGGGCCATTCGTTGTAATTGAGTGATTCTGCTGCACAGGTCAATTACAGAGTGTAAGGGTTGCCCACTTATTAAAGGACAACAAAATCCCTCCGGACAACCTGGTGAACCAATAATGGTTGCCCACTCGGCATCTTAAATAAATGTATTGTGAATATGAGTATCATGAAATACCTGCTGAACATTTCTGATCACCTTTTCCTTTTTTCTTAGGCTTGCAATTTAAATTACCATAAGCATTTTTAGCAATCGTTGTTTCATTACCAGACGTAAAGAATAAGAGATTTTGTCACTATGCGTGTATTTTGACAAAATCCTTTTTATACTCGGGGAAACACAGGTTTACTACTACTCATTATTTAAATTGGTTTATTTTACAATTTACACTGCCCTGTGTGGCCACTCATATTGTCTCAAACAGTTCATAATTTAAGGTGTAAGTGTTCTGTTACATAAAAATTGTGCCCTCTTTTGCAATGGAAACACATGAAAAACTTGAGTTTTGTGCATAAGTTGGGATTCTGAGCAGGAACTTAGCACTAAATATTCATGGATTAGACCAATCACAGCCAAGAGTTTTTACCAATCAGGTGAAGGAATGAAGCACTAATGTTACACAACTTTGGACCAATCAGGGCACAGCTTTGGAACCCAGTGCTAGTTTAGGTGGAAAAATACACGTGTGTCTCATTCTGCCACAGCCTTTTGGGCAAGCTGATTAAAAGTTTACCCACCACCACATCGTCTGCCTTCTCAGTATTGCAGAATTTATAGTGGTGTCTTTAACAGAATTCTATGACAGCCAACTCCTAATACACACACATGTTTTGACATGTATCCTTAGTGTTACGGTTATTGTTGCTGATATTGTTACTGATATATGTTTTGTAATACAATGTGATTTGAATGTTTGTAAGGGGGCAGCCACTCCCTCTTCTGTACCTCAGGCGGTTGGATGTGCTGTATCTTCCATAGCACAACCAAGGGCTGTCCCCAACAGATGTTGACCATATAATTTGGTTCTGGCCTGAATCGCCCTGGGCCTTGGTGCCCATTCATTAACCCTAACTCCCCAGGTGGTGTGAAAAATCCTATTGAAATTGGAGGATTCAGGACTGTTGGGGTTGTTGGCCTGGGTGTCAAATGATGATTGATGTACATGTATGGGAACTGGGAGTCCATTGATTGTATACATGTTTCTTTAGGCTTGTTAGCCCCATGTTCTTTAACCCTAACATCCTAGGCATTCATTTGGGGTCCAGTACACTGTACTACAAAATACTACACAATTCTCATAGGCCAGTGTAGCAATAAGTACTGCATACTGCAGTTTACTCAAGTGGTATTTTGTAGTATTCAGTGACGTTCGGGTTAAGGCAGGTTGCTTAAACCAATTAGGTATCCGGCGAATAAGTTTGCAATAAATTACTTGAAGCTGTGGCGAAGAATTACAAAGCTGTGCCTTGAGTTTCATCCATTAGTGAGTCTGAGTATAACAATATAATACTAATAGTTATACAGTATCCAAACAGTGTTTGCGGATCCTGTGGAGTAAATTATGGTGGCTCTTGTTTGTGTTACTAGAGTAACCAGACATTCTCTTACCATTAAAGCAGCTTCCCTGACAGTCGCACATGGAGACTGTAAGGCTGCTAGTAAGACATCAATCTCATCTTGCTCAGCCATAGTACAGCCCTGTGAGCCCCCAGCACTGTGACACAGATTAACTAGTACAGTGGTAGCTGTCTGCTGTAGGACCAGTCCGCTGATACCAATCAGATGGATCAGGAGGCCCAGCATAGCATGGCGTGGTAGCAGCTCTGGCCCATTCTATCATCAGCAAAATAATGTCAGGATGTCAGGAAAGTCAGATATTGGTATCCTACAAAGGTATGTAAAATCTTGATATTATTTTGTGTACTCTCTACCGAAAAAAGTAAACAATTATACAATGTTCAAAAATGGTACAGGTCAAACTTCCTCCAAAACTTTAAACTTTTTCAGGCTGATCATTCCATGGTAATATTTACAGTACTGTTGACTGCTAAGTGTGATGTGGAGATTTTACCCACAACAAAATGTTAAACCTTAAAGCTAGTACATTGTACATGTACATGTACATGTACATGTACGTCCATGCTTTTGCGTGTATCACGCCAACAACAAATGTAATAATTTAATTGCTGATTTGTTAGTATTAGTGGAAAAGTTATTAGCTTTGCAATGGGACATTCCATAAAAAAAGATAAGTAAAGATTAAGTAAGTTTCAAATTTTACATTAGGAGCAGTACGTGTAGAACATGACAGCACAGTGTAAGGGCTCTTTTGTCCTAAAACAGTTTTCTTCACTAATTTGTTGGGGGAAATCCATTCAATTAAAATTTTCAGTCAGAGCAGAGACATACATGTACATGTAGCAGCATTCCAATTTTCATATCTTGAAACACATGAAAGTATAAATTTGAATTTTCCAAATGCCATCTAGTCACCTCCCTACTCCAAAAAAGAAGCTTGTCAGCTGGTAGAAATTTTTTTGCAACAGCACTGATTACTGATATACAAAATTCAGTATAAATAAATGAAAACAAATGGAGATAGGCAAAACATTACATTATAATTTTCCGTACCACTCACTAATTAAACCCTCCTACTACATGTATTTAAAGGGTCAAAATCAGTCAAAATTTCCTTCCACCTCCCCTGCTATACTTTTACACAGACATGATCAGATTACATGTGGTTTTGTACTATGGCAGGAGGGTCAAAAACAATCACCTTGACTGATTTTGACCCATACAACAACATGGCTCAGAATGTATGTTTGCATACAATGTAGGAGGGTTAAATCACTATTAGATTTAATATACATGCAGGGAATAAAGTTAAACACATGGCCTGGTGCAGAATACATAAAAAGGCACAAAATAGCCAACATTTTCCAACAAAATTTGCATTTTTACTGCATGGAATCCATAACTGCTAAAAGCTATTCAGTGTTACAAAGTTTTAATGAGATCATGATAAGAGTAAAAAAAAATAAAACTGACATAACAAAACACAATAGCATTCATTTTCTAAGGCCAAAAGTCATTGGTCAGTCCTCGACAAGACCTTGTTCATACCTCATCAACATCACCAACGAGACAATCATCACACTGTAACTGAGCATGTGCAGACATGATAGCCAGGGCCTTGTCAACCACATCTTCCTTCTTTCCAATGGCAAATCCCCCATCTTTGAGCACATGATGCAATAACGGGAAGAAATATGCAAAGGATGGTGCAGGAAAACATCTGGAATAAGGACTACGTATGACCCCATTGTCTGCAAGGTCATCATCATCATTATCATCATCCTCAGATTGGTCCGTCTGGCTGCCATAAATGACCACCACCGCTCTGGTTGCCATGTCAACCACATCTTCCGCGCACCACTTGGGATCGATGGTGCAAGCTACCCTGGACAATCTCAGGGTGCAGTAGGCCACAGTGTCTCCTAGTCAATGATAAAAACATACTCATCTCATAAGGAGTTGCAAAACAGCAAACCCTGATGGGACTGATTAAAACAAACTAATGGATGACTCTTTAAACAAGGTGATCCATGGATCACATGTGTCACTTTTTTTTGGTCACTGCATCGCATTAGCAACTTTTTGAATGAGAGAAATTTTACATTTTCAGATTATTTTATAACATGACCTCAAATGACCTTTGACTTCAGTATGCGACCTTTCACATCACCATCATTTTTTATGACGGATAACTGTTCAAACAATGCACCTACATGTATGACCCAAGTTCGATTGCAATTGGACTTAAACTTTTCAAATGAGACCAATTTTACATTTTCAGCTTTTTTTACCACTTGACCTCCAATGACCTATGCAGGGCTCGAAATTCCCCAAAAAATGTACTTGCGCTTTGCGACTGACTTGTATGAATGGGAGCGAGGTTACACATCGCCCAGCAGCGCAGCATGTCTGGTCCCCAACGCAAGACATGCATAAAAAGGCAATGATGTACTGTACGTGCAGTCTGCACCGTTCTATGTACATTAACCCTAACAGTCCTGAATCCTCCAATTTTAATATGATTTTCCACACACCCTAGGGAGTTAGGGTTAACATTGCACGGATTTCGTTCTGATCTGCATGCAGGGATTGTGCGAGCGCTATGAATCGAAGTAGCTGCTGGGCCGGGACAGACAGACAGACAGAAAAGCTACAGTAAAACATGTTTGTTAAACTTATTGTTTTAATCAAATCATACAGGTTATCATTGTGAATTATCAGTAGACAAAAACCGGTACTTTTCCAACTTGCGCAAAACGCAAGCTTGAGTCGAGGATAACTTGCATTCGGGTATTTTTCACTTGCGTTGCGCAAGCACTACAATGGTAATTTCGAGCCCTGCTATGACCTTGATGTGACCTGTAACATCAAAATCATATAAATGTTTCCATATGTTGCACCTCAGGCTCAAGTTTGATTGAAATTTGACAAACTTTTCAAATGGGACCAATTTTACATGTTGTCCGTTTTACAACTTGACCTCAGATGACCTTTGACCTTTTACTTCATTAACATATGAAGGTTCCATGTTACATGCATAACCCACATTTGGTTCCAAAAAGTCTTCAACTTTTCAAATGGGGCCAATTTTACATGTGCAGCCCATTTTACAACTTAACCTCAGATGACCTTTGACCTCATTAACATATGAAGGTTCCCATGTTACATGTATAATGTTACATGGACTTCAACTTTTCAAATGACACCAAATGAGAGCAAAAACTTAACCTAAAACTTTAACATACGGTCACACGGGCACATGGACAGAATTCATGACTGGTAAGTGCCCCCACCCCCCACCCAAAAACAGTTTAGGCGACACAAAAACTATTACTTGTACCTAAGTTTACCCATCTCTCAAATAATGAAGATTGTAACATATTTCCACAGATTGGTTTACAGCCGACATGGACTGCTATAAGCAGTAGATGCATCTGTTGCAAAAGCAAAAAACATTGTCATACAAAGGTATATTTTCTTAAAATTTTGTTGATATGCAAAGTCCTGTAATAGTCAAGTCAAAAGTGTGTAAGTGCATTCAGCTTTACATGTAAGTGTGTACATATAATACGTTCGAGGACAAGAGGAGAAAGAAAATACATAGGAATCTTTCTGCTGGAGGACTCGAGTCCGGACTCGGACTCGAGTCCAAATTTTCAAGGACTCGGACTCGGACTCAGACAGTCAGGACTCGGACTCGGACAATAAGGACTTGACTAGCTCAAGGACTCGGCCCGAGTCCGACAAAAAATTGCAGATTTTTACCTTTAATTTCACCGCAATTTTTTAACGAAGTTGGAGTGTTTAGTTTGCAAATCCCGTCAGTAGCCTACATGTACATACACATGTACTTAATTCGGTAGTACAGTACGTGTCAACCTCGTCCCCATGGTGTTTGAGCAATAAGCTTCCAAAAAGGATGAAAGTAGACCCTGGGGACGAGGTTGAGTACGCGTATACAAGCTCAGTACAAGAGGTTTGGACAATTGCCTGATAAGACGTCGGTCCAACAGCGACGCGCGGAGTTTGGGTACCGGATTAAGCATGGCATGAATTCGCTGTTTGCTCACTCGACGTACAAAGTAGTACCTGCGATCGAAAGTGATTTATTCACAAAAATCTATTTCGTGCTAGCAGGCTAGTACTAGCAATACTTCCAACTGATATTCATGACATCATTAACACTTATAATTATCCCAGCCTATAAAAACTCTAAACACCAACTCTCACAGTTTTTGTGTGTTGTCACTTGATAGGTTTTGATATTGTAGGGTAGCTGGCTCCATTTTGGCCTTAAGAACAGGAGGGTTAATCCTCTACATGTACATTTCAAAATTGTCAAGTACTTATTTAAATTTTTGCACCGTAGAAACATTCTCATATTTTGTTTTGTCTGCTAAAATAATTTGTGTTTTACAATTTAAATCATTGCAACATTATGTTAAAGCTAAAGTTTGACCTACTACTTGTCATCAGACCCAGATCGGGACTCGACTACAGCCCTGCTAAAGAGGAATGTTCCCTAAGACCAGTTTTTGAGTAATCAAACTAATCATTGGTTGAAGTAAAACAAACCTGGTTGAATACATTTTTAGATTTTTCAGTATAATTAAATCTCCCGGGGCAATTTTGGTTTGGAAAAAAGACAGATAAGGCATGCAACTTGAAATTAACAAAAAACTGACTTTTGTACTTTTCCCAATTTTCCATGACTTTTCCGTGACTTTCCAGGACAACTTTTTTCCCAGGATTTTCCAGGATTTTCCATGACCGTGGGAACCCTGCAGGAAGTGTCCTCAACCTGTCAAAATCCAACACTGTGCAACATCATAGCTCCATGTGAAGTAATGGTACCAAGGCGCTACCAGTCATGTATCCATCAAAATTCCACACACAGCCATGTAACTTGAAATTAACAAAAAACTAGGAAATTCCAATCTTTACAAGACTTTGTACAGTGTTTTTCAATTTTCAATGACATAAGTGTGAAGTGAAAAACGAGGAAATCAGCTGATCCGAGGAAATGTTGCATGCCTGCAGATAGTTGAAAAAGTTGGCGTTTTTATTGTGACGTTAGAGGCACATGCAATGCGTGATTTTTTTTCAAAGCTGTTTTTTAAAAAACATGTTCTCTGCACGGTGGCAGTACATGTAGGCGTTCACGTCATATTTTCAAATTGGAATAAGGTACAGGGATAGTTCAGTATCATCACAAAGCCCAATAGTTTTTCTTTATTCTGGCATTATAATCTCAAATAACAATGGCTGAAAGTAATTTCACAAGGTTGTGTCACGGCAAGGTTCCTTTGAAGTTTCTCAAACTACTGTGCAAATCCAATTTGTTTCAGGGATTTTTTGCTTGAGTAAAGTACTAGACAATACTTGCAGGTGTTTATGTGCCCAAAATCACATACATACATGTACATGTACATGTCATGTATGGACGTTATTTATAGGTTATATTTAAATGTCATTCAATAAGTTTTCAAAGCCTCTCTTAGCCATAAATAAAAGCCTCTTATTACCGTAAATACCCTTTTTGACCATGCTGTGTAGTATTTGTGTACTCTCTCGGTGTCAACAAGAACACTGTACAGGTACTTGAGATTCACACAAGGGCTCGGACCCCAAGGGCTCGGACCCCAAGGGCTCGGACCCCAAGGGCTCGGACCCCAAGGGCTCGGACCCCAAGGGCTCGGACCCCAAGGGCTCGGACCAAATATGTGGACAATAATGCATTTTTGAGTTTGAATAAGTGGCAGCATAAAACAAAATAAATAAAATACATGTACCAAATCTTAAAAACATACTAAATGTAGGAATTGTCTGTGTTGTTCAGTTTTTGAAATTTGCCAAAATAAATCAACAAAACAGGACAAGAACCAAATTCCAATGAATTTGGAAGGGTAGCTTTTCAATATCCTAAATTCAATTATTTCTCCATGATTTAATGTAGTAATGACTGACCGACCATGCTGGACACCATGGAGAAACTCTGATGCACAGTGGTGTTCTGCGCCGAAAGGAGTGTACCAGTAGTTGGCAGAGACAACACCATCACACAAAGCAATTTTATTGTTGGACAAAAGCGAATGATGTAATTAGGCAAAGCAACCCTCAACAAAATCTGGGATTTTAGGTGTCAGACTGCTCTTTTGCATTATGCTTTGATTCAAATAAGACATATTTTGTTAAAAGGCGAGTTTCTGGATCTGTTAACCCCTTCGGCACGGTATTTTACGGGAGACGTCGGGGTGTTGCAGCGGTTCTGGCAGCCAAATCGAACCACTACAATGTGTTTGTGCAGTCAAGCATGACATAAACAATAATCCAACAATGGATTGAAACTGCACAAACGGCGGCCAATGGCGTCATCCGGCCTGGTGGCACTTTTTTTTTTACGCCATATGGCGTCATCCGTACGCAAGGGGTTAAAGGTAGTATATAACATTTACAAACATCAAAAAACAAAACTACTGAATCATTATGAAATTCCATACTAGACTAAGTAAATAGCAGTCTCAAGCATCCTGTGAAATCATGGCACCTGGTGTGCTGTCGTTTTCAAGAAAAGTGGAAATTTATATCGTTTTCAAACAATTGTTGGCCGACAATTGGAAATTGGAAATAGTCTAGTTCCCCGACCTGATAATTCCCTGACGTCTAAGGCTGTTCGATATCCATTTATTTTGATACCGAAATATCGGCAGAAAAATATCGCGATATTCGATATTATCGTGATGACGTCACTTTTTCATTACCGGAAGAACGGAGGAATAAAAAAACTACATGACGGAAGTCACCACGGCATCATGAGATCGGGGCCACCGGGATTGAGGGAGCGGCAGGATAGAACGGGGGGCCGGTTTGACAAGGCTTCCCTTCGTTCGTTGAGTATTTGGAGTTTTACGACATTTACCTTCAGTTGGCTACTTTATGGCACTCCAGAAAGACTAGCGTTTGTTTCTATTTCAGCATTGTTGATTAGTAACACAGATGATAATACCATGGACGATCACATGCGAGCTGTCAACAAACAATCGTGTCGTATATTTTGTGAAGACGACATGACATTGCACAATGTACAATGGTGCGCGGCACGTGTTTTAATCTTTTCTCAAGACGCAGTTCGCTACACGTATAAACTACACATACGTGTGCCTTGTACACTGGGGAAAGACGATGGCATTCAGTGCGGTTGCTTGCACTTGACCAAGGCTAGCAACAAAGCAACGCGCAGATGCGCTACAGGGGTTGACCATATTGCAAACAATTGCCATACCCCTCGATCTCAGTATGAGTTCGCAAGCGTGTGGGTACGTACGTACATTGTACACTGGGAATAAGACGTTGTTTGCACTTGCCAACGTACGGCGCGGAGGGTAAATCGCGCGGAGCGGAGATGTCATGTCGGGGTTTAGAAAACGTTTAGTGCATGTATGTATTTTGTTATTCCTCCATGGTACATCATGATATATTATATACTATTCTACCTTCCAAAAATTGGAAATAACTGGAATTTCAAGCAAAGTAAACTGGACAAATCCACACGTAATGCGGCCAAAAGGAACATAGGACCTATATCGCGATATTCTTCGGTAAATCGAATTCGCCGATATTCCGGTTATTTTTAAAGGGGCCGATACGGTTTTCGATATGAAAAAAATATCGAAATATCGGGAAATATCGTCATATCGAACAGGCTTACTGACGTCTATAAATTGCTTTGTTTTGTCTAAGGTATGGTCAGGGAACCAGACTACTAGAACATAATTTGTTTCTGTTTTCCCAGCAGATCTATGCACACAGAATTTGCTAGCACGCTATAAAATACTAACCCCCAAATCCATTTATTCCTGAAAATTACAGCAAAGGCAAATGATGTATACTACACGTACAGCTTGTAACAAAGTGGCAAAAAGTATCAAACACACTATCAGATATTCACCAGCTGCCACAAACGAGAAAGCGACAAGCTGCAGCATAGTATATGCCACTACTCACCAATATTTCTATCCTCTTTCTGAAAGACACACTTCCTGAGCTCCAGGAAGAGAGACACCACACATGGAGCTGCCAGAGGGGATGCCAGAAGGGACAGCAGACCTTGCACCAGGGTGGGGACATGACGACACATTGCTGTTGGATTTCCCCTGATGCTAGCTTGAAGCAGATTGGTTGTTCTGATTAATTCTTGATCCAGCTTCAAGAAAAAAAAATCAAGATTCGCCATCATTCTTTTGCCAATCAAATATTCTCATGATCTGAATAATGTGATGAAAGTGTGATACTATTTTAAACTTCCTCATTTCAAACTCACAGCATGGAGATTTACTTTGGACTACGCAGCACACTTTTATTCCTTCTCTCTAATACTTTTTTTCTGTACCCAACATAAAAAAGGGAAAAGCACCCTTTTTACTCAAGATGACACAGTCTTGTCAAGTTTTGTTTTGCAATGGTGGTTTATCATACACATACTTATGCCGATTTGATCAGAAAGATTATAGTTTTCCTTCTACCTCCTTGGTCATATTGGACAACTTCCAAATTTGCAAACTGGCCAATTTTAACCTAATGGATACATTCCCTTTCGGAGTTAACCTGCCCTATGAATAACCCCACAAATGTTCAATGTACCAATGGATTTGCTTTTACGACAACAAAAAATGATTGTTTCAACTTTATACCTTAGGTACAGTACATTGCAATTGAAAGTTAACCTCAAAATGGGAAAATCTTTTCACACTTTTTCTCATCCCAGGGAATTCATTTTCATTTCACAAAATGTGAAAATATTTTTCCAAAATGGGAAAATATTTTCCCACCTTTTCACAAATTGGGAAAATATTTTTACGCTCTTTTCACAAAAGTGGAAAACATTTTCATGCTCTTTTCACAAAATGGGAAAACATTTTCACACTTTTTTCACATTTTGTGAAATGGGAAAATAATGTGTAAATGTACATGTGCATGTATGTAAATATACAATTTGTTCTCGATGCTTTCACAAGACACGTTAAACAATGTTCATCTCTTAATATGGAAAGCAGAGGATCATAAATCTCAAACAGAAGTATAATCTTTCATTTGCTGAAATTTGAAGGAGAGTGCTAACGTTAGAGGAAGACAGCATAAAATTTTCAAGGCAGACCATTTGAACACGAATGCGTTTTCTTTACTATATACCTCATACATATTCACAAACAATTTCGTCCCTATCAAGATCGCATAAGCATCAAGATTTTCTTCTTCAAAACGTTGAACCTGTAGCGCAGTGTGGCCCCATCTTTACGCGTACGGATGGTGTATCAGGCCCCAGGCCCGGCGGTGACGATCATCCTGATCGCGGTGGCATAGTACGGGTGGTACATGGTCAACGTGACCGCACGTTGTGGCCCCATCTTTACGCGAACGGACGGTGCATCAGGCCCGGCGGTGGCGATCGTCCCAATCGTGGTGGCATAGTATGGGCGGTACACGGTCACAATCACCGCACGTCGATTTAACACGCCATTGCTAAACCGTGTACAAATGTATAATGGGTTTATAAAGATGATTTTTTTTTTATTAATGACAAAATTCTATTGCAAAAATCAATTCGAATCATGTAAAAAAATAGGTGTAATTTTTATATAACATATATGATTTAAATGTTCGAAATACATCGACATTTTAAAAAAGAAGCTTTTTATGGAGTTCTAGTTTTTGTAATCAATGGACGAGGATGTATTTCTTGTTACACAAACGCGCGTACACTAGCCCAATGAAGAAATGTTGATGGTGTCGTATGTGGAGATGTATGTTGGTTACATGACTAACCTAGAGTATATTGCAAAATCATATTAAAATTTGAGGATTTGATTATGATAATGCCCGAGTTGACTCGGGTACGAGTTGACCCATTACCGACAAATTCTAATCGCCCGAGATGGGACAACCAAAATCAGGCGTCCCGCGGGCTACCATTTCTTTCCCGTGGCCAAGTCCGATTTTTTCAAAATCGGGCTGATATGAACATGGAGGAAGGAATATGAAATGCATAATAAATTGATATACTGTTTCTCATTTTGTCCAAAACTAATGCGAAAACCAAAAGTCCGTAGAACTCCAAGGTCGAGGATACATGCACACATGATTAGGCCTGGCCGGCAGCACGGCCCAGCATGACGTACAACGATTCGATTTACACATTGCGCGAGGCACTGTGGAAGCAGCGTATTCGTTGAAGTCTATGAATGCAGCGGGCCACCGGCTAACTAAATTCTCACTATGTTCTCACTACGTTCCATAGACATGTTCTAGTCCGTGATGAACTAGTGTATTTTTTTGTGTGTGGACGGTGCTTGAATCGAATATGTAGAACGAAATATGGTAAATTAAAGACTAAATGTGAAGTCTATTGGCAAACAGTTGTTTACGTATTCGGCAAGAACGAACACATGCTATAGAAAAGTATTCCTGTCAAACTAGGTAAGAAATAGATTTTTGTAGTTGAAATTTTCTCCCCAAAATCACGAGAGCTGCACGGTAGTGATTTTTGTTCAACAATGTTGAAAAAATTATCGCTCTTGTATTTTTTTTGGGGAGCCATTTTGGAGCTTTCTGGAGCGGAATTTCGCTGACATGATGTTCTATCTGCATGCGGACGGCCGGCTAAAACATACAGCAAGGCACGCGGTGGGCCTCCCCCCTAACGCACGCTGACGTGACTCGGACAAGTTTGCACATTTCTTCGCAAGTTTTTTGCACCATTTTCGCAAGTTTTTCGCACCATTTTCGCAAATTGATTTTCACACAGAGTTCGCAACATTTTCGCACCTGATTCGCTGCAAAATCGTGGGGGAGAAAGTTGTGTGCGAAATGCGAATGCGAATTCTTTTCGCAAATTTTCCCATTTCAATTTGTAGAGTTTTAATTGCAACGTACTGGTACCAGTTGTCATTATCGTACCAGTTGTCATTATCATACCAGTTTATCATACCAGTTCTTATGATCATACCTGTTTAAGACGGTTCCTGATTGCTGATTCTTTGGCCAATTCAGCATCTTTGGCTTCCTGCTGCTTCTTGCTCAGTTTGACTTCTATATTTATCCCCTTGGCTTTCTTCTTCGCTTCAATTTCCTTTCAGGAAATAAGGCAAACATGCTCTATTTCAATATACATGTAGGAGTTCACTAAACTTACATGTATAATTTATGGGTTGTTAGTTTGATATTGTTGGCATTTGTGAAATGCCATGTACCAGTACTTTTGGAAACTGTTTGGATTTTTGGTATCAAAATGCCTTTAACATACATGGAGCTACTACAATTAGCTTATAAAGGTGACTGACCTTTTTCAGTTCCATTTCCATAACTTGATCTTTGTAGGAGTATGCCTTATTCTCTCTCTTCAAATTAGCAGTACTAGGAGCACCACTACCAATCCTGCGTAGACACAATGGGTTAATAATTGAATGGCATCATTCTAAATTAGTCTGGTGTCACTACAATGGTAAATGTGATCCAGACCCATCAAAATCAGAAATAAGCTGGAAGATTAAATATTGAAATGAAAAAAATAAACATTCAAAAGCTTTCTATTGATTTTCCTCATTTATACAGTGCACAGACGCATAAGGGTCATTCCATAAATTTGGGGTCCAAAAGTGTGAGATTTTGTTGGTGTCCCTGTTACACCTGACTTGTGTAATTTCCATCAAGTATCATTAAAATTGACTTACACTAGTTTTTACTTGTTTGGCAGGTACTTTGCTTTACACAATCAGTCTTGGAGATAGAAGGCATTAAAGAATATGTCTGGAATTGCAAAATCTTTTTCATGTCACTAGGGACACCAAAAATGTCACACTTTTGGACCCCAAATTTATAGAATGACCCAGAACCATTTGACTCCAATATCTACAATCTATCCTAATCAACACTTTGTGCCTTCAGAACCAGAAGCATTCAATGCCTACGCACACCATCCTCCGCATCCATACTGACTTCCCAATTCAAACTCATATTAAAATTAAAAATGCAGCAACTTTATGAGGATCTATTCGGTCATACATACTTCTCAATGATGGCTTTGTTGTACAGTTCTTCCTCTGGTGTTTTCATGATAGCATGTTCCTCCTCAGTTACAGTTGCTAGGTCAGAGTTTCCTAGGCAACCCATGGCATGATTGACAAGTGTTGGTAAGATCTGTTTGGGGGCTAGTCTAACAATAGTTTCTGTAGCATTAGACGCTGTCTGCAAATGAGAGCAATTAACATGGAGACTGACATATATGCTGGAACACAACCTTTGAAATTTCTCATTTATAAAATACGGCTTTGAATATAAATTGAAACAAGAGGAACTGACATGACCAGTTTGGGCCAATACATTAGTGCAGCACACAACACTTCACAGAGCGGAATCATAAAAGGTTAAACCATTCTACTCAGTTTCACATTACACAACTGACAGGATTGTTTGAATTCATCTAGTTTAAAAGTTTTCAAAGTGAACAAAGAAAACTGGCAGGAGCGGGATTCGAACCTGCGACCTCCGGAATACCGTACTGGCACTCTACCAACTCAGCTATCTTGCCCTATGTTGGCGGTCTCCCAAACTGTCAGTATCTTTGTTCGGGTGGGCGCTTTGTTTAAAAATTGCAATTAAAATTAAATAATGTGACCCGATGTAAGCATCATATTCTATTGCACAGACGTGGTTCCTAGTATGAACACACTGCATTGTTTGTACAATGTATGTAACCTGTGTGCAAGCAAACAAAGCGATGTTTTTATACATACGTGTAACTGTCCAATAAATCTATGCACCTTATTCATGACAACAAGGCTACATGTACCTAAGCAACTTGTAGTGATGATAAAGTACATGCTGAGTAGTTTCACATCATAAATGAACTGTGTTGTGCATCAGTGGATAGTGAATAAGGCAATGGGTTTCAAATACATGTCTGTTGCATTCCTCTTCCAACAAATCAATAAATATAAAAGTGACATTGCCCCTACAAACATGACAAGGTAAAGCAGATATACCTTTACAATACTGGATCATGCACCCATGCTTGGAATATGTGTATATTCACTTCATGTGAAACTACTAAAATGCACATGTTTGTGCATTTTTTTGCATGTGAATGGACACCCATACTGAAGAAAATTGAAGAAAAGTGAAGTAACATGACTATCTCATGAATAAGGCCAATATGAGTAGAACCATGACAACACTGCCATATCACATCAAATCTAATTCAATGCATAAAGAAATAAAAACCATCCGTTGTGTACGTCGATTGTTGAGGGCATTGTGTGGCCTTGCAATGCGAGTTAAGTTGATGGTCTGTGTGAGTTGGTAAACCCCTTGAGCACGGTATTTTACGAGAGACGTCATGGTGTTTGTGCAGTCAAGCGTAACATACATAATAATCTAACAATGGATTGAAACTGCACAAACAGCGGCCAATGGCGTCATCCGGCCTGGTGGCACTGTTTTTTTGCGCCATATGGCGTCTTCCGTACGCAAAGGGTTAACACAGGATGAAGTCAAATCTCGCATTGTACCAATTTCTGATTGAATGTGCACAAAACCAATTTCAGCCAGTGCATACCTCTTTCATGCTTGCCTGACCCGTCAGTAATGCTGTGAAGACATCCTGTAGGTTATCAGTCACTATCTGGACTGGGTCTATCTTCAGATGGTGTAATATTGCAGACCACAGGTTGGGTTTGGCACGTACTATCAATGATAGATCAGACATGGGGTTAGTTCCATAAGACCAGTATTAGCAGAAATCTAGTACGAGTGACATCAAAACAGATTCATTTCTAAAGCATTTACTTCATTTACTTCTATGATCTGGCATCCAGTATTTCTTCCATGACACCATACAGCTTTCTCCCACAAGTCATGCTATGTAAGATGCACTTGTCTTCTATAGAAAGTCCAAACTCTAACTAAAATCAGACTCGACACCTAAATCTGCAAGTAAAATGCTCAAAAACTTACCTTTGCAA
This sequence comes from Hippasteria phrygiana, assembly GCA_037893225.1. Lineage (NCBI taxonomy): Eukaryota > Metazoa > Echinodermata > Asteroidea > Valvatida > Goniasteridae > Hippasteria > Hippasteria phrygiana. The sequence goes on from JAZGUH010000331.1 coordinate 1,497,598, forward strand.
TGTGCAAATTTTGTAGAATTTCTTGAGGTGAAAGGTAAGTGAATTTGACCTGAAACTTTGCAAGACATTTTTGGGAGTCTTTCAGCAGATAACAGTCTCAGTGTGGTAGAATATGCACAATATACACAAGTTGGTATCAAAAGCATGTTATGATCTTAATTGCAATGCATTCAAATGGGTGTTGACTAATTTTCAACCTCATATTGTCCTAAATAAGGAGAATACATCTTCATATGCAAGATTTTTATAGTGCACCCTAATACACTGATGTACACAGGAGATGCTTGCTTTAATACCAATAACATTTATGTTAACGTTACAGTAGTGTAACAGCAGTGAAACTGCTGTAATCCATGGGTTTATCCGAGTAAACACCAATGCATGGTTTCATGTACATGTAGGATTAATACTCCGCTTGTCCACTACTAACTCTAAAAAGCTACATGTCCACTCCCAGTCAGTGCAATGTGATAAAAATGGGACAGGTAGACATTACATCGCTGTCGACAAGTCAACTTTGAGGATTTACATCCTTACTTAGTATGATGTACACAGGGTGTGCTCCTATAAACCCTAACAGCCCAAGCCTTTTTACTAGAATCCTTCCCTAACCACACAAACTCCAACACTGTGTAGTAAACCAATGGCACATTATTTGTACTTAGACAAAATCAGGGCATCAAGTCCCATGCAAAGTGATGGTGCCAAGGCTCTACAGTACCCAATCACACAAAATTCAACACAACGGGGTGTTTGATTTTGGCAGGTTAGGGATGGTTAGGGTTAATGTATTAGACTTACCAAGCCTAGGCTGATGTACATCCAGTAATGCATCCAATACTAACTGGCTAGCCTCATCCTTAGACAAGCAGGACCCGACAGTCACAATAAGTGACTGGATAGAGGAGGCAAGCATCATTGCTGATACACCCTGGCTACCTTCTGCATTAAGGGCCTCTCCATTCATAACATCAGCTTGGTTGGGGTCGATCACCTTACATGGACAAAAACAAAGAGTAACTATTAACTGTAATCATGATTTATGAGGACATTCATAAAAAGGATTGTCTCAGCAAGTGCCCAATTTGTGGAGCTGGGAATGTTGGTATGCTATCCGATTAGGGAATACTAACAACCTGAAAATAAAGATTTGTTTTCTCTCAGGTTCTTCCGATGCATTCTGGAGCTATGGGTCCCATGTACTGGATCAGTACACATACAAGTAACAAGTAACATACTTCAACAGATTGAAGACGTCAGATATGATTTACGTTGAGATATAAACTCAGACTTTTATAGGAATACGGACATGCAGAAATGTGAACATGCAGGAAAAGATGCTTGAAAAAAGGTAAAATATGTTTGCCCGTTAATGAAAATGAATGCCTGATCAACCCCTTACTGCTGGTCCAGACGAAATTAAATGAACAATAGGACACTTCTAATTTGAATGCATCTTTTACAGGGACGAGTGAAGCTAAAAGACGACAGAATGCTCAGATAGTGAATTTGAATTTGAATTATTATTTTTGATTGTCGAATGACGAACTGCGTGATCGTTCAATTTTAATCTAAATTAAATGAGCCAGGCGTTAAAATGAATGTAAACATGGTGAAATTGGCCAGGAATACCTATTGTAAACTGTCCTTTTTACATCAAGAAAAACGTTGTAATATTCCTGGTTCCTGACATATTAACAATTTATTTACAATATGTCCAACCAACCGTGAAATATGCTTCACCTTCTTGGTTCTGTGGTTGGACCAAAATTCAGCCACTGGCTCCAAGGTTCTTTAAATATGAAATAAACCATTAATACAAATATATTCTTGTACTTGTGTAAATATTTTGTATGTGTGTAAATATTCATTTTTAATTAAAGATGTACAAATGTATGCACCCAAATGGAAACCAGTTTTAAACTGTTTGGGCACACCCTGGGTAACAAAATAAATGAAATAAATGAAAACGAAAGAAGATTTGTCAGGATTTTGCTCCAATTAAGGGGAAAATGGACAAATAAAGTCGCAGAAATGATAATTGATGAATGAGAAAAATGTATGCACACAGATCAATGTATTTTAAGGAAAGATTTCAGCGGATTGCGATGGATTGTAATACGGTGGGGATTCTCCTGAATGTTAACAGTGTGTACGGTGCCCATGTGCGATACATTACAAACGTACAATACTGGTACCTGCACTATAAGTACATGTGTACATGATTTTTACGTAAAATGCACCACAGGTGAGACAAGTTGGCTTTAAAACTCAAACAACTTGTGTGATATTCGACACATTCGAAGATCGCACATGCAGTAGATTAAGCCCAAAGTGATGAACGTGTGTGTTTATTATCCTTTATTGCTTCCTTAATAAGGCGCTTCGTTTAATCACGGAATTTGACATTCACAAGTAAAATAAATCGATATATCAATTTTCATAGATATTAAGTAGTCGATATATTGATGGAGCCTTGTGCACCCAGGCGTGCCTTTACCCACACTGATCACCAGTCAACATCACTTAATCCTACACAAACAGGGCACGGAACTGTTTAAAGACCAACTAAAACGGCAATTCTTTTTTTGACTTTTTGAAGTTTTTGGACTTATCTGATAGTTTATGCCTCCCCAAAACTAATGTAACAAAGTTTCATTATTCTGAAAAAAAAAAAATGTTTTTGAGCCTTTTCCTTCTGAGCCACTTTGATTCGATTCAGATAAGGCCGAGGTTAACTGCGTGCCGTATCGCGCGAGTGATGACGTATACGTGTAGAAACATATGACGTCACTGTATTATACGACAATGTTTTACGTAGAGTCTGTATGTATTCTTTTTGTCTAAGGCTAGTATTACTTGCTGTGCTTTTTGCACATGATTCCGGTGTAACACTACGGTAAACATATTTTAAAGTGTTGACATCTTTGTGAGACACATTTAGAATTGGGGTTGTAGGCTTGTTCTTGCTGAAAAGCTAGTTATGAGTCATACTTTCCTTTGTTTGCAGTCGGCTTTTATTGGGACCTGCGCAGTGAGTTGTGTGTGAGCTGATGCTATACTCTAGTCTGGCGACTTTGCTAATGCAGCCCTAAGGACCCGCACCTTCTCATACACACAATTTCTGTTATGAGGTACCAGAACTCAATCGCATGCAGCACATGCGGTACCGTGCATGTACAATGCGTGTTGAGTCAAGCGAGCGTGGACAGGGAGACGGCCGGGGCCTTGGCTGCTCGAGACGGCAACCACAGGGAACGTCGTCGCGGTGGTGCGCGTGAGTCCGGGACACGATTGGAATGCTCGGTGCCTTTAGAGTTGGAATGGCTCCAGCCTTCAAACGGAATTGTGCCTTCAAACCCAGCTGAGTTTTCATACTAATACTATCATCTATACAGTCTTTGGCGAAATGTTCTGCACATATTTTCGACCATTTCGACAGCCCAAAATAAGATATTGTACTTGTCTACAAAGCGGACCCACTGTCGCCTTTGAGCTCCATTCAGCACTGGGAATCGCAGGAAGGTTAGGTCAGGGTTTTTGTCGCTGTTCCTAGTACAACCCCCAACTACACACGATCGAGGCATAATGATTATCTCAGAACCATGCTCATACTGAAATAATATCAAAATTAGAAAAAATAGACGGGAAAACTGAGGAGTTATGTCGACCAAAACTCTTCCAGCAGCATCAACTCCACGTACGTACATGCATAGTGTTTGGCTGTAGCATCGACCGACTCTACACGTGTACGTCACGGGGTCACGTACATACATTTACATACATAATGAGCTTTCGCGAAACAGGATAAATGGTTCAGAATAACAACCCTTTTTTTTTTTAATAGAAAAATCCCTCTCGTCTGGAAACTAATCTCCATCAGTTAAAAGAGTATTTAAACTGTCGGGAAAAGTCCAAAAAGTCAACAACAAAATTTAACCTTCAACTGGTTTTGCGTAGACATCTCATGCTCAATAAATAGTGACCTGTTTTGGGCGAGTGAGGTACCATTTTAAAGAAAAGATCTACATGTACATAATACTAATTTGGTGACATCAGTTTGATGTTGATTAATATGGGATATATGATCTTCAGTTTCGGTATATTTATTTTTTAGTAACCCTGTATAATACATGATTTGAGGCTTCAAATGGTCTAATATCAGTATCAGTGTCGATTTTTTACACAATGTAACAATCTCTAATGAGATACAGCAATCTCCTCGACGTCTTCTCATTAAGAGACTAATGCAAATGTTCATGCTTAAGCAAGCTTACAACCACATATGTAGACCATGCGCACTTGTACAAATGTTCGGAAGCCCTTTGGTTCCAAATGGGAACTGCATTTTTCCCGCAGTGATTATTAAATGTTGTAACCACAAACTGATCCCAGTATCGTTATAATTACTCAATTATGGTTCATAAACATGCCTCAGCACGCAAGAACTTTTGAGTTGGAAACTTGGTTTATTACTAACTTGCAAACTTCACTCACTGATATTTTCACATACAATGGGTGCCCTATATTGAATGGTCAGTATATCACGATGTGCACTTGGGGGTTGAACTCTCGACTTCAGATGGATCAAGCATGGACCCTTTCTGTCAAGTGTCGAAATTAAGTCAGACTGACTTACTAGCGTTGCCAAGTCCTTTGAGTACTCAGTATATTACACTCCTCTTCCCTATTAGACGTATCCAAACTGAAGGTATTAACTGTTCTGGCCACAATTTCTGCACAATTACAACATTAGTAACATTGTTCAAAATCACTTTTTTCAAATCCACTCAAAAAGAACTTCTTTTTTTCAACTAAACTAAACTACCGATAAACACCTTTCAAGTACAGGGGTGGGCGACCCTGACTTGCCACTGCACTGATGACGTATGCCTCAGAGGTGTGTGGCTGTAATCACCTTATTTGTTAGAAAAGCATTATTTTTATGGACCATAGTTAGCTCATTACAAACTGGATTTTTACCTTCTGCCCTGCCATGGCAGCCCTGAATTCCTGCAGCAACGATCTGGCCACCTGGAGACCACTCCCACTCATGACAAGTCTCTTAGCAACAAGCAGACCACTCTTTCGCAACCTCCAAGCTGGGTGTTGTAGGGTTGTCATCAAGGCCTGATGGTACAGCCTAAAAGGTGGGTAAACAGAAATGATATGAGAGTGACTCAATCCTGCATTGTGACAAGCTCCAGAAGGCTAAGCGGTCATGGAGTGCCATGGCCAAGAGATAACGGAACCCAATTCCAGGGCATAGTCAGGGGACATACTGTATGGTGCTTCCGCCCCTGGGCAAAGTACTTAAATACACTGACTTTCATACATGTTCTATATATCCAGCAAGATATGGGACCAAGGGGTACGCCTCTCTTGTCCCTGTACCCTGTACACACTCTAGATTTGTTACCTAACACATTCACATTCACTTTCCCATTCCCCCCCCCCCCCCCACGGATATTTGAAAGGAATAACTGAGATCCTGGGAACACAATGACCAACACAAATATTTTGCTTCAAATGATGTTCTGCTAGCTACATTACAAAGACAGTGGGGCATGTATGGATGGCAGAGGCAGTAACATACAGGTTTCAATTTAAAAACAAAGAAAAAAGATCATGGTGTGTAATATAGATTTGTGACAGTGACTCAGATTGATTAAGTCTGCTTAAAGTCATATGTTTTGTTGACTTGTAACAAGATTTGATAAAAATCAAAATTGTTTTGTTTTAAAGATGGTTGTGTATATTATTATATTCTACTTTTAAATGATCTTTTCAACCACAGCAAATTTGGGGTGAATGCTTTGTGTAGCCCAATGGGGCGGCCTCCAAGGCAATGTGTCCCTTTAAATGATACTTTTTATTTGGTGTATTCCGATGGACCTTGTAACTTGTTTTCTTTCCTTAAAACCCTTACTCCCTAGGGTGTGTAGAAAATCCTATTAAAATTGGAGGATTCAGGACTGTTAGGGTTAATCTCTGACACACTGTACAATTTTATGAGAATGTTTTCCATTTCAAATATTTGACCTGAATGTTATTTTTTATCCATCCTATATTTGCTCTTGCACTATCGGATGTTGATGAAATTACATAAAATATAAAATAAGTAAATAAATTATAGATTACGATATTTGATATGATTCACATGACATGTCATAAAAAAGAAATTAATCGCTACTGTAGGATCATCAGATTAATTTTTAATTTTTGATTTCTTGACCCTGAAGGACATATACATGTAGATTGTCACTATAGACAGTCCTCTTTGGGCAATATGCCATTGCCAGCTATATCAGCTGCATCTATTCACGGCAGGTATAATGTTCTCTCATTACATTCAACTTATTTCTCATCACATCCCATAGTGTTGCCGTCACACAGGTGTGATCAAAAGTTTCAAAAACTACTGTTTGGCTGTGAGACGATTATCAGATTTTTAACCCTTAACCAGTTCACGCCGGAATTATTTTTCACGAGCCTGGGTGCCAGACGGGTTCAGGCCTTTATCTGTGGGTAGCGCACCCTAGCCTCGCTCACTGCGAGCTGGTCACTGACAGATATTTCCGCTGGATCCTTGCCCCGCTGAGTGCGTGTATACACGTCATCCGACGCGAACTGGTTAAAGAAGTACACAACCATCTTTGTCCTACTGTGAGCATGCTAACCTCAACTTTGCAGTTTTAAGAGATTAAAGTTTCTCTTCTCATCTTGGAGAAATGTCAAAATTAGCAGTTTTCGGGATCCCTTGTGTAGGATGGAAAGAACTTTTCCGTCACAACATTACATAACAGAAAGGTGCTGTTTGGTTTAGCCATCATTGGTCATTATACTTGCATTTTATTTTCTGGGGACGTACTGGCACCCCACTGCAGAGAGAATTTGAAAATGTGCATGATTATTTTTTCCTAACTCTTAAACGTGAGCACCTCTGACAGATTTTTCATTACAAGAGTAATGACAGATCGTTCATTAAAATTGACACATTTTCCAATAAGTAAGATTCTGGCTTACAAAGTATCCCTTTTTCAGTCTGAAATCAGGAAATTACAAACGCAATTGGCCTGTACGGAGCTTCACCCAGAGCTGGGTTAGCACAGAACTGCAGGCCGCTAGCACAGAATTCAGTCTTATGGAGTCCTTGAAATTGGGTCCTGCACTTGACCAACTGGATTTTGCAATTTTATGCCATGGTATAACAATCTCAACTGAATCCAACCTTTCTGCTCCTGGTCGAAGCTTGTCTGGATGCTCCAAAAGCAGTTTCTCACTCAGATGCTGCAAAGTCCGCAAAGCTAAAAACAAACAATGGCAATGGTTATTAATAGTGAGTGATCTCATCAAAACAAGGGAAAACGTTATTTCTTCTGCTAAAGCTAAAGTTGTATCACTTTGGTTGCGATAATGAAAGCCAGTACATGTGCAGCATAATGGCATGACATGCATGTCATAACATTGTTATGGTCGATTTCACAAAATTTACAAATTTACAAACAAAAATTCATACTTCAGTATTTTTCGTAAATTTTCGTACGAAATACGGAAAATCTGTACTGGTTTGGCAGCTCTGTGATACATCTATATAGGTATAACCTCTGAGTGTCAGCTGCCTTATTTAAGACCTACCATCTTCAGATGCTGCAGACAGAAACCTCTCTGATACAAAGAGCTGCTTGTCAGGGTCAGACACTACGTCAAACACCCATGCCAGCTTGGACTCTGCAGATACAAAGTTCACAATTTGTAATCAAGGAATGATACATTTTAAGAGGCTTCTCAGTAAACTTTGGCCATTGCGATGCATGTTATCCATTGGGTCACAAACCAACTTATCTTGATCACTGGTATTTAACAGGGGTGAGATTGGCCAAAAATGAAAAATACAAAAAATCCACGAAAAATCCACGAGGACCCCAGATCAACATATAGTTTGTATTTGCCTAAAGGCACCCCTTATAAAAATATCGGTTTGTATTGGTCTATATCCACTTTTACAGGTAAAAACACCTTTAGGACAACCCCTCAGGAATTCCAGATTGCAAAAGAGATTATGAAATCCCAACAAAAAATCCTGAAATCAGGAAAAATTCTGACAAATCTCACCCCTGATTTAAAAAAAATATCTAAAGTTGTCTTCACTTCTAATGGCTGATATCTCACACTACATGAATACAAATCCAACACGTTCTGCTGCAGTTAGGAAATTATACAGCCGGAATTTCATGGCACATGTATCTATGCTGTTGATTATACAATAAGTGCCGTTGTTGTGTAGTTCAAAAGGTGTCTGAAACTTTGTAAAACTTTCATTTAACTGATTATTTGACAAGGTAATTATTAAATGCAGCTTATAAGTTTGTGACGATCACTACATCTTTCAAAACTGTCTCTTTTGGACTTTCTAAGTGTATTATCGATTGCGCAGCAAATCACTATACATCACTTTGTGACATAATCCTTGTTTTCATATTTACTTGGCACAGCCATATTAGCTTAATTAGCATATTAAAAGTCCATTAAAATAAAACTTGGTGAAAATAAAGCCTTGGATGAAAGCAACAAATAAATGCAGGAATGTGTTTTTCCTGAATTTTACAGACCAACAGTTCATGGAATGCATGATGGCATGTATTTAAATACTAATAGCAGATTTAACATGATACATGTATGCCCATCCCTCTATATTTATGGACTAGACAACATGTACCCGCAACCTTCACAAAACCTTGCGCAATTATTTAAATCCACGCGCATTGACCAATAGGATTACGACTTTTGGTCAGGTAAATTAGCAACAGTTGCTACAGGCGTGGTCCGCCATTAGCTTGGTCAAGCTCGGTCAAACTTTGTCACATGCGCTGTGAAAAGTGTACACAAACAAATGTGTTTTGGTGCGGCCGGGCACCGTATTTTTTTTAATAAAAGTGGGCAGTTGGTAAAATTCGGAGGTAGCCGGAGCTTACCGGAGGTAGGTTTTCTAGCCTTACAAATTGGTTACCTGTTAATAATATTCACTGATATTATACCATTATATCGGTGAAATCTAGGAGGAATGAAACATTTCAAATACAAAAGTAGTCATTCTTTTGGTCAGTAGAAAGCACAGAAGTATAATATATATATGAGGTAACCAGAAAACGTAGAGTCTTCTTTAATATTAGACTATGGTATAATTGCGTCGTAACATCCTTGGTTTATTTTATTCTAATACTAACTAACCCAGCAACACAGCTACATCTACTTTCTGCAACGAGCCCGTCTTTTCCGAAACACACATTTAAGCAACATTTCCCCGCAACAGCAACTTGACCATCCTTCATGACTTCACAAATGACTTTATGTACATACCCCTCCTTATAATAACCCTTAACTTTCGCCCGCTTGCTAATTTTGTCCCCACCTAAAGAATTTAAATCCACCGCCTTTGGCAGAACACCGAGTCGTGTCGTCGACATTGTGCATGTATTTGTCCGGGTCGCTGTGCGTTACACGTAATGTTTGTGTACTTAGACGTAAAGCTTGACCGAGGTAATGGCGTCGCCATGCCGTTGCTAAGGTGGGCGGGGCTTATGGTCAAATCCGGATCAGTCCATTACTCGCTGACCCTTTTTTCGCCTCTCGTACAATGAATCTCCTTCCTCCACAGATGGCACGGGGAAGGGGGGGGGGATATGAGGTTGAATCTACCATAAGCATACTTGGCAATGAATATTGTTCTGATTTGATAAGAGCTTCATTTCATGCAGGTAAACAAATCTACTTGCAAAGCAAATAAACTTGTGTACTTGTGAAATTGGGCCAGGTATGTGCAACTAAAATTTACTGACTGGTCAGTATGCACATACCTGGCAGTTGAGGCCCTTTCTCAAAATAGATCACAGTGCTTACAGATTTTGTTTGCTAACCTGCATCTATGTCTGCTGCATACATCAAGATCATGAGATAGGCAGCTGACAGACCTTCTGTTAATATGGTTACCAGGGTGGACTGAGACTGAGCACGCTCCAAGGATTGCTTGAGCAGGGGCAGTAGTGTCACTGCCTGAAGGAGGGTGTCACCTAGGTACAAGAAAAATGAAAACAAAAATTGCCTTGGAGACTCCTGTGATATAAAAAGCTTCCCATGTCTACAGAGCTTCAAGACCAGGGCCCAATTTCATAGAGCTGCTTAAGCCAAAAAAATGCTTAAGCACAAAAAACTTTGCTTTGTAAAATCATGTTACCTCCATGTGATTGTCATGCTAAGCAAACAACAGCTAAATACTGGTCACAAGCAATAGCCATAACAGGGAGTTTTGGCTGGTAAGCTGGTTTTACTAAGCAATACTTTTTGTACCTAAGAATGTTTTTGTGCAAGCAGCTCTATGAAATTGGCCTCATTGTACTTCCATCTTTACTGGCATTTATTTTTATTTCAAATGGTCAAGCAGAAACCTTAGACGACGATTTTAAAGTAACTTTTGTCATAAGATACCTTCAATTATATTATTTTCTCTCAACATAAGTTTAAAGAAGGTGCAGTTTTGTTTAGCCTTTGAAAATAAATGATTTGAGTGCCTTTTATTATTACAAGTGATTGAAAACACCGATTTTAGGAAATCAGTACCATCAATTTCCCAATTTTAATTAAAAAGTGACATGGAATTCATTCTATGAACAAAATGACGAGTAAGAAAAAGCTCCCCAAACACCTGATCTATAGAATATTACCTCTGAAAGCTGCCAGCATACACTGAATGTAGCCATTTCTGACAGCTGATGTAGACTGCTTGAGGGCCATGCCTTTACTGAACCAGTCAATCAGCTTTGGTGGTACCTTACTGGTGAACTTGGCACACCATAGAGACAGCATGGACAAAGTATGCACCAATGTAGCCTCATGCACTGATAATACAAATAAGGATCTGATTAACAAGTCAAACAGCTAATGGTACTAATTACATTAATTAGTTGATACACAAAATAAAATGTATACCCCATGTTTCATTCACATGAAATACAAAAAGCCCACAACACTATTTTTTATGCTTCAACCATTTTAAATGACAAACTCATAAATTAACCTATCAGCACAAAATGAGTGGAAAATCGCAACATCGTTTTCTAAATTAAAAGCTGAAACAATTTTTCATTGAAAAGTCAATTTGGGAATATTTACATTTTACATTTGAAAATCCCTATTCTATCATATCCACAATTTTTAAAACTTTTTAAAACTGCTGACAGTTTGGGAGGCCGCCAACATAGGGCAAGATAGCTCAGTTGGAAGAGCGCCGGTGCGGTGGCCCGGGGGTAGCAGGTTCGAATCCCGCTCCTGCCAGTTTCTTTGTTCACTTTGGAAAAGTTTTAAAACTTAATTCAATCTCCAAATATTTTGGGGGTGATTTCTTTTTAGAACCTAGGTTATAGTGTGTCCAGGTCACAAACTGTGAGCTTCATTTTTCTCAAAACATGGGGTCAAGACTTCAAAAGTTTAGAGAGGGGCCAGCCCCAGGAAAGAGATACAGCAACAAACAATACATCAAATTAAAGCCTATTGCACATATTTTCAGGAAACACCATCATCTCAGTTTACAACTTGTGCTAGTTTTCCACCTGTCACAACTCACAAACGTTCTTTACCCCTAGGGTGTGTGGAAATTCGAATTGATATTGATGGATTCAGCAGTGTTAGGGTTAGTACCTGGATCTAAATACTCTTCTGTTATCTTGGAACATCTAGTGATGTTTGGTGTTATACAGTCTCTTTAAAGCCCCAGTCCCACTAGGACCTACGATTTCCAGCGACCAGTTCAGTCGTGCGACTAGGGCCGGTCGTGGATATTTCCTGTGATTTGAGCCTAGCAGTCACATTGTAAGACCAGTCGTGCGACCTGTAGAAGACTTGTTGCCGACTGATAGCACCACTAATCGCACCACTAATCGCACACTACCCACGGCTACGTACGAGTGGTAAGGTCCTGTCACACGACTGGCTATGACCAATCGTGCGACAGGTGCCGACTGGCTGTGACTGATCGCGCGACTGGTAGTGACTGGCTGCGACCTGTCTTGACCAGTCGTGCGACTATAAATACAGGGCTGGCAGAGCAGGGATTTCAGCAGAACGAGCCACCTATATATACCCCGGCTGAACGGTCTTGGGCAGTGGCACGACCGACGCAGGACAACTCACGAGTATTCGTACGACTTGTCGTGGAGTCGCACGACTAGTCATGCTTAGTCGTGCAACTAGTCGTGCAATCAGGTCTACTCGCACAAGTCATGCCAGTAGCTATTTCACTGAAAAGACTCATGAATCCTTGTCGTACCACTACTCAACTTAATGAGTTGGAGCTAATCAACAAAGAAGTCTCAAAACTATCTAAAGAAAGTTGGGAAAAAATGCTTTAGTGCGCCAAGGTAGACAACTGCACAATATGAAAAATGTCTCAAATATAAACAAGGCGTCTCTCTTCAGCCAATTAAGATGTTAGCATGAAGAGTGCTTAAAATGTGATATCAATCTAAAACAACTGGGTACTAGAATCCAAACAATACTGTTTTGATAATCTGGGAATTAATCAAGAGACTTGCCTTCCTGTTGCAGGGGCCCAATGAACTGTTCCAGGATAGAAGAAGCCACTGACTGAACTGAAGCACTTCCCATGACTCCATTGTAGCTGAGATTACCAATACCAGACAGCATGCTCATGCGCTGTGTTACAATGGTGAGTTTGCCCTCTGAACCTGTTATGGAAACACCATAATCCATCACTGCATCCATCATCATTTCATGATGTAAATGTTGATGAGCTACATTTTGTATTTAATATTAAGTAAGATTTGAGGCTTTGCATGGTGGAGATACTAATAAATGAAAGGTTTGCAGAAACACCATGTGGAAATATTTCTCAATTGAGAGAGCAGTTATGAAAAGAACCAGTGGTATAAACTCTGACACACATTTCTAGTTTTCATAACCAAACAAGGCTGATGTGAGAAGCCTGCTATAAACTGCAACAAGATCTTACAGCTAAAGCAAAATGGGTTGTTTTTTCGGCTCAGATCAATAAATCCTGTAGGATTGTAGACTTATGGCACCTGTTGAACAGGGTAAGGATTAATACAGGGCTTGGTTACAGCTACAGGTGTCGGGGTGACATTTTAACATGTACTCTTGTACATTTAGACACTATGATGTGCAATAAATGAACAATTTAAACTCCATGTTTTTCATAATTTTTGCCTTTAGCCAAAGATTGCCTTTCAGCATGGAATTAAAGGTAATATACACAATTTGCTTTTGCTGTAATTTTCAGAAATGGATTTGGGAGTTAGTATTTTATAGCATGCTAGCAAATACTGCAACATTGACCCGTTTAAAGTTTAAATGCATATACATGTAGATGTTGGGGGAAAAAAATAAAAAATTCTGTTCTAGTAGTCTGGTTCCCTGACCCTACTTTAGAAAAATCAGAGAAATTTATAAAATCAGGGAATTATCTTGTCGGGGAACTAGACTACATTGTATTTTTAATGATTGTCGGCCAACAGTCGTTGAAAAATGATATAAAATGTTCACTTTTCTTGAAAAAAACAGCACACCAGGTACTATGATTTCACAGGATGCTTGAGACTGCTATTTACTTTAATACAGACTAGTATGGTATTTCGTAATCATTCAGTAGTTTTCTTTTATGTTTGCAACCTTGTATGCTACCTTTAATATTTGACCAGGTCTGTGAAAATAATTCACATGTCATTCGGTGTGCCTTTACTGTATGGATTTGTACATAAGCTAGAGAAGGTGAACAAAACTAAAGATTCTGACTTTTTAATGTTTGTTTTTGTTTTTGTTTTTTTTCAAGTCGGCATTTTTTTTGTAGAGCTTATACTACACATGTACATGAAAAGTTCTAAATATCTAAATTGAACTGAAAAGGAGTCTTTGGCAGATGTCTTGGTCATTAATATGCATGCTGTTGATTTCACAAAGTAAGATTCCTGTTTCAATTTTTTTATGAAAGCAAAAACATTCAGACACTGAAAACCTCAAATCCCATTTAAATCTACCACCGATTTAAGATTCGTTTTTAGAGTGGTTAAAAAACTTAATCTGTTTAGTATAAAGCACGATCAGACAAGCTCAGATGTTTGTAAACTTCAAAACTGGAGACATGGATCTGTCTTTCTCTTTGATCCGTTTGTACTCCGTTTGATTTCAACTAATATTACTTACCATTTAGAACTGCAAAGAGGAGAGTAGCCAGGTGTTGTATGGCATCTCCATCACTGCACTGCATGGCAAGATGCTTCGCAGCAATGGCTGCCTCTTCCCGCAAGACATCCTCCTTGGCATGCAGATGAGCTGAAATACACAAGGCAATGGCAGTCAAGTTACTTACATGTAAGTCGGTAAGTCACCAGTGTTGGAGTACTCGTACTCGTACTCGAGTACAACTCAAGTTCATGCAAGTACTCGGCCCGTACTCGACTATCAGTACTCAAATATTATTTGGACTTGGCCCGTACTCGATTCTTTGTACTCGAATTTTGCACGGACTCGATTATTTGGTACTTGGTACTTGACTCCAGTATTCGAGAGTATAAATCGAGTACATTTCTTTTTAATCCATTCCATAGCTCAACCTGGAACGCAACGCTAGCGCGGTGGCACGGTTGCAGTCTGTAATACGGCCTTCGTGCGCTGGGTACAAGGAATGTGTTTTGCTAGTCTAGTTCCCGCCTCCCCAATACTACTAACATTCAAAGTCGTAGCACTGAGGATTAGTGAATCAGGAGCCAGCCAAGCCCATGCTTCTTATGTTCGCTCACCGCTTCACAGTTACAATTGAGGTCATTTCGGGATTTTTCCCAAGCAAAATCCTTGTCCCAGCGCTTCGTGAGCACATTAACCCTCAGGGCCAAAATCGACCCAGCTGCTGTACAGATCAAAACCTATCAAATGACAGATTGAAACACACACAAACTGTGAGAGTTGGTGTTAAGAGTTTTTGATAGCCTGTGATAGTTATAAGTATAGGAGGGTTAAGCACATGTATTGTCCGTTGCCTAGGGAAATCTTGGGAATTTTACAGAAATTATCTTTTGCGTATCGCAAAGCCTTTCACGTACACGTACATGTAGGCTACATGTGCTACATCATTGCATTTTTTCTTAGCTTTATGGTTGCATGAATGATTGTCGTCAGTTTCGGTTATATTTAAATGGGAATATCAAGATTGCCGGCTTTTTTTCAATACATGTATTTATGTAAAATTAAAATAAACAACCAGCAATTGAAGTCTCGCTTTTTGTTTGGTTTTTGTTAATTTTGGGTTTTTCTTGTGTACTTAATTGAGTTTGTTGCTTGAAAAAGGTTTCCTATGATAGCCAACACTTCAGGTGTATACCCAGCTATCCATGATCTCTCTTATTTTTAAAGAAATGGTGAAAACAAAAAGTACAAGTACCAGTTCATTATTGATTTGATGAATTGTAAATATTGTTTACACTAATAAAAGTTGTTTAGTGTTAAACACTTGGTAAAGAAGATTGGATTGCATGTTGTGTTTTTTAATTTAATTTAGTTTAATTTAATTTAATTAAATTTATTCACTTGCTTATTTATTTATTTATTATACTTGGAGTACTCTGTACTCGGATTTGAGGACTCGACTCCAACACTGTAAGTCACTGAGAATAGACCGATCCAGTGAGCATCGCCCGATGGTGTTCTGACCAATCACATTTGTGGTTATGTCCGACATGGATGCACGCGCATGTGATGTGCGTGGCTGGAACATGCAGTGTCACAATGGAGAGGAACACGTGTTAATTGCCCATGTGCGTAATAGGCGGGGCTTACATGTATTTCACCAAACTTTTCTAGGAGGCGCCACAGTCCACCTGATTTTTAATTTGTGTATTTTTACATGTTGCTAGTCATGTTTGGCTGACTTTTTTGGCCGACAGCATGCAAAGCAGCAGGTCGCAGACTGCCAGGGCAGAGAGGGAACCCTGATGTTATTTAATCAAAACTAAAAAGAAAATGGCAGCTGAACAGCAAAAAAAAAAGAAGTAAAATGGGGTCATTCCGTGCCAAATCACCTAGAGGTTGTCAGGGGTCAGACTCAAATTTGGATGAAACTTTTTCTAAAAATACCTCAGCATGTATCATGAACACACGAACAATTTTAGTGCCAAACTCCAAGTCGTTTCTGAGATACGATCTCCTGAAAATTCATACCCAGCCCACTTTTTCCATTCATAATTGCAGCGGTAACGATTTTTGCATTTTTGGAGGCCCATATCTCCAAAATGCAGGGGGGGGGGGGGTAGATCATCCCAAATAAGGGTTTTTGGGGACCTATATCCTGCAAACTAAACCTGGTATGGTACTTTTGATAGCAGAATCTTGTAGAATGGATATCATTCATCCTATGGAGCAATTTCCAGGTACCAACCCTGATGTGTTTTAGAGATATGGACAAAAAAATATGAAGAAAAAAACGTCATCTGCGCAACTATGAATGGGGAAAATAGGGGCATGGTAGGAAATTTCAGGGGATCACATCTCAGAAACCACTTAGAGTTGGACACTAAAATGTTGCATGTGTTCATGAGACATGTTAAGGTACTTTTAGGAAAAGTTTCAACAAAATCTTTTCAGAGATTTAGCACGGAAAGTCCCAGTGGTATTTTTTGTTGATAAAAACTTTTCTGAACGCTGAACTGATTCTTCATTTCAAATACCAAAAACAGTTATATTAAATGTGAAGATGGAATTTGTGTCGGGGATGTTGTAAACCAAAAGAGATTTGTAGCCTTTCTGATGTATTGTACAAAGCACTGTATGTTCAATAGTCAATGCTTTCTGAGAACCTGTGAGAAAGATATTCATCAAACTGCAGCTTACTCTGGCAAGAACTGAACCCACGACCTCCTGCTTACACCACTCAACAACCAAGCTTGAAAGGGTCATCTGGCCGATGTAAACCATAATCATCCTCAAACACATCCATCTTCTCATTAATTCTATCTTCACATTAATTGCATGCTGCCCGCTGCTACATTGGATTCGAAACAGCCAGCCGACCCCGTCAAGCTTGGTGGTCAAGTGGTTAAGACATCTGCACTAGTAAGCAGGGGGTCGTTGGTTTGATTCCTGCCCAAGTAAGGCTGTGAATTTTTTCCCATAAGCTCTTTAAAAGTACCGAAGTACATGGTGCTTCATACACTACATCTGGAAGGGCAAAAATCTCTTCAGGTTTAATTCTCTAAAATGATGTTATACATGTATGCTAGTCAAAATTACAAAAAAAGGACATGTCCAACTTTCTAGTACTGAAGTGGGGACACTATTGAACACACAACATTCCAACATTCCTATTAGTCGAGAGCCTGTCATGTGGGTGTGTTTAAACCTTTGTTTAAATATGGCTGGAAGTTGTTTAAAACCAGCCGAGTAAAAATTATCAAAAAAGGAGGAATTCCTCCTTTTTCCTTGTGTTTTATAACTGGTGAGCGGCCTGGTGACCAATAATGGCCCTCACTTTCAGCTCAGGCTATTATATCGGTGACCAAGCCCATCACCGTTTATGAACAAGAAGTTAATGCATGCTCCATCACACTTTTTATTCCCTTTCCATATGTGCTCCTTTCTTGCAGTTCTTTGTTTCATATATGATTCTTTTTATTTTATGATTCAATTTTATTTATATACGGTCGCCGCTCTTTCCGATTTTTAACTAAAAAGTTTCTTTTTAAAATATATATTGTTCTAGCAATACAAATGTTAGTTTCACTTTGAACGAGACATCAAACATAAAAAAATCCCCCCCCCCCCCCCCCCAGAATAGTTACTTTATAAGTGTCAAATTACTTGGGGCCCGACAATAATTTGGCCGCATCTTTGTAACCAAAATAAAAGCCTTGTTTTGGAAGGTTGCAGATGCCCAAATAGAGACAAAAAGTTGTTTTTACATTAATATAAAACGTTTTCAAAGTGAACAAAGAAAACTGGCAGGAGCGGGATTCGAACCTACGACCTCCGGAACACTGTACCGGTGAAAATGTATTCAAATTTACCTAGTCAGTTTCCCTTGTGGATACTGACAATTTGGGAGACCGCCAACATAGGGCAAGATAGCTCAGTTTGTAGAGCGCCGGTACGGTAACCCGGAGGTCGTAGGTTCGAATCCCGCTCCTGCCAGTTTCTTTGTAATATAAAACGTTAGAAGAAAATATTTAGAAGAAAAACAAAATCAACTTACTTGCAATGTTTTTGCCAAAATCTTGAGCGTACTGACTTAAATCAAGAGACACGCTGCTAAACAGGTGGCCAACAGCTGTGAAAAATAAAACATTCATAGGAAATGTTTACCAGTTTTGGCAAGGAAATGCATTAAAGGTAGTATACATCATTTGCTTATGCTATAATTTTCAGAAATAAATGGATTTGGGGGTTAGTTTTTTATAGCGTGCTAGCAAATAAACACTGACCTGTTTAAAGTTTTGTGTGCATACGTAGATGCTGGGAAAACAGAAACAAATTCTGTTCTAGTAGTCTGGTTCCCTGACCATACTTTAGGCAAAACGGAACAATTTATAGAGTCGGGGAATTATCAGGTCGGGGAATTAGACTATTTCCAACGATTGTTGGCCGATAATCGTTGGAAAACAATATAAATTTCCACTTTTCTTAAAGGAAACATGATTTAGGATTTATATTGCATTATTCCTGCTTAAAACAATAAAATATTGACAATGATATTTTGTGTCCAGAGACAATTATTTCCCAGATTAAATATGAGAAATTCTTCTTTTTAAATGTTTGTCCAAGCTACTCCGCCCCCTGAGTGGGACCCTCATTAACATAAGTGTGTGACGTAGATCGAGGCACATTACAGATTCTGCTGCATCACGCGTTTGCATTGAGTGTACATGTACGTGTGTGTGCAGAACGGCGAAAATTCTTCTTCCAAAATCTAAGCAAAATAGTGTTTTTCGGCCATGCCGACAAGGTGTGTGGCTGCTGGATGCAGCAAAACAACGAAGGATGGAGTAAGCCTTCATATATTTCCAACTGATGCGAAATGTCGGAGAATTTGGACGGCGAAAGTGAAGGTGACAAGAGCGAAGTGGTCCGGCCCCAGCAGCTTTTCAGCGTTAAGTAGCGACCACTTTGAGCCGTCGTGTTTCGATATTGGTATTTTCAAATCATGGGATGACCATTAAAAATAATGCTCAAGTCCACTGCCATCTTAACAAAGTTCCCAGATGTAAGGTACAGGCAAAAGCAGTTAAACGGCCCAATACCCTGAGGAGCCTTCGCTAAAAGAGAAAAAATCAGGGTAAGTTCGAAGTTAGTTGTTGCAACTTACGAAATTGCACGTGTAGACCTAGTGTGTATACAATGTACATGCGTCATTTACGGGTCCAGACTATCGAGTCGATCCATGAATTTCGGTGCCTTGGTCTACGTCACGAACAGCGCCCTCAATTTGGGTCTCAACAAATTCCAAAAAGGGGGGGGGGGTCAATTTTTGGGCGGCAAATAATCACACTAAAACTTCACTTAAACCAGTTTGGCTTTTAATTTACATTTAATACATATAAATGAATTTATTTATGTAATAAAATGTGATCCGGCCAGTTTGAGAAGCATGGTTCCTTTAAAAACAGCAGCACACCAGGTGCCATGTTTTTACAGGATGCTTGAGACTGCTGTTTACTTACAGTATTGTATGGTATTTCGTATTAATTTAGTAGTTTTGTTTTTTGATGTTTGCAAATGTTGTATACTACCTTTAAGAAAAGTTTCACAAATCCAATCAGAATTTCAGCGATCCATTATTTGAGGAACATTAACAACAGGGTATTTCATATGGCAAATTATTTTTCAGGAAACTTTCAGGAAACTGCATGTGTTATAAGAAGTATCAAACAACAACATGTTTTTCATTCATGGAGTGTCAGCATACACTATGAAAAGAGAACAATAATTTCAATTCTTTTTATCAAGGTATTGTCCTTGCATTATGCCACAGAAATTGAAGTGAACTTTCTGACAAAATTGACATTTCGGAGTTTTGTCTTACTGACAAAGTAATTAACTAAAATTCTACATGAACTTCATTTGATTGTGGCATATGGGCTGCGGAAGCACTACTACATTCTTCTGTGTTCAACTCGTGCTCATCGCAATAACCAATATTAAAACTATTACTACTAAAGTCACTGTCCAGGACAGATAGGATGGCATACCTTGGAGTACATTCTCAGGGCTTCTCAGCATTGCCTTCTGCACAGCAGGAAGAACCACCTGTTTAAACTGGTCATGGCTCACCTGACATAGTAACCACTTGCTGATAAGCTGTCACATATAAAAAATATTGCTATAGAATTATTGACGGCATCAGCTATATTTATATGGCATAGCATACATGTATTTCATAATGTACGAGACTTCTAACACAATAGGCTTCTATTCCTATTTTCCACATGGTCGCAATGAACATCAACAGTTTGCAAGATGTCAGGATGCTGACTCTCAGTACAGAAATGGTTTGTGACCTCATTCAACCAAAAAACAAAACTTAAAAATAAATAGGCCGGAAAGAGTTCAGCTCATTTTGTCTTGCCTTGCCCACAATGTAACTAAAAAAATGTTAACATTTTTCATCTGCTTTTAATTTTATGTCTTTCTTTTTTATCAATACTGTTCTAGTTCCTCTAGTGATGGTACGGCCCAAGTTGTATTTTTGTCCCGAAAATCTGTTGTTGGGTTTTATATTTTATACTCGTTTTGTTTGTCACCCCTGTATGAAATATCTCTTCATCCTGTCTTCTCTCTTATCCCTGCGTGTACTTAACCACCACCCTTCCACATCCACCCACCCATTTCAGTCATTCATTTTCTCCTCAACTTTCCTCACGTTGTCACTGTATCCTTGTTCGTTTCTTGCCTTATCTCCCTTGTGTCTGTACTCTCATTCTGTCGTCTTCACTTTGTCCAAATACTTAATTCCTTATTGTATGTCTCAGGTGCAATATTAGTCTAAATAGGATATTAGGGAGACATTTAGTAGTTCATGATCATCACTTAGGGAGACAAGGGTATTTTCAATTAGGGAGACATTTTCATGTCTCCCTAAGTACCCAGCCCCCTTAAGGAGTGAGAATTTTACTGTCGGAAGTGAGTTATATCGATAGAGAATGGTCCAAAACATTAATATACCAAAATTTGTGGGGGTAGGATAGGGGATATTTGGGTTAGGTTACATTAAAGTCGGAAACAAAGTTGTGCACAAGTCTATGGGAATGTCTCCCAAATGGCCCATCTAGGGTAATTTATTATTATCCTTACAATGACTGTTACTGTACGATAACTTCTTTCCTGTGGATGTTTGAGGGGTGCGTTTTGTTTGTTTCCCCCAGTTCCTTGTGCCGTCTCATGTCTTCCTTTCTTTTTTCTTTTTTCTTTTTTAATTTGTGTGGTATTAAAGATTTGCTCATGAAGACATCAGTGCTCTTGTCATGAATATGGAAGTTGTTGAACGCATAAAAGTTGTAAAGAGGGTCAAGAAACACCCTGTGGAAGGCAATGAAGGCTAAGAGTAATGGTAACCTGTGAACCTCTTGCATACCAGAACATGAACAGGGGGCTTGCATTTGCCTCCAAGGACTGCCTTGATGTATGCATCTAGGAAGGCTGTACTGTAGGTAGTAATGGTGCTGTCTAGATGGCATTGACTGCAGTGTTGAACCAGCAAGCTTATCATACAAAGCTTGTGAAAGGAGTGGTCAAGTTTGGACAATGCTTCAGCATAGCTGCTGACTGCATCTGGAACCTAAACAAAAAGATAACATTCAGACAAAGCATGGTTTGAAGATCATTATGGTAGGCAAAAAGATAATTATTAAGTGTGCCAAGCCTAAGGCTGTTCGATATCCATTTATTTTGATACCGAAATATTGGCAGAAAAAAATATCGCGATATTCGATATTATCGTGATGACGTCACTTTTTCATTACCGGAAGAACGGAGGAATAAAAAAAATACATGACGGAAGTCACCACGGCATCATGAGATCGGGGCTACCGGGATCGGGCCCGCCATGATTGAGCGGCAGGAACGGGGGGCCGGTTTGACAAAGCTTTTCTTCGCTCGTTGAGTATTTGGAGTTTTACGACATTTACCTTCAGTTGGCTACTTTATGGCACTCCAGAAAGACTAGAGTTTGTTTCTATTTCAGCATTGTTGATTAGTAACACAGATGATAATACCATGGACGATCACATGCGAGCTGTCAACAAACGATCGTGTCGTATATTGTGAAGACGACATGTTCATGACATTGCACAATGTACAATGGATGCGCGGCACGTGTTTTAATCTTTTCTCAAGACGCGACGCAGTTCGCTACACTTAACTACACCTAACTACGTGTGCCTTGTACACTGGGGAAAGACGGTGGCATTCAGTGCGGTTGCTTGCACTTGACCAAGGCTAGCAACAAAGCAACGCGCATGCGCAGATGCGCTACAGGGGTTGACCTTATTGCAAACAATTGCCATACCCCTCGATCTCAAGATGAGTTCCCAAGCATGTAGGTACGTACATTGTACACTGGGAATAAGACGTTGTTTGCGCTTGACAACGTACGGCGCGGAGGGTAAATCGCGCGGAGGGTAAATCGCGCGGAGGGTAAATCGCGCGGAGGGTAAATCGCGCGGAGGGTAAATCGCGCGGAGGGTAAATCGCGCGGAGGGTAAATCGCGCGGAGGGTAAATCGCGCGGAGGGTAAATCGCGCGGAGCGGAGATGTCATGTCGGGGTTTAGAAAACGGTCAAAGAAAGACACATTTAGTGCATGTATGTATTTTTGTATTCCTCCATGGTACATCATGATACATTATATACTATTCCTACCGTCCAATAATTGGAAATAACTGGAATTTCGGGCAAAGTAAACTGGACAAATCCACACGTAATGCGGCCAAAAGGAACATATATCGCGATATTCTTCGGCATATCGAATTCCCCGATATTCCAGGTTTTTTTTAAGGGGCCGATACGATTTTCGATATAAAAGAAATATCGAAATATCGGGAAATATCGTCATATCGAACAGGCTTAGCCAAGCCCAGTCTAAAATGTGATCAAATGTTATTTTTTCACTAACTGGTTTTTACATGCATTACAAAGAACATACTCCGCTCTTCATTATGACACATCTCTCAGTTTGAATCCTGATAAATATTGATATTAGGAGGATGAAGACATTGACAATAAAATGCCTATTGATTTTCATTGTGCAAGATTTGATATGGATCAGGGAACCTGGGTGTTTTAACTGTGAATGTGCAATGTACGTCAAACCCAAGATCCCAGTGAATATGAGTGCATATGGTACTTTATCATATTCAATGATACAAGAAGGCTCTTAACCAAGGTGCCTTGGCGGTTAAGGTAAATGCTTTTGCATAATACTTGAAGACATGTACATTGTACAAGTGACAGATCTAGAACATCCTACCGGTGAAGGTCAAAATATAGAGGTACAAACCACTTTGTCAAAAACATGAGTTTAAACCATGAAAACAAAAAAACAGGCATCAAATTTAACGGCGGCCACCGCAGCCAGTGCCGTCGAGTTACCTGGGTACCGACAAATCATATCGCCCCCGATGCCCGGGACTCGACAACCAAAATCAGGCGTCGGGCTACCGTTTCTTGTCAGTGGCCAAGTTCGATGGACAACCTGTTTTTCAAAATCGGGCTCATATGAAACGCATAATGTTTCTCATTTTGTCCAAAACAAAGGCGAAAAACAAAAGTCAGTTGAATTCCGAGGTCAAGGATGCACGATACTTACTGCTATGCACATATGCACACACGATTGCAGGGCATAATTTTGATAAATATTGCATAGCAGTTTGCTATACATGCGTAGCAGTTTTGTCCGAAGTTGCACCTGTGCTTAATAAAGAAACAGAATTTTGTCTCACAGCCGTTTACTGGTATAAAGCTTTCAAGAGAGGGCGCTCGTGGCAATTCTGGTCGATCACATGCATTATTATATAAAAAGGAAAAAACGTTTCTTCAGCGATTTTTATATTTTTGGGCTTTAAAATTGTGTTTGTGGAATTGTGTTCTTGATTTCTTTTCAGCGTAAATAAGTTCGAATTATGACAGTGTAATTTACAGCACCCTCTGTTGGTAAGGTCCATTTTGCAGTACCCGGCTGAAGCATGCTCATTCTCACTCTCGCTCAAGTGCAAACCACATCACGCATGCATGGAAACAACACGGCGACGCAATCCAGGAAAATGGGGCCGAGGTTGCTGCTTGTAGCGGGCATCTTTGATTAAGAGGTTTGGATTCTCGTTGTTGGCTGAGTACGTAACTTTAAACCCCCAACGTAGCCTTTCAAACACGCAGCAGCAGGCATCAGTTTCTCACTTCAGGGCAGAAGTTGCGAGCCGAAACTGCACATTTTTTGACAGAACATTCTTGTTGTTTTGGGCTACATTTTAAGATCTGACTACTTTGATGTATCGCAGTTTAATGCGATCCATTTTGGAAAATGCATCGCAAACGGTGTGTTAATGCGTCGCAAACTGCGATGCGATACCAGGAAAATTATGCCCTGGATTGGGCCTAGTGGCACTGTTGGCTTGACGGCAACGCGGCCCAGCATGACGTACATGTATAAATAATTTGTCAGGAAGTACAACGATTCGATTTACACATTGCGCGGGGCACTGTGGAAGCAGCGTATTTGTTGAAGTCTACATATGCAGCGGGCCACTGGCCAACTAAATTCTCACTACGTACGTTCCGTAGACTATATTCTAGTCCGTGATGAACTAGTGTATTTTTGCATGTGCTTGAACATGTACGTATGTAGAACAAAATGGTAAATTAAAGACTAAATGTGAAGCCGTTTTGGAGCTTTCCGAGTGGAATCGCTCTATCTCCGCTCCCGTCCATGTATATTTTCGCTTGATTATTTCAAAGCTATAAAAAGGTGAACAATTTGCCAAGTAAGCAAATAAATGCCAAAGCTGGATTCATTCTTCTCACGAGGTGTATTTTTTGTTTCTGTTTCATGTATTTATTTTGAGATTTTAATGACCCGCTCATATTAGTAACGAAGTTGTGTAGCGCAACGTGATTTTCCGATGTGTGCATGCGACGTGGCCGGTCTGCGCTCCACCATTCATACCTAGCTCTCGGCACAGAACTTGTTTGCCGTTGCCATAACCATACATGTACATCACTTAAATTTCCCTTTATAGTTAGCCTCCGTGCCCTTTTTTAAAAATGCCATTGGCCTTGGTGCCCTTTGCTTTTGGCCTTGGTGCCCTGCCAAATTTTTCATTATCGAAGGCAAAATGGCCGTGCCCTGGAAAATCTTAAATTTGAGGCCTGCAAAAAAGGTTTGTGTATTCCACACATGACATCAATAAACTATTATAAATGTGAATTCAAACTGTGGAAAAGTTTAGATATTTTGTGCATGTACATGTACCTGTTTCCAGACGTTCTTGAGTTTTCTGCCAGCTGATTTGATGAGTGACTGGTGGTCAGTACCTAATACAGCCGAGATCAAGCCACACTGTGCTTCAACCTACATGTATGACCATAAGCACACCGATATTCACATTTAGTTTAATGCTAGATGTTCATGCCAAATATTGAATATTGCTAGGTGACAGAGCTAGAAATAGTATGATGATGATTATGAGGTTAATCATCCTTCACGGTTTGGATGAGCAACCACTGACCCTTAGGGGTGTGCATTTACGGGTAGTAAAAGAACCGGGTAACCGACTGAAAAAAATACGGGTACCCGTTAAAGAAACCCAACCCAAAACTTCAAATCCCGGAAGTTGCAATAATGTATTTTTCTAAGATTCAAAAGTCTGATTTCAGACAAAAGTCTGAAAAATCTCATGCCTGTCCAGTAAACATAATCACTACTCTGCCATTACATTTCCGGCAAGTGCATGCGCCGGCATATCACAAAAGACAGAAGCTTTATACAGTTGTATTTATTGTGGAATGAGGCATGCTATTATATCTCGTCAAGGCTTTTTATCCATACCCAGACTACAAAAACCACAACCGGTAAATTCCCTTTATTGTCAATTTTCGTGAGCGTCATAAACATGAAATCTGTGCTGGTTTCCCATGTAGTCGGGTTTTAATTTTGAAAATTCCCGACAAATACATGTAACATTCAAAACCTTTCCTTTTTCATTTTCTGGGAAGTTACTATGCGATAATGTAATGTTGTATACGGGTACTCGATTCCATAATCTGGAACCGGTTCCTAACATGAACGGTCAGGTACTCGGGTACCAGGTTCCGATGCACACCCCTACTGACCCTCTATTCAAAATGCAGCCTTCAAGTGGTTTCTTGAAGATGGGATGTTGGGGTCGGACCATAGAGCTATATTAAATTACTAGAGCGCTGACTCGATGTACAAAGTGATGCCTGCTGGGCGCATCCATATTTGTGTATAAACCTATGGAAAACTCGAAATTTTGTACGGCTATTTGCCTGCGTTTGTATTCTTTAAAGTTGCATTATCAAAGCAGATACTCCAAAACCCGAAACGCACAATCAGTAAATGAGCGTTTCATTTTGCTCTGCGCAAACAACACGCAAACGCGTGCGCGTACCGCGCCGCAGATCAGTTTTTGCCGTGACGTTTTATAACCGTTATGACGCTCTTAAGTTGTTTGCGTATGTTGTACTTCTGCGTTGCATTTAGAGTACACTTTTAAAATTCACTCTATCAAATTTCATCATGTTCTACAAACACGCACATGAATTCAAAATGTCTGCGCGCAGGAATGATTTCAAGTATCTCCGTGCCTAAGATCGGGAGTTAGCGCTCTAGTAATTTAATATACATGTAGCTCATTTCATGCAGAGGCATACATTCTCTGGCATTTAATATCTTGGGAAGGTCTATTGCCAATCTTTCCTGTTGGGTCAAGTTTTCTAGGGTAGAAACAACTGAATCAAAATGTTTTCCAGGAGGAAATGAGTAAAAATTCTTGTGGAGAATAATTTTTTCAATTTAAGATTTGCTGGGGGAAGAATTACTTCAGACATTACACATTGGTGGGAAAATTAAAATAAATTCAGGCAATCCTTTCTAAACTTCTCGGAGGAAAGCGGTTCTTTTTTCATTGTACACTGTTCATCCCAATTTTAAAACTCCAACAGCACTGTGTTGAATGTGCCATTTTGACAAGTTCAGCAGAAAAAAATCTTCAACTACAACGCATTTCATGCTACATGTATCTATATGGATTAGACAAACCTATACTGAATTGGTATTGTGAATGCACTTATTCCACAGAAGTTTTACTTTTGGAGTTAAAATTCACATTTGTGCACCTTTGAGCTGGCTTTTCTTGTACAGCACAAGGGAATTAAAGAGGTCACCAACACAAGGCAGTACATGTACATGTATCTCATTCACCACGTTTACACTAGATCCGGCAAAGGGATTAAAAGGGGGAATCGAACCCGGCAAAGGGAATAAAAGGGGGATCGAACTTGGCAAAGGGATTAAAAGGGGGATCGACCACAAGTGTAAACGCGAGGTGGATCAGGGTCTGATCCGGATCTGATCCACCTTTCTCGATCCCCCTTTCGGGGGAGATTCGATCCGGATCAGACCCAGCAATTTGACACAACCACATCCGGTATGCGTGACCAGTGGATTTAGGAAGTCCAAAAGTCTGCGAAAAAAATAATGTTTATTGTCTTGAGGAGCTGGTCCAATTATTAGGAGGGGATAATCACACATGCAGCCTTTATGTTACGTGTTAGAGTCAAATGGGATGGAGTTTAGGTTCAGGGCCGTGACCAAGAGATATTCTGGCCAGACCTTGTGTTATTTTTGTTAATAAAATGGGGAAGTGCTTTTAAATGAGAAAATAGCAAGGAAGAACCGTAATGTTTTCCCGACTCGTACCATCTCATGACGGCCATTCTTTGAAGATGTGTTTGTCAAAAGTACGATAATATCAGGGGAACCGACATGATTAAATGAAAGTATCCATCTCCATATCCCGTAATGAGAAAAAATAACCCCCCGAAAAAAGGTGTATAAAAATAACAAATGGTAAAAAATAACAAATGGTGTATTAAACAAAATCATAACCAAATGGCAAGCATTTACGTACAAAGTATGTTACGTTTTTACACTGATTTAATAGCCCGCGAAAAAAGGTCGGCTACTGCACACACTCAATGACCTTCCTTCTGCTGTAAATGGTGGATCGAAGGAGGATCGGGATATAAGGCCTTTTCACACTACGAAAAATCTTGGTGTTGGACCCGGGTTTGACCCGTGTTAACTAGACTAACCTTTTCACACTGCAACATCTCAACACGGCACTGACCCGTGTAGAGCGCTCAACCCGGGTTGAAACTCAACCCTGCTCGGGAGGTGGGTTGAGAGCTCTCGACCCGTGTAGAGAAGTTGGACCCGTGTTGAAAGTCGTAGTGTGAACGTCTCCGGGTCGAGTTTGACCCGTGTAACCGCGGATCGGAGTGCGAGTGCGTGCACAGCACTACATGTACAATGTATTCAGGAACGAACAAAGCCAGTTCGGTATTCCAACTGCGTATCAAGATTTGACGATTTTTCTCTCGTATCAAATGTGGCAGAAAAATACACACAAGTCTATGGGGGAGGTGGTAACCAAATGTGACCCGCTCTGCAAAAAGGGCACTTATGTTGCAAAATTTGAAAATAGTGTTTTATATATAGCTGGAAAGGCCATTTTATAAGCTTTCATATGGTATATGTCTGAGGTCTGTAGCATTTTGCAATCACAAGATATTTGGAAATTTGCATGTTTGTTTTCAGGAATTTCTTAAAAATGACTTAAGGAGAAACAAGCCATTTAAAAAAACAAAAAGCAAAGCAACAGATGGAAGCACTCGACAAAAACACATTCTTTTTCCAACTTTATTAACTAAAATCAAAGATTTTGGTTATGAAATAGATTAATATAGGTATCAAAGATGCAAAAGAAATTCCCTCCCTTCAAAATCACTTGTTTGAAGAATTTTTCACCCTCTTCACATTGAACGGCCCATAACTCGTAAAAGCATACAGCGACTTATGTGCCCTTTTTGCAGAGCGGGTCACAAATATGCATTCTGTGCAATTTTGCGTGCAATCAAAAAGACGATGGAAACTTTTGGACACACAAGACCCCTGAAAACACTTCGCTGTCCAAACGTTTTTGGAAAAATGTTACTTCAGAACACGCCGATCTCTTTAAATGTGCTGGTACCCGCTATCCTTTTGCACGCATACGATGAAATGTTTAGCCCGAAAGAAAAGCTGTCAAGATGCGATGCACACACGCGCAATTGAAATACCGAACTGGCTTATTGTGCGTGCATGGAGGAATGAAACATGTTGTGTGCTACTTTCACGAGATTCTTGTTACTCCGATGTGTCCTGAGAAAATGGGCCCCAAATCAGACAAAAGACCGACATGGAGTGAGGAGGAGGTGAATGCTACGTTGGCTATTTGGGCTGACAGCTCCATCCAAAGCCAGCTCAACAGAACGAACAGATTTTTTTTCCGATTCAACCCGTGTTGAACGGCTGGCCGTGTGTGTAGTGTGAAACGATCACACAATACACGGGTCGAAACATTACACGTGTAGCCAAAATGCTGGAGCTGCGTTGACCCGTGTTTAAATTTTAAGAAGTCTACACGGGTCGGACCCGTGTAGATTTCAACACGGGTCGAACGTACATAGTGTGAAAAGGCCTCTAGTGTAAACACGGCACAGTTTATTTGCGGTTAAGCTTCCCTGTGGTTTTATTACCCTGCAAAACCCGATTCACCTTTGCCGGATTCAGTGTGAACGCGGTCACTGACATCTCAATTCAAAATGTAGATCTAGGGGTGGCTCAACTTACCCCACTCTCCCCTATGACGCACCGTCATTGCTGTTTCTTGTGTAAGGAGATTTCAATTAGTTTTGAAAAAGAAAAACCAACTGCTGTACATACCAGTTCATTCCAGGCATTACCCGTCCGTTTATCTTTAGAATTGAATGCAGTTTGAACCAACACACATGCCCAGCCAAAAGCAGCAAATGCTGAACCACCTGAGGTACGTCTGTGTTCCAAGGATAACAAATCAGAAACATGCACACAAAATTACACCATCAAATTGCAAACTAAACATTGACAAAACAAGAGTGTACGTGTGGATCAAAAGGTGTTGCAGGTCAACCAAGATACCTGTAGAAACGGCCAACTGAACAGTCTACAAGAATTTTAAGTGTATTGATTAATTTATATTAATCACAAGCACAAAATTGTAGACTAAAGGGCAACAGGCATGTTGCTGTTTTTACCTGCTACTTGTTTCATGCATTTGTGGGATGGCACTGCCACACGCACTACATCGTCTTGAATAATTCATCAGGTTTTATTGGTTTTTCCGCAAGTTGCAGGAAAGCCCTTGTTTTAAACAGTTAAATTTCATTCTACTCTCAACATTTTACACTGTCATTGATCAGATCGGCCAAGACCACCTTGCAAATGTTTGCTTTGACAAGTGCCGTCATGCCGACTAAGGCTAAGTTTATGGGTAACCCGGCTGACCTGGAATTTTTGCGGCCAAAATGCCGACCTCAAACTTTTTATTGCCATTTTGCTAGTTGATCATTTTAAATGAGCACTATTTGCAATTATTTGCCACAAACATAACCATTTTCCAAACCTGAGAGAATAAACTAAACCGAATAAATTTGTAACTGACTTTTTGCGATCGCCATCTGCAAGTACAGCTAGAGTCACTGTGTCGCGTGCGATACGATAAAGTACAATGTACTCCATGCCATACATAATGCGCCAGCGTGCATAGCCGACAAGCAGCCCCATGCATGATGCGTTACCGTAACACATTGGTTACACGTGGAATCATCCACACTCAACTACTGGTCCATTTCTTGTCGCAATTGTCGAAAGTTTTGAATGAAATAGATGACGATGCTTTGTTGGTTACCGACAGGATTTTATGAACAAATCTTGTTGACTACGAAGTTCCAGAATCATTTCTGCAATTTGCATGAAAGCATTCGGAACCCAAAACGGTGGCAGAACCAGACCATGAATTTTGGTGTGCAGGGGTCGAATTTCAGGTAAAAATCTACTGGACAGCTGGGCAAGTAGCACAAAGACCGGAAGGTATTTCACAAGACCAATGGTAAAAATAAGAACACACAGTGTTTTGAATGAGTGTGCCTGTTACGTTTTCTTTCCCCTTTGTCGACCTTGTTAGGAGAGGGGTTAGAATTAAATGCTGTTTTGATTGAAACTCCCTGCCTCAAAACTAAAAATGGCCAATCCAGAAATTATGGGGCTTTTTCAGTTAACCAGATTAAGAAAAAAATGAACTTTAGTGATAGCATTTCACGCAGTGTATGAAAAACATCACTTGACCACCGGACTAGTTCGGTCAAGGGTTCACTAGACCAACGCTCAAATCACTAGACTCGGTCCAGCGGTCCAGTGCATACTTCGCTAGCCAGCCAAGGAACAAAATTTGTGCGGACCATATGGACGGACTTAAAAACGCGGAGGCAGGCCAAAAAAGCGGAGCGGGCTGCAGTCAAATGAAAAATTTAAATCTGGCGGTAGGATTTTAAATTTGGCGGCAGGCTTTTAAAGCCTGGCGGCGATTTCTAAAGCATGGCGGGCGCCGCAGAAAGCTTGGCGGGCGCCGCAGAAAGCTAGAAATTGTGTCTTTTTTGGGGAGGGGGAACCCCTGAAAATGGAAGTACGGGCAATTTTACCCACCCTCTTCTGTATTGCCATGTTATGGTTTTGAGACAATTCTTTATGAAATATAAATAGAACAGAAATTAGCACATGTTCATGTATGGTTAGTGAGTTTCAAACATTATAAAAGAACATGCAAATGCATGAACTGAAATAGAAAAAAGACTACAAAATAAAACCATTTTCCTACCTACCTACATGTACATGGATTTTTTTCAGGCCGTTACCGTAAACACACCATTTATTTTGTTTTGGCCGAAGCAAAGAACACTGACAATAGACCTTTATCATGCTGTCACCATCTTTGTCTTGTTTCCTGTATGCATTAGCAATTATGAATAGTGATTCCAATAATTGAATGAAGGTGCCAGACTATTCTTTCTTCCAGCCTTGATTTGGTTACATTGATTTTAATAGGCGAAAAACAAGATGGCTGTACCATGATAAAGGTCTATAGGGAGTTGTGAACTTGGAATCTCTGGACTCTACCAACTGAGCTGTCTTGCATTATTGTTGGCAGCCTCCCAATTTGTCAATATCTTTGCCAAGTGCGCTAGTTAGAAACCCAGCAAACCCATGACAGGCTTTCAAGCAGACCAAGGTGAAAACGTAGGAAATGGCAGGATAAAAAAAAAAAAAAAAAACAGGACAAAAGTAGGACTTTAGAGAACAAAATCTGTATAAAAGTAGGACTTTTGCAGGCTTTTAGAAGTAGTTTTCATTGATACTCACCCATGTCCACAGCATCACAAGTCCCACTTGACAAGTTCTGTATGTACGTACTCACAACACTTGTGCTCCATCCCCTACTAAGCTCTTCGGAGCAAAGTTGCAGTACTCCTGCACCCAATCCGTTAAGTGCATGATTTTCATATGACAGTGTGTAACACTTATAAGAAATATTCAATGAGATTTCATTTTTCGGAGTTCTGGGACAAAAAACTTGGGAAAAAGTAGGGAAAAGTAGGAATTTCAAGGAAAAAGTAGGGAAAAGTAGGAATTTCAAGGAAAAAGTAGGAAAAGTAGAAGCAAGGTAAACAAAGTAGGAAAAAGTAGGAAAAGTAGAAATACTTGAAAGCCTGCCATGATAAAGCATGGCTCTGCATCTTTATGATGCAATCTGGGAAGTGGCACTCACTCACTGGGATGTATTCACTCAGGGTGAGGATACGACTTGTCACATTATCACCAAATAAACCAGAGGAACTGAATACAGACAATCTAAAAGAACAAGGCTGAACCTGTAACCTCCGGAATACCGGACCCATGTTAAACCATGGTTAAACCAAATGCACCATCTTGCCCTGCTGAAAACGTGTACATTGTAATGAGAGGATCATAGTTTAACTTACGATGCAATAAGATTCCTTTCCTGCTGAGCAAAGCTAGTCAGAAACTTCAGCAGGGGTTTGGTCACATCATCCCCATATTTGTTGACCAGGGCTCTAATGACATTTTGCACAGCCTTCCGTGACTGGGAGTCCTTGTAACATTCCAGTGTCAGAGGAAGCAGCTTGATCAGCAACTTGCAAGCATTATCAGGAAAATCTGCAGCACAAATACATTATATTACTTAACCCAGTTTTAACCTTCAATCCTTCCTAAAATTGTAATTTACTGTGAAGCATTCCAAAAGAATCCAAGTACTGTACATATAGTGTACATGTACATTTGTACTTTCCAAGAGTCCGAGTCAAAACTCATAGGGATATTTTAGCGGATTCAAACCTCTACAACATGTACACAAATATGCCTGCTTACCCATAACTTTACTCACATTAAATTCTTCAGTTAATTCATATGGAACTTAAAAGTTTGATGAAAATACAAAAAATTAACATTAAATTAACAACCTAAAAATGGATTGAAATTTCTGTTAAGTGCCGAGTCATGGTAAATCTGCATTATGTCATTTTTAGGTACAATGTAGGTCTTCAGTTCCAGTTTCCTTTCCTGCGGTGTTTTCTCTGGTTTTCCTTTCATTTTTAACCAAATAACAGTGGGCAATATTCTCAACCACTTTTACCAATTAATGTTATTAACTTCATATTTTAATTACCTTGAATCAAAGAAAACCATGCTGGAAACAAAGTGGAGCTAATTAAGGCTGTTCAATATGATATTTACCGATATTTCGGTATTTTTTTCATATCGAAAATCGAATCGGCCCCTTTAAAAAAAAAAAGACTATCGACGGGTACTTGCGAATTGTGTAGATACCAACAGTCAATCCGCGTGAACCAGCTGATTTATTTAGAGCTTATCAGCAGGAGGCACGAACAACGTGCGAGCAGCCCAAGTGCAAAGAATCATTTCTCAAGAAATGGTTGAAATGGATAGTTACGCCCACTAATTTGCATAGATTTAAATATGGCTCAGTTTACAAAAAAAAACACATTTTGAGAAGTTTAACTTTATGAAAATTACACTGGGGTTAACACAAAAGGTAACACCAGTGGTTTAAGTTTTGAAAACAACTTCTTTGCAAAACAATCAGAATAATTTGGTCTAATTGCGGTGACAATGATCATTTTCTAGCTGCCTACCATGAATAGAAATCGGATTGCTTGTTCAATGTCATTTGGTGATTTTCACTGCAAAGTTAAGGGCGGAGTGCCGGCGCGGCCCGCCGTATTTGGGGTTCACGGCTTGATTAGTCCCCCGCAGTACGAATCATTGAGCCAAGTGGTCAATTATCTTATTTACACTATACAGTGCTTCATATATTATGTCAGGACAGGGCAAAAGAGAAAACATCTCTGTTCTAATTTACTATACAGTGTGTATCAAAATACAGGAAACCCAAACAAGACCCAAATTTTATCAGCAATTATAGGAAAACTGCAGGATATTATAGATAAAGCGTGATATGTCTTAAGAAAGAACTGGATGTCCTCTTTCCAATGACACCCTGACCATGAATCCATTGTCACGGTTGAATGAGTAACAATGCATTGTTGAGCCTTGTTGAGCAGCAGGTCAAATTCGCACTGTGACAAGTTAGCAAATCCAGGCTTGGTGGGCGCAGGATGGAGCTCCTGCACAGAGACTGAGAGTAGTGAGAAATCGGTTAGCAGAACTGTTTGGTGAACGAGTCATTGTTTTGCACCATCCAGTGGAGTGGCCCGCAAGTTCCCCCAACCTCACACCTTGCGTTTTTTTTCCTGTGTGGTTATTTGAAAGGAAACGTTTTCACCACGCCACCAGCTGACTTGCATGTTAAGAGCAAGAATCACTGAGGCTGTGGAGAACTTGCGGCATAATCAACAAATGGTAATACGTGCTGTGAGACATGGAGAGACGATGCTGGCTTTGCATTGAGAGAAATGGTGGTCATGTGGAGGAACCAGCACAATTATTACACACTGGTAAGATGTTGACTAAAACCAGTAAGCAGTCTTTTTTGTCAATGGAATCACTTTCCCATCGTCAAAAACAGCTTTTCTCCATCCCTTGAGAACTTGTCACAGCAAGGATTTTCATATCATGTAAACAATGCATTGTTACTCATTCAGCCGTGATAATGGATTCATGGTCAGGGTGTCCATTGGAAAGAGGACATCCAGTTCTTTCTTAAGACATATCACTATTTATCTATAATTCTGCAGTTTTCCTATAATTGATGATTAAATTTGGGTTTCCTTTATTTTGATACACACTGTAAATAAAAAGTTTGAAAGGATGATGTCACTTAGACTTGAACCGCGCTTACGAGGAAATTAATTTTAGCGAATCTGCTGGTAAAAAGAAAGTATCACAAATTTTTTAAGGGAAAAAAGGGGTTAGGAAAAAAATCGCCAATTTTAAAAACGATATCGGCGATATCTCAATTTTTCGATTTAAAAAAAAACCGATTTCGATTTTTGGGCGACGAATATCACATCATCGCGATTTTATCGTCGTATCGCCCATCGTACTGTAGCGTTTCGCAGCGTTTAAGATTTTTCTAAGTGTGTATTATTCCAGTTTACCTTGCTCGAAATATCAGTTATTTCCAACATATTTGGCGGTAGAATAGTACATAACGTATATTGTGCCAAGGAGGAATAAAAAATACGTACACGTGTACTAAATGTGTCATGTCTTTGATCGTTTTCTAAACCCCGACATGACTTCTCCGTGATATCTCCGCGCCGTTCATTATTTATAGCGCATGTGCATTCGTTGGTGTAGTCTTGGTCAAGTGCAAACAACCACACTGAATGCTACCGTATTATTCCCAGTATACAATGTACGTACACACAGATAACGCGTTGCGAACTTCGTCTTGAGAAAAGACGAAGACTAAGACCTGGGGTTATAAGGCCAACCCCTATAGCACATCTGCGCGTGCGTGTTGCTTTGTTGCTAGCCTTGGTCAAGTGCAAGCAACCGCACTGAATATACCAGTTTCCTAATAAATTCAAATTTATGCACGCATGCGCATAAATGGGACCTGCAGGCAAAAAGCGAAATCGGCCCATTGAAAATGTACAGGGGTCCAAACAGTTTTGTCATTTTCTCTCAATTTCTCCAAGATTTGTCCCATTTGGCTTTGGAAAAGTACCTGAAATCGTCATAGGTATTACTTTCTGGTCTAAATGTTTTTTGGAGGGTTCAAAATAAAAAACTTTAAAAATGTGTTCGTCCCGTGTGCACGAGGCCAAAGGAATTAAGCAGGGCTCCTTTCCACACAAGTGCCAACAACTAACCGTGTGCTTCGGGGTACCATCCACGTTGCACTTTTTGCCGCCGACTATCGCAGCTTGATTTTCGCGTGAGTCTGCCCGGGCTTAACACGCAATCTCCGGTCAACCTGATCGTCTGTGCACGGTGAAATATTTTTGTCCGGCGTGGATGGCTGAAGCACATCGTATACTGACGTGTGCAACTGTAATCCCCTTCTGAAATGTCATTCTAGTATTACGGAATTTTCACTATTTTGGTGGCGAAAAACATCCAGAACAACCATGGTTTTAAGCTGTAGCGTGTATGGATGCGAGACAAAATAAAGAGTTAAGTCCCCCTTCCCCCAAAAAACAAAATAAACAATGAAAAACAAAACTGAAAAAATAATAATAAATAAAATAAAATAAAATAACATTCAGATTTCTTTAAAAAACACAACGAGAAATTCCATTCATGTGGCCATTCCAAAATTGTAAACAGACATGATTCTACGAAGGGGCTTAACACCCCTCCCCCCCCCCCCCCCCCAAAAAAAAAGAAAAAAAGAAACAATATAAATTTACTACAAAAAGCTGAAGGTTTCCAAAACTTAAAGAATGTTATCTTCCCAAGAATAATGCCCCTTAAAATTGTTTGGTGTACATGTACCGCCCCTGATGTTGCAGAACTAGTTGAAGATCATTTGCAAATTTGTTTTTGATTAAAAGAATATTTAATTCAGGCCAATGATATAGGCCTATATTTTGACCAAATAATTATGAAAAGTCAACAGAAATTAATGGTGTGTCAAAGTCATCGTACAAAAGCTATAGGATATTTTGAGGTCCAAATTATTGCTTGATGAAGAGCTTATTTGCTTGAACACTCTGAAGAAAACATGTCAAATGTAATGGTGGTTTAAGAATTGCAATTCTGTATTTACACTCCTTTCGTTAAAACAAACTGAACTTTCTGAAGTGATACTCGGCATTAATTAGAGAATGTATATTTTTCTTATAGTGAAATAGTGAAAATACCGTAATACTAGAATGACATTAACGAGAGGATTACAGTTGCACACAAACAGTATACGTATATACGATGTGCTTCAGCCATCCACGCCGGACAAAATTATTTCACCGTGCACAGACGATCAGGTTGACCGGAGATTGTGCGTTAAGCCCGGGCAGACCCACGCGAAAATCAAGCTGCGACAGTCAGCGGCAAAAAGTGCAACGTGGATGGTACCTCGAAGCACACGGTTAGTTGTTGGCACTCGTGTGGAAAGGAGCCCTGCTTAATTCCTTTGGCCTCGTGCGCACGGGACGAACACATTTTTTTAGTTTTTATTTTGAACCCTCCAAAAAACATTTAGACCAGAAAGTAATACCTATGACGATTTCAGGTACTTTACCAAAGCCAAATGGGACAAATCTTGGAGAAATTGAGAGAAAATGACAAAACTTTTTGGACCCCTGTACATTTTCAATGGGCCGATTTCGCTTTTTGCCTGCAGGGCCCATTTATGCGCATGCGTGCATAAATTTGAATTTATTAGGAAACTGGTCTATGCCACTGTCTTATTCCGAATGTACACGCAGCTAACGCGTAGCTAACTTCGTCTCGAGAAAAGTGACGTCACAAAACTGGTTGATTCTGCACACACACAGCTCTGCACGCAAGGTCCCCATGTAAATGTTTTTTTTTAAATAACTCCGGTACCATATCTTTCAGGACCACAACAATTCTCACCCATAATACAGGATATCTGAAGAGATTATCACCGAAAAATGACCGCAAATGGGCCCATATTTAAGTTGTGTATAAATGAAAGCATTGCTCTGACCAAGCTGTCCACAGAGTGCCGGAAATCAGCTTGGCCGTGCGCTGCACCCGGTTTTCGGCCTGCGCTTGGTTTCCGTCGGATTCACCGCTCGTAATTTTTTGACTAATTGGGATGTGTTTAGGAACCCCTTCGGGTTGTCTCCGATATTTTCCGAAAGAATACGAGTGCCTTTACATCCCGCATGTGTTGAGTGAAAATCGGTTTAGCGGTTTGAAAGTTACGTATAAGAGAAGGATTCGACATTTAAATTTTCCATGAAGTTCGCCATTATTTCACGGTAAACATATTCTGTAGTTACATGTACAATGCACATAAATGATTTTTCTCTAACATGTCTAATGTCATTTTTGTAACCCCTTTTTGCATTTAAACAGTGACAATGGAGTTTGTGAAGAGTAGGCTGGTCGCCATGATTATGACTCAATGTGCCGTGCGCATAGTGCAGTAGGAGATCAGGTGTCAGACACTGCACACAGCACGCGAGAATATGTTTTTCTTTAGCACTTGCGATTTGTTTTCTTCAATTTTTCCGGCGTTAATCATAAACACGTAGTCAAAAAAGGCATTATATCGAGGACAGTTAGGAGATTGAGGATACGTGATTGATATTTTGAACAAGAAAAACTATCGTTGTACAAGTCGTTGTGCAGATTTCTAGACATTTCTCATTGAAAAGATATCAGTAAACAAATTTAACAAACCGAAGAGTGATGCTAAAAGGCTCCTTTTTTTTAGTACAATGTAGGGCCCACACATTGATTCTGAGTGTATGTTCATACTATTATACAGGAAGAGAGGCATGACATGTACCCCGGTACTTTAACACACCACTATGTACATGTACACTGTACAAATCGATGGATCTGCTGCAATTCATTAACTACCGGTAATAAGCCATTTGCGAGTTAAATTTGAATAACATCTGGTACACTGATGTGCTCAAAATGCTTTGCACATTTTAACTTTGAATTCTTCTGACCAAAAAGACTAACTATATCACGTGATTCCGGGCAAGCCTTATGCTAGCAACCCCCAGCTCCGGAATGGTCTGGTGTCTTTGTGCCATTCTGACCCATTGTGAACAATGTATTGGTGCTGAGCGTCTCTTACGTAACTATGCAAGAGCTTGCCCCGAATCATGTGGTATGGCACGTGTCTTTGGTCTGGAGAATTCAAAGTTAAAATGTGCCAAGCATTTGGAACAAATCAGTGTACCAGATGTTATTCAAATTTAACTTGCAAATGGCTTATTAATTAATTGCTTTTAGTTAATGTTATAGTTAAAATGAGAATTTCCATTTTTCTATTGGCGAGGAAGTTCGGAAACTACACCGTAATATGTGTTAGCTTTAAACAAATTAATTCCCATCCAACTTACGAAATTGCTCTCCTTGTGTTAATTTATTTATAATTATTCAAATCTGTTTCCAAACTTATTAATTAGCCCATGCAACATCATTGTGCCAAAACTAAAGAGCCATAAATTGCAATAACAGTCACATTGAAAAGTTCATGTGAATTGTGCAAAACAAAGTGAATAAGGGAATAATATTATTTTAATAATAATTTGTTCTCATTAATTATGCAAATGAGGTGTGTGTATAAATTGAT
The DNA here is from genome assembly GCA_037893225.1 of Hippasteria phrygiana. Taxonomy (NCBI): domain Eukaryota; kingdom Metazoa; phylum Echinodermata; class Asteroidea; order Valvatida; family Goniasteridae; genus Hippasteria; species Hippasteria phrygiana. The sequence goes on from JAZGUH010000331.1 coordinate 1,537,550, forward strand.
ATTTAGAATCACAGTTCGGTCTATGTGAGAAATACCTCTCAGGAGACTAAAAAAAACATCAGTTGCAAAATCCCTACATTTTCTGTTATTTTGGCAATTAATTATGCAAATTAGTAATACAACATTTATTTTTTGACTTGAAATTGTAGTAAATGATAAACAAGGGCATACGTAATCTATGTGTAACATTTGAATAATAACGAATAAACCATTAATGAGTTACATGTATGACAGCAAAATGCTCTGATGTTTGCACTTTCTCGGTGCCATTGCCTAAAGAAAACAAAGGAAAGGGTCAAAGGTCAACATCAAATTTTCCTCCCAATTTGCTAAAATGAAATTGACATATTGTAAACTGCTTATCCGATTTTAAAAAAAAATTACATTTTTTTAATGCTGAAGACATGCTCTTTCGCCTCATCTGTTTTGAAGCTCTGTGTAAGATATTTCAAAATCACCTGAACTGCCTACACGTGTACTAAAGACTAAAAAAACAAAACACGTACGGTGCATGCATTGTACAATGTACATTGTGTACAATGTCGTCTTGTGTTCGTGTGACATACAATACAATGTTTTTTAGACAGCACACGTGTGAATCGTACGTGTCCATGGTATTAATTATCAACTGCTACTAATCAACAATGCCAAAATAGAAACAAATGGGTCATTCCATAAATTTGGGGTCCAAAAGTGTGACATTTGTTGGTGTCCCCGTTACACCCGACATGTGTAATTTCCCATCAAGTATCATTAAAATTCACTTCACACTATTTTGTACTTGTTTGGCAGGTACTTTGCTTTACATAATCACTCTTGGAGATAGAAGGCATTAAAGAATGTATCCTGAATTGCAAAATCTTATACATGTCAGATGTGACAGGGACACCAAAATTGGACCCCAAATTTATGGAATGACCCAATTGCTAGTCTTTCTGAAGTGCCGTAAAGATTTTAAGAAGCCAACTGAAGGAAAATGTTGTAGTACATGTACTCCAACTACTCAATGAGTGTAGCCTTGTCATCCCGGCCCCCCGATCCTTCCTGCCCCGATCTTGCCGGTGCGGCCCCGGCCTGATTCGCGATCTTGGTGGCCAGCCCCGATATTAAATTTTAGTGGATCTGAGCTCAATTCCGGCGGGCGCGATCCCGGTGGCCCCGATCTCATGATGCCGTGGTGACTTCCATCATGTATTTTTTTATTCCTCCATTCTTCTGGTAAGGAAAAAGTGACGTCATCACGAAAATATTGAATATCGTGATATTTTTTGCCGATATTTCGGTATCAAAATAAATGGATATCAAACAGCCTTACATGTAAGTGCAGCAGACATCGTTGCATGGTACACACTTAATAAGAAAGCACCCAAGTCCTGTTTTGAGGAAAACGTTTTCATCTGTGATCTCAACGTTAGTCTGTCTAATCCATCTAGTTGATCCACTCCGTAAACTACCTAACATGACTGGCCTCTAATACATGTACAATTTTCCCCTCACATTCCACTGACTGTGTACAGCAGGGGTACTTTGCACTTGATTCATTTTTGATCTGTGGTGGCTGCCATTACTTACTTCTAGTCAATCACTTGATGAACATGTATGAAGCTGCATTGAGTCATATCATGGATACTTTAACCCTAACATCCTAGGCATTCACTTGGGGTACAGTACACTGTACTACAAAATACTACTCAATTCTCATAGGCCAGTGTAGAAATACAGTAGTACTGCATACTACAGTTTACGCAAGTAGTATTTTGTAGTATTCGGTGACATTAGGGTTAAAGGGCCACATACATGTACATCGATTTATCCTGTGAAAATCTGTCATCCTCTACCACAATCATCACTGGAGTGTGGAGTTAAAACTGTATCAGAGGCCAGTCGGGCAGTGTATGGAGTGGATCAACTGGATGGATTAGACAGACACTAACATCAAGATCATGGATTAAAACATTTTCCTCAAAAGAGGACTTTGGTGCTTACTACAATGTAAGTGTGTACCATGCAGCGGTTTCGGCTCCACTTGATTTCCAGCATGATTTACTTTTATTCAAGGTACAATGTACGTGTAATTAAAATATTAAGTTAATTACATTAATTGGTACATCATTTTAGCCTGTTCAGAACTTAGAATTCAAACTGTTTGAAATTCACTACACCCAACTCTGCACAATTTTTGCTTATTTTTTTCAGGGAATTGGCAAATTTTTTAAATCCTTCTTTTTTGGAGTACATGTACATGTAGGTGAATTTCAGAATGGTTGGGCGGTGCTTGGAAACTACTCTGAAGCAGGAATCGGTTGTAAACTGCAAGGAGTCCACTCCTTTAAAAAAAAAAAGGCAGTGGTTATTTTGCCGTGAACCGGCATCAGCTTATTTTAGCTATTTGACCGGCACGGCAGTGAACATAGAGGAATTTCATATTAGCCCCTTCTGCGCACTTCCGGGTTGAAAGCGAGAGTCAGTGGCAAACAAAACAACGCTTTTCAGCACATTCATTCATGCATGAATTAATCAAGCCATAAAAGGAAGCACAGGCGCACGATCAGCATTAATTTGTTTACTGTGACATTGAGAGTCAGAATTTTTTATTTATTTTTTTTGCTGATATGGTGCTACAAACATACTAAAAAACACTTTAAATATGTTCAGTTCTCTTGTCCAACATGTCCCTTTCATTTTTAATGCGTCTTTAAACAGGGAAACGCCAACGGTTGCCAGAATTCTTTTTTTTATGACGGCCATCTGGAAAAAAAATAAAAACAATTAAAAAGCCCCCATTTCTCCTTTTTTTGAGAACCTAGACGTGAAACATGTTTTTTTTTTTTTTTACTTGGCCTTATTTCAACTGTTGAATTCCATAAAAGTCTATTCATTCATGATGCTAATTAAGGAAGTATTTTTCTAACAAACTTTTCTGTTAGTTACTGAACCATTTTGGCATGTTTGATGGGGTTGGGTATCAAAGCAAAATCTTTCAACAGGGGAAAGATTTTACTTTAATAACCCCATCAAAAGCGGTCAGGAGCAGCCAAATCTTGAAAAATGAACATCCATTTGAGTTCAGAATTATACTTGTATTTATAAACACTTGGCACATTGACAACCTTTCATTTTAAACTGAAGACTTTAGTCAGGAAATTCCTTTGCAATAGGGGGAAAACAGTTTGTGTTTTCTGTGTTAGAAGATGTTATTGGAACAGTACGGTGCCTGGTCACTCAGTGTTCACATTGAAGTTGGTTTCTGCCTCATTATTTACAGATTTTTCTGGTACAAATCTTGCGATAACAAGATGTGCCACATGTTATCACATGGTTATTTTCCAAGATTTTGCTGTTCCTGACAGAATTGGGTGGGGGGTAGGCCTGAAGTAGCTTGAAAATTCCAGCTTAAGGCTCATGACATGTGAGATTCGCCGTTTAGAGCTGGAAGACATCCCATAAGGTTCGTAGCGGTATATATCAACCAAACAATCACCTTACCGGCAGAGTAGTAAATCATGCAGCGACTGATGCCCTCAAAATGAGAATACGATCAAGTTAAACCCGAAAAAAAGATGAATTTTTTGTGCAACCCGAAGCATGCACAAACGAGCTGTGTACAAAGCAATGGTAGCAGATTTTTATCATGAACGATCTGCGTGGACACTCATCAAATTTGAAATTCCCAAGATTCATCCAGTAAAATTCCCAATAATTCCCAAGGCAATGGAAAACACTGTACATTTGCATTTAACAGAGCACTGGAATGAGCACTTTGCGCATTAGCTTGAAAATTCCAGCTCAAGGCTCATGACATGTGAGATTCGCCATTTAGAGCTGGAAGACCTCCTATAGGGTTCGGAGCGGTCTGTTTTTTTATTACCGATATCTTCCGTTTCCCTGAATATATCAACCGAACACTCACCCAAAATGCAGAGTAGTAATTCATGCAACTTGTGTTCCCTCAAAACGAGAATATGCTCAAGTTACACCCGAAAAAAAGTAAATTTTTCATGCAACTCGGTGCATGCACAAACCAGCTGTGTACAAAGCAATGGCGGAGTGATTCTTGGTGCCCGACCAAAACACGAAGGGGCCAGACCACAACAATTTACCATTTGAAGCTTACGATGGTTTCCGATTACCATGCGGCCGGTGCGGCATGCACTATGCGCGCACCCCCTCGGGCCTCGCTATACGACGGCTGTTTGCTGATGCAATGACAGCTATAAGATTATGGACAAGACCGCATGCAATACAATGACGGGCTATTTTTATTTCCTCGTTGCCTTCTCCGAATCTAGACGCATTATTCCATGATAATAATTAATAAATCTTAAGAAACATACAATTTCTGCTCAAGTAAATTTCCGGGTAAACACTAACCAAATTGTAACATAAGAGACTGCAATTGCCCTCTTTAAAAGGTAGTGTACTTGATTGGTCATTGTTGCAATTTACAGAAATGGGCGGATTTGGGGGTTAGTATTTTATAGGAAATATTGTTCCACTGACCTTTTCAAAGTTTTGCATTGTTGGATGGCGAAAAAAATGAGAGAAAAACGGCCCTCGTTTTTAATCGTCGGGCGGATGATAGCCTTCAGTCAAGGCGCGCGTGGCTACCTGGACGCGTGACGCTACTGCAAGGCTACAGGGCAGTTTTCCAATGATTTCCAGCTGGAAATTGTTGGAAAACAATATAAATTTCCACTGTTCTTGCCACACCGGCCGCATGGTAATCGTAAAAACCATCGTAAGCTTCAAATGGTAAATTGTTGTGGTCTGGCCCCTTCGTGTTTTGGTCGGGCACCAAGAATCACTCCGCCATTGCTTTGTACACAGCTGGTTTGTGCATGCACCGAGTTGCACGAAAAATTCACTGTTTTTTCGGGTTTAACTTGAGCATATTCTCATTTTAAGGGGATCACAAGCTGCATGCATTACTAATCTGCATTTTGGGTGAGTGTTTGGTTGATATATTCAGGGAAACGGAAGATATCGGTAAAAACAGACCGCTCCGAACCCTATACATGTAGGTCTTCCAGCTCTAAACGGCAAATCTCACAGGTCATGAGTCTTGAGCTGGAATTTTCAAGCTATTTGCGCATGTGCAATCCATATTTTTACGACTAAAATTACCAATATCTTGGGAAAAATCCCAAGGAGTGGCCACAGTACTGTGAACGATGGTTTGCGATTGTTTATCGGCCAGCGGCACTGCACACGCCTAGCGCCTTAGGCTTAGGGCTCGATGTACAACGGCTGTTTGCTGATCGCTGCTACTAGTGTTTCAGCAAACAGCCGTTGTACATCGAGCCCCAAGGCGCGTGCAGTGCCGCTGGCCGATAATCGATCGCAAACCATCATTCATGTTCAAAAATCCGCTACCATTGCTTTGTACACAGCTCATTTGTGCATGCTCCGGGTTGCACGAAAAATTCATCTTTTTTTCTAGTCCGAGTAACTTGGACCCTTTATCGCCTATTTTAACATTTGGACATGATCTGGCGATAGTAGGGTCCAAGGCAAGTGTGCGATAGAGAATGGCTTTTAATTCAATACGTCTAAAATCCAAAAAAAAAAATCAGAATTCAACCTTACAACGGCCCCCAAAATACTAGATAGCCACCATCTGAACAAGTGGCGTTCCATGATCAGATGAATGTGCCAAGGTTTACTTATTAACATCCAAATAAAAAGTGAAATTTTACTGTTTAATTCCCAGAGACCCCCGCAGAACATGTCTTTTCGCTTTCTTGGAGTTCAAATAGTGACTCCTCGACCTTGCATGACGTACGTCACCCTGATGCGCAGCGCCCGCATGCACCGCGCGACAACCTGTTTATGCCGGCGACTGTTTCGTGAGTGGTATACGGTCGCGGTACGTGTTCGTGTGTAGATACATGTAGTATATTGATTTGAGGTTGCACGCGCGTCATGGAGGAGGGAATTCTTCACGAAACAGTCGCCGGCATAAACATGTTGTCGCGCGGTGCATGCGGGCGCTGCGCATCAGGGCGACGTACGTCATGCAAGGTCGAGGAGTCACTATTTGAACTCCAAGAAAGCGAAAAGACATGTTCTGCGGGGGTCTCTGGGAATTAAACAGTAAAATTTCACTTTTTATTTGGATGTTAATAAGTAAACCTTGGTACATTCATCTGATCATGGAACTCCACTTGTTCAGATGGTGGCGTATCTAGTATTTTGGTGGCCGTTGTAAGGTTAAATTTTTAATTTTTTTTTGGATTTTAGACGTATTGAATTAAAAGCCATTCTCTATCGCACACTTGCCTTGGACCCTACTATCGCCAGATCATGTCCAAATGTTTAAAAAGGCGATAAAGGGTCCAAGTTACTCGGACTACTTTTTTTCGGGTTTAACTTGATCGCATTCTCATTTTGAGGGCATCAGTCGCTGCATGATTTACTACTCTGCCGGTAAGGTGATTGTTTGGTCGATTATTAAGGAAAAGGGAAGATATCGGCACTCAAAAAAATACCGCTACGAACCTTATGGGATGTTTTGCAGCTCTAAACGGCGAATCTCACATGAGCCTTTAACGTTATATTCTTTCTTATAACTTATTATAGCTGGAATTTTCAAGCTAGGCCTGAAGTAAAATCTTTCCAACGTTTCGTGCACTAGGCCTACCAGACTTGGTGACAAAAAACGACAACTCAGATAAGATGAGACGTCTTTCTTTTGTCTTGGAAGTTGTTACTTTGCAGAAAAACTCCTTCAGTAATGTAGATTGCTCAGACGTCGCCATTTTGATAACATCAACAATCCCTGTACGTACGAAGGCCTGCACGTATTATACACGTGTGATAATGGCACAAGCGCTCCGTTGTGCAATATATCATGTAGTTTGCGCATGAGCGCTATGAGCAAAATGATATAGCGCCCTCGTGCGATTAAATTGATGTCGAGCTTGGGCCGTGTCCGAAACGGGCTTCCACAGCTACGGCTACGGCTATTGTCAGCATTACTTCGCGTAGTTGCAATAGGCGCGCACCCAGACATTAGTACGGAAGCGTATTTAGGACATGGCCAAAAAAAAATTCCCGCCCACTATTTCGCCCGGGCGGATTAGTATTTCGCCCGGGCGGATCAGTATTTCGCCGGCCGGGCGGATCAGTATTTCGCCCGGGCGGATTACTATTTCGCCCGGGCGGATTACTATTTCGCCCGGGCGGATTACTATTTCGCCCGGGCGGATTACTATTTCGCCCGGGCGGATTACTATTTCGCCCGGGCGGATTACTGTCGAAATGGCGAAACCCGTTAGCATATGTTCCGATTAATCCGCCCGGGCGGGATACTAATCCGCCCGGGCGAAATACTAATCCGCCCGGGCGAAATACTAATCCGCCCGGGCGAAATACTAATCCGCCCGGGCGAAATACTAATCCGCCCGGGCGAAATACTAATCCGCCCGGGCGAAATACTAATCCGGCCGGGCGAAATAGTGAGCAGCATTTTCTTTTCGTCATGTCCTAAATACGCTTCCGTACATTAGCCCTAGACAAGAGTTTCGGATGCAGCCTAAGTACGAAGCAGAATTAAAGTAAAAAAGATTGGAACATAAAACGGAATGTTTTTTGAAAATCGAACGTGTTTTTATATCTAATACATTTTTTTAAAGAACGTGTTTTGAAACATCGAACGTGTTTTGAAACATCGAACGTGTTTTTTTACCGACCGAATGCATTTTCCAAAACCCAATGAAATTTCACAAACCTAACGTGTTTTTGTAACTCGAATGCATTTTCCAAAACCGAATGAAATTTCACAAACCTAACATGTTTTTGCGATTCAAATGCATTTCCCAAAACCGAATGAAATTTTACAAACCTATAACGTGTTTTTGTAACTCGAATGCATTTTCCAAAACCGAATAAGATTTCACAAACCTAACATGTTTTTGCGATTCGAATGCATTTCCCAAAACCTAATGAAATTACAAGCCTAACACGTCCTCACCAATCGAAAGTATTTTTCCCCCCGACATAAAACAGCCGCAGGTTTTGAATATCATCCGACATCTTATTGCCTCCGAATTTTTAAAACATTCGATCTTTTTGACAGTGTTCAGCCCGGGTTTTGCCGAGTATATAGGCCTACCGAACTACACCTAAACCTTTCTTTGATTCGGAGGTAGTATTGGCCCAAGACGTTAGGCAAGTCTTTGCATGGCGACCTGTCGGAAGCTAGCCCGCGATTCAGCCCGGTGCGCTTCGGCCGCGATTTAGCCCGGCGCGATTTAGCCCGGCGCGATTTGGCCGATCAGGGCAGCAGCATATTGAAAACTAGAACCCATGCAATTTTGAATCAAATTTTTGAATAGATATCACCAAATCGATACATCATATTTTTAGCATTGCTTTATGGGTTATTTAATTAATTGCTCGTTTCGAGAGGGCCCCTTTTAAAGATTTCTCCATTTTCTCGACACCGATTTCTCTCGGTTAGCCGCTGTGTAAAAGAAAGTGTACCGAACATATTTTGAAAAATCCTTTTTTTTTTTTTTTTTTTTATATTTTCAACGATTACCCTCTGGGCACACTTAATTTAGGTTCAGCAAGGGTTTATTCCAAGAAAGAGTTCTGTTCCAATTAGCCGTTTAAAAAGGCACCGTTTTTAAGAATATCTGGAAATGCGGTATTTGCAGTTTCGTGTGAAATGCCGTCTTTGAGAAAAAGTGTACCGCGCATGTTTTGAAAAATTCGTATTTTTCTTTCATATTCATAATTACCACTTTCCTGGGCACACTTTCTGTTCTAATGATTCATTTAAAAAGGCACCGTTTTTAAGAATGTTGGGATATATGAATTTTTCATAATTCACGTCCCGCACACTTTTTTAACCGTCTCATCTAAATAACAACAGGCCTCGACGGTTCGAACACACTTCTCGACGATCGCAACGGTTTATCTAAAACTTCTTACTTTTGAGATTATCATTCAGTAAAGGAAATGCGGCTTACAATTTGTTTATCGAGCACGCGATCCGGAAAATACAGCACTCAACTATCAATGTTCGCTCTTCAAATTCAAATTACACAAACGAAGAGCATTTAAAATTTCCAAGCATTTGGCAAAGAACATGGTCAACTGATTTAATACCATTCCTTAGCATTTCCGACATTTTGGCGTGGCAATTCAAATGCATGGCTTGCATCGTTGTGGGTGAACAATCGCAGAGAACTGAGACAATGATAACACATTTTATTTCAAGACGATTCATTATTGCAATTTTAAGAATTTTGCGAAGTTGATATAGGTACGAAGGAATATAAGAAATGACAATTTGAAATGAAAAAACAAATAGCTTAAGATGTCTTGTTTTCATTATTTTTTTTTTTTACTTTTCGTCCATTTGATTTGATTATTTTGAAAAGGCAAAGTGAAATTGATTGCACATAAACAGAAAGTAAGAATCAAAGGCAGAAACCGGATTAACCGAACTGAAGCATGTTGTGCCGAACTGAATGACCAATGATGATTTCGTACTTCAATTAAATTGAAGGACAAATGTTTATTTCTAATGTTTATGCATTGCCACATATAATTATGACCTGTTTGAAATGTCTAACGAAATTGAACTCCACGATCCAAATATCATCCAAAGAATAAGCAGCATGTTGTCCGCCGTATAAAACGAAAGTGAAGTATATTTCTAATTTATGCAGTGAATCTAAATATTTGAGCGTGCACGCGTTGATCTTCTTTCTTGGTTGGACGTACGGGTGGCGCCCTTTGTCCTATGCACAGTGCACACACTCCGGCATATATGCATTAACTGCTTTGCCTGCATAATTTGTCGCAGGATAGAATTTGTGTATATATATGATGAAAGATATCGTTCTTTTTATGTAAAATGTATTGTCAAAAAGTGTGATTTGGGAGTTTGGAATCAGTCACGGGTCGAGGTCAATAACGGTGGACAACGTGCATATTATTATAATTATGCATATTATATTATTATAAGTGGTGATCAAGCGACATTCTACAGACGAATTTCACATAAGCCCCCGTCTGCGCACACCCGGGTTGAAAGCGAGACTCTCAAAGCTCAACAAAAATGGTGCTATTTGACACATTCATTCATTCATGCATGAATGAATCACGCCATAAATGGCAGTGCAGTGCACGTTCGGCGTCCTATAGTTATTTACTTCGCCTTCAGATCCTCGCTTTCAAACACGGAAGTGCGCAGATCGGTGTTATTTTTTAGATTTTTGGGATTTTCTATTGCAGTCCGTTGTACGTAGGACCATTTTGTATGCTATTATATGAAGGTAAACCATCAGGTTAAACTAAAGTTTGTGCTTCTCCGGGTTCCATCTTATTGTTTTATTTAGTTGGAAATCACGTTCAGCAACACATTTTGTAAGGCTATCATTAATTTCCCGCGGGTCGGAACTAAGGGCGTAATACGTAAGGCATTGAACAAAGATGGCCAATGCCATTGACATTTAATCCCTGTACAACAATGCCATGGCTTTGCAGAGGAAGGCTGTCTGAGAGCGGATTTGTATAAATTATGGTATACTGAATAATGTATGTATGGTCCGTCATCTGATATACCATTGGATGGTTCCCAAGTGGGCGGGCCCTATTGTTCTGCACAATGTTTTTATTGGATAGGACGCGTATAACGTCGACGGTGCAGTGAAAACTGTTTAAAACGAAAGAACACCAATATAGCGCCTGAACGATCATGTCGCACAACAGGATTGGTCCGTCGCACAACATTCGAGTTCACCGCACAATTTCGAGTTCGCCGCACAACTTTGGGTTTAGGGTTCGTCGCACCATGGTCGCACCACGTTACTTTGGTTGGTTCGCCGCACTGCCGTAAATGAGGGAGACCTCTGGTATTTATAGGCAGTGGAGGCTCGCTCGGGCTTAATAAAAAATGAGCATCTATTTAGGCATGAGCCAATAGTATTATCTTCCATGTCGAAGGATCACATGACTAGTCACATGACTTAATGAGAGTGTCTGGTGCAAAGAGGCTGGTAACGTGTGCAAATACATAAAGGGAAATATAGAGAGAGACGTGTGCAATTACACAGAGATGTGTGCAATCGTCAGATCTGGGTGCAAAAAGTGCTTACACAACTTCGTGAACAACCTTGATAGAATGAGTGACAACATAAGGGTCACAGCGTCACTGGTCATAACATTACAGGGTAGGCCTACCTTACCACGCCCAGCCACGCGACCACGCAAGGGTGACATTCCATTCCCTCAAATTAAGTACGGGACTGAAATCTGGACCCGTGGGTATGTTGGGAAAGGAACAATTAGTTCGCTGATGGGCGAGGGGAGGTGTGGTCAGCCGCGCATATAAATCGCTGCATGAATAATAAATACTACAGCGCGTGGTATTGCATCATGTACTGTGTTGGTAAGAGACCCTGATGTGCAAGCTGTCAATTTACAATACATGGGTAAAATAAGGGAAATGTAAAATAAGTGAACTATAAAAAGACAACAAGAGTTGTGTACTCCGTGGACGGTGTAAAACCAGAGGGCGCTAGATTCTAGGTTCGCAACAGTACCATGGTCATCAAGACCAAAATGAGCCGGCATTACAGGGTTAATTTGAGTTCAAGTGTATTTAGCTGAACTATAAATGCTTGCTTGCTTGTTTGTTTGTTTGTTTGTTGGGGTGTTGGGGTGTTTGTTTGTTTGTTTGTTTGTTTGTTTGTTTGTTGGACTGGTCGCAACTATGAGGTAGTGGCGCATCAGTGCCCTCGTGGTGCAGAAGGATGACGATTTCTTGGCTTTCTACTTGCCAAGGTCTGAAGATCAATACAGCTGTAGAAACTGAAGCTGAGTTTCAAGTTCGATGTGTGATCTGGATGCCTCCATTTGCAGTTACAATTAATCTGACAATCTGCCATGAAGAACCTGTCGTATTCTTCTCGGCCAACTAGGGTCTCGAAGAATAAAAACTTCACAAAGATGACAAAATGAAGAAATGAGACAAATAAAGGAATAGGGCCTAAGTGAATGGATAAATAATGTCACGGAGGTATCCTCCATTATAATACATGTAGTTACATGTACTTATATACATGTAAGGGGCCATTCAAAATTGTCAATGTTTTAAAATTTTGATTTCTTTTCGAAAATGTGGGTGGGTCAAGGAAATTGATTGAAAATCGAAATTTACTTTTTAATAAAAAACATAAAGAAATGCTCTTTTCGATTCCCGCATTTCGATTCGTTTATTTTTTCAACCCTTACCCGTACGGCCTATGCGTAGTCTTAGACGTTGTGTCATCCGTTAACAGAGTGGATATTCTATACTTCATTTTTTAGACTGTTCTTATGGCTTTTCGGCATTTGGCAAAGCACTGCCGTATCGGGGCTGCATATTATTGATCAGATATAAAAACATGAAGGAAGAAACATCATCTTACGACTGCCATCGTCTTTGCTATATGCCTAAATGTATAATTAAAGCGTAGCAAGAATTCCTCTTTTTCGCAAAAAACGCTTGCAAAATGCTATATATGTAATGTCCTTCAAACGTTCAAAACGATGAAGTAACGTTTGTATATAATCACAATACATCTTTGAAATGTAAGTCTATAGACCTATTTCAATTCTCCCTAATTATAAGTCATGCGTCAAAATATACCCAATCGAGTACGCACTGTAGACTGGTTCCCATCTCTACTGCTATCAATTAAATACCGCAGAAGAGACGGGAACCGTGCTAATAAGCATACACGTTGCTTGCGCGTTGATGCGAAGCCCTGGTAAAACTAAACATGTAGTACATGCATGATTTTTACACGAAAGGGGTATTGTGCGGCTTCGACTTCAAGAATTGAAAAAAGGAATGACTTGTTAAAAAAAGTTGGCTGCAACACTGGCCGCCATGTGGGTATAGTCACTATGAACATCTAACAAAAGAAAACCCACGCAGTCCTTTGTTTGTAACAAAGGACTGCGTGGGTTTCCTTTTGTTAGATGTTCATAGTGAGTGGACCATTCCTCCATTGGTGGACGATCTGAGTGGCGATATTGTGACAGAGAGCTTTGGCGGTGTTAAGTTTTGGAAAGTTGTTTAGGCCTACCGTTTCACAACATTTTTATCATGCCGTAATTTGTAGACGATTTTATCGCCATATCTGCGATACAGCGGGAACAAATATCGACTACGAAAAAAATCAGTATCACCAGCGGTAGGTCAGAAGCTGATTATGAAACACAAGAAGTCATGGGGGCACGTGTTAAAGTGAAGGAGACCCACAGCTGCATCACGCTGTCATGAAACTGGGCATTCTATTATTTTAAAACATTGACAATTTTGAATGGCCCCTAAAACGAAATACTTTCTCTCTTTAAACTCTTCTATTTTGTCCCGCCAAACACCGCTGTAGCGCGGTACCGTTGTTAAATCTGGAGGTTTTTCGCCACTAAAACGGCAAAAAAACGACCCGACGGCACGACGCAACATACGACGCGACGCCAGAATATGTACAAAAGTAATGGGAAAGAAGCGATGGCACGACGCGACGGCACAATGCAACGGAGCTGTCGTGCTGTCGCGTCGTATAGTCGCGTCGCATTTGGAAGAAGCGATGCGGTGTGTCGTAAATAGTACACCACACTATGGTGTACTATTTACGACACATCGCTTTGCCTCTTCCATACGCGACGCGACTATACGACGCGACGGCACGACGGCTGCGTTACATCGTGCCGTCGCGTCGTGCCGTCGCTTCTTTCCCATTACTTCTGGCGTCGCGTCGTGCGTCGCGTCGTGCCGTCGTGCCGTCGCGTCGTTTTTTTCTAGCTTGCAGGTTTTCTTTCCTCAACGTCGCCCCTTCCGTCGCCCATCGCGTCGTACCGTCGTGCGTCGCGTCGTGCGTCGCGTCGTGTGTCGCGTCGTGCGTCGCGTCGTGCTCGCGTCGTGCGTCGCGTCGTGCTCGCGTCGTGCTCGCGTCGTGCTCGCGTCGTGCGTCGCGTCGTGTTTCGCGTCGTATTTCGCGTCGTGTTTCGCGTCGTGTTTTGCTTCGTGTTTCGCTTCGTGTTTCGCGTCGAGTAGTCCGGTCATGCTATTGTGAACATGCGCAGTTGAAATACCGAACTGGCTCACAGAATAACCCGCTAATAAATTTAAATTTATGCGCGCATGCGCTTAACCGCGCGGTGAACAAAAGGCCTGAGCTGTGTATTTGAAATGTGTAAAAAGACGATTTTGCTAGAATTGTGTTTGTATTTTCCCAATTTCCGTAGCAAACAATCTACAGAATCAACAACGGTACTGCGATAACAGCGGTGTCTGGCGGGACAAAATAAATATTGAAAAGAGAGAAAATATTTCGTTCCTGAGTATCATAAGCCTTTTAGAGGTATGGCGGACACAATAGGAGGGCGCTGTCCACATAGCAACCGCACTTCCATGGGGAGTACGTCGCTGGTATTACGCACTGCGCTCCTCGTTCATTTGATACTCGTATACCAGTGGGATTGCTTTGTCTATTCGCTGACTCTCGATAATTGCTTTTTCAATAAGAATATCACAGCGGGAACCAGACACTTAAATTGAAGTCAGGTAAGATGGCGTCGATATTGACCCCCCAACTCGCCTTTTCTTTCCGCTGAGGGGGTAGTTGTGCACGGAGCCCATAGGGTGACGACGATGGTACGACGCGAAATACGACGCGAAGCACGACGCGACGCACGACGCGAGTACGACGCGACGCACGACGCGAGCACGACGCGACGCACGAGGCGACGCACGAGGCGACGCACGACGCGACGCACGACGCGACGCACGACGGTACGACGCGATGGGCGACGGAAGGGGCGACGTTGAGGAAAGAAAACCTGCAAGCTAGAAAAAAACGGCACGACGGCACGACGGCACGACGCGACGCACGACGCGACGCCAGAAGTAATGGGAAAGAAGCGACGGCACGACGCGACGGCACGATGCAACGCAGCCGTCGTGCCGTCGCGTCGTATAGTCGCGTCGCGTATGGAAGAGGCAAATCGATGTGTCGTAAATAGTACACCATATAAAAGTACCATGCTGTATGGGAGGGGATGCAGCCAAGGTGGGGACCTCGGCTCGAACAATCAGGTCTCGTAGATTGCGGGGGCGCCTATAAGCCAATACTGGGTTGTCAGGGGCGGCACGGGCAAGGCGATCTGAAGTATGAAGGATATGATGGTTGTCGTTAGTTATTTTACGAAGGGGAGGGAGACTGGGATGAAAGGTGGTGACCAAGGGAATCTTGGGGTCGGCATTAGTGCTAGGCGTCTTTTCCTTGAGAGCCAAATCTCTGGTGATAGATTTGGCTCTGGCGATAGCACGTTGAACTTGGCGGGAGCTGTGGCCCCTGGCAACCAAGTTATTCTTCAGTACCTGTACATGATGGGAAAAGTCAGAATTATTAGAACAACGTCAGGCCAGCTAATTTTTTGATTTGTATATTTCAGGTCCTTTCAGTCAGTCGGCAGTTTGCAGCAGTTTCATTCTTTTTCATGTAAAATATTGATTGTTAGCAATAATTTGGTAATCGCTAATGTAACTTTGTTTCAACATTCTTGTGCTAAAATATTCATTATTTAACATGTTAGTAATAATTTGGTATTAATTACTTTGTTCTAACATTCCCGTGCTGGATATTTTCCGACTATGTAAACGTTTAAAAAACGTTACACTGAAATGTTACAATAACGTTGTTATAACGTTATTCTACCATTACCTTGTCAATGTTGATGCAACATAATATCAATGAGGAAACTAACCAAACTACAACGTTGACGTTTAACGTTAAAGTAACAATGCGGCAAACGTTAATGTAACGTTGTTTCTACGTTTGCGTGGGGAACCACGCCTGTACTGTGGCCGATATCGAGCCAGATGTGATACTAGGAAATTGATTTCCTAGCGAGGTATCACTGCAAATGGCCCCTCCACTTTTTCCACTTGGGGGCAATGCCCCCCCCCCCCCCCCACACTTTTGGCAGTTCCGCATAAAGAAAAACAGCACCAACGCTGCGTTGGCCCCCACTTTCAAAAGTGTTCCACCGCCGCTGGCGAATGGCGATGGGGTGACAACTTAGTCGTCATCAGAGTGACGGAGAACATGGTGATTATTGCGGGAGAGATAAGGACCGAACCACGGATGGGAATCGGGATGATATACACAGACTTGGAGGCTACAGACAATATTGTCGGGTTGCAGTCGCCACCGGCTTGGTTGACACCGACAATGGAACCGTGCCGGTGAGGGTGTTCAACCCGACAGCCGGTCCCGTAACTATCTACAGGGGAGTCGCCAGGCTCATGTTCTCACCGATGGACGACCTAGCCTGGACGTGATGGAACTTGGCGAGGGGCGGCCAGGACCTGCCGTCAAGCATCTTCCTTCGGTTAACACCGGGCGGGTGCCCGAAAGGAGATACCGACTCATTTACAGGACCTCCTTGACCAAGTCGAACGTGCCAGGCTGGCGAAACTGCTAACGGAATTCACAGGAGCATTTACTGGCCCAGACGGCAAGCTTGGCTAGACGAATCTGATCCAGCATACTATCAATACAGGGGCGGCAGCACCTATACGCCAGCCGCCAAGGAGATTGCTAATACATAAACAGTGTGAGGCTGAGAAACATGTGGAACAGATGCTGCGGGAGGGTGTGGTTGAACCCTCCAATAGCCCTTGGTCCTTGCCGGTTGTCCTCGTTATGAAGAAAGACGGGTCCGTTTAATTTTGCGTCGACTATCAGAAAGTCATTGAGGTGACGCTGAAAAACGCGTACCCCATCCCCAGAATTGGGGACAACCTCGACACCTTGAGCGGGGCAAGGTTGTTTAGCGCACTCGACCTGGCCAGTCGCTACTGTATATGGCAAGTTGGCATGGACAGGAAGGACCGGGAGAAGACGGCCTTTGGGATGCAGAATGGCCTGCCCTGGCGACGTTCGAGCATCTGATGGACAGAGTGCTGAAGGGGTTACAGTAGCAGATAGCGGTGGTCTACCTGGATGATGTGATCGTGTGGGGGTCGGACTTTGAGGAACTCTACCAGAGGCTGGTCACGGTCCTCGAGCAATTCCGAGCTACCGGCTTAAAGCTCAAGCCAAAGAAGTGTGACCTTTTCAAGACATAAGTGTCCTTGGGTCACCTGGTATCAGCTGAGGGTGTAAGAACGGATCCGGAGAAGGTCGCCGTCATCAGAAACTGGCCACAACGAGTTTCCTGGGCCTTGCGTCTTACTATAGACGCTTTATTGCGAACTTTGCCAAAATCACTTGTCCCCTTCACGCCCTTACCAACAAGAGCCAGAAGGGTTTCTCCTGGTCAAGTCCCTGTCAGTCGGCGTTCGAGCACCTCAACACCCGCCTGTGTTATGCTACCCGAACACGGAACGTCGTTATATCCTGGAAACGGACGCCAGCCATTGCACCATTGGAGTGGTGCTGTCACAGGTAGGGGACGGTGGTTAACAGGTTATCGCCTACGGCAGCCGCACCTTGTCCAAGGCCGAACGCAACTACTGCACCACTTGGAAAGAGTTGCTTGCCGTGGTCCATTTCGTCCACTACTTTAAGCACTACATACTGGGCAAACGGTTCCTACTCAGAACAGACCATGGGTCACTGCGGTGGCTGTTCAACTTCCGTGAACCCGAGGGGCAAACAACCAGGTGGATTCAAAAGTTGGGTTGTTACGAGTCCGACGTTGATCTATGAGCACCGAGCGGGTAGAAGACACACGAACGCCAACGCCGTCTCCAGGATTCCGTGTGGCCAGTGCGGACGATCGAGGGAAGAGTGTTACACCGGAGAGGACCCTTCTGCACGGCAGGGCCCTGGCCTGCAGCAGGGCCAATCGCATGGCACCGGGGAGGTGCAGTTGGAGGGACCACTGGTGGGAGCCGTCGATGGTGCAGGACAGGATAAGGCCGTCACCCCAGACCGGCTCCTGGAGGCCTGGGACAAAGAAGAACTGAAACGGGAGCAATGCAGTGACCCCGAGCTGGGCAGGCTCATGCAGTGGCTGGGGGATGCAGTCCCCAGACCCAGCTGGCCGGACGTCTCGGCACTGGATGAAGGCACAAAGTTTTGGTGGACTAAGTGGGAGACACTGCGGCTATCCGGAGGCGTCTTGCAAGTGAGATGGGAGCAGCCCAACGGGGAACCACCGACGTAGAAAGTAGTGGTCCCACGGGCGAAGGTGGAAGACGTCATGATGATGTCGGACAACTCGACCGTTGGCTCGACTCGAGACAACTCGACTCGAGACAACTCGACTCGAGACAACTCGACTCGAGACAACTCGACTCGAGACAACTCGACTCGAGACAACTCGACTCGAGACAACTGGATCGTTGAGACAACTCGACCGTTGAGACAACTCGACCGTTGAGACAACTCGACCGTTGAGACAACTCGACCGTTGAGACAACTCGACCGTTGAGACAACTCGACCGTTGAGACAACTCGACCGTTGAGACAACTCGACCGTTGAGACAACTCGACCGTTGAGACAACTCGACCGTTGAGACAACTCGACCGTTGAGACAACTCGACCGTTGAGACAACTCGACCGTTGAGACAACTCGACCGTTGAGACAACTCGACCGTTGAGACAACTCGACCGTTGAGACAACTCGACCGTTGAGACAACTCGACTTTGACAACCGTGCGATGCGTTGTACATAAATGTAGCTAGCGGAGTGCGTGGTATTTTCAACACAGGTTGCCTGTCGATCTTTGGGTATTTGCGTATGCGAAGTTGCACAATATGTGGCATTACTGTGCGCGGGGACCCGGTCAGGTGTACGGTGGCACGGCATGCACCGTTATATGCACGGCGAGCGCGACGCCGGGACCCAGCGGGCAGACGCACCGGTATTTGTCGCCGCACCGATGCGATGATAAGCCGGTATTCTTAGTTGATGATGGTCAGAGTGTAATGGCAAGATGTCAAATTTGTGGATTCCAAATTTGTTATGGTTTAATCCTAGTTTGTTATTCAAAGTGTTTTCTTGTAATTTGTAATCACTCATACCGTTGGTTGAAAATAAGTTTGTTGTATGTACATGTAGTTACTCGAAAAACTTGGCCGTTCGTACTTTTATTATATAGCGCCCTCAGTTGAGATAGCATATTATTATTAGTGAGATCAAAGGTAAAACTCAAGTACCCCTTCCCCGCATATCCCAGCCCCATGCGACAAAACATAGACTGACTCCCAGCCCAGACGGCCGTCCCTTCCACAACTAAGGATATCCAGCGATCCCCCCACCCCCCGCCGAGAAACCCTAGCTAGAACTGACTAGAATTGCTGATTGTCCTCAATGGAAAATTACTCTGGCTTTTCCAAGAAGTTGTGTACATGTATTGAAAGTTGATTTCTTCGAAGGAAGGCCTATCGATTAATTTTATTTCAAAATTATTCAAAACACTGAGGCAAAATCAAATTAAAATGTGGAATACTGCTTAATAGTGAAACATTTATTTAAAAATAACTTGATGGCATCACCTGCAGTTTTATTTCAAACACAACCCTATAAGTGGTGGGAGAAATCACAGACTTTAAAATCCAGTTTTCCTATATTTTGTTTTTACCGAATAACAATTATTTGATTTCATCGGAAGTTGCCATCCAGCTATAAACAGTCACGCCAACAAAAAAGTGATAAGTAGGAGCCGCATGATATATGCCCTCCCAATGACCGGGATAGTTTGCAGGATTCAGTGACCACAGGGTTTTTACAAAAACTCACTCCAGAGCTGTAATGTGGGGGGAAATAGATGGGAACTCTGATACAAGGTAATGGTAGAATAATGTTATAACAACGTTATTGTAACATTTCAGTGTCACGTTTTTTAAACGTTTACATAGTCGGAAAATAACCAGCACGGGAATGTTAGAACAAAGTAATACCAAATTATTACTAACATGTTAAATAATGAATATTTTAGCACAAGAATGTTGAAACAAAGTTACATTAGCGATTACCATATTATTGCTAACAATCAATATTTTAGTTTTGCTCCTTGATATCGTAATGGATCAACGTTGGCATGGTTTTGCTGAAAACGTATGCGTTGGAAGAAAGTTGAATTAATGTTTACCGAACGTTAACATTTATCTTAATGGTTTGGTTTAGTTAGTTTACTCATATTACGTTTACACATGTATACAACATTTTGTCGCCTATAACATCATAGTTCACCAACCAACTTTTAGGAATACAATCAATGTTTCGGTTTGGATAGTTTGCTCATTGATATTCTGTTGGATCAATGTTGGCATGGTTATGTTACCAAATTACAACAACGTTATTGTAACATTTCAATGAAACACTTTTAAACGCTACAAACGTATAAATAATGTTAAATTACGTTCGTCGTATTTTACATTAACGTTAAGTATCAACGTTTTGTTTGGTTAGTTTGCTCATTGGTGGTATGCTGAATCAACATTGGCACGGTTATTCAAAAACGTTACAACAACGTCATTGTAACATTTCAATGTAACATCTTGTAAACGTTAACATTGTTGAGAAATAACCAGGACAGAAATGTTCGAACATATTTCGTTACAATTACGGTCACCAAATTATTGCTTTGAGGGTAAATAACGTTCATGTTTTGTTTTAGTATAGTAACTTTCTTCATTGATTTTATGTGGAATAAAATTCGACATGGTTATAGTTGAAAACGTTACAGCAACCAAATTGCCATTTTTCAATGTAACGATTTTAAACGTTTATTTAGTCGGCAAATAATCAGAAAGGTAACGTTGGAACAAAGTTACTTTATAGGTGACCTGATTATTGCGTCAATGTTAAGTAATATACTTTTTTCATTGATATTAACTCGAATCAATGTTATGTTGGTTATGCTGAAAACGTTACAACTACCTCATTGCAGTATTTTGCATCCGACGTTTTAAAATCAACGTGGATGGAATCTTCGAACAACTGTTACAGGATTAATGAAGAAACTTTCGATTTTGTTATTTTGCTAATTGTTGAATACACGCAGGCATGGTTGAACACGTTAAACTTTATAAAACGCCGAACATGGAAATGTGATGTTTACCATGTAATAGAAATGAAGTTTGGTTTTGCAAATGATTTGTATTATGTTGAATAAAGGTTCGAGCATGATTTACTATAACGTTGAAACATTGTTTGAACTTGGTTAGCAATGTTGGCTAATAGCAGTTCAGTGGATAACGTGCAGCGTTAGCAGAAGGTTGGTGAGGTTGAACTTGATTGAACCGTGGTTCGCGCACTCTAAAAACTTAGGTGCTAAATTTAGCACTTAAAGATCTAAAATTGTGCACTTCTAGGCGCTTGTATAGTGACTGCACATGCCATGCTGATTTAGCACAAGCATGCGTGCTATAATAATAGCACCCACAAAGAGCTAAACTAAAGCATTTCAGGTGCTATTTTCAACAACTCATAAGATACAAAATAAAGCACTAGAGAAAAGTGAAAAAGGTTATACATGTATATACTGAAAGTTTGGTTGACATTAATTAACTACAAATTAACGGAGACAAATGAAGTAGGAAACAGACTAAACAAAAATAACTTACAATACATTTTTATGGTAGAGTATACACTTGCTACGATAACCTGTCCTGCTTTAGCTTTATATTCAGCTTATCCCACCTTAATAAAGTCATGGCTTCCCATGAACAATTTCAAGATTTGAATGCGAATGGCGATGTAATGAGATTATTCACCTATGATCGTAACACAAAAATCAAAATTCTATTGTGGAATTGTTTGAATAAAACATATTATGGTCAAGAAAGTGCATTTTCTGACTAAAAACTGCAATTTAACCCGACTTTTGTAAACACAAATTTCCTAATTTCTGATTGGTCGTGCAATTGCTATACGTAGTTTTACACTTAAAGGAAACATGATTTAGGATTTTATATTGCATTATTCCTGCTTAAAACAATAAAGTATTATCTTGACAATGATATTTTGTGTCCAGAGACAATTATTTCCCAGATTAGATGTGAGAAAACAATGTTTGAATATGTTTGTCCAAGCTACTCCGCCCCCTGAGTGGGACCCTCATTAACATAAGTGTGTGACGTAGATCGAGGCACATTACCCATTCATCACGGGTATGCATTGTGTGTACATTGTACGGCGAAAAGTCTTCGTCCAAAATCTAACCAAAATATAGTGTTTTTCGGCCATGCCGACAAGGTGTGTGGCTGCTGGGTGCAGCAAAACAACGACGGGTGGAGTAAGCCTTCATTTATTTCCAACTGAAGCGAAATATCGGAGAATTTGGACGGCGAAAGTGAAGGTGACAAGAGCAAAGAGGTCCGGCCCCAGCAGCTTTTCAGCGTTATGTAGCGACCACTTTGACCCGTCGGTTTCGATACTGGTATTTTTAAATCCTTTGCTCAAGTCCACTGCCATCCCAACAAAGTTCCCAGATGTAAGTAAGGTCCAGGAGGAAGCAGTTAAACGGCCCATTCCCCGAGGAGCCTTCGCTAAAAGGGAGAAAATCAGGGTAAGTTCGATGTTGTTGCAACTTACGAAATTGCACGTGTAGACCTAGTGTGTATGTACATGCGTCATTTACGGGTCCAGACTATCGAGTCGATCCATGAATTTCGGTGCCTCGGTCTACGTCACGAACAGCGCCCTCAATTTGAGTCTCAACAAATTCCAAAAAGGGGGGTCAATTTTTGGGCGGCAAATAATCACACTAAAACTTCGCTTGAACCAGTTTGGCTTTCTCATATTTATTCTGGAAAATAATTGTCTCTGGACACAAAATATCATTGTCAAGATAATACTTTATTGTTTTAAGCAGGAATAATGCAATATAAAATCCTAAATCATGTTTCCTTTAAGGTGCAGTCAAGGAATCCTCGGTATTCAGCACTCCTTTTTAGCACTCACCGTACGTGAAGCACTTCCACTTTTTTGGGTCAAATTTGCACGTGAGGTGCTTATTTGTGCACGTTAGGTGTACGCACTTGCTCAGCACTCAGTATTTAGCACTTTTGTTTTAAGAGTGCGGAACAACGTCAAAGGGAGGTATAGCGAGGTTGGTTGAACCGAGGTTCACTAAACAACGTTAATGCAGCGTTTGCAGAAGGTTAGCGAGGTTGGTTGAACCGAGGTTCGCAAACGAACGTTAAAACAACGTTTACCCAAGGTCAGCGAGGTTGGTTGAACAACCGTTTACTAAGATCGTTAACGCATCGTTTGCACGTTTGTAAACGTTAATACTAATAGTTCGTTTCAACGATTCACTGCGGGTTATTTGTCGACTATGAAACGTTAAATGTGAACTGCTACAATGTGCTTGTTGTGACGTTTTCAGTATAACCATGCCAACGTTGGTCGATTACAATATCAAGGAGCAAAGTAACTACGTTTTGTAAACTAAGATATTGATTATTTAACATGTTAGTAATAATTGGGTTATCGGTAATGTAACTTTGTTCCAACATTCCCGTGCTGGTTTAAAAATGTTACATTGAAATGTTCCATTAACGTTGTTGTGACGTTTATTCTACCATTACCTTGTCAATGTTGATGCAACATAATATCAATGAGCAAACTAACCAAACAACAACGTTGACGTTTAACGTTAAAGTAGTAATGCGGCAAACGTTCACGTAACGTTGTTTCTACATTTGCGTGCTGTCTGGGGAACCACCATTCAACTAACTTTTGAACCCTTCGCCAAACGATGCTTTAACGTTGATTTGTTAACCACCATTCGACCGACCTTGCTCACCCTCTAAAAACGATACTACATGTATTATAACGTTGATTCTAGAACCCCCTGTTCAGCTAATCTCGCTAACCTACTGAAAACATGCCTTAACGTTGTTCAGTTAACCACCATTCAACTAACCTCCGTTACCTTCAGCAAACGACGTTTTAACGTTATTCAGGTAACAATACCTTAACCAACCTCGCTTACCTTCAGCAAACGATGATCCAACGTCTTTCTATAAACCTCAATTTAACTAACATTGCTAACCTTCGACCAACGATTTTTCAACGTTTTAAAGTGAACCACCATTCAACCAACCTCGCTTACCTTCCGAAAACGATGCTATAACGTTGTTTATAGAACCACCGTTCAACTAACCTTGCTAACCTACGATAAACAATGCTTTAACCTTATTCAGAGATCCGCCGTTCAATGGAACAGAAGCCATTCTTGGAATAGGCCCTTGCTGAAATTACGTGTGCCCATCAGGAAGGTGGGAGTTATGAATATGAAAGAAAAATTTGAATTTTTCAAAACATGTGTGGTACACTTTTTCTCAAAGACGGCATTTCACACGAAACTCTAAATACCGCATTTCCAAATGTTCTTAAGAATGGTCCGTCTTTAAGCGGCTATAATTGGAACAGAAGCCATTCTTGGAATAGGCCCTTGCTGAAATTAAGTGTGCCCAGGAAGGTGGGAATTATGAATATGAAAGAAAAATATGAATTTTTCAAAACATGTGTGGTACACTTTCTCTCAAAGACGGCATTTCAAACGAAACTCCGAATACCGTATTTCCGAATATTCTGGAAAATGGTCCGTCTTTAAGTGGCTATTTGTGGAACAGAAGCCATTCTTGGAATAGGCCCTTGCTGAAATTAAGTGTGCCCAGGAAGGTGGGAATTATGAATATGAAAGAAAAATATGAATTTTTAAAAACATGTGCGGTACACTTTCTCTCAAAGACGGCATTTAACACGAAACTCCGAATCCCGCATTTCCAAATATTCTGGAAAATGGTCCGTCTTTAAGCGGCTAATTAGAACAGAAGCCATTCTTGGAATAGGCCCTTGCTGAAATTAAGTGTGCCCAGGAAGGTGGGAATTATGAATATGAAAGAAAAATATGAATTTTTAAAAACATGTGTGGTACACTTTCTCTCAAAGACGGCATTTCAAACGAAACTCCGAATACCGTATTTCTGAATATTCTTGAAAATGGTCCGTCTTTAAGCGGCTATTTGGAACAGAAGCCATTCTTGGAATAGGCCCTTGCTGAAATTAAGTGTGCCCAGGAAGGTGGGAATTATGAATATGAAAGAAAAATATGAATTTTTCAAAACATGTGTGGTACACTTTCTCTCAAAGACGGCATTCAACACGAACTCCGAATCCCGCATTTCCGAATATTCAGGAAAATGGTCCGTCTTTAAGCGGCTATTTGGAACAGAAGCCATTCTTGGAATAGGCCCTTGCTGAAATTAAGTGTGCCCAGGAAGGTGGGAATTATGAATATGAAAGAAAAATATGAATTTTTCAAAACATGTGCGGTACACTTTCTCTCAAAGACGGCATTTCAAACGAAACTCTAAATACCGCATTTCCAAATGTTCTTGAAAATGGTCCGTCTTTAAGCGGCTAATTGGAACAGAAGCCATTTGTGGAATAGGCTCTTGCTGAAATTAAGTGTGCCCAAGAAGGTGAGAATTATGAATATGAAAGAAAAATATAGATTTTTCAAAACATGTGTGGTACACTTTGTCTCAAAGACGACATTTCACACGAAACTCCGAATACCGCATTTCCAAATGTTCATGAAAATGGTCCGTCTTTAAGCGGATAATTGGAACAGAAGCCATTCTTGGAATAGGCCCTTGTTGAAATTAAGTGTGCCCAGGAAGGTGGGAATTATGAATATGAAAGACAAATTTGAAGTTTTCAAAACATGTGTTGTACACTTTCTCTCAAAGACGGCGTTTCACACGAAACTCTAAATACCGCATTTCCAAATGTTCTTGAAAATGGTCCGTCTTTAAGCGGCTAATTGGAACAGAAGCCATTCTTGGAATAGGCCCTTGCTGAAATTAAGTGTGCCCAGGAAGGTGGGAATTATGAATATGAAAGAAAAATATGAATTTTTCCAAACATGTGTGGTACACTTTCTCTCAAAGACGGCATTTAACACGAAACTCTAAATACCGCATTTCCAAATGTTCTTGAAAATGGTCCGTCTTTAAGCGGCTAATTGGAACAGAAGCCATTCTTGGAATAGGCCCTTGCTGAAATTAAGTGTGCCCAGGAAGGTGGGAATTATGAATATGAAAGAAAAATATGAATTTTTTAAAACATGTGTGGTACACTTTCTCTCAAAGACGACATTTCAAACGAAACTCCGAATACCGTATTTCCGAATATTCAGGAAAATGGTCCGTCTTTAAGTGGCTATTTGTGGAACAGAAGCCATTCTTGGAATAGGCCCTTGCTGAAATTAAGTGTGCCCAGGAAGGTGGGAATTATGAATATGAAAGAAAAATATGAATTTTTCAAAACATGTGCGGTACACTTTCTCTCAAAGACGGCATTTAACACGAACTCCGAATACCGCATTTCCGAATATTCTGGAAAATGGTCCGTCTTTAAGCGGCTATTTGGAACAAAAGCCATTCTTGGAATAGGCCCTTGCTGAAATTAAGTGTGCCCAGGAAGGTGGGAATTATGAATATGAAAGAAAAATATGAATTTTCCAAAACATGTGCGGTACACTTTCTCTCAAAGACGGCATTTAACACGAAACTCCGAATCCCGCATTTCCGAATATTATGGAAAATGGTCCGTCTTTAAGCGGCTATTTGGAACAGAAGTCATTCTTGGAATAGGCCCTTGCTGAAATTACTTGTGCCCAAAAAGGTGGGAGTTATGAATATGAAAGAAAAATACCAATTTTTCAAATCATGTGTGGTACACTTTCTCTCAAAAACGGCATTTCACACAAAACTCCGAATACCGCATTTCCAAATGTTCATGAAAATGGTCCGTCTTTAAGCGGCTAATTAGAACAGAAGCCAATTGTGGAATAGGCTCTTGCTGAAATTAAGTGTGCCCAGGAAGGTGGGAGTTATGAATATGAAAGAAAAATATCAATTTTTCAAATCATGTGCGGTACACTTTCTCTCAAAAACGGCATTTCACACAAAACTCCGAATACCGCATTTCCAAATGTTCATGAAAATGGTCCGTCTTTAAGCGGCTAATTAGAACAGAAACCATTCTTGGAATAGGCCCTTGGTGAAATTAAGTGTGCCCAGGAAGGTGGGAATTATGTATATGAAAGAAAAATATGAATTTTTCAAAACATGTGCGGTACACTTTCTCTCAAAGACGGCATTTAACACGAACTCCGAATACCGCATTTCCGAATATTCTGGAAAATGGTCCGTCTTTAAGTGGCTATTTGGAACAAAAGCCATTCTTGGAATAGGCCCTTGAGGAAATTAAGTGTGCCCAGGAAGGTGGAAATTATGAATATGAAAGAAAAATATGAATTTTTCAAAACATGTGCGGTACACTTTCTCTCAAAGACGGCATTTAACACGAAACTCCGAATCCCGCATTTCCAAATATTCTGGAAAATGGTCCGTCTTTAAGCGGCTATTTGGAACAGAAGTCATTCTTGGAATAGGCCCTTGCTGAAATTACGTGTGCCCAGGAAGGTGGGAGTTATGAATATGAAAGAAAAATATGAATTTTTCAAATCATGTGCGGTACACTTTCTCTCAAAGACGGCATTTCAAACGAAACTCCGAATACCGTATTTCTGAATATTCTTGAAAATAGTCCGTCTTTAAGCGGCTATTTGGAACAGAAGCCATTCTTGAAATAGGCCCTTGCTGAAATTAAGTGTGCCCAGGAAGGTGGGAATTATGAATATGAAAGAAAAATATGAATTTTTCAAAACATGTGTGGTACACTTTCTCTCAAAGACGGCACTTAACACGAACTCCGAATCCCGCATTTCCGAATATTCAGGAAAATGGTCCGTCTTTAAGCGGCTATTTGGAACAGAAGCCATTCTTGGAATAGGCCCTTGCTGAAATTAAGTGTGCCCAGGAAGGTGGGAATTATGAATATGAAAGAAAAATATGAATTTTTCAAAACATGTGCGGTACACTTTCTCTCAAAGACGGCATTTCAAACGAAACTCTAAATACCGCATTTCCAAATGTTCTTGAAAATGGTCCGTCTTTAAGCGGCTAATTGGAACAGAAGCCATTTGTGGAATAGGCTCTTGCTGAAATTAAGTGTGCCCAAGAAGGTGAGAATTATGAATATGAAAGAAAAATATAGATTTTTCAAAACATGTGTGGTACACTTTGTCTCAAAGACGACATTTAACACGAAACTCCGAATACCGCATTTCCAAATGTTCATGAAAATGGTCCGTCTTTAAGCGGATAATTGGAACAGAAGCCATTCTTGGAATAGGCCCTTGCTGAAATTAAGTGTGCCCAGGAAGGTGGGAATTATGAATATGAAAGAAAAATTTGAAGTTTTCAAAACATGTGTTGTACACTTTCTCTCAAAGACGGCGTTTCACACGAAACTCTAAATACCGCATTTCCAAATGTTCTTGAAAATGGTCCGTCTTTAAGCGGCTAATTGGAACAGAAGCCATTCTTGGAATAGACCCTTGCTGAAATTAAGTGTGCCCAGGAAGGTGGGAATTATGAATATGAAAGAAAAATATCAATTTTTCAAAACATGTGTGGTACACTTTCTCTCAAAGACGGCATTTAACACGAACTCCAAATCCCGCATTTCCAAATATTCATGAAAATGGTCCGTCTTTAAGCGGCTAATTGGAACAGAAGCCATTCTTGGAATAGGCCCTTGCTGAAATTAAGTGTGCCCAGGAAGGTGGAATTATGAATATGAAAGAAAAATATGAATTTTTCAAAACATGTGCGGTACACTTTCTCTCAAAGACGGCATTTAACACGAACTCCGAATACCGCATTTCCGAATATTCTGGAAAATGGTCCGTCTTTAAGCGGCTATTTGGAACAAAAGCCATTCTTGGAATAGGCCCTTGCTGAAATTAAGTGTGCCCAGGAAGGTGGGAATTATGAATATGAAAGAAAAATATGAATTTTCCAAAACATGTGCGGTACACTTTCTCTCAAAGACGGCATTTAACACGAAACTCCGAATCCCGCATTTCCAAATATTCTGGAAAATGGTCCGTCTTTAAGCGGCTATTTGGAACAGAAGTCATTCTTGGAATAGGCCCTTGCTGAAATTACTTGTGCCCAAAAAGGTGGGAGTTATGAATATGAAAGAAAAATACAAATTTTTCAAATCATGTGTGGTACACTTTCTCTCAAAAACGGCATTTCACACAAAACTCCGAATACCGCATTTCCAAATGTTCATGAAAATGGTCCGTCTTTAAGCGGCTAATTAGAACAGAAGCCAATTGTGGAATAGGCTCTTGCTGAAATTAAGTGTGCCCAGGAAGGTGGGAGTTATGAATATGAAAGAAAAATATCAATTTTTCAAATCATGTGCGGTACACTTTCTCTCAAAAACGGCATTTCACACAAAACTCCGAATACCGCATTTCCAAATGTTCATGAAAATGGTCCGTCTTTAAGCGGCTAATTAGAACAGAAACCATTCTTGGAATAGGCCCTTGGTGAAATTAAGTGTGCCCAGGAAGGTGGGAATTATGTATATGAAAGAAAAATATGAATTTTTCAAAACATGTGCGGTACACTTTCTCTCAAAGACGGCATTTAACACGAACTCCGAATACCGCATTTCCGAATATTCTGGAAAATGGTCCGTCTTTAAGTGGCTATTTGGAACAAAAGCCATTCTTGGAATAGGCCCTTGAGGAAATTAAGTGTGCCCAGGAAGGTGGAAATTATGAATATGAAAGAAAAATATGAATTTTTCAAAACATGTGCGGTACACTTTCTCTCAAAGACGGCATTTAACACGAAACTCCGAATCCCGCATTTCCAAATATTCTGGAAAATGGTCCGTCTTTAAGCGGCTATTTGGAACAGAAGTCATTCTTGGAATAGGCCCTTGCTGAAATTACGTGTGCCCAGGAAGGTGGGAGTTATGAATATGAAAGAAAAATATGAATTTTTCAAATCATGTGCGGTACACTTTCTCTCAAAGACGGCATTTCAAACGAAACTCCGAATACCGTATTTCTGAATATTCTTGAAAATAGTCCGTCTTTAAGCGGCTATTTGGAACAGAAGCCATTCTTGAAATAGGCCCTTGCTGAAATTAAGTGTGCCCAGGAAGGTGGGAATTATGAATATGAAAGAAAAATATGAATTTTTCAAAACATGTGTGGTACACTTTCTCTCAAAGACGGCACTTAACACGAACTCCGAATCCCGCATTTCCGAATATTCAGGAAAATGGTCCGTCTTTAAGCGGCTATTTGGAACAGAAGCCATTCTTGGAATAGGCCCTTGCTGAAATTAAGTGTGCCCAGGAAGGTGGGAATTATGAATATGAAAGAAAAATATGAATTTTTCAAAACATGTGCGGTACACTTTCTCTCAAAGACGGCATTTCAAACGAAACTCTAAATACCGCATTTCCAAATGTTCTTGAAAATGGTCCGTCTTTAAGCGGCTAATTGGAACAGAAGCCATTTGTGGAATAGGCTCTTGCTGAAATTAAGTGTGCCCAAGAAGGTGAGAATTATGAATATGAAAGAAAAATATAGATTTTTCAAAACATGTGTGGTACACTTTGTCTCAAAGACGACATTTAACACGAAACTCCGAATACCGCATTTCCAAATGTTCATGAAAATGGTCCGTCTTTAAGCGGATAATTGGAACAGAAGCCATTCTTGGAATAGGCCCTTGCTGAAATTAAGTGTGCCCAGGAAGGTGGGAATTATGAATATGAAAGAAAAATTTGAAGTTTTCAAAACATGTGTTGTACACTTTCTCTCAAAGACGGCGTTTCACACGAAACTCTAAATACCGCATTTCCAAATGTTCTTGAAAATGGTCCGTCTTTAAGCGGCTAATTGGAACAGAAGCCATTCTTGGAATAGACCCTTGCTGAAATTAAGTGTGCCCAGGAAGGTGGGAATTATGAATATGAAAGAAAAATATGAATTTTTCCAAACATGTGTGGTACACTTTCTCTCAAAGACGGCATTTAACACGAACTCCAAATCCCGCATTTCCAAATATTCATGAAAATGGTCCGTCTTTAAGCGGCTAATTGGAACAGAAGCCATTCTTGGAATAGGCCCTTGCTGAAATTAAGTGTGCCCAGGAAGGTGAGAATTATGAATATGAAAGAAAAATATGAATTTTTCAAAACATGTGTTGTACACTTTCTCTCAAAGACGGCATTTCAAACGAAACTCTAAATACCGCATTTCCAAATGTTCATGAAAATGGTCCGTCTTTAAGCGGCTAATTGGAACAGAAGCCATTCTTGGAATAGGCCCTTGCTGAAATTAAGTGTGCCCAGGAAGGTGGGAATTATGAATATGAAAGAAAAATATGAATTTTTTAAAACATGTGTGGTACACTTTCTCTCAAAGACGGCATTTCAAACGAAACTCCGAATACCGTATTTCCGAATATTCTGGAAAATGGTCCGTCTTTAAGCGGCTATTTGGAACAGAAGCCATTCTT
The DNA here is from genome assembly GCA_037893225.1 of Hippasteria phrygiana. Lineage (NCBI taxonomy): Eukaryota > Metazoa > Echinodermata > Asteroidea > Valvatida > Goniasteridae > Hippasteria > Hippasteria phrygiana. Next base: position 1,568,996 of record JAZGUH010000331.1, read on the forward strand.
GGAATAGGCCCTTGCTGAAATTACGTGTGTCCAGGAAGGTGGGAGTTATGAATATGAAAGAAAAATTTTGAATTTTTCCAAACATGGTGTGGTACACTTTTTCTGAAAGACGGCATTTCACACGAAACTCTAAATACCGTATTTCCGAATATTCTGGAAAATGGTCCGTCTTTAAGTGGCTATTTGTGGAACAGAAGCCATTCTTGGAATAGGCCCTTGCTGAAATTAAGTGTGCCCAGGAAGGTGGGAATTATGAATATGAAAGAAAAATATGAATTTTTCAAAACATGTGTGGTACACTTTCTCTCAAAGACGGCATTTAACACGAACTCCGAATACCGCATTTCCGAATATTCTGGAAAATGGTCCGTCTTTAAGCGGCTATTTGGAACAAAAGCCATTCTTGGAATAGGCCCTTGCTGAAATTAAGTGTGCCCAGGAAGGTGGGAATTATGAATATGAAAGAAAAATATGAATTTTTCAAAACATGTGTGGTACACTTTCTCTCAAAGACGGCATTTCAAACGAAACTCTAAATACCGCATTTCCAAATGTTCTTGAAAATGGTCCGTCTTTAAGCGGCTAATTGGAACAGAAGCCATTTGTGGAATAGGCTCTTGCTGAAATTAAGTGTGCCCAAGAAGGTGAGAATTATGAATATGAAAGAAAAATATAGATTTTTCAAAACATGTGTGGTACACTTTGTCTCAAAGACGACATTTAACACGAAACTCCGAATACCGCATTTCCAAATGTTCATGAAAATGGTCCGTCTTTAAGCGGATAATTGGAACAGAAGCCATTCTTGGAATAGGCCCTTGCTGAAATTAAGTGTGCCCAGGAAGGTGGGAATTATGAATATGAAAGAAAAATTTGAAGTTTTCAAAACATGTGTTGTACACTTTCTCTCAAAGACGGCGTTTCACACGAAACTCTAAATACCGCATTTCCAAATGTTCTTGAAAATGGTCCGTCTTTAAGCGGCTAATTGGAACAGAAGCCATTCTTGGAATAGACCCTTGCTGAAATTAAGTGTGCCCAGGAAGGTGGGAATTATGAATATGAAAGAAAAATATGAATTTTTCCAAACATGTGTGGTACACTTTCTCTCAAAGACGGCATTTAACACGAACTCCAAATCCCGCATTTCCAAATATTCATGAAAATGGTCCGTCTTTAAGCGGCTAATTGGAACAGAAGCCTTTCTTGGAATAGGCCCTTGCTGAAATTAAGTGTGCCCAGGAAGGTGAGAATTATGAATATGAAAGAAAAATATGAATTTTTCAAAACATGTGTTGTACACTTTCTCTCAAAGACGGCATTTCAAACGAAACTCTAAATACCGCATTTCCAAATGTTCATGAAAATGGTCCGTCTTTAAGCGGCTAATTGGAACAGAAGCCATTCTTGGAATAGGCCCTTGCTGAAATTAAGTGTGCCCAGGAAGGTGGGAATTATGAATATGAAAGAAAAATATGAATTTTTTAAAACATGTGTGGTACACTTTCTCTCAAAGACGGCATTTCAAACGAAACTCCGAATACCGTATTTCCGAATATTCTGGAAAATGGTCCGTCTTTAAGCGGCTATTTGGAACAGAAGCCATTCTTGGAATAGGCCCTTGCTGAAATTACGTGTGTCCAGGAAGGTGGGAGTTATGAATATGAAAGAAAAATTTTGAATTTTTCCAAACATGGTGTGGTACACTTTTTCTGAAAGACGGCATTTCACACGAAACTCTAAATACCGTATTTCCGAATATTCTGGAAAATGGTCCGTCTTTAAGTGGCTATTTGTGGAACAGAAGCCATTCTTGGAATAGGCCCTTGCTGAAATTAAGTGTGCCCAGGAAGGTGGGAATTATGAATATGAAAGAAAAATATGAATTTTTCAAAACATGTGTGGTACACTTTCTCTCAAAGACGGCATTTAACACGAACTCCGAATACCGCATTTCCGAATATTCTGGAAAATGGTCCGTCTTTAAGCGGCTATTTGGAACAAAAGCCATTCTTGGAATAGGCCCTTGCTGAAATTAAGTGTGCCCAGGAAGGTGGGAATTATGAATATGAAAGAAAAATATGAATTTTTCAAAACATGTGTGGTACACTTTCTCTCAAAGACGGCATTTCAAACGAAACTCTAAATACCGCATTTCCAAATGTTCTTGAAAATGGTCCGTCTTTAAGCGGCTAATTGGAACAGAAGCCATTTGTGAAATAGGCTCTTGCTGAAATTAAGTGTGACCAGGAAGGTGAGAATTATGAATATGAAAGAAAAATATAAATTTTTCAAAACATGGTGTGGTACACTTTCTCTCAAAGACGGCATTTCACACGAAATTCCGAATACCGCATTTCCAAATGTTCATGAAAATGGTCCGTCTTTAAGCGGCTAATTGGAACAGAAGCCATTCTTGGAATAGGCCCTTGCTGAAATTAAGTGTGCCCAGGAAGGTGGGAATTATGAATATGAAAGAAAAATATGAATTTTTTAAAACATGTGTGGTACACTTTCTCTCAAAGACGGCATTTCAAACGAAACTCCGAATACCGTATTTCCGAATATTCTGGAAAATGGTCCGTCTTTAAGCGGCTATTTGGAACAAAAGCCATTCTTGGAATAGGCCCTTGCTGAAATTAAGTGTGCCCAGGAAGGTGGGAATTATGAATATGAAAGAAAAATATGAATTTTCCAAAACATGTGCGGTACACTTTCTCTCAAAGACGGCATTTAACAAGAAACTCCGAATCCCGCATTTCCAAATATTCTGGAAAATGGTCCGTCTTTAAGCGGCTATTTGGAACAGAAGTCATTCTTGGAATAGGCCCTTGCTGAAATTACTTGTGCCCAGGAAGGTGGGAGTTATGAATATGAAAGAAAAATATGAATTTTTCAAATCATGTGTGGTACACTTTCTCTCAAAAACGGCATTTCACACAAAACTCCGAATACCGCATTTCCAAATGTTCATGAAAATGGTCCGTCTTTAAGCGGCTAATTAGAACAGAAGTCAATTGTGGAATAGGCTCTTGCTGAAATTAAGTGTGCCCAGGAAGGTGGGAGTTATGAATATGAAAGAAAAATATGAATTTTTCAAATCATGTGCGGTACACTTTCTCTCAAAAACGGCATTTCACACAAAACTCCGAATACCGCATTTCCAAATGTTCATGAAAATGGTCCGTCTTTAAGCGGCTAATTAGAACAGAAGCCATTCTTGGAATAGGCCCTTGCTGAAATTAAGTGTGCCCAGGAAGGTGGGAATTATGAATATGAAAGAAAAATATGAATTTTAAAAAACATGTGTGGTACACTTTCTCTCAAAGACGGCATTTCAAACGAAACTCCGAATACCGTATTTCTGAATATTCTTGAAAATGGTCCGTCTTTAAGCGGCTATTTGGAACAGAAGCCATTCTTGGAATAGGCCCTTGCTGAAATTAAGTGTGCCCAGGAAGGTGGGAATTATGAATATGAAAGAAAAATTTGAATTTTTCAAAACATGTGCGGTACACTTTCTCTCAAAGACGGCATTTCAAACGAAACTCTAAATACCGCATTTCCAAATGTTCTTGAAAATGGTCCGTCTTTAAGCGGCTAATTGGAACAGAAGCCATTTGTGGAATAGGCTCTTGCTGAAATTAAGTGTGCCCAAGAAGGTGAGAATTATGAATATGAAAGAAAAATATAGATTTTTCAAAACATGTGTGGTACACTTTGTCTCAAAGACGACATTTCACACGAAACTCCGAATACCGCATTTCCAAATGTTCATGAAAATGGTCCGTCTTTAAGCGGATAATTGGAACAGAAGCCATTCTTGGAATAGGCCCTTGCTGAAATTAAGTGTGCCCAGGAAGGTGGGAATTATGAATATGAAAGAAAAATTTGAAGTTTTCAAAACATGTGTTGTACACTTTCTCTCAAAGACGGCGTTTCACACGAAACTCTAAATACCGCATTTCCAAATGTTCTTGAAAATGGTCCGTCTTTAAGCGGCTAATTGGAACAGAAGCCATTCTTGGAATAGACCCTTGCTGAAATTAAGTGTGCCCAGGAAGGTGGGAATTATGAATATGAAAGAAAAATATGAATTTTTCCAAACATGTGTGGTACACTTTCTCTCAAAGACGGCATTTAACACGAACTCCAAATCCCGCATTTCCAAATATTCATGAAAATGGTCCGTCTTTAAGCGGCTAATTGGAACAGAAGCCATTCTTGGAATAGGCCCTTGCTGAAATTAAGTGTGCCCAGGAAGGTGAGAATTATGAATATGAAAGAAAAATATAAATTTTTCAAAACATGTGTGGTACACTTTCTCTCAAAGACGGCATTTCAAACGAAACTCTAAATACCGCATTTCCAAATGTTCATGAAAATGGTCCGTCTTTAAGCGGCTAATTGGAACAGAAGCCATTCTTGGAATAGGCCCTTGCTGAAATTAAGTGTGCCCAGGAAGGTGGGAATTATGAATATGAAAGAAAAATATGAATTTTTTAAAACATGTGTGGTACACTTTCTCTCAAAGACGGCATTTCAAACGAAACTCCGAATACCGTATTTCCGAATATTCTGGAAAATGGTCCGTCTTTAAGCGGCTATTTGGAACAGAAGCCATTCTTGGAATAGGCCCTTGCTGAAATTACGTGTGCCCAGGAAGGTGGGAATTATGAATATGAAAGAAAAATGTTGAATTTTTCCAAACATGGTGTGGTACACTTTTTCTGAAAGACGGCATTTCACACGAAACTCTAAATACCGTATTTCCGAATATTCTGGAAAATGGTCCGTCTTTAAGTGGCTATTTGTGGAACAGAAGCCATTCTTGGATTAGGCTCTTGCTGAAATTAAGTGTGCCCAGGAAGGTGGGAATTATGAATATGAAAGAAAAATATGAATTTTTAAAAACATGTGCGGTACACTTTCTCTCAAAGACGGCATTTAACACGAACTCCGAATACCGCATTTCCGAATATTCTGGAAAATGGTCCGTCTTTAAGCGGCTATTTGGAACAAAAGCCATTCTTGGAATAGGCCCTTGCTGAAATTAAGTGTGCCCAGGAAGGTGGGAATTATGAATATGAAAGAAAAATATGAATTTTTCAAAACATGTGTGGTACACTTTCTCTCAAAGACGGCATTTCAAACGAAACTCTAAATACCGCATTTCCAAATGTTCTTGAAAATGGTCCGTCTTTAAGCGGCTAATTGGAACAGAAGCCATTTGTGAAATAGGCTCTTGCTGAAATTAAGTGTGACCAGGAAGGTGAGAATTATGAATATGAAAGAAAAATATGAATTTTTCAAAACATGGTGTGGTACACTTTCTCTCAAAGACGGCATTTCACACGAAATTCCGAATACCGCATTTCCAAATGTTCATGAAAATGGTCCGTCTTTAAGCGGCTAATTGGAACAGAAGCCATTCTTGAAATAGGCCCTTGCTGAAATTAAGTGTGCCCAGGAAGGTGGGAATTATGAATATGAAAGAAAAATATGAATTTTTTAAAACATGTGTGGTACACTTTCTCTCAAAGACGGCATTTCAAACGAAACTCCGAATACCGTATTTCCGAATATTCTGGAAAATGGTCCGTCTTTAAGCGGCTATTTGGAACAGAAGCCATTCTTGGAATAGGCCCTTGCTGAAATCACGTGTGCCCAGGAAGGTGGGAGTTATGAATATGAAAGAAAAATTTGAATTTTTCCAAACATGGTGTGGTACACTTTTTCTCAAAGACGGCATTTCACACGAAACTCTAAATACCGTATTTCCGAATATTCTGGAAAATGGTCCGTCTTTAAGTGGCTATTTGTGGAACAGAAGCCATTCTTGGAATAGGCCCTTGCTGAAATTAAGTGTGCCCAGGAAGGTGGGAATTATGAATATGAAAGAAAAATATGAATTTTTCAAAACATGTGCGGTACACTTTCTCTCAAAGACGGCATTTAACACGAACTCCGAATACCGCATTTCCGAATATTCTGGAAAATGGTCCGTCTTTAAGCGGCTATTTGGAACAAAAGCCATTCTTGGAATAGGCCCTTGCTGAAATTAAGTGTGCCCAGGAAGGTGGGAATTATGAATATGAAAGAAAAATATGAATTTTCCAAAACATGTGCGGTACACTTTCTCTCAAAGACGGCATTTAACAAGAAACTCCGAATCCCGCATTTCCAAATATTCTGGAAAATGGTCCGTCTTTAAGCGGCTATTTGGAACAGAAGTCATTCTTGGAATAGGCCCTTGCTGAAATTACTTGTGCCCAGGAAGGTGGGAGTTATGAATATGAAAGAAAAATATGAATTTTTCAAATCATGTGTGGTACACTTTCTCTCAAAAACGGCATTTCACACAAAACTCCGAATACCGCATTTCCAAATGTTCATGAAAATGGTCCGTCTTTAAGCGGCTAATTAGAACAGAAGTCAATTGTGGAATAGGCTCTTGCTGAAATTAAGTGTGCCCAGGAAGGTGGGAGTTATGAATATGAAAGAAAAATATGAATTTTTCAAATCATGTGCGGTACACTTTCTCTCAAAAACGGCATTTCACACAAAACTCCGAATACCGCATTTCCAAATGTTCATGAAAATGGTCCGTCTTTAAGCGGCTAATTGGAACAGAAGCCAATCTTGGAATAGGCCCTTGCTGAAATTAAGTGTGCCCAGGAAGGTGGGAATTATGAATATGAAAGAAAAATATGAATTTTTTAAAACATGTGTGGTACACTTTCTCTCAAAGACGGCATTTCAAACGAAACTCCGAATACCGTATTTCCGAATATTCTGGAAAATGGTCCGTCTTTAAGCGGCTATTTGGAACAGAAGCCATTCTTGGAATAGGCCCTTGCTGAAATCACGTGTGCCCAGGAAGGTGGGAGTTATGAATATGAAAGAAAAATTTGAATTTTTCCAAACATGGTGTGGTACACTTTTTCTCAAAGACGGCATTTCACACGAAACTCTAAATACCGTATTTCCGAATATTCTGGAAAATGGTCCGTCTTTAAGTGGCTATTTGTGGAACAGAAGCCATTCTTGGAATAGGCCCTTGCTGAAATTAAGTGTGCCCAGGAAGGTGGGAATTATGAATATGAAAGAAAAATATGAATTTTTCAAAACATGTGCGGTATACTTTCTCTCAAAGACGGCATTTAACACGAACTCCGAATACCGCATTTCCGAATATTCTGGAAAATGGTCCGTCTTTAAGCGGCTATTTGGAACAAAAGCCATTCTTGGAATAGGCCCTTGCTGAAATTAAGTGTGCCCAGGAAGGTGGGAATTATGAATATGAAAGAAAAATATGAATTTTCCAAAACATGTGCGGTACACTTTCTCTCAAAGACGGCATTTAACAAGAAACTCCGAATCCCGCATTTCCAAATATTCTGGAAAATGGTCCGTCTTTAAGCGGCTATTTGGAACAGAAGTCATTCTTGGAATAGGCCCTTGCTGAAATTACTTGTGCCCAGGAAGGTGGGAGTTATGAATATGAAAGAAAAATATGAATTTTTCAAATCATGTGTGGTACACTTTCTCTCAAAAACGGCATTTCACACAAAACTCCGAATACCGCATTTCCAAATGTTCATAAAAATGGTCCGTCTTTAAGCGGCTAATTAGAACAGAAGTCAATTGTGGAATAGGCTCTTGCTGAAATTAAGTGTGCCCAGGAAGGTGGGAGTTATGAATATGAAAGAAAAATATGAATTTTTCAAATCATGTGCGGTACACTTTCTCTCAAAAACGGCATTTCACACAAAACTCCGAATACCGCATTTCCAAATGTTCATGAAAATGGTCCGTCTTTAAGCGGCTAATTAGAACAGAAGCCATTCTTGGAATAGGCCCTTGCTGAAATTAAGTGTGCCCAGGAAGGTGGGAATTATGAATATGAAAGAAAAATATGAATTTTTAAAAACATGTGTGGTACACTTTCTCTCAAAGACGGCATTTCAAACGAAACTCCGAATACCGTATTTCTGAATATTCTTGAAAATGGTCCGTCTTTAAGCGGCTATTTGGAACAGAAGCCATTCTTGGAATAGGCCCTTGCTAAAATTAAGTGTGCCCAGGAAGGTGGGAATTATGAATATGAAAGAAAAATATGAATTTTTCAAAACATGTGCGGTACACTTTCTCTCAAAGACGGCATTTCAAACGAAACTCTAAATACCGCATTTCCAAATGTTCTTGAAAATGGTCCGTCTTTAAGCGGCTAATTGGAACAGAAGCCATTTGTGGAATAGGCTCTTGCTGAAATTAAGTGTGCCCAAGAAGGTGAGAATTATGAATATGAAAGAAAAATATAGATTTTTCAAAACATGTGTGGTACACTTTGTCTCAAAGACGACATTTCACACGAAACTCCGAATACCGCATTTCCAAATGTTCATGAAAATGGTCCGTCTTTAAGCGGATAATTGGAACAGAAGCCATTCTTGGAATAGGCCCTTGCTGAAATTAAGTGTGCCCAGGAAGGTGGGAATTATGAATATGAAAGAAAAATTTGAAGTTTTCAAAACATGTGTTGTACACTTTCTGTCAAAGACGGCGTTTCACACGAAACTCTAAATACCGCATTTCCAAATGTTCTTGAAAATGGTCCGTCTTTAAGCGGCTAATTGGAACAGAAGCCATTCTTGGAATAGACCCTTGCTGAAATTAAGTGTGCCCAGGAAGGTGGGAATTATGAATATGAAAGAAAAATATGAATTTTTCCAAACATGTGTGGTACACTTTCTCTCAAAGACGGCATTTAACACGAACTCCAAATCCCGCATTTCCAAATATTCATGAAAATGGTCCGTCTTTAAGCGGCTAATTGGAACAGAAGCCATTCTTGGAATAGGCCCTTGCTGAAATTAAGTGTGCCCAGGAAGGTGAGAATTATGAATATGAAAGAAAAATATGAATTTTTCAAAACATGTGTGGTACACTTTCTCTCAAAGACGGCATTTCAAACGAAACTCTAAATACCGCATTTCCAAATGTTCATGAAAATGGTCCGTCTTTAAGCGGCTAATTGGAACAGAAGCCATTCTTGGAATAGGCCCTTGCTGAAATTAAGTGTGCCCAGGAAGGTGGGAGTTATGAATATGAAAGAAAAATTTGAATTTTTCCAAACATGGTGTGGTACACTTTTTCTCAAAGACGGCATTTCACACGAAACTCTAAATACCGTATTTCCGAATATTCTGGAAAATGGTCCGTCTTTAAGTGGCCATTTGTGGAACAGAAGCCATTCTTGGAATAGGCCCTTGCTGAAATTAAGTGTGCCCAGGAAGGTGGGAATTATGAATATGAAAGAAAAATATGAATTTTTTAAAACATGTGTGGTACACTTTCTCTCAAAGACGGCATTTAACACGAACTCCGAATACCGCATTTCCGAATATTCTGGAAAATGGTCCGTCTTTAAGCGGCTATTTGGAACAAAAGCCATTCTTGGAATAGGCCCTTGCTGAAATTAAGTGTGCCCAGGAAGGTGGGAATTATGAATATGAAAGAAAAATATGAATTTTTCAAATCATGTGTGGTACACTTTCTCTCAAAGACGGCATTTCAAACGAAACTCTAAATACCGCATTTCCAAATGTTCTTGAAAATGGTCCGTCTTTAAGCGGCTAATTGGAACAGAAGCCATTTGTGAAATAGGCTCTTGCTGAAATTAAGTGTGACCAGGAAGGTGAGAATTATGAATATGAAAGAAAAATATAAATTTTTCAAAACATGTGTGGTACACTTTCTCTCAAAGACGGCATTTCACACGAAATTCCGAATACCGCATTTCCAAATGTTCATGAAAATGGTCCGTCTTTAAGCGGCTAATTGGAACAGAAGCCATTCTTGGAATAGGCCCTTGCTGAAATTAAGTGTGCCCAGGAAGGTGGGAATTATGAATATGAAAGAAAAATATGAATTTTTTAAAACATGTGTGGTACACTTTCTCTCAAAGACGGCATTTCAAACGAAACTCCGAATACCGTATTTCCGAATATTCTGGAAAATGGTCCGTCTTTAAGCGGCTATTTGGAACAGAAGCCATTCTTGGAATAGGCCCTTGCTGAAATTACGTGTGCCCAGGAAGGTGGGAGTTATGAATATGAAAGAAAAATTTGAATTTTTCCAAACATGGTGTGGTACACTTTTTCTCAAAGACGGCATTTAACAAGAAACTCCGAATCCCGCATTTCCAAATATTCTGGAAAATGGTCCGTCTTTAAGCGGCTATTTGGAACAGAAGTCATTCTTGGAATAGGCCCTTGCTGAAATTACTTGTGCCCAGGAAGGTGGGAGTTATGAATATGAAAGAAAAATATGAATTTTTCAAATCATGTGTGGTACACTTTCTCTCAAAAACGGCATTTCACACAAAACTCCGAATACCGCATTTCCAAATGTTCATGAAAATGGTCCGTCTTTAAGCGGCTAATTAGAACAGAAGCCATTCTTGGAATAGGCCCTTGCTGAAATTAAGTGTGCCCAGGAAGGTGGGAATTATGAATATGAAAGAAAAATATGAATTTTTAAAAACATGTGTGGTACACTTTCTCTCAAAGACGGCATTTCAAACGAAACTCCGAATACCGTATTTCTGAATATTCTTGAAAATGGTCCGTCTTTAAGCGGCTATTTGGAACAGAAGCCATTCTTGGAATAGGCCCTTGCTAAAATTAAGTGTGCCCAGGAAGGTGGGAATTATGAATATGAAAGAAAAATATGAATTTTTCAAAACATGTGCGGTACACTTTCTCTCAAAGACGGCATTTCAAACGAAACTCTAAATACCGCATTTCCAAATGTTCTTGAAAATGGTCCGTCTTTAAGCGGCTAATTGGAACAGAAGCCATTTGTGGAATAGGCTCTTGCTGAAATTAAGTGTGCCCAAGAAGGTGAGAATTATGAATATGAAAGAAAAATATAGATTTTTCAAAACATGTGTGGTACACTTTGTCTCAAAGACGACATTTCACACGAAACTCCGAATACCGCATTTCCAAATGTTCATGAAAATGGTCCGTCTTTAAGCGGATAATTGGAACAGAAGCCATTCTTGGAATAGGCCCTTGCTGAAATTAAGTGTGCCCAGGAAGGTGGGAATTATGAATATGAAAGAAAATTTTGAAGTTTTCAAAACATGTGTTGTACACTTTCTGTCAAAGACGGCGTTTCACACGAAACTCTAAATACCGCATTTCCAAATGTTCTTGAAAATGGTCCGTCTTTAAGCGGCTAATTGGAACAGAAGCCATTCTTGGAATAGACCCTTGCTGAAATTAAGTGTGCCCAGGAAGGTGGGAATTATGAATATGAAAGAAAAATATGAATTTTTCCAAACATGTGTGGTACACTTTCTCTCAAAGACGGCATTTAACACGAACTCCAAATCCCGCATTTCCAAATATTCATGAAAATGGTCCGTCTTTAAGCGGCTAATTGGAACAGAAGCCATTCTTGGAATAGGCCCTTGCTGAAATTAAGTGTGCCCAGGAAGGTGAGAATTATGAATATGAAAGAAAAATATGAATTTTTCAAAACATGTGTGGTACACTTTCTCTCAAAGACGGCATTTCAAACGAAACTCTAAATACCGCATTTCCAAATGTTCATGAAAATGGTCCGTCTTTAAGCGGCTAATTGGAACAGAAGCCATTCTTGGAATAGGCCCTTGCTGAAATTAAGTGTGCCCAGGAAGGTGGGAGTTATGAATATGAAAGAAAAATTTGAATTTTTCCAAACATGGTGTGGTACACTTTTTCTCAAAGACGGCATTTCACACGAAACTCTAAATACCGTATTTCCGAATATTCTGGAAAATGGTCCGTCTTTAAGTGGCCATTTGTGGAACAGAAGCCATTCTTGGAATAGGCCCTTGCTGAAATTAAGTGTGCCCAGGAAGGTGGGAATTATGAATATGAAAGAAAAATATGAATTTTTTAAAACATGTGTGGTACACTTTCTCTCAAAGACGGCATTTAACACGAACTCCGAATACCGCATTTCCGAATATTCTGGAAAATGGTCCGTCTTTAAGCGGCTATTTGGAACAAAAGCCATTCTTGGAATAGGCCCTTGCTGAAATTAAGTGTGCCCAGGAAGGTGGGAATTATGAATATGAAAGAAAAATATGAATTTTTCAAATCATGTGTGGTACACTTTCTCTCAAAGACGGCATTTCAAACGAAACTCTAAATACCGCATTTCCAAATGTTCTTGAAAATGGTCCGTCTTTAAGCGGCTAATTGGAACAGAAGCCATTTGTGAAATAGGCTCTTGCTGAAATTAAGTGTGACCAGGAAGGTGAGAATTATGAATATGAAAGAAAAATATAAATTTTTCAAAACATGTGTGGTACACTTTCTCTCAAAGACGGCATTTCACACGAAATTCCGAATACCGCATTTCCAAATGTTCATGAAAATGGTCCGTCTTTAAGCGGCTAATTGGAACAGAAGCCATTCTTGGAATAGGCCCTTGCTGAAATTAAGTGTGCCCAGGAAGGTGGGAATTATGAATATGAAAGAAAAATATGAATTTTTTAAAACATGTGTGGTACACTTTCTCTCAAAGACGGCATTTCAAACGAAACTCCGAATACCGTATTTCCGAATATTCTGGAAAATGGTCCGTCTTTAAGCGGCTATTTGGAACAGAAGCCATTCTTGGAATAGGCCCTTGCTGAAATTACGTGTGCCCAGGAAGGTGGGAGTTATGAATATGAAAGAAAAATTTGAATTTTTCCAAACATGGTGTGGTACACTTTTTCTCAAAGACGGCATTTAACAAGAAACTCCGAATCCCGCATTTCCAAATATTCTGGAAAATGGTCCGTCTTTAAGCGGCTATTTGGAACAGAAGTCATTCTTGGAATAGGCCCTTGCTGAAATTACTTGTGCCCAGGAAGGTGGGAGTTATGAATATGAAAGAAAAATATGAATTTTTCAAATCATGTGTGGTACACTTTCTCTCAAAAACGGCATTTCACACAAAACTCCGAATACCGCATTTCCAAATGTTCATGAAAATGGTCCGTCTTTAAGCGGCTAATTAGAACAGAAGTCATTTGTGGAATAGGCTCTTGCTGAAATTAAGTGTGCCCAGGAAGGTGGGAGTTATGAATATGAAAGAAAAATATGAATTTTTCAAATCATGTGCGGTACACTTTCTCTCAAAAACGGCATTTCACACAAAACTCCGAATACCGCATTTCCAAATGTTCATGAAAATGGTCCGTCTTTAAGCGGCTAATTAGAACAGAAGCCATTCTTGGAATAGGCCCTTGCTGAAATTAAGTGTGCCCAGGAAGGTGGGAATTATGAATATGAAAGAAAAATATGAATTTTTAAAAACATGTGTGGTACACTTTCTCTCAAAGACGGCATTTCAAACGAAACTCCGAATACCGTATTTCTGAATATTCTTGAAAATGGTCCGTCTTTAAGCGGCTATTTGGAACAGAAGCCATTCTTGGAATAGGCCCTTGCTGAAATTAAGTGTGCCCAGGAAGGTGGGAATTATGAATATGAAAGAAAAATATGAATTTTTCAAAACATGTGCGGTACACTTTCTCTCAAAGACGGCATTTCAAACGAAACTCTAAATACCGCATTTCCAAATGTTCTTGAAAATGGTCCGTCTTTAAGCGGCTAATTGGAACAGAAGCCATTTGTGGAATAGGCTCTTGCTGAAATTAAGTGTGCCCAAGAAGGTGAGAATTATGAATATGAAAGAAAAATATAGATTTTTCAAAACATGTGTGGTACACTTTGTCTCAAAGACGACATTTCACACGAAACTCCGAATACCGCATTTCCAAATATTCATGAAAATGGTCCGTCTTTAAGCGGCTAATTGGAACAGAAGCCATTCTTGGAATAGGCCCTTGCTGAAATTAAGTGTGCCCAGGAAGGTGAGAATTATGAATATGAAAGAAAAATATGAATTTTTCAAAACATGTGTGGTACACTTTCTCTCAAAGACGGCATTTCAAACGAAACTCTAAATACCGCATTTCCAAATGTTCATGAAAATGGTCCGTCTTTAAGCGGCTAATTGGAACAGAAGCCATTCTTGGAATAGGCCCTTGCTGAAATTAAGTGTGCCCAGGAAGGTGGGAATTATGAATATGAAAGAAAAATATGAATTTTTTAAAACATGTGTGGTACACTTTCTCTCAAAGACGGCATTTCAAACGAAACTCCGAATACCGTATTTCCGAATATTCTGGAAAATGGTCCGTCTTTAAGCGGCTATTTGGAACAGAAGCCAATCTTGGAAAAGGCCCTTGCTGAAATTACGTGTGCCCAGGAAGGTGGGAGTTATGAATATGAAAGAACAATTTTGAATTTTTCCAAACATGGTGTGGTACACTTTTTCTCAAAGACGGCATTTCACACGAAACTCTAAATACCGTATTTCCGAATATTCTGGAAAATGGTCCGTCTTTAAGTGGCTATTTGTGGAACAGAAGCCATTCTTGGAATAGGCCCTTGCTGAAATTAAGTGTGCCCAGGAAGGTGGGAATTATGAATATGAAAGAAAAATATGAATTTTTAAAAACATGTGTGGTACACTTTCTCTCAAAGACGGCATTTAACACGAACTCCGAATACCGCATTTCCGAATATTCTGGAAAATGGTCCGTCTTTAAGCGGCTATTTGGAACAGAAGCCATTCTTGGAATAGGCCCTTGCTGAAATTAAGTGTGCCCAGGAAGGTGGGAATTATGAATATGAAAGAAAAATATGAATTTTTCAAAACATGTGTGGTACACTTTCTCTCAAAGACGGCATTTCAAACGAAACTCTAAATACCGCATTTCCAAATGTTCTTGAAAATGGTCCGTCTTTAAGCGGCTAATTGGAACAGAAGCCATTTGTGAAATAGGCTCTTGCTGAAATTAAGTGTGACCAGGAAGGTGAGAATTATGAATATGAAAGAAAAATATAAATTTTTCAAAACATGTGTGGTACACTTTCTCTCAAAGACGGCATTTCACACGAAATTCCGAATACCGCATTTCCAAATGTTCATGAAAATGGTCCGTCTTTAAGCGGCTAATTGGAACAGAAGCCATTCTTGGAATAGGCCCTTGCTGAAATTAAGTGTGCCCAGGAAGGTGGGAATTATGAATATGAAAGAAAAATATGAATTTTTTAAAACATGTGGGGTACACTTTCTCTCAAAGACGGCATTTCAAACAAAACTCCGAATACCGTATTTCCGAATATTCTGGAAAATGGTCCGTCTTTAAGCGGCTATTTGGAACAGAAGCCATTCTTGGAATAGGCCCTTGCTGAAATTACGTGTGCCCAGGAAGGTGGGAGTTATGAATATGAAAGAAAAATTTGAATTTTTCCAAAGATGGTGTGGTACACTTTTTCTCAAAGACGGCATTTCACACGAAACTCTAAATACCGTATTTCCGAATATTCTGGAAAATGGTCCGTCTTTAAGTGGCTATTTGTGGAACAGAAGCCATTCTTGGAATAGGCCCTTGCTGAAATAAAGTGTGCCCAGGAAGGTGGAAATTATGAATATGAAAGAAAAATATGAATTTTTCAAAACATGTGCGGTACACTTTCTCTCAAAGACGGCATTTAAACACGAACTCCGAATACCGCATTTCAGAATATTCTGGAAAATGGTCCGTCTTTAAGCGGCTATTTGGAACAAAAGCCATTATTGGAATAGGCCCTTGCTGAAATTACGTGTGCCCAGGAAGGTGGGAATTATGAATATGAAAGAAAAATATGAATTTTCCAAAACATGTGCGGTACACTTTCTCTCAAAGACGGCATTTCAAACGAAACTCCGAATACCGTATTTCTGAATATTCTTGAAAATGGTCCGTCTTTAAGCGGCTATTTGGAACAGAAGCCATTCTTGGAATAGGCCCTTGCTGAAATTAAGTGTGCCCAGGAAGGTGGGAATTATGAATATGAAAGACAAATATGAATTTTTCAAAACATGTGTGGTACACTTTCTCTCAAAGACGGCATTTAACACGAACTCCGAATCCCGCATTTCCGAATATTCAGGAAAATGGTCCGTCTTTAAGCGGCTATTTGGAACAGAAGCCATTCTTGGAATAGGCCCTTGCTGAAATTAAGTGTGCCCAGGAAGGTGGGAATTATGAATATGAAAGAAAAATATGAATTTTTCAAAACATGTGCGGTACACTTTCTCTCAAAGACAGCATTTCAAACGAAACTCTAAATACCGCATTTCCAAATGTTCTTGAAAATGGTCCGTCTTTATAAAGTGGCTACTTGTGGAACAGAAGCCATTCTTGGAATAGGCCCTTGCTGAAATTAAGTATGCCCAGGAAGGTGGGAATTATGAATATGAAAGAAAAATATGAATTTTTCAAAACATGTGCGGTACACTTTCTCTCAAAGACGGCATTTAACACGAAACTCCGAATCCCGCATTTCCAAATATTCTGGAAAATGGTCCGTCTTTAAGCGGCTATTTGGAACAGAAGTCATTCTTGGAATAGGCCCTTGCTGAAATTACGTGTGCCCAGGAAGGTGGGAGTTATGAATATGAAAGAAAAATATGAATTTTTCAAATCATGTGTGGTACACTTTCTCTCAAAAACGGCATTTCACACAAAACTCCGAATACCGCATTTCCAAATGTTCATGAAAATGGTCCGTCTTTAAGCGGCTAATTAGAACAGAAGCCATTTTTTGAATAGGCTCTTGCTGAAATTAAGTGTGCCCAGGAAGGTGGGAGTTATGAATATGAAAGAAAAATATGAATTTTTCAAATCATGTGCGGTACACTTTCTCTCAAAAACGGCATTTCACACAAAACTCCGAATACCGCATTTCCAAATGTTCATGAAAATGGTCCGTCTTTAAGCGGCTATTTGGAACAACAGAAGCCATTCTTGGAATAAGCCCTTGCTGAAATTAAGTGTGCCCAGGAAGGTGGGAATTACGAATATGAAAGAAAAATATGAATTTTTCAAATCATGTGCGGTACACTTTCTCTCAAAAACGGCATTTCACACAAAACTCCGAATACCGCATTTCCAAATGTTCATGAAAATGGTCCCTCTTTAAGCGGCTAATTAGAACAGAAGCCATTCTTGGAATAGGCCCTTGCTGAAATTAAGTGTGCCCAGGAAGGTGGGAATTATGTATATGAAAGAAAAATATGAATTTGTCAAAACATGTGCGGTACACTTTCTCTCAAAGACGGCATTTAACACGAACTACGAATACCGCATTTCCGAATATTCTGGAAAATGGTCCGTCTTTAAGTGGCTATTTGGAACAAAAGCCATTCTTGGAATAGGCCCTTGCTGAAATTACGTGTGCCCAGGAAGGTGGGAGTTATGAATATGAAAGAAAAATATGAATTTTTCAAATCATGTGCGGTACACTTTCTCTCAAAAACGGCATTTCACACAAAACTCCGAATACCGCATTTCCAAATGTTCATGAAAATGGTCCGTCTTTAAGCGGCTAATTAGAACAGAAGCCATTCTTGGAATAGGCCCTTGCTGAAATTAAGTGTGCCCAGGAAGGTGGGAATTATGAATATGAAAGAAAAATATGAATTTTTTAAAACATGTGTGGTACACTTTCTCTCAAAGACGGCATTTCAAACGAAACTCCGAATACCGTATTTCTGAATATTCTTGAAAATGGTCCGTCTTTAAGCGGCTATTTGGAACAACAGAAGCCATTCTTGGAATAAGCCCTTGCTGAAATTAAGTGTGCCCAGGAAGGTGGGAATTATGTATATGAAAGAAAAATATGAATTTTTCAAAACATGTGCGGTACACTTTCTCTCAAAGACGGCATTTAACACGAACTCCGAATACCGCATTTCCGAATATTCTGGAAAATGGTCCGTCTTTAAGTGGCTATTTGGAACAAAAGCCATTCTTGGAATAGGCCCTTGCTGAAATTACGTGTGCCCAGGAAGGTGGGAGTTATGAATATGAAAGAAAAATATGAATTTTTCAAATCATGTGCGGTACACTTTCTCTCAAAAACGGCATTTCACACAAAACTCCGAATACCGCATTTCCAAATGTTCATGAAAATGGTCCGTCTTTAAGCGGCTAATTAGAACAGAAGCCATTCTTGGAATAGGCCCTTGCTGAAATTAAGTGTGCCCAGGAAGGTGGGAATTATGAATATGAAAGAAAAATATGAATTTTTTAAAACATGTGTGGTACACTTTCTCTCAAAGACGGCATTTCAAACGAAACTCCGAATACCGTATTTCTGAATATTCTTGAAAATGGTCCGTCTTTAAGCGGCTATTTGGAACAACAGAAGCCATTCTTGGAATAAGCCCTTGCTGAAATTAAGTGTGCCCAGGAAGGTGGGAATTACGAATATGAAAGAAAAATATGAATTTTTCAAAACATGTGTGGTACACTTTCTCTCAAAGACGGCATTTAACACGAACTCCGAATCCCGCATTTCCGAATATTCAGGAAAATGGTCCGTCTTTAAGCGGCTATTTGGAACAGAAGCCATTCTTGGAATAGGCCCTTGCTGAAATTAAGTGTGCCCAGGAAGGTGGGAATTATGAATATGAAAGAAAAATATGAATTTTTCAAAACATGTGTGGTACACTTTCTCTCAAAGACGGCATTTCAAACGAAACTCTAAATACCGCATTTCCAAATGTTCTTGAAAATGGTCCGTCTTTAAGCGGCTAATTGGAACAGAAGCCATTTGTGGAATAGGCGCTTGCTGAAATTAAGTGTGCCCAGGAAGGTGAGAATTATGAATATGAAAGAAAAATATAGATTTTTCAAAACATGGTGTGGTACACTTTGTCTCAAAGACGACATTTCACACGAAACTCCGAATACCGCATTTCCAAATGTTCATGAAAATGGTCCGTCTTTAAGCGGATAATTGGAACAGAAGCCATTCTTGGAATAGGCCCTTGCTGAAATTAAGTGTGCCCAGGAAGGTGGGAATTATGAATATGAAAGAAAAATATGAAGTTTTCAAAACATGTGTTGTACACTTTCTCTCAAAGACGGCGTTTCACACGAAACTCTAAATACCGCATTTCCAAATGTTCTTGAAAATGGTCCGTCTTTAAGCGGCTAATTGGAACAGAAGCCATGCTTGGAATAGGCCCTTGCTGAAATTAAGTGTGCCCAGGAAGGTGGGAATTATGAATATGAAAGAAAAATTTGAATTTTTCAAAACATGTGCGGTACACTTTCTCTCAAAGACGGCATTTAACACGAAACTCCGAATACCGTATTTCCGAATATTCTGGAAAATGTTCCGTCTTTAAGCGGCTATTTGGAACAGAAGTCATTCTTGGAATAGGCCCTTGCTGAAATCACGTGTGCCCAGGAAGGTGGGAATTATGAATATGAAAGAAAAATATGAATTTTTCAAATCATGTGCGGTACACTTTCTCTCAAAGACGGCATTTAACACGAAACTCCGAATCCCGCATTTCCAAATATTCTGGAAAATGGTCCGTCTTTAAGCGGCTAATTGGAACAGAAGCCATTCTTGGAATAGGCCCTTGCTGAAATTAAGTGTGCCCAGGAAGGTGGGAATTATGAATATGAAAGAAAAATATGAATTTTTTAAAACATGTGTGGTACACTTTCTCTCAAAGACGGCATTTCAAACGAAACTCCGAATACCGTATTTCCGAATATTCTGGAAAATGGTCCGTCTTTAAGCGGCTATTTGGAACAGAAGCCATTCTTGGAATAGGCCCTTGCTGAAATTACGTGTGCCCAGGAAGGTGGGAGTTATGAATATGAAAGAAAAATTTGAATTTTTCCAAACATGGTGTGGTACACTTTTTCTCAAAGACGGCATTTCACACGAAACTCTAAATACCGTATTTCCGAATATTCTGGAAAATGGTCCGTCTTTAAGTGGCTATTTGTGGAACAGAAGCCATTCTTGGAATAGGCCCTTGCTGAAATTAAGTGTGCCCAGGAAGGTGGGAATTATGAATATGAAAGAAAAATATGAATTTTTCAAAACATGTGCGGTACACTTTCTCTCAAAGACGGCATTTAACACGAACTCCGAATACCGCATTTCCGAATATTCATGAAAATGGTCCGTCTTTAAGCGGCTATTTGGAACAAAAGCCATTCTTGGAATAGGCCCTTGCTGAAATTAAGTGTGCCCAGGAAGGTGGGAATTATGAATATGAAAGAAAAATATGAATTTTCCAAAACATGTGCGGTACACTTTCTCTCAAAGACGGCATTTAACAAGAAACTCCGAATCCCGCATTTCCAAATATTCTGGAAAATGGTCCGTCTTTAAGCGGCTATTTGGAACAGAAGTCATTCTTGGAATAGGCCCTTGCTGAAATTACTTGTGCCCAGGAAGGTGGGAGTTATGAATATGAAAGAAAAATATGAATTTTTCAAATCATGTGTGGTACACTTTCTCTCAAAAACGGCATTTCACACAAAACTCCGAATACCGCATTTCCAAATGTTCATGAAAATGGTCCGTCTTTAAGCGGCTAATTAGAACAGAAGTCATTTGTGGAATAGGCTCTTGCTGAAATTAAGTGTGCCCAGGAAGGTGGGAGTTATGAATATGAAAGAAAAATATGAATTTTTCAAATCATGTGCGGTACACTTTCTCTCAAAAACGGCATTTCACACAAAACTCCGAATACCGCATTTCCAAATGTTCATGAAAATGGTCCGTCTTTAAGCGGCTAATTAGAACAGAAACCATTCTTGGAATAGGCCCTTGCTGAAATTTCTTCTGCCCAGGAAGGTGGGAGTTATGAATATGAAAGAAAAATATGAATTTTTCAAAACATGTGCGGTACACTTTCTCTCAAAGACGGCATTTAACACGAACTCCGAATACCGCATTTCCGAATATTCTGGAAAATGGTCCGTCTTTAAGTGGCTATTTGGAACAAAAGCCATTATTGGAATAGGCCCTTGCTGAAATTAAGTGTGCCCAGGAAGGTGGGAATTATGAATATGAAAGAAAAATATGAATTTTTCAAAACATGCGCGGTACACTTTCTCTCAAAGACGGCATTTAACACGAAACTCCGAATCCCGCATTTCCAAATATTCTGGAAAATGGTCCGTCTTTAAGCGGCTATTTGGAACAGAAGTCATTCTTGGAATAGGCCCTTGCTGAAATTACGTGTGCCCAGGAAGGTGGGAGTTATGAATATGAAAGAAAAATATGAATTTTTCAAATCATGTGCGGTACACTTTCTCTCAAAAACGGCATTTCACACAAAACTCCGAATACCGCATTTCCAAATGTTCATGAAAATGGTCCGTCTTTAAGCGGCTAATTAGAACAGAAGCCATTCTTGGAATAGGCCCTTGCTGAAATTAAGTGTGCCCAGGAAGGTGGGAATTATGAATATGAAAGAAAAATATGAATTTTTAAAAACATGTGTGGTACACTTTCTCTCAAAGACGGCATTTCAAACGAAACTCCGAATACCGTATTTCTGAATATTCTTGAAAATGGTCCGTCTTTAAGCGGCTATTTGGAACAGAAGCCATTCTTGGAATAGGCCCTTGCTGAAATTAAGTGTGCCCAGGAAGGTGGGAATTATGAATATGAAAGAAAAATATGAATTTTTCAAAACATGTGTGGTACACTTTCTCTCAAAGACGGCATTTAACACGAACTCCGAATCCCGCATTTCCGAATATTCAGGAAAATGGTCCGTCTTTAAGCGGCTATTTGGAACAGAAGCCATTCTTGGAATAGGCCCTTGCTGAAATTAAGTGTGCCCAGGAAGGTGGGAATTATGAATATGAAAGAAAAATATGAATTTTTCAAAACATGTGCGGTACACTTTCTCTCAAAGACAGCATTTCAAACGAAACTCTAAATACCGCATTTCCAAATGTTCTTGAAAATGGTCCGTCTTTATAAAGTGGCTACTTGTGGAACAGAAGCCATTCTTGGAATAGGCCCTTGCTGAAATTAAGTGTGCCCAGGAAGGTGGGAATTATGAATATGAAAGAAAAATATGAATTTTTCAAAACATGTGCGGTACACTTTCTCTCAAAGACGGCATTTAACACGAAACTCCGAATCCCGCATTTCCAAATATTCTGGAAAATGGTCCGTCTTTAAGCGGCTATTTGGAACAGAAGCCATTCTTGGAATAGGCCCTTGCTGAAATTAAGTGTGCCCAGGAAGGTGGGAATTATGAATATGAAAGAAAAATATGAATTTTTCAAAACATGTGTGGTACACTTTCTCTCAAAGACGGCATTTAACACGAACTCCGAATACCGCATTTCCGAATATTCAGGAAAATGGTCCGTCTTTAAGCGGCTATTTGGAACAGAAGCCATTCTTGGAATAGGCCCTTGCTGAAATTAAGTGTGCCCAGGAAGGTGGGAATTATGAATATGAAAGAAAAATATGAATTTTTCAAAACATGTGCGGTACACTTTCTCTCAAAGACAGCATTTCAAACGAAACTCTAAATACCGCATTTCCAAATGTTCTTGAAAATGGTCCGTCTTTATAAAGTGGCTACTTGTGGAACAGAAGCCATTCTTGGAATAGGCCCTTGCTGAAATTAAGTGTGCCCAGGAAGGTGGGAATTATGAATATGAAAGAAAAATATGAATTTTTCAAAACATGTGCGGTACACTTTCTCTCAAAGACGGCATTGAACACGAAACTCCGAATCCCGCATTTCCAAATATTCTGGAAAATGGTCCGTCTTTAAGCGGCTATTTGGAACAGAAGTCATTCTTGGAATAGGCCCTTGCTGAAATTACGTGTGCCCAGGAAGGTGGGAGTTATGAATATGAAAGAAAAATATGAATTTTTCAAATCATGTGTGGTACACTTTCTCTCAAAAACGGCATTTCACACAAAACTCCGAATACCGCATTTCCAAATGTTCATGAAAATGGTCCGTCTTTAAGCGGCTAATTAGAACAGAAGCCATTTGTTGAATAGGCTCTTGCTGAAATTAAGTGTGCCCAGGAAGGTGGGAGTTATGAATATGAAAGAAAAATATGAATTTTTCAAATCATGTGCGGTACACTTTCTCTCAAAAACGGCATTTCACACAAAACTCCGAATACCGCATTTCCAAATGTTCATGAAAATGGTCCGTCTTTAAGCGGCTATTTGGAACAACAGAAGCCATTCTTGGAATAAGCCCTTGCTGAAATTAAGTGTGCCCAGGAAGGTGGGAATTACGAATATGAAAGAAAAATATGAATTTTTCAAATCATGTGCGGTACACTTTCTCTCAAAAACGGCATTTCACACAAAACTCCGAATACCGCATTTCCAAATGTTCATGAAAATGGTCCCTCTTTAAGCGGCTAATTAGAACAGAAGCCATTCTTGGAATAGGCCCTTGCTGAAATTAAGTGTGCCCAGGAAGGTGGGAATTATGTATATGAAAGAAAAATATGAATTTTTCAAAACATGTGCGGTACACTTTTTCTCAAAGACGGCATTTCACACGAAACTCTAAATACCGTATTTCCGAATATTCTGGAAAATGGTCCGTCTTTAAGTGGCTATTTGTGGAACAGAAGCCATTCTTGGAATAGGCCCTTGCTGAAATTAAGTGTGCCCAGGAAGGTGGGAATTATGAATATGAAAGAAAAATATGAATTTTTCAAAACATGTGCGGTACACTTTCTCTCAAAGACGGCATTTAACACGAACTCCGAATACCGCATTTCCGAATATTCATGAAAATGGTCCGTCTTTAAGCGGCTATTTGGAACAAAAGCCATTCTTGGAATAGGCCCTTGCTGAAATTAAGTGTGCCCAGGAAGGTGGGAATTATGAATATGAAAGAAAAATATGAATTTTCCAAAACATGTGCGGTACACTTTCTCTCAAAGACGGCATTTAACAAGAAACTCCGAATCCCGCATTTCCAAATATTCTGGAAAATGGTCCGTCTTTATTAAGCGGCTATTTGGAACAGAAGTCATTCTTGGAATAGGCCCTTGCTGAAATTACTTGTGCCCAGGAAGGTGGGAGTTATGAATATGAAAGAAAAATATGAATTTTTCAAATCATGTGTGGTACACTTTCTCTCAAAAACGGCATTTCACACAAAACTCCGAATACCGCATTTCCAAATGTTCATGAAAATGGTCCGTCTTTAAGCGGCTAATTAGAACAGAAGTCATTTGTGGAATAGGCTCTTGCTGAAATTAAGTGTGCCCAGGAAGGTGGGAGTTATGAATATGAAAGAAAAATATGAATTTTTCAAATCATGTGCGGTACACTTTCTCTCAAAAACGGCATTTCACACAAAACTCCGAATACCGCATTTCCAAATGTTCATGAAAATGGTCCGTCTTTAAGCGGCTAATTAGAACAGAAACCATTCTTGGAATAGGCCCTTGCTGAAATTTCTTCTGCCCAGGAAGGTGGGAGTTATGAATATGAAAGAAAAATATGAATTTTTCAAAACATGTGCGGTACACTTTCTCTCAAAGACGGCATTTAACACGAACTCCGAATACCGCATTTCCGAATATTCTGGAAAATGGTCCGTCTTTAAGTGGCTATTTGGAACAAAAGCCATTATTGGAATAGGCCCTTGCTGAAATTAAGTGTGCCCAGGAAGGTGGGAATTATGAATATGAAAGAAAAATATGAATTTTTCAAAACATGCGCGGTACACTTTCTCTCAAAGACGGCATTTAACACGAAACTCCGAATCCCGCATTTCCAAATATTCTGGAAAATGGTCCGTCTTTAAGCGGCTATTTGGAACAGAAGTCATTCTTGGAATAGGCCCTTGCTGAAATTACGTGTGCCCAGGAAGGTGGGAGTTATGAATATGAAAGAAAAATATGAATTTTTCAAATCATGTGCGGTACACTTTCTCTCAAAAACGGCATTTCACACAAAACTCCGAATACCGCATTTCCAAATGTTCATGAAAATGGTCCGTCTTTAAGCGGCTAATTAGAACAGAAGCCATTCTTGGAATAGGCCCTTGCTGAAATTAAGTGTGCCCAGGAAGGTGGGAATTATGAATATGAAAGAAAAATATGAATTTTTCAAAACATGTGTGGTACACTTTCTCTCAAAGACGGCATTTCAAACGAAACTCCGAATACCGTATTTCTGAATATTCTTGAAAATGGTCCGTCTTTAAGCGGCTATTTGGAACAGAAGCCATTCTTGGAATAGGCCCTTGCTGAAATTAAGTGTGCCCAGGAAGGTGGGAATTATGAATATGAAAGAAAAATATGAATTTTTCAAAACATGTGTGGTACACTTTCTCTCAAAGACGGCATTTAACACGAACTCCGAATCCCGCATTTCCGAATATTCAGGAAAATGGTCCGTCTTTAAGCGGCTATTTGGAACAGAAGCCATTCTTGGAATAGGCCCTTGCTGAAATTAAGTGTGCCCAGGAAGGTGGGAATTATGAATATGAAAGAAAAATATGAATTTTTCAAAACATGTGCGGTACACTTTCTCTCAAAGACAGCATTTCAAACGAAACTCTAAATACCGCATTTCCAAATGTTCTTGAAAATGGTCCGTCTTTATAAAGTGGCTACTTGTGGAACAGAAGCCATTCTTGGAATAGGCCCTTGCTGAAATTAAGTGTGCCCAGGAAGGTGGGAATTATGAATATGAAAGAAAAATATGAATTTTTCAAAACATGTGCGGTACACTTTCTCTCAAAGACGGCATTTAACACGAAACTCCGAATCCCGCATTTCCAAATATTCTGGAAAATGGTCCGTCTTTAAGCGGCTATTTGGAACAGAAGCCATTCTTGGAATAGGCCCTTGCTGAAATTAAGTGTGCCCAGGAAGGTGGGAATTATGAATATGAAAGAAAAATATGAATTTTTCAAAACATGTGTGGTACACTTTCTCTCAAAGACGGCATTTAACACGAACTCCGAATACCGCATTTCCGAATATTCAGGAAAATGGTCCGTCTTTAAGCGGCTATTTGGAACAGAAGCCATTCTTGGAAGAGGCCCTTGCTGAAATTAAGTGTGCCCAGGAAGGTGGGAATTATGAATATGAAAGAAAAATATGAATTTTTCAAAACATGTGCGGTACACTTTCTCTCAAAGACAGCATTTCAAACGAAACTCTAAATACCGCATTTCCAAATGTTCTTGAAAATGGTCCGTCTTTATAAAGTGGCTACTTGTGGAACAGAAGCCATTCTTGGAATAGGCCCTTGCTGAAATTAAGTGTGCCCAGGAAGGTGGGAATTATGAATATGAAAGAAAAATATGAATTTTTCAAAACATGTGCGGTACACTTTCTCTCAAAGACGGCATTGAACACGAAACTCCGAATCCCGCATTTCCAAATATTCTGGAAAATGGTCCGTCTTTAAGCGGCTATTTGGAACAGAAGTCATTCTTGGAATATGGTTTTCCGGTGCTCGTCTCCGGAAGACCCCTTTGGCACTGGGGGGAAGGGCAGACATTCCAACAGCACAGGAAGCAATCAGACGCGTTTACGGATTGGTCGTCCCATGCGGTCGTCGCATGCGGTCGTCGGACCATCCACCAATCCCAGACCGTGTTATGGTCGAGCAGTGTAGCATTCGCGCGCTTTCTGCCACTTTTCCGCTTTCTTCGCTGAGCGTACACATAGCCCAAAAAATTTCTCCGAACTATCTGCAAAATTTCTCCTCTAGAAATTTCGCTCGAGATATCCCAGCAAGGGGAAACACTTGCCATTATCGAAAGATCCCAGAGGACGGCGGTCGGCTTGGAAAACGTCTTCATTCACGTCAAGCTCGAGCTTAGTCCAGGGCGCTTCAGCCTTCAGCAGACTTCCAACAAACCCACGGGCCGGGCATTGACATGACCAGCATGCACATGCATGCAATACGACATGCAATACGACGCCCATGGCCGGCCGGCTAGCTCTGCATAGCGTTGATACCGCAGCCGACGGGGCAATGAACAGCGCCCCCCAGTGCTGGTATCTGTGGCTGAGCCAGTCGCTCGAACAAACCGCGCCGCCTGGTCCGCCGCCGTTGATCGCGACGTGGCCCCAACGGGAGCGACAGCCTCCATGGCCTTCGTTTAAACCACGGACGGAGGATTAAGAAACGTTGAGAGAGCTGCCATTAACGACGGCCAGCTGGGAAACAGTCTCAGCTTGCCCTGCTTTAACACAACAAAGTACAACCATCGTGAGCCGCAGACCAGTGCAAACAAACCCCTGTCCAGTAACCGAAGCAGCCAGCGTGCACCACACCATGACACGCGGGGCACGGCACCTACGACTGCACCGCTCCAGCACGCAACCCCAACTGCCGGACTGGTAACACACCCCTACCATGGCTGGGCATCACCACCTCGGGGGTCGACCACTGACCACGCTGACACATCTGGCGCCATGTGCCTGTTTCACCCACAGTGGAGCGGCTGCTCCATACTTTTGGGCTTTGGCCCATACATGACAGGTTTTTCAGGGAATCCCTGGCTCTACATAGTACATTGTAACATTGCACATCTGCCTGCACCCTGCCTGCACCCTGCCTGCATGCCAGCCCGCACCAACATCATTATGATCAGACCCCATCACCAGCCCAATTCGGACAGCTTGATGTGTGTATCATCCCCCATTTGTGAAGTCGGACTTCCGGGAAATTTGCCTGTACTACTGGTGAAGCTAAACTCTGCATGGAGATCAATGGTTTCTAGGCACTGCGAAGGGGAACTACACATACACATCGGCCGCCACCACGTAACCAGAACAACGGGGCAGATCACGTCATGCCAACCTCAAGAATCCACTCCCGGTGAGGTGTTTAGTGCAGTCAGGCAAAATTTTGGTTTTGTCACCCCGTGCACACAATTCCGTAGTTTTCCCTGCCCTGGCCAATTAGATTAACCTCAAATTTATTTCCATTAATCCTGAGAGGGGAGGGGGACCCCAACAATTTGTAATGTACATTAGATTGTATGTTCTTGACGCGAGGCTATGAGTCCCCGTCCTCTAAATCTCGAGTCAGGTAGCACCCACAGTTTAGCATAGACGTAACGTTTGAGCGCTATTTCAAGCGACGTCAGTCGCATCATTTAAATAGTACAAACTCCTGTAAAATCTGGTTGGCAAATATTGCAAGAACATGGCATTAGTGAGTGGTTTTCTGTATCGACAACTGAGAATTAAATTTCCGGATCGGGTACATTTTTCGTAAAACCTATTTTAAATGCAGTTCTAGAGTTCACCTTCCCATAAGTACTGAACATTTACTCTGATTATTGCCAAAGTCTCGCCCTGCTTAAGTTGAGGCATTTGTCTGTACCAGAGGACGGGATAGACACTCCCAATGTGGGATTCCAGCAAACCAGTGCAGGTCTCATCATTCCATCGTGGGAGACACGCGAAAGTTATAGACAATTCAAAGTTAAATTGAAATGTCAAATAAATAAATAAATAAATAAAAAAAAAAAAAAATAAAAAAAAAATACAAATATATAATTAAAGTAAAGGAAGAAATAATTAAAGAAAATATGAATAAAATCAAAGAAAACTTTGGAAAGATTATTTTCAGTATACTTTTCGCGGGTTGCAGTATATATTAAAGATTACGAGCCATTTCTGGAAATACAGTCGAACCCCGATAATAAAAGCACTGTTAGTACAACATCCTGCTTAAAAATAAATAAAATAATAAATAAATAGATAGGTCCTGGGTCCTTGTTTTTCTTTGTTTCAACTACTGACCATACAAGATACCTGTCATAACAAGGTAAATTGTAAAGTCCAGGGACCTCGTTATAAAGGTGTTCGACTGTAATGAATCATGTGCTTACAAAATTCCCAGGACGGTATTTAATACTTTTACCACCGTGGCCCAACGCCAACAACTCCGTTTGTTGTTTTATTATTTAAACAAAAATAAATAAATTAAAAATAGGCGGTTATATTACGACCCGATAGAATCTGTAGCGGACAGACTGTACAACTGTGGACAACGATGGAGTGGCAAATTAAACTAAAATTTGCCCACCTTGTGTGCTGATGTAATAAGTCAATGCAGCCTTGAAACCAGGGTGCCTTTGTCTTGTTCAATGGTTTGCAATACTAGCTGCTAACAAGGAACAGTCAAAATCTCCATTGTTGGAGCCAGCCACCGTGCCAACAACTGACTTTAGTACACTAATGGCAATTTGACTTGAGAAATGTTATATTCAATGTGATTTCTCAAAATATACTACATCAATGACTTATTCTTTGCCTGTCGATTTGGGCATTGGATGTTGTATTCAGAACTAAGCCCACCCATCTTGACGCAACTGTAACCGGTAACCATTGGTTTAGTCCGGAACATATAAGGTCAACATGTTTAGCTGGGCGAATCCATTTTTATCAGGGGGTGGAGTTATGATCTGAGTTACGTTTGATATAGCGGCAAAAAATTTGTATGTTCGTTCTTCATCAATATTTGAAACAATACGAAATAATTGAGGCTTATAATAATAAAAATAATTAAATAAATAAACGACATCAATAAAAGCATAGGACTACCCTATTACGTCCATTGAACCCTCGTCTAATTTCAAATGCTTTTACTCTTTCCAGTGATTTATCTCGAATAATTAAAGCAACTTAAAAACATTGATGAATCTGCCATAATATGTAAACATTTAGGTTGCACAGTTCGCAGGGAATCAGTTCTCTATTCCCACGCGTCGCGCAGTTGTTCCCGGACGAATCTTTCTCTGGAGACTAATAAATGCTATAGTAGGTACATGGCAACCCTGTCACCAACAGTGGCTTACGGGGAGCGAGGGAACACCTATACATGGCAGGCATCTTTTCTGCACAGCTTCTATATTCAGGATATGATTCCTAATCTATACCGAGTCCTGGATGGGGTCTATCACAAGGGGCGATCTTTCTTACCCCAGGACCTTATCAGGACCCCTAATTTGTTAATGAATCTCCCTTGCAAACTGGAATTCCTCAAGCGGTTTCCTAATGTGTTTCCACACGTAACAGTGGACATAGACTAATAACAACGGCTATTCGAAGGGGGTGCACTTAGGCATTTACAAATTATAGACGTCGAGCCGGGGTCCTGTTGGATTTTGCATTTTTAGGGGTTTTTCTTTCTGGTCAACTTCTCCCCTGATTCACAGACAATCGTTGAGGAGGGGTACGCCGTGGAGGCCTCCCAAGGCCAACTGGTTAATGAGACCCGGCCTCAATCCGTTCAGTGCGTGAACCCATCTCCGCCTGGTTCCTCACAGTAGTCGCAGCACTCGCCCTACAGGGGAAATATCCCCGACTGGGAATAGAAACTGGTCCATTCAGACAATAAGTGCTTATTATGAGCAAGTACGAAAAAATAGGCAGATATTCAAGCGGTCAGGCTCCCACATTCCCACGATGCCTGACTTGAGAGTGACAATCCACTAATCATGCTCGTAGGTTAAGGTGTCAATTGTGGAAGCTCCGCACTATTACATCCCCGACGACTACGGCTTGCACTCGTGCCCCTACGCACAGGGCCCCCCCACTATCGCCGCTGCCCCCCCCCCCCCCCCCCCCATTCACTTAGGGATACCCCAAAGAATTTCGGCTGGACAGAGACAACACTAACCCTTAAGGGACCTCTACCACAGGCTTTAGTTCCCACTAGCCTTGTACCGGGGCAGATTCGTTGCTCCCCAAATGGGCCATTGTATTTCAGTACCACTGCTCGATTATGAGCCCCATTATCACCTGCCTTCGGCTAGACTCCCCCCCCCCCCCCCCCCCCCGCATGCCCCTTTCTGTTCTCCTTTTGTCTACTTCACCCCACAGGTACCAGTGGAGCTACTAGCCTGGCGGGGAGCAAGCATGGGAGAATGGTGTTGACGTTTCCTTCAATCCGTGTCTAACCCCTGCGAAGGAGACCAATCTCGGGTGGAGGGCCCTCTGGGCTCATAGCTCACGCTCCCATTCACTCGCACTATGATCTATCCTTTTATTGCATTCACAGACTCCACCCATCCCCCTTATTATATTAGGACGGGGGGGGGGGGGGTTTGGCAAGTTCCTGAATTCGGAACTTGTTTGGCATAAAGTTAGGGGCAGGGACTCATTCACGGTTGATTTGGGGGGTTATCACATCACACAGGCTAATTTCTAGGGACCTTACGACCGCCATAATGTGTATACCCTAGTTCTAATATTTGGATCACACTATAGTAACATGTACCTTGATTATAACCTGTGATCCCAAGATCGCTAACCGGCAATGTTAACTTGTGCTGGTTTTATCAAACTTTGGGTTGTCGCTACAACCAGTTTATAACAGCTGTTTAGTACAGCAGACAAACAATTGTGACTGTAATTATTGTCACAAGCTTACACCTTTAGTGCTTGACTTGGTGTTTATAATGCTCTGTCATTGTCATTCATTTTCTGACTACCTGAAAATTGTGGGGCCCCAATCACGTTTCAAGCAAAGTTATAGTTAAATCGAACACTGGATATATGTCATGTAATCAATATACATTTGTATACTTAATGTAGACGATACATGGAATTGTAAAGGAAAGCAAAGGAAAGCCAAATGGGCAATAAACGCTCGGCGAGGCGAGCCGGAGCATACCAAATATTAAATTGTCTGTGTCCTCTCTTCTCCATCTTGGGCCAATATGGTTTTCCGGTGCTCGTCTCCGGAAGACCCCTTTGGCACTGGGGGGAAGGGCAGACATTCCAACAGCACAGGAAGCAATCAGACGCGTTTACGGATTGGTCGTCCCATGCGGTCGTCGCATGCGGTCGTCGGACCATCCACCAATCCCAGACCGTGTTATGGTCGAGCAGTGTAGCATTCGCGCGCTTTCTGCCACTTTTCCGCTTTCTTCGCTGAGCGTACACATAGCCCAAAAAACCCTCCCTCCCTCCGCAACAAAACCACTCATGGTCAGTTTATCACATGGTGGCAGCGCCTACAGGGGTTAGGATCCCTAATCGTTTTCAGATTAAGGCTGTGGGTGGTCTGATGCTGGAGCAAGAGCCACTGGAGTGGCTAAGAATATACAGATAATTGGTCAGGCATAAACGGTTAGGCTCTGGGGTACGGGGCAGGATTTGCTAATCCTAGTACATGTAGGTACGTGTATATGTGCACCTCCAGGTGGAGGGTTGCAGTTTTTGGCTAGCCACGTTGCCTTGTGGTCGGCGGAATTCCCCTGGTTGATATTTTGGTCTGCCTTTGTATTACTAGGCACCACTTTGGTCATCGTACCGGGTCTTCACCATGGGGCGGTTACCTACCCCAACATGTCTCATACTCCACCAAGCTGGAGTAGGTTTTGCCATCTCCGTTATGCCTCAGCTCACGTAACTTGTGAGTGTCGTTGGTTCGCACGAGGACCCTCAGTATAGCACAGACCTCCCACGTTCCTTGACACACTTCAGGCACCCTCTCCAGGTAGTTATGGCCCCGGTTGTCTCCTCTGCCATTTCCCTAGCCTCGGGCACTTCTTCCCCAGTCCTCCCCCTGTACCTTGGGGGGTAGGAGGGGAGTGGCATGAAGTTGGGGGGCGGGGGCCTATTTACGGGTCCTGGTTGTTCCCTCTCGCCATTTTCTGAACTTCAGGCACCTCTTTCCTTGGCCTCCCCCTGTACCTTTGGGGGTAGGATGGGAAGGCCATAAAGTTGGTAGGCGGGGGCCCATTTACATGTCCCAGTTGTCTCCTCTGCCATTTCCCTAACCTCGGGCACCTCTTCCCCAGGCCTCCTCCTGTACCTTAGGGGGTAGGAGGGGAGTGGCATAAAGTTAGGGGCAGGGACTCATTCACGGTTGATTTGGGGGGTTATCACATCACACAGGCTAATTTCTAGGGACCTTACGACCGCCATAATGTGTATACCCTAGTTCTAATATTTGGATCACACTATAGTAACATGTACCTTGATTATAACCTGTGATCCCAAGATCGCTAACCGGCAATGTTAACTTGTGCTGGTTTTATCAAACTTTGGGTTGTCGCTACAACCAGTTTATAACAGCTGTTTAGTACAGCAGACAAACAATTGTGACTGTAATTATTGTCACAAGCTTACACCTTTAGTGCTTGACTTGGTGTTTATAATGCTCTGTCATTGTCATTCATTTTCTGACTACCTGAAAATTGTGGGGCCCCAATCACGTTTCAAGCAAAGTTATAGTTAAATCGAACACTGGATATATGTCATGTAATCAATATACATTTGTATACTTAATGTAGACGATACATGGAATTGTAAAGGAAAGCAAAGGAAAGCCAAATGGGCAATAAACGCTCGGCGAGGCGAGCCGGAGCATACCAAATATTAAATTGTCTGTGTCCTCTCTTCTCCATCTTGGGCCAATAGGCCCTTGCTGAAATTACGTGTGCCCAGGAAGGTGGGAGTTATGAATATGAAAGAAAAATATGAATTTTTCAAATCATGTGTGGTACACTTTCTCTCAAAAACGGCATTTCACACAAAACTCCGAATACCGCATTTCCAAATGTTCATGAAAATGGTCCGTCTTTAAGCGGCTAATTAGAACAGAAGCCATTTGTTGAATAGGCTCTTGCTGAAATTAAGTGTGCCCAGGAAGGTGGGAGTTATGAATATGAAAGAAAAATATGAATTTTTCAAATCATGTGCGGTACACTTTCTCTCAAAAACGGCATTTCACACAAAACTCCGAATACCGCATTTCCAAATGTTCATGAAAATGGTCCGTCTTTAAGCGGCTATTTGGAACAACAGAAGCCATTCTTGGAATAAGCCCTTGCTGAAATTAAGTGTGCCCAGGAAGGTGGGAATTACGAATATGAAAGAAAAATATGAATTTTTCAAATCATGTGCGGTACACTTTCTCTCAAAAACGGCATTTCACACAAAACTCCGAATACCGCATTTCCAAATGTTCATGAAAATGGTCCCTCTTTAAGCGGCTAATTAGAACAGAAGCCATTCTTGGAATAGGCCCTTGCTGAAATTAAGTGTGCCCAGGAAGGTGGGAATTATGTATATGAAAGAAAAATATGAATTTTTCAAAACATGTGCGGTACACTTTCTCTCAAAGACGGCATTTAACACGAACTACGAATACCGCATTTCCGAATATTCTGGAAAATGGTCCGTCTTTAAGTGGCTATTTGGAACAAAAGCCATTCTTGGAATAGGCCCTTGCTGAAATTACGTGTGCCCAGGAAGGTGGGAGTTATGAATATGAAAGAAAAATATGAATTTTTCAAATCATGTGCGGTACACTTTCTCTCAAAAACGGCATTTCACACAAAACTCCGAATACCGCATTTCCAAATGTTCATGAAAATGGTCCGTCTTTAAGCGGCTAATTAGAACAGAAGCCATTCTTGGAATAGGCCCTTGCTGAAATTAAGTGTGCCCAGGAAGGTGGGAATTATGAATATGAAAGAAAAATATGAATTTTTTAAAACATGTGTGGTACACTTTCTCTCAAAGACGGCATTTCAAACGAAACTCCGAATACCGTATTTCTGAATATTCTTGAAAATGGTCCGTCTTTAAGCGGCTATTTGGAACAACAGAAGCCATTCTTGGAATAAGCCCTTGCTGAAATGAAGTGTGCCCAGGAAGGTGGGAATTATGTATATGAAAGAAAAATATTAATTTTTCAAAACATGTGCGGTACACTTTCTCTCAAAGACGGCATTTAACACGAACTCCGAATACCGCATTTCCGAATATTCTGGAAAATGGTCCGTCTTTAAGTGGCTATTTGGAACAAAAGCCATTCTTGGAATAGGCCCTTGCTGAAATTACGTGTGCCCAGGAAGGTGGGAGTTATGAATATGAAAGAAAAATATGAATTTTTCAAATCATGTGCGGTACACTTTCTCTCAAAAACGGCATTTCACACAAAACTCCGAATACCGCATTTCCAAATGTTCATGAAAATGGTCCGTCTTTAAGCGGCTAATTAGAACAGAAGCCATTCTTGGAATAGGCCCTTGCTGAAATTAAGTGTGCCCAGGAAGGTGGGAATTATGAATATGAAAGAAAAATATGAATTTTTTAAAACATGTGTGGTACACTTTCTCTCAAAGACGGCATTTCAAACGAAACTCCGAATACCGTATTTCTGAATATTCTTGAAAATGGTCCGTCTTTAAGCGGCTATTTGGAACAACAGAAGCCATTCTTGGAATAAGCCCTTGCTGAAATTAAGTGTGCCCAGGAAGGTGGGAATTACGAATATGAAAGAAAAATATGAATTTTTCAAAACATGTGTGGTACACTTTCTCTCAAAGACGGCATTTAACACGAACTCCGAATCCCGCATTTCCGAATATTCAGGAAAATGGTCCGTCTTTAAGCGGCTATTTGGAACAGAAGCCATTCTTGGAATAGGCCCTTGCTGAAATTAAGTGTGCCCAGGAAGGTGGGAATTATGAATATGAAAGAAAAATATGAATTTTTCAAAACATGTGTGGTACACTTTCTCTCAAAGACGGCATTTCAAACGAAACTCTAAATACCGCATTTCCAAATGTTCTTGAAAATGGTCCGTCTTTAAGCGGCTAATTGGAACAGAAGCCATTTGTGGAATAGGCGCTTGCTGAAATTAAGTGTGCCCAGGAAGGTGAGAATTATGAATATGAAAGAAAAATATAGATTTTTCAAAACATGGTGTGGTACACTTTGTCTCAAAGACGACATTTCACACGAAACTCCGAATACCGCATTTCCAAATGTTCATGAAAATGGTCCGTCTTTAAGCGGATAATTGGAACAGAAGCCATTCTTGAAATAGGCCCTTGCTGAAATTAAGTGTGCCCAGGAAGGTGGGAATTATGAATATGAAAGAAAAATATGAAGTTTTCAAAACATGTGTTGTACACTTTCTCTCAAAGACGGCGTTTCACACGAAACTCTAAATACCGCATTTCCAAATGTTCTTGAAAATGGTCCGTCTTTAAGCGGCTAATTGGAACAGAAGCCATGCTTGGAATAGGCCCTTGCTGAAATTAAGTGTGCCCAGGAAGGTGGGAATTATGAATATGAAAGAAAAATATGAATTTTTCAAAACATGTGCGGTACACTTTCTCTCAAAGACGGCATTTAACACGAAACTCCGAATACCGTATTTCCGAATATTCTGGAAAATGTTCCGTCTTTAAGCGGCTATTTGGAACAGAAGTCATTCTTGGAATAGGCCCTTGCTGAAATCACGTGTGCCCAGGAAGGTGGGAATTATGAATATGAAAGAAAAATATGAATTTTTCAAATCATGTGCGGTACACTTTCTCTCAAAGACGGCATTTAACACGAAACTCCGAATCCCGCATTTCCAAATATTCTGGAAAATGGTCCGTCTTTAAGCGGCTAATTGGAACAGAAGCCATTCTTGGAATAGGCCCTTGCTGAAATTAAGTGTGCCCAGGAAGGTGGGAATTATGAATATGAAAGAAAAATATGAATTTTTTAAAACATGTGTGGTACACTTTCTCTCAAAGACGGCATTTCAAACGAAACTCCGAATACCGTATTTCCGAATATTCTGGAAAATGGTCCGTCTTTAAGCGGCTATTTGGAACAGAAGCCATTCTTGGAATAGGCCCTTGCTGAAATTACGTGTGCCCAGGAAGTTGGGAGTTATGAATATGAAAGAAAAATTTGAATTTTTCCAAACATGGTGTGGTACACTTTTTCTCAAAGACGGCATTTCACACGAAACTCTAAATACCGTATTTCCGAATATTCTGGAAAATGGTCCGTCTTTAAGTGGCTATTTGTGGAACAGAAGCCATTCTTGGAATAGGCCCTTGCTGAAATTAAGTGTGCCCAGGAAGGTGGGAATTATGAATATGAAAGAAAAATATGAATTTTTCAAAACATGTGCGGTACACTTTCTCTCAAAGACGGCATTTAACACGAACTCCGAATACCGCATTTCCGAATATTCATGAAAATGGTCCGTCTTTAAGCGGCTATTTGGAACAAAAGCCATTCTTGGAATAGGCCCTTGCTGAAATTAAGTGTGCCCAGGAAGGTGGGAATTATGAATATGAAAGAAAAATATGAATTTTCCAAAACATGTGCGGTACACTTTCTCTCAAAGACGGCATTTAACAAGAAACTCCGAATCCCGCATTTCCAAATATTCTGGAAAATGGTCCGTCTTTAAGCGGCTATTTGGAACAGAAGTCATTCTTGGAATAGGCCCTTGCTGAAATTACTTGTGCCCAGGAAGGTGGGAGTTATGAATATGAAAGAAAAATATGAATTTTTCAAATCATGTGTGGTACACTTTCTCTCAAAAACGGCATTTCACACAAAACTCCGAATACCGCATTTCCAAATGTTCATGAAAATGGTCCGTCTTTAAGCGGCTAATTAGAACAGAAACCATTCTTGGAATAGGCCCTTGCTGAAATTACTTCTGCCCAGGAAGGTGGGAGTTATGAATATGAAAGAAAAATATGAATTTTTCAAAACATGTGCGGTACACTTTCTCTCAAAGACGGCATTTAACACGAACTCCGAATACCGCATTTCCGAATATTCTGGAAAATGGTCCGTCTTTAAGTGGCTATTTGGAACAAAAGCCATTATTGGAATAGGCCCTTGCTGAAATTAAGTGTGCCCAGGAAGGTGGGAATTATGAATATGAAAGAAAAATATGAATTTTTCAAAACATGCGCGGTACACTTTCTCTCAAAGACGGCATTTAACACGAAACTCCGAATCCCGCATTTCCAAATATTCTGGAAAATGGTCCGTCTTTAAGCGGCTATTTGGAACAGAAGTCATTCTTGGAATAGGCCCTTGCTGAAATTACGTGTGCCCAGGAAGGTGGGAGTTATGAATATGAAAGAAAAATATGAATTTTTCAAATCATGTGCGGTACACTTTCTCTCAAAAACGGCATTTCACACAAAACTCCGAATACCGCATTTCCAAATGTTCATGAAAATGGTCCGTCTTTAAGCGGCTAATTAGAACAGAAGCCATTCTTGGAATAGGCCCTTGCTGAAATTAAGTGTGCCCAGGAAGGTGGGAATTATGAATATGAAAGAAAAATATGAATTTTTAAAAACATGTGTGGTACACTTTCTCTCAAAGACGGCATTTCAAACGAAACTCCGAATACCGTATTTCTGAATATTCTTGAAAATGGTCCGTCTTTAAGCGGCTATTTGGAACAGAAGCCATTCTTGGAATAGGCCCTTGCTGAAATTAAGTGTGCCCAGGAAGGTGGGAATTATGAATATGAAAGAAAAATATGAATTTTTTAAAACATGTGTGGTACACTTTCTCTCAAAGACGGCATTTCAAACGAAACTCCGAATACCGTATTTCCGAATATTCTGGAAAATGGTCCGTCTTTAAGCGGCTATTTGGAACAGAAGCCATTCTTGGAATAGGCCCTTGCTGAAATTACGTGTGCCCAGGAAGGTGGGAGTTATGAATATGAAAGAAAAATTTGAATTTTTCCAAACATGGTGTGGTACACTTTTTCTCAAAGACGGCATTTCACACGAAACTCTAAATACCGTATTTCCGAATATTCTGGAAAATGGTCCGTCTTTAAGTGGCTATTTGTGGAACAGAAGCCATTCTTGGAATAGGCCCTTGCTGAAATTAAGTGTGCCCAGGAAGGTGGGAATTATGAATATGAAAGAAAAATATGAATTTTTCAAAACATGTGCGGTACACTTTCTCTCAAAGACGGCATTTAACACGAACTCCGAATACCGCATTTCCGAATATTCATGAAAATGGTCCGTCTTTAAGCGGCTATTTGGAACAAAAGCCATTCTTGGAATAGGCCCTTGCTGAAATTAAGTGTGCCCAGGAAGGTGGGAATTATGAATATGAAAGAAAAATATGAATTTTCCAAAACATGTGCGGTACACTTTCTCTCAAAGACGGCATTTAACAAGAAACTCCGAATCCCGCATTTCCAAATATTCTGGAAAATGGTCCGTCTTTAAGCGGCTATTTGGAACAGAAGTCATTCTTGGAATAGGCCCTTGCTGAAATTACTTGTGCCCAGGAAGGTGGGAGTTATGAATATGAAAGAAAAATATGAATTTTTCAAATCATGTGTGGTACACTTTCTCTCAAAAACGGCATTTCACACAAAACTCCGAATACCGCATTTCCAAATGTTCATGAAAATGGTCCGTCTTTAAGCGGCTAATTAGAACAGAAGTCATTTGTGGAATAGGCTCTTGCTGAAATTAAGTGTGCCCAGGAAGGTGGGAGTTATGAATATGAAAGAAAAATATGAATTTTTCAAATCATGTGCGGTACACTTTCTCTCAAAAACGGCATTTCACACAAAACTCCGAATACCGCATTTCCAAATGTTCATGAAAATGGTCCGTCTTTAAGCGGCTAATTAGAACAGAAACCATTCTTGGAATAGGCCCTTGCTGAAATTACTTCTGCCCAGGAAGGTGGGAGTTATGAATATGAAAGAAAAATATGAATTTTTCAAAACATGTGCGGTACACTTTCTCTCAAAGACGGCATTTAACACGAACTCCGAATACCGCATTTCCGAATATTCTGGAAAATGGTCCGTCTTTAAGTGGCTATTTGGAACAAAAGCCATTATTGGAATAGGCCCTTGCTGAAATTAAGTGTGCCCAGGAAGGTGGGAATTATGAATATGAAAGAAAAATATGAATTTTTCAAAACATGCGCGGTACACTTTCTCTCAAAGACGGCATTTAACACGAAACTCCGAATCCCGCATTTCCAAATATTCTGGAAAATGGTCCGTCTTTAAGCGGCTATTTGGAACAGAAGTCATTCTTGGAATAGGCCCTTGCTGAAATTACGTGTGCCCAGGAAGGTGGGAGTTATGAATATGAAAGAAAAATATGAATTTTTCAAATCATGTGCGGTACACTTTCTCTCAAAAACGGCATTTCACACAAAACTCCGAATACCGCATTTCCAAATGTTCATGAAAATGGTCCGTCTTTAAGCGGCTAATTAGAACAGAAGCCATTCTTGGAATAGGCCCTTGCTGAAATTAAGTGTGCCCAGGAAGGTGGGAATTATGAATATGAAAGAAAAATATGAATTTTTAAAAACATGTGTGGTACACTTTCTCTCAAAGACGGCATTTCAAACGAAACTCCGAATACCGTATTTCTGAATATTCTTGAAAATGGTCCGTCTTTAAGCGGCTATTTGGAACAGAAGCCATTCTTGGAATAGGCCCTTGCTGAAATTAAGTGTGCCCAGGAAGGTGGGAATTATGAATATGAAAGAAAAATATGAATTTTTCAAAACATGTGTGGTACACTTTCTCTCAAAGACGGCATTTAACACGAACTCCGAATCCCGCATTTCCGAATATTCAGGAAAATGGTCCGTCTTTAAGCGGCTATTTGGAACAGAAGCCATTCTTGGAATAGGCCCTTGCTGAAATTAAGTGTGCCCAGGAAGGTGGGAATTATGAATATGAAAGAAAAATATGAATTTTTCAAAACATGTGCGGTACACTTTCTCTCAAAAACGGCATTTCACACAAAACTCCGAATACCGCATTTCCAAATGTTCATGAAAATGGTCCGTCTTTAAGCGGCTAATTAGAACAGAAGCCATTTGTGGAATAGGCTCTTGCTGAAATTAAGTGTGCCCAGGAAGGTGGGAGTTATGAATATGAAAGAAAAATATGAATTTTTCAAATCATGTGCGGTACACTTTCTCTCAAAAACGGCATTTCACACAAAACTCCGAATACCGCATTTCCAAATGTTCTTGAAAATGGTCCGTCTTTAAGCGGCTATTTGGAACAACAGAAGCCATTCTTGGAATAAGCCCTTGCTGAAATTAAGTGTGCCCAGGAAGGTGGGAATTACGAATATGAAAGAAGAATATGAATTTTTCAAATCATGTGCGGTACACTTTCTCTCAAAAACGGCATTTCACACAAAACTCCGAATACCGCATTTCCAAATGTTCATGAAAATGGTCCCTCTTTAAGCGGCTAATTAGAACAGAAGCCATTCTTGGAATAGGCCCTTGCTGAAATTAAGTGTGCCCAGGAAGGTGGGAATTATGTATATGAAAGAAAAATATGAATTTTTCAAAACATGTGCGGTACACTTTCTCTCAAAGACGGCATTTAACACGAACTCCGAATACCGCATTTCCGAATATTCTGGAAAATGGTCCGTCTTTAAGTGGCTATTTGGAACAAAAGCCATTCTTGGAATAGGCCCTTGCTGAAATTACGTGTGCCCAGGAAGGTGGGAGTTATGAATATGAAAGAAAAATATGAATTTTTCAAATCATGTGCGGTACACTTTCTCTCAAAAACGGCATTTCACACAAAACTCCGAATACCGCATTTCCAAATGTTCATGAAAATGGTCCGTCTTTAAGCGGCTAATTAGAACAGAAGCCATTCTTGGAATAGGCCCTTGCTGAAATTAAGTGTGCCCAGGAAGGTGGGAATTATGAATATGAAAGAAAAATATGAATTTTTTAAAACATGTGTGGTACACTTTCTCTCAAAGACGGCATTTCAAACGAAACTCCGAATACCGTATTTCTGAATATTCTTGAAAATGGTCCGTCTTTAAGCGGCTATTTGGAACAACAGAAGCCATTCTTGGAATAAGCCCTTGCTGAAATTAAGTGTGCCCAGGAAGGTGGGAATTACGAATATGAAAGAAAAATATGAATTTTTCAAAACATGTGTGGTACACTTTCTCTCAAAGACGGCATTTAACACGAACTCCGAATCCCGCATTTCCGAATATTCAGGAAAATGGTCCGTCTTTAAGCGGCTATTTGGAACAGAAGCCATTCTTGGAATAGGCCCTTGCTGAAATTAAGTGTGCCCAGGAAGGTGGGAATTATGAATATGAAAGAAAAATATGAATTTTTCAAAACATGTGCGGTACACTTTCTCTCAAAGACGGCATTTCAAACGAAACTCTAAATACCGCATTTCCAAATGTTCTTGAAAATGGTCCGTCTTTAAGCGGCTAATAGGAACAGTAGCCATTTGTGGAATAGGCGCTTGCTGAAATTAAGTGTGCCCAGGAAGGTGAGAATTATGAATATGAAAGAAAAATATAGATTTTTAAAAACATGGTGTGGTACACTTTGTCTCAAAGACGACATTTCACACGAAACTCCGAATACCGCATTTCCAAATGTTCATGAAAATGGTCCGTCTTTAAGCGGATAATTGGAACAGAAGCCATTCTTGGAATAGGCCCTAGCTGAAATTAAGTGTGCCCAGGAAGGTGGGAATTATGAATATGAAAGAAAAATATTAAGTTTTCAAAACATGTGTGGTACACTTTCTCTCAAAGACGGCGTTTCACACGAAACTCTAAATACCGCATTTCCAAATGTTCTTGAAAATGGTCCGTCTTTAAGCGGCTAATTGGAACAGAAGCCATTCTTGGAATAGGCCCTTGCTGAAATTAAGTGTGCCCAGGAAGGTGGGAATTATGAATATGAAAGAAAAATATGAATTTTTCAAAACATGTGCGGTACACTTTCTCTCAAAGACGGCATTTAACACGAAACTCCGAATACCGTATTTCCGAATATTCTGGAAAATGGTCCGTCTTTAAGCGGCTAATTGGAACAGAAGTCATTCTTGGAATAGGCCCTTGCTGAAATTACGTGTGCCCAGGAAGGTGGGAATTATGAATATGAAAGAAAAATATGAATTTTTCAAATCATGTGCGGTACACTTTCTCTCAAAGACGGCATTTAACACGAAACTCCGAATCCCGCATTTCCAAATATTCTGGAAAATGGTCCGTCTTTAAGCGGCTATTTGGAACAGAAGTCATTCTTGGAATAGGCCCTTGCTGAAATTACGTGTGCCCAGGAAGGTGCGAATTATGAATATGAAAGAAAAATATGAATTTTTCAAAACATGTGTGGTACACTTTCTCTCAAAGACGGCATTTAACACGAACTCCGA
Source organism: Hippasteria phrygiana (assembly GCA_037893225.1). Classification (NCBI taxonomy): domain Eukaryota; kingdom Metazoa; phylum Echinodermata; class Asteroidea; order Valvatida; family Goniasteridae; genus Hippasteria; species Hippasteria phrygiana. The sequence goes on from JAZGUH010000331.1 coordinate 1,611,925, forward strand.
ATCCCGCATTTCCGAATATTCAGGAAAATGGTCCGTCTTTAAGCGGCTATTTGGAACAGAAGCCATTCTTGGAATAGGCCCTTGCTGAAATTAAGTGTGCCCAGGAAGGTGGGAATTATGAATATGAAAGAAAAATATGAATTTTTCAAAACATGTGCGGTACACTTTCTCTCAAAAACGGCATTTCACACAAAACTCCGAATACCGCATTTCCAAATGTTCATGAAAATGGTCCGTCTTTAAGCGGCTAATTAGAACAGAAGCCATTTGTGGAATAGGCTCTTGCTGAAATTAAGTGTGCCCAGGAAGGTGGGAGTTATGAATATGAAAGAAAAATATGAATTTTTCAAATCATGTGCGGTACACTTTCTCTCAAAAACGGCATTTCACACAAAACTCCGAATACCGCATTTCCAAATGTTCTTGAAAATGGTCCGTCTTTAAGCGGCTATTTGGAACAACAGAAGCCATTCTTGGAATAAGCCCTTGCTGAAATTAAGTGTGCCCAGGAAGGTGGGAATTACGAATATGAAAGAAGAATATGAATTTTTCAAATCATGTGCGGTACACTTTCTCTCAAAAACGGCATTTCACACAAAACTCCGAATACCGCATTTCCAAATGTTCATGAAAATGGTCCCTCTTTAAGCGGCTAATTAGAACAGAAGCCATTCTTGGAATAGGCCCTTGCTGAAATTAAGTGTGCCCAGGAAGGTGGGAATTATGTATATGAAAGAAAAATATGAATTTTTCAAAACATGTGCGGTACACTTTCTCTCAAAGACGGCATTTAACACGAACTCCGAATACCGCATTTCCGAATATTCTGGAAAATGGTCCGTCTTTAAGTGGCTATTTGGAACAAAAGCCATTCTTGGAATAGGCCCTTGCTGAAATTACGTGTGCCCAGGAAGGTGGGAGTTATGAATATGAAAGAAAAATATGAATTTTTCAAATCATGTGCGGTACACTTTCTCTCAAAAACGGCATTTCACACAAAACTCCGAATACCGCATTTCCAAATGTTCATGAAAATGGTCCGTCTTTAAGCGGCTAATTAGAACAGAAGCCATTCTTGGAATAGGCCCTTGCTGAAATTAAGTGTGCCCAGGAAGGTGGGAATTATGAATATGAAAGAAAAATATGAATTTTTTAAAACATGTGTGGTACACTTTCTCTCAAAGACGGCATTTCAAACGAAACTCCGAATACCGTATTTCTGAATATTCTTGAAAATGGTCCGTCTTTAAGCGGCTATTTGGAACAACAGAAGCCATTCTTGGAATAAGCCCTTGCTGAAATTAAGTGTGCCCAGGAAGGTGGGAATTACGAATATGAAAGAAAAATATGAATTTTTCAAAACATGTGTGGTACACTTTCTCTCAAAGACGGCATTTAACACGAACTCCGAATCCCGCATTTCCGAATATTCAGGAAAATGGTCCGTCTTTAAGCGGCTATTTGGAACAGAAGCCATTCTTGGAATAGGCCCTTGCTGAAATTAAGTGTGCCCAGGAAGGTGGGAATTATGAATATGAAAGAAAAATATGAATTTTTCAAAACATGTGCGGTACACTTTCTCTCAAAGACGGCATTTCAAACGAAACTCTAAATACCGCATTTCCAAATGTTCTTGAAAATGGTCCGTCTTTAAGCGGCTAATAGGAACAGTAGCCATTTGTGGAATAGGCGCTTGCTGAAATTAAGTGTGCCCAGGAAGGTGAGAATTATGAATATGAAAGAAAAATATAGATTTTTAAAAACATGGTGTGGTACACTTTGTCTCAAAGACGACATTTCACACGAAACTCCGAATACCGCATTTCCAAATGTTCATGAAAATGGTCCGTCTTTAAGCGGATAATTGGAACAGAAGCCATTCTTGGAATAGGCCCTAGCTGAAATTAAGTGTGCCCAGGAAGGTGGGAATTATGAATATGAAAGAAAAATATTAAGTTTTCAAAACATGTGTGGTACACTTTCTCTCAAAGACGGCGTTTCACACGAAACTCTAAATACCGCATTTCCAAATGTTCTTGAAAATGGTCCGTCTTTAAGCGGCTAATTGGAACAGAAGCCATTCTTGGAATAGGCCCTTGCTGAAATTAAGTGTGCCCAGGAAGGTGGGAATTATGAATATGAAAGAAAAATATGAATTTTTCAAAACATGTGCGGTACACTTTCTCTCAAAGACGGCATTTAACACGAAACTCCGAATACCGTATTTCCGAATATTCTGGAAAATGGTCCGTCTTTAAGCGGCTAATTGGAACAGAAGTCATTCTTGGAATAGGCCCTTGCTGAAATTACGTGTGCCCAGGAAGGTGGGAATTATGAATATGAAAGAAAAATATGAATTTTTCAAATCATGTGCGGTACACTTTCTCTCAAAGACGGCATTTAACACGAAACTCCGAATCCCGCATTTCCAAATATTCTGGAAAATGGTCCGTCTTTAAGCGGCTATTTGGAACAGAAGTCATTCTTGGAATAGGCCCTTGCTGAAATTACGTGTGCCCAGGAAGGTGCGAATTATGAATATGAAAGAAAAATATGAATTTTTCAAATCATGTGCGGTACACTTTCTCTCAAAGACGGCATTTAACACGAACTCCGAATCCCGCATTTCCAAATATTCTGGAAAATGGTCCGTCTTTAAGCGGCTATTTGGAACAGAAGTCATTCTTGGAATAGGCCCTTGCTGAAATCACTTGTGCCCAGGAAGGTGGGAGTTATGAATATGAAAGAAAAATATGAATTTTTCAATTCATGTGCGGTACACTTTCTCTCAAAAACGGCATTTCACACAAAACTCCGAATACCGCATTTCCAAATGTTCATGAAAATGGTCCGTCTTTAAGCGGCTAATTAGAACAGAAGCCATTCTTGGAATAGGCCCTTGCTGAAATTAAGTGTGCCCAGGAAGGTGGGAATTATGAATATGAAAGAAAAATATGAATTTTTCAAAACATGTGCGGTACACTTTCTCTCAAAGACGGCATTTCAAACGAAACTCCGAATACCGTATTTCTGAATATTCTTGAAAATGGTCCGTCTTTAAGCGGCTATTTGGAACAGAAGCCATTCTTGGAATAGGCCCTTGCTGAATTAAGTGTGCCCAGGAAGGTGGGAATTATGAATATGAAAGAAAAATATGAATTTTTCAAATCATGTGCGGTACACTTTCTCTCAAAGACGGAATTTAACACGAAACTCCGAATCCCGCATTTCCAAATATTCTGGAAAATGGTCCGTCTTTAAGCGGCTATTTGGAACAGAAGTCATTCTTGGAATAGGCCCTTGCTGAAATTACGTGTGCCCAGGAAGGTGGGAGTTATGAATATGAAAGAAAAATATGAATTTTTCAATTCATGTGCGGTACACTTTCTCTCAAAAACGGCATTTCACACAAAACTCCGAATACCGCATTTCCGAATATTCTGGAAAATGGTCCGTCTTTAAGTGGCTATTTGGAACAAAAGCCATTCTTGGAATAGGCCCTTGCTGAAATTACGTGTGCCCAGGAAGGTGGGAGTTATGAATATGAAAGAAAAATATGAATTTTTCAAATCATGTGCGGTACACTTTCTCTCAAAAACGGCATTTCACACAAAACTCCGAATACCGCATTTCCAAATGTTCATGAAAATGGTCCGTCTTTAAGCGGCTAATTAGAACAGAAGCCATTCTTGGAATAGGCCCTTGCTGAAATTAAGTGTGCCCAGGAAGGTGGGAATTATGAATATGAAAGAAAAATATGAATTTTTTAAAACATGTGTGGTACACTTTCTCTCAAAGACGGCATTTCAAACGAAACTCCGAATACCGTATTTCTGAATATTCTTGAAAATGGTCCGTCTTTAAGCGGCTATTTGGAACAACAGAAGCCATTCTTGGAATAAGCCCTTGCTGAAATTAAGTGTGCCCAGGAAGGTGGGAATTACGAATATGAAAGAAAAATATGAATTTTTCAAAACATGTGTGGTACACTTTCTCTCAAAGACGGCATTTAACACGAACTCCGAATCCCGCATTTCCGAATATTCAGGAAAATGGTCCGTCTTTAAGCGGCTATTTGGAACAGAAGCCATTCTTGGAATAGGCCCTTGCTGAAATTAAGTGTGCCCAGGAAGGTGGGAATTATGAATATGAAAGAAAAATATGAATTTTTCAAAACATGTGCGGTACACTTTCTCTCAAAGACGGCATTTCAAACGAAACTCTAAATACCGCATTTCCAAATGTTCTTGAAAATGGTCCGTCTTTAAGCGGCTAATTGGAACAGAAGCCATTTGTGGAATAGGCGCTTGCTGAAATTAAGTGTGCCCAGGAAGGTGAGAATTATGAATATGAAAGAAAAATATAGATTTTTCAAAACATGGTGTGGTACACTTTGTCTCAAAGACGACATTTCACACGAAACTCCGAATACCGCATTTCCAAATGTTCATGAAAATGGTCCGTCTTTAAGCGGATAATTGGAACAGAAGCCATTCTTGGAATAGGCCCTAGCTGAAATTAAGTGTGCCCAGGAAGGTGGGAATTATGAATATGAAAGAAAAATATTAAGTTTTCAAAACATGTGTGGTACACTTTCTCTCAAAGACGGCGTTTCACACGAAACTCTAAATACCGCATTTCCAAATGTTCTTGAAAATGGTCCGTCTTTAAGCGGCTAATTGGAACAGAAGCCATTCTTGGAATAGGCCCTTGCTGAAATTAAGTGTGCCCAGGAAGGTGGGAATTATGAATATGAAAGAAAAATATGAATTTTTCAAAACATGTGCGGTACACTTTCTCTCAAAGACGGCATTTAACACGAAACTCCGAATACCGTATTTCCGAATATTCTGGAAAATGGTCCGTCTTTAAGCGGCTAATTGGAACAGAAGTCATTCTTGGAATAGGCCCTTGCTGAAATTACGTGTGCCCAGGAAGGTGGGAATTATGAATATGAAAGAAAAATATGAATTTTTCAAATCATGTGCGGTACACTTTCTCTCAAAGACGGCATTTAACACGAAACTCCGAATCCCGCATTTCCAAATATTCTGGAAAATGGTCCGTCTTTAAGCGGCTATTTGGAACAGAAGTCATTCTTGGAATAGGCCCTTGCTGAAATTACGTGTGCCCAGGAAGGTGCGAATTATGAATATGAAAGAAAAATATGAATTTTTCAAATCATGTGCGGTACACTTTCTCTCAAAGACGGCATTTAACACGAACTCCGAATCCCGCATTTCCAAATATTCTGGAAAATGGTCCGTCTTTAAGCGGCTATTTGGAACAGAAGTCATTCTTGGAATAGGCCCTTGCTGAAATCACTTGTGCCCAGGAAGGTGGGAGTTATGAATATGAAAGAAAAATATGAATTTTTCAATTCATGTGCGGTACACTTTCTCTCAAAAACGGCATTTCACACAAAACTCCGAATACCGCATTTCCAAATGTTCATGAAAATGGTCCGTCTTTAAGCGGCTAATTAGAACAGAAGCCATTCTTGGAATAGGCCCTTGCTGAAATTAAGTGTGCCCAGGAAGGTGGGAATTATGAATATGAAAGAAAAATATGAATTTTTCAAAACATGTGCGGTACACTTTCTCTCAAAGACGGCATTTCAAACGAAACTCCGAATACCGTATTTCTGAATATTCTTGAAAATGGTCCGTCTTTAAGCGGCTATTTGGAACAGAAGCCATTCTTGGAATAGGCCCTTGCTGAATTAAGTGTGCCCAGGAAGGTGGGAATTATGAATATGAAAGAAAAATATGAATTTTTCAAATCATGTGCGGTACACTTTCTCTCAAAGACGGAATTTAACACGAAACTCCGAATCCCGCATTTCCAAATATTCTGGAAAATGGTCCGTCTTTAAGCGGCTATTTGGAACAGAAGTCATTCTTGGAATAGGCCCTTGCTGAAATTACGTGTGCCCAGGAAGGTGGGAGTTATGAATATGAAAGAAAAATATGAATTTTTCAATTCATGTGCGGTACACTTTCTCTCAAAAACGGCATTTCACACAAAACTCCGAATACCGCATTTCCGAATATTCTGGAAAATGGTCCGTCTTTAAGTGGCTATTTGGAACAAAAGCCATTCTTGGAATAGGCCCTTGCTGAAATTACGTGTGCCCAGGAAGGTGGGAGTTATGAATATGAAAGAAAAATATGAATTTTTCAAATCATGTGCGGTACACTTTCTCTCAAAAACGGCATTTCACACAAAACTCCGAATACCGCATTTCCAAATGTTCATGAAAATGGTCCGTCTTTAAGCGGCTAATTAGAACAGAAGCCATTCTTGGAATAGGCCCTTGCTGAAATTAAGTGTGCCCAGGAAGGTGGGAATTATGAATATGAAAGAAAAATATGAATTTTTTAAAACATGTGTGGTACACTTTCTCTCAAAGACGGCATTTCAAACGAAACTCCGAATACCGTATTTCTGAATATTCTTGAAAATGGTCCGTCTTTAAGCGGCTATTTGGAACAACAGAAGCCATTCTTGGAATAAGCCCTTGCTGAAATTAAGTGTGCCCAGGAAGGTGGGAATTACGAATATGAAAGAAAAATATGAATTTTTCAAAACATGTGTGGTACACTTTCTCTCAAAGACGGCATTTAACACGAACTCCGAATCCCGCATTTCCGAATATTCAGGAAAATGGTCCGTCTTTAAGCGGCTATTTGGAACAGAAGCCATTCTTGGAATAGGCCCTTGCTGAAATTAAGTGTGCCCAGGAAGGTGGGAATTATGAATATGAAAGAAAAATATGAATTTTTCAAAACATGTGCGGTACACTTTCTCTCAAAGACGGCATTTCAAACGAAACTCTAAATACCGCATTTCCAAATGTTCTTGAAAATGGTCCGTCTTTAAGCGGCTAATTGGAACAGAAGCCATTTGTGGAATAGGCGCTTGCTGAAATTAAGTGTGCCCAGGAAGGTGAGAATTATGAATATGAAAGAAAAATATAGATTTTTCAAAACATGGTGTGGTACACTTTGTCTCAAAGACGACATTTCACACGAAACTCCGAATACCGCATTTCCAAATGTTCATGAAAATGGTCCGTCTTTAAGCGGATAATTGGAACAGAAGCCATTCTTGGAATAGGCCCTAGCTGAAATTAAGTGTGCCCAGGAAGGTGGGAATTATGAATATGAAAGAAAAATATTAAGTTTTCAAAACATGTGTGGTACACTTTCTCTCAAAGACGGCGTTTCACACGAAACTCTAAATACCGCATTTCCAAATGTTCTTGAAAATGGTCCGTCTTTAAGCGGCTAATTGGAACAGAAGCCATTCTTGGAATAGGCCCTTGCTGAAATTAAGTGTGCCCAGGAAGGTGGGAATTATGAATATGAAAGAAAAATATGAATTTTTCAAAACATGTGCGGTACACTTTCTCTCAAAGACGGCATTTAACACGAAACTCCGAATACCGTATTTCCGAATATTCTGGAAAATGGTCCGTCTTTAAGCGGCTAATTGGAACAGAAGTCATTCTTGGAATAGGCCCTTGCTGAAATTACGTGTGCCCAGGAAGGTGGGAATTATGAATATGAAAGAAAAATATGAATTTTTCAAATCATGTGCGGTACACTTTCTCTCAAAGACGGCATTTAACACGAAACTCCGAATCCCGCATTTCCAAATATTCTGGAAAATGGTCCGTCTTTAAGCGGCTATTTGGAACAGAAGTCATTCTTGGAATAGGCCCTTGCTGAAATTACGTGTGCCCAGGAAGGTGCGAATTATGAATATGAAAGAAAAATATGAATTTTTCAAATCATGTGCGGTACACTTTCTCTCAAAGACGGCATTTAACACGAACTCCGAATCCCGCATTTCCAAATATTCTGGAAAATGGTCCGTCTTTAAGCGGCTATTTGGAACAGAAGTCATTCTTGGAATAGGCCCTTGCTGAAATCACTTGTGCCCAGGAAGGTGGGAGTTATGAATATGAAAGAAAAATATGAATTTTTCAATTCATGTGCGGTACACTTTCTCTCAAAAACGGCATTTCACACAAAACTCCGAATACCGCATTTCCAAATGTTCATGAAAATGGTCCGTCTTTAAGCGGCTAATTAGAACAGAAGCCATTCTTGGAATAGGCCCTTGCTGAAATTACGTGTGCCCAGGAAGGTGGGAATTATGAATATGAAAGAAAAATATGAATTTTTCAAAACATGTGTGGTACACTTTCTCTCAAAGACGGCATTTCAAACGAAACTCCGAATACCGTATTTCTGAATATTCTTGAAAATGGTCCGTCTTTAAGCGGCTATTTGGAATAGAAGCCATTCTTGGAATAGGCCCTTGCTGAATTAAGTGTGCCCAGGAAGGTGGGAATTATGAATATGAAAGAAAAATATGAATTTTTCAAATCATGTGCGGTACACTTTCTCTCAAAGACGGAATTTAACACGAAACTCCGAATCCCGCATTTCCAAATATTCTGGAAAATGGTCCGTCTTTAAGCGGCTATTTGGAACAGAAGTCATTCTTGGAATAGGCCCTTGCTGAAATTACGTGTGCCCAGGAAGGTGGGAGTTATGAATATGAAAGAAAAATATGAATTTTTCAATTCATGTGCGGTACACTTTCTCTCAAAAACGGCATTTCACACAAAACTCCGAATACCGCATTTCCAAATGTTCATGAAAATGGTCCGTCTTTAAGCGGCTAATTAGAACAGAAGCCATTTGTGGAATAGGCTCTTGCTGAAATTAAGTGTGCCCAGGAAGGTGGGAGTTATGAATATGAAAGAAAAATATCAATTTTTCAAATCATGTGCGGTACACTTTCTCTCAAAAACGGCATTTCACACAAAACTCCGAATACCGCATTTCCAAATGTTCATGAAAATGGTCCGCCTTTAAGCGGCTAATTAGAACAGAAACCATTCTTGGAATAGGTCCTTGCTGAAATTAAGTGTGCCCAGGAAGGTGGGAATTATGTATATGAAAGACAAATATGAATTTTTCAAAACATGTGCGGTACACTTTCTCTCAAAGACGGCATTTAACACGAACTCCGAATACCGCATTTCCGAATATTCTGGAAAATGGTCCGTCTTTAAGTGGCTATTTGGAACAAAAGCCATTCTTGGAATAGGCCCTTGCTGAAATTACGTGTGCCCAGGAAGGTGGGAGTTATGAATATGAAAGAAAAATATGAATTTTTCAAATCATGTGCGGTACACTTTCTCTCAAAAACGGCATTTCACACAAAACTCCGAATACCGCATTTCCAAATGTTCATGAAAATGGTCCGTCTTTAAGCGGCTAATTAGAACAGAAGCCATTCTTGGAATAGGCCCTTGCTGAAATTAAGTGTGCCCAGGAAGGTGGGAATTATGAATATGAAAGAAAAATATGAATTTTTTAAAACATGTGTGGTACACTTTCTCTCAAAGACGGCATTTCAAACGAAACTCCGAATACCGTATTTCTGAATATTCTTGAAAATGGTCCGTCTTTAAGCGGCTATTTGGAACAACAGAAGCCATTCTTGGAATAAGCCCTTGCTGAAATTAAGTGTGCCCAGGAAGGTGGGAATTACGAATATGAAAGAAAAATATGAATTTTTCAAAACATGTGTGGTACACTTTCTCTCAAAGACGGCATTTAACACGAACTCCGAATCCCGCATTTCCGAATATTCAGGAAAATGGTCCGTCTTTAAGCGGCTATTTGGAACAGAAGCCATTCTTGGAATAGGCCCTTGCTGAAATTAAGTGTGCCCAGGAAGGTGGGAATTATGAATATGAAAGAAAAATATGAATTTTTCAAAACATGTGCGGTACACTTTCTCTCAAAGACGGCATTTCAAACGAAACTCTAAATACCGCATTTCCAAATGTTCTTGAAAATGGTCCGTCTTTAAGCGGCTAATTGGAACAGGTAGCCATTTGTGGAATAGGCGCTTGCTGAAATTAAGTGTGCCCAGGAAGGTGAGAATTATGAATATTAAAGAAAAATATAGATTTTTCAAAACATGGTGTGGTACACTTTGTCTCAAAGACGACATTTCACACGAAACTCCGAATACCGCATTTCCAAATGTTCATGAAAATGGTCCGTCTTTAAGCGGATAATTGGAACAGAAGCCATTATTGGAATAGGCCCTAGCTGAAATTAAGTGTGCCCAGGAAGGTGGGAATTATGAATATGAAAGAAAAATATTAAGTTTTCAAAACATGTGTGGTACACTTTCTCTCAAAGACGGCGTTTCACACGAAACTCTAAATACCGCATTTCCAAATGTTCTTGGAAATGGTCCGTCTTTAAGCGGCTAATTGGAACAGAAGCCATTCTTGGAATAGGCCCTTGCTGAAATTAAGTGTGCCCAGGAAGGTGGGAATTATGAATATGAAAGAAAAATATGAATTTTTCAAAACATGTGCGGTACACTTTCTCTCAAAGACGGCATTTAACACGAAACTCCGAATACCGTATTTCCGAATATTCTGGAAAATGGTCCGTCTTTAAGCGGCTAATTGGAACAGAAGTCATTCTTGGAATAGGCCCTTGCTGAAATTACGTGTGCCCAGGAAGGTGCGAATTATGAATATGAAAGAAAAATATGAATTTTTCAAATCATGTGCGGTACACTTTCTCTCAAAGACGGCATTTAACACGAACTCCGAATCCCGCATTTCCAAATATTCTGGAAAATGGTCCGTCTTTAAGCGGCTATTTGGAACAGAAGTCATTCTTGGAATAGGCCCTTGCTGAAATCACTTGTGCCCAGGAAGGTGGGAGTTATGAATATGAAAGAAAAATATGAATTTTTCAATTCATGTGCGGTACACTTTCTCTCAAAAACGGCATTTCACACAAAACTCCGAATACCGCATTTCCAAATGTTCATGAAAATGGTCCGTCTTTAAGCGGCTAATTAGAACAGAAGCCATTCTTGGAATAGGCCCTTGCTGAAATTAAGTGTGCCCAGGAAGGTGGGAATTATGAATATGAAAGAAAAATATGAATTTTTTAAAACATGTGTGGTACACTTTCTCTCAAAGACGGCATTTCAAACGAAACTCCGAATACCGTATTTCTGAATATTCTTGAAAATGGTCCGTCTTTAAGCGGCTATTTGGAACAACAGAAGCCATTCTTGGAATAAGCCCTTGCTGAAATTACGTGTGCCCAGGAAGGTGGGAATTACGAATATGAAAGAAAAATATGAATTTTTCAAAACATGTGTGGTACACTTTCTCTCAAAGACGGCATTTAACACGAACTCCGAATCCCGCATTTCCAAATATTCAGGAAAATGGTCCGTCTTTAAGCGGCTATTTGGAACAGAAGCCATTCTTGGAATAGGCCCTTGCTGAAATTAAGTGTGCCCAGGAAGGTGGGAATTATGAATATGAAAGAAAAATATGAATTTTTCAAAACATGTGCGGTACACTTTCTCTCAAAGACGGCATTTCAAACGAAACTCTAAATACCGCATTTCCAAATGTTCTTGAAAATGGTCCGTCTTTAAGCGGCTAATTGGAACAGAAGCCATTTGTGGAATAGGCGCTTGCTGAAATTAAGTGTGCCCAGGAAGGTGAGAATTATGAATATGAAAGAAAAATATAGATTTTTCAAAACATGGTGTGGTACACTTTGTCTCAAAGACGACATTTCACACAAAACTCCGAATACCGCATTTCCAAATGTTCATGAAAATGGTCCGTCTTTAAGCGGCTAATTAGAACAAAGACGGAATTTAACACGAAACTCCGAATCCCGCATTTCCAAATATTCTGGAAAATGGTCCGTCTTTAAGCGGCTATTTGGAACAGAAGTCATTCTTGGAATAGGCCCTTGCTGAAATTACGTGTGCCCAGGAAGGTGGGAGTTATGAATATGAAAGAAAAATATGAATTTTTCAATTCATGTGCGGTACACTTTCTCTCAAAAACGGCATTTCACACAAAACTCCGAATACCGCATTTCCAAATGTTCATGAAAATGGTCCGTCTTTAAGCGGCTAATTAGAACAGAAGCCATTTGTGGAATAGGCTCTTGCTGAAATTAAGTGTGCCCAGGAAGGTGGGAGTTATGAATATGAAAGAAAAATATCAATTTTTCAAATCATGTGCGGTACACTTTCTCTCAAAAACGGCATTTCACACAAAACTCCGAATACCGCATTTCCAAATGTTCATGAAAATGGTCCGCCTTTAAGCGGCTAATTAGAACAGAAACCATTCTTGGAATAGGCCCTTGCTGAAATTAAGTGTGCCCAGGAAGGTGGGAATTATGTATATGAAAGACAAATATGAATTTTTCAAAACATGTGCGGTACACTTTCTCTCAAAGACGGCATTTAACACGAACTCCGAATACCGCATTTCCGAATATTCTGGAAAATGGTCCGTCTTTAAGTGGCTATTTGGAACAAAAGCCATTCTTGGAATAGGCCCTTGCTGAAATTACGTGTGCCCAGGAAGGTGGGAGTTATGAATATGAAAGAAAAATATGAATTTTTCAAATCATGTGCGGTACACTTTCTCTCAAAAACGGCATTTCACACAAAACTCCGAATACCGCATTTCCAAATGTTCATGAAAATGGTCCGTCTTTAAGCGGCTAATTAGAACAGAAGCCATTCTTGGAATAGGCCCTTGCTGAAATTAAGTGTGCCCAGGAAGGTGGGAATTATGAATATGAAAGAAAAATATGAATTTTTTAAAACATGTGTGGTACACTTTCTCTCAAAGACGGCATTTCAAACGAAACTCCGAATACCGTATTTCTGAATATTCTTGAAAATGGTCCGTCTTTAAGCGGCTATTTGGAACAACAGAAGCCATTCTTGGAATAAGCCCTTGCTGAAATTAAGTGTGCCCAGGAAGGTGGAATTACGAATATGAAAGAAAAATATGAATTTTTCAAAACATGTGTGGTACACTTTCTCTCAAAGACGGCATTTAACACGAACTCCGAATCCCGCATTTCCGAATATTCAGGAAAATGGTCCGTCTTTAAGCGGCTATTTGGAACAGAAGCCATTCTTGGAATAGGCCCTTGCTGAAATTAAGTGTGCCCAGGAAGGTGGGAATTATGAATAAGAAAGAAAAATATGAATTTTTCAAAACATGTGCGGTACACTTTCTCTCAAAGACGGCATTTCAAACGAAACTCTAAATACCGCATTTCCAAATGTTCTTGAAAATGGTCCGTCTTTAAGCGGATAATTGGAACAGAAGCCATTTGTGGAATAGGCGCTTGCTGAAATTAAGTGTGCCCAGGAAGGTGAGAATTATGAATATGAAAGAAAAATATAGATTTTTCAAAACATGGTGTGGTACACTTTGTCTCAAAGACGACATTTCACACGAAACTCCGAATACCGCATTTCCAAATGTTCATGAAAATGGTCCGTCTTTAAGCGGATAATTGGAACAGAAGCCATTCTTGGAATAGGCCCTTGCTGAAATTAAGTGTGCCCAGGAAGGTGGGAATTATGAATATGAAAGAAAAATATTAAGTTTTCAAAACATGTGTGGTACACTTTCTCTCAAAGACGGCGTTTCACACGAAACTCTAAATACCGCATTTCCAAATGTTCTTGAAAATGGTCCGTCTTTAAGCGGCTAATTGGAACAGAAGCCATTCTTGGAATAGGCCCTTGCTGAAATTAAGTGTGCCCAGGAAGGTGGGAATTATGAATATGAAAGAAAAATATGAATTTTTCAAAACATGTGCGGTACACTTTCTCTCAAAGACGGCATTTAACACGAAACTCCGAATACCGTATTTCCGAATATTGTGGAAAATGGTCCGTCTTTAAGCGGCTAATTGGAACAGAAGTCATTCTTGGAATAGGCCCTTGCTGAAATTACGTGTGCCCAGGAAGGTGGGAATTATGAATATGAAAGAAAAATATGAATTTTTCAAATCATGTGCGGTACACTTTCTCTCAAAGACGGCATTTAACACGAAACTCCGAATCCCGCATTTCCAAATATTCTGGAAAATGGTCCGTCTTTAAGCGGCTATTTGGAACAGAAGTCATTCTTGGAATAGGCCCTTGCTGAAATTACGTGTGCCCAGGAAGGTGGGAATTATGAATATGAAAGAAAAATATGAATTTTTCAAATCATGTGCGGTACACTTTCTCTCAAAGACGGCATTTAACACGAACTCCGAATACCGCATTTCCAAATGTTCATGAAAATGGTCCGTCTTTAAGCGGCTAATTAGAACAGAAGCCATTCTTGGAATAGGCCCTTGCTGAAATTAAGTGTGCCCAGGAAGGTGGGAATTATGAATATGAAAGAAAAATATGAATTTTTTAAAACATGTGTGGTACACTTTCTCTCAAAGACGGCATTTCAAACGAAACTCCGAATACCGTATTTCTGAATATTCTTGAAAATGGTCCGTCTTTAAGCGGCTATTTGGAACAACAGAAGCCATTCTTGGAATAAGCCCTTGCTGAAATTAAGTGTGCCCAGGAAGGTGGGAATTACGAATATGAAAGAAAAATATGAATTTTTCAAAACATGTGTGGTACACTTTCTCTCAAAGACGGCATTTAACACGAACTCCGAATCCCGCATTTCCGAATATTCAGGAAAATGGTCCGTCTTTAAGCGGCTATTTGGAACAGAAGCCATTCTTGGAATAGGCCCTTGCTGAAATTAAGTGTGCCCAGGAAGGTGGGAATTATGAATATGAAAGAAAAATATGAATTTTTCAAAACATGTGCGGTACACTTTCTCTCAAAGACGGCATTTCAAACGAAACTCTAAATACCGCATTTCCAAATGTTCTTGAAAATGGTCCGTCTTTAAGCGGCTAATTGGAACAGAAGCCATTTGTGGAATAGGCGCTTGCTGAAATTAAGTGTGCCCAGGAAGGTGAGAATTATGAATATGAAAGAAAAATATAGATTTTTCCAAACATGGTGTGGTACACTTTGTCTCAAAGACGACATTTCACACGAAACTCCGAATACCGCATTTCCAAATGTTCATGAAAATGGTCCGTCTTTAAGCGGATAATTGGAACAGAAGCCATTCTTGGAATAGGCCCTTGCTGAAATTAAGTGTGCCCAGGAAGGTGGGAATTATGAATATGAAAGAAAAATATGAATTTTTCAAAACATGTGTGGTACACTTTCTCTCAAAGACGGCGTTTCACACGAAACTCTAAATACCGCATTTCCAAATGTTCTTGAAAATGGTCCGTCTTTAAGCGGCTAATTGGAACAGAAGCCATTCTTGGAATAGGCCCTTGCTGAAATTAAGTGTGCCCAGGAAGGTGGGAATTATGAATATGAAAGAAAATTATGAATTTTTCAAAACATGTGCGGTACACTTTCTCTCAAAGACGGCATTTAACACGAAACTCCGAATACCGTATTTCCGAATATTCTGGAAAATGGTCCGTCTTTAAGCGGCTAATTGGAACAGAAGTCATTCTTGGAATAGGCCCTTGCTGAAATTACGTGTGCCCAGGAAGGTGGGAATTATGAATATGAAAGAAAAATATGCATTTTTCAAATCATGTGTGGTACACTTTCTCTCAAAGACGGCATTTAACACGAAACTCCGAATCCCGCATTTCCAAATATTCTGGAAAATGGTCCGTCTTTAAGCGGCTATTTGGAACAAAAGTCATTCTTGGAATAGGCCCTTGCTGAAATCACTTGTGCCCAGGAAGGTGGGAGTTATGAATATGAAAGAAAAATATGAATTTTTCAATTCATGTGCGGTACACTTTCTCTCAAAAACGGCATTTCACACAAAACTCCGAATACCGCATTTCCAAATGTTCATGAAAATGGTCCGTCTTTAAGCGGCTAATTAGAACAGAAGCCATTCTTGGAATAGGCCCTTGCTGAAATTAAGTGTGCCCAGGAAGGTGGGAATTATGAATATGAAAGAAAAATATGAATTTTTCAAAACATGTGCGGTACACTTTCTCTCAAAGACGGCATTTCAAACGAAACTCCGAATACCGTATTTCTGAATATTCTTGAAAATGGTCCGTCTTTAAGCGGCTATTTGGAACAGAAGCCATTCTTGGAATAGGCCCTTGCTGAAATTAAGTGTGCCCAGGAAGGTGGGAATTATGAATATGAAAGAAAAATATGAATTTTTCAAATCATGTGCGGTACACTTTCTCTCAAAGACGGAATTTAACACGAAACTCCGAATCCCGCATTTCCAAATATTCTGGAAAATGGTCCGTCTTTAAGCGGCTATTTGGAACAGAAGTCATTCTTGGAATAGGCCCTTGCTGAAATTACGTGTGCCCAGGAAGGTGGGAGTTATGAATATGAAAGAAAAATATGAATTTTTCAATTCATGTGCGGTACACTTTCTCTCAAAAACGGCATTTCACACAAAACTCCGAATACCGCATTTCCAAATGTTCATGAAAATGGTCCGTCTTTAAGCGGCTAATTAGAACAGAAGCCATTTGTGGAATAGGCTCTTGCTGAAATTAAGTGTGCCCAGGAAGGTGGGAGTTATGAATATGAAAGAAAAATATCAATTTTTCAAATCATGTGCGGTACACTTTCTCTCAAAAACGGCATTTCACACAAAACTCCGAATACCGCATTTCCAAATGTTCATGAAAATGGTCCGTCTTTAAGCGGCTAATTAGAACAGAAACCATTCTTGGAATAGGCCCTTGCTGAAATTAAGTGTGCCCAGGAAGGTGGGAATTATGTATATGAAAGACAAATATGAATTTTTCAAAACATGTGCGGTACACTTTCTCTCAAAGACGGCATTTAACACGAACTCCGAATACCGCATTTCCGAATATTCTGGAAAATGGTCCGTCTTTAAGTGGCTATTTGGAACAAAAGCTATTCTTGGAATAGGCCCTTGCTGAAATTAAGTGTGCCCAGGAAGGTGGGAATTATGAATATGAAAGAAAAATATGAATTTTTCAAAACATGTGTGGTACACTTTCTCTCAAAGACGGCATTTAACACGAAACTCCGAATCCCGCATTTCCAAATATTCTGGAAAATGGTCCGTCTTTAAGCGGCTATTTGGAACAGAAGTCATTCTTGGAATAGGCCCTTGCTGAAATTACGTGTGCCCAGGAAGGTGGGAGTTATGAATATGAAAGAAAAATATGAATTTTTCAAATCATGTGCGGTACACTTTCTCTCAAAGACGGCATTTCAAACGAAACTCCGAATACCGTATTTCTGAATATTCTTGAAAATGGTCCGTCTTTAAGCGGCTATTTGGAACAGAAGCCATTCTTGGAATAGGCCCTTGCTGAAATTAAGTGTGCCCAGGAAGGTGGGAATTATGAATATGAAAGAAAAATATTAAGTTTTCAAAACATGTGTGGTACACTTTCTCACAAAGACGGCGTTTCACACGAAACTCTAAATACCGCATTTCCAAATGTTCTTGAAAATGGTCCGTCTTTAAGCGGCTAATTGGAACAGAAGCCATTCTTGGAATAGGCCCTTGCTGAAATTAAGTGTGCCCAGGAAGGTGGGAATTATGAATATGAAAGAAAAATATGAATTTTTCAAAACATGTGCGGTACACTTTCTCTCAAAGACGGCATTTAACACGAAACTCCGAATACCGTATTTCCGAATATTCTGGAAAATGGTCCGTCTTTAAGCGGCTAATTGGAACAGAAGTCATTCTTGGAATAGGCCCTTGCTGAAATTACGTGTGCCCAGGAAGGTGGGAATTATGAATATGAAAGAAAAATATGAATTTTTCAAATCATGTGCGGTACACTTTCTCTCAAAGACGGCATTTAACACGAAACTCCGAATCCCGCATTTCCAAATATTCTGGAAAATGGTCCGTCTTTAAGCGGCTATTTGGAACAGAAGTCATTCTTGGAATAGGCCCTTGCTGAAATTACGTGTGCCCAGGAAGGTGGGAATTATGAATATGAAAGACAAATATGAATTTTTCTAATCATGTGCGGTACACTTTCTCTCAAAGACGGCATTTAACACGAACTCCGAATCCCGCATTTCCAAATATTCTGGAAAATGGTCCGTCTTTAAGCGGCTATTTGGAACAGAAGTCATTCTTGGAATAGGCCCTTGCTGAAATCACTTGTGCCCAGGAAGGTGGGAGTTATGAATATGAAAGAAAAATATGAATTTTTCAAATCATGTGCGGTACACTTTCTCTCAAAAACGGCATTTCACACAAAACTCCGAATACCGCATTTCCAAATGTTCATGAAAATGGTCCGTCTTTAAGCGGCTAATTAGAACAGAAGCCATTCTTGGAATAGGCCCTTGCTGAAATTAAGTGTGCCCAGGAAGGTGGGAATTATGAATATGAAAGAAAAATATGAATTTTTTAAAACATGTGTGGTACACTTTCTCTCAAAGACGGCATTTCAAACGAAACTCCGAATACCGTATTTCTGAATATTCTTGAAAATGGTCCGTCTTTAAGCGGCTATTTGGAACAACAGAAGCCATTCTTGGAATAAGCCCTTGCTGAAATTAAGTGTGCCCAGGAAGGTGGGAATTACGAATATGAAAGAAAAATATGAATTTTTCAAAACATGTGTGGTACACTTTCTCTCAAAGACGGCATTTAACACGAACTCCGAATCCCGCATTTCCGAATATTCAGGAAAATGGTCCGTCTTTAAGCGGCTATTTGGAACAGAAGCCATTCTTGGAATAGGCCCTTGCTGAAATTAAGTGTGCCCAGGAAGGTGGGAATTATGAATATGAAAGAAAAATATGAATTTTTCAAAACATGTGCGGTACACTTTCTCTCAAAGACGGCATTTCAAACGAAACTCTAAATACCGCATTTCCAAATGTTCTTGAAAATGGTCCGTCTTTAAGCGGCTAATTGGAACAGAAGCCATTTGTGGAATAGGCGCTTGCTGAAATTAAGTGTGCCCAGGAAGGTGAGAATTATGAATATGAAAGAAAAATATAGATTTTTCCAAACATGGTGTGGTACACTTTGTCTCAAAGACGACATTTCACACGAAACTCCGAATACCGCATTTCCAAATGTTCATGAAAATGGTCCGTCTTTAAGCGGATAATTGGAACAGAAGCCATTCTTGGAATAGGCCCTTGCTGAAATTAAGTGTGCCCAGGAAGGTGGGAATTATGAATATGAAAGAAAAATATTAAGTTATCAAAACATGTGTGGTACACTTTCTCTCAAAGACGGCATTTAACACGAAACTCCGAATACCGTATTTCCGAATATTCTGGAAAATGGTCCGTCTTTAAGCGGCTAATTGGAACAGAAGTCATTCTTGGAATAGGCCCTTGCTGAAATTACGTGTGCCCAGGAAGGTGGGAATTATGAATATGAAAGAAAAATATGAATTTTTCAAATCATGTGCGGTACACTTTCTCTCAAAGACGGCATTTAACACGAAACTCCGAATCCCGCATTTCCAAATATTCTGGAAAATGGTCCGTCTTTAAGCGGCTATTTGGAACAGAAGTCATTCTTGGAATAGGCCCTTGCTGAAATTACGTGTGCCCAGGAAGGTGGGAATTATGAATATGAAAGAAAAATATGAATTTTTCAAATCATGTGCGGTACACTTTCTCTCAAAGACGGCATTTAACACGAACTCCGAATCCCGCATTTCCAAATATTCTGGAAAATGGTCCGTCTTTAAGCGGCTATTTGGAACAGAAGTCATTCTTGGAATAGGCCCTTGCTGAAATTACGTGTGCCCAGGAAGGTGGGAGTTATGAATATGAAAGAAAAATATGAATTTTTCAATTCATGTGCGGTACACTTTCTCTCAAAAACGGCATTTCACACAAAACTCCGAATACCGCATTTCCAAATGTTCATGAAAATGGTCCGTCTTTAAGCGGCTAATTAGAACAGAAGCCATTTGTGGAATAGGCTCTTGCTGAAATTAAGTGTGCCCAGGAAGGTGGGAGTTATGAATATGAAAGAAAAATATCAATTTTTCAAATCATGTGCGGTACACTTTCTCTCAAAAACGGCATTTCACACAAAACTCCGAATACCGCATTTCCAAATGTTCATGAAAATGGTCCGTCTTTAAGCGGCTAATTAGAACAGAAACCATTCTTGGAATAGGCCCTTGCTGAAATTAAGTGTGCCCAGGAAGGTGGGAATTATGTATATGAAAGACAAATATGAATTTTTCAAAACATGTGCGGTACACTTTCTCTCAAAGACGGCATTTAACACGAACTCCGAATACCGCATTTCCGAATATTCTGGAAAATGGTCCGTCTTTAAGTGGCTATTTGGAACAAAAGCTATTCTTGGAATAGGCCCTTGCTGAAATTAAGTGTGCCCAGGAAGGTGGGAATTATGAATATGAAAGAAAAATATGAATTTTTCAAAACATGTGCGGTACACTTTCTCTCAAAGACGGCATTTAACACGAAACTCCGAATCCCGCATTTCCAAATATTCTGGAAAATGGTCCGTCTTTAAGCGGCTATTTGGAACAGAAGTCATTCTTGGAATAGGCCCTTGCTGAAATTACGTGTGCCCAGGAAGGTGGGAGTTATGAATATGAAAGAAAAATATGAATTTTTCAAATCATGTGCGGTACACTTTCTCTCAAAGACGGCATTTCAAACGAAACTCCGAATACCGTATTTCTGAATATTCTTGAAAATGGTCCGTCTTTAAGCGGCTATTTGGAACAGAAGCCATTCTTGGAATAGGCCCTTGCTGAAATTAAGTGTGCCCAGGAAGGTGGGAATTATGAATATGAAAGAAAAATATTAAGTTTTCAAAACATGTGTGGTACACTTTCTCTCGAAGACGGCGTTTCACACGAAACTCTAAATACCGCATTTCCAAATGTTCTTGAAAATGGTCCGTCTTTAAGCGGCTAATTGGAACAGAAGCCATTCTTGGAATAGGCCCTTGCTGAAATTAAGTGTGCCCAGGAAGGTGGGAATTATGAATATGAAAGAAAAATATGAATTTTTCAAAACATGTGCGGTACACTTTCTCTCAAAGACGGCATTTAACACGAAACTCCGAATACCGTATTTCCGAATATTCTGGAAAATGGTCCGTCTTTAAGCGGCTAATTGGAACAGAAGCCATTCTTGGAATAGGCCCTTGCTGAAATTACGTGTGCCCAGGAAGGTGGGAATTATGAATATGAAAGAAAAATATGAATTTTTCAAATCATGTGCGGTACACTTTCTCTCAAAGACGGCATTTAACACGAAACTCCGAATCCCGCATTTCCAAATATTCTGGAAAATGGTCCGTCTTTAAGCGGCTATTTGGAACAGAAGTCATTCTTGGAATAGGCCCTTGCTGAAATTACGTGTGCCCAGGAAGGTGGGAATTATGAATATGAAAGAAAAATATGAATTTTTCAAATCATGTGCGGTACACTTTCTCTCAAAGACGGCATTTAACACGAACTCCGAATCCCGCATTTCCAAATATTCTGGAAAATGGTCCGTCTTTAAGCGGCTATTTGGAACAGAAGTCATTCTTGGAATAGGCCCTTGCTGAAATCACTTGTGCCCAGGAAGGTGGGAGTTATGAATATGAAAGAAAAATATGAATTTTTCAAATCATGTGCGGTACACTTTCTCTCAAAAACGGCATTTCACACAAAACTCCGAATACCGCATTTCCAAATGTTCATGAAAATGGTCCGTCTTTAAGCGGCTAATTAGAACAGAAGCCATTCTTGGAATAGGCCCTTGCTGAAATTAAGTGTGCCCAGGAAGGTGGGAATTATGAATATGAAAGAAAAATATGAATTTTTTAAAACATGTGTGGTACACTTTCTCTCAAAGACGGCATTTCAAACGAAACTCCGAATACCGTATTTCTGAATATTCTTGAAAATGGTCCGTCTTTAAGCGGCTATTTGGAACAACAGAAGCCATTCTTGGAATAAGCCCTTGCTGAAATTAAGTGTGCCCAGGAAGGTGGGAATTACGAATATGAAAGAAAAATATGAATTTTTCAAAACATGTGTGGTACACTTTCTCTCAAAGACGGCATTTAACACGAACTCCGAATCCCGCATTTCCGAATATTCAGGAAAATGGTCCGTCTTTAAGCGGCTATTTGGAACAGAAGCAATTCTTGGAATAGGCCCTTGCTGAAATTAAGTGTGCCCAGGAAGGTGGGAATTATGAATATGAAAGAAAAATATGAATTTTTCAAAACATGTGCGGTACACTTTCTCTCAAAGACGGCATTTCAAACGAAACTCTAAATACCGCATTTCCAAATGTTCTTGAAAATGGTCCGTCTTTAAGCGGCTAATTGGAACAGAAGCCATTTGTGGAATAGGCGCTTGCTGAAATTAAGTGTGCCCAGGAAGGTGAGAATTATGAATATGAAAGAAAAATATAGATTTTTCCAAACATGGTGTGGTACACTTTGTCTCAAAGACGACATTTCACACGAAACTCCGAATACCGCATTTCCAAATGTTCATGAAAATGGTCCGTCTTTAAGCGGATAATTGGAACAGAAGCCATTCTTGGAATAGGCCCTTGCTGAAATTAAGTGTGCCCAGGAAGGTGGGAATTATGAATATGAAAGAAAAATATTAAGTTTTCAAAACATGTGTGGTACACTTTCTCTCAAAGACGGCGTTTCACACGAAACTCTAAATACCGCATTTCCAAATGTTCTTGAAAATGGTCCGTCTTTAAGCGGCTAATTGGAACAGAAGCCATTCTTGGAATAGGCCCTTGCTGAAATTACGTGTGCCCAGGAAGGTGGGAGTTATGAATATGAAAGAAAAATATGAATTTTTCAAATCATGTGCGGTACACTTTCTCTCAAAGACGGCATTTCAAACGAAACTCCGAATACCGTATTTCTGAATATTCTTGAAAATGGTCCGTCTTTAAGCGGCTATTTGGAACAGAAGCCATTCTTGGAATAGGCCCTTGCTGAAATTAAGTGTGCCCAGGAAGGTGGGAATTATGAATATGAAAGAAAAATATTAAGTTTTCAAAACATGTGTGGTACACTTTCTCTCGAAGACGGCGTTTCACACGAAACTCTAAATACCGCATTTCCAAATGTTCTTGAAAATGGTCCGTCTTTAAGCGGCTAATTGGAACAGAAGCCATTCTTGGAATAGGCCCTTGCTGAAATTAAGTGTGCCCAGGAAGGTGGGAATTATGAATATGAAAGAAAAATATGAATTTTTCAAAACATGTGCGGTACACTTTCTCTCAAAGACGGCATTTAACACGAAACTCCGAATACCGTATTTCCGAATATTCTGGAAAATGGTCCGTCTTTAAGCGGCTAATTGGAACAGAAGCCATTCTTGGAATAGGCCCTTGCTGAAATTACGTGTGCCCAGGAAGGTGGGAATTATGAATATGAAAGAAAAATATGAATTTTTCAAATCATGTGCGGTACACTTTCTCTCAAAGACGGCATTTAACACGAAACTCCGAATCCCGCATTTCCAAATATTCTGGAAAATGGTCCGTCTTTAAGCGGCTATTTGGAACAGAAGTCATTCTTGGAATAGGCCCTTGCTGAAATTACGTGTGCCCAGGAAGGTGGGAATTATGAATATGAAAGAAAAATATGAATTTTTCAAATCATGTGCGGTACACTTTCTCTCAAAGACGGCATTTAACACGAACTCCGAATCCCGCATTTCCAAATATTCTGGAAAATGGTCCGTCTTTAAGCGGCTATTTGGAACAGAAGTCATTCTTGGAATAGGCCCTTGCTGAAATCACTTGTGCCCAGGAAGGTGGGAGTTATGAATATGAAAGAAAAATATGAATTTTTCAATTCATGTGCGGTACACTTTCTCTCAAAAACGGCATTTCACACAAAACTCCGAATACCGCATTTCCAAATGTTCATGAAAATGGTCCGTCTTTAAGCGGCTAATTAGAACAGAAGCCATTCTTGGAATAGGCCCTTGCTGAAATTAAGTGTGCCCAGGAAGGTGGGAATTATGAATATGAAAGAAAAATATGAATTTTTCAAAACATGTGCGGTACACTTTCTCTCAAAGACGGCATTTCAAACGAAACTCCGAATACCGTATTTCTGAATATTCTTGAAAATGGTCCGTCTTTAAGCGGCTATTTGGAACAGAAGCCATTCTTGGAATAGGCCCTTGCTGAAATTAAGTGTGCCCAGGAAGGTGGGAATTATGAATATGAAAGAAAAATATGAATTTTTCAAATCATGTGCGGTACACTTTCTCTCAAAGACGGAATTTAACACGAAACTCCGAATCCCGCATTTCCAAATATTCTGGAAAATGGTCCGTCTTTAAGCGGCTATTTGGAACAGAAGTCATTCTTGGAATAGGCCCTTGCTGAAATTACGTGTGCCCAGGAAGGTGGGAGTTATGAATATGAAAGAAAAATATGAATTTTTCAATTCATGTGCGGTACACTTTCTCTCAAAAACGGCATTTCACACAAAACTCCGAATACCGCATTTCCAAATGTTCATGAAAATGGTCCGTCTTTAAGCGGCTAATTAGAACAGAAGCCATTTGTGGAATAGGCTCTTGCTGAAATTAAGTGTGCCCAGGAAGGTGGGAGTTATGAATATGAAAGAAAAATATCAATTTTTCAAATCATGTGCGGTACACTTTCTCTCAAAAACGGCATTTCACACAAAACTCCGAATACCGCATTTCCAAATGTTCATGAAAATGGTCCGTCTTTAAGCGGCTAATTAGAACAGAAACCATTCTTGGAATAGGCCCTTGCTGAAATTAAGTGTGCCCAGGAAGGTGGGAATTATGTATATGAAAGACAAATATGAATTTTTCAAAACATGTGCGGTACACTTTCTCTCAAAGACGGCATTTAACACGAACTCCGAATACCGCATTTCCAAATATTCTGGAAAATGGTCCGTCTTTAAGTGGCTATTTGGAACAAAAGCTATTCTTGGAATAGGCCCTTGCTGAAATTAAGTGTGCCCAGGAAGGTGGGAATTATGAATATGAAAGAAAAATATGAATTTTTCAAAACATGTGTGGTACACTTTCTCTCAAAGACGGCATTTAACACGAAACTCCGAATCCCGCATTTCCAAATATTCTGGAAAATGGTCCGTCTTTAAGCGGCTATTTGGAACAGAAGTCATTCTTGGAATAGGCCCTTGCTGAAATTACGTGTGCCCAGGAAGGTGGGAGTTATGAATATGAAAGAAAAATATGAATTTTTCAAATCATGTGCGGTACACTTTCTCTCAAAGACGGCATTTCAAACGAAACTCCGAATACCGTATTTCTGAATATTCTTGAAAATGGTCCGTCTTTAAGCGGCTATTTGGAACAGAAGCCATTCTTGGAATAGGCCCTTGCTGAAATTAAGTGTGCCCAGGAAGGTGGGAATTATGAATATGAAAGAAAAATATTAATTTTTCAAAACATGTGTGGTACACTTTCTCTCAAAGACGGCATTTAACACGAACTCCGAATCCCGCATTTCCGAATATTCAGGAAAATGTTCCGTCTTTAAGCGGCTATTTGGAACAGAAGCCATTCTTGGAATAGGCCCTTGCTGAAATTAAGTGTGCCCAGGAAGGTGGGAATTATGAATATGAAAGAAAAATATGAATTTTTCAAAACATGTGCGGTACACTTTCTCTCAAAGACGGCATTTCAAAAGAAACTCTAAATACTGCATTTCCAAATGTTCTTGAAAATGGTCCGTCTTTAAGCGGCTAATTGGAACAGAAGCCATTCTTGGAATAGGCCCTTGCTGAAATTAAGTGTGCCCAGGAAGGTGGGAATTATGAATATGAAAGAAAAATATGAATTTTTCCAAACATGTGTGGTACACTTTCTCTCAAAGACGGCATTTAACACGAACTCCAAATCCCGCATTTCCAAATATTCATGAAAATGGTCCGTCTTTAAGCGGCTAATTGGAACAGAAGCCATTCTTGGAATAGGCCCTTGCTGAAATTAAGTGTGCCCAGGAAGGTGAGAATTATGAATATGAAAGAAAAATATGAATTTTTCAAAACATGTGTGGTACACTTTCTCTCAAAGACGGCATTTCAAACGAAACTCTAAATACCGCATTTCCAAATGTTCTTGAAAATGGTCCGTCTTTAAGCGGCTAATTGGAACAGAAGCCATTTGTGAAATAGGCTCTTGCTGAAATCAAGTGTGACCAGGAAGGTGAGAATTATGAATATGAAAGAAAAATATAAATTTTTCAAAACATGTGTGGTACACTTTCTCTCAAAGACGGCATTTCACACGAAATTCCGAATACCGCATTTCCAAATGTTCATGAAAATGGTCCGTCTTTAAGCGGCTAATTGGAACAGAAGCCATTCTTGGAATAGGCCCTTGCTGAAATTAAGTGTGCCCAGGAAGGTGGGAATTATGAATATGAAAGAAAAATATGAATTTTTTAAAACATGTGTGGTACACTTTCTTTCAAATACGGCATTTCAAACGAAACTCCGAATACCGTATTTCCGAATATTCTGGAAAATGGTCCGTCTTTAAGCGGCTATTTGGAACAGAAGCCATTCTTGGAATAGGCCCTTGCTGAAATTACGTGTGCCCAGGAAGGTGGGAGTTATGAATATGAAAGAAAAATTAGAATTTTTTTCAAACATGGTGTGGTACACTTTTTCTCAAAGACGGCATTTCACACGAAACACTAAATACCGTATTTCCGAATATTCTGGAAAATGGTCCGTCTTTAAGTGGCTATTTGTGGAACAGAAGCCATTCTTGGAATAGGCCCTTGCTGAAATTAAGTGTGCCCAGGAAGGTGGGAATTATGAATATGAAAGAAAAATATGAATTTTTAAAAACATGTGCGGTACACTTTCTCTCAAAGACGGCATTTAACACGAACTCCGAATACCGCATTTCCGAATATTCTGGAAAATGGTCCGTCTTTAAGCGGCTATTTGGAACAAAAGCCATTCTTGGAATAGGCCCTTGCTGAAATTAAGTGTGCCCAGGAAGGTGGGAATTATGAATATGAAAGAAAAATATGAATTTTTAAAAACATGTGTGGTACACTTTCTCTCAAAGACGGCATTTCAAACGAAACTCTAAATACCGCATTTCCAAATGTTCTTGAAAATGGTCCGTCTTTAAGCGGCTAATTGGAACAGAAGCCATTTGTGAAATAGGCTCTTGCTGAAATTAAGTGTGACCAGGAAGGTGAGAATTATGAATATGAAAGAAAAATATAAATTTTTCAAAACATGTGTGGTACACTTTCTCTCAAAGACGGCATTTCACACGAAATTCCGAATACCGCATTTCCAAATGTTCATGAAAATGGTCCGTCTTTAAGCGGCTAATTGGAACAGAAGCCATTCTTGGAATAGGCCCTTGCTGAAATTAAGTGTGCCCAGGAAGGTGGGAATTATGAATATGAAAGAAAAATATGAATTTTGTAAAACATGTGTGGTACACTTTCTCTCAAAGACGGCATTTCAAACGAAACTCCGAATACCGTATTTCCGAATATTCTGGAAAATGGTCCGTCTTTAAGCGGCTATTTGGAACAGAAGCCATTCTTGGAATAGGCCCTTGCTGAAATTACGTGTGCCCAGGAAGGTGGGAGTTATGAATATGAAAGAAAAATTTGAATTTTTCCAAACATGGTGTGGTACACTTTTTCTCAAAGACGGCATTTCACACGAAACTCTAAATACCGTATTTCCGAATATTCTGGAAAATGGTCCGTCTTTAAGTGGCTATTTGTGGAACAGAAGCCATTCTTGGAATAGGCCCTTGCTGAAATTAAGTGTGCCCAGGAAGGTGGGAATTATGAATATGAAAGAAAAATATGAATTTTTCAAAACATGTGCGGTACACTTTCTCTCAAAGACGGCATTTAACACGAACTCCGAATACCGCATTTCCGAATATTCTGGAAAATGGTCCGTCTTTAAGCGGCTATTTGGAACAGAAGTCATTCTTGGAATAGGCCCTTGCTGAAATTACTTGTGCCCAGGAAGGTGGGAGTTATGAATATGAAAGAAAAATATGAATTTTTCAAATCATGTGTGGTACACTTTCTCTCAAAAACGGCATTTCACACAAAACTCCGAATACCGCATTTCCAAATGTTCATGAAAATGGTCCGTCTTTAAGCGGCTAATTAGAACAGAAGTCATTTGTGGAATAGGCTCTTGCTGAAATTAATTGTGCCCAGGAAGGTGGGAGTTATGAATATGAAAGAAAAATATGAATTTTTCAAATCATGTGCGGTACACTTTCTCTCAAAAACGGCATTTCACACAAAACTCCGAATACCGCATTTCCAAATGTTCATGAAAATGGTCCGTCTTTAAGCGGCTAATTAGAACAGAAACCATTCTTGGAATAGGCCCTTGCTGAAATTACTTGTGCCCAGGAAGGTGGGAGTTATGAATATGAAAGAAAAATATGAATTTTTCAAAACATGTGCGGTACACTTTCTCTCAAAGACGGCATTTAACACGAACTCCGAATACCGCATTTCCGAATATTCTGGAAAATGGTCCGTCTTTAAGTGGCTATTTGGAACAAAAGCCATTATTGGAATAGGCCCTTGCTGAAATTAAGTGTGCCCAGGAAGGTGGGAATTATGAATATGAAAGAAAAATATGAATTTTTCAAAACATGTGCGGTACACTTTCTCTCAAAGACGGCATTTAACACGAAACTCCGAATCCCGCATTTCCAAATATTCTGGAAAATGGTCCGTCTTTAAGCGGCTATTTGGAACAGAAGTCATTCTTGGAATAGGCCCTTGCTGAAATTACGTGTGCCCAGGAAGGTGGGAGTTATGAATATGAAAGAAAAATATGAATTTTTCAAATCATGTGCGGTACACTTTCTCTCAAAAACGGCATTTCACACAAAACTCCGAATACCGCATTTCCAAATGTTCATGAAAATGGTCCGTCTTTAAGCGGCTAATTAGAACAGAAGCCATTCTTGGAATAGGCCCTTGCTGAAATTAAGTGTGCCCAGGAAGGTGGGAATTATGAATATTAAAGAAAAATATGAATTTTTAAAAACATGTGTGGTACACTTTCTCTCAAAGACGGCATTTCAAACGAAACTCCGAATACCGTATTTCCGAATATTCTGGAAAATGGTCCGTCTTTAAGCGGCTATTTGGAACAGAAGCCATTCTTGGAATAGGCCCTTGCTGAAATTACGTGTGCCCAGGAAGGTGGGAGTTATGAATATGAAAGAAAAATTAGAATTTTTTTCAAACATGGTGTGGTACACTTTTTCTCAAAGACGGCATTTCACACGAAACACTAAATACCGTATTTCCGAATATTCTGGAAAATGGTCCGTCTTTAAGTGGCTATTTGTGGAACAGAAGCCATTCTTGGAATAGGCCCTTGCTGAAATTAAGTGTGCCCAGGAAGGTGGGAATTATGAATATGAAAGAAAAATATGAATTTTTAAAAACATGTGCGGTACACTTTCTCTCAAAGACGGCATTTAACACGAACTCCGAATACCGCATTTCCGAATATTCTGGAAAATGGTCCGTCTTTAAGCGGCTATTTGGAACAAAAGCCATTCTTGGAATAGGCCCTTGCTGAAATTAAGTGTGCCCAGGAAGGTGGGAATTATGAATATGAAAGAAAAATATGAATTTTTAAAAACATGTGTGGTACACTTTCTCTCAAAGACGGCATTTCAAACGAAACTCTAAATACCGCATTTCCAAATGTTCTTGAAAATGGTCCGTCTTTAAGCGGCTAATTGGAACAGAAGCCATTTGTGAAATAGGCTCTTGCTGAAATTAAGTGTGACCAGGAAGGTGAGAATTATGAATATGAAAGAAAAATATAAATTTTTCAAAACATGTGTGGTACACTTTCTCTCAAAGACGGCATTTCACACGAAATTCCGAATACCGCATTTCCAAATGTTCATGAAAATGGTCCGTCTTTAAGCGGCTAATTGGAACAGAAGCCATTCTTGGAATAGGCCCTTGCTGAAATTAAGTGTGCCCAGGAAGGTGGGAATTATGAATATGAAAGAAAAATATGAATTTTGTAAAACATGTGTGGTACACTTTCTCTCAAAGACGGCATTTCAAACGAAACTCCGAATACCGTATTTCCGAATATTCTGGAAAATGGTCCGTCTTTAAGCGGCTATTTGGAACAGAAGTCATTCTTGGAATAGGCCCTTGCTGAAATTAAGTGTGCCCAGGAAGGTGGGAATTATGAATATGAAAGAAAAATATGAATTTTTCAAAACATGTGCGGTACACTTTCTCTCAAAGACGGCATTTAACACGAACTCCGAATACCGCATTTCCGAATATTCTGGAAAATGGTCCGTCTTTAAGCGGCTATTTGGAACAGAAGTCATTCTTGGAATAGGCCCTTGCTGAAATTACTTGTGCCCAGGAAGGTGGGAGTTATGAATATGAAAGAAAAATATGAATTTTTCAAATCATGTGTGGTACACTTTCTCTCAAAAACGGCATTTCACACAAAACTCCAAATACCGCATTTCCAAATGTTCATGAAAATGGTCCGTCTTTAAGCGGCTAATTAGAACAGAAGTCATTTGTGGAATAGGCTCTTGCTGAAATTAATTGTGCCCAGGAAGGTGGGAGTTATGAATATGAAAGAAAAATATGAATTTTTCAAATCATGTGCGGTACACTTTCTCTCAAAAACGGCATTTCACACAAAACTCCGAATACCGCATTTCCAAATGTTCATGAAAATGGTCCGTCTTTAAGCGGCTAATTAGAACAGAAACCATTCTTGGAATAGGCCCTTGCTGAAATTACTTGTGCCCAGGAAGGTGGGAGTTATGAATATGAAAGAAAAATATGAATTTTTCAAAACATGTGCGGTACACTTTCTCTCAAAGACGGCATTTAACACGAACTCCGAATACCGCATTTCCGAATATTCTGGAAAATGGTCCGTCTTTAAGTGGCTATTTGGAACAAAAGCCATTATTGGAATAGGCCCTTGCTGAAATTAAGTGTGCCCAGGAAGGTGGGAATTATGAATATGAAAGAAAAATATGAATTTTTCAAAACATGTGCGGTACACTTTCTCTCAAAGACGGCATTTAACACGAAACTCCGAATCCCGCATTTCCAAATATTCTGGAAAATGGTCCGTCTTTAAGCGGCTATTTGGAACAGAAGTCATTCTTGGAATAGGCCCTTGCTGAAATTACGTGTGCCCAGGAAGGTGGGAGTTATGAATATGAAAGAAAAATATGAATTTTTCAAATCATGTGCGGTACACTTTCTCTCAAAAACGGCATTTCACACAAAACTCCGAATACCGCATTTCCAAATGTTCATGAAAATGGTCCGTCTTTAAGCGGCTAATTAGAACAGAAGCCATTCTTGGAATAGGCCCTTGCTGAAATTAAGTGTGCCCAGGAAGGTGGGAATTATGAATATTAAAGAAAAATATGAATTTTTAAAAACATGTGTGGTACACTTTCTCTCAAAGACGGCATTTCAAACGAAACTCCGAATACCGTATTTCTGAATATTCTTGAAAATGGTCCGTCTTTAAGCGGCTATTTGGAACAGAAGCCATTCTTGGAATAGGCCCTTGCTGAAATTAAGTGTGCCCAGGAAGGTGGGAATTATGAATATGAAAGAAAAATATGAATTTTTCAAAACATGTGCGGTACACTTTCTCTCAAAGACGGCATTTAACACGAACTCCGAATCCCGCATTTCCGAATATTCAGGAAAATGGTCCGTCTTTAAGCGGCTATTTGGAACAGAAGCCATTCTTGGAATAGGCCCTTTCTGAAATTAAGTGTGCCCAGGAAGGTGGGAATTATGAATATGAAAGAAAAATATGAATTTTTCAAAACATGTGCGGTACACTTTCTCTCAAAGACAGCATTTCAAACGAAACTCTAAATACCGCATTTCCAAATGTTCTTGAAAATGGTCCGTCTTTATAAAGTGGCTATTTGTGGAACAGAAGCCATTCTTGGAATAGGCCCTTGCTGAAATTAAGTGTGCCCAGGAAGGTGGGAATTATGAATATGAAAGAAAAATATGAATTTTTCAAAACATGTGCGGTACACTTTCTCTCAAAGACGGCATTGAACACGAAACTCCGAATCCCGCATTTCCAAATATTCTGGAAAATGGTCCGTCTTTAAGCGGCTATTTGGAACAGAAGTCATTCTTGGAATAGGCCCTTGCTGAAATTACGTGTGCCTAGGAAGGTGGGAGTTATGAATATGAAAGAAAAATATGAATTTTTCAAATCATGTGTGGTACACTTTCTCTCAAAAACGGCATTTCACACAAAACTCCGAATACCGCATTTCCAAATGTTCATGAAAATGGTCCGTCTTTAAGCGGCTAATTAGAATAGAAGCCATTTGTGGAATAGGCTCTTGCTGAAATTAAGTGTGCCCAGGAAGGTGGGAGTTATGAATATGAAAGAAAAATATGAATTTTTCAAATCATGTGCGGTACACTTTATCTCAAAAACGGCATTTCACACAAAACTCCGAATACCGCATTTCCAAATGTTCATGAAAATGGTCCCTCTTTAAGCGGCTAATTAGAACAGAAGCCATTCTTGGAATAGGCCCTTGCTGAAATTAAGTGTGCCCAGGAAGGTGGGAATTATGTATATGAAAGAAAAATATGAATTTTTCAAAACATGTGCGGTACACTTTCTCTCAAAGACGGCATTTAACACGAACTCCGAATACCGCATTTCCAAATATTCTGGAAAATGGTCCGTCTTTATGTGGCTATTTGGAACAAAAGCCATTCTTGGAATAGGCCCTTGCTGAAATTACGTGTGCCCAGGAAGGTGGGAGTTATGAATATGAAAGAAAAATATGAATTTTTCAAATCATGTGCGGTACACTTTCTCTCAAAAACGGCATTTCACACAAAACTCCGAATACCGCATTTCCAAATGTTCATGAAAATGGTCCGTCTTTAAGCGGCTAATTAGAACAGAAGCCATTCTTGGAATAGGCCCTTGCTGAAATTAAGTGTGCCCAGGAAGGTGGGAATTATGAATATGAAAGAAAAATATGAATTTTTTAAAACATGTGTGGTACACTTTCTCTCAAAGACGGCATTTCAAACGAAACTCCGAATACCGTATTTCTGAATATTCTTGAAAATGGTCCGTCTTTAAGCGGCTATTTGGAACAACAGAAGCCATTCTTGGAATAAGCCCTTGCTGAAATTAAGTGTGCCCAGGAAGGTGGGAATTACGAATATGAAAGAAAAATATGAATTTTTCAAAACATGAGTGGTACACTTTCTCTCAAAGACGGCATTTAACACGAACTCCGAATCCCGCATTTCCGAATATTCAGGAAAATGGTCCGTCTTTAAGCGGCTATTTGGAACAGAAGCCATTCTTGGAATAGGCCCTTGCTGAAATTAAGTGTGCCCAGGAAGGTGGGAATTATGAATATGAAAGAAAAATATGAATTTTTCAAAACATGTGCGGTACACTTTCTCTCAAAGACGGCATTTCAAACGAAACTCTAAATACCGCATTTCCAAATGTTCTTGAAAATGTTCCGTCTTTAAGCGGCTAATTGGAACAGAAGCCATTTGTGGAATAGGCGCTTGCTGAAATTAAGTGTGCCCAGGAAGGTGAGAATTATGAATATGAAAGAAAAATATAGATTTTTCAAAACATGGTGTGGTACACTTTGTCTCAAAGACGACATTTCACACGAAACTCCGAATACCGCATTTCCAAATGTTCATGAAAATGGTCCGTCTTTAAGCGGATAATTGGAACAGAAGCCATTCTTGGAATAGGCCCTTGCTGAAATTAAGTGTGCCCAGGAAGGTGGGAATTATGAATATGAAAGAAAAATATTAAGTTTTCAAAACATGTGTTGTACACTTTCTCTCAAAGACGGCGTTTCACACGAAACTCTAAATACCGCATTTCCAAATGTTCTTGAAAATGGTCCGTCTTTAAGCGGCTATTTGGAACAGAAGCCATGCTTGGAATAGGCCCTTGCTGAAATTAAGTGTGCCCAGGAAGGTGGGAATTATGAATATGAAAGAAAAATATGAATTTTTCAAAACATGTGCGGTACACTTTCTCTCAAAGACGGCATTTAACACGAAACTCCGAATACCGTATTTCCGAATATTCTGGAAAATGGTCCGTCTTTAAGCGGCTATTTGGAACAGAAGTCATTCTTGGAATAGGCCCTTGCTGAAATTAAGTGTGCCCAGGAAGGTGGGAATTATGAATATGAAAGAAAAATATGAATTTTTCAAATCATGTGCGGTACACTTTCTCTCAAAGACGGCATTTAACACGAAACTCCGAATCCCGCATTTCCAAATATTCTGGAAAATGGTCCGTCTTTAAGCGGCTATTTGGAACAGAAGTCATTCTTGGAATAGGCCCTTGCTGAAATTACGTGTGCCCAGGAAGGTGGGAATTATGAATTTTTCAAATCATGTGCGGTACACTTTCTCTCAAAGACGGCATTTAACACGAAACTCCGAATCCCGCATTTCCAAATATTCTGGAAAATGGTCCGTCTTTAAGCGGCTATTTGGAACAAAAGTCATTCTTGGAATAGGCCCTTGCTGAAATTACTTGTGCCCAGGAAGGTGGGAGTTATGAATATGAAAGAAAAATATGAATTTTTCAATTCATGTGCGGTACACTTTCTCTCAAAAACGGCATTTCACACAAAACTCCGAATACCGCATTTCCAAATGTTCATGAAAATGGTCCGTCTTTAAGCGGCTAATTAGAACAGAAGCCATTCTTGGAATAGGCCCTTGCTGAAATTAAGTGTGCCCAGGAAGGTGGGAATTATGAATATGAAAGAAAAATATGAATTTTTCAAAACATGTGCGGTACACTTTCTCTCAAAGACGGCATTTCAAACGAAACTCCGAATACCGTATTTCCGAATATTCTGGAAAATGGTCCGTTTAAGCGGCTATTTGGAACAGAAGCCATTCTTGGAATAGGCCCTTGCTGAAATTAAGTGTGCCCAGGAAGGTGGGAATTATGAATATGAAAGAAAAATATGAATTTTTCAAAACATGTGCGGTACACTTTCTCTCAAAGACGGCATTTAACACGAACTCCGAATCCCGCATTTCCGAATATTCAGGAAAATGGTCCGTCTTTAAGCGGCTATTTGGAACAGAAGCCATTCTTGGAATAGGCCCTTTCTGAAATTAAGTGTGCCCAGGAAGGTGGGAATTATGAATATGAAAGAAAAATATGAATTTTTCAAAACATGTGCGGTACACTTTCTCTCAAAGACAGCATTTCAAACGAAACTCTAAATACCGCATTTCCAAATGTTCTTGAAAATGGTCCGTCTTTATAAAGTGGCTATTTGTGGAACAGAAGCCATTCTTGGAATAGGCCCTTGCTGAAATTAAGTGTGCCCAGGAAGGTGGGAATTATGAATATGAAAGAAAAATATGAATTTTTCAAAACATGTGCGGTACACTTTCTCTCAAAGACGGCATTGAACACGAAACTCCGAATCCCGCATTTCCAAATATTCTGGAAAATGGTCCGTCTTTAAGCGGCTATTTGGAACAGAAGTCATTCTTGGAATAGGCCCTTGCTGAAATTACGTGTGCCTAGGAAGGTGGGAGTTATGAATATGAAAGAAAAATATGAATTTTTCAAATCATGTGTGGTACACTTTCTCTCAAAAACGGCATTTCACACAAAACTCCGAATACCGCATTTCCAAATGTTCATGAAAATGGTCCGTCTTTAAGCGGCTAATTAGAATAGAAGCCATTTGTGGAATAGGCTCTTGCTGAAATTAAGTGTGCCCAGGAAGGTGGGAGTTATGAATATGAAAGAAAAATATGAATTTTTCAAATCATGTGCGGTACACTTTATCTCAAAAACGGCATTTCACACAAAACTCCGAATACCGCATTTCCAAATGTTCATGAAAATGGTCCCTCTTTAAGCGGCTAATTAGAACAGAAGCCATTCTTGGAATAGGCCCTTGCTGAAATTAAGTGTGCCCAGGAAGGTGGGAATTATGTATATGAAAGAAAAATATGAATTTTTCAAAACATGTGCGGTACACTTTCTCTCAAAGACGGCATTTAACACGAACTCCGAATACCGCATTTCCAAATATTCTGGAAAATGGTCCGTCTTTATGTGGCTATTTGGAACAAAAGCCATTCTTGGAATAGGCCCTTGCTGAAATTACGTGTGCCCAGGAAGGTGGGAGTTATGAATATGAAAGAAAAATATGAATTTTTCAAATCATGTGCGGTACACTTTCTCTCAAAAACGGCATTTCACACAAAACTCCGAATACCGCATTTCCAAATGTTCATGAAAATGGTCCGTCTTTAAGCGGCTAATTAGAACAGAAGCCATTCTTGGAATAGGCCCTTGCTGAAATTAAGTGTGCCCAGGAAGGTGGGAATTATGAATATGAAAGAAAAATATGAATTTTTTAAAACATGTGTGGTACACTTTCTCTCAAAGACGGCATTTCAAACGAAACTCCGAATACCGTATTTCTGAATATTCTTGAAAATGGTCCGTCTTTAAGCGGCTATTTGGAACAACAGAAGCCATTCTTGGAATAAGCCCTTGCTGAAATTAAGTGTGCCCAGGAAGGTGGGAATTACGAATATGAAAGAAAAATATGAATTTTTCAAAACATGAGTGGTACACTTTCTCTCAAAGACGGCATTTAACACGAACTCCGAATCCCGCATTTCCGAATATTCAGGAAAATGGTCCGTCTTTAAGCGGCTATTTGGAACAGAAGCCATTCTTGGAATAGGCCCTTGCTGAAATTAAGTGTGCCCAGGAAGGTGGGAATTATGAATATGAAAGAAAAATATGAATTTTTCAAAACATGTGCGGTACACTTTCTCTCAAAGACGGCATTTCAAACGAAACTCTAAATACCGCATTTCCAAATGTTCTTGAAAATGTTCCGTCTTTAAGCGGCTAATTGGAACAGAAGCCATTTGTGGAATAGGCGCTTGCTGAAATTAAGTGTGCCCAGGAAGGTGAGAATTATGAATATGAAAGAAAAATATAGATTTTTCAAAACATGGTGTGGTACACTTTGTCTCAAAGACGACATTTCACACGAAACTCCGAATACCGCATTTCCAAATGTTCATGAAAATGGTCCGTCTTTAAGCGGATAATTGGAACAGAAGCCATTCTTGGAATAGGCCCTTGCTGAAATTAAGTGTGCCCAGGAAGGTGGGAATTATGAATATGAAAGAAAAATATTAAGTTTTCAAAACATGTGTTGTACACTTTCTCTCAAAGACGGCGTTTCACACGAAACTCTAAATACCGCATTTCCAAATGTTCTTGAAAATGGTCCGTCTTTAAGCGGCTATTTGGAACAGAAGCCATGCTTGGAATAGGCCCTTGCTGAAATTAAGTGTGCCCAGGAAGGTGGGAATTATGAATATGAAAGAAAAATATGAATTTTTCAAAACATGTGCGGTACACTTTCTCTCAAAGACGGCATTTAACACGAAACTCCGAATACCGTATTTCCGAATATTCTGGAAAATGGTCCGTCTTTAAGCGGCTATTTGGAACAGAAGTCATTCTTGGAATAGGCCCTTGCTGAAATTAAGTGTGCCCAGGAAGGTGGGAATTATGAATATGAAAGAAAAATATGAATTTTTCAAATCATGTGCGGTACACTTTCTCTCAAAGACGGCATTTAACACGAAACTCCGAATCCCGCATTTCCAAATATTCTGGAAAATGGTCCGTCTTTAAGCGGCTATTTGGAACAGAAGTCATTCTTGGAATAGGCCCTTGCTGAAATTACGTGTGCCCAGGAAGGTGGGAATTATGAATTTTTCAAATCATGTGCGGTACACTTTCTCTCAAAGACGGCATTTAACACGAAACTCCGAATCCCGCATTTCCAAATATTCTGGAAAATGGTCCGTCTTTAAGCGGCTATTTGGAACAAAAGTCATTCTTGGAATAGGCCCTTGCTGAAATTACTTGTGCCCAGGAAGGTGGGAGTTATGAATATGAAAGAAAAATATGAATTTTTCAATTCATGTGCGGTACACTTTCTCTCAAAAACGGCATTTCACACAAAACTCCGAATACCGCATTTCCAAATGTTCATGAAAATGGTCCGTCTTTAAGCGGCTAATTAGAACAGAAGCCATTCTTGGAATAGGCCCTTGCTGAAATTAAGTGTGCCCAGGAAGGTGGGAATTATGAATATGAAAGAAAAATATGAATTTTTCAAAACATGTGCGGTACACTTTCTCTCAAAGACGGCATTTCAAACGAAACTCCGAATACCGTATTTCCGAATATTCTGGAAAATGGTCCGTTTAAGCGGCTATTTGGAACAGAAGCCATTCTTGGAATAGGCCCTTGCTGAAATTAAGTGTGCCCAGGAAGGTGGGAATTATGAATATGAAAGAAAAATTTGAAGTTTTCAAAACATGTGTGGTACACTTTCTCTCAAAGACGGCATTTCAAACGAAACTCTAAATACCGCATTTCCAAATGTTCTTGAAAATGGTCCGTCTTTAAGCGGCTATTTGGAACAGAAGTCATTCTTGGAATAGGCCCTTGCTGAAATTAAGTGTGCCCAGGAAGGTGGGAATTATGAATATGAAAGAAAAATATGAATTTTTCAAAACATGTGTGGTACACTTTCTCTCAAAGACGGCATTTAACACGAACTCCGAATCCCGCATTTCCGAATATTCAGGAAAATGGTCCGTCTTTAAGCGGCTATTTGGAACAGAAGCCATTCTTGGAATAGGCCCTTGCTGAAATTAAGTGTGCCCAGGAAGGTGGGAATTATGAATATGAAAGAAAAATATGAATTTTTCAAAACATGTGCGGTACACTTTCTCTCAAAGACGGCATTGAACACGAAACTCCGAATCCCGCATTTCCAAATATTCTGGAAAATGGTCCGTCTTTAAGCGGCTATTTGGAACAGAAGTCATTCTTGGAATAGGCCCTTGCTGAAATTACGTGTGCCTAGGAAGGTGGGAGTTATGAATATGAAAGAAAAATATGAATTTTTCAAATCATGTGTGGTACACTTTCTCTCAAAAACGGCATTTCACACAAAACTCCGAATACCGCATTTCCAAATGTTCATGAAAATGGTCCGTCTTTAAGCGGCTAATTAGAACAGAAGCCATTTGTGGAATAGGCTCTTGCTGAAATTAAGTGTGCCCAGGAAGGTGAGAGTTATGAATATGAAAGAAAAATATGAATTTTTCAAATCATGTGCGGTACACTTTATCTCAAAAACGGCATTTCACACAAAACTCCGAATACCGCATTTCCAAATGTTCATGAAAATGGTCCCTCTTTAAGCGGCTAATTAGAACAGAAGCCATTCTTGGAATAGGCCCTTGCTGAAATTAAGTGTGCCCAGGAAGGTGGGAATTATGTATATGAAAGAAAAATATGAATTTTTCAAAACATGTGCGGTACACTTTCTCTCAAAGACGGCATTTAACACGAACTCCGAATACCGCATTTCCAAATATTCTGGAAAATGGTCCGTCTTTATGTGGCTATTTGGAACAAAAGCCATTCTTGGAATAGGCCCTTGCTGAAATTACGTGTGCCCAGGAAGGTGGGAGTTATGAATATGAAAGAAAAATATGAATTTTTCAAATCATGTGCGGTACACTTTCTCTCAAAAACGGCATTTCACACAAAACTCCGAATACCGCATTTCCAAATGTTCATGAAAATGGTCCGTCTTTAAGCGGCTAATTAGAACAGAAGCCATTCTTGGAATAGGCCCTTGCTGAAATTAAGTGTGCCCAGGAAGGTGGGAATTATGAATATGAAAGAAAAATATGAATTTTTTAAAACATGTGTGGTACACTTTCTCTCAAAGACGGCATTTCAAACGAAACTCCGAATACCGTATTTCTGAATATTCTTGAAAATGGTCCGTCTTTAAGCGGCTATTTGGAACAACAGAAGCCATTCTTGGAATAAGCCCTTGCTGAAATTAAGTGTGCCCAGGAAGGTGGGAATTACGAATATGAAAGAAAAATATGAATTTTTCAAAACATGAGTGGTACACTTTCTCTCAAAGACGGCATTTAACACGAACTCCGAATCCCGCATTTCCGAATATTCAGGAAAATGGTCCGTCTTTAAGCGGCTATTTGGAACAGAAGCCATTCTTGGAATAGGCCCTTGCTGAAATTAAGTGTGCCCAGGAAGGTGGGAATTATGAATATGAAAGAAAAATATGAATTTTTCAAAACATGTGCGGTACACTTTCTCTCAAAGACGGCATTTCAAACGAAACTCTAAATACCGCATTTCCAAATGTTCTTGAAAATGTTCCGTCTTTAAGCGGC
This sequence comes from Hippasteria phrygiana, assembly GCA_037893225.1. Taxonomy (NCBI): domain Eukaryota; kingdom Metazoa; phylum Echinodermata; class Asteroidea; order Valvatida; family Goniasteridae; genus Hippasteria; species Hippasteria phrygiana. Next base: position 1,652,242 of record JAZGUH010000331.1, read on the forward strand.
TAATTGGAACAGAAGCCATTTGTGGAATAGGCGCTTGCTGAAATTAAGTGTGCCCAGGAAGGTGAGAATTATGAATATGAAAGAAAAATATAGATTTTTCAAAACATGGTGTGGTACACTTTGTCTCAAAGACGACATTTCACACGAAACTCCGAATACCGCATTTCCAAATGTTCATGAAAATGGTCCGTCTTTAAGCGGATAATTGGAACAGAAGCCATTCTTGGAATAGGCCCTTGCTGAAATTAAGTGTGCCCAGGAAGGTGGGAATTATGAATATGAAAGAAAAATATTAAGTTTTCAAAACATGTGTTGTACACTTTCTCTCAAAGACGGCGTTTCACACGAAACTCTAAATACCGCATTTCCAAATGTTCTTGAAAATGGTCCGTCTTTAAGCGGCTATTTGGAACAGAAGCCATTCTTGGAATAGGCCCTTGCTGAAATTAAGTGTGCCCAGGAAGGTGGGAATTATGAATATGAAAGAAAAATATGAATTTTTCAAAACATGTGCGGTACACTTTCTCTCAAAGACGGCATTTAACACGAAACTCCGAATACCGTATTTCCGAATATTCTGGAAAATGGTCCGTCTTTAAGCGGCTATTTGGAACAGAAGTCATTCTTGGAATAGGCCCTTGCTGAAATTAAGTGTGCCCAGGAAGGTGGGAATTATGAATATGAAAGAAAAATATGAATTTTTCAAATCATGTGCGGTACACTTTCTCTCAAAGACGGCATTTAACACGAAACTCCGAATCCCGCATTTCCAAATATTCTGGAAAATGGTCCGTCTTTAAGCGGCTATTTGGAACAGAAGTCATTCTTGGAATAGGCCCTTGCTGAAATTACGTGTGCCCAGGAAGGTGGGAATTATGAATTTTTCAAATCATGTGCGGTACACTTTCTCTCAAAGACGGCATTTAACACGAAACTCCGAATCCCGCATTTCCAAATATTCTGGAAAATGGTCCGTCTTTAAGCGGCTATTTGGAACAAAAGTCATTCTTGGAATAGGCCCTTGCTGAAATTACTTGTGCCCAGGAAGGTGGGAGTTATGAATATGAAAGAAAAATATGAATTTTTCAATTCATGTGCGGTACACTTTCTCTCAAAAACGGCATTTCACACAAAACTCCGAATACCGCATTTCCAAATGTTCATGAAAATGGTCCGTCTTTAAGCGGCTAATTAGAACAGAAGCCATTCTTGGAATAGGCCCTTGCTGAAATTAAGTGTGCCCAGGAAGGTGGGAATTATGAATATGAAAGAAAAATATGAATTTTTCAAAACATGTGCGGTACACTTTCTCTCAAAGACGGCATTTCAAACGAAACTCCGAATACCGTATTTCCGAATATTCTGGAAAATGGTCCGTTTAAGCGGCTATTTGGAACAGAAGCCATTCTTGGAATAGGCCCTTGCTGAAATTAAGTGTGCCCAGGAAGGTGGGAATTATGAATATGAAAGAAAAATTTGAAGTTTTCAAAACATGTGTGGTACACTTTCTCTCAAAGACGGCATTTCAAACGAAACTCTAAATACCGCATTTCCAAATGTTCTTGAAAATGGTCCGTCTTTAAGCGGCTATTTGGAACAGAAGTCATTCTTGGAATAGGCCCTTGCTGAAATTAAGTGTGCCCAGGAAGGTGGGAATTATGAATATGAAAGAAAAATATGAATTTTTCAAAACATGTGTGGTACACTTTCTCTCAAAGACGGCATTTAACACGAACTCCGAATCCCGCATTTCCGAATATTCAGGAAAATGGTCCGTCTTTAAGCGGCTATTTGGAACAGAAGCCATTCTTGGAATAGGCCCTTGCTGAAATTAAGTGTGCCCAGGAAGGTGGGAATTATGAATATGAAAGAAAAATATGAATTTTTCAAAACATGTGCGGTACACTTTCTCTCAAAGACAGCATTTCAAACGAAACTCTAAATACCGCATTTCCAAATGTTCTTGAAAATGGTCCGTCTTTATAAAGTGGCTATTTGTGGAACAGAAGCCAGTCTTGGAATAGGCCCTTGCTGAAATTAAGTGTGCCCAGGAAGGTGGGAATTATGAATATGAAAGAAAAATATGAATTTTTCAAAACATGTGCGGTACACTTTCTCTCAAAGACGGCATTGAACACGAAGATCCGAATCCCGCATTTCCAAATATTCTGGAAAATGGTCCGTCTTTAAGCGGCTATTTGGAACAGAAGTCATTCTTGGAATAGGCCCTTGCTGAAATTACGTGTGCCTAGGAAGGTGGGAGTTATGAATATGAAAGAAAAATATGAATTTTTCAAATCATGTGTGGTACACTTTCTCTCAAAAACGGCATTTCACACAAAACTCCGAATACCGCATTTCCAAATGTTCATGAAAATGGTCCGTCTTTAAGCGGCTAATTAGAACAGAAGCCATTTGTGGAATAGGCTCTTGCTGAAATTAAGTGTGCCCAGGAAGGTGGGAGTTATGAATATGAAAGAAAAATATGAATTTTTCAAATCATGTGCGGTACACTTTCTCTCAAAAACGGCATTTCACACAAAACTCCGAATACCGCATTTCCAAATGTTCATGAAAATGGTCCCTCTTTAAGCGGCTAATTAGAACAGAAGCCATTCTTGGAATAGGCCCTTGCTGAAATTAAGTGTGCCCAGGAAGGTGGGAATTATGTATATGAAAGAAAAATATGAATTTTTCAAAACATGTGTGGTACACTTTCTCTCAAAGACGGCATTTAACACGAACTCCGAATCCCGCATTTCCGAATATTCAGGAAAATGGTCCGTCTTTAAGCGGCTATTTGGAACAGAAGCCATTCTTGGAATAGGCCCTTGCTGAAATTAAGTGTGCCCAGGAAGGTGGGAATTATGAATATGAAAGAAAAATATGAATTTTTCAAAACATGTGCGGTACACTTTCTCTCAAAGACGGCATTTCAAACGAAACTCTAAATACCGCATTTCCAAATGTTCTTGAAAATGGTCCGTCTTTAAGCGGCTAATTGGAACATAAGCCATTTGTGGAATAGGCGCTTGCTGAAATTAAGTGTGCCCAGGAAGGTGAGAATTATGAATATGAAAGAAAAATATAGATTTTTCAAAACATGGTGTGGTACACTTTGTCTCAAAGACGGCATTTCACACGAAACTCCGAATACCGCATTTCCAAATGTTCATGAAAATGGTCCGTCTTTAAGCGGATAAATGGAACAGAAGCCATTCTTGGAATAGGCCCTTGCTGAAATTAAGTGTGCCCAGGAAGGTGGGAATTATGAATATGAAAGAAAAATATCAAGTTTTCAAAACATGTGTTGTACACTTTCTCTCAAAGACGGCGTTTCACACGAAACTCTAAATACCGCATTTCCAAATGTTCTTGAAAATGGTCCGTCTTTAAGCGGCTAATTGGAACAGAAGCCATTCTTGGAATAGGCCCTTGCTGAAATTAAGTGTGCCCAGGAAGGTGGGAATTATGAATATGAAAGAAAAATATGAATTTTTCAAAACATGTGCGGTACACTTTCTCTCAAAGACGGCATTTAACACGAAACTCCGAATACCGTATTTCCGAATATTCTGGAAAATGGTCCGTCTTTAAGCGGCTATTTGGAACAGAAGTCATTCTTGGAATAGGCCCTTGCTGAAATTAAGTGTGCCCAGGAAGGTGGGAATTATGAATATGAAAGAAAAATATGAATTTTTCAAATCATGTGCGGTACACTTTCTCTCAAAGACGGCATTTAACACGAAACTCCGAATCCCGCATTTCCAAATATTCATGAAAATGGTCCGTCTTTAAGCGGCTAATTAGAACAGAAGCCATTCTTGGAATAGGCCCTTGCTGAAATTACGTGTGCCCAGGAAGGTGGGAATTATGAATATGAAAGAAAAATATGAATTTTTCAAAACATGTGCGGTACACTTTCTCTCAAAGACGGCATTTCAAACGAAACTCCGAATACCGTATTTCCGAATATTCTGGAAAATGGTCCGTCTTTAAGCGGCTATTTGGAACAGAAGCCATTCTTGGAATAGGCCCTTGCTGAAATTAAGTGTGCCCAGGAAGGTGGGAATTATGAATATGAAAGAAAAATTTGAAGTTTTCAAAACATGTGTGGTACACTTTCTCTCAAAGACGGCATTTCAAACGAAACTCTAAATACCGCATTTCCAAATGTTCTTGAAAATGGTCCGTCTTTAAGCGGCTATTTGGAACAGAAGTCATTCTTGGAATAGGCCCTTGCTGAAATTAAGTGTGCCCAGGAAGGTGGGAATTATGAATATGAAAGAAAAATATGAATTTTTCAAAACATGTGTGGTACACTTTCTCTCAAAGACGGCATTTAACACGAACTCCGAATCCCGCATTTCCGAATATTCAGGAAAATGGTCCGTCTTTAAGCGGCTATTTGGAACAGAAGCCATTCTTGGAATAGGCCCTTGCTGAAATTAAGTGTGCCCAGGAAGGTGGGAATTATGAATATGAAAGAAAAATATGAATTTTTCAAAACATGTGCGGTACACTTTCTCTCAAAGACAGCATTTCAAACGAAACTCTAAATACCGCATTTCCAAATGTTCTTGAAAATGGTCCGTCTTTATAAAGTGGCTATTTGTGGAACAGAAGCCAGTCTTGGAATAGGCCCTTGCTGAAATTAAGTGTGCCCAGGAAGGTGGGAATTATGAATATGAAAGAAAAATATGAATTTTTCAAAACATGTGCGGTACACTTTCTCTCAAAGACGGCATTGAACACGAAACTCCGAATCCCGCATTTCCAAATATTCTGGAAAATGGTCCGTCTTTAAGCGGCTATTTGGAACAGAAGTCATTCTTGGAATAGGCCCTTGCTGAAATTACTTGTGCCTAGGAAGGTGGGAGTTATGAATATGAAAGAAAAATATGAATTTTTCAAATCATGTGTGGTACACTTTCTCTCAAAAACGGCATTTCACACGAACTCCGAATCCCGCATTTCCGAATATTCAGGAAAATGGTCCGTCTTTAAGCGGCTATTTGGAACAGAAGCCATTCTTGGAATAGGCCCTTGCTGAAATTAAGTGTGCCCAGGAAGGTGGGAATTATGAATATGAAAGAAAAATATGAATTTTTCAAAACATGTGCGGTACACTTTCTCTCAAAGACAGCATTTCAAACGAAACTCTAAATACCGCATTTCCAAATGTTCTTGAAAATGGTCCGTCTTTATAAAGTGGCTATTTGTGGAACAGAAGCCAGTCTTGGAATAGGCCCTTGCTGAAATTAAGTGTGCCCAGGAAGGTGGGAATTATGAATATGAAAGAAAAATATGAATTTTTCAAAACATGTGCGGTACACTTTCTCTCAAAGACGGCATTGAACACGAAGATCCGAATCCCGCATTTCCAAATATTCTGGAAAATGGTCCGTCTTTAAGCGGCTATTTGGAACAGAAGTCATTCTTGGAATAGGCCCTTGCTGAAATTACGTGTGCCTAGGAAGGTGGGAGTTATGAATATGAAAGAAAAATATGAATTTTTCAAATCATGTGTGGTACACTTTCTCTCAAAAACGGCATTTCACACAAAACTCCGAATACCGCATTTCCAAATGTTCATGAAAATGGTCCGTCTTTAAGCGGCTAATTAGAACAGAAGCCATTTGTGGAATAGGCTCTTGCTGAAATTAAGTGTGCCCAGGAAGGTGGGAGTTATGAATATGAAAGAAAAATATGAATTTTTCAAATCATGTGCGGTACACTTTCTCTCAAAAACGGCATTTCACACAAAACTCCGAATACCGCATTTCCAAATGTTCATGAAAATGGTCCCTCTTTAAGCGGCTAATTAGAACAGAAGCCATTCTTGGAATAGGCCCTTGCTGAAATTAAGTGTGCCCAGGAAGGTGGGAATTATGTATATGAAAGAAAAATATGAATTTTTCAAAACATGTGTGGTACACTTTCTCTCAAAGACGGCATTTAACACGAACTCCGAATCCCGCATTTCCGAATATTCAGGAAAATGGTCCGTCTTTAAGCGGCTATTTGGAACAGAAGCCATTCTTGGAATAGGCCCTTGCTGAAATTAAGTGTGCCCAGGAAGGTGGGAATTATGAATATGAAAGAAAAATATGAATTTTTCAAAACATGTGCGGTACACTTTCTCTCAAAGACGGCATTTCAAACGAAACTCTAAATACCGCATTTCCAAATGTTCTTGAAAATGGTCCGTCTTTAAGCGGCTAATTGGAACATAAGCCATTTGTGGAATAGGCGCTTGCTGAAATTAAGTGTGCCCAGGAAGGTGAGAATTATGAATATGAAAGAAAAATATAGATTTTTCAAAACATGGTGTGGTACACTTTGTCTCAAAGACGGCATTTCACACGAAACTCCGAATACCGCATTTCCAAATGTTCATGAAAATGGTCCGTCTTTAAGCGGATAAATGGAACAGAAGCCATTCTTGGAATAGGCCCTTGCTGAAATTAAGTGTGCCCAGGAAGGTGGGAATTATGAATATGAAAGAAAAATATCAAGTTTTCAAAACATGTGTTGTACACTTTCTCTCAAAGACGGCGTTTCACACGAAACTCTAAATACCGCATTTCCAAATGTTCTTGAAAATGGTCCGTCTTTAAGCGGCTAATTGGAACAGAAGCCATGCTTGGAATAGGCCCTTGCTGAAATTAAGTGTGCCCAGGAAGGTGGGAATTATGAATATGAAAGAAAAATATGAATTTTTCAAAACATGTGCGGTACACTTTCTCTCAAAGACGGCATTTAACACGAAACTCCGAATACCGTATTTCCGAATATTCTGGAAAATGGTCCGTCTTTAAGCGGCTATTTGGAACAGAAGTCATTCTTGGAATAGGCCCTTGCTGAAATTAAGTGTGCCCAGGAAGGTGGGAATTATGAATATGAAAGAAAAATATGAATTTTTCAAATCATGTGCGGTACACTTTCTCTCAAAGACGGCATTTAACACGAAACTCCGAATCCCGCATTTCCAAATATTCTGGAAAATGGTCCGTCTTTAAGCGGCTAATTAGAACAGAAGCCATTCTTGGAATAGGCCCTTGCTGAAATTACGTGTGCCCAGGAAGGTGGGAATTATGAATATGAAAGAAAAATATGAATTTTTCAAAACATGTGCGGTACACTTTCTCTCAAAGACGGCATTTCAAACGAAACTCCGAATACCGTATTTCCGAATATTCTGGAAAATGGTCCGTCTTTAAGCGGCTATTTGGAACAGAAGCCATTCTTGGAATAGGCCCTTGCTGAAATTAAGTGTGCCCAGGAAGGTGGGAATTATGAATATGAAAGAAAAATTTGAAGTTTTCAAAACATGTGTGGTACACTTTCTCTCAAAGACGGCATTTCAAACGAAACTCTAAATACCGCATTTCCAAATGTTCTTGAAAATGGTCCGTCTTTAAGCGGCTATTTGGAACAGAAGTCATTCTTGGAATAGGCCCTTGCTGAAATTAAGTGTGCCCAGGAAGGTGGGAATTATGAATATGAAAGAAAAATATGAATTTTTCAAAACATGTGTGGTACACTTTCTCTCAAAGACGGCATTTAACACGAACTCCGAATCCCGCATTTCCGAATATTCAGGAAAATGGTCCGTCTTTAAGCGGCTATTTGGAACAGAAGCCATTCTTGGAATAGGCCCTTGCTGAAATTAAGTGTGCCCAGGAAGGTGGGAATTATGAATATGAAAGAAAAATATGAATTTTTCAAAACATGTGCGGTACACTTTCTCTCAAAGACAGCATTTCAAACGAAACTCTAAATACCGCATTTCCAAATGTTCTTGAAAATGGTCCGTCTTTATAAAGTGGCTATTTGTGGAACAGAAGCCAGTCTTGGAATAGGCCCTTGCTGAAATTAAGTGTGCCCAGGAAGGTGGGAATTATGAATATGAAAGAAAAATATGAATTTTTCAAAACATGTGCGGTACACTTTCTCTCAAAGACGGCATTGAACACGAAACTCCGAATCCCGCATTTCCAAATATTCTGGAAAATGGTCCGTCTTTAAGCGGCTATTTGGAACAGAAGTCATTCTTGGAATAGGCCCTTGCTGAAATTACTTGTGCCTAGGAAGGTGGGAGTTATGAATATGAAAGAAAAATATGAATTTTTCAAATCATGTGTGGTACACTTTCTCTCAAAAACGGCATTTCACACAAAACTCCGAATACCGCATTTCCAAATGTTCATGAAAATGGTCCCTCTTTAAGCGGCTAATTAGAACAGAAGCCATTCTTGGAATAGGCCCTTGCTGAAATTAAGTGTGCCCAGGAAGGTGGGAATTATGTATATGAAAGAAAAATATGAATTTTTCAAAACATGTGCGGTACACTTTCTCTCAAAGACGGCATTTAACACGAACTCCGAATACCGCATTTCCAAATATTCTGGAAAATGGTCCGTCTTTATGTGGCTATTTGGAACAAAAGCCATTCTTGGAATAGGCCCTTGCTGAAATTACGTGTGCCCAGGAAGGTGGGAGTTATGAATATGAAAGAAAAATATGAATTTTTCAAATCATGTGCGGTACACTTTCTCTCAAAAACGGCATTTCACACAAAACTCCGAATACCGCATTTCCAAATGTTCATGAAAATGGTCCGTCTTTAAGCGGCTAATTAGAACAGAAGCCATTCTTGGAATAGGCCCTTGCTGAAATTAAGTGTGCCCAGGAAGGTGGGAATTATGAATATGAAAGAAAAATATGAATTTTTTAAAACATGTGTTGTACACTTTCTCTCAAAGACGGCATTTCAAACGAAACTCCGAATACCGTATTTCTGAATATTCTTGAAAATGGTCCGTCTTTAAGCGGCTATTTGGAACAACAGAAGCCATTCTTGGAATAAGCCCTTGCTGAAATTAAGTGTGCCCAGGAAGGTGGGAATCACGAATATGAAAGAAAAATATGAATTTTTCAAAATATGTGTGGTACACTTTCTCTCAAAGACGGCATTTAACACGAACTCCGAATCCCGCATTTCCGAATATTCAGGAAAATGGTCCGTCTTTAAGCGGCTATTTGGAACAGAAGCCATTCTTGGAATAGGCCCTTGCTGAAATTAAGTGTGCCCAGGAAGGTGGGAATTATGAATATGAAAGAAAAATATGAATTTTTCAAAACATGTGCGGTACACTTTCTCTCAAAGACGGCATTTCAAACGAAACTCTAAATACCGCATTTCCAAATGTTCTTGAAAATGGTCCGTCTTTAAGCGGCTAATTGGAACAGAAGCCATTTGTGGAATAGGCGCTTGCTGAAATTAAGTGTGCCCAGGAAGGTGAGAATTATGAATATGAAAGAAAAATATAGATTTTTCAAAACATGGTGTTGTACACTTTGTCTCAAAGACGACATTTCACACGAAACTCCGAATACCGCATTTCCAAATGTTCATGAAAATGGTCCGTCTTTAAGCGGATAATTGGAACAGAAGCCATTCTTGGAATAGGCCCTTGCTGAAATTAAGTGTGCCCAGGAAGGTGGGAATTATGAATATGAAAGAAAAATATTAAGTTTTCAAAACATGTGTTGTACACTTTCTCTCAAAGACGGCGTTTCACACGAAACTCTAAATACCGCATTTCCAAATGTTCTTGAAAATGGTCCGTCTTTAAGCGGCTAATTGGAACAGAAGCCATGCTTGGAATAGGCCCTTGCTGAAATTAAGTGTGCCCAGGAAGGTGGGAATTATGAATATGAAAGAAAAATATGAATTTTTCAAAACATGTGCGGTACACTTTCTCTCAAAGACGGCATTTAACACGAAACTCCGAATACCGTATTTCCGAATATTCTGGAAAATGGTCCGTCTTTAAGCGGCTAATTAGAACAGAAGCCATTCTTGGAATAGGCCCTTGCTGAAATTAAGTGTGCCCAGGAAGGTGGGAATTATGAATATGAAAGAAAAATATGATTTTTTCAAAACATGTGCGGTACACTTTCTCTCAAAGACGGCATTTCAAACGAAACTCCGAATACCGTATTTCCGAATATTCTGGAAAATGGTCCGTCTTTAAGCGGCTATTTGGAACAGAAGCCATTCTTGGAATAGGCCCTTGCTGAAATTAAGTGTGCCCAGGAAGGTGGGAATTATGAATATGAAAGAAAAATATGAATTTTTCAAATCATGTGCGGTACACTTTCTCTCAAAGACGGCATTTAACACGAAACTCCGAATCCCGCATTTCCAAATATTCTGGAAAATGGTCCGTCTTTAAGCGGCTAATTAGAACAGAAGCCATTCTTGGAATAGGCCCTTGCTGAAATTACGTGTGCCCAGGAAGGTGGGAATTATGAATATGAAAGAAAAATATGAATTTTTCAAAACATGTGCGGTACACTTTCTCTCAAAGACGGCATTTCAAACGAAACTCTAAATACCGCATTTCCAAATGTTCTTGAAAATGGTCCGTCTTTAAGCGGCTATTTGGAACAGAAGTCATTCTTGGAATAGGCCCTTGCTGAAATTAAGTGTGCCCAGGAAGGTGGGAATTATGAATATGAAAGAAAAATATGAATTTTTCAAAACATGTGTGGTACACTTTCTCTCAAAGACGGCATTTAACACGAACTCCGAATCCCGCATTTCCGAATATTCAGGAAAATGGTCCGTCTTTAAGCGGCTATTTGGAACAGAAGCCATTCTTGGAATAGGCCCTTGCTGAAATTAAGTGTGCCCAGGAAGGTGGGAATTATGAATATGAAAGAAAAATATGAATTTTTCAAAACATGTGCGGTACACTTTCTCTCAAAGACAGCATTTCAAACGAAACTCTAAATACCGCATTTCCAAATGTTCTTGAAAATGGTCCGTCTTTATAAAGTGGCTATTTGTGGAACAGAAGCCAGTCTTGGAATAGGCCCTTGCTGAAATTAAGTGTGCCCAGGAAGGTGGGAATTATGAATATGAAAGAAAAATATGAATTTTTCAAAACATGTGCGGTACACTTTCTCTCAAAGACGGCATTGAACACGAAACTCCGAATCCCGCATTTCCAAATATTCTGGAAAATGGTCCGTCTTTAAGCGGCTATTTGGAACAGAAGTCATTCTTGGAATAGGCCCTTGCTGAAATTACTTGTGCCTAGGAAGGTGGGAGTTATGAATATGAAAGAAAAATATGAATTTTTCAAATCATGTGTGGTACACTTTCTCTCAAAAACGGCATTTCACACAAAACTCCGAATACCGCATTTCCAAATGTTCATGAAAATGGTCCCTCTTTAAGCGGCTAATTAGAACAGAAGCCATTCTTGGAATAGGCCCTTGCTGAAATTAAGTGTGCCCAGGAAGGTGGGAATTATGTATATGAAAGAAAAATATGAATTTTTCAAAACATGTGCGGTACACTTTCTCTCAAAGACGGCATTTAACACGAACTCCGAATACCGCATTTCCAAATATTCTGGAAAATGGTCCGTCTTTATGTGGCTATTTGGAACAAAAGCCATTCTTGGAATAGGCCCTTGCTGAAATTACGTGTGCCCAGGAAGGTGGGAGTTATGAATATGAAAGAAAAATATGAATTTTTCAAATCATGTGCGGTACACTTTCTCTCAAAAACGGCATTTCACACAAAACTCCGAATACCGCATTTCCAAATGTTCATGAAAATGGTCCGTCTTTAAGCGGCTAATTAGAACAGAAGCCATTCTTGGAATAGGCCCTTGCTGAAATTAAGTGTGCCCAGGAAGGTGGGAATTATGAATATGAAAGAAAAATATGAATTTTTTAAAACATGTGTTGTACACTTTCTCTCAAAGACGGCATTTCAAACGAAACTCCGAATACCGTATTTCTGAATATTCTTGAAAATGGTCCGTCTTTAAGCGGCTATTTGGAACAACAGAAGCCATTCTTGGAATAAGCCCTTGCTGAAATTAAGTGTGCCCAGGAAGGTGGGAATCACGAATATGAAAGAAAAATATGAATTTTTCAAAATATGTGTGGTACACTTTCTCTCAAAGACGGCATTTAACACGAACTCCGAATCCCGCATTTCCGAATATTCAGGAAAATGGTCCGTCTTTAAGCGGCTATTTGGAACAGAAGCCATTCTTGGAATAGGCCCTTGCTGAAATTAAGTGTGCCCAGGAAGGTGGGAATTATGAATATGAAAGAAAAATATGAATTTTTCAAAACATGTGCGGTACACTTTCTCTCAAAGACGGCATTTCAAACGAAACTCTAAATACCGCATTTCCAAATGTTCTTGAAAATGGTCCGTCTTTAAGCGGCTAATTGGAACAGAAGCCATTTGTGGAATAGGCGCTTGCTGAAATTAAGTGTGCCCAGGAAGGTGAGAATTATGAATATGAAAGAAAAATATAGATTTTTCAAAACATGGTGTGGTACACTTTGTCTCAAAGACGACATTTCACACGAAACTCCGAATACCGCATTTCCAAATGTTCATGAAAATGGTCCGTCTTTAAGCGGATAATTGGAACAGAAGCCATTCTTGGAATAGGCCCTTGCTGAAATTAAGTGTGCCCAGGAAGGTGGGAATTATGAATATGAAAGAAAAATATTAAGTTTTCAAAACATGTGTTGTACACTTTCTCTCAAAGACGGCGTTTCACACGAAACTCTAAATACCGCATTTCCAAATGTTCTTGAAAATGGTCCGTCTTTAAGCGGCTAATTGGAACAGAAGCCATGCTTGGAATAGGCCCTTGCTGAAATTAAGTGTGCCCAGGAAGGTGGGAATTATGAATATGAAAGAAAAATATGAATTTTTCAAAACATGTGCGGTACACTTTCTCTCAAAGACGGCATTTAACACGAAACTCCGAATACCGTATTTCCGAATATTCTGGAAAATGGTCCGTCTTTAAGCGGCTAATTAGAACAGAAGCCATTCTTGGAATAGGCCCTTGCTGAAATTAAGTGTGCCCAGGAAGGTGGGAATTATGAATATGAAAGAAAAATATGATTTTTTCAAAACATGTGCGGTACACTTTCTCTCAAAGACGGCATTTCAAACGAAACTCCGAATACCGTATTTCCGAATATTCTGGAAAATGGTCCGTCTTTAAGCGGCTATTTGGAACAGAAGCCATTCTTGGAATAGGCCCTTGCTGAAATTAAGTGTGCCCAGGAAGGTGGGAATTATGAATATGAAAGAAAAATATGAAGTTTTCAAAACATGTGTTGTACACTTTCTCTCAAAGACGGCGTTTCACACGAAACTCTAAATACCGCATTTCCAAATGTTCTTGAAAATGGTCCGTCTTTAAGCGGCTAATTGGAACAGAAGCCATTCTTGGAATAGGCCCTTGTTGAAATTAAGTGTGCCCAGGAAGGTGAGAATTATGAATATGAAAGAAAAATATGAATTTTTCAAAACATGTGTGGTACACTTTCTCTCAAAGACGGCATTTCAAACGAAACTCTAAATACCGCATTTCCAAATGTTCTTGAAAATGGTCCGTCTTTAAGCGGCTAATTGGAACAGAAGCCATTTGTGGAATAGGCTCTTGCTGAAATTAAGTGTGACCAGGAAGGTGAGAATTATGAATATGAAAGAAAAATATGAATTTTTCAAATCATGTGCGGTACACTTTCTCTCAAAGACGGCATTTAACACGAAACTCCGAATCCCGCATTTCCAAATATTCTGGAGAATGGTCCGTCTTTTAGCGGCTATTTGGAACAGAAGTCATTCTTGGAATAGGCCCTTGCTGAAATTACGTGTGCCCAGGAAGGTGGGAATTATGAATATGAAAGAAAAATATGAATTTTTCAAATCATGTGCGGTACACTTTCTCTCAAAGACGGCATTTAACACGAAACTCCGAATCCCGCATTTCCAAATATTCTGGAAAATGGTCCGTCTTTAAGCGGCTATTTGGAACAGAAGTCATTCTTGGAATAGGCCCTTGCTGAAATTACGTGTGCCCAGGAAGGTGGGAGTTATGAATATGAAAGAAAAATATGAATTTTTCAATTCATGTGCGGTACACTTTCTCTCAAAAACGGCATTTCAGACAAAACTCCGAATACCGCATTTCCAAATGTTCATGAAAATGGTCCGTCTTTTAGCGGCTAATTAGAACAGAAGCCATTCTTGGAATAGGCCCTTGCTGAAATTAAGTGTGCCCAGGAAGGTGGGAATTATGAATATGAAAGAAAAATATGAATTTTTCAAAACATGTGTGGTACACTTTCTCTCAAAGACGGCATTTCAAACGAAACTCCGAATACCGTATTTCTGAATATTCTTGAAAATGGTCCGTCTTTAAGCGGCTATTTGGAACAGAAGCCATTCTTGGAATAGGCCCTTGCTGAAATTAAGTGTGCCCAGGAAGGTGGGAATTATGAATATGAAAGAAAAATATGAATTTTTCAAAACATGTGTGGTACACTTTCTCTCAAAGACGGCATTTAACACGAACTCCGAATCCCGCATTTCCGAATATTCAGGAAAATGGTCCGTCTTTAAGCGGCTATTTGGAACAGAAGCCATTCTTGGAATAGGCCCTTGCTGAAATTAAGTGTGCCCAGGAAGGTGAGAATTATGAATATGAAAGAAAAATATGAATTTTTCAAAACATGTGTGGTACACTTTCTCTCAAAGACGGCATTTCAAACGAAACTCTAAATACCGCATTTCCAAATGTTCTTGAAAATGGTCCGTCTTTAAGCGGCTAATTGGAACAGAAGCCCTTTGTGGAATAGGCGCTTGCTGAAATTAAGTGTGCCCAGGAAGGTGAGAATGATGAATATTAAAGAAAAATATAGATTTTTCAAAACATGGTGTGGTACACTTTGTCTCAAAGACGACATTTCACACGAAACTCCGAATACCGCATTTCCAAATGTTCATGAAAATGGTCCGTCTTTAAGCGGATAATTGGAACAGAAGCCATTCTTGGAATAGGCCCTTGCTGAAATTAAGTGTGCCCAGGAAGGTGGGAATTATGAATATGAAAGAAAAATATTAAGTTTTCAAAACATGTGTTGTACACTTTCTCTCAAAGACGGCGTTTCACACGAAACTCTAAATACCGCATTTCCAAATGTTCTTGAAAATGGTCCGTCTTTAAGCGGCTAATTGGAACAGAAGCCATTCTTGGAATAGGCCCTTGCTGAAATTAAGTGTGCCCAGGAAGGTGGGAATTATGAATATGAAAGAAAAATATGAATTTTTCAAAACATGTGTGGTACACTTTCTCTCAAAGACGGCATTTCACACGAACTCCGAATCCCGCATTTCCGAATGTTCAGGAAAATGGTCCGTCTTTAAGCGGCTATTTGGAACAGAAGCCATTCTTGGAATAGGCCCTTGCTGAAATTAAGTGCGCCCAGGAAGGTGGGAATTATGAATATGAAAGAAAAATTTGAAGTTTTCAAAACATGTGTGGTACACTTTCTCTCAAAGACGGCATTTCAAACGAAACTCTAAATACCGCATTTGCAAATGTTCTTGAAAATGGTCCGTCTTTAAGCGGCTAATTGGAACAGAAGCCATTCTTGGAATAGGCCCTTGCTGAAATTAAGTGTGCCCAGGAAGGTGGGAATTATGAATATGAAAGAAAAATATGAATTTTTCAAAACATGTGTGGTACACTTTCTCTCAAAGACGGCATTTAACACGAACTCCAAATCCCGCATTTCCAAATATTCATGAAAATGGTCCGTCTTTAAGCGGCTAATTGGAACAGAAGCCATTCTTGGAATAGGCCCTTGTTGAAATTAAGTGTGCCCAGGAAGGTGAGAATTATGAATATGAAAGAAAAATATGAATTTTTCAAAACATGTGTGGTACACTTTCTCTCAAAGACGGCATTTCAAACGAAACTCTAAATACCGCATTTCCAAATGTTCTTGAAAATGGTCCGTCTTTAAGCGGCTAATTGGAACAGAAGCCATTTGTGGAATAGGCGCTTGCTGAAATTAAGTGTGCCCAGGAAGGTGAGAATGATGAATATTAAAGAAAAATATAGATTTTTCAAAACATGGTGTGGTACACTTTGTCTCAAAGACGACATTTCACACGAAACTCCGAATACCGCATTTCCAAATGTTCATGAAAATGGTCCGTCTTTAAGCGGATAATTGGAACAGAAGCCATTCTTGGAATAGGCCCTTGCTGAAATTAAGTGTGCCCAGGAAGGTGGGAATTATGAATATGAAAGAAAAATATTAAGTTTTCAAAACATGTGTTGTACACTTTCTCTCAAAGACGGCGTTTCACACGAAACTCTAAATACCGCATTTCCAAATGTTCTTGAAAATGGTCCGTCTTTAAGCGGCTAATTGGAACAGAAGCCATTCTTGGAATAGGCCCTTGCTGAAATTAAGTGTGCCCAGGAAGGTGGGAATTATGAATATGAAAGAAAAATATGAATTTTTCAAAACATGTGCGGTACACTTTCTCTCAAAGACGGCATTTAACACGAAACTCCGAATACCGTATTTCCGAATATTCTGGAAAATGGTCCGTCTTTAAGCGGCTATTTGGAACAGAAGTCATTCTTGGAATAGGCCCTTGCTGAAATTACGTGTGCCCAGGAAGGTGGGAATTATGAATATGAAAGAAAAATATGAATTTTTCAAATCATGTGCGGTACACTTTCTCTCAAAGACGGCATTTAACACGAAACTCCGAATCCCGCATTTCCAAATATTCTGGAAAATGGTCCGTCTTTAAGCGGCTATTTGGAAAAGAAGTCATTCTTGGAATAGGCCCTTACTGAAATTACGTGCGCCCAGGAAGGTGGGAATTATGAATATGAAAGAAAAATATGAATTTTTCAAAACATGTGCGGTACACTTTCTCTCAAAGACGGCATTTCAAACGAAACTCCGAATACCGTATTTCTGAATATTCTTGAAAATGGTCCGTCTTTAAGCGGCTATTTGGAACAGAAGCCATTCTTGGAATAGGCCCTTGCTGAAATTAAGTGTGCCCAGGAAGGTGGGAATTATGAATATGAAAGAAAAATATGAATTTTTCAAAACATGTGTGGTACACTTTCTCTCAAAGACGGCATTTCACACGAACTCTGAATCCCGCATTTCCGAATGTTCAGGAAAATGGTCCGTCTTTAAGCGGCTATTTGGAACAGAAGCCATTCTTGGAATAGGCCCTTGCTGAAATTAAGTGCGCCCAGGAAGGTGGGAATTATGAATATGAAAGAAAAATATGAATTTTTCAAAACATGTGCGGTACACTTTCTCTCAAAGACGGCATTTAACACGAAACTCCGAATACCGTATTTCCGAATATTCTGGAAAATGGTCCGTCTTTAAGCGGCTATTTGGAACAGAAGTCATTCTTGGAATAGGCCCTTGCTGAAATTACGTGTGCCCAGGAAGGTGGGAATTATGAATATGAAAGAAAAATATGAATTTTTCAAATCATGTGCGGTACACTTTCTCTCAAAGACGGCATTTAACACGAAACTCCGAATCCCGCATTTCCAAATATTCTGGAAAATGGTCCGTCTTTAAGCGGCTATTTGGAAAAGAAGTCATTCTTGGAATAGGCCCTTACTGAAATTACGTGTGCCCAGGAAGGTGGGAATTATGAATATGAAAGAAAAATATGAATTTTTCAAATCATGTGCGGTACACTTTCTCTCAAAGAAGGCATTTAACACGAAACTCCGAATCCCGCATTTCCAAATATTCTGGAAAATGGTCCGTCTTTAAGCGGCTATTTGGAACAGAAGTCATTCTTGGAATAGGCCCTTGCTGAAATTACTTGTGCCCAGGAATGTGGGAGTTATGAATATGAAAGAAAAATATGAATTTTTCAATTCATGTGCGGTACACTTTCTCTCAAAAACGGCATTTCACACAAAACTCCGAATACCGCATTTCCAAATGTTCATGAAAATGGTCCGTCTTTAAGCGGCTAATTAGAACAGAAGCCATTCTTGGAATAGGCCCTTGCTGAAATTAAGTGTGCCCAGGAAGGTGGGAATTATGAATATGAAAGAAAAATATGAATTTTTCAAAACATGTGCGGTACACTTTCTCTCAAAGACGGCATTTCAAACGAAACTCCGAATACCGTATTTCTGAATATTCTTGAAAATGGTCCGTCTTTAAGCGGCTATTTGGAACAGAAGCCATTCTTGGAATAGGCCCTTGCTGAAATTAAGTGTGCCCAGGAAGGTGGGAATTATGAATATGAAAGAAAAATATGAATTTTTCAAAACATGTGTGGTACACTTTCTCTCAAAGACGGCATTTCACACGAACTCCGAATCCCGCATTTCCGAATGTTCAGGAAAATGGTCCGTCTTTAAGCGGCTATTTGGAACAGAAGCCATTCTTGGAATAGGCCCTTGCTGAAATTAAGTGCGCCCAGGAAGGTGGGAATTATGAATATGAAAGAAAAGTTTGAAGTTTTCAAAACATGTGTTGTACACTTTCTCTCAAAGACGGCATTTCAAACGAAACTCTAAATACCGCATTTCCAAATGTTCTTGAAAATGGTCCGTCTTTAAGCGGCTAATTCGAACAGAAGCCATTCTTGGAATAGGCCCTTGCTGAAATTAAGTGTGCCCAGGAAGGTGGGAATTATGAATATGAAAGAAAAATATGAATTTTTCAAAACATGTGTGGTACACTTTCTCTCAAAGACGGCATTTAACACGAACTCCAAATCCCGCATTTCCAAATATTCATGAAAATGGTCCGTCTTTAAGCGGCTAATTGGAACAGAAGCCATTCTTGGAATAGGCCCTTGTTGAAATTAAGTGTGCCCAGGAAGGTGAGAATTATGAATATGAAAGAAAAATATGAATTTTTCAAAACATGTGTGGTACACTTTCTCTCAAAGACGGCATTTCAAACGAAACTCTAAATACCGCATTTCCAAATGTTCTTGAAAATGGTCCGTCTTTAAGCGGCTAATTGGAACAGAAGCCATATGTGGAATAGGCTCTTGCTGAAATTAAGTGTGACCAAGAAGGTGAGAATTATGAATATGAAAGAAAAATATGAATTTTTCAAATCATGTGCGGTACACTTTCTCTCAAAGACGGCATTTAACACGAAACTCAGAATCCCGCATTTCCAAATATTCTGGAGAATGGTCCGTCTTTTAGCGGCTATTTGGAACAGAAGTCATTCTTGGAATAGGCCCTTGCTGAAATTACGTGTGCCCAGGAAGGTGGGAATTATGAATATGAAAGAAAAATATAAATTTTTCAAATCATGTGCGGTACACTTTCTCTCAAAGACGGCATTTAACACGAAACTCCGAATCCCGCATTTCCAAATATTCTGGAAAATGGTCCGTCTTTACGCGGCTATTTGGAACAGAAGTCATTCTTGGAATAGGCCCTTGCTGAAATTTCTTGTGCCCAGGAAGGTGGGAGTTATGAATATGAAAGAAAAATATGAATTTTTCAATTCATGTGCGGTACACTTTCTCTCAAAAACGGCATTTCAGACAAAACTCCGAATACCGCATTTCCAAATGTTCATGAAAATGGTCCGTCTTTTAGCGGCTAATTAGAACAGAAGCCATTCTTAGAATAGGCCCTTGCTGAAATTAAGTGTGCCCAGGAAGGTGGGAATTATGAATATGAAAGAAAAATATGAATTTTTCAAAACATGTGTGGTACACTTTCTCTCAAAGACGGCATTTCAAACGAAACTCCGAATACCGTATTTCTGAATATTCTTGAAAATGGTCCGTCTTTAAGCGGCTATTTGGAACAGAAGCCATTCTTGGAATAGGCCCTTGCTGAAATTAAGTGTGCCCAGGAAGGTGGGAATTATGAATATGAAAGAAAAATATGAATTTTTCAAAACATGTGTGGTACACTTTCTCTCAAAGACGGCATTTAACACGAACTCCGAATCCCTCATTTCCGAATATTCAGGAAAATGGTCCGTCTTTAAGCGGCTATTTGGAACAGAAGCCATTCTTGGAATAGGCCCTTGCTGAAATTAAGTGTGCCCAGGAAGGTGGGAATTATGAATATGAAAGAAAAATATGAATTTTTCAAAACATGTGTGGTACACTTTCTCTCAAAGACGGCATTTCAAACGAAACTCTAAATACCGCATTTCCAAATGTTCTTGAAAATGGTCCGTCTTTAAGCGGCTAATTGGAACAGAAGCCATTTGTGGAATAGGCGCTTGCTGAAATTAAGTGTGCCCAGGAAGGTGAGAATGATGAATATTAAAGAAAAATATAGATTTTTCAAAACATGGTGTGGTACACTTTGTCTCAAAGACGACATTTCACACGAAACTCCGAATACCGCATTTCCAAATGTTCATGAAAATGGTCCGTCTTTAAGCGGATAATTGGAACAGAAGTCATTCTTGGAATAGGCCCTTGCTGAAATTACTTGTGCCCAGGAATGTGGGAGTTATGAATATGAAAGAAAAATATGAATTTTTCAATTCATGTGCGGTACACTTTCTCTCAAAAACGGCATTTCACACAAAACTCCGAATACCGCATTTCCAAATGTTCATGAAAATGGTCCGTCTTTAAGCGGCTAATTAGAACAGAAGCCATTCTTGGAATAGGCCCTTGCTAAAATTAAGTGTGCCCAGGAAGGTGGGAATTATGAATATGAAAGAAAAATATGAATTTTTCAAAACATGTGCTGTACACTTTCTCTCAAAGACGGCATTTCAAACGAAACTCCGAATACCGTATTTCTGAATATTCTTGAAAATGGTCCGTCTTTAAGCGGCTATTTGGAACAGAAGCCATTCTTGGAATAGGCCCTTGCTGAAATTAAGTGTGCCCAGGAAGGTGGGAATTATGAATATGAAAGAAAAATATGAATTTTTCAAAACATGTGTGGTACACTTTCTCTCAAAGACGGCATTTAACACGAACTCCGAATCCCGCATTTCCGAATGTTCAGGAAAATGGTCCGTCTTTAAGCGGCTATTTGGAACAGAAGCCATTCTTGGAATAGGCCCTTGCTGAAATTAAGTGCGCCCAGGAAGGTGGGAATTATGAATATGAAAGAAAAATTTGAAGTTTTCAAAACATGTGTGGTACACTTTCTCTCAAAGACGGCATTTCAAACGAAACTCTAAATACCGCATTTCCAAATGTTCTTGAAAATGGTCCGTCTTTAAGCGGCTAATTGGAACAGAAGCCATTCTTGGAATAGGCCCTTGCTGAAATTAAGTGTGCCCAGGAAGGTGGGAATTATGAATATGAAAGAAAAATATGAATTTTTCAAAACATGTGTGGTACACTTTCTCTCAAAGACGGCATTTAACACGAACTCCAAATCCCGCATTTCCAAATATTCATGAAAATGGTCCGTCTTTAAGCGGCTAATTGGAACAGAAGCCATTCTTGGAATAGGCCCTTGTTGAAATTAAGTGTGCCCAGGAAGGTGGGAATTATGAATATGAAAGAAAAATATGAATTTTTCAAAACATGTGCGGTACACTTTCTCTCAAAGAAGGCATTTAACACGAAACTCCGAATCCCGCATTTCCAAATATTCTGGAAAATGGTCCGTCTTTAAGCGGCTATTTGGAACAGAAGTCATTCTTGGAATAGGCCCTTGCTGAAATTACTTGTGCCCAGGAATGTGGGAGTTATGAATATGAAAGAAAAATATGAATTTTTCAATTCATGTGCGGTACACTTTCTCTCAAAAACGGCATTTCACACAAAACTCCGAATACCGCATTTCCAAATGTTCATGAAAATGGTCCGTCTTTAAGCGGCTAATTAGAACAGAAGCCATTCTTGGAATAGGCCCTTGCTGAAATTAAGTGTGCCCAGGAAGGTGGGAATTATGAATATGAAAGAAAAATATGAATTTTTCAAAACATGTGCGGTACACTTTCTCTCAAAGACGGCATTTCAAACGAAACTCCGAATACCGTATTTCTGAATATTCTTGAAAATGGTCCGTCTTTAAGCGGCTATTTGGAACAGAAGCCATTCTTGGAATAGGCCCTTGCTGAAATTAAGTGTGCCCAGGAAGGTGGGAATTATGAATATGAAAGAAAAATATGAATTTTTCAAAACATGTGTGGTACACTTTCTCTCAAAGACGGCATTTCACACGAACTCCGAATCCCGCATTTCCGAATGTTCAGGAAAATGGTCCGTCTTTAAGCGGCTATTTGGAACAGAAGGCATTCTTGGAATAGGCCCTTGCTGAAATTAAGTGCGCCCAGGAAGGTGGGAATTATGAATATGAAAGAAAAGTTTGAAGTTTTCAAAACATGTGTTGTACACTTTCTCTCAAAGACGGCATTTCAAACGAAACTCTAAATACCGCATTTCCAAATGTTCTTGAAAATGGTCCGTCTTTAAGCGGCTAATTCGAACAGAAGCCATTCTTGGAATAGGCCCTTGCTGAAATTAAGTGTGCCCAGGAAGGTGGGAATTATGAATATGAAAGAAAAATATGAATTTTTCAAAACATGTGTGGTACACTTTCTCTCAAAGACGGCATTTAACACGAACTCCAAATCCCGCATTTCCAAATATTCATGAAAATGGTCCGTCTTTAAGCGGCTAATTGGAACAGAAGCCATTCTTGGAATAGGCCCTTGTTGAAATTAAGTGTGCCCAGGAAGGTGAGAATTATGAATATGAAAGAAAAATATGAATTTTTCAAAACATGTGTGGTACACTTTCTCTCAAAGACGGCATTTCAAACGAAACTCTAAATACCGCATTTCCAAATGTTCTTGAAAATGGTCCGTCTTTAAGCGGCTAATTGGAACAGAAGCCATATGTGGAATAGGCTCTTGCTGAAATAAAGTGTGACCAAGAAGGTGAGAATTATGAATATGAAAGAAAAATATGAATTTTTCAAATCATGTGCGGTACACTTTCTCTCAAAGACGGCATTTAACACGAAACTCAGAATCCCGCATTTCCAAATATTCTGGAGAATGGTCCGTCTTTTAGCGGCTATTTGGAACAGAAGTCATTCTTGGAATAGGCCCTTGCTGAAATTACGTGTGCCCAGGAAGGTGGGAATTATGAATATGAAAGAAAAATATAAATTTTTCAAATCATGTGCGGTACACTTTCTCTCAAAGACGGCATTTAACACGAAACTCCGAATCCCGCATTTCCAAATATTCTGGAAAATGGTCCGTCTTTACGCGGCTATTTGGAACAGAAGTCATTCTTGGAATAGGCCCTTGCTGAAATTTCTTGTGCCCAGGAAGGTGGGAGTTATGAATATGAAAGAAAAATATGAATTTTTCAATTCATGTGCGGTACACTTTCTCTCAAAAACGGCATTTCAGACAAAACTCCGAATACCGCATTTCCAAATGTTCATGAAAATGGTCCGTCTTTTAGCGGCTAATTAGAACAGAAGCCATTCTTAGAATAGGCCCTTGCTGAAATTAAGTGTGCCCAGGAAGGTGGGAATTATGAATATGAAAGAAAAATATGAATTTTTCAAAACATGTGTGGTACACTTTCTCTCAAAGACGGCATTTCAAACGAAACTCCGAATACCGTATTTCTGAATATTCTTGAAAATGGTCCGTCTTTAAGCGGCTATTTGGAACAGAAGCCATTCTTGGAATAGGCCCTTGCTGAAATTAAGTGTGCCCAGGAAGGTGGGAATTATGAATATGAAAGAAAAATATGAATTTTTCAAAACATGTGTGGTACACTTTCTCTCAAAGACGGCATTTAACACGAACTCCGAATCCCTCATTTCCGAATATTCAGGAAAATGGTCCGTCTTTAAGCGGCTATTTGGAACAGAAGCCATTCTTGGAATAGGCCCTTGCTGAAATTAAGTGTGCCCAGGAAGGTGGGAATTATGAATATGAAAGAAAAATATGAATTTTTCAAAACATGTGTGGTACACTTTCTCTCAAAGACGGCATTTCAAACGAAACTCTAAATACCGCATTTCCAAATGTTCTTGAAAATGGTCCGTCTTTAAGCGGCTAATTGGAACAGAAGCCATTTGTGGAATAGGCGCTTGCTGAAATTAAGTGTGCCCAGGAAGGTGAGAATGATGAATATTAAAGAAAAATATAGATTTTTCAAAACATGGTGTGGTACACTTTGTCTCAAAGACGACATTTCACACGAAACTCCGAATACCGCATTTCCAAATGTTCATGAAAATGGTCCGTCTTTAAGCGGATAATTGGAACAGAAGTCATTCTTGGAATAGGCCCTTGCTGAAATTACTTGTGCCCAGGAATGTGGGAGTTATGAATATGAAAGAAAAATATGAATTTTTCAATTCATGTGCGGTACACTTTCTCTCAAAAACGGCATTTCACACAAAACTCCGAATACCGCATTTCCAAATGTTCATGAAAATGGTCCGTCTTTAAGCGGCTAATTAGAACAGAAGCCATTCTTGGAATAGGCCCTTGCTAAAATTAAGTGTGCCCAGGAAGGTGGGAATTATGAATATGAAAGAAAAATATGAATTTTTCAAAACATGTGCTGTACACTTTCTCTCAAAGACGGCATTTCAAACGAAACTCCGAATACCGTATTTCTGAATATTCTTGAAAATGGTCCGTCTTTAAGCGGCTATTTGGAACAGAAGCCATTCTTGGAATAGGCCCTTGCTGAAATTAAGTGTGCCCAGGAAGGTGGGAATTATGAATATGAAAGAAAAATATGAATTTTTCAAAACATGTGTGGTACACTTTCTCTCAAAGACGGCATTTAACACGAACTCCGAATCCCGCATTTCCGAATGTTCAGGAAAATGGTCCGTCTTTAAGCGGCTATTTGGAACAGAAGCCATTCTTGGAATAGGCCCTTGCTGAAATTAAGTGCGCCCAGGAAGGTGGGAATTATGAATATGAAAGAAAAATTTGAAGTTTTCAAAACATGTGTGGTACACTTTCTCTCAAAGACGGCATTTCAAACGAAACTCTAAATACCGCATTTCCAAATGTTCTTGAAAATGGTCCGTCTTTAAGCGGCTAATTGGAACAGAAGCCATTCTTGGAATAGGCCCTTGCTGAAATTAAGTGTGCCCAGGAAGGTGGGAATTATGAATATGAAAGAAAAATATGAATTTTTCAAAACATGTGTGGTACACTTTCTCTCAAAGACGGCATTTAACACGAACTCCAAATCCCGCATTTCCAAATATTCATGAAAATGGTCCGTCTTTAAGCGGCTAATTGGAACAGAAGCCATTCTTGGAATAGGCCCTTGTTGAAATTAAGTGTGCCCAGGAAGGTGGGAATTATGAATATGAAAGAAAAATATGAATTTTTCAAAACATGTGTGGTACACTTTCTCTCAAAGACGGCATTTCAAACGAAACTCTAAATACCGCATTTCCAAATGTTCTTGAAAATGGTCCGTCTTTAAGCGGCTAATTGGAACAGAAGCCATTCTTGGAATAGGCCCTTGCTGAAATTAAGTGTGCCCAGGAAGGTGGGAATTATGAATATGAAAGAAAAATATGAATTTTTCAAAACATGTGCGGTACACTTTCTCTCAAAGACGGCATTTAACACGAAACTCCGAATACCGTATTTCCGAATATTCTGGAAAATGGTCCGTCTTTAAGCGGCTATTTGGAACAGAAGTCATTCTTGGAATAGGCCCTTGCTGAAATTACGTGTGCCCAGGAAGGTGGGAATTATGAATATGAAAGAAAAATATGAATTTTTCAAATCATGTGCGGTACACTTTCTCTCAAAGACGGCATTTAACACGAAACTCAGAATCCCGCATTTCCAAATATTCTGGAAAATGGTCCGTCTTTAAGCGGCTATTTGGAAAAGAAGTCATTCTTGGAATAGGCCCTTGCTGAAATTACGTGTGCCCAGGAAGGTGGGAATTATGAATATGAAAGAAAAATATGAATTTTTCAAATCATGTGCGGTACACTTTCTCTCAAAGACGGCATTTAACACGAAACTCCGAATCCCGCATTTCCAAATATTCTGGAAAATGGTCCGTCTTTAAGCGGCTATTTGGAACAGAAGTCATTCTTGGAATAGGCCCTTGCTGAAATTACTTGTGCCCAGGAATGTGGGAGTTATGAATATGAAAGAAAAATATGAATTTTTCAATTCATGTGCGGTACACTTTCTCTCAAAAACGGCATTTCACACAAAACTCCGAATACCGCATTTCCAAATGTTCATGAAAATGGTCCGTCTTTAAGCGGCTAATTAGAACAGAAGCCATTCTTGGAATAGGCCCTTGCTGAAATTAAGTGTGCCCAGGAAGGTGGGAATTATGAATATGAAAGAAAAATATGAATTTTTCAAAACATGTGCGGTACACTTTCTCTCAAAGACGGCATTTCAAACGAAACTCCGAATACCGTATTTCTGAATATTCTTGAAAATGGTCCGTCTTTAAGCGGCTATTTGGAACAGAAGCCATTCTTGGAATAGGCCCTTGCTGAAATTAAGTGTGCCCAGGAAGGTGGGAATTATGAATATGAAAGAAAAATATGAATTTTTCAAAACATGTGTGGTACACTTTCTCTCAAAGACGGCATTTAACACGAACTCCGAATCCCGCATTTCCGAATGTTCAGGAAAATGGTCCGTCTTTAAGCGGCTATTTGGAACAGAAGCCATTCTTGGAATAGGCCCTTGCTGAAATTAAGTGCGCCCAGGAAGGTGGGAATTATGAATATGAAAGAAAAATTTGAAGTTTTCAAAACATGTGTGGTACACTTTCTCTCAAAGACGGCATTTCAAACGAAACTCTAAATACCGCATTTCCAAATGTTCTTGAAAATGGTCCGTCTTTAAGCGGCTAATTGGAACAGAAGCCATTCTTGGAATAGGCCCTTGCTGAAATTAAGTGTGCCCAGGAAGGTGGGAATTATGAATATGAAAGAAAAATATGAATTTTTCAAAACATGTGTGGTACACTTTCTCTCAAAGACGGCATTTAACACGAACTCCAAATCCCGCATTTCCAAATATTCATGAAAATGGTCCGTCTTTAAGCGGCTAATTGGAACAGAAGCCATTCTTGGAATAGGCCCTTGCTGAAATTAAGTGTGCCCAGGAAGGTGAGAATTATGAATATGAAAGAAAAATATGAATTTTTCAAAACATGTGTGGTACACTTTCTCTCAAAGACGGCATTTCAAACGAAACTCTAAATACCGCATTTCCAAATGTTCTTGAAAATGGTCCGTCTTTAAGCGGCTAATTGGAACAGAAGCCATTTGTGGAATAGGCTCTTGCTGAAATTAAGTGTGACCAGGTAGGTGAGAATTATGAATATGAAAGAAAAATATAAATTTTTCAAATCATGTGCGGTACACTTTCTCTCAAAGACGGCATTTAACACGAAACTCCGAATCCCGCATTTCCAAATATTCTGGAGAATGGTCCGTCTTTAAGCGGCTATTTGGAACAGAAGTCATTCTTGGAATAGGCCCTTGCTGAAATTACGTGTGCCCAGGAAGGTAGGAATTATGAATATGAAAGAAAAATATGAATTTTTCAAATCATGTGCGGTACACTTTCTCTCAAAGACGGCATTTAACACGAAACTCCGAATCCCGCATTTCCAAATATTCTGGAAAATGGTCCGTCTTTAAGCGGCTATTTGGAACAGAAGTCATTCTTGGAATAGGCCCTTGCTGAAATTACGTGTGCCTAGGAAGGTGGGAATTATGAATATGAAAGAAAAATATGAATTTTTCAAAACATGTGTGGTACACTTTCTCTCAAAGACGGCATTTAACACGAACTCCGAATCCCGCATTTCCGAATATGCAGGAAAATGGTCCGTCTTTAAGCGGCTATTTGGAACAGAAGCCATTCTTGGAATAGGCCCTTGCTGAAATTAAGTGCGCCCAGGAAGGTGGGAATTATGAATATGAAAGAAAAATTTGAAGTTTTCAAAACATGTGTGGTACACTTTCTCTCAAAGACGGCATTTCAAACGAAACTCTAAATACCGCATTTCCAAATGTTCTAGAAAATGGTCCGTCTTTAAGCGGCTAATTGGAACAGAAGCCATTCTTGGAATAGGCCCTTGCTGAAATTAAGTGTGCCCAGGAAGGTGGGAATTATGAATATGAAAGAAAAATATGAATTTTTTAAAACATGTGTGGTACACTTTCTCTCAAAGACGGCATTTCAAACGAAACTCTAAATACCGCATTTCCAAATGTTCTTGAAAATGGTCCGTCTTTAAGCGGCTAATTGGAACAGAAGCCATTCTTGGAATAGGCCCTTGCTGAAATTAAGTGTGCCCAGGAAGGTGGGAATTATGAATATGAAAGAAAAATATGAAGTTTTTAAAACATGTGTTGTACACTTTCTCTCAAAGACGGCGTTTCACACGAAACTCTAAATACCGCATTTCCAAATGTTCTTGAAAATGGTCCGTCTTTAAGCGGCTAATTGGAACAGAAGCCATTCTTGGAATAGGCCCTTGCTGAAATTAAGTGTGCCCAGGAAGGTGGGAATTATGAATATGAAAGAAAAATTTGAAGTTTTCAAAACATGTGTGGTACACTTTCTCTCAAAGACGGCATTTCAAACGAAACTCTAAATACCGCATTTCCAAATGTTCTTGAAAATGGTCCGTCTTTAAGCGGCTAATTGGAACAGAAGCCATTCTTGGAATAGGCCCTTGCTGAAATTAAGTGTGCCCAGGAAGGTGGGAATTATGAATATGAAAGAAAAATATGAATTTTTTAAAACATGTGTGGTACACTTTCTCTCAAAGACGGCATTTCAAACGAAACTCTAAATACCGCATTTCCAAATGTTCTTGAAAATGGTCCGTCTTTAAGCGGCTAATTGGAACAGAAGCCATTCTTGGAATAGGCCCTTGCTGAAATTAAGTGTGCCCAGGAAGGTGGGAATTATGAATATGAAAGAAAAATATGAAGTTTTCAAAACATGTGTTGTACACTTTCTCTCAAAAACGGCGTTTCACACGAAACTCTAAATACCGCATTTCCAAATGTTCTTGAAAATGGTCCGTCTTTAAGCGGCTAATTGGAACAGAAGCCATTCTTGGAATAGGCCCTTGCTGAAATTAAGTGTGCCCAGGAAGGTGGGAATTATGAATATGAAAGAAAAATATGAAGTTTTCAAAACATGTGTGGTACACTTTCTCTCAAAGACGGCATTTAACACGAACTCCAAATCCCGCATTTCCAAATATTCATGAAAATGGTCCGTCTTTAAGCGGCTAATTGGAACAGAAGCCATTCTTGGAATAGGCCCTTGCTGAAATTAAGTGTGCCCAGGAAGGTGAGAATTATGAATATGAAAGAAAAATATAAATTTTTCAAAACATGTGTGGTACACTTTCTCTCAAAGACGGCATTTCACACGAAATTCCGAATACCGCATTTCCAAATGTTCATGAAAATGGTCCGTCTTTAAGCGGCTAATTGGAACAGAAGCTATTCTTGGAATAGGCCCTTGCTGAAATTACGTGTGCCCAGGAAGGTGGGAATTATGAATATGAAAGAAAAATATGAATTTTTTTAAACATGTGTGGTACACTTTCTCTCAAAGACGGCATTTCAAACGAAACTCTAAATACCGCATTTCCAAATGTTCTTGAAAATGGTCCGTCTTTAACCGGCTATAATTGGAACAGAAGCCATTCTTGGAATAGGCCCTTGCTGAAATTAAGTGTGCCCAGG
This sequence comes from Hippasteria phrygiana, assembly GCA_037893225.1. Taxonomy (NCBI): domain Eukaryota; kingdom Metazoa; phylum Echinodermata; class Asteroidea; order Valvatida; family Goniasteridae; genus Hippasteria; species Hippasteria phrygiana. The sequence goes on from JAZGUH010000331.1 coordinate 1,681,839, forward strand.
AAGGTGGGAATTATGAATATGAAAGAAAAATATGAATTTTTCAAAACATGTGCGGTACACTTTCTCTCAAAGACGGCATTTAACACGAAACTCCGAATACCGTATTTCCGAATATTCTGGAAAATGGTCCGTCTTTAAGCGGCTATTTGGAACAGAAGTCATTCTTGGAATAGGCCCTTGCTGAAATTAAGTGTGCCCAGGAAGGTGGGAATTATGAATATGAAAGAAAAATATGAATTGTTCAAATCATGTGCGGTACACTTTCTCTCAAAACGGCATTTAACACGAAACTCCGAATCCCGCATTTCCAAATATTCTGGAAAATGGTCCGTCTTTAAGCGGCTAATTGGAACAGAAGCCATTCTTGGAATAGGCCCTTGCTGAAATTAAGTGTGCCCAGGAAGGTGGGAATTATGAATATGAAAGAAAAATATGAATTTTTTAAAACATGTGTGGTACACTTTCTCTCAAAGACGGCATTTCAAACGAAACTCTAAATACCGCATTTCCAAATGTTCTTGAAAATGGTCCGTCTTTAAGCGGCTAATTGGAACAGAAGCCATTCTTGGAATAGGCCCTTGCTGAAATTAAGTGTGCCCAGGAAGGTGGGAATTATGAATATGAAAGAAAAATATGAAGTTTTCAAAACATGTGTTGTACACTTTCTCTCAAAGACGGCGTTTCACACGAAACTCTAAATACCGCATTTCCAAATGTTCTTGAAAATGGTCCGTCTTTAAGCGGCTAATTGGAACAGAAGCCATTCTTGGAATAGGCCCTTGCTGAAATTAAGTGTGCCCAGGAAGGTGGGAATTATGAATATGAAAGAAAAATATGAATTTTTTTAAACATGTGTGGTACACTTTCTCTCAAAGACGGCATTTAACACGAACTCCAAATCCCGCATTTCCAAATATTCATGAAAATGGTCCGTCTTTAAGCGGCTAATTGGAACAGAAGCCATTCTTGGAATAGGCCCTTGCTGAAATTAAGTGTGCCCAGGAAGATGAGAATTATGAATATGAAAGAAAAATATAAATTTTTCAAAACATGTGTGGTACACTTTCTCTCAAAGACGGCATTTCACACGAAATTCCGAATACCGCATTTCCAAATGTTCATGAAAATGGTCCGTCTTTAAGCGGCTAATTGGAACAGAAGCTATTCTTGGAATAGGCCCTTGCTGAAATTACGTGTGCCCAGGAAGGTGGGAATTATGAATATGAAAGAAAAATATGAATTTTTTTAAACATGTGTGGTACACTTTCTCTCAAAGACGGCATTTCAAACGAAACTCCGAATACCGTATTTCCGAATATTCTGGAAAATGGTCCGTCTTTAAGCGGCTATTTGGAACAGAAGCCATTCTGGGAATAGGCCCTTGCTGAAATGAAGTGTGCCCAGGAAGGTGGGAATTATGAATATGAAAGAAAAATTTGAAGTTTTCAAAACATGTGCGGTACACTTTCTCTCAAAGACGGCATTTCACACGAAACTCTAAATACCGCATTTCCAAATGTTCTTGAAAATGGTCCGTCTTTAAGCGGCTATAATTGGAACAGAAGCCATTCTTGGAATAGGCCCTTGCTGAAATTAAGTGTGCCCAGGAAGGTGGGAATTATGAATATGAAAGAAAAATATGAATTTTTCAAAACATGTGCGGTACACTTTCTCTCAAAGACGGCATTTAACACGAAACTCCGAATACCGTATTTCCGAATATTCTGGAAAAATGGTCCGTCTTTAAGCGGCTATTTGGAACAGAAGTCATTCTTGGAATAGGCCCTTGCTGAAATTACGTGTGCCCAGGAAGGTGGAATTATGAATATGAAAGAAAAATATGAATTGTTCAAATCATGTGCGGTACACTTTCTCTCAAAGACGGCATTTAACACGAAACTCCGAATCCCGCATTTCCAAATATTCTGGAAAATGGTCCGTCTTTAAGCGGCTATTTGGAACAGAAGTCATTCCTGGAATAGGCCCTTGCTGAAATTACGTGTGCCCAGGAAGGTGGGAGTTATGAATATGAAAGAAAAATATGAATTTTTCAATTCATGTGCGGTACACTTTCTCTCAAAAACGGCATTTCACACAAAACTCCGAATACCGCATTTCCAAATGTTCTTGAAAATGGTCCGTCTTTAAGCGGCTAATTAGAACAGAAGCCATTCTTGGAATAGGCCCTTGCTGAAATTAAGTGTGCCCAGGAAGGTGGGAATTATGAATATGAAAGAAAAATATGAATTGTTCAAATCATGTGCGGTACACTTTCTCTCAAAACGGCATTTAACACGAAACTCCGAATCCCGTATTTCCAAATATTCTGGAAAATGGTCCGTCTTTAAGCGGCTAATTGGAACAGAAGCCATTCTTGGAATAGGCCCTTGCTGAAATTAAGTGTGCCCAGGAAGGTGGGAATTATGAATATGAAAGAAAAATATGAATTTTTAAAAACATGTGTGGTACACTTTCTCTCAAAGACGGCATTTCAAACGAAACTCTAAATACCGCATTTCCAAATGTTCTTGAAAATGGTCCGTCTTTAAGCGGCTATTTGGAACAGAAGCCATTCTTGGAATAGGCCCTTGCTGAAATTAAGTGCGCCCAGGAAGGTGGGAATTATGAATATGAAAGAAAAATTTGAAGTTTTCAAAACATGTGTGGTACACTTTCTCTCAAAGACGGCATTTCAAACGAAACTCTAAATACCGCATTTCCAAATGTTCTAGAAAATGGTCCGTCTTTAAGCGGCTAATTGGAACAGAAGCCATTCTTGGAATAGGCCCTTGCTGAAATTAAGTGTGCCCAGGAAGGTGGGAATTATGAATATGAAAGAAAAATATGAATTTTTTAAAACATGTGTGGTACACTTTCTCTCAAAGACGGTATTTCAAACGAAACTCTAAATACCGCATTTCCAAATGTTCTTGAAAATGGTCCGTCTTTAAGCGGCTAATTGGAACAGAAGCCATTCTTGGAATAGGCCCTTGCTGAAATTAAGTGTGCCCAGGAAGGTGGGAATTATGAATATGAAAGAAAAATATGAAGTTTTCAAAACATGTGTTGTACACTTTCTCTCAAAGACGGCGTTTCACACGAAACTCTAAATACCGCATTTCCAAATGTTCTTGAAAATGGTCCGTCTTTAAGCGGCTAATTGGAACAGAAGCCATTCTTGGAATAGGCCCTTGCTGAAATTAAGTGTGCCCAGGAAGGTGGGAATTATGAATATGAAAGAAAAATTTGAAGTTTTCAAAACATGTGTGGTACACTTTCTCTCAAAGACGGCATTTCAAACGAAACTCTAAATACCGCATTTCCAAATGTTCTTGAAAATGGTCCGTCTTTAAGCGGCTAATTGGAACAGAAGCCATTCTTGGAATAGGCCCTTGCTGAAATTAAGTGTGCCCAGGAAGGTGGGAATTATGAATATGAAAGAAAAATATGAATTTTTTAAAACATGTGTGGTACACTTTCTCTCAAAGACGGCATTTCAAACGAAACTCTAAATACCGCATTTCCAAATGTTCTTGAAAATGGTCCGTCTTTAAGCGGCTAATTGGAACAGAAGCCATTCTTGGAATAGGCCCTTGCTGAAATTAAGTGTGCCCAGGAAGGTGGGAATTATGAATATGAAAGAAAAATATGAAGTTTTCAAAACATGTGTTGTACACTTTCTCTCAAAAACGGCGTTTCACACGAAACTCTAAATACCGCATTTCCAAATGTTCTTGAAAATGGTCCGTCTTTAAGCGGCTAATTGGAACAGAAGCCATTCTTGGAATAGGCCCTTGCTGAAATTAAGTGTGCCCAGGAAGGTGGGAATTATGAATATGAAAGAAAAATATGAAGTTTTCAAAACATGTGTGGTACACTTTCTCTCAAAGACGGCATTTAACACGAACTCCAAATCCCGCATTTCCAAATATTCATGAAAATGGTCCGTCTTTAAGCGGCTAATTGGAACAGAAGCCATTCTTGGAATAGGCCCTTGCTGAAATTAAGTGTGCCCAGGAAGGTGAGAATTATGAATATGAAAGAAAAATATGAATTTTTTAAAACATGTGTGGTACACTTTCTCTCAAAGACGGTATTTCAAACGAAACTCTAAATACCGCATTTCCAAATGTTCTTGAAAATGGTCCGTCTTTAAGCGGCTAATTGGAACAGAAGCCATTCTTGGAATAGGCCCTTGCTGAAATTAAGTGTGCCCAGGAAGGTGGGAATTATGAATATGAAAGAAAAATATGAAGTTTTCAAAACATGTCTGGTACACTTTCTCTCAAAGACGGCGTTTCAAACGAAACTCTAAATACCGTATTTCCGAATATTCTGGAAAAATGGTCCGTCTTTAAGCGGCTATTTGGAACAGAAGTCATTCTTGGAATAGGCCCTTGCTGAAATTACGTGTGCCCAGGAAGGTGGAATTATGAATATGAAAGAAAAATATGAATTGTTCAAATCATGTGCGGTACACTTTCTCTCAAAGACGGCATTTAACACGAAACTCCGAATCCCGCATTTCCAAATATTCTGGAAAATGGTCCGTCTTTAAGCGGCTATTTGGAACAGAAGTCATTCCTGGAATAGGCCCTTGCTGAAATTACGTGTGCCCAGGAAGGTGGGAGTTATGAATATGAAAGAAAAATATGAATTTTTCAATTCATGTGCGGTACACTTTCTCTCAAAAACGGCATTTCACACAAAACTCCGAATACCGCATTTCCAAATGTTCATGAAAATGGTCCGTCTTTAAGCGGCTAATTAGAACAGAAGCCATTCTTGGAATAGGCCCTTGCTGAAATTAAGTGTGCCCAGGAAGGTGGGAATTATGAATATGAAAGAAAAATATGAATTGTTCAAATCATGTGCGGTACACTTTCTCTCAAAACGGCATTTAACACGAAACTCCGAATCCCGTATTTCCAAATATTCTGGAAAATGGTCCGTCTTTAAGCGGCTAATTGGAACAGAAGCCATTCTTGGAATAGGCCCTTGCTGAAATTAAGTGCGCCCAGGAAGGTGGGAATTATGAATATGAAAGAAAAATTTGAAGTTTTCAAAACATGTGTGGTACACTTTCTCTCAAAGACGGCATTTCAAACGAAACTCTAAATACCGCATTTCCAAATGTTCTAGAAAATGGTCCGTCTTTAAGCGGCTAATTGGAACAGAAGCCATTCTTGGAATAGGCCCTTGCTGAAATTAAGTGTGCCCAGGAAGGTGGGAATTATGAATATGAAAGAAAAATATGAATTTTTTAAAACATGTGTGGTACACTTTCTCTCAAAGACGGTATTTCAAACGAAACTCTAAATACCGCATTTCCAAATGTTCTTGAAAATGGTCCGTCTTTAAGCGGCTAATTGGAACAGAAGCCATTCTTGGAATAGGCCCTTGCTGAAATTAAGTGTGCCCAGGAAGGTGGGAATTATGAATATGAAAGAAAAATATGAAGTTTTCAAAACATGTGTTGTACACTTTCTCTCAAAGACGGCGTTTCACACGAAACTCTAAATACCGCATTTCCAAATGTTCTTGAAAATGGTCCGTCTTTAAGCGGCTAATTGGAACAGAAGCCATTCTTGGAATAGGCCCTTGCTGAAATTAAGTGTGCCCAGGAAGGTGGGAATTATGAATATGAAAGAAAAATTTGAAGTTTTCAAAACATGTGTGGTACACTTTCTCTCAAAGACGGCATTTCACACGAAATTCCGAATACCGCATTTCCAAATGTTCATGAAAATGGTCCGTCTTTAAGCGGCTAATTGGAACAGAAGCTATTCTTGGAATAGGCCCTTGCTGAAATTACGTGTGCCCAGGAAGGTGGGAATTATGAATATGAAAGAAAAATATGAATTTTTTTAAACATGTGTGGTACACTTTCTCTCAAAGACGGCATTTCAAACGAAACTCTAAATACCGCATTTCCAAATGTTCTTGAAAATGGTCCGTCTTTAACCGGCTATAATTGGAACAGAAGCCATTCTTGGAATAGGCCCTTGCTGAAATTAAGTGTGCCCAGGAAGGTGGGAATTATGAATATGAAAGAAAAATATGAATTTTTCAAAACATGTGCGGTACACTTTCTCTCAAAGACGGCATTTAACACGAAACTCCGAATACCGTATTTCCGAATATTCTGGAAAATGGTCCGTCTTTAAGCGGCTATTTGGAACAGAAGTCATTCTTGGAATAGGCCCTTGCTGAAATTAAGTGTGCCCAGGAAGGTGGGAATTATGAATATGAAAGAAAAATATGAATTGTTCAAATCATGTGCGGTACACTTTCTCTCAAAACGGCATTTAACACGAAACTCCGAATCCCGCATTTCCAAATATTCTGGAAAATGGTCCGTCTTTAAGCGGCTAATTGGAACAGAAGCCATTCTTGGAATAGGCCCTTGCTGAAATTAAGTGTGCCCAGGAAGGTGGGAATTATGAATATGAAAGAAAAATATGAATTTTTTAAAACATGTGTGGTACACTTTCTCTCAAAGACGGCATTTCAAACGAAACTCTAAATACCGCATTTCCAAATGTTCTTGAAAATGGTCCGTCTTTAAGCGGCTAATTGGAACAGAAGCCATTCTTGGAATAGGCCCTTGCTGAAATTAAGTGTGCCCAGGAAGGTGGGAATTATGAATATGAAAGAAAAATATGAAGTTTTCAAAACATGTGTTGTACACTTTCTCTCAAAGACGGCGTTTCACACGAAACTCTAAATACCGCATTTCCAAATGTTCTTGAAAATGGTCCGTCTTTAAGCGGCTAATTGGAACAGAAGCCATTCTTGGAATAGGCCCTTGCTGAAATTAAGTGTGCCCAGGAAGGTGGGAATTATGAATATGAAAGAAAAATATGAATTTTTTTAAACATGTGTGGTACACTTTCTCTCAAAGACGGCATTTAACACGAACTCCAAATCCCGCATTTCCAAATATTCATGAAAATGGTCCGTCTTTAAGCGGCTAATTGGAACAGAAGCCATTCTTGGAATAGGCCCTTGCTGAAATTAAGTGTGCCCAGGAAGGTGAGAATTATGAATATGAAAGAAAAATATAAATTTTTCAAAACATGTGTGGTACACTTTCTCTCAAAGACGGCATTTCACACGAAATTCCGAATACCGCATTTCCAAATGTTCATGAAAATGGTCCGTCTTTAAGCGGCTAATTGGAACAGAAGCTATTCTTGGAATAGGCCCTTGCTGAAATTACGTGTGCCCAGGAAGGTGGGAATTATGAATATGAAAGAAAAATATGAATTTTTTTAAACATGTGTGGTACACTTTCTCTCAAAGACGGCATTTCAAACGAAACTCTAAATACCGCATTTCCAAATGTTCTTGAAAATGGTCCGTCTTTAACCGGCTATAATTGGAACAGAAGCCATTCTTGGAATAGGCCCTTGCTGAAATTAAGTGTGCCCAGGAAGGTGGGAATTATGAATATGAAAGAAAAATATGAATTTTTCAAAACATGTGCGGTACACTTTCTCTCAAAGACGGCATTTAACACGAAACTCCGAATACCGTATTTCCGAATATTCTGGAAAATGGTCCGTCTTTAAGCGGCTATTTGGAACAGAAGTCATTCTTGGAATAGGCCCTTGCTGAAATTAAGTGTGCCCAGGAAGGTGGGAATTATGAATATGAAAGAAAAATATGAATTGTTCAAATCATGTGCGGTACACTTTCTCTCAAAACGGCATTTAACACGAAACTCCGAATCCCGCATTTCCAAATATTCTGGAAAATGGTCCGTCTTTAAGCGGCTAATTGGAACAGAAGCCATTCTTGGAATAGGCCCTTGCTGAAATTAAGTGTGCCCAGGAAGGTGGGAATTATGAATATGAAAGAAAAATATGAATTTTTTAAAACATGTGTGGTACACTTTCTCTCAAAGACGGCATTTCAAACGAAACTCTAAATACCGCATTTCCAAATGTTCTTGAAAATGGTCCGTCTTTAAGCGGCTAATTGGAACAGAAGCCATTCTTGGAATAGGCCCTTGCTGAAATTAAGTGTGCCCAGGAAGGTGGGAATTATGAATATGAAAGAAAAATATGAAGTTTTCAAAACATGTGTTGTACACTTTCTCTCAAAGACGGCGTTTCACACGAAACTCTAAATACCGCATTTCCAAATGTTCTTGAAAATGGTCCGTCTTTAAGCGGCTAATTGGAACAGAAGCCATTCTTGGAATAGGCCCTTGCTGAAATTAAGTGTGCCCAGGAAGGTGGGAATTATGAATATGAAAGAAAAATATGAATTTTTTTAAACATGTGTGGTACACTTTCTCTCAAAGACGGCATTTAACACGAACTCCAAATCCCGCATTTCCAAATATTCATGAAAATGGTCCGTCTTTAAGCGGCTAATTGGAACAGAAGCCATTCTTGGAATAGGCCCTTGCTGAAATTAAGTGTGCCCAGGAAGGTGAGAATTATGAATATGAAAGAAAAATATAAATTTTTCAAAACATGTGTGGTACACTTTCTCTCAAAGACGGCATTTCACACGAAATTCCGAATACCGCATTTCCAAATGTTCATGAAAATGGTCCGTCTTTAAGCGGCTAATTGGAACAGAAGCTATTCTTGGAATAGGCCCTTGCTGAAATTACGTGTGCCCAGGAAGGTGGGAATTATGAATATGAAAGAAAAATATGAATTTTTTTTAAACATGTGTGGTACACTTTCTCTCAAAGACGGCATTTCAAACGAAACTCCGAATACCGTATTTCCGAATATTCTGGAAAATGGTCCGTCTTTAAGCGGCTATTTGGAACAGAAGCCATTCTGGGAATAGGCCCTTGCTGAAATGAAGTGTGCCCAGGAAGGTGGGAATTATGAATATGAAAGAAAAATTTGAAGTTTTCAAAACATGTGCGGTACACTTTCTCTCAAAGACGGCATTTCACACGAAACTCTAAATACCGCATTTCCAAATGTTCTTGAAAATGGTCCGTCTTTAAGCGGCTATAATTGGAACAGAAGCCATTCTTGGAATAGGCCCTTGCTGAAATTAAGTGTGCCCAGGAAGGTGGGAATTATGAATATGAAAGAAAAATATGAATTTTTCAAAACATGTGCGGTACACTTTCTCTCAAAGACGGCATTTAACACGAAACTCCGAATACCGTATTTCCGAATATTCTGGAAAAATGGTCCGTCTTTAAGCGGCTATTTGGAACAGAAGTCATTCTTGGAATAGGCCCTTGCTGAAATTACGTGTGCCCAGGAAGGTGGAATTATGAATATGAAAGAAAAATATGAATTGTTCAAATCATGTGCGGTACACTTTCTCTCAAAGACGGCATTTAACACGAAACTCCGAATCCCGCATTTCCAAATATTCTGGAAAATGGTCCGTCTTTAAGCGGCTATTTGGAACAGAAGTCATTCCTGGAATAGGCCCTTGCTGAAATTACGTGTGCCCAGGAAGGTGGGAGTTGTGAATATGAAAGAAAAATATGAATTTTTCAATTCATGTGCGGTACACTTTCTCTCAAAAACGGCATTTCACACAAAACTCCGAATACCGCATTTCCAAATGTTCATGAAAATGGTCCGTCTTTAAGCGGCTAATTAGAACAGAAGCCATTCTTGGAATAGGCCCTTGCTGAAATTAAGTGTGCCCAGGAAGGTGGGAATTATGAATATGAAAGAAAAATATAAATTGTTCAAATCATGTGCGGTACACTTTCTCTCAAAACGGCATTTAACACGAAACTCCGAATCCCGCATTTCCAAATATTCTGGAAAATGGTCCGTCTTTAAGCGGCTAATTGGAACAGAAGCCATTCTTGGAATAGGCCCTTGCTGAAATTAAGTGTGCCCAGGAAGGTGGGAATTATGAATATGAAAGAAAAATATGAATTTTTTAAAACATGTGTGGTACACTTTCTCTCAAAGACGGCATTTCAAACGAAACTCTAAATACCGCATTTCCAAATGTTCTTGAAAATGGTCCGTCTTTAAGCGGCTAATTGGAACAGAAGCCATTCTTGGAATAGGCCCTTGCTGAAATTAAGTGTGCCCAGGAAGGTGGGAATTATGAATATGAAAGAAAAATATGAAGTTTTCAAAACATGTGTTGTACACTTTCTCTCAAAGACGGCGTTTCACACGAAACTCTAAATACCGCATTTCCAAATGTTCTTGAAAATGGTCCGTCTTTAAGCGGCTAATTGGAACAGAAGCCATTCTTGGAATAGGCCCTTGCTGAAATTAAGTGTGCCCAGGAAGGTGGGAATTATGAATATGAAAGAAAAATATGAATTTTTTTAAACATGTGTGGTACACTTTCTCTCAAAGACGGCATTTAACACGAACTCCAAATCCCGCATTTCCAAATATTCATGAAAATGGTCCGTCTTTAAGCGGCTAATTGGAACAGAAGCCATTCTTGGAATAGGCCCTTGCTGAAATTAAGTGTGCCCCGGAAGGTGAGAATTATGAATATGAAAGAAAAATATAAATTTTTCAAAACATGTGTGGTACACTTTCTCTCAAAGACGGCATTTCACACGAAATTCCGAATACCGCATTTCCAAATGTTCATGAAAATGGTCCGTCTTTAAGCGGCTAATTGGAACAGAAGCTATTCTTGGAATAGGCCCTTGCTGAAATTACGTGTGCCCAGGAAGGTGGGAATTATGAATATGAAAGAAAAATATGAATTTTTTTTAACATGTGTGGTACACTTTCTCTCAAAGACGGCATTTCAAACGAAACTCCGAATACCGTATTTCCGAATATTCTGGAAAATGGTCCGTCTTTAAGCGGCTATTTGGAACAGAAGCCATTCTGGGAATAGGCCCTTGCTGAAATGAAGTGTGCCCAGGAAGGTGGAAATTATGAATATGAAAGAAAAATTTGAAGTTTTCAAAACATGTGCGGTACACTTTCTCTCAAAGACGGCATTTCACACGAAACTCTAAATACCGCATTTCCAAATGTTCTTGAAAATGGTCCGTCTTTAAGCGGCTATAATTGGAACAGAAGCCATTCTTGGAATAGGCCCTTGCTGAAATTAAGTGTGCCCAGGAAGGTGGGAATTATGAATATGAAAGAAAAATATGAATTTTTCAAAACATGTGCGGTACACTTTCTCTCAAAGACGGCATTTAACACGAAACTCCGAATACCGTATTTCCGAATATTCTGGAAAAATGGTCCGTCTTTAAGCGGCTATTTGGAACAGAAGTCATTCTTGGAATAGGCCCTTACTGAAATTACGTGTGCCCAGGAAGGTGGAATTATGAATATGAAAGAAAAATATGAATTGTTCAAATCATGTGCGGTACACTTTCTCTCAAAGACGGCATTTAACACGAAACTCCGAATCCCGCATTTCCAAATATTCTGGAAAATGGTCCGTCTTTAAGCGGCTATTTGGAACAGAAGTCATTCCTGGAATAGGCCCTTGCTGAAATTACGTGTGCCCAGGAAGGTGGGAGTTATGAATATGAAAGAAAAATATGAATTTTTCAATTCATGTGCGGTACACTTTCTCTCAAAAACGGCATTTCACACAAAACTCCGAATACCGCATTTCCAAATGTTCATGAAAATGGTCCGTCTTTAAGCGGCTAATTAGAACAGAAGCCATTCTTGGAATAGGCCCTTGCTGAAATTAAGTGTGCCCAGGAAGGTGGGAATTATGAATATGAAAGAAAAATATGAATTGTTCAAATCATGTGCGGTACACTTTCTCTCAAAACGGCATTTAACACGAAACTCCGAATCCCGCATTTCCAAATATTCTGGAAAATGGTCCGTCTTTAAGCGGCTAATTGGAACAGAAGCCATTCTTGGAATAGGCCCTTGCTGAAATTAAGTGTGCCCAGGAAGGTGGGAATTATGAATATGAAAAAAAAATATGAATTTTTTAAAACATGTGTGGTACACTTTCTCTCAAAGACGGCATTTCAAACGAAACTCTAAATACCGCATTTCCAAATGTTCTTGAAAATGGTCCGTCTTTAAGCGGCTAATTGGAACAGAAGCCATTCTTGGAATAGGCCCTTGCTGAAATTAAGTGTGCCCAGGAAGGTGGGAATTATGAATATGAAAGAAAAATATGAAGTTTTCAAAACATGTGTTGTACACTTTCTCTCAAAGACGGCGTTTCACACGAAACTCTAAATCCCGCATTTCCAAATATTCATGAAAATGGTCCGTCTTTAAGCGGCTAATTGGAACAGAAGCCATTCTTGGAATAGGCCCTTGCTGAAATTAAGTGTGCCCCGGAAGGTGGGAATTATGAATATGAAAGAAAAATATAAATTTTTCAAAACATGTGTGGTACACTTTCTCTCAAAGACGGCATTTCACACGAAATTCCGAATACCGCATTTCCAAATGTTCATGAAAATGGTCCGTCTTTAAGCGGCTAATTGGAACAGAAGCTATTCTTGGAATAGGCCCTTGCTGAAATTACGTGTGCCCAGGAAGGTGGGAATTATGAATATGAAAGAAAAATATGAATTTTTTTAAACATGTGTGGTACACTTTCTCTCAAAGACGGCATTTCAAACGAAACTCCGAATACCGTATTTCCGAATATTCTGGAAAATGGTCCGTCTTTAAGCGGCTATTTGGAACAGAAGCCATTCTGGGAATAGGCCCTTGCTGAAATGAAGTGTGCCCAGGAAGGTGGAAATTATGAATATGAAAGAAAAATTTGAAGTTTTCAAAACATGTGCGGTACACTTTCTCTCAAAGACGGCATTTCACACGAAACTCTAAATACCGCATTTCCAAATGTTCTTGAAAATGGTCCGTCTTTAAGCGGCTATATTGGAACAGAAGCCATTCTTGGAATAGGCCCTTGCTGAAATTAAGTGTGCCCAGGAAGGTGGGAATTATGAATATGAAAGAAAAATATGAATTTTTCAAAACATGTGCGGTACACTTTCTCTCAAAGACGGCATTTAACACGAAACTCCGAATACCGTATTTCCGAATATTCTGGAAAAATGGTCCGTCTTTAAGCGGCTATTTGGAACAGAAGTCATTCTTGGAATAGGCCCTTGCTGAAATTACGTGTGCCCAGGAAGGTGGAATTATGAATATGAAAGAAAAATATGAATTGTTCAAATCATGTGCGGTACACTTTCTCTCAAAGACGGCATTTAACACGAAACTCCGAATCCCGCATTTCCAAATATTCTGGAAAATGGTCCGTCTTTAAGCGGCTATTTGGAACAGAAGTCATTCCTGGAATAGGCCCTTGCTGAAATTACGTGTGCCCAGGAAGGTGGGAGTTATGAATATGAAAGAAAAATATGAATTTTTCAATTCATGTGCGGTACACTTTCTCTCAAAAACGGCATTTCACACAAAACTCCGAATACCGCATTTCCAAATGTTCATGAAAATGGTCCGTCTTTAAGCGGCTAATTAGAACAGAAGCCATTCTTGGAATAGGCCCTTGCTGAAATTAAGTGTGCCCAGGAAGGTGGGAATTATGAATATGAAAGAAAAATATGAATTGTTCAAATCATGTGTGGTACACTTTCTCTCAAAACGGCATTTAACACGAAACTCCGAATCCCGCATTTCCAAATATTCTGGAAAATGGTCCGTCTTTAAGCGGCTAATTGGAACAGAAGCCATTCTTGGAATAGGCCCTTGCTGAAATTAAGTGTGCCCAGGAAGGTGGGAATTATGAATATGAAAAAAAAATATGAATTTTTTAAAACATGTGTGGTACACTTTCTCTCAAAGACGGCATTTCAAACGAAACTCTAAATACCGCATTTCCAAATGTTCTTGAAAATGGTCCGTCTTTAAGCGGCTAATTGGAACAGAAGCCATTCTTGGAATAGGCCCTTGCTGAAATTAAGTGTGCCCAGGAAGGTGGGAATTATGAATATGAAAGAAAAATATGAAGTTTTCAAAACATGTGTTGTACACTTTCTCTCAAAGACGGCGTTTCACACGAAACTCTAAATACCGCATTTCCAAATGTTCTTGAAAATGGTCCGTCTTTAAGCGGCTAATTGGAACAGAAGCTATTCTTGGAATAGGCCCTTGCTGAAATTAAGTGTGCCCAGGAAGGTGGGAATTATGAATATGAAAGAAAAATATGAATTTTTTTAAACATGTGTGGTACACTTTCTCTCAAAGACGGCATTTAACACGAACTCCAAATCCCGCATTTCCAAATATTCATGAAAATGGTCCGTCTTTAAGCGGCTAATTGGAACAGAAGCCATTCTTGGAATAGGCCCTTGCTGAAATTAAGTGTGCCCAGGAAGGTGAGAATTATGAATATGAAAGAAAAATATAAATTTTTCAAAACATGTGTGGTACACTTTCTCTCAAAGACGGCATTTCACACGAAATTCCGAATACCGCATTTCCAAATGTTCATGAAAATGGTCCGTCTTTAAGCGGATAATTGGAACAGAAGCTATTCTTGGAATAGGCCCTTGCTGAAATTACGTGTGCCCAGGAAGGTGGGAATTATGAATATGAAAGAAAAATATGAATTTTTTTAAACATGTGTGGTACACTTTCTCTCAAAGACGGCATTTCAAACGAAACTCCGAATACCGTATTTCCGAATATTCTGGAAAATGGTCCGTCTTTAAGCGGCTATTTGGAACAGAAGCCATTCTGGGAATAGGCCCTTGCTGAAATGAAGTGTGCCCAGGAAGGTGGGAATTATGAATATGAAAGAAAAATTTGAAGTTTTCAAAACATGTGCGGTACACTTTCTCTCAAAGACGGCATTTCACACGAAACTCTAAATACCGCATTTCCAAATGTTCTTGAAAATGGTCCGTCTTTAAGCGGCTATAATTGGAACAGAAGCCATTCTTGGAATAGGCCCTTGCTGAAATTAAGTGTGCCCAGGAAGGTGGGAATTATGAATATGAAAGAAAAATATGAATTTTTCAAAACATGTGCGGTACACTTTCTCTCAAAGACGGCATTTAACACGAAACTCCGAATACCGTATTTCCGAATATTCTGGAAAAATGGTCCGTCTTTAAGCGGCTATTTGGAACAGAAGTCATTCTTGGAATAGGCCCTTGCTGAAATTACGTGTGCCCAGGAAGGTGGAATTATGAATATGAAAGAAAAATATGAATTGTTCAAATCATGTGCGGTACACTTTCTCTCAAAGACGGCATTTAACACGAAACTCCGAATCCCGCATTTCCAAATATTCTGGAAAATGGTCCGTCTTTAAGCGGCTATTTGGAACAGAAGTCATTCCTGGAATAGGCCCTTGCTGAAATTACGTGTGCCCAGGAAGGTGGGAGTTATGAATATGAAAGAAAAATATGAATTTTTCAATTCATGTGCGGTACACTTTCTCTCAAAAACGGCATTTCACACAAAACTCCGAATACCGCATTTCCAAATGTTCATGAAAATGGTCCGTCTTTAAGCGGCTAATTAGAACAGAAGCCATTCTTGGAATAGGCCCTTGCTGAAATTAAGTGTGCCCAGGAAGGTGGGAATTATGAATATGAAAGAAAAATATGAATTTTTCAAAACATGTGTGGTACACTTTCTCTCAAAGACGGCATTTAACACGAACTCCGAATCCCGCATTTCCGAATATTCAGGAGAATGGTCCGTCTTTAAGCGGCTATTTGGAACAGAAGCCATTCTTGGAATAGGCCCTTGCTGAAATTAAGTGTGCCCAGGAAGGTGGGAATTATGAATATGAAAAAAAAATATGAATTTTTTAAAACATGTGTGGTACACTTTCTCTCAAAGACGGCATTTCAAACGAAACTCTAAATACCGCATTTCCAAATGTTCTTGAAAATGGTCCGTCTTTAAGCGGCTAATTGGAACAGAAGCCATTCTTGGAATAGGCCCTTGCTGAAATTAAGTGTGCCCAGGAAGGTGGGAATTATGAATATGAAAGAAAAATATGAAGTTTTCAAAACATGTGTTGTACACTTTCTCTCAAAGACGGCGTTTCACACGAAACTCTAAATACCGCATTTCCAAATGTTCTTGAAAATGGTCCGTCTTTAAGCGGCTAATTGGAACAGAAGCTATTCTTGGAATAGGCCCTTGCTGAAATTAAGTGTGCCCAGGAAGGTGGGAATTATGAATATGAAAGAAAAATATGAATTTTTTTAAACATGTGTGGTACACTTTCTCTCAAAGACGGCATTTAACACGAACTCCAAATCCCGCATTTCCAAATATTCATGAAAATGGTCCGTCTTTAAGCGGCTAATTGGAACAGAAGCCATTCTTGGAATAGGCCCTTGCTGAAATTAAGTGTGCCCAGGAAGGTGAGAATTATGAATATGAAAGAAAAATATAAATTTTTCAAAACATGTGTGGTACACTTTCTCTCAAAGACGGCATTTCACACGAAATTCCGAATACCGCATTTCCAAATGTTCATGAAAATGGTCCGTCTTTAAGCGGATAATTGGAACAGAAGCTATTCTTGGAATAGGCCCTTGCTGAAATTACGTGTGCCCAGGAAGGTGGGAATTATGAATATGAAAGAAAAATATGAATTTTTTTTAACATGTGTGGTACACTTTCTCTCAAAGACGGCATTTCAAACGAAACTCCGAATACCGTATTTCCGAATATTCTGGAAAATGGTCCGTCTTTAAGCGGCTATTTGGAACAGAAGCCATTCTGGGAATAGGCCCTTGCTGAAATGAAGTGTGCCCAGGAAGGTGGAAATTATGAATATGAAAGAAAAATTTGAAGTTTTCAAAACATGTGCGGTACACTTTCTCTCAAAGACGGCATTTCACACGAAACTCTAAATACCGCATTTCCAAATGTTCTTGAAAATGGTCCGTCTTTAAGCGGCTATAATTGGAACAGAAGCCATTCTTGGAATAGGCCCTTGCTGAAATTAAGTGTGCCCAGGAAGGTGGGAATTATGAATATGAAAGAAAAATATGAATTTTTCAAAACATGTGCGGTACACTTTCTCTCAAAGACGGCATTTAACACGAAACTCCGAATACCGTATTTCCGAATATTCTGGAAAAATGGTCCGTCTTTAAGCGGCTATTTGGAACAGAAGTCATTCTTGGAATAGGCCCTTACTGAAATTACGTGTGCCCAGGAAGGTGGAATTATGAATATGAAAGAAAAATATGAATTGTTCAAATCATGTGCGGTACACTTTCTCTCAAAGACGGCATTTAACACGAAACTCCGAATCCCGCATTTCCAAATATTCTGGAAAATGGTCCGTCTTTAAGCGGCTATTTGGAACAGAAGTCATTCCTGGAATAGGCCCTTGCTGAAATTACGTGTGCCCAGGAAGGTGGGAGTTATGAATATGAAAGAAAAATATGAATTTTTCAATTCATGTGCGGTACACTTTCTCTCAAAAACGGCATTTCACACAAAACTCCGAATACCGCATTTCCAAATGTTCATGAAAATGGTCCGTCTTTAAGCGGCTAATTAGAACAGAAGCCATTCTTGGAATAGGCCCTTGCTGAAATTAAGTGTGCCCAGGAAGGTGGGAATTATGAATATGAAAGAAAAATATGAATTGTTCAAATCATGTGCGGTACACTTTCTCTCAAAACGGCATTTAACACGAAACTCCGAATCCCGCATTTCCAAATATTCTGGAAAATGGTCCGTCTTTAAGCGGCTAATTGGAACAGAAGCCATTCTTGGAATAGGCCCTTGCTGAAATTAAGTGTGCCCAGGAAGGTGGGAATTATGAATATGAAAAAAAAATATGAATTTTTTAAAACATGTGTGGTACACTTTCTCTCAAAGACGGCATTTCAAACGAAACTCTAAATACCGCATTTCCAAATGTTCTTGAAAATGGTCCGTCTTTAAGCGGCTAATTGGAACAGAAGCCATTCTTGGAATAGGCCCTTGCTGAAATTAAGTGTGCCCAGGAAGGTGGGAATTATGAATATGAAAGAAAAATATGAAGTTTTCAAAACATGTGTTGTACACTTTCTCTCAAAGACGGCGTTTCACACGAAACTCTAAATCCCGCATTTCCAAATATTCATGAAAATGGTCCGTCTTTAAGCGGCTAATTGGAACAGAAGCCATTCTTGGAATAGGCCCTTGCTGAAATTAAGTGTGCCCCGGAAGGTGGGAATTATGAATATGAAAGAAAAATATAAATTTTTCAAAACATGTGTGGTACACTTTCTCTCAAAGACGGCATTTCACACGAAATTCCGAATACCGCATTTCCAAATGTTCATGAAAATGGTCCGTCTTTAAGCGGCTAATTGGAACAGAAGCTATTCTTGGAATAGGCCCTTGCTGAAATTACGTGTGCCCAGGAAGGTGGGAATTATGAATATGAAAGAAAAATATGAATTTTTTTAAACATGTGTGGTACACTTTCTCTCAAAGACGGCATTTCAAACGAAACTCCGAATACCGTATTTCCGAATATTCTGGAAAATGGTCCGTCTTTAAGCGGCTATTTGGAACAGAAGCCATTCTGGGAATAGGCCCTTGCTGAAATGAAGTGTGCCCAGGAAGGTGGAAATTATGAATATGAAAGAAAAATTTGAAGTTTTCAAAACATGTGCGGTACACTTTCTCTCAAAGACGGCATTTCACACGAAACTCTAAATACCGCATTTCCAAATGTTCTTGAAAATGGTCCGTCTTTAAGCGGCTATATTGGAACAGAAGCCATTCTTGGAATAGGCCCTTGCTGAAATTAAGTGTGCCCAGGAAGGTGGGAATTATGAATATGAAAGAAAAATATGAATTTTTCAAAACATGTGCGGTACACTTTCTCTCAAAGACGGCATTTAACACGAAACTCCGAATACCGTATTTCCGAATATTCTGGAAAAATGGTCCGTCTTTAAGCGGCTATTTGGAACAGAAGTCATTCTTGGAATAGGCCCTTGCTGAAATTACGTGTGCCCAGGAAGGTGGAATTATGAATATGAAAGAAAAATATGAATTGTTCAAATCATGTGCGGTACACTTTCTCTCAAAGACGGCATTTAACACGAAACTCCGAATCCCGCATTTCCAAATATTCTGGAAAATGGTCCGTCTTTAAGCGGCTATTTGGAACAGAAGTCATTCCTGGAATAGGCCCTTGCTGAAATTACGTGTGCCCAGGAAGGTGGGAGTTATGAATATGAAAGAAAAATATGAATTTTTCAATTCATGTGCGGTACACTTTCTCTCAAAAACGGCATTTCACACAAAACTCCGAATACCGCATTTCCAAATGTTCATGAAAATGGTCCGTCTTTAAGCGGCTAATTAGAACAGAAGCCATTCTTGGAATAGGCCCTTGCTGAAATTAAGTGTGCCCAGGAAGGTGGGAATTATGAATATGAAAGAAAAATATGAATTGTTCAAATCATGTGTGGTACACTTTCTCTCAAAACGGCATTTAACACGAAACTCCGAATCCCGCATTTCCAAATATTCTGGAAAATGGTCCGTCTTTAAGCGGCTAATTGGAACAGAAGCCATTCTTGGAATAGGCCCTTGCTGAAATTAAGTGTGCCCAGGAAGGTGGGAATTATGAATATGAAAAAAAAATATGAATTTTTTAAAACATGTGTGGTACACTTTATCTCAAAGACGGCATTTCAAACGAAACTCTAAATACCGCATTTCCAAATGTTCTTGAAAATGGTCCGTCTTTAAGCGGCTAATTGGAACAGAAGCCATTCTTGGAATAGGCCCTTGCTGAAATTAAGTGTGCCCAGGAAGGTGGGAATTATGAATATGAAAGAAAAATATGAAGTTTTCAAAACATGTGTTGTACACTTTCTCTCAAAGACGGCGTTTCACACGAAACTCTAAATACCGCATTTCCAAATGTTCTTGAAAATGGTCCGTCTTTAAGCGGCTAATTGGAACAGAAGCTATTCTTGGAATAGGCCCTTGCTGAAATTAAGTGTGCCCAGGAAGGTGGGAATTATGAATATGAAAGAAAAATATGAATTTTTTTAAACATGTGTGGTACACTTTCTCTCAAAGACGGCATTTAACACGAACTCCAAATCCCGCATTTCCAAATATTCATGAAAATGGTCCGTCTTTAAGCGGCTAATTGGAACAGAAGCCATTCTTGGAATAGGCCCTTGCTGAAATTAAGTGTGCCCAGGAAGGTGAGAATTATGAATATGAAAGAAAAATATAAATTTTTCAAAACATGTGTGGTACACTTTCTCTCAAAGACGGCATTTCACACGAAATTCCGAATACCGCATTTCCAAATGTTCATGAAAATGGTCCGTCTTTAAGCGGATAATTGGAACAGAAGCTATTCTTGGAATAGGCCCTTGCTGAAATTACGTGTGCCCAGGAAGGTGGGAATTATGAATATGAAAGAAAAATATGAATTTTTTTAAACATGTGTGGTACACTTTCTCTCAAAGACGGCATTTCAAACGAAACTCCGAATACCGTATTTCCGAATATTCTGGAAAATGGTCCGTCTTTAAGCGGCTATTTGGAACAGAAGCCATTCTGGGAATAGGCCCTTGCTGAAATGAAGTGTGCCCAGGAAGGTGGGAATTATGAATATGAAAGAAAAATTTGAAGTTTTCAAAACATGTGCGGTACACTTTCTCTCAAAGACGGCATTTCACACGAAACTCTAAATACCGCATTTCCAAATGTTCTTGAAAATGGTCCGTCTTTAAGCGGCTATAATTGGAACAGAAGCCATTCTTGGAATAGGCCCTTGCTGAAATTAAGTGTGCCCAGGAAGGTGGGAATTATGAATATGAAAGAAAAATATGAATTTTTCAAAACATGTGCGGTACACTTTCTCTCAAAGACGGCATTTAACACGAAACTCCGAATACCGTATTTCCGAATATTCTGGAAAAATGGTCCGTCTTTAAGCGGCTATTTGGAACAGAAGTCATTCTTGGAATAGGCCCTTGCTGAAATTACGTGTGCCCAGGAAGGTGGAATTATGAATATGAAAGAAAAATATGAATTGTTCAAATCATGTGCGGTACACTTTCTCTCAAAGACGGCATTTAACACGAAACTCCGAATCCCGCATTTCCAAATATTCTGGAAAATGGTCCGTCTTTAAGCGGCTATTTGGAACAGAAGTCATTCCTGGAATAGGCCCTTGCTGAAATTACGTGTGCCCAGGAAGGTGGGAGTTATGAATATGAAAGAAAAATATGAATTTTTCAATTCATGTGCGGTACACTTTCTCTCAAAAACGGCATTTCACACAAAACTCCGAATACCGCATTTCCAAATGTTCATGAAAATGGTCCGTCTTTAAGCGGCTAATTAGAACAGAAGCCATTCTTGGAATAGGCCCTTGCTGAAATTAAGTGTGCCCAGGAAGGTGGGAATTATGAATATGAAAGAAAAATATGAATTTTTCAAAACATGTGTGGTACACTTTCTCTCAAAGACGGCATTTAACACGAACTCCGAATCCCGCATTTCCGAATATTCAGGAGAATGGTCCGTCTTTAAGCGGCTATTTGGAACAGAAGCCATTCTTGGAATAGGCCCTTGCTGAAATTAAGTGTGCCCAGGAAGGTGGGAATTATGAATATGAAAAAAAAATATGAATTTTTTAAAACATGTGTGGTACACTTTCTCTCAAAGACGGCATTTCAAACGAAACTCTAAATACCGCATTTCCAAATGTTCTTGAAAATGGTCCGTCTTTAAGCGGCTAATTGGAACAGAAGCCATTCTTGGAATAGGCCCTTGCTGAAATTAAGTGTGCCCAGGAAGGTGGGAATTATGAATATGAAAGAAAAATATGAAGTTTTCAAAACATGTGTTGTACACTTTCTCTCAAAGACGGCGTTTCACACGAAACTCTAAATACCGCATTTCCAAATGTTCTTGAAAATGGTCCGTCTTTAAGCGGCTAATTGGAACAGAAGCTATTCTTGGAATAGGCCCTTGCTGAAATTAAGTGTGCCCAGGAAGGTGGGAATTATGAATATGAAAGAAAAATATGAATTTTTTTAAACATGTGTGGTACACTTTCTCTCAAAGACGGCATTTAACACGAACTCCAAATCCCGCATTTCCAAATATTCATGAAAATGGTCCGTCTTTAAGCGGCTAATTGGAACAGAAGCCATTCTTGGAATAGGCCCTTGCTGAAATTAAGTGTGCCCAGGAAGGTGAGAATTATGAATATGAAAGAAAAATATAAATTTTTCAAAACATGTGTGGTACACTTTCTCTCAAAGACGGCATTTCACACGAAATTCCGAATACCGCATTTCCAAATGTTCATGAAAATGGTCCGTCTTTAAGCGGATAATTGGAACAGAAGCTATTCTTGGAATAGGCCCTTGCTGAAATTACGTGTGCCCAGGAAGGTGGGAATTATGAATATGAAAGAAAAATATGAATTTTTTTAAACATGTGTGGTACACTTTCTCTCAAAGACGGCATTTCAAACGAAACTCCGAATACCGTATTTCCGAATATTCTGGAAAATGGTCCGTCTTTAAGCGGCTATTTGGAACAGAAGCCATTCTGGGAATAGGCCCTTGCTGAAATGAAGTGTGCCCAGGAAGGTGGGAATTATGAATATGAAAGAAAAATTTGAAGTTTTCAAAACATGTGCGGTACACTTTCTCTCAAAGACGGCATTTCACACGAAACTCTAAATACCGCATTTCCAAATGTTCTTGAAAATGGTCCGTCTTTAAGCGGCTATAATTGGAACAGAAGCCATTCTTGGAATAGGCCCTTGCTGAAATTAAGTGTGCCCAGGAAGGTGGGAATTATGAATATGAAAGAAAAATATGAATTTTTCAAAACATGTGCGGTACACTTTCTCTCAAAGACGGCATTTAACACGAAACTCCGAATACCGTATTTCCGAATATTCTGGAAAAATGGTCCGTCTTTAAGCGGCTATTTGGAACAGAAGTCATTCTTGGAATAGGCCCTTGCTGAAATTACGTGTGCCCAGGAAGGTGGAATTATGAATATGAAAGAAAAATATGAATTGTTCAAATCATGTGCGGTACACTTTCTCTCAAAGACGGCATTTAACACGAAACTCCGAATCCCGCATTTCCAAATATTCTGGAAAATGGTCCGTCTTTAAGCGGCTATTTGGAACAGAAGTCATTCCTGGAATAGGCCCTTGCTGAAATTACGTGTGCCCAGGAAGGTGGGAGTTATGAATATGAAAGAAAAATATGAATTTTTCAATTCATGTGCGGTACACTTTCTCTCAAAAACGGCATTTCACACAAAACTCCGAATACCGCATTTCCAAATGTTCATGAAAATGGTCCGTCTTTAAGCGGCTAATTAGAACAGAAGCCATTCTTGGAATAGGCCCTTGCTGAAATTAAGTGTGCCCAGGAAGGTGGGAATTATGAATATGAAAGAAAAATATGAATTTTTCAAAACATGTGTGGTACACTTTCTCTCAAAGACGGCATTTAACACGAACTCCGAATCCCGCATTTCCGAATATTCAGGAGAATGGTCCGTCTTTAAGCGGCTATTTGGAACAGAAGCCATTCTTGGAATAGGCCCTTGCTGAAATTAAGTGTGCCCAGGAAGGTGGGAATTATGAATATGAAAGAAAAATTTGAAGTTTTCAAAACATGTGTGGTACACTTTCTCTCAAAGACGGCATTTCAAACGAAACTCTAAATACCGCATTTCCAAATGTTCTTGAAAATGGTCCGTCTTTAAGCGGCTAATTGGAATAGAAGCCATGCTTGGAATAGGCCCTTGCTGAAATTATGTGTGCCCAGGAAGATGGGAATTATGAATATGAAAGAAAAATATGAATTTTTTAAAACATGTGTGGTACACTTTCTCTCAAAGACGGCATTTCAAACGAAACTCTAAATACCGCATTTCCAAATGTTCTTGAAAATGGTCCGTCTTTAAGCGGCTAATTGGAACAGAAGCCATTCTTGGAATAGGCCCTTGCTGAAATTAAGTGTGCCCAGGAAGGTGGGAATTATGAATATGAAAGAAAAATATGAAGTTTTCAAAACATGTGTTGTACACTTTCTCTCAAAGACGGCGTTTCACACGAAACTCTAAATACCGCATTTCCAAATGTTCTTGAAAATGGTCCGTCTTTAAGCGGCTAATTGGAACAGAAGCCATTCTTGGAATAGGCCCTTGCTGAAATTAAGTGTGCCCAGGAAGGTGGGAATTATGAATATGAAAGAAAAATATGAATTTTTCAAAACATGTGTGGTACACTTTCTCTCAAAGACGGCATTTAACACGAACTCCAAATCCCGCATTTCCAAATATTCATGAAAATGGTCCGTCTTTAAGCGGCTAATTGGAACAGAAGCCATTCTTGGAATAGGCCCTTGCTGAAATTAAGTGTGCCCAGGAAGGTGAGAATTATGAATATGAAAGAAAAATATGAATTTTTTAAAACATGTGTGGTACACTTTCTCTCAAAGACGGCATTTCACACGAAACTCCGAATACCGTATTTCCGAATATTCTGGAAAATGGTCCGTCTTTAAGCGGCTATTTGGAACAGAAGTCATTCTTGGAATAGGCCCTTGCTGAAATTACGTGTGCCCAGGAAGGTGGAATTATGAATATGAAAGAAAAATATGAATTGTTCAAATCATGTGCGGTACACTTTCTCTCAAAGACGGCATTTAACACGAAACTTCGAATCCCGCATTTCCAAATATTCTGGAAAATGGTCCGTCTTTAAGCGGCTATTTGGAACAGAAGTCATTCCTGGAATAGGCCCTTGCTGAAATTACGTGTGCCCAGGAAGGTGGGAGTTATGAATATGAAAGAAAAATATGAATTTTTCAATTCATGTGCGGTACACTTTCTCTCAAAAACGGCATTTCACACAAAACTCCGAATACCGCATTTCCAAATGTTCATGAAAATGGTCCGTCTTTAAGCGGCTAATTAGAACAGAAGCCATTCTTGGAATAGGCCCTTGCTGAAATTAAGTGTGCCCAGGAAGATGGGAATTATGAATATGAAAGAAAAATATGAATTTTTCAAAACATGTGTGGTACACTTTCTCTCAAAGACGGCATTTAACACGAACTCCGAATCCCGCATTTCCGAATATTCAGGAGAATGGTCCGTCTTTAAGCGGCTATTTGGAACAGAAGCCATTCTTGGAATAGGCCCTTGCTGAAATTAAGTGTGCCCAGGAAGGTGGGAATTATGAATATGAAAGAAAAATTTGAAGTTTTCAAAACATGTGTGGTACACTTTCTCTCAAAGACGGCATTTCAAACGAAACTCTAAATACCGCATTTCCAAATGTTCTTGAAAATGGTCCGTCTTTAAGCGGCTAATTGGAACAGAAGCCATTCTTGGAATAGGCCCTTGCTGAAATTAAGTGTGCCCAGGAAGGTGGGAATTATGAATATGAAAGAAAAATATGAAGTTTTCAAAACATGTGTTGTACACTTTCTCTCAAAGACGGCGTTTCACACGAAACTCTAAATACCGCATTTCCAAATGTTCTTGAAAATGGTCCGTCTTTAAGCGGCTAATTGGAACAGAAGCCATTCTTGGAATAGGCCCTTGCTGAAATTAAGTGTGCCCAGGAAGGTGGGAATTATGAATATGAAAGAAAAATATGAATTTTTCAAAACATGTGTGGTACACTTTCTCTCAAAGACGGCATTTAACACGAACTCCAAATCCCGCATTTCCAAATATTCATGAAAATGGTCCGTCTTTAAGCGGCTAATTGGAACAGAAGCCATTCTTGGAATAGGCCCTTGCTGAAATTAAGTGTGCCCAGGAAGGTGAGAATTATGAATATGAAAGAAAAATATGAATTTTTCAAAACATGTGTGGTACACTTTCTCTCAAAGACGGCATTTCACACGAAATTCCGAATACCGCATTTCCAAATGTTCATGAAAATGGTCCGTCTTTAAGCGGCTAATTGGAACAGAAGCTATTCTTGGAATAGGCCCTTGCTGAAATTACGTGTGCCCAGGAAGGTGGGAATTATGAATATGAAAGAAAAATATGAATTTTTTTAAACATGTGTGGTACACTTTCTCTCAAAGACGGCATTTCACACGAAATTCCGAATACCGCATTTCCAAATGTTCATGAAAATGGTCCGTCTTTAAGCGGATAATTGGAACAGAAGCCATTCTTGGAATAGGCCCTTGCTGAAATCAAGTGTGCCCAGGAAGGTGGGAATTATGAATATGAAAGAAAAATATGAATTTTTTAAAACATGTGTGGTACACTTTCTCTCAAAGACGGCATTTCAAACGAAACTCCGAATACCGTATTTCCGAATATTCTGGAAAATGGTCCGTCTTTAAGCGGCTATTTGGAACAGAAGCCATTCTTGGAATAGGCCCTTGCTGAAATTAAGTGTGCCCAGGAAGGTGGGAATTATGAATATGAAAGAAAAATTTGAAGTTTTCAAAACATGTGTGGTACACTTTCTCTCAAAGACGGCATTTCACACGAAACTCTAAATACCGCATTTCCAAATGTTCTTGAAAATGGTCCGTCTTTAAGCGGCTAATTGGAACAGAAGCCATTCTTGGAATAGGCCCTTGCTGAAATTATGTGTGCCCAGGAAGGTGGGAATTATGAATATGAAAGAAAAATATGAATTTTTTAAAACATGTGTGGTACACTTTCTCTCAAAGACGGCATTTCAAACGAAACTCTAAATACCGCATTTCCAAATGTTCTTGAAAATGGTCCGTCTTTAAGCGGCTAATTGGAACAGAAGCCATTCTTGGAATAGGCCCTTGCTGAAATTAAGTGTGCCCAGGAAGGTGGGAATTATGAATATGAAAGAAAAATATGAAGTTTTCAAAACATGTGTTGTACACTTTCTCTCAAAGACGGCGTTTCACACGAAACTCTAAATACCGCATTTCCAAATGTTCTTGAAAATGGTCCGTCTTTAAGCGGCTAATTGGAACAGAAGCCATTCTTGGAATAGGCCCTTGCTGAAATTAAGTGTGCCCAGGAAGGTGGGAATTATGAATATGAAAGAAAAATATGAATTTTTCAAAACATGTGTGGTACACTTTCTCTCAAAGACGGCATTTAACACGAACTCCAAATCCCGCATTTCCAAATATTCATGAAAATGGTCCGTCTTTAAGCGGCTAATTGGAACAGAAGCCATTCTTGGAATAGGCCCTTGCTGAAATTAAGTGTGCCCAGGAAGGTGAGAATTATGAATATGAAAGAAAAATATGAATTTTTCAAAACATGTGTGGTACACTTTCTCTCAAAGACGGCATTTCACACGAAATTCCGAATACCGCATTTCCAAATGTTCATGAAAATGGTCCGTCTTTAAGCGGCTAATTGGAACAGAAGCTATTCTTGGAATAGGCCCTTGCTGAAATTACGTGTGCCCAGGAAGGTGGGAATTATGAATATGAAAGAAAAATATGAATTTTTTTAAACATGTGTGGTACACTTTCTCTCAAAGACGGCATTTCACACGAAATTCCGAATACCGCATTTCCAAATGTTCATGAAAATGGTCCGTCTTTAAGCGGCTAATTGGAACAGAAGCCATTCTTGGAATAGGCCCTTGCTGAAATTAAGTGTGCCCAGGAAGGTGGGAATTATGAATATGAAAGAAAAATATGAATTTTTTAAAACATGTGTGGTACACTTTCTCTCAAAGACGGCATCTCAAACGAAACTCCGAATACCGTATTTCCGAATATTCTGGAAAATGGTCCGTCTTTAAGCGGCTATTTGGAACAGAAGCCATTCTTGGAATAGGCCCTTGCTGAAATTAAGTGTGCCCAGGAAGGTGGGAATTATGAATATGAAAGAAAAATTTGAAGTTTTCAAAACATGTGTGGTACACTTTCTCTCAAAGACGGCATTTCACACGAAACTCTAAATACCGCATTTCCAAATGTTCTTGAAAATGGTCCGTCTTTAAGCGGCTAATTGGAACAGAAGCCATTCTTGGAATAGGCCCTTGCTGAAATTAAGTGTGCCCAGGAAGGTGGGAATTATGAATATGAAAGAAAAATATGAATTTTTTAAAACATGTGTGGTACACTTTCTCTCAAAGACGGCATTTCAAACGAAACTCCGAATACCGTATTTCCGAATATTCTGGAAAATGGTCTGTCTTTAAGCGGCTATTTGGAACAGAAGCCATTCTTGGAATAGGCCCTTGCTGAAATTAAGTGTGCCCAGGAAGGTGGGAATTATGAATATGAAAGAAAAATATGAATTTTTCAAAACATGTGCGGTACACTTTCTCTCAAAGACGGCATTTAACACGAAACTCCGAATACCGTATTTCCGAATATTCTGGAAAATGGTCCGTCTTTAAGCGGCTATTTGGAACAGAAGTCATTCTTGGAATAGGCCCTTGCTGAAATTACGTGTGCCCAAGGAAGGTGGGAATTATGAATATGAAAGAAAAATATGAATTGTTCAAATCATGTGCGGTACACTTTCTCTCAAAGACGGCATTTAACACGAAACTCCGAATCCCGCATTTCCAAATATTCTTGAAAATGGTCCGTCTTTAAGCGGCTAATTGGAACAGAAGCCATTCTTGGAATAGGCCCTTGCTGAAATTAAGTGTGCCCAGGAAGGTGGGAATTATGAATATGAAAGAAAAATATGAATTTTTTAAAACATGTGTGGTACACTTTCTCTCAAAGACGGCATTTCAAACGAAACTCTAAATACCGCATTTCCAAATGTTCTTGAAAATGGTCCGTCTTTAAGCGGCTAATTGGAACAGAAGCCATTCTTGGAATAGGCCCTTGCTGAAATTAAGTGTGCCCAGGAAGGTGGGAATTATGAATATGAAAGAAAAATATGAAGTTTTCAAAACATGTGTTGTACACTTTCTCTCAAAGACGGCGTTTCACACGAAACTCTAAATACCGCATTTCCAAATGTTCTTGAAAATGGTCCGTCTTTAAGCGGCTAATTGGAACAGAAGCCATTCTTGGAATAGGCCCTTGCTGAAATTAAGTGTGCCCAGGAAGGTGGGAATTATGAATATGAAAGAAAAATATGAATTTTTCCAAACATGTGTGGTACACTTTCTCTCAAAGACGGCATTTCAAACGAAACTCCGAATACCGTATTTCCGAATATTCTGGAAAATGGTCCGTCTTTAAGCGGCTATTTGGAACAGAAGCCATTCTTGGAATAGGCCCTTGCTGAAATTAAGTGTGCCCAGGAAGGTGGGAATTATGAATATGAAAGAAAAATATGAATTTTTCAAAACATGTGCGGTACACTTTCTCTCAAAGACGGCATTTAACACGAAACTCCGAATACCGTATTTCCGAATATTCTGGAAAATGGTCCGTCTTTAAGCGGCTATTTGGAACAGAAGTCATTCTTGGAATAGGCCCTTGCTGAAATTACGTGTGCCCAAGGAAGGTGGGAATTATGAATATGAAAGAAAAATATGAATTGTTCAAATCATGTGCGGTACACTTTCTCTCAAAGACGGCATTTAAAACGAAACTCCGAATCCCGCATTTCCAAATATTCTGGAAAATGGTCCGTCTTTAAGCGGCTAATTGGAACAGAAGCCATTCTTGGAATAGGCCCTTGCTGAAATTAAGTGTGCCCAGGAAGGTGGGAATTATGAATATGAAAGAAAAATATGAATTTTTTAAAACATGTGTGGTACACTTTCTCTCAAAGACGGCATTTCAAACGAAACTCTAAATACCGCATTTCCAAATGTTCTTGAAAATGGTCCGTCTTTAAGCGGCTAATTGGAACAGAAGCCATTCTTGGAATAGGCCCTTGCTGAAATTAAGTGTGCCCAGGAAGGTGGGAATTATGAATATGAAAGAAAAATATGAAGTTTTCAAAACATGTGTTGTACACTTTCTCTCAAAGACGGCGTTTCACACGAAACTCTAAATACCGCATTTCCAAATGTTCTTGAAAATGGTCCGTCTTTAAGCGGCTAATTGGAACAGAAGCCATTCTTGGAATAGGCCCTTGCTGAAATTACGTGTGCCCAGGAAGGTGGGAATTATGAATATGAAAGAAAAATATGAATTTTTCCAAACATGTGTGGTACACTTTCTCTCAAAGACGGCATTTAACACGAACTCCAAATCCCGCATTTCCAAATATTCATGAAAATGGTCCGTCTTTAAGCGGCTAATTGGAACAGAAGCCATTCTTGGAATAGGCCCTTGCTGAAATTAAGTGTGCCCAGGAAGGTGGGAATTATGAATATGAAAGAAAAATATGAAGTTTTCAAAACATGTGTTGTACACTTTCTCTCAAAGACGGCGTTTCACACGAAACTCTAAATACCGCATTTCCAAATGTTCTTGAAAATGGTCCGTCTTTAAGCGGCTAATTGGAACAGAAGCCATTCTTGGAATAGGCCCTTGCTGAAATTAAGTGTGCCCAGGAAGGTGGGAATTATGAATATGAAAGAAAAATATGAATTTTTCCAAACATGTGTGGTACACTTTCTCTCAAAGACGGCATTTCAAACGAAACTCCGAATACCGTATTTCCGAATATTCTGGAAAATGGTCCGTCTTTAAGCGGCTATTTGGAACAGAAGCCATTCTTGGAATAGGCCCTTGCTGAAATTAAGTGTGCCCAGGAAGGTGGGAATTATGAATATGAAAGAAAAATATGAATTTTTCAAAACATGTGCGGTACACTTTCTCTCAAAGACGGCATTTAACACGAAACTCCGAATACCGTATTTCCGAATATTCTGGAAAATGGTCCGTCTTTAAGCGGCTATTTGGAACAGAAGTCATTCTTGGAATAGGCCCTTGCTGAAATTACGTGTGCCCAAGGAAGGTGGGAATTATGAATATGAAAGAAAAATATGAATTGTTCAAATCATGTGCGGTACACTTTCTCTCAAAGACGGCATTTAAAACGAAACTCCGAATCCCGCATTTCCAAATATTCTGGAAAATGGTCCGTCTTTAAGCGGCTAATTGGAACAGAAGCCATTCTTGGAATAGGCCCTTGCTGAAATTAAGTGTGCCCAGGAAGGTGGGAATTATGAATATGAAAGAAAAATATGAATTTTTTAAAACATGTGTGGTACACTTTCTCTCAAAGACGGCATTTCAAACGAAACTCTAAATACCGCATTTCCAAATGTTCTTGAAAATGGTCCGTCTTTAAGCGGCTAATTGGAACAGAAGCCATTCTTGGAATAGGCCCTTGCTGAAATTAAGTGTGCCCAGGAAGGTGGGAATTATGAATATGAAAGAAAAATATGAAGTTTTCAAAACATGTGTTGTACACTTTCTCTCAAAGACGGCGTTTCACACGAAACTCTAAATACCGCATTTCCAAATGTTCTTGAAAATGGTCCGTCTTTAAGCGGCTAATTGGAACAGAAGCCATTCTTGGAATAGGCCCTTGCTGAAATTACGTGTGCCCAGGAAGGTGGGAATTATGAATATGAAAGAAAAATATGAATTTTTCCAAACATGTGTGGTACACTTTCTCTCAAAGACGGCATTTAACACGAACTCCAAATCCCGCATTTCCAAATATTCATGAAAATGGTCCGTCTTTAAGCGGCTAATTGGAACAGAAGCCATTCTTGGAATAGGCCCTTGCTGAAATTAAGTGTGCCCAGGAAGGTGAGAATTATGAATATGAAAGAAAAATATAAATTTTTCAAAACATGTCTGGTACACTTTCTCTCAAAGACGGCATTTCACACGAAATTCCGAATACCGCATTTCCAAATGTTCATGAAAATGGTCCGTCTTTAAGCGGCTAATTGGAACAGAAGCTATTCTTGGAATAGGCCCTTGCTGAAATTACGTGTGCCCAGGAAGGTGGGAATTATGAATATGAAAGAAAAATATGAATTTTTTTAAACATGTGTGGTACACTTTCTCTCAAAGACGGCATTTCAAACGAAACTCCGAATACCGTATTTCCGAATATTCTGGAAAATGGTCCGTCTTTAAGCGGCTATTTGGAACAGAAGCCATTCTGGGAATAGGCCCTTGCTGAAATTAATTGTGCCCAGGAAGGTGGGAATTATGAATATGAAAGAAAAATATGAATTTTTCAAAACATGTGCGGTACACTTTCTCTCAAAGACGGCATTTAACACGAAACTCCGAATACCGTATTTCCGAATATTCTGGAAAATGGTCCGTCTTTAAGCGGCTATTTGGAACAGAAGTCATTCTTGGAATAGGCCCTTGCTGAAATTACGTGTGCCCAGGAAGGTGGGAATTATGAATATGAAAGAAAAATTGAATTGTTCAAATCATGTGCGGTACACTTTCTCTCAAAGACGGCATTTAACACGAAACTCCGAATCCCGCATTTCCAAATATTCTGGAAAATGGTCCGTCTTTAAGCGGCTATTTGGAACAGAAGTCATTCTTGGAATAGGCCCTTGCTGAAATTACGTGTGCCCAGGAAGGTGGGAGTTATGAATATGAAAGAAAAATATGAATTTTTCAATTCATGTGCGGTACACTTTCTCTCAAAGACGGCATTTAACACGAACTCCGAATCCCGCATTTCCGAATATTCAGGAGAATGGTCCGTCTTTAAGCGGCTATTTGGAACAGAAGCCATTCTTGGAATAGGCCCTTGCTGAAATTAAGTGTGCCCAGGAAGGTGGGAATTATGAATATGAAAGAAAAATTTGAAGTTTTCAAAACATGTGTGGTACACTTTCTCTCAAAGACGGCATTTCAAACGAAACTCTAAATACCGCATTTCCAAATGTTCTTGAAAATGGTCCGTCTTTAAGCGGCTAATTGGAACAGAAGCCATTCTTGGAATAGGCCCTTGCTGAAATTAAGTGTGCCCAGGAAGGTGGGAATTATGAATATGAAAGAAAAATATAAATTTTTAAAAACATGTGTGGTACACTTTCTCTCAAAGACGGCATTTCAAACGAAACTCTAAATACCGCATTTCCAAATGTTCTTGAAAATGGTCCGTCTTTAAGCGGCTAATTGGAACAGAAGCCATTCTTGGAATAGACCCTTGCTGAAATTAAGTGTGCCCAGGAAGGTGGGAATTATGAATATGAAAGAAAAATATGAAGTTTTCAAAACATGTGTTGTACACTTTCTCTCAAAGACGGCGTTTCACACGAAACTCTAAATACCGCATTTCCAAATCTTCTTGAAAATGGTCCGTCTTTAAGCGGCTAATTGGAACAGAAGCCATTCTTGGAATAGGCCCTTGCTGAAATTAAGTGTGCCCAGGAAGGTGGGAATTATGAATATGAAAGAAAAATATGAATTTTTCAAAACATGTGTGGTACACTTTCTCTCAAAGACGGCATTTAACACGAACTCCAAATCCCGCATTTCCAAATATTCATGAAAATGGTCCGTCTTTAAGCGGCTAATTGGAACAGAAGCCATTCTTGGAATAGGCCCTTGCTGAAATTAAGTGTGCCCAGGAAGGTGAGAATTATGAATATGAAGGAAAAATATAAATTTTTCAAAACATGTGTGGTACACTTTCTCTCAAAGACGGCATTTCACACGAAATTCCGAATACCGCATTTCCAAATGTTCATGAAAATGGTCCGTCTTTAAGCGGCTAATTGGAACAGAAGCTATTCTTGGAATAGGCCCTTGCTGAAATTACGTGTGCCCAGGAAGGTGGGAATTATGAATATGAAAGAAAAAGATGAATTTTTTTAAACATGTGTGGTACACTTTCTCTCAAAGACGGCATTTCACACGAAATTCCGAATACCGCATTTCCAAATGTTCATGAAAATGGTCCGTCTTTAAGCGGATAATTGGAACAGAAGCCATTCTTGGAATAGGCCCTTGCTGAAATTAAGTGTGCCCAGGAAGGTGGGAATTATGAATATGAAAGAAAAATATGAATTTTTTAAAACATGTGTGGTACACTTTCTCTCAAAGACGGCATTTCAAACGAAACTCCGAATACCGTATTTCCGAATATTCTGGAAAATGGTCCGTCTTTAAGCGGCTATTTGGAACAGAAGCCATTCTTGGAATAGGCCCTTGCTGAAATTAAGTGTGCCCAGGAAGGTGGGAATTATGAATATGAAAGAAAAATTTGAAGTTTTCAAAACATGTGTGGTACACTTTCTCTCAAAGACGGCATTTCACACGAAACTCTAAATACCGCATTTCCAAATGTTCTTGAAAATGGTCCGTCTTTAAGCGGCTAATTGGAACAGAAGCCATTCTTGGAATAGGCCCTTGCTGAAATTAAGTGTGCCCAGGAAGGTGGGAATTATGAATATGAAAGAAAAATATGAATTTTTTAAAACATGTGTGGTACACTTTCTCTCAAAGACGGCATTTCAAACGAAACTCTAAATACCGTATTTCCGAATATTCTGGAAAATGGTCCGTCTTTAAGCGGCTATTTGGAACAGAAGCCATTCTTGGAATAGGCCCTTGCTGAAATTAAGTGTGCCCAGGAAGGTGGGAATTATGAATATGAAAGAAAAATTTGAAGTTTTCAAAACATGTGTGGTACACTTTCTCTCAAAGACGGCATTTCACACGAAACTCCGAATCCCGCATTTCCAAATATTCTGGAAAATGGTCCGTCTTTAAGCGGCTATTTGGAACAGAAGTCATTCCTGGAATAGGCCCTTGCTGAAATTACGTGTGCCCAGGAAGGTGGGAGTTATGAATATGAAAGAAAAATATGAATTTTTCAAATCATGTGCGGTACACTTTCTCTCAAAACGGCATTTAACACGAAACTCCGAATCCCGTATTTCCAAATATTCTGGAAAATGGTCCGTCTTTAAGCGGCTAATTGGAACAGAAGCCATTCTTGGAATAGGCCCTTGCTGAAATTAAGTGTGCCCAGGAAGGTGGGAATTATGAATATGAAAGAAAAATATGAATTTTTTAAAACATGTGTGGTACACTTTCTCTCAAAGACGGCATTTCAAACGAAACTCTAAATACCGCATTTCCAAATGTTCTTGAAAATGGTCCGTCTTTAAGCGGCTATTTGGAACAGAAGCCATTCTTGGAATAGGCCCTTGCTGAAATTAAGTGCGCCCAGGAAGGTGGGAATTATGAATATGAAAGAAAAATTTGAAGTTTTCAAAACATGTGTGGTACACTTTCTCTCAAAGACGGCATTTCAAACGAAACTCTAAATACCGCATTTCCAAATGTTCTAGAAAATGGTCCGTCTTTAAGCGGCTAATTGGAACAGAAGCCATTCTTGGAATAGGCCCTTGCTGAAATTAAGTGTGCCCAGGAAGGTGGGAATTATGAATATGAAAGAAAAATATGAATTTTTTAAAACATGTGTGGTACACTTTCTCTCAAAGACGGTATTTCAAACGAAACTCTAAATACCGCATTTCCAAATGTTCTTGAAAATGGTCCGTCTTTAAGCGGCTAATTGGAACAGAAGCAATTCTTGGAATAGGCCCTTGCTGAAATTAAGTGTGCCCAGGAAGGTGGGAATTATGAATATGAAAGAAAAATATGAAGTTTTCAAAACATGTGTTGTACACTTTCTCTCAAAGACGGCGTTTCACACGAAACTCTAAATACCGTATTTCCGAATATTCTGGAAAAATGGTCCGTCTTTAAGCGGCTATTTGGAACAGAAGTCATTCTTGGAATAGGCCCTTGCTGAAATTACGTGTGCCCAGGAAGGTGGAATTATGAATATGAAAGAAAAATATGAATTGTTCAAATCATGTGCGGTACACTTTCTCTCAAAGACGGCATTTAACACGAAACTCCGAATCCCGCATTTCCAAATATTCTGGAAAATGGTCCGTCTTTAAGCGGCTATTTGGAACAGAAGTCATTCCTGGAATAGGCCCTTGCTGAAATTACGTGTGCCCAGGAAGGTGGGAGTTATGAATATGAAAGAAAAATATGAATTTTTCAATTCATGTGCGGTACACTTTCTCTCAAAAACGGCATTTCACACAAAACTCCGAATACCGCATTTCCAAATGTTCATGAAAATGGTCCGTCTTTAAGCGGCTAATTAGAACAGAAGCCATTCTTGGAATAGGCCCTTGCTGAAATTAAGTGTGCCCAGGAAGGTGGGAATTATGAATATGAAAGAAAAATATGAATTGTTCAAATCATGTGCGGTACACTTTCTCTCAAAACGGCATTTAACACGAAACTCCGAATCCCGTATTTCCAAATATTCTGGAAAATGGTCCGTCTTTAAGCGGCTAATTGGAACAGAAGCCATTCTTGGAATAGGCCCTTGCTGAAATTAAGTGTGCCCAGGAAGGTGGGAATTATGAATATGAAAGAAAAATATGAATTTTTTAAAACATGTGTGGTACACTTTCTCTCAAAGACGGCATTTCAAACGAAACTCTAAATACCGCATTTCCAAATAATCTTGAAAATGGTCCGTCTTTAAGCGGCTATTTGGAACAGAAGCCATTCTTGGAATAGGCCCTTGCTGAAATTAAGTGCGCCCAGGAAGGTGGGAATTATGAATATGAAAGAAAAATTTGAAGTTTTCAAAACATGTGTGGTACACTTTCTCTCAAAGACGGCATTTCAAACGAAACTCTAAATACCGCATTTCCAAATGTTCTAGAAAATGGTCCGTCTTTAAGCGGCTAATTGGAACAGAAGCCATTCTTGGAATAGGCCCTTGCTGAAATTAAGTGTGCCCAGGAAGGTGGGAATTATGAATATGAAAGAAAAATATGAATTTTTTAAAACATGTGTGGTACACTTTCTCTCAAAGACGGTATTTCAAACGAAACTCTAAATACCGCATTTCCAAATGTTCTTGAAAATGGTCCGTCTTTAAGCGGCTAATTGGAACAGAAGCCATTCTTGGAATAGGCCCTTGCTGAAATTAAGTGTGCCCAGGAAGGTGGGAATTATGAATATGAAAGAAAAATATGAAGTTTTCAAAACATGTGTTGTACACTTTCTCTCAAAGACGGCGTTTCACACGAAACTCTAAATACCGCATTTCCAAATGTTCTTGAAAATGGTCCGTCTTTAAGCGGCTAATTGGAACAGAAGCCATTCTTGGAATAGGCCCTTGCTGAAATTAAGTGTGCCCAGGAAGGTGGGAATTATGAATATGAAAGAAAAATTTGAAGTTTTCAAAACATGTGTGGTACACTTTCTCTCAAAGACGGCATTTCAAACGAAACTCTAAATACCGCATTTCCAAATGTTCTTGAAAATGGTCCGTCTTTAAGCGGCTAATTGGAACAGAAGCCATTCTTGGAATAGGCCCTTGCTGAAATTAAGTGTGCCCAGGAAGGTGGGAATTATGAATATGAAAGAAAAATATGAATTTTTTAAAACATGTGTGGTACACTTTCTCTCAAAGACGGCATTTCAAACGAAACTCTAAATACCGCATTTCCAAATGTTCTTGAAAATGGTCCGTCTTTAAGCGGCTAATTGGAACAGAAGCCATTCTTGGAATAGGCCCTTGCTGAAATTAAGTGTGCCCAGGAAGGTGGGAATTATGAATATGAAAGAAAAATATGAAGTTTTCAAAACATGTGTTGTACACTTTCTCTCAAAGACGGCGTTTCACACGAAACTCTAAATACCGCATTTCCAAATGTTCTTGAAAATGGTCCGTCTTTAAGCGGCTAATTGGAACAGAAGCCATTCTTGGAATAGGCCCTTGCTGAAATTAAGTGTGCCCAGGAAGGTGGGAATTATGAATATGAAAGAAAAATTTGAAGTTTTCAAAACATGTGTGGTACACTTTCTCTCAAAGACGGCATTTCAAACGAAACTCTAAATACCGCATTTCCAAATGTTCTTGAAAATGGTCCGTCTTTAAGCGGCTAATTGGAACAGAAGCCATTCTTGGAATAGGCCCTTGCTGAAATTAAGTGTGCCCAGGAAGGTGGGAATTATGAATATGAAAGAAAAATATGAATTTTTTAAAACATGTGTGGTACACTTTCTCTCAAAGACGGCATTTCAAACGAAACTCTAAATACCGCATTTCCAAATGTTCTTGAAAATGGTCCGTCTTTAAGCGGCTAATTGGAACAGAAGCCATTCTTGGAATAGGCCCTTGCTGAAATTAAGTGTGCCCAGGAAGGTGGGAATTATGAATATGAAAGAAAAATATGAAGTTTTCAAAACATGTGTTGTACACTTTCTCTCAAAAACGGCGTTTCACACGAAACTCTAAATACCGCATTTCCAAATGTTCTTGAAAATGGTCCGTCTTTAAGCGGCTAATTGGAACAGAAGCCATTCTTGGAATAGGCCCTTGCTGAAATTAAGTGTGCCCAGGAAGGTGGGAATTATGAATATGAAAGAAAAATATGAAGTTTTCAAAACATGTGTGGTACACTTTCTCTCAAAGACGGCATTTAACACGAACTCCAAATCCCGCATTTCCAAATATTCATGAAAATGGTCCGTCTTTAAGCGGCTAATTGGAACAGAAGCCATTCTTGGAATAGGCCCTTGCTGAAATTAAGTGTGCCCAGGAAGGTGAGAATTATGAATATGAAAGAAAAATATGAATTTTTTAAAACATGTGTGGTACACTTTCTCTCAAAGACGGTATTTCAAACGAAACTCTAAATACCGCATTTCCAAATGTTCTTGAAAATGGTCCGTCTTTAAGCGGCTAATTGGAACAGAAGCCATTCTTGGAATAGGCCCTTGCTGAAATTAAGTGTGCCCAGGAAGGTGGGAATTATGAATATGAAAGAAAAATATGAAGTTTTCAAAACATGTGTTGTACACTTTCTCTCAAAGACGGCGTTTCACACGAAACTCTAAATACCGTATTTCCGAATATTCTGGAAAAATGGTCCGTCTTTAAGCGGCTATTTGGAACAGAAGTCATTCTTGGAATAGGCCCTTGCTGAAATTACGTGTGCCCAGGAAGGTGGAATTATGAATATGAAAGAAAAATATGAATTGTTCAAATCATGTGCGGTACACTTTCTCTCAAAGACGGCATTTAACACGAAACTCCGAATCCCGCATTTCCAAATATTCTGGAAAATGGTCCGTCTTTAAGCGGCTATTTGGAACAGAAGTCATTCCTGGAATAGGCCCTTGCTGAAATTACGTGTGCCCAGGAAGGTGGGAGTTATGAATATGAAAGAAAAATATGAATTTTTCAATTCATGTGCGGTACACTTTCTCTCAAAAACGGCATTTCACACAAAACTCCGAATACCGCATTTCCAAATGTTCATGAAAATGGTCCGTCTTTAAGCGGCTAATTAGAACAGAAGCCATTCTTGGAATAGGCCCTTGCTGAAATTAAGTGTGCCCATGAAGGTGGGAATTATGAATATGAAAGAAAAATATGAATTGTTCAAATCATGTGCGGTACACTTTCTCTCAAAACGGCATTTAACACGAAACTCCGAATCCCGTATTTCCAAATATTCTGGAAAATGGTCCGTCTTTAAGCGGCTAATTGGAACAGAAGCCATTCTTGGAATAGGCCCTTGCTGAAATTAAGTGTGCCCAGGAAGGTGGGAATTATGAATATGAAAGAAAAATATGAATTTTTTAAAACATGTGTGGTACACTTTCTCTCAAAGACGGCATTTCAAACGAAACTCTAAATACCGCATTTCCAAATGTTCTTGAAAATGGTCCGTCTTTAAGCGGCTATTTGGAACAGAAGCCATTCTTGGAATAGGCCCTTGCTGAAATTAAGTGCGCCCAGGAAGGTGGGAATTATGAATATGAAAGAAAAATTTGAAGTTTTCAAAACATGTGTGGTACACTTTCTCTCAAAGACGGCATTTCAAACGAAACTCTAAATACCGCATTTCCAAATGTTCTAGAAAATGGTCCGTCTTTAAGCGGCTAATTGGAACAGAAGCCATTCTTGGAATAGGCCCTTGCTGAAATTAAGTGTGCCCAGGAAGGTGGGAATTATGAATATGAAAGAAAAATATGAATTTTTTAAAACATGTGTGGTACACTTTCTCTCAAAGACGGTATTTCAAACGAAACTCTAAATACCGCATTTCCAAATGTTCTTGAAAATGGTCCGTCTTTAAGCGGCTAATTGGAACAGAAGCCATTCTTGGAATAGGCCCTTGCTGAAATTAAGTGTGCCCAGGAAGGTGGGAATTATGAATATGAAAGAAAAATATGAAGTTTTCAAAACATGTGTTGTACACTTTCTCTCAAAGACGGCGTTTCACACGAAACTCTAAATACCGCATTTCCAAATGTTCTTGAAAATGGTCCGTCTTTAAGCGGCTAATTGGAACAGAAGCCATTCTTGGAATAGGCCCTTGCTGAAATTAAGTGTGCCCAGGAAGGTGGGAATTATGAATATGAAAGAAAAATTTGAAGTTTTCAAAACATGTGTGGTACACTTTCTCTCAAAGACGGCATTTCAAACGAAACTCTAAATACCGCATTTCCAAATGTTCTTGAAAATGGTCCGTCTTTAAGCGGCTAATTGGAACAGAATCCATTCTTGGAATAGGCCCTTGCTGAAATTAAGTGTGCCCAGGAAGGTGGGAATTATGAATATGAAAGAAAAATATGAATTTTTTAAAACATGTGTGGTACACTTTCTCTCAAAGACGGCATTTCAAACGAAACTCTAAATACCGCATTTCCAAATGTTCTTGAAAATGGTCCGTCTTTAAGCGGCTAATTGGAACAGAAGCCATTCTTGGAATAGGCCCTTGCTGAAATTAAGTGTGCCCAGGAAGGTGGGAATTATGAATATGAAAGAAAAATATGAAGTTTTCAAAACATGTGTTGTACACTTTCTCTCAAAAACGGCGTTTCACACGAAACTCTAAATACCGCATTTCCAAATGTTCTTGAAAATGGTCCGTCTTTAAGCGGCTAATTGGAACAGAAGCCATTCTTGGAATAGGCCCTTGCTGAAATTAAGTGTGCCCAGGAAGGTGGGAATTATGAATATGAAAGAAAAATATGAAGTTTTCAAAACATGTGTGGTACACTTTCTCTCAAAGACGGCATTTAACACGAACTCCAAATCCCGCATTTCCAAATATTCATGAAAATGGTCCGTCTTTAAGCGGCTAATTGGAACAGAAGCCATTCTTGGAATAGGCCCTTGCTGAAATTAAGTGTGCCCAGGAAGGTGAGAATTATGAATATGAAAGAAAAATATAAATTTTTCAAAACATGTGTGGTACACTTTCTCTCAAAGACGGCATTTCACACGAAATTCCGAATACCGCATTTCCAAATGTTCATGAAAATGGTCCGTCTTTAAGCGGCTAATTGGAACAGAAGCTATTCTTGGAATAGGCCCTTGCTGAAATTACGTGTGCCCAGGAAGGTGGGAATTATGAATATGAAAGAAAAATATGAATTTTTTTAAACATGTGTGGTACACTTTCTCTCAAAGACGGCATTTCAAACGAAACTCTAAATACCGCATTTCCAAATGTTCTTGAAAATGGTCCGTCTTTAACCGGCTATAATTGGAACAGAAGCCATTCTTGGAATAGGCCCTTGCTGAAATTAAGTGTGCCCAGGAAGGTGGGAATTATGAATATGAAAGAAAAATATGAATTTTTCAAAACATGTGCGGTACACTTTCTCTCAAAGACGGCATTTAACACGAAACTCCGAATACCGTATTTCCGAATATTCTGGAAAATGGTCCGTCTTTAAGCGGCTATTTGGAACAGAAGTCATTCTTGGAATAGGCCCTTGCTGAAATTAAGTGTGCCCAGGAAGGTGGGAATTATGAATATGAAAGAAAAATATGAATTGTTCAAATCATGTGCGGTACACTTTCTCTCAAAACGGCATTTAACACGAAACTCCGAATCCCGCATTTCCAAATATTCTGGAAAATGGTCCGTCTTTAAGCGGCTAATTGGAACAGAAGCCATTCTTGGAATAGGCCCTTGCTGAAATTAAGTGTGCCCAGGAAGGTGGGAATTATGAATATGAAAGAAAAATATGAATTTTTTAAAACATGTGTGGTACACTTTCTCTCAAAGACGGCATTTCAAACGAAACTCTAAATACCGCATTTCCAAATGTTCTTGAAAATGGTCCGTCTTTAAGCGGCTAATTGGAACAGAAGCCATTCTTGGAATAGGCCCTTGCTGAAATTAAGTGTGCCCAGGAAGGTGGGAATTATGAATATGAAAGAAAAATATGAAGTTTTCAAAACATGTGTGGTACACTTTCTCTCAAAGACGGCATTTAACACGAACTCCAAATCCCGCATTTCCAAATATTCATGAAAATGGTCCGTCTTTAAGCGGCTAATTGGAACAGAAGCCATTCTTGGAATAGGCCCTTGCTGAAATTAAGTGTGCCCAGGAAGGTGAGAATTATGAATATGAAAGAAAAATATAAATTTTTCAAAACATGTGTGGTACACTTTCTCTCAAAGACGGCATTTCACACGAAATTCCGAATACCGCATTTCCAAATGTTCATGAAAATGGTCCGTCTTTAAGCGGCTAATTGGAACAGAAGCTATTCTTGGAATAGGCCCTTGCTGAAATTACGTGTGCCCGGGAAGGTGGGAATTATGAATATGAAAGAAAAATATGAATTTTTTAAAACATGTGTGGTACACTTTCTCTCAAAGACGGCATTTCAAACGAAACTCTAAATACCGCATTTCCAAATGTTCTTGAAAATGGTCCGTCTTTAACCGGCTATAATTGGAACAGAAGCCATTCTTGGAATAGGCCCTTGCTGAAATTAAGTGTGCCCAGGAAGGTGGGAATTATGAATATGAAAGAAAAATATGAATTTTTCAAAACATGTGCGGTACACTTTCTCTCAAAGACGGCATTTAACACGAAACTCCGAATACCGTATTTCCGAATATTCTGGAAAATGGTCCGTCTTTAAGCGGCTATTTGGAACAGAAGTCATTCTTGGAATAGGCCCTTGCTGAAATTAAGTGTGCCCAGGAAGGTGGGAATTATGAATATGAAAGAAAAATATGAATTGTTCAAATCATGTGCGGTACACTTTCTCTCAAAACGGCATTTAACACGAAACTCCGAATCCCGCATTTCCAAATATTCTGGAAAATGGTCCGTCTTTAAGCGGCTAATTGGAACAGAAGCCATTCTTGGAATAGGCCCTTGCTGAAATTAAGTGTGCCCAGGAAGGTGGGAATTATGAATATGAAAGAAAAATATGAATTTTTTAAAACATGTGTGGTACACTTTCTCTCAAAGACGGCATTTCAAACGAAACTCTAAATACCGCATTTCCAAATGTTCTTGAAAATGGTCCGTCTTTAAGCGGCTAATTGGAACAGAAGCCATTCTTGGAATAGGCCCTTGCTGAAATTAAGTGTGCCCAGGAAGGTGGGAATTATGAATATGAAAGAAAAATATGAAGTTTTCAAAACATGTGTTGTACACTTTCTCTCAAAGACGGCGTTTCACACGAAACTCTAAATACCGCATTTCCAAATGTTCTTGAAAATGGTCCGTCTTTAAGCGGCTAATTGGAACAGAAGCCATTCTTGGAATAGGCCCTTGCTGAAATTAAGTGTGCCCAGGAAGGTGGGAATTATGAATATGAAAGAAAAATATGAATTTTTTTAAACATGTGTGGTACACTTTCTCTCAAAGA
Organism: Hippasteria phrygiana; assembly: GCA_037893225.1. Classification (NCBI taxonomy): domain Eukaryota; kingdom Metazoa; phylum Echinodermata; class Asteroidea; order Valvatida; family Goniasteridae; genus Hippasteria; species Hippasteria phrygiana. The sequence goes on from JAZGUH010000331.1 coordinate 1,725,316, forward strand.
CGGCATTTAACACGAACTCCAAATCCCGCATTTCCAAATATTCATGAAAATGGTCCGTCTTTAAGCGGCTAATTGGAACAGAAGCCATTCTTGGAATAGGCCCTTGCTGAAATTAAGTGTGCCCAGGAAGGTGAGAATTATGAATATGAAAGAAAAATATAAATTTTTCAAAACATGTGTGGTACACTTTCTCTCAAAGACGGCATTTCACACGAAATTCCGAATACCGCATTTCCAAATGTTCATGAAAATGGTCCGTCTTTAAGCGGCTAATTGGAACAGAAGCTATTCTTGGAATAGGCCCTTGCTGAAATTACGTGTGCCCAGGAAGGTGGGAATTATGAATATGAAAGAAAAATATGAATTTTTTTTAAACATGTGTTGTACACTTTCTCTCAAAGACGGCATTTCAAACGAAACTCCGAATACCGTATTTCCGAATATTCTGGAAAATGGTCCGTCTTTAAGCGGCTATTTGGAACAGAAGCCATTCTGGGAATAGGCCCTTGCTGAAATGAAGTGTGCACAGGAAGGTGGGAATTATGAATATGAAAGAAAAATTTGAAGTTTTCAAAACATGTGCGGTACACTTTCTCTCAAAGACGGCATTTCACACGAAACTCTAAATACCGCATTTCCAAATGTTCTTGAAAATGGTCCGTCTTTAAGCGGCTATAATTGGAACAGAAGCCATTCTTGGAATAGGCCCTTGCTGAAATTAAGTGTGCCCAGGAAGGTGGGAATTATGAATATGAAAGAAAAATATGAATTTTTCAAAACATGTGCGGTACACTTTCTCTCAAAGACGGCATTTAACACGAAACTCCGAATACCGTATTTCCGAATATTCTGGAAAAATGGTCCGTCTTTAAGCGGCTATTTGGAACAGAAGTCATTCTTGGAATACGCCCTTGCTGAAATTACGTGTGCCCAGGAAGGTGGAATTATGAATATGAAAGAAAAATATGAATTGTTCAAATCATGTGCGGTACACTTTCTCTCAAAGACGGCATTTAACACGAAACTCCGAATCCCGCATTTCCAAATATTCTGGAAAATGGTCCGTCTTTAAGCGGCTATTTGGAACAGAAGTCATTCCTGGAATAGGCCCTTGCTGAAATTACGTGTGCCCAGGAAGGTGGGAGTTGTGAATATGAAAGAAAAATATGAATTTTTCAATTCATGTGCGGTACACTTTCTCTCAAAAACGGCATTTAACACAAAACTCCGAATACCGCATTTCCAAATGTTCATGAAAATGGTCCGTCTTTAAGCGGCTAATTAGAACAGAAGCCATTCTTGGAATAGGCCCTTGCTGAAATTAAGTGTGCCCAGGAAGGTGGGAATTATGAATATGAAAGAAAAATATGAATTTTTTAAAACATGTGTGGTACACTTTCTCTCAAAGACGGCATTTCAAACGAAACTCTAAATACCGCATTTCCAAATGTTCTTGAAAATGGTCCGTCTTTAAGCGGCTAATTGGAACAGAAGCCATTCTTGGAATAGGCCCTTGCTGAAATTAAGTGTGCCCAGGAAGGTGGGAATTATGAATATGAAAGAAAAATATGAAGTTTTCAAAACATGTGTTGTACACTTTCTCTCAAAAACGGCGTTTCACACGAAACTCTAAATACCGCATTTCCAAATGTTCTTGAAAATGGTCCGTCTTTAAGCGGCTAATTGGAACAGAAGCCATTCTTGGAATAGGCCCTTGCTGAAATTAAGTGTGCCCAGGAAGGTGGGAATTATGAATATGAAAGAAAAATATGAAGTTTTCAAAACATGTGTGGTACACTTTCTCTCAAAGACGGCATTTAACACGAACTCCAAATCCCGCATTTCCAAATATTCATGAAAATGGTCCGTCTTTAAGCGGCTAATTGGAACAGAAGCCATTCTTGGAATAGGCCCTTGCTGAAATTAAGTGTGCCCAGGAAGGTGAGAATTATGAATATGAAAGAAAAATATAAATTTTTCAAAACATGTGTGGTACACTTTCTCTCAAAGACGGCATTTCACACGAAATTCCGAATACCGCATTTCCAAATGTTCATGAAAATGGTCCGTCTTTAAGCGGCTAATTGGAACAGAAGCTATTCTTGGAATAGGCCCTTGCTGAAATTACGTGTGCCCAGGAAGGTGGGAATTATGAATATGAAAGAAAAATATGAATTTTTTTAAACATGTGTGGTACACTTTCTCTCAAAGACGGCATTTCAAACGAAACTCTAAATACCGCATTTCCAAATGTTCTTGAAAATGGTCCGTCTTTAACCGGCTATAATTGGAACAGAAGCCATTCTTGGAATAGGCCCTTGCTGAAATTAAGTGTGCCCAGGAAGGTGGGAATTATGAATATGAAAGAAAAATATGAATTTTTCAAAACATGTGCGGTACACTTTCTCTCAAAGACGGCATTTAACACGAAACTCCGAATACCGTATTTCCGAATATTCTGGAAAATGGTCCGTCTTTAAGCGGCTATTTGGAACAGAAGTCATTCTTGGAATAGGCCCTTGCTGAAATTAAGTGTGCCCAGGAAGGTGGGAATTATGAATATGAAAGAAAAATATGAATTGTTCAAATCATGTGCGGTACACTTTCTCTCAAAACGGCATTTAACACGAAACTCCGAATCCCGCATTTCCAAATATTCTGGAAAATGGTCCGTCTTTAAGCGGCTAATTGGAACAGAAGCCATTCTTGGAATAGGCCCTTGCTGAAATTAAGTGTGCCCAGGAAGGTGGGAATTATGAATATGAAAGAAAAATATGAATTTTTTAAAACATGTGTGGTACACTTTCTCTCAAAGACGGCATTTCAAACGAAACTCTAAATACCGCATTTCCAAATGTTCTTGAAAATGGTCCGTCTTTAAGCGGCTAATTGGAACAGAAGCCATTCTTGGAATAGGCCCTTGCTGAAATTAAGTGTGCCCAGGAAGGTGGGAATTATGAATATGAAAGAAAAATATGAAGTTTTCAAAACATGTGTGGTACACTTTCTCTCAAAGACGGCATTTAACACGAACTCCAAATCCCGCATTTCCAAATATTCATGAAAATGGTCCGTCTTTAAGCGGCTAATTGGAACAGAAGCCATTCTTGGAATAGGCCCTTGCTGAAATTAAGTGTGCCCAGGAAGGTGAGAATTATGAATATGAAAGAAAAATATAAATTTTTCAAAACATGTGTGGTACACTTTCTCTCAAAGACGGCATTTCACACGAAATTCCGAATACCGCATTTCCAAATGTTCATGAAAATGGTCCGTCTTTAAGCGGCTAATTGGAACAGAAGCTATTCTTGGAATAGGCCCTTGCTGAAATTACGTGTGCCCGGGAAGGTGGGAATTATGAATATGAAAGAAAAATATGAATTTTTTAAAACATGTGTGGTACACTTTCTCTCAAAGACGGCATTTCAAACGAAACTCTAAATACCGCATTTCCAAATGTTCTTGAAAATGGTCCGTCTTTAACCGGCTATAATTGGAACAGAAGCCATTCTTGGAATAGGCCCTTGCTGAAATTAAGTGTGCCCAGGAAGGTGGGAATTATGAATATGAAAGAAAAATATGAATTTTTCAAAACATGTGCGGTACACTTTCTCTCAAAGACGGCATTTAACACGAAACTCCGAATACCGTATTTCCGAATATTCTGGAAAATGGTCCGTCTTTAAGCGGCTATTTGGAACAGAAGTCATTCTTGGAATAGGCCCTTGCTGAAATTAAGTGTGCCCAGGAAGGTGGGAATTATGAATATGAAAGAAAAATATGAATTGTTCAAATCATGTGCGGTACACTTTCTCTCAAAACGGCATTTAACACGAAACTCCGAATCCCGCATTTCCAAATATTCTGGAAAATGGTCCGTCTTTAAGCGGCTAATTGGAACAGAAGCCATTCTTGGAATAGGCCCTTGCTGAAATTAAGTGTGCCCAGGAAGGTGGGAATTATGAATATGAAAGAAAAATATGAATTTTTTAAAACATGTGTGGTACACTTTCTCTCAAAGACGGCATTTCAAACGAAACTCTAAATACCGCATTTCCAAATGTTCTTGAAAATGGTCCGTCTTTAAGCGGCTAATTGGAACAGAAGCCATTCTTGGAATAGGCCCTTGCTGAAATTAAGTGTGCCCAGGAAGGTGGGAATTATGAATATGAAAGAAAAATATGAAGTTTTCAAAACATGTGTTGTACACTTTCTCTCAAAGACGGCGTTTCACACGAAACTCTAAATACCGCATTTCCAAATGTTCTTGAAAATGGTCCGTCTTTAAGCGGCTAATTGGAACAGAAGCCATTCTTGGAATAGGCCCTTGCTGAAATTAAGTGTGCCCAGGAAGGTGGGAATTATGAATATGAAAGAAAAATATGAATTTTTTTAAACATGTGTGGTACACTTTCTCTCAAAGACGGCATTTAACACGAACTCCAAATCCCGCATTTCCAAATATTCATGAAAATGGTCCGTCTTTAAGCGGCTAATTGGAACAGAAGCCATTCTTGGAATAGGCCCTTGCTGAAATTAAGTGTGCCCAGGAAGGTGAGAATTATGAATATGAAAGAAAAATATAAATTTTTCAAAACATGTGTGGTACACTTTCTCTCAAAGACGGCATTTCACACGAAATTCCGAATACCGCATTTCCAAATGTTCATGAAAATGGTCCGTCTTTAAGCGGCTAATTGGAACAGAAGCTATTCTTGGAATAGGCCCTTGCTGAAATTACGTGTGCCCAGGAAGGTGGGAATTATGAATATGAAAGAAAAATATGAATTTTTTTTAAACATGTGTGGTACACTTTCTCTCAAAGACGGCATTTCACACGAAACTCTAAATACCGCATTTCCAAATGTTCTTGAAAATGGTCCGTCTTTAAGCGGCTATAATTGGAACAGAAGCCATTCTTGGAATAGGCCCTTGCTGAAATTAAGTGTGCCCAGGAAGGTGGGAATTATGAATATGAAAGAAAAATATGAATTTTTCAAAACATGTGCGGTACACTTTCTCTCAAAGACGGCATTTAACACGAAACTCCGAATACCGTATTTCCGAATATTCTGGAAAAATGGTCCGTCTTTAAGCGGCTATTTGGAACAGAAGTCATTCTTGGAATACGCCCTTGCTGAAATTACGTGTGCCCAGGAAGGTGGAATTATGAATATGAAAGAAAAATATGAATTGTTCAAATCATGTGCGGTACACTTTCTCTCAAAGACGGCATTTAACACGAAACTCCGAATCCCGCATTTCCAAATATTCTGGAAAATGGTCCGTCTTTAAGCGGCTATTTGGAACAGAAGTCATTCCTGGAATAGGCCCTTGCTGAAATTACGTGTGCCCAGGAAGGTGGGAGTTGTGAATATGAAAGAAAAATATGAATTTTTCAATTCATGTGCGGTACACTTTCTCTCAAAAACGGCATTTCACACAAAACTCCGAATACCGCATTTCCAAATGTTCATGAAAATGGTCCGTCTTTAAGCGGCTAATTGGAACAGAAGCCATTCTTGGAATAGGCCCTTGCTGAAATTAAGTGTGCCCAGGAAGGTGAGAATTATGAATATGAAAGAAAAATATAAATTTTTCAAAACATGTGTGGTACACTTTCTCTCAAAGACGGCATTTCACACGAAATTCCGAATACCGCATTTCCAAATGTTCATGAAAATGGTCCGTCTTTAAGCGGCTAATTGGAACAGAAGCTATTCTTGGAATAGGCCCTTGCTGAAATTACGTGTGCCCGGGAAGGTGGGAATTATGAATATGAAAGAAAAATATGAATTTTTTAAAACATGTGTGGTACACTTTCTCTCAAAGACGGCATTTCAAACGAAACTCTAAATACCGCATTTCCAAATGTTCTTGAAAATGGTCCGTCTTTAACCGGCTATAATTGGAACAGAAGCCATTCTTGGAATAGGCCCTTGCTGAAATTAAGTGTGCCCAGGAAGGTGGGAATTATGAATATGAAAGAAAAATATGAATTTTTCAAAACATGTGCGGTACACTTTCTCTCAAAGACGGCATTTAACACGAAACTCCGAATACCGTATTTCCGAATATTCTGGAAAATGGTCCGTCTTTAAGCGGCTATTTGGAACAGAAGTCATTCTTGGAATAGGCCCTTGCTGAAATTAAGTGTGCCCAGGAAGGTGGGAATTATGAATATGAAAGAAAAATATGAATTGTTCAAATCATGTGCGGTACACTTTCTCTCAAAACGGCATTTAACACGAAACTCCGAATCCCGCATTTCCAAATATTCTGGAAAATGGTCCGTCTTTAAGCGGCTAATTGGAACAGAAGCCATTCTTGGAATAGGCCCTTGCTGAAATTAAGTGTGCCCAGGAAGGTGGGAATTATGAATATGAAAGAAAAATATGAATTTTTTAAAACATGTGTGGTACACTTTCTCTCAAAGACGGCATTTCAAACGAAACTCTAAATACCGCATTTCCAAATGTTCTTGAAAATGGTCCGTCTTTAAGCGGCTAATTGGAACAGAAGCCATTCTTGGAATAGGCCCTTGCTGAAATTAAGTGTGCCCAGGAAGGTGGGAATTATGAATATGAAAGAAAAATATGAAGTTTTCAAAACATGTGTTGTACACTTTCTCTCAAAGACGGCGTTTCACACGAAACTCTAAATACCGCATTTCCAAATGTTCTTGAAAATGGTCCGTCTTTAAGCGGCTAATTGGAACAGAAGCCATTCTTGGAATAGGCCCTTGCTGAAATTAAGTGTGCCCAGGAAGGTGGGAATTATGAATATGAAAGAAAAATATGAAGTTTTCAAAACATGTGTTGTACACTTTCTCTCAAAAACGGCGTTTCACACGAAACTCTAAATACCGCATTTCCAAATGTTCTTGAAAATGGTCCGTCTTTAAGCGGCTAATTGGAACAGAAGCCATTCTTGGAATAGGCCCTTGCTGAAATTAAGTGTGCCCAGGAAGGTGGGAATTATGAATATGAAAGAAAAATATGAAGTTTTCAAAACATGTGTGGTACACTTTCTCTCAAAGACGGCATTTAACACGAACTCCAAATCCCGCATTTCCAAATATTCATGAAAATGGTCCGTCTTTAAGCGGCTAATTGGAACAGAAGCCATTCTTGGAATAGGCCCTTGCTGAAATTAAGTGTGCCCAGGAAGGTGAGAATTATGAATATGAAAGAAAAATATAAATTTTTCAAAACATGTGTGGTACACTTTCTCTCAAAGACGGCATTTCACACGAAATTCCGAATACCGCATTTCCAAATGTTCATGAAAATGGTCCGTCTTTAAGCGGCTAATTGGAACAGAAGCTATTCTTGGAATAGGCCCTTGCTGAAATTACGTGTGCCCAGGAAGGTGGGAATTATGAATATGAAAGAAAAATATGAATTTTTTTAAACATGTGTGGTACACTTTCTCTCAAAGACGGCATTTCAAACGAAACTCTAAATACCGCATTTCCAAATGTTCTTGAAAATGGTCCGTCTTTAACCGGCTATAATTGGAACAGAAGCCATTCTTGGAATAGGCCCTTGCTGAAATTAAGTGTGCCCAGGAAGGTGGGAATTATGAATATGAAAGAAAAATATGAATTTTTCAAAACATGTGCGGTACACTTTCTCTCAAAGACGGCATTTAACACGAAACTCCGAATACCGTATTTCCGAATATTCTGGAAAATGGTCCGTCTTTAAGCGGCTATTTGGAACAGAAGTCATTCTTGGAATAGGCCCTTGCTGAAATTAAGTGTGCCCAGGAAGGTGGGAATTATGAATATGAAAGAAAAATATGAATTGTTCAAATCATGTGCGGTACACTTTCTCTCAAAACGGCATTTAACACGAAACTCCGAATCCCGCATTTCCAAATATTCTGGAAAATGGTCCGTCTTTAAGCGGCTAATTGGAACAGAAGCCATTCTTGGAATAGGCCCTTGCTGAAATTAAGTGTGCCCAGGAAGGTGGGAATTATGAATATGAAAGAAAAATATGAATTTTTTAAAACATGTGTGGTACACTTTCTCTCAAAGACGGCATTTCAAACGAAACTCTAAATACCGCATTTCCAAATGTTCTTGAAAATGGTCCGTCTTTAAGCGGCTAATTGGAACAGAAGCCATTCTTGGAATAGGCCCTTGCTGAAATTAAGTGTGCCCAGGAAGGTGGGAATTATGAATATGAAAGAAAAATATGAAGTTTTCAAAACATGTGTGGTACACTTTCTCTCAAAGACGGCATTTAACACGAACTCCAAATCCCGCATTTCCAAATATTCATGAAAATGGTCCGTCTTTAAGCGGCTAATTGGAACAGAAGCCATTCTTGGAATAGGCCCTTGCTGAAATTAAGTGTGCCCAGGAAGGTGAGAATTATGAATATGAAAGAAAAATATAAATTTTTCAAAACATGTGTGGTACACTTTCTCTCAAAGACGGCATTTCACACGAAATTCCGAATACCGCATTTCCAAATGTTCATGAAAATGGTCCGTCTTTAAGCGGCTAATTGGAACAGAAGCTATTCTTGGAATAGGCCCTTGCTGAAATTACGTGTGCCCGGGAAGGTGGGAATTATGAATATGAAAGAAAAATATGAATTTTTTAAAACATGTGTGGTACACTTTCTCTCAAAGACGGCATTTCAAACGAAACTCTAAATACCGCATTTCCAAATGTTCTTGAAAATGGTCCGTCTTTAACCGGCTATAATTGGAACAGAAGCCATTCTTGGAATAGGCCCTTGCTGAAATTAAGTGTGCCCAGGAAGGTGGGAATTATGAATATGAAAGAAAAATATGAATTTTTCAAAACATGTGCGGTACACTTTCTCTCAAAGACGGCATTTAACACGAAACTCCGAATACCGTATTTCCGAATATTCTGGAAAATGGTCCGTCTTTAAGCGGCTATTTGGAACAGAAGTCATTCTTGGAATAGGCCCTTGCTGAAATTAAGTGTGCCCAGGAAGGTGGGAATTATGAATATGAAAGAAAAATATGAATTGTTCAAATCATGTGCGGTACACTTTCTCTCAAAACGGCATTTAACACGAAACTCCGAATCCCGCATTTCCAAATATTCTGGAAAATGGTCCGTCTTTAAGCGGCTAATTGGAACAGAAGCCATTCTTGGAATAGGCCCTTGCTGAAATTAAGTGTGCCCAGGAAGGTGGGAATTATGAATATGAAAGAAAAATATGAATTTTTTAAAACATGTGTGGTACACTTTCTCTCAAAGACGGCATTTCAAACGAAACTCTAAATACCGCATTTCCAAATGTTCTTGAAAATGGTCCGTCTTTAAGCGGCTAATTGGAACAGAAGCCATTCTTGGAATAGGCCCTTGCTGAAATTAAGTGTGCCCAGGAAGGTGGGAATTATGAATATGAAAGAAAAATATGAAGTTTTCAAAACATGTGTTGTACACTTTCTCTCAAAGACGGCGTTTCACACGAAACTCTAAATACCGCATTTCCAAATGTTCTTGAAAATGGTCCGTCTTTAAGCGGCTAATTGGAACAGAAGCCATTCTTGGAATAGGCCCTTGCTGAAATTAAGTGTGCCCAGGAAGGTGGGAATTATGAATATGAAAGAAAAATATGAATTTTTTTAAACATGTGTGGTACACTTTCTCTCAAAGACGGCATTTAACACGAACTCCAAATCCCGCATTTCCAAATATTCATGAAAATGGTCCGTCTTTAAGCGGCTAATTGGAACAGAAGCCATTCTTGGAATAGGCCCTTGCTGAAATTAAGTGTGCCCAGGAAGGTGAGAATTATGAATATGAAAGAAAAATATAAATTTTTCAAAACATGTGTGGTACACTTTCTCTCAAAGACGGCATTTCACACGAAATTCCGAATACCGCATTTCCAAATGTTCATGAAAATGGTCCGTCTTTAAGCGGCTAATTGGAACAGAAGCTATTCTTGGAATAGGCCCTTGCTGAAATTACGTGTGCCCAGGAAGGTGGGAATTATGAATATGAAAGAAAAATATGAATTTTTTTTAAACATGTGTGGTACACTTTCTCTCAAAGACGGCATTTCAAACGAAACTCCGAATACCGTATTTCCGAATATTCTGGAAAATGGTCCGTCTTTAAGCGGCTATTTGGAACAGAAGCCATTCTGGGAATAGGCCCTTGCTGAAATGAAGTGTGCACAGGAAGGTGGGAATTATGAATATGAAAGAAAAATTTGAAGTTTTCAAAACATGTGCGGTACACTTTCTCTCAAAGACGGCATTTCACACGAAACTCTAAATACCGCATTTCCAAATGTTCTTGAAAATGGTCCGTCTTTAAGCGGCTATAATTGGAACAGAAGCCATTCTTGGAATAGGCCCTTGCTGAAATTAAGTGTGCCCAGGAAGGTGGGAATTATGAATATGAAAGAAAAATATGAATTTTTCAAAACATGTGCGGTACACTTTCTCTCAAAGACGGCATTTAACACGAAACTCCGAATACCGTATTTCCGAATATTCTGGAAAAATGGTCCGTCTTTAAGCGGCTATTTGGAACAGAAGTCATTCTTGGAATACGCCCTTGCTGAAATTACGTGTGCCCAGGAAGGTGGAATTATGAATATGAAAGAAAAATATGAATTGTTCAAATCATGTGCGGTACACTTTCTCTCAAAGACGGCATTTAACACGAAACTCCGAATCCCGCATTTCCAAATATTCTGGAAAATGGTCCGTCTTTAAGCGGCTATTTGGAACAGAAGTCATTCCTGGAATAGGCCCTTGCTGAAATTACGTGTGCCCAGGAAGGTGGGAGTTGTGAATATGAAAGAAAAATATGAATTTTTCAATTCATGTGCGGTACACTTTCTCTCAAAAACGGCATTTCACACAAAACTCCGAATACCGCATTTCCAAATGTTCATGAAAATGGTCCGTCTTTAAGCGGCTAATTAGAACAGAAGCCATTCTTGGAATAGGCCCTTGCTGAAATTAAGTGTGCCCAGGAAGGTGGGAATTATGAATATGAAAGAAAAATATGAATTTTTTAAAACATGTGTGGTACACTTTCTCTCAAAGACGGCATTTCAAACGAAACTCTAAATACCGCATTTCCAAATGTTCTTGAAAATGGTCCGTCTTTAAGCGGCTAATTGGAACAGAAGCCATTCTTGGAATAGGCCCTTGCTGAAATTAAGTGTGCCCAGGAAGGTGGGAATTATGAATATGAAAGAAAAATATGAAGTTTTCAAAACATGTGTTGTACACTTTCTCTCAAAAACGGCGTTTCACACGAAACTCTAAATACCGCATTTCCAAATGTTCTTGAAAATGGTCCGTCTTTAAGCGGCTAATTGGAACAGAAGCCATTCTTGGAATAGGCCCTTGCTGAAATTAAGTGTGCCCAGGAAGGTGGGAATTATGAATATGAAAGAAAAATATGAAGTTTTCAAAACATGTGTGGTACACTTTCTCTCAAAGACGGCATTTAACACGAACTCCAAATCCCGCATTTCCAAATATTCATGAAAATGGTCCGTCTTTAAGCGGCTAATTGGAACAGAAGCCATTCTTGGAATAGGCCCTTGCTGAAATTAAGTGTGCCCAGGAAGGTGAGAATTATGAATATGAAAGAAAAATATAAATTTTTCAAAACATGTGTGGTACACTTTCTCTCAAAGACGGCATTTCACACGAAATTCCGAATACCGCATTTCCAAATGTTCATGAAAATGGTCCGTCTTTAAGCGGCTAATTGGAACAGAAGCTATTCTTGGAATAGGCCCTTGCTGAAATTACGTGTGCCCAGGAAGGTGGGAATTATGAATATGAAAGAAAAATATGAATTTTTTTAAACATGTGTGGTACACTTTCTCTCAAAGACGGCATTTCAAACGAAACTCTAAATACCGCATTTCCAAATGTTCTTGAAAATGGTCCGTCTTTAACCGGCTATAATTGGAACAGAAGCCATTCTTGGAATAGGCCCTTGCTGAAATTAAGTGTGCCCAGGAAGGTGGGAATTATGAATATGAAAGAAAAATATGAATTTTTCAAAACATGTGCGGTACACTTTCTCTCAAAGACGGCATTTAACACGAAACTCCGAATACCGTATTTCCGAATATTCTGGAAAATGGTCCGTCTTTAAGCGGCTATTTGGAACAGAAGTCATTCTTGGAATAGGCCCTTGCTGAAATTAAGTGTGCCCAGGAAGGTGGGAATTATGAATATGAAAGAAAAATATGAATTGTTCAAATCATGTGCGGTACACTTTCTCTCAAAACGGCATTTAACACGAAACTCCGAATCCCGCATTTCCAAATATTCTGGAAAATGGTCCGTCTTTAAGCGGCTAATTGGAACAGAAGCCATTCTTGGAATAGGCCCTTGCTGAAATTAAGTGTGCCCAGGAAGGTGGGAATTATGAATATGAAAGAAAAATATGAATTTTTTAAAACATGTGTGGTACACTTTCTCTCAAAGACGGCATTTCAAACGAAACTCTAAATACCGCATTTCCAAATGTTCTTGAAAATGGTCCGTCTTTAAGCGGCTAATTGGAACAGAAGCCATTCTTGGAATAGGCCCTTGCTGAAATTAAGTGTGCCCAGGAAGGTGGGAATTATGAATATGAAAGAAAAATATGAAGTTTTCAAAACATGTGTGGTACACTTTCTCTCAAAGACGGCATTTAACACGAACTCCAAATCCCGCATTTCCAAATATTCATGAAAATGGTCCGTCTTTAAGCGGCTAATTGGAACAGAAGCCATTCTTGGAATAGGCCCTTGCTGAAATTAAGTGTGCCCAGGAAGGTGAGAATTATGAATATGAAAGAAAAATATAAATTTTTCAAAACATGTGTGGTACACTTTCTCTCAAAGACGGCATTTCACACGAAATTCCGAATACCGCATTTCCAAATGTTCATGAAAATGGTCCGTCTTTAAGCGGCTAATTGGAACAGAAGCTATTCTTGGAATAGGCCCTTGCTGAAATTACGTGTGCCCGGGAAGGTGGGAATTATGAATATGAAAGAAAAATATGAATTTTTTAAAACATGTGTGGTACACTTTCTCTCAAAGACGGCATTTCAAACGAAACTCTAAATACCGCATTTCCAAATGTTCTTGAAAATGGTCCGTCTTTAACCGGCTATAATTGGAACAGAAGCCATTCTTGGAATAGGCCCTTGCTGAAATTAAGTGTGCCCAGGAAGGTGGGAATTATGAATATGAAAGAAAAATATGAATTTTTCAAAACATGTGCGGTACACTTTCTCTCAAAGACGGCATTTAACACGAAACTCCGAATACCGTATTTCCGAATATTCTGGAAAATGGTCCGTCTTTAAGCGGCTATTTGGAACAGAAGTCATTCTTGGAATAGGCCCTTGCTGAAATTAAGTGTGCCCAGGAAGGTGGGAATTATGAATATGAAAGAAAAATATGAATTGTTCAAATCATGTGCGGTACACTTTCTCTCAAAACGGCATTTAACACGAAACTCCGAATCCCGCATTTCCAAATATTCTGGAAAATGGTCCGTCTTTAAGCGGCTAATTGGAACAGAAGCCATTCTTGGAATAGGCCCTTGCTGAAATTAAGTGTGCCCAGGAAGGTGGGAATTATGAATATGAAAGAAAAATATGAATTTTTTAAAACATGTGTGGTACACTTTCTCTCAAAGACGGCATTTCAAACGAAACTCTAAATACCGCATTTCCAAATGTTCTTGAAAATGGTCCGTCTTTAAGCGGCTAATTGGAACAGAAGCCATTCTTGGAATAGGCCCTTGCTGAAATTAAGTGTGCCCAGGAAGGTGGGAATTATGAATATGAAAGAAAAATATGAAGTTTTCAAAACATGTGTTGTACACTTTCTCTCAAAGACGGCGTTTCACACGAAACTCTAAATACCGCATTTCCAAATGTTCTTGAAAATGGTCCGTCTTTAAGCGGCTAATTGGAACAGAAGCCATTCTTGGAATAGGCCCTTGCTGAAATTAAGTGTGCCCAGGAAGGTGGGAATTATGAATATGAAAGAAAAATATGAATTTTTTTAAACATGTGTGGTACACTTTCTCTCAAAGACGGCATTTAACACGAACTCCAAATCCCGCATTTCCAAATATTCATGAAAATGGTCCGTCTTTAAGCGGCTAATTGGAACAGAAGCCATTCTTGGAATAGGCCCTTGCTGAAATTAAGTGTGCCCAGGAAGGTGAGAATTATGAATATGAAAGAAAAATATAAATTTTTCAAAACATGTGTGGTACACTTTCTCTCAAAGACGGCATTTCACACGAAATTCCGAATACCGCATTTCCAAATGTTCATGAAAATGGTCCGTCTTTAAGCGGCTAATTGGAACAGAAGCTATTCTTGGAATAGGCCCTTGCTGAAATTACGTGTGCCCAGGAAGGTGGGAATTATGAATATGAAAGAAAAATATGAATTTTTTTTAAACATGTGTGGTACACTTTCTCTCAAAGACGGCATTTCACACGAAACTCTAAATACCGCATTTCCAAATGTTCTTGAAAATGGTCCGTCTTTAAGCGGCTATAATTGGAACAGAAGCCATTCTTGGAATAGGCCCTTGCTGAAATTAAGTGTGCCCAGGAAGGTGGGAATTATGAATATGAAAGAAAAATATGAATTTTTTAAAACATGTGCGGTACACTTTCTCTCAAAGACGGCATTTAACACGAAACTCCGAATACCGTATTTCCGAATATTCTGGAAAAATGGTCCGTCTTTAAGCGGCTATTTGGAACAGAAGTCATTCTTGGAATACGCCCTTGCTGAAATTACGTGTGCCCAGGAAGGTGGAATTATGAATATGAAAGAAAAATATGAATTGTTCAAATCATGTGCGGTACACTTTCTCTCAAAGACGGCATTTAACACGAAACTCCGAATCCCGCATTTCCAAATATTCTGGAAAATGGTCCGTCTTTAAGCGGCTATTTGGAACAGAAGTCATTCCTGGAATAGGCCCTTGCTGAAATTACGTGTGCCCAGGAAGGTGGGAGTTGTGAATATGAAAGAAAAATATGAATTTTTCAATTCATGTGCGGTACACTTTCTCTCAAAAACGGCATTTCACACAAAACTCCGAATACCGCATTTCCAAATGTTCATGAAAATGGTCCGTCTTTAAGCGGCTAATTGGAACAGAAGCCATTCTTGGAATAGGCCCTTGCTGAAATTAAGTGTGCCCAGGAAGGTGAGAATTATGAATATGAAAGAAAAATATAAATTTTTCAAAACATGTGTGGTACACTTTCTCTCAAAGACGGCATTTCACACGAAATTCCGAATACCGCATTTCCAAATGTTCATGAAAATGGTCCGTCTTTAAGCGGCTAATTGGAACAGAAGCTATTCTTGGAATAGGCCCTTGCTGAAATTACGTGTGCCCGGGAAGGTGGGAATTATGAATATGAAAGAAAAATATGAATTTTTTAAAACATGTGTGGTACACTTTCTCTCAAAGACGGCATTTCAAACGAAACTCTAAATACCGCATTTCCAAATGTTCTTGAAAATGGTCCGTCTTTAACCGGCTATAATTGGAACAGAAGCCATTCTTGGAATAGGCCCTTGCTGAAATTAAGTGTGCCCAGGAAGGTGGGAATTATGAATATGAAAGAAAAATATGAATTTTTCAAAACATGTGCGGTACACTTTCTCTCAAAGACGGCATTTAACACGAAACTCCGAATACCGTATTTCCGAATATTCTGGAAAATGGTCCGTCTTTAAGCGGCTATTTGGAACAGAAGTCATTCTTGGAATAGGCCCTTGCTGAAATTAAGTGTGCCCAGGAAGGTGGGAATTATGAATATGAAAGAAAAATATGAATTGTTCAAATCATGTGCGGTACACTTTCTCTCAAAACGGCATTTAACACGAAACTCCGAATCCCGCATTTCCAAATATTCTGGAAAATGGTCCGTCTTTAAGCGGCTAATTGGAACAGAAGCCATTCTTGGAATAGGCCCTTGCTGAAATTAAGTGTGCCCAGGAAGGTGGGAATTATGAATATGAAAGAAAAATATGAATTTTTTAAAACATGTGTGGTACACTTTCTCTCAAAGACGGCATTTCAAACGAAACTCTAAATACCGCATTTCCAAATGTTCTTGAAAATGGTCCGTCTTTAAGCGGCTAATTGGAACAGAAGCCATTCTTGGAATAGGCCCTTGCTGAAATTAAGTGTGCCCAGGAAGGTGGGAATTATGAATATGAAAGAAAAATATGAAGTTTTCAAAACATGTGTTGTACACTTTCTCTCAAAGACGGCGTTTCACACGAAACTCTAAATACCGCATTTCCAAATGTTCTTGAAAATGGTCCGTCTTTAAGCGGCTAATTGGAACAGAAGCCATTCTTGGAATAGGCCCTTGCTGAAATTAAGTGTGCCCAGGAAGGTGGGAATTATGAATATGAAAGAAAAATATGAATTTTTTTAAACATGTGTGGTACACTTTCTCTCAAAGACGGCATTTAACACGAACTCCAAATCCCGCATTTCCAAATATTCATGAAAATGGTCCGTCTTTAAGCGGCTAATTGGAACAGAAGCCATTCTTGGAATAGGCCCTTGCTGAAATTAAGTGTGCCCAGGAAGGTGAGAATTATGAATATGAAAGAAAAATATAAATTTTTCAAAACATGTGTGGTACACTTTCTCTCAAAGACGGCATTTCACACGAAATTCCGAATACCGCATTTCCAAATGTTCATGAAAATGGTCCGTCTTTAAGCGGCTAATTGGAACAGAAGCTATTCTTGGAATAGGCCCTTGCTGAAATTACGTGTGCCCAGGAAGGTGGGAATTATGAATATGAAAGAAAAATATGAATTTTTTAAAACATGTGTGGTACACTTTCTCTCAAAGACGGCATTTCACACGAAACTCTAAATACCGCATTTCCAAATGTTCTTGAAAATGGTCCGTCTTTAAGCGGCTATAATTGGAACAGAAGCCATTCTTGGAATAGGCCCTTGCTGAAATTAAGTGTGCCCAGGAAGGTGGGAATTATGAATATGAAAGAAAAATATGAATTTTTCAAAACATGTGCGGTACACTTTCTCTCAAAGACGGCATTTAACACGAAACTCCGAATACCGTATTTCCGAATATTCTGGAAAAATGGTCCGTCTTTAAGCGGCTATTTGGAACAGAAGTCATTCTTGGAATACGCCCTTGCTGAAATTACGTGTGCCCAGGAAGGTGGAATTATGAATATGAAAGAAAAATATGAATTGTTCAAATCATGTGCGGTACACTTTCTCTCAAAGACGGCATTTAACACGAAACTCCGAATCCCGCATTTCCAAATATTCTGGAAAATGGTCCGTCTTTAAGCGGCTATTTGGAACAGAAGTCATTCCTGGAATAGGCCCTTGCTGAAATTACGTGTGCCCAGGAAGGTGGGAGTTGTGAATATGAAAGAAAAATATGAATTTTTCAATTCATGTGCGGTACACTTTCTCTCAAAAACGGCATTTCACACAAAACTCCGAATACCGCATTTCCAAATGTTCATGAAAATGGTCCGTCTTTAAGCGGCTAATTAGAACAGAAGCCATTCTTAGAATAGGCCCTTGCTGAAATTAAGTGTGCCCAGGAAGGTGGGAATTATGAATATGAAAGAAAAATATGAATTGTTCAAATCATGTGCGGTACACTTTCTCTCAAAACGGCATTTAACACGAAACTCCGAATCCCGCATTTCCAAATATTCTGGAAAATGGTCCGTCTTTAAGCGGCTAATTGGAACAGAAGCCATTCTTGGAATAGGCCCTTGCTGAAATTAAGTGTGCCCAGGAAGGTGGGAATTATGAATATGAAAGAAAAATATGAATTTTTTAAAACATGTGTGGTACACTTTCTCTCAAAGACGGCATTTCAAACGAAACTCTAAATACCGCATTTCCAAATGTTCTTGAAAATGGTCCGTCTTTAAGCGGCTAATTGGAACAGAAGCCATTCTTGGAATAGGCCCTTGCTGAAATTAAGTGTGCCCAGGAAGGTGGGAATTATGAATATGAAAGAAAAATATGAAGTTTTCAAAACATGTGTTGTACACTTTCTCTCAAAGACGGCGTTTCACACGAAACTCTAAATACCGCATTTCCAAATGTTCTTGAAAATGGTCCGTCTTTAAGCGGCTAATTGGAACAGAAGCCATTCTTGGAATAGGCCCTTGCTGAAATTAAGTGTGCCCAGGAAGGTGGGAATTATGAATATGAAAGAAAAATATGAATTTTTTTAAACATGTGTGGTACACTTTCTCTCAAAGACGGCATTTAACACGAACTCCAAATCCCGCATTTCCAAATATTCATGAAAATGGTCCGTCTTTAAGCGGCTAATTGGAACAGAAGCCATTCTTGGAATAGGCCCTTGCTGAAATTAAGTGTGCCCCGGAAGGTGAGAATTATGAATATGAAAGAAAAATATAAATTTTTCAAAACATGTGTGGTACACTTTCTCTCAAAGACGGCATTTCACACGAAATTCCGAATACCGCATTTCCAAATGTTCATGAAAATGGTCCGTCTTTAAGCGGCTAATTGGAACAGAAGCTATTCTTGGAATAGGCCCTTGCTGAAATTACGTGTGCCCAGGAAGGTGGGAATTATGAATATGAAAGAAAAATATGAATTTTTTTAAAAATGTGTGGTACACTTTCTCTCAAAGACGGCATTTCAAACGAAACTCCGAATACCGTATTTCCGAATATTCTGGAAAATGGTCCGTCTTTAAGCGGCTATTTGGAACAGAAGCCATTCTGGGAATAGGCCCTTGCTGAAATGAAGTGTGCCCAGGAAGGTGGAAATTATGAATATGAAAGAAAAATTTGAAGTTTTCAAAACATGTGCGGTACACTTTCTCTCAAAGACGGCATTTCACACGAAACTCTAAATACCGCATTTCCAAATGTTCTTGAAAATGGTCCGTCTTTAAGCGGCTATAATTGGAACAGAAGCCATTCTTGGAATAGGCCCTTGCTGAAATTAAGTGTGCCCAGGAAGGTGGGAATTATGAATATGAAAGAAAAATATGAATTTTTCAAAACATGTGCGGTACACTTTCTCTCAAAGACGGCATTTAACACGAAACTCCGAATACCGTATTTCCGAATATTCTGGAAAAATGGTCCGTCTTTAAGCGGCTATTTGGAACAGAAGTCATTCTTGGAATAGGCCCTTGCTGAAATTACGTGTGCCCAGGAAGGTGGAATTATGAATATGAAAGAAAAATATGAATTGTTCAAATCATGTGCGGTACACTTTCTCTCAAAGACGGCATTTAACACGAAACTCCGAATCCCGCATTTCCAAATATTCTGGAAAATGGTCCGTCTTTAAGCGGCTATTTGGAACAGAAGTCATTCCTGGAATAGGCCCTTGCTGAAATTACGTGTGCCCAGGAAGGTGGGAGTTATGAATATGAAAGAAAAATATGAATTTTTCAATTCATGTGCGGTACACTTTCTCTCAAAAACGGCATTTCACACAAAACTCCGAATACCGCATTTCCAAATGTTCATGAAAATGGTCCGTCTTTAAGCGGCTAATTAGAACAGAAGCCATTCTTGGAATAGGCCCTTGCTGAAATTAAGTGTGCCCAGGAAGGTGGGAATTATGAATATGAAAGAAAAATATGAATTGTTCAAATCATGTGCGGTACACTTTCTCTCAAAACGGCATTTAACACGAAACTCCGAATCCCGCATTTCCAAATATTCTGGAAAATGGTCCGTCTTTAAGCGGCTAATTGGAACAGAAGCCATTCTTGGAATAGGCCCTTGCTGAAATTAAGTGTGCCCAGGAAGGTGGGAATTATGAATATGAAAGAAAAATATGAATTTTTTAAAACATGTGTGGTACACTTTCTCTCAAAGACGGCATTTCAAACGAAACTCTAAATACCGCATTTCCAAATGTTCTTGAAAATGGTCCGTCTTTAAGCGGCTAATTGGAACAGAAGCCATTCTTGGAATAGGCCCTTGCTGAAATTAAGTGTGCCCAGGAAGGTGGGAATTATGAATATGAAAGAAAAATATGAAGTTTTCAAAACATGTGTTGTACACTTTCTCTCAAAGACGGCGTTTCACACGAAACTCTAAATACCGCATTTCCAAATGTTCTTGAAAATGGTCCGTCTTTAAGCGGCTAATTGGAACAGAAGCCATTCTTGGAATAGGCCCTTGCTGAAATTAAGTGTGCCCAGGAAGGTGGGAATTATGAATATGAAAGAAAAATATGAATTTTTCAAAACATGTGTGGTACACTTTCTCTTAAAGACGGCATTTAACACGAACTCCAAATCCCGCATTTCCAAATATTCATGAAAATGGTCCGTCTTTAAGCGGCTAATTGGAACAGAAGCCATTCTTGGAATAGGCCCTTGCTGAAATTAAGTGTGCCCAGGAAGGTGAGAATTATGAATATGAAAGAAAAATATGAATTTTTCAAAACATGTGTGGTACACTTTCTCTCAAAGACGGCATTTCACACGAAACTCCGAATACCGTATTTCCGAATATTCTGGAAAATGGTCCGTCTTTAAGCGGCTATTTGGAACAGAAGTCATTCTTGGAATAGGCCCTTGCTGAAATTACGTGTGCCCAGGAAGGTGGAATTATGAATATGAAAGAAAAATATGAATTGTTCAAATCATGTGCGGTACACTTTCTCTCAAAGACGGCATTTAACACGAAACTTCGAATCCCGCATTTCCAAATATTCTGGAAAATGGTCCGTCTTTAAGCGGCTATTTGGAACAGAAGTCATTCCTGGAATAGGCCCTTGCTGAAATTACGTGTGCCCAGGAAGGTGGGAGTTATGAATATGAAAGAAAAATATGAATTTTTCAATTCATGTGCGGTACACTTTCTCTCAAAAACGGCATTTCACACAAAACTCCGAATACCGCATTTCCAAATGTTCATGAAAATGGTCCGTCTTTAAGCGGCTAATTAGAACAGAAGCCATTCTTGGAATAGGCCCTTGCTGAAATTAAGTGTGCCCAGGAAGGTGGGAATTATGAATATGAAAGAAAAATATGAATTTTTCAAAACATGTGTGGTACACTTTCTCTCAAAGACGGCATTTAACACGAACTCCGAATCCCGCATTTCCGAATATTCAGGAGAATGGTCCGTCTTTAAGCGGCTATTTGGAACAGAAGCCATTCTTGGAATAGGCCCTTGCTGAAATTAAGTGTGCCCAGGAAGGTGGGAATTATGAATATGAAAGAAAAATTTGAAGTTTTCAAAACATGTGTGGTACACTTTCTCTCAAAGACGGCATTTCAAACGAAACTCTAAATACCGCATTTCCAAATGTTCTTGAAAATGGTCCGTCTTTAAGCGGCTAATTGGAACAGAAGCCATTCTTGGAATAGGCCCTTGCTGAAATTATGTGTGCCCAGGAAGGTGGGAATTATGAATATGAAAGAAAAATATGAATTTTTTAAAACATGTGTGGTACACTTTCTCTCAAAGACGGCATTTCAAACGAAACTCTAAATACCGCATTTCCAAATGTTCTTGAAAATGGTCCGTCTTTAAGCGGCTAATTGGAACAGAAGCCATTCTTGGAATAGGCCCTTGCTGAAATTAAGTGTGCCCAGGAAGGTGGGAATTATGAATATGAAAGAAAAATATGAAGTTTTCAAAACATGTGTTGTACACTTTCTCTCAAAGACGGCGTTTCACACGAAACTCTAAATACCGCATTTCCAAATGTTCTTGAAAATGGTCCGTCTTTAAGCGGCTAATTGGAACAGAAGCCATTCTTGGAATAGGCCCTTGCTGAAATTAAGTGTGCCCAGGAAGGTGGGAATTATGAATATGAAAGAAAAATATGAATTTTTCAAAACATGTGTGGTACACTTTCTCTCAAAGACGGCATTTAACACGAACTCCAAATCCCGCATTTCCAAATATTCATGAAAATGGTCCGTCTTTAAGCGGCTAATTGGAACAGAAGCCATTCTTGGAATAGGCCCTTGCTGAAATTAAGTGTGCCCAGGAAGGTGAGAATTATGAATATGAAAGAAAAATATGAATTTTTCAAAACATGTGTGGTACACTTTCTCTCAAAGACGGCATTTCACACGAAATTCCGAATACCGCATTTCCAAATGTTCATGAAAATGGTCCGTCTTTAAGCGGCTAATTGGAACAGAAGCTATTCTTGGAATAGGCCCTTGCTGAAATTACGTGTGCCCAGGAAGGTGGGAATTATGAATATGAAAGAAAAATATGAATTTTTTTAAACATGTGTGGTACACTTTCTCTCAAAGACGGCATTTCACACGAAATTCCGAATACCGCATTTCCAAATGTTCATGAAAATGGTCCGTCTTTAAGCGGCTAATTGGAACAGAAGCCATTCTTGGAATAGGCCCTTGCTGAAATCAAGTGTGCCCAGGAAGGTGGGAATTATGAATATGAAAGAAAAATATGAATTTTTTAAAACATGTGTGGTACACTTTCTCTCAAAGACGGCATTTCAAACGAAACTCCGAATACCGTATTTCCGAATATTCTGGAAAATGGTCCGTCTTTAAGCGGCTATTTGGAACAGAAGCCATTCTTGGAATAGGCCCTTGCTGAAATTAAGTGTGCCCAGGAAGGTGGGAATTATGAATATGAAAGAAAAATTTGAAGTTTTCAAAACATGTGTGGTACACTTTCTCTCAAAGACGGCATTTCACACGAAACTCTAAATACCGCATTTCCAAATGTTCTTGAAAATGGTCCGTCTTTAAGCGGCTAATTGGAACAGAAGCCATTCTTGGAATAGGCCCTTGCTGAAATTAAGTGTGCCCAGGAAGGTGGGAATTATGAATATGAAAGAAAAATATGAATTTTTTAAAACATGTGTGGTACACTTTCTCTCAAAGACGGCATTTCAAACGAAACTCCGAATACCGTATTTCCGAATATTCTGGAAAATGGTCCGTCTTTAAGCGGCTATTTGGAACAGAAGCCATTCTTGGAATAGGCCCTTGCTGAAATTAAGTGTGCCCAGGAAGGTGGGAATTATGAATATGAAAGAAAAATATGAATTTTTCAAAACATGTGCGGTACACTTTCTCTCAAAGACGGCATTTAACACGAAACTCCGAATACCGTATTTCCGAATATTCTGGAAAATGGTCCGTCTTTAAGCGGCTATTTGGAACAGAAGTCATTCTTGGAATAGGCCCTTGCTGAAATTACGTGTGCCCAAGGAAGGTGGGAATTATGAATATGAAAGAAAAATATGAATTGTTCAAATCATGTGCGGTACACTTTCTCTCAAAGACGGCATTTAACACGAAACTCCGAATCCCGCATTTCCAAATATTCTGGAAAATGGTCCGTCTTTAAGCGGCTAATTGGAACAGAAGCCATTCTTGGAATAGGCCCTTGCTGAAATTAAGTGTGCCCAGGAAGGTGGGAATTATGAATATGAAAGAAAAATATGAATTTTTTAAAACATGTGTGGTACACTTTCTCTCAAAGACGGCATTTCAAACGAAACTCTAAATACCGCATTTCCAAATGTTCTTGAAAATGGTCCGTCTTTAAGCGGCTAATTGGAACAGAAGCCATTCTTGGAATAGGCCCTTGCTGAAATTAAGTGTGCCCAGGAAGGTGGGAATTATGAATATGAAAGAAAAATATGAAGTTTTCAAAACATGTGTTGTACACTTTCTCTCAAAGACGGCGTTTCACACGAAACTCTAAATACCGCATTTCCAAATGTTCTTGAAAATGGTCCGTCTTTAAGCGGCTAATTGGAACAGAAGCCATTCTTGGAATAGGCCCTTGCTGAAATTAAGTGTGCCCAGGAAGGTGGGAATTATGAATATGAAAGAAAAATATGAATTTTTCCAAACATGTGTGGTACACTTTCTCTCAAAGACGGCATTTCAAACGAAACTCTAAATACCGCATTTCCAAATGTTCTTGAAAATGGTCCGTCTTTAAGCGGCTAATTGGAACAGAAGCCATTCTTGGAATAGGCCCTTGCTGAAATTAAGTGTGCCCAGGAAGGTGGGAATTATGAATATGAAAGAAAAATATGAAGTTTTCAAAACATGTGTTGTACACTTTCTCTCAAAGACGGCGTTTCACACGAAACTCTAAATACCGCATTTCCAAATCTTCTTGAAAATGGTCCGTCTTTAAGCGGCTAATTGGAACAGAAGCCATTCTTGGAATAGGCCCTTGCTGAAATTAAGTGTGCCCAGGAAGGTGGGAATTATGAATATGAAAGAAAAATATGAATTTTTCAAAACATGTGTGGTACACTTTCTCTCAAAGACGGCATTTAACACGAACTCCAAATCCCGCATTTCCAAATATTCATGAAAATGGTCCGTCTTTAAGCGGCTAATTGGAACAGAAGCCATTCTTGGAATAGGCCCTTGCTGAAATTAAGTGTGCCCAGGAAGGTGAGAATTATGAATATGAAGGAAAAATATAAATTTTTCAAAACATGTGTGGTACACTTTCTCTCAAAGACGGCATTTCACACGAAATTCCGAATACCGCATTTCCAAATGTTCATGAAAATGGTCCGTCTTTAAGCGGCTAATTGGAACAGAAGCTATTCTTGGAATAGGCCCTTGCTGAAATTACGTGTGCCCAGGAAGGTGGGAATTATGAATATGAAAGAAAAAGATGAATTTTTTTAAACATGTGTGGTACACTTTCTCTCAAAGACGGCATTTCACACGAAATTCCGAATACCGCATTTCCAAATGTTCATGAAAATGGTCCGTCTTTAAGCGGATAATTGGAACAGAAGCCATTCTTGGAATAGGCCCTTGCTGAAATTAAGTGTGCCCAGGAAGGTGGGAATTATGAATATGAAAGAAAAATATGAATTTTTTAAAACATGTGTGGTACACTTTCTCTCAAAGACGGCATTTCAAACGAAACTCCGAATACCGTATTTCCGAATATTCTGGAAAATGGTCCGTCTTTAAGCGGCTATTTGGAACAGAAGCCATTCTTGGAATAGGCCCTTGCTGAAATTAAGTGTGCCCAGGAAGGTGGGAATTATGAATATGAAAGAAAAATTTGAAGTTTTCAAAACATGTGTG
Organism: Hippasteria phrygiana; assembly: GCA_037893225.1. Taxonomy (NCBI): domain Eukaryota; kingdom Metazoa; phylum Echinodermata; class Asteroidea; order Valvatida; family Goniasteridae; genus Hippasteria; species Hippasteria phrygiana. Next base: position 1,750,428 of record JAZGUH010000331.1, read on the forward strand.
GTACACTTTCTCTCAAAGACGGCATTTCACACGAAACTCTAAATACCGCATTTCCAAATGTTCTTGAAAATGGTCCGTCTTTAAGCGGATAATTGGAACAGAAGCCATTCTTGGAATAGGCCCTTGCTGAAATTAAGTGTGCCCAGGAAGGTGGGAATTATGAATATGAAAGAAAAATATGAATTTTTTAAAACATGTGTGGTACACTTTCTCTCAAAGACGGCATTTCAAACGAAACTCCGAATACCGTATTTCCGAATATTCTGGAAAATGGTCCGTCTTTAAGCGGCTATTTGGAACAGAAGCCATTCTTGGAATAGGCCCTTGCTGAAATTAAGTGTGCCCAGGAAGGTGGGAATTATGAATATGAAAGAAAAATTTGAAGTTTTCAAAACATGTGTGGTACACTTTCTCTCAAAGACGGCATTTCACACGAAACTCTAAATACCGCATTTCCAAATGTTCTTGAAAATGGTCCGTCTTTAAGCGGCTAATTGGAACAGAAGCCATTCTTGGAATAGGCCCTTGCTGAAATTAAGTGTGCCCAGGAAGGTGGGAATTATGAATATGAAAGAAAAATATGAATTTTTTAAAACATGTGTGGTACACTTTCTCTCAAAGACGGCATTTCAAACGAAACTCTAAATACCGTATTTCCGAATATTCTGGAAAATGGTCCGTCTTTAAGCGGCTATTTGGAACAGAAGCCATTCTTGGAATAGGCCCTTGCTGAAATTAAGTGTGCCCAGGAAGGTGGGAATTATGAATATGAAAGAAAAATTTGAAGTTTTCAAAACATGTGTGGTACACTTTCTCTCAAAGACGGCATTTCACACGAAACTCTAAATACCGCATTTCCAAATGTTCTTGAAAATGGTCCGTCTTTAAGCGGCTAATTGGAACAGAAGCCATTCTTGGAATAGGCCCTTGCTGAAATTAAGTGTGCCCAGGAAGGTGGGAATTATGAATATGAAAGAAAAATATGAATTTTTTAAAACATGTGTGGTACACTTTCTCTCAAAGACGGCATTTCAAACGAAACTCTAAATACCGTATTTCCGAATATTCTGGAAAATGGTCCGTCTTTAAGCGGCTATTTGGAACAGAAGCCATTCTTGGAATAGGCCCTTGCTGAAATTAAGTGTGCCCAGGAAGGTGGGAGTTATGAATATGAAAGAAAAATATGAATTTTTCAAATCATGTGTTGTACACTTTCTCTTAAAGACGGCATTTCACACGAAACTCCGAATACCGCATTTCCAAATATTCTGGAAAATGGTCCGTCTTTAAGCGGCTAATTGGAATAGGCCCTTGCTGAAATTAAGTGTGCCCAGGAAGGTGGGAATTATGAATATGATAGAAAAATATGAATTATTCAAAAGATGTGTGGTACATTTTCTCTCAATGACGGCATTTCACACGAACTCCGAATACCGCATTTCCAATTCTGGAAAATGGTCCGTCTTTAAGCGGCTATTCAAACAGGAGCTATTGTGCTGAGCCGAAAGGAATTGATGTAGAGAAGCCTTTGAAATGGGCCCTCGCGAATTGACCAATTTTTTCATAAAAAAGACACTTAAAACAATGTTCAGTATAATATGTACAGCTTTGCTCATACCTATTCTAAGAATTCATGCTAACGGGTATATAATTTCTTAATATTTCTCGAAAATTCGTTGCCTAAATCCAGTTATTTCATTTTTTTAAAAACCTCCTTTTGTCGAATGGATTATAGTTTTCAATATGCGGTGTTATGAGAGGTTCACACCAATTTGTGTTATTTTTACAAATTTGGTGTTATCGTTATACAAAAACGGGTCTCTTTAACGGCCTTATTTTTAAGTGTTCGGCTGAAGCCTATACCAAAATTAAGTGTGCCCAGTAACATGGTCTCTTAGATTATGAAATAGAAAGTTGAAGTTTTTTATAACATGTGAGGTACACTTTGTTTTAAAGAGTTAGTGATCTACGTAGCCGAAAAGAACGCATTACAATAGTGCATTGAAAATGGGGTATCTTTAACGGACTATAGTTAGGCACTAGGCCTAATTAGTGTTCGGCTGAAGCCTATACCAAAATTAATTATGCCGAGAAGAATGATCTTGTAGATTATGAAATAGAAGTTGAAGTTTTTGATAACATGTGAGGTACACTTTGTTTTAAAGAGTTAGTGATGTACGTAGCCGAAAAGAACGCATTACAATAGTGCATTGAAAATGGGGTATCTTTAACGGACTAGTTAGGCACTAATTAGTGTTCGGCTAAAGCCTATACCAAAATTAAGTATGCCGAGAAGAATGATCTTGTAGATTATGAAATAGAAGTTGAAGTTTTTGATAACATGTGAGGTACACTTTGTTTTAAAGGGTTAGTGATGTACGCAGCCGAAAAGAAGGCATTGCAATAGTGCAGTGAAAACAACGTATCTTTAACGGGATAATTGGGCAATAATTAGTGTTCGGTTGAAGCCTATACCAAAATTAAGTGTGCCCAGTAACATGATCTCTTAGATTATGAAATAAAATTTCGAGTTTTTGACAACATATGAGGTACACTTTGTTTTAAAACGGTAGTTATGTACGCAGCCAAAACGAAACGCATTACAATTGTGCAGTAAAAACGGGGTCTCTTTAACGGGCTAATTGGGCAATAATTAGAGTTCGGTTAAAGCCTATACCAAAATTAAGTATGCCCAGTAACATGATCTCTTAGATTATGAAATAACATTTCCAGTTTTTGACAACATGTGAGGTACACTTTGTTTTAACGGGGTAGTTATGTACGCAGCCGAAAAAAGAACGCATCACAATAGTGCAGTGAAAACGGGATATCTTTAACGGGATAATTAGGCACTAATTAGTGTTCGGCTGAAGCCTATACCAAAATAAAGTATGCCCAGAAGAAGGATCTTGTAGATTATGAAATAAAAGTTGAAGTTGTTGATAACATGTGAGGTACACTTTGTTTTAAAGGGTTAGTGATGTACGCAGCCGAAAAGAAGGCATTGCACCCTTACAAAAAAGTTCTATAGAATTCTATAGAGTGTGTTATAGAGCTCTATACGGTTCTATAGAGGCAATGGTTTTCTATAGAATATTTAAGGCTGTCTATAGAGATTTTAAAAAAATATATAAATTTCTATAGAACAAATCTTCCAGTTCTATAGAATGGTTTCTATAGAAATTAGACATGTCAATTTGTTTGTTGAAAGTATGTACATTTAAATAGTAAACCACAATATGTTTCTAATTTATATAGAAACATAGAATTGTATAGAATACTTCAATAAGAAGACTGTCTATAGAGATTTTTAAAAAGATCTATAGATTTCTATAGAGCACTTGATTAAACAAATTCCTGTCAGTCTTCTATAGAATTCTATGTTTCTATAGAAATTATAGACACATTAATTTGTTTGTAGAAAGTATGTACATATTTAAAGTAACCCACAATATGCCCCTAATTTCTATAGAAACATAGAATTATATAGAACACTCCATATGATTTTATTTTTCGGTAGAAATTAGAGATGAGTATAACCATATAATACTTTAACAAATCTTTTTTTTTCAATCAAATTTACTAACAAGATCAAGGCTGAGGACTATATGATTTTTAAAGAAGCGGTTATAAGCATTTTCAAAGTATCCATTTGTTTTCCCTTACCGAACTGTGGTGATGTACACCACATCATAATTCGGTGCAGGTTTGGTACATAATATGTACCCCTCTGGGTGTATGCAACACTGAATATATGCAACAGCACATACATGCATGGAGGAAATTCCTTCCTCCATGATACATGTAAGTACACCACACAGCTAGCCCAACAGTTTACTAAGCCAAACAGGAAGTTGATGTGTACACAGACCCTGTACAGACCAAAGCATACATGTACTGTTACATCATCAAGAGTATCATGTTACTTAGACTCAAGTCACATGACAAGGTGACCTTGCTGCTTGCATACCAGAGATAAACGGTCAGTGTGGGAAATTTGAAATCTGCACTACAGTCAGTTGAATGTCAGTGCAACAGTGCAGTATGGGCTTGATGGCAGAAATTGTATAAAACTGGGTCAAAATCGTGGATATTTGCATGGCATTTACATGTATGCCTGTGGACATAATTCACTGCTCATGTACACACTCAACCTGTACATGACATGTAAAAAATACACTGGTGATTGCTGGATGGATGGACAAGTCTTTGGACATGATCGATCACACGTACAAGATACAAGCATGGAGAAATTTCTCCATGATACAAGCAACATGTTGAACCATAGAGGAAGGAATGGTTGAACCATGGACTATGGAGGTTCTTCCTCCATGGTTGAACCATGTCGTCACGCTGATCACAAGCTGTTTGTATGCGGTAAGTCTACAATTGTTACTATAGTAGGAGGTGACATTCCCTTTTTTGGCTTACACAATCTTATTTTGACTAATATTCTGTAAAGATTGTCCCCATTGTTGCTTGTATGTTAGTGATAACAAAACAGTTGTTTATTAGCCAGTTAGCTGTCTAAATTTCAAATGAAAAGGGAAAATAAAATGTATAATTATGACAAAGGGGAAAATATTGGGGAGGGGGACGTGTCCCCCCCCCCCCCCCCCCCGGATTGCCCATGCTTTAAGTCCATTTTTAACTTAAAATTTGTGCCTATTGATCGCCACAAAATTATTTCATAAATTTGTATCTGTGTAATAGGCCTACGGTTCAGTATTTGGGGCTCATATCCCCATATTTTTGCGTCGGGAGCCAATGTCGTCCCCCGCTGTTTCGTCTCTTTGCGGCTGTTTGTTGGAGGTGAATTCGCCCCGTGTTCAAGCTCGTTAGCATCGAACTGTGTTTGCCCGCACCATTTGGAGTCATCCTCATCCATTGCATATGCAGAGCTACCCAAGTCGTCCAAGTCTTCGCCCATTACAGAGCTGCCTAAGTCGTCTGAGTCCTCGCTCAAGTCCTCTCCCGTAAGATCTTACGAGTTACATGTATATTATATAAGATCTTTTCTTAATTGTACACTTGAAAATGAATAAAACTGCTGCAAACTGCTGACTGACTGAATGGACCTGAAATATACAAATAAAAAAATTAGCTGGCCTGACGTTTCGAACTTAAGCAAGTTCTTTCTCAAAGGCAAATGACAGAGTACAAGAAACAAACTTGTAGGGAACACACATGCCAGCTAATTTTTTAATTGTACACTTGTTAAACCTTTTTGAATGCAGTAAGTCTACAATTGTTACTATAGTAGGAGGTGACATTCCTTTTTTTTGGCTTACACAATCATATTTTGACTAATATTCTGTAAAGATTGTACCCATTGTTGCTTTGTACGTTAGTGATAACAAAACAGTTGTTAGCCAGCTGTCTAAATTTCAAATAAAGGGAAAATAAAATGTATATGACAAAGGTGGAGAATCTTTTTTTTTGAGGGGGGGACACACTGCCATAGCCGTCAATGTAAATTTTCCAAGTGGGCCAACAGGGGTGATTGTTCACTATTAATATTTTAACAACCAAAATGTAGTTTCCCCCCTTAAATCTCAGTTAAATTTCAGAGATTTTTGGTGGGATCTTTTTTCATTGTTAAAGATTCATGTGTTTTAGGCTCTTTTATCTTTCATACTGTAATCATTCTTGGTCGTCTCCTTGCATTTGTTTATAAAATACAAAACTATTCAAGCCTTCTTTAATTTACTTGTTTTGTATCCGTCCAAACTTTTTTAAATTCCTTTTTGCCTACCATTTTTTAAATATAAAAACAATGATGTATGTGGAATTATGTAGTTTCCTATTTAATTAATGTTGATCGCATATCAGGTGCTTATACATTTATTTATACATTTTTCATTAATTCCCTGTGTGAAATTATTCATGTACAGTATTAGATTTGGAAAAATTCAGGACGTTTTGGCCATGGCCTATGCTGGAAATAAATGCAGTGAAAAGTACACAGCAAAAAAGTATTGATCTCCAATTGTTTAAATTTTGAAGGATGAAGTGTATCACGTTGATATTTAATTAAAATGTTTAGAAAAGTTACCAAGTTTGTAAATATTTATGACATTTTATAAAAATGGAGTCATCTTTCTATATAATTCTATTAGATGTTTTATAGAAAAGTGGTCCTATTTCTATAGAATTCTACTAGATGTTTTATAGAAAAGTGGTCATATTTCTATAGAATTCTATTAGATGTTTTATAGCAAGGTGGTCCTATTTCTATAGAATTCTATTAGATGTTTTATAGAAAAGTGGTCCTATTTCTATAGAACTCTACTAGATGTTTTATAGAAAAGTGGTCCTAGTTCTATAGAATTCTATTTGATGTTTTATAGAAAAGTGGTCATATTTCTATAGAATTCTATTAGCTGTTTTATAGAAAAGTGTTCATATTTCTATAGAATTCTACTAGCTGTTTTATAGAAAAGTGGTAATTTTTCTATAGAATTCTATAAAAACTATAGAGGATATCTAAAGAAATTATATACAAATCTATAGAAAAATTCTGTAGAATCTTATAGACATTCTATAGAATTATCTTTTATAGAATTGTAAAATTTCTATAGAATTCTATAAAATGTCTTATAGAGAAGTGGCCCATTTTCTAAAGAAACTCTACAGAAACTCTAAAGAAACTCTACAGAAACTCTAAAGAAACTCTAAAGAAACTCTATAAAGGAATTCTATAGAATATCATATAGAAATTCTACAGAATTTTTTTTTATAGATTTCTATAGAACTTTTTTGTAAGGGCAATAGTGCAGTGAAAACAGGGTCTCTTTAACGGGATAATTAGGTACTAATTAGTGTTCGGCTGAAGCCTATACAAAAATTAAGTGTGCCCAGAAGCATGGTCTTGTAGACTAAGAAATAAAAGTTGGAATTTTTCATAACATGTGAGGTACACTTTGTTTAGGGGTAGTGATGTACGTAGCCGAAAGGAACGCATTGCAATATAATGCAGTGAAAACGGGGTATCTTTAACGGGCTAATTAGGCACTAATTAGTGTTTGGCTCAAGCCTATACCAAAATTACGTGTGCCCAGAAGCATGGTCTTGTAGATTATGAAATAGAAAGTTAGAGTTTTTTATAACATGTGAGGTACACTTTGTTTTAAAGCGTTAGTGATGTACGTAGCCGAAAAGAACGCATTACAACGGTGCATTGGAAATGGGGTATCTTTAACGGAGCACTAATTAGTGTTCGGCTGAAGCCTATACCAAAATTAAGTATGCCCAGAAGAATGATCTTGTAGATTATGAAATAAAAGTTGAAGTTTTTGATAACATGTGAGGTACACTTTGTTTTAAATGTTGCATTCACTTTTCACCATTTATATAAGCTTTGAAAAATAACAGGAAATGTGATGATTACCATTGGGCAGCTAATTTAACAGTAGGGGCCTAACTAACTACGCCTTGCAAATACAGGTTTTATGCTTGACATTTTAACAAGAAGTTAAAAACTTTTTTAATTTTGTTTTATTTAATGTAATCTTTAAAGAGGGTAGTCCATTTCAGTAAACAAAAAACTGCTTTCCAAAGGAGCCCTCTGATATAAAAATTACAAACCATAAACATTACAAATTAAAACACAAAATAATAAAAAACATTTTTAAAATATAAATTAAAAATGATTGTGTTGACAGGCACATACATTTAAATACACATAGACAGTTTACACCAGTTAACACAACTAACAATAATTATTGAACATATTCAATCGAAAAAATGATGTATCAGCTAGTGTCTAATGTGTTGACATTAGATGTATACAGTTGTTGTTGTTGTAGTAGGTAATGGCACTTTTGGCATTTCTATGCCCTTTGTGCCACAAACAAAATGCTTTGCGTGACGTGACTCTCGCTCATGCGTGGTTACAAAACAGTGACGTCATAGTTATCGGAAGGTGAGACTCGGGCTAGGGTGCTAGGCTGACACGGACAAAAGTAAAAAGAGAGGGCGGAAGACATGCACACACAAAAATAGCAGTACTGCACGGAGGAAAAGGGGGGCGGGGGAGGATCGCCGGTAATCTTCCAGACAACAGTGTGGCAGGGGTCCCGCAAGGCCGGACCGTTTCCCAAGCAAAAGCCCGGTACTTTTCTCAGGTCCGCATACCTCCGGGTGCCGGTGACGAGGGGCGACACTGTGCCTTTCCGATCACCAGCGCAGCTGTTCTCCCATGATCCCTTTGTCCATGCACAATATCAAGAAAACAAGAAGGCCATGAAAGCAAAATTAAATATTAACATTACAATTTTTTACATACTGGAGAATGTGATGGTAATTGTGTTTTTGGCCAAGGATATTAGTCAGTGTCATTTGAGCTGGAGTGAAATTTAAGGCGTGTTGGAGGGTACATCGTTGATTATTAAATTTCGTACATTTGAGGAGGAAATGTCCTACATCGTCACTAGTCCCACATGTATCACAGATACCATTTGGGTGTTTACCAAAAAAGAAGAGGAACTTTTTGAGGCCGTTGCAAACGCCCAAGCGGAGTCTGTGAAGTATAATTTCTTTGGAGCGTCCTTTTCCCCAGCTGGCAAACGAAAAGGATGGGTTGATTTGGTAGTGTTTTGTAGGGTCGAGTTTGGGGATGTTTTTAGACCAGTTGGTAATGAGCTGTTTTTTTAGAAGACTTTTAACTTCGGTATCTGAAAAGGGGATACAGTGATCGATGTTGTTTTTATGGGCGGCCCATTTGGCAATATCATCAGCCTTTTCATTTCCAGGAATCCCACAATGACCAGGGACCCACTCAAAACAGACCGAGTTACCCTGGTGACGGATATTGATTAGTGTGTAAAGGATGTCGCAAGCGATTTTGTTTTGAGGGGCCGGTTTAGAAATAGCTTTAAGAGCACTTTGACAATCACTAAAGATACAGGAGTTCAAAGGTTTAACTTGTTCTATCCACTCAAGTGCTAGCAAAATGGCAAATAGTTCGGCAGTAAAAATAGAAATACCATTATTAAGTCGGGTGCCGTTAGAATATTTAACTTGAGGGATATATATGCCACAACCTACAGTATTTAAATTGGGGTTAAGTGAACCATCAGTGAAAATGTGAAGAGTGTTACCCCAAGTAGTATTGATTATTTCAGTACTATACCTTTGTCATTGTCATCTGTCATATGGGCCACCCGGTTGAGAATTTCCGTGGAGATAACTGGTTTATAATAATGCCAATAGGGGAAGCAAAGGGAAGGTGGTGATAGGTAATTTAGCATTACGGGCCTCAAAGGGAGTTTTGTGGTTTTGTGTATTACTCCACTTTTCGGCAAAATAATGTTTCTGCCAATTGTCTTCCTCAAAAGGTAGGTTAGGGTGGTTGGGGTGAGCTTTGAGCTTAATACTATAAAGATTAACAAGGAGTTGTCGGCGTAGTTCCAATGGTGGGTCTCCGCATTCCAGTTGGAGTTTGAATAACGGAGAGCCTTGGATAGCACCGGTACAAATCTTAAGGGCCTGGTACTGTATGTGGTCAAGTTTATGTTTAATGGTGTTGGAAGCGGAGTCAAACGCTTCACACCCATACTCAAAATGCGGTTTGATGAGGGCCGAGTAAAGCTGAAAGAGGGTTTTACAGTCAGCTCCCCACGAGTTCCCACTAATACAACGGAGGAGATTTAATTTCTTTTTACATTTAACAATGATGTTATCTATGTGTTCTTTCCAGGTAAGCTTGCTGTCGAAGATCATTCCCAAAAATTTGGCAGACTTGAGGATTTTGACAGCACGATTTTGACGGTAGAGATTGACAATGGGCTTGTTTTTGTTCGAGAAGAGAACGGTAACTGTTTTAGGGGTAGAAATTTTGAATCCCCATTGCATACACCAAGAATGGATTTTATCGAGACCTTCTTGGATTTTTTTCTCGAGAAAGTGAATATTTCTGTTAGATTTCCAGATCGCTATATCATCCGCATATTGTGAAATGTGAAGGTCAGGCAAATCTTGAGAGATATCGTTGACAGCAATGTTGAAAAGAAGTGGGCTGATTACACTACCCTGGGGAACACCATTATCAAGAGTTCTTTGATTGGATAAAATATTATTGATTCTCACTTGAATTTTTCTGTCATTTAAAAAATTATCAATCCATTTAGTAATGCGGCCTTGAATGCCTAGAGCTTGAAGTTTAATAATTATGCCTTTTCTCCACAGCATATCATAGGCCTTTTCTATGTCTAAAAACACAGCAAGGGTACTCTCTTTGTTAGCACGGGCCTTATTAATGCTAGATTCAAGATTGATGATATGATCTTTTGTGCTTCTCCCTTTGCGGAACCCACTTTGATACATGGAGATAAGAGTATTATTCTCGAGAAACCAAAGAAGGCGGGAGTTGACCATTCGTTCCATTAATTTACTGAAAGTCGACGTAAGGGCGATAGGTCTGTAAGAAGTTGGTTTAGTAGCATCTTTCCCAGGTTTAATGATGGGGATAAGTATGGCTTCCTTCCATTGCTTTGGACATTGGGAAGTTTGCCAGATTAAGTTAAAAATACTCAGGAGATACTCCCTAATTTTAAGAGGGAGATGCTTAATGACAGTGTTGTTAACACCATCTTTACCAGGAGAAGTGAATTTTGAACTGTCAATGGCATGATTAAGCTCATCAATATTGAATGGTTCATTAATAATACCCTCGTCATTGTCGGCAATAGTAAAGTCACTTTCGGTATGGGTCTTAATATTAATAAAGGAACGCATATAATTTTCTGTGCTGCTAACTTTAGTAAAGCTATCAGCAAAAGCCTCAGCCTTGTCACTATCACCGACTGCATCGATGTCGTTATATTGAATGACAGGGATACTGTTACGGCATTGTGTTTTACCAATGCGCTTGATTTTATTCCAAATTAATTTGGTGTTGGTTTTGGGGATAAAGTCACTACAAAATTTTTCCCAGTCTTTCCTTTACAGTTTCTGATAGTTTTCCTGGCGATAGCACAAGTTTTTTTGTACATAATAAAGTCAGTCGGAAGACGAGTTTTTCTTAACCTCTTTAAGGCGTTCTTTTTATCATCAATGGCCTTTTGACAGTCGTCATTCCACCAAGAAGCAGGGGGCTTAGGGTGATTGGGATTTGTTTTAGGAATGGAGTTGGTCATAGTAGAATTAAGTTGGTTCATGAAGCAATTATATATATTTTGGATGTCATCAGAGGTATTAGGTTCAGTAATGTAGATGTTACATGCCTCTGCGAACTTAGCCCAATCAGATTTTTTGAGTGACCATCTAGGTGCAGTGTTGGTGGAATTACGATGGATAGGATGATTAACTTCAACTGTAATTGGACAGTGGTCACTTCCCCACGTATCGTCTAGAACTGACCAATTACATTTAGCGGCTATGCCAGGAGAAACAAAAGTGACATCGATACAAGACAATGAGTTCTGAGATTTATTGATTCGAGTACCTTCGCCAGAATTTATGCTTATCATGTTATTTTGCGAGAAAATATCCTCAATGATTTGCCCATTATGGTCTATTTTCGAGCTACCCCAAAGGGGGTTGTGACCATTAAAGTCACCACAAAACACACAAGATTTACAATTTACTTTCTCAAAAATTTGGTTGAGTTGATTAGGTTCTAACGAGGTGCAGGGGTTGTAGATATTATAGCAATTTTATTCTTATTAAAGTCATATATTTCACCTATTTGGTATTCTATGTTGTCTTCTGAACCTAAGATATACTTAAAGCCAATACCATGTTTTACGAGGAATGCACATCCCCCACCGTTTTTCTTGGAAGTGGTGTTTCTGTCATTCCGGTATATATCATAACCTGATAACCTGAAGTTTTTATCCTTTTTTAGCCATGTTTCTTGGACACATATGATGTCAGGTTTTGGCGTCCACTCATTAATGGCATTTTTAAGTTAAGAGTTATGAGCAACTAGAGACTGTGAATTCCATTGTAAGATCAGTAGACTGGCCATGAAAACAAAATTGATCATTATGTTTTATTTGGTTTTGCTTTAGGGGTTTGACTGGTACTTTGTTTAGCAGTGGTAGGCGGATCCATTTTTGTCTGAGACGGTTTCTGACTGGATGATTTGTTTCTATTAGTAGTGACTGGTGACTGGTGACTGGGATGTCGTTCTCTGTCTGGTTGGTTTTTCTTTGGTTTTGATTTCTTCTGAATGACCAAGGTGATCCATGAGTGTGTGTATTGCAGCAACCCTGTCGTCCTTCTTTTTGATGGTGTCCAATATTTGCATCGCACCTGTGAGGAGTTCCATGAGGTATTGTTCATTGAACAAACACTGGTGCGATTCTGTCTGGGTAGCAGCTGTTTGATCGGTCTGCGTGGAAGCGTCTTGGGTAGAGACCTTGACATCTCGGGTAGTGACATCTCGAGAGGTGTGTCGTGGTCTGGTGTCGTTTACTGTCGAGGCTCGGTTATTGTTTGCTGTATTGTTGATTATGGTGGTTGGTTGGTAATTTCTGGTGGCTTTGGTGTGGGTTGGGTATGGTCGTAAGGTTGGATGTAGATGTCGGCTTTCACAACTTTAGCAGCGTCTGCGTAGGAAATGTTATAGGAGATCCGCAGATTCTGGATTTTCTTCTCCTGCTTGATGGTGTTACAACCTCCATATGCCGAGGAATGGTTTTCGCCACAACGACAGCATTTGACTTGGTCTCTTTGTTGACACTGATCAAAAGAGTGAGCTCCACCACAGCGTACGCAGCGAGTTGTACTGCGGCAGTTTGACCATGGAGGTATTGGTTTGACGCAGTGTGTCCCAATCTCTGGCAGTTGAAACATCGGATTACAGGGGGGATGTAGGGTTTTACGGTGAAGTTTTCATAGCCTAGTTGTACTTTAGTAGGGAGGGTTGTTGAGTTGAATGTCAGGCATATAGAGAGGCTTTTTTCTAGCTGGCCATCTTTTCTTCTCATCAGCCGTCTGATGTCGATGATATTGGATTTATCCAGGGCCAGTCGTATGGGCGGCCATTAGGGCAAAAAAGACAACCGCAAAATTAAAGTAAAGCAGAAATAAAACAAAAATAGAATTCGAAAAAATAAACAATAAAGCTACAATTAACAATGAGAATGCAGCAAAATAAAATCAAGAACCCCAAAACAAAATTGAAACGCCCTAAAAAATACAAAAACTAAAAATAAAACGTTTGTGTTAAATGTACAATAAAACACAAAACTAACAAAATGCAGTGGAAATTAACAAATACCCGCGACAAATAAAAAATCCGCCACGGCAATAATACCCCCGCGACTAACGGAAACCCCGCGCTCATCATTGAAGCCACGCACGGAACATTATAAACCCCTCAACGAATGAAAGCCACGCAACGAATATAAGTCACACAACGAATGTACTGTACGTCACACAACGAATGTAAGTCACACAACGAATGTAAGTCACACAACGAATGTAAGTCACACAACGAATGAAAGCCATGCAACGAATTTAAGTCACGCAACGAATGAAAGCCATGCAACGAATACAAGTCACGCAACGAATGAAAGCCATGCAACGAATACAAGTCCGGCGCGCGATACGAGTGCCAACAAATTACCAGAAGTCCCGCAACGAATATAAAGCCTAAAAAATTACTAAAAGCAGGGAACCAGTCTGCACGTACTGGTACCCTACGGTCTATCACTCCATATGTCGCGTTAGCCTCCCTATCATCGACATCCCGGCCCATCGGCGCGGCCCGGCCCGCGGCCATGTTCGACTGACATTAGGCGGGAATGTAGGTAGGATGTCTAGAGCTACACAGTGCGTAAGGAAGATTTGGTAAATCAAAGATTTCTGCCAAAAAAATAGTGCCAGTACCCAGTGGTACTACTACGTTTAATAGCTGCAACACGTGCAACTTTTAGGCAAGTGAAAAGTTTGTATTTGTATTTAAATGAGGTTAATCCTCCATACCATGTCATAAGACAGTAATCGGGTCAAACTCGCCCCGCCCCCCCCCCCCCCCCCCCTCCTTCCCTCTGCCCTGGCATCAGGGCATGCCTGGGCGATTATGTAGTGTAGGGCCCCTCTTTAGTTTTGATGAAATTAACTGCATGAATTACTACTCTGCATTTTAGGTGAGTGTTTGGTTGATATATTCAGGGAAACGAAAGATATCGGCAATAAAAAACCGACCCTAGCTTGCCAACCCAATAGGAGTGTTTCCAGCTCTAAATGGCGAATCTCACATGTCATGAGCCTAGACTAGGCTAGACCTGGAATTTTCAAGCTAGGGTAGGCCCTAGCCCTACAAATAGGGCTATAAATGGTTCCTTTTTTAACTTCTGGATTTTTACTGTCACCATTACAGCCCTACTCCAACGGCACCCCTACACGCCGAGTTTTACAACTGGTCGACTTTGATTTCAAATATCTCCCCAAATTCTTGTCGCTGAACACTTCATCATTGTATTCCTGATATGAGATGTTTGCAATTTCTACCATATATAACAATGCTTACTAAATGCTGAATTCATCCGCCTGTGAGGTCTTCAAAAATGAAAAATGCTCCAAAACATCTTCACATGGAGGACGCCATCTTGTATTCATCGCTAGGATCGAGAGAAGTCAGGGCACCCAGGGGTTGTAGAAAATGGTCTGCTTATGAATTAGGCCCCTACTAAAGTGGCGATGAGGACAACAAAACGCAACGCGAAAATAAAGATGGCGATCACCGCGACAAACAGTAAAACACGCAAACCGCATTCATTAGCATAGCAACAACTGCCGTAAAGCGCGTAACGCCGTAAGAAAATTGCATTTTCTACCAAAATAAACTGTAAAAAAAACGATGTCAATAGAATAAAGAGAAGTCTGCTTTGAGAAAATACCCTTGAATCTAATTTCATCAAAACTAAAGAGGGGCCCTACACTACATAATCGCCCAGGCATGCCCTGATGCCAGAGCAGGGGGGAGGGGGGGGGGGGGGGGGGGGGCGAGTGTGACCCGATTACTGTCTCATGACATGGTATGGAGGATAAACCTCATTTAAATACAAATACAAACTTTTCACTTGCCTAAAAGTTGCACGTGTTGCAGCTATTAAACGTAGTAGTACCATTGGGTACTGGCACTATTTTTTTGGCAGAAATCTTTGATTTACCAAATCTTCCTTACGCACGGTGTAGCTCTAGACCTCCTTCCTCCATTCCCGCCTAATGTCAGTCGAACATGGCCGCGGGCCGGGCCGCGCTGATGGACCGGGATGTCGATGATAGGGAGGCTAACGTGACATATGAAGTGATAGACCGTAGGGTACCAGTCCGTGCAGACTGGTTCCCTGCTTTTAGTAATTTTTTAGGCTTTATATTCGTTGCGGGACTTCTGGTAATTTGTTGGCACTCGTATCGCGCGCCGGACTTGTATTCGTTGCATGGCTTTCATTCGTTGCGTGACTTGTATTCGTTGCATGGCTTTCATTCGTTGCGTGACTTACATTCGTTGCATGGCTTTCATTCGTTGTGTGACTTACATTCGTTGTGTGACTTACATTCGTTGTGTGACTTACATTCGTTGTGTGACGTACATTCGTTGTGTGACTTATATTCGTTGCGTGGCTTTCATTCGTTGAGGGGTTTATAATGTTCCGTGTGTGGCTTCAATGATGAGCGCGGGGTTTCCGTTAGTCGCGGGGGTATTATTGCCGTGGCGGATTTTTTATTTGTCGCGGGTATTTGTTAATTTCCACTGCATTTTGTTAGTTTTGTGTTTTATTGTACATTTAACACAAACGTTTTATTTTTTGTATTTTTTAGGGCGTTTTAATTTTGTTTTGGGGTTCTTGATTTTATTTTGCTGCATATTCATTGTTAATTGTAGCTTTATTGTTTATTTTTTCGAATTCTATTTTTGTTTTATTTCTGCTTTACTTTAATTTTGCGGTTGTCTTTTTTGCCCTAATGGCCGCCCATACAGTCGAAGGTCATCTTCTGTGACGTCAATAGGAATGCCGGTGATGACCCCCTTGCTCTGGGTCTCAGACTTGGCGTATTCTGCTGTCACGGTCCACTGGTCTAATTGTGTTATCTTTTTGAGCTTTTTGGCTTGGCCTGGGTTGTAGCATTTAACTGTTAGACCACCTTGGTTGTTTTTTGATACATCTTTTATCATGTTTCCGCCTATTTTGTTCAGGGCTTTAGCAATCTTGATGGGGTTAATTTTAGCCAGTTTTACATCAGGTGAGTTTATTAGAACCATAGTTGGTTGGTTTGGGGGGGTTTGGGTGTTACGTCGTTTAGGATTATTTGCTTGGTCATTGTCTGAGTCTGAATACACTTCGTTATATGTTATGTTAGCAGAATTAGGTCGTTTTCTGGATGATCTGGTTTGCGATTGGGATTGGGAATCATCAGTCTGTGCTTGACTCATTAAGATGTCTAGGGTTGAGCGGGGTTGTTCATATCTATGAGCAGCAAGACCTTGAAAATCCATAGGGGTATTTTGAGATAGCTGATCCCATGTTATATTATCAGAGTCAGTCCCATTATCGGCCATTACTGACCGATACTAGGTCTTAGGGCCTAGATGGGACTGCCCAGGACTAGGTTATAATAAGACACGGCCTCTTGTTTGCTTAATATTGCTTAACAACAGCTATTTTCTCCAGGGAATAGATGGCAGGAAGGCTCGATGAAAAGGCTGATCACTGTCAGTTAGTGACGCACCAGAATTTTTCAAATAACCACGCGATCTGAGAGCAGCCAATAGGCACGTCCGATCAGCCCGAAGCCCAGCACGAAAGCTCCTCAGATGTATACAGAAAGTGCCGCATCTATCATATCAAATTTATATGAGCACGAATACGATTAAATGCAACACCCTCGACCCCTGAAACTCCATCACCCAAAGTGTAGCCTCCCACCAAAATACAGAAATGCAAAAATACACTCCAGCCCCAGACATGCAGTCAATTAAAGTCTTGACAGATACAAACAGACTACAGAAATACATTCAAGCTAAAATATGTTTTTTTAGGTGCAGCTTGAAGGTCGTCAGCGATGGAGACTGTCTTAAATTAAGAGGTAAATTATTCAAAAAACGACTGCTAAGAAGACTAACTGCCTGCATGCTTGCATATCATGCACACATGACATTGCACGGATGTAGAATTGAGCTTCATACGTCCGTCTCTCTGTACGTATCGAAATTTGGATCGAGAGTGCAGGCGTGTGTGGTGTGTGGTCTTGATGTTGGTAAGCGAAATTCTTATAAAATTTCACCATTTCGGGTGACATGTCAGGGAATTAAACCTAGTCTATGCGTACATGTACCTAGCCATATCAAGATAATAATAGGCCTGTACAATGGTGAATTTAGCAATGTAGGCCTACACGATTTTAAAAAAAATTGTCAATGACAATAACTGTATAGGCCGGGGGCCTACCACCAGAGCTTGAAGTTGAAGTGTGTGTGTTTTTTAGGATGTATGGAAATTGGAATTGAAATAAAAACCTTTTCGACATTTTCAAAGCATCATGGGAACTGCATCAGCAAACTGACATTAGAAGAGCAAGCACATTAGAACGGACGTGATTGGTCGCATTGGTCACATGTTTGTTGTCATGCTTGCAAATATCCTCTTCTGTGACATTAATAAATTATTAACGTTAGCTGTTCTAATTCCAGAAATTTGCATTCATCAGTAACTGGTACCCTGATGAGAGGGGTTCCCCAATTATTTCCTTTATTTTTATTGCCATTTAAAATTGATTTTTCTGTTTATTATTTTCTTTATGTTCCATGCAAAGATATGTGAAAAGGGTATCGCTCAACTCATGACAGATATTTAGCATATAATCAAATAATATTTGGACTGGTTCACAGTGCCATAGGTTTGTGTATAAATTACATGGTTTGTTTGGCCTCCAAACTCACAATGTATTGAGAATGTCGAAAAGGTTTATTGAAAATGTGTGTAGAATTCTTTGCAACCTGTGGAATGTTTTGTGTAGCTCTTAATCATCAATAATGTTTAATGATGCCGAAGTTGCATCTTGGTTTAAAAAAAGAAGACAAAATGGCTATTTATGCATGAAGCACAGGCAGCTTTCTGTTTATGCTTATCGAGTGAGAAACCCGGGGAATACCAATTTTTTACCAAGTTGCTCAACTATCACAAGGTGTCCGTTGTTATAAAACTGTTGGACGCGTTCTTATCTGTGAAAATATACAAAACGAAAAAGTTGTCCCATCATTAGTAAATCCAAGAATCGGGTGGCAACATTTTAATGATAATTTCCGTGACATACATAAAACAAGGGCGACATAAACATGTATCCATTCCAAAGGATGAAAATCATACTCACATTCGACACACGTTTGTGTGTATATGACTGGATCATCATTAACTTAACTTCCAATATGGTACACATATTACAGCTTTCAATGGAATTATAAAGAGTGGCCTATTGGTCTACATCTAAAGATTACGCAAATGCCACAGACTATGACGTGTTGTAGTGTTTGTAGCAACTTGCAGCGGACCTTTTGCTGAACCATGTAGTTGTATCTGAGAAGAAGAAATTCAATTAATTATTGGTAATACAATCATATTGCTTTGAACATGTTGAAAGATGAATTTCTGTATATTCATATCAGAATAGTGTGGCCATGATACTTACGGATAATGCATAAAATGACTTATAAATACATGTACCTGTAAAAGAATATGTTTTCCCCGACCATTACTTCCCCTCATTCTGTCCATGCAGTTCCATGATGCGTGCGCCTTTAACTTGATTAGTTGTTAATTAAAGCATTTTCTTATCCCATGTTAAATTATTGACATAAAAACTTTGAAAGACACAACTACGTGACTGCTATAAACAATACATCTGTGTACACTTCTTTAACGATTCTAAATAAAATATATTAAGTCATAACCGTTTGATGAAATAGCCACTAGGCCGGCACAATAGGGCTGTCTCCGAGAATGGGCCTACCATAACACTTGACATTGAGAGCGGTCATGGCCGCAAAACAACAAACATGTAGTGCGACTATACGTTATGCGGCATTACTTGCATAGGCCTACATGTACGTGCACACAAAACACATACAACACTCCATGACACTTTCGATCTTGCTACACAAACACTCTTTTTCGGCCTTTCCAACATACATGTATTAAATGATCATCAAAGGCCACCTACATGATAAGTAACAAATACCGGAAGATCATAAGCTTAGATATTTATCAACTCAGTGGATTTAGGGACAAAAATAGAGTAACCCCTCACAGTGAAGGACGTTTGCTCCCCGTTTACGGTGACACATGCAAGAGGCCGAGTCACTGTACTGTTTCACATACATATCGGTGCACGACAACAAATTTCCTCATAAATTTAACAAAATTGTGGAGCCTTATAAAATAAAACCCATTTATGCCAGCAGTTATTAGTTGCCATTATAACTTAATATAAGGGGAAAATAGATATCGTTTATCGGGGAAAATACATGTAGATATAAATTAATACACGGAAATTGCTTTTACAAGTGGCAGAAAATTTTTTAGGGTCTAACTTCTATAGCGCACGTGCACACAGTCAGCGCGCACGTGCACACAGTCAGCGCGCACGTACACACAGTCAGCGCGCACGTACACACAGTCAGCACGCACGTACACACAGTCCGCGCACGTACACACAGTCAGCGCGCACGTACACACAGTCAGCGCACCTACACACAGTGAGGTCTTACGTTATGAGGCTCTGCACCCGGGCTCTGTACGATGTATGAAGACGGGCACACGTAAAGGAGCCGCCTTCCTCTAATTTTAAAGGAATTGTCTGTTACTAATCTCATGGTCGTCCTTTTCAGTTAGGGCCTACCTTTTTCATGAATGTCTTTGTTTACATTCTCGCGAATGTCTGTAATTGTTGTCATAAACAGGGCCCCCATAAGAGGATGCTGTCCAGCCCCCTACATTCAACACAGATGCGCTGCCAAGTTGGGGCCTACCCTTTCCTTGTCTACCCCTAATCAAAAATGACCATGCTTTACGCCACCATGATTGCAACGACGGGCAAACAAAAACCTGGTTTAATACGCGCCAGAAAGAAGGGAAGGAATTGGCTCGGTTAGTTCTTGTCCATGAACTTAGGCCAAAACTCTTGCCAAGTTAAAATTGCCTATTTCGTATATCGAAAACTGCCAAAAGAACATGATCACTAAAAAATCCATAACTTTCCTTCTGGTTACCCTTTCAAGGTCATTGACCCCCTATTTTATTTCTTTTTCCAAGCTCCTTCAGATAATGTAACATTTGAAGGAATTGCAATAACTTATTTTTTGTGTGAATCTAGCTATAATGTTGTTGAATTATGCATCAAATTAAAGCTCTTGATGGGAGAAATACAATGGTGCAAATACCATTGCCATAGGTGCTTCCGTTAAGTAGTTATGCCCTCACAAAGACACCACACTCCAGAACAAGTTCTGGTCATCATTTCAGTCCGGGAAAAGTCGAATTCGACAACGTTGTCGTTTTTAGCAACCATTGTATTGTCGAATTTTAACGATTATCGTTGTCGTATTCGAAAGATGAACAATTTATGCAAAAGGTGTACTTTTTGATTGCATAGTACTTGTAGTATTAGTTTACAATCCTTTACGTACATTTCTATCTGCGTAAATTCAAAACTCGCCCATGCGTTTTGAAGAAATGTTCGCTTACTTTTCGCAACTCCGAAGTCTTAGCGGTATGACGCCATTTTGTTAAAAAGCGTGATCATGAGGCTCCATCCTTTTCCGATGATTTCAGTTACTGGTATTACACTATAACACCTGGAATTCGAAAATACATTTTTAAACTTAGAACTACCATTTTCTGACATAAATTGTTAATTTTAAAGAAGACTTTATTTCTGTTACAGAAATAGAGCGTCATTTCAGGTGAGCGACTGCAGCGACTGCGTGACGAATAGCTTTATACATTGCGCGGGAAATATGAAAACAGAGGGATACCCGCGGACTTTGACGATGATAGACACAAGGTTTTGGAAGAAGAATCACAATAAGAAGAGGAAAACAGCAAGACGAGAGTAAAAAACACATACATAACTCTGAAACAAAACGTTCAACCCATACAGATGCAAAAATCAGTCGTACGTACATGTACGCCGCACCATGTGCGCAACTTAACTAGTCGGTCGGCCCTGTGCTTGCGGTGGTGGTACGGTAACAATCGATCCATTTTTTCCCCCCTCATTTAGTCAAGATGATTTCGAAGCCAGGGGCCTAGTACTAGGTCTACATTCCTTTCAACACAGGCTTTTCTCCTCAACATTTGGCAAAACTCTTTTGATGGCTCATGGGTTTTTGTAAGGCGTCATTTTCCAGAACTATTATGTTGTAGTCAGATGATAGCAAAAATTGGGGTAAAATGTACCATTTGTTGCTTCCAAATGATTTATCCTCTTATTTTTGAGGATGCCTGTTAATGCAACACATAAATCTGTATTAAAATTTCCTTTTTGCTTTTCAAACAATCATTTTTAATAAAAAACCTTTTTGCAACTCTGTATCACATTATTCCAACCCCGCCCCTCTTCTCTGAATGTATTGTTAATGTCCCGTACAGGGTTTCCCCTTAACTTTTTTTTTCACTAGCCAGCCGGACCAGTAATGTTGACTTTTTACTAGCCCGCCAGCATTCTCACTGGTCCGCATGTTTTTTTCACCTTAGTTTTAGGCTACTTTTGTTTGTAAGTAACCTTTTACGTCAATTACAATGTAAATAACGTATACACCGACGTCGTGATAATGGTAAATTGGACAGTGATGTTTCAGAATATTATACATATTATTATTAATAATAGGGACAAAGAATGGGCCTTGGGTTATAATTTGTATTTCCGATCCAAGAGAAAGAAAAGGCTCCAGGTAAACAGTTTTCGCAATACTGTACTGTACTGTAGGCCGATTTATTTTCCTATAGAATTGTGATAAAAAAGTTCCACAAGATATTACACAAGTTATTTACTGGTTTGATTTATATTTTATTTCTCTTTCATTGAAGTGAAGTGGCAGGATGAGTGCCTAGTTAATAGTTCCTGTGTACATAAGTTATTGGCTAAAATAGCTTCTTGTAAATCATATCAAAAGAACTTTCATCCCCTCAAAAACTTGAGCATGTTCTGAGGGAATGTCATTCCCTCAGAACATGCTCAAGTTTTTGAGGCGATGAAAGTTCTTTTGATATGATTTAAAAGAAGCTATTTTTCAATTATGTTTCTGAAAAAAGAAGTCACATTTTTGTATCAGCCAGAAGACCCCCCCCCCCCCCCCCCCCCCCCCGCTTTAAAATCTCTTAATAATCTGAGTCAGACGAAACACTATCAGGGTCGTCAATTTCTTCCTCTGGCAAGCGACCAGGTTTACTAAATTGATACATTGTAAAACAATTAACTATGGGAAAATAAACTGACACATTGTTGATACATTGTTAACAATAAACTACGGCCCGGGGGGGGGGGGGGGGGGGGGGGGGGGGGGGGGGGGGGGGGAGGGAAATAAACTGACCAAGTACACTGTATTTACAAACATTTATTACAAGCTGAGCCTGAGAGTAAACTCCACGCAATCAGGGATCGCTGTTGACAATCTGGCTCTGAAGACGCGCGCGCTTAGCTTATCTTGGCATTTTTTTTCACTAGACCGCCGGACTACTTGGAAAAGGGTTTTGACTAGACCGCCGCTGTTTTGACTACGAAAGCTACAACAGAAAATTGCCACAATAAATGATCAAAACTTGCCTTAACTCTAACTCCCTACATCATTTTCCCCCCATGTAACCTGAATCCTCCAACATCCTCTGATTTCAAAGTGTTAAAACTCCATATAACCTGAATCCTCCAAAATCCTCTTATGGGGACCATAGCATGAATCCTCCAAAATCCTCTAGGTTTCTTTTGCATACCCCTAGTAACCTCAATCCTCCAAAATCCTCATGTATCGCATTGAGCCTGATAACCTGGATCCTCCATATTCCTGCAGGGGCAAAAACCCCTAGTAACCTCAATCCTGCAAAATCCTCCGATGCATCAACTTCCAAGTGCCCTCAATCCTCCATATTCCTCCATTTTGCAAAGAGGATTTTGGAGGATTTGGGAAGGTTAGGGTTAATTAATGTCAAAAATATTTACGGTCGATAATTCTTTAAAATAATGGAGAATTTAGGTCGTACACATCACTATGCACAACGCTAACCACGATGGGAAACTGGCCAACACTGTCCGTTTATCGTACGGTGGTGGTAAGCGTGCGCGATGCACTTTGTGTGTGGGCGATGAACCTCGTGTTGCGGCAGGAAATGTCGGGGAAACACGCTGCAGTGTATGAGCGGTACATGTACAACCTCGAAATAAATTCATGAACACGGAAAATGCATACACAGACAAAAGAGATCAAGTTCTGTGAATTAACGTGCAGAAATCTTCTTTCTCTATCAATTTTGTTTGGCCTAATTATTCATCGAAACTTTTGACAATCGGAACACCGCGATTGCGCCGCGCGTGTTGTGACCAAAGTTCATGAAGTTACTGTATGTAGCGCGCTGAAGGCGTGCTTCATAGCGCCGCCTACAGGGCGCGTTTCCTTATACACGAACATCGATGTGTATTGTGAGGCACGCACGTGCAAGTGCTGAGAAAAAGAAAGTCAGTTGACTGCACTTAAACGTTGCCGTACATGTACATACTCCTGCTACTATGTGTATGTACGAATACACACATTTAATCTTGCGGTGGGGGTGTTGATGCTTGAAGTATCGGCATACTCCGAAACTGGACCAGATTCAGTTTGTGTGCAAAGTATGTCATATGTATGTGCATATGCTGCACGTATTGTGTGCAAGTGTGATTCTGCACGATCGCCAACGTGTTGTGCAGCGAGATTTTATGAAGGGCTGGCATGACATCGAAAATAAAAATATGAAGGATTGTAGTAGCCGTGTTTTTCCAAAAAGGGCACGGCGGCCAAGGTAAATATGGGGCAAGGCAAAACTGGCCGTGAAGACGGAGATTTGGTACATAATATAATACAACAGAAACTATTTTTTTAATACACTTTATTTTTGACTCGCCCGGCGGACTACAAAGGGTAGGGTTTTGACTCGCCCGCCGCTGTTCTCACTCGCATTTGGCGACCGGGCGACTGCTAAGGTCGAGCCCTGGATAAAGAAATTGTCAAGAATTTAAGAATTGTTCAGATTTTGTCAAGTCTATACGCAGCTAGGCCTATTCAATTTCTCACGCAGCTAATTTGTGTTTACAAGAATTCAACAGCAAGCATTGACATGATTAACGGTAAAAGTACCAGTATTTGACTGAATGAATGTGATGTTTGTCAACAAAGAGGTTTTGGCAACATTGCATGAGCAAAATTGAAGGAAACGGCCGAAATGCCGAAAAACGCAACGCTATGGGGACTCCACTCTAAGGTACACCAGAAGTTGTCAAATACGACAATTATGGTTGTTAAAAACGACAAGGTTGTCGAATTTGTACTTTTTCCAGACTGATTTGAGTCATTGTGATTGTTTACTTAGAAATGACCATACTTTTTTTAAAGTTCAATTAATAGTCACACCTTACATTAAATTAAAGCTTTCAATGTGCAAAATTGACCAGAAGAAACGAAAGTCTCACAGGTGCTTCTATTTATACCCTGCCCCATCCCCTACCCCCACCTAAATACCACATGCCCCGCCCACATGGGCTGGCTAATAATCGCCCCGATATCATGGCGAAGTATGGTTATCATCCATGTCACCAGCCTTTTCAATGCTTGAATTTCCCTAGAGCGCAACCTCACACAGGAACAAAATTGATATTTTCTTACACAAAAAGGAACAATGAATCTGATAATATAGGTTTAAAGCTGTCCCCCCGTGTTCTGTATATCTAAAATCTTCAAAAAGTGGGAAATTTAATAGAAATTTGATAAAAATGTACAAACATTTCCTCAAATCCTTATTTCTTGACCGTTTGAAACGAAACAAAAAGCATCAGGAGGCTTTCCAATCCTATCTAGTCGATATGTGGCAGTATTTATCGATTTAGAAGTCACAAGAGGGCAACATTTATGGCAAATGGAGACCCATGGATAATTAAGCTTTTATCTCAAAATGGCGCGCGCGTGGGAGTCGTCCTGTTAATTATGCTCCGAATCGTTCATCTTTTTGAAATTGTGAATGAGAATTCGCAAAATTTCTTACAATATGAAATATGAGAGTTTGTTGAATACAAGTATGTTTTGTGAAGCTTAAATCAGGGCATAATTTTGACAAGAAAATTTGCGTAGCAGTTATTGCTACGCAATATTAATATTGCATAGCAGTCTGCTGTACATGCATAGCAGTTTTGTCTGGAGTTGCACATGTGCTTAACCCTAACCTTCCCAAATCCTCCAAAATCCTCTTTGCAAAATGGAGGAATTTGGAGGATTGAGGGCACTTGGAAGTTGATGCATCGGAGGATTTTGCAGGATTGAGGTTACTAGGGGTTTTTGCCCCTGCAGGAATATGGAGGATCCAGGTTATCAGGCTCAATGTGATACATGAGGATTTTGGAGGATTGAGGTTACTAGGGGTATGCAATAAACTCCTAGAGGATTTTGGAGGATTCGTGCTATGGTCCCCATAAGAGGATTTTGGAGGATTCAGGTTACATGGGGGGAAAATGATGTAGGGAGTTAGGGTTAAAGGAACTATGCTTCTCAAATTGACCGGATCACATTTTATTTCATAAATAAATATATTTATATGTGAATTAAAAGCCAAACTGGTTCAAGCAAAGTTTTAGTGTGATTATTTGCCGCTCAAAAATTGACCCCCCCTTTTTGAAATTTGTTGAGACTCAAATCGAGGGCGCTGTTTGTAACGTAGACCGAGGCACCGAAATTCATGGATTGACTCGATAGTCTGGACTCGGCCCGTATACACACACTACATGTAGGTCTACACGTGCAATTTTGTAAGTTGCAACAACAACTAACCCTGATTTTCTCCCTTTTAGCGAAGGCTCCTCGGGGAATGGGCCGTTTAACTGCTTTATCTTACTCACATCTGGGAATTTTGTTGATGGCAGTGGACCAACGTATGGTATTTTTGGTTCTCGAGCGATGCCGGGATTGCTGGCAGATCTTTGCACGGTGCCCCGAATTCTTCTCGTAGAAATTGCGGTACTATACTACGGCTGGAGAGACGTTACCATCCAGTAGGGACCAGACTTTTTGTTGCGCACGGTGACGTCGGGGTCAATCGCTTCATTCGGCGCATGTGCACACGATTCCACAAGTTGACGACTGTTTCATGCTGCTTAAAGCCAGATAAGTTACAGCTCAATGAGATCAATGGGTTCAATACTAGCCACTAGCTATTGCGACATAAAACAGTCGTCAACCCATGGAATAATAATAATTTGGGAAGCTAATCATCCTTACTCGCAGCTGGGATGCTGAATTGCGAAGCACGTTGCTGCAACGTGGTCGAGTCGCTAGCACGTAAAGGCGCCACTGGCAGCCGGCCTACATCAACCCACATACATTTGTATGACCACGGAGCACAGCCAGAGATCGAAAGTCTTTGATTTTTTCCGGAGGGAGGAAAGCCGGAGGACCCAGATAAAAACCCTTGTGGTGCAGGAGAGAACCAACGCACAACTCTACTCATACATGTACATTGTATATGGTCCGAGCCGGGAATTTGAACCCGGGCCACATTGGTGAGAGGCGAGTGCTTTACGCACAAGCCACCCATGCCACCCCACCCATGCACATGCGCCGATTGAAGCGATTGACCCCGACGTCACCGTGCACAACATAAAGTCTGGTCCCTGCTGGATGGTAACGTCTCTCCAGCTGTAGTACAGTACCACAATTTCTACGCGAAGGATTCAGGGCACCGTCCAATGTTCTGCCTGCAATTCCTGCATCGCTCGCGAACCAAAAAGGCCATACGTTTGTATAGGAATCCACCTTTTTTCATCAAATTTCTGGGGAATGACAGGTGCTATGCTTGCGGAATTTGGTGTAAAAGAGCATGTGTAAGTATTGAACAGGAAAACGATAACAAATATTCATGTCAATGGACAAGGAGTCTTTTATCGACCAATAGATTGTTTTTGCAATGCAACAGAGCGTGGCGTGTATACCGCCACGTTTGCGGGTCTACCTGGTCATGCTATTTAGCGTCAACAAGCATCAACAAACCCGATCAGCGTCAACAAAGCGTCAACAAGCTCAAAATGCACATTTACAGGGCATAATTTTTTGCAATGCAACAGAGCGTGGCGGTGTATACCGCCACGTTTGTGGGTCTAAATGGTAGGGAGACCATAGAGGAATGGAGACTAACGTTAGGCCTAATTGTTCAAATAAATTGTGTACCGTCAGCACACCGTCAACACCTCCAAAACACATTCTAAATACACAAAAGAGGCATATGTGGCGCAGCTACATGCGGCGGGTATACCGTGGGCCAAAAAGATGGTAAATAACCACACGGACACCCTGGGTTCAGCTCACTCTCGTTTATTAACTGCAAAATAGAGCACGGCGTACAGGCCAGCAGCGAGGGAAATGGCGTGGTGAGGAATACAAAACAAACATGGGGAAGGAAAGAAAAACAAAATATAATCAATACATGCACAAAACATATTTAAGCACGTCCAATTTGTCATGGTCCCTTTAAAGTTCCAAATGCTAAAGTGTACATGTGTAAATACAGGTGGTTCCATATTACGATTCCAGATGAAAAGCGTCGGGCAAATTATGTACTTTACCCAGCTACCATTCTCAGATTATTTAATTCAATACACAAATTCACCATGAACTCGTCAGACTGACAGGGTGGCAGTGAATTAATCTAGTTGCCACGGTAATGTCTCAAATCAAAAGGAGTACATGTACATAGATAATGACTGTGGATCGATTACCTACTGTACCAGCAGACTGCTCTCTAAAATACAGAGTATACATAGAGATCATAGTCTGAATAATTCAAGTTCCGCTAAATCTGCCTATTCACTACATTATACTGCACAATAAACCTTATGATCCTTCTTATGATTATTCACCAAGTTGCAAATATGCCACATGACACCATTCCATGTCATACGTGTGTTGGCAATGACAGAGAGATATTTGCCTCTTAACCCTTCAGCATTTGGTGAAATTTTGTACGGGGATTAACTACACAATTCACGTTAACCTACTCTGCCGTATATGCACTACGGATTGGCTCTAACTGGACGCAAGAGGGCCTCCATCATTACAATTCCATAACAAAATGAGCGAAGTACAGACCGATTTTAACTGTCTAAAAATCATTGCCAGGCTCTATATCATGATCAATCTAGCGCTATGAGTCGTTCTAAACATATCCCTTATAACTTAATCTCAATTTGATTGGAAGAAAAGGGAGACTTTTACCTGCAAAATAGAGCTTGGCGTACAGGCCAGCAGCGAGGGAAATCGCGTGGTGAGGAATACCATCCCCCGCATGGTGGCGCTGTTGCGCGCACTCGGTAACTCCCTGAATAATGTCCAGCGGTGCATCCGACGTTCCCCACACATACATGTACATGTAGGTTAAATTAGAATTTCGGTCGGTTAAAAGTCACATTTCATTTTTGAAAATGGATTTTCTTTTTTTTACGTTAACAATTATCTCTAAGCAGCACAGCCGTTGGCTGCCATCTTGCCTTTGCACGCGCTGCCCGCTGAGTGTGGCATGGCTGCCGTTTTCGGAGCTGCATGCATGGAATGTAGGTACCTGTAAACAGTGCCCACTGGATACTCCTTCGTTGAATCCTGAAGTATCCGGTGGGTGCTGTTTACGGGTCTACATGGAGAGGTCCGTTTTCTTGAAGAAAGAAATCGCATTTTCAGACGTTTAACCTCTAATTTTTAGCCCTCCTACAGTGTACATGTATTTTATTTATTTATTTATTTATTTCGGTATAAAAGCCTCCAATACAAAAATTCGAAAATTCATATCGATTGGATTACAAATAGAAATGCACATACATATATGTGTATATATACAATACTAGGTGAATAAAGTGTGACACACATGGTAAAAAATTAATAGTTTTCAGGAACAATGCAGAATCTTTTATTTCAATGTTCATCCCTCAAGCAAGCTACTTTAAAGGGGTAAAGATAGTTCGTCACAAGGAAGTCCACTTTTCTAGCTTTCAAATGTATGTAGTTGCACTTGTAACATGGTGTCTTTTAGGTGTCTGGCATCACACAGAGTAAGTTCCCTTTGACTTTGTATCATGTAGGTACATGTCTCACTATGATCAGACCAAGTACAAACAAGAAAAATATTCTGATTTTTTTTTTTTAAGTTTGAGTTACATGAGCAAGTAAAAAGGACACCGTTACATACGTTTGCAGCACATATTAAAGTTAATTAAAGTTTTTATCCAGGTGGTTTTACAAGAACAATCTTCTATATTTTAAAGGGAAAGTTTGTTTATGATAAACACGATGTTTAACGACATTTATTAAAATCCCATTTTCAACGAAAAACTGTTGTTAACATCATTTATTTAACATTTGTAACAAGGACACCGAACCAGAACACAATACATGTACATGTACTAACAATTTCTGTTTTTGTCATCACTCTGTACTGTACTATTCAAACTTATTCAGTTCAACTCCATTCAATTCAACTCCAATTTAGTTAAGTCAATTCAAGTTAATTAAATTAATTATTAATTAAATTAATTTAAAAAGGCAAGAAAATTTGTGAGGTCAGCTGAAAAAAAATTGAATTCTATGTATTATTATTCAAAATTTTACTGCAATAAAACTTGCACTTGCTGGAAAACCTTGTGCTTGCATTCCATTAATGCGCCTATCAATCCCCCTCCCCCCCCCCCCCCCCCCAGGCTGCCCCAGGTCTTACAAAATGTATGTGGGGTTTGGTCATGTTTTTCAAGCACCAGGGTGGGGATTTTGGTCACTCATTTTTCCATTGTTTCCCCATCATCAGAAGTTAAAACCATGAGGTGGGGATGCCCCAACCATGTATGTCGGGGATTGTATCTAAAATTTTGTCTTAGGGGTGGGGATTGTCACTTCAAAAATACTGAGTCTTTATTCACATGAAGAAGATAATCCATAGAAATTATCATGATTATGTTTGCAACGACTGACACCAAAAAGTAGGCTGTGATGTGGTCTTGTGTCTCAATGTTACAAACGTATGAACTCCAATTACAAAATAATATGCAAATCTTGGGCAGGCTACTTTAAAAGTTATTGGGAATGCAAACACTAAAAAAACAGACACTGTTATTAGTGTTAAGAAATAGTTTCATTCTTTATATTCAATGCAAAACGAACATTTCAACGCTCGCAACGGGAAAGACCCGACAAACATGCGACATAATCACGCGTGGTGTCTTTCCGTTACGACCAAAGTCGACATTAAAATTGCCGACGTTTGTTCACAGCTCATCACAGTCTAACACAGTGAGTGAAACATAGCTTATTGCTACATTGCTGGCATTTAAGATCAGCGAAAAACTCGCTGATTCAGCCACGAATTGCACTAAAATCTTCGGAGTTACTTTTGAGAATTAACGTTCGTAAAATAAGACACGGTACAATCCAGCATTCGCAGCCATGATACAATAACAAAATCGACTTCAAACAAACTTGACGACATAATCGAGGAAAAATGTTGTGACAATTACATTAAATAGTATCTTAACTTTCTATATCAACAAGTATCGAAGCCCGATGGCCAAAAATCACGATGTGATTTAGACGGATTTCATTTGGGTTCGAGCGTTGCTAACGTACGCAACACGGATTCCATGAGCGGACGACGAATAGTTCATGACCCCTATCCTCGTCCTAGCACGTGGAATCAGATTATACCACGGTCTATAATACAGGAACACTGGTTGCCGGTTTTTGTGTGTACGTTGCGCCGGAAACCATCGACACAAATTCGGAGGAGCTGCATGTCTTACGTTCGTAACAAAGTGGACACGGAACAAGGACTCGTGAATGATTTTGATTTTATTTCGTTATTAATTAAGACATGGGAAACTCAGTGTTACAAAGTGTTCTCTTGAAACATGTTCTTTTTAATGAAAAATATTAATGTTGATTATTATTTCGTTTCCAGTATTAGTCGATCACGCAAACGTACGTAACATAGAAGGACACTTCGAGTTACGAACGTTAGTAAGATATTAATGATATGGTTTGGGAACATAGTCACAAATAATTTCCACTTCGGGATTCAGTTGAAGAGGGCCATAGCAGGTCAGTATATCAACACAAGGACAAGTAAATTTGTGGTAGCAGTACTCCTACATTGTAGTTAATGAGATTGATTTAGATCATTTAAAAATGTCACATTTTTGTGTCTTTTTTTCTGGAGATGATACAGATAAAACATGAATAAAAATAATTTGAAACATCACAGCTTAAATATATTATTTCATTTATCAGACTGATATGTAAGATAACACATCACAAGAAAATTAGGCCATAATGGTCTTCAATAACTATTTTTATTTGTATACATCATAACATTACAAAATCTCTCCAATATCAAATATATACACCTAAACCGTTACTGATAGCTTAAAAAACAATTACATAATAATTAAAACATACAAAGACTAAACAAGCTTAGGGCAGACACCAGAAATACACAGACCGTTCGCACGCGTCCGGACGGGTTCCTTCCCGTTCTGAACGGCCTCCGTTCCTTCCCCGTGCCGAACGGCCTTTCGAACGCGTTCCTTGGAAAGCTTGTATGAGAGTGTATTGTTATGTTAATAGGCCGTTCCTTTGCATGCGTGAACGGGTCATCACTAAAGAAGATCCGAAGTGCATGATGCTTAGGGAAAAACTCTGTACCGAATTTAGCTTGGAATTAAATCTGATTTGTAATTTGAAAACCGGACATCGACTGCCATTATATACCGGGTCGTACACCTTCCAGTTTTTGATAGCCAGTAGGCCTATTGTCACAGTTCTTTTTCGCAGTGTTCAAATTCCTCAGTGAAATATCACAAAGGCCTATGCCTAACATTTCAGTCCAATCATGAAGCTAGCCTGAAAAAAACTTCCTTGTCATTGGTTATATTCTCACAGGCCTATATCAACAAAGGCGCCGACTCAAAGAATTTTTCCTGACCCACTTATCTCCGAAAAAAGATACCGGTAGATCGTATTACTTATGTTGTCAGTCGGCTGTCAATCATTGACTGGAAAGCTCTTCCGAGAATTTTTTAATTTATTTTTTAAATCACTCGTAATTTATTATCCGGATGAATTTATTCCTCTCTTGGTCCGAACCGTAAATCACAAGAATCCTAGTCTAATGCCAAGTAAGCCAATTTTATGAAGAATTTGTTTTTCTCTTCTCGTTAGTAATAGTCTGAAAAAAATCCACTGCCTAGTAAATTCCCAAATTCCCTCATTATCTAATTAAAGAAATTCTATGGGTAACAGCGCTTATTATCTGCTTGTCTTGAATTCACTAACTAGCTAGTCCATCCGTAAACAAGACAAAAAAATGAAGCATTGCTTATTGCTTGCATCATCCATTAATTTAAACAATCTGAAAATCTTTTTCAAAAATTTACGGAACTCCCAAACACGTTCTCAGCAGATTTCAGGAGGAAATTTAATACGATTTATGTCCAGATTTCTTTTAATCTAACAAAACACGATCTCCTACCTATGTCATTAAATTAACAGGCCTTTGAAAAAATGCTTCCTAATAAATGGCCATTTCAAGATAAGAATAAAATTTGTTGCAATATGATATTCATCTTCCTGTATAGTGCAGAAACCTCCGCTGGAGTACATGTATACTCGCGCACATTATTATATCTTGTGTTATCTTTGGTGTATATGAAAAAAAAAAAAATTCTGAGCCCCGGAGCATATATTACGTACCCTTCATCAGTAATATTCCAAAGATTAAACTAGTTTTTGGCGAGCTGCAATACAGATGCGTGCCTATTTGTTTTGTTATATTAAAATGGATAGAATGAGATTCGGATGGAGACGGGATTGGATTAATATTAGTTGTAGTGAGGATGGAGGTGGTGTGGGGCATCCCCCTCCCGCCTTTAGCAGCGAGCCATGACGGCTTTGCCGCAGAAAAAAGAACGAACTTCAAAGATTTAAGGGAAAATTTATTTTCGGTTTTCTGATTTGGTGAGGAAATATGCATTGATTGTTCTCATTTATTCAGTCTACGGCCATTATATTCTTAGGCTAAATATAAATGTACGTTACACTTGTAAATAAAATACTTTTGAAAAGTCCTGGTCTTCATTTTTAGGAGGGGGTACTGGAGGGGGTACTGGACTTAAATAAACTGTGGAAGACTTCTATGTTACTTGAGAAATGGACCTTTCAATGAATTTCAAATGTTTTAATCAGAGCCGAAAAAAAATATTTTTAAAGGTTATACTTCTAATTACTATTGTTAACATTGTTATAACAGTATTTTTATGACGTTGGTAGACATGGTATAAGTTGAACATGAATATGTATGAAGCTATACACGTACGTCACAAGCTAATTGTCTAGGCAATATTGTTACTATGGACACGCCGTCAGATCTGAAATTCCCATGTTTGGGCGGTCCCCTGGAATGTTAGCATCACCTCATTGGTGAAGTAATATCGTCATCATGAGTTGACTGTTTTGCGCTAGGAAAAGTTTCTACACATATTCTTGGCTATGAGCCAAACTGCCTACGTCTGTCTTTTGACGCGCCAAGACGATTGTTTAGAGTTAAGTTGCCAACGGCTGTTTAGTGTGCTAACTTATTCAGCTTACACTTAGGAAGGAATTTTCAATATATTTTTTTCATACCACGTTCATAATTTAATCAAAGAAAGTAAGAATGATTGCAGATGTTAAAGTAACATAAATCATCCAAGTATAATTCGTATTATGTTTGCCTCTGGTACTGCAGTTTTTGGAGTTTTAAATCTGTGCAACTAGTGGGGTATTCTGAAAAATGGAATAATCACATTGTCAGGGTCCACTTGATAATGTATTTAATACACAGTACACACTTTACTGAATCTGTTTTGTTTATTATCAGATACTGCCAGCTTAGGTGTTTTATGCTAAAATGTCGACACATTAAAATCTTCATAAACGATGCAAAAATTAACTGGATATGTTTTAAGCTCAACAAAGAAATTTGGCAAAAGTACATGTACATCGTTCAGCCAATCATAGTAATCTGATCAGAAATCATGTTCACACTTTCAAATTCTTTTTCAGGAAGGTTGTATACGTAAAGCCAGCGTCAAAATCATTAAAAAAATAGATTGTTTACTAATGCTGATAATCCTGATAATAACAGAAGGCTTCGAAATAGTAAAATGGAATGGTAAAATAATTGGAAGTGTCATAATAACCACAACTCCTATTGTCAAGAACGAACGAGTCCGTGCCCCTACAATGTAGTACCGGTATATTAAACCATGGAGTTAGGAAACTCCATGATTAAACCATAGAGCTCTATGGTATAACTGATCATAGGCCGACAAACTGTAGTCATGTAGGCTGTAACATCTGTTGGGGTTCTTGGCTTGACACTCAATGTCAAGAGTCGAGTCCATTGCAAGTTTCATCAGCCCGTCGTGACGGTGCAGCATTGTTTGCAACTACAGAGCTCAAAATCCGCGTGCAAATTCACAGGCACAAGGAAACGGGAGAGATCGAGAAGGTGCGTGGCGCACGCTGTTCATGTATCGTTCATGTATCGCCCGGTATGTAGCATGATGACCGTACACTGCGGCGCGGGCAGCACTAGCAGCCGGCCCCACACACTGTACAAGTACAAATGTATGGTACTGTACTTTATGCATCTAGCACAGTACATACGCACAGCGCATAGGGCCGGCAGGCCCTGAACATGTACAATGTACATGTACGTACAATGGGGAGCACGCTCTTGGTGCGTGATACGAGTTCATTGCTTTCTTATTTGGTTGCCCTAAACTTGACCCGAAACTGAAACAGCCGTCAGCACGTGTTGCAAGTCTCGGAGTCATCCTGGGAATTTCCCACGCTCAGGTAAACCAGACAGAGCAGAAACTCGCCGTTCCCAGGCAACATAATTACCATGGCAACATAAGAATTCGATATTTACTAGTGTTGAAAATTTAATTTTTGTCAACTACATTTTCCTGGGAATATTTCGGCAAATATAATACAATTAACTGTTTATGGAAACTGATTTGAAACAACGGACAGTGTAGGCCTACATGTACGTACCTAACCCCCCAACCTAAAAAGGTAAAATTGCGCCATATTTTGAAGACGGATTCAAGATCGAATAAAATGTTATTCCCATTACTAGAGTTGTCATCCTCTCAAAACAATGCTGGATAGAATACACAATGTCAAACCCTCTGTTCCCCTTCCCGTCTGTATCCAACCATGGACGAAGAACAGTCCCAACACCGGATAAATTACCCCCAACAATCAAGGGGAGCCCGTGAAGCAAGAAACTATACTGAAATTTGTTGCACGCGCCCAGCCCAATTGGATATGGGAGGCGCAACACGGAACCATTGACCAATGAAAATAAATACTATACGGCACACAAAAAACAATTAAGCGAAGCTGGCATTACTTTTAATTCAACCGTAACTTGAGAAACAAAAAATGATACTTTAAGAGTGAACAATGGGCTGCACAAAAACCCTGGGCTGGAGTCAGCGTAAGTTTCGCAAGGGCAAAAAAAATCCGCTGAATTATTTACATGAAACCCTCCAATTATTAAAAACAAATGTACCCGGGTTAGATTACAATGAAGTATTAACATAACTGCTCACAAACATCGACACAGTAAAAACAAAATAAGTTAGTTTACAAAAATCGTTAAGCTAGATTTCCGATGTGTATGGAAAAAAGTGTGAAATTTCTCAATTTTCGGCATGGGCAGTTTTTGTTTTGTTTTAGTATTTTTCCCAATGGCAAAAGTGACACGTATTTATCGTTATCTTATTTCATTTATGCATTTATTTTGACGGAAATTTTGAGGTCGTCGTGTCTTCCAAACCCGGTCGGCACCGTTGGGAAAAATGGGGAAATATAATCATTTTCCCGATGGCGGTGTTTGCCAAGGACTGCCCGTATTTTCGGGCCATTCCTGCAGCGACGATTGGACACGTTTTTCTTCGCATACTTTTAGTGCCACAGGAGAATGTAGCGGTGCACAGACCGTGACGGGCCTTTTGTTGTAAAGGAACGCGTGCAGAACGGGGGGCCCGTGAGCACGCGTGCAGAACGGGTGAGGGAGAACAAAAGATTGCGTTCCTGCCGTCCGGACGCGTGCGAACGGTCTGTGTATTTCTGGTGCCTGCCCTTATGAAAATTAATAGTGTGAACAATTTGTGGGATGGCTGATTTTTGATATCTGTTAGTGCGACAATAAGGGACAAGAAGACTGCTAGTATTTCTGGGAGTACATGTACCGTGCAGTTGCCATAGAATTGTCGGACCTTTCAAAACCTTTCAAGTTTGCTGGACTAAAGGGTTTTGAAAGGTAAGAAAACTGTCTGATAAAAGGGACCTATGAAAGGTTTCGAAAGGTGAAACAACTCTGAACAAACCTTTCAGGTTTGCTGGACTGAAGGGTTTTGAAAGGTGAGAAAACTTTTTGATAAAAGGGACCTACACTGTATGAAAGGTTTCGAAAGGTGAAACAACTCTCTGAACAAACTGGTGTGAGGGATATCAAGGGGAGTAACTCTCCCTTTCAAAACATTTCAAAAGGTTTTGAAAGGTCCAAACATTTATGCATAGCAACTGTACTGATATTTGGTTGAGCAATAGCTCCACCTTTCAATTCCTTTCGAAAGGTTTGGAGGGTCTGGCCATTTTCTGATAGACTTCCCATACCTTTATTATAGGGGTATACCATAGCCAAATTTTTCTACTTTTCAATACCTTTCAAAGGGTATTGAAAGGTGTGGTAGTACGTGCAGTAGCAACAAATTCTGGAGTGTTTTAAAAGGTTCATAATTATTTTTTCGCCATCTTGCCAGTAATAATTGAAGTGAGTATTAGAGCCATTCGTCGAGAAAAAAAGATTTGTTGCACGACAGTTATCTCCATCTCGAGAAAATCCAGGGGTTGGGTCACCTTGGTATAAACAATGGAGTCGTGTGACCAGGGGACGCGGAGTAATATAGCGGGATCAATTCAGAGTTGTTGAAAAAGAGTTCCTCCATCAAATATAAACAGATTTTGGCCAAAAAATCCTTGTATCTGGTCCATCCAAAACATTTTGGGGAGGGACAAATATCGATGACGTCATCACTTAGCCGAAAGAAAGTCAGCAGAGGCAATTTTTGTGACGATTCTTTTCTGCTAGTGGCCAGGAGCGCCAGCTGTTTATGTCATGATGGTGCGATAGACGAAGGTTGAAAGGTCACGTACAAGAGCAGGAAAGTTGAGTATTGAGCTATTTCGGTAGTTTTGGTGAAAAAAGGGGATTTTTTTGTACGCCCAATACATTTGTATTTTATTTTTAATAAGTAATTTTCTTAACTTATAATTCTGTTATCTGAAGGCCGATTTTCACAATTTTTGAAGGGTAGAGTTCGGAACTTATGCATATTCATTGCATAAATTTCCCGGATGTAGGGTGTTCCCCGTGAGGAGATATCCATTCATGATTTCGCTATGCATATTTTGGAAATCCAAGTCGGTACATGTAAACAACAAATAAAAGGGCGCCCTCTGTTGATTTGCACAGTCGAGTTCAGTTTGTACGCACGAAATACAAATTGGCAGACCGATTTTCAACAAGAATTTTGACTTGAAAACATGGATGTAAAATATATTTTCCAAACCTGTGTCTTGTGTCATTATTTTAGTCAGTAATATGCAAGTTTCCAACACAAAAACACCCTCTCCTTCATGGAAAAAACATGCCACTTCCCGACGTGATATCACTGAGCTGACTGCGCAACGGACAATGTTAAACCGCCATCTTGAATTGCCTTATTATGTATTCATGAGTCATGAATGCAACGCTCCTCCTATTTCACCAAACAAAACCTTACAAAATTTTCATATCCAAATTTTACCATAGCATTAACACACACACATGGCAAAACCATAGTTTAATGCTATAGCAAGCTTATTGACATGGCAAAACATACACATGCTTCACTGTGGTACACAGTGTATGCCAAATGGTTTTGTATGGTAAACATGCTTCACTGTGGTGTACAATGTATGCCAAATGGTTTTGTGTGGTGAATATACATGTACTTCATTGTGGCTAATTATCAACAGACTACTTGGGGCTATGGTGAGTTATATATAATGTATAAAGAGAAACCACCCTAATTCTAAAATGGTATAGGCCTATTCATCAATGTTCCCCAGTACACAATGGAGTTGGTTCACCATACAAAACCTTGCACCTGCCAGCAGACAGCCTGTACAACCATACAAAACCTTACAGTGCCATACAGAGGTCAAATTGATTTACCATTCATCACCTTACATAGTTCAGTACAGGCAAGTCTTTTGACCATACAAAACCAGACAGCTGTCAGGTTTTGTATGGTATACCTGCTGTACACTCAGTGACTCACTGTGTGGTTTTGTATGGTGAATAAACTTTCTTATAAGTTGCCTCAGGAGTAGGAGGGTTAAGTTGGGATTTCAACTAATGGGGGGAAAAGGCGCGCTGTGTTGCGGGCTGTTTTATGAATATTTAACGGGTCAATCGCCGTGACCATTCATAAATATTGAAATTTGATTCCCCTGGCCTTATAAGCGAATTTGAATGCCTGTATCAGAAAGCACCACACAATGCCGCTCAAAAGTGAGATCAACGATCACAAAAAATGGATGATCCAAGCCTGGCATGGGGAGGGGGAATTTCCAACCGCGAGATTACCCGGAGGCTTGGGACTTT
This sequence comes from Hippasteria phrygiana, assembly GCA_037893225.1. Lineage (NCBI taxonomy): Eukaryota > Metazoa > Echinodermata > Asteroidea > Valvatida > Goniasteridae > Hippasteria > Hippasteria phrygiana. The sequence continues at coordinate 1,789,409 of JAZGUH010000331.1, forward strand.
GGAGGGTACCGTGAGGTACAATTTGCGGAAATTGTAATATATTAATTCTATTGAAAACGAGACAAGATCTGGTTGTCCAAGGAAGACCACAGAAAAAGCTGACCACCACCTCGTCCGAAGTTCACACCAAAACTTCCCACGAAACCGCCCGGGCTGCACCCCCGGCCTGAGCTAGCCGTCGTCGCGACCTTGCCGAGCTGTTGGTGTTGCAATGCATCACTCGACCGTATCCAGGAGAGACAAGCCACACCTCACTGCCGACCACGAGGCCAGTCGATTGGCTTGGGATTGTGATGAATTCGCGTCGCGCGCTCACTGGAGAATGTTTTTTCGTAAATTTCGCTTTCCACCGGCGCCGCCATTTTGGATTACAAGGCGGCGCCATGTTTTTTGTTTTGTTTTGTTTTTTTCCCGCTCGGGAGACATAAACAATCCGTAATCCAAGTTATTAAAAAAACGACCTAATTATAGTGTACAATTTTGAGAGTAGAATAAAATTTAAAACATTTAAAAATTCATAAAAAATCAGTTGATGACATCATGACGTCACTTTGGATTTTGCATGCTAGTGACAATATCTACCTACCCACCAATTTTCATAAAGATCGGACCTACATGTACCCTTATACATGTTTTTAAAAAAGCACATTTTTGATGACGTCATCATGATGTCACACATTTTTCACATTTATGACCTAACAAACCTATTATAAAAAGAATTTCGAAATTAGCATGTTCTGTTGATGAGATATGGCTTAAAGGTTCAAAAACTTTTTTAAAATCTATAAAATCGTATGATGATGTCACTATGACGTCACGTCAATTTTCATCTATAACACATGCTGGCCTACCAACATAGCAACTTTGAAGTCGATCGGACCTACAGTTCTCTAGATATGGTCTCTTCAAAAATGCACCTTTAAAGATGACGTCACGTGACCTGTGAGGACGTCATGACGTCATTGTTCTAGGTACATCTATGCTATGAGGTCTTCATTAACGTTTATGGGAATACGACTTTGTTTTCTGTTAAAAGTACAGGGCAGAAGGAACCATGTACAAAGTCTATAGGACTGGGTACCCAATAAGAAAAAGAAAAAAATAGATGTGTTGTCTGTCACAGGCTTTTCCCACAGATTTTTAAAAATTAATTCAGCTTTTGCATACTAATAACAAAACCTACCTACTGTACCCATCACGTTTCATGATGATAACACAGGGTCTACATTGTACACTTATTGTTTCACAAAACATGCTTTTGATATATACGTCCTCATGACTTCACACATTTGTTTCAAATTTATATATCAATATTCATGACCATACAATCCAATTACAAAAAGAATTTCGAAATTAGCATGTTCTGTTGTCGAGATATGGCTCCAAGGTTAAAAAACTGAAAAATTACCATACAAATGTATGATGACGTCATCACGACGTCATCATGACGTCACGTCAATTTTCATCTATAACACAAGTCAGTCTACCAACAAAACAAGTTTGAGCTTAACCTGCCGCTAGAGGGCGCTCCAACATATTATGACATCACCGGTAATTTTTCTGTGAAGTACAACCTAGCCGGAGACTAATATCGTTGAAAGCAAGATCACATCTTGTTTCCACTTTCAAATTATAGAGCACTTCCGGTTTGGACTGGAAGGAAGGGTCACGTGATTTGACGCACACGAGATAAAATGATTTTGCACGTAATATCAAAAATGAAGACCCTGGTTTATTCTATCAGTTCCCGTAAAAAGCAAAATCGGATCACTCTCGATTGATTTTATACTGATTTTAAAAGATTAAATCTGGAAATCTTTGATTGCTTGTAGTCCAATATTTGATGATGTCATCGTGACGTCAATATCGGAAAGTTTGAGAGCTATGTTAACTATGCTATCCTTGGGCAAAGGCGCTTTATAAATACCGGGTATTATTATTATTATCTGGATAATTGTTATTAAATATCTGGATGATTTTTTTGCAATTTTTTAAGGTTTAAAGGCCTTTTCATTGCAACTTCCGGTCTGGTGACGTCATCAATCTTTCTCCCCCTCAACTTGTTCTTAGCATGAAGTCGATTATATACATCAACTAGGACTGTACTCTTCGCTGAACAGAACATAGGGCTTTTCCGCATTATTTTTTTATGATGTCACTGCGATTTTTGCTTGCTTGTGACAAGTCTGCCTACCCACCAGGCTTCATGACAATTGGACCTACCAATTTACATGTCTTACGAGAAATTATGCCTTTAATGACGTCATTATGATGGTGCACATATTTTGCATTTGTTGTTACATATGTAGGACCTAACAAACCTATTACAAAAAGAATTTCTGTTGATGAGATATGGCTTAAAGAAAATTTTAAGGTAAAAAAACTTTAAAATTACTATAATTTCGTATGATGTCATTGTGACGTCACCTCAATTTTCATCAACAACAAATGCTTGCCTACCAACATACTACGTTTGAGCGTAATCGGACCTACAGTTCTCTAGATACGGGCCATTGAAAAATGCACATTTAAGATGACATCATGTGACACGTGATGATGTCATCACCCCGTCACTCTTTGGCATACAATTTTAGCTTAGGGTCTATTTTTGTGTTAAGTCTGATTAAGATCTGAGGTTGTTTAGTGACAAAAGTGCCAATTCTAGTACAAAGTCTATGGGATTTTGGATAGAACAAAAAATTCATAGAAAATCAGCCGATGACGTCATTATGACGTCACTTCGGATTTTACATGCTAGTGGCACTATCTACCTACCTACCAATTTTTATGAAGATCGGACGTACCCTTATATGTGTTTCCAAAAAGCACATTTTTGATGACGTCATCATGACGTCACACATTTTTTACATTGATGTGAAAGAATATAGAAGCTAACAAAGCTATTACAAAAAGAATTTTGAATTTAGCATGTTCTGTTGACAAGATATGGCTTTAACAAATTTTAAAGTAAAAAAACTTAAACATTACTATAAAATCGTATGATGACGTCATCATGATGTCACCTCAATTTTCATCTATAACACGTACTTGTCTACCACCATAGCAGGTTTGAATGCAATCGGACCTACGGTTCTCTAGATATGGGCCATTGAAAAATGCACCTTTAAGATGACGACACGTGATGACGTCATCATGACGTCACTCTTTGGCATACATTTTCAGCTTAGGGTCTCTGTTTGTGTTAAGCCTGATTAAGATCTGATGTTGTTTAGTGACCAAAGTGGCTCTTAGAAAATTTGTGTACAAAGTCTATGGGATTTGGGATAGAACAAAAAAAAATCTTAGAAAATCAGCCGACGACGTCATCATGACGTCACCTCGGATTTAACATGCTAGTAGCACTATCTACCTGCACACCAATTTTTATGACGATCGTAATTACCCTTATATGTGTTTCAAAAAGCATATTTTTGATGACGTCATGATGACGTCATACATTTTTCACATTTATGTGAAAGAATATATGAGCTAACAAAGCTATTACAAAAAGAATTTTGAATTTAGCATGTTCTGTTGAGGTATGGCTTGAAGAAACTTTGAAGTTCAAAAACTTTAATATTACTGTAAAATCGTATGATGACGTCATCATGACGTCACCTCAATTTTCATCTATAACACGAGCTACATGTACCATACCAACATACCTGGTTTGAAGGCAATCGGACGTACCGTTCTCTAGATATGGGCCCTTGAAAAATGCACCTTTAAGATGACGTCACATGACACGTGATGACGTCATCATGACGTCACGTTTCGGCATACAGTTTCAGCTTAGGGTCTCTGTTTGTGTTAAGCCTGATTAAGATCTGATGTTGTTTAGTGACCAAAGTGGCTCTTACAAAATTCGTGTACAAAGTCTATGGGATTTTGGTCAGAACTAAAAGAAGAAGAAAAAAATAGAGCTCTGTCTGTCTGTTGGTCAACAGAACAGAGGGCTTTTCCGTTATTTTCACTGTTGAATTGGATATGATCTTGTTTATTATCAAGAGAAGACAAAAACAAAATAGGGTCATTTTTTATACATGTACGGCGAATGTGTATGGTAAATGTAATAAAGACCTTACATGTAGGTTAGTAGGACCTAAAATTCAAACTCAAAAATTTAACGTAGAAGTTTATGTCACTTTACACACATGATGACGTCATCATGACGTCACTCTTCGGCATACAATATCAGCTTAGAATGTATGTTTGTGTTAAGTCTGATTAAGATCTGAGATTGTTTTGTGACCAAAGTGGCTCTTACAAATGTCGTGTACAGTATGGGATTTGGGATAGAACAAAAACAATCATAGAAAATCAGCCGATGACGTCATCATGACGTCACTTTGGATTTTACATGCTAGTAGCACTATCTACATATACCTACCCACTAATTTTTATGACGATCGGACGTACACTTATATGTGTTTAAAAAAAAGCAAATTTTTCATGACGTCATGATGACGTCACACATTTTTCTCATTTATGTGAATATATAGGAGCTAACAAAGCTATTACAAAAAGAATTTTGAATTTAGCATGTTCTGTTGACAAGATGTGGCTTTAACAAATTTTAAAGTTAAAAACTTAAACATAACTATAAAATCGTATGATGACGTCATCATGACGTCACCTCAATTTTCATCTATAACACGTACTTGTCTACCACCATAGCAGGTTTGAATGCAATCGGACCTACGGTTCTCTAGATATGGGCCATTGAAAAATGCACCTTTAAGATGACGTCACATGACACGTGATGACGTCATCATGACGTCACTCTTTGGCATACATTTTCAGCTTAGGGTCTCTGTTTGTGTTAAGCCTGATTAAGATCTGATGTTGTTTAGTGACCAAAGTGCCACTTACAAAATCCGTGTACAAAGTCTATGGGATTTGGGATAGAACTAAAAAAATCATAGAAAATCAGCCGATGACGTCATCATGACGTCACTTCGGATTTGACATGCTAGTAGCACTATCTACATACCCAGCAATTTTTGTGACGATCGGACGTACCCTTATATATGTGTTTCAAAAAAGCACATTTTTGATGACGTCATCATGACGTCACACTTTTTCACATTTATGTGAAAGAATATAGGAGCTAACAAAGCTATTACAAAAAGAATCTTGAATTTAGCATGTTCTGTTGATGAGATATGGCTTGAAGAAACTTTAAGATTCAAAAACTTAATAATTACTACAAAATTGTATGATGACGTCATCATGACATCATCATGACGTCACCTCAATTTTCATCTATAACACGTGGTGGCTCACCAACATACCAGGTTTAAAGGCAATCGGACCTACGGTTCTCTAGATATGGGCCCTTGAAAAATGCACCTTTATGGTGGTGACACGTGATGACGTCATCGTGACGTCACTCTTCGGCATACAATTTCAGCTTAGGGTCTATGTTTGTGTTAAGTTTAATTAAGATCTGAGGTTCTTTAGTGACCAAAGTGCCACTGACAAAATTCGTGTACAAAGTCTATGGGATTTGGGATAGAACTAAAATAGGAAGAGGAAGAGGAAGAAGAAGACGAAATAAAAAAAATAAAAAGAATCAGAACAAAAACAAAGCCTTTTCTGGCCGAAAGCCGGAAAAGCCAAAACAAATAATCAGAACAAAAACAAGGCCTTTTCCGACTGGCAGTGTCGGAAAAGCCAATTATAGTATACATGTACATGTAAAGTGATTTCAGTAAACTTCGCCACACACATCATGTGAATATTCATTTTAAACATTTTTCAACCCGCCGCTAGAGGGCGCTCGAACATTTTATGATGTCACAGGTAATTTTTTTGTTAAGTACATTGTGTACAACCTAGCCGGAGACTAACGTCATTGAAAGCAAGATCACATCTTTTTCCACTGTCAAATTTATAGGCCACTTCTGGTTTGGACCGGAAGGAAGGGTCACGTGATATGACGAGATAAAATGAAGATCCTGGTTTATATCAATTCCCACAAAAATCAAGTTTGAGGTCTCTCACGGTCGATTTTATATTGATTTTCAAAGATTAAATCTATTAATCTTTAATTGCTTGTATATAATTTGATACATCATCATGACGTCATCATAACGTCAGAGTAATATGCACGAGTTCAGTACAGGGTCTCAGTCTATGCAAACTATAAATTATAAATTCCCAATGATTTTGTTCAAAAATGTTACCTTGTTTTGTAAAACGCCCCTTTAGCTATTTAATGGTACATGTACGTGCCTCATGCGAGTAGTGCTAAAAACTTCCTTATAATGTACATTTTGTATACACGGGTGATTCCATAAATGTGGGGGCCAATGACTTTTGGTGTCCCTCTTTACATTGTGATATTTGTTTCCCGTGTATTACCAACGGTGAAATATATACAAATGATTTTAGTTGCTCAAATTATACTACTTGTACCTAAATATCTGGTAGCAAAGGATGAAACATCTCACTAATTTCCTGACAGTATGGTGTCCTATTATAGTTCACGGTTTCATGTGTAAAAGGTACACCAAAGCTGCGACATTTAAAAAACTGCTGTTGAAATGCATTGTTTGGTTCTCAAATACTCCCATGTGCACATCTGTGTATGAAAAATTGCCCTTCATTATGTTGAAGCATGTTAATACTGCTTAAGAATGGCACCATATTTAAATGATATTTAAATGATTTAATAACTAGTTGACTGAGATTGAACGTGAAACATTTGGGCTACCAAATGTTTCACGTGTAAACAAGACCTACTTTTTTGGTGTCCCTTACATGTACACGTGAAATTTGTGTAATGTTTCTGAAAAAAAAAAGATAATTGGGTTCACTGGCAAATCCAATTCTATCACCATTAATTACATGTCCCACTTGATAAGTGTGAAATCATAACAAAGATTGCATGCTTGGAAATGTTTAATTTTGGGCCATTTACTAGGTTTCACTAGTAAATGGGACACCAAATGGTGTCCCCATATGCAATCATGCACCAAATTGTTTTTTTTAGTCTAATCAAGTTATTTTCACAATATACCTTGATGTGTTATCCTGGATAAGAAAAAAAATACATTTAAAAATAAACACACCACATTGAGCATGAATTATCACAAAAATAGCAGAAAACTAATTTGGTGTCCCCTTTACATGTAAAACCGTGAATGGGTTTTGACATGATATTTTGGCATTTCTGGAGTAAATAATGTCTGATTTTGGCTACAATTAATGAGGAATATCAATATCTTTAAGTTATACTGAAAATTATTAATAAATCCCCTGTCTATCAATTTTTCAATTTTGGGTAAAAATGTTACAAGTTGGGTCAAAATTACAAGTTGGCACCCTATTGACGTGCACGTGACGCCTACTGCGTGATGTGGCATGATGTGGCACAGAACGCAGCACAGCACGCAGCACAGCAGCAGTGTACGAAGCAGAATTAAAGTAAAAAAGATTGGAACATATTTTTTGAATGTGTTTTTGAAAATCGAACGTGTTTTTAAACCACCCGAATGCATTTTCCAAAACCCAATGAAATTTTACAGACCGAACATCCTTATGATTCGAATGCTTTTCCAAAACCCAATGAAATTTTACAAACCGAACGTGTTTTTGTAACTCGAAGGCATTTCCCAAAACCGAATGAAATTTCACAAACCTAACATGTTTTTACGATTCGAATGCATTTGCCAAAAGCAAATGAAATTACAAACCTAAAGCCCTGTCCGCACTAAACTTTTTTTGGTAAAACGTACCTAGGCAATGGGTACTTTTCCCATTTTAAGTCCAGTGCGGACAGCCCAGGACGTTTTCCTCTCAGTTACTTTTCCTGAGTCCAGCGGTTACTTCTACCGGGCAACTGCTGCCCAGGAAAACTGACCAGGTAACTTTTCCCGAGACGATAAGTCCAGTGCGGACAGTGCGAGTCAGTAAAAAGCGGCTCAGGAAAGCGTACATCCGGCCCGAGCGCAAGGTCATGCTTCGCAGGAAAACCACGCATGCGCTTTGCATTGTTTCACTGCGGTGCGGTGCATATGTGGCAAAATTCCAAATTCCAGTGCGTTGTTCCTCTTTTGGTCGCAATCATGGCAGATATTATTATTGATAAAGTCGGAAGTTTGATTGGTGCTAAAGATGTAGGCCTGCGTGTGCACATCAGCCGGAAAAATGAAAAGGCAGGCGTGATTTGGGTCAATCGCGTCAATGTAGAAAGGTCACGGAAAGCGCCCTCATGAGTCGTTATATTTACAGCTCGGTTACTTCTACAACGGTCTCTGTAAAAAATTTCCGTGTCGAAAGTCCAAGTGCGGACAGTGGTCACATTTGACCATTTTTCATTTTACCATCGTCTCGGTAAAACCTTAAAAAAAAAAAGTCCAGTGCGGACACATCCTCACGAATCGAATGAAATTTTTTCCCGACATAAAACAGCCGCAGGTTTTGAATTTGGCACATGTATTTCATCCGACATCTCATTGCCTCCGAATTTTAAAAGCATTCAATCTTTTTGACAGTGTTCAGCCTGGGTTTTGCCGAGTACCCAAGTTATGTATACCCGAACCTTTCTTGATTTGGAGGTAGTCTTGTCGCAAGACGTTATAGGCAAGTCTTTGCATGGTGACCTGTCGGAAGCTAGCCTGTGATTCAGCCCGCGATTCAGCCCGCGATTCAGCCCGCGATTCAGCCCGCGATTTAGCCCGCGATTTAGCCCGCGATTCACCCCGCGATTCGTAATAGGGCCCACGATTCGCCCGATCAGGGGAGCCACATATTGAAAACTAGAACCCATGCAACAAAAGGAGGTTTTTTTTTCGAATTCAGATTTTGCATCAAATTTTCGAATAGATATCACTAAAGCGATACATCTTATTTTTAGCATTGTTTTATGGGTTATTTGTCTAAAATAATTGCTCGTTTCGAGAGGGCCCCTTTTAAAGATTTCTCCATTTTATTGACACCGATTTCTCTTGGTTCAGACCAATAGCCTCTGTTTAAAAGGAAGTGTACCGAACATATCAAATTTTCAATTTTCTTTTATATTTCTAACGATTACCCTCCTGGGCACACTTCATTTCAGCAAGGGTTTATTCCAAAAATGGGTTCTGTTCCAATTAGCCGTTCCAATTAGGCACCGTTTTCAAGAATATCTGGAAATGCGGTATTTGCAGTTTCGTGTGAAATGCCGTCTGAGAAAAAGTGTACCGCACGTGTTTTGAAAAATTCATATTTTTCTTTCATATTCATAATTGCCACCTTCCTGGGCACACTTAATTTCAGCAAGGGCTTATTCCAGGAATAGGTTCTGTTCCAATTAGCCGTTTAAAAAGGCACTGTTTTCAAGAATATCGGGAAATATGAATTTTTCATAATTCACGTGCGGCACAATTTTTTTCAAAGATGGTATTTCACACGAAACTGTGAATACCACATTTCCAGATATTCTTGAAAACGGTGCCTCTTTAAACGGCTAATTGGAACAGAGCCCATTATTGGAATAAGCCCTTGCTGAAATTAATTGTGCCTAGGAGGGTAATCGTTGGAAATATGAAAGAAAAATATGAATTTAAAAAAAATATGTGCGGTATATGTTCTTTTAAACAGAGGCTATTGGTCTGAACCGAGAGAAATCAATCACTCAATCAATCAATCAATCAATCAGGTCGAGGCCATACGGCAGCTCGAGCCTGCTCAGTGATCTTGGTCCAGATGTCCCGGTCCAGCATGCAGTTCCTCAGTGCTGGCCAAGCCGGTGTCCCGTTTCAGCATATCAAGAGAGAAATCATCCAGAAATCTTTAAAAGAGGCCCTCTCGAAACGAGCAATTATTTTTGAAAAATAACCCATAAAACAATGTATCGCTTTGGTGATATCTATTCTAAAATGTGATGCAAAATTTGTTAGTAATTTTTTTGGCATTTCGTTGCATGAATCTGGAGATTTCGTTTTCAATATGCGGCTGCCCTGATCGGGCGAATCGTGGGCCCTATTGCGAATCGTGGGCCCTATTGCGAATCGTGGGCCCTATTGCGAATCGTGGGCCCTATTGCGAATCGTGGGCCCTATTGCGAATCGTGGGACCTATTGCGAATCGTGGGCCCTATTGCGAATCGTGGGCCCTATTGCGAATCACGGGCCCTATTGCGAATCGCGGGGTGAAGCGCGTGAATCGCATACTGAATCGTTTGCTGAATCGCGGGCTGAAGTGCCGCGGGCTGAAGCGCCGCGGGCTGAAGATTCACGGGCTAGCTTCCGACAAGTCGCCATGCAAAGACTTGCCTATAATGTCTTGGGACAAGACTACCTCCGAATCAAAGAAAGGTTCGGGCGTAATTCGGGTTCTCGGCAAAACCCGGGCCGAACACTGTTAAAAAGATCAAATGCTTTTAAAATTCGGAGGCAATGAGATATCGGATGAAATACATGTGCCTAATTCAAAACAAACCTGCGGCTGTTTTATGTCGGGAAAAAATTACATTTGATTCGTGAGGCGAGATGACGTGTTATGTTTGTAATTTTATTGGGTTTTGGAAAAGCATTCGAATCATAAGGATGTTCGGTCTGTAAAATTTAATTGGGTTTTGGAAAATTCATTCGGGTGGTAAAAAAACACGTTCGATGTTTCAAAACACGTTCTTTTCTATAATGCATTAAAATCATGTTCCATTTCATAAAAAAATACATTCCGTTTTTCAAAAAGTATGTTCCAATCTTTTTTACTTTAATTGTGCTTCCTACAGTGCTGGTGCAGTGAATTATGGACTCTTGCGTACTTAGGAGAGTGACTGGTCAACCAATAAAATGGACCAGATTTCATAGGAGTCTAAATTTTATGTGACACCGGAAAAACCAGTTTATCGCCCATTTAAAACCACCCATGTGACAGGTTCTCCACCAATAGGAACAGGTAAACTGTCAGGTATTTATGAATTCTTGATTTCCTCTTGCCACTGACTTTGACAAAATTGAATGAATTATTTTTTTTCTTTGTCTATATACAGGTTGCTCAAGGAAGCAGAACAATCACATTAAAAACAACATTATGGACACATCAGAGGCTTTGCAGCAGTCTAGAAAAGGTTGTCTTGTATATGACAGCAACTGGTATGAAGATGGACACATTCATGTAAGTTTTTAATTGAATGATTAATTTCTCATTATGAATGTCGTCCATTAGGGACCAGACATGCTGCTGCATGATACATGTTACCTCCATCCATACATATACGTAATTCAATTGTTGCATGCAGAAGCTATGTACCCGGGATAAACTTTCCTCGGGGCGGGCTTTCACAACTTTACATGTCGGTTTGGACAAGTGTAACGACAGTACTGTGGAATTACTTTTGTCAGTTTTGGGTTTTTATTCTGATGAAATTTCAACATCAAGCACAGGTCAACCAAAGAATCCTCTTTTGCTTGATATTGGGGTTATTTACATTGTATGTCTATGAAGTGTTCAGTATTGGACGAGACAACTTTCATGTACAGGATTTTTGCAAGCACAAGTACATGTAGTTTCAAAAGCCAACCTGCGCAAGGTGCAAAATTGTAATTTGGGGGAGGTTTGAGCCCTGTTCATGTGTGTGTGTGTGAATTCCATAGATTTTAGATAAACAGCATGTATAATGTGTACAAAATGTCAGCATTCTTAGTCATGACTATGAAGTTCATATTCAATTTTATTGGCCTTTTTGCTCGGATTTTTTTCCTCTCCTTTTTCCTCTTCTTTTTCTTCTCTGAAAAACCACATAGAATTTGTACATGTTTTTTCTCGGTGGTACTTTGGTCACTTTTAAATATCATATCTTGATCATAATTGGCCCAGTTAAAGACTATGTACAATTGTAGCATAGATGGTGCTGGACCAATGACGTCATATGATAATGTCACCAGTTTTCAAGCTCTGACCTCATGAATATTTAATAAGTCACTTTTGCGGACCCCATATCTGAAAAATCAATGCAGTTGCGTAGATTATTTCAATGTTGCATGCCAAAAATGCTTAACTGCTTGAGTGAAATTTTTGTGACGTCATTATGACATCATCTGGAGGTCATTAAATTCAAGCAAAAATTTAGTACATGTATAATTATCAAGTTCCTGTGACAAAAAGCTTGGGAATATTAATCATTTAATTTTCGTCCACCTACATGTAATTCCACATTTTCATGATTGTAGATCACTCAAGTGTAAAATAACAACCATTTCAATATTTAGAGAAAAACAATATGGATTCCTTCATGAATGTTATGTGATGTCTTCTTACAGGTGCATTTTTAAGGGCCTATATCTAGAGAAGCGTAGGTCTGATCTGGTTCAAAGTTGGTGTAGTGGTAGGCCGGCATGTGTTTTAGATTTAAATTTACGTGATGTCATGAGGATGTCATCATGTGATTTTCTGATATTTAAGATTTGAACATCATCATATGATTTTTATTGATTTAAAAAATGTTTACCCATCAAGCCCTATCACATCAGAAAATGCTACATGTAAATTCGAAGTTCTTTTTGCAGTAGGTTTCTGAGGTCATAGATATTTACATATAAATGTGAAACATGTGCGACGTCATGATGACATCATCAGGCCTCGACCTTAGCACTAGCCCGGCGTACAATGTCTAGTAAAAACTGCTCCGGGCTAGTGAAAAGCACTCTTTAACTTGCCCGGTGGGCTAGTTAAAAAAAACATACCTACATGTACAGTGTACCTGCTTAAAATTGTCACTGTTGCTTGATATTAATCAAACAAACGTTCTTGGTAAGTTTTAGTGAATCTTCTTGTTTCATTTAATGACCGAGTACAGCGCTACGGCGTCCCGCACAGTCAATACTATGCCGAGCCGCCGCGCTAGCGCTATGCATGCCGCTCGCTGTCTCACAGCAGCTAGCTTGTGTCCTGATGGCAACATGTGTACGTGCGTATGTACATGTATGCCATTCATTGCGCGCATGATGCCACAAGCGCACATGACTTGTACAAGGTTGGTAGTCTCATATCAAGTCCAGAATGTGTTGTGCACTTTTTTGCCAAATGCTGGGACTGGGTGTGGGAAGAAAGTACAGTGAAAGTGCACACAAAAAAGACTATGGATCTTTTCTCAATGCTCGGCTTCGATATCGCGATACGGCTAACACTGAAACATTTTTATTATGTACATCATCAGTGTTTGAAAAAAATTATTCAGGACCGTCACATTTTTGGCCCATGTCAATTTGAAGGAAAACGGCAACTAATATTGGCGGAATAATGTCATGAATGTCTATAAGACGCAGCGAACCGTACGCGTACGCCGTACGAGGCGCTATACAATCTTTGGTACGTACTGAAGCCAGCTTTGATTAATGGACCCAATCGGGGAATTCCACGTGCATACTGAGTATGCGCATCGGCACTTGACCTCAGTGATTCATGAGCCATGCAGTGTGCATGAAGAAGGCATGGAATTAAGGTGCGCGCGTAGCGTGCGAAGATTTGTGCGTGTGGTCTGTACCGTACCAGGCCGTGTACGTGGTTGGTGAGAAGTGTTATTCACTTGGGTCTTTACATTTTCCGTCATGCGGCGATATCTAAATGTATCCAATCCGTCCAAAAAGGAAGCAAAAGAGAATACGATGCAAACTGGAGCAAAAATAAAAGACAACGTGTCTACAGACAAGACTGGGAGCGGGACTGTGGCTGGCTTAGCTACGATGGAAATACAATGGTTTGCCGCGTTTGCCGCGTTTGCCGCGAAATGAAACTGACCGGAGGGAGTGGAAGGAAACATAACCTTATAATTCAGTAATTTCTTTTCTATTTTATAGTTTGAAAAATCACTTATTAGTTATAACTCTACCAAATCCTCCAATATTAATACGATACCGTAGGGAGTTTATCGTTAATGAGATATTTTACAAAGTGTCCATTAAATGTGGGCTAGTAAAAATTTCTGCGGGCTAGTAAAAAACCCAGTTAACTTGCCCGGTGGACTAGTTAAAAAAAAAGCTTAAGATCGAGGCCTGCATCATCTTTAAAAGTATGATTTCTTGAAACACATATAAGGGTACATGTAGGTCCGATAGATCGTCATGAAACTTGGTGGGTAGGGAAATATTGTCACTACTATGCAAACTTCGAAGTGACGTGATGTCATAAAAAATAATGCGGAAAAGCCCATGTTCTGTTTCAAGACAGTTTGAGTTGTAATTTGCATTTCTTAAACATCCCCCATTTTAAAGTTTTGAAAATTTAGTGCTTACAGTACAAATATTTTGTTGTTCTTTTTGTGCCACATGGTAGTTTTTCATCAGGCTTTCTGTCAAAAGAACCCCAAATATTAAAGACACTGTACCATGGTGCGTATCTACATGTGCCCATGCACCCACATCAATTCCTGCGATTCCAGTACAAAGGAGTAACCTACGAATTCACAGTGCTCCCTTTCGGTCTATTGACCTCCCCGCGGGTCTTCACCAGGATTGCAAAATACGTGGGGGCAGCTCTCCACAGGAACAACATCAGGGTTTTTATGTACCTGGACTATTGGCTCATTGTTGGCCGCTCGGAGCGTGAAGCTAGCCGAGCCCTCCCTGAAACTCTAACTTTGACCACACGACTTGGGTTCGTTATCAACGAAAAGAAATCACACCAAATTCCTACACAAACACCAACGTTCCTGGGCACCGTTCTAAACCTCAGAACAAGCACGGCCTTCCCTACGGAAACACGTGTTCAAAAACCTCCTACAGTGCATCCGACTATTCCTCAAACTACTGGGGCTCATGGCAAGCATGGTGGACCTTGTGGCACATTGCCGACTTCATATGCACCCACTCCAGCTCCACCTCTTAGCACACATCCACCCGAAGCTTCATTCCACTTATCGCATGGTCCCAGTTGCTCCCTTTCTCCGACCACACCTCCAGTGGTGGGCGAATCCGCTCCACGTGTCGGGCGGACTGGTTTCCGAAAGCCCAACCAACGAAGGTTATTTCAACGGATGCATCACACCTTTGCTGGGGGCAACACTTCACCTGCGACAGACTGCAGGGAATTGGAATCCGGGCCTGAGGGATCTACATGTACACATGTACATATCAATGTCCTCGAGATGCACGCGGTGTTCAATGCTCTCCGACATTTCCACAGGCTCATCCAGAACCAGCCTGTCCTCATCAAATGCGACAACACCACAGTAGTGGCACACGATCATCCCAGCTCTGCCTCCTCACATATGACATGCTTAGATTCCGGTGCATAGATTCCGGCATAATGCTGTCAGCCACCCATGTCCCAGGCAAGGACAACATTGTGGCCGATACCCTCTCCAGGGGAAGAATTCGGCCAGCGGAATGGACCTTATAGCCCAGTGTCGTCGAACAAATCTTTCTGATGATCGATTGCCCCAACATAGATCTGTTCGCATTTTTTAAGAACCAACAACCAACTTCCGGTGTCCTGCTCCAGACGACCCGATCCACGGGCACGGCACACCGACGCTCTGTCGATTCCATGGAAGGGAATGCTTGCATATGCCTTTCCCCCAATATCCCTTTCCCCCAATATCCCTGATCACACAGGTTCTCACGAAAATAGAACGAGAACATTGCAGAATACTACCCATCGCCCCGTTCTGGCCTCGACAGCCATGGTTCCCGAGACTGATCGATCTTCTAGTCCACGAACCACTTGTCCTCCCACGTCGTCTGGGCATTCTTTTTCAGCCAGACTAGAACATCACTCACCCAGCTCCCGAGGATCTTCACCTGACATGCTGGGTATTGTCGAGCGATCGTTCCGATCAGCAGGCCTTTCGGCGGATGCTGCCACATTTGCAGCACGCAGCCGCAGACCATCCACTCGGAAAGTCGACTTTGACATTACTACATACATTGCAGACGAAATGCTGTTGATCCAGTCGACGCTACTCTTACCAATGTCGGCGATTTTCTTGTCTATCTGTTCAACACTGGCCTTACGGTACCCACCATAAAAAATTACCGATCGGCAATAGAGGCAATTCATTGAGGCTCATCGAACTCCACCAATTATACCTTAGGCCCACATCCTCCGTGGTATGTTCATGGAGAGACCTGTCACTCGCAAGTTCCTTCCCTCAAGTACTGAAAATGCTTTCACGATCTCCTTATGAACCTATGGGACAGGCATTAGGCTTAGGCGGTATTTCGGTATTACCGTATAGTGACTTTTTTCTTTTAATACCGGACAATACCGACTGATGATCCATAAATACCGAAATACCGGCGAACTCCGTTTGGAATTTCAATACCGCGGTATTCCCCCTAATGTTCAGAATGTTTGCAAAAACCCTCTCAAAGATAAAGAAAAACAACCGCATTCACAGTTGAATCCATTCTCCAATCATCCAGTGTTCTGCCTTGCAGTGGAAAGAAATTTGGATCTAATTGTGGAGCTCGACTTGGTAACCCGATACTCCAGTGGCTGCCATTCTACCAGAAAGGCCTTTGAAGTTTTGCTTACACCGCCGCATTTGCGGTTAACTTTTTGGGTGTGCAGTGTCTGGGACGGAAAGTTCCAACAATGTTTTACACAGGGGCGTGTTTTGGCTGAATAACCAATTGTCTCTTTGGTTAATTGTTTTGGGGATTTGATTCATCATGCCTAAATCTTGCCCGATTATAATTGCCAAAAAAATTAGTGATGAGAAAAAAACAAAATCAGGTCTTTTAAAATGACTGCCAAAACACCCTGGGCTTGTTCATGTACATGTACAAAATGTATTATGTGTACATTTTGTACGAGTATATCAATTCAAAAGGTGCAAATACGAAGGGACTGTGCCGAATCTTGCAAATGCCGTCCAGGGAAATTTAACAAAAACATTCCCAAAAAGCGTAAGGGGGAGGCCGTAATTTCTCACCGCGGGGAATTCCCTTGTGCGCGCATAATATGTGATCTCTACTCTCTTTTGTTTTACGATCTATGTACATGTACATGTACTCAACAAACTACTCATGCTTTTCCCCCCATGGTTTGTGCCGGCGCATGCGATGCATATGCAGCGAGCCGCACGTCATTTTATTTTAAAAACCATCTGATTGGCCATTTAAAAAGACGTTCAGAACACATCTCATTCATGTTTGGGGCTTGTGTGATGTGGGCGCGGCCAGCCATGCGATGCATGCAGCAAACCGTACGTCATTTTAAAACCGTCTGTTTGGCCATCTAAAAAGACGTTCGGAACGCATCTCATTCATGGTTTGGGGCCACCTCGATTCTTGCTAGCGTCGATTTTATATAAGTTGACACTTCATGATTGTCTCGACCAGCCAAGCCGTTACTCTGTAAACTGTGTTGTGAACTTTTAGTGCTGGCACGAGAATAAAAATAATTTTGAAATAATTTACTCCCTGAGGGATTGCCCACTGATGTATAAAAATCTGAACTTGCATTGGCTGCTCAAGTTGACGACACCGTCCACCATCTTTCCACTCCACGCAATATGCGAACGTACGTCAAACTGGTACAAGCATGATGTAAGCAGGCGCGACCGCAGTAGTCTACGCGTGGATCCCATGACAGAGGTAATGTGGCGGCTGCTAGCGACAGTTGTTCGTACAGCGCGCAACGCCCATTGAGCAATATCATACAGTGGGCTTGCTTACAATGTATAAATGTACCAGCGCCGGGCGCTGTTGTTTGCGCACGCAGTGTTGGAGTCACTGGTGACCGGGGGCTGGCGCATGACGTGAATCACTGTCGCTGCATGGTACCAACTGCAAAGCACATGTTCCAGCAGTGCGTATGTGAATGTGATGTGCAGTGCTAGCGGTGCACGAGGCATGACTATGCACGATTGCCAGGGTCGTTGACGATCGGTATTTTTTAAACAAATGACGTTACAAACAACAATAAGTACATGATACAAAAAAGTCAGTTTTTTTTTATCAATCATGTTGATATATTTTTGCAAACAAATAGATTAATATTGTCGCTAAAGCACAGGAGTTTTTGCAAGTTCATACATGTACATGTAGCAGCCTTCACGCGTCACGCTGGAATACTTTTGTAGATGTGCATCGTCTGTGGCATTTTTTTTTTTATGACGTACATGTACATGTAAGTAATACCCCAATTTATATAATACCCGGTTTTAGTGAATACCGCGGTATTTTAGAAATGTAAACCGCGGACTCCTGGAATTCGATACCGCCCAAGCCTAACAGGCATCCTTGCTCAACTTATCCTTCAAGTTTGCCTTCCTTTTGGTAGTGGCCACGTCAAGACGCCGGAGCGAACTTCAGGCTTTATCTATTGACCCTGGCCATATTAATTGGGAACCGAATGGAGTCCGGCTAGTCCCACATACATCGTTTCTCACTGAGAATCAGTCAGAATTCTTTGTTCCTCCTGACGTCTTCATACCGGACATTTTAGTCCTATTTTGCCATGTCTGAAGACAGGAAATGGTGCCCAATTCGAGCCCTGAAATGGTATCTCAACAAAACCGAACTGATACGGGGGAAGGTCTCTTCATCACATCTATTCCCCACATCATGCAGCCTCACGAGATACTATTGCATGCTGGATCGTCACAGCCATCCAGTCAGCGGAACAGAACTGGCCGACTGCATTAGAGGTGGACTACAGAGTCAGAGCACACGATGTCAGAGCAGTTGCGACTTCGTGGGCCTACTTCAGAGAAGTACCACTAAGTTACATTATTCAGGCAGCGTGTTGGAAGACGCCTAACACGTTCATATCCTGCTACCTCCGGGACGTTCTCCAGTCTGAGGGAGGCGCAGGAAGGTCAGCGCTACTGACGGCGAGAGACCATGTTCCACGAGCCTCACAGGCCACCCTTCAGCAGCCGCAGTAGGACGGGACTTACTGTTCTGTCACATGGTAGCATCTCGCAACCCACCTCCTAGTCTCGGTGCTAATCTGCATTAGTCATGTTAGTAGTGGCTCTACTGGTAAGATGATGGCTACAATTAATGAGGAATATCAATATCCTTAAGTTATAGTGAAAATTTTTAATAAATCCCCTGTCAATCAATTTTTCCATTTTGGGTCAAAATGTCACAAGTTGGTACCCTAATTTATGGAATAACCCATGTGCAGCACGTGGATGCGATACACGAAACGCGGTAGCGTATTTACGGTGAATAATTGCATACACGCTCTCTCTAACCGGATACAGGAGTTGTCTCAGATTTCTGAGACGACTTTGCCCACGTGTGCATGCATACTTTCGGGCTACTACTTATTGCAAGAAGTGGGAAAATAGCCTTTTCCAATTTCCAGCCGCTCGTTATAATGCGTATCTAAATAATGTAGACTCCCCGGAAACTACTTACATAATTTTCACCGTCCGAGAATCGGAAATACTTAAGAAATATAAACAGAACAAACTACGTTAAACGGGTTTGGCCAATGTGCTGGAAACAAAATTAGTATATGAAATCGTAATGGGCCGGTTGAGCGTTTGCGTTCAATTTTACGTGTATTCGCGTACTGCGTTTCAACGAACTGCGCTTCAACGAACTGCGCACATGCGGCCGAATAATGCGTGCCTTAGAAATGTTTTTTTGTTTGTCCAAGATTTTGAATATCATGTGATGTTCAACAGACGCTACGATTGGATAATGGTCATGAACGGCGATAGGTCAATTCCCTGGCTCTTCCCACCAGTCATAACAAGTTGATTGGCACTTTGCCAAACCTGCAGTGTGCAAGATTGATAATAATAGCACAATGGCCACACCCTGCGCGCCACCGCTGCGCCAATGCTTGACTGTATCCGATTTTCAGAAATGCATACATGTATTTATTGTTTGAATGGAGTTACCGCCGCAAATTATCATAAAATATGCATATTCAGCGTTTGGTCACGATCTCATTGAGGGATTCAGAGATAGCCGGGATCCGGGATATATTATACATGTACATGTAGCTTGGATTGGAGTTTCATTTTCTGAAGTTACATGTAAGTATGCTTGGGAAAATGGACTTTAGCGAGAAAAGATTAAATGGCTGGGAAACAAAGAGAAAGACATGTTCAGATTTCCATTTAGAAAACGCATCGTGTACATGTACATGTGCATGTACATTTTTTTAATCTTGCCTGAAAAAGTAAACTTAATCATTTTTTGGCTGCCAAAGTCAAGGGGAAAGACTGCCCAGTGCTCCAGAAAAAACCTTCCCACTGATACTCAGACTCCCTGATTAAATAACTCTTTTTCCCACATGTACAACTATCCCAGGGATGAGATTCTTCCGACTTTCAAATTAAGTTACGACATTTTAGGCTTTCCGACATATTTCAGAAAGTTGACTTGAATGTGGTATCAGATATTTTAACACCAATGAAGTTGAATGGGTTCTGAAGTAAAATAAAAAAGCATTTCTTCTCACTATTTTTCCCTGTCTCGTGTCTTTCTTTCTATTTCAACAAAAGCGCACACAGTAATAATGTGCCGTGAAAATGCCACGCACATGTCAATCGACCGCAAAATGAAAACATCTTAACACCCATGAGCTGAATCCAACGCATCTGTATCGCACAATGCACACGCGCTTTACCTACATGTTTACATTGTACATGTACATTTTAGTCAACTACCACATACCTACATGTACCACGTGTCACGCCACGCTGTAAAATTATGCATTGTGCATGCAAGCATATACTCAGTCCGTACGTCCGTAACCAGACCATAGCATTATTGGATATCACCACGGACGAAAACGATGCCAAAACTCGTGATTGAATGTCTAATTTTAACCCCTTGCGTACGGATGACGCCATATGGCGCCAAAAAAACAGTGCCACCAAAACAGTGCCTGATGACGCCATTGGCCGCTGTTTGTGCAGTTTCAATCCATTGTTAGTTTATTGTGTATGTTATGCTTGACTGCACAAACACATTGTAGCGGTTCGCTTGGCTGCCAGAGCCGCCACGGCACCCCGACGTCTTCCGTAAACTACAAATGTACCATACTCATGGGGTTAAAGATAATTTTGAACGCTAAAATAAATATACCCAATAGATGATGGCAATACAAGCTTTCAGTCACAATGAAAATGTCACATTTTTATAACTTAGACTACTGACAAAATCACTATATACGACGAAATGCAGATGTACATGTACCAAGCATTCATGGTGCAAGGTACACAACTCCGGGAAAACTGTGAATTAACCGGCTCGGTGCGAGAGGTTCGTGGGTCAATGCACTGGGGCGATGTGGTCACTGCGCGCTGAGTCGACGGGCATGTTGATTGTGTGAGTTACATGAACATGATCGTTAGCGCAGTCTGCGTGATAAAGCAAAGTGAACAGCCATTTTTTGAAATTAGGGTCAAAAGTACAAATTTAATTCAGTCAAAACTCTTGACAAAACGTAACTTTATTCTGGAATATTTTTGTTCCTCAACATTTTTTTGCGAGCGGAGGACTGACGGATCAAGTGCTGCAACATATAATTTACGAGGCAGGAGTTGCTTAGGAAGGAATGTAAATGTGCATGTAGAATCTTACCACCATTTTCGGGGGTACAATTATGCAAATATTTTTGTTCTAAAAGGTGTCCATGAGAGCCTTAGATTGCACCACAGAGTACATGTACCTGGAATCTAATGGGGCCCTGGACCCACGCCATAAAGGGCTTCATGCCGTACGCGCTCTCACAAATATCAAGCTTTATTTTCTTGGACTAGACTCAGTGCATCCCCGCAAAACGAGAAATGTACAAAAAATGTATATATTCATGTTGTGTAGCCATGTGAACAACCAATCATTGCATATACTGGGCGGGGCTCGCTTTTGAGCACACTACATTTTTTTAGGCAGGGGAAAGGGTTGCAAACTCACATGACCGGATGCATGCAAGCCGTCGCGACTTGGTCTTTTATGATTTTTAACTCATGTTTTTGTTAGCTTCCTGGATTATTGAAAAGGCTTTAAATTCTATTGGCTTTAAATTCTATTGGCTGTCTTCTTTGCATGCGATACCTGGGCTAATATAATTTACGCGGGATGGAGTCCAAACCTGCTATACAACATGAGGCCGAAAAGAAGGGCCTTAATAACACGTAAATTTAATCATCCGTGCCGCCCGTGTGCGCTAATTTTGTCTTATCATCGCATGCATTCCAAGCAATATGTGCACGTAAAGCTTGCCGAACTTCCGAACTGACAATTTCGGTTCGGTTCGGTTCGGTTCGGTTCAGAAGGCCATGTTCGGCCATTTTTAGTTCGGTTCGGCGGTTCGGCTGCAGTGCTACATAACATGTGTACATGTACATGATGTACGTAACATTCATTGTCGTACTTAACCATCTTCAGGAAGCCCTCATGAGCTGCACCTCTCCACCAGCCCTGTCTTCTGGGTTCACCCATTCAACACTTGAACAACTTGGCTATTCCTCAAAGAGAATTGATGTACATGGTCTCTCTGGCCTTTCCAAAGCCAGTCATCATAGCAGTGAATGCTATGGTGATGATGCCGAGAAGTGTAACTCCTCCAATGATGTACCATCATTAACACCACCAAAACCAGGAGCATTTTGGAGGTATGTTTACAGTGAAATATATTTTAAAACAAAATGAGTAAGGCCGAGCAAAAATTGTGTGTTTCCGGTAACGGTCTGAAAAAAATCCAGGTAGGTAGGTAGGTAGGTACATGTAGGTAGGTAGGTAGGTACATGTAGGTAGGAAAATAATTTTAATTTGTCTTTTTGTTTTCATTTGAGTTCTGCATGCATTTGCGTGAGTACTTATTTGCATTTTCTTTTGCAAACTCACTAAACATGTACGTGTTCTAATCTGTTGTACTCTTAACTCATAAAGAATGATGAAAACTGGTGAAATCAGAGTTGAACTGATTCTAAAAATATCATAACATGGCAATACAGAAAGGGGTCAAAGGGGTCAAAATCCTCCATAGATCAGTGCAATGTTTTCAATGTAAGCATGGCTGTTCGATATCCATTCATTTTGATACCGAAATATATCGGCAAAAATATATCGCAGAGCTGCCAACCTTTTAAAACTCATTTCAGTATTCAGAAAGCAAAAAATCAGTATTTTGCTAAGAAACTCCGTATTTTTCATGAAATGAAAACATTACATGTACATGTACCTGAAAAATTTTTTCGTGCAGGATAGTCCACACCACTGTAACGGCAATGGTTTAACCACTTGCTGGATGGACCATTTGCTTATTTGTTTATTTTCAAAGGTAAAGTTGCATCCGTTCAGTTGGGATCGCAATGTTTTATTCAGAACAAAGAATGAACATAGTGAAATAGCATGCATGACTGATAGCCTATTTATCAGCAAAACCAATAAATTGAACAAAATAAATATGAAACTGACTTGTTTTTGCGGTCACCATATCACAAACTGCTGTGCCATGGTACCATAAAGTATTCCATGCCGTACATACAACGGTGTGCCCGGCCAATGGCAGCCCCATCCACGGTGCGTTACCGTAACACGTTAGCCATAGAATTATCCACACAGCCATTTATCACACACTCAACCACTGGTCCACTTCTTGTCGCAATTTGTCAAAAGTTTTGATTGAAATAGATGACTCTCCTTGTTGATCCAACTGTTTGTTGGTTATCGGTAGGATTTTGTGGACAAATCTTGTAGAGTGTGAGGTTCCAAAATCATTTTGCAATTGCATGTACATGTAAGCATGCGTGTTTAGCTACCGGACTTGATAAACGGGCATTCTTCACTACACGCAGGTAGAACCCGACTATGAATTTCGGTGTTGCATGATTTATTGTCCCCCAAACAATGGGCTCGCTCTGCACAATACGCACACTCAAAAGTTACCCCCCCCCCACTACAATGAGTCTATGCTTTGCTGCATGCGCATGTACATGTACTCCCCGCCAGCCGAACATCGACAAGACGTACACGATCTTTGTGTATACCAAGTGATTCAGACACGGATTTAAAAATAGCACGCACGCACGTGCGCTATATGGTGTGGAGCTTGGAGAAATATGTATGACGGAGCGAGAAGTTATGTCGGGGTTTAGAAAACGATCAAAGCAACGACACATTTACACATGAAGTATGTATTTCTTATTCCTCTGTTTTAACACAGGTATGTTTGTTTCAAATTATTTTCGAAGTGGACAAAGAAACTGGCAGGAGCGGGATTCGAACCTGCGACCTCCGGGTTACCGTACCGGCGCTCTACCAACTGAGCTATCTTGCCCTATGTTGGCGGTCTCCCAAATTGTCAGTATCTTTCTTCGGGTGGGCACTAGTCAGAAGTCAACATAGGGCAAGATAGCTCAGTTGGTACACGTAGAGCGCCGGTACGGTAACCCGGAGGTCGCAGGTTCGAATCCCGCTCCTGCCAGTTTCTTTGTTCACTTTGAAAATGTATTCAAATTTACCTAGTCAGTTTCCCTTGTGGATTGTTTGACGAATTATAAGTTAAAAAGTCGTATCCTCATTTAGTGATCCACACAATGTCGCTTCCCGGGTTGTATCGTAAAATCGGGTGTGATCCCTGGCTATACGGCATTGTGGGTTTATGACTTCTGACTAGCGCCCACCCGAACAAAGATACTGACAATTTGGGAGACTGCCAACATAGGGCAAGATAGCTCAGTTGGTAGAGCGCCGGTACGGTAACCCGGAGGTCGCAGGTTCGAATTGGTTGTCCACTTTGAAAATGTATTCAAATTTACCTAGTCAGTTTCCCTTGTGGATTGTTTGACGAACACTTTTAAAAAGAGTTAACTTGTTTTTTTTTTGGTAATCGCCCATCAGAAGGCCACTCAAAGGTGTGGGCTACAGAAAAAATACAGAGAAAGGAAATATATCTATTCACAATTTGTTTTAAGAGGGAGAGATAATAAGTTATTGGAAAACAGGATGTACATGTACATGTACAATGTAGGCAAGGAGTTCCAAAGTGCAGCAGTACGAGGAATAAAACTCACAGTACTGGTCTTTGGAACAGTCACAGTGAAGGGATGAGAGGAGACTGCAAATCATGTCCTGTGAGTGAAGGTGTGAACAGTCTAAATACTAAGTCTGCAGGGCATAATAATTTACGAAAAAACGCTCCATGGTTATCATGATATGGCACACAGTGGCACGCTTTGCAAAACATAAATCTGTACCCACTAGTTAATTCGTAGCAATAATTCTACTGCAGAAAATACGTCACCTCCGATACCTACAAATGCATTTCCAATGCGCATGCACAAGCAATTCCGCTAACAAAAGAACATTACCTCACCACACACACGCACACACACTGCATGTCCTAGAATCCCATGTAAGGACTCGCCCCTTTTTTTAGCGCGCGCTGCCGAGTGTACACACGTTTTTGGCTCGCTCTTCAGCGTTACACAGTATAGGCTTATCGGACGTTATTTCCGACAGTTCCACGGCAAGATACATGTCAGAGTCTACCAAAACTAAGAAAAAG
This sequence comes from Hippasteria phrygiana, assembly GCA_037893225.1. Lineage (NCBI taxonomy): Eukaryota > Metazoa > Echinodermata > Asteroidea > Valvatida > Goniasteridae > Hippasteria > Hippasteria phrygiana. Next base: position 1,814,831 of record JAZGUH010000331.1, read on the forward strand.
ACAGGGATATTCAACGCACGGCAATCCTTCAGCCGGTGTTCCCTCCAGCGGTTAATGTGGTCAGTCACAGTGGTGCTTCGGAGAATGTGATCGTTCCAACCTTCAGGCGTCCGATCTCCGCTGTTCCGGAGCGTTCGTCTGAATTTCTCAGGTACACCCCCGGTGAATCCCAGGGCCCATCTTATCGCCCGGATCATCACCCTCATTTGTGGTCATATTTTCCACACAATCCTCACCAATTTGAGGCAACACATCGGCCTGCGGATCCACAGAGATCTGACATGGAACACCAGTGTTCTCCTCACGTACAAACTTGCGTATCGGCCCGATACGCAATTATTTCTGCCCGATACGCAAAAAACCCGCCGATACCCATTTTTTTTATCCCCGATACGCACAATAGTACGGCTCAGTGTTATCTTACATGATGCAGGTCCATTGCATGGCGTAAGGCCTAGCTTGCAATTTTACATGTCCGGCGAAATCTAGACGAAAAAGCAGTAAATCTTCCTACATTTTCCGTGTCGTACACGACGTACACCGTGCAGATACGTACACATCGCACCATGCACAACGCGGCCACACAGTACATGTATCGGCACCACCACACACGAGTTCCTCGTGGTCGGTGTCGCCCCAAATCTGAACCTCCGTTGTAGGACAATTCTTCGTGCATGCACCTTCCTGTGTGCGTGCGCGTGTGTTCTCAATACGCTAAGCAGGGGCAACTTTTATGAGGGTTAAAATTTTGCACTACACCATTTGCAGTGCTTACAAGATCGACCCCACGCACGTCAGGTTTTTTTTCATGGCCGTAGTTCTTCGTATTAAAGGCATTTACGATGGGGACGAGATTGTTGGACGTTGCCAAGTCACCACGTTTTTGTCTCGCACGTGGCGGAAAAGCAATCAAAAATAGGTTATTTTTTTAAGCCAATACATAACATCAGCGGTCCGTGCGCGCCGCGCATGAAACCCATATTACATGTACTTGCAACTGATTTTAATGGAAACTTTCCAAAGCCAGTCATCATAGCAGTGAATGCTATGGTGATGATGCCAATGATGTACATGTACCATCATTAACACCACCAAAACCAGGAGCATTTTGGAGGTATGTTTACAGTGAAATATATTTTAAAACAAAATGAGTAAGGCCGAGCAAAAATTGTGTGTTTCCGGTAACGGTCTGAAAAAAATCCAGGTACATGTAGGTAGGTAGGAAAATAATTTTATTTTGTCTTTTTGTTTTCATTTGAGTTCTGCATGCATTTGCGTGAGTACTTATTTGCATTTTCTTTTGCAAACTCACTAAACATGTTCTGATGTGCAATTGCTGCAGCACATACTGGGGTGTACCAAGGTTGAGAATGGGCCCTGATCTGGTAGGTACGCGAGGGGATGTATATCTCCATACCAAGGCTAATCCATTGGGATAGCTCCTCTGCTGCCAAATCAGGACCAAGACTTAAAACTGATGACCAAGGCACATCAGCAAGAAAAGATCGAAAACCATCCGAGTCAGCCTTTCCAAACTGAAAAATAGTACAATTGAAAGGTTGAAATGTAATTGGAGGGGAAGAATATGAAACGAAAATAGAAACAATTGAATGATCAATTAGAGACTTTACCAATTAGAGGTACGATCTTGGCAACACAATCGTCCGGGTTAGAGCAAAGAAAAAGGTCAAGCAGGTACCTACGATCCGGAATATGGGTACATGTAGGAGATGAAACGATCTGAGTCAGATCTTGAGAGATTGGAAAATTATATATTACATTACCGGCAATGTCATTGTTGCGGGAATGAATTAACCAATCTTTGTGGTGGACATTGAAGTCACCGAATACCATGACTTGCGCAGTAGGATGCTGGAAAATAGCACGATCAATGCTGTCAGAGATTGCATCTATCACTGCACAGGATGATGAAGAAGGTAAACGATATAGAAAAAAACAGGTAAGTAGTAGAATGGAGGAGTGACAGGCGAAAGCACATGTACTCTTGATTGTTAAATTCCAAAGTGCTTTCACGGGCTTCAGATAGTTTCTTTGACATACACACCAAGACCATGGTTTGTTGGGTGGTGAAGGCGGTGAAAAATATATCCAGGTTATTTGTAGGAATCAGAGGAAATGTCGCTGCTCAATCGGCTCTCGGACAGAGCTAACAAATCAGGTGAGTTGTTGTGAACAAAAGAACAAACACAATTGAAGTTAGAATGAAACCCCTGATATTGGAAAAGCCAATACCAAGGGGCTTTAGAATGATGCGGTGGGTTTGCATGAGCAGGAAAGGTATCAGAATTAGTTGATTGCGAAGTCATGTTGGTGGTTTATCAAAAGAAAAAAAAGGAAAGTATTTAACAGTTAACCGGAGGATTGAAACAAGCCCAAAACAATCAGAGGAGTCAAAGGAATCAAACGAACAAATTGTTTGTAGCAATGCCATTCCGATGACCTCAGGAATGCAACGTGGCTGCACGGACCACCATCTACATGTATGCATGTCCATGGCAGTACAACCACTACAGCATTTTACACCTGTTGATAGATCAGCCTCTCATGAGTTCAGGATCCTATACTACCAGGCGGCCATGACCTGGAACATTTTTATTTCCGTTACCCTTCGAAAAGGCTAAGTTCAGAAGATCCAAAGAAGGCCAAAGGCAAGCACAAAATAATTATAGGAACAGGAATAACTGTGAAAAGGAAAGGAAAAGGAGAGAGAAAGAAAGAAACTGGCAAGACTTTGCTTAGTTTTGAAAGAAGGTACATGTACTGGGGTAGACCTCTTCACAGAACCATTGCATGTGGTTGGCATGTTATTATAATGATTAGCCTTGCTCGCTACATGTACATGTAGCTGTTGTTCTTTGGGCATGTTGATTATTATTTATGTTTATTGGGACTAAGCCAAGTTCTCATTGCAGTTTTGAGTATAATTTGTGCAAAACTCAAATTTTAACAACATTTATATGTACATGCACAATGGCATGTGATGTGAAATGCTGCATTCCAAACAAAAATATTGCCAGTTAAAAGTACATAATGTATGTCGCTTGATAACAAATGCATAATGACATATACATGTATATTTCTCAAAGATATTTTGTCATCATTTCCACTGGCATCTCTGATGTTTAGTTGTTCTTACAACACTGTGAATGGCCTGGATGTGATTTCTCTACAAAAATGGAAAGGTGATTTTGGTGGATGTGATATTGGAGCTAGAATGTGATTTTGGCAGGGATTATCCAAAATCACATCCGAGCCAGAAATCACATCCAGGATTAAGTCGTTAAAGTCCAAGATCACATCCTGTGTTAGCACCTTGCCAAAATCACATCCACTGTCTGGCCACTTAACTAAAATCACATCCAGTGTCTGGGCCCTAGCTAAAATCACATCGTGTTTTCACACCTCTTCAAAATCACATCCAGGATTAAGTCATAAACCCCAATATCACATCCTGGTTGCCCACTAGTCAAAGATCACATCTGTCAAAGGGGATTGACAGCTCTATCATTCAATATCACATCCTTGTGGTCAGGCGCACAGCCATAAAGCCAAGATAATAATCCCTGACTATAACAGCTATGTTTACCAATTAATTATGGGTCAACAGTGGCCAAGATAATTAGTTTGTCTGTAGCCAGACCATGCTTACCCTTATGATTACATATACACAATGTACATGTTCTGTTGTGTGTACCAGTAGCTACATATGTAGGGCATATTATTATTAGTGTTGACACATAGAGGTAGAAAACGCCTGTTAAAACAATTTAATGATATTGATTTGATTGATACTCTCTGAAACTAGATCTTGGAAGATCGTTTTCCTGGGTCTTTTGAAGTCACGGTAATAGATTTTCCTCAAATGACCTTTTAGGGTACTTGTTCCATTTATAGAGTATAATGATGACATTTTGCTTTTTGGGTCTAAAATGAGCACCGATGAGTTGACTTTTATGAAACTCGACTTGAGATGTCGCAACAACCTACCCAATCACATATGGGAAGAAAAAGGAACTTCATGCAAAATTTCAAATGTTATGGCAAAAAATGACCTTTTAGGGTACTGGTACAGTGAGTACAATAATACAATTTTGCTTTTTGGCTCTAAAATGAACACCGATGAGTTGACTAAGTTTTATAAAACTTGACGTGAGATGTCGCAACAACCTACCCAATCATATACTGGAAGAAAAAGGACCTTCATTGAAAATTTCAAATTTTATGGCCAAAAATGACCTTTTAGGGTACTTAATTGTTCCATTTATAGAGTATAATGATGACATTTTGCTTTTTGGGTCTAAAATGAGCACCGATGAGTTAATTTTTATAAAACTCGACGTGAAATGTCGCAACAACCTACCCAATCACATATGGGAAGAAAAAGGAACTTCATGCAAAATTTCAAAGTTTATGGCCAAAAATGACCTTTTAGGGTACTGGTAGTGAGTACAATAATACAATTTTGGTTTTTGGCTCTAAAATGAGCACCGATGAGTTGATTTTTATAAAACTTGACGTGAGATGTCGCAACAACCTACCCAATCATATACTGGAAGAAAAAGGACCTTCATTGAAAATTTCAAATTTTATGGCCAAAAATGACCTTTTTGGTACTTGTTCCATTATTGTTCCAAGTATAAAACTAAACTTAAAATTTTTAGGTTTTTGGCTCTAAAATGAGCAGCGATGCGTCCACTCTTATGAAACTTAACGCGAGATGTCGCAACAACCTACCCAATCACATAAGGGAAGAAAAAGGACCTTCATGCAAAATTTCAAATGTTATGGCCAAACATTACATTTTTAGGGTACCGGTACTTGTTTCAAATAATAAAGTATAATAATACAATTTTAAAGTACAATCATGAAATTTTGGTTTTTGGCTCTAAAATGAGCACCGATGAGTTGATTTTTATAAAACTTGACGTGAGATGTCGCAACAACCTACCCAATCATATACTGGAAGAAAAAGGACCTTCATTGAAAATTTCAAATTTTATGGCCAAAAATGACCTTTTAGGGTACTTGTTCCATTTATAGAGTATAATGATGACATTTTGCTTTTTGGGTCTAAAATGAGCACGATGAGTTAATTTTTATAAAACTCGACGTGAGATGTCGCAACAACCTACCCAATCACATATGGGAAGAAAAAGGAACTTCATGCAAAATTTCAAATTTTATGGCCAAAAATGACCTTTTAGGGTACTGGTAGTGAGTACAATAATACAATTTTGGTTTTTGGCTCTAAAATGAGCACCGATGAGTCCACTGTTATGAAACTTGACGTGAGATGTCGCAACAACCTACCCAATCATATACTGGAAGAAAAAGGACCTTCATTAAAAATTTCGAATGTTATGGCAAAAAATGACTTTTTAGGGTACCGGTACTTGTTCAATTATTAAAGTACAATCATGAAATTTTGGTTTTTGGCTCTAAAATGAGCACCGATGAGTTGATTTTTATAAAACTTGACGTGAGATGTCGCAACAACCTACCCAATCATATACTGGAAGAAAAAGGACCTTCATTGAAAATTTCAAATTTTATGGCCAAAAATGACCTTTTAGGGTACTTGTTCCATTTATAGAGTATAATGATGACATTTTGCTTTTTGGGTCTAAAATGAGCACCGATGAGTTAATTTTTATAAAACTTGACGTGAGATGTCGCAACAACCTACCCAATCACATATGGGAAGAAAAAGGAACTTCATGCAAAATTTCAAATTTTATGGCCAAAAATGACCTTTTAGGGTACTGGTAGTGAGTACAATAATACAATTTTGGTTTTTGGCTCTAAAATGAGCACCGATGAGTCCACTGTTATGAAACTTGACGTGAGATGTCGCAACAACCTACCCAATCATATACTGGAAGAAAAAGGACCTTCATTAAAAATTTCGAATGTTATGGCAAAAAATGACTTTTTAGGGTACCGGTACTTGTTCAATTATTAAAGTACAATCATGAAATTTTGGTTTTTGGCTCTAAAATGAGCACCGATGAGTTGATTTTTATAAAACTTGACGTGAGATGTCGCAACAACCTACCCAATCATATACTGGAAGAAAAAGGACCTTCATTGAAAATTTCAAATTTTATGGCCAAAAATGACCTTTTAGGGTACTTGTTCCATTTATAGAGTATAATGATGACATTTTGCTTTTTGGGTCTAAAATGAGCACCGATGAGTTAATTTTTATAAAACTCGACGTGAGATGTCGCAACAACCTACCCAATCACATATGGGAAGAAAAAGGAACTTCATGCAAAATTTCAAATTTTATGGCCAAAAATGACCTTTTAGGGTACTGGTAGTGATTACAATAATACAATTTTGGTTTTTGGCTCTAAAATGAGCAGCGATGCGTCCACTCTTATGAAACTTAACGCGAGATGTCGCAACAACCTACCCAATCACATAAGGGAAGAAAAAGGACCTAATTCATGCAAAATTTCAAATGTTATGGCCAAACATTACATTTTTAGGGTACCGGTACTTGTTTCAAATAATAAAGTATAATAATTAAATTTTAGCTTTTTGGCTCTAAAATGAGCACCGATGGGTCGACTGTTATGAAACTTGACGTGAGATGACAAAATCCTACCCAATCACATATGGGAAGAAACATGCTTCAAGCATTGTTTTCAATACTAAAAATAAGGGCATTGCAGTGTAGTGTACTGTAAAAGTGAGCAGGCATTTCAGCATACATGTACAGTACATGATGCACACCCATGGGCATGCATACATGTACATGCAGGTTTTATGGCTCTCCTGATCTGCATAACAAACACTGACACAACTGATAAGAGGAATTAAGTAGTGGGGTGTGAATGGGCAATTCCTGGAAACTGGCTGAGGAAGATGCCAGCATGCACCTACACATCACACATGTAGTATACAAACTGTGTGTAGGTGGCCCTGTGTGCATGTAAACAGAACAATGTACATGTACTTCTGGTACTCCATTTGTTCAAATCAGCCAAGTACATGTATCTTGAGCCATCACAGCCTGCTCTATTCCTTCCGTCCTTCATGATGTAGTACGTGCAACAAATTCTAAGAAAAAGTACATGTACATGCATAGGTTTTCATGTAATCTTTTGATAAAAAGGCTACTTGAATTGGACATATGCAAAGTACATGTGTATATATTATCAACCATGTTTTTAGAGTTTCTAAATTCTAGACCACTTGGATATATCTAACAATTAAAGGGACACGTAAATTGCCTTCAAATGTCATGAAATGTTGCTGTTTGGAAATGTTCCTTATCTTTTATAAGAGTTGTTCATGCAAAAAAACATGTATAATGTGTTGTAAATATAGTGAGTGGTGATTACAAAACAAAAAATTGGTCGCTGACCCCTGACATCTGACCCGCGAAACATAGACTTATTTCCAGTAGTAAATACCACCGTCTAAATAATGCGCAAAATACGCTGTAAGAGTCTTTAGGCTGGCGCTGCAGCCAGTGGCCTTGTGAACCTATCAAATGATCGCCAGGTACAATTCTCTACCTCGCGACACATATCGCCAGTGCTGCGCGCCGTGCCACAGTACATCAAAATGGATCAACAGAACGTACTTCAACCGTCCGCCATTTTGTGGAGTCACAAATTATGGCGGACCGTACGTTATTTGTCACGAAATTAAACAAAAACCACGCAACTTGAAGGGATAGTTATGTGAATCTTTATATTCTACTTTAAAAAAGCTTCCCAACCATATCCATTTCAGTTTTAAAGCCCAAATCGCAAAATCCAAAGCAATGTGTCCCTTTAAAACAGCACATAAGATGAAAAATAGAGAACATAACAATCCAAAATACACGTAGTCAAGGATAATATAAGCTGCGATCCAAATAATAATGTCAAATAAAGTAAACATCATGACATACATTGTGGCCCAACAAAATGAATCACAAGTCGGCAGAGTTCGGGCCCTTACTTGCATGAGTACAATGGAAACTAATAGGAACTGTTCGGATTTTTAACCACTTAATGTTCATATGGATTGTAAAATCTTAAAATCAAGTCATATAAAAACTGTTGTTCAGCCAATTGTACACATCTTTCCATAATTTCTAATGCACCCAAAAATATAAGTCATAAAATGTTTTTAAGTAAGTTCATTTCGTAGGATCTGGTTGTCAACTCAACATGGATGTGTTCTGAAAGGGATATAACTCATGTACATTATTTAAAAGAGTTGATGAAAAAAACTGCATGTGGCACATATGTCCTATTGTGTATAACAATTTGTGTCCCTTAACATTCGCATTTTTGAAAATCCATTTTTTTTAAGCTGGCAGAACCACAATTAACTATAAACATTAGCTTATCATAGCATCTGTTGAATATCATGTGACATTCTTCATGCAAATCTGGGACAAACAAACTTGTACAGACTTCAAAAGCACATAGCCATTGACTAAGAGAAATATGTCACCATAAACTCATTTTTTATAGAATCAACAGTGTAGCCAATTGTATCTTTTATACATATGTACCATGTCTACACACTCAAAGCTTTTGCATGGAGCATTTACATGTATGGGGAGACTTTTAAAAATCCATTGACTGTCACTGTGTGATGAATACATCCTTTGATTAGAAGGCCAACCTGACCAACCCTATTGACTGGTCTAAAGCAGAGTCAGCAGCCTGGGAGATTAGGATTCTTATCAGCACTAATCCCATTAGGAGTATGATAAGCGATCCTGCCTGAATGAATCCACTTCATTTTTGTGCAACTTAATATCATGATATAAGCCGATATAAATATTAAAATCATTACATGTGTGAGATGTTGTTTTGTTTTCTTTTTCTAATGGTAAAAATCAATAAAGAAATGACAGAGAACAACCATTACGGTCTGCAATGAAAATAGTTCCAGCACTCATCCAGGGAGATGTGTTGGTCACAGGAGTTTGTTTATTTAAGTGATTATGGGGATTATCTTGGCTGGATATGGGAGGAGTGTGTTTTATAATTATACTCAAACCCACTGGGGTTGAAAAGGATATACCCTAGATTTTCTAATGGGCTGTTCTCCTAACTTGCTACTGCAGGCATACATCGTTTTTATTTTTTCCAGTCATAAAGCAAATGAGAACAATAGTGAACTTTCTTCACCACTGCACGATACATCTCTATTTAAAGTAGGCCTGTTCCGGGTATCCGGGTACCCGGATACCCGAATGCCGGCGTCAATATCCGGTTCCATTTTTCCGGTTCGGGTACCCGAAACTTACGGTGAAAGATTCAATGTAAGGTTTCATACCAAAAATAAATAAATAAATACAGAGAATTCGATCTATTTCAAACTCTGTTCCGACTCGAAAGACCCGAACCGTCCGGCGGTGTTTTGAAAACAATGCGTCAACAAAAATGCAGTGAATGGAAAGTATCAATAATGTGGTCGGCCAACGCTGTTTGTATCTTATCTATAGCTATCTTGTTGCTTATTATAGTCTGTCAATGGAAGTGAACTGCGGTTTACGCTGGGGCTAAACTAGCTCCGCGGTATGATCAAAGAGCGGGCGGGAGTAATATTGATCTTGAGAGAGTGAACGTTGCTCAGACACTGGGGCAGCGGGAATGGGAAGCGCTCTCCGTATTAGGCCTACGGGTATACGTTAAAACAAAAACAATAAAAGGCTTTGCTTGGAGGAGGCTTTGCTTGGAGTATTAAATTTGTTTTATGGTGTGTGATTATTTTGGTGTCCGACTACATGTACATGTACATGTGCCCTGTCAACTCGTACCCAGGTTAACTCGTACCCAGGCATGCCAGGTTAACTCGTACTCTGTGGATGATTTAATATTTAACCCCTTGCGTACGGAAGACGCCAAAATGGCGCAAAAAACAAAAAACAGTACCACCAGGCCGGATGACGCCATTTGCCGCTATTTGTGCAATTTCAATCCATTGTTGGATTATTGTGTATGTTACGCTTGACTGCACAAGCAAAGGCCGGCGCGACACCCCGGCGCCTCCTGTAAATAACCGTACTCGAGGTCTTTTTAAATATCTGAACCTTCTAAACGATATTTTTATAGAGACTGGACGACAGGTAATGACTGCAGATGTGAAAACGTCTTCAATGGAGAATGTCTTATATAATAGGTCAAATTTAACATAATTAATGTTCAACTTCAAAGGTCCTGGTGTCCCTGAAATAATTGAAATCAGTAATAAACACAAAGCCAAGATCGTAACTTTGCCTTAATAAGGCGGTTACACTACATGACCCCCCATTTTTGTTCTTGTGCTGGATATTTTTCGCCGTCCCTGCGACAGAAGAACCGCCCCAGTATAAAATCGCTTTGGACAAGGCTTTACCTCTTTTTTTACCAAGAAGATAGTGGCACGCTCCGTGCAGTCGCCCAATCACAGGCTATTACGAACGTTGTGATATCTGGCCGGCGCCGAACAACCAATAAGTCCATATGAAGAGCCATAGTAGACCAATCACGCAGTTCAGTGAGTCCACCTCGCACACGTGCCGTCCAATCAGCACACGGCACTCGCTCCCCGGCCCCTGGGTGCAGTGCACGTGCGGCATGCAGTGCATGCATAGACTGGTTGCCGCATTTCCATCATGCCTTCTTTGGCACTTAGTGGGCGGCGCGGCGGGAACCAGTACAGCATTGCTGCATTGAGCATGACACGCGTGTTTTCATCACGGTGATAGGAAATCACGCACCGAAAGGAACTTGTAATCGCGAAGGGAACTTGTAAAAACAACGGAGGTTTCTTTAAAAAAAAATAGCGAATGTAAGTAGGCAAACAAATTACAAGCGTTTTTGACGGAAATATGTTATTGAGAGGCGTTTTGTGAAGACGGAAAATACAACAGGATTATTTTTTTTATTGATTTTTTTTTATTTTTTAATTTTTTTTTTTATTATTATATATTTTTATTTTTTTTTTTTTTTTTTAACGGTCCACTTCCGGGTACCCGAGAACCGAACCAGTGTGGCGTTCGGGTACCCGGATCCAAAATTACCCGTGAACGCACAGCCCTAATTTAAAGGATTGTCACATTAATTTCATGTGAGTAATGTTGCATCTACAAAAACAACCATACTGCTTCGTGTCTTGTGATGATGGTGCAGTTTTCCCAAAAGGGAAAATCCCCCGTTTTGTGGAAGACGGTTGTACACCTTTGAAGAACATTACAATTTAAAACTCTCATCGCCATGTCCATCATTGGAGTAATTTATGTACGATGTTGTGAAACAGGTTAAAATGTCATCTGGTCTAGCTCAGCTGACAACTAAAGCCTTTTCAAGAAGTAAATAATTTGTATGTATGTATGATAACCTACACAAGGATACTGTGGGAGCGCACTTGGTAGAATTAGATTATCAATGAAGCCCGCATCACATGCTACAAAGCGAATGTTTGATATGGGTGAATTCAAATTTTATCAACCCTACACATCAGCCAATCAGAGCCGAATTTAGATTTTTTGACAAGTGTGTCCATGGCAGTTGATTGTCCATATCCGTCGGTCGACTCTATTGCATTAATTAACATGGAGACCTGCAAGAAGCAATTGTCTGTGAAAGATTCTGACGTGAAAATTATGCCTAATTATTTGGTCTATCGGTACTTTTTTAATGTGAAATATGGATGCAAAATCGTTCAAATTGATTCCAGTGTGATTTAGCAGTATCATTATTATTGCGATGGCTTCATTTTGGTGTCATGACAAAGAAATTGCAACAAGTAGTGAAAAGTGTTCGGGAAATTGTAAAGTTGTTCAGTGTACATAAATACGGGGTCGCATTTTAACATACGAACAATTCAAATCAATGTATTCATTAGATGAAATAACTTGCAGTAATGAATTTTTAAAGATTTGAAAATGAAGCTAAACAACTCTAATCTTCAGGCATGACCATATATCATAATTCAAAAGGATTAACGGTTGAGCAATGTCAAATAATACATGAATGTCATGGATTGGCAACTGTCATTTTTCAAATGAAAATGAGGTATTTTCATACCAAGTTGAAGCGTTCTATTTGGAGTTTGTGCACAAACTGTCTTAATTGTCTATGTGACCGCTGGTACCCCAATGGAAATATGCCTTAAAAATTGCTTTATTAGGCTATCCCAGAAAGGATCAACTGTTTTGTTTTTAATTAACTGTACATGTACATGTGTACCCCTGTTATGTGTATCTATCTATTTGTGAATATTGATTTTCTGAAAAATAAATAAATAGCCTCCATATTGGGAACATAAGTCTTTTCAGGGACGACTCTTGTTTTACTTCTTAAACATAACAGCACTTGATGTCATTTTTTTCTGAATTTAATCTAAGCCCAACAGAAGTAGCTACTGACAATTTACATTCTAATTTAAGTTAACAAATTGTGGTTTTCCACGATTATATTGGTTTGATTCATTTGATTTGCTTTAATTTGGAAGCGTCCATATAATACATGTAAAAGGGTAAAATCCAAAAAGGTATTTCAGAAAATTTTGTTGAAAGAAACATTGTATTGTGCCATTGTGAACGAAACAATAAGTTGTGGGTTTATAGAAATGACACAATAATAAATCAAATAGAAATTGTCCGTCATGCATTGCAAAATTGTTATAAATATAGTTTTAATATATGTGTGGTTTCTTTGGCATATTACAACAATGCTAACTTCTTTTAATACAAACGTTGCTCAAAGCATATAAGGGGGTGTTGCAGGTTTCCATCATCAATTATGTTATTAGGTTGAGTGGTATGACAGGAATTACAGTATGGATGGGGAAATCAACCAATCAAACGGTAAAACTATAGCCTTAATTGTGAGACTGGTATTGGTTACGCCATTAAAGATACAATTGTAGGTTCATTCACGGAGGTTGTGTTTTCCTAGTTACTAATTTTCCATTGGATGGCTTCGTCTACAAACATGCGCTTGCAATGAACAATTTACTGTTGAAGAAAAGATATTACCATGACTTCAAAAGACACAGGAAAATGATCTTCCAAGATCTAGTTTCAGAGACCATCAATCAAATAAATATCATTAAATTGTTTTAACAGGCGTTTTCTACCTCTATTATGTGTCAACACTAAAAATAATGCCCTACATGTAGCAACACATAACAGAACATGTACATGTAATCATAACAGTAAGCATGGTCTGGCTACAGACAAACTAATTATCTTGGCCACTGTTGACCCATAATTAATTGGTAAACATAGCTGTTATAGTCAGGGATTATTATCTTGGCTTTATGGCTGTGCGCCTGACCACAAGGATGTGATATTGAATGATAGAGCTGTCAATCCCCTTTGACAGATGTGATCTTTGACTAGTGGGCAACCAGGATGTGATATTGGGTTTTATGACTTAATCCTGGATGTGATTTTGAAGAGGTGCGAAAACACGATGTGATTTTGGCTAGGGCCCAGACACTGGATGTGATTTTGGTTAAGTGGCCAGACAGTGGATGTGATTTTGGCAAGGTGCTAACACAGGATGTGATCTTGGAATTTAACGACTTAATCCTGGATGTGATTTCTGGCTCGGATGTGATTTTAGTGGTGTGGATGTGATATTGGCTAATCCCTACCAAAATCACATCCAGGCGAGTCACCTTTCCATTTTTGTAGAGAAATCACATCCAGGCCATTCACAGTGCAAGAGCATGCAGCTTCAATATCTTTGTACCAGGACATGGACAGTGTCCGTAATTCAATAGCAACTACCAGTAGGTACAGTATGCATGTATTTGGCTGATGGCCCGATGGATTTAGCATGGAAGTCTTCATGACTTGATCAAGTCTAATCATTAAAAGTACACACAAAATCAAATATTCGTGGATGTTTGTAAAGTTCTAACAGAACTAGTGACCAGTGGTTTTTACAAGGCATTGTACAACACCGTCAGCAGTCAATGTGTTGGGCTCTGGATCAAATTGAATACATGTATACAAGGATAACATTTAAGTTAACATGTCTTTTAACTCTATTTGTAGAGAAATTGGATTAGACGACATCAAAGCAACACTGGACTCGTTTCAGAATGGCAAATTGGAGCTATCTATTCAACAATGTAAACAACAGTGGGATGAACTGTCAAAGGTACAGTACAATACAATATCAATCTAAATGTTCTCTTTGGTTTTGTTATGGTTTCTACTATTTCAAGACTTGTTGATTACACCGATGAAACATTGTACTTTTAGATTTCAGCAGTTTGATTAGAGATTTGTTTTGTAATTGATCTGATTCAAGTCCTTCCATCTCCAGCTAAATCTCTCAAATGTCTCCTTAAAATATATAAAACATATAAAGTTTCAAACCAAACTTGATGTAAATCTGGGTTTGCAAGAGACTTCATGGTTAACACTCACCAAGACAGGAATTCTTTTACAAATTCAACTCCCATGCAGACTGCCTGAGAAACCTTTCTTTTGGTTAATGTACCTGAGCCACACAGTCTTTATTTGTGGCCATGCTCTGCTTAATATGATTAAGATGATCAAGTACAAGTCTGAAAAGTACAAAAGCCCATTAGCGCCAAACCAAAAAATAATTGAATCCATTATTACGTATTTACAATCCGTTATTACGGATTCGCAATCTGTTATTACGAATTCACAATCCGTTATATTAAGGATTCACAATCTGCAAATGTGCACAGTTGTGACATGCACACATGACAGACGCCCAGCACCACGTAGAGCTATTTCATCATTTAATAACATCGGATCCGTTTAATAACATATGTGAATCCGTAATAACGGATTGTAAATCCGTAATAACGGATTGTGAATCCGTAATAACGGATTGTGAATCCGTAATAACGGATTGTGAATCCGTAATAACGGATTGTGAATCCGTAATAACGGATTGTGAATCCGTAATAACGGATTGTGAATCCGTAATAACGGATTGTGAATCCGTAATAACGAATTGTGAATGCGAAATAACAGATTGTGAATCCGTAATAACGGATTATAAATCCGTAATAATGGATTTGATTGTTTTGTTTGCTTGCCGCTAATGGGCTTTCGTAGAAAAGCAGTGCAGTTGTGAGATAATACACAAGTATATTGCCCATGAGCTGTGCATGATGTCTTTGGAATAGCCAGTGCCTTCATTCATTTCCATTTTCATGACAATATTGATATCATTACAGGTTTGAGTTGAACAATGATTGATGAAACAAGACAAAGTGCTTTATCCACAGCTATATTTGACTAAAAATGAAAGGTCCCTATTTAAAAAATATTTTTGGTTATTTGGTTTTAAAATTCCAAAAAGAATTGTAAAATTTCATCCAGCCATTTAGCAATTCTTATGTAAGTTCAAACAATACTTGAACAACACCATCTGGAAGAACAATAAGAAAAACATTATAATGCTGTGAGTATACTTTTTTTTTTGTATAGGAAAAAGCAGATGAACATCGACATGAGATCAACGAATATTCTAATCAACTACTTAAGAAGGCAAGCTTGAGCTCTTGTCTGCTAACTGAACAACAAGATGAGAAAACACGCCTGTTGTTGCAGAACATGCAGTATGTTAGGCGAGAGAATAACGAAATGAGAAAACAACGTCTTCAACACCAGCAAGACCGATACAAGTTGCATGTCAATGTATGTCTAGTAGTTGCAGGCAACATTTTAAGAGGGTACATTAAACATATGTGCAGGCATGCATGTAGGTCTAAGGCAACTCTGTGTGTGAACTCCTCCCAACATACATGTACATGTACACTGATCTTATATCATTGCAATACATTGGAAACATATTTTTCTCTCCCTGCATAGGGATTTGTACAGATGTACTGTTGGAATATGTATTAAAATAATTAAAAACATCATGAAACTACATGTACATGTACCTAAAACCTAAAACTAGCGGTGGGGATAAATCAGAGATTTCAAAATCCGGTTATCCTAATTTTATTCAAACCAAATAACGGTTATTTGATTTCAACAGAAGTTCCCATCTACATGTACATGTACCGTAATTTTCGGAATATAGGCCACGCGGAGTATGAGCCGCAGCACGCACAAATCTGCAAATTAGGATTTAAAGTTGGTGTATTAGCTGCACCGGCGTATAAGCCGCACCGCGGCGCTGACGACGTCCAACCACAAAAGTCATCGTGCTGCATCAAATGACAATATGATTAGCATAATTTGCTAATCATTTTTTTTCTTATTTCCATCACTGCCTGAACTTGTAAGTTGTAAAGTCATGGAGGAAACACAGCCCGTGCGTTGCCGCCATCTTCACCGGCCATGTTGCGTTCACGCCCCGCACGGGCCATTCGGGAAATCACGGTGCGCTATATCGCTGGCGGAAAAAGCGTCAACATTGTCGATCCCTTTTTCTAAGTCACACAGTAAAAATGAGTTTGGTTCCGTGGGGCAGAAATTAGTTTTATCATGATTCATGTCATTCATGCATTTAATAGAGTTCAATTTGTCTGGAACGTTTTAATTAATTAAGCGATGCGAGGCATAATTGTCGAATATATCGCAAACAGAAAACGCTGCGGTTTCCACGTGTCCGAGTCATCAATGCACGTACATCGCAGCACACATGCACTATGCACGATGGTTTGCACGAGGGGAGTTCGTTGTGTTAATTTGAACAGGCAACGCTACTCCCTCTGGACCATCGCTAAACCGCACACATGGCTTAGCCGGCTTTGGGGGTTCAGGTTACTGTAGTAAGAGCTACCTGGCTAAAGCTAGCTGCAGATTCGGCTGCGGATTCAGAGCTTGTTTTTTATATGCTGTGACTGGTTCCCGCCCCAGTGAGAAAGAAGAAAAATAATGCATGGACGGGAACCTAGTCTGCTTGGGGAATCAAGGTTTTGTGAAGGTTTTTACATGGGGTGCACGGGCCGTGTGGGCTAGCGCGATGGCGCCGGCCGGCTAGCTAGCTGGTGCGATCGCTCATCACGCGCACGGACAATTACCAGTGCGATCGAAAAGTGCCGTTTTGTAGGATCCGGCAACGGTTTGGTACTGAAAAAATTGAGGGCTTGGTTCGGCAAGAAGGGCACAACGGCCAAAGTATTAATGGGGCACAGCACAACTGGCCGTGAATAGTGTACATGTATTTTTACAAGGGGCATCACGGCAACTAAGAGGGCATCGACAGCACTGGCCGCCGTGAACCCTGTGTGACTGATTTTATTCTTCAAATGTTGCCGTATATAAAGCCGCCCGGAGTATAAGACGCAGGGACATTTTTCAGCGTGAGAATCAACGTATAAGCTGCGGCCTATATTCCGAAAATTATGTTAGCTCATAGTTGGGCCAAAAAGTGACGAGAGAGGTGCTGCATGAAAAGCCCTCACAATGACTGGATATACATTTGTAGTTTGCAGTATTCAGTGACCACTTGGCCTTTACAAAAACACTCCAGAGCTGTAATGTACATGTACATACCAAGAAGACCACTAGTGAGTGAGTACAGTTACAATCAGAGACCAAGGAACAAATTGGAGAATGTTCCAGTTGTTTTCATTAGCCTGTGTTACAAAAAATGGAAGGCTCAATTTGTTTAAGGTTGCTTTTGAATATCCGGTTTACAAAATCGAATCCGAATAGTGGAATTCAAACCGAATGTTTAAAAATCTGGATTTATATCCCACCACCAGTTTTTACATATTTAACCCCAACAGTACCAAATCCTCAAATTTTAAGATGATTTTGCATGCACCCAGGAGTTAGGTTAAAGTTAGCACTAGGCAATAACAAGTTTTGTTTGTTGAACATCTCCTTGGTTGTTAGCTACTACCATATTCTTTGCTTAAACCACAAACATCAAATACCAATACATTTTGAACTGGGGCTATATTAATACATTATGAAATTTGAAGAAAAAAAGGCAATGTGTAATGCAAGTAATTATGAATATGGGACAAAACAAGAACACACTACATGTATAAACGAGTGTTTGCCAAATTGTAACCTTTTCTTAATCTAATTTCAATCATTCAGATAAACATGCACGCTGCTAGCGACACTTGTGATTGGTAGACCAACAATTATCATTTTAGAAAAGTCAGATTAGTTTTTACAATTTCATTTCATTGAAATCTGTTTATAGCTCTTTGTATTGCTATATTGTACACTAAAGCCTCAAGGTACATTTGAGTGTAGATCTGTGCTTGTTGAATTCAGAGCTGGGGATCTTGACTATGTGGAATTTATATAATCACATGTACTTTTCTCTATTTGCTCTTTTAAGAAAATGGAAGTAAAGCTAAAAACAGCATTACAGAAAAAAGCTGAAGCTGAAGTGGAAGCTGAGCATAACAGAAGGTAGGTGAAACAGTGTGCACTTCAGAACTCTTGCAGGATTAGTGAAGTGACTGTAGTCTAAATAGAGTGAGTGTTCCCAGTGTGAGTTGTCATTGTATTTGGGCACCCTTGGTGTGGACTCCCTTTGATTGGAGCTCACAGTAGTACAATGTAGTGTGTCTGTGGGGAGGGTTGTACCCACCCAGGACATCCCCCACCCCCCCCCCCCCCACCCCTCCGAAAAAACGTTGAAGAGGAGAAAGGGGAGGTGAAAGGGCAAATGTACACTGCTCTATCAACCTCAATTTGTTTTATTTGTATTTTTAGATTTTCTGCATTCTTTGCGGAAAAGGTATTGTTTTTGTTATGATTTTTGTTCTTCCTTTTTTTCCCTTCTCCCCAAATCCCCATATTTATTCAGGGCGTCCGCGGGTCTTTAAAAAGTCTTAAATTGAATTATCCAAATTTAAGGCCTTCAAAAGCATTAAAAAGTATTAAATTTAGTTCTCGAAGGTCTTACAAAAAATGGACTTGGCAAGTAATGAATTTTCCTATCCATCAGCTCATAAATAACCATCACACAGCGCGTAAAAAAATTTGCAAGCGCATAGTGAACTGATGACATCATGATGACGTCATCACGTGTCATGTGACATCATCGTAAAAGTGCATTTTAGGAGGGCCTATATCTAGAGAAGCGTATGTCCGATTTGGTTCAAAGTTGGTATGGTGGTAGACCGGCATGTGCTATAGATGAAAATTGACGTGACGTCATGATGCCGTCATCATACAAATTTATATTGATATTTACATTTTTGAACCTTCTTTTTGTAATAGGTTTCTTAGGCCATAGATATTTATATATAAATGTGAAAAATGTGTGACGTCATGATGAGGTCATCAAAATTGTGCTGTATTGAAACCTGTATCAGCAAAGGTTCGATCGTCATGAAAATTGGTGGGTAGGCACATGTAGATATTGTCACCAGTATGCAAAATTCAAAGTGACGTATCAAATATAATGCGGAAAAGCATGTGTTCTGTTTCAAAACACACAGTTCTGGTTTAATCCTAACTCCCTACATCATTTTTACTCCAAGTAACCTGAATCCTCCATCATCCTCTGATTTCAAAGTGTTCAAGCTGCATGTAACCTGAATCCTCCAAAATCCTCTTATGAGGGACCATTGCATGAATCCTCCAAAATCCTCTTGGGGTTTTTGTAAACACCCTAGTAACCTCAATCCTCAGAAATCAACCAGCATCAGATTGGGCCTGATGACCTGGATCCTCCATTTTCCTCCAGAGGCAAAATCCCCTTATGCCCTCAATTCTGCAAATTCCTCTATTTGGCAAAGATGATTTTGGAGGATTTGGGAACGTTAGGGTTAATCTTGCATTGATCAGTGGGTCTGTGTGGGTCAGAAGCTAAATTTAAACAAATTTGGTTAATCTCTTCATTGGGGGAAATGAAGATTTAACATTGTCATGAAGTCATCCGAGCCACAACAAATGAACAACATGGACCTCTTACAACTTCCTATGCTTTCTTTACCAAAAAAAGCTTGCTTAACCTCCTACTATTTAAAAGGTCAAAATCAGTCAAAATTTCCTTCCACCTCCCCTGCTATACTTTTACACAGACATGATCAGATTACATGTGGTTTTGTACTATGGCAGGAGGGTAAAAAACAATCACCTTGACTGATTTTGACCCATACAACAACATGGCTCAGAATGTATGTTTGCATAGGAGGGTTAATGGTGAATTTGAATGAACAAACTTATGCAGCTGGAAGCCCCGGCGAATTTGAATGCTCCCGTTGGCAGTTTTAATTTAAATGCACAATTGTTAAAATTTGCATGATTCAAATGTGCAGTTGCATGCTTTTACATTCAAATTGAATGATGATCTCAACGTGCATTCAAATTCGTGCAAAAATGAGTGATTAGTCATCAATTTGGCTGCCAAATCTGCTAAATTGGCTAGGAAAACCTATATTATTCTTCAGATCATTTCATAACCTCATGGACCATGATGATACTACCCGGTACTACGGTGGTAGAGGAATTACAATCAACACTGGCCATGTAAAATTGGCTCACAGATTTAAGCTTTTCATCAGAAAACTATTAATAGAGAGGCTAAAAATCTACTAAATAACAGATTTTTAAAAACTTTAGACAAATGCAGTTTTTATATTTTAAATAAGTGCATGAAACTTAACACAAATTTTAATGTCACAAGAAAAACAATTTACATACATTGTAAGGAATCACTGTAAATTTAGCACAGAATACCATAATCTTGGTTTTCAGTTATTGCTACTTTCTATGTTTCATGGTGCTAGGTTACATATTACATGTAGAGTACATTTTGCTAAATGCTCAAATGCCTACAAACGAGTTAGTTTACAAAGAAATTGCCCACTATATTTTATAACTCATGCTTGAATCAGATTTAAGTAATATGGCAATACACAATTGAGATTGGTAGCTCTAAACTCAGAGAGCTTGGTCAAAAAAGGCCCTCCTACTAACCTTATTTAGCTTCCAGGTGACTTTACCGCATATTTGTGACCTGCAGCATGAAATGAGTGGAAAGTTACTATCGCTTTATGAGTTACAAAGTAAATTTTGGGATTTTAACATTTTTCCATTTGAAAGCTGTTTTATCATATCCCAAAGTTTTAAAACTGAATTCAAGCTCGAAATATTTTCTGGCGGTGATTTCCTTTTTTGAGTTCAGATTGTAGTCTGTACACATTACAAGCTTTATTTTCTCCTAACAAAGGGGGGTCAAGACTCGAACAACCTCAAAAGGTTATAGCGGGGCCCAGGAATGAGCTACACCAATACACAGTACAGTGGAACGCCGCTATGACGAACATCGCGGGATCCACATTTGGGAGCCAAGGATGGTGTTCAGTATAACTGAATTTTCAGTATAGCGGCGTTCCACTGTACATCAAATAATTGATTATTGATATTTTTTTCAGGAGATACATAGGCATAGCAAGGCCATTTTTATTGGGGGGTGGGTAGACGTTGGTTGGTTGGTTGGTTGATTTCCATACTATTAGATATAAGTTGAATACTATACATGGAAAAGAACTGTAACAAAACTTGAAATAATAGTATGGAAGGTTGGACAAGAAGCCAAAGCCTGTACATGTAGTGGGTCTGCCCCCTTCACAAGTAAAACAGGGCACTCGATATATCAGGGGCACAGGGGCAACTAACATTTTTAGGACACAGGGGCACTAACATTTTTCAGTGGGGGCACGGGGGGGGGGGGGGGGGGGCACTATACTTCCCAGTGAGGGCACACTAGGGCCAGCAGCATGAAGGAAATTATTTTAATGTTTTGTTGATTGTGTACAAAGTTTACGGGCCCCGTTCCTATAAGAGAACAAAATCCACTTTCAAGTTATTGGACTAATACCAAACTAGCTTGCGCCATTAAAAACCAACAGGTATGTCGTAGATAGAGGGCAGGGTTTTGATTTGTTGTGGGAAATTTTGGGGTAAACAAAAAGGGGTCACTCTGAAAATATTGGGGAGATAAATCCCCCTCCCCCTTAATCCCTTAGGTCCAATTTTTATGATTATCGGACCTACCCTTATATGGGTTTCAAAAAAGCACATTTTTTATGACGTCATGATGACGTAACACATTTTTCACATTGATATGAAAGAATATAGGAGCTAACAAAGCTATTACAAAAAGAATTTTGAATTCAGCATGTTCTGTTGATGAGATATGGCTTCAAAGTCTAAAAGGAAATGATACAAAATCGTAGTATGACGTCATCATGACGTCACTTCAATTTTTTTTCTAAAACACCTGGCCTACCTATAGATAGCAAGTTTGAACTCAATCAGACCTATGGTTCTCTAAATATAGGCCCTTCAAAAATGCACCTTTAAGATGACGTCACGTGATCCGTGATGACATCATCACAACGTTACTTGTCAAAACAATTATTGGCTTTTCCGACACTGCCAGTCGGAAAAGGCCTTGTTTTTGTTCTGAATTTTGTTTTTTCTTCCTTCTTCTTCTTCTTCTTTTAGTTCTGACCAAAAGCCCATAGACTTTGTACACGAATTTTGTCGGCGGCACTTTAGGTCTTAAAAAACCTCAGATCTTAACCAAACTTGCCTCAAACATAGACCCTAAGCTGAAATTGTATGTCGAAGAGTGACGTCTTGATGACGTCATCACGTGTCACGTGACGTCATCTTAAAGGTGCATTTTTCAAGGGCCCATATCTAGAGAACGGTAGGTCCGATTTCCTTAAAACCTGGTATGTTGGTAGGCGAGCTCGTGTTATAGATGTAAATTGAGGTGACGTCAAGATGACGTCATCATACGATTTTATAGTAATTTTTAAGTTATTGAACTTCAAAGTTTCTTAAAGCCATATCTCACCAACAGAACATGCTAAATTCAAAATAATTTTTGTAATAGCTTTGTTAGCTCCTATATTCTTTCACATAAATGTGAAAAATGTGTGACGTCATCAAAAATATGCTTTTTTGTAACACATATAAGGGTAGGTCCGATTGTCATAAAAATTAGTGGGTAGGTAGATAGTGCTACTAGCATGTAAAATCCGAGGTGACGTCATGATTACGTCATCGGCTGATTTTCTATGATTTTTTTGTTCTATCCCAAATCCCATAGACTTTGTACATAAATTTTGTAAGAGCCACTTTGGTCACTAAACAACATCAGATCTTCATCAGGCTTAACACAAGCAGAGACCCTGAGCTGAAAATGTATGCCGAAACGCGACGTCATGATGACGTCATCACGTGTCATGTGACGTCATCTTAAAGGTGCATTTTTCAAGGGCCCATATCTAGAGAACGGTACGTCCGATTGCCTTCAAACCTGGTATGTTGGTATGGTAGCTCGTGTTATAGAAGAAAATTGAGGTGACGTCATGATGACGTCGTCATACGATTTTACAGTAATATTAAAGTTTTTGAACTTCAAAGTTTCTTAAAGCCATATCTCATCAACAGAACATGCTAAATTAAAAATTCTTTTTGTAATAGCTTTGTTAGCTTCTATATTCTTTCATATAAATGTAAAAAATGTGTGACGTCATTATGACGTCATCAAAAATGTGCTTTTTGGAAACACATATAAGGGTAGGTCCGATCATAAAAAATAGTAGGTATAGGTAGATAGTGTCAGTAGCATGTAAAATCCGAAGTGACGTCATGATGATGACGTCATCGGCTGATTTTCTATGAATTTTTAGTTCTATCCAAATCGCATAGATTTTGTACTCGAAATGTGCATTTTTTAATGGCCCGTATCTAGAAAACCGTAGGTCCGATTACGCTCAAACGTAGTATGTTGGTAGGCAAGCATTTGTTGTTGATGAAAATTGAGGTGACGTCACGATGACATCATCATACAAAATTATAGTAATTTTACAGTTTTTGAACCTTAACATTTTCTTAAAGCCATATCTCATCAACAGAACATGCTAATATCGAAATTCTTTTTGTAATAGGTTTGTTAGGTCCTACATATGTAAAAAAAGAATGCAAATATGTGGACCATCATAATGACGTCATCAAAGGCATAATTTCTTGTAAGACATGTACATTTGTAACTCCAATTGTCATGAAGCCTGGTGGGTAGGTAGACTTGTCACAAGCAAGCAAAAATCGCAGTGACATCATAAAAAGATAATGCCGGAAAAGCCCTATGTTCTGTTCAGCGAAGAGACATAGAGTCCTAGTTGCAATGTGGTATTGGCCTATGTCAAGATTGGAGGCAATCTGATCAATGACTGTAAAATTTTGAGAGTACAATGAAATATGAAACATTTAAAAATTCGTAGAAAATCGGCCGATGACGTCATCATGACGTCACTTCCGATTTTACATACTAGTGTCACTATCTACCTATCCACCAATTTTTATGATAATCGGACCTACCCTTATATGTGTTTCAAAAAGCACATTTTTATTTTTGATGACGTCACACATTTTTCGCAATGATATGAAAGAATATAGGAGCTAACAAAGCTATTACAAAAAGAATTTTGAATTTAGCATGTTCTGTTGATGAGATATGGCTTTAACAAACTTTAAGGTTTAAATTACTATACAATTGTATGATGACGTCATCATGACGTCACCTCAATTTTTTATCTTTGACACGTGCTGGTCTACCAACATACCTGGTTTAAAAGCAATCGGACATACGGTTCTCTACATGTAGATATGGGCCCTTGAAAAATGCACCTTTAAGATGACGTCACGTGAACCTGATGACATCATTGTGACATCACTCTTCGGCGCACAATTTCAGATATGGGTCTATGTTTGTGTTAAGTTTGATTAAGATGTGAGGTTGTTTAGTGACCAAAGTACCGCGTACAAAATTTGTGTACAAAGTCTATGGGATTTGGGATAGAACTAAAACAATTATAGAAAATCAGCCGATGACGTCATCATGACGTCACCTCAGATTTTACATGCTAGTGGCACTATCTACCTACCCACCAGATTTTATGATGATCGGACTTACCCTTTTATGTGTTTCAAAAAAGCACATTTTTGATGACGTCATGATGACGTCACACATTTTTCACATTGATATGAAAGAATATAGGAGCTACACATGTAACAAAGCTATTACAAAATTTTGAATTTAGCATGTTCTGTTGATGAGATATGGCTTTAAGAATCTATAAGGTTCAAAAACTTGAAAATTACTATACAATCGTATGGTGACGTCATAATGACGTCACCCTAATTTTCATCTATAACACATGCTAGTCTACCAACACACCTGGTTTGAAGGCAATCGGACTTACGGTTATCTAGATATGGGCCCTTGAAATATGCATCTTTAAGATGACGTCACGCTTCGGCGCACAATTTCAGATTACGGTCTATG
The DNA here is from genome assembly GCA_037893225.1 of Hippasteria phrygiana. Classification (NCBI taxonomy): domain Eukaryota; kingdom Metazoa; phylum Echinodermata; class Asteroidea; order Valvatida; family Goniasteridae; genus Hippasteria; species Hippasteria phrygiana. The sequence goes on from JAZGUH010000331.1 coordinate 1,840,090, forward strand.
CTTATGTTAATTTTGATTAAGATCGGAAATTGTTTAATGACCAAAGTGCCGCACACAAAATTTATGTACAAAGTCTATGGGATTTGGGATAGAACTAAAATAAGAAGAAGCGGGGAAAAAGAAAATCCGAACAAAAACAAAGCCTTTTCCGACAGATTGTTTGAAAAGCCAACAATGTGCTATATGGGAGGTTACAGGTGACACGTATGCATGCATGTGATGAGAGCTTGAGCTAGCCTGGTACACGACACGTATGTATCGCGAATGTGGCACAGTTACATAATGTGGAAAGTACCAGGCTTTCGTGTACGTGCACTAATTGAGACTGGTCCCCCATCACCGTTTTCATACTAAAAACCCATTTGCAGTGCAACATTCAGACACGTAGAATGGTTCTCCGTGGCCTTCATATATACAATAGACTTTGAGTACAGCATCCAGACATCGTGCTACTGCTTTATTATCATAACCGAAATTTCCTTTCAAAAAATAATATGAAATAATTACAGAGATAAATTTCGACTCTTTTTCTCTACTCAGGACAACATGCACACTACTCTCGCGTTTGTGAAATTAACAAAGCCATTTCTTAGAACGGCCTTGATTACATCTTCGCTCTACAAATAGATAACTGAATAATGAAACGTTACCGCAAACCCAGCACGCCCTTCCACCAACAATTCAAACTGGTAATCTAAACACACATATGTGACCCGCTCTGCAAAAAGGGCACTTATGTTGCAAAATTTGAAAATAGTGTTTTATATATAGCTGGAAAGGCAATTTTATAAGCTTTCATATGGTATATGTCTGAGGTCTCTAGCATTTTGCAATCACGAGATATTTGGAAATTTGCATGTTGGTTTTCAGGAATTTCTTAAAATAACTTAAGGATAAACAAGCCATTTAAAAAATACTAAAAGCAAAGGAATAGATGGAAGCACTCGACAAAAACACATTCTTTTTTCAACTTTATTCACTGAAATCAAAGATTTTGGTTATGAAATAATATAGGTATCAAAGATGCAAAAAATGTCCTCCCTTCAAAATCACTTGTTTGAAGAATTGTTCACCCTCTTCACATTGAACGGCCCATAACTCGTAAAAGCATACAGCGACTTATGTGCCCATTTTGCAGAGCGGGTCACATATACGAAATAGAATAACACCAAAACGTCCGGTTTTTACAGTATATTTTTTAACAGGTACGTCTGGGTGCAAATGACCCGGCAACGCACTGGATTACGTGGCAGAACGCCGACGGAAATAAAGGGAGTCGTGCGCGTCGCAGGCAAGCGGCGACTGGGGTAAGACGGCGGATCAGGAAAAATAGGCGGGCTCCAATCCGCACGCCCCGCTATCCACGGCAAACCGCGACGTGCAGGCGGGACATCGCGCACAAAATGGCGCGGAGCATGTAGATTTTCGGAATTAATAGTATAGAAGTGGGAAACATTTAGGATTTTAACCCCTTGAGTACGGTTATCATAGCAAGGCGTCAGGGTGCCGGGGCGGCCTATGCAGCCAAGCGAAACGGCCACAATGTGCTTGTGCAGTCAAGTGTAATATACACAATAATCCAACAATGGATTGAAACTGCACAAATAGCGGCAAATGGCGTCATCCGACCTGGTGCCACTGCTTTTTTTGCACCATTTGGCGTCATCCGTACGCAAGGGGTATTAGTCTACATATTAAAGTAATTTTAATGTCAAATTGTTGCTGAAATATTTTTTAAATATTAAATTAAACTCGATATTTTTTTTGGAGGGGGAGCAGCCCAAGGAAGCATCCAGAGAAGCAAAAAAGCAAGCATGTAATTAAAAGAGAATGAACAAACACAATGCACACAGTGCTCTTTAAAAATGAGAATGCCAAAGCGTACAAATTTGTCATTTATCATCATAGATAGAAGACCACATTTATACATGATTATTCATCGCTTGGTATAAAATGCTGTGAAGAATCAAGCCTTTAACCAGGCATGCAACTTTCCCTCTAATCAGCTGATTTCCTCGTTTTTCACTTCACACTTATGCCATTGAAAATTAAAAAACACTACAAAATCTTGTAAAGATTAGAATTTCCTCGTTTTTTGTTAATTCCAAGTTGCATGCCTGTTTAACAGACTTTTTGTGGGTCTTCTTTTATCACTCTTAAGAGTGCACACAGATATTAATTCAGACCCTTTTTTATCTATCTCAGATTTGCTGAAAAACAAGCCTACCTTGACAGCATGATGAATGTCCATAAACAGATCCACGAATCTTCTAAGAAAGTTTGTCTTCAGTTGGACAAGTACAACCACAAACAATTTCTTCCCCCTGTGGCAGCTGAAATCAAGAAGAATGTTGAAGAGTTGGCACAGCAGGCCGGTAGGTCACAATGACAGGAGTGTTTTTCTTTGAGTAGTATTTTGAGCTTATCAAAATTAAAATACAGTATTAGTTTTAGATAAGCTTTAAGCGCAAAGCATTGCTTTTGTCCTACTCTAATGTTCAACATGCCAAGGATCTATTATCATCATCTATCATCTTCTCTCATCATCTCTCATCTTAGGGATCTTGATCAGGTATCTATAATTAAGTATTTCCCTCCCCTTCTAAAACATATTTAACATTTCTTCCACTCTCCATTCCCAGTACCTTCCCCTTTTAACCCCAAACACTCCTTAAAAGTAATTGATTCCCATAAGATGCTACATGGGTGTATTGTTTTGCATTTTTGTTGATCTTTAGAGCAGAATGGGAGCACATCAAGTAGGAGTGTCATTTGACTCCTTCACTCCCATAGGATACACTTAGTGGCATTTATCCCAGCATAATGCATGGTCAGGTGAATGGCAGTAGATTTCATGCAAACAAGCAATTTTGAATACCTTGCAGGTTGCTAATTTGCATCACCAACTTTTTTGTGTGTACCTGTGCACACAGTATTTTGGTGTTCAGTGCTAATTATTCATAAATACAGTCCCAAGCAAAAATATTTAAACAATTTGCACAAAAGGTTACATGACCCCCTCCCCTTCCCTCCTCCCCTTCCCTCCTTCCCTCCTCCCCCTTCCCTCCTTCCCTCCTTCCCTCCTCCCTTCCTCCTCCCTCCCTCCTCCCTCCCCTATCCCCTATCCACTACCCCTTCCCCTATCCACTACCCCTTCCCCTATCCACTACCCCTTCCCCTATCCACTACCCCTTCCCCTATCCACTACCACTACCCCTTCCCCTATCCACCACCCCTTCCCCTATCCACCACCCCTTCCCCTATCCACCACCCCTTCCCCTATCCACCACCCCTTCCCCTATCCACCACCCCTTCCCCTACCCACCACCCCTTCCCCTACCCACCACCCCTTCCCCTACCCACCACCCCTTCCCCTACCCACCACCCCTTCCCCTACCCACCACCCCTTCCCCTACCCACCACCCCTTCCCCTACCCACCACCCCTTCCCCTACCCACCACCCCTTCCCCTACCCACCACCCCTTCCCCTACCCACCACCCCTTCCCCTACCCACCACCCCTTCCCCTACCCACCACCCCTTCCCCTATCCACCACCCCTTCCCCTATCCACCACCCCTTCCCCTATCCACCACCCCTTCCCCTATCCACCACCCCTTCCCCTATCCACCACCCCTTCCCCTATCCACCACCCCTTCCCCTATCCACCACCCCTTCCCCTATCCACTATCCCATCCCATATCCACTACCCCTATCCCATATCCACAACCCCTTCCCCTATCCACTTCCCCTTCCCCTATCCACTTCCCCTTCCCTTTCTTTTGAAGTTATGATACATTATATGCCCTGTGGATCAAGTGTTTCTACTTTATTTACAAGTTAAAGCAATTTCGTCGATTCACAACTCAGTGCGCCGCCAGCGGCAAGTCGGGAAAGGCAAATTTCTCACTTTTGGGGTCGACATCGCGTCTATCGCATTGTATTAGATGGTGGACAGTACAGCAGTATGGATTTCGCGCGAATGCGAGTGGATGAGTTAAAGCAATTTTTGACTAATCGGGGAATACCTTGTGCGGGAAAGAAGAGAGGAGTTGATAGATTTAGCGGAGAAGGGGTGTAAGAAGTACAGTCGATGCATTGGCGATACCCACAACCGGTTTTGCGATGTCGACTTTTTCCCATAATGCACTGCATAATTTGGCCTCTCCCCGGTTGCCGCTGGTGGCGCACCGAGTTGTGAATCGACCGAATTGTGGGCATCCTGATTTTTACAAACTTGGTGTAAAATGTGCCTAATAAGGATGGGACGTTTACACGTTTAAACGAAAAAAAAATCTAATCCGTTTAGAAATGTTCCCAAACGTTTAAACGGAACTCAAATTTTAAAAATGGGACAATGTATTTATGCAATCTACATTCCAGTTTTATTTACAAAGAATCCAGGATCTTTGTAAATGTATTTAATTTACAAAGAAATACAAACGCCTTTAGTACCGGTACTACACAGTGTATACAATTGTTTGTGTTTGATGTTTTCAATATGCCGCTGGGACAAGATCAATGCTTGATGCGGACGGCACCTCTCCTACGTCCTACACAAATACTGGGACTGGCGGCAGCCTTTTTGCAATTGTTGACTAACGTTTAAACGCTACGGGAAAGTTTTGCTAAACGTTTATAAAATTGAACGTAAATTCCCATCCTCAGTGCCTAAGATGATAGCCGAAAAATTCAGAAACGCTCAGTGCAAAACAAAACAAAAACACAGCAACACTATCCCAAAAAATAGGGGTGCAGGGGGTGTCTGTGAGGGTTAGGCCCAAGTTCAAATAGGGCCGGTATGTATACCGGCTCCCGGTATGTATACCGGCTCCCGGTATGCAAACCGGTTCATTTTAATCCTCCCAAACCGGGTTGGATACTGTCGGAGCCTCTACTGGAAGGCTTGCCCGGTTTGGGAGTCCATTGTGTCCAGTTCCTTGGCTGGTGAACTCCTTCTAAATGCAGACAATGGGGTGACTTTAATCCGATAATAATCTTCCATGGGTTAACAAAAGGCTCTAAACGTTTCCTCAGTTTCACAGATCTGACCACACAGTATTCACACTTAAGTAATCACCTACACATACATATATGTACACGTATATTCAGTCAGTCATCAGTCAATAAACTCCCCATTGTAAACACTCTGCAGGGCCATCAGGCAGCAGGCTAGCCAAGCTCAACGGCAAGTCTATTCTTTATTTAGGCTTTGAAATGCCGACGACCAAGTGGACTTGTACCATCCAGGGAGGGGCATAATTACCGGCCGCGGTTTGATACCGGGAGCTATGGCCATGCCCAGTAGTTTGCTGGGAAAACTTTGACAATCTTGGACAAAACTCTTGGGACACCTCAACATTAGACCACCACCCTGCTCCTCCACCAAATGTTGATGTCCTTGTTTATAGCCAATGTGGTAACAATAAACAATAAATGTTTCAGTTGTCATTTCTGAGACCGCGTTCCCACTCGAATTGGGAAAAGGTGGATCAAGATCCGGCATTTTGGTGTGACCGTTGTCTAACCGCAACGAAACCGCAAGTTGCGTTCCCACTTAAGCTTGATCCACCTTTTCAAACGGAAGTGTCGAGTCCGAAAGGTCACTGAGTTCGGTATTAGGCATGCGCTTGCTTGCTGAGCGCGCGCTGTGTGGCTGCGTTGCATGCTGGGACGGGTCAAATACATGTGCGATGTTTTGATGTTCGAAGTTTCAACATGGAGGAAGAAATCCAAATGCTTCTCGGTCTGATTTTGCCCATGGATGCGGAGAGCAGTCCAAACTTATTCGTAGTATTATAAGTACTGGCTCAAATCGGATCGTAAAACGTATTTTCTTCAAACTTTGCTACGGTTGTTGTTGTTCTATGACACGCTGCAGGCTATACACTAACACGGAATTATTTGTGGATGGAAAAATAAGTAAAATTACACGAATGAAAAAGGTTTAGAAGCGGACGACTTTCCAGTACGGAACGAAAGGAATACACATGTACGCTGAATGGATGCATGCACGCTTGCATCGCGCACACGTGGTGACACATTTTGTATACAGCCCGTAGTTCAGTAGTTGTTTATTGTGCATGTCGTGCACGTGGGAAATTTTCACATGAGCTACACGCCTAAACGTATTTCTTCGTTCATCAGACCGCAAACTTTTCGCGCCACTCGTGCACCAGCCGGATGTTGACAGGTCAAATTGCCGGATCAGATCCACCTTTTGCGTTCCCACTTGATCGTGATCCACCAATTGCAGGATCTGATCCACCAATTGGGGGATCTGTATCCTGGGCCGATATGCATAAAACCCTGCTAGGCCTAGTTGGCTACTAAAATGGTCCTTGGTTGCCTGCTAAGCGTAGTTGATTGCTAAATGTTATTCATAAAACCTCGCTTAGCTTAGTTATATTCTAAGTTGCTTGCTAAAGTTAGAGTTGATCTTGGGTAACTCTAAATGACTAGAAAGCAACTATAGCATTTCGCCAGTAGACACTATTTCAATGTCAACAAGTTTCTCAAAAGATTTCTGCTGCAGCTATAACTTCTTTGATGCTGGACTACAACGCTCTTAAATATTTAGATGTTGACGGAGTTGCTTCATCTACATTCATCCACTTCTGACAGCAGCTCTTTGACGTCATGTCCTGTAAAAATATTAAATGTAAATTAGAAATTAAGATAAGAGTCGGATTAAAAAAAGCTAATTCATATTTTTGTTGAAAGGAATGTGAAACCATAACATAATTTTTTTTTATGACAAATAAAGAATAAACTCACCCATATTATCACAAGACACTTCCTCTGAATTTTTTCACTCCAGCGGACTCGACTTCCATCAACCCTTGAAAACCGGGCGTGTCCTCACACAAATCAAGAATTTGTTGTTGGGCAACAGTGGGTTCCTTGGGTGGCTTTCCTGCCCCTGTCGTCTTCCTTGATTTGTTCATGCTTTGGAGACACTCCTGCGACTCAGATTTGAGCTTTGACAATCTTGATTTCAGATCGTCTTACGATCGCTCAACTTGTGGGAGAATCTCAGTAGCGCAATGCTGGTTAAGAATGTTCTCCCATACCTCCTCCTTTTTCTGATTTGTTCCTGAATCCTTATGTTTGACATCAATAGTGGCTTGGTGTTCAGCCAACAAGTTTCCATCAGGCGAGTAATTAGCTTTCCTTTGACTTTTAGAAGCCATTCCAAATTTACTAAAATCAGGTTTAATCTATATAAAATAGGTAAGTCTATACTGTCATGTTTTGTATGAAAATGTATCTTAATACTGGACAAGTAGTTATATAGTATAACCAGTCAACATATTGTATTTTACATCTGAACCATACCCAGTCATCCTATTGTATTTGACATCTCCACCATTCCCAGTGACTCTAGCATGCAACTAGCATTTTATAGTATGCAACTGGCTAGCAATATTCCTAGAAAGGTTTTATGAATAAGAATTTAGTAATCAACTCCAGAGAAGGTAACTAGCGATTTAGCAGCTAACTACGCCCTAGTTGGCTGCTAAGTTAGTAAGGTTTTATGCATATCGGCCCTGGTCTTTAGGTGGATCAAGAAAGGTGGATCAGATCCTGATCCACCTTATAACGGTTAGCGTTCCCACTAACACAATTGCAGGATCTGATCCACCAATTGGGGGATCTGATCCGGCAATTTGGCAAAAGGTGGATCAGATCCCCCAATTGGTGGATCTAGTGGGAACGGGGTCTGAGTGCCTAATCAAATTCTAAGCACTCTTTTATGACTTGGTGAAATACAAGTTGATACTACCATGCCTCCAATTACTTTCTCTTGATAGACCAAAAAGTGACACACAATTGCACTTTATTTACTCATTTTGGTTTTTTTGTGACCTCTTTACTTAAACCCCCCCCCCCCCCCCCCCCCCCCCCCCCCCCGAATAAAAATATAGATCACTGTGATGTGTTGGATTAACTTCTAAAAGGTTCTGCCTACCTCCGTTTCCTGTCAAAAATCTTGACCGTTTAGGTCTTAACTGTTTGGTTTTGTACTTCCCTATATACAGGGTGGTCCAAACCACCTGTCAAACCACCTGTACTGATGGATGGAGAATTTTTTTTAGTAGAAAAATTATACCAAGACCTCTCGATTCAGTGCAGTAGATTTTGCTCCAGAGCCTATTTTGTGAGGCAGTCTGGTCACTTGGCCATTTGTTCCATGCAGAAAAGAGCATGATTGTTATACCTCGGGACCAAATGAATCCTAACTTTGTTTCACAAAATAGGTTCTAGAACAAAAACTACTGAACCGAATCGGAAGATCTTGGTATCATTTTTCTTTTAACAAAATTACCCATGCATTGGTATAGGTTGTTTAAGTCTCAGGGCAGCGGAAGTATGCCGTTCCGTTATTTTTTTACCACCCTGTATACACTGTATCCTCTTATAAAGTGGAATAAATGAGTGAAACAACATTTTGAACAGCTCGGGCTTAAATTTGCAGATTGTTGGAGTCTGGTCTTTGGGGCCACTCACAGCCGGGGGTGAGCCAGATTCCACCCCCTCAGATCTTGGCAAAACAGTATGGGATTATTAGTATTTAAGTAATTAAGTGTGCAAATTAAGTATGCAAATATCTATGATAATTAGCTGTGTAAAATTTCATTCCAATTATTTGAAGGGTTTTGTAGTTGGCAGGTTATACTCGCCATGTTGAGGATGCAGTTTCTATTTACAGGCAAGATCATTGAATTAATCACTAAGTATGTACCCCCTGTCAGAAACCTTGCATTGCACGAGAATGGTATATCAATTTTTTTTCATTAATTTAGTCTCAAAATGTGCCCAAGGCAGCAGCAAGAAAAAGTCAGAAATGCTCAAAATGAAAAGAAAATGCAATTCGATACTACTGCAAAAAACTACCCGGCTCTTTTAGGGCTAAGATTATTGCTTTTGATGCTTCCTGTTCTTTTTCCTTTGTTTTTTTCCTCTCAAAGTAGTACTTATTTATGATACATAATAGCTCCCCCTTGTATTGCTAGATTCTGATGGAGATTATACTATGGCACAATGATACATATTTGTTGCATTTTGACAATTTTTAGGGGGGGATTTGGCAGCACAGCATTTGAATGCTCCATAAGTATAGGGTTTCAGAAGGCTCTTAATACCCTTAATACCTAGCAGTTTAGGGTTAAAGAATCATTGAGCGTTAAATTTTTGTATATTTTCTTTCAGAGCAACTTGTGAATGATGCAAAGCTGAGAGGAGCGTCAATGGATCTCGTGGAAAACATGCATAAGATTATTGAGTCTCTTATAATTTGTCAAGAATATGCCTCTAGAGTCATTGGTGAGTGTTGCAGTTCCTACATGTACTTCATGTGATATGTGATGAATGGCTAAATCATTATAAGATTATGTTGGGGTCTGATTATCAGATTGGATTGGTGTATCATTTATAAAATTGACATTTATAAACTAGATCTTGGGAATTTGGTATTGTACTTAAATATACTGCAGGGTTTGTGTTTGTACTAAGTTTACATAGGCCCTAATGTTCAAACTCGGGGGCAGAGTTGTATGTGCTTTCTAATCAAACAAATCAAAACTTCATAATGAAACTGACCTTTTAATCTTTGTGACACATGACAATGTCATATACTATGATCTCTGCGTCTATGCCAAATTTGTTAAAGAGCTTGGTTTGTACATGTATAATGACCTAAGTGCAGGGTGCAACATGTACATGTACAAAGTCTGTGGCAGATTCCAAATATATTCAGAATTTTTGTTAAAAAAAAAAAGTTTTTACCAAAAAGTCAAACATTTACAAATACATTTAAAAACATGTCACAATGATGTCACTTTGTATTTTAATATAATAAGGAAAACGTGCTGCATATATGTGCTAACCCTCAGACGAATCTAATGCTGTCTAATATGCAAAAAAAGCATCACCCTATACATGTCATGATGACGTCACTTTTTGGTTTTTCAATTTTTGTATGTGAATCCCAATATAGTACCGAAATCTGACGTCAGTTGGCATGACAACTGGCTCAAAACAAATGGAGCTTTCGACTGTTCCTTTAACAGCCAGTCATGCAAACACATTGATACAAAATAACAAAAGTATTCTGGTTTGAAACATTGCATTGACGTCATTACTTCGGTACTCTATGTCCTCCCAAAATTATGGAAAGAATCTGGAATCTAGCTCGTTAGAATTTTTTTTAACCATTAAAAAAATCCAAACTTTGTGCCCATGTCATGTGACACACAATTACATCATTATTGGGTAGATCTTGTGATTAATAACTCACTCCCTCCATCCTTTTTTTTCTTCTTTCTTGTTCTTCCAGTTAGTCCAGATTATATTTGTTCTTGGTACCTGATAGTATATGATCCCGAACTATTTGGTGATGCTCTGAGAGGCTGATCTATCAACAGGTGTAAAATGCCGTAGTAGTTGTATTGCCTTGGACATGCATGGATGGTGGTCTGTGCAGCCACTTACGGTTGCATTCCTGAGGCCATCGGTCTGACAATGTTACGACAATGTGTTTACATGAGTTCATTGGTCACCTTAGGTTGTTCTCGGCTTGTTTCCTAACTTGGACTTACTATGACTTTATTTTCCTGTTGATTTTTAATAAGAACCATGAATTCACAACCAATTTCGTCTGACTCCTTACCTTCTCGACCAAATCCACCTGCCCATGCACATCATTCCAAGTCGCTTAATATTGTTTTCTCAAATATCAGGGGCTTTTGTACTTACTTTACTTCTCTGCAGTCCTTTGTTCATAATAATTCACCCGACCTGTTGGCTCTGTCAGAAAGCAGATTAAATAATGACATTTCTTCTGACTTCTTCAAATTACCTGGATATATTTTTCATCATCTTGACCATCCTCCTTCTCATGGTCTTGGTGTATATGTTAGTGAAACTTTGCCCATTGCTCGTGAACCCTCTCTTGAATGCAGCTCTCACGAGTATGTGTGTTTTTGCCTTGCCCTTCTCCATTCCACTACTTACTTGTTCTTTCTACATGTATACCGTTCACCACCATCTCCTTCCTGCAGTGCTGGGTACTATATCTGACAGCATTGACCATGCTCTTTCACAACATCCTGCTGCTCAGGTTATGGTGTTTATTGACTTCAATGTTCACTTCAATGTTCACCACAAGGAATGGCTAATTCATTCTCGTCATACTTGCAACTTATAATTTCTGTGTCTCCCAGGATCTCACTCGGATCGTATCTACCCCAACTCATGTCCCTGATCGTCCGTCCGATGGTAGGTACCTGCTTGATCTGTTCATGTGCACAAATCAAATTGACTGTTGCCAAGGTTCTTTATCCCATTAGTAACTCGGATCATTCAATTGTTTCTGTATCTGTTACATATTCATCATCCTCAGCTACTTTCCATCCTTTTCACCGTACTGTTTTCCAATTTGCAAAGGGGGACTGGGGTGGATTTCGTTCTTTTCTTGCTGATGTTCCTTGGGCATCGGTACTCAGTCTCGGTCCTGATTTAGCAGCCGAGGAGATTTCCCAGTGGATTAACTTGGGTATGGCAACTTACATCCCCTCACGTACCTACCAGATCAAGGCTCATTCCCAACCCTGGTATACCCCAGCCTGAGCAGCTGCAATTGCCCATCGCAAGTACCATCTGCTGGGGACATCGGAATCTCAGTGTCTTTTTCATGAAGCCCTTAACCGCTGTAAGCAAGTTTTTAGAGGATGCTAAGCAGCATTATGCTAACTCTGTTGCTGATTTCATTGCAAACCAAAAGTTTGGTTCTCCGGACTATTAGCGGATTGCCAACAGTGTCCTCAATCGTAACAAGTCTTTCATTCCTGCTCTTTTTCACGGACCAGTAGTTCTTACTTCACCACTGGATAAGGCAAATCTTTTTGCTGATAATTCGGTTTCTAACGTCTGTAGTCCCGGTCTTCAAGGGATCTGGTGAGCGTTCAGAGTCTACTAATTATCGACCTATTAGTCTGCTTCCTGTAATAAGTAAGATCTTTGAATGCTTTATTAATCAACAACTTCTCAGTCACCTTGAGGACAATGACCTTCTTACCGACTGCCAGTATGGCTTTCGCCATTCCTGCTCCACTGGAGATCTGCTGTCCCTCATCATTGATCATTTTAATAGGGCTTTGGACATTAGGGACGAGGCTCATGTGTTATAGCTCTGGACATTTCCAAGGCTTTTGACAAGGTTTGGCACAAGGGCCTTTTGCACAAGCTTCAGTCATATCCGGCAGAATGCTGTCTATAATCTTTGCTTTCCTTTCCATCTGCAAGTTAAAGGTGGTACTTGAAGGGAAATCATCTTCTATTTCTGTCAATTCAGGTGTACTTTAGAGCTCTGTTCTCCTTCCAACCCTGTTTTTGGTTTATATCAATGATTTATATCAATGATAATGTCTTGTCTCAGCTCTCCATGTATGCTGAGGACTCTACACTCTACAGTGTTTCTTCCAATTCTTCTAGCACTTCTCGCAATGAAGTGAATGCTTCACTCAACAATGATCTGGAGAGTGTGTTGACTTGGGGGAACGACTGGCTGGTAAGCTTCAATGCAAAGAAATCTAACTGTTGTCTTTGTCTCGATCTAGAGATTATTCATTCCTTTCACTTCATATTGGTCCCTTGACTTCGCCTTAGGTATATGACCTACGTCTTCTTGGACTTGTAATCTCCCCTAACCTTAGCTGGGAGAAGTACATGTATATCTCAGGTATTGCCAAGAGTGCTTCCATGAAAGTTGGTTGTCTTTACCGAGCTCAGAAGTATCTACCTCCAGATACTATCCTTTACCTTTATAAGACAACTATACGTCCACTTATGGAGTACTGTTCCCACATCTGGGCTGTTGCTTCTGCTTCTCACTTATCTTTATTAGATAGAGTACAGAAGCGCATTGTTAATTTGGTTGGAGAAGAGTTGGGCTCATCCTTACAATCACTTTCTCACCAGAGATCTGTTGCTACTCTTAGTCTGTTCTATAGGTATTTTCATGGGAAATGTTCCACCAGCTTGTCCAGCTTGGTTCCTCCAATTAGGGTGTTTGAGCGTGAAACTCGGCCTCTCCGCCTGTTCCCACCAATATACTCTAGCTGTACCTACGTGTAGATGTGAACGAAAAGCTATGGAAATTGTTTTTTCCCTTATGTACTCTGTGGAACTCTTTGCCTGGTGCATGTTTTCCTTCATCTTATGATCTCTCTTGCTTCAAGAAGAATATTAATTCCTACATCTTGCATCTTTGATTCTTTTTTTTTCTCCTTACCTTGAGTGGCTCTTAGCCTTGTTTGGGGCGAATTTGCATACAAACAAATTAAAAACTACATGATCTATATCAATGCCAGTTGTGATTAAGATCCAAGGTTATTCAAAATTGGACCCTTAAGTTCATATCATGTGATAACATCATGTGGAACACAACTTCGTTGCAGGTCCTGTGTCTACCCTGTTTGATAAAAATCCTTGGTTGTTAAAAGACCGAAGGTTCAGCACACACAATTGACGAATGAAGTGCCACCAATAAGATTCACGTGCAAAGTCTATAGGATTTGAAATATCTTATCCTTGCTTTACATGTAAATGTGTAAACTTCATGTAGAGTCTATTCCTGGAATCCATCAACCCGTTGTACCTCTTAGTGCTGTTCTCCCAGTGGATTTAAGAGGAAAATGGAAGGCTATGTGTAGGGACATTTACTTTTGCTTTACTTTTAGTTACCAAATATTCAACAATTCATAATAAACAAACTATGTACAATGGAGTTATTTCTCATTTCGCTGTCGGGTCCATGTCTATGATAACATTTATTAAAATCTGACCAAAGTTGTTTAACCCTAACTCCCCACTTCATTTTTCAACATCTCTGATTTCAAAGTGTTAAAGCTGCATGTAACCTCAAGCCTTCAAAATCCTCTTATGGGGACCCACTGCATGAATCCTCCAAAATCCTCTAGGGGTTTTTGCATCAGATTGGGCCTGATGACCTGGATCCTCCATTTTCCTCCAGAGGCAAAAACCTTGCATGCCCTCAATCATGCAAAATCCTCCGATGCTTCAACTTCCAAAGACCCTCAATCCCCAAATTTCTCAATTTGGCAAAAAGGATTTTGGAGGATTTTGGGAAGGTTAGGGTTTATAATAACCAAATTGCTGCATACAAATTTTTTTTGTACAAACACTGGCAGAACATAACTACCAGCATAGGTCTGAAACGACACAACTATATTTGGTAGACTTTCTTTTCCAACAAAGATGACGCGTACTTTTTTTACATTAAATTTGTCTTTAAAAAGGGTTCTTTTCAACCTGCCACTTGATTGCACTCTTTCATGTGATGACGTCATTGTGCCTATCAGTGCACCTGTCAATGCAAAAGGCCATAGCTATACACAAACAGTACTGTCATAAATACCTCAACTTTCAAGTTATGAATATCAAATAATTGCCACTCGGTAATTATCAATTAAGGCTATATCTCGTACGATTAATTTCTTAGCAAGTTTCAAACATTACCAACATTCATTTTCAATGGCATGTGATTTGACAGCCGATTATGTCATCATAAGTCGCAAGTTGCAGTTGCAAGGCTTGATTAACCAATTGAGTATGGATGACATCCGTGGCCGCGGTTTGAAAAAACCACCTGGCCGGTTGACGTCTATTCTTCCGCATATTCATTCCATTGTTTGCCTATTGTGTACATTACACTTGGCTGCACAAAGCCGTCTGGCATACCGGCGCCCCATTATATGAGCCGGGCACAAGGGGTTTAATAAGATTCCAGGTTGTTTCATGACCGAAGTGCCACAGACAAAAATGTTTTGCAAAGTCTTTGGGTTTGGACTAAAATAAGAAGCAGACAAACAAAAAAAGAGCAAAAAATCCAAAACAATTTTAAAGGCTTCGTTTATGGAAAAGCCAAATAGCTTTGAAGGTTAACTTAGGCTGATATACCAAACAGATCCAGGCAATACACTGTGAAATTTTCAAGGTAAACATTGCAAGTTCATATTTACACTGTCACAACTGTCTATAAAGCCCTCTCTGCACTGGACTTTCTTTGGTAAAACTTATGTTTTCCTCTCAGTTACTTTTCTTGAGGCCAGCGGTTACTTCTACCGGGCAACTGCTGCCCAGGAAAACCGACCAGGTAGCTTTTCCCGAGACGATAAGTCCAGTGCGGACAGTGCGAGTTGGTAAAAGCGGCTCAGGAAAGCGTACATCCGGCCCGAGCGCAAGGTCATGCTTCACAGGGAAACCACGCATGCGCTTTGCATTGTTTCACCGCAGTGCGGTGCATTATGTGGCAAAATTCCAAATTCCAGTGCATTGTTCCTCTTTTGGTCGCAATCATGGCAGATTTTATTATTGATACAGTCGGAAGTTCGATTGGTGCTAAAGATGTAGGCCTACGTGACACATCGGCCGGAAAAATGGAAAGGCAGGCGTGATTTGGGTCAATCGCGTCAATGTAGAAAGGTCACGCAAAGTGTCCTCATGAGTCGTTATATTGACAGCTCGGTTACTTCTATCACGGTCTCGGTAAAATTTTCCCGTGTCGAAAGTCCAAGTGCGGACAGTGGTCACATTTGACCATTTTTCATTTTACCATCATTTCGGTAAAACCTTCCCAAAAAAAAGTCCAGTGCGGACACGGCTTTAATCTACATAAATTTTAAGTGCTTACAATATTTAGAAAAGCCTAATTCAACTTTTGTTGGTCTAGGCACAGCCTGCGCACATGTTAAATTTGCAGTGAGTATAATTTTCTCTTTAAGTGGATTAGGATGAGAATATGGACTTAAGGGGCATATTGGTAATTCCAGCATCATAGACATCGTGATTGCACTCAGCTAAAGTGAAGATAAAAAAGAAATCACCAATGTACATGTACACATGGAGGTAATCATCTTCAATGGAAAATTACTCAAGCTTAACCCTAACCCTCCAGGGTATTTTGGCTAGAAACCCTGCCGGACGCATCAGATTGCATACTTTGTCACATTGACTTGTGTGCAGAGTGCAGCAAGGTCAAGCTGTCACCACAGATGCACTGTGCTGCGTCTGGCAGGGTTAGGGTTAAAGCAGTTTCACAGCCTTTGTAGTTGAATGGACATTTCTGTATTGTACTATTGTCTGTGACACTAATTTAAACTTTGAAAAACAGTAACTTTGGTTTGTTACAAAACACTTGATTAGTGTGACCATCAGCTATGTGTACAAAATAAGTGATTTGTGGCTTTTATGTTTTGTTTCAACTACCATACTGCAGGTGAAATTAGCTAAACAAAAGTGCCCTTGACTAATGGAATTGCCCGTGTTGAGTCGGCCGCTATTCATCCACAAATATAATGGGCCCCACAAAAACTGTCCACAGACTTATGGACACATTAGTCATGGTGGATGTATAAGTTTTATAACTTGTGCCTGGTTGTTGTACTCCTACTAGGTAGACTCGTAGAAGTTAATGCACCTCCACTTGATGGGTTTTCAATCAATACAATGTAGGTATTTCTCAATTGGTTCAAGTATTTGTGAATATGTTTTCAACTCTGTATTGTCATTACAAATTGTAGCGGAGGCTGACAGATTAGCTCAAGAAGATATGTCTAGGAGGGCACGGGAGGCATCTGTGGTTGAGCAGCAAGCAGCATCAACAAAACAAGGAACTACAGGAATATCTGTAGAAACCAGGAGAAATACAGGTTAGGTAGCAACACATACTAATACCAGACAGTGGTATTGGCTTTAAAACATATTGATGATCTACCTTTGCATATTTTCTGCAACAAGTACTGTAATTTTCGGAATATAGGCCGCGCGGAGTATAAGCCGCAGCACGCAAAAATCTGCAAATTAAGATTTAAAGGGACACATTACTTTGGATTTTGCGATTTGGGATATAAAACTGAAATGGATATGGTTGGGAAGCTTTTTTAAAAGTAGAATATAAAGATTCACATAACTATCCCTTCAAATTGCGTGGTTTTTGTTTAATTTAGTGACAAATAACGGTCCGCCATTTTGTAGAACAAAATTTTTGACTCCACAAAATGGCGGACCGTGTTCACAAGTCGTATTTCCAGTCGCAGCTGGTTGAAGTACGTTCTGTTGATCCATTTTGATGTACTGTGGCACGGCGCGCAACACTGACGATATGTGTCGCGAGGTAGAGAATGGTACCTGGCAATCATCTGATAGGTTTACAAAATAGGCCACTGGCTGCGGCGCCAGCCTAAAGACTCTTGCAGCATATTTTGCGCATTATTTAGACGGTGGTATTTACTACTGGAAATAAGTCTGTTTCGAGGGTCAGGGGTCAGAGGAAAATTTTTTGTTTTGTAATCACTACTCACTAATTACAACACCTTATACGTGTTTTTTTTGCATGAACAACTCTTATATTAGGATAAGGAACATTTTTAGCAAAATTTCATGACATTTGAAGGCAATGTGTCCCTTTAAAGTTAGCGTATTAGCCGCACCGGCGTATAAGCCACACCGCGGCGCTGATGACGTCTAACCACAAAAGTCATCGTGCTGCATGCTGAAGCGCTAGTATGTAAATGGTTCCACTACACATGCAATCCTAAAGTGTAAGCAGCGCACGAACGAGTGTCACTATGGGCTCCGTGCACAACTACCCCCTCATCGGAAAGAAAAGGCGAGTCAATATCGACGCCATCTTACCTGACTTCAATTTAAGTGTCTGGTTCCAGCTATGATATTCTTATTGAAAACGCAATTATTGAGAGTCGGCAAACAGACAAAGCAATCCCACTGGTATAGGAGTATCTATTCGGTCCCTTTGGACTGGTTTCCTCTATTTCCAACACGTAAGTAGAGCGAACGTAAACGGCAGTGTTGGGAGGTCTCGAGACCGGCCTCGGCCTCGAGGCCGATTTTTATGGCCTCGGCCTCGGCCTTGTCCTCAGAGTGCAAGGCCTCGGCCTCGGAGCCTTCCGGACTCGATGATCTGCTCGAGGCCAGCTCGAGGCCGCCCACTTTGACCAATTTTCCCACCAATTCGCATATGTTTTCAATTAATTTAAATTGTTTACCTCATCAAACTTTCGAGAAGCTGCCACAGTGGGTTCCGTGAAACGAAATAAAGTTTCAAGTAGATACGCACGAATGAATAAACTGGTATTTGCATTATTGCACCATGGAGCAATAAATAGCTCCCCGATTGCACGTACTCACGTACATGTACATGTACATGTACATGTACATGTATCATCTTCTTGTAGAACCAGTCTACTTCCGCTAATAAACTAGTTCCTGGTCCAGTACTTCACTCGACCCATAAACTGCCACTATTGCGTTACACGTACTCAGGTAGCATCTAATCTTCTTGTTAGATAATCAGTCTATAGTCTGGTTCCTGGTCCACGACTCGGCCCTGAACGAGTGAACCTTAAAGCGATAATCATAATGGCCAGCAGTGAAGTTGAGGGAACCAACCTGTTATAGAGAGGTTTAGCAGCGAACGCGAAAATTGTGTGTTCTTTTGCTGACGTCATCAATTCCAGCGTATTGTTACTCGGTACGTGAATTTCACACGGACGTCAAATACGTGTAAATGGTGAGTTTACGTTGGGTCATAACGTGAGTAATTGTTTAAGCATTTGTAGACATTGCAATCAATATTTTTCTTATGAGAATTAAAGAATTAAAGCTCATTGAATAAACAACACTGAAGATGCATTTTTGGGTCAAACTAAGTCCAGTTCGATGTATTTCTGAAGTAAAAAAAATCCCTTGCTTGTGAAGCTTTCGTGTTGGAAAACACTGTGGTTGTGCATGATACCCGTCGTGACGTGCAGCTAAACGTTTCATTGCGCGTCTGAACGCCCGCGTTATTAAGTTTGACCGCCGCTTCAAAAATGTCGGACGCACTCGCGTTGACGTTCGCGTAATACCTGCTGCTAAACTATTCACGCGTGCTCGCGCAACGCGAAGCCTGTCGCATGTCTACTAGTCTATGTACCCATCACTGCATGCCCTTGCAAAGAAAGTCCTCTCTATTCCAGCTAGTCTTGGTTCCAAGACGTTACTATTGTACTTTTGTACTTCCGCAGTTGCAATGCACAGGCAGCGCGATCAGGTAGTTGCAATAGGCCGACAGCGCGATAAGATTTTTGATCTGTAGTAACGTCTTGGATAAGTTGGCATTTCGGGGGCACGACCAAACTGTGGTAACTACAACTGTATATGCAGTATTCATATCACGTGATAATGATGGAGGTTATGCAATCAGCGACCGAGTTTGAGCACAATAGACCGTGTAAGTCTCGCGCATAAAGATCACGATTGAACTTCCGGGCACCTCCGAGCCGCCGGCTATAGTTTATGTGGTTGATTTTGTTTTCTGTAATACTTTGGTATTACGAAGATCTGAACCATGAAACGGCCATAATTATGGATAAATTCAAAATTATTTTACAATATATGAAAACATGCATGACTGTCTAAATGTTTTTAAAAAGTAGGAAAAAATGTTTGACCTGAGCGTCAGGTTGCAACGTGATTGGCTCATTGTCGGGAAGAGAAAGCCCGGCCCCCAAAACCCCTGTACTGCATGCGCGCGCTGCAGAGGTAAGTAAACGTACGTAGATATTCGACGACCGCCTTAGGCCGGGAATCCATGTGTCCATATTGCGTAAAGCGTAAAAATGAAATTACACGGAAAGCAATTGATCATCCGCAATGCGTATTGCGTTATCCGTTTCACGTGTTCCGTTTCACGTGTTCCATTGCTTTCCGTGTAATTTCATTTTTACGCATAACGCAATACGGACACATGGATTCCCGGCCTTATACTGCATAATTATGTCTATGCTATTAAGACTGTGAACCACCAGAACAATGGCGAATGACGTATGTATGATGTACTAGACTTTTTCGTTCTCCTTTTCCCTATATTGATATATCGTTCACATTTTGTAAATTGAAATGAAAAATAATATTTTGCTAAAAGTTTTTATCTACCTTTCAGTAAAAAGAACAGCGTCAAAACAAATTATTTCAGGAAAACTACTCGCTTTACACGTTGAAGCTCCTAGTCGAGGTGCCCGGAAGTTCGCTTTCTCGTAAACTCTCGTATGTTCTCGAGGTCAACTTACACGCTCTATAGATCCAGTGAGCGTCGCCCGATGGTGTTCTGACCAATCACATTCGTGGTTTATGTCCAACATGCGTGCACTCGCATGTGACGCGCGCGGCTTGAGATTATGGTCATGATGCCTTGTCATGTCCTATGTATTTGCGTGTAATGAATATTTTATGATAAAGCTCAAACTCGGTCGCTGATTGGATCCCTCGGAAAAGCGAGGGAGAATCGTCGAAAAGTAAAGAAAAAGTTAAGAATTGCCTGCCAACTTATCCAAGACCCTTGTGGCGCGCGATCCAAAATCATGCATGTTTGACAAAAAACGGCTGCGGATCCGGCTGTATTTTGTAAACTACGCATGCGTGAGGCCAGAACGCAAGTACGAAGCCGGGATTTCGAGAAGACACAACGTTAGTGAATCTGGCGCGCGGGCGCCTCCGAAATAACAACACAAGGGTCTGGGGCCCCAAGACTAAATGTTCCAGCCAGCAGTGCTCCAGTGGAGAGCATTTTTAGCAGAGGAGGGATTGTTATGAGGCCCCACCGTGCAAATCTATCCTAACAAATGCTGGAGACTCTTATGTTCTTGAAATGCAAGAAACATATCCTTTGAGGAACCTGCCGTTGACTTAAAAATACAAAAAATAATCCAACAAAATCTTAACCTTGATTGAGTGGATTATTAGTTTATTGCGTGTTTAGTAGCTGGCCTCGGCTTGGCCTTGGCCTCGGACGTTGTTGCCTCGGTCTCGGCCTCGGCCTCGGAGGTTGTGGCCTTGACTACAACACTGGTAAACGGCAACCAACGAAAACATGACTGCCTAGCCCGGAGCGCCGCCTGCACCGGAGCGCCGCCTGCATGCGTGGCCCGTGCTGAGGCGAAACTTCTGTGACTGATTTTATTCATCAAATGTTGCCGTATAAGCCGCCCGGAGTATAAGCCGCAGGGACATTTTTCAGCGTGAGAATCAAGGTATAAGCCGTGGCCTATATTCCGAAAATTCCGAATTAGAAAAGCCTGTCAGCCCAGGTTGAAATCAACCCAGGGCAAACCCTAGTGCCACTCTGATTAGAATTTTAATTTGTCAACCCTGTGTTCTATCCTGCATTGTTTCACACTTGTTTCAAGTCCAACTCATTGCGAACTCACCCCTGCTTATTTAAGACTACTGTTGCCAACCAAGGCAAGTGTTTCAACCAGGTTTTGCCTGCCCATCTAATGGCCGATGTTATATTTGGAACATCGGCCGATGTCCGATCTAATCCGATGTTTTTAATCGACATAAACAATGCCCTAAATAATACAAGTGTTGACGTATCAAAGACAAACCTCGACTCCCTGAACACAGTAATAAATTACTTAGAATGTTGCCTACCTTTTAGTGTTTCAAATAATGGAGTATTTGCTTTGTAGATTGAATTAGGACAATGGGCAAAACTAATCCAGGCATTTACATAGAAAAATCTGCCGCCGTAAAAATATGAGGCCTAACGCGCAGCGATTTCAGCAAACTTGGCGCACACGTGAAGGGAATTCCTCATTAGGGTGTCTATGCTGGTCTTTATTCCAGGGTATTTTAGTATTCATGCTGTATACAATATTACATGGTGCACACATATCGCCCATGCTGTGCATGCAAGAGACACGTGATCGGCTGAACTAAGTCCACAACGCATAGTGGCTTCACACAGTGTAGTTCCCCGGCTGACATTCAGTCGATACAGTACACATGTACACTGACTGCTCTGTTGTCTTCGGTATTGAGACGCTGAGTTGTTGCGGTGCTAATTGCATGCATCACAGACACGGAGCTCGGAGATATTTACACCGGTATGATAAGACATCACTGCATAAAACTGATCATTTTTCACACAAAAATAAACCATCATTTTAAGTCACACTCTAATACAAAACATGACATTTGTGTGTGATAAAATTGAGTGCAGAGTTTGCTACTTTTCTTCAAACCAAACAGTGACTGACACGACTTGCCGATATTGCCGAACATCGGCCCGATCAAATGTCCGATCCAATCATCGGTTGAACCTTAGTTTCAACTCAGGATTAGAATCTCAATCCTGGTCTGGAGCAGCGTTGAGTTCCACCTTGGGGTTGACGCAAAGGGTTGGTACAGGGGTAAAAATTGTCAAGTGTGAAACTTGCTCGTTTCCAACCCTGCCATTTGTCTCATATGAAAAGGCCTAATATGACTCCAAATCCCAAGAGCAGTTCTGTCTTTCAAAAAAATGTTACCAATGACCGTAAACTTGGAAAGAATGTTAAACTAAAGAAAAAAATGATTGTCATAGAAATTTTGAGTTTTCATCATCAAATATTTGAATTGTTTCCATTCAATTTTTCAGTATTTTGCTTCTTTCTGCAGCACTTCCACTTCAAAAGGCCATCTCAGCCGATGCTTTGAAAGAATACGAGATGCTTCAAAACAAACTTAAAGCAGTGATTGAATCATATCAAACACTTGCTAAAACAACTGACCCCCAGGTTGGTGGAACTATGGAAATATGATTGAGTATTTTTGTGACCAGCAAAGACTATTATACCCATACAAGTTTTCAAGTTTTACCTCGACAAATATTTTTGTAGTACAGAAGTTACTCACTTTGGGTTAAGAAATAAAGCAAAAAATTATTGTCAGTTTACCAGACAGTAATTTAGATCCCACAGTGCAGATCTTTTCTTGCGTTAAAGGTGTAAAAGTAACCGAGGATAGAAGCCATTTTTGGTGGGTTACGGATGCCCACATTTTTTAAAAGGGTTATTTTTTCTTTAAAATAGAATAAGCAATTTAAGAATTCATTCAAAGAAAAATCCAGTGTGTTGAAAATCATAGACAGTATATCTTTAAAGCGAGAATTTTAAATTTTCAAGACAATGTAAACTCTGTAGGTATTGTAACTATTTTAATCATATGGTTTCTGAATCCAATTTTTCTTGTCCATGTACAGTTGAAGAAGTATCGAAATGACCTTCGAAAAGCTGTAAATGTTCCTGTCAATGCAATCTCGAATCTGTCCGGTACTCATCTGTTAGACAAGTTGCAACGACTAAAATCATTGCTTTTAGGAGAAACGGTGATCATCTCAGGCAGAAATGTGTCCGTGTCTCAAAATAAAGAAGGGAAGGCCTTTGTCAAAGATCTTCTGGCTAGAAAAATAGTGGTACGTTTTTTATTGCTGATATGCTCAGATATTGATGGTACTTCCATCTACATGTATACATGTACAATGATGAGTGTGTCTATATTTTGTGAGGGGATTTTTGACACAGGAGTAATACATGTAAATTGATATTGTAAATTCCTATTATTGTCATCCTCTGATTTTCAAAATGTTCGTATAAACAACGTGCAGTAAAAAATGGACCAGCACAGCCTCAGAATGTATGTGCAGTGAAGCATAATCTCAATACAAAGTGTAATTTTTTTAAAGATAATTTTTCCTATTTGCATTTGTACACTGACAAACAAGAAGTCTCTTGCCCCTACTAACATGACTAAATTCTACTTAACCTAAGATTTTATACCCTAAGGTAGCTTTCTTAACACTCCCCTTTTTTTAAGTGGGAGGCACAAGACCAAAAGATAATCCAATATTGTAACTTTTTGAGTGAATGAAAAAGCTGACTTAAGAATTGCATACTCATAATTTCTTTTTTAATTTTCTCTTTCTCTGTTGCATAATTACATGTCATATTCGGTGGGGGAACAAAACCATTTATTTCTGTTTTACATTTCTTTACCTGTGATATGATCAAACATTAAAAACTGGCTTTCCTTTGTGCTTTGCATACATAACAATTTACATGCACATACTCCAGAAAAAGCACCATAAAATACACATAAAAATGACATAATGAACAACAAAATCATGCCACATTGTTAATGAAACTGAGTTATAAATACCTTAGGATTATTGGGGAATCCAACATAATGAAAACTACATGTATGTATGTTGTACATTTATGTTAAAATACATCTGTTAAAATGCAAATTTTAAGAAAAAATATTTGCCGAGTATCAGAGGGGCAAAAAGTCCTTTTGCAGAAAAGAAAAAAATTTGGAAATTGCCATTTGGCCACAAATTCACTTGGCAACCAAGTTTGTCAACTACAATCTTTAAGCCCAGAATGCAGCACAGCATTTACATGTAAGTGCACTCTTGTCAGGAGTGTAATGAAGCCTATTTTAGAGACTGTTGCTGATAATAATATGGCACAAATAATTTGGAGCAGTCTTTACTCAACATTCTCTGTGGATATGCTTGCATTGCTAAAATGGCTTCCATATTCACAACGGTTACTTCTCAAGCAGGGTGTTCTTGTTTTTAAATATTTAAACAAATTGACACTGAATGATATGACAAAGTCTTGCATTTTCCTCACAGGCCAGTAACCAGACATACTACATATAGGACCTATTACTTTGGAGGTCCCCGTTGTCAGAAAAAAAATGTTATTTTCAAAGCTTTCAAGTTTGTGGTTCCAAACTGTGGAACAACTTATCAAACTCACGGCAGCTATTTTTAAAATCTCACTTTTTAAAAAAGTTTTACCTCATTGATTTTGGTTTTATTATATGAGTATTTTGATGTCTTACTTTTTGATGTTCAAGACATCTTTCACTGTTTCATTTTTCCTTCTGTTTTCTTTTATTTCTTTATTTTAAAATATGTGTGATTATTTGTTAATAATTTAACTTTGATGTTTCAATTTGTTATTTTCCATGTGTACTTGTTAGTTGTCCTTTATTTATCAGTTTTTAATACATGTATATTGTTTTCTTTAATGCCGAGCCCAAGTGGAAGTCAGTTTACTCAATGTTTGGGTTAACCCTGGGTAAATAAAAGGGATGAATAATAACAATTAAAAAATTATGTCTTGTACATGGTTCATCTTTGGAATTCAAACTCCCAATTAATATAGTGTACATGTGATAGTGTACATGTGATTTAAGGCCTTTATAACAAGTGAATGTGCATGTAAAAAGCAGTTAATGTAATAAGATTCCCATGTTAAAGGGACACATTGCCTTGGAGGCCATCTTGACGTCACCATAATGTCACATCAATTTTCATCTATAACATTTGTCGACCTGCCTGCATACCGTGTTTGAACCCAATTGGATATATGGTTCTCTAGATATAGGCCCTTCAAAAATGCACCTTTAAGATGACGTCACATGACACATGATGACGTCATTATGACGTCGGAACAATATGCACAAGTTCAGTACAGGGTCTCGGTCTATGCAAACTTTCATCAAGATGGAGGTCTGTTTAATGTCAAAAGTGACCCAGAGAATGAAACATGTATAGAAGAAGCAGAACAAAAATCAGAACAAAAGCCAATGATGTGCATGACCTTCCCTTGAAAATGCGCCATTTGTCTGAAAATCATGGACGAAAATAATTTCAGGAATGCCACTTTGGTTCAGATGTCAGAGCTTCAGTTTTTTCCTAATTTCTCCGTAAATGTTACACATTAGGGTAGAATTTTTACATTTTTACACTTGGCAATAGCTTAGGTAACTAACCAAAGAGATTAAATTTTGTGGGATTTTAGGACAATGTGTGCCTTTATTCCAAAGTACTTGTAAGAAGTGTTATGCTTTCACATGTTTACTTTCCCTCTTGATTTTTAAACAGAAACAAAGTGATGAGCAGGTTTCATCCAACTACGAGTCAGCTTTTCCATTTGCAGCTGTTGCTGTAATGTTGTGGAGCGATTTTCCAGACCTGGGAGAGCTTATTTTAGCACACTTCTTTCTCCAGTGTCCGTTCTTGGTACCCTACCACATCACAAAGAGCCAAGACCAGACCAAGGAGGAGTATTACAAGTAATGTATGCAGGCTACAAACATGTAGATAAATGACCATGGTTCACAAAACACTCAAACATGTGTTCAATTTGCAATATTCAACATTTACTGATGTGCGTATTTTGGCGCCATGTATTAACTAGTAATTCACTTTCTTTTTCAAAAAAATGTGCTGTACACCAAAACCTCATTTTACTATTAATAAATTAGTAAAGAGAATCAGATACGCAATTAGTTATATGTTAACATAAGTGGAAAAATGCAGAAGCACTTGTGTTGCCAAGCTACAGAGGGAATGTAAGGTCGTGTCCGAATTACTTGGCTACGGCTGGATGTTACACACATGTCTATTGTAGCGGCTGCAGCCACTTCCCATAGACTCATGTGTAATTTCAAGCCGTAGCCAAGTAATTCGGACACGGCCTAAGTCTGTGTAATACAACTTCTTGGCATCCATTTGATTTTGCCATCCAGACTAAAGTTTTACTTCAAGTATAGCCTTTTAGAAGTATGGCGGACACAATAGGAAGGCGCTGTTTGATTTGGGTAAACCTTTTGTATGGCACAAAAGGTTTACCCAAATCAAATAGCGCCCTCCTATTGTGTCCGCCATACCTCTTAAAAGGCTAATTGGAATGGGCTTGCAGTTTGTTTCTTGTCCAGTGCATCTGTCCATCCAGCTTACCCGCAGAGGTTACTACATATGCATTATTCCCTAGAGGGCGCTAGCCATTCGCTAGGATTTATTTCCCACCGTACCTTTCGGCCCGCCTGCCCGCCATTGTACTTCACCTTTTCTCGAGCGTGAAGCACATAGGTGAATGCGTACACAAGAGTGGGGAGGCGGGTGGGGGCTCTACGTGTAAGTGCTTGCTTCCATTTTTTTGGTTCGGGTACCCGTAAAAAAAATTAAATTAAATGGTATAGCTTTTTATTGTTGTTTACATGTGCAGTACTGAGATTTTCAATAAATAGAATATTAATACAATA
Source organism: Hippasteria phrygiana (assembly GCA_037893225.1). Classification (NCBI taxonomy): domain Eukaryota; kingdom Metazoa; phylum Echinodermata; class Asteroidea; order Valvatida; family Goniasteridae; genus Hippasteria; species Hippasteria phrygiana. Next base: position 1,867,055 of record JAZGUH010000331.1, read on the forward strand.
ATCGGCAACACAGCGGCCGTGCCCCACATACATTGTACCATTCACGCACAAAATAATGTGCTGTTGATCGGCCCATATTCCTTCCTCCATGATCGGCCTTTATTAGTTGTTGACTAACCAGTGCATAGTTCCCCCTCCCCAAAAATGGGGTGGCAATTGAGGCGTCATAAAAAACAAAAAGAAATAGTGTTTTTAAGATGATTTTAAGACGATTCAGACGTTGTTTGCCCTCCCTGGCACAAAAAGCTGGATACGCTACTGGCAGAGTAGCACCGTTGTTGGCAGGTGGGTGCAAGCTAATGATGTGCATCGGATTGGATTGACCAGGCCAAACCGAATATCCGAGATATAAACCGAATCTGAACCGAAACCGATCTGAACTCTTCAAACTGACCCTACCGGATCCAACAAAAAATGTATATCTTTGATGCCCTGCATATATTTCACGCAAGCAAGAATTACCCAGACCGGCGGACCAACACTAAACTGAAACCAACTGAGGAAAACTGCTTGCAAAACTTGAAATTTATTTTTTAACAAGATAGCAATATGTGATAAAGGGAAGCATGAAGAATCACAGAGAAATAAATAAAAACGACTGATCTGAAAAGTGACTGTGCAGAGTTTTTGCTTCAGTTATATTATCTTTTGGGCAACTTTCAACACGCAAGCTTCTGAGATTAGATTTCTATGAGGCAGGAATAAAACACTTGGTTTCTTTTAGTGATTTTCTTGGATGATGTATATGTCTAGTGTTACATTAATATATTATTTAAGCCGTGGTTTATGGAAGTTTGTTTTAAGTGCAACTATGAGCCACCTCAACAGTATTTGTTAGATTGTATAATGCAGCAGTAACCAGTAGCAGTGTCTTTCTTATGTTTTCACGGACACCCTGTATTGTATTGTGTCGCTACCAACACGTGATTGGACTGAAGAACTGCACTGAATTCCCCTTCCACATAGACGTATGTTGGTCAAATTACATTAACAGTAAATTGCACCACGTGAATTTCCTGTTTTTTTGGGGGGGGGGGGGGGGGGGTGTTTTTGTTTCGGGTCGGGTCGGGTTTGCACAACATTAGTGCCAGCCTACGACATGAGAGTGTACAAAGTGGAAGGTGGGCTGCAAAGATAACCAGATTAAACCCACCAAAACGGAACCCAGAGAAGGCACACACCAGTGGGGTGGTCCGTCACTGGTTGGAACTGTGGGGTGTAGTGGAGAGGAGGGCTGCCCGACCGGTTCTGCCATCGGCCTGTAGCACATCCTTGAGACAACAGGAGGTGAAAGTACTGCGAGACTTCCAGCACGCCACTTACATGAGGTCGATGCAATGCTGATCTCATGGGCATGTACTCTGTCAGAGGTAGGCCAATCGGACAGAGGATAGTCTTATGGCCGACACATCCCAGCGAGTGATGGTGTCACGAGATGTGGGTCGATGCGGATCGATGCAGTCCGATGAAGCTACCACTAAGGGCTCGGACGGGGCACCATAGCTTGTGCTCTGGGACAGCCGAGAAGGACTTCAAGCGAAGGCGGTACAATTGGAAACCAAAGAACCATCCCGAAAAGTAAAAAGCATCCCTGAGTATATAGCAGCTATCGCATATCTGTAGTTCTTAATAGTGCTAACTGCGAGACCAGACTGGAAGAGGTGAACGAGGAAGTTGCCAACTTTGGTTAGAGTTGCAGTAAAGGGATCCACTGAATGCCATCAGCACCATTTATAGAAATGTCGAAGGTGGCTGTCGTACACAGTGTGGGTTGATTGGCACTGGCTGTGGGTCGCAATGGCGGCAGCCTCCTGAGAAAGTCCAGCATATCGGAGGGAACGCTGGACATTGGCCAGCAAGGCAGGTGAAGACTCGCCGTATCGGGGTGAAGCAGACCCGACCGGGGTTGGCGAAGAAGATCTGGCTGACGTGGGAGGCGCAGCGGGGTATGGTAAAGGAGGCGGAAAAGTCGTGGGAACCACGGTTGCCGAGGCCAAAAGGGTGCAATCAGGAGGACCCTGCAGGGTTCCCACTTGATCTTCCTGAGTACTCGGGGTAGAAGGGAGATAGGGGGAAGGCGTAGGTGAAGAGGTTTGTCCACACGAAGGAAAGGGCATTGGTTCGCCATGCCAGAGGCTCCAGGAACCTGGAACAGTACACTGGGAGCTGGAAGTTGAGTTCCATTGCGAAAAGGTCGACATGTGGGCGATCCAACTGTGAGAAGATTGTCTGCGGTACCAAGGATGGAAAGAACCACTCTGTGGGGCGAATCCAGCCCCGGGAGAGTGCTTTGGCTGTGGTGTTTTCTGTGCCTGCCAGAGAGATGGCATGCTGTTGGCACCAATGCAATAACTGCCACATGAGTAGGCATAGGCTTGGGGAATGCATCCCGCCTTGTCGGTTTATGAAGGACACCACAGTCATGTTGTCACAACAGATAACAGATTGGCCCACCACCATGCATTGAAAGCAGTGAGGGGCATTCGAGAAAATTGATCTTTTGGAAGGTCTCTGCCGAAGCCCAGGAACCCACTTTGAAGTTGAACATGCTACCAGCTGGGAGACAGGTTGAGACCATGGACGAAAGTGGGCCAGAAGATGGAGCCGAAGCGGGCTCATGTACAGGCGGCAGAGCAGAATCATGTCCATTGGGCTCGCCAGGAGGCCGAGGAATTGCAACCAACCCAAGGCTGGTGCTGTTGGCTGTGCAAGAAGGAAAGCACACTGGCAGACATTGACGATGCGCTCCAGTGTCGGGTAAGCTGTACCCTGTTGGAGGTCGAGGACGGCACCAAGGTAAGAGGGCCTTTGAGATGGGATGCGATTGAGCTGGAATGGTGGAATCTGATTGAAACTCGGACAGCAGTAGGGAAAAGTCTGAGTGGGTAATACCCAAGCGAGCTGAGTTGTCAATGTGCTGAAGCAACCGTTTGTTGTGGTTGTGAGGGGCACCCGAGAAGAGGGATGCAGTCGAGGCCCGGTGACCGGAGTCGGCAGCAAGTTTGTCATGCACATTGTCTGTGACGGTAGGCATGTACTGGGTTGTCTCGTCTGCCGAGAAGGAGTAAAGACTCGAGCGACGGAGAGTACGATGCCATTTAGGCTGGTCGAACACTGATTGGATTAGCTGGGAACAAACCCGATCAAAGGGAACCACCGGCTGTGCAGCATTTGAATTACCACGGCTGTGTAGTAGGTGCCTGGGTTGTAGGTTCTGGGAACCCTAATACGTGAACCATGTCAGGTAGTACCAAGCGATAAAGCGTGGACAAGGAGGCTGGCATGGTATCACAAGGAGACTGGGATGAAGAAGCATCCTGTGCACGGGAAGGGAGTTCAGAGGGCGATTCCGGTGGAGGAGCGCCGAGAGAACTGGGGGCAAACATCGAGACAACTGGCGAGTCTGGTGGCCAGGATACTGTATGGGGTATGGAGGGGTCTGGGTGGCTTGCTTGGAGAAGGCTGACAGGGTTTCGGACACATTCTGAATTGCCTGCAGCAAAGCCTTGTCCTGTAATTTACACCATTTATGGCTGACTGTAGAGCTGTCCGTAGATAGAACGGACATCTTTTGTTCCTTCTCCTTCTTGGAAGTAGAATCTGCCTCAGATGGTGGAGCAGGCGGAACTCTGAAATAAGAGAGCCACTCAGAGAGACCAAGGGCAGAGGAGAGGAAAGTTGAATTACCGGCCGAGCCGGGGGACATTGGCACCCGGATCGCTGGGGGTCAGGGCCAAAGAGGTGGCCGGCAAGGCCGGTGGAGGTGCGGCGGTCTCAGTCTGGAGGCCGCCGATGTCCTTGCGGGTGGTCCCTGGATAAGTCTTTGAGGTGTTCGTTTGAGGAGTCGCCGAAGATTTCTTTTTAGTTGGACCCGAGGTCGGTGGGGGAGAACGGTCCATTGTAAACTTGCAGGTGAATATAAGAACTGCTGGACAAATAGCCGGTATTAAAGTTGTAACATGCGATGTCGGGCACCGGCAGCTGGTGAAACAGTAGCGTGGGGAGTGTGCGGCTTGCAGCCCATGCAGTGCTACACTCTGATTGCTACGGCGTGAACTACTTGCAGCCCGTGTCAAGCTAAATGGCTGGTATTAGTAGCACAGAAGGTGAGTGGCTTGCAACTCGTGCGACACTACCCTATTCGCTATGGCGTGAAATACTTGCAGCCTGTGCGAAGCCTCACGCTACGGCCGGATAAAGAGCAGCGTATGAGTGAGCAACGAGACGACAGTACAGGGTCTCAGTCGTAAGTACCGAATGGGATAGCGAGTGAGTGACTTGCAACCTGTGCGAAGCCTCACGTTAACAGCCGTATATAATTGTGTACGGAGTGAGCTACTTGCAGCTCGTGCGAAGACCCACTCATTATGTACGGCGAGAGTTACTTGCAGCCTGTGCGAAGCCTCAAGTTAAATGGCTGTGAATTAACAAAGAGGAGGCAAGCAGCTTGCAACCTGTGTGAAGTCTTTATTATTATTATTATTATTATTATTTATTCGGCCAAAATACGCAACAATCATACAGACATACATGAGAGTAATCAAATAAATCAATATATAATAGGATAGGTAACAGGATGTCTAGTTTATAAATGAACAGACTGAAATTAATAAATGGATTGATTTAAAAAGCAGGAGTAAGTGGCTGGGGATGGAAGAGAATGGGTATGGGTGTAGAGAGCAAAAATTGAAAGTCCAAGTAACAACTAATAAAGCAGCAATTGAACACACAGGCTAATAATTAAAGGCAACATTAATCGTAAAGGCAAGAAAGAAACATGACAAAACAAACAATTCATTCTAAGATGGCCAGGATTAATAAAAGCGAACCTAATCACTGTGACTCGAGAGCCTATCAATCCAATCTTAAGATGAAACACTCATTAAATAAAAACTAAAAATCTGTAAAAATTAAGAGACTAATAAATATATATATATATATGTATAATATAAGAAGAATAAACATTACCTTGACAAGTCAAACAGACCATTTAATATTCAGATGGACAAGAACTCAGTTTACACATTAAACGAAGATTTTAGTTGGGGGATGGTAAATATAAGTAAAAATACTGTGTGAGCTACTTGCAGCCTGTGCGAAGCCTCGCGTGGACAGCCGGCTAAATAGCTAAAACCGACTAAAACATTTTGGAAAGCTAAATGTGTATGAATGGCTGGAGAAAGACGGTAGATATATCGTAAAGTATGAGCGAATTTCGGAGCTCATAAAAAACATGTCTTCTCCCTATATAGCGCGCTTAGAGAAAAGAGGAAGTACAATGGCGGGTGGGCCGCAGGGTGCTGTGGGAAATAAATCTTAGCGAATGGCCAGTGCCCTCTAGGGAATAAAGCATGTGTAGTGAGCTCTGCAGGTAAGACGAGCGCAATAAAACAACACATTTTTTTCATTAACAATATCTAAATATCTTATCTGAGCTCACCCGAAAAATGTTTCCTCCTAATAAGTTATGGAATAATAAATTTCACTACACTATGGAACATCTTCAGTCCTACATAAAGAATGTTTTTACAACTACATTTTCAAGGGCCAAACCAAATTTTAAGTTACAATCAAGTAGTTATGCTTTATACCTGTGAAATATGATTGCTGTACAGCTGCAGCTTTTCTACACATCTGGCGACCACTGTAACCTTAATATTTGATAAACGTACTGGACAAGTACCTTTTTCAACAAGGTACTTGTAACGAAACAAATTATCTCAAACACGGACACAGTGGTACAATGTAGTTCAGTGCCTTTTTCTAGCTACGAAGAAGATAAAAGGTTACATTTTGTTATGAATACTTCAAGATAATTCCTTATTCTTTTCTCTCAATCTAAAATCATTCTCTTGCTTCTAATTTCACTCTTTAAGTGACAGAGATTGTTGGGTCCCTTTGAAATTTGTCAGATTTTGGGAGGTTAATAATTAAAATATAGAACTGTTTTTCAATTATATTTTTGTTGTACCAGATCTCTAGGTTATAATTATGAAAGTGATGGTACTATAGAGAAGCAAGACCAATATTTGAGGAGGATGTCAGGATTCATGCGTCTCTATGCAGCAATCATGATTACACAACCCATGCACAACTCAAGAAAGGTGAGTTAATTCAGTTCACTTTACAAAACGTACATTTGCTTTGCTCAGAGCAAAACTTGCTTTGAACTTGTTTCACTGGACATATTGCCTTTGAGACGGAAAAGGCATTTGTTCTAAAATTGTTGGACAAATCATTAAAAAGTAGAATATAATAATGTACACAACCATCCCTTGAAAATGTGCCATTTCTGAAAATCATTGGTGATGAAATAATGTGTACTATCCAGTTCCTAACGGTCCGACGTTTTCAAACGAAACTTTTGTCCCTGAAAGTATTTTTGTCAATGATTTTCAGACAAATGGCGTTCACACATCCACAAACTTAGCGTGTATGCCTGCAGTGATGGACCTCCTATTGTCCTATTCTTTAACTTTTTGGGAAGGACCCTCATTGGACTTGTACACAATTTTCAACCGGCTCAACAGTGGACCCTATTGTCCTCTATTGTTAAAGGTCCGCTATTGAATGGGAATAGAAACTCACACAAGTGTGTATACACCTTCAATCGGGGACCTCCAAATGTCCTTTTGTTCATACTTTAACTTTTTGGCAAGGACCCTCGTTGGTTTTGTACACAATTTTCAAAGGGGTCCTTTCTCAACCGGTGACCATATTGTCCTTTAATGTTAAAGGTCCCTATTGAATGCAAAAACAAACCCACACACCTTAGTCATTCTAGCATACCATGTGTGGACATTTCTTTGTTCCCATGTAGTTAAGAAAAAACATGTTTCAAACCACATACATCACTCACACTGTAAACAGTTTCTGGGTGTGAAATTGAGACAATGATGTCCTTGACTATTCTAGTTTATTTTGCTGTGGAAAACTATGTTTGCACAATGTCTTGAGATCCTGCCTTCTGTGAACATCTTTTGTTTGCAGGTCCACACAACAAATACAATGCTCACTCACATGTGTAATTGCCTTCTCTCATGGACATGTATCCTATTGTTTTATTGTTTTTACTTTTTGGGAAGGATGCTCACAACTTTTTTTTTACACGGTTTCCCAACTGTGGACCCCTTACTCACCCGTGGACCCTATTGTCCTCTATTGTTAAAAGGTACATGGTTTTGATAAGTGTGCAAATCTGCTTTAGGTAAAAGTCAAAAGTATAATTTTGAATTGGTGATTTATCATAATTTAGGTCCATCCATATAGCATAGATCATGCATGGAGTTGGCTTGCAAGATTGCTCAATGTGGAGCCACAGCCAGATATTACTGCAACAATGCTCTTTGATTTTTTAGAGGTAAGTGTAATAATATGCACATTTATGTCAAGGTTAAAAGTCACCTGCACCAGGTTTGTAATGATAAGGAAGAGTTATTTTGTCCACTCAAAACCTGGTCCCCATCCATTTTATTATTGCTCCTGATCCATGAATACCACACTTGTACATTTGTAAGTTAACGAAGTATGTGGCCAATACAGTGGGCCAATTTTCAAGCACCCTTTTACTTTAGTTTTCCTGTGTACTCTGTTAAACTACCTGGACACCATTTAGGAATAAAGCTCAGGAAAAATGTGTGGGATCAACATGAACATGCAGGTATGTAAATTTTGTTTTGATGGATTGTTTCTTAATAACCCTCCTATACTTATAACTATCACAGCCTATCGAAATCTCTAAACACCAACTCTGACAGTTTGTGTGTGTTTCAATCTGAAATTTGATAGGTTTTGATCTGTACAGCAGCTGGGTCGATTTTGGCCCTGAGAACAGGAGGGTTAAGCTGTGTACCAGCATGGCTAGGAATATAAGCCATATGTCACCTCTGCAATATACTTGTATTATCTCCAGGGCAATTGAAATCTGAAAACCAAATTTATATTTTTTATTGTAATAGTTGTCTTCTTGTTTGAAGTTTATTTTGGGAAGAAGAAATGGGGAAAACAGTGAAGAAGTGATCATAATCATTGTTTGTCATACATAGGGCTATATATGCAAGTAAGATCTTACAACTTTAGATGTATGCAACTTTCACATGGCAGCTTTTGGCTGGCCCTGTTTTCATGATCTGTCTTTTTCCCCCATGAAATTGTATGTACAGAGTCATTTTATTTCTTTAAAAATATTGTTTTGCATTATACACGTCAGTGTTACTGCTCAGACTGACCTTTCATTTTCATCTGAATAAATATATCAACAACAATGCAGATTGGTTTGTCATTTCCTTTTTATCAAAATGTGCCAATTCCCGTCATTTGTGAAGTGTCAAATGGGTCCAGATGTAATTAATTGTAATAAATTCCAGTTCATGTAAATGTACTTCTTTGTTTCTCTACCACGTGTGAGGATTTACACATTATATATTCCCAGTAAAGGTGGATTTTGTGCATTGTTCTAATTTAAAAAAAATGAAATATATGTGTCATTTATGACTACTTGTGTCATGTTTGTTTGTTTCCTTGTAAAGTTTTGTGGTCATGCTCTAGCTGCTTCATATAAAAGACAGTTCTTCAAGTTGATACAAGTACTCCACAGGCGCTATTTCCCAAAGTAAGTTTAACAAAAGTAATGCCATGTATATTTAATGTGGCATTTGAGAAGTATTCTGATTGCACTGAAATATTTTTTCAATTCTTCGCTAGTCATGGATGACTATTGGCATGAGCTACACGCAGGAAGATATTGGTCCATGAGATATTGTTGGAAATAAATAAATAGTCACCGTGCATCATGGCTGATACTAACACTTAGAAAATATTGTATGTTTGTTTACAGTTGCTGTGGTTTGGTTTATTGTTTCCTACCATCATTTGCAACATACAGAACAAAATTCTATGGCTTGTACAGGTCCCTAAAAGGAGTTAGGCTCATGGTAATATTGATGGTCAAAATGAAAATAAAATTTGTCAATACTGTATTAATCCCAGTTGAAATAAGCCTATGTAACTGTATTACCCCAGATAAAATCAGTTGCCTTCTCTTTTGACCTCTGTTTTCTGTGCAGTGTGGTTTTGTGGTGGTTTTTATTAAAACTAAACTAAATCATAGAGGTAGAATTTGAAAGAAGTTGAAATGACTGACACTGCACACAGTCTCTATCTACTTGCTAGCCTTTGTGTACATAGTTCGCTGCCGCCAATTTGCTGGTAACCCATTGCCTCATAAAAGCTGCTGCTCCTCACTGGAGTAACTAATCCTCAGCAGAGGTATTATTACTTCATTCACTGTTTCTTTTAGAGGATCTTGTACAGTCAAAATCACTGGTACGATGCATCATGAAATTTCATTTTCCTTGCTGTTTCTTCCCTCAAAATGTTACATTTTACTAGTAATTTTAATGAAAACAAACACTGTTTTATCTCAAATTTGAGTCTCATTTTCTTGTCATCAATTGTTTTCCCACAGTCTCTGATGGCCAAACAGAAGCTTGAATGTACCATCATTATTAGATAAAACATGTCTTAAGTGTGTCCAAAAGTTGTCCAAAATAGTGTGCATTTTCATATTCACGAGAACTAAATTCCCGGCATTCCAGTCCCACAGTGCGTGCCTAATTTGAATGGTTGCATTGTTCATTAAAGTGTAGGCAGTAACAAACATTGTCCCTCTAAAGTTATACTGTTTAAACTCCTCATATTCTACCTCCATGACAAAATTATACATTAAGGAAGTGTATTCTGTCAATCCATAAAGTGAAAATCATATCACGTTTTTGACATCATGCTTAACTGTAGGATATATGACATAATGTAAACAAAAGCTGGGACAATGCACAGTAGATAAGCAATTGGTAAAATTGTAATATGTACATTTGTTTGTATAAAGAGTCCTGTTACAATTATACTTTTGACTATCACTTTAGCAGTGATCTTTAACAATATTTTTTTTCAATTCGTCAAACCACAAGGGAAACTGACTAGACTTTTTTATGAATTATTACGAAATACCTTACTAGACTGTAAGTTATTAGTAGTCTCAATCATCCTGTGAAATGATGGCACCAGGTGTGCTGTCGTTGGACATTTATATCATTTTCCAACGATTTCCAGCTGGAAATCGTTGGAAAAATGTCCTGTAGCCTTTAGTCAAGGCGTGCGTGGCTACCCGGACGAGTGGCACGCCCCAGACATGCTGGCATTCGGGGCGCGTTACGCATCCAGGTAGCCACGTGCACCTTGACTAAAGGCTATTATCAGCCCGACGGTTAAAAACGAGTGCCGTTTTTCTCTCTATTTTTTTGCCATCCAACAACGCAAAACTTTGAACAGGTTAGTGGAACGATATTTTCTATAAAATACTAACCCCCAAATCCGCCCATTTCTGAAAATTGTAACAATGACCAATCATGTACACAACCTTTAATTCGAATAAATTTTCTTCAAAAACTGGCAGGAGCGGGATTCGAACCTGCAACCTCCAGGATACTGTACTGGCACAGTATTCTAGAGGTCGCAGGTTCAATTCCCGCTCCTGCCAGTTTTCTTGAATAAAAGTAGAGATTGATTTGTGGTTGTTCCATAATATAGGTCCTAGATGTCTAACAGTTGATAACTACATTGATGTTCTTGCTTTGCTTGGATAACGATTACAAATTGATCTTGTTATATGACAATTAATCTTTTGCATAGTGAGCACCGAAGTGATGACGTCAATCAATGCAATGTTTGGAACCAGAATACATTCTAAACTGCATGTGAGAACCATTGCCCCGGCAACTGACGTCAGACTTTGGTACTCTATTTGTCGATAGCTTAGACCAGACCAAGGTGTTCAAAAGTTTTCTCGGGCTCGCATATTGTCATTAGATGTTTTTATTTTTGTCAGGATTTAAAAAGTCTGTCTACTGTAAAATCAGTCAAGAAATCAAAGTGACCTAATCAAAGCAGCTTGTAATCATTTTCCATTTAGAATTGAGGCTGTGACACCCAAAGGATCAGGAGGACCTGTCATGAGACTGAAGACATTCCTGGAGGTGAGTTGTCATTTGGCAACTAAGGGCCCTATATTCCGTAGGTAAAACCGGACTTTAAACATAAACTTTAGTCTTTTACCCAAACCCTGTAAATATAGTAAAATAAAGTATGGCAGTAAAATAAAGTATGGCACAAGTTATTCAGTAGTGGTGTCGTTGAATCCACCTAATTCGAGTCCAAGCCGAGCTGGGTCTGTTATTAAGTCCAAGTCCAAGTCCGGTTTGTGAGACCAAGCTAAGTCTGAATCCTGTAGGGAAAAAATTATACAGGGAAACATAAGAAATGTATGTTCTAGTTTATAATACCGAATCCGTTATTCTTCCTTGTTACTTGGCTCCAAGAAGAACCCATGGGTTAGTTTTAATGAGAATGTTTAGGCATTCTTTGGGACTGGAACATATCTCTCCTGAAGATGTCAGTACATACTGATCATAATTTCTAATTAACGAGAGATTATTTTCAGTAAAGTAACTCAATAGGAATTGTTAAGATTTTGTTCACCATATGACTGAAAGTCTGCATGAAGTTGTACTTAACCTTAAAAGGCAGCTGCAGCAATTCTTCACTAACACTATTTGGTATTTTTGTTGTGAAAATATATAAAAAGAAGAAATAAATTACCTGTTTTGTGAATGTGTTCAATGGTGGGCCGAACCACACCATTCATGGTATTATTAAATTCATGTAATTGTGACAGTGTGTACAAGGTGCGATCAGAAAGTTCCAACACTGTTCCTGTTGCGAACGAATGGAGCACAGCACAATAATGTGCATAGCAGGTGTAAGCAATAACTTTTGTGAGTAAGTATTCTAAGTTACATTGCTTGATCAAAATCAACACCTGTGTTACACGCATTTTTGTGACCACTGGTACATGCGCATAAGCGATTTCACCATGGACCTGAATCCCGAGCAGAAGCAGCACCGTGTCGAAGTCTGCAAGGATCTCCGTCAACAGGCCCGGGATGACCCAAACTTCATGTCGAAGATCATCAGCGGTGATGAGAGTTGGGTCTACAGATACGACCCCGAGACCAAACAGCAGTCTTCGCAGTGGAAGAGCCCGCAGTCTCCAAGACCGAAGAAGGCCTGTCAGGTCACTCGGGTCAGGAGCACTTCTTTCTGTTACCTAAAATGAAGTTCAAGCTGAAGGGTCGCCGTTTTGACACTGTGGAGGAGATCCAGTGAGAATCGCAGATGGTGCTTGACGCGCTTACGGAACGGGATTTTTAGGGAGCGTTCCAAGCGTGACAGGAGCGCTAGATCGCTGCACTTTGAAGGGGATGGCGGCCAGATTTAGATCATGTACGGTTTTTGCTTGTTATGGGCACAGTCTCGGCAGTGTTGTAGGTCTCGAGACCGGTATCGGTCTCGAAACCGGTCTCGAGACCAGTTTTTCCTGGTCTCGATCTCGGTCTCGGTACCCTGTGGCCTCGGTCTCGGTACCCCGTGGTCTTGGTATTTTGCTGGTCTCGGTATCGAGACCACCAATATTTTATACGAACAGCACATGTGCAGAATCGATTACAGCACGCTCGACTTGACTCGAGATGTATAATTGTGCAGTATATGACAACTTCTTGTTTACAAAATCGATTACAGTATGCTCTACTCGACTAAAGATTTATAAACGTGCAGTACATGACATAATGACAACCTTGTTTCTTTGCCGTGTACGCATGCCCAAACGTACATGTAGCGCATTAGCTTCATGTATGGGAAGTTGGGAACGAAGTGCTCAAATACACGAACTACGTGTACATGTATTACGATCAGCGGCGTGTACTCTATACCGCGTAAAGCCATCGCGGTCATTTCTACAGCTGGACATTAGGTCTAGGTCTAGGTCTCGGTCTCGGTCTCGGTCTCGGTCTCGGACCATCAGGTCTCGGTCTTGGTCTCGGTCTCGGACTTCGGGGTCTCGACTACAACACTGAGTCTCGGGAACTTTCTGATCGCACCTTGTATGTCCAGGTCATGACCATTGCATCTGCTAGTCTGTCAAATGGCGCTAGGTACATGTGATCAGAAATGTGTGATGAACTTGTAAGTGGCATCATTTCTTTTTACTGTACTCGGTCAGAACTCTGAAGTGTCTGAGCTAAGTCTCCATGCAGTCTGAAAGCCCTGACATGGGAGTGGGATTGTACGATAGGTACTCTGAAAGTGCAACCATGATGGCATCATCATATATCACAAAGTACTGTGGCACAATGTTTAATACAATTTAGTGAACCCACAGACTGCGTGTATATGTTTGAATTACTCAAGTCAAAGTAATTGCCCAATACCACAAGGGGCAGATCCAGAATGCCATTTGCCCATGGGAGAGGGATGCAGTTATCAACCCATTGGAATCCAATTTTTGATTTAAAATCCTTATGTCCCCTCCCTCCCCCGCCTCAAGCTGAAACACGACTGTGCCTTATCCGTAGCCCCTGCAATGGTTCTCAAGAAATCAGATGTTGCAAGTCAGACATTGTACTTCAAAGTTGCAATTAAATGGATGCATACTTTGAGGTTTAGTGGTGTGCATTAGTTCAATACTCTATCAGGCTTCACTCTTTACAATATCTGCTATCTCGTGGTTCTGCCAAGTGAATCCACGTGGAGTGCTGAGGCTTAGGGATTAGGAAGTCAAATTCATATTCTTATATTACAGAGTACCAATGTGTAGCATGTATATAGTTCACTAACTCCAAAAATTATATCCCTTTCAAGACATGGCTTTGTTCTTTCCTTTGTTCCTGTACTTAAGCATTCCCCATAAACTTTGTTGGCAGATTTTCTTGTGAATACATCTCTTAGAATTTCCTTTTTGGAGGCCTTTTCATCCTTTTGTCCTTTATTGTCTCTTAGTGTCCACAATTGTAGTGAATTTAGAAACACACAGTTCTATGTGTAAAGACCTACAGTTATGCCCAAAATTATTCATACCCAATGAAAAATCTGGTAGTTTGCTTTTCTCTCATACATAAAAGCTGGATTGGCGGAACTTAGGCTTTACTTAATGACTTTTAGTTGGCATGTACAAATCTACATTTTGGTTTTACATCATTAGCATAAAAGTAGAAATAACTAGACGGATGTGTTTGTTGTACAAACACAAGGTGTTGGGCCATGTTTGGTGTGATGGCAAGAAAAAAGTTTCACATGCACTTATTTGTTTTCAAGACCATTCCAGTATTATGACCAGACACCACATTACTGTGATTTCAGCAAACTTCGCCACACACATCAACTGATTAATCATTTTAAACATTTTTCAACCTACCGCTAGAGGGTGCTCTAACATTTTATGACATCAATGCTCATTTTTTTGTGAAGTACAACCCAGCCGGAGACAAGCATCGTTGAAAGCAAGTTCACATCTTTTTCCACTTTCAAATTATAAGGCACTTCCGGTTTGGACCGGAAGGAAGGGTCATGTGATTTCGCACGTAATATAGAAAATGAAGACCCTCGATTATTCTATCAATTTCCGTACAAGCAAAAGCAGGTCTCTCTCGGTTGATTTTATATTGATTTTCAAAGATTAAATCTAGAAATCTTTGATTGCTTGTAATCTGATACTTGATGATGTCATCGTGACATCATTACCAGAAAGCTCGAGAGCTATGTGAACTGTGCATCTGAAGCAAAAATCTGGATTATATCTCTCACGGTTGATTTTTCAGCGATTTGTTAAGGTTTAAAGGTCTTTTCATTGTCACTTCCGGTCTGATGACGTCATCAATCTGAGCCCTGGCACAGGTGTTGCCTGCATGAAGGTCATCATATATATCAATTATAAAGTGATTACCGCAAACTTCGACACACACATCGACTGAAAGTTCTTTCACTTTCAAATTATAAGGCACTTCCGATTTGGACCAGAAGGAAGGGTCACGTGATTTTGCACGTAATATAAAAAATGAAGACCCTGGATTATTCTGTCAATTCCCGTAAAAAGCAAAATCACATCTCTCTCGGTTGATTTTATATTGATTTTCAAAGATTAAATCTAAAAATCTTTGATTGCTTGTCAGCTGATACTTGATGACGTCATCGTGATGTCATTATCAGAAAGCTTGAGACTATGCAAATTGTGCCATCTGAAGCAAAAAGCTGAATTATATCTGTCGCGGTTGATTTTTCAGCAATTTTTTAAGGTTTAAAGGTCTTTTCATTGCAACTTACGGTCTGATGACGTCATCAATCTGAGCCCTGGCACAGGTGTTGCCTGCATGAAGGTCATCATTTAAATCAATTATAAAGTGATTACCGCAAACTTCGCCACACACATCAACTGATTATTCATTTTAAACATTTTTTCAACATGCCGCTAGAGGGCGCTGTAACATTTTATGACGTCACCGGTAATTGTTTTGTGAAGTACAACATAGGCGGAGACTAACATCGTTGAAAGCAAGTTCACATCTTTTTCCACTTTCAATTATGAGGCACTTCCGGTTTCGACCGGAAGGAAGGGTCACGTGATTTTGCACACATGCCAAAAAATTAAGACCTAGTATTATCCTATCAATTGACGCAAAAAGCAAGATCGGGGGTCTCACGGTTAATTTTATATATCATTTTAAAGATTAAAAATATTCGTCTTAAATCGCTTGTAATATGATACCTGATGACGTCATCATGATGTCATTACAATTAGGCACATCTTCAGATGATTGTTGATGTGTGTTCAAAGTTTGAACTTTATATCTGTTTTCATGTGCTAAAAAAACCGCAGATAAAAAAGATAGGGAAAGAAAAAAAGGAGAAAAAATATAATCCGTACAATAACTAATAAAACTAGACATGTTATGTGTTTGTCCCGTGGACAAACACAGGGCTGTTTCGTGTTTTTTTTATTGTGTTAGTTAGTCAAATGTTTGTACAATAATTAACGTTATTGGATGTGTGAAGGATTGGTTTAAAGAAAGAAATCGAGTACAAATGTTATGGGGAATAGTGTAGCGAATGCCCCTTTAAAATGACATCACGTGACATGTGATCACTTCATAACGATTTCGCGAGCAGAACTTGGGAAATTCCTAAGACGGTCTTAGCGATTTGGCCGTGGCGTGTGTGTGTGTAGCGAGAGGGCGCTGTCGGCCGGCCGTGCGCGCTATACGTCGCACCGCTAAGGACGTCTTGGAACCAAGACTACAGTTCATGAAGCATGACGTTCCCAAAAATGTTGATTTTTGAGGTTTTTGTAATTTGACCTTGATGACGTCATCATGACTTCATTACATCTGTACACATTACCAACGCAGTTAATCTGCAGTTTGCGACGTCACTGGTCACATTTTTGAAAAGCCCATACCTACCAGAGACTAACATCGTTGAAAGCAAGTTCATATATTTTACCAATTTCAAATTATAAGGCACTTCCGGTTTCGACTGAAAGGAAGGGTCACGTGATTTTGCCGTAAACAGAAATTTCAGGTCTTTCACAGTTGATTTTATATTGATTTTATTTATTTGATACATGATGACGTCATCATGACATCATTACAATAAAGCTTGAGACCTATGTTTACCCTGCCATTTGAAGTAAAAATCTGGATTATATCTCTCACGGTTGATTTTTCAGCGATTTTTTTAAAGGTTTAAAGGTCTTTTCATTGCCACTTCCGGTCTGATGACGTCATCAATGTGAGCCCTCGCACACATGTTGCCTGCTTGAAGGTCATCTTATATATCAATTATAAATTTAAGAAATAAAATGATTCACAATACCCCGAATTTGGCATGTGTATGAATAATTTGGGGCATAACTGTAAGTGTGTGAATGGCTATATGAACCAGAACAATGGTAAATGATGTCATACGTCAGTACTCTATAGTGTTCAAGAAGGTAGGTTTATCTGAGTTGTGGATCATGGTATTTGTACTCTCCCTTACAAAAATCTCCCATGCAAAACCCCATGGCGAATTGCATGGTGAATTGGACACCATGGGAATCCCATGGGAGGTTTTTGTAAGGGCTACCACAATTCCTGTGACCTTTGTGGAGAAAGTCCATGTTTGCTGTTAATTCATTACAAATCAACTGAATTTTTACCATATCCTTTTATTGACAGACGGTTACTAGAGAACAGAGGATAGCACAACCAAAGGGAAAACTACAGTCTGATTTCTGGAGATCATGAAAATCATCAGGAATTCAAGAAATACAGGCATAAACAACCATAAAATCCTGTGATGTAGATGAATGTTTTTGTAGATCTGTTTAATTAGCTATGATGCTGCCCTCTTGTAAATTTTATTACCAGCTGACACTCTCTCCCACCCTCTCTAAAACAGACCATTTTATCTTGAAAATATGTTTTTGTTGTCAAATACACTCTCAAAAAGCAGTTTGATGAATAAGGTTACATGTAGCATATTTGCTGCTCAGAAAATCTTACACTTGCATCTCTTGGGTGTTGAAAACACTATCCCACATCACAAGTAACAAAATTTGTTTCACTTTAAAATCAATGCTTTCTAAAGTAATGTGCATCCTTGATACAAAATTGTTATCCGCTGTCAAACTGATCTTGGTACTGGTCATCAGATACTTGAATTCATGTACATTGTAATCTGATCAGGCTGTTTTACCTGTTGCACTGAAAGAGGATTGAGTAGAGTAGCCTTTAATGCTGTATTAAGAGCATTGAAATGTCCAGCAAATAACAAAAGGATGTTTAAAATTTGGCTTTTTGCCTTAATGGAGCAAATGCATCTCACATTGTAAATTGCCAACCTTTTATAAGAAGATTCAGTTGGGCTTGTCAAAGGCAGACTGTATCTTTGATGGGTAGTTGAGTACTCTTAAACTGCTGAATAGTTACATGTAGCACACCTCTAGTCGATACTGTATTACTAGTAGTGCTTATATATATATGGTGCTTTTATACAAATGTCTCAAAGTGCTTTACAATTATTACCTCTGGTCATCAGGCCATAGGATCAGTTATGCAGTAGTTCGAGGTTAGCACAAGCTTGTTATCTACCCTCACAGGTTCCCATTTATATTCCTGGTGACGTGAAGCAACTGTAACAAAGTGTATGTGCCCCTGCCCCCCCCCCCCCCCCCCCCAAATAACAGTTTGTGGCTGTGACATCATCGGCAGTAGAAACACTTCTTGCCACATCCCCTGATGTCCAAAGCTGTTTTTAGAACTATTTAACCCCTTGTGTCCGGCTGTGGCTGTTATTGATGGGGGCTGGTACGCCAAGAACGAGTGGCTGTGCAGTCAAGCGTAAATGCAAACAGTAGGCACCACACTGAATACAAAGGTCCTATTCGTCAAACTTCAAGTGGAGCACCCCCCCCCCCCCCCCCCCCCCCTTCGTGTAAATGAAAGCTTGTTTGAAAAAGCTCTATCTATTCATTACACTCCCATTCAAGAACAATATAGTTGAAACATGAATGGGTCGAGTGTGCACATATAGACGACAACCAGTCAGGTGGTCTTTTTCAAACCGCGGCTGTATGTGGCCGTCGTCCATATTTAAGAGGTTAGAGCAGTTTTATGCTTTGTCGGTGCATAACTTGATGAATACATATGAACTTCAAATTTTGCATGTGGATTGCTCTTGAAAATCTTCAGCAACTGAAAGGTCAAGGTCACAGTGGCTAAAATAGTTATTTATGGACCAAGCCAAGGATAAGAACCCATTGGTGTCATTAAATTAAACACTGGAATGTTTTACACTGTGAATGTTGAAAGCTTTTTAAATCAAATTTTGTCAAGTTTTGAAACGTACATATTTATATATGGCAAATTGATTATTGTCTGAGCTGATGCACAAACATGTGTTGGTCATCATTGTGACAAAAAAAATACCTGTTGTATTTCTGTGCATGATGCATGCCCATGGTGAATCCCAGATGCATGTACATGATGAATCCCCGGGGCATACTTAGACTTGAATCAAGTCGGTAATTGGACGGTTTGATTAGTCCGCCTGGAGTATATAATACAGTGCATACCGCTTCAGTTGCGGGGACGGTACATGCATCCTCGATCCCTACATGCGTATGCTTCCATTCAATTACTGTCAAAACTTCACGAATGGCGGGTGTATTAACACAACGTGCCGCGCTGGTAAATTATTATAACTGCGCCTGAAGATAAAACATGACTGTCTGACGACTTGTCTTCAAGTCTAGGGCATACCAGAGTACAATGATACATTAGTGGGCCTACAATTTTTTTAATATTCTGATGCATTCTGGTATGGATAGTCTTTTTCTAAGTACGTACAAGTCAAAGTGGTCTTTTACATAGTGTTTTTCTGCCCCGCTTGCACTTTTGAACAGGGGAGGGGACATGCCCCATGCCCTTGGGACAGAGTCTTTATACATGAGTCTGCACATATGATTCATGTGCCATACACCAACACCACCACAGTCTTGGTGATAAAGCATTGTTGTAGCTGTTGTTTAAAATGATCACCACATTGTTACAGACCAAACTGGTGGCATCCGGTGCATTTATAACCACACTTGGATTCATGTAAAACACTCCATTTGTAGTCAAGTTTACTCTTCTTTCCCTTTGATACTCTATCTGCAGGAAGGAATCAATTTTTTATATTGAGTATGGATTTATGTATTTTTAAGTTTTGCCATTTTTTAGTGGAAAATACCTTGATCAATTGCAATAAATTCTTGAAATAAAATATGGAAAGGAACTGTACTTCTGATGACTGTTTGGCATGTTTCTGTAAGTATATTTCATTTTGTTCCAACTGTTACATTTTACAATATACAGGCCAGTGTTGTTGTCCAGACTGGATAGTCCGAAAGCGAGAGCAAGACGGAGACCTGAGTGACTTCACTTTGTTCTTGGCAATGTACCTCACATAAGCGCATGTACCTCACTCCAAAATTGCAAGGAATCCAGGAACAGCCGAAATAGAGCTGAAAAACTAGGAACAGTAAGTCCAGCGACAGGCCAATATACAACTCTAATATACATTTTAAGTGAATCAAAAGCAACAGGTGAAAACGAACAAATAAAAACTGTACTTCGGGAATATCGCCAAAATGCAATCCCAACTTTTGCATACATAAATGAGCAAGCCCGATTTTTTTCCATTTTTTTTTTAATTTTTTTTTATTCAACCCACGAATTGCTGCAGACAACGATTATCGTGAACCCCAAAAACTTATGTCAATTGAAAACATCAAGACATGATCAAGGTGCCATTTGAAAGAGGAGATCTGGGTCTATCATAGGGAATATCCCTGGTTTTAATACTTGCCCTCCTTTAGTTATAATTAACATTAATATCTAGGTTTCGTGGTTTTTTTCCACCCTGTATATTTTGGTACAGTTCACTTTCAATTTCCTTGAGGTTCCTCCGGCATGGAAAGGCAAAATTATGAAAACAATTATACTGTGCCCGCTACTGGAGGGACGGCATCCAACAATACGGACACGAGATGATGGTGGATGGCCCTTCATGTTTTATGTCGACATGCATCCTGCTTGGAGGTATCTGTAAAGGCTATTCAAAGCACCGCCACCTGAGCGCCCCCCCCCCCCCCCACTTCAAAATATTGTCAGCCCCCTCCCCAACCTCTTCCCCCCCCCCTCTCCCTCCCCCCATTTGCGATGCGCTCCAGTGTTGGATTAACCATACCCTGTTTGAAGGTACCATTGAGATGGGAGGGGGTGGGATTTGGTCTCGTTGACGAGAAAACACAGGCCTTCGGCTAGTCTTGGTTCCAAGACGTTCTTAGCGGTGCGATGTATAGCGCGCACGGCCGGCCGACAGCGCCCTCTCGCTACACACACACGCGCCAAGGCCAAATCGCTGAGACCGTCTTGCTGCTCGCGAAATCGCGAGCAGAACTGTGTGGCATTTGCATGCGCGTGTGACGTAGCTGCATTATCGCATGTAATAGCCAACACTCACTAGTCTAGTTTCTGTACTCACGTCGGGTTTACGTGTACGTACGTATGAACGTGCAGCGCAGTACCAAGCCATTCGTTGTTTGTTGGAAAAAATGTCTGACCGCGTGTACCAAGCGATCGATTTTACAGCAAAAAAAATGTGCTTTGGAAAGCTAAAAAGTCATCAGATCAGTGCCATTCATCAATTTGTACGTGGCCATTATTTGTTTGTTAATTTACCAACGGGATTTGGCAAGTAGAGTGTAATTTTTCAAGCTGCTCCATTGGTCTTAGATTTCTTGAACGAAGCATGGAGGTGTTTACTACCTCCATGAACGAAGTAACCGAATGTAAACAGGAGAAAGCGCTAATTATTGTCGCCGTGCCATTGAAAGCTCTGGCCGTTGATCAGTTACATCGTGCTGAACATCTGGGACTGAAATTGGCAGAGATAACGTCTGATATTCCAGATCACATTTTTGGAACAATCCGAAGATTTCTCAATCCTGTTTGCCAGTCCAGAATCACTCTGCTCAGAACGTTAACTGACTAGTAAGTTATTACTTAAACATGAGTTTCCTCCAGTGCGCAAGCGCGATTATTCGTTTGACCCGCCTGTTAAATTATGCATAAGCAGGTCGCGCGCGCTCCCTTGCGAAATACCCAAGACGTTCTTAGCGATTTGGCCTTGGCGTGTGTTTGTGTGTAGCTAGAGGGCGCTGCCGTGCGCGCTGTACGTCGCACCGCGCTAAGGACGTCTTGCAACCAAGACTAGCCTTCGGCAAGAGAGTGGGCACAGTCATCTCCGCCAGCCGGACCGCTGACAAAAGGCAGCAGTGGAGGCCTGTGGCTGGGCGGTGGCCCGCGTTTTCGAGGGAGGTCGAGCGGTGGTGCTAAAACCAGGGCTCGACGGCTGTAGAGGGGAACGACTAGTCAGCTGGGGCTCGAAACAGAACCGCTAGGGGGTAGACTAGGGGGTAGACTAGGGGGTGACCGATTTGGCCTTGGCGTGTGTTTGTGTGTAGCTAGAGGGCGCTGCCGTGCGCGCTGTACGTCGCACCGCGCTAAGGACGTCTTGCAACCAAGACTAGCCTTCGGCAAGAGAGTGGGCACAGTCATCTCCGCCAGCCGGACCGCTGACAAAAGGCAGCAGTGGAGGCCTGTGGCTGGGCGGTGGCCCGCGTTTTCGAGGGAGGTCGAGCGGTGGTGCTAAAACCAGGGCTCGACGGCTGTAGAGGGGAACGACTAGTCAGCTGGGGCTCGAAACAGAACCGCTAGAGGTAGCTAGGGGGTAGACTAGGGGGTGACCGATTTGGCCTTGGCGTGTGTTTGTGTGTAGCTAGAGGGCGCTGCCGTGCGCGCTGTACGTCGCACCGCGCTAAGGACGTCTTGCAACCAAGACTAGCCTTCGGCAAGAGAGTGGGCACAGTCATCTCCGCCAGCCGGACCGCTGACAAAAGGCAGCAGTGGAGGCCTGTGGCTGGGCGGTGGCCCGCGTTTTCGAGGGAGGTCGAGCGGTGGTGCTAAAACCAGGGCTCGACGGCTGTAGAGGGGAACGACTAGTCAGCTGGGGCTCGAAACAGAACCGCTAGAGGTAGCTAGGGGGTGACCAAGGGCACCCCGGGATGCAGCCATGGGAGGTCCCCGTCGGGATTGGGAAGGCTATTTAGGGAGAGCTTTCACCAAATTGATCTTCTCCGTAGCCACTATACAGTCAGCTTCTGCCTGCATGTGGCTCTGAAATTGGCCACCAAAGAGGTCTCACCCTTGGAAAGGGTCTCTAGATGCTTACGAGCTCCGTCGGAGGGCAGAAAAATAGCATCCAGAATTGCTGCCTGTCGTGCCTCAATGCTGTGACGGCAAAACCGGGTAAGTTCATTAAGAACTGCTCGAAGTTAGTGGTTGAGGCAGCGAAAAGCGGAGCCGAGCATATCAACTGGAATGGTGGAATCGGATTAACACCCTTGCAGCAGTATAGGAAAACGCCATGTGGGAAATACGCAAGCGAGCTGAGCTGTCAATGTGCTGAAGCAACTGTTGTTGCGGTTGCAGGGGGAATCCGAAAAGAGGGACACAGTCGAGGCCAGGTGATCGGAGTCAGCAGCAAGTTTGTCATGCACATCGTCTGTGACGGTAGGCATGGTAAGTACTGGGTCGTCTCGTCTGCCGAGGAGTGCAGACTTGGGCGACGGGGAGGACAATGCAGTTTAGGTTGGTCGAACACGGATTGGATTTGCTGGGAACAAACCCGATCAAAGAGAACCACCGGTATGGGATCAGGGGCGACTAGCACGTCAGCGGCTGTGAGGCGTTTGAATTACCACAGCTGTGTAGTAGGTGCTGGGGTCGTAGGTTCTGGAAACCCCAATATGTGAGCCATGTCCTGTAGTACCAAGTGATAAAGCGTGGACAAGAAGGCTGGCATTATCAAGTCCTCTTGCTCGCTATCACGAGGAGACGGGAATGAAGGACCATCCTGTGCTCGGAAAGGGAGTTCAGAAAGCAATTCCGGGGGAGGAGTGTCGAGAACTAGGGGCAAACACCAAGACAACTGGCAAATCTGATGGCCGGAAAACTGTATAGAGGGGTCCGGAGCCGCCATGGGCTGAGGGGGTGGGTCTGGGTCAGCTGGGTTGGCTTGCTTGGAGAAGGCTGACAGGGTTTCGGACAGGTTCTGAATTGCCTGTAGCAAAGCGTTCTCCTGTGATTTATGCTGTTTACGGCTGTCTGTAGAGCTGTAGACAGAATGGACATCTTTCGTTTCTTCTTCTTCTCACAGCATTTACAGTTACACCCTGCATTGGTACAAGCGCCCGCTAGTGTTCACAGAAAATTGATTTGGTAGTGACCTTTGTGGCCTTCTTGCGAGGCGTGCTAAAAATCGCTAAGCTAGGGAGTCTAAATAATTGGCGAGCGAGGTTAACAATTTGTTGGCCGGACCGGTGTCATGCCAAAAAGTGTCCGGTGCCAAATACTGTCCGCTCATTAGCATACTGCTCTCTGATTGGTCAAATACTGGCCGCTGAGCACGCGCAAAAGACACGGACACTATTTGGCATGTATTGCATGCCAAAAAGTGTCCGCTGCTAAAAAAGTGTCCGCTCATGCATGCCTTGCAACGTTGCATTATGCACAGCACAATATGAACACCCAAAGCACGCTACCAAATACTGTCTGCTAACTTAAAATCCTGCCAAATACTGTCCGTTCCTTGCCAAATACTGTCCGTTCCTTGCCAAATACTGTCGGCTAAATTGCTGCCAAATAATGTCCGCTAAATTGCTGTCAAATACACTGTCCGTTCCTTGCCAAATACTGTCTAGCTTTCCTTGCCAAATACTGTCGGCTAAATTGCTGCCAAATAATGTCAGTTCCTTGCCAAATACTGTCCGCTAAATTGCTGCCAAATACTGTTCGTTCCTTGCCGAATACTGTCCTTTCCTTGCCAGAAAATGTCCGCAAATTGCTGCCAAATACTGTCCGTTTCTTGGCAAATACTTTTTGTTTTTACTATACCTCATACGTATTCATGTACCAGCGACTATTTTGAATCGTTGGATGAGTTTTTATCCACTTTTTTTCTTGACAGCCCGTTCAATTTTATCATACTGTCTGCTTCATACCCCTTCATATTTTCCCCAATGTTCTCCTTGACGTCACCTGCACAGCACAAAGGGGAAACTGTAGATCTGCACAATGAGCAAAACTAAGTTGGCGGAGGAAACATACGTAAGACATGTAAGTTATAAAAAAGTGCAGATAAGCAGTGATGAACGACAAAGTGCTCAGTTACAGAGAAATGAAGTGCAAATCTAATGTACAGAAATAATAAGACTAGAGGGAATAAACGCAGAACTGTGTAATAGGCCTAGCTTCATGTCCTAAATATATGCAAAAGACGTGAACGAAAATGCCAACAAAACACACAGAAACAGGCCGAACAATTGATATATGCTAGTCCATACAAAGCAATATACGCAAACTCAAGTTAATCAACACTAAAAGAGGTAAAATAAACCCAAAAAGATGATATTAAAAGATGCGAATGAGAACTTATCGTCACGCATATATGTTGTAGCTTGACGGCAAGGACGCGATGGATGCACGCTACGTACGCCCGCGCCCGGACACTATTTAGCAAGCTTTCGGTATCGCAATGACGTATACCCACTTGACCAATCAGAGAGTAGTATGCTAATGAGCGGACAGTATTTGGCACTGGACACTTTTTGGCGCCTGTCCTGAGGATGAGCGCAGCACGAGTTCTTGTCATCTGCGAGTCATCGCTCAAACTTCGCGATAAACTGGCTGATTTTATACATATTGAAAGAATAAATCTAAAATATTTGAAATTAATATGTATTTCCTGATCTATATACACCATTTAACTGTACTTTTCCCCGGAATATCAGAATAAATTGAATTCTTCTGCGTACATGTGTTTCCACGATTTTGCCTGCCCATCATGCACACATTTCGTGTGTAGCGTATTGACTACACACGCAAAACATTGACCCATCCGAAATGACTCATCTTACGAATGATGCAAAATTGCAATGAATAATTACGCTAAATAATCCTGAATAAATAAGCTTCCTTACTATTTCATCAATTACCAATTTGAGTGAAAGTTGTAAAAAAACAAGCAATATTTTCTTCCCTTTCGCAAAACCGCACTTCAACTCGCCACCGAGAAAAAAAACTGTACAATCCATGCTATTTGTTTTAGTTGTCTAGGTGGACCCGTATTTTTGCCGTCTGCATGAACTCTTCAGATCAACCCTTCTGATTTGTCAATCCGTAATACACCGTATTTGCGTAATTGCGAAACGGTATATTTGTTCACGATTTTTAGCATGCCTTCCAACGGCGTTGGGTAGCTAGGGAGTCAGCTGGCCAATCAGCGATGCTTCGTAGCTTTGTGGTGGCAATGTGGGCTAGTATATGCAGGGTGAATAGGCAGTGTAAATGCTGTGTTCTTGGGGGTAGAATCTGACTCAGATTGTGGTGGGGCGCCAAAAAGCAGGTGGGAACTCTGAAAGAAGAGAACCGCTCAGAGAGACCAAGGGCCGAGAAGAGGAAAGTTGAATTACCGTCCAAGCCGGGGGGACCATAGCACCCGGATTGCTGGGGGTCGGGGCCAAAGAGGCGGCCGGCGGAGGTGCGGTGGTCCCTGGATAAGTCTTTGAGGTGTTCGTAGACTTAGGAGTCTTTTAAGTTAGACATGAAGACGGTGGGGGACCAGTGGAAGATATGATTGACTGTCTTCGTACTAATTTGAAAAACGTGCGAGAACAGCCCGTTGTAAACTCACCGGCGAAATAGTGAACTTCCGGACAAATAGCCAGTAAGTTGTAACGTGCGAAGTCACGTAGCGGGAGTGTGTGGCTAATGCAGCCGGTGCGATGCTACATTCTGATTGCTACGGTGTGAACTACTTGCAGCCCGTGCGAAGTTTTAAGCTAATGAATGGTCTAGAGCCTGAAATTTCACCCCTGGTGGCGCGCATCCGGAGAACTTGAATAGGGAAATTAATGTGTAAAACTTGTAAAATTTGCAATTATTTTCGGTACATTGAATTCTTAAGAAAATCACCCTAAAAAAGGCCTTTGTAAAATTATTACTAGCATATCAATTTATGGAAACTAATAAATCACCTGTTGCGAACGAGAAATATTAACAAACATTTACCTCTCACTTCCAAAAATCTAAAACACATACGGACTACTCTTACAAAGATGAACATTCATGAAATAATTTTGTGGCAATCATTGGGTAAAAACTGATAGTTAAGTAGATTTTTTTAATAAAGATACAGGACTCATTACCAATTTCGAAAGAAATTTAATGTAACCGCTGATAAGGACGGTGGGTGAGGCTGTACGCCAGACATTCAAGATCAAGCCAGCCCGGCCTAATTTAGAACACATCGGCTGTAGGTAAGTTTTTCAAAAACGCACGCTTCGCAACTTCTATATTCTCGTTCTCTCGCGAGTAGGCGAAATGAAAAGGAACGCGCAAATCGGGGTTTCACCTGGGTATGCTAACACATTGCTTTGGATTTTTCGATTTGGGCTATAAAACTGAAATGGATGGTTGGGAAGCTTTTTTATAAGTAGAATATAAAGATTCACATAACTATCCCTTGAAATTGCGTGGTTTTTGTTTAATTTCGTGACAAATAACGGTCCGCCATTTTGTAGAACCAAATTTTTGACTCCAGAAAATGGCGGACCGTGTTCACTAGTCGTATTTCCAGTCGCAGCTGGTTGAAGTACGTTCTGTTTATCCATTTTGATGTACTGTAGCACGGCGCGCAGCACTGGCGATATGTGTCGAGAGGTAGAGAATGGTAACTGGCGATCATCTGATAGGTTTACAAGGCTGCGGCGCCAGCCTAAAGACTCTTATAGCGTATTTTGTATAAGCTGCCGGATATGGAGTGGTATTTACTACTGGAAATAATTAAGTCTGTGTTTCGCATGTCAGGGGTCAGAGGCCATTTTTTGTTTTGTAATCACTACTCACTAATTACAACACATTATACGTGTCTTTTTGCATGAACAACTCTTATAAAAGATAAGGAACATTTCCAAACAGCAAACTTTCAGGACATTTGAAGGCAATGTGTCCCTTTAAGGTCAAAAATAATATTTTCTTTTTCCGCTATCTACAAGTGTTTTTTCCACAATTTTATTTGAAAAATAATATTAAATTCCACGCTGAGTATTTCTTGGGGGCGGTTAAAGTTAGAAATCATTCTACCAAAACTTATTGCAGGTGAAAGAGCAATGCAATGTAAAATTTCCATAGGTGGGCTGCGCGAGGTCCCCGGAAGCCTGTCACGTGACCTTTTACTTTATAGTAGAGGAGAAACTGATCGGCTTACAACTCATGCGATGCTACCCTCTATAGTTGCTACGGCGCGAGATACTAGTGCAGCCTATGCAAAGCCTCACGCTACAGCCGGATAAAGAGTGGCGTATGAGTGAGCGACGAGATGACAGTAAGGGGTCTCACTCGGCCAGGGCCGTAAGTACCCCTAGAACTATGGGGTTCCGACAGTAAGAATAAGAAAGTCATTCCCATGCAATCACGTTTGACATGTGCGCACGAAAACCACTGCACGGTTTTCCCCCAAAATCATACTCTGCCTCATTTACGTACATCCTCACCTTTCGGCGCCAAGCCAAATATCGCCTGAAGCGGTTCCAATTTTCGAAAAAAGGTGAAAAAAAATCTCCGATACGTACTGACAGCAAATGACACGACATGCATGATGCGACTGTTGCCGGCCGGCCGGCCGGGTCATGTGCGCGGGTCGGATCGGACCAGACAAGCTCATGAAGTACGGCGCGCATGGCATGCACTGCCGGCCGGCAACAGTCGCATCATCATGCATGTCGTGTCATTTGCTGTCAGTACGTATCGGATATTTTTTTTCACCTTTTTTGAAAATTGGAACCGCTTCAGGCGATATTTGGTTTGGCGCACACAAGGTGAGGATGTAAATGAGGCAGAGTATGATTTTGGGGGAAAACCGTGTAGTGGTTTTTGTGCGCACATAGTGACCACGATGCTATTGTCTTCGAGTGCAATTGTGGAGCTAAGCCGGTTCTAAGGGTAAATAGCAACATTTATTTTTACTCTCAAACTGATTTTGTTCAGTTCAAAGATAGTTTAAAACTTGCTCATTCTGAACTTCTTGATGCGATTAATCCAAGTGATATCCAGACCTCTTGGCAAACTTGGAAACGTATTGTACTTGATGTTGCTGACTCCACAATTCCACATAAGGTCGTAAGTAATAAAAACAAGTATACCCCTTGGATCACAGGCGAGATTAAAAGGGCTATTAGAATACGTAACAGGTACTTTAAGATTGCCAAATCATCTAAACGACCTAATCACTGGGAGAGATATAAAACTGCAAGGCGTGATGTCAAATGTAAAATTAAGCGAAGCCATTCTGATCATGTTGAGCACATTGTATCTGAAGTGGACAGTAACCCTAAACAGTTTTGGAACTACGTTAAAGCTCGTAAAACTACTGATTCGTCTATTAATTGCTTAACTGATAATGGTGTAAAAGTCACAGATTCTTATAAAATGGCTGAGGTAATGAATTACCAGTTTAGTTCGGTTTTTAATATTCAAGATGACATGCAAAAATCCGATGAACGTGCGACAGACCCAAGGCCAGTTGCAGACAGTATGTGTGACATTAGATGTACACCATACGAAGTTCGAAAACTACTCAATGAAATTGATGTCAAGAAGGCCCAAGGCCCTGATGGAATGGCGCCAAGAATCCTGAAAGAGGGTGCTGATTATTTATCGCCCTCTTTGGCCAAACTGTTTAACGCCTCCTTAAAATCGGGCATAGTTCCAGACGATTGGCGAAAAGCGCACGTAATTCCATTATTTAAAAAGGGTAAACGTGATGATGCCAGTAATTACAGACCCATCTCCCTCACTTCAGTAGTTTGTAAAACTTTAGAGAGGATTGTTTGTAACAGGCTGGTTAATCACCTTAACACTAATAATATTTTAAACGATAATCAGCATGGTTTTAGAGCCCAGCGTTCGTGTGAAACACAATTAATCGATGCCGTCCACGACTGGAGCAGTTTTTTAGACGCTGGTGCTAATGTTGACATAATTTTTCTTGATTTTGCTAAAGCATTTGACAGAGTACGCCATGATTTTCTCCGCAGTAAGCTCGTCAAATATGGTGTCGGAACTTTAAATGTTAGATGGATTATGAATTTTCTTACTCACAGAGAACAAAGAGTCTCTATCAATGGTAAATTTTCGCCATGGACCGAAGTAAAATCAGGTGTTCCACCGGGCACCATACTTGGTCCAACACTGTTTCTTTGCTTTATAAACGACATTTCTGTCAATATTCAGTCTACATTACGTTTATATGCCGATGACTGTGTCTTATACCGTCCCATTTTAAATGAAAATGACGTCGAGATTTTACAGTCTGACCTAAACTTACTCCACACTTGGTCTGAACGATGGAAACTAAATTTTAACGTAGATAAGTGTAAGGTCATGAGAATGACTAGAAAACATCAACTTAGTGAACCTAACTATTATATTGATGTGAAAAGATTGTCTACCACGACGTGTGAAAAATACCTTGGCGTTATGATTAATGACAAGTTAAACTGGAACGAACACTGTCATGCCATATATACAAACTGTAGCAAAATGCTGGGTTTGATAAAACGAAATTTTAGGAACTGCTCCAGAAACATTTTAAAGCGGTTGTATATTTCTCTTATTCGATCCCGAATGGATTATTGTTGTACAGTTTGGGATCCGCATAGATTAACTCATTCTTCTGTTTTAGAACGTATTCAAAACTAGAGCGCTAGATTTATCCTCAGGGACTGGCATACTAGCTATGATATATTAATTACCGAGCTAGGCTGGAGTAACCTTCAAACAAGAAGAAAGTTTCTGCGACTTGTTATGTGCTTTAAAATTTTAAACAATCTTGTCAATGTTAGCTCCCTTAACAAATTTAGTCCTGCTTCAAGAATTGGCCGAAATGATCATAACCGTAAATTACAAATCCCTTTTGCCAGAACAGATTGCTTTAAGTTTTCATTTTTTCTTCGAACAGCTAGTGATTGGAATAGGCTACCTAACCATGTCATTCAATGTACATCGTTGAACGCCTTTAAACGCTCCCTTCTGAATTTTTAACTTCTTAATTTTTGTTAATTTTAACTTTAACTTTAATTTTATGTTAATATTTTTCGTGTCTCGTTTTTTATCTTTCTTGTTGTTCTTATAGTCTGTGGTTTACTTTAGTTTTAATTCCTTTTATTCTTCTTTCCGGGGAGTGATTTTATAGTTTTGTATTTTATTTTTCTTAGTCGTATGGTGACTGTGTTTTTATATTAGTTTTAAATTCTTTTAACTTATCCGGGGAGTGATTTTGTAAGGACCCTGTGGTCTTGTTCACAACCCTTGACTTGGTCAGAAATTTTATAATAATAATAATAATAATGTCAAACGTGATTGCATGGGCGGGCCGTAAGTACCGAATGGGATAGCGAGTGAGTGACTTGAAGCCTGTGGGAAAAGTCCCACTCGTTCGGTACGGCATGAGTTACTTACTTGCAACCTGTAAAGCCTCACGTACGTTAATGGTCAAAGGTAATTGGGTATGGAGTGAGCTACTTGCAGCCTGTGCGAAGTCCCACTTGTTACGTACGGCATGAGATATTGCAGCCTGTGCGAAGCGGCCGGATAACGAGTAGTCTTGGTTCCAAGACCTTCGTGTTCCTTTTTTCCTTCCGAACGAGGGCGCTGTTTCTCAGTAAATCGATTCGGATTGTATTCGATAATGTTTTATATATTACGCGTACTGACAAGAATCGATTCTACTGTTCTTTGCTCGGTTCTTCACTTCCACGAAGGTAGGTCTTGGATATTTCTGTCCGCGGGTCTTAACTTTTTCTTTACTTTTTCGACATTCTCCCCCGACTTCCCGGGGGAGCCAATCAGCAATTGAGTTTGACCTTGACAAATGAATTATTCATAACTTGGCGAGCATGCACGATTAAATAGGACGCGGTGCGGTCATCACCCTGGTTGCGTTTTTTTGTGTATGTGTGTTGTGTTGTCTGGAAATTTGAAGTTCACCGCGCCCGGGCCTCCCCCGCTCGCTGGCTCTTTTGCTCGCTCGCTCCCCCGCCGACGCGTCGACCGTTGTTTTGGATGAGGGATTGCGCGATCCGCGTGACCCAGTCTGTTATGTCTGTGGGAAATATTTTTTAAGTTGACGTGTAGGCACGACGTACGTGTCGTTAAAATCCGCGAAGTATCTGTAGTGCAGCTGATTTCTGTAGTGCAGCTGAAGTTTATTTAGACATCAAATAAGTGTAGGCCTATACGAAATATTTGTGCGACACTTGTCACAGACAAGTGAGGAAAGTACTTTTAATCTTCTTCAACATTAACAAATGAGGATGGTGAGTGAACATGTGAGGTATATTTTAATACTACCGAATGTAAATTTAGAACTATAACCTTTGATGACAGCCAGTGTGTTTACGTGCTTACTATTCCACATTTCCAAATTTCCACATAATAGAAAAATACATGCAGTAGTCGGTGTACATATATTGGTTAAAAGAACTACATCACAATTGATTTCATTAGAGTCATAATTGATCAGTTTCAATATTTTTTTTAAACAACAATTTTTATACAAAGGAAAACATATCAGAAAGGATTAACAAATGGTGATACATACGGCGTACATAATAGCCCAACTTTTATAGTTAAATATAATCCCCAAGAAATTGTCGACAAGAAGAAGTGTTGATAAGTGAAGGCAAAAACATAGATTTTGGGGTTGTGGGGATGGGGAATATATCTCCACCCACACACACTTTATGACAAGATCACCCCTAGACAATAAAACCAGACAGAAGAAAAAATTAAAATAGACCAGGAGGTTATTATAAATTTCACATGGAAATTACAGTAGAATTGTCGGAAAGAGGGTTAAATTTGGGTTTGTGTATGGACCATAATTAATACATGTGTAATAAGCAGCGTAGTGTCCAATCTCCCCCCCCCCCCCCCCTGATAACCCCCACCCCCCCTCCTTTCCCGGTCTCCACACATGTCATAGTCAAATCATGGAGGCGCGCTTGAGTGAAGGTAACAATTTATGAGAAGGTATTACCCGATGACATGTACATTATATATTGTGCATGTACACTGTATGAGCTAGAACACTGGTGTATAAACATGTGAGGTGATAAACTTAAAAAAGACTTCAGAATGGAGGACGTCCCAGCCAGTTTGTATAAGTAAATGTATTCTTTTTTCTAAATGCCACATAGAGTAATGGTTTCAATGTACATATTGCAGCAGTTGAAAAAAAATTCAATTTTTCTACACTGAGTAGTAAATGACCGGTACATCTGCCAATTTAATTGTTCAGGATGGAAATTGAAAATACATGAAAAAAGAGATGTAACAAATGGTGTGTTTCATATTTCTGATGAACTCTGTGGCAGTTCTAACCTTCAATGGTAAAGTATATGTTAACATAAATGTAACTTTACAATAATGGTTTAAAATCTTTACAGAAATACATTTTATCCAGTGAAAAATTATGTTTACCTCAAGAATTAGAATAAATGAGTGAAGTTAACCATCTACTTTGATTTTAAATCCACTGCATTTAAGTGGTTTGCTGGGCTGGCTATTTCAGACTTCTCTTCTTCATGTTCACTTTTTTAAATATTAGTATACATGGATTACTATACACATGTAGGAATGTAATGTATTTAGTGGAGGAATTTTTTATTGGGAGAAATATAAGTAATTAAAGGGACACATTGCTTTGGATTTTGCGATTTAGGCTTTAAAACTGAAATGGATATGGTTGGGAAGCTTTTTTAAAAGTAGAATATAAAGATTCACATAACTATCCCTTTAAATTGCGTGGTTTTTGTTTAATTTCGTGACAAATAACGGTCCGCCATTTTGTAGAACCAAATTTTTGACTCCACAAAATGGCGGGCTGTGTTCACCAGTCGTATTTCCAGTCGCATCTGGTTGAAGTACGTTCTGTTGATCCATTTTGATGTACTGTGGCACGGCGCGCAGCACTGGCGATATGTGTCGAGAGGTAGAGAATTGTACCTGGCGATCATCTGATAGGTTCACGAGGCCACTGGCTGCGGCGCCAGCCTAAAGACTCTTACAGTGTATTTTGCGCATTATTTAGACGGTGGTATTTAGTACTGGAAATAAGTCTATGTTTCGCAGGTCAGATGTCAGGGGTAAGCGGCCAATTTTATTTTTTGTAATCACTACTCACTAATTACAACACATATTATACGTGTTTTTTTGCATGAACAACTCTTATAAAAGATAAGGAACATTTACAAACAGCAAAATTTCATGACATTTGAAGGCAAAGTGTCCCTTTAATTAAGCTGCACCTTGAAGACAAAGTGAGTAAAAACGTTTTTCAGTCAAAAGTTGACCAGAGACCATCCTGTAAATGTATTGTGCATGCAACTGGACTGAAATATCCAGTACAATACTGGGCCTGCCCATGGCTGGCTGCAAAAAAGGCACCACATGTTTGTACATGTAATTAAACAAGACTGGCAAAAATCAATCTTTGATAAAAAATAATTTAAAAATTGGACTATTCTGCATTTATTCATTCACATTGGCTAATTAACATCCCAGGTTAAAGTGCACACCTGCAGGTAAATTGTCATTATCTGGGACGTACCAAGAAAGATCAGAATCTCCAAGTTATTCAAACTTGAAGTTCAAGTACGTATACGCGTGCACTATACATGTATCCACAGTGTTCACATGTGGATTGGCCTTTGTATACATGTACATGTACATGTACATTGTATGTACAAGTGGCTTTTGTACACAGTACATCCACGTTTTTTTTCAAACGGTAATATATTACACGTCGCGTCGACCGCAGGCGCATTTTGCATAATTGGGGCAATCGGTCAAACCATGGAGGTCAGACCAGTCACGTGATATAAATAATGCATGTTTAGCCACGATTTCCATAGTCGGGTCCCGCCCTCAAAAGTCCATGATTGATTGATCGCAAGTACGCCTGCCGTAAATTGCGCCCTCTGTTGATGACAAGTATCAGACAGTAACGTCTTGAACCAAGACTAGATAATGAGCGGCGTATGAGTGAGCGACAAGACGACAGAATGGGGTCTCACTCATCATATAGCGAGTGAGCGACTTTCAGCCCAACAAAACATGTCTTCCCCTGCCTAGCGCGCTAAGAGAAAAGATACATAAAATGGCGGGCAGGCCACAAGGTATTGTGGGAAGTAAATCTTATCGAATGACTAGCGCCCTCTAGGGAATAATGCATATGTAGTGAGCTTTACATGTAAGATGATAGTCTTGGTTCCAAGACGTTCTTAGCGCGGTGCGACGTACAGCGCGAACGGCAGCGCCCTCTAGCTACACACAAACACACGCCAAGGCCAAATCGGTCACCCCCTAGTCTACCCCCTAGCTACCTCTAGCGGTTCTGTTTCGAGCCCCAGCTGACTAGTCGTTCCCCTCTACAGCCGTCGAGCCCTGGTTTTAGCACCACCGCTCGACCTCCCTCGAAAACGCGGGCCACCGCCCAGCCACAGGCCTCCACTGCTGCCTTTTGTCAGCGGTCCGGCTGGCGGAGATGACTGTGCCCACTCTCTTGCCGAAGGCTAGTCTTGGTTGCAAGACGTCCTTAGCGCGGTGCGACGTACAGCGCGCACGGCAGCGCCCTCTAGCTACACACAAACACACGCCAAGGCCAAATCGCTAAGAACGTCTTGGGTATTTCGCAAGGGAGCGCGCGCGACCTGCTTATGCATAATTTAACAGGCGGGTCAAACGAATAATCGCGCTTGCGCACTGGAGGAAACTCATGTTTAGGTAATAACTTACTAGTCAGTTAACGTTCTGAGCAGAGTGATTCTGGACTGGCAAACAGGATTGAGAAATCTTCGGATTGTTCCAAAATGTGATCTGGAATATCAGACGTTATATCTGCCGACTTCAGTCCCAGATGTTCAGCACGATGTAACTGATCAACGGCCAGGGCTTTCAATGGCACGACGACAATAACCAGCGCTTTCTCCTGTTTACCTTCGGTTACTTCGTTCAAGAAATCTAAGACCAATAGAGCAGCTTGAAAAATTACACTCTTGCCAAATCCGAGTCCCGTTGGTAAATTAACAAACAAATCATGGCCACGTACAAATTGATGAATGGCACTGATCTGATGACTTTTTACCTTTCCAAAGCCCAGTTTGTTTGCTGTAAAATCGATCGCTTGGTCCACGCGGTAAGACATTTTTTCAAACAAACAACGAATGGCTTGGTACTGCGCTGCACGTTCATATACGTACGTACACGTAAACCCCACGTGAGTACGTACAGAAACTAGACTAGTGAGTGTTGGCTATTTACATGTGATAATGCAGCTACGTCACACGCGCATGCAAATGACACACAGTTCTGCTCGCGATTTCGCGAGCAGAACTTGCGAAATTCCCAAGACGGGGGTAGCGATTTGGGCGTGGCGTGTGTGTGTGTGTAGCGAGAGGGCGCTGTCGGTCGCTATACGTCGCACCGCTAAGAACGTCTTGGATCCAAGACTAGTAAGATGAGTGCAGTAGACAGAACTATTCTAATCACCTATCTAGTGGAATGGGTAATATTACATGGCCTCAACACGGGTATCAACACCATAAGCCTTTTGGGGATATGGTGGACACAACAGGAAGGTGCATTTTGAATTGGGTAAACGTTTTGTGTCATACAAAAGGTTTACCTAGTTCAAATAGCACCCTCCTATTGTGTCCACCATATCCCAAAAAGGCTAATTGCAGCTCATGGCCCATGGCCACCACATTCTTTAAAATAATAATCATATTATTACTGTTAAAACTTTATTGTTCCATCACTCAAATTTTCTCTGTCTGGTTACTTATGAGGAATTAATTGCCTCTAATCACACCAATAGAAATTTACATGATTGTATTATAACCCATCTACCTGAAGCTTGATCACAATTGGTTTAAGTTTCAACATAAACTTCTTGAAAAAGATGAAAACCTTGGCTATTAAATAATATGCATTAACAGTTCAAAAACCAATATCCAAACTGCTCAACAGCTCAACAGCTTGTCAGTATTTATCTCTTTTTTTTCTTCAGTTTAATGTTGCCTTAGGATATTTGCCTCACTTTTGCATAAAATTTATGAACATAAAAACTGAGGAAAATTTCATTGCAATCTCCAAGTAGTATAGGAGATGCCGATTCTATAACAAATCTGTTATTTCAAAAATCTGTCAAATTTTGCTGTATAGATATAATACACCAAATTTTTAGAAATTTTGAAATTCAAAAATCGTCTAAAAATCGTCAAAAAAATTCTCTAAATTTTGCTGTATAGATATACACCAAAATTAGCAAAAAATCTACAAAATCAGAAAATGAAAAGGAGATTTTTTAGTTGTTTACACACATACTATTTTACGTAATTAATTTCATTTGTTATAAGTCAAAAGAAATAACCCTCACCTCTCTAGTAGAGGTGAGGGTTATCTTTTTTTGTCGTAGTACTACAACTATTCTTCGCAAGGAGCGCTAGGCCTAAGCTGTAAACTCTCATAACTAGGCGGTAAAATACTCGTACTCGCGTAGCTACGCTCGTAGGGCGTATCATTATACTCTTTACATATTTCTAATTTAAAGTTGTAAGTTTTGCGATAAGATCTTTCTTTTCTTTCTCCATCCTCTCGACCACTTCTTTTTCGACCTCATCGTCTATTTCTTTTTGATTTCTATCGGACTCTTCTCTCGCTTTCGTTTGAGTTATAATGGCTTCTTTCATTCCGTAAAACTTTTTTAATTCGTCGTTAATCAAAGCAAATTCTTCGTGACTTACATCGCCATCGTCTACGGCCTGATGAGACACTAATTCATTTATCGTATTTAATTTTGTTTCGGCTACTACTCTAATTTCGTCGTGTTTCTTTGCATTACCTCTAAACGTTTTATCAAATCGTTTTAATACTAAACTTACACCTACGCATCCTATAGCTACGCCTTCTAGCACCACGCCTATAGGTATACTAATGACACCAACAACACAGGCTATGCCTATACTGTACCGGATAAAGCTCCGAAACATTCTATAACGGTCTCTGCGTTAGATAAACAGGTAATAATATTATTATACTTTTTGTGCAACCGTTCTCTCTTGTCGCTCTCGGCGGCTATCTCTTTTTGCACTCGTTTGATTTTATTTAACCTAAAGACTGAAGACTCGTCCGTTTCCCTCGGAACATCGGGCAATTTAGGGTAAATAGATTCTGCGGTCATTTTATATTAAACTATTAACATTTTATTTTAAGTTTTTTGCATGTATACGAGAATCAAAGTACCGACGCCGATCAATAACGCCCACACGTGTTCCGCCAACCAACCTAACGACTTACTTAATAGCGTGAACAACCAACTCGCGATACTACCCAAAATACCCGGTAAAGCGGCCAATAACTTACCTCCAATCCTTTTTAGTAAATTGGCCAATCTTTTTTAATGATTAATTATCCAATCTTTCAAGTTACCTCCGGGTTTGGGTGTAGGAGTAACGGGGGTCTGAGCCGCACCAGCCCCACCAACCCCACCAACAACCGCTATTATAGAAGCAGCAATCGTACTTAGTGCTAAAGCAAACGCGGCCAGTATACTAACAACCGTCACACCCTGTTCTCGAAACAGAATTCTAATCTTTTCCGCTAGCGAGGTATCTCTTTCTAATATTTTATTAATCGTTTCTTTGATTCTAGCGAATTGATTATTCATGCTTAGTTTAAGGTCGTGCTTGAGACTTAATCTACTCTCTATTTCATTTTCAACATCGTCTTGTTCTTTAAGTATCGGTTTCTACTACTTCGAGGGCTTTTTCTATTTCGGCGCGTCTATCGTATAGTTTACGCAGTTCGGCTAAATTTAATTCGGCATTACCGCTGATAGTTTGTAGTTTTTTGTCTAAAGCTACAAGTTCTCTGTAATTTAGCCCCACAGTTTGCGCTTGAGCATCTACTCCTTTTGGTTGAGGGGGAGGAATTGTATATCTACCGGTTTCAAGATCAAGATCAGCATCAATTTCGGGGCCCACCGTACTTTCTATGCGATCGTGCAGATAGTTAGCTATCTCAACAAGTATTTTTGGAGTGATGTATGTATCAAACGCTTTATCTATCGTTCGTTCAGCATCTCGCAAATTATATTCATCGACCGTTAATAAACCCAAATCTTGTTAAAAAAATGTATTAAAGTTTCCGTCTGGATACTTCTCTTTAAAGTTTTTTCTTAACGTCGCTTCACCTACAACGGTACTTTTTTTTCCATCCTGGCCAGGACGTTCTATTGTCCTACACACTAACCCATCCCCATAGACTAAGCACTAGTTTGCCTGTCCTCACTTTTCCGGAACAAAGAAATAAGCGTGAGGACAGTATTGTTCCCTTTGTTGAACCCTCCTTTTTGTCCTCACCAGTACGTAAATAATTATACAAACACATCGGTAAAACGTTTATAAGTCAATCTAACACCTTTGAAGTAAGTACCTTTTTCATTTTTAGTAAAAAGTTCATACCTAATGTTTTTGGTTTAAGGAAGCCTTTTCCTTCTATAAAATCATTACATTTATTAGCTATATCAAAATTTTGAAAATTACGTAAACGATCAAGTCTCTCAAACGCTTCTTCTTCAGTCCTTGGGGGTGGAATCGAAAAATCAGTCTCTTCATCATAGTTGTCCCATTCAAAATCATCATCGGCATCATCGGCATCATTTTGTTCGTCTTCTCGACCAAGGTCGCCCATTTCGAAATCTTCTCCACCTTGAGCCATTTTAATAAGTCGTATATTTTATATTTTACGTAGTATTTACTACATTTTGAGGAATTACTCCTTGGCTCACCAACCAAGTCTGAGTAGCTAGAGCACTACCAACCGTAGCGGTAATTTTAATCGTATCTTCTACATCTAACTTTCCTAAATCGGCGGGCTTAATTTTCAAACGTTTTTTACTCAACATAGTATAACCC
Organism: Hippasteria phrygiana; assembly: GCA_037893225.1. Lineage (NCBI taxonomy): Eukaryota > Metazoa > Echinodermata > Asteroidea > Valvatida > Goniasteridae > Hippasteria > Hippasteria phrygiana. The sequence goes on from JAZGUH010000331.1 coordinate 1,906,629, forward strand.
ACGGTCAACAAACTCAACACAGCGCCGTGATAAAGAGTATTTGCAACGTTCTTAGTATCCATTTTACTTGTACTAACATTATATTTTGTATCTATTTTTTCTTTATTTCATTTCTAATTAGTTCTTCAACTTTAGGGGTTACGCTTGTAAAGTGTACTTCTTTTTGCGGACGTTGCAGGTCTGCAACCTCCGCTGCGTCCGCATTCTTTTTAAGCGCGAAATATCCAATTCCTAAAATAGCCAAACCTACTATCGCAACTCCCCAGCTCGGAATGCTCCCCATCGTAACTGTTTGACTAGGAGTTTCATCTTCTACACTTTGCATTTTTTTTATTTGTTCTTTCATCTTTCTGTTTCTTTCGGCTAGTCTCTTTCCTAATTCTACTCTTTTAGGATCTTTTACTCTTTTTTTAGTTACTCTAGCTATTGACTCTTGAGGAGGCTGAGGAGTCTCTTGAGGAGGCTCAGCTACTTGATCCGTTGTTGTCGTTTCTGGATTCATCTTTTATAGTAATACTACTATTATTTGTAATACTATTATTTGTAATACTACTATCTATTTGTAAATGTTTAGTCGTGATCAACATAGCCACCAAAGGAGATAAATAAACCCCATAATTGTAATGCACTTCGCAAAGTAAACTGGCCATACTGCTAGAAATATCAGGATCGTTTTCTAAGTCATTAACGAGGGCTTCTTCAGAATCTAAACAAAGCTGATAACCGAATGGCGAAGCCAGCGGCAAAGTCACGCCTAAAGCTTTTGCGTAAAGAGTCAACACGCAACCCCCCAAACTGACTATCATTTCTTTACCTAATTTAGCTTCGTATTTTTTATACAACTTTTCTTGTTTTTCCGTAGTTAAATTTTCTATTTCATTACCGGAGTATTCTTTACCGAAATATTTTTTTGAATCACCACCCACAACTACACCTAAAAGTCTATTTTCACAACTTTTAAGATCTGGAGACTCGCTAATAGCAGCTACACTTTGACCCTTGGGTTCTTGAGATAACGTGCTTAGAGATTCTATCGATTTGCTCATTTAAAATAGAACTATATTTCTTAATCTTATTTCTACAAGACATATAATCGTAAGAAATTAAATACAAATTGATGGCTATTACTAGTTTTAATAATAGGTCTAGATATTCTATCATATTTTATAGATGACTAGATAATTTCATCTATAGATCATCTAACAGTTATCTATAGTTCATCTAACAGTTATCTAACAGTTATCTATCAGATCATCTATCAGATCATCTATAGATCATCTAACAGTTATCTATCAGTTATCTAACAGTTATCTAACAGTTCGTCTATAGATCATCTATCGACTAACTGCCAACAGACTAAAGGATCAGTTTTTATCAATAATTTACTAAAAGGCACATCTCTTAAAATCTGTTTAATTCTCGATCTTTCTTCTAAAGGCACCGCATCATTTTCATCGAGACATTGATCGAAACTATTTTTATCTTTGCAATAAAACAATACGACAAATGCAGTTTGAGCTCGATAATCCGTCATTACGCAATTATACTTTTGAGTCATCAACCAACAGTAGTGATTGTCGTGCCTACCGCTAAACGCCAATTTTGTTAAAACGCAAGTATTTTTCCCATACGCCGCCTTACGATATTTTATTTCTTGTTCCGAGCTACAATCATCTATCAAAAATAGAACGTGCGATCCTTTAAATCGAGCTCTATAAAATTCTAAAGCTTCGTTGAGAGACACCTTTTCTACCTCTAAATCGCATAGGTATATCTCAGGATCTAATCACAACCATGTCTTTCGCGATAAGTCTTGTTGTTCGATAGCGTAGGACAAATAGCTACAATATTTTCAAAGTGATCTTTATACGTAGTTTCTAATAGATCTAAAATATATTTAGTTTTACCCGAATTAGTCCTACCGCATATTAGCGCGCAGTGTGGTGTCTTTGGAAACATGCTTATTTAATAGTAAGGACTATATTTTACTCTTTGTATTTTAAGAGTAACTACCGCTAAATCTTCCATCTTCGAGAACCAACTGACCATCCATCACCAAGAAAACGTAACACGATAGTTCACCAGCTGTCTCAGCCTCTCTTTCTAAATGAAGAGAAATACCGCCACCTACGTCTCCTATTTTCCTACCAGAACCGTGACTTTTATTATCATCCGTCACCCTCGTATCTAGCCAAAGACCATAACTAGTTTTTAAGTAATCTCCTAGCGTCATATCGTGTAAGTCTAAGTCTTTGCACACACCAGCACCAAATTCTGTATTAGAGTCGCCGAAAAACTTAGTAATCTCATCCCAGTGTTGATAACGCTTCATGCCCTGACTATACACTAGATTTGGCTTACCCTCTATCGTAACGTCTACTTTTTCAATCTTTGGATTATAAAAAAATTGAGGATCTTTTTCACTCGAATTTTTAAATAAAAGTAGTATACCTTTGAGACTCCTAACGGCTTGATTAAGATTAATGTTCCAAGTATTATCGGACTTGTTTAACTTTACAACAGTATATCTTTGAACTTTTTCATATAGAAAATGAGTTTTACCTCGATATTTTTGTCTGATACTATCGGCCAATGTTTTATTAGTCACTGTTTCAAACTCGAGATCTAACCCCGACATTTTATACTTCGCGTTAGTATCAGTAGATTTTACTACGCTCGCGTGATCGTTAAATGTAAATTCATAAGTTAGTCTATCTTTGAGCGTCGATGGACTAAAAGGTTGATGATCCGTAAGCATTTCAAAATCTAGAGGAATGTAATATCTATTACCATAAGCATCGGCTATCGCTTTGTCTTTTCCATCATTTGCGTCATCATCCCCATTACTAGCGCCGGTTCTGAGTTTTGTGACGTTACTATTTTCGAGTCCTCGATATGCATCGTTTGCACTGGCTGGTCGCCACAAGTCTTTATATGCGTTATATACATCAGCACTCGTAAACGCTATGAAATCTTTACCTTCTAGTTTGACTCTTACGCTACTAATTAAATTTCGTGCGACGTTATAATATAGAGTTCTTTCATCATCGGCGTCAGTGCCTTCAGATTCTAAGTCTATATTAAAAGCTAATCGTACAGTACCCGGCACGACTACATCGTCTGGACTCAACATAGGAAATTGAACGACCAACAGATCGTTAGCTCCTGCAGTACTAGGAGTATGAGTAATAACCATCGATTGTCTCAACCCCTTCAACGCTCTAGGATTTTTTTTAACTTCTGTGAGGATTCAGCTTGCTTCCATAAATTGCGTTCATTTTACTTAACGAAACAAAAAATAAAATTATTTTAAATTTAAGCAAAAAGAACTTGAACATATTTATAAACTAAATAACCCAAAACAGCAGTGCCTCCTAAGATAAATGCAATTTCACCATCTTTTTGACCTTCGCTGGGTACGTAAAAGTCCGACAATACAGGTTCGCGAGGTAATCGCAACTCTTCGTTGGTTACTTCGTTATATTCTCTCAACGCCTCATCTACATATTTAAATGCTTTTTGAGCTCTGGCTTCTTTATGTAGTCGATCGTTTAGATAATCTAGAACCTTGGTTCTTTGTTCCACCCACTCTTGTTTAGCTTCAGTTAATCTTTCTAAAGCCAAATCATGTCGTTTACGTTCTTCGTCCGCACCGCCTTTCCCTATCTTAGAAAAGGCGAAGCTCGTTCCGCTAAATGCTACAGCGCTTATTATAGCTCCAGCACCCATAATTAAAAGACTCACCATTTTTAATAAGTCGTTACAATTTTAACGAAGTAGTTAATAAAATGGAAACAAAATTAAGTAAAATATTTTACAGTCCTAGCTGGATATTGGAAAGGTACAGGCGCCATAAAAAAATTATCGTTAAAAGCCAATGTACCCGAGTCAGCCGTTAGAAATTGGTTAAGAAAACAAGCCATGTGGCAAATTTATTTACCGACCCCCAGTAATATCCCGAGACCTACGAGCCTCAATAAGGATATCGCACGACCCAATGAAATGCATCAAGCGGATCTGTTATATCTACCTCACGATGTAGTTAGACGAAAAACTTATAGATACGCGTTGACGATTGTTGATGTGGCCACTCGATATAAAGAAGCTGAACCCTTGACGAATAAAACGAGTACTCAAGTTGTACAGGCACTAAACAAGATTTACAAAAGATCGGCCTTGTCTTGGCCTAAAACTATAAAAGTAGATCCCGGTACAGAATTTATGGCTGAATTTAATACTTTGATGCGGACTCGACAAGTAATAGTACAAAGAGGCGAGGTTGGTAATCATAGAGCTCAAGGTATAGCAGAAAGATTTAATCGTACTTTGGCCGAAAGATTATTCGGTCATCAATACGCTCAAGAAATGTTAGAGCCTACCGAGCGTAGCCGCTCGTGGGTAAAAAGATTGCCCGATGTTATAAAAGCGTTAAACGACGAAGAAACTAAATTGATATCGACTATGAAAAGCAAACCGTTAACTCCTAAATTGGCTATGTCTCAGTTAGAAATAGGACAATTTAGTTCTTCAGGGCTCTTGAAACCGGAACAACTTTTAAGCGTAAATGATGATATCGTTAGATATCTTTATGCTCCTGGAGAGCCCGAAAAAGATGTTAGAAGAAGAGCTACCGATCCTATTTGGAGCTTAGAAATGTATACGATACAAAAAGGAACGACGAATCCTGGGCAGCCCGCATTGTACTGGCTAAAAGATGGTCCCAAGAGATCGTTCGTTACTAAAGAATTAATGGTCGTTCCATCAGATACTGAGTTACCACCGGCTAAATTAATTACGTAAAATATCATAAGTTAGATACCCCACCCCAGCAGCGGCCATTAAACCAACGACTAAAGCAGTTTTTTCTTGTTCGTGCGAGTCTGGCGTAGGGTCTAAATTTTCTAAAGTGTCTAAATTCTGCTGGGTAGATGTACGACTCCTTTTTACAGGAGAGGGTGGGGGTACGTCTGAGATTGGGGTTGGTAGCGGGGGTTGTGCAGGGGTTGGTGGTGGGGGTACGTCTGAGATTGGAGGTGTTGGAGGGTCTAAAGTGGGCGGTTGAGGTACGTCTGGCGGGGGTAGTGCAGGAGTTGGTGGTGGGGTACGTCTGGCTCTGGCGGTTGAGGTACGTCTGAGTTCAAATTGATATTTAATCCTATCGATGAATCTGGCGTAGCTATCTGTATATTATTATTATAACCTCGATGAATACCGACTAAAAGCTCCATATTTGATGGAATCAAGTATAATCCGGGGCTTATCACAAAGTTTAACGAGCTTCTAGCGTACTGTAAAGAATCTTGAAATCTGGTTATAGAAGCTTCTAAGTCCGTAGGACTATTGATAACATCTTCTACTATATTTTCAAATTGTCTTTGGGCATCCAATCCAGTACCTGCAGTTAGTATACTCGTTTTTGTTTGGGCTTGCGCACTAAGTATGGCGTACACGTACGTTCTAACGCTTTCGTTTATTTTTTCTATACCAACGTCGGTAAACGAGTTCGTCTGACGTATAAACTTTCTAAAGCCAAGTCGTACAACGTCTACGGATTGTCTGATATACATGACAGTGTATACTTACCATGAATATACGTATCATCTGGCACGGTAAAACCCATGTTGTAACCACCACCAGGTTGTGGATCTAAGTCTTGCTTATAAGGTGTATAATCTATACCAGGTACCGGTAAATATTGATGCGAGTCTCTATCGTAATAGTATGCAGTACCTAGCCCCGCTGATGCTAAGTCTACGGTCTGTTTAAAACTCGCGTTTGGATCGGCTTGAAAGCGTCGACAAGTATTAGTATAAGCACCGTGATCGATGCTATTGTTTAGATCGTCGAATACATCGTCGTTTGGAACTGGGCATTTTAGAAAGTAAAGTATGTGAAATATACGTGAAACTTGAATAAAGCCGATAGAACGGGGTTTTCATGTAACAATAAGTCTAGTCCTCACAACCCGATGTTGCGCACCAAAATGCAAAGTTGAGTTGATTTTGATAAAACGTCATGTGGTCTGATGCATAACGTTCGACTGGTTCTTCGTTTTTTATGTCGGACATTTTATAAGCGCTAAATATGTCTACTAAATTAGTGTTAAAAAACCCGTTGTTGTTGGCGTTTACGATGATGTTAAGTTGACTCAAGTTCAAGTTCAACGGCGTTATCCTCGAGCGAATTGCTTCGTTCTTGTCAGACAGCCTAGAAATCTTATCGCTAACGCTTTGTACATGTTTATCATCGTGACCTCCAGCTAGATTCATGATATCTCGAGCATTTTTTATTGTTTGTTTATTACGTCTAAAAATTTCACAAATTGAGCGAATTTCATTTCTATTTTTTTAAACCAAATATTTTAGTTTAATAAAATGGAATCGCACGTTTTTGAAATGGTTGGTAGCGAACAAACTTTTAATTTATCAAAACCTATAGATAACTCTAAGGGAGATTACTGTATGAGTTTAAACAGCGTGATATTTACCGCGGGGTTTTATAATATAACTAGTAGTAGCGAAATTCTCTATTTTATAAATCAAATCGATCCAAACACGGGGGAAAAACGGGTAGTACGGATGGTAAAATTGATATTCCGGCTGGATATTACGATATAGATTGGATCGGAGATAGACTTAGTAAATTAGTTTGGTTAGAAGTCTCTGTAGATAAACTTAATAAAAAGATATCTTTCTATATAACGAAAGAAAATATCGTTCTACGCTTTGATAAAAACATTAAACAATTGTTGGGGATATCAGAAGAAAAATAAGTTTTTGGTGTAGATTACATAGGGCATTATAATACAACACCTATCGATACAGTTTGTTTACATTGCGATCAGTTATCTACGTCTAATAATTTCTATAACGGAAGTGGTACGTACTTGTTATACGATATACCGATAACGAAAAGAGATGATACGATTATCAAAAATATAAGATTAACCGCTCATAGACTCGCGGGTGCTAAGATAAACCAACTTAGCTTTAGTATCAAAGACCGCGACGGCGAGTTAATCGATAATCGAGGAAAAAAGATTAGTTTTAACTTGACGATCGGTAAATTTTAAAAAATCTAAAGATTTTTTTACGTTTGATTAAAATGGAATCGCACATTTTTGAAATGGTTGGTAGCGAACAAACTTTTAGTTTATCAAAACCTATAGATAACTCTAAGGGAGATTACTGTATGAGTTTAAACAATGCGATATTTACCATCGGTTTTTATAATATAACTCAACGTATGACTATAGGATGGGCATTATTTAAAATCGATAGTTCAACTAACGGTGAAATGGTAATTCCAAATGGAAATTTTGATATTGATGGGTTAATAGCTGAACCTAATAAATTAACTTTGTTTACAGCTTCCGCGGACAAGCTTAATAAAAAGATTGTTTTTAATGCCGTTAGTATTGATTCGAAAATTATTGATGTTATCATTAGTTTCGATCAACATTCTCAAAAAGTGTTGGGTCTACAAACCGCTTTATGGCACCCCATGACTGAGGGTGAACTTGTAGGACATTATAATATTAATTATGTGAATACAGTTTTTTTACATTGCGGCGAATTATCTACGTATAATAATTTCTATAATGGAAGGAGCACGCACTTGTTAGACGTTATACCGATTATATATATTAACTCTAATTCGGATACAATCGCGTCGTTGCAGAATCAAAGAAAAACTGTCATACCGCTAATTAGGAGTAAAATACCTGAACTGAGTTTTTCTTTCAGAGACTGCAACGGTGCGTTAATAGATAATAACCATAAGAGATTTATTTTTCGAGTAGATATTTATAAAAATTCTTGTTCTACGAGTCTATAGAACGGTGACCATAAGCCAGAGTATTAACACCATCTGGTAAAATATATCTCTTCGTATCTAAAGGATTTAACGATTGTTTAACTTGAGCCTCCGTGTATATCATGTGATGTTCAGACCCAATTTTTATCATATTGTTTGAATAGCATTTGCTCGCTAAAACACAATTTTTATAATTTTCGTAAGATAGATCGTTGTTTATAGTAACTTTGTTGATCCCTTTAGCCTTCTTTATACTATCGTTATCGTCGTATAAAATCGAGTACATCTTTGATCTGATGCATGCAGCTTCGCTTATAACTTTTCCTCCGCATTCGTCTTTAAATTTACCGATGACTTTCTTGTTAGTCTCGTCGTATAAAAAGTGGCTTTTCTCGTAGTTGCTAAAATCGTACAAGTCAGACTGTTTTTTCATGTCTAGATAATAAACGTCTTTCGTATAGACAATCAACAACAAACTGTCTGTGTCGGTATACATCAACCTTATTCCGTCCCCATACGTCTTTTTTAACGTATCGTAGTAAAAGTCGTACATGAGAGTTTTTGATAAGTCCAAGATACTAACGACGCAATAGATTGGTTTGTATAAATTGACTTTAGTTATGTAGGATTCTACAAATGATAAACCGCATTCTTCAAACGCGGTAGTAGACTTGTAACTCGGTTTAGACGTTATTGGTATTCTTCAACTTGATCGTCTCGCAGTAAAATTCCATTTATTCTATTTCTGACATTTTCCATCGTTTTGCCAAATACCGAGTTGTTCATCAACTTAAAGAAATCCTTTTCAAAATCTGACTTCGCTTCTTTTCTTAGTTGGGTGTTCTTATCGATATACGATTTCCTCCAAGGTTTTTGTTTAAATTGCAGAGCTCGATGTACTTTAGTTAGTTTTAGACCCAACCTCAGGCATTGTTTCAAATTGATGTAGTGTAATACATATTTTTCTTTAGTATATAGCGTACCCGTTAATTTCGGCGCATTAGCGCTAGATCCTATCGAATTCACCAAGTTTAGTTGATACTCCGATAACCATTCTTCCGGTATAACTATATTATCCGACGCTAGCGGATAATCATTGTGGAGGTCGTGTAGTTCGGTTGGATATTCTAGGGTTACCTCAAACATATACCCCGTTTTAGAAACGTCTTTTAGTGACATGATACGATCGTGGGTAAATTGACTCGCGGTAACCCAATTAAATCCTCCGTAGGGTAAGTATATATTGACTCATAGCCCATCCGTATAAATTGTTGGCGTCGAGATAGAGAATATAAGAGTCTGGTTTATCCGGACTGTAGTCGTTTAGATACTCGTTATTCGCCTTGAAATATCTTGCGCTTCCAACACTCGATATCCCTCCTCTTTTCGCCTTTTCAAAAAATAAGTGTTATAAGGTCTATATCGGTCAAAAGCTCTAATTCAATTTTCGTATGCCTTAATAACGTGTTCCAACTTAGACCGGGTGCTGTATAATAGTTAGCTGGATCTAATTTATAGTTTGTTCTACATATTTGCTGTCCATATACTCGTACGGATAAACACCCTTTTGTAATAAGATGTCCACGTTCTCTTCGCCAAAATGTTTAAAGAGTAAACTAAAAGATTCTCTCGGACAACTCTTTACCAAATTGCCAAGAGCGCTAGCCATAAAATGGAATGAGTCAATAAATATATATTGACCGACCGAAAATGAAATGTATTTTTCTGAATTTTTTGGTATGCATCCGATGCCTTTTTGGTACTTGGAAATGCCCTGCATGATCAAGTGCGCGTCGTAACCCTCTAAATTGTGAAAGACGACTGGTATTAGTGTACTATAAGGTCGCACTTGTAATTTAAGATTGCAGTAAGCGTGTGCGGCTCCGCGATATTTACCGGTGATGTGACAGTGATCTCTGACTTTTCGAAATTTGTTAATCCTCTTGCGACAAGACTTGCATTTTAACTCGATGTATCCCTTGTTGTTTTTGTACGAGTATTCTTCTTCTTCTTCTTCTTCTATTTTCAAATTGGGTTCTTCCGGCTCGTCGCAATGACAATTACACGAGTAATTTGGGTAAATTGGTTTTTCGCAAATCCAGCACTCATATTAGAGTTTAGGTGAATTATTTCGTCTTGTAGGGTATATTCCATCGGTTTAGCGTTAGCGAGTAAGGCGTTAATTTCAGGTTCTATTTTTTTCAACGAGGCTATAAAATGATCTACCGCGTCTATACCTCTATATGTCTTTTGTTTCATGTTACAACCATCGCATCTAACGACAACGTATGAATAACCGCAGGATCTGTGAATGTAAGTTATAATTGTGGCGCTCTCTTCGCTAGCATGCAGGAGCAGTTGTTTTTTCTAATATAGATTCAAAATCAGCGTATATTACAAAAGGTGCGTCTTGTAAATTGTTATAGTTTTTTAACTATAATATATTCTTGTCCGGTTTTGGCAATACGACTCTAGATGGGCGTGAGTCTATTCCTTCGCAATCTATCTCGTGTAATACCAACTTTTCTGGCGAATTAAAATGCGATAAACATCTCAAGCAAAAATGTTTACGATGTTGACCGTTTGTAACGCTAGACAAAAATCTAGGCAAGTTATTTATCCAGCAATAATGACCTTTAAACAACAACAAATTAACTCAAGTTGTAGCGGTTGATTTTTTTGAGAGGTATAATGGATATATCCATTTTTCGTGCCCAAACACGTTTATACGTATATTGTTTTGTCTTTCTATTCTCGATATCTGATGTATAGGTGTGGGAAAGTTACATCTTAAAAATTTAATCCGTCATCAGTTTTATAATTAGAAGTTCTATTTCCGTTTAAATTAAATGTTGGGTTTGTTTCTATTTGGTTTTTAACTTTATCGGTATATATACCCAAAGTGGCTCTTAAACACCATCTTATACACTCTTGATCTTTGTTTTTGATGTTGACGGTTGCGTGTTTACTAGCGATAAATTTTGATAGTTTTACGTAAGAAGCGCCTACCAAAGGGTTAACTCTATTTATGTTGATGTAAAACGCAAGTATTTTATCTATAGTACAACCACTTCCTTCATTCGTGTATTTATCTATCGCAGACAGTATCGTTTCAAATTGTTGTCTGAGCGTAGTTTGTATATCGCTCTCGTTTAAGACGCGATTTTGATAACTAAAATGAGTTGCCGTCGATGTTACAGTCTCACCATCCGACGTTATTTTTTATACTTTACTTTCATAGCGATCTGAAGTTTCATCGTTCTTAGTTCTCTTAATTCAGCGGTTATTTTGCTTTTGATCATCGACGCGTGGGTGTTGTAAAATTGTTCCGGATCGTCGATAAGCAGATTTGGTACAATTTCCAAATTTCTATAACTGTTCGCAAATCTTCTCGTCTCTCGAAAGTCTGATTCTCGAAAAATATTTGGAGATTTAAATCATTTTATAGCCTCGATGTAATCTTTTTTCAGCGCTTTACCATTTCTACCCGTAGAAGTGACTTGAATATTGTTATCGCGTATGATTTGCGCTAGACTTTCTTTAGTTTTAACTCTCAAATTTTTAAATTTGTTTTCCTCTTTCTTTATAGCGTAAATATAATCTAGCCTGATATATACACCGTTGCGTCCTGTTGGTGTTCCTAAAGAAAAGTTATACTTATCGATATATTTTTTGTGTGTTATTTTGTTCCATCTATTGTATCCATGAATCAAAGGTTGAATTCCCATCTTTTATTATGACAATATAATATTTTTAAAATAAATAAAAAACAATTAATTTTTTTTGACTTATAACAAATGAAATTAATTACGTAAAATAGTATGTGTGTAAACAACTAAAAAATATCTTTTTCATTTTCTGATTTTGTAGATTTTTTGCTAATTTTGGTGTATATACAGCAAAATTGAGAGAAATTTGTTGACGATTTTTAGACGATTTTTGAATTTCAAAATTTCTAAAAATTTGGTGTATATCTATACAGCAAAATTGGAGAGATTTTTGAAATAACAGATTTGTTATAGAATCGGCATCTCCTATACTACTCTACATCTGCTGGTTTAAACATAAAATACACTTGTAGAATAGCACAACTTTTAAGCTCTATGAAACAGGCCAGCAGTCATTAGACAGATAATGGTTGAGTAGGTCGAGAGGATATCATGCTTTACAAAATTGTTTGTACATGTACAGTGTATGTGCGTGTGTTCTCCCAAACAAACGTGTAGACGTATAACAATGGGAACAATATCGTCCGCGATTCCCAAAATACGTCCGCGATTGAGATCATGTACAAAAGTTATGGGAGTCTTCCGAAAAAGTTAAAGTACAAACAAAAGAGGGAACAATAGGACGTCCACTTGATGCACAGTAAAAGATAACAGTGCCCATTACAATAAGGCGCACACGAAATGCTGAAGTACAAGCAATGCTACTGTATGCATGAGCTAAGTAAAAATAAGTATGTCTTTTCAACAGCTTCTCTGTATGTAATGTACATTTTTTTTCAACCCTGTATTTCCCCGAGTTATTTGGGGATTGGTCATATTATGTTGTGTATCAATACAAAGCTTGTTTATTCTGCTTTACGATAATACCTAATTTATAACAATAGCTTGTTCCAGAGCTGAAATATTGTCTTGAGAAGATGGTAGGGTTTTTATTGATACAGAACATAATATGACCAATCCCCAAATACCTCAAGAAATACAGGGTTGAAAAAAGATTCCAAACTTTTTTTGAGGAGTTTATATGACAGTTGACAGGAAAGCAAACAACCGTTGTTTGTTGTCACATCTGGCCCAAATCAAACAAGTGCTGCAAAGTGATTGAAACAATTATGGTACTGCCAGCATTTAATAAGTTGATATTGACATATATATTACAGGTTTTTATAGCAAAAAGTATTTATCATGGGAATTAAAGTGTGCAGAAGCCATAGACCTACCGTGAATAACTCGAGTGCTTATTATCACTGCCTCCAAGGTGGTTAGCACACCAACGGAAAACTCAAAACATTGGACAACTTGCATGCGAGTATTTGTATTACTTCTCATGAGTTAGAACTCAATTTGTGGATGGGCAAGGCTATGCATTGTAAGTTTACAGGTGTGGGTGAGACACATACAGAATGGCCATATGGTACCATTTTCAAAGTAAACAAGGTTTTACGTGAAACTAAAATCAAGAAGGCTTGTATAAGCCTTCTTGATTTTACAACTAATCATTGTAACCCAGCAATTTGTTTTATTGCATCTCATGCTGTTTGTTTGCGACTGTGTGGGTGACCAGGCCCCTAACAGTTAACAAAATACTTCACAGCTGCTCAAATTGACTGTTATTCCCTTCATGTATCCTGCTTTTCAACTCCTACAACTTCAAAACACATTTTAAAAAAAATAACACAAAATACCTGCAAATCATTTTTTTATTTGCCGTTTCATAATAAAAACCAGACTACAAAAACTTCAAAACAAACTTTGCTATATTAAAAGACCAAGTAAACGTGTACAAATCAAAGACCAAAATATACAATCAGAATTCCATTTTGAGTGAAACTAAAGAATTACAAAGAGAGTGGGCAACAAGAATTGCTCTTAGCACTGATAACCCTTATTTTAAATTACATTTTCTTGTATTTTTGTCAAACCTTTAAGTCATTTGAAAACATGTTTTTTCAACCTTCTTTTCAACACTGATTAATGTCAATTGCTTGTATCTGTGAGCTATACTGAAGGGAAGGTACTGGAAATGACTGCAGCGTTTGCCGAGTGGTTCCTTATGTATTTGAGATTCGCAGCAGTAATTACCAAGAAGTCAGCATAAATCCACCTGCCTACTTCCAACCTTAGAGCAAGGAAACATACATTACACATACCCAACCACCACCTACAATGTGCCCATCAGTACTGTTGTATTCACAAATGTACTTGTACTCTTACTTCAGTTCATTTTTCATACTTGGTACTGGTAAGCATGGAAACAAACTCACATGCTACGATCTAACGGTTGGGGTACTTGTATATATTTGTCTGTACTTAAAATGACAGTCAAACTCATTGAACAGTACTTCACTATACAACACGTCTGTCCATTTTGGCCACTTGTGTGGTAATTAGGTGGTCACTTTAAAGAGGATGTTGATTGCCGAGAGAAGTCTGTGTCATGTTGTAGTTTTATGTAGACTGCGTATTGTAAAATAAGACAGCAATGTAATAAAAAAGTGACTTTTGAGAGCTATTTTTATCAAGGCCCCCAGCAACGACTTTTAGACAAATGGCACCAGTGGGCTAGAGGGGACTTGATAAAAAAATAGCTCTCAAAAGTCACTTTTTTGTTATTTCATTGCAGAAATAATTTGCTGTTTAATTTTACAATACACAATTTACATAAAACTACAAAATGGCACAGACTTCTCTCAGCAATCAACAGCCTCTTTAAACAGACTTGTATACATGTGTGTAAAACTGTTAACACCTCATACATTTTTATCAATTTCAAATGGTAACATATAGAGATGATAGGATTATAATTTTATTTTGTAACCAAATTGCAACCTTCCCAAGATTCACACTATTAATAATTCAACGTGAGAAAACCAACATCAACAATAATTTAAAACTGTTGCAACCACATCCACACTTCAGCTTTGAGATTGGTACTTGCAGCTCAACATCAAGAAATAAAAAAATGTTGATTCTTTTTGTCCATGAAACATCAAGAACTTTTTCCATAAATTATTGTCTAAAGAGGTCTACCACTTGAAAGCCACTGAATCTATGGATAATTCATACTTCAACTAAATATTAAAACAAATATACTACACTCTTCAAACATTGTGTCGTGAGAAACAAAAGAAAAGGCCGTTTATGGTACAGATTGGGACTGGTAAACTTACTCATCTCTACTCCCTTGCACCTGCATCTATGAATCATAGCTGCTTTTATGCAACTAACAAATTAAATAATCTGCTGAGATTGGAATAAATATGCTGTATCCCTGCTTTTGGGGTTTGGACTTATCGCCCTAAAAAAAGAAATGTTCAAAGATCATAATGAGCTTTCCGATGAGACATTCCACACAAAAAATTGGCAGATGTTAAGTAACACATTAAATAAGTTTTAATTTTGAATTAGGAGCAGGACATCCCTAATTCATACAGTACCAATGCATATCAGTTTTCACACATACCACATAAAACAACATACTTTAGGACAACAAATGTTCATACAAAAATACCGTTTCCTTCTTATGTGTAGGGGAAATCCATTAAATTGAAATTTTTGGTCAGGGCACAGACAGCAGCTTAAAAAAATGCATGATTGCTGCCCGAGTGTTATGATGCATTTGTGCAATCATATAGTTAAGTTAGATGTGCTTGCTACTGTTTCTATGCTGGACAAATAATTCCATTTGTTTGAAGCCTTTTGTCAATAACTAGAACTACATGAGGTAACTAGTTTGCGGTAGCACCATGTGTATTCAATCTCTTTTGTATGTGTGGTTCTGAAAAGAACCGGAGGAAACTCAACGTTTCTGACAGTATGCTCTGCCCGTCGTCAGGAGTCGACGGGCAGAGCATACTGTCCAAAACGTTGAGTTTCCTCCGGTTCTTTTCAGAACCCGACATATACTCACAAGAAATTTAATACACATGGTGCTACCGCAAACTAGTTACCTTATTGCCTTTCACCATGCAAACCTTCAAATCTCATAGAACTACATGTATATAATCTTTCTTTGTGTATTATGCACAATGTGGAAAATATTGTGTATATCCAACTTTGCTTGTGACTAGATGAAATTAACAGCATTAAGTATCACAACTGCCTATACACAAGGAGTGAAGATAAACAAAAACATACTACATGTACATGTATTTTCACCAACAAATTGAACAGAAACACTGGATACATACAGATTTTATGTGTAGCAGCCATCTTCGAGGTACATGTTTAACAATTGTTGACTGCTGTGATGTGGGATATGATGCTTTTAACACCCGAGTGACGCATATTCGCCACGGGTGCTATGCGTCCCCGAGGGTGTTAAAAACGTCATATCCCACATCACAGCAGTCAACCATTGTTTTGTTATATCGCCAAACCCAGTTTTTTTCATTTCAACTTGCCTTGCTCGGTGGAAATTAACTCAAACAAATCCCGCGATCAAAACAGCTGATCGTCTGCTAGTCCGCTGCTCCCACTATAGTTTACTATCTTCAACAGTGTAAGTGAAAATTGTATGGGTACCAATGATACAGCTCAATAGCTAGCTGGCTGATGTGCGATATCATGCTTGGAGTGTGCCAGTTGCTTTTTATAGACTAGACACGTGATCGTTCTAGACCAATCAAAATACAGTATCCAAGACAGAGATATAACAACATTCAAATTCTGTAACAATATGAGCACAAAAAAGTTTACCCATGTCTATCCAAGGGTATCAAAGACTTCAGCCTCAAAAAGGGTCACTAGCCATGAGGTCCATTCAGCTATGAGTTCTGAATACACATGTATCTCTGCATGTGTACTGAGTGGACCTTCAATGAGAATGTGATTTAAAGGCAGGACTTCTGAACCCAAAATCAAACCAATAATCTAAACCCCTTAGGAGACAGACATATTAATACTTTACATGTAGTAGTCATAAGCCGTGTCTGCATTGGACTTTTTACGGTAACATGTACAAAGACTGTTGTCAACTTGACCAAATTTAGTCCAGTGTGGACAGCCGGTAAACTTTCCAAATTGTCAAGTGTCGATCGTCAGTTGTCAATTTATCCCTCCGCAGCTGGAACTTCACAGGGCCAACCGTGTAGCAGAAAAGTTACGTGGCAGTTTCACGCCCCTGAAAGGTCCAGTGCGGACAGCCACTGCAATGTACAACGTGCATTTTGAAAGGGCATGCCACTGCAAAGTTTCCGCGAGCTGTGCAGTCCAAGTTCGGATTCACGGAAGAATAACCACAGTAGAATGTTAACAATCATGCACAGTAACTTTTGACGATAGTTAATCCAATGCAAACGCGGCTTTAGCCTAAGGAGTAACAATTCCCAGGAAAAAATCCAGCAAGATAAAGACTATTAGCATACTGAACCATGTGAACAGCAACCACATCAACTGACACTTGCTAAAAGAACCAGTGCAGCCAGACATTATAATTATGAGAGATGTTGAGCGGCCATACATTACCCTGATATGTTGATAATAAAGAGTTGATAATAAAGAGTAGTCAACTGTTTACATCACATAACATTGGTGTCTTGGGTGTTTTATACACTGTACATTTAACATCAAAAACTGAATCTTCCGACTATCTACATCAAGAGAACTGCCAGACCAACCTAGTAGGCATTATAGGAATTATGCACACGTTTTTTCAATTCAAGAAATCAAAATGTATTTTCACATATGAATAGGGGGATTCACATTACAGAGTGCTATCAGATGATCGATAGCACATTTTGTGTTTTCATAACAATCTACCAAACTACATGTAAGAATATTGTTTTGTTGGTGTGATATATCAGGTAAACTAATTACATCATTTATTAACGAGATCTCTGTGTAAGGAGCTGAAGAACATACATATAACCAGCAAAATGTGAAAATGTACATGTTAACACATTTTGCTAATGTAATGTACAAAATATTAAAATATATACAGAGTGCACATGAGACAAATCAAGATTAGAGTCTCCACCCCAAACACAATTCAAAATTGCACTTTATACATAAGAAACAATTCCACACCATTTGTTTCAGGGAATATTCCTTTCATATATATTTTTATTGGCGACCCTACCTCTCCAACTTGCAACAGTGTGTGCTTCCATGAAAATGATTTTAAAACAACACAAAGAAGGTGAATAGCATCAACAGTTGAACCGGTGGTCGGTGAGGAGCGGAGCTTTTAGACAGGCAGTCCTCTTTCATGGGCCGATTTGTTGCAACTAAAATTTTATAAGATAACCACGTCTAATCATAATTATTACATGTACCGGTATATGGTGTCTTGGATATTGTAATTTCATTGGTCAAAGTCACATGCAAAATCATACACATCATTTGCAACACATTTTGCAAAATGTCACACGGGCCCATTTACTGGGAGCTACATGCTTCAAAAACCTTTACCATTAAACGGTACTACTGTGTGTGACAGATACACGTACATATGCATGCACCCAAACAGAATCACAGAGGCAGCAATATCTCAATATGGCAGAAATAAGTTACTCACAAATTTATCTTTTGCACTTACAAGCATGGTATAGCAAAACCATTGGTGACTTCTGTAATGTGGGACATGGAATTTTTGCAAGGAATGTGTAGGATGCAATAAAGACGTCATTTAGGCCCCCCCCCCCCCAAAAAAAATAGCTCGGTTGTCCTCAAGTTTTTTTTCTTCAAATTTTTTGTTTAAATTTTATCCCAAAACTCGAATTGATTTCGCTATTTGATTCGTTCCAATCTCGTTTCCATCTTTATTTTGTTATTTGTAATGCACAAACACGACCCTACCTTTTACTCCAGAGTTTGAAAGTTCATATTCTAGTATCAGTGTGCGACTTCGCACAATAAATATCTCAATGGAAATACACGCGCTACAGAAATACACAAATGCAGCGTGGCCACAGATCAAATTTCAAATTCCCAAGATTCATCCAGTAAAATTCCCAAGGCGATGGGAAAACACTGTGCAAAGAGCATCAGAATAATCACTTCTTTGAAATATAAACTTATGAAAAAATAATATCTCAAAATTTTTCTAATTATATTCTTTAATCACTATATATTTTAATATTTAGTGATTAAAGAATATAATTTAGAATATTTTTGTTGTATATTTATACAAACGATTAAATAATAAATATTCGAACAAAAAAAATGCATCAACTGAACGTGTATGATCAGTGGTATATATGCATAGCGACAGGGGAAGCCAAGATGGCATCTTACACGCTCAGCATTCATTGCAAACTGGGTGTAAAAGTCTTGTTAGGTGTTGTTCGGATGGAGTGAAGGACCCAGCGTCCATCGCTGAAGAGGCAGCCGTATTACGTATATTAAACTGTTTATCGGCCTAACAACATTTGTGTGTTTGTTTTACTTTGTGTATGGTTTGAAGTTGGACTTCGGGGAATGTATGTAAAAAATAAAAAATTCCGCCCACCCGCCCCCCACTGGCGAAGGGGTGTGGAGGACAACCAAACAATTTTTTGTTGGCCTTATAGGACAAAAATGTAGGATGTGATCTAAACAACAGGCATTCAAAATCACATCAAATTTTCCCAAATTTACATTTTCATCCACACTTCTTGGATTATCCTTGACATTTTTTGTAATTCTTTACAGAACATTTTCAAGTGAGCTTAAATAAACATGTAAATTGGGGAATTTTTATGTTGATTTTATATTCTACCATTAAAATTACATCTTGTATTAATGACCATGTATATTGTGATTGCTAAATCACACTTTGGTCATTCCTAGTGTTCCCAAATATATGTGAATGTACATGGGACCGTCAGGTTTGCTTTGTGTCATGCAGTCCTTTTAATTAGGTGTAAAAACAAAAGCCATGACCTAATCACATACATGTACTGCTTAACATTACATTTTAATCCAAAATTATATCGATGAGAACATTTCAAGGGTACAGACCACGAACATTGGAGGCAACTGCCTCTATGAAAATTCCAGGCTTGCCAAGGATGATTCAACTGAGCAAAGATATTTACACTTTCCAATAGACCTGGCTGGCCAATCAAGAATACATGTAATTTTTAAGATGCATGGAAGTATCAGTGCATTACAATTAAACTTCGACCTTCTTTGGCTTATTCCAAATAATGGGCATGCTACAAGACCTTTCATTGTTCAGGTATGATCCAGTTCATATACCCCATGGACATACATGTACCAAGATAACAAATTCAAACTTTTAAGAAAGCACAAAAGAAAAAAAATCATGTGAACATAATTTATACCTACAAACAAATTTAAAAATTCTTTCAGTGAAATTATATTCATTTAGCTTTTCCCCAAAAATCAGGGTTCAGTTCTAGTTGTGTGATTTTTTTTTATTCAATACAGTGTAAAGATACATCATTGCTTGGATGATTGTGTGCTCTGCAAGTGTTTGGAACTACTTTTGGATAGTCTCTTATTCGGGTCTCTTAGACCGCGTTCCCACTTACGCTTGATCCACCTTTTCGAACGGAAGTGCCGAGTCCAAAAGGTCACCGAGTTCGGTATTACACATGCGCTTGCTTGCTGAGCGCGCACTCTGTGGCAGCGTTGCATGCTGGGACGGGTGAAATTGCCAAATTGCCGGATCAGATCCCCAATTGGTGGATCAGATCCTGCAATTGGTGGATCACGATCAAGTAGGAACACAAAAGGTGGATCCGGCTGGTGCACGAGAGGCGCGAAAAGTTTGCGGTCTGATGAACGAAGAAATACGTTTAGGCGTGTACATGTAGCTCATGTGAACATTTCCCATGTGCACGACATGCACAATAAACAACTACTGAACTACGGGCTGTATACAAAATGTGTCACCACGGGTGCGTGATGCATGCGTGTATGCATGTACATGTATGCAGTGCATGTGTACGTCCTAGGCCTTTTACAATTTCCGTTGCGTACTGGAAAGTCGTCCGTTTCTAAACTTTTTTCATTTGTGTAATTTTACTTATTTTTCCATCCATAAATAATTCCGTGTTAGTGTATAGCCCGCAGCGTATCATAGAACAACAACCGTAGCAAAGTTTGAAGAAAATCATACGTTTTACTAGGTTAAACGTTCGATCCGATTTGAGCCAGTACTAACGTTAGTACTACTCCAGAAAATCTTGATACACTAAATATCTTTTAAAAACAAACAGACATCATCTTTGCAGAAGTTAAATTTGTGTAAAAAGATGTATGTTTTTTTACGCGAAAACTATGATTACCCAGGGAAGTGATATGCACGTCACATGTTCGGCATGTACGATTCGCTTGAGTCTGTCGGGAGAAATATTTGTGTTGATATTCTTGTCAGAGTACACTTCTTCCTCCATGTTGAAACTTCAAACATCAAAACATCGCACATGTACATATGCAATTTGACCCGTCGCAACATGCAACGCTGCCACAGAGCGCGCCCTCAGCAAGCAAGCGCATGCGTAATACTGAACTCAGTGACCTTTCGGACTTGACACTTCCGTTCGAAAAGGTAGATCAAGCATAAGTGGGAATGGGACTTGCGGTTTCATTGCGGTTAGACAACGATCACACCAAAATGCCGGATCTTGATCGACCTTTTCCCAATTCAAGTGGAAACGCAGTCTTAGGGAGTAGTAATGTGCGAGACAGATTAATTAACTCAAGCCAATAAACTGACTCAAGTTCTTCCCCATATTCAATGATCTATGCTTTCATACTTTTTACAACTGTGATAGGTAAGGTCTTTGGTGTAGAAAACATACACAATTTGGGATTGTGGTTCTATTACTGACTCTGTACATACTAGTTTGGAACTTTCAGCTGACAGTACATCTTCTGTGATTCCGTTGGTTATACAGAGGTTATGTTAGCAGACTTCATTTGGTGCAGAACTGAAAAGAGATTTCACTGTAGCATTAACCGATTGTATTGTTTAGATGTTGGAGAAACCAAAACAATAACTTTGCTGCTGATGTAACATGATTAATCAGCAGGAATTAATCATAGAGACTAATGAATTTTACTGTTCAGTTAAAGAATTACTCTACATAAGTTATTTAATAAGGAATACGTTTGTAGTACATGTACATCATTGCAACAGAGACTGTGTACAACTCCAATAGAGGGAGCTATCTCCACTTGGAGGCTGGTCAGTCGATACTGTAGCATCTGCTCATCACATGGCTCCGATGCCCCCATTGTATGCATAATCCGCCTTGTTGTGCATAATAAGCTTGTTGTCAACAAAATAGAAACTATCTGATTTTGTGTCAAACGGTTGATCCACCATCTCTTGAACTATACATACAAATGAACAAAATAAGAGATAATTGCAGTTAGAGTACGTTTCAGTGTGCAGGTCTATTCCTTTCATTCATATCAACTATTAACTCAACTACATGTAGCCTAGGCGAGATTTTGCGTTGGAGTACTTTGGAGTTGTGACTGCAAGAACAACTGGCATTGCTACAATAACCCACTCATGATATCCACTGTACAAATGTAGCTATACATGTACATTGTACATGTATGCCAGTACCGAAAGTATGCTTCAAAGTAATAAAAATGAATGAAAAATAATTTATACTACTCCCCTTGAAGATTTCACCTCTTGAACGATGTGGACAAAATCTTTGATGAAAATAGAACCCCATTCTTCACTAAATTGTAAACCCCTTGCGCCCGGTTGTGTGGATAAAAAATTGTCACCTGGCCGGTTGACGTCTATACACACCAATCTCTGCATTTTCAATCCATTATTGGGGTATTGTGTACGTTATGCTTGGCTGCAGAAGCCTCTTGTCTGCACAAACCGGCCTGGCACCCCCATATAATACCCATACGCAAGGGGTTAAGGGCATAGATCCCATCATAGGGGTACCGGTATGTATCCCCCCACTTTTTGACTGGAGGGGATGGTCCATAAGATCTTCATCCAGGAGGCGCCCTTAAGTCAGGACTGGTTGTTCACAGCCGACACACAATGGGGAGGGCGTCTGAAGTAAGTGACCTCGTGCAAATATTCTTGAAATTCAGATGGTTGGAACCAACCGATTCCAAAGCTACATGTAATTAACAAATTATCTATGAAACATTTGTGTTAACAAACTTTTATTTTATTTATTTACATCTAACAAAATGTCAAGTGTTGTCATCAGTACAAGTTGAATTCGTGGGAAGACACTGTGCTGTTTTCACAAGGAATTCATTCATAAGTCCTGAGGCCATTCCAATGACAAGCACTATGCCAACCATGCAGTTTTTTCGGTGGAATGAACACGTTGAATTCCACGTCGATGCCGTCGGGGGAGCGTGTTCCCAAGTTGAATATGATGCGTTGTTCTAAGGAGCGGCGCTGAGCATCAGTTAGGGTCATTGTCAAGACGCACACGATCATGTCGCAGGTAGAGTGCGCAGGCATGTTGAAGTGCTGCGCAACCGCAAGGCCATTTTGATTCAGCCAGGCGCTACGGAGGTGTTCAGTAAAGCGGTCGGCCAGACGACGCTTGGTCTCTCCGATGTATAGCTTGCCACAATGCTTGCATGTAATGCAGTAGGCTATATTTGTAGTGGTGCAGGGGAAATGCTCACGGATGAAAAATGTTCCACGGGGACCTGTGACTGAGGTAGACCCATCGACATGCCTGCAAGTTTTACATCGGGGCGTCTGTAGGGGACTGTCATAGGAGCCAAGCTTGTTGGTGGTGGTGCTGGGAAGATTGGACCGAACAATGTAGTTTGAAATAGAGGGGTCACGTCTGAAGGAGCACAATAGGCTACTCTGCTTATAAAAACATCTTAAGCCACCCGAACAAAGATACTGACAATTTGGGAGACTGCCAACATAGGGCAAGATAGCCCAGTTGGTAGAACGCCGGTACAGTAACCCGGAGGTCGCAGGTTCGAATCCCGCTCCTGCCAGTTTCTTTGTTCACTTTGAAAATAAACATCTTATCAATCGACGGGTCATCTTGGAGTGTCTTGTAGTGTTTGAGGATTATGTCACGCACAGGCAAGTTCAGGGGGTGGTAGGTCAGAACCACAGGGATACGTTCCGTGTCTTTTAGGGGTTTCTGGACCAAGGCCGAGTCGCGGGTGACTGAAGACAGTTTGCAAAGAGCGGCGTCAGTGACGGATACTAGGTAGCCACGACGTATGAAGAAAATCTCCAGGCTGCGTTGTAAGACATTTGTAGCAACGACGTTGATTTTTCACAATGTACTTTCATTTGACCAATTTCTTTTTTCTGTATATTCTTTTCCGAACAATTTGACTAAGTACATGTACATGTAAGGACCAACATGTACTGAGTCAATTTTTAATATGAACCCATTTACATGTAGTACCAAGCTGACGATTTCATTGAATTTATAAACATAGTACAATACTTACTCTCTTCTGGAGTGAGCTTGGGGAACTCATATATGTGCTCACATGTGTTCTTGCTATTAGGAATGCAGAAACCAAAGTTAAAGTCAAACGTCTTCAGGCATCGGCCTTTGAAGTAGTGCCTTTCTATCATGCGAAAGTTTTCAACTGGCTTATCACCAACAACAAATTCCACCCTGTAAGAGAAAATATGAGTTCAGTATGAATTGAAATGTGTTCATCATGTTTTTTACCCAACTTTATGCAATTTGTATAGTGGAGATGTGATGTCAGTGCTTGATGTCAGTAATTGACCTTTCATTCATTGGCACGTAGCCATGCCCCGCAGACAACCCTACAAAGTTTTGTGCAATAAATATGGTTTGTCTCAGATTTTTCACTGTAGTGCAATATTAGAGTTAATAGGATGGGACAATATTTTACAAGCTGTATTAGCGCAATTTGACAATGATAGATCAATTACAGAAGAGTGGTCAGGTTAATGTTACAGAAGAGTTACCGTATGTATGGTGTCGTTCAGATGGAGGGCTAACTCTTTGAGAGCCGGCTAGCTTAACCTAAAAGAGTTGTTGTTGGAATGCAAATTAGCTCCTTTTTTAGCCAGCTCCGGGGCTAGCCCCAAAAATTGTGGGGCTACATGTACATGTAGCTCTGCTTTCAGCTCAGCGCAGCTTCTTTTTACGACCAATTCCTATCGTAACTTGTTGTTTGGATGCAACTGACCTACATGTAGCCCACACTCCACATTAAGTACAATGTACATGTACCGTCACCCCATGAACATGTACATGTACATGTGTATTACCTGACATATTTGGGGACCTTTTAGCTCCACTACATCTCTAGCTCCAGTGCTAACCATCATTGTATGAACGTGGGCACATTTTAGATTTTATCACAGTTACCCGTTGACTTCATTAATTGGAAAAGAGCTACATGTAACCAGGCCTCGATCTTGAGCTTTTTTTTAACTAGTCCACCGGGCAAGTTAACTGGGATTTTTACTAGCCCGCAGAAATTGTTACTAGCCCACATTTAATGGACATTGTAAATATCCCATTAACGATAAACTCCCTACGGTGTCCGAAATATCGTATTAAAATTCAGGAGGATTCAGTAGAGTTGTAACTAATAAGAGATTTTTCAAACTATAAAATAGAAAAGAAATTACTGAATGATAAGGTAATATGTTTCCTTCCACTCCCTCCGGTCAGTTTCATTCCGCGGCAAACACGGCAAAACATCGTATTTCCATCGTAGCTAAGCCAGCCAAAGTCCCGCTCCCAGTCTTGTCTGTAGACACGTTGTCTTTTATTTTTGCTCTAGTTTGCATCGTATTCTCTTTTGCTTCCTTTTTTGGACGGATTGGATACATTTAGATATCGCCACATGACGGAAAATGTTAAGACCCAAGTGAATAAAACTTCTCACCAACCACGGCCACGTACACCGGCCCGGTACAGGCCACACGCACAAATCTTCGCACACGCGCCCCGTACCTTTCATGCCTTCTTTCATCATGCCCTGCATGCATGGCTCATGGAATCGCTGAGGTCAAGTGCCGATGCGCATGCTCAGTATGCACGTGGAATTCCCCGGTTGGGCCCATTAATCAAAGCTGGCTTCAGTTCGACGTACCAAAGATTGTATAGCGCCGCGTACGGCGTACGGTTCGCTGCGTCTTATAGACATTCATGACATTATTCCGCCAATATTAGTTGGCGTTTTCCTTCAAATTTACATGGGCCAAAAATGTAACGGTCCTTAATCATTTTTTTCAAACACTGATGATGTACAAAATATAAATGTTTCAGTGTCAGCCGTATCGAAGCCGAGCATTGAGAAAAGATCCATAGTCTTTTTTGTGTGCACTTTCACTGTACTTTTCTTCCCACACCCAACCAGTCCCATGCGTACAGCATTTGGCAAAAAAAGTGCACAACACACTCTGGACTTGATATGAGACTACCAACCCTGTACAAGTCATGTGCGCTTGTGGCATCACGCGCGCAATGAATGGCATACATGTACGCACGTACACATGTTGCCATCGGGACACAAGCTAGCTGCTGTGAGACAGCGAGCGGCATGCATAGCGCTAGCGCTAGCGCGGCGGCTCGGCATAGTATTGACTGTGCGGGACGCCGTAGCGCTGTACTCGGTCATTAAATGAAACAAGAAGATTCACAAACTTACCAAGAACGTTTGTTTGATTCGTATCAAACAACAGTGACAATTTTAAGCAGGTAGGTATGCTTTTTTAACTAGCCCGCCGGGCAAGTTAAAGAGTGCTTTTCACTAGCCCGGAGCAGTTTTTACTAGACATTGTACGCCGGGCTAGTGCTAAGGTCGAGCCCTGATGTAACTCAAAAGCTGTCCTCTGTCTGAACATACCCTACATGTGTTAAAGGATTGGTTTGATGTACATGTATTGTATCAGGTATCTGTTCTTTTTTATTTATTTGTTATTAACCGTAACCCAATCCCACCAGATAAATCAGGTACAGTGGGGTACAGTGATCCCTGATGCATCTAATTTTCCCTTGACTTTACCTCAAGAAAGCAAAAGTGCACAAGGAATCATATTTTTGCGTTGAATATCATTATAACCTCATTTATGAAACTTACGTTGCTCCGATGGTCTTCAGTTTAAGGAACTGAGGTGTGAACTGGTAGCGTACAAACCTCCCAGCATTAGGATCTGCATCATCAGGATCTGGCTCTACATCCTCATCGTCCTCTGGAAAGACATGTAAAACAAACATGCTAATATTTATATCTCAATGACTTAAAATTCCATGCTTTCCATTTGGCAAATTTACTAGGATATATCATTTTTGGTTTGCGGTAACACCATGTGTTTATCTCAACTAACGAGAGGTATGGGTTCTGAAAAGAACCTTATCGCACAACTCGTGTCTCCAGTGTTCGATTTAGACGGGTGCACGCATGCACTGGTGCATGTACTTTTTCCTCTGTGCACGTAAACCTCTGGTACAACGTGCACGCTGTGCACGTACTTTTTTAGGCCTTTACCTGCTGGTATATTTCCCCATGTTGAACAACGTATCACAACGCGCACCCGATTTATTGCACGCAACGATCGACATGATGTGTGCGTGCCTGCATATTACCATCGTTTTAGTCTTGGTCAAGTGCAAACAACCGCAACCAATCTGCTACCGTATTATTCCCAATGTACATGTACAATGTACGTACACGCAGCTAACATTGACTTAAGAAAAGACTCGTTAACCCGGCCCCCGCGACCTGGGGTTAGAGCAATTGATCAATAAAGCGTTGCTTTGTTGCTAGTCTTGGTCAAGTGCAAGCAACCGCACTGAATGCCACCATCTTATTCCCAGTGTACAATGCATGTACACGCATCTAACACGAAGTGAAAGTCGTCTTGAGAAACGACAAACGCGTGCGGCACATGCATTGTGCACAAGACATGCAAGACAATGTTTTTGACAGGTCACGTGTGATTTGGGCGTCCATGGTATAAATTATCAGCTGTTACTAATCAACAGTGTCGAAATAGAAACAAACGCTCGTCTTTCTAGTGCCGCAAGGAAGCCAACTGAAGGTAAATGTCGTAGTACTCCAACTACTCAACAAGTGAAGCCTTGTCATCAACCCGGCCCCCGATCCTTCCTGCCCCGATTGCCGGCGCGGCCCCGGCCCCCCGGGCCGATTTGCGATCTCTCGGTGGCCGGCCCTGATATTAAATTTTAGGGGAACCGAGCTCAGTCCCGATCCCGGTGGGCCAGATCTCATGATGCTGTACACGTGGTGATTTCCATCAGGTATTTAAAAAGAAAAATTATTCCTTCGTTCTTCCGGTAAGGAAAAAGTGACGTCATCACGATAATATTGCGATATTTTTGGGCCGATATTGCGGTATCAAAATATCGAACAGCCTTCTGACACCGTGGAACATGATAACGTAACTTCGGCTTCGCCTTCGCCTTCTAGCGATCGTGTCAGAGATTGCTAATTACCACTGATGAAATAAACAAACGGCAAATACCAATTGTACAAAAACACATTTTATTTACAAAGCAAAACAATAGCTACATTTCATGCATTTGAAAATTTGTAGGAACACACATATTTTAAAACAACAAATATGTCTACCTATTGCTCTTTTGGGTTATGACTTGTGTGCACACTTTTTTGTGCAGGTACAATTTATTTTGTGCATGTAACTTTTTCGGTCTACATGCACCAGTGCATGCGATTTTTTTCTTTCTAAATCGACCCCTGCGTGTCTCAACCTTCGTTAAGTGAGAAGGGGTTAAAGGGAGAACCAATTTCGGGCAACTCGTTTTCTCTACTGTCGATAAGTGAGAAATATGGTTCAGGGGAGAACCATGGGGACTTCACGGGTTAATGGTTCAGGGAGAACCATGGGGACTTCTCGGGTTGTTCTCAACGTTTCGATTAGCCTGCTCTAATCTTCGTCAGGAGAATGAGGTGGTTTGCCGATGCAGCTCCCTAAGTAGTATTTGCTGGGATTTTGTTTAGAATGGGAAGCATTCCGACTGGTGCCACTGTTGTGTGATGTGTTGTGATTGGTTGCCACTATGGCATTGCTCTTGTTGTGTGTGTTGTGCAGGGATGAGATTCTGAAAAAATGAAAAAGTCAGATTTTTTCCGTCATGGGAAGTGAGCACGCGTGCAGCGCGAAATACACGTGCACAGCACGCGGGCACGGCAAAGTCCATACGATTAACATGTCAAACAGCACTGCAAGGTTTTGGAAAATGCTTGACGTTTACTATGGTAAAATGATGTCATTCGTAAGTATTTTTTATTTTGAGAAATTTTGGGGAAAAGAAGACAAATCTGACAAAAAAGTGCAACAAAATGTAATTATACATTTTACCAGTAAGAGCGTATCGCAAGAGCCTTCCCCCGCGACGCATAGTTTATTTCGGCATCGCACCCTAGCCTATGCTTTATCCGGGCTCCGGCTCTTTCAATTTCGGGATGAATTCCACAAAGGTTCCAGATTCGATTCCACCCATTCCGACAGGAAGGTATTTTTTAAATTCCTTTATCGATCTCCTTTATCAGTCCCTCTGCTTTCCGACTAAACGATGTCTTTACGACAAGACAGGATGCAAACCAACAATCTCGAAATTCGAAAGCTGGTGGTGAAATCTCAGGACAAGTACAAGTACCGAACAAGTACCGCAGGTGTGCACGTACCAGATCATTGCACGTGCGTTGCAGCGCGCGCGGCGCATGGTCCGTACTCGGTCATTGGTTGAAAGCAGAAATAGCCACAAAAACATGCCAATCAGAGCATATACATTTGTAGTTACATCGTTGCCCTAACACGAATGCACTTCGCACAGTGATTGTCATTGGTCAATATGCGCGAGGTATCCCACTTTGGCATGTTTGGCAAGAGCCAATGGAATTCGTTGTTTTATTCTGTCTCTCAATGGCAGCCTGCACAAAGTTCGATCAGCGAACAACCACTGGTCGATTTTGCCTGGTAACCTATGCACAAAATATAACCTGGGTACCAGGCAAATTCGACCAGTTACGTTGGTAAATAGTCGCTGATCGAACTTGGTCCTGGTTCAGGGGATAGACATTCTCGTTCGCGAGGCATTATTAAAATTAAAGAAAGGCGTGACACGAGGCAAAATAGTAAGCAAAAACTGTTTCATTTCGTTTCAAAACTGTTGGAAAGTAAAAGGTCGGAACTTTAAAAGTCAACTTTTCACGGTCGGAGATTCTAAAATGTCGGAACTAAAATTCAAAGTCGGATTTTCAAAGTCCCAAAGTCGGAATTCCGCTAAAAATCGGAAGAATCTCATCCCTGGTTGTGATTGGTTGACACCGTGGTATTGTTATTGTTGTGTGCGTTTTCTGCTGTGTGTGAGTTGCCTGCTCGCTGAGGCGTGTCAGTTGACTGTGGGGTGTGAGTGTTGGTGGATGGTACATAGGATTGAATACCAAATGTTGCTGATGAAATAGCCAATGTCCTGGGGGACAGTGTCATGTTTATGAATCTCAATAGCCTCTCTGACACGACGGGTGTACCATATTTCTCACTTATCGACAGTAGAGAAAACGAGTTGCCCGAAATTAGTTTTCCTTTGAACCCTTCTCACTTAACGAAGGTTGAGACACGAGTTGTGCGATAAGGTTCTTTTCAGAACCCATACCTCTCGTTAGTTGAGATAAACACATGGTGTTACCGCAAACCAAAAACTATATCAATATTCCACCATGCAAAGCCTCAAAACTTATTACTACATGTAGGTTATGTTACACTTTTACGATTTCACATTTACTCTACTGTAGAAATTAGCAGTGTAACGCTACCACTTTTTCGTCACAATAATTGTGTCAAACATCAATAAATATTACAAATACAAACGTTTTAAAACAAAACAAAAGACACAGATGTTCAACATAGTTTCATTGAATAATTTAGTAGACTTTTACAACCTACAAGTATGGTTAATCATAGACAATGCTGTAAGGCTTCAAGTTTCCGGTTTTAAAATTTTCCGTGTAACCTTATCTTTTGCGGTTACGGTTTTGCGTAAACAAAGAAAAACAAACAAACAAAAATCTGGGGAAGTCGGTTCATAACCTGATTTTGTTACTAAGTGATCAGCAGAAATCAATCAGATGTCCATCGCTAATTAATTTTTCAAAGTGAACAAAGAAACTGGCAGGAGCGGGATTCGAACCTGCGACTTCCGGGTTACTGTACCGGTGCTCTACCAACTGAGCTATCTTGCTCAAAGTTGTTGGCGGTCTCCCAAATTGTCAGTATCTTTGTTCGGGTGGGCGCTAGTCAGAAGTCATAAACCCAGAAAGCCGTATAGCCAGGGATCACACCCAATTTTACGATACAACCTGGGAATCGACATTGTGGGGATCACTCAATGAGGATACGACTTTTTAACCAACTGAGCTATCTTGCTCAGAGTTGGGAGACCGCCAACAACTAGAGCACCAGTACGGTAACCCGGAGGTCGCAGGTTCGAATCCCGCTCCTGCCAGTTTCTTTGTTCACTTTGAAAATGTATTCAAAATTTACCTAGTCAGTTTCCATTGTGGATTGTTTGACGAATCATCGCTAATTAAGACGGTAAGCTCAACCCAAAATGGTACATCAAGAACGGCTGAACAAAATTACAATGCCCCCACAATGCTGACAACAAAAGCCAAATTAATTCACTCCTGAAGTACATGTACGGATGAGCACGTGAGAAGTATTGTTGACGGTGATTACCTACACCCCTGCCCGAATGGCCCTCAGCCAACATCGTACATGTACATGTACATGTACATGTACATGTAGATGGCCCGTGCCCGAATCCAACTAATCATAATGTACAGGTGCGCTGGCAAGCACGTGGAAAACTTTCTTCATTGCTATTTCGTCCGCCCTCGCCGAACATCGTGATCAGCTTGTGTCCAAATCTAACCAATCATGATGCATCAAGACGGTTCATTTGGCGCGCACAGATTCCGTGCGCCAATCAAAGTCCCATTGGCCCTCATTCATTATATGGCGCATGTCCATGCATAGCGTCGTTGGTGTAGTCTTGGTCAAGTGCAAACAACCGCACTGAATGTTACCGTCTTATTCCAAGTGTACAATGTGCGAACTTCGTCTTGAGAAAAGACTAAAACCAGCGTGTGTGTGTTGCATGCAACAAGACATGGATGATCGTTTTTGGACAGCTCATGTGTGATCGTTCATGGTATGAATTTTCAGCTGTTACTAATCAACAATGCCTAAAATAGAAACAAACGCTCTTCTTTCTTGAGTGCAGTAAAGAAACCAACTGAAGGTAAATGTTGTAGTAATCCAACTACTCAACGAGTAAAGCCTTGTAAACCTGGCTCCGATCCTGCCTGCCCCATCTTACCGGCCCCGATTCGCGATCTCGGTGGGCGGATCTGAGCTCAATATCCCGGCAGACCGTAGCTCAATCCCGGCGGGCCCGATGGCCCCGCGTCGTGGTTACTTCCATTTGTGTTCTACAATCTCGGCCAAATCTCGTAGGGCCCCCGAGCCCCCTGCCCCCGGTCAATGTTGGCTCTCATTGCGCGGAATGCGCTCCGGCTTGATATTACAACATTGAGCGGGGGAGCGGGGGGCGCGGAGGAGGGTATGTTTATCATCACGTGGCCCAAGCATTTTGGCCGGGATTGTCTGAAAGTTCGCCTAGTTTATCTATAAAGAGTTTAAAACACGCAAAATCAACTTTTCAACCCTAATAGTATAAATTACCTGATTATAGCGCCCCCAAGGGAGATCCCCGTCTAAACATCGAATGCTATTTTAATAATGATGTCCAACTAATTAGGTTGTCATAATTTTTGTTTGGCCGTTCGGACAACCAACAAGACGTTAATTACGGGATAAATACGATTGTTTTAACAACAAGTTGAAAAATAGCCCCCAACGCCCTACAGTTGGCACTTGCTAAAAGTTGTGGACGTCATCATTGCGACTTTCCTGAACTGAACGTTTGTGGCCTGTTTCCTGAAAATCGCTTGTGAACTTGGGAAAACACGGAAGTCTGGGGGGAGGGGGGGGGGGGGGGGGGGGGCAGTAGTCGCCCCTTTCCGGTCTCCGTACGTACCAAACTAAGCCCGGTCGGGATAGGGTTAACAGAATGACGATTCCTGGCTGTAATGCGCTTGCGCCAGGACTTGTTTTGCAGTGCGCATCGTACACAATGTACCATGACGATTAGCCATGACATTTTGTCAAATAACTTCACAAAAGACATCTTTTGTTAAACGCGAAAAGCGCATTATGTTACACAAACATACAAGCCTCTTCCATTTTGTTTCAACTACCTCATTCCGTGAATTGTCGGAAAACTCAACGGTTAACCCTCGCCACTAAAAAAAAAGAGAAATGACAGACTCTCCTTTACTATTTTGGTGGCGAGGGTTAACCGTTGAATTTTCCGACAAATCACGCAAAGAGACGGCTAAACAATTGGAAGAGGCTTGTATGTGGTTTGTGTAGCTTAATGCGCTTTTCGCGTTGAACAAAAATGTCTGTTGTAAAGTTATTTGACAAAATGGCATGGTTATTCGTCATGGTACATCGTGTACGATGCGCACTACAAAACAATTGGGATCATCTGTGTCTGAAAATTGAACGGTAAATTAAGCCGCTTGGCATCTGTGACTCACATAGTCTAGTGGTTTGGACATGTACATTCAAATGCAACAGTTGTGGGTTCGAATCCAACCCGAAAAAATAACTCTTTTTTCCACTTCCTTTTCTTTTAATTACTCCTGCACTCGGAAAGCCATGACCATCCATTGCTTCTCACACTAAGGTCTTTTCTAATATTTTTTTTTTTTTTTTTTTGAGAGAAAGAAAATTTCAGACAATCTCGGCCAAATCTCGTAGGGCCCCCGAGCCCCCTGCCCCCGGTCAATGTTGGCTCTCATTGCGCGGAATGCGCTCCGGCTTGATATTACAACATTGAGCGGGGGAGCGGGGGGCGCGGAGGAGGGTATGTTTATCATCACGTGGCCCAAGCATTTTGGCCGGGATTGTCTGAAAGTTCGCCTAGTTTATCTATAAAGAGTTTAAAACACGCAAAATCAACTTTTCAACCCTAATAGTATGAATTACCTGATTATAGCGCCCCCAAGGGAGATCCCCGTCTAAACATCGAATGCTATTTTAATAATGATGTCCAACTAATTAGGTTGTCATAATTTTTGTTTGGCCGTTCGGACAACCAACAAGACGTTAATTACGGGATAAATACGATTGTTTTAACAACAAGTTGAAAAATAGCCCCCAACGCCCTACAGTTGGCACTTGCTAAAAGTTGTGGACGTCATCATTGCGACTTTCCTGAACTGAACGTTTGTGGCCTGTTTCCTGAAAATCGCTTGTGAACTTGGGAAAACACGGAAGTCTGGGGGGAGGGGGGGGGGGGGGGGGGGGCAGTAGTCGCCCCTTTCCGGTCTCCGTACGTACCAAACTAAGCCCGGTCGGGATAGGGTTAACAGAATGACGATTCCTGGCTGTAATGCGCTTGCGCCAGGACTTGTTTTGCAGTGCGCATCGTACACAATGTACCATGACGATTAGCCATGACATTTTGTCAAATAACTTCACAAAAGACATCTTTTGTTAAACGCGAAAAGCGCATTATGTTACACAAACATACAAGCCTCTTCCATTTTGTTTCAACTACCTCATTCCGTGAATTGTCGGAAAACTCAACGGTTAACCCTCGCCACTAAAAAAAAAGAGAAATGACAGACTCTCCTTTACTATTTTGGTGGCGAGGGTTAACCGTTGAATTTTCCGACAAATCACGCAAAGAGACGGCTAAACAATTGGAAGAGGCTTGTATGTGGTTTGTGTAGCTTAATGCGCTTTTCGCGTTGAACAAAAATGTCTGTTGTAAAGTTATTTGACAAAATGGCATGGTTATTCGTCATGGTACATCGTGTACGATGCGCACTACAAAACAATTGGGATCATCTGTGTCTGAAAATTGAACGGTAAATTAAGCCGCTTGGCATCTGTGACTCACATAGTCTAGTGGTTTGGACATGTACATTCAAATGCAACAGTTGTGGGTTCGAATCCAACCCGAAAAAATAACTCTTTTTTCCACTTCCTTTTCTTTTAATTACTCCTGCACTCGGAAAGCCATGACCATCCATTGCTTCTCACACTAAGGTCTTTTCTAATATTTTTTTTTTTTTTTTTTTGAGAGAAAGAAAATTTCAGACAATCTCGGCCAAATCTCGTAGGGCCCCCGAGCCCCCTGCCCCCGGTCAATGTTGGCTCTCATTGCGCGGAATGCGCTCCGGCTTGATATTACAACATTGAGCGGGGGAGCGGGGGGCGCGGAGGAGGGTATGTTTATCATCACGTGGCCCAAGCATTTTGGCCGGGATTGTAGGTCGAATCTTCAAAAGATTTTTTGTTTTTGTGCTCGCCCGCAACTTGATTTTTTTGTTTTTTCGTGTACTCTGTGCTCCAAAAAGGAAAGGTCAATTTTTAAAAATTGGATTAACCAAAACGGAAAAATGGAACCGTATAACTGTTTATCGGTCGGTTAACCGTGCTAAACTGCAGCCTTACAATGCTGACACTTTACATGTACATGTACATGTGCTTTCATGGTTTAATTCCTTACATCCAGGCTCTGGCACTGTGGTCTAATTTGCAAGTGGTGTGGTTTATGTTGACCCACTCGAGATGATCACTACCTGCAGCCAATTTCACGAAACAGTGGGTAACTTACGCCATGGCGTAGGACTTACACGTGTGCACTATACAAATGTTGCACAGCTGCGCAACATGTGCGATCCATTTCACAAAGTGTGTACATGTACATACATCGCGGACAAGGCTGAATTGCCACTTTTACGACGACTGTTTGAGTACAACAATAAAAATGCATAAAAAACAGTCGTGAAGTAACTGCAGCTTTCGCCATTTTGAAACTTTTCACTTCTGAAACTGTTCACTCCGAAAAAATTGATGGCAACTTTCGGAAATACCTCACAGGTAAACCTGGAGCGGATGATCATTTCATTACTCTCTGAAATGATCTAGTGAATTTAATAAATAATTTGAGCAACTAACGGGCTTATGTTGCTCACCCTCAGCTAGTTGTAACATGTACATGTACATGTAAGTCAAAATTTTGGTGTTTGTGCGGACAACCTAAGCTACTTAAAATATGTGCATAAGCTACAATGTACATGTACATTGTATGCCATAATTTGTGGCG
The DNA here is from genome assembly GCA_037893225.1 of Hippasteria phrygiana. Lineage (NCBI taxonomy): Eukaryota > Metazoa > Echinodermata > Asteroidea > Valvatida > Goniasteridae > Hippasteria > Hippasteria phrygiana. The sequence goes on from JAZGUH010000331.1 coordinate 1,942,327, forward strand.
CAAGTCAAGGACTTGCGCACTGTTTTGTGAAATCATTTTTGTTTTAAGTCACAGATGTTGCGCAATAAAATGTAGTGTACATGTAAATTACGTAATTGCGCAAGGTTTCATAAAATCGGCTGCTGGTGTTTTTGACTTGTGTAAATGTACAAATGTACAATGTAGTTGCATTTTTGGATAGCCAGAAACTATCTTACAAAGTCACAGATGTTGCGCAATAAAATGTAGTGTAATTACGTAATTGCGCAAAGTTTCATGAAATCGGCTGCTGGTGTTTTTGACTTGTGGTGTACATGTTTGCATTTTTTGATAGCCAGAAACTACATGTATCTTGCTTACACTGCCAGTAAAATCTGTTCCTTTTTGTCAAATTTGCTGGAAGATTTAATCAACTGTCATTAATCACGAGTATCACGATACTTACTTTAAAAAAATTAATCTGAAAACACACACACAACACACACAAACCACACTTTGTTATGTTGTGCACATCGGTGTTCTAGCCAGGGTGAAATTAAAACGTACATGTAGGGGCATTTTGCTAAAGGATGGACAATACGCCGTGGGGTCCAACAATTTTGGATTCTCCATACTCTGTGGTGCAATCTGGGGCAATTCCTGGCCACTTTCCCTTGACTGTTTTGAGCAAAAGTTTTTAAGATTGTGTAGGCAAAATTTAGTTCATTTGAAATTGTTTAGAATACTCAAAGTTATAGCATACAATGTAGTTGTAGCGTAGGGGCAGGATTCAAGCTTAGCGCTAATTCCCGAAAGCGTAGTGGGTCAGGGTGCTAGCACTATTTAATACCTGGCTAGAACAATAGGTCCTGATGGCCTATTCTGTTTGTACTAAAAATGTTTTGCAATCTCTCTCATTGCTTCTGGACACATTTTTTTACTGAGAATAACGTGACAGTCAAGGATCTTTTGTGCGGATTGGTGGTGACCTAAACCCGCCTGACACTAAGTGGACCAGTTCATCTGTCATCGGTGTCCACAAACTCTTAAGGCCTTTTCACACCAGAGTATCCATCCCCGGGGCGAACTCGCCCCGGGGCCGCCCCGAGGTGACGCGCAATTTTTCACCCCGAGTTCAACCCCGCGTCGATTCTCACTTGCTTAAATTCTAAAACCCAACTTATCTCGCCCCAGGGCGAGTTCACCCTTGGGATCGGCACAGTCGTTTCTCACTTGAACACGGCGGTCATCAGGGCGAACGATTATCGAGTGGTGCGCATGCGTAGTTTACGCATTACCCAGATGTGCCTTTCGACGGTCATGGCTGCATTGGGGCATGGCTGCACAACTGGCTGAAGAACTGACTGATATATTATCGCTGGTTGAGAGAGTGTAGTACACAATTCGGTGGCCAAAGAAAGATTCACGAAAGAATTTGTGCACGCGTGAACGTTTTTTACACATTAGCAAAGAACACACATACCGGGTACCCAGCAGCGCCGCGCACCAGTGCAATTAAAAGCATAGTACACATGTACATTGTACGTGTCTATATGTAAACATGATGCATGCGATTCTGTTATGTTGTGCCGATGACGCGTGTTTTTGGTGACCTTTGTGCCGTTGCTCACCCCGGGGCGATCTCACCCCTGTACCATTTCTCACTACCATTCTCGCCCCGGGGAAAGTGTCTCGGCCCGGGGATAAGATTTTCAACCCTGGTCCAGAGCAACCCTCGCCCCGGGGATGAGCAATCTTGGGGGTGGCGCGGGGGTAAAAATTTCAAGTGTGAATCAGGGGTTATTTTCATCCCCACGTCACCCCGGGGCCACCCCCGAGATTTTCTCTAGTGGGAAAAGGCCTTTAGTAATAGTTTCATCACCAAAACTTCTCCTGGAGGGGGGAGTCATCAGCTCAATCCCTGTTTGCTGATGACAGTGCTATCTACTAATGTACTGTGTCATAAACAACAGTGACGATGCCACCCAGCTCTAGCAGGACCTCAACGCAATGCAGGAGTGGGAAAGGAAATGGCTCATAGAGTTCTATCCACAGAAATGCAAAGTGCTTCGCATCACCAAACGTCGGAAACCTGTTAAGTTCACTTACACCATTCACGACCACCCTTTGGAGGCAGTACCATCAGCCAAATACAATGTACATGTACCTACATGTAGGCGTAGAACTTACAAACAACTTGTCCTGGAACAGACATGTAGATATCACCTCCAAGAAGTGTATGAAATCACTTGGTTTCCTACGGCGCAACATGAGCAACTGTCATCAAGAAGTAAAGACCCGCTGCCGTACAACCTTTGTGTGGTCTATCACTGAGTATGCCAGCTGCGCATCAGATTCATCCACTAAAAAGAACATCTCCAAAATCGAATCAGTCCAACATAGTGCTGCACGGTACATGTAAGTCATTAACAACTACACCAGAGTCTGCTGTGTCAACCCCATGTTGAGTAACCTAGGTTGGGAATCTCCAACAACATCGAAGAGCCATCTCAAAAGTCACAATGATGTACCGGATCATTAAAAAGCTCATTGACATCCCTGACAACCAGCTAACCCTAGCCAACCAGCTAATCCCAGCAAACTCATTCACCAGAGGCAACATCTTACTTAAACAACCTTACTAAAAGACTCCTTCCCAGACATCATCTGCCTGTGGAACTCACTGCCCCAGCAAGTTTTTGAGTCACCGACCCTACATGTAGATGTTTTCAACACCAGAGTGAGTGATGTCACCGTCAGCTAATCAACCTGCCCCAAAATATCTATTTTTACTTGCACATATATCAGTCTTTTTATACATTGAGTTATGTCTCCACCTGCTTGTTTGCACTTCAACCAATGTCAGGGCTCGACCTTAGCACTAGCCCGGCGTACAATGTCTAGTAAAAACTGCTCCGGGCTAGTGAAAAGCACTCTTTAACTTGCCCGGCGGGCTAGTTAAAAAAGCATACCTACATGTACCTGCTTAAAATTGTCACTGTCGTTTGATATGAATCAAACAAACGTTCTTGGTAAGTTTGAGTGAATCTTCTTGTTTCATTTAATGACCGAGTACAGCGCCACGGCGTCCCTCACAGTCAATACTATGCCGAGCCGCCGCGCTAGCGCTAGCGCTATGCATGCCGCTCGCTGTCTCACAGCAGCTAGCTTGTGTCCCGATGGCAACATGTGTACGTGCGTACATGTATGCCATTCATTGCGCGCGTGATGCCACAAGCGCACATGACTTGTACAAGGTTGGTAGTCTCATATCAAGTCCAGGGTGTGTTGTGCACTTTTTTTGCCAAATGCTGTACGCATGGGACTGGTTGGGTGTGGGAAGAAAAGTACAGTGAAAGTGCACACAAAAAAGACTATGGATCTTTTCTCAATGCTCGGCTCGATACGGCTGACACTGAAACATTTTTATTTTGTACATCATCAGTGTTTGAAAAAAATGATTAAGGACCGTTACATTTTTGGCCCATGTAAATTTGAAAGAAAACGCCAACTAATATTGGCGGAATAATGTCATGAATGTCTATAAGATCAAGACGCAGCGAACCGTACGCGGCGCTATACAATTTTTGGTACGTCGAACTGAAGCCAGCTTTGATTAATGGGCCCAACCGGGGAATTCCACGTGCATACTGAGCATGCGCATCGGCACTTGACCTCAGCGATTCCATGAGCCATGCATGCAGGGCATGAAAGAAGGCATGAAAGGTACGGGGCGCGCGTGCGAAGATTTGTGCGTGTGGCCTGTACCGACCGGGCCGGTGTACGTGGCCGTGGTTGGTGAGAAGTTTTATTCACTTGGGTCTTAACATTTTCCGTCATGTGGCGATATCTAAATGTATCCAATCCGTCCAAAAAAGGAAGCAAAAGAGAATACGATGCAAACTAGAGCAAAAATAAAAGACAACGTGTCTACAGACAAGACTGGGAGCGGGACTTCGGCTGGCTTAGCTACGATGGAAATACGATGTTTTGCCGTGTTTGCCGCGAAATGAAACTGACCGGAGGGAGTGGAAGGAAACATATTACCTTATCATTCAGTAATTTCTTTTCTATTTTATAGTTTGAAAAATCTCTTATTAGTTACAACTCTACTGAATCCTCCTGAATTTTAATACGATATTTCGGACACCGTAGGGAGTTTATCGTTAATGGGATATTTACAATGTCCATTAAATGTGGGCTAGTAAAAATTTCTGCGGGCTAGTAAAAATCCCAGTTAACTTGCCCGGTGGACTAGTTAAAAAAAAGCTTAAGATCGAGGCCTGAATGTGATAGTACAGAGGAGGTTTCTGCACAAAATTTTGTACAGGAAGATGATGGATGAAACTGTCGTCAGATGACTTGGTTTGTCTGCCTAACCAGGAGTGGGTTTAACCCCTTGCGTACAGATGACGGAATTTGGCGCCAAAAAAACAGTGGCACCAGGCCGGATGACGCCATTGGCCTCTGTTTGTACCATTTCAATCCATCGTTGGATTAAACAGTGCCACCAGGCCGGATGACGCCATTGGCCGCTGTTTGTGCAGTTTCAATCCATTGTTGGATTATTGTGTATGTTACGCTTGACTGCACAAACACATTGTAGCGGTTCGCTTGGCTGCCAGAGCGGCACCCCGACGTCTCCCGTAAAATACCATACTCAAGGGGTTAACAATCAACCACAATTGGCAGTATATTTCCTCCAAAATGTACCCTATCCTTAACCCAGAGATCGCTCCGAGTCTCCCCTGGACTGAGGAAGAACCGAGTTCATATGGCTGGATAGTCCAGTACTGCATTGGGGTCGAGACTGAGCTTAGGTTGGCCCAGGGATTGCCATACTATCAAGTATGTATTTGCATTGCAATTGCATGCAAATAAACACTTACATTCAAGTAAAAAAACACGGCCGGTTGTGTGGGCCTGGAGAGGCTGAATTTACTGGTCAAAAGGGTTGTGTTCAGTTCTAAGGGGAACTTGGCTTGATTAACCCCTTGAGTACGGTTTTATGGGAGACGTTGGGGTGTCGCGGTGGTTCTGGCAGCCAAGCGAACCGCTACAATGTGTTTGTGCAGTCAAGCGTAACAAACAATAATCCAACTGCACAAACGGCGGCAAATGGCGTCATCCGGGCCTGGTGCCACTTTTCTTTTACGCCATATGGCGTCATCCGTACGCAAGGGGTTAAAGCTCAAAGCAATTACTAATTTACTATTATGGAGGGCAGTGGAATTTTTTACAGAAGCACTCGAATTAATAGAGCCAGAGCAGTGGCTAATTTCCAGCCCTGATACCCTGTATCGACTAAATGCGAGGTTTTCATCCAAACAAAGAGCCAACCATTCCCAATAACAGTTTTTTTAAACCAAGATCAGCATACATGTACATGTATTGGCAGTGGTGTCACTTCCGGACAACAGCACCAAGGGTGTATTGTTCTCAATTCCCATGTGAGGTCATTTTGTCATTTCCGAAGAAGCCAACTTTTGTTTGCCAAACCAAAATGCGTTGTTTGGCAAGCACTCTACATGTATTTGTGTCAATGAAGCTCGTCATTAGTTGCCCCATGGTCCAATAAGACGTGTGATATCTACATGTAGCTGTAGGAAGAGATACATGTATCTTACCTGGTGGAGGTGGCTTTGCAATCTCGAAGAGCACTGTTGCCGTATCCATATCTCTTATCTTAAAACGGGTGAAGTCTATGTTGTAAATGTTAGCATCTGGATCGCATAAATAATCTGTGAAAGACATAAACTACAGCATTAAACATTTGTTTTTTTGTATACAGATGAAAAAGTTAATTACCGATTGTTTCTTTGAAAGTTTACCATAATGGCAACATTTCCGACGGCTGCATCTTACATGTCTTACTATACATGTACATGTACAATAACATGTAGTTCTTACTTGGACTTTGAACCAATTTAACAATGATTGTTAAAGAAATTGAGAAATCAATGATGCATCTTCCGTGCATTGTAATGTATACTACATACCGCTATGGGCTGTTTTTATCTACATGTACCTGTACTATACATGATACATTGTTCTAATTGAATCAGAAATGATTTGTGCCTAATTTAGATCAGGTTAGATTAATTTTGATTGCATGGTTTTGAAGTTGGATTTCAGCCTTTCTTTAAAGTACTGCTTGATGGCATCCTTTCAAATGATGTCTCTTTGTGCACAGCACACACTCATCTCAACATCTCAACTAAGAGTAATTTTTTCCAAATGACCTATCATTTCAAATTATTAGTTTATATATGAAGTAAACACAGTTCCCACAGAAATCTTTAAATTAAATTTCAAGACTTTTTCATGCTAGTCAGTGTTGTAGTCAAGACCATCACAAGACCCTGCAAGACCAGCACAAGACCAGCAGTCCTAATCCAAGTCCTAGGCTATTCAAATGAACTGTAACAAAAGCATTCCTTTGTCATGGTTTATGCCTGTTACTTGTGCCTGTTACAAGCTGGTCTTGTGCATGGTCTTGTGCATGGTCTTGTGCATGGTCTTGTGCATGGTCTTGTGCATGGTCTTGTGCATGGTCTTGTGCATGGTCTTGTGCATGGTCTTGTGTAAGGTTCAACCGATGTTGGATTTGCCTGCCGATCCGATGGCCGATGTTTTATTTGGAACATCGGCCGATATCCGATCCGATCCGATGTTTTTAATCGACATAAAACAATGCTATCAAAAAGTAAACAAATCGTGCTGCGCTATCGGTAGATCGTGACGCTATGGACCGATCGCGCTGCCACCAGTCGAACACATTTTCTTTCTAATTCACGGCTCTAGAGGATTTTTTTTAAAGGTAAGTAAAGTCCAAGATATCCGTCAGAATCGACTGATAGCGCAGCACGATCGACCGATTGCGCCCAACCAACAGTGACATACCCAAGACAAACCACGACTCCCTTAACACAGTAATAAATTGGGCCAAACAAAAGAATGCCTTCAGTTCGGGTCACCCTATTTTCGAAAGCCATAAAATGTTATTAGGTAGAGGAAGACAAATTAATTCTACGATACCGATTTCTTATCATAATATAGTAGGAATTGCCGACCGGGCGTCCGGAATTCCCATACAAGTAGCGGTACTTGCCGACATGTGAAACTATGCGTAACTCAAAGATCGTGTACATCTTGTCGATGTTCGGCCGGGAGTACGTGCGCATGCGGCAAAATAGGTACGGGCTCGATCATGGGGAAAAGAAACCGTTTGCGCCTGCGCATTGCGCAGAGCGGGTCCGTTGTTGGGGGTGTTTATTCATGCAACACCATGCTTTGACACGCATGCTTTTGGAGGCAACAAATTACTCAAAGATTCTACTTCTAGAACTTCGTAGGCCCACTCGACAAGATTTGTTCATAAAATCCCGGCGAAAACCAACAAAGAATCGGACCAACAAGGATAGTCAAAATCAGGATGTGTTTTAATCAAAACTTTCGACAAATTGCGACAAGAAGTGGACCAGTGGTTGAGTGATATGCGTGATAAACGGCTGTGTGGATAATTCCACGTGTCACCAACGTGTTACGGTGACGCACCGTGCATGGAGCTGTCAGTTGGCCAGGCACGCCTGCGCGTTGTACGGCATGGACTGCTTTCGTATCGCGGCACTCTGTGCGTGCAGTTTGTGATATGGTGATCGCAGTTTCATATTTATTTTGTTTAGTTTATTGCTTTTGCTGATTAATAGGCTATCAAGCATGTATCTATCTTTGTTCTGAATAAAAAGGTCGATTATTCACAACAGGAGAGTTTTGGCTTAACCATACAAGTTTACAGTTTTAAAGAAATAGGAAGGAAGCTGATTATTTTTACAATACGTAAATTTTATTTTTCACTTTGCAATGCTCGTATCACATAAAATTCATCAGGCATATGTCTCACAAAGCATCTCAAAATTTGTACATGTACTTCGTTTCGGGACCCCTCTAACACAGGTATTGCGTTAATTATTCTCACCTTTTAATAGCATGGAGGTAGAAAATTAACATGTTATGCCTACCAACCGACCCTATTAAATTTAATTTTAACACTGCTGGTTGTTGGATAGAAGTTGAAATGGAGAACAAATTAGGACAATGGGCAAAACTAATCCAGGCATTTATTTACATGTACGTAGAAAAATCTGCGGTCGTAAAAATACGACGCCGAACTCGCAGTGATTTCAATTCAATTCAAGCTTCAGTCCAGCAAAATTGGCACACATGAAGGGAATTCCCCATTAGGGCGTCTATGCTGGTCTTTTTTCCAGGGTATTTTTGTATTCACGCTGTATATATAACATTACACGGTGCACACATATCGCCAATGCTGTGCATGCAAGAGACACGTGATCGGCTGAACTAAAGTCCACAATGCGTCGTGGCTTCACACAGTGTAGTTCCCCGACTCCGTTCATGACGTTCAGTAGACCAGTACAGTCATGCTAGCTTCGTTGTCTTCGGGCACTGAGTTTTCACGCATGCGGTGCAGATAGCGCGGATCGCATAGACGCGGAGCTCGGAGATATTTACACCGGTATGATAATATACATCACAGCATAAAACTGTTCATTTTTCACACAAAAATAAAACATCGTTTTTACTCGCGCCCCCAAAAAAAAAAACATGACATGCGTGTATGATTAAATTGAGTGTAAAGTTTGCTAATTGACATTGCCGAACATCGGTTCGTCATCGGTTAAACCTTACAAATTTTGCCGATCCGATGTTTTGCCGATATTGCCAAACATCGGCCCGATCCGATGTCCGATCCGATCATCGGTTAAACCTTAGTCTTGTGCATGGTCTTGTGCATGGTCTTGTGCATGGTCTTGTGCATGGTCTTGTGCATGGTCTTGTGCATGGTCTTGTGCATGGTCTTGTGCATGGTCTTGTGCATGGTCTTGTGCATGGTCTTGTGCATGGTCTTGTGCATGGTCTTGTGCATGGTCTTGTGCATGGTCTTGTGCATGGTCTTGTGCATGGTCTTGTGCATGGTCTTGTGCATGGTCTTGTGCATGGTCTTGTGCATGGTCTTGTGCATGGTCTTGTGCATGGTCTTGTGCATGGTCTTGTGCATGGTCTTGTGCATGGTCTTGTGCATGGTCTTGTGCATGGTCTTGTGCATGGTCTTGTGCATGGTCTTGTGCATGGTCTTGTGCATGGTCTTGTGCATGGTCTTGTGCCTGGTCTTGTGCCTGGTCTTGTGCCTGGTCTTGTGCCTGGTCTTGTGCCTGGTCTTGTGCCTGGTCTTGTGCCTGGTCTTGTGCCTGGTCTTGTGCCTGGTCTTGTGCCTGGTCTTGTGCCTGGTCTTGTGCCTGGTCTTGTGCCTGGTCTCGACTACAACACTGGTGCTAGTACAACAATGGAAATTTCATATAGTTAACCCCTTGTGCCGGTACGCCAATACAGGTTTGTGCAGCCAAGCGTAACACATACAATAGGCAAACACCAGACTGAATACGTAAAAGAATCCGGTTATGGCTGTCAACTGGCCACATGGTCTTTTTCAAACCGGGGCTATAGCTGTCATCCGTATTCAATGGGTTAAGGTATGTACAAAAAATGTACCATCAGTTTGTATTGCTCCAAACTTTCTCAAAATCAATCTTACCAGCTTGCTAAAGCCGTTTTCAATCAAGTTTTGCTTAAAGGGACACATTGCCTTCAAATGTCATGAAATTTTGCTGTTTGGAAATGTTCCTTATCTTTTATAAGAGTTGTTCATGCAAAAGAACATGTATAATGTGTTGTAATTAGTGAGTAGTGATTAGAAAACAAACAAATTGGTCGCTGACCCCTACACCTGACCCGCGAAACATAGACTTATTTCCAGTAGTATACCACCGTCTAAATAATGCGCAAAATACGCTGTAAGAGTCTTTAGGCTGGCGTCGCAGCCAATGGCCTTGTAAACCTATCAGATGATCGCCAGGTACAATTCTCTACCTCGCGACACATTATCGCCAGTGCTGCGCACATCAAAATGGATCAACAGAACGTACTTCAACCAGATGCGACTGGAAATACAACTGGTGAACACGGTCCGCCATTTTGTGGAGTCAAAAATTTGGTTCTACAAAATGGAGGACCGTTATTTGTCACGAAATTAAACAAAAACCACGCAATTCAAAGGGATAGTTATGTGAATCTTTATATTCTACTTTAAAAAAAGCTTCCCAACCAATACAATTTCAGTTTGATAGCCCAAATCGCAAAATCCAAAGCAATGTGTCCCTTTAAAGTTCGAGTTGTGATGAAAAAACAAACATTCTTTGTAATTTTTATTTCAGAGTTAGTTTTCATACATGTACACGTGAACAAAGAAAACCGGCGTGAGCAGGATTTGAATCTGCAACCTCCAGAATACTGTACCAGTGCTCTGCCAACTGAGCTACATGTACATGTACATGTATCTTACCCTACATGTACATATGTTGGCAGTCTCCCAAATTGTCAGTGTCTTTGATTCCCCAAGTTTGGTAAAAAAGAACACTTCTTGGTAAAAGAAGGGGGGAAGGGGGAGGGGGAGGGAGGGGGGGGGAGGGGGGGGGAGGGGGGGGAGGGGGGGGAAGGGGGGGGAAGGGGGGGGGGGGGAAGGGGGGGGGGAAGGGGGGGGGGAAGGGGGGGGGGAAGGGGGGGGGGCAGGGGGGGCTTCCCCCCCTCCCCCCTCCCCCTCCCCCCGGCTACGCCTATGAAAATTCCTGCACAGAGACTAGTCCATGTAACCTAATCCGCTCAATAAAAGAGAAACGCCACTATAACAGACACAGATCTTATTTGAAATAAAAAAGTAACCGGGTCAGAAAATTTATGACAATAGAGGAATCAAACAACGAGTTTAGCGCCGATCTGCGCACTTCCGCGTTTGAAAACGAGGATCTCAATGTCACAGTAAACAACTTTATGCTGATCGTGCGCCTGCGCTGGATTTTATGGCCTGATTAATTCATGCATGAATGAATGTGCTGAAAAGCGTTGTTTTGTTTGCCACTGACATTCTCGCTTTCAACCCGGAAGTGCGCAGAAGGGGCTAATGTGAAATCCCTCCATGTCAAATTCTGTTCGTCGTTTATTGAAACATGCATGATAGGATATCAGTTGAAACCAAACATTCCTGAAACCGCACGCCATGATTCCCCTGACCCTGATCAAACCACAAGAAACCAATAGTGAACCCGTTAATAAACATTTTCGTTGGGTCATTATTATCCTCCCAATTTTCCACTTCAGAAAAAGAATTCCCGTAATTTTGGGTCCACGTGTCTTGTAGAAAATATTGCATCGTCGTCATTTTGTGAGCATGGTTTCGATTTTAGTAACCATTCTAAAAATCAAAGATCATATAAAACTATCTAAATGTTTATAAAACTGATTGAAGAATATTGTTAAGCCAATAATATAAATCTCTCCACGCCACAATTTGTGCTCGCAGAGAGATATTTACTTGCAGAATGTTCAACTTCATCAGATGCAGCCATCTTCCGGCTTCTTCGGACTTCCAGTCGTCCGATTTCCAGTTCGAAATGCCGTTTGGAAGGTTTCATAATTTATTTCCTCAACGTTTGCACCAATATATCGTTACATACAATACTAACTTTGCAAGTTTTATAATTTTATTAATGAACGATCTATTTCCATATTCTTGGCGAGTTTGTACAATATAATTTGAGGCATTAGCTGCTATTATGTCTAGAGTTACCTTGAAATAACCGTCCAGAATACAATTTCGTTATTACAAATTGAACTGTTCCCCTTTTTACATTCCTTTGCATTTCACCTTCGAATATTCTAACTCGAAAATAAATATTTGAATATTCGAGAATATTCGGCACAGCCCTAATTAGTAACAGCTGATTATCCTAATAATTAATACCATGGACGATTTTACACGTGAGCTGTCAAAAAACGATCGTACATGTATCGTACATGTACTGTATGCATGCATAGTCTTACACAGACATTGGACACATGTACAATGCATGCAATGCGTTAGTCTTTCCACAAGACAAAAGTTTGCTACGCTCTCGCTACGTGTACGTGCATTGTACACTGAATAATAAGGTGGCATTCATTGCAGTTGCTTGCACTGCACCAAGGCTACACCCACAATGCAACGCGCACGTGCAGCGGGTTTCACTGAGTCGTTGTACATGTACATGTACATGTACAATGCGCGCATGCACCGCACGTGTATTAGTCTTTTCACAAGACAAAAGGTCGCCACGCTCTTGCTGTGTGTACGTACATTGTACATTGTGAATAAGACGGTGGCATTCAGTGCGGTTGTTTGCACTTGACCAAGACTAGACTACTCATCAATGGTTTGTATCATGGAGGCAGGTACATGTACGGTATATGTACGTACGTATGTTAGTACATTTTAGCACGTAAAACCTGATATGAATAATTAATGAGCATATTCAACCCCCCGATTTTCGGGAAAAAACGGAAAAATCACATCCCTGTTGTAATTGTGCGATAATCGCGTATCGCTCAGTGAGTCTAGCCATGCATGTTTACGTTTTAGCCCTAGACCCCGACCCGTTAATATATTCAGGTCATCACATAATTGATACATGTAGCAGGTTCATTTTGCAATCGCTGATTGGCTCTCTAGGAAAGCCTAGGGAGAAATAAATAAAACATTCAACCACTGGTGCAAGCGCATGAGTTGTTCTAATAGCACCGTTAGAGGGCACAATGTGTGCAACGAATTTATGCGACGCTGCACGATCCATTATCGATCACTATTGTTTTGAACCAAGACTAGGGTAGTGGTGGTTGACAGTGGGGCAGACACGAATATCACTTGATGTCTAATCGAACGGTCTCGTGTAAGTTTTTACGTACACGTGTAAGCTAATCGAACGCACCCAATATAATTAAATCACGTCCCTTGCTGACATGTGTGCATGCATACAGTACATGTAGCTAGCCCTGTTTACGAATTAGCTGTATACTACAAAGGCTACGTTCAGACACCGTTTTAAATTTGCTTAAAACACTAGTTCAACTCGATTTGGGATCAGGTTTTAGATAAAAACGGTGTCTGAACGGTTTTAAAGTTGACAGAATCGGTTTTATCTCGCAGCTAAAAACGGTGATTTAAAACACTTGGTTTGGTTTAGTGCTAAACCACAACTGTTTTATCTTTTAAATTGATGTCTGAACAGTTTTAGCTAAAACGTTTCCTGTTTTAGCCAGCGCAGTTGACCTGTGTTACATAATCCCTTTTGTGGCGCGCCTTTTGTAAACAATCGCGTTTGTCAGGGCATGTCTACACAGCATGCACATGCACTATACAGGGTGCATAAAAAAGAAGTACATGTATACACTCAGAAAAATGTCTCAAAAATGAAAATTTCAATACTTTTAGAATATGGCACCATACATATGGGTAGAAAACCTTTCAGGCTTTGAAATGACACCATGATCATTTGGCGCATTTTATGCATGACTGATCAGAGGCTACATTTGCAAACCTTGTAAAAAACGGCTTGCGCACAAAAATGCAGGTTTTTTTAACTGGATCAAAGGAAATAAGAGACAAATCCAAAATGTGCCTCTTTTAATCACAGGTTAATCTTCAACACGATCCCCATTCCTTTGGATACAGACTTCGCCCTCCTCAACGTAATTACGCTCCAACACACCGCAGAAGGATTGTGACTGAACGCCTCACAGAATTGTTTGGCAATCGCGTAAATCGCCCCGTGAGTGGCCCCCAAGATCCCCAGACCTTACACCACTGGATTTGTTTCTTGTGGGGGCCATCTCAAATCCAAGGTTTTCACAACTCCACTAGCGAACCTTGATGACCTCCAGAGATGCATAACCACTGAGGTTGCGATCATCACACAGGACAGAGGAATGGTCAGGCGTGCCGTAAATGACATGTTGAGGAGGGCGGAAGTCTGTATCCAAAGGAATGGTGGTAATTTTGAAGATTAACCTGCAATTAAATTTCCACAGAAAATGGTGATTAAAAGAGGCTTATGTTGGATTTGTCTCTTATTGCCTTTGATCCAGTTTAAAACCCCGCATTTTTGTGCGCAAGCCGTTTTTGACAAGGTTTGCAAATGTAGCCCCTGATCAGTCATGCATGAAATGCGCCAAATGATCATGGTGTCATTTTAAAGCCTGAAAGGTTTTCTACCCATATGTATGGAGCCATATTCTAAAAACATTGAAATTTTTATTTTTGAGATAATTTTCTGATTGTGTATACTTTTTTTGTATACACCCTGTATGCACGCAACACGCCAACGTTGTTGACAGTAATGCATGTAATAGTAATGCACACAATCCCTAGCGATGAATGCATGATTATGAAGTGTTAGGAAGCACGTAATGCACATGATGCATCCCGGACAGAATTTTATGATGTACACACGAACTAGCTCACGCTTTATGTAAATGAGCGGAAGTTCTACGTGACCTCAAAACGGAGATAAAACCACCTCGAGTTGAACTCGCTATACTTAAAACAGTGTCTAAACGCTCGGCGCGTTTTAATTTTACGACCGGCCACCCATGGTGGGGGACCGTTTTAATTTTTTCCGTTTTAACTAAAACCATGTCTGAACATAGCCACAATATCATGTCGTGGAAAGTGGAAAATGAGACTAACTTACCAATCAAATGATGATGTGATCTTTCAGTCAGCACGTGCTCAACCACAAGGGAATTCCCCAAGATGAGAAATAGTTTGCTCAAGTCTCCATTAAAGTGAGCGCAAGATTTCCCCATGCTGCTCACGCTCGTCTGTGGTCTTCACAACTGTTTTTTAGGTATTAAGTGCTTTTATACATTGTAGTGCACCTGGTATACATGTGGAACTTTGTAGTTATTATTTCAAATATTTAATCCTGGATTTGTTTTCGAAAATTGCCGGTGGTTCCTATCCTCGCACTTGTTGGCGGATTATAACCAAGTGCAGGACACAGGTTTTTGAAGTGTGATGGGAAAAGAATAATCCGAAACAAACTTTTTGAAAGACAGTTCTGAAAGTTTTCTCATTAATGTAAAAGGAATTTTATGAAAACATTTAACATTTTCGGGACCTGCAATCTCCATTAAAATTTCTTAAAATGATACAAAACCTGATTCACATTCCAAACAAATAAAATGTTACGTCAAAGAAAAAGTCCCATTTTCGTTAGGAAATTGCATCGCGGCAGGCAGGCCATGTGGGCATGCGCAGCGCCGGCTGCCTTTGTATTGCACAAACAAAATAGATCACTTTGTGATATTTAATATCCTGTGGGGCTTTTCGTTAAAGGACGGCTTCATCAGAGAGTTGTCTTTGATGTCATCAGTTTGTCTTTGATGCACTGCATGCTTTTGAAACTGTTTAGGGTTCTTTTCGTTTAAGAATAAGACTTATTTGAAGGCGAGTTGGAGTTGGCCAGTCTTCAAAATCATCACACGATGACTGAAATCGACGCTTGGGGAACTGGAAACGACTACATCAGAGAATCGATTCCTCAAAAAAGTGGAACTGCGATTCTGATTCCAAATTTGGAATCGATTCTTATCAATTCCGGCGTGGAATCGCCCAAGCCTAATGTACATCTACATGTGTACACAAAGTACATGTAACGAGAATGTACAAATATTTTTCGCAAAGTTTTCAGTTTGTTATTGGGACTCGAGTCTTATAAGCCTTCGCTCGAGTCAAGTCGAGTCAAGTCAAGTCTTCTGGTGAGAGACTCGAGTCGAGTCGAATCAAGTCATTTGCTCACAGTGATTCGAGTCGAGTCATTTACCTGTCGGGAATCGAGTCTAGTCGCCAAAAATTGTGACTCGAGTCGGACTTGACTCGAGTCATTACAACTCTGATACCGAGCGGCACCTCTGATACCGAGCAGCACCAGCCATCTTGTTTGTTTATCCGTGACCACTATTCTCGTGAGATGTGAGATGATTACATGTACGCATTATATGCCGTGCCTACATGTACATTGTACATGTTGTACATTGCCTACATTTGCCGTTTAGATGCGAGGGCACTCTAGTCACAAATGCAAGCAACGTACAATATGTACATATTGCGCGGCGGCATGTGGTGATCGTCTCAAGTCTCACGAGAATAGAGGTCACAAACATACAAGCTGGCTGGCGTACAACTTCATGATGGGTGCCGCTCGGAATTTAATAGGAATTTTCACTTTTTATCCGGATCATACTAGTTCCACCTCCATCTTAATTAATCCATGAACCCAATTTTTTCCATATTTTGAAGAGTATTTTGAGAGAAAACACAACTTTCTTAGTCTTACCTGGTTTCTAGTGGCGAGCTTGCAAATCGACACTCACACTTCTTTAGGCCAAAAAAAAAAAATAGTTCTGCTTCCGATTTCAAAAAAAAGGTACATAGGTAGGTCGGAAATATTTTTTTTTGCCAATTTTTGTTGTACCGTTTGAATGGGGTATTCAATTATATGCGAATTTCAGTCTGAACTATTTCAATTTACGCTACGAAAGCTATACAAAAATTGCCACAAAAAGTGATAAAAGCTTGCTTTAATTAATGTCAAAAATATTTAGTCGATAATTCTTTCAAATAATGGAGAATTTAGGTCGTGCACACCACACTATGCACAACGCTAGCCACAACGGGAAACTGGCCAACACCGTCCGTTTGTCGTGCGGTAAGCGTGCATGATGCACTGCGTGTGGCGGGCAACGAAACTCGTGTTGCGGTAGGAAATGTCGGGGAAACACGCTGCGCTATCACTTCAAGTACAAGCGGTAAAACCTCGAAATAAATTTATAAACACGGAAAATACATACAGGTACACGGACAAGAGAGATCAAGTTCTGTGAATCTTCTTTCTCCATCGATGTTTACTTGGCATTTTTACGATGTCAGATCCGACCTGGAACTGCAGTGCCCTGCATGCAGTGTTACGCTGTGTCGGTCGGCCATATGCAATAGACTGGTTGCCGCATTTCCGTCATGCCTTCTTTGGCACTTTTAGTGGGCAGTGCGGCAGGAACCAGTACAGCATTGCTGCATTGAGCATTACGCACGTGTTTTCATCACAGTGATAGGAAATCACGCACCGAAGGGAACGGAGGTTTCTTCTAAAACGAATGTAAGTAGGCAAACAAATTACAAGTGTTTTAGACGTAAATCTATAGGTTGTTGAGAGGCATTTTGTGAAGACAGAAAAGACAACAGGTATATATATATTTTTTTTCAACTTGCCGATAACATTTTTAGGGTCGGGGCCGTAAAATTAGGGTAGGTCGGGTAACCAGAAACAGAACTATTTTTTTTTTGGCCCGACGATACACTCCCCCGCGCTATTCTAGAGTGACTTCTGAAAAACTTTCATTACCAAGCAGCGACCATGGCAACGGTCTACCAAACCAACTTGGACACTGTCGCCATGTTTGGTTTCAGTTTGTGCGCATTTGTCGTAATTTTACACCATAATTTCCCTAAAAAATCAAAACCCTGCCCTCTTTCCACAAAATTAATCCTCTACTGTAGATATTCAACTTTGTGTCATCGCCATCCACTGAGTTGAGTCCAAAAAGTTAAAAGTGGATTTTCGTTCTCTTATTATACGAACAGGGTGCTAAATTCCACAATCACCCTACATGTACTATCACCAGATGATGTTCCATGTTTAAAAATCCAATAGGCTCCAAGACAAAGTTTAATACTCGGACTAGCCTATAAACATAGGCCTAGGCTAGATAGATATTTTGTCCGATTTTTCTGATCCTGGCTAGGGGAGTGCATTTACGGGTATTAAAAGAACCAGGTACCCGATTGAAAAAAATACGGGTACCCGGGTACCCGTTAAAGAAACCCAACCCAAAACTTCCAAACCCGGAAGTTGTAATAATATCTTTCTCTGAGATTCAAAAAGTCTGAATTCAGACAAAATTCTGAAAATCTACAGTCATGCCCCTGTCCAGTAAACATGGTCACTTCTCCACCTTTGTGTGTGCCGGCACGCGCATGCACGGGCATCATCACAAAAGAAATCCGGAAGCTTTATACAGTTGTATGTATTGTGGATTGAGGCATGCTATTATGTCTCGTCGAGGCTCTTATGATTATCCATACCCAGACTGCAAAAACCATGACCAGTAAATTCCCTTTATTGTCAACTTTCGTGAGCGTCATAAACATGAAATCTGTGCTGTTTTCCCACATAGTCCGGTTTCAATTTTGAAAATTCCCGACAAATAACATTCAAAACCTTTCTTTTTTCATTGTCTGGGAAGTAGGGTAAGCGCGGGTGTTTTCGACCGGGAAAAGAATTCGACCGCCCGTTACTAACCGCTCAATAAAATCCGTGCGAGGTATCCTGTTGCCACAATAAACCATACACGTGATCTTCAGTTCCTGCCCTTGATTGTCGATTGTTGAGAAATCAGAACAGGTGCGCGATTTGAAGGTGCAATTTGAAGGTGAGAAATCCGTTGCGTGTTTCAGAGGTTATGTTACGGGGTCAAGTATTAAGAACTAAGTATCAATAAACCTTTTCGACATTCTCAAAGCATCATGAGAACTGCATCAGCCCTAACTGGCATTAGAAGAGCAAGCACATTAGAACGGACGTGAATGCAAAAATCCTCTTCTGATTGGCTAATAATGTTCCATGCAAAGATATGTGAAAAGGGAATCGCTCAACTCATGACAGATATTTAGCATAAAATCAACTAATATTTGGACTGGTTCACAGTGCCATAGGTTTGTGTATAAATTACATGGTTTGTTTGGCCTCCAAACCCACAATGCATTGAGAATGTCGAAAAGGTTTATTGGTGGCGCTCTTTTAGACTTTACAGGGGGTCTTAACGCCAAATAAGGCAAACATGTCAATTATTCGGTTCAGTCATCGGGTTGATGCATGATTGGCTGAAAAATTATTGTGGGAAGAGCTGATATAGGGGTGGTCGAATTCTGACTCAACAGAGGGTCCTGCTGTGGCAGTTTTCGACCACCGCGAGCTGTGTCAATGTGTGTTCGCCCGGCGCGAGCGCAACGTGAATACGATCGCGCTTCAACTTTTTAATTGAATGGATTCGCTTCGAGATTTTAAGGATTGATTGTGTAATTAGGGGTTTAGTTCTTATTTTCCCTTGAAATATTTATTTGTAAGATGTAATAAACCTTTTCGACATTCTCAAAGCATCATGGGAACTGCATCACCCTAAACTGGTATTAGAAGAGCTAGCACATTAGAACGGACATGATTAGTCGCATTGGTCACATGTTCGTTGTTATACTTGCAAAAATCCTCTTCTGATTGGCTAATAATGTGACATCATTAGCTGTTCTAATTCCAGAAAACTGCATTCATCAGTAACTGGTACCCTGAGAGGGATTCCCCAATTATTTCCGTTATTTTTGTATTGCCATTTAAAATTATTTTTCTGGTTATTATTTTCCTTATGTTTCATGCAAAGATATATGTGAAAAGGGTATCGCTCAACTCATGACAGATATTTAGCATAAAATTAATTAATATTTGGACTGGTTCACAGTGCCATAGGTTTGTGTATAAATTACATGTACATGTACATGGTTTGTTTGGCCTCCAAACCCACAATGCATTGAGAATGTCAAAAAGGTTTATTTAAAAAGTGCACGTAATGGCAAAGCAATGGCTATATTGAGACACAATTATCAGCGCTGGTCGAATTTTCCTGACAGCGCGGTCAAAAACTGCCACATGCAGGTCGAATTCTCCCACACATTCTCCCAGCGGTCATATATGGTGACCATCACTACTGAGCAGGTAAGTTCTGAAATAAAGGTAGGCTAAGTAAATACTAACTTACATTGTATGTTATCCATTGGAGTTTAAGTTTCTTCGCCTATTTTAAAATGAAATGGACCAAATTTTCCTTATCCGGTCGAATACTCCCTCTTTTACCCTAGTCCGAGTAACTTGGACCCTTTATCTCCTTTTTTAACATTTGGACATGATCTGGCGATAGTAGGGTCCAAGGCAAGTGTGCGATAGAGAATGGCCTTTAATTCAATCCAAACAAAAAATTCAAAATTTAACCTTACAACGGCCACCAAAATACTAGATACGCCACCATCTGAACAAGTGGAGTTCCATGATCAGATGAATGTACCAAGGTTTACTTAAAGGGACACATTGCTTTGGATTTTGCGATTTGGGCTATAAAACTGAAATGGATATGGTTGGGAAGCTTTTTTAAAAGTAGAATATAAAGATTCACATAACTATCCCTTCAAATTGCGTGGTTTTTGTTTAATTTCGTGACAAATAATGGTCCGCCATTTTGTAGAACCAAATTTTTGACTCCACAAAATGGCGGACTGTGTTCACCAGTCGTATTTCCAGTCGCATCTGGTTGAAGTACGTTCTGTTGATCCATTTTGATGTACTGTGGCACGGCGCGCAGCACCGGCGATATGTGTCGCGAGGTAGAGAAATGTACCTGGCGATCATCTGATAGGTTCACAAGGCCACTGGCTGCGGCGCCAGCCTAAAGACTCTTACAGCGTATTTTGCGCATTATTTAGACGGTGGTATTTAGTACTGGAAATAAGTCTATGTTTCGCGGGTCAGATGTCAGGGGTAAGCGGCCAATTTTTTGTTTTGTAATCACTACTCACTAATTACAACACATTATACGTGTTTTTTTGCATGAACAACTCTTATCAAAGGTAAGGAACATTTCTAAACAGCAAAATTTCATGACATTTGAAGGCAATGTGTCCCTTTAACATTCAAATAAAAACTGTTTCGTGAAGAATTCCCTCCCCCTATGACGCTCGTGCAACCTCGAATCAATATACTACATGTATCTACACAGGAACATGTACCGCGACCGTTATACCACTCACGAAACAGTCGCCGGCATAAGCAGGTTGTCGCGTGGTGCATGCGGGCGCTGCGCATCAGGGTGACGTACGTCATGCAAGGTCGATGAGTCACTATTTGAACTCCAAGAAAGCGAAAAGACATGTTCTGCGGGGGTCTCTGGGAATTAAACGGTAAAATTTCACTTTTTATTTGGATGTTAAGTAAACCTTGGTACATTCATCTGATCATGGAACTCCACTTGTTCAGATGGTGGCGTATCTAGTATTTTGGTGGCCGTTGTAAGGTTAAATTTTGAATTTTTTGTTTGGATTGAAATAAAGGCCATTCTCTATCGCACACTTGCCTTGGACCCTACTATCACCAGATCATGTCCAAATGTTAAAAAAGGCGATAAAGGGTCCAAGTTACTCGGGCTACTTTTCCCCTAACTATGCGATAATGTAAAGTTGTACGGGTACTCGATTCCATAATCTGGAACCAGTTGACATGAACAGTCGGGTACTCGGGTACCGGGTACTGGGTACCCGGTTCCGATGCACACCCCTATCCTGGCACATTTTGGTGGGGTATTAAAGTGAAATCTTTCCGGCATTTAAAAAAGACTCACTTTCTGTACAATGTGTAAGCTTAAGTACATCTTCTGGTGTAACCGCATCCTTCTGCAGTAGTTCTTCTTCTGTTATCTCTCCAATGCCACTGGTCGCCTTCTTTGCCTTCGCTTGGCGGTGAAGGAACCCGCCACCTTTCTTTTTACCAGCACTTCCACCACTCGTGGGGGGCACATCTGGAGTACTCATGATTAAGACTTAGCTGTGTAACGTGCCCACAAACTATTCGTTCCTCCCTTTTTTGTACATCAAACTATATTTGGTTCAATTGATTCAAAGCTTATCAAAGATGAATCGATCCTGCATATGTAGCGCAGCGCAGCCGGCCTAGCCTCTGAGCCCTAGCGCGCGCAGCGTGGCCACTCATCAAATTTGAGATTCCCAAGATTCATCCAGCAAAATTCCCAAGAATTCCCAAGGCAATGGAAAACACTATACAATGTATTTAACAGAGCACCGGAATAAGCACTTTGCGCATGTGCAATCCATATTTTTCCCACCAAAATTCCCAAGATCTTGGGAAAAATCCCAAGGAGTGGCCACAGTGCTGAGCCCCGTGTATTATGGTTTCATTTTGGTTGGTTTCCTATTACAGAACCAACGTCGAGCAGAGTACCATCGAAGAGAAATCGCGGCAGGCCGATGTCACATAAAATTTTGACAATAATTCTCGTTGAACTCTTCACACGTAACGCGCTTGCGCAAACTGCAACTTAATACAGTTTTCCTCAATACTGGAGTTAAATTCGCCATAATCGTAACTTTTGTCTCTTGCCCTTAATTTGGGTCTTGTCCTAACCCATATTTTTACTCCACTTTTATGGAAGATTATTGTTTCTGTAGTAAATTAAGTGTGGCGAGGACATTACAATAGGCTATATTTTGTGGGGTCTATATTTAATGCAGCATCTTCTGACAGTGAGCGGGTTGGTACACGTTATCATGGTGACGGTACAATGCAGCTACTCATGCATGCATGACGCATTGGCTGACTTTTCGGAACTCATGGGCATGCAGTAGGCCGCTGGTTTTTGTACTTTTGAATGCTTTTACATAATTTTGTCACGGCCTGGGTTTTAAGCAACAATACATAAATGTCTGCCGTCCGGCACACCCGTCTAATACATACAGGTGTCTAATGTCCATTCTTAAAAGTGTGATGAACCATGGAGGAAGGAATTCCTTCCTCCATGGATGAACTGTACGTCTTTACACGTCAGTATTAAATAACCGAGGAGGGCCGTGTTGACCGCTTTTTAATTAATGGACTCACGGATAGTGAAGAAAAGCTAGGCTGTAGACCTTATGCCTAGCGACCATCTTCGAGGTTTTATATATTTCTCATTTAAATTCTATAATAATGTAAGCACCCATGCCCTATCCATAGATAACAAATATATTATAGCCTCTGATAAGATGGCTGATGATACGCGACCACGACCCTAACTTTATTCAATCTCTCCCTTTTGATTTCCCCTTGATATACATGTAGCCCTCATCTGGTTGAGTGGTGTCATGTGAATATCCGATCCATGAATAGCAGACTCAGTGACAGGCAGTGACATAAACTTTAACCTCATTCCAACTCTATCCTAAATCCTACCCCTATTTCCCACCCTAATCCTCACCCTTACCCCATGTTTCTCATTGTTTTTTGTATGGAGGGGGTGGGGCTACTGATCACGCGCAGTATAACCAACACGCTTATGAAAAACCCTGTATATAATGTATTTAATCAAACTTGCATATGCAATACATAATGAATGAAAGAACTTTTTTAAATACTGCAATTTAATTGGCCGCTACCATTTTGGGTAGACGAGCTCCGTTTGCGTGATAAACGTGTTGGCTTATAAATGTATGCGTTACGCTTTGTTTGATGGGCAAAGATACAATGTGTCTTTGCTTCTGATCTGATGAAGCTTTGAATAGAGCCAAAGATCGTAGAAGGGGAAGATCGGACACTCCGCTGAAAAAGTGAAACAGGGAGTAGTTGCTCATGGGGAAGGGCGCCCTCATACCTTTGGTAGGTAAGACTTGCGACCAACCGAAGTGTACCGGTATTCCGTAGTTTACAATGGAGAAAAAAACCAAGACTTGGTGCCCCGCACTGAATTAATTGCACTAAATGACACATCCAACAAAATGTGGCAAGGATTGGTCTTAACATTACATACTATTAATGTTTCTCCCTCCTTTTTCTTTCTTTCTTTCGTTATTTATGAATTTTGTAGTGTCGGTGCCGGTCGGCCGGCAGAGGGCGCCAGCACAGACCAACGGTGGAGCCGTAGTAGTGGAGCCCCTGCTGGTCGGCCAGGGAGACCCGTTGCCGGAGGGCGCCGGCGCAGTAGAGTTTGCCTTGGTAAGAACAATGTGCATTCACTACTGAGCAGGTAAGTTCTGAAATAAAGGTAGGCTAAGTAAATACTAACTTACATTGTATGTTATCCATTGGAGTTTAAGTTTCTTCGCCTATTTTAAAATGAAATGGACCAAATTTTCCTTATCCGGTCGAATACTCCCTCTTTTACCCTAGTCCGAGTAACTTGGACCCTTTATCGCCTTTTTTAACATTTGGACATGATCTGGCGATAGTAGGGTCCAAGGCAAGTGTGCGATAGAGAATGGCCTTTAATTCAATCCAAACAAAAAATTCAAAATAATTATTTAACCTTACAACGGCCACCAAAATACTAGATACGCCACCATCTGAACAAGTGGAGTTCCATGATCAGATGAATGTACCAAGGTTTACTTAACATTCAAATAAAAACTGTTTCGTGAAG
Source organism: Hippasteria phrygiana (assembly GCA_037893225.1). NCBI lineage: Eukaryota > Metazoa > Echinodermata > Asteroidea > Valvatida > Goniasteridae > Hippasteria > Hippasteria phrygiana. The sequence goes on from JAZGUH010000331.1 coordinate 1,966,513, forward strand.
AATTCCCTCCCCCTATGACGCTCGTGCAACCTCGAATCGATATACTACATGTATCTACACAGGAACATGTACCGCGACCGTTATACCACTCACGAAACAGTCCCGGCATAAACAGGTTGTCGCGCGGTGCATGCGGGCGCTGCGCATCAGGGTGACGTACGTCATGCAAGGTCGATGAGTCACTATTTGAACTCCAAGAAAGCGAAAAGACATGTTCTGCGGGGGTCTCTGGGAATTTATGCACATACACTGTGTGTGTATACAGAATTAGCGCCAACTGAAACAAACGAAAAAGCAAACCGGTAAACAAAGAATAAACAAAACTTTTAGAAGATTCAGTGTTGGTTTTGTCTGAAAAAGATGACAAATGCATGTCGGGGGTTATTATTTATTTCTTTATTTTTTAATTTTTTTGGCGTGGGGGGGGGGGGGGGGGAAGCATGTTTGTTTGGGTTTACATTCGTTCAACATGTATATTGACGTTGGATTCGACTTACATCACTATTAAGTAATAAGAATCACTTAAAGCTGGCCGGGGCCAGTGTGAATGCAGCCTCGATTTTTCTTTTGGCCAAAGTGTGAGTGGCCTTTTGAGATATAATTATTATCCCAAGCTTGGGTGGCGTGTAGGATTTTGTTAACGCCTCAATAGTTGCCGGGCACAGGGCTTGTTTTGGCGGGAAGGCGAACAATGGCTCAGTACCCAGGATCCCCAGCTGTGTAACATAAAAGCCACAGAAGGAGCCCTGACTGTCATTCGATCTTCAGATCACATCCTCCAATCCTCACCATCCTACAAGTTTCATCATGCCTCCTAAAGTGAGCGGAAAGGGTCAGAAGAAGGCCGGAAATACCAAGGCGCCGGTCTCGCAAGGAGAGCTACGGCATCTACATCTACAAGGTCATGAAACAGGTGCATCCTGACACGGGAATCTCGAGCCGCGCCATGAGTCTTCTCGTCTTGCCCATTACAACAAGACGTCTACAGTCTCCAGCCGCGAAGTGCAGACGGCGATACGGTTGCTGCTTCCAGGGGAGCTGGCCAAGCACGCAGTTAGCGAGGGCACCAAGGCTGTGACAAAGTACACGACATCTAAATAGTGCTATGCTACTACAACCCAAACGGCTCTCTTCAGAGCCACCACAAATTCAAAAAAGAGAGTTTGATGTTCCCACGAGTTCGCCACGAGCCTGATAATATTTGTTTACATTTATTGCAAAATTGTCCGTACCCAGTGGCTAGAAAGTCTAAATGATAATATTGCACTCGTGTCATTTTGATTTTGGTTCAAATGTAAACAACCCGGTCAAACGGTGCATAGGGTAATATAATTTCCAGACTATACATCGGAATGTTATTGCCGCATAACATTATTTGGATCAACTTACGGTATTGTCCTATACACACTTTCGTTTGTTGTTTATTTTTTTTTTTTTGGGGGGGGGGGGGTCTTTTGTGTGTGTGGGTTTGTTTTTGCATTCGATAGGGACCTTTAACAATAGAGGACAATAGTGTTCCCGGTTGAGAAATGTTCCCCTTTGAAATCTGTGCATGTACAAAACCAATGAGGGTCCTTGGCACATTCAAAGTTCAACAATTGGAGGTCCCCGATTGAAGGCGTTTCCACACTTGTGTTGGTTGGTGATGGGTTTGTCGGGCATGGTCTTTTTCCCCTTAATGAGCCACTGTGGTCTAAAATTGGTTTTCCGCCCACCCGCATCCAACACCAGATCCCGGGGTGCATCCATCCGTGCGATACGCGTGCTACCGGATTGGCTGTTTGACGTGCTTGCGTCGATCCCCCAAGACTCTATAAGAAGTCTCGATTCTTGGTTAGGAGACATTCACATTTTTCCCTTGCATCCGGCAAGAACAACTCCCCAATACTATCTACCAAGATGTCCGGACGAGGAAAGAGCGGCAAAGCTAGAAGCAAGGCCAAGAGCAGATCTTCAAGAGCGGGACTGCAATTTCCCGGGTAAAGTAAAACGATGTCTGGACGTGGCAAGGGAGGAAAGGGGCTGGGCAAAGGGGGTGCCAAGCGTCACCGAAAGGTGTTGCGCGATAACATCCAGGGCATCACCAAACCAGCCATTCGTCGTCTGGCCCGCCGTGGAGGAGTCAAGCGCATCTCCGGTCTCATCTACGAGGAAACCCGTGGAGTCCTGAAAGTCTTCTTGGAGAACGTCATCCGGGACGCAGCTACGTACTGCGAGCACGCCAAGAGAAAGACAGTCACCGCAATGGACGTAGTGTATGCGCTGAAGAGACAAGGACGCACGCTATACGGCTTTGGCGGCTAGACAACACACCTCAAACCAACAAGAATAAAAACGGCTCTCTTCAGAGCCACAACCTGCTCGAATAAAGAGATCCGTTTCATCTTCCGTTTTGTAGCCGTGTACTTGGTTTCATAATTCAAACCTATACAAATAACAACTAGGTTAATGATATTATTAATGAATAATATAATAATACATGTAGTAGAAAAAGCGCCGTCTGGTGACGCTCAGGAGTAAGGTGGCAGTGTACTTTTTCACTGAAAATTAAAGATGAAGACCCGTAATGCAATTTTATTTTCGATTTTACTCGAGTTAATTGATGGAATTTCTTTTAGAGGGGGTTATTCTGTCTATATATTTGTATATATTTTTTCTTTTCTTTTTTTTCCAGATTTTTTATAATAGTAGATCTTCACGTCCGTAGGTCCGTTAGTTCGTCTAGTGCGTTTTTGTTTTTCTCCTTTCTTTCTCAATGTCTTTCTGTTTTCTCTTAATTTTTTGGTGGGGAGGTATTTAGTTTGTACATAATTTTGTGTTTTTTGTGTGCGTATCGGGGTGGGGTGCGGGCGTCGCACACCTGGCCAATGAAGCGACAAATCGTTCCGGTCCAATCAGGAGACACTGTCCAATCAGGAGACAGCCTATTGTTAACCCAACGATCCCAGGATGCTATTCAGTGGTCTTTAAAAGCCAGCCCATGGGTTCAAACTGTACTCACTAGTTGTCTAAGATCCATCAACCAGCAAAGAAACTCCTGAAAATGGCTCGTACCAAGCAGACTGCAAGAAAGAGCACCGGAGGGAAAGCCCCAAGGAAGCAGCTGGCAACCAAGGCGGCTCGAAAAAGTGCGCCGGCCACTGGCGGCGTCAAGAAACCGCATCGATACAGGCCAGGTACCGTCGCCCTCCGTGAGATTCGTCGCTACCAAAAGAGCACCGAGCTGCTGATCCGAAAACTTCCCTTCCAGAGACTTGTGCGTGAAATTGCACAGGACTTCAAGACGGAATTACGCTTCCAAAGCTCTGCTGTCATGGCATTACAGGAGGCGAGCGAAGCTTACCTCGTCGGCCTTTTCGAGGACACCAACCTGTGCGCCATTCACGCCAAGAGAGTAACAATCATGCCAAAGGACATCCAGTTGGCCCGCCGAATCCGCGGAGAACGGGCATGAACAGAAATATACCGCACTTAAACCTAACGGCTCTTTTCAGAGCCACCACTTCTTTTAAAAAGAGATCGTCGACTCATCCGTCGGTTTAAAATCAAGTATCAATAAATTAATCATAATATGAATAATTTTAAGTCATGTCCATCCCCCTAAGAATATGAAGTTGATTTTTTTCCCCCGGAGGGTGTCCCGTTCTTTCATTCTTGTTTTCCTTTTGCTTTTATTTGTTTTGTTTTTCTACCGTTATTATATATGCACATACACTGTGTGTGTATACAGAATTAGCGCCAACTGAAACAAACGAAAAAGCAAACCGGTAAACAAAGAATAAACAAAACTTTAAGGAGGCGAGCCTCTTTCTCACTTGGAGACTTTGGCTGTCTTCTTTGGTAGCAGGACTGCCTGGATGTTTGGAAGCACGCCGCCCTGGGCGATGGTCACGCCGCTCATAAGCTTGTTCAGCTCTTCGTCGTTGCGTATGGCGAGTTGCAGGTGACGGGGGGTGATTCTCGTCTTCTTGTTGTCGCGTGCCGCATTGCCAGCCAGTTCTAAGATCTCTGCGGTTAGGTATTCCATCACGGCTGCAAGGTAGACCGGGGCACCGGCTCCAATGCGTTCGGCATAGTGACCCTTGCGCAAGAAGCGGTGAACACGACCAACGGGAAATTGCAGTCCCGCTCTTGAAGATCTGCTCTTGGCCTTGCTTCTAGCTTTGCCGCTCTTTCCTCGTCCGGACATCTTGGTAGATAGTATTGGGGAGTTGTTCTTGCCGGATGCAAGGGAAAAATGTGAATGTCTCCTAACCAAGAATCGAGACTTCTTATAGAGTCTTGGGGGATCGACGCAAGCACGTCAAACAGCCAATCCGGTAGCACGCGTATCGCACGGATGGATGCACCCCGGGATCTGGTGTTGGATGCGGGTGGGCGGAAAACCAATTTTAGACCACAGTGGCTCATTAAGGGGAAAAAGACCATGCCCGACAAACCCATCACCAACCCACACAAGTGTGGAAACGCCTTCAATCGGGGACCTCCAATTGTTGAACTTTGAATTTGCCAAGGACCCTCATTGGTTTTGTACATGCACAGATTTCAAAGGGGAACATTTCTCAACCGGGAACACTATTGTCCTCTATTGTTAAAGGTCCCTATCGAATGCAAAAACAAACCCACACACACAAAAATACCCCCCCCCCCCCCAAAAAAAAAATAAATAAACAACAAACGAAAGTGTGTAGGACAATACCGTAAGTTGATCCAAATAATGTTATGCGGCAATAACATTCCGATGTATAGTCTGGAAATTATATTACCCTATGCACCGTTTGACCGGGTTGTTTACATTTGAACCAAAATCAAAATGACACGAGTGCAATATTATCATTTAGACTTTCTAGCCACTGGGTACGGAAAATTTTGCAATAAATGTAAACAAATATTATCAGGCTCGTGGCGAACTCGTGGGAACATCAAACTCTCCTTTTTGAATTTGTGGTGGCTCTGAAGAGAGCCGTTTGGGTTGTAGTAGCATAGCACTATTTAGATGTCGTGTACTTTGTCACAGCCTTGGTGCCCTCGCTAACTGCGTGCTTGGCCAGCTCCCCTGGAAACAGCAACCGTATCGCCGTCTGCACTTCGCGGCTGGAGACTGTAGACTTCTTGTTGTAATGGGCAAGACGAGAAGACTCTGCCGCAACTTTCTCGAAGATGTCGTTAACAAAGCTGTTCATGATGGTCATGGCGCGGCTCGAGATTCCCGTGTCAGGATGCACCTGTTTCATGACCTTGTAGATGTAGATGCCGTAGCTCTCCTTGCGAGACCGGCGACTCTTTTTGTCCGTGCGAGCCGGGGCCTTGGTATTTCCGGCCTTCTTCTGACCCTTTCCACTCACTTTAGGAGGCATGATGAAACTTGTAGGATGGTGAGGATTGGAGGATGTGATCTGAAGATCGAATTACAGTCAGGGCTCCTTCTGTGGCTTTTATGTTACACAGCTGGGGATCCTGGGTACTGAGCCATTGTTTGCCTTCCCGCCAAAACAAGCCCTGTGCCCGGCAACTATTGAGGCGTTAACAAAATCCTACACGCCACCCAAGCTTGGGATAATAATTATATCTCAAAAGGCCACTCACGCTTTGGCCAAAAGAAAAATCGAGGCTGCATTCACACTGGCCCCGGCCAGCTTTAAGTGATTCTTATTACTTAATAGTGATGTAAGTCGAATCCAACGTCAATATACATGTTAAACGAATGTAAACCCAAACAAACATGCTTCCCCCCCCCCCCCCCCCCCGCCAAAAAAAATTAAAAAATAAAGAAATAAATAATAACCCCCGACATGCATTTGTCATCTTTTTCAGACAAAACCAACACTGAATCTTCTAAAAGTTTTGTTTATTCTTTGTTTACCGGTTTGCTAAATACGAGTATATGAATAGCTTTGAACGATTTAACGAAACTGAACTTCCAGCTAAACATCATTTTTATAGCGGTCTAACGGATAAACACATAAGCGACTCTGACTATGAACACGCTAAAAAAGTATGGCGGACCTTCGACATCAAAAACTTGGGTGAATATCACGACCTCAACGTATTGACCGATGTACTATTACTATCCAGCGTATTCGAGAATTTTAGAACAATCTGTATAGCAAATTATAAGTTGGATCCGTGCCATTATTTTACATCACCCGGCCTAAGTTGGGACGCTTTATTAAAACACTCTAAAGCCAAATTAGAACTCTTGACCAATATAGATCAGCATTTATTTGTAGAGAAAGGAACCAGAGGGGGAATATCTAGCGTGGGCTCACTTCGCTACGCCGAGGCCAACAACTCATACCTAAAAGATTACGATCCGAGCAAACCCAACTCGTATATTTCGTATCTAGACGCCAACAACCTCTACGGATGGGCCATGAGTCAACCATTACCGATCTCAGACTTTAGGTGGATCGACGAAAAGAAATTAGGTTTGTTTACCGCCGAATATATATCGTCTCTAGCCGACGACTCTCTTTGGGGCTATATTCTTGAAGTGGATTTAGACTATCCAACCGAACTGCACGACTTACACAACGGTTATCCTTTAGCGCCCGTAAACCGAGTCATACCTTTAGAATCGATGAGTCCTTATCAGCTAGACTCGATGGAAAAAACAGACTCTAAACCGTCGAACGAAACTAAGTTGGTAGCGACGGGTGGACCGAGAAAGAATTACGTACTTCATTATAGAAATCTAAAATTTTACCTCGCTCACGGTTTAGAACTAACTAAAGTACATAGGGTTTTAAAGTTTACTCAAACGCCTTGGATGAAATCTTACATCGATAAAAATACCCAACTCAGAAAAGAAGCTAAATCCGATTTTGAAAAAGACTTTTTTAAATTGATGAACAACTCGGTATTTGGCAAAACTATGGAAGACGTTAGAAAGCGAATGGATACTCACTTGTGTAGAGCCCACGAAGAAGATAGAATTCGTCGTCTGGTGGCTAAGCCCAATTACAACGGTAGGACAATTTTTGAACGCTGTAATCTATTAATGATAAACATGTATAAAACTCGAGTTGTTTTAAACAAACCCGTCTATTGCGGTATGAGTATTTTAGACTTATCGAAGCTTTTAATGTACGAATTTTATTACGATAAACTAAAAGTAAAATATGAAGACAAAGTCGATTTGATTTATACCGATACGGACTCGTTGCTCTTACGTATTGAAACTAAAGACTTGTACAAAGACATGGAAAAAGACAAAGACTCGTACGATTTTAGCAACTACGAGAAAGACCACTTTTTATACGACGATTCAAACAAGAAAATAATAGGCAAGTTCAAGGACGAATGCGGCGGAAAACCTATCAAAGAAGTGGTTTGCATCAGATCAAAAATGTACTCTATTTTCATGGACGATAAGAAGAACATTAAGAAATCAAAAGGAGTCAAAAAGTACGTCGTTTCCAACGCGATAACTCATCAAGATTATAAAGACTGCCTGTTTAACTCTAGAGTTTATCGACACGATATGAACACGTTGAGGAGCGACAAACATATCGTGAACTCTTTAACTCAAAATAAGGTATCGCTCAATCCTAGAGACGACAAACGGTATATCTTAGGCGATGGAATTCATACTCTGATGCACGATCATTATCGAACAAACGTTTAAAAAATCGTTATATAGGAATACAGGCTGCCTAGCTACGACCGAGTAAAAAAATACGTCGTATAGGAATACACCCTACGAGTACAACAGATTTCAAAAGGGAAACCCCCTTTACGATAAAAAATGAGAACAAAAAAATAAAATAATTATATATATAAATCATGTGCAAGTGGTTAAACATCGGAAAGCCAACTACGTGCGAAAAAGATGGAGACCCGTGGTGTCTCGATCATTTCGGCAGACGAGATCTAGCGCCCAAACCGTGTTTAATTTGTGGCTGCGGAACTAAATCAACTACGCAACTTTGTACGAATCATTCTTTAAAAGAAAGACAGCGACTAGAACGTATCGAAAAGCTGGCTAAAACCAAGTATAAAAGAGTTATAAAAGAACTCTACTTTAAATTTAACCCCGAAAAATGTCGATGTTCTTGGTTACTTTGTAGTAGCTCAAAACGCTGTAATAAGCCAGCTGCCAAGTCCGACCCTAGATATTGCACTTTGCAAGCGGATCGTTTTAAAAAACTCGGTAGAGCCTTAACCCCCTGCGGCCGCTGTGGTCGTGGTACTTTTTCTAAAAATGGTAATTGCACCAAGTGTAATAAAATTGAACACTGTGGTTTTAAAGCTTATTCAAAACAGATATATGAATATCGAAATATTTAGCGTAGCTCTACTTGTAGGGCGTACTAGTATACGACTAGGCCTACAAAAATTAAAAATTAAAAAGTATCAACGTATAAACGTATAAACGTAAAATGAGCTGCGAAATATTTAACGTGACCATAATGAACGGTTATATTTTAAAGTCTGTGATAGACATGTTGAGTTCTTTTATGCAAAAAACTCAATTTAGGATAGACAATACCGGATTATATCACGTGTATTACGACGAAAATACAAACGTTTTCGTAGACATAGTATTTCCTAGAGATCAATTCTTCAAATTTGATTATACAAAAAATAAACCAACGTGTTTCTTTCTAAATTTAAAGCATTTACAAAAAATTACAAAAAGTATAAAATGTAAAGAATCTGTAGATTTGAAAATGACAGCGGATAACTTAATTATCACTGTTTATAATGATTACACCAGTTCTAAAGTCTATAAAATCGTTATAGGATTAATAGAAGAGTGCGAAAAGACTCAAATACCTAGCAAAGACCACTACTTTGAAGCTAAGGTTATAGAAAGCGTTTGTTTTTCTAAAATTAAAAATATGATAAATATGAGCAAATTCGTAGACATATGTATTCATAAAAATTATTTATCAATCTATTGCAAAGAAGGTCAGTTGTATAGTTCTTCTTTAAATATTGGAATTAAAGATGACTTTCCGTTATACGATTGTGCGTTCGATAGCAAAAATATCGGGGTAATATTAAAAATATGTAATTTAGAAAAGCAGATTCAAATATTTGCCCCAAAAGATGAAGACGATCCTCTTAAAATTGCTATATTAGCCGGTAATTTAGGAGTCGTAACTTTGTATATAAAAAGACTAGCTATTTCGTAGGAATCCATTTCCAACCTAGGTACTCGAAAGCTTTCATCATAGCTTCTTCATGTTCTTCTTCTTTTATTTTTGTTTTTAAAATGTAAAAATCGCTCTTTTTACACTTGTAAGAATTTCTTTGTAATAATTTGTATAATTTATAATTTACGTTCAACGAATTTATCCTAACGTTATTATTATTACAATATCGTAAAACTTCTTCTAATTGATCAAAATCTACCAATAAAACGTCGAGATATTTACTTATGTCCGGACATTTTATTCCGGTGATTAGATTATAAATTAAATTTATATCGTCGTAAAAACTTCCCAGATTGTTTTCTGACAAAAACATATAAACTTGATCTTTAGTGATGTAATTTTTATCTTTGACATTTGCGGATAATTTATGTTGTTTTATATCGTTGTTTATTATTTTTACGACGTTGTATATTTTTGTTTGATCTACATTTTGGTCTCCTTGAAATTTCTTAATGGCATCTTTAAAATGACCTTTTCTAGTATACGTATATTTATTGGATAAATTCGCTCTATCTACGTCTTTAAAACTAGGGCAGAAATCTATAATATTCTGTTCGGTCTTGCATACTGAACAATACGTCCCATCCTCGTCTCTTATAAAGTTCGTATTTCCACACTCGCAGTAGATGGGCTGAGTCTTTAATAACGTTAAATCTATATCTATATATTTCGACGCAATCAGTAAATAGTCTCGTTTTATTTTTTGCCTTTTGTCCGAATCGTTTTTATAACTGAGAGACTTTTTATAACCGCTGTTTTTCCACCGATCGAAAATTTCGCAAGTTTGCCAAATGAAACAAAATTGTTGATGACTCGATAAACTGTTTAGAATTTTAAAATTTAAATTAGCGATATCTATGGTAGCATCGATCTCCATCATTTAAAGAGCGCGATAATTCAATTAACAACTTTTTTATAACGTTAAACGATAAAGTCTTCGCCAGAATCGTTTGGCTCGTAAAGTTTAAACGTTGACTCTTTTATATTATAGCACGAAAAAAAAGAGCGATATAGTAGATTCTTTGATCTATAGATGAACTATAGATGACCTATAGATGACTTATAGATGAACTATAGATGAACTGTAGATGAACTATAGATGAACTGTAGATGAACTGTAGATGAACTGTAGATGAACTGTAGATGAACTGTAGATGAACTGTAGATGAACTGTAGATGAACTGTAGATGAACTATAGATGAACTATAGATGAACTATAGATGAACTATACATGAACTATAGATGAACTATAGATGAACTATAGATGAACTATAGATGAACTATAGATGAACTATAGATGAGCTATAGATGAACTGATACTCGGTTTTTATTTTCAAAAGACATCGTTATACGCTATAGCTAAATCCGATCTGCCTATCTGGTGCATGATGCGCCGAAATATAGTATTTATATCTTCGTAACCTCTGTGGTCTTAATAAAATTTATAACAGGTCATAAAAGCTTTTTCGGTCGTTTTTTTTATATTCGGCATCTATTTGTTCTACGCAATTATAGTTCATTCCAGCGTATGTACAAAATTTTCTCCAATCTATACCTAATTCATCGGCTAGTTTCGTTAAAGTATCCATTATACCTCGTTTATCTTTACTTATTAAATAAGTCGGTGTCAACGGACCCATATATCCATATTTTACGTCGTCAGCGATATTTCTAGATCTAGTTTCGAAGAATTTCAACTTGTAAGTATATAGAGTTAGTCCGGAGCTGATCAAGATCTTCTTGAGATCTTGTTTATAGTCTTTATCGAAACACGCCTTGAGATACCAAATATACGTTATCATTCTAACTTTTGTATAATGATCATATTTAGACGACTTGATGTACTCTAAGAATTCTGAGGAGTCCCTATTTCCAACGGTATCAAGATTGTGCGCATTTTCGTTCAATGTCAGACCGAAAAACGCCCTCATTTGGGGCCCAAGTTGCGTGGTGGGGGTCTCGGCTAGTCCATTGTATAGCGTGTACACTCATGCGGGAATGCAGAAAAAATCAGTTCAAAAAAAAATACTCGCTTATCTCGGCCATCATTCGGCTGAACTGTCGTCTGTGGAGCTGGAAATTGGTCGGGATGTTGCTGAGGAGTCCCTCTTTCCAACAGTATCAATATTGTGCGCAATTTCGTTCAACATCAGATCGAAAAACGCCTTAATTTGGGGCCCAAGTTGCGTTAGGGGGGGGGGGGGGTGGGGAGGTTTCCGCTAGTCCATTGTATAGCATGTGCACTTAAGCGGGAATGCAGAAAAATTAGTTCGAAAAACCTACTCGCTTATGTCCGCCATCATTCGGCTGAAATGAGGTCTGAGGAGCTGGTGATTGGTTTGGATGTTGCTAATGAGTCTCTCTTTCCAACAGTATCCAGATTGTGTGCAATTTTGTTAAACATCAGATCGAAAAACGTCCTCATTTGGGGCCCAAGTTGCGTGGTGGGGGTCTCGTCTAGTCCATTGTATGGCATGTGCACTTTTGCGGGAATGCAGAAAAATTCGTTCGAAAAACTTACTCGCTTGTCTCGGCCATCATTCGGCTAACCTGGGGTCTGTGAAGCTGGAAATTGGTCTGGATGTTGCTGATGAGTCCCTCTTTCAATCAGTATCAAGATTGTGCGCAGTTTCGTTCTATGTCAGACCGAAAAACGCCCTCTTTGGTGGTGGGGTTCTCGGCTAGTCCATTGTATAGCATGTACACTCATGCGGGAATGCAGACAAAATCAGTTCGAAAAAAAACTACTCGCTTATCTCGGCCATCATTTGGCTGAACTTGGGCCTGCGGAGCTGGAAATTGGTATGGATGTTGCTGAGGAGTCCCTCTTTTCAACAGTATCAAGATTGTGCGCAATTTCGTTCAATGTCAGACCGAAAAACGCCCTCATTTGGGGCCCAAGTTGCGTGGTGGGGGTTTCGGCTAGTCCATTGTATAGCATGTGCACTTATGCGGGAAATGAGTCAAATTGGTTTGAAAAATCTACTCGCTTATCTCGGCCATCATTTGGCTGAACTTGGGTCTGAGGAGTTGGAGATTGGTCTGGATGTTGCTGATGAGTCCCTCTTTCCAACAGTATCAATATTGTGCGCAATTTCGTTCAACATCAGATCAAAAAACGCCTTAATTTGGGGCCCAAGTTGCGTTGGGGGGGGGGGGGGGGGTGGGGAGGTTTGCGCTAGTCCATTGTATAGCATGTGCACTTAAGCGGGAATGCAGAAAAATTAGTTCGAAAAACCTACTCGCTTATGTCCGCCATCATTCGGCTGAAATGAGGTCTGAGGAGCTGGTGATTGGTTTGGATGTTGCTAATGAGTCCCTCTTTCCAACAGTATCCAGATTGTGCGCAATTTTGTTCAATATCAGATCGAAAAACGTCCTCATTTGGGGCCCAAGTTGCGTTGTGGGGGTCTCGTCTAGTCCATTGTATGGCATGTGCACTTTTGCGGGAATGCAGAAAAATTCGTTCGAAAAACTTACTCGCTTGTCTCGGCCATCATTCGGCTAACCTGGGGTCTGTGGAGCTGGAAATTGGTCTGGATGTTCCTGATGAGTCCCTCTTTCAATCAGTATCAAGATTGTGCGCAATTTTGTTCAACGTCAGACCGAAAAACACCCTCATTTGGGGCCCAAGTTGCGTGGTGGGGGTCTCGGCTAGTGCATTGTATAGCATGTGCACTTGCACTGCGGGAATGCAGACAAATTCTTTCGAAAAACATACTCGCCTATTTCGGCTATCATTCGGCTGAACTTGAGTCTGAGGAGCTTGAGATTGTTCTGGATGTTGCTGAGGAGTCCTTCTTTCCAACAGTATCAAGATTGTGCGCAATTTCGTTCAACATCAGATCAAAAATCGCCCTAATTTTGGGCCCAAGTTGCGTGGGGGGGGGGGGGGGGGGGGGGGTTCGGCTAGTCCATTGTATAGCTTGTGCACTTAAGCTAGAATGCATACAAATTTGTTCAAAAAACCTACTCGCTTATGTCCGCCATCATTCAGCTGAATAATAATAATAATAATAATAATTTAACATTTATATTGCGCTATTTCCATTATTACAAAATGATCAAAAGCGCATAACAAATTTTAAAAGTCCAACTTAATAAATCCATTAAAAAACAAATTAAAAATTAAGAATTTATACCAGTACCAGTCTAAAAACAAAGAAAAAATAAAAGTAGTTACTTTACAAAAACATCCATAAAAAGAAATGTCTTTAACTTACGTTTAAAAACTGTGAGGTTATGTTCTTCTCTTAAATGATTGGGAAGTGAGTTCCATAGTGAGGTCTGAGGAGCTCGGGATTGGTCTGGATGTTGCTGATGAGTCCCTCTTTCCATCAGTATCAAGATTGTGCGCAGTTTCGTTCAACGTCAGACCGAAAACTGCCCTCATTTGGGGTTTAAGTTGCGTGGTGGGGGTATCGGCTAGTCCATTGTTTAGCAATTGCACTTATGCGGGAATGGAATAAAATTAGTTTAAAAAACCTACTCGCTTATCTCGGCCATCATTTGGCTGAACTTGGGTCTGAGGAGCTCGGGATTGGTCTGGATGTTGCTGATGAGTCCCTCTTTCCATCAGTATCAAGATTGTGCGCAGTTTCGTTCAACGTCAGACCGAAAAACGCCCTCTTTGGTGGTGGTGTTCTCGGCTAGTCCATTGTATAGCATGTACACTCATGCGGGAATGCAGAAAAAATCAGTTCGAAAAAAAAACTACTCGCTTATCTCGGCCATCATTTGGCTGAACTTGGGCCTGCGGAGCTGGAAATTGGTATGGATGTTGCTGAGGAGTCCCTCTTTCCAACAGTATCAAGATTGTGCGCAATTTCTTCAACGTCAGACCGAAAAACGCCCTCATTTGGGGCACAAGTTGCGTGGTGGGGGTTTCGGCTAGTCCATTGTATAGCATGTACACTCTTGCGGGAATGCAAACAAAATCAGTTCGAAAAATAATACTCGCTTATCTCGTCGATCATTCGGCTGAACTGGCGTCTGTGGAGCTGGAAATTGGTGTGGATGTTGCTGAGGAGTCCCTCTTTTCAACAGTATCAAGATTGTGCGCAATTTCTTTCAATGTCAGACCGAAAAACGCCCTCATTTGGGGCCCAAGTTGCGTGGTGGGGGTTTCGGCTAGTCCATTGTATAGCATGTGCACTTATGAGGGAAATAAGTCAAATTGGTTTGAAAAATCTACTCGCTTATCTCGGCCATCACTTGGCTGAACTTGGGTCTGAGGAGCTGGAGATTGGTCTGGATGTTGCTGATGAGTCCCTCTTTCAATCAGTATCAAGATTGTGCGCAATTTTGTTCAACGTCAGACCGAAAAACGCCCTCATTTGGGGCCCAAGTTGCGTGGTGGGGGTCTCGGCTAGTCCATTGTATAGCATGTACACCCATGCGGGAATGCAGAAAAAATCAGTTCGAAAAAAAATTCTCGCTTATCTCGGCCATCATTCGGCTGAACTGGCGTCTGAGGAGCTGGAAATTGCTCGGGATGTTGCTGAGGAGTCCCTATTTCCATCAGTATCAAGATTGTGCGCAATTTCGTTCAATGCCAGACCGAAAAACGCCCTCATTTGGGGCCCAAGTTGCGTGGTGGGGGTCTCGGCTAGTCCATTGTATAGCATGTGCACTTAGGCGGGAATGGAGACAAATTGGTTTGAAAAACCTACTCGCTTATCTCGGCCATCATTTGGCTGAACTTGGGTCTTAGGAGCTGGAGATTGGTCTAGATGTTGCTGATGAGTCCCTCTTTCAATCAGTATCATGATTGTGCGCAATTTGTTCAACGTCAGACCGAAAAACGCCCTCATTTGGGGCACAAGTTGCGTGGTGGGGGTCTCGGCTAGTCCATTGTATAGCAATTGCACTCATGCGGGAATGGAATAAAATTAGTTTAAAAAACCTACTCGCTTATCTCGGCCATCATTTGGCTGAACTTGGGTCTGAGGAGCTCGGGATTGGTCTGGATGTTGCTGATGAGTCCCTCTTTCCATCAGTATCAAGATTGTGCGCAGTTTCGCTCAACGTCAGACCGAAAAACGCCCTCATTTGGGGCACAAGTTGCGTGGTGGGGGTCTCGGCTAGTCCATTGTATAGCAATTGCACTTATGCGGGAATGGAATAAAATTAGTTTAAAAAACCTACTCGCTTATCTCGGCCATCATTTGGCTGAACTTGGGTCTGAGGAGCTCGGGATTGGTCTGGATGTTGCTGAGGAGTCCCTCTTTCCAACAGTATCAATATTGTGCGCAATTTCGTTCAACATCAGATCGAAAAACGCCTTAATTTGGGGCCCAAGTTGCGTTAGGGGGGGGGGGGGGGGGTGGGGAGGTTTCCGCTAGTCCATTGTATAGCATGTGCACTTAAGCGGGAATGCAGAAAAATTAGTTCGAAAAACCTACTCGCTTATGTCCGCCATCATTCGGCTGAAATGAGGTCTGAGGAGCTGGTGATTGGTTTGGATGTTGCTAATGAGTCCCTCTTTCCAACAGTATCCAGATTGTGCGCAATTGTGTTCAACGTCAGACCGAAAAACACCCTCATTTGGGGCCCAAGTTGCGTGGTGGGGGTCTCGGCTAGTCCATTGTATAGCATGTACACTCATGCAGGAATGCAGAAAAAAATCAGTTCGAAAAAAAATACTCGCTTATCTCGTCCATCACTCGGCTGAACTAGCGTCTGTGGAGCTGGAAATTGGTCGGGATGTTGCTGAGGAGTCCCTCTTTCCAACAGTATCAAGATTGTGCGCAATTTCGTTCAATGTCAGACCGAAAAACGCCATCATTTGGGGCCGAAGTTGCGTGGTTGGGGTCTCGGCTAGTGCATTGTATAGCATGTGCACTTGCACTGCGGGAATGCAGAAAAATTCTTTCGAAAAACATACTCGCCTATTTCGGCTATCATTCGGCTGAACTTGGGTCTGAGGAGCTTGAGATTGTTCTGGATGTCGCTGAGGAGTCCCGCTTTCCAACAGTATCAAGATTGTGCGCAATTTCGTTCAACATCAGATCGAAAAACGCCCTAATTTTGGGCCCAAGTTGCGTGGGGGGGGGGGGGGGGGGGCGGGGGGGGGGGGGGGTTCGGCTAGTCCATTGTATAGCTTGTGCACTTAAGCTAGAATGCAGAAAAATTTGTTCAAAAAACCTACTCGCTTATGTCCGCCATCATTCAGCTGAACTGAGGTCTGAGGAGCGGGAGATTTGTTTGGATGTTGCTAATGAGTCCCTCTTTCCATCAGTATCAAGATTGTGCGCAGTTTCGTTCAACGTCAGACCGAAAAACGCCCTCTTTGGTGGTGGGGTTCTCGGCTAGTCCATTGTATAGCATGTACACTCATGCGTGAATGCAGACAAAATCAGTTCAAAAAAAAACTACTCGCTTATCTCGGCCATCATTTGGCTGAACTTGGGCCTGCGGAGCTGGAAATTGGTCGGGATGTTGCTGAGGAGTCCCTCTTTCCAACAGTATCAAGATTGTGCGCAGTTTCGTTCAACGTCAGACCAAAAAACGCCCTCATTTGGTGGTGGGGTTCTCGGCTAGTCCATTGTATAGCATGTACACTCATGCGGGAATGCAGAAAAAATCAGTTCGAAAAAAACTACTCGCTTATCTCGGCCATCATTCGGCTGAACTGGCGTCTGAGGAGCTGGAAATTGGTCGGGATGTTGCTGAGGAGTCCCTCTTTCCAACAGTATCAATATTGTGCGCATTTTCGTTCAATGTCAGACCGAAAAACGCCCTCATTTGGGGCCCAAGTTGCGTGGTGGGGGGTCTCGGCTAGTCCATTGTATAGCATGTACACTCATGCGGGAATGCAGAAAAAATCATTTAAAAAAAAAATACTCTCTTATCTCGGCCATCACTCGGCTGAACTGGCGTCTGTGGAGCTGGAAATTGGTCGGGATGTTGCTGAGGAGTCCCTCTTTCCAACAGTATCAATATTGTGCGCAATTTCGTTCAACATCAAATCGAAAAACGCCTTAATTTGTGGCCCAAGTTGCGTTGGGGGGGGGGGGGGGGGGTGGGGAGGTTTCCGCTAGTCCATTGTATAGCATGTGTACTTAAGCGGGAATGCAGAAAAATTAGTTCGAAAAACCTACTCGCTTATGTCCGCCATCATTCGGCTGAAATGAGGTCTGAGGAGCTGGTGATTTGTTTGGATGTTGCTAATGAGTCCCTCTTTCCAACAGTATCCAGATTGTGCGCAATTGTGTTCAACGTCAGACCGAAAAACACCCTCATTTGGGGCCCAAGTTGCGTGGTGGGGGTCTCGGCTAGTCCATTGTATAGCATGTACACTCATGCAGGAATGCAGAAAAAAATCAGTTCGAAAAAAAATACTCGCTTATCTCGTCCATCACTCGGCTGAACTAGCGTCTGTGGAGCTGGAAATTGGTCGGGATGTTGCTGAGGAGTCCCTCTTTCCAACAGTATCAAGATTGTGCGCAATTTCGTTCAATGTCAGACCGAAAAACGCCATCATTTGGGGCCGAAGTTGCGTGGTTGGGGTCTCGGCTAGTGCATTGTATAGCATGTGCACTTGCACTGCGGGAATGCAGAAAAATTCTTTCGAAAAACATACTCGCCTATTTCGGCTATCATTCGGCTGAACTTGGGTCTGAGGAGCTTGAGATTGTTCTGGATGTCGCTGAGGAGTCCCGCTTTCCAACAGTATCAAGATTGTACGCAATTTCGTTCAACATCAGATCGAAAAACGCCCTAATTTTGGGCCCAAGTTGCGTGGGGGGGGGGGGGGGGCGGGGGGGGGGGGGGGTTCGGCTAGTCCATTGTATAGCTTGTGCACTTAAGCTAGAATGCAGAAAAATTTGTTCAAAAAACCTACTCGCTTATGTCCGCCATCATTCAGCTGAACTGAGGTCTGAGGAGCGGGAGATTTGTTTGGATGTTGCTAATGAGTCCCTCTTTCCATCAGTATCAAGATTGTGCGCAGTTTCGTTCAACGTCAGACCGAAAAACGCCCTCTTTGGTGGTGGGGTTCTCGGCTAGTCCATTGTATAGCATGTACACTCATGCGTGAATGCAGACAAAATCAGTTCAAAAAAAAACTACTCGCTTATCTCGGCCATCATTTGGCTGAACTTGGGCCTGCGGAGCTGGAAATTGGTCGGGATGTTGCTGAGGAGTCCCTCTTTCCAACAGTATCAAGATTGTGCGCAATTTCGTTCAACATCAGATCGAAAAACGCCTTAATTTGGGGCCCAAGTTGCGATGGGGGGGGGGGGGGGGGGGGGGGGGAGGTTTCGGCTAGTCCATTGTATAGCATGTGCACTGAAGCGGGAATGCAGACAAGTTAGTTCGAAAAACCTACTCGTTTATGTCCGCCATCATTCGGCTGAAATGAGGTCTGAGGAGCTGGTGATTGGTTTGGATGTTGCTAATGAGTCCGTCTTTCCAACAGTATCCAGATTGTGCGCAATTTTGTTGAACATCAGATCGAAAAACGTCCTCATTTGGGGCCCAAGTTGCGTGGTGGGGGTCTCGGCTAGTCCATTGTATAGCATGTACACTCATGCAGGAATGCAGAAAAAATCAGTTCGAAAAAAAATACTCGCTTATCTCGGCCATCACTCGGCTGAACTAGCGTCTGTGGAGCTGGAAATTGGTCGGGATGTTGCTGAGGAGTCCCTCTTTCCAACAGTATCAAGATTGTGCGCAATTTCGTTCAATGTCAGACCGAAAAACGCCATCATTTGGGGCCCAAGTTGCGTGGTTGGGGTCTCGGCTAGTGCATTGTATAGCATGTGCACTTGCACTGCGGGAATGCACACAAATTCTTTCGAAAAACATACTCGTCTATTTCGGCTATCAATCGGCTGAACTTGGGTCTGAGGAGCTTGAGATTGTTGTGGATGTTGCTGAGGAGTCCCGCTTTCCAACAGTATAAAGATTGTGCGCAATTTCGTTCAACATCAGATCGAAAAACGCCCTAATTTGGGGCCCAAGTTGCGTGGGGGGGGGGGGGGGGGGGGGGTTCGGCTAGTCCATTGTATAGCATGTGCACTTAAGCTAGAATGCAGAAAAATTTGTTCAAAAAACCTACTCGCTTATGTCCGCCATCATTCAGCTGAACTGAGGTCTGAGGAGCGGGAGATTTGTTTGGATGTTGCTAATGAGTCCCTCTTTCCATCAGTATCAAGATTGTGCGCAGTTTCGTTCAACGTCAGACCGAAAAACGCCCTCTTTGGTGGTGGGGTTCTCGGCTAGTCCATTGTATAGCATGTACACTCATGCGTAAAAAAAATACTCGCTTATCTCGGCCATCATTCGGCTGAACTTGGGTCTGAGGAGCTTGAGATTGTTCTGGATGTTGCTGAGGAGTCCCGCTTTCCAACAGTATAAAGATTGTGCGCAATTTCGTTCAACATCAGATCGAAAAACGCCCTAATTTGGGGCCCAAGTTGCGTGGGGGGGGGGGGGGGGGAGGGGGTTCGGCTAGTCCATTGTATAGCTTGTGCACTTAAGCTAGAATGCAGAAAAATTTGTTCAAAAAACCTACTCGCTTATGTCCGCCATCATTCAGCTGAACTGAGGTCTGAGGAGCGGGAGATTGGTTTGGATGTTGCTAATGAGTCCGTCTTTCCAACAGTATCCAGATTGTGCGCAATTTTGTTGAACATCAGATCGAAATTTGGGGCCCAAGTTGCGTGGTGGGGGTCTCGTCTAGTCCATTGTATAGCATGTGCACTTTTGCGGGAATGCAGAAAAATTCGTTTGAAAAACTTACTCGCTTGTCTCGGCCATAATTCGGCTAACCTGGGGTCTGTGGAGCTGGAAATTGGTCTGGATGTTGCTGATGAGTCCCTCTTTCAATCAGTATCAAGATTGTGCGCAATTTTGTTCAACGTCAGACCGAAAAACACCCTCATTTGGGGCCCAAGTTGCCTGGTGGGGGTCTCGGCTAGTCCATTGTATAGCATGTACACTCATGCGGGAATGCAGAAAAAATCAGTTCGAAAAAAAATACTCGCTTATCTCGGCCATCCTTCGGCTGAACTGGCGTCTGAGGAGCTGGAAATTGGTCGGGATGTTGCTGAGGAGTCCCTCTTTCCAACAGTATCAAGATTGTGCGCAATTTCGTTTAATGTCAAACCGAAAAACGCCCTCATTTGGGGCCCAAGTTGCATGGTGGGGGTCTCGGCTAGTCCATTGTATAGCATGTACACTCATGCGGGAATGCAGACAAAATCAGTTCGGGAAAAAAAATACTCGCTTATCTCGGCCATCATTTGGCTGAACTTGGGCCTGCGGAGCTGGAAATTGGTATAGATGTTGCTGAGGAGTCCCTCTTTCCAACAGTATCAAGATTGTGCGCAATTTCGTTCAATGTCAGACCGAAAAAAGCCCTCATTTGGGGCCCAAGTTGCGTGCTGGGGGTCTCGGCTAGTCCATTGTATAGCAAGTGCACTTATGCGGGAATGTAGAAAAAATCAGTTCGAAAAAAAATACTCGCTTATCTCGGCAATCATTCGGCTGAACTGGCGGTCTGAGGAGCTGGAAATTGGTCTGGATGTTGCTGAGGAGTCTCTCTTTCCAACAGTATCAAGATTGTGCGCATTTTCGTTCAATGTCAGACCGAAAAACGCCTTAATTTGTGGCCCAAGTTGCGTTGGGGGGGGGGGGGGGGGTGGGGAGGTTTCCGCTAGTCCATTGTATAGCATGTGTACTTAAGCGGGAATGCAGAAAAATTAGTTCGAAAAACCTACTCGCTTATGTCCGCCATCATTCGGCTGAAATGAGGTCTGAGGAGCTGGTGATTTGTTTGGATGTTGCTAATGAGTCCCTCTTTCCAACAGTATCCAGATTGTGCGCAATTGTGTTCAACGTCAGACCGAAAAACACCCTCATTTGGGGCCCAAGTTGCGTGGTGGGGGTCTCGGCTAGTCCATTGTATAGCATGTACACTCATGCAGGAATGCAGAAAAAAATCAGTTCGAAAAAAAATACTCGCTTATCTCGTCCATCACTCGGCTGAACTAGCGTCTGTGGAGCTGGAAATTGGTCGGGATGTTGCTGAGGAGTCCCTCTTTCCAACAGTATCAAGATTGTGCGCAATTTCGTTCAATGTCAGACCGAAAAACGCCATCATTTGGGGCCGAAGTTGCGTGGTTGGGGTCTCGGCTAGTGCATTGTATAGCATGTGCACTTGCACTGCGGGAATGCAGAAAAATTCTTTCGAAAAACATACTCGCCTATTTCGGCTATCATTCGGCTGAACTTGGGTCTGAGGAGCTTGAGATTGTTCTGGATGTCGCTGAGGAGTCCCGCTTTCCAACAGTATCAAGATTGTGCGCAATTTCGTTCAACATCAGATCGAAAAACGCCCTAATTTTGGGCCCAAGTTGCGTGGGGGGGGGGGGGGGGCGGGGGGGGGGGGGGGTTCGGCTAGTCCATTGTATAGCTTGTGCACTTAAGCTAGAATGCAGAAAAATTTGTTCAAAAAACCTACTCGCTTATGTCCGCCATCATTCAGCTGAACTGAGGTCTGAGGAGCGGGAGATTTGTTTGGATGTTGCTAATGAGTCCCTCTTTCCATCAGTATCAAGATTGTGCGCAGTTTCGTTCAACGTCAGACCGAAAAACGCCCTCTTTGGTGGTGGGGTTCTCGGCTAGTCCATTGTATAGCATGTACACTCATGCGTGAATGCAGACAAAATCAGTTCAAAAAAAAACTACTCGCTTATCTCGGCCATCATTTGGCTGAACTTGGGCCTGCGGAGCTGGAAATTGGTCGGGATGTTGCTGAGGAGTCCCTCTTTCCAACAGTATCAAGATTGTGCGCAATTTCGTTCAACATCAGATCGAAAAACGCCTTAATTTGGGGCCCAAGTTGCGATGGGGGGGGGGGGGGGGGGGGAGGTTTCGGCTAGTCCATTGTATAGCATGTGCACTGAAGCGGGAATGCAGACAAGTTAGTTCGAAAAACCTACTCGTTTATGTCCGCCATCATTCGGCTGAAATGAGGTCTGAGGAGCTGGTGATTGGTTTGGATGTTGCTAATGAGTCCGTCTTTCCAACAGTATCCAGATTGTGCGCAATTTTGTTGAACATCAGATCGAAAAACGTCCTCATTTGGGGCCCAAGTTGCGTGGTGGGGGTCTCGGCTAGTCCATTGTATAGCATGTACACTCATGCAGGAATGCAGAAAAAATCAGTTCGAAAAAAAATACTCGCTTATCTCGGCCATCACTCGGCTGAACTAGCGTCTGTGGAGCTGGAAATTGGTCGGGATGTTGCTGAGGAGTCCCTCTTTCCAACAGTATCAAGATTGTGCGCAATTTCGTTCAATGTCAGACCGAAAAACGCCATCATTTGGGGCCCAAGTTGCGTGGTTGGGGTCTCGGCTAGTGCATTGTATAGCATGTGCACTTGCACTGCGGGAATGCAGACAAATTCTTTCGAAAAACATACTCGTCTATTTCGGCTATCAATCGGCTGAACTTGGGTCTGAGGAGCTTGAGATTGTTGTGGATGTTGCTGAGGAGTCCCGCTTTCCAACAGTATAAAGATTGTGCGCAATTTCGTTCAACATCAGATCGAAAAACGCCCTAATTTGGGGCCCAAGTTGCGTGGGGGGGGGGGGGGGGGGGGGGGGTTCGGCTAGTCCATTGTATAGCATGTGCACTTAAGCTAGAATGCAGAAAAATTTGTTCAAAAAACCTACTCGCTTATGTCCGCCATCATTCAGCTGAACTGAGGTCTGAGGAGCGGGAGATTTGTTTGGATGTTGCTAATGAGTCCCTCTTTCCATCAGTATCAAGATTGTGCGCAGTTTCGTTCAACGTCAGACCGAAAAACGCCCTCTTTGGTGGTGGGGTTCTCGGCTAGTCCATTGTATAGCATGTACACTCATGCGTGAATGCAGACAAAATCAGTTCGGAAAAAAAACTACTCGCTTATCTCGGCCATCATTTGGCTGAACTTGGGCCTGCGGAGCTGGAAATTGGTATGGATGTTGCTGAGGAGTCCCTCTTTCCAACAGTATCAAGATTGTGCGCAGTTTCGTTCAATGTCAGACCGAAAAACGCCCTCATTTGGGGCCCAAGTTGCGTGGTGGGGGTCTCGGCTAGTCCATTGTATAGCATGTACACTAATGCGGGAATGCAGAAAAAATCAGTTCGAAAAAAAATACTCGCTTATCTCGGCCATCATTCGGCTGAACTTGGGTCTGAGGAGCTTGAGATTGTTCTGGATGTTGCTGAGGAGTCCCGCTTTCCAACAGTATAAAGATTGTGCGCAATTTCGTTCAACATCAGATCGAAAAACGCCCTAATTTGGGGCCCAAGTTGCGTGGGGGGGGGGGGGGGAGGGGGTTCGGCTAGTCCATTGTATAGCTTGTGCACTTAAGCTAGAATGCAGAAAAATTTGTTCAAAAAACCTACTCGCTTATGTCCGCCATCATTCAGCTGAACTGAGGTCTGAGGAGCGGGAGATTGGTTTGGATGTTGCTAATGAGTCCGTCTTTCCAACAGTATCCAGATTGTGCGCAATTTTGTTGAACATCAGATCGAAATTTGGGGCCCAAGTTGCGTGGTGGGGGTCTCGTCTAGTCCATTGTATAGCATGTGCACTTTTGCGGGAATGCAGACAAATTCGTTTGAAAAACTTACTCGCTTGTCTCGGCCATAATTCGGCTAACCTGGGGTCTGTGGAGCTGGAAATTGGTCTGGATGTTGCTGATGAGTCCCTCTTTCAATCAGTATCAAGATTGTGCGCAATTTTGTTCAACGTCAGACCGAAAAACACCCTCATTTGGGGCCCAAGTTGCCTGGTGGGGGTCTCGGCTAGTCCATTGTATAGCATGTACACTCATGCGGGAATGCAGAAAAAATCAGTTCGAAAAAAAATACTCGCTTATCTCGGCCATCCTTCGGCTGAACTGGCGTCTGAGGAGCTGGAAATTGGTCGGGATGTTGCTGAGGAGTCCCTCTTTCCAACAGTATCAAGATTGTGCGCATTTTCGTTTAATGTCAGACCGAAAAACGCCCTCATTTGGGGCCCAAGTTGCATGGTGGGGGTCTCGGCTAGTCCATTGTATAGCATGTACACTCATGCGGGAATGCAGACAAAATCAGTTCGGAAAAAAAATACTCGCTTATCTCGGCCATCATTTGGCTGAACTTGGGCCTGCGGAGCTGGAAATTGGTATAGATGTTGCTGAGGAGTCCCTCTTTCCAACAGTATCAAGATTGTGCGCAATTTCGTTCAATGTCAGACCGAAAAAAGCCCTCATTTGGGGCCCAAGTTGCGTGCTGGGGGTCTCGGCTAGTCCATTGTATAGCAAGTGCACTTATGCGGGAATGGAGAAAAATTAGTTTAAAAAACCTACTCGCTTATCTCGGTCATCATTTAGCTGAACTTGGGTCTGAGGAGCTGGGGATTGGTCTGGATGTTGCTGAAGAGTCCCTCTTTCCATCAGTATCAAGATTGTGCGCAGTTTCGTTCAACGTCAGACCGAAAAACGCCCTCATTTGGTGGTGGGGTTCTCGGCTAGTCCATTGTATAGCATGTACACTCATGCGGGAATGTAGAAAAAATCAGTTCGAAAAAAAATACTCGCTTATCTCGGCAATCATTCGGCTGAACTGGCGTCTGAGGAGCTGGAAATTGGTCTGGATGTTGCTGAGGAGTCTCTCTTTCCAACTGTATCAAGATTGTGCGCATTTTCGTTCAATGTCAGACCGAAAAACGCCCTCATTTGGGGCCCAAGTTGTCTGGTGGGGGTCTCGGCTAGTCCATTGTATAGCATGTACACTCATGCGGGAATGCAGACAAAATCAGTTCGAAAAAAACTACTCGCTTATCTCGGCCATCATTCGGCTGAACTGGCGTCTGAGGAGCTGGAAATTGGTGGGGATGTTGCTGAGGAGTCCCTCTTTCCAACAGTATCAAGATTGTGCGCAGTTTCGTTTAATGTCAGACCGAAAAACGCCCTCATTTGGGGCCCAAGTTGCGTGGTGGGGGTCTCGGCTAGTCCATTGTATAGCATGTACACTCATGCGGAAATGCAGACAAAATCAGTTCGAAAAAAGAACTACTCGCTTATCTCGGCAATCATTCGGCTGAACTGGCGTCTGAGGAGCTGGAAATTGGTCTGGATGTTGCTGAGGAGTCTCTCTTTCCAACAGTATCAAGATTGTGCGCATTTTCGTTCAATGTCAGACCGAAAAACGCCCTCATTTGGGGCCCAAGTTGCGTGGTGGGGGTCTCGGCTAGTCCATTGTATAGCATGTACACTCATCCGGGAATGCAGAAAAAATATGTTCAAAAGAAAATACTCGCTTATCTCGGCCATCATTCGGCTGAACTGTCGTCTGTGGAGCTGGAAATTGGTCGGGATGTTGCTGAGGAGTCCCTCTTTCCAACAGTATCAAGATTGTGCGCAATTTCGTTCAACATCAGATCGAAAAACGCCTTAATTTGGGGCCCAAGTTGCGTGGGGGGGGGGGGGGGGGTTTCGGCTAGTAAATTTTATAGCATGTGCACTTTTGCGGGAATGCAGAAAAGTTAGTTCGAAAAACCTACTCGCTCTTATATCCGCCATCATTCGGCTGAAATGAGGTCTGAGGAGCTGGTGATTGGTTTGGATGTTGGTAATGAGTCCCTCTTTCCAACAGTATCCAGATTGTGCGCAATTTTGTTCAACATCAGATCGAAAAACGTCCTCATTTGGGGCCCAAGTTGCGTGGTGGGGGTCTCGGCTTGTCCATTGTATAGCATGTACACTCATGCAGGAATGCAGACAAAATCAGTTCGGAAAAAAAAATACTCGCTTATCTCGGCCATCATTTGGCGGAACTTGGGCCTGCGGAGCTGGAAATTGGTATGGATGTTGCTGAGGAGTCCCTCTTTCCAACAGTATCAAGATTGTGCGCAATTTTGTTCAACGTCAGACCGAAAAACACCCTCATTTGGGGCCCAAGTTGCGTGGTGGGGGTCTCGGCTAGTCCATTGTATAGCATGTACACTCATGCAGGAATGCAAAAAAAATCAGTTCGAAAAAAATACTCGCTTATCTCGGCAATCATTCGATAGAAATGGCGTCTGTGGAGCTGGCAATTGGTCGGAATGTTGCTGAGGAGTCCCTCTTTCCAACAGTATCAAGATTGTGCGCAATTTCGTTCAACGTCAGACCGAAAAACGCCATCATTTGGGGCCCAAGTTGCGTGGTTGGGGTCTCGGCTAGTGCATTGTATAGCATGTGCACTTATGCGGGAATGGAGACAAATTCTTTCGAAAAACATACTCGCCTATTTCGGCCATCATTCTGCTGAACTTGGGTCTGAGGAGCTGGAGATTGTTCTGGATGTTGCTGAGGAGTCCCTCTTTCCATCAGTATCAAGATTGTGCGCAGTTTCGTTCAACGTCAGATCAAAAAACGCCCTCTTTGGTGGTGGGGTTCTCGGCTTGTCTATTGTTTCGCATGTACACTCATGCGGGAATGCAGAAAAAATCAGTTCGAAAAAAAATACTCGCTTATCTCGGCCATCATTCGGCTGAACTGGCGTCTGAGGAGCTGGAAATTGGTCGGGATGTTGCTGAGGAGTCCCTCTTTCCAACAGTATCAAGATTGTGCGCATTTTCGTTCAATGTCAGACCGAAAAACGCCCTCATTTGGGGCCCAAGTTGCGTGGTGGGGGTCTCGGCTAGTCCATTGTATAGCATGTACACTCATGCGGAAATGCAGACAAAATCAGTTCGAAAAAAAAACTACTCGCTTATCTCGGCCATCATTTGGCTGAACTTGGGCCTGCGGAGCTGGAAATTGGTATGGATGTTGCTGAGGAGTCCCTCTTTCCAACAGTATCAAGATTGTGCGCAATTTCGTTCAATGTCAGACCGAAAAACGCCCTGATTTGGGGCCCAAGTTGCGTGGTGGGTGTCTCGGCTAGTCTATTGTATAGCAAGTGCACTTATGCGGGAATGGAGAAAAATTAGTTTAAAAAACCTACTCGCTTATCTCGGCCATAATTTGGCTGAACTTGGGCCTGCGGAGCTGGAAATTGGTATGGATGTTGCTGAGGAGTCCCTCTTTCCAACAGTATCAAGATTGTGCGCAGTTTCGTTCAATGTCAGACCGAAAAACGCCCTCATTTGGGGCCCAAGTTGCGTGGTGGGGGTCTCGGCTAGTCCATTGTATAGCATGTACACTTATGCGGGAATGCAGAAAAAGATCAGTTCGAAAAAAAATACTTGCTTATCTCGGCCATCATTCGGCTGAACTGGCGTCTGTGGAGCTGGAAATTGGTCTGGATGTTGCTGAGGAGTCCCTCTTTCCAACAGTATCAAGATTGGGCGCAATTTCGTTCAACATCAGATCGAAAAACGCCTTAATTTGGGGCCCAAGTTGCTTTGGGGGGGGGGGGGGGGGGGGGTTTCGGCTAGTCCATTGTATAGCATGTGCACTTAAGGGGGGATTGCAGAAAAATTAGTTCGAAAAACCTACTCGCTTATGTCCGCCATCATTCGGCTGAAATGAGGTCTGAGGAGCTGGTGATTGGTTTGGATGTTGCTAATGAGTCCCTCTTTCCAACAGTATCCAGATTGTGCGCAATTTTGTTCAACATCGGATCGAAAAACGACCTCATTTGGGGCCCAAGTTGCGTGGTGGGGGTCTCGTCTAGTCCATTGTATAGCAAGTGCACTTAGGCGGGAATGGAGAAAAATTAGTTTAAAAAACCTACTCGCTTATCTCGGCCATAATTTGGCTGAACTTGGGTCTGAGGAGCTCGGGATTGGTCTGGATGTTGCTGATGAGTCCCTCTTTCAATCAGTATCAAGATTGTGCGCAGTTTCGTTCAACGTCAGACCAAAAAACGCCCTCATTTGGTGGTGGGGTTCTCGGCTAGTCCATTGTATAGCATGTACACTCATGCGGGAATGCAGAAAAAATCAGTTCGAAAAAAACTACTCGCTTATCTCGGCCATCATTCGGCTGAACTGGCGTCTGAGGAGCTGGAAATTGGTCGGGATGTTGCTGAGGAGTCCCTCTTTCCAACAGTATCAAGATTGTGCGCAGTTTCGTTCAATGTCAGACCGAAAAACGCCCTCATTTGGGGCCCAAGTTGCGTGGTGGGGGTCTCGGCTAGTCCATTGTATAGCATGTACACTCATGCGGAAATGCAGACAAAATCAGTTCGAAAAAAAAACTACTCGCTTATCTCGGCCATCATTTGGCTGAACTTGGGCCTGCGGAGCTGGAAATTGGTATGGATGTTGCTGAGGAGTCCCTCTTTCCAACAGTATCAAGATTGTGCGCAATTTCGTTCAATGTCAGACCGAAAAACGCCCTCATTTGGGGCCCAAGTTGCGTGGTGCGGGTCTCGGCTAGTCTATTGTATATCAAGCGCACTTAGGCAGGAATGGAGAAAAATTGGTTTAAAAAACCTACTCGCTTATCTCGGCCATAATTTGGCTGAACTTGGGTCTGAGGAGCTCGGGATTGGTCTGGATGTTGCTGATGAGTCCCTCTTTCCATCAGTATCAAGATTGTGCGCAGTTTCGTTCAACGTCAGACCAAAAAACGCCCTCATTTGGTGGTGGGGTTCTCGGCTAGTCCATTGTATAGCATGTACACTCATGCGGGAATGCAGAAAAAATCAGTTCGAAAAAAACTACTCGCTTATCTCGGCCATAATTTGGCTGAACTTGGGTCTGAGGAGCTCGGGATTGGTCTGGATGTTGCTGATGAGTCCCTCTTTCCATCAGTATCAAGATTGTGCGCAGTTTCGTTCAACGTCAGACCAAAAAACGCCCTCATTTGGTGGTGGGGTTCTCGGCTAGTCCATTGTATAGCATGTACACTCATGCGGGAATGCAGAAAAAATCAGTTCGAAAAAAACTACTCGCTTATCTCGGCCATCATTCGGCTGAACTGGCGTCTGAGGAGCTGGAAATTGGTCGGGATGTTGCTGAGGAGTCCCTCTTTCCAACAGTATCAAGATTGTGCGCATTTTCGTTCAATGTCAGACCAAAAACGCCCTCATTTGGGGCCCAAGTTGCGTGGTGGGGGTCTCGGCTAGTCCATTGTATAGCATGTACACTTATGCGGGAATGCAGAAAAAGATCAGTTCGAAAAAAAATACTTGCTTATCTCGGCCATCATTCGGCTGAACTGGCGTCTGTGGAGCTAGAAATTGGTCTGGATGTTGCTGAGGAGTCCCTCTTTCCAACAGTATCAAGATTGGGCGCAATTTCGTTCAACATCAGATCGAAAAACGCCTTAATTTGGGGCCCAAGTTGCTTTGGGGGGGGGGGGGGGGGGGGGTTTCGGCTAGTCCATTGTATAGCATGTGCACTTAAGGGGGGATTGCAGAAAAATTAGTTCGAAAAACCTACTCGCTTATGTCCGCCATCATTCGGCTGAAATGAGGTCTGAGGAGCTGGTGATTGGTTTGGATGTTGCTAATGAGTCCCTCTTTCCAACAGTATCCAGATTGTGCGCAATTTTGTTCAACATCAGATCGAAAAACGACCTCATTTGGGGCCCAAGTTGCGTGGTGGGGGTCTCGTCTAGTCCATTGTATAGCAAGTGCACTTAGGCGGGAATGGAGAAAAATTAGTTTAAAAAACCTACTCGCTTATCTCGGCCATAATTTGGCTGAACTTGGGTCTGAGGAGCTCGGGATTGGTCTGGATGTTGCTGATGAGTCCCTCTTTCAATCAGTATCAAGATTGTGCGCAGTTTCGTTCAACGTCAGACCAAAAAACGCCCTCATTTGGTGGTGGGGTTCTCGGCTAGTCCATTGTATAGCATGTACACTCATGCGGGAATGCAGAAAAAATCAGTTCGAAAAAAACTACTCGCTTATCTCGGCCATCATTCGGCTGAACTGGCGTCTGAGGAGCTGGAAATTGGTCGGGATGTTGCTGAGGAGTCCCTCTTTCCAACAGTATCAAGATTGTGCGCAGTTTCGTTCAATGTCAGACCGAAAAACGCCCTCATTTGGGGCCCAAGTTGCGTGGTGGGGGTCTCGGCTAGTCCATTGTATAGCATGTACACTCATGCGGAAATGCAGACAAAATCAGTTCGAAAAAAAAACTACTCGCTTATCTCGGCCATCATTTGGCTGAACTTGGGTCTGCGGAGCTGGAAATTGGTATGGATGTTGCTGAGGAGTCCCTCTTTCCAACAGTATCAAGATTGTGCGCAATTTCGTTCAATGTCAGACCGAAAAACGCCCTCATTTGGGGCCCAAGTTGCGTGGTGCGGGTCTCGGCTAGTCTATTGTATATCAAGCGCACTTAGGCAGGAATGGAGAAAAATTGGTTTAAAAAACCTACTCGCTTATCTCGGCCATAATTTGGCTGAACTTGGGTCTGAGGAGCTCGGGATTGGTCTGGATGTTGCTGATGAGTCCCTCTTTCCATCAGTATCAAGATTGTGCGCAGTTTCGTTCAACGTCAGACCAAAAAACGCCCTCATTTGGTGGTGGGGTTCTCGGCTAGTCCATTGTATAGCATGTACACTCATGCGGGAATGCAGAAAAAATCAGTTCGAAAAAAACTACTCGCTTATCTCGGCCATCATTCGGCTGAACTGGCGTCTGAGGAGCTGGAAATTGGTCGGGATGTTGCTGAGGAGTCCCTCTTTCCAACAGTATCAAGATTGTGCGCATTTTCGTTCAATGTCAGACCAAAAACGCCCTCATTTGGGGCCCAAGTTGCGTGGTGGGGGTCTCGGCTAGTCCATTGTATAGCATGTACACTTATGCGGGAATGCAGAAAAAGATCAGTTCGAAAAAAAATACTTGCTTATCTCGGCCATCATTCGGCTGAACTGGCGTCTGTGGAGCTGGAAATTGGTCTGGATGTTGCTGAGGAGTCCCTCTTTCCAACAGTATCAAGATTGTGCGCAATTTCGTTCAACATCAGATCGAAAAACGCCTTAATTTGGGGCCCAAGTTGCTTTGGGGGGGGGGGGGGGGGGGGGGAGGTTTCGGCTAGTCCATTGTATAGCATGTGCACTTAAGGGGGGATTGCAGAAAAATTAGTTCGAAAAACCTACTCGCTTATGTCCGCCATCATTCGGCTGAAATGAGGTCTGAGGAGCTGGTGATTGGTTTGGATGTTGCTAATGAGTCCCTCTTTCCAACAGTTTCCAGATTGTGCGCAATTTTGTTCAACATCAGATCGAAAAACGACCTCATTTGGGGCCCAAGTTGCGTGGTGGGGGTCTCGTCTAGTCCATTGTATAGCATGTGCACTTTTGCGGGAATGCAGAAAAATTCGTTCGAAAAACTTACTCGCTTGTCTCGGCCATCATTCGGCTAACCTGGGGTCTGTGGAGCTGGAAATTGGTCTGGATGTTGCTGATGAGTCCCTCTTTCAATCAGTATCAAGATTGTGCGCAATTTTGTTCAACGTCATCAGTTCATTGTTGAGGGCGCTGTTTAAGCAGCTGCCATCTGTTTCTTTTTATGTGTTTGCAAATTCGTTAAAATCTGCTTTTATCTTCGTTGATGTTAATCATCACGTTTTTATCGTATTTTGGATGTGTTCTTTGGACGTGATGGTACTGATCTTGATTTAATCTGGATTGTGAGCCCTCAGTGCATCGTAACATGGCTGCTGCGGTTCGATACTCCACTGGACTGGTGATGTTTTTACTCCTTGGTCTGACATTGCCATCAGGAATATGTTTATCGAAGCCCTGTATTTTCATCAATGACGTGAGTTTTGCCACAAATCGAACTGTTATTTGCCTTAGATCGTGGTCAGCATTAGTACAAGTACAGAAACCGATGATGATTTCATTAACATGGCGTCGTCAATGTTCAATTGGATTTTGTTCTTCAAGAGTTCCCCATGCGAAGTGGTCAAAACATGGCCAAACATGTTTACTCATCCCTGGTCACGATCCACCAACAGACATTGTAATTGCTGGGGACGTTTCTGTCAATCCAGGTCCTTCTACAAGTGTAAGGAAATTTGATTGTTATCAAGATAGGTTGATCTACACACGTCAGGAATTACTGAAATTGCAGAGTACACCTGTACTACCCAAAGCAACATGGGATAGCTTGATTTCATTGGGGATTGCTAAGCAATATCACAGAGGTTGCAGAGGTGGCAGGCGGACAAAACGCATGAATCAACCCATTCCTGTCATTATGTCTCGTCATGACCGATTAACTGTAACATCTAATAGCAACATTCCATCAAGGTCAAGGTCATTGATTGATGTTCTTTCTTGTCAAGAAAGCAATAAAGTTTGCAACTTATCATCACCACAGACATGTAATTCATGTACTCGCACAATTGATGTCATCATTCGAGATTGCACGCGTCCAACATTCTCACGAATGCCGTCTATAAACTCAAGATCACTTGTTCATATTCCTCACCATTCATCATTGACTGTAGACTCTTCCGCGGATTCCACCATGACACTGTGTACTCTAAATACGCGTTCACTCAAGAACAAAACTAGTGACTTCATTGATTATGTCTGCAGTAGCGGTGCTGATATTTTTGCATTGACAGAGACTTGGCTTAAAGATTCTGATGATGCTTGTAGAATTGAAGCAACACCCACTGGATTCAAGTTTTTGGATCACCCGAGGAGCAGTCGAACTGGTGGAGGCACTGCGTTACTTGTTCGTGACAGTATGGAAGTTAGTAAGCTTGCAGCCGGTGAACACCAATCATTTGAATTTTCGGAATGGCTGATTAAGTCTGGATCGCAAACTTTTAGACTGGTTATTATATACAGACCACCTTACTCACCCAACCATCAGGTCACTGTGACGACATTTATAACTGAATTTTCTGATTATTTAGAATCTGTTATATTATCCAGTGAACCAATTGTGATCACTGGGGATTTTAACATTCATGTTGATGTGACTGAAAACCTCGATTCTATGCACTTCTGTGAAATGCTTGAATCTGTTAGTTTACAGCAGCACGTCACTACCTCCACTCACGTACATGGTCATACATTAGATTTAATCATTACCCGTCAGTCAGAATCTATCATTCGGGGTGTTCCAGTTTCTGATCATTTATTTTCTGATCATTTTTCAGTTTTGTGCAACCTTCATTTCAGTAAACATTGCTTATCTGTGAAAGAAGTGTCATTTAGGAAAATTAAGGCCATTAATATGGCAAGGTTTAAGGACGACATTCTTGATTCGGAATTGTGTAAAATTGATTCTTCTCATGTAAATCCGGATGATCCCGAGGGTCTTGCTAATTTATATAATGATACTTTATGTGCCATTATTGATTGTCATGCCCCAGTAATGACTAAGATTATTATAATTACCGGCGATGGGTCATTAGGGAGACTTTCCCATAGACTTGTGCACAACTCTTTTTCCGACTTTAATGTAACCTAACCCAACTTTCCCCTTATCCTACCCCCACGAATTTCGGTATATTTATGTTTTGGACCATTCTCTATCGATACAACCCAGTTCCGACAGTAAAATTCTCAATATTTAAAGGGGCTGTGACATTAGGGAGACATTTCAATGTCTCCCTAATGTCACTAGTCTCCTTAAGGTAATAAGAATGATGACAAAATGTCTCCTTAAGGGACCATTAACAGGTATTACTGTTCGCCCACAGGTACCTTGGTTTAATGATAATATTAAAAAGGCTAAGTGTGAGAAAAGAAAACTCGAAAAGAAATGGCGGCTGACCAGATCACAACATGATTTAGATTTGTTCAAATTGAAGAAAAATAATGTTACTTTTTTAAAGAAAGATGCTCGTCAGGATTACTATACTAGATTTATAGAAGAAAATGGTACTGATTCAAAAAAGTTTTTTAAAGCAACTGGCTCTCTTTTTCGCAATAATGTGTCTTTATTACCCCCGCATACTGATGACTTACAACTTGCTAATCATATGGGTGACTTTTTTGTCCAGAAAATTTCTGGTATAAGGTTAAAATTGAGTAGCGTGAATTGCATACCAATTTATGACAAGCCTACTTCATCTCAACTCGGGTCAGCTGTTTTCACTGACTTCAGTCAACTGTCTGAAAGTTGTGTTAAGAAACTTGTTACTGGTTCTGGTAAGACATGTGTTTTGGATCCAATTCCTATTCAATTATTCACTGAATGTTTAGATATTTTATTACCATTCATCACAAGGTTGATTAACCTTTCATTAAAAAGTGGGCATTTTCCATCTATGTGGAAGTCAGCAGTTGTTCTGCCTCTGTTAAAAAAGCCAGGACTCGAGATTAAGGTGGAGAACTTTCGACCTGTTTGTAATTTACAGTTTGTTTCAAAACTATTGGAAAGAGCTGTGGCATGTCAATTACAGTCTTATCTGACTCAAAATAATTTATATCCATTGACTCAGTCATCTTACCGTAAATTCCATAGTACTGAAACAGCTCTTTTGAAAATTCAGAATGATTTGCTAATGGTTAGAACAAAAAACATGTTTCAC
Organism: Hippasteria phrygiana; assembly: GCA_037893225.1. Lineage (NCBI taxonomy): Eukaryota > Metazoa > Echinodermata > Asteroidea > Valvatida > Goniasteridae > Hippasteria > Hippasteria phrygiana. The sequence goes on from JAZGUH010000331.1 coordinate 2,001,102, forward strand.
TGTTGGTCTTATTAGATTTAAGTGCTGCATTCGACACACTAGACACATCATAGTGTTTTATTGAGCATACTCCAGTCACGTTTTGGAGTTAATGGTACAGCCCTCAATTGGTTTTGTTCATATCTAGGCAATAGATCTCAAAGGGTTTTAATTAATGGTAAATTGTCAGGTAAACGCAATCTTGAATGGGGAGTACCACAAGGGTCATGTCTTGGTCCCTTACTTTTTATTTTGTATACCAGTCAATTGTTTGATATTGTCAAAGTTCATCATCCACAGATTCACTGTTACTCAGACGATACTCAGTTGTATCTATCATTCTGTCCCGATGAAGCAGGTAGTGAGGAGTCTGCTCTTTCTGCTATGGAAGCTTGCATACAGGACGTACGACAATGTTTTTTTAATAATGGATTATTTTTGAATGACAGTAAAACAGAGTTCTTGATAATTGGTACCCGTCAGCAATTATCTAAAGTTACATTGGATGGTATACAGATTGGGCAGTCCATTGTTTCCCCTGTTTTATTTGCCCGTAATCTAGGTGCATGGTTTGATGCCAATATGACAATGAAAACTCATGTAACTAAAGTTTGTGGAAGTGCTTTTTATTATATGCATAACATTAGACGAATTAGGAAATATTTATCAAAGGAATGTACTGAGATACTGATTCATGCATTTATCTCCAGTAGACTTGATTACTGTAATAGTCTGTTTTATGGTTTACCGAGCACAAAGATTAATCAACTTCAGAGAGTGCAGAATGCTTGTGCTCGGCTTGTCTGCAATGAATTCAAGTTTTGTCATATTACTCCACTTTTTATCGATTTACATTGGCTTCCTGTTCGATTCAGAATTGAATTTAAAATGTTATTGATTACATAAAATTTTTTACATGGTTTGGCCCCACAATATTTATGTGAGCTTGTTTCTATTAAGTCACAGTCTCGTTATTGCCTTCGCAGTTCTTGTAATGGTATTTTTCTTAATTACCCTGTAGGTTTCGGTAAGGCTACTCTTGGGGATCGAGCCTTTGAGCATAGTGCACCATATCTCTGGAACAGACTTCCACTTAACGTTAGAAATGCAACTAGCCTTGGTATTTTTAAATCTGTGCTGAAGAATCACCTTTTTAAGCAAGCTTTTTATAAAATTTTTGGTTTATAATTTACATTTCTATTTGTGTTTAGTTATTTAGTTATTTAATTTTGTCTTATCATTTATATGTAATTCGGTATTTATCTGTAATTTGGCAATTTTTTATTTATTTTTCTAATAATCTATATTTGTTATCAATTTTTTTTGCTTTTTATTAGATTATTTATTTATGGTCAACAATTTTAATGTTTAAGTGATTATTCCATGTCATTTGAATATAATTGCTATTCATCTGTATTTTACCAATGAGCTTTTAATTTATGTCTTTTAATAGATTTTTTTTTCTTTTTTGTTTTTAATGGTTTCATGTTTGTTATGCGCCGGTGTACATTGTATGGAATTGGCGCAATATAAATAAATACATCATTATTATTATTATAACGTCAGACCGAAAAACACTCTCATTTGGGGCCCAAGTTGCGTGGTGGGGGTCTCGGCTAGTCCATTGTATAGCAAGTGCACTTATGCGGGAATGGAGAAAAATTAGTTTAAAACACCTACTTGCTTATCTCGGCCATCATTTGGCTGAACTTGGGTCTGAGGAGCTGGGGATTGGTCTGGATGTTGCTGATGAGTCCCTCTTTCCATCAGTATGAAGATTGTGCGCAGTTTCGTTTAACGTCAGACCGAAAAATGCCCTCATTTGGAGGCGGGGTTCTCGGCTAGTCCATTGTATAGCATGTACACTCATGCGGGAATGCAGAAAAAATCAGTTCGAAAAAAAATACTCGCTAATCTCGGCCATCATTCGGCTGAATTGGCGTCTGTGGAGCTGGAAATTGGTCGGGATGTTGCTGAGGAGTCCCTCTTTCCAACAGTATCAAGATTGTGCGCAATTTCGTTCAATGTCAGACCGAAAAACGCCCTCATTTGGGGCACAAGTTGCGTGGTGGGGGTCTCGGCTAGTCCATTGTATAGCAAGTGCACTTATGCGGGAATGCGGAAAAATTAGTTTAACCCTCTCGTGCGCAATGTCCTCATTTGAGGACGGATACAATTTGTTGTGTTTATTGGGAGGGGGCGTAATCATACATGCAGACTATGTGTTACGATTTTGAGTCAATGTGATGGAACTTTTGTTTCAGGGCCTTGGTTAACCGATTGTTAATTTTGGTTGAACTTTTTGCTCTTTACAAGATGAAGTGCTTTTTAAATTTTGAGAATAGCAAGAAAGAAAGAACCGGTGTGTGCAGGCAAAATTCAAAGAGTGATCAGTTTATCATATTTTGTTTGGTCATCTCAGGAAATAGCCGCAGTGAGTCAAAGTTCGTTTAGGGGGTAGGGAGGGTGGGGGTTGTTAAAGCATGGAGGTAAGGCATCAACAAAATCTCTCTTTCCATTCTTTTTTTATTTGTGTTAAAGGTTGGATGAAGAAAGATTCTGTTGAGCAAGGTCTCATTATCGGTTTTTACGTAAGTGACTGGTCTTGCAGAAATTGTTTTTGTATATTTACGAATAGGTTGGTGGGTATGCCAGCCGTGTGGATGTGTGACTGACCCACCCAAAGCGTAATTTCTTTCTTTCTTTTTTAAAAAATGGAGTACGCTTCGAGGGAGTCAGTTTTAGCCACTATTTCTGCAAGATGACAGTCACGGTATGTGCTGGCTACGTTAGAAGAATAATCAGTGGATTCTTTGATGGATCATTCCAAGAAGTAGCCGCAGCGAGTCCGAACTTATCTGGGGGAGGGGGGGGGGGGGAGGATTTGTAAAGGCATCAACAAAATCTCTCTTTCCATTCTTTTTCTATTTGTGGGAAAGGTTGGATGAAGAAAGATTCTGTTGAGCAAGGTCTCATTATCGGTTTTTACGTAAGTGACTGGTCTTGCAGAAATTGTTTCTGTATATTTACGAATAGGTTGGTGGGTATGCCAGCCGTGTGGATGTGTGACTGACCCACCCAAAGCGCAATTTCTTTCTTTCTTTTTTTTAAAAATGGAATACGCTTCGAGGGAGTCAGTTTTAGCCACTATTTCTGCAAGATGACAGTCCCGGTATGTGCTGGCTACGTTAGAAGAATAATCAGTGGATTCTTTGATGGATCATTCCAAGAAGTAGCCGCAGCGAGTCCGAACTTATCTGGGGGAGGGGGGGGTGGGGGGATTTGTAAAGGCATCAACAAAATCTCTCTTTCCATTCTTTTTCTATTTGTGGGAAAGGTTGGATGAAGAAAGATTCTGTTGAGCAAGGTCTCATTATCGGTTTTTACGTAAATGACTGGTCTTGCAGAAATTGTTTCTGTATATTTACGAATAGGTTGGTGGGTATGCCAGCCGTGTGGATGTGTGACTGACCCACCCAAAGCGTAATTTCTTTCTTTCTTTTTTTAAAAATGGAATACGCTTCGAGGGAGTCAGTTTTAGCCACTATTTCTGCAAGATGGCAGTCCCGGTATGTGCTGGCTACGTTAGAAGAATAATCAGTGGATTCTTTGATGGATCATTCCAAGAAGTAGCCGCAGCGAGTCCGAACTTATCTGGGGGAGGGGGGGGGGGGAGGATTTGTAGAGGCATCATCAACAAAGCCGATCCTCATTCTTCCTTGTTTTTTCTACAACAACCACCATAAAACATTGGTGGAGTTGGAGGATGAACGACTCTGTTGGTGGTGCTCTCCTATTTAATAATTTTATATTGGTGACTGGTCTGCAGAAACTGTTTTTGTGTATCTATGTAATTCCGCTGGTTGGTATGCCAGCCGTGTGGCTGTACAATCGACTCACCCAGAGCGTGGTTATTAATCATTTCTTATCTGTGGAGCACGCTTCTTGGGAGTCGGTTTATGGCCACTGTTTCTGCAGAGTGTCAGTCAGCGGGTTAGTTTTGTGGCACTGTCAATACACCAAACGTCCGGAGGCCAATTATTTATGTCTTTCCCAGATAGCGGGAGTTTCAAAAACTCGTCTCTGGTCTTGGCCACGCTAGGACATGTTTGTGCGTAACAACATGTGGCTTCTTGTTTTAATTTACTCAATGACTTATTTTTACCGGTGATAATATGCTGCGCCCCATGCTTTTCTTTTTTTAGAGAGGGGTAGCAAAACATATTTTCTGTGCTATATTTGCACTTCATCAGTCACCATCTTTTCCATTTTCTTCTTTTTGTATATGTACGCTCATGATAGTAGAGAAATCTTGCACATTTCAGCCATTCCTTTGAGATGATCGAAGTAAGGGGATTTCGACACTTATTTTATTTTAAGGTTTGAAGTCCACTGCTTACTGATCATTATTTTGTTCTTCTAGTAGTTCTAAAAGGATTTGCACATTCTCCTCATCCAGAATTTTTTCTTGGTCGGATTGTGGAGGTGTTTTAATCCTGGATTGGACCAAGTCATCTTTAATGTTTTTTGGCCGTTTGTATGCCAAGATGGGTTGGGTTTCGAATATCGCATTCAGATATTCATTTTCGCTTATTAAATGCCAATGTTGTAGCTCAAGAGAGATCGTCCTTGTCACATTTTTCCGCTTTCAGTTGAGTTTGCGGGAACGGACAGATCTTTTCTTGGCTTCGTTCGTTTTGTTGTGTTTTTTGGCTTTAATTGATTCTCCTTGCCATACTCAGGCAGACTCAATCTATTATGCAGTTTGTATTTTGCTCTTTGAGATCTGCCAGAGTACGTGGAGTTTCTGGTTAGTGTGGCATTCGTGTTGCGACTTCTTATAGTGTAGGTCAGGACCTTGTGGTTTTTATCGTGCATGCGCACTGTGTTATTCGGTCACGGACACTACACACAGAAAATGTGATACGTGGGTGTGTGGGTGGGTGGGTGGGGGAGGGATGGGTTGGGGAGATACATGATATGTGTACACATCGGCAACGTTAGTGTGGCTATAGATTTCAACAGCCATCAGAGCATGTATTAAGTTTACATGTAGGTCATGTACATGTATATATTAATATACCGTAGGTGTCGAGTCAGGAGTCGCCGTTCTTTTTGTTAGGTTGTTTTTATAGGTTGTTTTAATCCTATGTATACAGGGAAGCTAGATCCTGACTGACACTTTTTTTGTTGTGGAGTGGGAAAGAAAGTGGAAAGGTGACTATAGGTTAAGCTTTTAGCTATAACAAATGCTCTCTGATTGATAATTGGACAGGTATACCATGTATGTGTTTAGGCCTCAGAAAAAAGAGTGTGTCAGTTTTCAAGTTCTGCAGGAAACCAAGGGAGAGTTAGGGCGGGTGGAAAGAAAATGAAAATAGGATGGGAATAAGATTAAAGAATGAGAATATATAGATTTTATTTGGTTACGGCATGACATTTGTGATCTCTTCTTTGAGGTTTTGGTGGCTCTGAAAAGAGCCATATCATACATGTGTTTAGGCCTCAGAAAGAAGAGTGTCAGTTGTCAAATTCTGCAGGAAACCAAGGGAGAGTTAAGGCGGGTGGGGAGAAGGTGAAGACAGGATGGGAAAAGGAATAAAGAATGAGGATTTATAGATTTTGTTTGGTTACGGCATGACATTTCTGATCTCTTCTTTGAGGTTTTGGTGGCTCTGAACCGAGCCATATCATACATGTGTTTAGGGCTCAAAAGGAAGAGTGTCAGTTGTCAAATTCTGCAGGAAACCAAGGGAGAGTTAGGGCGGGTGGAAAGAAAATGAAAATAGGATGGGAATAAGATTAAAGAATGAGAATATATAGATTTTATTTGGTTACGGCATGACATTTGTGATCTCTTCTTTGAGGTTTTGGTGGCTCTGAAAAGAGCCATATCATACATGTGTTTAGGCCTCAGAAAGAAGAGTGTCAGTTGTCAAATTCTGCAGGAAACCAAGGGAGAGTTAAGGCGGGTGGGGATGGTGAAGACAGGATGGGAAAAGGAATAAAGAATGAGGATTTATAGATTTTGTTTGGTTACGGCATGACAATTCTGATCTCTTCTTTGAGGTTTTGGTGGCTCTGAACCGAGCCATATCATACATGTGTTTAGGGCTCAAAAGGAAGAGTGTCAGTTGTCAAATTCTGCAGGAAACCAAGGGAGAGTTAAGGCGGGTGGGGAGAAAGTGAAGACAGGATGGGAACAGGATTAAGGAATGAAATTAATAGATTATATTTGGTTACGGCATGAAATTTCTGAACTCTTCTTTGAGGATATGGTGGCTCTGAAGAGAGCCGTTTGGTTTGTAGTACGCCGGAACTATCTGCGCCACCCGCTCCGTGACCTGGGGACTAGGCCTGCTTTTTGCTCTGCAGCGTCAGCGATGATATGTAGCACTCGCTGGGCCCGCCGTCTCTCCATCCCGGCCTGAATTTTGGCGTCTATCAAGCTTACACCCGCCGTTTTTGCCTGCGCTAGTTGATAATCACACGTGGCGAGCTTCGACTGGTATTGTCTGAGAGTAAGACGGCCCAATTCCAGAGTGCACTCCGCCAATGTTTTGTTCCACGAGATGATCATCTCGGGAGGGCAGGAGGTACCCAGAGGAAGGGTGGGGATATTTTTCTTTACTCTGAAACAGTCGGGGGCTTCGCCACGGGTGAGGCTCTCTTCTAGTGAGACTGCCTGCCGCCGGACCCGATTTCTCAGGCCGGCTAAGCGGACAATCTCTACCTTAGCGCGGTGGACAACGTTTTTGGCGAGAGGTGTAAGCTTAATAAGCCCGTTTTGGTTTCTTCGACGGGGTGGAGGGGAGGGTTGCCGTTGAGCTGACGGGAGTTCGTCGTCGCTGTCGCTGAAGAGCATCAGGTTCTCACCGACCGCATGTTCTCTTGAGCCGGGAGTGGGCGGGCAGATTAGTTCTAGCAACTCTTCTTGGCTGTCCATTCTTATCATCAGGAGCTTGTTCTGGGATATGGAGCTCAGCTACTCAGGCTATCGTATTTGTACCCGTTTTCTGGTTGTTTGTTTTTGGCAAAACATGTTCGGTGTACGATACGCACAGAGTATTGCACTCGGTTGATGAATAATCATGGTGTGCAAGGCCGTTAGACTTGTATCGGTCCCAGTCTACATGTGACTCAATTACGTAGTGATAATTCGTGTGTGTCAACATGGATCATTTGGAGCCGGGGATGGTCGACTCCAAAGATACAAATGCACGCCCCCTCGACCGCCGACTGGGTGGTCGGGGTAGGTTATCATTGTGTTTATTGGGAGGGGGCGTAATCATACATGCAGACTATGTGTTACGATTTTGAGTCAATGTGATGGAACTTTTGTTTCAGGGCCTTGGTTAACCGATTGTTCATTTTGGTTGAACTTTTTGCTCTTTACAAGATGAAGTGCTTTTTTAATTTTGAGAATAGCAAGAAAGAAAGAACCGGTGTGTGCAGGCAAAATTCAAAGAGTGATCAGTTTATCATATTTGTTTTGGTCATCTCAGGAAATAGCCGCAGTGAGTCAAAGTTCGTTTAGGGGGTAGGGAGGGTGGGGGTTGTTAAAGCATGGAGGTAAGGCATCAACAAAATCTCTCTTTCCATTCTTTTTTTATTTGTGTTAAAGGTTGGATGAAGAAAGATTCTGTTGAGCAAGGTCTCATTATCGGTTTTTACGTAAGTGACTGGTCTTGCAGAAATTGTTTTTGTATATTTACGAATAGGTTGGTGGGTATGCCAGCCGTGTGGATGTGTGACTGACCCACCCAAAGCGTAATTTCTTTCTTTCTTTTTAAAAAAATGGAGTACGCTTCGAGGGAGTCAGTTTTAGCCACTATTTCTGCAAGATGACAGTCACGGTATGTGCTGGCTACGTTAGAAGAATAATCAGTGGATTCTTTGATGGATCATTCCAAGAAGTAGCCGCAGCGAGTCCGAACTTATCTGGGGGAGGGGGGGGGGGAGGATTTGTAAAGGCATCAACAAAATCTCTCTTTCCATTCTTTTTCTATTTGTGGGAAAGGTTGGATGAAGAAAGATTCTGTTGAGCAAGGTCTCATTATCGGTTTTTACGTAAGTGACTGGTCTTGCAGAAATTGTTTCTGTATATTTACGAATAGGTTGGTGGGTATGCCAGCCGTGTGGATGTGTGACTGACCCACCCAAAGCGCAATTTCTTTCTTTCTTTTTTTTAAAAATGGAATACGCTTCGAGGGGGTCAGTTTTAGCCACTATTTCTGCAAGATGACAGTCCCGGTATGTGCTGGCTACGTTAGAAGAATAATCAGTGGATTCTTTGATGGATCATTCCAAGAAGTAGCCGCAGCGAGTCCGAACTTATCTGGGGGAGGGGGGGGGGGGGGGGGAGGATTTGTAAAGGCATCAACAAAATCTCTCTTTCCATTCTTTTTCTATTTGTGGGAAAGGTTGGATGAAGAAAGATTCTGTTGAGCAAGGTCTCATTATCGGTTTTTACGTAAATGACTGGTCTTGCAGAAATTGTTTCTGTATATTTACGAATAGGTTGGTGGGTATGCCAGCCGTGTGGATGTGTGACTGACCCACCCAAAGCGTAATTTCTTTCTTTCTTTTTTTAAAAATGGAATACGCTTCGAGGGAGTCAGTTTTAGCCACTATTTCTGCAAGATGGCAGTCCCGGTATGTGCTGGCTACGTTAGAAGAATAATCAGTGGATTCTTTGATGGATCATTCCAAGAAGTAGCCGCAGCGAGTCCGAACTTATCTGGGGGAGGGGGGGGGGGGGGAAAGGATTTGTAGAGGCATCATCAACAAAGCCGATCCTCATTCTTCCTTGTTTTTTCTACAACAACCACCATAAAACATTGGTGGAGTTGGAGGATGAACGACTCTGTTGGTGGTGCTCTCCTATTTAATAATTTTATATTGGTGACTGGTCTGCAGAAACTGTTTTTGTGTATCTATGTAATTCCGCTGGTTGGTATGCCAGCCGTGTGGCTGTACAATCGACTCACCCAGAGCGTGGTTATTAATCATTTCTTATCTGTGGAGCACGCTTCTTGGGAGTCGGTTTATGGCCACTGTTTCTGCAGAGTGTCAGTCAGCGGGTTAGTTTTGTGGCACTGTCAATACACCAAACGTCCGGGGGCCAATTATTTATGTCTTTCCCAGAGAGCGGGAGTTTCAAAAACTCTGGTCTTGGCCACGCTAGGACATGTTTGTGCGTAACAACATGTGGCTTCTTGTTTTAATTTACTCAATGACTTATTTTTAGTGGCTAAAACTGACTCCCTCGAAGCGTATTTCATTTTTAAAAAAGAAAGAAAGAAATTACGCTTTGGGTGGGTCAGTCACACATCCACACGGCTGGCATACCCACCAACCTATTCGTAAATATACAGAAACAATTTCTGCAAGACCAGTCACTTACGTAAAAACCGATAATGAGACCTTGCTCAACAGAATCTTTCTTCATCCAACCTTTCCCACAAATAGAAAAAGAATGGAAAGAGAGATTTTGTTGATGCCTTTACAAATCCTCCCCCCCCCCCTCCCCCAGATAAGTTCGGACTCGCTGCGGCTACTTCTTGGAATGATCCATCAAAGAATCCACTGATTATTCTTCTAACGTAGCCAGCACATACCGTGACTGTCATCTTGCAGAAATAGTGGCTAAAACTGACTCCCTCGAAGCGTATTCCATTTTTTTAAAAATGAAAGAAAGAAATTACGCTTTGGGTGGGTCAGTCACACATCCACACGGCTGGCATACCCACCAACCTATTCGTAAATATACAAAAACAATTTCTGCAAGACCAGTCACTTACGTACAAACCGATAATGAGACCTTGCTCAACAGAATCTTTCTTCATCCAACCTTTCCCACAAATAAAAAAGAATGGAAAGAGAGATTTTGTTGATGCCTTACCTCCATGCTTTAACAACCCCCACCCTCCCTACCCCCTAAACGAACTTTGACTCACTGCGGCTATTTCCTGAGATGATCAAAAAAATATGATAAACTGATCACTCTTTGAATTTTGCCTGCACACACCGGTTCTTTCTTTCTTGCTATTCTCAAAATTTAAAAAGCACTTCATCTTGTATATAAAGAGCAAAAAGTTCAACCAAAATGAACAATCGGTTAACCAAGGCCCTGAAACAAAAGTTCCATCACATTGACTCAAAATCGTAACACATAGTCTGCATGTATGATTACGCCCCCTCCCAATAAACACAATGATAACCTACCCCGACCACCCAGTCGGCGGTCGAGGGGGCGTGCATTTGTATCTTTGGAGTCGACCATCCCCGGCTCCAAATGATCCATGTTGACACACACGAATTATCACTACGTAATTGAGTCACATGTAGACTGGGACCGATACAAGTCTAACGGCCTTGCACACCATGATTATTCATCAACCGAGTGCAATACTCTGTGTGTATCGTACACCGAACATGTTTTGCCTAAAAACAAACAACCAGAAAACGGGTACAAATACGATAGCCTGAGTAGCTGAGCTCCATATCCCAGAACAAGCTCCTGATGATAAGAATGGACAGCCAAGAAGAGTTGCTAGAACTAATCTGCCCGCCCACTCCCGGCTCATGAGAACATGCGGTCGGTGAGAACCTGATGCTCTTCAGCGACAGCGACGACGAACTCCCGTCAGCTCAACGGCAACCCTCCCCTCCACCCCGTCGAAGAAACCAAAACGGGCTTATTAAGCTTACACCTCTCGCCAAAAACGTTGTCCACCGCGCTAAGGTAGAGATTGTCCGCTTAGCCGGCCTGAGAAATCTGGTCCGGCGGCAGGCAGTCTCACTAGAAGAGAGCCTCACCCGTGGCGAAGCCCCCGACTGTTTCAGAGTAAAGAAAAATATCCCCACCCTTCCTCTGGGTACCTCCTGCCTCCCCGAGATGATCATCTCGTGGAACAAAACATTGGCGGAGTGCACTCTGGAATTGGGCCGTCTTACTCTCAGACAATACCAGTCGAAGCTCGCCACGTGTGATTATCAACTAGCGCAGGCAAAAACGGCGGGTGTAAGCTTGATAGACGCCAAAATTCAGGCCGGGATGGAGAGACGGCGGGCCCAGCGAGTGCTACATATCATCGCTGACGCTGCAGAGCAAAAAGCAGGCCTAGTCCCCAAGTCACGGAGCGGGTGGCGCAGATAGTTCCGGCGTACTACAAACCAAACGGCTCTCTTCAGAGCCACCATATCCTCAAAGAAGAATTCAGAAATTTCATGCCGTAACCAAATAAAATCTATTAATTTCATTCCTTAATCCTGTTCCCATCCTGTCTTCACTTTCTCTCCACCCGCCTTAACTCTCCCTTGGTTTCCTGCAGAATTTGACAACTGACACTCTTCTTTTTGAGGCCTAAACACATGTATGCTATGGCTCTGTTCAGAGCCACCAAGACCTCAAAGAAGAGATCAGAAATGTCATACCGTAACCAAACAAAATCTATAAATCCTCATTCTTTATTCCTTTCCCACCCGCCTTAACTCTCCCTTGGTTTCCTGCAGAATTTGACAACTGACACTCTTCCTTTTGAGCCCTAAACACATGTATGATATGGCTCGGTTCAGAGCCACCGAAACCTCAAAGAAGAGATCAGAAATGTCATGCCGTAACCAAACAAAATCTATAAATCCTCATTCTTTATTCCTTTTCCCATCCTGTCTTCACCTTCTCCCCACCCGCCTTAACTCTCCCTTGGTTTCCTGCAGAATTTGACAACTGACACTCTTCTTTCTGAGGCCTAAACACATGTATGATATGGCTCTTTTCAGAGCCACCAAAACCTCAAAGAAGAGATCACAAATGTCATGCCGTAACCAAGTAAAATCTATATATTCTCATTCTTTAATCTTTTTCCCATCCTATTTTCATTTTCTTTCCACCCGCCCTAACTCTCCCCTGGTTTCCTGCAGAACTTGAAAACTGACACTCTTTTTTCTGAGGCCTAAACACATACATGGTATACCTGTCCAATTATCAATCAGAGAGCATAGCTAAAAGCTTAACCCATAGTCACCTTTCCACTTTCTTTCCCACTCCACAACCAAAAAGTGTCAGTCAGGATCTAGCTTCCCTGTATACATAGGATTAAAACAACCTATACAAACAACCTAACAAAAAGAGCAAAATACAAACTGCATAATAGATTGAGTCTGCCTGAGTATGGCAAGGAGAATCAATTAAAGCCAAAAAACACAACAAAACGAACGAAGCCAAGAAAAGATCTGTCCGTTCCCGCAAACTCAACTGAAAGCGGAAAAATGTGACAAGGACGATCTCTCTTGAGCTACAACATTGGCATTTAATAAGCGAAAATGAATATCTGAATGCGATATTCGAAACCCAACCCATCTTGGCATACAAACGGCATAAAAACATCAAAGATGACCTGGTTCGGTCTAGGATTAAAACACCTCCACAATCCGACCAAAAAAGAAAAAATCTGGATGAGGAGAATGTTCAAATCCTTGTAGGACTACTAGAAGAACAAAATAATGATCAGTAAGCAGTGGATTTCAAACCTTAAAATAAAATAAGTGTCGAAATCCCCTTACTTCGATCATCTAAAAAGAATGGCTGAAATGTGCAAGATTTCTCTGCTATCATGAGCTTGCATACAAAAAGGAAAAAAAACGGAAAAGATGGTGACTGATGAAGTGCGAAAAAAGCACAGAAAATATGCTTTGCTACCCCTCTCTAAAAAAAGAAAAGCATGGGGCGCTATTATCACCGGTAAAAATAAGTCATTGAGTAAATTAAAACAAGAAGCCACATGTTGTTACGCACAAACATGTCCTAGCGTGGCCAAGACCAGAGACGAGTTTTTGAAACTCCCGCTATCTGGGAAAGACATAAATAATTGGCCCCCGGACGTTTGGTGTATTGACAGTGCCACAAAACTAACCCGCTGACTGACACTCTGCAGAAACAGTGGCCATAAACCGACTCCCAAGAAGCGTGCTCCACAGATAAGAAATGATTAATAACCACGCTCTGGGTGAGTCGATTGTACAGCCACACGGCTGGCATACCAACCAGCGGAATTACATAGATACACAAAAACAGTTTCTGCAGACCAGTCACCAATATAAAATTATTAAATAGGAGAGCACCACCAACAGAGTCGTTCATCCTCCAACTCCACCAATGTTTTATGGTGGTTGTTTTAGAAAAAACAAGGAAGAATGAGGATCGGCTTTGTTGATGATGACTTTACAAACCTCCCCCCCCCCCCCCCCCCCCCCCCCCCCTCCCCCAGATAAGTTCGGACTCGCTGCAGCTACTTCTTAGAATGATCCATCAAAGAATCCACTTATTGTTCTTCTAACGTAGCCAGCACATACCGGGATTGGTCTGGATGTTGCTGATGAGTCCCTCTTTCCATCAGTATCAAGATTGTGCGCAGTTTCGTTTAACGTCAGACCGAAAAACGCTCTCATTTGGTGGTGGGGTTCTCGGCTATTCCATTGTATAGCATGTACACTCCTGCGGGAATGCAGAACAAAATCAGTTCGAAAAAAAATACTCGCTTATCTCGGCCATCATTTGGCTAAATTGGCGTCTGTGGAGCTGGAAATTGGTCGGCATGTTGCTGAGGAGTCCCTCTTTCCAACAGTATCAAGATTGTGCGCAATTTCGTTCAATGTCAGACCGAAAAACGCCCTCATGTGGGGCCCAAGTTGCGTGGTGGGGGTCTCGGCTAGTCCATTGTATAGCATGTGCACTTATGCGAGAATGGAGACAAATTGGTTTGAAAAAACCTACTCGCTTATCTCGGCCATCATTTGGCTGAACTTGGGTCTGAGGAGCTGGAGATTGGTCTAGATGTTGCTGATGAGTCCCTCTTTCAATCAGTATCAAGATTGTGCGCAATTTTGTTCAACGTCAGACCGAAAAACGCCCTCATTTGGGGCGCAAGTTGCGTGGTGGGGTCTCGGCTAGTCCATTATATAGCATGTACACTCATGCGGGAATGCAGACAAAATCAGTTCGGAAAATAAACTACTCGCTTATCTCGGCCATCATTTGGCTAAACTGGCGTCTGTGGAGCTGCAAATTGGTATGGATGTTGCTGAGGAGTCCCTCTTTCCATCAGTATCAAGGTTGTGCGCAATTTAGTTCAATGTCAGACCGAAAAACGCCCTCATTTGGGGCCCAAGTTGCGTGGTGGGGGTCTCGGCTAGTCCATTGTATTTGCAGCTTTGGCATATGAAATATTATATGTGACACTGATTCCTTGAATTCGCTTTTCCTGTTTGATGGTGCTGCATCCCCCATAAGCCGGTGAATGGTTTCCTCCACATCTGCAACATCTAGTGTTGTCTTTTTGCTTACACTGTTCATAGTTGTGGGGCCCTCCACATCGCACACAGCGTGTAGAGCTTCTGCAGTTTGTTGCAGTATGGCCCAGTCTTTGACAGTTGAAGCATCGGATTATGGGAGGGATGTACGGTTTGACTATGAAATTTTCATATCCTATTTGTATCCGGGATAGTGGGTTTGGTGAATTATAAGTCAAACAGATAGAGAGGCTCTTTTCAAGTTTGCCATCTCTTTTGCGCATGAGTCGTTTGACTTCTACGACTCCATGTTGCTTACATACAGATAGAATTTCGTCTTCTGATGTGTCAGGTTCTATGCCATAGATGACAGCTTTACTTTGAGTTTCTGATTTTGCATATTCTGCTTGTACACGCCATTGTTCTAGGCGACTGATGGTTTTGAGTTTTTTTTGCTTGAGCTGATGTGTGACATTTAACTGTGATGCCTCCTTGATTATTCTTGGAGACACTCTTGATGTAGTCTTTTAGGTTTCCCACATTGTTCAAAGCTTTGGCAATTCTGATTGGGTTTATTTTTGACAGTTTGACATCTGGAGAGGTAATGGTTACTAATGTGGGTTGAGATTGATAAGTATGGTATTTTACTGTGTTTCCCGTCGACGTTTTGTTGGTTGTTCATTTGGGGACTCGTATTCAGAATCTGAACAATGTGGGAAACCTAAAAGACTACATCAAGAGTGTCTCCAAGAATAATCAAGGAGGCATCACAGTTAAATGTCACACATCAGCTCAAGCAAAAAAACCTCAAAACCATCAGTCGCCTAGAACAATGGAGTGTACAAGCAGAATTTGCAAAATCAGAAACTCAAAGTAAAGGTGTCATCTATGGCATAGAACCTGACACATCAGAAGACGAAATTCTATCTGTATGTAAGCAACATGGAGTCGTAGAAGTCAAACGACCCATGCGCAAAAGAGATGGCAAACTTGAAAAGAGCCTCTCTATCTGTTTGACTTTTAATTCACCAAACCCACCATCCCGAATACAAATAGGATATGAAAATTTCATAGTCAAACCGTACATCCCTCCCATAATCCGATGCTTCAACTGTCAAAGACTGGGCCATACTGCAAAAAACTGCAGAAGCTCTACACGCTGTGTGCGATGTGGAGGGCCCCACAACTATGAACAGTGTAAGCAAAAAGACAACACTAGATGTTGCAGATGTGGAGGAAACCATTCATCGGCTTATGGGGGATGCAGCACCATCAAACAGAAAAAGCGAATTCAAGGAATCAGAGTCACATATAATATTTCATACGCCGAAGCTGCAAATGCAATCAAAACTGACATATCAATACGCACGAGCTCTCAGTTGACTCCCTCGCCAGCACAACCATGTTCCAACATGGCACAATCCTCAAGCAACGGAAACAAAAATTCTCTGCGGTCAAACACAAACACCATGGAAAACACAAATACGATGCCAACCACACCAATCACAAAAACCCCAACCTCCAAAGACGCGAGCACTCAAACTATTGCAACGGAAGGAACACAAACCGAGCACACACATTGCATGTGCAACGAACAATACCTAACGGAACTTCTCTCAGGCACGATACAAATATGGGACACGCTGAAGAACAAAGAGGAAAGAGACACAGCGATTAAGGCCCTTGTCAATCACATGATCCATTCTGACAACCCCCCAACACAGACTAAAGAAACACAAGGAAGGCAAAGAACATCCACACGTACCAATACAAGGAGAGGCGAATCGGGCCCCAAACCTACCCAAGATAAGACCAAGATATCTTCGACCCAAAAAAACGCAGACCCGTCAGAAGCCCATAAAACCAGCCAGATCACTATACATAAAGGAAAATCGAACAAAACTTCGTCATGATTTTTCTCATTATGGTGTTAATCTTACAATGGAATGCACAGTCTCTTACAGCTCATTGCAATGAATTTAAATCATCTATAAACAATTTTTCCTGGACACAAAAACCAGATCTCATATGTATTCAGGAAACCTGGCTTAAAGAAGGGAAAAGTTTTACCCTACCTGGATACGATATTTATCGTCACGACAGACAGAACACAGGAACTAAAAAAAGGGGAGGAGGCTGTGCATTCCTTGTTAAACGTGGTCTAGTATCAAATTGGAGAAATTTATGATACCTATAAAAATAAAACCAACATCATCAACATATATAACCCATGCATGCAACGCCTTAGAAGACAGCTATCTAAGAGAGATACTAAATAGAACTGTGAATCCTCGCATAATTTGTGGAGATTTTAATGGTCATAACCCCCTGTGGGGCAGCTCTAAGCTTGACCATAACGGCAAGATTATTGACAATATAATAACAGATTTTGATATGGTCTGTGTTAATTCTGGTCAAGGTACAAGAGCGAATAGTTCTCATGGTACTCTTTCTTGTATTGATGTCACTTTTGTCTCACCTAATCTAGCTGCTAAATGTAACTGGACAGTTCTGGATGATTCCTGGGGAAGTGATCACTGCCCCATCATCACTGATTATAATCATTCTATTTATAAAAGTAAAGCTAATTTCACACCTAAATGGTCCATTAAAAAAGCTGATTGGAATAAATTTCAAGTTGCTTGCAATCTGAATATATCTGAACCCAACACTTCAGAAAACATTGATGATACATACAACAACTTCATCAATGAGCTTGAGTCAGCCATGAGCTGCTCAATTCCAAAAACCAACCCAAACCACAATAAAACCCCTACCTCCTGGTGGAATGATGATTGCAAACAGGCCATAGATAGTAAGAAAAAAGCTCTTAATATTTTCAGAAAAACTCGTCTTCCTACAGACCTTATAGAGTATAAAAGGGCTTGTGCCATAGCCAGGAAGACAATTAAAAATGCTAAAAGAAAAGATTGGGAAATCTTTTGCAACGAAATAAATCTGAAAACTAATACTAAAGTTATTTGGAACAAAATTAAACGAATAGAAAAAACTCGTAATACAAGTAGCATACCAGTTCTAAACCACAATGGCACAGATATCATTATACCAAGACAAGGCTGAAGCCCTTGCCGACAGCTATGCTAAAGTCAGCAGCACGAACAATTACAGCCCTTTATTTACCCCCATCAAAAATAAAGCTGAAATGATTTTTGTATTGATAGTAACAATGACAGTGTGATTAATGAGCCTCTTACCTTAGAAGAATTAAACCATGCAATTGATTCCTCTAAGTGCACCGCTCCTGGTAAAGATGGAATAAGAAACGATGTCATTAAACACCTCCCCATGAAAATTCGTAATTACGTACTCATCATCTTTAACATGATATGGTATACCTCTCAATGCCCCAAACAATGGAAGGATGCTATCCTTATTCCATTCCTCAAACCAGGAAAAGAATCCACCAACCCCCTATCATATATAGACCCATTGCACTCACAGCTACTTTCTGTAAAATAATGGAACGAATTGTTAATTCTCGATTACTATGGTATCTAGAAACCCATAACTTATTATCCAATCCCCTGAGTGGTTTCCGGAAAGGAAGAAGTACCAAAGATCACATTGTCAATTTGGAATCATCTACCAATAAAGTCAGGAGTAATAAAGAAAGCACCCTTGCTATTTTTCTTGACATTGAAAAAGCTTATGATATGCTTTGGCGCAAAGGTATTATTATTAAATTACATTCCATGGGTATTTGTGACCCGCTCTGCAAAAAGGGCACATGAGTCGCTGTATGCTTTTACGAGTTATGGGCCGTTCAATGTGAAGAGGGTTAAAAATTCTTCAAACAAGTGATTTTGAAGGGAGGGAATTTTTTGCATCTTTGATACCTATATTATTCATATTATTTCATAACCAAAATCTTTGATCTCAGTGAATAAAGTTGGAAAAAAATTTGTTTTTGTCGAGTGCTTCTATGTATTGCTTTGCTATTTGTTTTTTTAAATGGCTTGTTTCTCCTTAAGTCATTTCAAGAAATTCCTGAAAACAAACATGCAAATTTCCAAATATCTCGTGATTGCAAAATGCTAGAGACCTCAGACATATACCATATGAAAGCTTATAAAATGGCCTTTCCAGCTATATATAAAACATTATTTTCAAATTTTGCAACATAAGTACCCTTTTTGCAGAGCGGGTCACATTTATGGTCGGATAATAAAATGGATTGATAATTTCCTTAATGATAGACAAATTCAAGTTAAAGTTAATAATTGTCTTTCTAAAGAAATAACCATGGAAAATGATGTTCCACAGGGCAGTGTTATCAGTCCTCTCCTTTTTAACGTTGCTGTCAATGATCTCTCCCACCATGTCGTTGATGCAAATGTCTCACAATATGCAGATGATATCGCCATCTGGAAATCCAACAGAAACACATCTTACCTAGAAAAGAAAATCCAACAAAACCCTTAATAATGTCAAATCTTGGTGTGACAAATTGGGTTTTAAGTTGTCTATCCCCAAAACAATTGTTGTCTTGTTCACCAATAAAAAACTTATCAATATCTCCCTGCACATCCAAAACCTTAGATTACAGACTTTGTCCTCGGCCAAATTCCTGGGAGTGATTTTTGACAGCAAATTAACATGAAATCCACACATCGACAGTATAATTACAAAATGTAAAAAGAGACTTAACATCCTCAGATGCATTAGCGGTATTTCCTGGGGGGCCGATTGTAAAACACTTTATCAGCTATATATAGTGCTCTAATAAAACCCATCTTGGAATACGGGTGTTTGAAGCTTTCGACTCTGCACCCCTGACTGCCAAGCAAAAACTTGACAGTATTCAATACCAAGCTCTTAAAATTTGTACAGGAGCTATTCACAGTTCCCCACTTTTTAGGCTACAGACCGAATGTGGAGACCCACCTTTGGCTCTACGTAGACAGTTCTTATGTAACCTATACGGAATCAAAGTAAATACACACAAAACACATCCTAATGATGACATCCATTCTGATAACTGGCAAAAGCATTATTTTGCTGACAAATGGATGTCTACAACCCACAACACCCCTTTTGAAGCTAGGATCTCCCAATACCCGTATGCAGTTTTCCCCCTCAACGACCCCACTCCTTTCTGGCATTATAACAAGCCTTCTGTCTCCACTGAAATCCTCTCTCGAGTGGCAGATGCTACAAATATTTATGACAAGAAAAATATTAGTTTAGAGACCATCAATACAACATGGATAAATTCTCTACACACTTATACACGGATGGCTCTCACAGTCCCACTCTTGATACTGTCGGATGTGGTATATATATCCCCCAACTTAAATACAGTAAAGCTTCCCGCCTCAATAATGGCGTCTCTATCTTTACAGCAGAACTTTTCGCAATTCTCCTTGCATTAGAATGGGTTGAAGATGTTAAGCCTTTACATACATGCATTTTCAGTGACTGCCTTAGTGCCATCCAGTCTATCTCTAAAACCTTCCCCAAACATAAAATCGTTTGTGATATTCGCCACACCTTAAATAACATCCACTACCAAGGCAATATAGTTAACTTTGAATGGATCCCTGGGCACTGTGGGATCAATGGAAATGAAAGAGCTGATGAAATCGCCAAATCAGCCACACACAAAACCAGTATCGATCACCACATACTCCTCCTATAGAGAATGAAATCAAACACATTCTTAAAGAAGAACTTAAGGAAAAATGGACTAAAACCATTCCCATCACTAATCTAAATAATATACAATATAAGCCATCTTTCATTTTCTCTAGCTGGGGAATGTCACGTACCCATGAAGTTATCATGCATAGACTTAGACTTGGTGTATGTAAAGGCTTAAATAATTTCCTATATAAAATCGGCAAACATCCAAATGGATTATGTGAAGTATGCTCATGCACTGAGGATGTTAAGCATTTTCTCTTGAACTGTCGTAAATATAACGTCCAAAGACAAATCCTCATCAAATCACTTGGTCTCCTAAATACCCAAATAACACTCCAACAACTTCTTGTACACAAACAAAACAGCCAACATATTATCAAATATGTACGTAATTGTAATGTTAATGTAGAGTTGGTCGGGCAGTACAGTAAGCGGTCCGAACGGAATGGTTACAGCTATATTTGTGTGCGTTAGCATTCGTACGGCGAAGAAGGTTGTTAAGTTGTGGTACGCTAGAACAGTGGCAGATAGTTCGACGAAGTTGTGTGATGTTTTTTCACAATTCGCCAGCGGTGAATTTGACCAAGGAAATGACATTGGTGATTAATACCAGATGACCCTGGTGAGTAGAACGCTGTCATGACATGGTGTCAGTGTTGTAGTCAAGACCAGGAAGTCCGAGACCAAGACCGAGACCGACAGTCCGAGACCAAGACCAAGACCAAGACCGAGACCGACAGTCCGAGACCAAGACCAAGACCAGACTTGTAAATACATTTGTAAAGGCATGTAAATCATCTTTGTATGTTGATCTAAAACTGGGGGGGTTCAGGTAGGGTATGGGGTATGACCATAGAGCTGTGTTTAGTTTGACAGGAATGGTCTTGGAGTGTACTCTAGCATTGTTGTTGGTTTTTACTTTGTATTCTTCAATAAAGTTTTTACTTTTCGGCCTAATTTGAATTTCACAACATTCACAGTGCATGCAGTGCACTTAAGCACTTTTCAGACACTGGTGTACCTATGTAAAGCTAAAAAAAAAAGTGACAATTTAAAATAGTATTTCCTTCAAATTGTATTTTATTTCTCAGGAAAAACATTTACAGAGGTGCCCTGGCCCTCTGTCTCAAGAACATGTCATGCCATCACGGTGATTTTATTGCAGCAGTTTACCCAACAGTATACAATCACGTTACAGAAATACAGGCCTATAATTTAGATCGTTTCTGACAAAATCTTATGTGATTGGCAAGCAGATGAGATGTGCAATTGTTTGGACATTTAACAGGCTTCTTTAGAAATTGAAACAAACATGTCATTGACAAGCATGCAAGAAAGAAAAATCTTAGGCCTAATTCATCGGGTGATCAAGCCGCACATGTTTGATGAAGGCAGACGTTAGTGCTGGGTGATACGATAACATCGCGATGATGCGAGATTCGCCTCCCAAAAATTGAAATCGGCTACATTCTTTTAAAATCGAAAAATCGAGATATTGCCGATATCATTTTTAAAATCGGCTATTTTTTTTCGGAACCCCTATTTTCCCTTCTCGGTGATACTTTCTTTTCACCAGCAAATTCGCTAAAATTAATTTCCTTGTAAGCGAGGTTCAAGTCGAAGTGACATCATCCTTTCGAACTTTTTATTTATCGTGTAAATTAGAGCAAGCAGAACAAATATAACACAAGGGGAAACATACATGTAGCTGATTAAATAAATTCATCGATTGCCGTATTTAACGTCGAGCAAAGAAAATAATGTTTACCCTCCTGTGGCTGAATTAAACGTAAGGATGGATTATTGTATCCTTTGCTTGGAATATTAATGCTCACCTGTTCCGACATGCTACATGTATGTTTAAAAAAAATCAGTACTTATTACAATGTCAGTATTCATTCGCCCTGAAATAAAAAGGATGTCTGAAATAAAATATCCTGCACCCCTAGCCCTAAAACCTTTGTGATTGACATCTTAACTTTTGCGAGGTATACAATTATTGGCTGTTTCGGAAGTTTGTTTGTTTGTTTTCTTTCTTTTTTCAGACTTTTGCCCATAGCATTTGTACACGTTTTCTTTCTTACCGGCACTTTGGCTACTATATCCTTCCTCTATGTTTAAAGCAACCGATTGCCTTTAAACTTAACAGACACTTAAACCAAATGCTCAGAATGTGTGCCAAACTTTTACATCATGATGACGTCATCACATGATTTTTTATGAATTTTTGAAATTATTAAAATCGTAACATTCTTTTCAATATATCTAGCGAACAAAACAAGATATTTAAAAAATTCTTTTTGTTATAGCTCTGGTGTTTTAAAGATATGCCCTGAAAGGCGAAAATTGTGTGACGTCATAATGACGTCATAAAAAATATGGTGTTTTTTTTTACGCATGTAAGGGTCAATCCGATTACAAAAATGTATACATGGATTTTGTCTGTACCTAATTCCAAAATTTCATGATTGTGGCTCACTCAAGTAAGAAATGACAGCCATTTCATGATTGTGGCTCACTCAAGTAAGAAATGACAGCCATTTCAAAATTTAGACTAAATTCAATATAACACAAAGGAGTTATGGGAAGGGCAGATAACCATGGCTTAAATGTGCATGCTGTTTATAAAAAGGCTGATTTGTAGTCTTTTCAAGTCGCTAGACTATTGCCCATAGCATTTGTAAACGTTTTCTTTCTTACCGGCACTTTGGGTACTTTTAAACTTGGCAGACACTTAGACTAACTGCTCACAATGTGTGCCGAACTTTTACCTCATGATGACGTCATCACATGTCACGTGACGTCATCTTAAAGGGGCAGTTTTTGAAGCCATATATCTACAAAAGTACAAGCTCGATTAAGTTGAAATGTAATATCTAGGTAGGCCAGCAGGTTTATAGATGAAAATTGACATGACGTTATGATGACTTCATCACATGTCACCCGACGTCATCTTAAAGGGGCAGTTTTTGAAGCCACATATAAACAAAAGTACAAGTTCGATTAAGTTGATAAGTAATATCTAGGTAGCCCAGTAGGTTTATAGCTGAAAATTGACATGACATTTTCATGATGTCGTTACATGTCACGTGACGTCATCTTAAAGGGGCAGTTTTTGAAGCCACATACATGTATAAACAAAAGTACCCGCACCCTTAAAAACCCGCACCCTTAAAAACCCGCACCCTAACTTGAACCTTAACCCTAACACTTGCACTCAAACCCTTAACTCTAACAACTAATTTGAACACCCCTAACTCGCTTACTCTATTTTTCCATCAACTCCAGGACAGATCAACCTCCGGCTCCTGGCTGTTCAAGACCTTGAGGCCTTACAAGATTATATCCTGGACAGAACTGAAAGGCCCAGTGAGATAGAGAGCATATGAAATCATGCTGTAGGATGCGGGCTTAGATCAGCACAACAGACCTATGGTGTTTTGTAGACGAGTAAGTCTAACACTCTCTCTATCTATCTCTGTCTCTCTATCTCTTACTCTCACATTCTAACCCGAACACAAGCACTCTCACTCTAAGGGCCATGTCACACAGGACAATTTTCAGGCAATCGGGTCCAACCAAATTCCACATAGAAAAACATGGAATTTTGTATTTTCACCAAATTGTCTTAAGAAGAAAAATGTCTTTATTGCACTTGAAGAATTTCTTTTCGGCTGCAACGCTGTTACTTGCCCACAAATTGCTTGTTAAAATTGCATTGTGTAACAAGGCCCTAACTCTAGCACTCTTAAAACCCGCACCCTTAAAACCTGCACCCTTAAAACCCGCACCCTTAAAACCCGCACCCTTAAAACCCGCACCCTTAAAACCCGCACCCTTAAAACCCGCACCCTTAAAACCCGCACCCTTAAAACCCGCACCCTTAAAACCCGCACCCTTAAAACCCGCACCCTTAAAACCCGCACCCTAACTCGAACCTTAACCCTAACACTTGCACTCAAACCCTTAACTCTAACAACTAATTTGAACACCCCTAACTCGCTTACTCTATTTTTCCATCAACTCCAGGAGAGATCAACCTCCGGGTCCTGGCTGTTCAAGACCTTGAGGCCTGACAAGATTATATCCTGGACAGAACTGAAAGGCCCAGTGAGATAGAGAGCATATGAAATCATGCTGTAGTATGCGGGCTTAGATCAGCACAACAGACCTATGGTGTTTTGTAGACGAGTAAGTCTAACACTCTCTCTACCTTTCTCTGTCTCTCTATCTCTTACTCTCTCACATTCGAACACAAGCACTCTCACTCTCAGGGCCATGTCACACAGGACAATTTTCAGGCAATCGGGTCCAACCAAATTCCACATAGAAAAACATGGAATTTTGTATTTTCACCAAATTGTCTTCAGAAGAAAAATTTCTTTATTGCACTTGAAGAATTTCTTTTCGGCTGCAGCGCTGTTACTCGCCCACAAATTGCTTGTTAAAATTGCATTGTGTAACAAGGCCCTAACTCTAACACTCTTAAAACCCGCACCCTTAAAACCCGCACCCTTAAAACCCGCACCCTTAAAACCCGCACCCTTAAAACCCGCACCCTTAAAACCCGCACCCTTAAAACCCGCACCCTTAAAACCCGCACCCTTAAAACCTGCACCCTTAAAACCCGCACCCATCTCTTACTCTCACATTCTAACCCGAACACAAGCACTCTTACTCTAAGGGCCATGTCACACAGGAAAATTTTCAGGCAATCGGGTCCAACCAAATTCCACATAGAAAAACAGGGAATTCTTTTATTTTCACCAAACTGTCTTAAGAAGAAAAATGTCTTTATTGCACTTTAAGAATTTCTTTTCGGCTGCAGCGCTGTTACTTGCCCACAAATTGCTTGTTAAAATTGCATTGTGTATCAAGGCCCTAACTCTAGCACTCTTAAAACCCGCACCCTTAAAACCCGCACCCTTAAAACCCGCACCCTTAAAACCCGCACCCTTAAAACCCGCACCCTTAAAACCCGCACCCTTAAAACCCGCACCCTTAAAACCCGCACCCTTAAAACCCGCACCCTTAAAACCCGCACCCTTAAAACCCGCACCCTTAAAACCCGCACCCTTAAAACCCGCACCCTTAAAACCCGCACCCTTAAAACATGCACCCTTAAAACCCGTACCCTTAAAACCCGCACCCTTAAAACCCGCACCCTTAAAACCTGCACCCTTAAAACCCGCACCCATCTCTTACTCTCACATTCTAACCCGAACACAAGCACTCTTACTCTAAGGGCCATGTCACACAGGAAAATTTTCAGGCAATCGGGTCCAACCAAATTCCACATAGAAAAACAGGGAATTCTTTTATTTTCACCAAACTGTCTTAAGAAGAAAAATGTCTTTACTGCACTTTAAGAATTTCTTTTCGGCTGCAGCGCTGTTACTTGCCCACACATTGCTTGTTAAAATTGCATTGTGTATCAAGGCCCTAACTCTAGCACTCTTAAAACCCGCACCCTTAAAACCCGCACCCTTAAAACCCGCACCCTTAAAACCCGCACCCTTAAAACCCGCACCCTTAAAACCTGCACCCTTAAAACCCGCACCCATCTCTTACTCTCACATTCTAACCCGAACACAAGCACTCTTACTCTAAGGGCCATGTCACACAGGAAAATTTTCAGGCAATCGGGTCCAACCAAATTCCACATAGAAAAACAGGGAATTCTTTTATTTTCACCAAACTGTCTTAAGAAGAAAAATGTCTTTACTGCACTTTAAGAATTTCTTTTCGGCTGCAGCGCTGTTACTTGCCCACAAATTGCTTGTTAAAATTGCATTGTATAACAAGGCCCTAACTCTAGCACTCTTAAAAACCCGCACTCTTAAAACCCGCACTCTTAAAATCCGCACTCTTAAAACCCGCACCCTTAAAACCCGCACCCTTAAAACCCGCACCCTTAAAACCCGCACCCTTAAAACCCGCACCCTTAAAACCCGCACCCTTAAAACCCGCACCCTTAAAACCTGCACCCTTAGAACCCGCACCCTTAAAACATGCACCCTTAAAACCCGTACCCTTAAAACCCGCACCCTTAAAACCTGCACCCTTAAAACCCGCACCCATCTCTTACTCTCACATTCTAACCCGAACACAAGCACTCTTACTCTAAGGGCCATGTCACACAGGAAAATTTTCAGGCAATCGGGTCCAACCAAATTCCACATAGAAAAACAGGGAATTCTTTTATTTTCACCAAACTGTCTTAAGAAGAAAAATGTCTTTATTGCACTTGAAGAATTTCTTTTCGGCTGCAGCGCTGTTACTTGCCCACAAATTGCTTTTTAAAATTGCATTGTGTAACAAGGCCCTAACTCTAGCACTCTTAAAACCCGCACCCTTAAAACCCGCACTCTTAAAACCCGCACTCTTAAAACCCGCACTCTTAAAACCCGCACCCTTAAAACCCGCACCCTTAAAACCCGCACCCTTAAAACCCGCACCCTTAAAACCCGCACCCTTAAAACCTGCACCCTTAAAACCCGCACCCATCTCTTACTCTCACATTCTAACCCGAACACAAGCACTCTTACTCTAAGGGCCATGTCACACAGGAAAATTTTCAGGCAATCGGGTCCAACCAAATTCCACATAGAAAAACAGGGAATTCTTTTATTTTCACCAAACTGTCTTAAGAAGAAAAATGTCTTTACTGCACTTTAAGAATTTCTTTTCGGCTGCAGCGCTGTTACTTGCCCACAAATTGCTTGTTAAAATTGCATTGTATAACAAGGCCCTAACTCTAGCACTCTTAAAACCCGCACTCTTAAAACCCGCACTCTTAAAACCCGCACTCTTAAAACCCGCACCCTTAAAACCCGCACCCTTAAAACCCGCACCCTTAAAACCCGCAACCTTAAAACCCGCACCCTTAAAACCTGCACCCTTAAAACCCGCACCCATCTCTTACTTTCACATTCTAACCCGAACACAAGCACTCTTACTCTAAGGGCCATGTCACACAGGAAAATTTTCAGGCAATCGGGTCCAACCAAATTCCACATAGAAAAACAGGGAATTCTTTTATTTTCACCAAACTGTCTTAAGAAGAAAAATGTCTTTATTGCACTTGAAGAATTTCTTTTCGGCTGCAGCGCTGTTACTTGCCCACAAATTGCTTGTTAAAATTGCATTGTATAACAAGGCCCTAACTCTAGCACTCTTAAAACCCGCACCCTTAAAACCCGCACCCTTAAAACCCGCACCCTTAAAACCCGCACCCTTAAAACCCGCACCCTTAAAACCCGCACCCTTGAAACCCGCACCCTTGAAACCCGCACCCTTAAAACCCGCATCCTTAAAACCCGCACCCTTAAAACCCGCACCCTTAAAACATGCACCCTTAAAACATGCACCCTTAAAACATGCACCCTTAAAACCCGCACCCTTAAAACCCGCACCCTTAAAACCCGCACCCTTAAAACCCGCACCCTTAAAACCTGCACCCTTAAAACCCGCACCCATCTCTTACTCTCACATTCTAACCCGAACACAAGCACTCTTACTCTAAGGGCCATGTCACACAGGAACATTTTCAGGCAATCGGGTCCAACCAAATTCCACATAGAAAAACAGGGAATTCTTTTATTTTCACCAAACTGTCTTAAGAAGAAAAATGTCTTTATTGCACTTGAAGAATTTCTTTTCGGCTGCAGCGCTGTTACTTGCCCACAAATTGCTTGTTAAAATTGCATTGTATAACAAGGCCCTAACTCTAGCACTCTTAAAACCCGCACCCTTAAAACCCGCACCCTTAAAACCCGCACCCTTAAAACCCGCACCCTTAAAACCCGCACCCTTAAAACCCGCACCCTTAAAACCCGCACCCTTAAAACCCGCACCCTTAAAACCCGCACCCTTAAAACCCGCACCCTTAAAACCCGCACCCTTAAAACCCGCACCCTTAAAACCCGCACCCTTAAAACCCGCACCCTTAAAACCCGCACCCTTAAAACCCGCACCCTTAAAACCCGCACCCTTAAAACCCGCACCCTTAAAACCCGCACCCTTAAAACCCGCACCCTTAAAACATGCACCCTTAAAACATGCACCCTTAAAACCCGCACCCTTAAAACCTGCACCCTTAAAACCCGCACCCATCTCTTACTCTCACATTCTAACCCGAACACAAGCACTCTTACTCTAAGGGCCATGTCACATAGGAAAATTTTCAGGCAATCGGGTCCAACCAAATTCCACATAGAAAAACAGGGAATTCTTTTATTTTCACCAAACTGTCTTAAGAAGAAAAATGTCTTTACTGCACTTTAAGAATTTCTTTTCGGCTGCAGCGCTGTTACTTGCCCACAAATTGCTTGTTAAAATTGCATTGTGTAACAAGGCCCTAACTCTAGCACTCTTAAAACCCGCACTCTTAAAACCCGCACCCTTAAAACCCGCACCCTTAAAACCCGCACCCTTAAAACCCGCACCCTTAAAACCCGCACCCTTAAAACCCGCAACCTTAAAACCCGCACCCTTAAAACCTGCACCCTTAAAACCCGCACCCATCTCTTACTCTCACATTCTAACCCGAACACAAGCACTCTTACTCTAAGGGCCATGTCACATAGGAAAATTTTCAGGCAATCGGGTCCAACCAAATTCCACATAGAAAAACAGGGAATTCTTTTATTTTCACCAAACTGTCTTAAGAAGAAAAATGTCTTTACTGCACTTTAAGAATTTCTTTTCGGCTGCAGCGCTGTTACTTGCCCACAAATTGCTTGTTAAAATTGCATTGTGTAACAAGGCCCTAACTCTAGCACTCTTAAAACCCGCACTCTTAAAACCCGCACCCTTAAAACCCGCACCCTTAAAACCCGCACCCTTAAAACCCGCACCCTTAAAACCCGCACCCTTAAAACCCGCACCCTTAAAACCCGCAACCTTAAAACCCGCACCCTTAAAACCTGCACCCTTAAAACCCGCACCCATCTCTTACTCTCACATTCTAACCCGAACACAAGCACTCTTACTCTAAGGGCCATGTCACACAGGAAAATTTTCAGGCAATCGGGTCCAACCAAATTCCACATAGAAAAACAGGGAATTCTTTTATTTTCACCACACCCTTAAAACATGCACCCTTAAAACCCGCACCCTTAAAACCCGCACCCTTAAAACCCGCACCCTTAAAACCCGCACCCTTAAAACCCGCACCCTTAAAACCCGCACCCTTAAAACCCGCACCCTTAAAACCCGCACCCTTAAAACCCGCACCCTTAAAACCCGCACCCTTAAAACCCGCACCCTTAAAACCCGCGTCCTTAAAACCCGCACCCTTAAAACCTGCACCCTTAAAACCCGCACCCATCTCTTACTCTCACATTCTAACCCGAACACAAGCACTCTTACTCTAAGGGCCATGTCACACAGGAAAATTTTCAGGCAATCGGGTCCAACCAAATTCCACATAGAAAAACAGGGAATTCTTTTATTTTCACCAAACTGTCTTAAGAAGAAAAATGTCTTTACTGCACTTTAAGAATTTCTTTTCGGCTGCAGCGCTGTTACTTGCCCACAAATTGCTTGTTAAAATTGCATTGTGTAACAAGGCCCTAACTCTAGCACTCTTAAAACCCGCACTCTTAAAACCCGCACTCTTAAAACCCGCACCCTTAAAACCAGCACCCTTAAAACCCGCACCCTTAAAACCCGCACCCTTAAAACCCGCACCCTTAAAACCCGCACCCTTAAAACCCGCACCCTTAAAACCCGCACCCTTAAAACCCGCACCCTTAAAACCCGCACCCTTAAAACCCGCACCCTTAAAACCCGCACCCTTAAAACCCGCACCCATCTCTTACTCTCACATTCTAACCCGAACACAAGCACTCTTACTCTAAGGGCCATGTCACACAGGAAAATTTTCAGGCAATCGGGTCCAACCAAATTCCACATAGAAAAACAGGGAATTCTTTTATTTTCACCAAACTGTCTTAAGAAGAAAAATGTCTTTATTGCACTTGAAGAATTTCTTTTCGGCGGCAGCGCTGTTACTTGCCCACAAATTGCTTGTTAAAATTGCATTGTGTAACAAGGCCCTAACTCTAGCACTCTTAAAACCCGCACCCTTAAAACCCGCACCCTTAAAACCCGCACCCTTAAAACCCGCACCCTTAAAACCCGCACCCTTAAAACCCGCACCCTTAAAACCCGCACCCTTAAAACCCGCACCCTTAAAACCCGCACCCTTAAAACCCGCACCCTTAAAACCCGCACCCTTAAAACCCGCACCCTTAAAACCCGCACCCTTAAAACCCGCACCCTTAAAACCTGCACCCTAACTCGAACCTTAACCCTAACACTTGCACTCAAACCCTTAACTCTAACAACTAATTTGAACACCCCTAACTCGCTTACTCTATTTTTCCATCAACTCCAGGAGAGATCAACCTCCGGCTCCTGGCTGTTCAAGACCTTGAGGCCTTACAAGATTATATCCTGGACAGAACTGAAAGGCCTAGTGAGATAGAGAGCATATGAAATCATGCTGTAGGATGCGGGCTTAGATCAGCACAACAGACCTATGGTGTTTTGTAGACGAGTAAGTCTAACACTCTCTCTATCTATCTCTGTCTCTCTATCTCTTACTCTCACATTCTAACCCGAACATTTTCAGGCAATCGGGTCCAACCAAATTCCAGCTAGAAAAACAGGGAATTCTTTTATTTTCACCAAACTGTCTTAAGAAGAAAAATGTCTTTATTGCACTTGAAGAATTTCTTTTCGGCGGCAGCGCTGTTACTTGCCCACAAATTGCTTGTTAAAATTGCATTGTGTAACAAGGCCCTAACTCTAGCACTCTTAAAACCCGCACTCTTAAAACCCGCACTCTTAAAACCCGCACCCTTAAAACCCGCACCCTTAAAACCCGCACCCTTAAAACCCGCACCCTTAAAACCCGCACCCTTAAAACCCGCACCCTTAAAACCCGCACCCTTAAAACCCGCACCCTTAAAACCCGCACCCTTAAAACCTGCACCCTTAAAACCCGCACCCTTAAAACCAGCACCCTAACTCGAACCTTAACCCTAACACTTGCACTCAAACCCTTAACTCTAACAACTAATTTGAACACCCCTAACTCGCTTACTCTATTTTTCCATCAACTCCAGGAGAGATCAACCTCCGGCTCCTGGCTGTTCAAGACCTTGAGGCCTTACAAGATTATATCCTGGACAGAACTGAAAGGCCTAGTGAGATAGAGAGCATATGAAATCATGCTGTAGGATGCGGGCTTAGATCAGCACAACAGACCTATGGTGTTTTGTAGACGAGTAAGTCTAACACTCTCTCTATCTATCTCTGTCTCTCTATCTCTTACTCTCACATTCTAACCCGAACATTTTCAGGCAATCGGGTCCAACCAAATTCCACATAGAAAAACAGGGAATTCTTTTATTTTCACCAAACTGTCTTAAGAAGAAAAATGTCTTTACTGCACTTTAAGAATTTCTTTTCGGCTGCAGCGCTGTTACTTGCCCACAAATTGCTTGTTAAAATTGCATTGTGTAACAAGGCCCTAACTCTAGCACTCTTAAAACCCGCACTCTTAAAACCCGCACTCTTAAAACCCGCACCCTTAAAACCAGCACCCTTAAAACCCGCACCCTTAAAACCCGCACCCTTAAAACCCGCACCCTTAAAACCCGCACCCTTAAAACCCGCACCCTTAAAACCCGCACCCTTAAAACCCGCACCCTTAAAACCCGCACCCTTAAAACCCGCACCCTTAAAACCCGCACCCTTAAAACCCGCACCCATCTCTTACTCTCACATTCTAACCCGAACACAAGCACTCTTACTCTAAGGGCCATGTCACACAGGAAAATTTTCAGGCAATCGGGTCCAACCAAATTCCACATAGAAAAACAGGGAATTCTTTTATTTTCACCAAACTGTCTTAAGAAGAAAAATGTCTTTATTGCACTTGAAGAATTTCTTTTCGGCGGCAGCGCTGTTACTTGCCCACAAATTGCTTGTTAAAATTGCATTGTGTAACAAGGCCCTAACTCTAGCACTCTTAAAACCCGCACCCTTAAAACCCGCACCCTTAAAACCCGCACCCTTAAAACCCGCACCCTTAAAACCCGCACCCTTAAAACCCGCACCCTTAAAACCCGCACCCTTAAAACCCGCACCCTTAAAACCCGCACCCTTAAAACCCGCACCCTTAAAACCCGCACCCTTAAAACCCGCACCCTTAAAACCCGCACCCTTAAAACCCGCACCCTTAAAACCTGCACCCTAACTCGAACCTTAACCCTAACACTTGCACTCAAACCCTTAACTCTAACAACTAATTTGAACACCCCTAACTCGCTTACTCTATTTTTCCATCAACTCCAGGAGAGATCAACCTCCGGCTCCTGGCTGTTCAAGACCTTGAGGCCTTACAAGATTATATCCTGGACAGAACTGAAAGGCCTAGTGAGATAGAGAGCATATGAAATCATGCTGTAGGATGCGGGCTTAGATCAGCACAACAGACCTATGGTGTTTTGTAGACGAGTAAGTCTAACACTCTCTCTATCTATCTCTGTCTCTCTATCTCTTACTCTCACATTCTAACCCGAACATTTTCAGGCAATCGGGTCCAACCAAATTCCAGCTAGAAAAACAGGGAATTCTTTTATTTTCACCAAACTGTCTTAAGAAGAAAAATGTCTTTATTGCACTTGAAGAATTTCTTTTCGGCGGCAGCGCTGTTACTTGCCCACAAATTGCTTGTTAAAATTGCATTGTGTAACAAGGCCCTAACTCTAGCACTCTTAAAACCCGCACTCTTAAAACCCGCACTCTTAAAACCCGCACCCTTAAAACCCGCACCCTTAAAACCCGCACCCTTAAAACCCGCACCCTTAAAACCCGCACCCTTAAAACCCGCACCCTTAAAACCCGCACCCTTAAAACCCGCACCCTTAAAACCCGCACCCTTAAAACCTGCACCCTTAAAACCCGCACCCTTAAAACCAGCACCCTAACTCGAACCTTAACCCTAACACTTGCACTCAAACCCTTAACTCTAACAACTAATTTGAACACCCCTAACTCGCTTACTCTATTTTTCCATCAACTCCAGGAGAGATCAACCTCCGGCTCCTGGCTGTTCAAGACCTTGAGGCCTTACAAGATTATATCCTGGACAGAACTGAAAGGCCTAGTGAGATAGAGAGCATATGAAATCATGCTGTAGGATGCGGGCTTAGATCAGCACAACAGACCTATGGTGTTTTGTAGACGAGTAAGTCTAACACTCTCTCTATCTATCTCTGTCTCTCTATCTCTTACTCTCACATTCTAACCCGAACATTTTCAGGCAATCGGGTCCAACCAAATTCCACATAGAAAAACAGGGAATTCTTTTATTTTCACCAAACTGTCTTAAGAAGAAAAATGTCTTTATTGCACTTGAAGAATTTCTTTTCGGCGGCAGCGCTGTTACTTGCCCACAAATTGCTTGTTAAAATTGCATTGTGTAACAAGGCCCTAACTCTAGCACTCTTAAAACCCGCACTCTTAAAACCCGCACTCTTAAAACCCGCACCCTTAAAACCCGCACCCTTAAAACCCGCACCCTTAAAACCCGCACCCTTAAAACCCGCACCCTTAAAACCTGCACCCTTAAAACCCGCACCCATCTCTTACTCTCACATTCTAACCTGAACACAAGCACTCTTACTCTAAGGGCCATGTCACACAGGAAAATGTTCAGGCAATCGGGTCCAACCAAATTCCACATAGAAAAACAGGGAATTCTTTTATTTTCACCAAACTGTCTTAAGAAGAAAAATGTCTTTATTGCACTTGAAGAATTTCTTTTAGGCGGCAGCGCTGTTACTTGCCCACAAATTGCTTGTTAAAATTGCATTGTGTAACAAGGCCCTAACTCTAGCACTCTTAAAACCCGCACTCTTAAAACCCGCACTCTTAAAACCCGCACCCTTAAAACCCGCACCCTTAAAACCCGCACCCTTAAAACCCGCACCCTTAAAACCCGCACCCTTAAAACCCGCACCCATCTCTTACTCTCACATTCTAACCCGAACACAAGCACTCTTACTCTAAGGGCCATGTCACACAGGAAAATTTTCAGGCAATCGGGTCCAACCAAATTCCACATAGAAAAACAGGGAATTCTTTTATTTTCACCAAACTGTCTTAAGAAGAAAAATGTCTTTACTGCACTTTAAGAATTTCTTTTCGGCTGCAGCGCTGTTACTTGCCCACAAATTGCTTGTTAAAATTGCATTGTGTAACAAGGCCCTAACTCTAGCACTCTTAAAACCCGCACTCTTAAAACCCGCACTCTTAAAACCCGCACTCTTAAAACCCGCACTCTTAAAACCCGCACTCTTAAAACCCGCACCCTTAAAACCCGCACCCTTAAAACCCGCACCCTTAAAACCTGCACCCTAACTCGAACCTTAACCCTAACACTTGCACTCAAACCCTTAACTCTAACAACTAATTTGAACACCCCTAACTCGCTTACTCTATTTTTCCATCAACTCCAGGAGAGATCAACCTCCGGCTCCTGGCTGTTCAAGACCTTGAGGCCTTACAAGATTATATGCTGGACAGAACTGAAAGGCCTAGTGAGATAGAGAGCATATGAAATCATGCTGTAGGATGCGGGCTTAGATCAGCACAACAGACCTATGGTGTTTTGTAGACGAGTAAGTCTAACACTCTCTCTATCTATCTCTGTCTCTCTATCTCTTACTCTCACATTCTAACCCGAACATTTTCAGGCAATCGGGTCCAACCAAATTCCAGCTAGAAAAACAGGGAATTCTTTTATTTTCACCAAACTGTCTTAAGAAGAAAAATGTCTTTATTGCACTTGAAGAATTTCTTTTCGGCGGCAGCGCTGTTACTTGCCCACAAATTGCTTGTTAAAATTGCATTGTGTAACAAGGCCCTAACTCTAGCACTCTTAAAACCCGCACTCTTAAAACCCGCACTCTTAAAACCCGCACCCTTAAAACCCGCACCCTTAAAACCCGCACCCTTAAAACCCGCACCCTTAAAACCCGCACCCTTAAAACCCGCACCCTTAAAACCCGCACCCTTAAAACCCGCACCCTTAAAACCTGCACCCTTAAAACCCGCACCCTTAAAACCAGCACCCTAACTCGAACCTTAACCCTAACACTTGCACTCAAACCCTTAACTCTAACAACTAATTTGAACACCCCTAACTCGCTTACTCTATTTTTCCATCAACTCCAGGAGAGATCAACCTCCGGCTCCTGGCTGTTCAAGACCTTGAGGCCTTACAAGATTATATCCTGGACAGAACTGAAAGGCCTAGTGAGATAGAGAGCATATGAAATCATGCTGTAGGATGCGGGCTTAGATCAGCACAACAGACCTATGGTGTTTTGTAGACGAGTAAGTCTAACACTCTCTCTATCTATCTCTGTCTCTCTATCTCTTACTCTCACATTCTAACCCGAACATTTTCAGGCAATCGGGTCCAACCAAATTCCACATAGAAAAACAGGGAATTCTTTTATTTTCACCAAACTGTCTTAAGAAGAAAAATGTCTTTATTGCACTTGAAGAATTTCTTTTCGGCGGCAGCGCTGTTACTTGCCCACAAATTGCTTGTTAAAATTGCATTGTGTAACAAGGCCCTAACTCTAGCACTCTTAAAACCCGCACTCTTAAAACCCGCACTCTTAAAACCCGCACCCTTAAAACCCGCACCCTTAAAACCCGCACCCTTAAAACCCGCACCCTTAAAACCCGCACCCTTAAAACCCGCACCCTTAAAACATGCACCCTTAAAAACCGCACCCTTAAAACCCGCACCCTTAAAACCCGCACCCTTAAAACCTGCACCCTTAAAACCCGCACCCATCTCTTACTCTCACATTCTAACCTGAACACAAGCACTCTTACTCTAAGGGCCATGTCACACAGGAAAATGTTCAGGCAATCGGGTCCAACCAAATTCCACATAGAAAAACAGGGAATTCTTTTATTTTCACCAAACTGTCTTAAGAAGAAAAATGTCTTTATTGCACTTGAAGAATTTCTTTTAGGCGGCAGCGCTGTTACTTGCCCACAAATTGCTTGTTAAAATTGCATTGTGTAACAAGGCCCTAACTCTAGCACTCTTAAAACCCGCACTCTTAAAACCCGCACTCTTAAAACCCGCACCCTTAAAACCCGCACCCTTAAAACCCGCACCCTTAAAACCCGCACCCTTAAAACCCGCACCCTTAAAACCCGCACCCATCTCTTACTCTCACATTCTAACCCGAACACAAGCACTCTTACTCTAAGGGCCATGTCACACAGGAAAATTTTCAGGCAATCGGGTCCAACCAAATTCCACATAGAAAAACAGGGAATTCTTTTATTTTCACCAAACTGTCTTAAGAAGAAAAATGTCTTTACTGCACTTTAAGAATTTCTTTTCGGCTGCAGCGCTGTTACTTGCCCACAAATTGCTTGTTAAAATTGCATTGTGTAACAAGGCCCTAACTCTAGCACTCTTAAAACCCGCACTCTTAAAACCCGCACTCTTAAAACCCGCACTCTTAAAACCCGCACTCTTAAAACCCGCACTCTTAAAACCCGCACCCTTAAAACCCGCAGCCTTAAAACCCGCACCCTTAAAACCCGCACCCTTAAAACCCGCACCCATCTCTTACTCTCACATTCTAACCCGAACACAAGCACTCTTACTCTAAGGGCCATGTCACACAGGAAAATTTTCAGGCAATCTGGTCCAACCAAATTCCACATAGAAAAACAGGGAATTCTTTTATTTTCACCAAACTGTCTTAAGAAGAAAAATGTCTCTACTGCACTTTAAGAATTTCTTTTCGGCTGCAGCGCTGTTACTTGCCCACAAATTGCTTGTTAAAATTGCATTGTGTAACAAGGCCCTAACTCTAGCACTCTTAAAACCCGCACTCTTAAAACCCGCACCCTTAAAACCCGCACCCTTAAAACCCGCACCCTTAAAACCCGCACCCTTAAAGGAACGATGCTTCTCAAATTTGCCGGATTGCATTTTATTTCATAAATACATTCATTTATATGTATCAAATGTGAATTAAAAGCCAAACTGGTTCAAGTGAAGTTTTAGTGTGATTATTTGCCGCCCAAAAATTGCCCCCCCCTTTTTGGAATTTGTTGAGACTCAAATTGAGGGCGCTGTTCGTGACGTAGATCGAGGCACCGAAATTCATGAATGGACTCGATAGTCTGGACCCGGCCCGTATACACACACACTAGGTCTACACGTGCAATTTCGTACATTGTAAGTTGCAACAACTACACATTGAACTTACCCTGATTTTCTCCCTTTTAGCGACAGCTCCTCGGGGAATGGGCCGTTTAACTGCTTTCGCCTGTACCTTACCCACATCTGGGAAGATGTTGGGAAGATATTTTTAATGGCCATCCCAAAGGAGTTGAAAATACCAGTATCAAAACACGACGGCCCAAAGTGGTCGCTACATAACGCTGAGAAGCTGCTGGGACCGGACCACTTCGCTCTTGTCACCTTCACTTTCGCCGTCCAAATTCTCCGATATTTCGCATCAGTTGGAAATAAATGAAGGCTTACTCCATCCTTCGTTGTTCTGCTGCATCCAGCAGCCACACACCTTGTCGGCATGGCCGGAAAACGCTATATTTTGCTTAGATTTTGGACGAAGAATGTACACTCAATTTACGCGTGATGAATGGTGCTGGCTCGAGCAGAATATGTAATGTTCCTCGATCTACGTCACTCACTTATGTTAATGAGGGTCCCACTCAGGGGGCGGAGTAGCTTGGACAAACATTTTCAAAAAATGTTTTTTCATATTTAATCTGGGAAATAATTGACTCTGGTAACAAAATATCATTGTCAAGATAATACTTTATTGTTTTAAGCAGGAATAATGCAATGTAAATCCTATATCATGGTTCCTTTAAAACCCGCACCCTTAAAACCCGCACCCTTAAAACATGCACACTTAAAACCCGCACCCTTAAAACCCGCACCCTTAAAACCCGCACCCTTAAAACCCGCACCCTTAAAACCTGCACCCTTAAAACCCGCACCCATCTCTTACTCTCACATTCTAACCCGAACACAAGCACTCTTACTCTAAGGGCCATGTCACACAGGAAAATTTTCAGGCAATCGGGTCCAACCAAATTCCACATAGAAAAACAGGGAATTCTTTTATTTTCACCAAACTGTCTTAAGAAGAAAAATGTCTTTATTGCACTTGAAGAATTTCTTTTCGGCGGCAGCGCTGTTACTTGCCCACAAATTGCTTGTTAAAATTGCATTGTGTAACAAGGCCCTAACTCTAGCACTCTTAAAACCCGCACTCTTAAAACCCGCACCCTTAAAACCCGCACCCTTAAAACCCGCACCCTTAAAACCCGCACCCTTAAAACCCGCACCCTTAAAACCCGCACCCTTAAAACCCGCACCCTTAAAACCCGCACCCTTAAAACCCGCACCCTTAAAACCCGCACCCTTAAAACCCGCACCCTTAAAACCCGCACCCTTAAAACCCGCACCCTTAAAACCCGCACCCTTAAAACCCGCACCCTTAAAACCCGCACCCTTAAAACCCGCACCCTTAAAACCCGCACCCTTAAAACCCGCACCCTTAAAACCCGCACCCTTAAAACCCGCACCCTTAAAACCCGCACCCTTAAAACCCGCACCCTTAAAACCCGCACCCTAACACTTGCACTCAAACCCTTAACTCTAACAACTAATTTGAACACCCCTAACTCGCTTACTCTATTTTTCCATCAACTCCAGGAGAGATCAACCTCCGGCTCCTGGCTGTTCAAGACCTTGAGGCCTTACAAGATTATATCCTGGACAGAACTGAAAGGCCTAGTGAGATACAGAGCATATGAAATCATGCTGTAGGATGCGGGCTTAGATCAGCACAACAGACCTATGGTGTTTTGTAGACGAGTAAGTCTAACACTCTCTCTATCTATCTCTGTCTCTCTATCTCTTACTCTCACATTCTAACCCGAACACAAGCACTCTCACTCTAAGGGCCATGTCACACAGGACAATTTTCAGGCAATCGGGTCCAACCAAATTCCACATAGAAAAACATGGAATTTTGTATTTTCACCAAATTGTCTTAAGAAGAAAAATGTCTTTATTGCACTTGAAGAATTTCTTTTCGGCTGCAGCGCTGTTACTTGCCCACAAATTGCTTGTTAAAATTGCATTGTGTAACAAGGCCCTAACTCTAGCACTCTTAAAACCCGCACCCTTAAAACCCGCACCCTTAAAACCCGCACCCTTAAAACCCGCACCCTTAAAACCCGCACCCTTAAAACCCGCACCCATCTCTTACTCTCACATTCTAACCCGAACACAAGCACTCTTACTCTAAGGGCCATGTCACACAGGAAAATGTTCAGGCAATCGGGTCCAACCAAATTCCACATAGAAAAACAGGGAATTCTTTTATTTTCACCAAACTGTCTTAAGAAGAAAAATGTCTTTACTGCACTTTAAGAATTTCTTTTCGGCTGCAGCGCTGTTACTTGCCCACAAATTGCTTGTTAAAATTGCATTGTGTAACAAGGCCCTAACTCTAGCACTCTTAAAACCCGCACTCTTAAAACCCGCACCCTTAAAACCCGCACCCTTAAAACCCGCACCCTTAAAACCCGCACCCTTAAAACCCGCACCCTTAAAACCCGCACCCTTAAAACCCGCACCCTTAAAACCCGCACCCTTAAAACCCGCACCCTTAAAACCCGCACCCTTAAAACCCGCACCCTTAAAACCCGCACCCTTAAAACCCGCACCCTTAAAACCCGCACCCTTAAAACAGGCACCCTTAAAACCCGCACCCTTAAAACCCGCACCCTTAAAACCCGCACCCTAACCCTAACACTTGCACTCAAACCCTTAACTCTAACAACTAATTTGAACACCCCTAACTCGCTTACTCTATTTTTCCATCAACTCCAGGAGAGATCAACCTCCGGCTCCTGGCTGTTCAAGACCTTGAGGCCTTACAAGATTATATCCTGGACAGAACTGAAAGGCCTAGTGAGATACAGAGCATATGAAATCATGCTGTAGGATGCGGGCTTAGATCAGCACAACAGACCTATGGTGTTTTGTAGACGAGTAAGTCTAACACTCTCTCTATCTATCTCTGTCTCTCTATCTCTTACTCTCACATTCTAACCCGAACACAAGCACTCTCACTCTAAGGGCCATGTCACACAGGACAATTTTCAGGCAATCGGGTCCAACCAAATTCCACATAGAAAAACATGGAATTTTGTATTTTCACCAAATTGTCTTAAGAAGAAAAATGTCTTTATTGCACTTGAAGAATTTCTTTTCGGCTGCAGCGCTGTTACTTGCCCACAAATTGCTTGTTAAAATTGCATTGTGTAACAAGGCCCTAACTCTGGCACTCTTAAAACCCGCACCCTTAAAACCCGCACCCTTAAAACCCGCACCCTTAAAACCCGCACCCTTAAAACCCGCACCCTTAAAACCCGCACCCATCTCTTACTCTCACATTCTAACCCGAACACAAGCACTCTTACTCTAAGGGCCATGTCACACAGGAAAATGTTCAGGCAATCGGGTCCAACCAAATTCCACATAGAAAAACAGGGAATTCTTTTATTTTCACCAAACTGTCTTAAGAAGAAAAATGTCTTTACTGCACTTTAAGAATTTCTTTTCGGCTGCAGCGCTGTTACTTGCCCACAAATTGCTTGTTAAAATTGCATTGTGTAACAAGGCCCTAACTCTAGCACTCTTAAAACCCGCACTCTTAAAACCCGCACCCTTAAAACCCGCACCCTTAAAACCCGCACCCTTAAAACCCGCACCCTTAAAACCCGCACCCTTAAAACCCGCACCCTTAAAACCCGCACCCTTAAAACCCGCACCCTTAAAACCCGCACCCTTAAAACCCGCACCCTTAAAACCCGCACCCTTAAAACCCGCACCCTTAAAACCCGCACCCTTAAAACCCGCACCCTTAAAACCCGCACCCTTAAAACCCGCACCCTTAAAACCCGCACCCTTAAAACCCGCACCCTTAAAACCCGCACCCTTAAAACCCGCACCCTAACCCTAACACTTGCACTCAAACCCTTAACTCTAACAACTAATTTGAACACCCCTAACTCGCTTACTCTATTTTTCCATCAACTCCAGGAGAGATCAACCTCCGGCTCCTGGCTGTTCAAGACCTTGAGGCCTTACAAGATTATATCCTGGACAGAACTGAAAGGCCTAGTGAGATACAGAGCATATGAAATCATGCTGTAGGATGCGGGCTTAGATCAGCACAACAGACCTATGGTGTTTTGTAGACGAGTAAGTCTAACACTCTCTCTATCTATCTCTGTCTCTCTATCTCTTACTCTCACATTCTAACCCGAACACAAGCACTCTCACTCTAAGGGCCATGTCACACAGGACAATTTTCAGGC
Source organism: Hippasteria phrygiana (assembly GCA_037893225.1). Classification (NCBI taxonomy): domain Eukaryota; kingdom Metazoa; phylum Echinodermata; class Asteroidea; order Valvatida; family Goniasteridae; genus Hippasteria; species Hippasteria phrygiana. The sequence goes on from JAZGUH010000331.1 coordinate 2,042,529, forward strand.
AATCGGGTCCAACCAAATTCCACATAGAAAAACATGGAATTTTGTATTTTCACCAAATTGTCTTAAGAAGAAAAATGTCTTTATTGCACTTGAAGAATTTCTTTTCGGCTGCAGCGCTGTTACTTGCCCACAAATTGCTTGTTAAAATTGCATTGTGTAACAAGGCCCTAACTCTAGCACTCTTAAAACCCGCACCCTTAAAACCCGCACCCATCTCTTACTCTCACATTCTAACCCGAACACAAGCACTCTTACTCTAAGGGCCATGTCACACAGGAAAATGTTCAGGCAATCGGGTCCAACCAAATTCCACATAGAAAAACAGGGAATTCTTTTATTTTCACCAAACTGTCTTAAGAAGAAAAATGTCTTTACTGCACTTTAAGAATTTCTTTTCGGCTGCAGCGCTGTTACTTGCCCACAAATTGCTTGTTAAAATTGCATTGTGTAACAAGGCCCTAACTCTAGCACTCTTAAAACCCGCACTCTTAAAACCCGCACCCTTAAAACCCGCACCCTTAAAACCCGCACCCTTAAAACCCGCACCCTTAAAACCCGCACCCTTAAAACCCGCACCCGTAAAACCCGCACCCTTAAAACCCGCACCCTTAAAACATGAACCCTTAAAACCCGCACCCTTAAAACCCGCACCCTTAAAACCCGCACCCTTAAAACCCGCAGCCTTAAAACCCGCACCCTTAAAACCTGCACCCTTAAAACCCGCACCCATCTCTTACTCTCACATTCTAACCCGAACACAAGCACTCTTACTCTAAGGGCCATGTCACACAGGAAAATTTTCAGGCAATCGGGTCCAACCAAATTCCACATAGAAAAACAGGGAATTGTTTTATTTTCACCAAACTGTCTTCAGAAGAAAAATGTCTTTATTGCACTTGAAGAATTTCTTTTCGGCGGCAGCGCTGTTACTTGCCCACAAATTGCTTGTTAAAATTGCATTGTGTAACAAGGCCCTAACTCTAGCACTCTTAAAACCCGCACTCTTAAAACCCGCACTCTTAAAACCCGCACTCTTAAAACCCGCACTCTTAAAACCCGCACTCTTAAAACCCGCACTCTTAAAACCCGCACTCTTAAAACCCGCACTCTTAAAACCCGCACTCTTAAAACCCGCACTCTTAAAACCCGCACTCTTAAAACCCGCACTCTTAAAACCCGCACTCTTAAAACCCGCACTCTTAAAACCCGCACTCTTAAAACCCGCACTCTTAAAACCCGCACTCTTAAAACCCGCACCCTTAAAACCCGCACCCTTAAAACCCGCACCCTTAAAACCCGCACCCTTAAAACCCGCACCCTTAAAACCCGCACCCTTAAAACCTGCACCCTAACTCGAACCTTAACCCTAACACTTGCACTCAAACCCTTAACTCTAACAACTAATTTGAACACCCCTAACTCGCCTACTCTATTTTTCCATCAACTCCAGGAGAGATCAACCTCCGGCTCCTGGCTGTTCAAGACCTTGAGGCCTTACAAGATTATATCCTGGACAGAACTGAAAGGCCTAGTGAGATAGAGAGCATATGAAATCATGCTGTAGGATGCGGGCTTAGATCAGCACAACAGACCTATGGTGTTTTGTAGACGAGTAAGTCTAACACTCTCTCTATCTATCTCTGTCTCTCTATCTCTTACTCTCACATTCTAACCCGAACACAAGCACTCTCACTCTAAGGGCCATGTCACACAGGACAATTTTCAGGCAATCGGGTCCAACCAAATTCCACATAGAAAAACATGGAATTTTGTATTTTCACCAAATTGTCTTAAGAAGAAAAATGTCTTTACTGCACTTTAAGAATTTCTTTTCGGCTGCAGCGCTGTTACTTGCCCACAAATTGCTTGTTAAAATTGCATTGTGTAACAAGGCCCTAACTCTAGCACTCTTAAAACCCGCACTCTTAAAACCCGCACCCTTAAAACCCGCACCCTTAAAACCCGCACCCTTAAAACCCGCACCCTTAAAACCCGCACCCTTAAAACCCGCACCCGTAAAACCCGCACCCTTAAAACCCGCACCCTTAAAACATGAACCCTTAAAACCCGCACCCTTAAAACCCGCACCCTTAAAACCCGCACCCTTAAAACCCGCAGCCTTAAAACCCGCACCCTTAAAACCTGCACCCTTAAAACCCGCACCCATCTCTTACTCTCACATTCTAACCCGAACACAAGCACTCTTACTCTAAGGGCCATGTCACACAGGAAAATTTTCAGGCAATCGGGTCCAACCAAATTCCACATAGAAAAACAGGGAATTGTTTTATTTTCACCAAACTGTCTTCAGAAGAAAAATGTCTTTATTGCACTTGAAGAATTTCTTTTCGGCGGCAGCGCTGTTACTTGCCCACAAATTGCTTGTTAAAATTGCATTGTGTAACAAGGCCCTAACTCTAGCACTCTTAAAACCCGCACTCTTAAAACCCGCACTCTTAAAACCCGCACTCTTAAAACCCGCACTCTTAAAACCCGCACTCTTAAAACCCGCACTCTTAAAACCCGCACTCTTAAAACCCGCACTCTTAAAACCCGCACTCTTAAAACCCGCACTCTTAAAACCCGCACTCTTAAAACCCGCACTCTTAAAACCCGCACTCTTAAAACCCGCACTCTTAAAACCCGCACTCTTAAAACCCGCACTCTTAAAACCCGCACTCTTAAAACCCGCACCCTTAAAACCCGCACCCTTAAAACCCGCACCCTTAAAACCCGCACCCTTAAAACCCGCACCCTTAAAACCCGCACCCTTAAAACCTGCACCCTAACTCGAACCTTAACCCTAACACTTGCACTCAAACCCTTAACTCTAACAACTAATTTGAACACCCCTAACTCGCCTACTCTATTTTTCCATCAACTCCAGGAGAGATCAACCTCCGGCTCCTGGCTGTTCAAGACCTTGAGGCCTTACAAGATTATATCCTGGACAGAACTGAAAGGCCTAGTGAGATAGAGAGCATATGAAATCATGCTGTAGGATGCGGGCTTAGATCAGCACAACAGACCTATGGTGTTTTGTAGACGAGTAAGTCTAACACTCTCTCTATCTATCTCTGTCTCTCTATCTCTTACTCTCACATTCTAACCCGAACACAAGCACTCTCACTCTAAGGGCCATGTCACACAGGACAATTTTCAGGCAATCGGGTCCAACCAAATTCCACATAGAAAAACATGGAATTTTGTATTTTCACCAAATTGTCTTAAGAAGAAAAATGTCTTTATTGCACTTGAAGAATTTCTTTTCGGCTGCAGCGCTGTTACTTGCCCACAAATTGCTTGTTAAAATTGCATTGTGTAACAAGGCCCTAACTCTAGCACTCTTAAAACCCGCACTCTTAAAACCCGCACCCTTAAAACCCGCACCCTTAAAACCCGCACCCTTAAAACCCGCACCCTTAAAACCCGCACCCTTAAAACCCGCACCCTTAAAACCCGCACCCTTAAAACCCGCACCCTTAAAACCCGCACCCTTAAAACCCGCACCCTTAAAACCTGCACCCTTAAAACCCGCACCCATCTCTTACTCTCACATTCTAACCCGAACACAAGCACTCTTACTCTAAGGGCCATGTCACACAGGAAAATTTTCAGTCAATCGGGTCCAACCAAATTCCACATAGAAAAACAGGGAATTCTTTTATTTTCACCAAACTGTCTTAAGAAGAAAAATGTCTTTATTGCACTTGAAGAATTTCTTTTCGGCGGCAGCGCTGTTACTTGCCCACAAATTGCTTGTTAAAATTGCATTGTGTAACAAGGCCCTAACTCTAGCACTCTTAAAAACCCGCACCCTTAAAACCCGCACCCTTAAAACCCGCACCCTTAAAACCCGCACCCTTAAAACCCGCACCCTTAAAACCCGCACCCATCTCTTACTCTCATATTCTAACCCGAACACAAGCACTCTTACTCTAAGTGCCATGTCACACAGGAAAATTTTCAGGCAATCGGGTCCAACCAAATTCCACATAGAAAAACAGGGAATTCTTTTATTTTCACCAAACTGTCTTAAGAAGAAAAATGTCTTTATTGCACTTGAAGAATTTCTTTTCGGCGGCAGCGCTGTTACTTGCCCACAAATTGCTTGTTAAAATTGCATTGTGTAACAAGGCCCTAACTCTAGCACTCTTAAAACCCGCACCCTTAAAACCCGCACCCTTAAAACCCGCACCCTTAAAACCCGCACCCTTAAAACCCGCACCCTTAAAACCCGCACCCTTAAAACCCGCACCCTTAAAACCCGCACCCTTAAAACCCGCACCCTTAAAACCCGCACCCTTAAAACCCGCACCCTTAAAACCTGCACCCTAACTCGAACCTTAACCCTAACACTTGCACTCAAACCCTTAACTCTAACAACTAATTTGAACACCCCTAACTCGCTTACTCTATTTTTCCATCAACTCCAGGAGAGATCAACCTCCGGCTCCTGGCTGTTCAAGACCTTGAGGCCTTACAAGATTATATCCTGGACAGAACTGAAAGGCCTAGTGAGATAGAGAGCATATGAAATCATGCTGTAGGATGCGGGCTTAGATCAGCACAACAGACCTATGGTGTTTTGTAGACGAGTAAGTCTAACACTCTCTCTATCTATCTCTGTCTCTCTATCTCTTACTCTCACATTCTAACCCGAACATTTTCAGGCAATCGGGTCCAACCAAATTCCACCTAGAAAAACAGGGAATTCTTTTATTTTCACCAAACTGTCTTAAGAAGAAAAATGTCTTTATTGCACTTGAAGAATTTCTTTTCGGCGGCAGCGCTGTTACTTGCCCACAAATTGCTTGTTAAAATTGCATTGTGTAACAAGGCCCTAACTCTAGCACTCTTAAAACCCGCACTCTTAAAACCCGCACTCTTAAAACCCGCACCCTTAAAACCCGCACCCTCAAAACCCGCACCCTTAAAACCCGCACCCTTAAAACCCGCACCCTTAAAACCCGCACCCTTAAAACCCGCACCCTTAAAACCCGCACCCTTAAAACCTGCACCCTAACTCGAACCTTAACCCTAACACTTGCACTCAAACCCTTAACTCTAACAACTAATTTGAACACCCCTAACTCGCTTACTCTATTTTTCCATCAACTCCAGGAGAGATCAACCTCCGGCTCCTGGCTGTTCAAGACCTTGAGGCCTTACAAGATTATATCCTGGACAGAACTGAAAGGCCTAGTGAGATAGAGAGCATATGAAATCATGCTGTAGGATGCGGGCTTAGATCAGCACAACAGACCTATGGTGTTTTGTAGACGAGTAAGTCTAACACTCTCTCTATCTATCTCTGTCTCTCTATCTCTTACTCTCACATTCTAACCCGAACATTTTCAGGCAATCGGGTCCAACCAAATTCCACCTAGAAAAACAGGGAATTCTTTTATTTTCACCAAACTGTCTTAAGAAGAAAAATGTCTTTATTGCACTTGAAGAATTTCTTTTCGGCGGCAGCGCTGTTACTTGCCCACAAATTGCTTGTTAAAATTGCATTGTGTAACAAGGCCCTAACTCTAGCACTCTTAAAACCCGCACTCTTAAAACCCGCACTCTTAAAACCCGCACTCTTAAAACCCGCACCCTTAAAACCCGCACCCTTAAAACCCGCACCCTTAAAACCCGCACCCTTAAAACCCGCACCCTTAAAACATGCACCCTTAAAAACCGCACCCTTAAAACCCGCACCCTTAAAACCCGCACCCTTAAAACCTGCACCCTTAAAACCCGCACCCATCTCTTACTCTCACATTCTAACCTGAACACAAGCACTCTTACTCTAAGGGCCATGTCACACAGGAAAATGTTCAGGCAATCGGGTCCAACCAAATTCCACATAGAAAAACAGGGAATTCTTTTATTTTCACCAAACTGTCTTAAGAAGAAAAATGTCTTTATTGCACTTGAAGAATTTCTTTTAGGCGGCAGCGCTGTTACTTGCCCACAAATTGCTTGTTAAAATTGCATTGTGTAACAAGGCCCTAACTCTAGCACTCTTAAAACCCGCACTCTTAAAACCCGCACTCTTAAAACCCGCACCCTTAAAACCCGCACCCTTAAAACCCGCACCCTTAAAACCCGCACCCTTAAAACCCGCACCCTTAAAACCCGCACCCATCTCTTACTCTCACATTCTAACCCGAACACAAGCACTCTTACTCTAAGGGCCATGTCACACAGGAAAATTTTCAGGCAATCGGGTCCAACCAAATTCCACCTAGAAAAACAGGGAATTCTTTTATTTTCACCAAACTGTCTTAAGAAGAAAAATGTCTTTATTGCACTTGAAGAATTTCTTTTCGGCGGCAGCGCTGTTACTTGCCCACAAATTGCTTGTTAAAATTGCATTGTGTAACAAGGCCCTAACTCTAGCACTCTTAAAACCCGCACTCTTAAAACCCGCACTCTTAAAACCCGCACCCTTAAAACCCGCACCCTCAAAACCCGCACCCTTAAAACCCGCACCCTTAAAACCCGCACCCTTAAAACCCGCACCCTTAAAACCCGCACCCTTAAAACCCGCACCCTTAAAACCCGCACCCTTAAAACCTGCACCCTAACTCGAACCTTAACCCTAACACTTGCACTCAAACCCTTAACTCTAACAACTAATTTGAACACGCCTAACTCGCTTACTCTATTTTTCCATCAACTCCAGGAGAGATCAACCTCCGGCTCCTGGCTGTTCAAGACCTTGAGGCCTTACAAGATTATATCCTGGACAGAACTGAAAGGCCTAGTGAGATAGAGAGCATATGAAATCATGCTGTAGGATGCGGGCTTAGATCAGCACAACAGACCTATGGTGTTTTGTAGACGAGTAAGTCTAACACTCTCTCTATCTATCTCTGTCTCTCTATCTCTTACTCTCACATTCTAACCCGAACATTTTCAGGCAATCGGGTCCAACCAAATTCCACCTAGAAAAACAGGGAATTCTTTTATTTTCACCAAACTGTCTTAAGAAGAAAAATGTCTTTATTGCACTTGAAGAATTTCTTTTCGGCGGCAGCGCTGTTACTTGCCCACAAATTGCTTGTTAAAATTGCATTGTGTAACAAGGCCCTAACTCTAGCACTCTTAAAACCCGCACTCTTAAAACCCGCACTCTTAAAACCCGCACTCTTAAAACCCGCACCCTTAAAACCCGCACCCTTAAAACCCGCACCCTTAAAACCCGCACCCTTAAAACCCGCACCCTTAAAACATGCACCCTTAAAAACCGCACCCTTAAAACCCGCACCCTTAAAACCCGCACCCTTAAAACCTGCACCCTTAAAACCCGCACCCATCTCTTACTCTCACATTCTAACCTGAACACAAGCACTCTTACTCTAAGGGCCATGTCACACAGGAAAATGTTCAGGCAATCGGGTCCAACCAAATTCCACATAGAAAAACAGGGAATTCTTTTATTTTCACCAAACTGTCTTAAGAAGAAAAATGTCTTTATTGCACTTGAAGAATTTCTTTTAGGCGGCAGCGCTGTTACTTGCCCACAAATTGCTTGTTAAAATTGCATTGTGTAACAAGGCCCTAACTCTAGCACTCTTAAAACCCGCACTCTTAAAACCCGCACTCTTAAAACCCGCACCCTTAAAACCCGCACCCTTAAAACCCGCACCCTTAAAACCCGCACCCTTAAAACCCGCACCCTTAAAACCCGCACCCATCTCTTACTCTCACATTCTAACCCGAACACAAGCACTCTTACTCTAAGGGCCATGTCACACAGGAAAATTTTCAGGCAATCGGGTCCAACCAAATTCCACATAGAAAAACAGGGAATTCTTTTATTTTCACCAAACTGTCTTAAGAAGAAAAATGTCTTTATTGCACTTGAAGAATTTCTTTTCGGCGGCAGCGCTGTTACTTGCCCACAAATTGCTTGTTAAAATTGCATTGTGTAACAAGGCCCTAACTCTAGCACTCTTAAAACCCGCACTCTTAAAACCCGCACTCTTAAAACCCGCACCCTTAAAACCCGCACCCTTAAAACCCGCACCCTTAAAACCCGCACCCTTAAAACCCGCACCCTTAAAACCCGCACCCTTAAAACCCGCACCCTTAAAACCCGCACCCTTAAAACCCGCACCCTTAAAACCCGCACCCTTAAAACCCGCACCCTTAAAACCCGCACCCTTAAAACCCGCACCCTTAAAACCCGCACCCTTAAAACCCGCACCCTTAAAACCCGCACCCTTAAAACCCGCACCCTTAAAACCCGCACCCTTAAAACCCGCACCCTTAAAACCCGCACCCTTAAAACCCGCACCCTTAAAACCCGCACCCTTAAAACCCGCACCCTAACACTTGCACTCAAACCCTTAACTCTAACAACTAATTTGAACACCCCTAACTCGCTTACTCTATTTTTCCATCAACTCCAGGAGAGATCAACCTCCGGCTCCTGGCTGTTCAAGACCTTGAGGCCTTACAAGATTATATCCTGGACAGAACTGAAAGGCCTAGTGAGATACAGAGCATATGAAATCATGCTGTAGGATGCGGGCTTAGATCAGCACAACAGACCTATGGTGTTTTGTAGACGAGTAAGTCTAACACTCTCTCTATCTATCTCTGTCTCTCTATCTCTTACTCTCACATTCTAACCCGAACACAAGCACTCTCACTCTAAGGGCCATGTCACACAGGACAATTTTCAGGCAATCGGGTCCAACCAAATTCCACATAGAAAAACATGGAATTTTGTATTTTCACCAAATTGTCTTAAGAAGAAAAATGTCTTTATTGCACTTGAAGAATTTCTTTTCGGCGGCAGCGCTGTTACTTGCCCACAAATTGCTTGTTAAAATTGCATTGTGTAACAAGGCCCTAACTCTAGCACTCTTAAAACCCGCACCCTTAAAACCCGCACCCTTAAAACCCGCACCCTTAAAACCCGCACCCTTAAAACCCGCACCCATCTCTTACTCTCACATTCTAACCCGAACACAAGCACTCTTACTCTAAGGGCCATGTCACACAGGAAAATGTTCAGGCAATCGGGTCCAACCAAATTCCACATAGAAAAACAGGGAATTCTTTTATTTTCACCAAACTGTCTTAAGAAGAAAAATGTCTTTACTGCACTTTAAGAATTTCTTTTCGGCTGCAGCGCTGTTACTTGCCCACAAATTGCTTGTTAAAATTGCATTGTGTAACAAGGCCCTAACTCTAGCACTCTTAAAACCCGCACTCTTAAAACCCGCACCCTTAAAACCCGCACCCTTAAAACCCGCACCCTTAAAACCCGCACCCTTAAAACCCGCACCCTTAAAACCCGCACCCTTAAAACCCGCACCCTTAAAACCCGCACCCTTAAAACCCGCACCCTTAAAACCCGCACCCTTAAAACCCGCACCCTTAAAACCCGCACCCTTAAAACCCGCACCCTAACTCGAACCTTAACCCTAACACTTGCACTCAAACCCTTAACTCTAACAACTAATTTGAACACCCCTAACTCGCTTACTCTATTTTTCCATCAACTCCAGGAGAGATCAACCTCCGGCTCCTGGCTGTTCAAGACCTTGAGGCCTTACAAGATTATATCCTGGACAGAACTGAAAGGCCTAGTGAGATACAGAGCATATGAAATCATGCTGTAGGATGCGGGCTTAGATCAGCACAACAGACCTATGGTGTTTTGTAGACGAGTAAGTCTAACACTCTCTCTATCTATCTCTGTCTCTCTATCTCTTACTCTCACATTCTAACCCGAACACAAGCACTCTCACTCTAAGGGCCATGTCACACAGGACAATTTTCAGGCAATCGGGTCCAACCAAATTCCACATAGAAAAACATGGAATTTTGTATTTTCACCAAATTGTCTTAAGAAGAAAAATGTCTTTATTGCACTTGAAGAATTTCTTTTCGGCTGCAGCGCTGTTACTTGCCCACAAATTGCTTGTTAAAATTGCATTGTGTAACAAGGCCCTAACTCTAGCACTCTTAAAACCCGCACCCTTAAAACCCGCACCCATCTCTTACTCTCACATTCTAACCCGAACACAAGCACTCTTACTCTAAGGGCCATGTCACACAGGAAAATGTTCAGGCAATCGGGTCCAACCAAATTCCACATAGAAAAACAGGGAATTCTTTTATTTTCACCAAACTGTCTTAAGAAGAAAAATGTCTTTACTGCACTTTAAGAATTTCTTTTCGGCTGCAGCGCTGTTACTTGCCCACAAATTGCTTGTTAAAATTGCATTGTGTAACAAGGCCCTAACTCTAGCACTCTTAAAACCCGCACTCTTAAAACCCGCACCCTTAAAACCCGCACCCTTAAAACCCGCACCCTTAAAACCCGCACCCTTAAAACCCGCACCCTTAAAACCCGCACCCTTAAAACCCGCACCCTTAAAACCCGCACCCGTAAAACCCGCACCCTTAAAACCCGCACCCTTAAAACATGCACCCTTAAAACCCGCACCCTTAAAACCCGCACCCTTAAAACCCGCACCCTTAAAACCCGCACCCTTAAAACCCGCACCCTTAAAACCTGCACCCTTAAAACCCGCACCCATCTCTTACTCTCACATTCTAACCCGAACACAAGCACTCTTACTCTAAGGGCCATGTCACACAGGAAAATTTTCAGGCAATCGGGTCCAACCAAATTCCACATAGAAAAACAGGGAATTGTTTTATTTTCACCAAACTGTCTTCAGAAGAAAAATGTCTTTATTGCACTTGAAGAATTTCTTTTCGGCGGCAGCGCTGTTACTTGCCCACAAATTGCTTGTTAAAATTGCATTGTGTAACAAGGCCCTAACTCTAGCACTCTTAAAACCCGCACTCTTAAAACCCGCACTCTTAAAACCCGCACTCTTAAAACCCGCACTCTTAAAACCCGCACTCTTAAAACCCGCACTCTTAAAACCCGCACTCTTAAAACCCGCACTCTTAAAACCCGCACTCTTAAAACCCGCACTCTTAAAACCCGCACTCTTAAAACCCGCACTCTTAAAACCCGCACTCTTAAAACCCGCACTCTTAAAACCCGCACCCTTAAAACCCGCACCCTTAAAACCCGCACCCTTAAAACCCGCACCCTTAAAACCCGCACCCTTAAAACCCGCACCCTTAAAACCCGCACCCTTAAAACCCGCACCCTTAAAACCTGCACCCTAACTCGAACCTTAACCCTAACACTTGCACTCAAACCCTTAACTCTAACAACTAATTTGAACACCCCTAACTCGCTTACTCTATTTTTCCATCAACTCCAGGAGAGATCAACCTCCGGCTCCTGGCTGTTCAAGACCTTGAGGCCTTACAAGATTATATCCTGGACAGAACTGAAAGGCCTAGTGAGATAGAGAGCATATGAAATCATGCTGTAGGATGCGGGCTTAGATCAGCACAACAGACCTATGGTGTTTTGTAGACGAGTAAGTCTAACACTCTCTCTATCTATCTCTGTCTCTCTATCTCTTACTCTCACATTCTAACCCGAACACAAGCACTCTCACTCTAAGGGCCATGTCACACAGGACAATTTTCAGGCAATCGGGTCCAACCAAATTCCACATAGAAAAACATGGAATTTTGTATTTTCACCAAATTGTCTTAAGAAGAAAAATGTCTTTATTGCACTTGAAGAATTTCTTTTCGGCTGCAGCGCTGTTACTTGCCCACAAATTGCTTGTTAAAATTGCATTGTGTAACAAGGCCCTAACTCTAGCACTCTTAAAACCCGCACTCTTAAAACCCGCACCCTTAAAACCCGCACCCTTAAAACCCGCACCCTTAAAACCCGCACCCTTAAAACCCGCACCCTTAAAACCCGCACCCATCTCTTACTCTCACATTCTAACCCGAACACAAGCACTCTTACTCTAAGGGCCATGTCACACAGGAACATTTTCAGGCAATCGGGTCCAACCAAATTCCACATAGAAAAACAGGGAATTCTTTTATTTTCACCAAACTGTCTTAAGAAGAAAAATGTCTTTATTGCACTTGAAGAATTTCTTTTCGGCGGCAGCGCTGTTACTTGCCCACAAATTGCTTGTTAAAATTGCATTGTGTAACAAGGCCCTAACTCTAGCACTCTTAAAACCCGCACCCTTAAAACCCGCACCCTTAAAACCCGCACCCTTAAAACCCGCACCCTTAAAACCCGCACCCTTAAAACCCGCACCCTTAAAACCCGCACTCTTAAAACCCGCACCCTTAAAACCCGCACCCTTAAAACCCGCACCCTTAAAACCCGCACCCTTAAAACCCGCACCCGTAAAACCCGCACCCTTAAAACCCGCACCCTTAAAACCCGCACCCTTAAAACCCGCACCCTTAAAACCCGCACCCTTAAAACCCGCACCCTTAAAACCCGCACCCTTAAAACCTGCACCCTTAAAACCCGCACCCATCTCTTACTCTCACATTCTAACCCGAACACAAGCACTCTTACTCTAAGGGCCATGTCACACAGGAAAATTTTCAGGCAATCGGGTCCAACCAAATTCCACATAGAAAAACAGGGAATTGTTTTATTTTCACCAAACTGTCTTAAGAAGAAAAATGTCTTTATTGCACTTGAAGAATTTCTTTTCGGCGGCAGCGCTGTTACTTGCCCACAAATTGCTTGTTAAAATTGCATTGTGTAACAAGGCCCTAACTCTAGCACTCTTAAAACCCGCACTCTTAAAACCCGCACTCTTAAAACCCGCACTCTTAAAACCCGCACTCTTAAAACCCGCACTCTTAAAACCCGCACTCTTAAAACCCGCACCCTTAAAACCCGCACCCTTAAAACCCGCACCCTTAAAACCCGCACCCTTAAAACCCGCACCCTTAAAACCCGCACCCTTAAAACCTGCACCCTAACTCGAACCTTAACCCTAACACTTGCACTCAAACCCTTAACTCTAACAACTAATTTGAACACCCCTAACTCGCTTACTCTATTTTTCCATCAACTCCAGGAGAGATCAACCTCCGGCTCCTGGCTGTTCAAGACCTTGAGGCCTTACAAGATTATATCCTGGACAGAACTGAAAGGCCTAGTGAGATAGAGAGCATATGAAATCATGCTGTAGGATGCGGGCTTAGATCAGCACAACAGACCTATGGTGTTTTGTAGACGAGTAAGTCTAACACTCTCTCTATCTATCTCTGTCTCTCTATCTCTTACTCTCACATTCTAACCCGAACACAAGCACTCTCACTCTAAGGGCCATGTCACACAGGACAATTTTCAGGCAATCGGGTCCAACCAAATTCCACATAGAAAAACATGGAATTTTGTATTTTCACCAAATTGTCTTAAGAAGAAAAATGTCTTTATTGCACTTGAAGAATTTCTTTTCGGCTGCAGCGCTGTTACTTGCCCACAAATTGCTTGTTAAAATTGCATTGTGTAACAAGGCCCTAACTCTAGCACTCTTCAAACCCGCACTCTTAAAACCCGCACCCTTAAAACCCGCACCCTTAAAACCCGCACCCTTAAAACCCGCACCCTTAAAACCCGCACCCTTAAAACCCGCACCCATCTCTTACTCTCACATTCTAACCCGAACACAAGCACTCTTACTCTAAGGGCCATGTCACACAGGAACATTTTCAGGCAATCGGGTCCAACCAAATTCCACATAGAAAAACAGGGAATTCTTTTATTTTCACCAAACTGTCTTAAGAAGAAAAATGTCTCTACTGCACTTTAAGAATTTCTTTTCGGCTGCAGCGCTGTTACTTGCCCACAAATTGCTTGTTAAAATTGCATTGTGTAACAAGGCCCTAACTCTAGCACTCTTAAAACCCGCACTCTTAAAACCCGCACCCTTAAAACCCGCACTCTTAAAACCCGCACCCTTAAAACCCGCACCCTTAAAACCTGCACCCTTAAAACCCGCACCCATCTCTTACTCTCACATTCTAACCCGAACACAAGCACTCTTACTCTAAGGGCCATGTCACACAGGAAAATTTTCAGGCAATCGGGTCCAACCAAATTCCACATAGAAAAACAGGGAATTCTTTTATTTTCACCAAACTGTCTTAAGAAGAAAAATGTCTTTATTGCACTTGAAGAATTTCTTTTCGGCGGCAGCGCTGTTACTTGCCCACAAATTGCTTGTTAAAATTGCATTGTGTAACAAGGCCCTAACTCTAGCACTCTTAAAACCCGCACCCTTAAAACCCGCACCCTTAAAACCCGCACCCTTAAAACCCGCACCCTTAAAACCCGCACCCTTAAAACCCGCACCCTTAAAACCCGCACCCTTAAAACCCGCACCCTTACTCAAACCCTTAACTCTAACGACTAATTTGAACACCCCTAACTCGATCACTCTATTTTTCCATCAACTCCAGGAGAGATCAACCTCCGGCTCCTGGCTGTTCAAGACCTCGAGGCCTTTCAAGATTATATCCTGGACAGAACTGAAAGGCCTAGTGAGATAGAGAGCATATGAAATCATGCTGTAGGATGCGGGCTTAGATCAGCACAACAGACCTATGGTGTTTTGTAGACGAGTAAGTCTAACACTCTCTCTCTATCTATCTCTGTCTCTCTATCTCTTACTCTCACATTCTAACCCGAACACAAGCACTCTCACTCTAAGGGCCATGTCACACAGGACAATTTTCAGGCAATCGGGTCCAACCAAATTCCACATAGAAAAACATGGAATTTTGTATTTTCACCAAATTGTCTTAAGAAGAAAAATGTCTTTATTGCACTTGAAGAATTTCTTTTTGGCTGCAGCGCTGTTACTTGCCCACAAATTGCTTGTTAAAATTGCATTGTGTAACAAGGCCCTAACTCTAGCACTCTTAAAACCCGCACCCTTAAAACCCGCACCCTTAAAACCCGCACCCTTAAAACCCGCACCCTTAAAACCCGCACCCTTAAAACCCGCACCCTTAAAACCCGCACCCTAACTCAAACCCTTAACTCTAACAACTAATTTGAACACCCCTAACTCGATTACTCTATTTTTCCATCAACTCCAGGAGAGATCAACCTCCGGCTCCTGGCTGTTCAAGACCTCGAGGCCTTTCAAGATTATATCCTGGACAGAACTGAAAGGCCTAGTTAGATAGAGAGCATATGAAATCATGCTGTAGGATGCGGGCTTAGATCAGCACAACAGACCTATGGTGTTTTGTAGACGAGTAAGTCTAACACTCTCTCTATCTATCTCTGTCTCTCTATCTCTTACTCTCACATTCTAACCCGAACACAAGCACTCTCACTCTAAGGGCCATGTCACACAGGACAATTTTCAGGCAATCGGGTCCAACCAAATTCCACATAGAAAAACATGGAATTTTGTATTTTCACCAAATTGTCTTAAGAAGAAAAATGTCTTTATTGCACTTGAAGAATTTCTTTTCGGCTGCTGCGCTGTTACTAGCCCAAAAATTCCTTGTTAAAATTGCATTGTGTAACAAGGCCCTAACTCTAGCACTCTTAAAACCCGCACTCTTAAAACCCGCACTCTTAAAACCCGCACCCTTAAAACCCGCACCCATAAAACCCGCACCCTTAAAACCCGCACCCTTAAAACCCGCACCCTTAAAACCCGCACCCATAAAACCCGCACCCTTAAAACCCGCACCCTTAAAACCCGCACCCTTAAAACCCGCACCCTTAAAACCCGCACCCTTAAAACCCTGCACCCTTAAAACCCCGCACCCTTAAAACCCGCAATCGGGTCTAACCAAATTCCACATAAAAAAACATGGAATTTTGTATTTTCACCAAATTGTCTTAAGAAGAAAAATGTCTTTATTGCACTTGAAGAATTTCTTTTCGGCTGCAGCGCTGTTACTTGCCCACAAATTGCTTGTTAAAATTGCATTGTGTAACAAGGCCCTAACTCTAGCACTCTTAAAACCCGCACTCTTAAAACCCGCACCCTTAAAACCCGCACCCTTAAAACCCGCACCCTTAAAACCCGCACCCTTAAAACCCGCACCCATAAAACCCGCACCCTTAAAACCCGCACCCTTAAAACCCGCACCCTTAAAACCCGCACCCTTAAAACCCGCACCCTTAAAACCCGCACCCTTAAAACCCGCACCCTTAACTCAAACCCTTAACTCTAACGACTAATTTGAACACCCCTAACTCGATCACTCTATTTTTCCATCAACTCCAGGAGAGATCAACCTCCGGCTCCTGGCTGTTCAAGACCTCGAGGCCTTTCAAGATTATATCCTGGACAGAACTGAAAGGCCTAGTGAGATAGAGAGCATATGAAATCATGCTGTAGGATGCAGGCTTAGATCAGCACAACAGACCTATGGTGTTTTGTAGACGAGTAAGTCTAACACTCTCTCTATCTATCTCTGTCTCTCTATCTCTTACTCTCACATGCTAACCCGAACACAAGCACTCTCACTCTAAGGGCCATGTCACACATGACAATTTTCAGGCAATCGGGTCCAACCAAATTCCACATAAAAAAACAGGGAATTTTTTATTTTCACCAAATTGTCTTAAGAAGAAAAATGTCTTTATTGCACTTGAAGAATTTCTTTTCGGCTGCAGCGCTGTTACTTGCCCACAAATTGCTTGTTAAAATTGCATTGTGTAACATGGCCCTAACTCTAGCACTCTTAAAACCCGCACTCTTAAAACCCGCACTCTTGAAACCCGCACCCTGGAAACCCGCACCCTGGAAACCCGCACCCTGGAAACCCGCACCCTCAAGACCCGCACCCTCAAGACCCGCACCCTCAAGACCCGCACCCTCAAGACCCGCACCCTCAAGACCCGCACCCTCAAGACCCGCACCCTCAAGACCCGCACCCTCAAGACCCGCACCCTCAAGACCCGCACCCTCAAGACCCGCACCCTCAAGACCCGCACCCTCAAGACCCGCACCCTCAAGACCCGCACCCTCAAGACCCGCACCCTCAAGACCCGCACCCTCAAGACCCGCACCCTTAACTCTAACAACTAATTTGAACACCCCTAACTCGATTACTCTATTTTTCCATCAACTCCAGGAGAAATCAACCTCCGGCTCCTGGCTGTTCAAGACCTTGAGGCCTTACAAGATTATATCCTGGACAGAACTGAAAGGCCCAGTTAGATAGAGAGCATATGAAATCATGCTGTAGGATGCGGGCTTAGATCAGCACAACAGACCTATGGTGTTTTGTAGACGAGTAAGTCTAACACTCTCTCTATCTATCTCTGTCTCTCTATCTCTTACTCTCACATTCTAACCCGAACACAAGCACTCTCACTCTAAGGGCCATGTCACACAGGACAATTTTCAGGCAATCGGGTCCAACCAAATTCCACATAGAAAAACATGGAATTTTGTATTTTCACCAAATTGTCTTAAGAAGAAAATTGTCTTTATTGCACTTGAAGAATTTCTTTTCGGCTGCAGCGCTGTCACTTGCCCACAAATTGCTTGTTAAAGTTGCCTTGTGTGACAAGGCCCTAACTCAAACACTCTAACTCCAGCACTTGCACACTATCACTGTCTAACACTTGCACTTTAACACTCAGATCGAAAAATGCACTAATTTTGGGCCTAAGTTGCGTGGTGGGGGTCTCGGCTAGTCCATTGTATAGCATGTGCACTGATGCAAGAATGCAGAAAAAAAAGGTTCGAAAAACCTACTCGCTTGTCTCGGCCATCACCCAACGTAATTGGCCCGATGCTGGCTTCGAAACGGCTGGTACCGGCAGTACTGTATAACGGCTGCCGGTATACGGCCAGCAATGCGCCGTTTTCGGCAGGTATGCGTAAACCTCCATCGCGCCATCATGTAAGCTCACGATATCAGCCCATTTAGGGCCAATGTTGGCTTGCTCGATTATGCGCACCGCGTGGGGGGTATCGGCAACCTGCGCGCGCACCGCGCACACACATGCTGTCCACTGGCCACGTCGACCGCCATTGTTTGTCAGTCAACAGTTAGTGATTCTGCCACGTATGCAATTCTAAGATATTTTCTGAAGACTTATTCCATTTTTTTATTTGTAATCGCCACTTTCCATTGCTAAAGCTCGAACCAGACCTGGTTGAGTTAATGAAATAGCTTTTATTTTCTGTGCATGGCATTTAAGCACATAATCTGAAGCACATAATCTGAAGCACCTTTTTCGCCGTGACTCCAACATTTGTCCAATCTATTGTAATTTGTACGTGGTACATGTATACTACATGTATGGCCAGCAGTACATGCCGCACGTCTTACGTTCAGCCATTATACACGGTCTCCGCGAAGTCCCCGTAGGCTGTGTTATATTTCTTGTTCTTGTTGCACATGTGCATTATCACGATGACATTTACAATTTAGTGTAGGCCTACCTGGAAATAACTCTTGTGTTGTCATGCTAGTTGTAGCCCATACGTGTGACTAAATTTGCTTAAAAAATATGAAGCCTTGGGTTTGAACGTTGAATCTTTGAGTGACTTCGGTAAATGTTCAGCTAACTAACAATAATCTTAATTTTACATCTGTCTCGATCTGTAATAAGCTTGCACTTCAATTATGTCTTATTGGACAAAGCGTTGTAAAGTTGAAAAAGTTGTTAACCAACTTTTGCAAGAAATTGCTGAACTTAGTCACGATCATGATGATGTAGCCCTATACTATGCCCCGCCGCACGAGTAGACTCACGCTCTGGGCCATACTGCGCTGCGTGCAAAAAGTTGGGGATTTTTTTTGTTTTTTAAATGGAAATCATTCGGCCTTAAACTCGGCATATAGGTTCACTTACCCAAGCATCTCAATATTTCACCATCATTAGGACTTGTTCATGGTTCTGTCTGGTGTAATTTGCCTTAAAATATCCAACATGAACTGTTTACCCTTCTCAGCCGTGAAGACCAATTCAATATGGGGGCTTCATGTCTGCGCAGGCTGAGAAGGGTAAACAGTTCATGTTTTTTTTCAAGGCAAATTACACCAGACAGAACCATGAACAAGTCCTATCTCATGCCACTCCGAGGAAGATATTGCACATGAAAATTCCTCGGATTTTTCTGAAATTGATGAAGAGGAGAATCTTGGGTCAAAAATCGCTAGCTGGGCCCTCAAGAACAATATTACTCATTCTGCAGTTGGGAAACTTTTGACAATACTTGCAAACCACCATCCCTCTCTTCCTAAGAACCCAAGTACACTGCTATCAACATGTCATCTAACACAAGCAGACATAAAAGTCATAGATGGCGGTGGTAATTATTTCCATGTTGGTATTTCTCAAGGTGTTTTGTCAAGATCTTCACATTTGAAACAGCTCCATCATGACAAGATATCTTTGCAGTTTAACATTGATGGCCTTCCATTGTTTAAAAGCAGTAATGTTCAGTTCTGGCCAATCCTTTGTACTTTATCTGAACCATCGTGTAGGTGCGAACCATTCATTGTAGGTTTGTATTCTAGAAATAAAAAACCCAAACATCTCAGAGTTTCTCGAAGATTTTGTACATGAAGTCAAAGATTTACTGGCAAATGGAAGAACTTTGGCCGTTTCTGTCGAGGCATTTATTTGTGATGCTCCAGCACGTGCGTATATTAAACAGTCAAGGGTCATTCGGGTTATCATGGTTGTGAGAAGTGCACAATCAGAGGGGAGTATGCTAGCAAAGTGATATTTTCCAGATTGGATTCACCCCTTCGCACAGATGATTCATTTAAGGATAGGTTGGATGAGGGCCACCACATTGGACTGAGCCCATTGCTACAATTAAATATTGGCATGGTTTCTCAGTTTCCACAAGACTATATGCATTTGGTATGCTTAGGAGTCACAAGACGGCTTCTTGTCTTTTGGGTGAAAGGGCCTTTGAAGTGCCGTCTGGGACCTCGGACAAGGGTGCAAATATCAGAATGTCTGCTATCTCTCCGTTCCAGCATACCTCAAGAATTTGCTAGAAAACCACGATCGCTTGATGAGTTAGACAGATGGAAAGCAACAGAGTTTCGGTTGTTTCTTCTGTATACTGGCCCTGTAGTATTGAAAGGAAAAATTCCTGAACCAATGTATGACAACTTTAAAGAGATACAACTTACGACAGTTTGCAACTGGAAATCGTAGGCAAACTTAGGAAAGTCGTGCCACAAGTCTTGGGTGGTCGTGGGTAATCTTAGATATTCGCACGACTGAAATCAGTCGCAGAGAGGTTTTTGAGCTTGTTCGAAATTCTGGCTGCGACTCAAGTAGTCGCATCTTGTCGCAGCCTAGTCTTCGATATCATTCGTGCGACGCTCGTGCGATTGTCGTGGGACAAGTCTTGAGTGGTCCTTTATTGTCGTGGCTGATCGTAGGATTCTCCTGTTGTACGACAGTCGCACGACTTTCCACAACTTGTCGTGTGAGTAGACCTGATTGCACGACTAAGCAAGACTCCACGACAAGTCGTACGAATAGTCGTTACATTGGTCGTAGCCAGTCGTGCAACATGACTTTACCACTCGTACGTATTCTTGAGTAGTCGTGCGACAGTCGTGCGATTAGTGGTGCTATCAGTCGGCAACAAGTCTTCTACAGGTCGCACGACTGGTCTTACAATGTGACTGCTAGGCTCAAATCGCAGGAAATATCCACGACTACCCACGACTGGCCTTGTCGCACGACTGAACTGGTTGCAGGAAATCGCAGGTCCTAGTGGGACCGGGGCTTTAGTCTAAAGGTTTCTTTAAGTCCAAAGGTTTGCTTTTCCAAAAATTGAATAAGGTCCGAAGGCTCGATAGTCTGAATAGATGTTACAGCTCGATTGTCCGAATCAACAAGAAGGTTTGATATTCTGAATTGACAGTGAGGTTCGATAGTCCGAATCAACATTAATGTGTATAGTATGAATGGACAATATAAACGGACTATCGAACCCTATTATCATTTCAGACTATCGGACCCTATTGTCATTTCGGACATTCTAACCTTTGGACTACCGACCCTTCGGATTAATGAACCTTCGGAGGATCAAACGGACCCTGATTTTATAGCTTGTACAGGACTTCAACAGCATCCCTTTTACAGTTATCCTAAATCTCATAGCCCATCAGTTTTGTGGAAGCAACACAAGTTCAGTGGAAATATCACAAAGTCTTATTGTGCTTCATAAAAAATGAAATAAATGTTGGACATCAGCAGATTGGGAATGCATTCCATCTTCAGGAATCCACATCAATAAAATTGGCTAATCCTGCGAGTTCTCAAGATCCATTCTATTTGCTTTGATTTGATATTCATTACATTTCATTTTACAGGAGCTGTAACAAAGATGCCAACACTAAAGACCTCTTCAGTGGAAGTCCAGAGAGAGGTAATGGTGTGGCTGAGGGGCGCCAGTGACAAACACGGAGGTCGTAAACAGAGAGAGAGCAGAGGGCAGTGGCAGAAACAGCTGATTAGACCATTCTACATGGGCATTTTACACAGGAATTGTTTGATTGCCTGAAGTCGGACATTGAATCTGGGAGAAAGACATTACAGTGGAACTCCGCTATACCGAACATTCGGCTATACCGAACATCATCCTTGGCTCCCAAATTTTGTGTACAAAACTTACCAAACATTGTTGCTGGGGAAAAAAAACGGATAAAAAAATGTACAGGGTATTTGGGCTGTTTGTAATTCCCAAACGGCCGCAGCTTCATGTTGAAGAGTGACAGGTGGCTATTATGAAAAGCCAACTGTTGCTGATCGTATGAACATGTAATTACATGATTCAATAGCCGGCACATGTTTAAAGTAATCCTTAAAGGGAAACATTGCTTTCGATGTTGCGATTTAGGCTATAAAACTGAAATGGATATGGTTGGGAAGCTTTTTGAAAAGTAGAATATAAAGATTCACATAACTATCCCTTCAAATTGCGTGGTTTTTGTTTAATTTCGTGACAAATAACGGTCCGCCATTTTGTAGAACCAAATTTTTTACTCCACAAAATGGCGGACCATGTTCACCAGTCGTATTTCCAGTCGCATCTGGTTGAAGTACGTTCTGTTGATCCATTTTGATGTACTGTGGTGGCACGGCGCGCAGCATGCACTGGCGATATGTGTCGCGAGCCAGAGAATTGTACCTGGCGATCATCTGATAGGTTCACAAGGCCACTGGCTGCGGTGCCAGCCTAAAGACTCTTACAGCGTATTTTGCGCATTATTTAGACGGTGGTATTTAAGACTGGAAATAAGTCTATGTTTCGCGGGTCAGATGTCAGGGGTAAGCGCACAATTTTTCTTTTTGTAATCACTACTCACTAATTACAACACATTATACGTGTTTTTTTGCATGAACAACTCTTATCAAAGATAAGGAACGTTTCTAAACAGCAAAATTTCATGACATTTGAAGGCAATGTGTCCCTAAATAAGTAACCCGTGGCTGAAAATCGCTATACCGAATGATCGTTTATGCTGAACAAAATCTGTGGATTCCGCGATGTTGGTTATAGCGGCGTTCCACTGTATTAGTATAGAAAAATAATGCATCTTTAGGCGTTTCATCCATTTTCAACACACCACTAGTAGTGAATTCTTGAATTCATTCCTGGTGGCATGTTTAATAATACCATGATTGGGAACATTATTGTTAGAATTATTTTTACAACTAATCCATTGATTTTCTTGCCACTTTTGGTTTCTCAATAGTGCCACTGAGACTAGATTATGTTTACATGTATTTACATTTACAAAAGTAGACACACTTGCCATTTTTCCAAGAATCTTTTCCTATACTTCATAATACCTTAATAGGAAAATTGCTGCCCCATTGTCAGTAAAATTGCCTGTACATTTAATTTGAAGTTTAATTTTGGTTTCAAATGTTCCTGTAAATATTAAACACTGCAAAACTGAACTTTACCTATATGCATATGAAATCCCCATTACATGTATAGTACATATGCATTTGTCAGGAATTAACTAATTAGCATGTTATGTGCATGTATTAAAGACACTACATTCCCCCCTTCTTTTGACTCAATTTAAAGTGATTGCATGTGATGACAACTAGATTTGACCGGTAAATCATTTAGAGCTTTAGTGTATGTCCCGAAGTACACCCTGTTGACAAAGAACATTAACAACTGTAACTTTACAACAATCTTTCAAAGATTAATAATATCAGTTCGCGGAAAAATGGTAGGCAATGGTTCTATTAAACTTTATTTGCATTTATTGTGGTGTTCGTATAGAATAAACCGAAAAACTGTTGAGGTAAATTTAACAAACTACATCTCTGCTGTCTCCTAAAATGTAAATGACTAGGTTGTTATTAATTGCAAATGACACAGGCACAATAACTTGATGTACAGTGCCCAATTATTCTAATAGGGTTGTATCAGGAAAGAAATGGGAGATGGCCGCCAAAGGCCGGTGTATCTTCCATTTGTCGTCTGATTAGATCCCGTTAAGAACAAAATAATTGTTCAGTATGTCGAGGACGCCTGTACGTACCGTTACGAAGGGGGGGGGGGGGGGGGGGGGGGGGGGACGGGACGGGGACGGGGGGGGGGGGGGGGGGGGTACGGGGGTACGGGTACGGGGGGGGGGGTGGGGGTGGGTACAGGTACGGAGCCGGTTATAAGCCGCTAATGGACCATTAAAGGCCAATGCCGGCTACCGGGCCATATGCTGGCTGATGAAAACGGCCCATTACAGGGCCGTTAATGGCCCGGTTCCGGCAGCCAGCATTGGGCCGATAATGCGCCAATGTGCAAAATTGTACTGGGCCGTTAATGCAGCCGGAATTGGCCCATAATCGGGCCGTTTATGTTGTGTTTACTGGGCATTCGGCTGAACTGGGGTCTGTGGAGCTGGAAATTGGTCTGGATGTTGCTGAGGAGTCTCTTTCATCAGATCGAAAAACGCCTTCATTTTGGGCCCAAGTTGCGTGGTGGGGGTCTCGGCTAGTCCATTGTATAACATGTGCACTTATGCGGGAATGCAGACAAATTCGTTCGAAAAACCTACTCGCTTGTCTCGGCCATCATTTGGCTGAACTTGGGCCTGAGGAGCTGGAGATTGGTCTGGATGTTGTTGATGAGTCCCTCTTTCCATAAGTATCAAGATTGTGCGTGATTTCGTTCAATGTCAGACCGAAAAACGCCCTCATGTGGGGCCTAAATTACGTGGTGGGGGTCTCGGCTAGTCCATTGTATAGCATGTGCACTTATGCGGAAATGCAGAAAAATTCTTTCGAAAAACCTACTGGCTTATCTCGGCCATCATTCTCCTGAACTTGCGTCTGTGGAGCTGGAAATTGGTATGGATGTTGCTGAGGAGTCCCTCTTTCCAACAGTATTAAGATTGTGCGCAATTTCGTTCAATGTCAGACCGAAAAACGCTCTCATTTGGGGCCCAAGTTGCGTGGTTTGGGTCTCAGCTAGTCCATTGTATAGCATGTACACTCATGCGGGAATGCAGAAAAAATCAGTTCGAAAACAAATACTCGCTTATCTCGGCCATCATTCGGCTGAACTGGCGTCTGTTGAGCTGGAAATTGGTATGGATGTTGCTGATAAGTCCCTCCTTCCATTAGTATCAAGATTGTGCGCAATTTCGTACAACATCAGATCGAAAATTACCTTATTTTGGGCCTAAGTTGCGTGGTGGGGGTCTCGGCTAGTCCATTGTATAGCATGTGCACTTATGCGGGAATGCAGACAAATTCGTTTGAAAAACCTACTAGCTTGTCTCGGCCATAATTTGGCTGAACTTGGGCCTCAGGAGCTGGAGATTGGTCTGGATGTTGCTGATGAGTCCCTCTTTCCAACAGTATCAAGATTGTGCGTAATTTCGTTCAACATCAGATCAAAAAACGCCCTCATTTGGGGCCTAAGTTGCGTGGTGGGGGTCTCGGCTAGTCCATTGTATAGCATGTACACTTAACCGGGAATGCAGACAAAATCAGTTCGCAAAAAACTACTCTCTTATCTCGGCCATCATTTGGCTGAACTGGGGTCTGTGGAGCTGGAAATTGGTCTGGATGTTGCTGAGCAGTCCCTCTTTCCAACAGTATCAAGATTGTGCGCAATTTCGTTAAACATCAGATAGAAAAATTTCCTAATTTTGGGCCTAAGTTGCGAAGTATGGGTCTCTGCTAGTCCATTGTATAGCATGTGCACTTATGCGGGAATGCAGAAAAATACGTTCGAAAAACCTACTCGCTTATCTCGGCCATCATTCGGCTGAACTGGGGTCTGTGGAGCTGGAGATTGGTCTGGATGTTGCTAACGAGTCCCACTTTCCAACAGTGTCAAGATTGTGCGCAATTTGGTTCAACGTCAGATCGAAAAATGCCCTCATTTGGGGCCCACGTTGCGTTGTGGGTGTCTCGGCCTGTCCATTGCATAGCATGTACACTTAATCGGGAATGCAGAAAAAATCAGTTTGAAAAAAAACTACTCGCATATCTCGGCCACCATTCGGCTGAACTGGGGTCCTTGGAGCTGGAAATTGGAATGGATGTTGCTGAGGAGTCCCTCTTTCCAACAAAATCAAGATTGTGCGCAATTTGGTTAAGAACTATTTCCCTAGTTTCATATTTGGTCATGAAGGCGATTTTCATCCAAAAACATCAACTTTTTTCTGTTTTGTCAAAATTATCGTACTAAAAGTGTTGCACTTGCAATCAGATAGTAAAAGCACAAACTTTAGAGTAGGAAAACTTCTGTTACTGACACAAATACGGAAACGGAACATTTCAATTCAATTTTTTTTTTTTTTTCTAAAACTTTGTCAAGTAACAAAGGTTTGTATTTTCGTTCAAATTATTGAATAAGTCCTTTCCATGAAACGTAACCACATTTTAGTTAGTGAAAAATGACAAGGGACTTCCTTGAAAAATATACAGAGCAGAGTACAATGTTTTACATGTAAATATACACTTCTTCCAGCCTTCGTTCATAACAGCTAGGTTTATGACAAGAAATACAACTGTTTAAATTCGACCCTTACTTTGAAAGAATATATTGCCAAAAATACCACATTCTAAAGTCCACTCAGAATGGCCGGCGTATGATCAGAAACCGGCTATTCTAATGTCCACTCAGAATGGCCGGAGTATGATCAGAAACCGGCCATTCCAATGTCCATTCAGAATGGCCGGAGTATGATCAGAAACCGGCCATTCTAATATCCACTCAGAATGGCCGGAGTCTGATCAGAAACCGGCTATTCTAATGTCCACTCAGAATGGCCGGAGTCTGATCAGAAACCGGCTATTCTTATGTCCACTCAGAATGGCCAAAGTATGATCAGA
This sequence comes from Hippasteria phrygiana, assembly GCA_037893225.1. NCBI lineage: Eukaryota > Metazoa > Echinodermata > Asteroidea > Valvatida > Goniasteridae > Hippasteria > Hippasteria phrygiana. The sequence goes on from JAZGUH010000331.1 coordinate 2,068,750, forward strand.
AACCGGCTATTCCAATGTCCACTCGGAATGGCCGGAGTATGATCAGAAACCGGCCATTCCAATGTCCATTCAGAATGGCCGGAGTATGATCAGAAACCGGCCATTCTAATGTCCACTCAGAATGGCCGGAGTATGATCAGAAACCGGCCATTCCAATGTCCATTCAGAATGGCCGGAGTATGATCAGAAACCGGCCATTCTAATGTCCACTCAGAATGGCCGGAGTATGATCAGAAACCGGCTATTCTTATGTCCACTCAGAATGGCCGGAGTATGATCAGAAACCGGCTATTCTTATGTCCACTCAAAATGGCCGGAGTATGATCAGAGACCGGCTTTTCCATTGTCCACTCAGAATGGCCAAAGTATGATCAGAAACCGGCTATTCCAATGTCCACTCGGAATGGCCGGAGTATGATCAGAAACCGGCTATTCTAATGTCCATTCAGAATGGCCGGAGTATGATCAGAAACCGGCCATTCCAATGTCCACTCAGAATGGCCGGAGTATGATCAGAAACCGGCCATTCCAATGTCCATTCAGAATGGCCGGAGTATGATCAGAAACCGGCCATTCTAATGTCCACTCAGAATGGCCGGAGTATGATCAGAAACCGGCTATTCTTATGTCCACTCAGAATGGCCGGAGTATGATCAGAAACCGGCTATTCTTATGTCCACTCAAAATGGCCGGAGTATGATCAGAGACCGGCTTTTCCATTGTCCACTCAGAATGGCCAAAGTATGATCAGAAACCGGCTATTCCAATGTCCACTCGGAATGGCCGGAGTATGATCAGAAACCGGCCATTCCAATGTCCATTCAGGATGGCCGGAGTATGATCAGAAACCGGCCATTCTAATGTCCATTCAGAATGGCCAGAGTATGATCAGAAACCGGCCATTCCAATGTCCACTCACAATGGCCGGAGTATGATCAGAAACCGGCTATTACAATGTCCACTCACAATGGCCGGAGTATAATCAGAACCGGCTATTCCAATGTCCTCTCACAATGGCCGGAGTATAATCAGAAACCGGCTATTCCAATGTCCATTCAAAATGGCCGGAGTATGATCAGAAACCGGCTATTCCAATGTCCTCTCAGAATGGCCGGAGTATGATCAGAAACCGGCTATTCCAATGTTCACTCACAATGGCCGGAGTATGATCAGAAACCGGCTATTCCAATGTCCTCTCACAATGGCCGGAGTATGATCAGAAACCGGCTATTCCAATGTTCACTCAGAAAGGCCGGAGTATGATCAGAAACCGGCTATTCCAATGTTCACTCAGAATGGCCGGAGTCTGATCAGTGACCGGCTATTCTAATGTCCATTCAGAATGGCCGGAGTCTGATCAGAATGGAATTGGATACAAGCACCCAACGTTTGTAATGGTAATAGGAATTACACGCACATGTACATGGTGATTTAACTTTCTTGGCAGTTCCAATAACACTTACATCCACCATCAGAATACCATGTGTTTGCCAGTTGTGGCCATTGGTAAGATATGGACATCAATTCTAAAGTGTCCTGTATGAAAACATTTCTTATGTAAACCTCTCAGTGGTAGTGACCATGTCCCTTTGATCATGGGCAATTCATACTTTTCAGTTTTTTCTACTGCAGGTACAGTTGCCTTCTAAGCATCTACATGTAATTACGTGCCAAGTTCAGTGACAAGTTTGCTTTATTCAAGCTCAGGATAATGTTTTTTTTAGGCATTCTTGGGTTGATGCTTTTAGGCACCCCTTTTATGTTGGCGCAAAGTCCTATATCGCCATCCTTAAATCAGGCAGGTTTCCTGTTTGATCCGACACCATTATATAATGGTTTGCATTGTACCTGTCCATGTAGCACTGTGCCAGTGGTATTTCTTTGATATACATGTACTTTGCATACAGTGCCACAAGAACACGTTTCTTCAAAGTAGTGACATTTTCCACATCATCACATTCAGAGGGGGCTTTCTCCGGTCACCCATGGTAATCTGTAGAAAAGACAGTAAAGCGAGAATTAAATCAAAATCATAATAATTAAATAATACACTAATCTTGTTGGTTTATAATGCAACAGTTTAATGGCAATTTTCAGTGCATCAGACAGCATTCAGACAGCAATAAACAATATCAGTAAACATTCATTTAATACACATGTACATCAAAATGTGACTGACTGAAGTATATTTGAGAGATATGAGGTTAGTACACAATTTGGCTTTGCAGGCATTTTGCCTCAGTGGGAAGGCTTTTTTTTTCACTTGCTTATCATGTTTACATTGGATATGCACTGCAGTTCCCCATTTCCACTGGATGTACATGTACATTCACTTTTGACATTTGATGCCAGGCCTACTTGACATGCTTGGAAATTTGTTTAACATCATTGTTCATAAATTTGGATACACAGATGCATGGGCTTCAACTGGCTAATAAGGGTACCGCATAGCAAATTACCCAGCCACATCCGTGGGGGCTTCATATAGTTCATGGTATGGAGAGGCTTGAAATACACATGGCCAGATTCCAGTAATTTGGGTATACTGCAGAGTCTACATATTTAGCACAGTCCAACACCAAAGTAAAAAAAAGACATGTTTAGCATCCCCTCCCATTTCCTTTTTAGGGTAGCCTGGATTTTTGTGTATTTGAACAGCTGAAAAACCTACGGTTGTTAGAAATTAAAAAGAATGGCAGCCATCTTAAAAATAAACCTTGATTTTTTTTTTTTTATTTTTTTTTTAATTGCCCTAACCAAAGAGAAAAAAAACAATTCCACATTTTGTATGAATAAAGTATGCCTGATTGTTTTCATCATTGACAAATTTTGAATTTTTTGTTATACGAATTGCAGTTAACACCTGACACTGCCTGAACATAAATTCCTGATCAGTTTCAGTTACTGACTTTTGATAAACATAATTTGTCTTTTCCCAAATGCTTTGGTCTGGTAGTATGCATAATGATGATCTTGTCCGTGTTAAAAATTATTTGTATGGAATTCAGGCCCAGTATATAGTAGGTAACGACGATCATGATGTGACGTTGTACATGCTTCAAATGACTCCCCCATGCATGACCATACATGTACATGTCTGAGCAGATGTCGGCTGATTCGACCGTCGAGACAACGCGACCGTCGAGACAACGCGACCGTCGAGACAACGCGACCGTCGAGACAACGCGACCGTCGAGACAACGCGACCGTCGAGACAACGCGACCGTCGAGACAACGCGACCGTCGAGACAACGCGACCGTCGAGACAACGCGACCGTCGAGACAACGCGACCGTCGAGACAACGCGACCGTCGAGACAACGCGACCGTCGAGACAACGCGACCGTCGAGACAACGCGACCGTCGAGTTCACGGTGCAGATGGCATGGCGCACCATGTACGCGCGTGCAGCCGCACCATTATTTATCATAGCACCGATGCATTGATAAGCCGGTATTCCTAACCATCTCAGTTGATGATAGTCAGTGTAGCGGCAAGATGTTAAATTTGTGGATTCCAAATTCGTTATGGTTTAATACTAGTTCATGTAGTTTGTTATTCCAAGTATTTTCTGATATTTTGTAATGCTTGTATTCGACAGGTTTCAAATTTATTCCCCCAATTAACGTACAATAAGCAAGGTTCCTACATACATGTACATGTACATGAAGGTCCCCGCATATCCCAGCCCCTTGCCACAAAACATAGACCGACGCCCAGCCCAGATCCCCAGCGAACCCCCCCCCCCCCCCCCCTCGTCGAGTACCCCAGGGATTACCCCAGCGATTCCCCTATCTGCGAGTTGACTTGTCTCAATGGACGAGTTGTCCCGAATCACGTCGGCCAACGGTAGAGTTGTCCGAGCCCCAAGCACAACGAGGCTACATGTACTATACATAAAACTTACTTACCCGGCATACGGTGCTTTGGTAGAACTTCCACTACTGCAGTAGAAGGGAAGGACAGCCTGACAGATGTGAGTTGTGTAGCTGGACATTTAAAAAGAATGGCGGCCATCTTAAAAACAAACAATAAAAAGCCAGTCCTTTTTTTTGTTTACAAAACCCGAATGCTAAACATGTTTTGTTGACTTGGCCTAACCATGGAGGAATGAAGTCTGCCGGATTTTTTTCATCATTGACAAATTTTGATATTTTTTTGTTATACAGTTGACACTGCCTGAACAGAAATTCCTGATCAGTTTCAGTTACTGACTTTTGATAAACATAATAATTTGTCTTTTCCCAAATGCTCTGGTCTGGTAGTACGCGTAGTCCAATGATGATCTTGTCAGCGTAAAATTATTTGAATGAAATTCAAGCCCAGTGTATAGTAGGTAATGACGATCATGACGCGACGTTGTACATGCTTCAAGTTCAAATGACTACGGAGGATAGTATCGTGCCTTTTCCTCCTAGCCCCATGAGTGTGGCTGGCAGATTTTGACATCGAGCTGATCTGCCACACGTCCTGCCCATATGTTCGTGTGGTGAGAATTTGGACAGCGTTTTGAACGGTCTGGATTGTCATCTTACACATGTAGCTATCTTACTTACCATTTTCCGAAATATTGGACATTAAACTTGGACACCATAGTCTTGCGTGCAAACGATTTCAACTTGTGTCAGCCATTTTAAAATGACGTCACCGTGTTCCAAACAGCTTGCCGACGGCTGCTTAATGAGAGCAAACTAGCTAACACGATTTCAGTGGAACATCTCATGCGAAATCGTAATAAGCTAGCTGTGCTCTCATCAAACAACCGTCGGCAAGCTGTTTGGAACACAGTGACGTCATTTCCAAATGGATGACACCAGTTTTTAATGGTCTGGATGTGTTCTCTGTGGTATTAACTATCCCAAACTGCTTATGGCTAGTCATCTTACTTACCATTTCCCGAAATATTGGACATTGAACTCAACTTGGACACCATTCCATTTCAGTGGAACATCTATGGTGAGTAAGATGACTAGCCGTTAGCAGTTTGGGGGATAGCTAACTAAGACGACAGAGAACACATCCAGACCGTTAAAAACGCTGTCCAGATAGTGCTACCCAACCGCACGAATTTTTGAAATTCTCACCACACGAACATATACATGTATATGGACATGTAAAGGACCAGCCCGATGTCAAAATCCGCCAGCCACACTAGAGTCGTGGGGTAGCCCAACAAATAACAGGGCTGTAAATGGTTCCTTTTTGGCGATTGTGTAGTGTAGGGCCCCTCTTTAGTTTTGATGAAATTAGATTCAAGGGTATTTTTTCTCATTCCAAAATGACTTTTTCAACCTAAAAGCAGACTTATTGTTTTTTGTAATTTTGAACAGTTTATTTCAGTAGAAAATGCAATTTTCTTACGCGCTTTACGGCAGTTGCTATGCGAATGACGCGGTTTTGCGTGTTTACTGTGCGTCGCGGTGATCGCCATCTCTATTTTTGCATTGCGTTTTGTTGTCCTCATCGCCGCTTTACCCCAAAATTTCCCTCAAAACTAAACCCCTGCCCTTTATCTACGGCATACCTGTTGGTTTGTAATGTCGTTAACTACTAACTAGTTTGGCAAGTAAAAGTGGATTTTTGTTCCCTTATGCTTAGGGCATGGAGGTAGGAAACCATGATTAAGGGAACAAAAATCCCTACACTACACAATCGCCTCCTTTTTAACTTCTGGCTTTTCACTGTGACAGTAAAAAGCCAGAAGTTAAAAAAAAAAGAACTATTTACAGCCCTACATGTGTTTGTAGGTAGTCGTGAGGTAGTCCGAGTAACTTGGACCCTTCATATCGCCTTTTTAACATTTGGACATGATCTGGCGATAGTAGGGTCCAAGTCGATTGCGCGATAGAGAATGGCCAAAAATTCAATCCAAACAAAAAACATCAGAATTCAACCTTACAACGGCAACCAAAATACTAGATACGCCATCACCTGAACAAGTGGGGTTCCATGATCAGATGAATGTACCAAGGTTTACTTAACAATAACATCCAAATAAAAAGTGAAATTTTACCGTTTCATTCCCAGAGACCCCCGCAGAACATGTCTTTTCGCTTTTTTGTAGTCGGTCAGTACGTAGTTCGAATAGTGACCGTACCCCTCGACCGTGCATGACGTCACCCTGATGCGCAGCGCCCGCATGCACCGCCCGACAACCTGCCGGCGACTGTTTCGTGAGTGGTAAAACGGTCGCTGTACGTGTTCGTGTGTAGATCATAGAGTTATACATGTAGCATGTGTAGTATATTGATTCGAGGTTGCACGCGCGTCATGGGGTAGGAAATTCTTCACGAAACAGTCGCCGGCATAAACATGTTGTCGCGCAGTGCATGCTAGTCTTGGTTCCAAGACGTCCTTAGCGCGGTGCGACGTACAGCGCGCACGGCAGCGCCCTCTAGCTACACAAACACAAACACAAACACACGCCTTGGCGTGTGTATGTGTAGCGAGAGGGTGCTGTCGGCCGGCCGTGCGCGCTATACGTCGCACTGCTAAGAACGTCTTGGAACCTAGACTAGGTGCATGCGGGCGCTGCGCATCAGGGTGACGTACGTCATGCAAGATGGAGGAGTCACTATATTTGAACTCCAAAAAAGCGAAAAGACATGTTCTGCGGGAGGTCTCTGGGAATTAAACGGTAAAATTTCATTTCATTTGGATGTTAAGTAAACCTTGGTACATTTATCTGATCATGGAACCCCACTTGTTCAGGCGGTGGCGTATCTAGTATGTGGCCGTTGTAAGGTTGAATTCTGATGTTTTTTGTTTGGATTGAATTTTTGGCCATTCTCTATCGCGCAATCGACTTGGACCCTACTATCGCCAGATCATGTCCAAATGTTAAAAAAGGCGATATGAAGGGTCCAAGCATGGAGGTAGGAAAAGAAGGAGTTAGCGCAAGCAAAGATCAAAGGGAATATGTCTCATGCCGCGATCAGATAACGACCGCAAAGTAAACGCAGCACCATGGGGCGCCAGGCCGGCAGAAAACCGCACGCGCGTTGCATGATGGGACGTCGTAGACATCGCGCACGCGCAACACGTTTGCTCGACTGACAAGATGGCGGCTTACGGAGCGGGAGATTTCTATTATGGTTCTGATTTAAGCGATTTTTCAGAAAGTGAGGGGGAGTTTGCCGAGTTTTCAGAAGATGAATGTGATGGAGATACTTTAAGGTATTGTGTGTGCGGACTACCGGCAACGACAGACATGATTGCGTGCGATGGGCTCGGGTGCAAAATCGAGTGGTTCCACTACGAGTGCGTGGGATTCTCGGAAGACACGATCCCCGAGGGTTCCTGGCTGTGCGATCTTTGTCGTCCAGGTACAGCATCCAATGTTGGTACGTTTTGTTTCCCCAGTTTTTACCCATTTCAAGGCTTTCATATTTGGTAACCACCAACTGAAATGTTTATTTGCAGCTCCTTTATTACGTGTTTCGTCAGAAATTTGGTCTAACGCTTATTAGGCCCTATTAATTTTTTTTTATTTAGGCCGAATCGAAGGCCTACTTTTTCTTTTTACTCTTTTTTTAAATCCCAAAAACAAAGTAGGCCTATGGCCTATGAATGATTTTGAAACAAACTCTCTACATGTAGCTCTATAGTAATTTTATTTGGCGATTGTGTAGTGTATGGCCCTGTTCCCTATAAGGAAACAAAAATCCACTTTTAGGTGGCATTGCCAAACTAGTTAGCGACATTACAAACCAACAGGTATGCCGTTATTAAAGGGCAGGGTTTTTCTTTTGAGGAAAATGTTGGGGTAAAGCACAATTCTCTTCGCCCTGGGTGTGGCTGTGACTGAGAATTCATTAAAACAAATCATGGAAGACTTGTCATGCTTGTGTATGTTTTAAAAAATAAATAAAGGCCAAATTTGTTATTGGTTTATTTTATTTCCAGATTCACCTGCCGCTCCATCTCGTGAAAATGAAGATCCTTTGGATGTTGTGACACCATCAATGGCATCAGCACAACCGGATCACCTCTCATCTGGGCGTACCACGAAGTCCTCAGGAAAGAGATGTGGCAAAGGAAAGGGCAACAAATTTAAAAACGGTAAAAATTTAATATGAATACTCTGTAGGTATACTCCAATATGTAGTAATTGTTTTCGGTGATTTTTTACTTTAATTTTATTGTCGGTTTACCTGATTGTCTTTTGTTTAATTTTAAAAAATCAATTGAACTGCTAATAAATGACTGAATTCACCTTAAATATACAAATCCAGGGGCGGATCTAGGTTTTAACTAAGGGGGGTTTACCTGAGGTTATTGGCCTACACAACCCAGCGTGCCGAATTTTCGACACCCGACAATGGTTTTTTTTTTTTCTCAGCCCCTAGATCCGCCACTGAAATCGACAAAATTATCTAACGTTTTGAACTTATAAGCAAGTTCTAACATAATTTTCTTGGTTTAATTTTTGTAATTTTAAAATAATTTGGGGATGACTTTTTGAAGTCGTTGTTTTGAAATATTCCTTCCCCTTACTTTAACCACTGTCATTATGTATGAATGTGTACAGTGTAATTCAACATACATTTATTAAAATGTATCCAATAAAAATGTTATTTTACAAACATTTAATTATTTACCTCACCTGCACAGCAAAGTTCATAACTTAATTGACTTAAAGTGTACATGATTCTCTTCCTTTTTCCTTTTACATGTAGCTCGACCTAAAGGCAGATCTACTGAAGGCAATGTTCAGGACACTTCGGAAAAAGCAAGAGGCGGAGGCCAACGGCAACCAGACAAAAAAGGTAACTTTGCTGTTATTTTATATGTGGCTCTCTCCTACATGATTTTAACTTGAGGTACTCTCCGATTGCATTTTGGTTATAACTGGTTCTGGTAAAATACGGCTTAGACGTGGTGATGGGTATGGGAATGTTTTTAAGCGGATCGTTTAAAAATGCTCAGTGATGGTACATGTACATTGACAAGAGTGGTTTGTTCATGTACATAATTTCCCGCTGTCCCTTTTTTTCTGATATTTTTTGGCCAAGTTTGTATAAACAGGAGGTGACTAGTTGCTTGTACAATGTACTCATCAATGTTTGTTGTTTTCCTTTTTCTGTTTCCCTAGTTCAATGACCGTCTCTCTCGAAAGAGCATGTGATGGAAAGATCACATCACTATTTCAAGATGGCTCTTCAAAAGATGCAAACAAATCCCATCTTCTCAGGTGGCTACCCACTGGCCCTCTCTGCTATGGGACTTGTTTTGACTCTACTCACAATGACCGAGAGCCCCGAGTTGCAGACCTTCTGCAATGAGACAGTATTGGCCATGTGGGTTGTAATGACGGCAGGCGATGAGAAATTTCTAAAACCTGAGGCATCGGCAATGATGTGGAGAGCTTTTCACAAATACAAGCTGGAAAGTAGCACCAAGTTTATCAAATTCCTAGATAGTGTGAACATCAACAGCAACGGAAAGTTTGTTTATATTACATATCAGTATATTTTGCAAACTATCTTGGCATTCATGATTACTGACCGTAACTCCAAGGAAAACCCGGATGATGCCTTGAACAATAAAGAAATACCGCTATCCAAAGAGGAGGAACATGTTTTGAGATACGCTGCTGGCTATATTCCATTTGCTCTTTATCAGAAATTCAAAAGACAAACTAACAAAACTGCAACTTATCTGTGTGAAGTTTTGCAGAAGTGGCGTGCATGTAAAACTAATACTGAGAAAACATTCTTAGAATACACAAATGAATGGATCAACAAACAAAACCGAGGTGGCTTATTTCATGTTGGAGATGATGTGTATATTTTTTTTCGCACCCTTTAACATGTATCCAGACAATTCTTGACAAGAGCCAACTTAAGCAAATTCCCTGGATTGAATGTAAAGAACTCCTTGAAAGAAAAAATATTGTCATTGAGGCGTGTTCACAACTACTGGCAAACTTTAACACAAGGAAAACTTAAAGGAGATGTTTCAACACGATTCTTGGACATGGTACTTAACTTGTGGATAAAGATACGAGTAACTGCATTCATTAGAGTTTATCTGGATTTGAAAAAGTCTAGTGGCAAGGTCTCTAAAAGGGGCGAAAAGGCACTGAGAAAGAACCTACAATCTTGATTATATGTGAAATAACTTATTTTCCTTTGCCCTTGTTCAAAGTCACAAACGTCATGAAAAACTAAATTGTTGAAGCACCAGCTGTTGCTTATCATGATGTGTTTAAAACATTGGTGTACCTCCGACGGAATTATGGTTCAAATTTCATCTATATACAAGTACACCCTAGGAAAATTAATGCTTTTGCAAGCAATAAGTGTTATGTCTACAGCTTATACACAACTTTATGGGAAGTGGACTGACTAGATTTGGTAAATTGGGGGGCAATACTATATGTACATGTATTTCAAAAAAGTTTTTTTTCTAACAATGGTCGGCCGACCATTTAAAATTGATAGAAAAAAAATCTTGAAAATGACAACACAGGATCCTCCACACTTACTTTACTGTCGGGTAAGGTCTTATAAATACTGTTGCTTTCAATGTACTTTGATGATTGAGAAATAGTGAAACTGCATTAATGTTATACTGGTTACCTGGACAACTTAAAATAAATCCTGTAAATTACATTTGACTGGGGTTCAAAGATTTTTTTTAGAAAGAGTACAGTGGCATTAAAAACAAACCGGTATCGAACGTGTATTTGCCTTACTGGAAATTGCTGGCTTTTTAAATTGTGATAATGGTCCCGATAGTAAACAAACTACCACATCTATAGACGATGTGCACGTATCGTGTTTTGCATAAAATTTGGTTTAGGAGTGACGTTGCAGGTCAGATCGCCTTTAAATTAAGTTACTTTTGATATCACTTCTTAGCCAAATTCATGCAAAACATATTGCCAGGCACATGGTCTATAGATGAATTTCACATTAGCCCCGTCTGCGCACTTCCAGGTTGAAAGCAAGGATGTCGGTGCTATTTAACAAATTCATTCATGCATGAATGAATCGCGCAATAAATGGCAGCGAAGTGCACGTTTATCATAGTCAGCCATTTACTTAACACTGAGAGCCTCTTAAAAACCCGGAAGTGCACAGATCGGTGCTATTTTACGTCAATTTGGAATTCATCTATAGCTTTACTTCCTTTTTGGAAGTGGTTCACTTAGCAAACTGATGTTGGTCTGTTCTTCGTTTGAGTTCCTGCTGTTTCCCTTCTTCGATGCTTTTAGACACCCAGACGCAACATGAAGAGAAAGCATATTATGACCAAACTGCTCAAGTGATGGGTTGTCAGAACTGCCTCCGCTCCCTCGCTGTTTGCTGAAATATTGCTCAAGTGGGTCTTGATTCAGCTTCTCACTCAGGAAGTAGGTGACACCAGGGCAAGTCAGTAGATACCTCGCCAAGTCCACAAAAGAATGAACTGAAGAATAAAAAACATTAAAATGAGTCCCAGTGCAGAACCAAACGTTATGTCACAAAAGATGCTATTCAGAACATTTATACTAAGAATATTTAAAATCAAATAGAGTTCAAAAGTATTACAATATCTTTTGTTTGGAGAAGTTAAGGCATAAAGTTCATGCCACATTAACCCTCCTATAGTTATAACTATTACAGCCTTTAAAAAAATCTACCCACCAACTCTCATAGCCTGTGTATTTCAACCCGTCACTTGATAGGTTTTGATATATAGGGTAGTTGGCTCCATTGTAGGGTTATTTAACAAAGGTGTTGAGAAAAACCTGGTTTATTTGCATAATTTTTCTGAATGGGGACAACGAAGCGAATGTTGTAAATCGTGGTAAATTCACAAACATTATTTATTGATGATCAGCTGCACAGACATTTCTGAAATATGCCAATTACCTGTGATCTCCAAGCCTTCCATTGTTTCCTTGCTGATAAACATCCCCTTCTTCATCTTCTTGCACAAGCCTGGGAATGTCTCCACTTGGTCCCTCCACTCTCTGAAAAAGCCCAGGAAGTCCTTGGACAGCCACTTTTGTAAAAGTAAAGGACACTCACAATCAATTGGTGAATATAGAGAAAATGTCTAGAAACAAACCTTCATGCTCTAGTTAACATGTTGTTTTCACTCACTAAACAGCAGGCCGCACGGGCCAAGACTACATGTATGTCAAATAGACTTTTCCTTGTTTTACAACATGCACGCATTTTTAAAGAACAGAAGTGTTTCCCAAGATGGTTCCGATCCGTTTGATTAACATTTGTAATGCTACAAGGTCAGGTGTCTGGTATACAGGATGTCCCAAAAAAATTGCCCAACCAAATTTCCACATACATCAGGATGCTAGTTTGACACATGACAGAAAAGTCTTATCTTTTGAGTGAATTACAATTGCATAGTTGACTGCAAAATTATAATCAAACATATGTGAAAACCAGCATTATGAAGTACCTGGATATGGTTGGGCATTTTTTGGGAGTACCCTATAGACCATGTGCCCTTTATTTACATCCGAACCAAATGTGCCAGGCAGTATGTGCACGCATCCTATTTTTGCATAAATGTGGATAAGTAATAACATCAAAGGTCATAAAATTCAAAGGCGTTTTGACCTGCGACAATCACTCCTAAACCAAATATTATGCAAAACACGATGCGTGCCCATACCGACAGGCACATTCTAATGAAGATGTGTAAACACGTGACGTCAGAGGGCACATAGTCTATATTACCTCAAATCTCCAATCATCACAACTAGTGTATGGTTCCAGCGCTGGTTTCTTGGACCGCGTTCCTTGACGAGGGTTGGCCACATTAAGACAGTCAAAAAACTGGTCCATATTGCGGATGAATGTCACAGTCGATGCAGTACCAGGGCGATCTAACGACTCCAATGCATTTGCAGCAGTACTGCTCAAAACCTGTGAAGAGAAAAGTACATGGATTTGAACACTTTCTGTATTGAATTGATCGGACACTGGACGAGACACCAAGGACCGCAAACATGGGCGTGTGGGCAGTGTAAATTTGTTTAGATAACTAGCAGCATAAAAGTAGAAGCACTATAAACCTGCGCTGCCATGTATACTCTCATTCGAAGAGCTGGTGTAAGATGCAGATGCTCATGCGTGAGTTTATGGAGACGGCGGAGACCAGGTGAACATCGTGTAAGGCCCATATCCCATTCATACAGCTGCAAGAGGTGTGTCCAGCTGATGGATTGGTGGTTGTACTGTAAAGAAAACAAATGGAAAAAAAAAATATCAAGTGTGGCTCCATATTGCTGTATCGAATCAGGATAAGGGGTATGAGTTTCTCAGGGCTTACTTTTGGAAACTCTGGGATTACTATTGGAAACAAGGTTGGAAATAAAGTAAGCCTGGGGGACGAGGTTGCATTGAAAGTTTCTCTACATGTATTTTTTTAAAAAGAGATTAACCTTCTTAATGTGAATGAATTAATTCAACCTCTTCCGTCTGGCTGTTACAATGGTGTGCTGGTATGCGAATACTGGCTTGTGCAGCGCCAAGAAAGTCATTTTTGAATAAGAATTAATATACTTGAATCTAATTGGAACATTTTAATTACTATAAGGTTTTTTGTTTTGTTGTGATATCCAGAATTCTCCCAGTTGTTGCGTGTCGTTTTGATGAGGTGGGGAACATCGCATATGAAGTATATTTTTCTTGCAGGATCCAACGGGTGCTGTGTGAAGTATGTGGGATGTGTTGACTGGGCTGACGAATGAAGTCGGTAAAACTTTCTATTTGCAGAGGCTCCATCAGATACGAAAGCATCTACTTCAAACCCAACTGTTTCCAGATATATGACTGCCTCTGCTATACATGGGTACAACTGATCGCTGGATACACCTTCTGTACCATAGTATGCTACTGGTGCCTGCAGTGAACTAAACAGCCCCCGAATCATCAACACCAGAACATGCGTTGCCAAAGCAGGCTCCTCCTCACCCTTGCAACGTCGTTCAAAGCCTGACACCTGATTTGCTATTTCCCCGATGTCAGTATAACCAACAATTTTTCCTTGCCTCTGAGAATACACGAGTCCAGACTTAATTCGCATCTCATCAAACAGCACGGCAACATGTCTCTCCTGATCTGGACACTGGCCAATATTGTGATCTTTAACTATCCTCTCTAACATGTCGGCACTAAATCCGGTTGATGGGTCAGCGAAGTGAGAATATGGATGTAAGGTTGTTGGGTGGGGAAGCTTGAAAAAGCCACTCTCCCTAATGAAATTATATGCCGAAGTTGACTTGCTTTGTAGACCTATACACCAGCGAATTACAGCTGGATGCCAGCGCATCTGACAACCCTTCGATGCAGAATGAACTTGCTGTTCCCACATCAGTCTTGCGGCCGAGTCTTTTGGGAGCATCTCTTTCATGCTATTGTTATTTGTGGAGATGACTTCAATCAAGGCATCATTCATGCTGGGCTCTACTTCAACACCTTCAGCCTGTATCATATCTGCAATCCTTTCCTGCAATGTGGAAAGCTTTCGCTTTAGCTGCTTTCTCTCCTTCTGTAGAGTGCAAGTTTTCTGTTTCAAGATAGAATACGTCATGGAAGAGAGCGGTCGCTTTGATGTTGTACTGATCGCTGATTTGGGAGACCGCATACGACTCAAAACACCTGCCAAATCACTTCGATGAATACGACATACTGGACAACGAATTCCATTGTCAATGAGCAGGTGGCAGCTTTTATGACGGATTGTGTCATTTAGGATGTCATCTTGTGGTGTGGCACACACAGGACGTTCACCATCAGGCCCTTTCTTCAGCTCAATGATTTCCGAGAAATCTGTGTTACCTTCACACACATTTTTGCTCACTAAGAGCTCGCAAATTCTTAGGCACCCATCTCTATCCAAATGTGTCGGCAAGCCGAGGGATAACCTGTCATCTTGTACCTCCACACCAGCTATCAACAACCTCCAAGTAAAGTTATCGAAAACTGTTAAGTAACATACCGGAATGCATCTGGAACCCATCTTCATTATCTGTAGCATCCCATCGGCAAACCAGGTCAACAAACCACATCTATCTGCTGTATCTTTAAATGGCTGAAGCGAAGATTGGTCATCTACAAATGCCAATTTCTGCATGCAGGTTTCACAAGATTCTTCCGTAAATGGGGCCAGAGTGATGTTGCATGTTTTAGACTTCATATTCCGCCGACCATATTTTCCCCACCACTGGTTAAGTTTCATGTGGCACAATTTGCAGATGAAAGGCGGGTGTTTCTCTTTCTGATCCTCTCCAACATTCAGATTAAAGGCCGTGTCTATTAGCCTCGACACCTTTTCTTTGGGAATTGGGCACCTGCCTTCGACAATTGCTCGGTCTAGACCGCATAATCTGCACAGTGTCTGTATACACTTTACATGTGATGCCATGGTTACAGGGTACACCGCAAGACTCTGAAAAGATAAATAAAATTGCATACATGTTAAAGTGAAAATTACATTGTATCACTTTGTGTTTATTATGCATAATTTTTCAGACACCTACCGGTTTCATTGGTGCATGAGAGAAGGATTTCAACGATTTGGCAGACTGATTTCAGCAATATATTTGCCTACCTGATTTAATCATTTTTAATAAATATATTAATTTGCTGTAGAGTTATTTATTTTCTCTCGTATCTTTATTTGGGGATACAGAAAGAAAAATATTTGTCAAAAGGTTATCTAGGTAAAATGATACAAAACAATCAGATCTATAATTCATGAATAGTTAAAAAATAAATTAAACAAAATGTGAAATTTTTTTTCTTTATCCGCAGTAGCTATTTTTACGGCAGCCGTAATGCGACTTTCAAATGCTATTGTTACGGCATGGTAAAAACACAATGCAAACGTATACCAGATTTACAACTGCCCATTCTGCCAGAGCGCTTTGGTAGCTCGATTGGTATGGCGTTGGTTTTGTGGCTGGGGACCCTGGATCGAATCCATGCCGCACTGTCTGATTTATTTTTATTTTTTTCGAAAAGATTTCTTATGTTTTACTAGGTTTTTAATCAAATGGTTATTTTTATTTAAGTAGATTTAATTTTCTTCCCTTTGATTTTGGTGGTTTTATAGAATTTTTCTTTTAAGGGAAATAAAGTCCGAGAACCATTTGGTTGATAGTCTGGTTCCAACAGCAAAAATCACCACCAGTTCAGACAGTCTACTTTCCTTTCATTAATTTTTTTGGGACATTGCAATTAAAAATATATTGTTAACAGTAAACAGTAAAAAGTGCAAAAAAAAAACAAACAAAGGAAAAAAAAAAAAAACAAAAACAAAAACATGAACAAAAACCAACAACAAAGAATGATGGTCATGATAATCATCACATTATTCATTAAAATTAAATAAATAACAGCCTAACTTAGGCCTTATTAGGCATTGGCAATGATTTTAGGAAAGCAGAATGTGATAGAAATCTGTGTTCTAATATGAGTCATCAGATCGTTTCCTGCAGAACAGCTAATATTTTTCGTTTTCAGACATCACAATTTTATTTTTTTTCGAAACTGCTATACATCGCTAGGTTACAATTCTTGCACCATTTGAAAACATCACGTTTCCGAAACATTATCCGTTTTTGTTATCCACAGGACATGACAGGAACCTGCCAAAAACGTCTAAAAGTTCACCGGATAATTCAAGAAAACTCATGTTTTACTGAAATATGAAAATTGTACTTACCGAGGAAATAATTGGC
This sequence comes from Hippasteria phrygiana, assembly GCA_037893225.1. Taxonomy (NCBI): domain Eukaryota; kingdom Metazoa; phylum Echinodermata; class Asteroidea; order Valvatida; family Goniasteridae; genus Hippasteria; species Hippasteria phrygiana. Next base: position 2,085,454 of record JAZGUH010000331.1, read on the forward strand.
CTATTTTCGTCATTCAAAAGTTGAAGTTACGTACGTTTTCGTTGCGCATCCGAAAAACAAGATGGCGATAGCGTGCCTGCGCTCAAAAGGTACTGCGCATGTCTGAAAGGTATGTTTGACTGTTGGATGACAGAAATATTTACTCCAGTAAGGCTCACACAAAAGCAAGCAGCGCTAATCGGTCGGCATGAGACATGGTGTACAAGGGGATTCACGGTGGTCGTAAAACCGATAACGCACAGCGTGGTATCCCATAGCTCAGTACAGCGGTCCTGGAGCCTAATGGAGGTGCTAATTGCGGTGGGGACTTCGCGCTAACTCCTTCTTTTCCACCTCCATGGTCCAAGTTACTCGGACCATGGAGGTGGAAAAGATGCTCGGACTAGTCGTGAGGCTACTCTTCCTCCATGCATGACCGGCCATACACATGTCCGAAGCATAGTAGCCTGAACTACATGTAAACTGTGTTGTTAGTTACTTACCCGCCATACGGTGCTTTGGTAGAACTTCTACTGACAGACATGACAGATGTGAGTTGTGTGGCTGCAACTGTAGTCAGACAACTTTGGACGAATATGGATCGCGGGATGATCAAATCATGTCTATTCACCGCACACGTGGCTTAATACACTACGACTTTGTTTGAAACGGCGCCATATTTTACTTACGGCATGGCATGTCAAACCGCTGATACGTATACGTATGTACGTATACGTATACCAGCGTAGTGTGTAGATGTAGTAGACCTCTTCTCATTGGCTTATTCACTGGCAAGCATGGACTAGCATGTACCCGTACCCATCCATGTGTGCGATGCGATCGCGAGTTCGTACGCGAAATCTAGACACGGGGTATGCGCACCTCATATGCAGCACCTGCATATGCATCGTCTAGTCATGATCTATTTTAAACCGCGGTAGCTACCTGACCGAATATTTAGACGTCAGGGAATCTTCAGGACAGGGAACCAGACTATACATAAATGAAAACCTTCCTCCGTGGCCGGGTGCACGAGACATTCCATAGTCCGGCAAATATAAACCTTATTGTCATGATAATACAACATTCAGTTGTTTTCCACACCCCTCCCAGCGGGCCTCCCCGCCGCTATGCACTCCGGCGGGTTGCCTTCACACCCCCCCCCCCCCCCCCCCCCGGCCGCGAATTATTTTTCCCAAACTACATCCGAATAGATTCATTGTTGAGCGCCCTCTATAATACTTTTAATATACGTACGCATGCGTTGGGCTGGGTATATAATGCAATAATTCTCGAGGTCTGCTGAGCATTCCGATGGCCTAGTGGATACGGTGCTAGACCATGAGGCAGAAGGCACATGGTTCGAGACCCCAATGTTACCATTTTATTTTATTTTTTTAATTTTCAGCTTTGGGGGATTTTTTTAAAGGGAAATAAAGTCCGGAATTTCATTACGTTCGAATTCATTCTTTTCTCCTAATATGTGGCTCCGGAGGATTTACAAAAAAAAAAAGGTCAAGTCCGAAACCTCATAGCGTTAACCCATTCGGATGTCGTTTGGGAAAATATTCTCCCCCCCGGCCACCGGCGGACTTCTCGGTTCCACCTGCAGCTGGACGTACGTCGGGATTGGTGGTTTTGGCAATATTACACGTACGCCAAAAGGGGTTTTCAGTCACTTCCCAACATTGGGTTGGGTGGGGTGTAGAAGGGGTGCTGGGAGGGTGGGGGAATCGGGTACAGGTGCTGAATGTTGTCATAACATTTAATTTCACACAATTAGACTGGTTCACGCACAGTAGGCCTTGCTGTACAATAGGCCTGTGGATATGCTTTAATTAGTCCGATTGGCCCTCGTGTAATAGAAGGCCAAAAAATAGTTGTGTTGCCCCACCCGACCGACCCTAACTTAAAGTCACAAAAGTCGTGTCGCGTGTTTTTTAATCTTTAAAGACATTTTCGAAATCTCACTTTTTCCCGCACAAGTTTTATTAAAATCAGTCTCACTTTTAGCTTACTTTTGCCTGTAGTATTGTTTTCATGGATGGTAAAAAAAAATAGACCGACCGACCCTCCCTCCCATTTTTCCCATTTCAGGGCAGCACAAGTTTGTGGGTTTTTTTGGCCGAATTTCCATAACACTTATACAATATTAATAAGTTTAAATCATCGAGAAATGTAGTTGAATGTGCGAGAGTTTTCGGGCAGCTTGAGCGCCTAGGGAAAGTCACTTTAGCCTCTGTATGCAGCTACCACTGCTTCGCACCCCTGGCAAAGTCGCAACTTCACCCCCCCCCCCCCCCCCCCCCCCCCCCTCTCGACTGTCCTCTAAGGCATAGTTCATCATGGACAAAAACCAATTTACCGCAACTGTACGCTAATTGTTTTTGTTTGTTTTGTTTTGTTTTGTTTTGTTTAAAGGTATACAACAATTTACACACTTCAAAAAGCAACCTACTGAATTATTACGAAATACCGTACTTTACTGTAATAAAATAGCAGTCTCAAGCATCATGTGAAATAATGATGGCACGTGCCTGATGTGCTGTCGTTTTGTCAAGAAAAGTGGACCGTGCATTTATATCGTTTTCGAACGATTGTCCGACGGCCGACAATCGTTGGAATAGTCCCGACCTGATAATCCCTATACCGTCTATAAATTGCTGCGTTTTGTCTATAGTATAGCCAGGGCCCAAGAAGACTACAACTTGTTCTGTCTGTTTTCCCAGCATCTATGCGCACAAAAATTTAAATAGGTCAGTACATGTACTACAGTATTTGCTAGCACGCTAAAATACTAACCCCAAATCCATTTATTTCTCAAAATTACAGCAAAAGCAAATGGTACTAAGGTTATTTTTTTATGGATGTGCAAAGATATTGTCAGTGCTCTTTCGAGTTTCACCTTGAAAAGTAATGTATTTTTTGCTAATTTTTCTAGCGATACAAAAGTTGTTCACTGTTAAAGAGACCGTCAAACGAATAGGCCCACCCATAAAATAATTACTTTGCAAATATCGAATTCTTTGGGACCGACAATAATGGTGAATCTTTATGTGCATTAGATAATGCGAAATCAACCAAGAATAATTTTAACCTTTTTGAAGAATTTGCAGACGCCCAAAATAACAAAAAGTAGGTTTTTTGTTAAAATAAAACATGTCAGAAAAAGTACTGAGAAAAACTTGTAAATAGTTTCAGGGGGCGGGGGGGGGGGGGGGGGGGGGGGGTGCGGGGGGGGGGGGGGGGGGACTTTCAATGAGGCTTTACATAACGTTGAAGTATGGCGCATATAATCACCATACAACAGAATGATTGCCAATCCAAGTTGACGATAATAAAATATATCCATCCCCCCGTCGGGCCGTCGGGGCGTCCGTCCGTCCGGCCTGAACTGATCGGCGTTTAGACGAACTAATTTGTCCAATTCATCTGGGAATGCGTATAATGTCATAATTATTACTTGTTTGATTTCTTCTTTTATTTTTCATTTAGTGCGGGCCACACACTTTTGCCACTTCAAAGTATCACATTCGTCGCGACGATAATGATTAACCTAAGGAATTTCGAATTTTCGTCAGTTGATTTGGTTTTAGTCGACGCGTAGCTTCATAAATTTTTCCGAACTGAGGAAACGTTAAAATTGCAAAAACTCCCACCTTCAATCTCAGCCTGAGCGTTATGTTCAAAGGGTTTGGACTTCTTTTTAACAGGTTCGTTTGCCTCATTAACATTTTTCATGGGTATGGTGGTATCACGTTCATTGACGTTTTTGACGCCCATTTAAGTGTTCACTGAAACGAAAAAGAAAAAAAAGTAAAAGTAATCCTCAATAACTGGGTCTTAATTAATTCATGATTTAGCTCAACAGAATTTCTTATAGGTCATAATTTAGATCAACAGAATCATTATCATATTAACTGGATGGAAACGACACTCATACATTGTATTATGTCTATAAGAGTGAATTTGCTTGCTGCATGGATCAAAGAAAAAACCCTGGCGTCTTCCCTGTGCAAACCTCAAGCCTAAACTATTGAAAAATCTGAAACCCACAGAATTCATATACGCGCTGCAAAAATAATTAAAGTCGGTATATCCGTGCACTGACTGAAAACAGATTTCCTATTATGAAAACAAAACACTTCACTTTTAAACGAACATTAATGTTGCCTTACTTTTTTAAGACGGTCACTCCCAAAAATGTGCTTGGCAGTGTTTTGTGACCCAGTACTCATTGTAAAAATATCAAATTGCCCTACACTGAATGTAGATATTAGAATTGGACAGGCCTACCGTCCGCACGGACCCAGCTCAAAAATCTTCAAAATACATATTTTACAGACCGATTGATATTATTTTATTAGTCCAGAAGTGAATTGGTCGCGGTAGGACTACATGTAATAGAAAGAAAAAAAAGGACAGTCAGAAACAATCACGTTTGTTCCTTTGTTTTTGCATTATTTGCACATTCTACTTTCTAAGTCGGTTGAAGTAATTTGGCAATTTTTTTTAACATGTTTAGTTCATAAAAAAATAAAAGGAATTTTTGTTTCAGTCGCGAACCCATACAGACCCTACACGTACGTACTTTTGCTCTCTATCTGTGACATGGTTTACCATGCATGATGGAAATCGTGATGTATAGTTTTAACATAGAGAAATTCCTCCATGGTTTTAACTGGATGATGATGCCTAGCGGCGATATCCAGTCAACTTTATGAGATTCTGAGACAATAATCTTGGTATTTGGAAATTCTTCTGTAACATGTTGCCCAGAATATTTTTGGTGTGTTTAAAGCTACAAAACAAGGTGAACATTCATTTATGCTTCGTAGACCCTGTGTAAAACAAAAATTGCACGATGACATCTGTGACGCGTGAGGGGTGGCACTGTTACGCCCCAACTATGGCATTGTCCCAACTATACCTGGGCCGGCTCCAACTGTAGTTGGGACCGGTCCCAACTGCGACGGAGTAGTTGGGAAATCCGAACTACAGTTGGGACTGAAGGGGCGGGGATCGGAACCGCACGTGAATATATGCATACATTACAAAATCGTATGGCGCGCACCAGGCTTGGAAAGGAAGTTTCGTGGGTTCGACGCACGTGGCTTGCCAGCCGGCTATTATTTATGGTTAGTAGGCCAAGCTTGCTAAACATCATACCATGGACGAAATCAGCAACGCCAACGCTTCACTATTTAACCAATTTAAACACAATTTCTTTTTATTAAAAAAATATCAACCATGTCATGGTTGCTGCCTGCCACAGTTGGGCCAGGATTGAAGTAGTAGTCCCAACTATGGTTGGGACTGCGGTAAGCACTGAATACTCATTCTTATTACTTGAACACAATTTCTCTGTATTTAAAAAAATATCAGCCATGTTATGGTTACTGCCTGCCACAGTTGGGCCAGGGTCCCAACTATGGCTGGGACTGCACTAAGCACTGAATACTCATTCTTATTACTTGAACACAATTTCTCTGTATTTAAAAAAATATCAGCCATACGTTATGGTTACTGCCTGCCACAGTTGGGCCAGGATTGAAGTAGTGGTCCCAACTATGGTTGGGACTGCACTAAGCACTGAATACTCATTCTTATTACTTGAACACAATTTTACTTTATTAAAAAATTATCAGCCATGTTATGGTTACTGCCTGCCACAGTTGGGCCAGGATTGAAGTACTGGTCCAAACTATGGTTGGGACTGCACTAAGCACTGAATACTCATTCTTATTACTTGAACACAATTTCTCTGTATTTAACAAATTATCAGCCATGTTAATGGTTACTGCCTGCCACAGTTGGGCCAGGGTCCCAACTATGGCTGGGACTGCACTGGGCACTGAAAATTCATTCTTATTACTTGAACACAATTTCACTGTATTTAAAAATTATCAGCCATGCATTGCCTGCCACAAAGTGGTGGTCCTAACTATGGTTGGGAGGGATGGACTGCAATAGGCACTAAAACTCATTCTTACTTTATTTAAATAACAAATAATTATAGAATTGATAAAAAATTGCAGTGTATTTTTGTATTGTTACAGACGAAAAATGTGAAGAAATCGAGACAAGTGTACTCGGCACTCTGAGACTATTACCCCAATCACATGCTAATTAAATATTTGAGGAAACAAAACATTATGTCTGTTTCCTTTTGTTCTAGAGTGTGAAACTGTTTTTCATGTGTATGAGCGACGCGAAATAGCATAAGCGCGACCACCCCCCCCCCCCCCCCCCCCCCCCCTTGGAGACCAATAATGACCCCACCTTACTCCCGGCCTTCAATTTTTCATAACCGTCCATGCACCAATGTACCATGATTATACACGTGGCCCGGCCAGAGATTTACAGTGCAGCCCCCCAAACCCTGTGATCTTGCATAATCATGACGATTGGCTTTTTCAGTCATGCGCCTTACAATAAATACGACACCCCCCCGTCGCGTTTAGTCCCAACTATAGTTGGGAATCCCAACTGTCCGGTTCTAGTTGGTACCGGCCCAACTATAGATGGGACTGGCCCAAGTATAGTTGGTACCATGACCGTAGTTGGGGCGTAACAGCACTTCTAACTTTTGGTTGGCTCAGATTAAACTGTTGGTGGCGCTGTTATAAATATTATTTCGATGGTATTTAATATACAAAACTAAGAAAATATATTTGCGGCATATATGTGTTTAAATGTAACTATTAATTTTTTTTCAAAATTTTGTTACAAAAAGATTTCTTAGGAGAACCTTTTTTCCTGCAAATTTAACATTTTAGAACAAGCCCATTAAAACATGATACCCTCCAGACTGGCCCCATTTCTAATTTTTAAGTAATGCCTTTGGACAGGGTCTGGATACTCGCCGATGTAAACAATAAATTATCAGTTGGCAACTTGACGTGGCTACCCACATGATGTATGTATGTTGCTGAATATTCGACTTTTATCAGGCTAAATATAGTTTACAGCAGGTGTGGTTAAGGTTCGACATGCAGATTTAACATTGCATTCAAATAATTAACACTAGTCGCATATCACACGCGTTCGGAGAATACGACGAGGTCACAAACAAAGTGGACAAGATGGCCGACGCGACGGTACGGGATGACGGGTGCCCCTCTAGTCTAACATGTCTAACTTGAACGGAACGGAAAACTTCTCTTTTCATCCGGATCGTAAGTAAACCTTAGTACCACGCATCTTAGTTCCTGGAACTGTACTGGTATATTAGGTGGCGTATCTAGTATTTTGGTGGCCGTTTTAAGAATTGGAAAGGAGGCAGTGTTGACGTTGTACTAGGGAGGTTGGTAAAAGTCGGACCTAGTCGGACCTAGTCGGATCCACCATTTAAAATGATTGATTGATTGTAAAAAGGAAATCAATCACAGAAATAACATTAGAATACACGTAAATTGCTTTTAGGTATACAAAACACCGAAGGAAAGGTTATATTTAACCAGAACATTTCAGTTTTCGAAGGCCGTAATACCCCGACACGCAACGCTAGCTTGCTGCACAAATACAGCAGTACAGTATAGAGGGCGCTAATAAAGTCAGTTATCTATTGTTTGCACACCGGTGATCTCCCCGCGCCGAAACAACACCGAGGACGGAACGGTCAGTCTGCGTACGTACATGTACGTGTGTGCTCACTATACGTAATAGATGGCCAAGAACAATTGATTCGACCGTATCTCATTAAAACGGGCATCCGGATCCTACCTTTAAAATCGTTCTCTTTTGTTTTCCTGACTTGTTCTTTTTACAAACGTTATTAAATATATCATACCATACCGTATATTTTAATAATGAAGTTACATGTGCCCCCAAACAGTTCTTAAATATAAACTTTGCATTGGCAATTTCTGCACGCACGTACATGTACGTAATACATGGCCACAGGCCACGTACACATTATTTTTCGACCGTATTTTATCAAAGCGGGCAGCCGGATCCTTTTTCTAAAATCGTTATCTGTCATTATTCGGACTTGTTCTTTGGACATAATGTATACAAAATACCCAACCACACTTTTATATTGTACAAATGAAGAAATATACCTCTGAACAGTTCTTAATTGACAATTTCATGTTGCCATTGTCAAGCGCATGCACGTATATTGCACTAGAGACGGACACATTATTTTTTTCGACCGTATCTCATCAAAGAGGGAAGCCGGATCCTCCTTTTGAAAACGTTATCTGTCATTTTTTTGACTTGTTCTTTTGACAGAATGTGTAAAATATATCCTACAATACCTGTACATTAGACAAATAAAGGTACTTACCACCGGTCCCTAACAATTCCAACTTGACAACTTCGCGTTGGCATTTTCAATCGCACGCACGTATACGTAATGTACGGCCACGTACAAAGTATTTTTCGACAGTATTTTATCAAAGCGGGCAGCCGGATCCTTCTTCTAAAATCGTTATCTGTCATTATTCGGACTTGTTCTTTGGACATAATGTATAAAAGATACCCAACCACACTTTTATATTGTACAAATGAAGAAATATACCTCTGAACAGTTCTTAAATGACAACTTCATTTTGGCCTTTTCAAGCGTACGCAGGCAATGCATGGAACCGGAAACGTTACACAGTTTTTCGACCATATCTCATCAAAGAGGGAAGCCGGATCCTACCTTTAAAATCGTTATCTGTCATTTTTCGGACTTGTTCTTTGGACATAATGTATAAAAGATACCCAACCACACTTTTATATTGTACAAATGAAGAAATATACCTCCGAACAGTTCTTAATTGACAATTTCATGTTGCCATTGTCAAGCGCATGCACGTATAATGCACAGAGACGGACACATTATTTTTTTCGACCGTATCTCATCAAATCGGGCATCCGGATCCTACCTTTAAAATCGTTATCTGTCTTTTTTATGGAATTTTTTCTTTTGGCAGAATTTATTAAATATATCCTATCATAGCGTTATTTGTAAAAATGAAGTTACATACCCCCGAACAGTTTTTAAATGACAACTTCATTTTGGCCTTTTCAAGCGTACGCACGTAATGCATGGAAATGTACACAGTTTTTTCCCCGACCATAATCTCATCAAAACGGGAAGCCGGATCCTACCTTTAATATCGTTCTCTGTCTTTTTTATGGATTTTTTCTTTTTGCAGAAGTTATGAAATATATCCTACAGTACATGTTTATTGTCAAAACGAAGTAACATACCCCCGAACAGTTCATAAATGACAACTTCATTTTGGCCTTTTCAAGCGTACGCACGTAATGCATGGAAACGTTTTACACACTCGTTTTTTTCGACCATCATCAAAGAGGAAAGCCGGATCCTACCTTTAAAATCGTTATCTGTCTTTTTATGGATTTGTTCTTTTTGCAGAAGTTATGAAATATATCCTACAGTACATGTTTATTGTCAAAACGAAGTAACATACCCCAAACAGTTCATAAATGACAACTTCTTTTGGCCTTTTCAAGCGTACGCACGTAATGCATGGAAACGTTACACACTCGTTTTTTTCCGACCTTATATCATCAAAGGGGGAAGCCGGATCCTACCTTTAAAATCGTTATCTGTCATTTTTACTACTTTTGTTTGGAGAAGTTATTAAATATATCCTACAACCTGTATATTGTACAAATGAAGTTACATAACCCAAACAGTTTTGAAATGACAACTTCATTGTTTTTGGCCTTTTCAAGCGTATATACGCACGTAATACACCGTGGGAACGGAAATAGTGTTTTTCGACCATATTTTTCAAACCGGCAGCCGGATCCCATTTTTGAAATCGTTATCGGTAATTTTTATGACCTTTTTCTTTTTTGCAGAAGTTATTAAATACATCCTACAAAACCTGTATATTGTACCAATGAATTTACATACCCTGTATAAACGTTCCAAATTGTCAACTTCAGGGGCTGATCCATGCTTTTTGCGGGGTTGGGGTGCGGTTGGAATTTTTTGGACCCCCAAATGTTTTCGCTTCCGTATAAAATTTTCCGAGGGGGGGGGGGGGAGGAGGGGGGGGGGGATCAGTTACTCTTTGCCGACGTTGGTGGCGCCGCCATATTTGTTTTGTTCTTACTCGTAAACGCGAAATCGTACCCCTATGCATTTTGGGGTTTCAAAATGTATGCATAGGCCCCTACAAGCAAAAAATGCACTAATCAAAAAAAAATTGGCAACGAGCAGGGGTGGGGATGGGGGATTGTTTCCCCCCCCCCCTTGATCCGTCCCGATTAATTCGTATGCTGGCATTTTCAAGCGCATGCACGCCACTGACACGGTATTTTTCGCCTTGATTTCATCAAATGGGAAGTCGGATCGTACCTTTAAAATGTTTCTTTTTCAAATTTTGATGACATCTAAAGTATATATCCCAATACCTGTGGATTGTACAAATTAAGTTACATACTGCCTAATAGTTAAAACTTGACGGGGGACGTGGATGGGCAAAGGCCAGCACACCATAAAGGGACTCTTTAATGACATAAAGTTATAGATTAATTTGCTGCTTTTAAAGAGGAGTAAAATAACGTGTCGCGGTACTAATCACGCCTCATAAATCTATTATAACGCGCAGCGCGGAAATCTAATACAAGTCAAAAAGTACCACACAAGGTGTCATATGTATGTGGGGGGGGGGGGGGGGGTGGGGGTTAATCCACAAATAGATATTGCAGACGTTTCTGCAACAGCGCTAATGGACGTCATCATGTATCGCTCTGCATAGTCATGTATCGCTCTGCATACCGCACGATTGATGTACGTTGACAAAGACATTAATAATTCTGTATTCACCAAAATGACTTAAATGGGAAGTTTAAAGTTTGGGGCCATTTTTTTTGAGGGGGGGGGGGGGGGTGTCCTAGACTTCCCTCTGTATGTCATTGGCTCTGAAGATGCTGCTGCGTAAAAACTGTATTGATAACTCGTCTGAAAAAAGAATGAACTCTTCACAAGTGGAAATTGCTACGGAATCGTCTTTGATTAGAGTTAAACATATACATGTATATATATGCAGCGTTGCGTCCGTAAAATAAGTCATAATTACGAACGTGTCTGGCACGACAAGCGGGTATATTGATCAAACTAGGTCATTAGGCCGACGCACATGACCATATAAAACACGTGAGTCTTGCATCGGCATAGTTGTTTGGGTCAGAATTTACAAATCTTTTCCCATTAATTTGGGATATTAGTATTTTCGTTAAGATGTACCGTAACGGTAATTGGATCAGCGTGTATCTAATAGGCCTACAATTTTTATTCGGGGGGGGGGGGGGGGGGGGGGGGAGTATAAAAAGAACTAGGATACCCGGTGGGGATAATGATAACCTTATAGAAAAGTAGAGGGCCATATCCCCCTCTCCTTCACATATCAACGCCGTGACAGCGATACGATCCATTAATGAAAGGACCAGCAATCCGACATTGTGGAGCATAATCTTTACGAGCTAAACAATAAAAATAATATTGCTGACTTCCTGACTTACGCTAATGAAATTCATCACACTTGTTCCCACTATAAAGATCAATTATTCGGGGACGGAAAAAGAGTGGGAGGGGACAAATAATATGACGACCCCCCCCCCCCCCCCCCCCCCCTTACAAAATTGGGTGAGGAAGGGCATGTGCCACACCGATCGACGCCCATGAACGTGCATGAACAACATCAATGTTAAACGAAAATGGTTTTCCATTATATTTCTCGTTAATTTATGGACGACAGATTGAGGTCAAACTTTCCTAGCTTTATTAGTTCATGTATCACACAAAGCATGAATAATGCCAGTAATTTTTTTTAACTGTTTATCTTTCATTGAATTTACTCCAACTGCAGTATTATTTTGTGTTCAGCACCAAAACAGCGCTTACTACAGTGTGCATTCTATTTGGTCTAGGGCTGTGCGTTCACGGTAATTTTGGATCCGGGTACCCGAACGCCACACTGGTTCGGTTCTCGGGTACCCGGAAGTGGACCGTTACAAAAAAAAACCAAAATAAAAAAAAAACAAAAACAAAAACAAAAACAAAAAAAAACAAAAAAACAAAAAAACAAAAAAACAAAAAAAACAAACAAACACTGTCTAATCATAGAGCAAGGTTTGTAATGTCCTTGTGTGCACCGTGCAGCCGCTAAAAGGCCCCCGCAAAAATAGTTTTGCTTCCGGTTACCCGTTCTAATTTTACGGCTGCGACCCTAAAATTTGTATCGGCAAGTAAACAAAAAACATTAAAAAATCAATAAAAAAATAATCCTGTTGTATTTTCCGTCTTCACAAAACGCCACTCAATAACATATTTCCGTCAAAAACGCTTGTAATTTGTTTGCCTACTTACATTCGCTATTTTTTTTTAAGAAACCTCCGTTGTTTTTACAAGTTCCCTTCGCGATTACAAGTTCCTTTCGGTGCGTGATTTCCTATCACCGTGATGAAAACACGCGTGTCATGCTCAATGCAGCAATGCTGTACTGGTTCCCGCCGCGCCGCCCACTAAGTGCCAAAGAAGGCATGATGGAAATGCGGCAACCAGTCTATGCATGCACTGCATGCCGCACGTGCACTGCCCACAGGGGCCGGGGAGCGAGTGCCGTGTGCTGATTGGATGGCACGTGTGCGAGGTGGACTCACTGAACTGCGTGATTGGTCTACTATGGCTCTTCATATGGACTTATTGGTTGTTCGGCGCCGGCCAGATATCACAACGTTCGTAATAGCCTGCGATTGGGCGACTGCACGGAGTGTGCCACTATCTTCTTGGTAAAAAAAGAGGTAAAGCCTTGTCCAAAGCGATTTTATACTGGGGCGGTTCTTCTGTCGCAGGGACGGCGAAAAATATCCAGCACAAGAACAAAAATGGGGGTCATGTAGTGTAACCGCCTTATTAAGGCAAAGTTACGATCTTGGCTTTGTGTTTATTACTGATTTCAATTATTTCAGGGACACCAGGACCTTTGAAGGTGAACATTAATTATGTTAAATTTGACCTATTATATAAGACATTCTCCATTGAAGACGTTTTCACATCTGCAGTCATTACCTGTCGTCCAGTCTCTGTAAAAATATCGTTTAGAAGGTTCAGATATTTAAAAAGACCTCGAGTACGGTTAATTACAGGAGGCGCCGGGGTGTCGCGCCGGCCTTTGCTTGTGCAGTCAAGCGTAACATACACAATAATCCAACAATGGATTGAAATTGCACAAATAGCGGCAAATGGCGTCATCCGGCCTGGTGGTACTGTTTTTTGTTTTTGGCGCCATTTTGGCGTCTTCCGTACGCAAGGGGTTAAATATTAAATCATCCACAGAGTACGAGTTAACCTGGCATGCCTGGGTACGAGTTAACCCGGGTACGAGTTGACTCGGGTACGAGTTGACAGGGCACATGTGTACATGTAGTCGGACACCAAAATAATCACACACCATAAAACAAATTTAATACTCCAAGCAAAGCCTCCTCCAAGCAAAGCCTTTTATTGTTTTTGTTTTAACGTATACCCGTAGGCCTAATACGGAGAGCGCTTCCCATTCCCGCTGCCCCAGTGTCTGAGCAACGTTCACTCTCTCAAGATCAATATTACTCCCGCCCGCTCTTTGATCATACCGCGGAGCTAGTTTAGCCCCAGCGTAAACCGCAGTTCACTTCCATTGACAGACTATAATAAGCAACAAGATAGCTATAGATAAGATACAAACAGCGTTGGCCGACCACATTATTGATACTTTCCATTCACTGCATTTTTGTTGACGCATTGTTTTCAAAACACCGCCGGACGGTACGGGTCTTTCGAGTCGGAACAGAGTTTGAAATAGATCGAATTCTCTGTATTTATTTATTTATTGGCTTTTCCGAAAAATTTTCGGAAAAGGCTTTGTTTTTGTTCTGATTTTTTTGGCTTTTCCGAAATCCTTCGGAAAAGGCTTTGTTTTTGTTCTGATTTTTTTGGCTTTTCCGAAATCCTTCGGAAAAGGCTTTGTTTTTGTTCTGATTTTTTTTTTTTTTCTTTTTCTTCTTCTTCTTCTTCTTCTTCTTCTTTTAGTTCTGACCAAAATCCCATAGACTTTGTACACGAATTTTGTCGGCGGCACTTTAGGTCTTAAAAAACCTCAGAACCTAACCAAACTTACATCAAACATAGACCCTAAGCTGAAATTGTATGTCGTAGAGTGACGTCATGATGACGTCATCACGTGTCACGTGACGTCATCCTAAATGTGCGTTTTTCAAGGGCCCATATCTAGAGAACGGTATATCCAATTTCCTTCAAACCTGGTATGTTGGTAGGCTAGCTCGTGTTATAGATGAAAATTGACGTGACGTCATGATGACGTCATCATGCGATTTTATAGTAATTTTTAAGTTTTTGAACTTTAAAGTTTCTTAAAGCCATATCTCACCAACAGAACATGCTAAATTCAAAATTCTTTTTGTAATAGCTCTGTTAGCTCCTATATTCTTTCACATAAATGTGAAAAATGTGTGACGTCATCATGACGTCATCAAAAATATGCTTTTTTGAAACACATATAAGGGTAGGGACGATCGTCATAAAAATTAGTGTGCAGGTAGATAATGCTACTAGGATGTTAAATCCGAGGTGACGTCATGATGACGTCATCGGCTGATTTTCTATGAATTTTTAGTTCTATCCCAAATCCCATAGACTTTGTACACGAATTTTGTACGGGACACTTTGGTCACTAAACAACATCAGATCTTAATCAAACTTAACACAAACAGGGACCCTAAGCTGAAAATGTATGCCAAAACGTGACGTCATGATGACGTCATCACGTGTCATGTGACGTCATCTTAAAGGTGCATTTTGGAAGGGCCCATATCTAGAGAACGGTAGGTCCGATTGCCTTCAAACCAGGTATGTTGGTATGGTAGATCGTGTTATAGATGAAAATTGAGGTGACGTCATGATGACGTCATCATACGATTTTACAGTAATATTAAAGTTTTTGAACTTCAAAGTTTCTTAAAGCCATATCTCATCAACAGAACATGCTAAATTCAAAATTCTTTTTGTAATAGCTTTGTTAGCTCCTATATTCTTTCACATCAATGGGAAAATGTGTGACGTCATCATGACGTCATCAAAAATATGTTTTTTTGAAACACATATAAGGGTAGGGACGATCGTTATAAAAATTAGTGTGCAGGTAGATAGTGCTACTAGCATGTTAAATCCGAGGTGACGTCATGATGACGTCATCGGCTGATTTGCTATGATTATTTTAGTTCTATCCCAAATCCCATAGACTTTGTAGACGAATTTTGTACGGGACACTTTGGTCACTAAGCAACATCAGATCTTAATCAGGCTTAACACAAACAGAGACCATAAGCTGAAAATGTATGCCGAAACGTGACGTCATGATGACGTCATCACGTGTCATGTGACGTCATCTTAAAGGTGCATTTTTCAAGGGCCCATATCTAGAGAACGGTACGTCTGATTGCCTTCAAACGAGGTATGTTGGTATGGTAGCTCGTGTTACAGATGAAAATTGAGGTGACGTCATGATGACGTCATCATACGATTTTACAGTAATATTAAAGTTTTTGAACTTCAAAGTTTCTTAAAGCCATATCTCATCAACAGAACATGCTAAATTCAAAATTCTTTTTGTAATAGCTTTGTTAGCTCCTATATTCTTTCACATAAATGGGAAAATGTGTGACGTCATCATGACGTCATCAAAAATTTGCTTTTTTGAAACACATATAAGGGTAGGTCCGACCGTCATAAAAAGTGGTAGGTTGGTAGATAGTGCCACTAGCATGTAAAATCCAAAGTGACGTCATGATGACGTCATCGGCTGATTTTCTATGAATTTTTAGTTTTATCCCAAATCCCATAGACTTTGTACACGAATTTTGTACGGGACACTTTGGTCACTAAACGACCTCAGATCTTAATCAAACTTAACACAAACATAGACCCTAAGCTGAAATTGTATGCCGAAGAGTGACGGGGTGATGACGTCATCACGTGTCACGTGATGTCATCTTAAATGTGCATTTTTCAATGGCCCGTATCTAGAGAACCGTATGTCCGATTGCGCACAAACCTAATATGTTGGTAGGCAAGCATTTGTTGTTGATGAAAATTGAAGTGACGTCATGATGACAACATCATGCGCATTTATAGTAATTTTAAAGTTTTTGAATCTTAAAGTTTCTTTAAGCCATATCTCATCAACAGAACATGCTAAATTAAAAAAATAATAGCTTTGTTAGCTCCTATATTATTTCATATCAATGTGGAAAATATGTGATGCCATCATGACGTCATCAAAATTGTAGTTTTTAAAAACACATATAAGACAACGTGTGATCGCAATGAAAGTAGGTGGACACATAAAAAATGGCTACTAAATTCGAGATATGAACTGACGTCATGATAACCTCATCAGTTTATTTTTTACGCATTTTCAAAGTTTGCTAATTTTCTTTTCCATTCTAATTTCGACAATCTTAAATTATATATCAACTAATATCTTTGCACATGATGGTTAAATAATAATGTATCCCAAGTGACAACGTCATGATGATATCATCACAAATCTCATCACGTCACCTTAAAGGTGCAATTGTCAGTCTAATATCTACCAAATTCAATGCACAATCGGGCCGAAATTTGGTTTGTAGACAGATAGGGACGTGTAATATATATAAAGAATGGGGTGAAGTCTAATGACGTCATCAAGTGTCACATGATGTCAGCTTAAAGGTGCTATTTTCAAAGTGCAATCTCTACCGAACTCCGGGTAAACGTTTGTTTGTATACAGACGGGGATGTGAACAAAATGGAGTGTAAGCATGATACAGTCAACACGTGTCACTTGACGTCACTCCAAAGTCAAAGTCCAAAATTTATATTTTGTAAATGCCATATCTCAAGACCGAAAGCGGCAACATAATTTGTTCCTATTGTAAAATGTTAGGTACACTGTTAAAACACTGTTTAAAAAGTTGTTTAAACAACCGGGATTGTTCATGTGCCCTGTTTAAACAGGGCACATGGTTGTTTAAGCAGGGCACTTAAACAACCCGGGTTGTTTAAAAAGTTTGAACAGCGTTTAAACAGCGTTTAAACAGTTTAGGTTGCAAATATGTTTATATGTAAACAAAAATGTAGTGATGTCACTATGACGTCACAAAAAATACAAAAACTATTAGAATTACACTTTATGGTAAAATGCGAAGTGACGTCTTTATAGCTGTTTTTTATTATGAAATCAATTTCAGTCCAAAATACCTTCTTTTGGGGGTCACAATGTTTTGACAGTTTCAATAATGGTTTTCAGACTAATGGTTGTTTTATTTTTGTTAATAGAGCATTTTTTGTGACGCGTTTTTGTCGACTACATGTTGTACTAGTGATAAAATAATTATTAGCTCCATTTGATTAATTAATACGTCAACAGAGGGCGCAATTCAACATTACGGGGGCTTTGTTGCAAATCAGACGGGGTCGGATGCGAACTAAACGGAGCATTAAATTGGTTCCACTTCAGTTTGTAGCGTTTGCAATCTTGCGTATTGATTAAAGTAGAGTAAAAGTTAATTAATACTTAGTTATTTTGTTAAAATACTTAGTTTGAATAAAAAGGAACAAAGATAAGAAATTGTTTGCTGTCACAAGGTATATACCTCCAGAGTGATCTTGAATTGGAATACGGAAAGACATAATTGATAATGATGGATGATTTTGTTAATATTCGTTGTTTATTCAAAGTGAGTGCTATGTAAAGTGTGCTTGTGATTTGTATCATGATTCATCCTCATTTTACGTAATAACTTTGGTCTTGTGGCATAGAACGAATGCATCTCAATGCAGGATTCAAGCCCATACATACATTTCAGTTAATATAAATTGTTCAAAAAAATTATTTTAAAAGTGTGATGTTCTTCATCGTTGAAATGATTTGTTGCACTTTTTAGTGATGACATTTTCCTATATTTGGCTTTTCCGAAAAATTTTCGGAAAAGGCTTTGTTTTTGTTCTGATTTTTTTTTTTTTTCTTCTTCTTCTTCTTCTTCTTCTTCTTCTTCTTCTTTTAGTTCTGACCAAAATCCCATAGACTTTGTACACGAATTTTGTCGGCGGCACTTTAGGTCTTAAAAAACCTCAGAACCTAACCAAACTTACCTCAAACATAGACGCTAAACTGAAATTGTATGTCGTAGAGTGACGTCATGATGACGTCATCAAGTGATTTTTTATGAATTTTTGAATTTTATAAATCGTAACATTCTTTTCAATATATCTAGCGAACAAAACAAGATATTTTCAAAATTCTTTTTGTTATAGCTTTGGTATGTCTCAAAGATATGTCTTAAAAGGGAAAAATTGTGTGACGTCATGATGACGTTATCAAAAATGTGTTTTTTTGTTAACGCATGTAAGGGTCAATCCGATTACAAAAATGTATATATTGAATTTTCCTGTACCCAATTCCAAAATTTCATGATCGTGGCTCACTCAAGTAAGAAATGACAGCCATTTCAAAATTTAGACCAAATTCAATATAACACAAAGGAATTCTGGGACGGGCTGATAACCATGGCTATTATGAGCTTGCTGTTTATAAAAGGGGTTGATTTCTAGTCTTTTTTCAAGTCGCTGAATTTTTGAAGTTTTAAAATCGTAACATTCTTTTCAATATATCTAGCGAACAAAACAAGATATTTTCAAAATTATTTTTGTTACAGCTTTGGTATGTCTCAAAGATATGCCCTAAATGGCGAAAATTGTGTGACGTCATGATGACGTCATCAACAATATTTTTTTTTTTAAACGCATGTAAGGGTCAATCTGATTACAAAAATGTATACATTGTATTTTTCTGTACCCAATTCCAAAATTTCATGATCGTGGCTCACTCAAGTAAGAAATAACAGCCATTTCAAAATTTAGACCAAATTCAATATAACACAAAGGAATTCTGGACGGGCTGATAACCATGGCTATTATGAGCTTGCTGTTTATAAAAGGGTTGATTTCTAGTCTTTTTTCAAGTCGCTGAATTTTTGAAGTATTAAAATCGTAACATTCTTTTCAATATATCTAGCGAACAAAACAAGATATTTTCAAAATTCTTTTTCTTATAGCTTTGGTATGTCTCAAAGATATGCCCTAAAAGGCGAAAATTGTGTGACGTCATGATGACGTCATCAAAAATATTTTTTTTTTTAACGCATGTAAGGGTCAATCCGATTACAAAAATGTATACATTGAATTTTTCTCTCCCTAATTCCAAAATTTCATGATCGTGGCTCACTCAAGTAAGAAATAACAGCCATTTGAATATTTAGACCAAATTCAATATAACACAAAGGAATTCTGGGAAGGGCAGAAAACCATGGATTAAATGTACATGCTGTTTATAAAAAGGGTTGATTTATAGTCTTTTTCAAGTCGCTAATCACAGGTAGCTGTGGAAATAGGTATCCGAAACCGTGCGTAACGTTTCGCTAACTTACTAATCATGCAGAATCAAGCCTAACAAAGTACGTACATACGCTGCAGATGCCAAATTTCCACACGCATAGTCTACAACAAAATCTATCCGTACATGCGAGATTCGCCGTTTAGAGCTGGAAGGACTTACATTGGGTTTACTGCGGTTTTTGTTTGGAGCGCCGATATCTTCCGTTTCCCTGAATATATCAACCAAACACTCACCCAAAATGCAGAGTAGTCATTCATGCAGCGACTGATCCCCTCAAAATGAGAATACGATCAAGTTAAACCCGAAAAAAAACATTTTTCGTGCAACCCGGAGCATGCACAAACGAGCTGTGCATATTATAGTAGTGGATTCTTAAACATGACATGGATACATGTTTGCGTATATCGGCCAGCGGCACTGCGCGCGCCTCGGGGCTCAACGGGTGCCTCTTGGAGTTGGACGTGAAATTCGACTTTTCGTCCGGCTCGTATTTGAACCTTAGTGTCTGCACCTTAATCCTCGAACTCTACTTGTATCTCAAGTGACGTATCTAGTATTTTGGAGGCCGTTGTAAGGGTGAAACCGGATGCTTTTGTTGAGACTTCAGATACATATTCAGAAAAACCACACGATCACTGCAGACGACCTTAGACGCTACTATCGGCAGATCATGTCCAAACGTTTAAAAAGGCGATAGAGGCTCCAATGGAGGAAGTTCAGTAGCGGACAGCAACATGTTTCAATTTGGTGGTCCAGATATTCAGGTAAGCATGTCGAAAATTGCGAGATTTTACTTTAATATTCCGCACCAGCATGGTTCAGAAGCAGCGAAATCTTGGAAAATAAACCAACCCTGCTTGCCTAAATATGTGGCACTACGTGTTATTTTTAAAGATTTATCTCCTAAATATTTGTGGAATATGAGATAGAAATTTACATAGTACAAAATATATATATGAACACTCTACATGTACATTACTAAAAGAAATTTGTGACCATACACTGCCAATAATACATGTAGGCCTAAAGTCAACACAAATTAACATGTTTTTCCTCTATTTAGCAGTGCAAATTCTCCAACAAAAGCCTCAAATGTATGTGATTACACAATTCTGAACATGAATGATTGCAGATAAATGCTTTGACATGTTGGACAGACATTTTCAACACAACTTGAAAAAGTTGTTGTTGGGGAGTGAGTTATGCTCCTATACTAGTCTTGTCTCAGAAAAGTTACAACCCAGTCTGCAAGTAGGGCCTACATGTAGTACATCTGTACAAATTATAAACCCAACCAGCTAGTCAGATACAGCGAAATCTTGGAAATTAACCAACCCTGCTTGTCTAAATATGTGCCACAACCTGTTACTTCAAGATTTATCTCCTAAATATTTGTGGAAAATGAGACACAAATTTACTGTACATGTATGTGAACACTGTAGTGAAAATTCCCTAACAAAATTACAAAATTCTGAGGAGAGATTTTACTTTAATACCCCTACCAGCATGGGTCAGAAACACAGAAATCTTGGGAAATAACCAACCCTGTTTGTCTAAGTATGTGGCACAACGTATTTCAAGATTTATTTCCTAAAGATTTGTGGAAAATGAGACAGAAATTTACATATGTACATGTACATGTATATAAACACTGTAGTACATGTACATTAATTTCTGACCAGACACTGCCAAGAATAATTAGGCTATGTATAGTGAACACAAACTGTTTTCCTCTATTTAGCAGTGAAAATTCCCCAACAAAAGCCTCCAACTAAAGGTTGTGCCATATGATGACACGATTATGAAGAGAGATTTTACTTTCAAACCCCCACCAACTGAATAAACTGAAGAGTTTGATGTCTAAAATACATGTTTTCGGGGAGTGAGATATGCCCCTACTTGTCTCAGAGAAGTTAATTATTATTATTATACACAGCCTAGTCTGCAAGTTGGGCCTGGGGGCATGCATGTATCTGTACAAATTATAAACCCAACCAGCTCACCCTGAACCCCAGATAAAAAACCCAAAACTCAACACATGAATAAAATATAGAAATACACAGGGGACAATTTTTATTGTTCCTTATTTCAGATTTGATGACAGCATGTACATTTGTCAGTGAAGATGGCAGTGGATCAAACAGAATTGAGCTGCAGTACCTAACTTTTGCCATATCTTAAGAACTTTATTCAACACTTTCTTTAATAAACCACCTTCTGTGTACTTACAGACAGCAATATTGAACAAATGGAAGTCAGACTTTTGCAATTGAAATTTACAGTGATATGGTACAAATAAGCGATGGGTTTCACATGTAACATTGACACCAGTGTCTATGTTACATGTAAAATCCACAAAAATTCATATTTTATGCCTCATATTTACTGAAGAGGTCTGATTTTCATATATTTTCATTAGAGATGTATATCCTTAACTAGTTCATAAAATGTTCAAGGCAAATCAATGGAAATATGTCAGAAAATGTGTTTTTGTTTCACATGTAACACGAACACCATATATTTTTCATTTACGGAATGACCCATCAGCCTATATCTACCAGCTTTCTTAGAAGAGTCGCAAGTTTTATACCATAATAAGACCTACTTATAAGTTTATAAAATTAGTAACAATTAGACAAATTAATAAAAGCAGAGAGAATATAATGACATTTTAAGGTACTGGTTTCACGTGTAACAGGACACCAAATTTGGAGGAATGTCACACATTTTGACAATATATCTTCATCGAGTGTGAAAAACAATCCAAAGAATCCTGTATTTGACTTGTGAAACTACTAATTGCAAGTGTGCATGAACAACGTATCCAGATCAGGGAAAACTGATAAAGGTAGAAAATATATATTTTAGGGTTTAAACATTGCCCTTTTTGGCAAAATGTCACACTTTATGTACCCAACTTCATGGAATGAACCACATACATGTAGGTTTAACTCAATACACGTAAGCTCAATGTAATGTGGGCACATAAACATGATATAATTGAAAACAAGATCTGAGATGGTAGCTGAATATTAAACCTAATCATGTAAATGATATCTTAACCATAAAAGTCCTCAATTCTCAGTAGATGATTTTCACACACCCTAGGAGATTATTAGGGTAAAGGTTTGTATGCAATCTGTTTAGACTATAAGAAAATAAACTTTAAAAGAAAACAAAGCAGACTGTACATACCTACATGTTGATATTTAATGGTGGCCGCATTGAATAGTTTTATTCCACCATGATTGTTTGCAGGGGGGGGGGGGTCCTGTTATCAACTTGGATGAGAAATGTGCAGTATGGTGATGATGCTGTAACTTATAATACCACAGAGATTTTAAGACAAACAATTCTTTTAAATATTATATTACTGAAAAGAGTAAATAGAATTAGAAATAGAATGAGGGCCAATAGTAGTCATGTTAGGTTAACCCTATTGTGGATTTTTATTGATTCAATTTTTTGGTAATTTTGGAGGACAATTTCAGTTAAAAGTTGTGACCATTATTGCTAAATTGCTAATTTTATAATTGAAAATTTGAGCCTAATTTATTTCTGATCAATTTGTTATAAATATAAAAATAATGTTATGAGTCATTTAAAATAGTAACAATAAACAAACACGAATTATTATAGAAAATTAAATGATCAAAACTAAATAAAAACAAATTAAAGCCAGTCGCAGCACTGACAGAAAATTGGGCATTGCAAATAGCGTCGCCAATGCCGGTTCGCGTGAATCTCTCTACTGACGTGCTAGCTCCATGTGTCTGCTGCATGTGATTTAGCCATTTACTATCTTTCTTCTTTCTATCTTTTTTCTGTCTTCTTTGCTGATGGTAGCTGTTAGTGCCACAGCCATTATGTACATCTTATAATATATCATCTTATCTTGTTTTTGTTATTAAAGTGGGTGGATCGGATGGCTGTAATGGGAGGAGGGCATTATTAATTAACACTTATTTTCAAAAGCTAACAAATGGTTAGCCCCATCAGGGGTTCATCAGTACCATAATACCAAACAACTTTTTTCTGCAAAATGATATTAAATGTCATGGAAATTTAGTCTTGGAAAGTCATGGAAAGGTCATGGAATTTGGTTTTCAGATTTCTGTGGGAACCCTGACTTGACTTTCAATGATGGTCATCACATGTCACGTGACATCATCTTAAAGGGGCATTTTTCGAAGCCATATATCTATGGAAGTACAAGTCCGATTAAGTTGATACGTGGTATCTAGATAGGCCAGCATGTGTTACAGATGGAAATTGATGTGACGTCATGATTACGTCATCATACGATTTTATAGTATTCTTTTAGTTTTTGAACCTTTTAAAGTCATATCTCATCAACGGTACATACTAATTTCGAAAACAAATTATTAGGTCCGTTAGGTCATAGATACTTACATATAAATGCGAAAAATGGGTGCCGTCATGATGACGTCATCAAAAATGTGCTTTTTTTAAAAGCACGTATAAGGGTAGGTTTGATCGTCATGAAAATTGGTGGGCCAGTTGGTATTGTCATAGCATGTAAAATTCGAAATGCCGTCATGATCACGTCATTGGCTGATTTTTTGTGAATCTTTAAATGTTTCACATTTCATTGTAGGCCTACTCTCCAATTCTATATTGTCATTGATCAAATTGACTCCAATCTTGACACAGGCCAAGACCACGTTGCAAATTTGCTTTGAGAAGTGCTGGCGTTATAACGTCATCATGGATCACGCAGCATGAACTTAAAGGTCGAGTTTGAAGTTAGAAATTTGGGTCATGAAATAATCTCAGATCTTAGAAACCTCATCAAAGACAAGACCCGTAACAACTTTTATGCTGAAAAAAAATTTAAAAAACGGAAAAGCCCTATGTTCTGTTCTTGTAACAGACATAGAAGTCTAGTTTTTCTTCTTCTTCTTTTAGTTCCGACCAAAATCCCATAGACTTTGCACACGAATTTTGTCGGCGGCACTTTAGGTCTTAAAAAACCTCAGATCTTAACCAAACTTACCTCAAACATAGACCCTATGCTGAAATTGCATGTCGAAGAGTGACGTCATGATGACGTCATCACGTGTCACGTGACGTCATCTTAAAAGTGCGTTTTTCAAGGGCCCATATCTAGAGAACGGTAGGTCCGATTTCCTTTAAACCTGGCATGTTGGTAGGCTAGTTCGTGTTATATATGAAAATTGAGGTGACGTCATGGTGACGTCATCATACGATTTTATAGTAATTTTTAAGTTTTTGAACTTTAAAGTTTCTTAAAGCCATATCTCATCAACAGAACATGCTAAATTCAAAATTCTTTTTGTAATAGCTTTGTTAGCTCCTATATTCTTTCACATAAATGTGAAAAATGTGTGACGTCATCATGACGTCATCAAAAATGTGCATTTCTGAAACACACATAAGGGTACGTCCGATCGTCATAAAAATTAGTGGGTAGGTAGATAGTGCTACTAGCATGTAAAATCCGAGGTGACGTCATGATGACGTCATCGGCTGATTTTCTGTGAATTTTTTAGTTCTATCCCAAATCCCATAGACTTTGTACACGAATTTTGTAAGTGGCACTTTGGTCACTAAACAACCTCGGATCTTAATCAGACTTAACACAAACATAGACCCTCAGCTGAAAATGTAAGCCGAAACGTGACGTCATGATGACATCATCACGTGTCATGTGACGTCATCTTAAATGTGCATTTTCCTAGGGCCTATATCTAGAGAACGGTAGGTCCGATTGCCTTCAAACCTGGTATGTTGGTATGGTAGCTCGTGTTATAGATGAAAATTGAGGTGACGTCAAGATGACGTCATCATACGATTTTACAGTAATATTAAAGTTTTTGAACTTCAAAGTTTCTTAAAGCCATATCTCACCAACAGAACATGCTAAATTCAAAATTCTTTTTGTAATAGCTTTGTTAGCTCCTATATTCTTTCACATACATTTGAAAAATGTGTGACGTCATCATGACGTCATCAAAAATGTGCATTTCTGAAACACACATAAGGGTAGGTCCGATCGTCATAAAAATTAGTGGGTAGGTAGATAGTGCTAATAGCATGTAAAATCCGAGGTGACGTCATGATGACGTCATCGGCTGATTTTCTGTGAATTTTTTAGTTCTATCCCAAATCCCATAGACTTTGTACACGAATTTTGTAAGTGGCACTTTGGTCACTAAACAACCTCGGATCTTAATCAGACTTAACACAAACATAGACCCTAAGCTGAAAATGTAAGCCGAAACGTGACGTCATGATGACGTCATCACGTGTCATGTGACGTCATCTTAAATGTGCATTTTTCAAGAGCCTATATCTAGAGAACGGTAGGTCCGATTGCCTTCAAACCTGGTATGTTGGTATGGTAGCTCGTGTTATAGATGAAAATTAAGGTGACGTCATGATGACGTCATCATACGATTTTACAGTAATATTAAAGTTTTTCAACTTCAAAGTTTCTTAAAGCCATATCTCACCAACAGAACATGCTAAATTCAAAATTCTTTTTGTAATAGCTTTGTTAGCTCCTATATTCTTTCACATACATTTGAAAAATGTGTGACGTCATCATGACGTCATCAAAAATGTGCATTTCTGAAACACACATAAGGGTACGTCCGATCGTCATAAAAATTGGTGGGTAGGTAGATAGTGCCACTAGCATGCAAAATCCGAAGTGACGTCATGATGACGTCATCGGCTGATTTTTTATGAATTTGTAAATGTTTCAAATTTCATTGTACTCTTAAAATTTTGCACTTCTTCAAATGCCATGAACTTCAAACTTGGCATATGCATTGACTATCTACTCGAGATGGGTGCCGAATCATGACGTCATGATGACGTCATCACATGTCACGTGACGTCATCTTAAATTTGCATTTTTGAAGGCCCTATATCTATTTTTTTTCTGCTTCTTATTTTAGTTCTATCCCAAATCCCATAGACTTTGTGCATAGATTTTCTGATCGGCACTTTTGTCATCAAACAACATCGAATCTTAGTCAGAGTTAGCATAGGTATAGATCCTGATGCAAAGTCGTGCCGCGAAGAGTGACGTCATAATGACGTCTTCGTGTGGCATGTAACATGAACTTAAAGGTCAAGTTTGGAGTACGAAATGTTAATCATAAAATAATCTCAGATCTTAAACTTAGCAAAGACATAGACCTTCACATACTTTATGTTAAATAAAAAAGAAAAAAAGGAAAAGCCATGCGTATGTTTACAACAGACGCACATTTTTTGGCGTTTCCGCTACAGCAGGAAAGCCTTTGTTTTTGTTCTGTTCGCACGGTTGTGTAGTTTAGTACACTTTCGCCCAGGCATGAACACAATCTACTTGAAAATTGTTCGTTTTGCCACATTCAGAACAAAGGGCCACGTCCAAGAACATCTGCAGGGTTTTTTTGGAGTGAAATCGTTAGCTAAGAGGTAACAAAATACGTGATTGCGCAATACCCAGCTTTACACGGATATATAGCTGGTGGGAGAGTAGTTGACCGAGCCAAAACGTGACACAACGTAAGAAAATCGTATTTTCCGCCTTAAAAAACCTTTCCAAATCACAAAAGCACGTGTCATTGGGATTCAGAGAAGTCTACTTTAGTAACAAAAAAAGGCTTTTGGAATAATCAAATACTCCAGAAGCTAACATGAACACAATTAATACAGAAATCCTAAACTACACAATACCCACTATTTTGGTTTCTTCTTAAACACGAATTTTGTCTGCGGCACTTTGGTCACTAAACAACATCAGATCTTAAGCAAACTTAACCCAAACATAGACCGTAATCTGAAATTGTGTGTCGAAGAGTGATGTCACGATGACGTCATTATGTGTTACGTGATGTCATCTTAAAGGCTCATTTTTCAAGGGCCCATATCAAGAGAACCGTAAGTCCAATTGCATTCAAACCTGGTATGTTGGCTAAACAAGTACATGTTATAAATCAAAATTGAGGTGACGTCATAATGACGTCATCATCTGATTTTTATGGTAATTTCAAAATTTTAACGTTAAAGATTCTTAAAACCACATCTCATCAACAGAACATGTTCAATTCTAAATTCCTTTTGTAATAGCTTTGTTAGCTCGTACATTCTTTTATATCAATGCGAAAAATTACTGAAGTCATAATGACGTCATTAAAGGCATGATTTCTTGAAAGACATATGGATAGACCATGTCTAATCGTCACGAAACTTGGTGGTTAGGTAGATTTGTCACTAGTTTACAAAATTCGAAGTGACATCATAAAAACATATGGAAAAGCCCTATGTTCTTAAAAACATAGACCTCTAGTTTTTTTGGCTTTTCCGAAATCCTTCGGAAAAGGCTTTGTTTTTGTTCTGATTTTTTTTTTTTTGGCTTTTCCGAAATCCTTCGGAAAAGGCTTTGTTTTTGTTCTGATTTTTTTTTTTTTTCTTCTTCTTTTAGTTCTGACCAAAATCCCATAGACTTTGTACACGAATTTTGTCGGCGGCACTTTAGGTCTTAAAAAACCTCAGAACCTAACCAAACTTACATCAAACATAGACCCTAAGCTGAAATTGTATGTCGTAGAGTGACGTCGTGATGACGTCATCACGTGATTTTTTATGAATTTTTGAATTTTTAAAATCGTAACATTCTTTTAAATATATCTAGCGAACAAAACAAGATATTTTCAAAATTCTTTTTCTTATAGCTTTGGTATGTCTCAAAGATATGCCCTAAATTGCGAAAATTGTGTGACGTCATGATGACGTCATCAAAAATGTGTTTTTTTGTTAACGCATGTAAGGGTCAATCCGATTACAAAAATGTATATATTGAATTTTCCTGTACCCAATTCCAAAATTTCGTGATCGTGGCTCACTCAAGTAAGAAATGACAGCCATTTCAAAATTTAGACCAAATTCAATATAACACAAAGGAATTCTGGGACGGGCTGATAACCATGGCTATTATGAGCTTGCTGTTTATAAAAGGGGTTGATTTCTAGTCTTTTTTCAAGTCGCTGAATTTTTGAAGTTTTAAAATCGTAACATTCTTTTCAATATATCTAGCGAACAAAACAAGATATTTTCAAAATTATTTTTGTTACAGCTTTGGTATGTCTCAAAGATATGCCCTAAATGGCGAAAATTGTGTGACGTCATGATGACGTCATCAACAATATTTTTTTTTTTAAACGCATGTAAGGGTCAATCTGATTACAAAAATGTATACATTGTATTTTTCTGTACCCAATTCCAAAATTTCATGATCGTGGCTCACTCAAGTAAGAAATAACAGCCATTTCAAAATTTAGACCAAATTCAATATAACACAAAGGAATTCTGGGACGGGCTGATAACCATGGCTATTATGAGCTTGCTGTTTATAAAAGGGGTTGATTTCTAGTCTTTTTTCAAGTCGCTGAATTTTTGAAGTATTAAAATCGTAACATTCTTTTCAATATATCTAGCGAACAAAACAAGATATTTTCAAAATTCTTTTTCTTATAGCTTTGGTATGTCTCAAAGATATGCCCTAAAAGGCGAAAATTGTGTGACGTCATGATGACGTCATCAAAAATATGTTTTTTTTTTAACGCATGTAAGGGTCAATCCGATTACAAAAATGTATACATTGTATTTTTCTGTACCCAATTCCAAAATTTCATGATCGTGGCTCACTCAAGTAAGAAATGACAGCCATTTCAAAATTTAGACCAAATTCAATATAACACAAAGGAATTCTAAGACGGGCTGATAACCATGGCTATTATGAGCTTGCTGTTTATAAAAGGGGTTGATTTCTTGTCTTTTTTCAAGTCGCTGAATTTTTGAAGTTTTAAAATCGTAACATTCTTTTCAATATATCTAGCGAACAAAACAAGATATTTTCAAAATTATTTTTGTTACAGCTTTGGTATGTCTCAAAGATATGCCCTAAATGGCGAAAATTGTGTGACGTCATGATGACGTCATCAACAATATTTTTTTTTTAAACGCATGTAAGGGTCAATCTGATTACAAAAATGTATACATTGAATTTTCCTGTACCTAATTCCAAAATTTCGTGATCGTGGCTCACTCAAGTAAGAAATAGGAGCCATTTCAAAATGTAGACCAAATTCAATATAACACAAAGGAATTCTGGGAAGGGCTGATAACCATGGCTTAAATGTGCATGCTGTTTATAAAAGGGGTTGATTTGTAGTCTTTTTTCAAGTCGCTGAATTCTTGAAGTTTTATAATCGTAACATTCTTTTCACTATATCTAGCGAACAAAACAAGATATTTTCAAAATTCTTTTTGTTATAGCTTTGGTATGTCTCAAAGATATGCCCTAAAAAGCGAAAATTGTGTGACGTCATGATGACGTCATAAAAAAATTCTTTTTTCAAGTCGATAGAATATTGCCCATAGCATTTGTAAACGTTTACTTTCTTACCGGTCACATTGGCTACTTTTAAACTTGGCAGACACTTACCCCAACTGCTCACAATGTGTGCCGAACTTTTACGTCCTGATGACGTCATCACATGTCACGTGACGTCATCTTAAAGGGGCATTTTTCGAAGCCATATATCTACAAAAGTACAAGTCCGATTCAGTTGGAACGTAAGGTATGCCACCTGGTGTTATAGATGAAAATTGACATGACGTTATGATCAAGTCATAACATGTCACGTGGTGTCATCTTAAAGGGGCACTCGCTAGATTATTGCCTATAGCATTTGTACACGTTTTCTTTCTTACCGGCACTTTGGGTACTTTTAAACTTGGCAGACACTTAGACTAACTGCTCACAATGTGTGCGGAACTTTTACCTCTTGATGACGTCATGACATGCCAACTGACGTCATCTTAAAGGGGCAGTTTTTGAAGCCATATATCTACAAAAGTACAAATTCGATTAAGTTGAAAAGTAATATCTAGGTAGCCCAGTAGGTTTATAGCTGAAAATTGAATTGACGTTATGATGACGTCATCACATGTCACGTGACGTCATCTTAAAGGGGCAGTTTTTGAAGCCATATATATACAAAATTACAAATTCGATTAAGTTGAAAAGTAATATCTAGGTAGCCCAGTAGGTTTATAGCTGAAAATTGACATGACATTATCATGATGTCATCACATGTCACGTGACGTCATCTTAAAGGGGCAGTTTTTGAAGCCATATCTACAAAAGTACAAGCTCGATTAAGTTGAAATGTAATATCTAAGTAGGCCAGCAGGTTTATAGATGAAAATTGACATGACGTCATGATGACGTCATCATACGATTTTATAGTAATTTTTAAGTTTTTGAACTTCAAAGTTTCTTAAAGCCATATCTCACCAACAGAACATGCTAAATTCAAAATTCTTTTTGTAATAGCTTTGTTAGCTCCTATATTCCTTTACATAAATGTGAAAATTGTGTGACGTCATCATTACGTCATCAAAAATAGGCTTTTTGAAACACATATAAGGGTTGGTCCGAGCGTCATAAAAATTGGTGGGTAAGTAGATAGTGATACTAGCATGTAAAATCCGAGGTGACGTCATGATGACGTCATCGGCTGATTTTCTGTTAATTTTTTAGTCATGATGACCATCAAATTATTTGTATATTTTTTTTAAGGTTTTGAAATTTTAAGCCATATCTCATTAACAGAATATAATAAATTCGAAATTCCTTTTTGTAATCAATTCATTAGGTCAGAGTTATGTATGTTAAAATGTGTAACATCATCCTGACGTCATCAAAATGCCCTTTTAAAAAACATATGAGAGTAAGTGGATCGTTATGAAAATTTGTAAAATCTGAAGTGACGTGATTGGCTGATTTTGTAGGAATTTTTCATTTTGTTCAATTTTTTTAAACTGTCATTGATCAGATTGACTGCAATCTTGACACAAGCCAAGACCACGTTCCGAATATGTGACGTCATGACGACGCTATCCTACGATTTTATGTTGATTGTTAGGTTTTTAAAATTTTTTATGTAATTTCTAACCGGGACTTGCGCCACATAACAGCCTAAGGTCTTAAACAAGTTTGTCATATATATCCTATAATGGAAATTACATGACCAAGAAAGAAGTCAGGATGGCGTCACGCTTAAAGGTCAAGTTTGAAGTAGCAAAAGACATAGAAGTGATGGAGCTTTGTGCTTAATATAACAGAAAAACGGAAAAGCCCTGCGTCTGTTTGCAAGAGACGCAAGATGTCTAGTTTCTTTTTCTTCTTCTTCTTCTTCTTCTTCTTCTTTTAGTTCTGACCAAAATCCCATAGACTTTGTACACGAATTTTGTCGGCGGCACTTTAGGTCTTAAAAAACCTCAGAACCTAACCAAACTTACATCAAACATAGACCCTAAGCTGAAATTGTATGTCGTAGAGTGACGTCATGATGACGTCATCACGTGTCACGTGACGTCATCCTAAATGTGCGTTTTTCAAGGGCCCATATCTAGAGAACGGTATATCCAATTTCCTTCAAACCTGGTATGTTGGTAGGCTAGCTCGTGTTATAGATGAAAATTGACGTGACGTCATGATGACGTCATCATGCGATTTTATAGTAATTTTTAAGTTTTTGAACTTTAAAGTTTCTTAAAGCCATATCTCACCAACAGAACATGCTAAATTCAAAATTCTTTTTGTAATAGCTCTGTTAGCTCCTATATTCTTTCACATAAATGTGAAAAATGTGTGACGTCATCATGACGTCATCAAAAATATGCTTTTTTGAAACACATATAAGGGTAGGGACGATCGTCATAAAAATTAGTGTGCAGGTAGATAATGCTACTAGGATGTTAAATCCGAGGTGACGTCATGATGACGTCATCGGCTGATTTTCTATGAATTTTTAGTTCTATCCCAAATCCCATAGACTTTGTACACGAATTTTGTACGGGACACTTTGGTCACTAAACAACATCAGATCTTAATCAAACTTTACACAAACAGGGACCCTAAGCTGAAAATGTATGCCAAAACGTGACGTCGTGATGACGTCATCACGTGTCATGTGACGTCATCTTAAAGGTGCATTTTGGAAGGGCCCATATCTAGAGAATGGTAGGTCCGATTGCCTTCAAACCAGGTATGTTGGTATGGTAGATCGTGTTATAGATGAAAATTGAGGTGACGTCATGATGACGTCATCATACGATTTTACAGTAATATTAAAGTTTTTGAACTTCAAAGTTTCTTAAAGCCATATCTCATCAACAGAACATGCTAAATTCAAAATTCTTTTTGTAATAGCTTTGTTAGCTCCTATATTCTTTCACATAAATGTGAAAAATGTGTGACGTCATCATGACGTCATCAAAAATATGTTTTTTTGAAACACATATAAGGGTAGGGACGATCGTTATAAAAATTAGTGTGCAGGTAGATAGTGCTACTAGCTTGTTAAATCCGAGGTGACGTCATGATGACGTCATCGGCTGATTTGCTATGATTATTTTAGTTCTATCCCAAATCCCATAGACTTTGTAGACGAATTTTGTACGGGACACTTTGGTCACTAAGCAACATCAGATCTTAATCAGGCTTAACACAAACAGAGACCATAAGCTGAAAATGTATGCCGAAACGTGACGTCATGATGACGTCATCACGTGTCATGTGACGTCATCTTAAAGGTGCATTTTTCAAGGGCCCATATCTAGTTTTTCTTCTTCTTCTTTTAGTTCCGACCAAAATCCCATAGACTTTGCACACGAATTTTGTCGGCGGCACTTTAGGTCTTAAAAAACCTCAGATCTTAACCAAACTTACCTCAAACATAGACCCTATGCTGAAATTGCATGTCGAAGAGTGACGTCATGATGACGTCATCACGTGTCACGTGACGTCATCTTAAATGTGCGTTTTTCAAGGGCCCATATCTAGAGAACGGTAGGTCCGATTTCCTTTAAACCTGGTATGTTGGTAGGCTAGCTCGTGTTATATATGAAAATTGAGGTGACGTCATGGTGACGTCATCATACGATTTTATAGTAATTTTTAAGTTTTTGAACTTCAAAGTTTCTTAAAACCATATCTCATCAACAGAACATGCTCAATTCAAAATTCTTTTTGTAATAGCTCTGTTAGCTCCTATATTCTTTCACATAAATGTAAAAAATGTGTGACGTCATCATGACGTCATCAAAAATATGCTTTTTTGAAACACATATAAGGGTAGGGACGATCGTCATAAAAATTAGTGGGCAGGTAGATAATGCTACTAGGATGTTAAATCCGAGGTGACGTCATGATGACGTCATCGGCTGATTTTCTATGAATTTTTAGTTCTATCCCAAATCCCATAGACTTTGTACACGAATTTTGTACGGGACACTTTGGTCACTAAACAACATCAGATCTTAATCAAACTTAACACAAACAGGGACCCTAAGCTGAAAATGTATGCCAAAACGTGACGTCATGATGACGTCATCACGTGTCATGTGACGTCATCTTAAAGATGCATTTTGGAAGGGCCTATATCTAGAGAACGGTAGGTCCGATTGCCTTCAAACCTGGTATGTTGGTATGGTAGCTCGTGTTATAGATGAAAATTAAAGTGACGTCATGATGACGTCATCGTACGATTTTACAGTAATATTAAAGTTTTTCAACTTCAAAGTTTCTTAAAGCCATATCTCACCAACAGAACATGCTAAATTCAAAATTCTTTTTGTAATAGCTTTGTTAGCTCCTATATTCTTTCACATACATTTGAAAAATGTGTGACGTCATCATGACGTCATCAAAAATGTGCATTTCTGAAACACACATAAGGGTACGTCCGATCGTCATAAAAATTGGTGGGTAGGTAGATAGTGCCACTAGCATGCAAAATCCGAAGTGACGTCATGATGACGTCATCGGCTGATTTTTTATGAATTTGTAAATGTTTCAAATTTCATTGTACTCTTAAAATTTTGCACTTCTTCAAATGCCATGAACTTCAAACTTGGCATATGCATTGACTATCTACTCGAGATGGGTGCCGAATCATGACGTCATGATGACGTCATCACATGTCACGTGACGTCATCTTAAATTTGCATTTTTGAAGGCCCTATATCTATTTTTTTCTGCTTCTTATTTTAGTTCTATCCCAAATCCCATAGACTTTGTGCATAGATTTTCTGATCGGCACTTTTGTCATCAAACAACATCGAATCTTAGTCAGAGTTAGCATAGGTATAGACCCTGATGCAAAGTCGTGCCACGAAGAGTGACGTCATAATGACGTCTTCGTGTGGCATGTAACATGAACTTAAAGGTCAAGTTTGGAGTACGAAATGTTAATCATAAAATAATCTCAGATCTTAAACTTAGCAAAGACATAGACCTTCTGATACTTTATGTTAAATAAAAAAGAAAAAAAGGAAAAGCCATGCGTATGTTTACAACAGACGCACATTTTTTGGCGTTTCCGCTACAGCAGGAAAGCCTTTGTTTTTGTTCTGTTCCCGCGATTGTGTAGTTTAGTACACTTTCGCCCAGGCATGAACACAATCTACTTGAAAATTGTTCGTTTTGCCACATTCAGAACAAAGGGCCACGTCGAAGAACATCTGCAGGGGTTTTTTGGAGTGAAATCGTTAGCTAAGAGGTAACAAAATACGTGATTGCGCAATACCCAGCTTTACACGGATATATAGCTGGTGGGAGAGTAGTTGACCGAGCCAAAACGTGACACAACGTAAGAAAATCGTATTTTCCGCCTTAAAAAACCTTTCCAAATCACAAAAGCACGTGTCATTGGGATTCAGAGAAGTCTACTTTAGTAACAAAAAAAGGCTTTTGGAATAATCAAATACTCCAGAAGCTAACATGAACACAATTAATACAGAAATCCTAAACTACACAATACCCACTATTTTGGTTTCTTCTTAAACACGAATTTTGTCTGCGGCACTTTGGTCACTAAACAACATCAGATCTTAAGCAAACTTAACCCAAACATAGACCCTAATCTGAAATTGTGTGCCGAAGAGTGATGTCACGATGACGTCATTATGTGTTACGTGATGTCATCTTAAAGGCTCATTTTTCAAGGGCCCATATCAAGAGAACCGTAAGTCCAATTGCATTCAAACCTGGTATGTTGGCTAAACAAGTACATGTTATAAATCAAAATTGAGGTGACGTCATAATGACATCATCATCTGATTTTTATGGTAATTTCAAAATTGTAACGTTAAAGATTCTTAAAACCACATCTCATCAACAGAACATGTTCAATTCAAAATTCCTTTTGTAATAGCTTTGTTAGCTCGTACATTCTTTTATATAAATGCGAAAAATTACTGAAGTCATAATGACGTCATTAAAGGCATGATTTCTTGAAAGACATATGGATAGACCATGTCTAATCGTCACGAAACTTGGTGGTTAGGTAGATTTGTCACTAGTTTACAAAATTCGAAGTGACATCATAAAAACATATGGAAAAGCCCTATGTTCTTAAAAACATAGACCTCTAGTTTTTTCTTCTTCTTCTTCTTCTTCTTCTTCTTCTTCTTCTTCTTCTTTTAGTTCTGACCAAAATCCCATAGACTTTGTACACGAATTTTGTCGGCGGCACTTTAGGTCTTAAAAAACCTCAGAACCTAACCAAACTTACCTCAAACGTAGACCCTAAGCTGAAATTGTATGTCGTAGAGTGACGTCATGATGACGTCATCACGTGTCACGTGACGTCATCCTAAATGTGCGTTTTTCAAGGGCCAATATCTAGAGAACGGTATATCCAATTTCCTTCAAACCTGGTATGTTGGTAGGCTAGCTCGTGTTATAGATGAAAATTGACGTGACGTCATGATGACGTCATCATGCGATTTTATAGTAATTTTTAAGTTTTTGAACTTCAAAGTTTCTTAAAGCCATATCTCACCAACAGAACATGCTAAATTCAAAATTCTTTTTGTAATAGCTCTGTTAGCTCCTATATTCTTTCACATAAATGTGAAAAATGTGTGACGTCATCATGACGTCATCAAAAATATGCTTTTTTGAAACACATATAAGGGTAGGGACGATCTTCATAAAAATTAGTGTGCAGGTAGATAATGCTACTAGGATGTTAAATCCGAGGTGACGTCATGATGACGTCATCGGCTGATTTTCTATGAATTTTTAGTTCTATCCCAAATCCCATAGACTTTGTACACGAATTTTGTACGGGACACTTTGGTCACTAAACAACATCAGATCTTAATCAAACTTAACACAAACAGGGACCCTAAGCTGAAAATGTTTGCCAAAACGTGACGTCATGATGACGTCATCACGTGTCATGTGACGTCATCTTAAAGGTGCATTTTGGAAGGGCCCATATCTAGAGAACGGTAGGTCCGATTGCCTTCAAACCAGGTATGTTGGTATGGTAGATCGTGTTATAGATGAAAATTGAGGTGACGTCATGATGACGTCATCATACGATTTTACAGTAATATTAAAGTTTTTGAACTTCAAAGTTTCTTAAAGCCATATCTCATCAACAGAACATGCTAAATTCAAAATTCTTTTTGTAATAGCTTTGTTAGCTCCTATATTCTTTCACATAAATGTGAAAAATGTGTGACGTCATCATGACGTCATCAAAAATATGCTTTTTTGAAACACATATAAGGGTAGGGACGATCGTTATAAAAATTAGTGTGCAGGTAGATAGTGCTACTAGCATGTTAAATCCGAGGTGACGTCATGATGACGTCATCGGCTGATTTTCTATGATTATTTTAGTTCTATCCCAAATCCCATAGACTTTGTACACAAATTTTGTACGGGACACTTTGGTCACTAAGCAACATCAGATCTTAATCAGGCTTAACACAAACAGAGACCCTAAGCTGAAAATGTATGCCGAAACGTGACGTCATGATGACGTCATCACGTGTCATGTGACGTCATCTTAAAGGTGCATTTTTCAAGGGCCCATATCTAGAGAACGGTACGTCCGATTGCCTTCAAACCAGGTATGTTGGTATGGTAGCTCGTGTTATAGATAAAAATTGAGGTGACGTCATCATACAGTTTTACAGTAATATTAAAGTTTTTGAACTTCAAAGTTTCCTAAAGCCATATCTCATCAACAGAACACGCTAAATTCAAAATTCTTTTTGTAATAGCTTTGTTAGCTCCTATATTCTTTCACATAAATGTGAAAAATGTGTGACGTCATCATGACGTCATCAAAAATATGTTTTTTTGAAACACATATAAGGGTAGGGACGATCGTCATAAAAATTAGTGTGCAGGTAGATAGTGATACTAGCATGTTAAATCCGAGGTGACGTCATGATGACGTCATCGGCTGATTTTCTATGATTATTTTAGTTCTATCCCAAATCCCATAGACTTGGTACACGAATTTTGTACGGGACACTTTGGTCACTAAACAACATCAGATCTTAATCAGGCTTAACACAAACAGAGACCCTAAGCTGAAAATGTATGCCGAAACGTGATGTCATGATGACGTCATCACGTGTCTTGTGACGTCATCTTAAAGGTGCATTTTTCAAGGGCCCATATCTAGAGAACGGTACGTCCGATTGCCTTCAAACGAGGTATGTTGGTATGGTAGCTCGTGTTATAGATGAAAATTGAGGTGACGTCATGATGACGTCATCATACAGTTTTTTTCTATTTTAAAGTTTTTGAACACTAAAGTTTCTTAAAACCATATCTCATCAACAGAACATGCTAAATTCAAAATTCTTTTTGTAATAGATTTGTTAGCTCCTATATTCTTTCACATACATGTGAAAAATGTGTGACGTCATCATGACGTCATCAAAAATATGCTTTTTTGAAACACATATAAGGGTAGGGACGATCGTCATAAAAATTAGTGTGTAGGTAGATAGTGCTACTAGCATGTTAAATCCGAGGTGACGTCATGATGACGTCATCGGCTGATTTTCTATGATTATTTTAGTTCTATCCCAAATCCCATAGACTTTGTACACGAATGTTGTACGGGACACTTTGGTCACTAAACAACATCAGATCTTAATCAGGCTTAACACAAACAGAGACCCTAAGCTGAAAATGTATGCCGAAACGTGACGTCATGATGACGTCATCACGTGTCATGTAACATGAACTTAAAGGTCAAGTATGGAGTACGAAATGTGAATCATAAAATAATCTCAGATCTTAAACATAGCAAAGACATAGACCTTCTGATAATTTATGTTAAAGAAAAAATGAAAACGGAAAAGCCATGCGTATGTTTACAACAGACGCAACATTTTCGGCTTTTCCGCTACAGCAGCAAAGCCTTGGTTTTTGTTCTGTTCGCGCGATTGTGTAGTTTAGTACACTTTCGCCCAGGCATGAACACAATCTACTTGAAAATTGTTCGTTTTGCCACATTCAGAACAAAGGGCCACGTCCAAGAACATCTCCAGGTTTTTTTTTGAATGAAATCGTTAGCTCAGAGGTCAAAAACACATGATTGCACAATACCCAGCTTCACACGGATATATAACTGGTGGGAGAGTAGGAGCTGGTTCGAAATTGACCGAGCCAAAACATGACACAACGGGTGGAAATCATATTTTCCGCCTTAAAAAACCTTTCCAAATCACAAAAGCACGTGTCATTGGGATTCAGAGAAGTCTACTTTAGTGACAAAAAAGGCTTTTGGAATAATCAAATACTCCAGGAGCTAACATGAACACAATTAATACACAAATCCTAAACTACACAATACCCACTTTTTTGGTTTCTTCTTAAACACGAATTTTGTCTACGGCACTTTAGTCACTAAACAACATCAGATCTTATTCAAACTTAATACAAACATAGACCCTAATCTGAAATTGTGTGCCGAAAAGTGACATCATGATGACGTCATTATGTGTCACGTGATGTCATCTTAAAGGCGCATTTTTCAAGGCCCATATCAAGAGAACCGTAAGTCCAATTGCATTCAAACCTGGTATGTTGCTAGACAAGTACGTTATAAATAAAAATTGAGGTGACGTCATAATGACGTCATCATATGTTTTTTATAGTAATTTCAAAGTTTTAACATTAAAGATTCTTAAAACCATATCTCATCAACAGAACATATGTTAAATTCAAAATTCTTTTTGTAATAGCTTTGTTAGCTCGTACATTCTTTTATATAAATGCGAAAAATTTCTGAGGTCATAATGACGTCATCAAAGGCATGATTTCTTGAAAGACATATAAGGGTAGACCATGTCTAATCGTCATGAAACTTGGTGGTTAGGTAGATTTGTCACTAGTTTACAAAATTCGAAATAACATCATAAAAACATATGGAAAAGCCCTATGTTCTTAAAAACATAGACCTCTAGTTTCTTCTTCTTTTAGTTCCGACCAAAATCCCATAGACTTTGCACACGAATTTTGTCGGCGGCACTTTAGGTCTTAAAAAACCTCAGATCTTAACCAAACTTACCTCAAACATAGACCCTAAGCTGAAATTGCATGTCGAAGAGTGACGTCATGATGACGTCATCACGTGTCACGTGACGTCATCTTAAAAGTGCGTTTTTCAAGGGCCCATATCTAGAGAACGGTAGGTCCGATTTCCTTTAAACCTGGTATGTTGGTAGGCTAGCTCGTGTTATATATGAAAATTGAGGTGACGTCATGGTGACGTCATCATACGATTTTATAGTAATTTTTAAGTTTTTGAACTTCAAAGTTTCTTAAAGCCATATCTCATCAACAGAACATGCTAAATTCAAAATTCTTTTTGTAATAGCTTTGTTAGCTCCTATATTCTTTCACATAAATGTGAAAAATGTGTGACGTCATCATGACGTCATCAAAAATGTGCATTTCTGAAACACACATAAGGGTATGTCCGATCGTCATAAAAATTAGTGGGTAGGTAGATAGTGCTACTAGCATGTAAAATCCGAGGTGACGTCATGATGACGTCATCGGCTGATTTTCTGTGAATTTTTTAGTTCTATCCCAAATCCCATAGACTTTGTACACGAATTTTGTAAGTGGCACTTTGGTCACTAAACAACCTCAAATCTTAATCAGACTTAACACAAACATAGACCCTAAGCTGAAATTGTATGTCGTAAAGTGACGTCATGATGACGTCATCACGTGTCACGTGACGTCATCTTAAAGGTGCAGTATTCAAGGGCCCCTGTCTAGAGAACGGTATATCCAATTTCCTTCAAACCTGGTATGTTGGTAGGCTAGCTCGTGTTATAGATGAAAATTGACATGACGTCATGATGACGTCATCATACGATTTTATAGTAATTTTTAAGTTTTTGAACTTCAAAGTTTCTTAAAGCCATATCTCACCAACAGAACATGCTAAATTCAAAATTCTTTTTGTAATAGCTTTGTTAGCTCCTATATTCTTTCACATACATTTGAAAAATGTGTGACGTCATCATGACGTCATCAAAAATGTGCATTTCTGAAACACACATAAGGGTACGTCCGATCGTCATAAAAATTAGTGGGTAGGTAGATAGTGCTACTAGCATGTAAAATCCGAGGTGACGTCATGATGACGTCATCGGCTGATTTTCTGTGAATTGTTTAGTTCTATCCCAAATCCCATAGACTTTGTACACGAATTTTGTAAGTGGCACTTTGGTCACTAAACAACCTCGGATCTTAATCAGACTTAACACAAACATAGACCCTCAGCTGAAAATGTAAGCCGAAACGTGACGTCATGATGACGTCATCACGTGTCATGTGACGTCATCTTAAATGTGCATTTTTCTAGGGCCTATATCTAGAGAACGGTAGGTCCGATTTCCTTCAAACCTGA
The DNA here is from genome assembly GCA_037893225.1 of Hippasteria phrygiana. Classification (NCBI taxonomy): domain Eukaryota; kingdom Metazoa; phylum Echinodermata; class Asteroidea; order Valvatida; family Goniasteridae; genus Hippasteria; species Hippasteria phrygiana. Next base: position 2,126,699 of record JAZGUH010000331.1, read on the forward strand.
TATGTTGGTAGGCTAGCTCGTGTTATAGATAAAATTTGAGGTGACGTCAAGATGACGTCATCATATGATTTTATATAAATTTTTAAGTTTTTGAACTTCAAAGTTTCTTAAAGCCATATCTCACCAACAGAACATGCTAAATTCAAAATTCTTTTTGTAATAGCTTTGTTAGCTCCTATATTCTTTCACATAAATGTGAAAAATGTGTGACGTCATCATGACGTCATCAAAAATGTGCTTTTTTGAAACACATATAAGGGTAGGGACGATCGTTATAAAAATTAGTGTGCAGGTAGATAGTGCTACTAGCATGTTAAATCGGAGGTGACGTCATGATGACGTCATCGGCTGATTTTCTATGATTATTTTAGTTCTATCCCAAATCCCATAGACTTTGTACACGAATTTTGTACGGGACACTTTGGTCACTAAGCAACATCAGATCTTAATCAGGCTTAACACAAACAGAGACCCTAAGCTGAAAATGTATGCCGAAACGTGACGTCATGATGACGTCATCACGTGTCATGTGACGTCATCTTAAAGGTGCATTTTTCAAGGGCCCATATCTAGAGAACGGTACGTCCGATTGCCTTCAAACCAGGTATGTTGGTATGGTAGCTCGTGTTATAGATAAAAATTGAGGTGACGTCATGATGACGTCATCATACAGTTTTACAGTAATATTAAAGTTTTTGAACTTCAAAGTTTCCTAAAGCCATATCTCATCAACAGAACACGCTAAATTCAAAATTCTTTTTGTAATAGCTTTGTTAGCTCCTATATTCTTTCACATAAATGTGAAAAATGTGTGATGTCATCATGACGTCATCAAAAATATGCTTTTTTGAAACACATATAAGGGTAGGGACGATCGTCATAAAAATTAGTGTGCAGGTAGATAGTGATACTATCATGTTAAATCCGAGGTGACGTCATGATGACGTCATCGGCTGATTTTCTATGATTATTTTAGTTCTATCCCAAATCCCATAGACTTTGTACACGAATTTTGTACGGGACACTTTGGTCACTAAACAACATCAGATCTTAATCAGGCTTAACACAAACAGAGACCCTAAGCTGAAAATGTATGCCGAAACGTGACGTCATGATGACGTCATCACGTGTCATGTGACGTCATCTTAAAGGTGCATTTTTCAAGGGCCCATATCTAGAGAACGGTAGGTCCGATTGCCTTCAAACCAGGTATGTTGGTATGGTAGCTTGTGTTATAGATGAAAATTGAGGTGACGTCATGATGACGTCATCATACGATTTTACAGTAATATTAAAGTTTTTGAACTTCAAAGTTTCCTAAAGCCATATCTCATCAACAGAACACGCTAAATTCAAAATTATTTTTGTAATAGCTTTGTTAGCTCCTATATTCTTTCACATAAATGTGAAAAATGTGTGACGTCATCATGACGTCATCAAAAATATGCTTTTTTGAAACACATATAAGGGTAGGGACGATCGTCATAAAAATTAGTGTGCAGGTAGATAGTGATACTAGCATGTTAAATCCGAGGTGACGTCATAATGACGTCATCGGCTGATTTTCTATGATTATTTTAGTTATATCCCAAATCCCATAGACTTTGTACACGAATTTTGTAAGAGCCACTTTGGTCACTAAACAACATCAGATCTTAATCAAACTTAACACAAACAGAGACCCTAAGCTGAAAATGTATGCCGAAACGTGACGTCACGATGACGTCATCACGTGTCATGTGACGTCATCTTAAAGGTGCATTTTTCAAGGGCCCATATCTAGAGAACGGTACGTCCGATTGCCTTCAAACCAGGTATGTTGGTATGGTAGCTCGTGTTATAGATGAAAATTGAGGTGACGTCATGATGACGTCATCATACTATTTTACAGTAATATTAAAGTTGTTGAACTTCAAAGTTTTCTCAAGCCATATCTCATCAACAGAACACGCTAAATTCAAAATTCTTTTTGTAATAGCTTTGTTAGCTTATATATTCTTTCACATAAATGTGAAAAATGTGTGACGTCATCATGATGCCATCAAAAATATGTTTTTTTTAAACACATATAAGGGTAGGTCCGATCGTCATAAAAATTACTGTGCAGGTAGATAGTGCTACTAGCATGTAAAATCCGAGGTGACGTCATGATGACGTCATCGGCTGATTTTCTATGAATTTTCAGTTCTATCCCAAATCCCATAGACTTTGTACACGAATTTTGTCGGCGGCACTTTAGGTCTTAAAAAACCTCGGATCTTAACCAAACTTACCTCAAACATAGACCCTAAGCTGAAATTGTATGTCGAAGAGTGACGTCATGATGACATCATCACGTGTCACGTGACGTCATCTTAAAGGTGCGTTTTTCAAGGGCCCATATCTAGAGAACGGTAGGTCCGATTGCCTTCAAACCTTGTATGTTGCTAGTGTATCTCGTGTTATAGATGAAAATTGAGGTGCCATCATGATAACGTCATCAACTGATTTTCTATGAATTTTTAAATATTTAACATATTATTATATATTACTGTCATTGATCAGATTGACTCCAATCTCGACACAGGCCAACACCATGTATAAGTACTATCCTTATAATGTCATCATAGGTCAAGTAATATAAACTTAAAGGTCAACTTTCAAGTAAGAAATCTAGATCATGAAATAATCTCAGATCTTAGAAAACTCAGCGAAAACAAAACCCTTAACAACTTTAATGCTGATTAAAAAAAAACCAGGAAAAGCCATGCGTCTGTTGACCTCAACAGACGCTTAACCTCTAGTTTTTGGTATGAAACCTTACATTGAATTTTTCACCGTAAGTTTCGGGTACCCGAACCGGAAAAATGGAACCGGATATTGACGCCGGCATTCGGGTATCCGGGTACCCGGATACCCGGAACAGGCCTAATTTGGTCTTCCCGAAATATATTGTTAAACGCAGCGCGCAAAGATTGATACACAATAATACTGTTTGAATTATGCTGAGCTTCCCGCAGCGCTCCAGATTCCAAACTTGATACGTCTTTACGTATGTTACTTATCGTCGTTTTTTTGTGGAACGTCTCATTGAAAGGTATATGATACATCATTGGTAATGCCCCCTACAAAAAAATAAATCAATAAAAACTAAAATCGTCAGTTTATATTTGAAACCTGATTATATAGCTAGCTATATGAAGATGATACCAGTAACAATCCTCGGGTGAAATATTTTTTGTCTAAAATGCTGTCATCTTCGAGAAAAAAACATGCAAAGACTTCAAAACCGCCATAGCTTATGTAGATTGTGCAAACTCAAAATTAAGCACCATGAACGTGCGCAAAATCACTGTAAAAAGAAATTTGTTTTCGCTATTTTATCATGACTTTGACAGTTTTATTATTTCATGTATATGTTGCATCACACAAAGTATGAACCCCGTCTGCAAATATGTTGTTGGCTGTAGAAATGATGTACTATACCTTTACAAACTTATGTTATGAAAAATAACAATTCATTTAGAACATTTACTTTCAGGGTGACACACCCAAATGACGGATATACCACCTTTATCTATTTCAGGTGAACTTATAGCTGAAGTGAATACAAATACAACCATACATTTTGGCGTGTTAACATGGTGTGGTGTTAATTGTTTATTTATTTATTTTAGCAAACAAACTTTAAGGCAGTTAAGATTTTTTTGCCCGACGGATATGTTTATTTTGCAATATAATAAATGTAATAACCGTTATGCTACCCCATTTCCGCGCATCAACTGTATAATATTTCAATAAATGCATTACTGACATCATTTCTGTGGAAAGGCACAGCAGTGCAGTAACATCACTGCGGAAGTGGCATAGGCCTACCCAGGTTTTGGATAGAGGTAGGGATCAAAACTAAAAATATACAGATGTCTGAAAAAGGTGATTCTAAATGCTTTTCGCGGTCACCCCCCCCCCCCCCCCACACACACACACCCGGTAACACAGAAGATGCCAGCGCCGTAGTTAAGTACAACGGAAATTATTTTGTGCCTACCAGCAGTGGGTTAGGCCTATGTGAACAGACTTCCGAGATTAAGGAAGCGTATGACATCGGTAAAAATGAAAACTTAAGCACGCTATAATCCGCCCGGGCGGATTGCTATTGCAGATTACTAAATCGCCCGAACGGATTATTGTTACACCATTCTGATTATCGTCGCGCCGGGCGGACTGTTATTTATTGTAGCCATGCATCGTGGCCAATTCCGAGCTTGGTAAATATTAATCCACCCGAAAGAAATAGTAATCTAACCGGGCGAAATAGTAATCCGACCGGGCGAAATAGTAATCCGACCGGGCGAAATAGTAATCAGGCAGGGCGAAATGGAATCAGCCAGGGCGAAATCTTAATCTAATAATCCGTCCGGGCGGATAATCCTTCCAAAAATACCGATGTCCTGTATACACTCCTGTATTTTCCACATCGATTGAGTAAGATGACCCAATTCAATTGTGTCAAGTGTCAAGTGTTAGAGGGACTGCCATATACTGACATGGTATACATACATGTAAATAAATATTTCATCTTTGTTTGAAGCTAAAGATACCACTGTTCATTATATCGATTACAAAAACAGCACCTCATCGAAACTGAAGTGGTTTAAAGTGTTGCGATTGTCATCATCCATTGTATTTTTGAAATTATTACGACTCCAGGCAGACATTCGTTTCAGAATCCACTGAGAATTTAAAACACTGCTAGCAATACCCCTGGAAACACACAGAGAACATGCACATTTTCACATGTCCTGTCATGTCACATTGCCTTGGGCAACCCCCCCCCTCCCCCCACCAAAAAAACCCACAAAAAACAACAACAAACAAACAAACAAACAAACAAAACCAAAAAAGGGACGTGTTTATATAAGTGCATGCGCAGTCCACGAGCAGTAAACTGCGCTTTCTTTATTTTGAAAAGGAACACACTATTGTATCATATTTCAAAATTGTAAAGCCCAATTCAAATTTCAAATATTGTTTCGTGGTGATGTTTTTGGTACTGACAGCGTACATCACACGTTCCAAACTAAACAAAGCTTCATTTTTTTCAAAACAAAGGGGCCCTACTGTAACAACTCCTAAGGTTATAAGCTCGGAAAAGGAATGAGCTATGTTGAAAAAGCAATACATAAATTCATAGAATTTATGAAAATACAATCGCCACACTTTTCAGGTTTCTACTTTAAACCATTTCGTGGTTATGTTTAGTGTATTAGCATCGTGCATAATAGGAATTGCATGGCGCCCTCAACGTCCAACACCCCCCCCCCCCCCCCCCCCCCCCCCGCTTTTCAAATTATTTCCCGGTCGGAAAAAATTCGGGGTTACTTCTTTTTGAATTTATTTTTTAAATCCGTCGTAACCTGTTGGCAAATCTTGGATGACACCCCTATTCAAAATGGTCTAGCAATACATATTAAAAAGTACAAGAATTGGAAACTGACTGCATAATTTTGAAATGCAGTTAACGATACTGAATGTCACTGAGATCTCATTATTTCAAATTGCCCTGATCGTGTTCTCGTTGTATGGGCTCGTTCGTCCTCGCACCCTTTCAGCAATGTGCTCTATAATTTATCCCTCTTCCATCCTCCATGGTTCGTAACACTACAATTAACATTACAATTTTCACATCATTATATCACGTGTAAAATTAAAGATGTACTGTCCGTGCTCTCGAGGAATTTTCTGAGAAAAGTACCTTTTTCTTTGATGAAATTGAGTTCAATGTGGAATATTTTCACTTCTCCACAAAAAACGTTTCTTTCTATAATAACTTCATTTGGGAGGGTTACAGAATAAACGTACGCATTTGGTGAGCACTGCAGCTCTTAAAAAGATCAGTCAGTTATCAGTTATGATAATCGTTACCAGTCTGCAAAGGAACGTCATTATAAACCAATGAAAAAATCGCAGTAGTTTCATGTCTTTTCCATCTTCTGAGAAGCCAATATTTTTTATTTTTCCCTGATGAATACGTGTTTGTTGCTGCCATTGATATTCTCAGATATAATAGGTTGGAAGATTCACAGTTTTTAATTTTTTTTCTTGTCATTGTTCTACGATCGCAGACCACGGAGCTAGTTTGTGCATACTTTACGATCGTTATATGCAGACGTTGGGGAACCCACATTAGGTGCTCAATAAACCTGTCTGAAATACTTACGATCCGCCACTAATAAAAAATTGTGAATTGATAATTTGACAACTACACGTTGGCGTAATTTTTTCGCTTCATGTCCAATTTAATATTGAGTCACTATTGAATTGCTATATAGACAAATAGCATTTAAACAACTTTCATTATTTAGGGTTGAAACTCGAAATTGGCACTGACGGTATACATCTTTATACCTAAGTATGTGCATAAAATATGACATAGGTGTCATTTAATGTCGAAGTAATGTCACAATTTCTTTTCAATCTACATCGTTTGGGTTTGGTTGAATGTATGCATACATGACAGTACGTTACTTCTTGCTTGAAGATCTCATGACGGAGCATGCCTATGGGCATTTTAATGTGCCCGTATAAAACTGTCTACAATGCGTAATGCTTGAACTTACCTAAAGTATAGTTCCCGGTGCCTGATTTATCGTTTCTGAAAAACTAATCCAGGTCTAGGTAATTAGTGTTTTATATACTGAAATATCCTTAATGCATTTGACTTTCTGAACAGCTGCGAAAACCGATTAAAACACACGCGCATTTTAATAAAACATTTCTATACAAAGATTATAACACAATAGAACTCTTAAAACATTATATTATTACTGCTATTGCGAACATGACGGTCAATAAAAACTGCATTTTCGCACTATGTAGGGATATGGGTCACCATGTACCAGAAAACATATGGAGGACCGAAATTGGTCACTTGTCAAATAGGTCCATTCAACAAGGCACCAAAGCGAACGGTATTTTGCGGTTTAACTTTAAAAAAGAATTGTTCGATTTGTTGAGTAATTCCGACGTTTCGATGTAAATGCTAATAAAAAAAACCCATTTGACAAAGCACAAAGTCATAAAAGGCTCGAAAGCAGAGTCTCCAAATTATCATTTGAACATAAGGATACATGTTGTCAAGTTGGAATTGTTAGGGACCGGTGGTATGTACCTTTATTTGTCTAATGTACAGGTATTGTAGGATATATTTTACACATTCTGTCAAAAGAACAAGTCCAAAAAATGACAGATAACGTTTTTAAAAGGAGGATCCGGCTTCCCTCTTTCATGAGATATGGTCGAATAAAATGTGTAACGTTTCCATGCATTACGTGCGTACGGTTGAAAAGGCCAAAATGAAGTTGTCATTTAAAAACTGTTCGGGGGTACATGTATGTAACTTCATTTTTACAAATAACGCTATAATAGGATCTATTTAATAAATTCTGCCAAAAGAAAAAATTCCATAAAAAAAGACAGATAACGATTTAAAAGGTAGGATCCGGATGCCCGCTTTGATGAGATACGGTCAAAAAAATAATGTGTCCGTCTCTGTGCATTATACGTGCATGCGCTTGACAATGGCAACATGAAATTGTCAATTAAGAACTGTTCAGAGGTATATTTCTTCATTTGTACAATGTAAAAGTGTGGTTGGGTATCTTTTATACATTATGTCCAAAGAACAAGTCCGAAAAATGACAGATAACGATTTTAGAAAAAGGATCCGGCTGCCCGCTTTGATAAAATACGGTCGAAAAATAATGTGTACGTGGCCTGTGGCCATGTATTACGTACGTGCGTGCAGAAATTGCCAACGCAAAGTTTATATTTAAGAACTGTTTGGGGGCATATGTAACTTCATTATTAAAATATACGGTATGGTATGATATATTTAATAACGTTTGTAAAAAGAACAAGTCAGGAAAACAAAAGAGAACGATTTTAAAGGTAGGATCCGGATGCCCGTTTTAATGAGATACGGTCGAATCAATTGTTCTTGGCCGTCTATTACGTACAGTGAGCACACACGTACATGTACGTACGCAGACTGACCGTTCCGTCCTCGGTGTTGTTTCGGCGCGGGGAGATCACCGGTGTGCAAACAATAGATAACTGACTTTATTAGCGCCCTCTATACTGTACTGCTGTATTTGTGCAGCAAGCTAGCGTTGCGTGTCGGGGTATTACGGCCTTCGAAAACTGAAATTTTCTGGTTAAATATAACCTTTCCTTCGGTTTTTTGTACACCTAAAAGCAATTTACGTGTATTCTAATGTTATTTTTGTGATTGATTTCCTTTTTACAATCAATCAATCATTTTAAATGGTGGATCCGACTAGGTCCGACTAGGTCCGACTGGGTCCGACTTTCACCCACACCCTTGTACTAGTACTGAGCGTCAAAAGTGGACAACCATATTTTCCCATTTTCTGCTAGTAGAATTTTAGGGTTTTAGAAATGGCAACACTGGTTTTAAAAAACATTTTTAAAATTTTTTTGCTAGCAGAAATTTGGATTTTACTTTGACGACTATCTCGGCGCCTCAAAAGTGGACAACTAAAAATCTCAAATTCTTACTGACAAAAATCATGATGCTCCAAAAGTGGACAACCCTGTTTTCCCATTTCCTGCTAGCAGAGATTTAGATTTTAGAAGTACATGTAGCAACACCTGTTTTAAAAAATGTCAATTTTCTGTTCACGTCATCACGTTCTCAGTTAACCTAATAACCCCTGTGCAAAGTGTGGACGATTCCTATCTGCGAAGGCTGGTCAGCGGCTTTTTACTGACAGAAATTACGGATTTTTAGTTGTCCACTTTTGAGGCGTCAAAAAAGTCGCAAAGTAAAACCAACATTTTTGCTTGCAGAAAATTGACATTTTTTAAAACGGGTGTTGCTACTTCTAAAATCTAAATCTCTGCTAGCAGAAAATGGGAAAACGGGGTTGTCCACTTTTGGAGCATCATGATTTTTGTGAGAAAGAATTTGAGATTTTTAGTTGTCCACTTTTGAGGCGCCGAGATAGTCGTCAAAGTAAAATCCAAATTTCTGCCAGCAGAAAATTCAGTTTTTTAAAACTCTAAAAACCTAAAATTCTACTAGCAAAAAATGGGAAAATACGGTTGTCCACTTTTGACGCTCCATAGTTGTAGTCGATTTTAAAGTTCATGTTCAGAGACCAAGACATTGCCTAGCCCTACAAATATGGCTGGAAATGGTTCATTTTTAACTTCTAACTTTTTTACTGTCGCCATAATACCATGATTACAGCCCTACTCCAGCGGCACCCCTACACGCCGGGATTTACAACCGGTCGACTTTGATTTCAAATATCTCCCCAAATTCTTATCGCTGAACACTTTTATATACATCATTGTATTCCTGAGATGTTAGCAATTTCTACAACAAGGCTTACTAAATGCTGAATTTGTGTGAGGTTTTCAAAAATGACAAATGGATAATCCTTATCTTTAAAACCCCGTTCCATAAGTTTATGTTTCGGAAGGTACCTCAATATTTTGCGATGATACAGGCAGGAAAAGTCACTCCGTGTGCTTGAAATCATCTAAATTATAGTAAATAGTTAGCTAAGATATCATGTTGAATATGAGCAACAGAGCAAGTTCAATTTTGTTGAAAGAGGGCAGGGTTTTGATTTATGAGGGAAATTATGGGGTAAAACGGCAACGTCTCTGACTGCATAAAAAGGTAAGAAAGTCACATTTTCTTTGAAAATGCGTTTCAAAAAATTACAACAAGCATGAGTTAATGATATCTGAAGAAAAAAATACTGCTTTAGCCTACAAAAGTCCCTTTAGTACTGTAAAGTCATCTTCAAAAGTAAGTTTTGAACAGAACTCGTAAACAAAATAGAGGTGTCCTAAAGATAAGGATTACCAACAAATGTTCCAAAACCTTCCAAGACGTCTTTTTGTATACATGTAACGTCGTGCGGTTGTTTCGTGCATGCGCACAAAATATATACGGGGACCGGCTGCAATACAAGTTTGTACATGTTGGTTGTGCGTATGCAAATAAACATCCGCGAGACATGTCATGCATAATTCATGAGCAGACCATTTTCTACAACCGCCGGGTGCCCTGACTTCTTTAGATCATAGCGATGAATACAAACAAGATGGCGGCCTCCATGTAAAGACGTTTTGGAAGGTTTTGGAGCATTTGTCATTTTTTTAAGACAGCCGGACGAATTCAGCATTTAGTTAAGCCTTGTTACATGTACATGTATATATTGTAGAAATTGCTAACATCTCAGGAATACAATGATGTATAAAAGTGTTCAGCGATAAGAATTTGGGGAGATACATACATGTGTACAAAGTCGACCGGTTGTAGGGGTGGCGTGCCGTTGGAGTAGGGCTGTAATCATGGTAATGGTGACAGTAAAAAGTTAGAAGTTAAAAAAGGAACCATTTACAAGCCTATGAGCTCCGTGCACAACTACCCGAAAAGGCGAGTTGGGGGGTCAATATCGAAGCCATCTTACCTGACTTCAATTTTAGTGTCTGGTTCCCGCTGTGATATTCTTATTGAAAACTCAATTATCGAGAGTCGGCAAATAGACAAAGCAATCCCACTGGTATACGAGTATCAAATGAACGAGGAGCGCAGTGCGTAATACCAGCGACGTACTCCCCACGGAGTGCGGTTGCTATGTGGACAGCGCCCTCTTTTGTTGGCGCACGGAGCCCATAGGGCTAGACATAGCCTAACGTAGAGAGACTAAAAAATTATGACAGAACTGCTTAAAACTCATGCCTTATTCCAATGAATAAAAGGCAGATGGCGCAATCATGATTTCAAAAATTCTGATAGGCATATTTGAATTTAAATAAAGCTGTAAGAATGTTCAAAAAAATAAATCACAATTTCCTATTCAGAAAATGAGTCACCAAACAAACAGCACCCTCACACATTTATTATGTCCTTACCTAACATTAGGTCTCCGAGACTGAGACTGAGGCCTCAACTTCCGAGACCAAGACTGAGACCTCAACTTCCGAGACCAAGACCAACGTGAGTACGCATGGTGTTGGTGTTGAAGCCAATTTTCCTTATTGAGTATGTTGAGTGTTGTGCCCTGCTTTAGATCAAAATGTTCAAAAAGATAACTTCTCCTTTCCGTCAATGATCATTTGTGCCAATTTAATAAGTCGATTTTTTAAACGTACTACGTGCAGTCGTACTCGATCGTTGGTAAAAAAAATATGCCAATCCTAAAAGTATGTACCAGGGGTGAGATTTGTCAGGATTTTTCCTGATTTCAGGATTTTTTGTCGGGATTTAATTATAATTTACATGTATTTTGAAAAGATGGTGTCCGACATTCTAGTAATTTCCGCTCCTACATTGTAACTACAAATGTACATGTACTTGTGATACATAAGTATAGTGTAAAAAGTCCATCCCTCCTATCAGTGATTTTGTAATATCTTTGTCGACTGAAAATCCTGTCACCAGTGAACAGGGTTTTTAAGATATGTAGTTTTCTGGTCATTTTCAAATACTAAAGGATCCCTTTCTTCTTAAACACTCATCGGCTATCCTAAAAATGTTTGTCCAAGTACATCAACCATCTTTTGACATTTATTTTATTTTACTTTTGTACTTCCGAAATTTTTCACAAGGTTTAAGAATTTCCTAATATTCCCAAATAAATCACAAATTTCACAGTCGATACCACTTTCAAAATTAGTTGTAACCCTAGTGCTATACATTCTTTGTGGTAAGACCATAGAGGATGGTAAGACCATGGAGGATGGTAAGCTCCATGGTAAGACCTACAAAATGTACATGTACAATGTAGTTTACATGTAGTTGATGCAAGCAAGTGGGGGTCATCAGTCCTGATTACTTAAGCCTGATAAGGTTTTATGAGCAGGCCCCCATGAGCATAAGCCCCAAGGACATTTTCTGTTGTGTGACAGGAATCATGGTGGTTTTGCATGTGTGCACATGTACAATGTACATTACAATGTACATGTTTTTTTAGTTTGGTTTGAGCGGCTTTCCTTGCTCTATGCTTAGTACATTTGTACATGGAGGTGGTTTAAATTACCCTAGTACCTACATGCATGCATGCTGTGGGTAAGCATCATCCTACCTCCATGGTAGCATTGTAGATATTGTACATGTACATGTACTTTAGAACCCTTTTTGGAAAAATTTCACTTGAATCATGGAGGTACAATGTACATGTACATATACATGTAGGAAACACCCCATGATAAGAAGGGTCAAATGAACTTTAAAAGAAAAGAAAAAGGAAAAGGAAAACAAGAACACACAAAAAATCTCTGAGTACCAACTCTTCTACTGTCCTAACAAACATGGCATGCACAGCCTCTTATAGTTCAAGATTTAAATGTAGTATACAACATTTGCAAACATCAGAAAACAAAACTACTGAATTATTACGAAATACTATACTAGACTGTAAGTAAATAGCAGTCTCATCAGGCATCCTGTGAAATCATGGCACATGGTGTGCTGTCATTTTTCAAGAAAGGAAATTTATATTGTTTTCCCAATGACTGTCTGCTGACAAGCATTGGAAATAGTCTATAGTGCCCCGACCTGATGATTCCCTGACTCTATAAATTGATCTGTTTGGCCAAAGTATGGTCAGGGAACCAGACAAGTAGAACATAATTTCCGTCTCTACTTTCCCAGCATCTACATGTATGCACACGTTAAACAGGTCGGTGCTAGAGTATTTGCCATTATCATGCTATGAAATACTAACCGCAAATCCATTGATTTTTTTTAATTACACCAAAGTAAATGGTGTAAGTTCTATTGTGTTTTTAAAATGATTTTGATAATTCAATGTTATTGTTTGCAAAAGTTATTGTGAAAAAAATGGGCTAACTCCTGTTAACATGTTTTTTTTTTATTCTGATGTTGAATGAAATGTTAAATCGCTGCATTAGGCAACCCCTCATAAACCTATGTACATCGTACAATACCCAAAACAATTTCAATATTCCTGTCCAACCATCTCCAAAATGATGGTTATTAAAAACAAGGGGCTAAATTAGAGTCACCAGGGGCTAAAGTGGGACCACCAGTCTTCACTAGACCCTATGTGTAGATGGCCTTGAGTTTATCACACTCCTGTATGCACACAGGCACCTATTTACTTATCTCATGTCATACATGTGCTCCAGCAGAGACTGTTTATGTTATGTAACATCAGCTATCAACTTACACCAAAGGTATGCTGGTTGCCAATTTCACTGTGTGATAAACAAGAATTTGTGTTGTGATTTGACCCTCAAAGCATGTACTACTGCATGTACTGTATTTACTGCTGCTGGAGATGTTTTACTGTACTGTGCTTCCTAGAAAAAAACAAGGCTTCGTTACTGCTAAAAATGTATCCAAGATAATTTTATTTTGTGCTTGTTTTTCAACGAAAAGTTTGAGTGTTAGAGAGGCCACCTATAAATCTGGGCCCTTCACTGGACTTCTTTGAGGTGTTGGAGGTACATGTAGCAGTGGATCCCCAAGAGGATTGTGACCATGCATGACAGAAGTGGACACATCATCAGAGAAATGCTTCTCAGGAAAGGCAGGCAGGCTGGGTAGGTTAACCCTCCTATGCACCTGGCAAAAATCGACCCAGTTGTTGTACAGATCAAAACCTATCAAATGACAGATTGAAACACACACAAATTGTCAGAGTTGGTGTTTAGAGTTTTTGATAGGCTGTGATAGTTATAAGTATAGGAGGGTTAATGTTATTGAGAAACATGCAGTGTAGCACGGGTCCCGTGTGATGAAATTGCATGTCACGAACGCACGGATTCTGTGCCGTGTGTAGTATTACATGTATGTATCCCTGTCACCAAATCGCATGGGTCCCGTGCGGTTCGTGACAGGGTTCAAGGAGACATCCAAAATTGCGCATCGATGCGACATCCGTGCGACGATCACCGAGATTGGTCGTGTGAATGTATCAATGCGATTTTTGCAGTGTGCAGTGATAGTGTGCAGTGAAATCGCCTTTAATACACACACGCAGTTTACTGTTGCTGTACACGTGGAGGAAGAAAACACTACAATTTAACATGGCTTTTGTAAACATACAAATTCAATTTTGATTGGTCAGTTGGTTGCTGCTTAATGAGATTTTTGTAGAACAGTAGATTCTCTGTAAATAAACAACATTTCAATGTGATGCTGTATATTTACAGCAAATATGTTAGAATTATTGTTACAAAGTGCATGTAAATTTACATCCTTTGTATAAATTGACATTAGGGTCATTCCATAAATATGGGGGCCAATGGTAAAAATGTACATTCCTATACTTTCTTGGCGGATTTGTCAAGTGTGGTTAGTTCACATATTCTTTTCTGTGTTTTAAAAGTGTGATTTTTCCCATCTTTTTTAAGCCCTGGTTAACTCGGTTATTTATAAACTAAAATGATTGATACACCAATGTTGAAAGTAAAACTATCATCCGCCCGATGGTTGAAAACGAGCGCCGTTTTTCTTTCGTTTTTTTTCGCCATCAAACAATGCAAAACTTTGAACAGGTCAGTAGAACGATATTTCCTATAAAATACTAAACCCCCAAATCCGCCCATTTCTGAAAATTGCAGCAATGACCAAATATGTACACTAACTTTAACTTGTCAGGTTTCCAACTCTCCCAAGTATATAGAAACAATCTTATAACAAATTCCAAACATCTGACTAAGCATTGTTGGAAACTTGCATATTTCATTTTACTTCAATACACAACATCTCTCCCACCCTCATCTGGACACTGAAAAGAAATGATAGAAAAAAAATCTTGGTGACCATTTTATCCCCACTGATGAAACCTAATTATTTTAAAGTGAGAAGGGGGATAAGCTGTTTCTATACAATGCAACTATCAGATGCACCATCTACAATGTACATGTACATGTACCTGTATCTGCACCGCCTACACATACATGTATATGGTTTTACAAAGTGCCATGTTATTTTCTTACGCCTAATTAGTTTAAAGGCCAGTCACACTGGCCACGATAACGACAACGATAACGAAAACGTTGAGAATATACACCATTGATTGGTTGGTTGAATTGTCGCCCATGTAATACATGCGCCTTCTACCCGCCAATAGTGTTTATTCGCATCGTTTTCGTTTTCGTCATCGTTATCGTGACCAGTGTGACTATTTTGATTTGCTGCCAAACAAATTAATAATACATGTACATGTACATGTACATGTACTATATTTTTTGGAACTGAGGTAGATAAAATAATTAGTGTGAAATAA
The DNA here is from genome assembly GCA_037893225.1 of Hippasteria phrygiana. Taxonomy (NCBI): domain Eukaryota; kingdom Metazoa; phylum Echinodermata; class Asteroidea; order Valvatida; family Goniasteridae; genus Hippasteria; species Hippasteria phrygiana. Next base: position 2,141,980 of record JAZGUH010000331.1, read on the forward strand.
TGAAGGCAAGTAGAAATATAAAGGTAACAGAAACATTTCGTTTTCATAACAAAAACATTGTCATGAAGTACATGTAATATTGTACATGTAGGTTGTTTACAATTTACAATGATTACTGAAATGACGTTTTGCACTATTCATTTTTTGTTGTGTGTTTTTATGTGTATCTATAGTTCAACAAAATCAAAGAAGCGACTCGTGAAGCAGATGTTACACCACTGTTCCAGAAACGTTGCAGTTCAACTGAACCTGAGCTACATGTACATTTCAGTACATTCGTTGGTGGACAACATGTCATATCTGTGCTTAAGCAACCTATATAAATTATGCTCCCTGACAACTTAAAAAGATGTATTTGTAGGCAGACTTAGATTGTTATGAACTTCCATTCTGAACATGACAAACAAAGCATCCCATGTTTTAGAAGTTGCATTGTACGTATGCCATATTAACCCTAACCTTCCCAAATCCTCCAAATCCTCTTTGCCAAATGGAGAAATTTCGAAGATTGAGGGTCTTTTGAAGTTTAGGTTACATGTAGGGAAAATGATGTAGGGAGTTTGGGTTAAAACATCCTTATTAAATGGTTTCACTATTCCTATTAATCCAGAGCCTGTAAATAAGTGGGTCTGTTTAAACCTTTGTTTAATACCAGCTGAGAGTTAAAATACAATTGTCATTCAGGAACTTATATTTAATCCAAATAGTATTCGTGACTGTAAAAGTACATTTTGATCAAATGTAACTTGATTTTGACTTATATTTTTAGTATGAATTATGTTTTTAGAATGAAGAATAAGACTACAGTCCTATTTATTCTACTTGGTATTCATTCAGTGAACACTTCGTGTATACATACATGTACATATACATTTGACAGTATTTCGCATTTAACAGTTCGCATCAATGAGTTCAGAGAATATTAGACAAACAAGAAAAGAGGACTCAAATTTTAGAGTTCGACTAGTGAAAGACTGTTCCACTGTCTGAAGAGAACGAAAGAAACTGCATGCATTGTTTGTGGAGTCCCAATTAATGGGGTACGTACATATAAATGGTACATATGTGCCTGCTTGTGTAACAATTTTGGCAAATATTCCAATTAAGGAAGTTGTATCTGACATGACATGGAGTAGCATAACCAAGGTTTAGAAAAACCTCAGGAAAATATTGAATTTCTAGTCAGTGGATTTATCTGGTTTCTAAGTTCCCAGATAATGTATTTTAGGCGATATTTTGAGGTGAATCGGATCAAAAGCACATGATTTATGCATTAGAATGGCCGGTTTTTGATCATACTCCGGCCATTCTGAGTGGACATTGGAATGGCCGGTTTCTGATCATACTCCGGCCATTCTGAATGGACATTGGAATAGCCGGTTTCTGATCATACTCCGGCCATTCTGAATGGACATTGGAATAGCCGGTTTCTGATCATACTCCGGCCATTCTGAGTGAACATTGGAATAGCCGGTTTCTGATCATACTCCGGCCATTCTGAGTGAACATTGGAATGGCCGGTTTTTGATCATACTCCGGCCATTCTGAATGGACATTAGAATAGCCGGTTTCTGATCATACTCCGGCCATTCTGAATGGACATTGGAATGGCCGGTTTCTGATCATACTCCGGCCATTCTGAATGGACATTGGAATGGCCGGTTTTTGATCATACTCCGGCCATTCTAAATGGACATTGGAATAGCCGGTCACTGATCAGACTCCGGCCATTCTGAATGGACATTGGAATAGCCGGTTTCTGATCATACTCCGGCCATTCTGAGTGAACATTGGAATGGACGGTTTCTGATCATACTCCGGCCATTCTGAATGGACATTGGAATGGCCGGTCACTGATCAGACTCCGGCCATTCTGAATGGACATTAGAATGGCCGGTTTCTGATCATACTCCGGCCATTCTGAATGGACATTGGAATGGCCGGTTTCTGATCATACTCCGGCCATTCTGAGTGGACATTGGAATAGCCGGTTTCTGATCATACTCCGGCCATTCTGAATGGACATTGGAATGGCCGGTTTCTGATCATACTCCGGCCATTCTGAATGTACATTAGAATAGCCGGTTTCTGATCATACTCCGGCCATTCTGAATGGACATTGGAATGGCCGGTTTCTGATCATACTCCGGCCATTCTGAATGGACATTGGAATGGCCGGTTTCTGATCATACTCCGGCCATTCTGAGTGGACATTGGAATACCCGGTTTCTGATCATACTCCGGCCATTCTGAGTGGACATTAGAATAGCCGGTTTCTGATCATACTCCGGCCATTCTAAGTGAACATTGGAATAGCCGGTTTCTGATCATACTCCGGCCATTGTGAATGGACATTGGAATAGCCGGTTTTTGATCATACTCCGGCCATTCTGAATGGACATTGGAATAGCCGGCTTTTGATCATACTCCGGCCATTCTGAATGGACATTGGAATGGCCGGTTTCTGATCATACTCCGGCCATTCTGAGTGAACATTGGAATGGCCGGTTTCTGAACATACTCCGGCCATTCTGAGTGAACATTGGAATGGCCGGTTTTTGATCATACTCCGGCCATTCTGAGTGGACATTAGAATGGCCGGTTTCTGAACATACTCCGGCCATTCTGAGTGAACATTGGAATGGCCGGTTTCTGATCATACTCCGGCCATTCTGAATGGACATTGGAATGGACGGTTTCTGATCATACTCCGGCCATTCTGAATGGACATTGGAATGGCCGGTTTCTGATCAGACTCCGGCCATTCTGAATGGACATTAGAATGGCCGGTTTCTGATCATACTCCGGCCATTCTGAATGGACATTGGAATGGCCGGTCACTGATCAGACTCCGGCCATTCTGAATGGACATTAGAATGGCCGGTTTCTGATCATACTCCGGCCATTCTGAATGGACATTGGAATGGCCGGTTTCTGATCATACTCCGGCCATTCTGAGTGGACATTGGAATAGCCGGTTTCTGATCATACTCCGGCCATTCTGAATGGACATTGGAATGGCCGGTTTCTGATCATACTCCGGCCATTCTGAATGTACATTAGAATAGCCGGTTTCTGATCATACTCCGGCCATTCTGAATGGACATTGGAATGGCCGGTTTCTGATCATACTCCGGCCATTCTGAGTGGACATTAGAATAGCCGGTTTCTGATCATACTCCAGCCATTCTTAGTGGACATTGGAATGGCCGGTTTCTGATCATACTCCGGCCATTCTGAGTGAACATTGGAATAGCCGGTTTCTGATCATACTCCGGCCATTCTGAATTGACATTAGAATAGCCGGTTTCTGATCATACTCCGGCCATTCTGAATGGACATTAGAATGGCCGGTTTCTGATCATACTCCAGCCATTCTGAGCGGACATTAGAATAGCCGGTTTCTGATCATACTCCGGCCATTCTAAGTGGACATTGGAATAGCTGGTTTCTGATCATACTCCAACCATTCTGAGTGAACATTGGAATAGCCGGTTTCTGATCATACTCCGGCCATTGTGAGTGGACATTAGAATGGCCGGTTTCTGATCATACTCCGGCCATTCTGAGTGGACATTGGAATGGTCGGTTTCTGATCATACTCCGGCCATTCTGAGTGGACATTGGAATGGCTGGTTTCTGATCATACTCCGGCCATTCTGAGTGGACATTGGAATAGCCGGTTTCAGAGCACTCAAGAGGACATTGAGGAGCTTGAAGAGGAGCTCAAAACCAAAAAGACCAGGGATGCGTTGGTAAGTCAAGGAAACGCTAACCCTATAACCTTTCAAGCCCCAGACTAGTTAAAACAATTGGCAGTGGCGTATACAGCTTTTTACGGCGTACAAAATTGAGACGTTTCGACATCTGAACTGCCTGAAACACTGTGTTTGGATTTTTTGACAGCATTAGGTATTTTAAGTTTTTCAATGGGCCACGATTTTTGGTTAGTGGATTTCGCTAATATGCCATTAAATGAAGTATTTACGATTACCCAAAAGAAAAATTCACCGAGGGAGGTAGGGCAGGTTTTTCCCCCAGCAGTGAACAGCCCTACACGAAACCCCACCTGCCTACCCCAGATACGCCACTGACAATTTGGTCAAGAAATAGGGTATGCTTTGTTAGATTTTACAGTCCTTTCCTTTTAATCTATGGTTTCTGACGTTTGGGTTAAAATAAAATTTACCAAACGACAAGTGAATGCTAAAAAAAGATTGAAGTATTGAAAGAACCTGGTTACGCCTGAGCTCGTCAGAGGGAACTATTAAAACAATTCAGCTTTTGGCTTTTGTTTATCACTATGCACAATTTTATTTTTAGATTGATTGTATGCTTTGGATTTGTGATTCCGGCCATTCTGAGTGGACATTAGAATAGCCAGTTTCTGATCATACTCCGGCCATTCTGAGTGGACATTGGAATAGCCGGTTTCTGATCATACTCCGGCCATTCTAAGTGAACATTGGAATAGCCGGTTTCTGATCATACTCCGGCCATTCTGAATGGACATTGGAATAGCCGGTTTCTGATCATACTCCGGCCATTCTGAGTGAACATTGGAATAGCCGGTTTCTGATCATACTCCGGCCATTGTGAATGGACATTGGAATAGCCGGTTTTTGGTCATACTCCGGCCATTCTGAATGGACATTGGAATGGCCGGTTTCTGATCATACTCCGGCCATTCTGAGTGAACATTGGAATGGCCGGTTTCTGAACATACTCCGGCCATTCTGAGTGAACATTGGAATGGCCGGTTTCTGATCATACTCCGGCCATTCTGAGTGGACATTGGAATAGCCGGTGTCGGTACAGACTCCGGCCATTCTGAGTGAACATTGGAATAGCCGGTGTCGGTAGAGACTCCGGCCATTCAGTTTCCTGCAACACTGACATGTACACACCTTCAATTGTTTAGATCTAAATATAAGCAGTTTGATTTTATCACAAAAAAATATTCATTTTGATACAGAAAAAGAGAGATGGAAAAAAAATGTCTATTTCTAATCTTATTAGAGCCGGAAAAGTAGAAGTTCATTCATTACACAAAAGAGTGCAACCTTTTTGAAGTAAAAAATATGTTAAAAATAGAAATATTATTTTAGGAAAATACTTCTCACTCTGTTGAATGAGGCTTCCTCCTTCCACATCCCTTCCCCACACACAAAAATAATAAATAGAAAGCATGTAAATGTACTAATAGTTCTCTGAAATTTCCTTTTTTTCTGTAGGTATGAGAGGCAGCGGGATATGTCAAGCAACAGTGGTAAGTAAAAATTAAATTTAACTTTAACCCTAACTCTAACTCTACCAGATACAGCACAGTGCATCTGTGCTGACAGCCCCCACTTTGCTGCACTCTCCACACAAGTCAAAGTGACAAAGTATGCAATGTGATTCGACTGGCAGGCTACTAGCCAAAATGTCCTGGAGTGTCTACGTTAGGGGTTTAATACAAGTTTGGTGAATCAGCCTTTCAAAAAAGATGGAAAAGTTAGCAAATTATGGTTTGTTTCTCATATAATTTACTGTATTTTCCCATTTTATTAATAGCAACACTGATGACTCTACTGAAAGCTGTGACAGAGATTCAGCTGACAGTAAAGTCTATTCAGCAGGAGCAAGAGGCCCAACGACGAGTCCTGAATGGAATAGCAGTGAAGCTTTTGGGAGATGTAGATGAAAAACTGCCCGAGGACATCACCTTACCTCTGAGCACTCAAGAGGACATTGAGGAGCTTGAAGAGGAGCTCAAAACCAAAAAGACCAGGGATGCGTTGGTAAGTCAAGGAAACGCTAACCCTATAACCTTTCAAGCCCCAGACTAGTTAAAACAATTGGCAGTGGCGTATACAGCTTTTTACGGCGTACAAAATTGAGACGTTTCGACATCTGAACTGCCTGAAACACTGTGTTTGGATTTTTTGACAGCATTAGGTATTTTAAGTTTTTCAATGGGCCACGATTTTTGGTTAGTGGATTTCGCTAATATGCCATTAAATGAAGTATTTACGATTACCCAAAAGAAAAATTCACCGAGGGAGGTAGGGCAGGTTTTTCCCCCAGCAGTGAACAGCCCTACACGAAACCCCACCTGCCTACCCCAGATACGCCACTGACAATTTGGTCAAGAAATAGGGTATGCTTTGTTAGATTTTACAGTCCTTTCCTTTTAATCTATGGTTTCTGACGTTTGGGTTAAAATAAAATTTACCAAACGACAAGTGAATGCTAAAAAAAGATTGAAGTATTGAAAGAACCTGGTTACGCCTGAGCTCGTCAGAGGGAACTATTAAAACAATTCAGCTTTTGGCTTTTGTTTATCACTATGCACAATTTTATTTTTAGATTGATTGTATGCTTTGGATTTGTGATTGCGTGATACAGATTTGAATGTCTGAATACTTTTCTTCACAGACAAACCACCTTGTCACTGTTGGTGAAAGTACCGTGAAAGATGCGGTCAGGCGTATTATGTCGAGCGTCATGGATCATCAGTTGGCACTACGCTACAATTGGAATGGAAAGGCTGGCTATAAAGGCAATGCAGGGATCACAAAGCTAGGATTCGGACGATTGGCCTTGGCTTCTGTTATAATAAGTAAGGCCCAGTTTTAAATTTATATATGTTTATGTCAATTCAATTAAGTTGGGACGTCCATATGAAACAAAGATTTCCTGGTTACTCCTGGATAGGTTCGATAGTTCGAAGGTTTATTAGATCAAAGGTTCGTTAGCCCGCAGGTTCGTAAAGCCCCAGTCCTACTAAGAGATACAACTTACGACAGTTTGCAACTGGAAATCGTAGGCAAACTTAGGAAAGTCGTGCCACAAGTCTTGGGTGGTCGTGGGTAATCTTAGATATTCGCACGACTGAAATCAGTCGCAGAGAGGTTTTTGAGCTTGTTCGAAATTCTGGCTGCGACTCAAGTAGTCGCATCTTGCCGCAGCCTAGTCTTCGATATCATTCGTGCGACGCTCGTGCGATTGTCGTGGGACAAGTCTTGAGTGGTCCTTTATTGTCGTGGCTGATCGTAGGATTCTCCTGTTGTACGACAGTCGCACGACTTTCCACAACTTGTAGTGTGAGTAGACCTGATTGCACGACTAAGCAAGACTCCACGACAAGTCGTACGAATAGTCGTTACATTGGTCGTAGCCAGTCGTGCAACATGACTTTACCACTCGTACGTATTCTTGGGTAGTCGTGCGACAGTCGTGCGATTAGTGGTGCTATCAGTCGGCAACAAGTCTTCTACAGGTCGCACGACTGGTCTTACAATGTGACTGCTAGGCTCAAATCGCAGGAAATATCCACGACTGGCCTTGTCGCACGACTGAACTGGTTGCAGGAAATCGCAGGTCCTAGTGGGACCGGGGCTTTAGTCTAAAGGTTTCTTTAAGTCCAAAGGTTTGCTTTTCCAAAAATTGAATAAGGTCCGAAGGCTCGATAGTCTGAATAGATGTTACAGCTCGATTGTCCGAATCAACAAGAAGGTTTGATATTCTGAATTGACAGTGAGGTTCGATAGTCCGAATCAACATTAATGTGTATAGTATGAATGGACAATATAAACGGACTATCGAACCCTATTATCATTTCAGACTATCGGACCCTATTGTCATTTCGGACATTCAAACCTTTGGACTACCGACCCTTCGGATTAATGAACCTTCGGAGGATCAAACGGACCCTGATTTTATAGCTTGTACAGGACTTCAACAGCATCCCTTTTACAGTTATCCTAAATCTCATAGCCCATCAGTTTTGTGGAAGCAACACAAGTTCAGTGGAAATATCACAAAGTCTTATTGTGCTTCATAAAAAATGAAATAAATGTTGGACATCAGCAGATTGGGAATGCATTCCATCTTCAGGAATCCACATCAATAAAATTGGCTAATCCTGCGAGTTCTCAAGATCCATTCTATTTGCTATGATTTGATATTCATTACATTTCATTTTACAGGAGCTGTAACAAAGATGCCAACACTAAAGACCTCTTCAGTGGAAGTCCAGAGAGAGGTAATGGTGTGGCTGAGGGGCGCCAGTGACAAACACGGAGGTCGTAAACAGAGAGAGAGCAGAGGGCAGTGGCAGAAACAGCTGATTAGACCATTCTACATGGGCATTTTACACAGGAATTGTTTGATTGCCTGAAGTCGGACATTGAATCTGGGAGAAAGACATTACAGTGGAACTCCGCTATACTAAACACTGCTATACCGAACATTCGGCTATACCGAACATCATCCTTGGCTCCCAAATTTTGTGTACAAAACTTACCAAACATTGTTGTTGGGGAAAAAAAACGGATAAAAAAATGTACAGGGTATTTGGGCTGTTTGTAATTCCCAAACGGCCGCAGCTTCATGTTGAAGAGTGACAGGTGGCTATTATGAAAAGCCAACTGTTGCTTTAGAATGTATGAACATGTAATTACATGATTCAATAGCCGGCACATGTTTAAAGTAATCCTTAAAGGGACACATTGCTTTGGATGTTGCGATTTAGGCTATAAAACTGAAATGGATATGGTTGGGAAGCTTTTTGAAAAGTAGAATATAAAGATTCACATAACTATCCCTTCAAATTGCGTGGTTTTTGTTTAATTTCGTGACAAATAACGGTCCGCCATTTTGTAGAACCAAATTTTTTACTCCACAAAATGGCGGACCATGTTCACCAGTCGTATTTCCAGTCGCATCTGGTTGAAGTACGTTCTGTTGATCCATTTTGATGTACTGTGGTGGCACGGCGCGCAGCATGCACTGGCGATATGTGTCGCGAGCCAGAGAATTGTACACAAGGCCACTGGCTGCGGTGCCAGCCTAAAGACTCTTACAGCGTATTTTGCGCATTATTTAGACGGTGGTATTTAAGACTGGAAATAAGTCTATGTTTCGCGGGTCAGATGTCAGGGGTAAGCGCACAATTTTTCTTTTTGTAATCACTACTCACTAATTACAACACATTATACGTGTTTTTTTGCATGAACAACTCTTATCAAAGATAAGGAACGTTTCTAAACAGCAAAATTTCATGACATTTGAAGGCAATGTGTCCCTAAATAAGTAACCCGTGGCTGAAAATCGCAATACCGAATGATCGTTTATACTGAACAAAATCTGTGGATTCCGCGATGTTGGTTATAGCGGCGTTCCACTGTATTAGTATAGAAAAATAATGCATCTTTAGGCGTTTCATCCATTTTCAACACACCACTAGTAGTGAATTCTTGAATTCATTCCTGGTGGCATGTTTAATAATACCATGATTGGGAACATTATTGTTAGAATTATTTTTACAACTAATCCATTGATTTTCTTGCCACTTTTGGTTTCTCAATAGTGCCACTGAGACTAGATTATGTTTACATGTATTTACATTTACAAAAGTAGACACACTTGCCATTTTTCCAAGAATCTTTTCCTATACTACATGTATCAAATCCATTCACCAGGAGGGAATTCAAGAATTCACTCCTGGTGAACTTCATAATACCTTAATAGAAAAATTGCTGCCCCATTGTCAGTAAAATTGCCTGTACATTTAATTTGAAGTTTAATTTTGGTTTCAAATGTTCCTGTAAATATTTAACACTGCAAAACTGAACTTTACCTATATGCATATGAAATCCCCATTACATGTATAGTACATATGCATTTGTCAGGAATCAACTAATTAGCATGTTATGTGCATGTATTAAAGACACTACATTCCCCCCTTCTTTTGACTCAATTTAAAGTGATTGCATGTGACAACTAGATTTGACCGGTAAATCATTTAGAGCTTTAGTGTATGTCCCGAAGTACACCCTGTTGACAAAGAACATTAACAACTGTAACTTTACAACAATCTTTCAAAGATTAATAATATCAGTTCGCGGAAAAATGGTAGGCAATGGTTCTATTAAACTTTATTTGCATTTATTGTGGTGTTCGTATAGAATAAACCGAAAAACTGTTGAGGTAAATTTAACAAACTACATCTCTGCTGTCTCCTAAAATGTAAATGACTAGGTTGTTATTAATTGCAAATGACACAGGCACAATAACTTGATGTACAGTGCCCAATTATTCTAATAGGGTTGTATCAGGAAAGAAATGGGAGATGGCCGCCAAAGGCCGGTGTATCTTCCATTTGTCGTCTGATTAGATCCCGTTCAGAACAAAATAATTGTTCAGTATGTCGAGGACGCCTGTACCGTTACGAAGGGGGGGGGGGGGGGGGGACGGGGGACGGGGACGGGTACGGGGGTACGAGTACGGGGGGGGGGGGGGGGTGGGGGGTGGGTACAGGTACGGAGCCGGTTATAAGCCGCTAATGGACCATTAAAGGCCAATACTGGGCCAATGCCGGCTACCGGGCCATATGCTGGCTGATGAAAACGGCCCATTACAGGGCCGTTAATGGCCCGGTTCCGGCAGCCAGCATTGCGCCGATAATGCGCCAATGTGCAAAATTGTACTGGGCCGTTATTGGCAGCCAACATTGGGCCGTTAATGCAGCCGGAATTGGCCCATAATCGGGCCGTTTATGTTGTGTTTACTGGGCATTCGGCTGAACTGGGGTCTGTGGAGCTGGAAATTGGTCTGGATGTTGCTGAGGAGTCTCTTTCATCAGATCGAAAAACGCCTTCATTTTGGGCCTAAGTTGCGTGGTGGGGGTCTCGGCTAGTCCATTGTATAGCATGTGCACTTATGCGGGAATGCAGAAAAATACGTTCGAAAAACCTACTCGCTTATCTCGGCCATCATTCGGCTGAACTGGGGTCTGTGGAGCTGGAAATTGGTCTGGATGTTGGTGAGGAGTCCCTCTTCCCATCAGTATCAAGATTGTCCGCAATTTCGTTCAATGTCAGATCGAAAAACGCCCTCATTTGGGGCCCAAGTTGCGTGGTGGGGGTCTCGGCTCGTCCATTGTATAACATGTGCACTTATCCAGGAATGCAGAAAAATTCGTTCGAAAAACCTACTCGCTTGTCTCCTCTATCATTTGGCTGAACTTGGGCCTGCGGAGCTGGAAATTGGTCTGCATGTTGCTGAGAAGTCCCTCTTTCCATAAGTATCAAGATTGTGCGTGATTTCTTTCAACGTCAGACCGAAAAACGCCCTCATTTGGAACCCAAGTTGCGTGGTGGGGATCTCGGCTAGTCCATCGTATAGCATGTACACTTTTGCAGGAATGCAAACAAATTCGTTCGAAAAACCTACTCGCTTGTCTCGGCCATCATTTGGCTGAACTGGGGTCTGTGGAGCTGGAAATTGGTCTGGATGTTGGTGAGGAGTCCCTCTTCCCATCAGTTTCAAGATTGTTCTCAATTTCGTTCAATGTCAGATCGAAAAACGCCCTCATTTGGGGCCCAAGTTGCGTGGTGGGGGTCTCGGCTCGTCCATTGTATAACATGTGCACTTATGCGGGAATGCAGAAAAATTCGTTCGAAAAACCTACTCGCTTGTCTCCTCCATCATTTGGCTGAACTTGGGCCTGCGGAGCTGGAAATTGGTATGGATGTTGCTGAGGAGTCCCTCTTTTCATCAGTATCAAGATTGTGCGCAGTTTCGTTCAACGTCAGACCGAAAAACGCCCTCTTTTTGGTGGTGGGGTTCTCGGCTAGTCCATTGTATAGCATGTACACTCATGCGGGAATGCAGAACAAATCAGTTCGAAAAAAAATACTCGCTTATCTCGGCCATCATTCGGCTGAACTGGCGTCTAAGGAGCTGGAAATTGGTCGGGATGTTGCTGAGGAGTCCCTATTTCCATCAGTATCAAGATTGTGCGCAATTTCGTTCAATGCCAGACCGAAAAACGCCCTCATTTGGGGCCCAAGTTGCGTGGTGGGGGTCTCGGTTAGTCTATTGTATAGCAAGTGCACTTATGCGGGAATGGGGACAAATTGGTTTGAAAAACCTACTCGCTTATCTCGGCCATCATTTGGCTGAACTTGGGTCTTAGGAGCTGGAGATTGGTCTGGATGTTGCTGATGAATCCTTCTTTCAATCAGTATCATGATTGTGCGCAATTTTGTTCGACGTAGATCGAAAAACGCCCTCATTTGGGGCACAAGTTGCGTGATGGGTGTCTTGGCTAGTCCATTGTATAGCATGTACACTCTTGCGGGAATGCAAACAAAATCAGTTCGAAAAAAAATGCTCGCTTATCTCGGCCATCATTCGGCTGAACTGGCGTCTGTGGAGCTGGAAATTGGTATGGATGTTGCCGAGGAGTCCCTCTTTCCAACAGTATCAAGATTGTGCGCAATTTCTTTCAATGTCAGACCGAAAACTGCCCTCATTTGGGGTTTAAGTTGCGTGGTGGGGGTATCGGCTAGTCCATTGTATAGCAATTGCACTAATGCGGGAATGGAATAAAATTAGTTTTAAAAACCTACTCGCTTATCTCGGCCATCATTTGGCTGAACTTGGGTCTGAGGAGCTAGAGATTAGTCTGGATGTTGCTGATGGGTCCCTCTTTCCATCAGTATCAAGATTGTGCGCAGTTTCGTTCAACGTCAGACCGAAAAACGCCCTCTTTGGTGTGGTGTTCTCGGCTAGTCCATTGTATAGCATGTACACTCATGCGGGAATGCAGACAAAATCAGTTCGAAAAAAACTACTCGCTTATCTCAGCCATCATTTGGCTAAACTTGGGCCTGCGGAGCTGGAAATTGGTATGGATGTTGCTGAGGAGTCCCTCTTTCCAACAGTATCAAGATTGTTCGCAATTTCGTTCAATGTCAGACCGAAAAACGCCCTCATTTGGGGCCCAAGTTGCGTGGTGGGGGTTTCGGCTAGTCCATTGTATAGCATGTGCACTTATGCGGGAAATGAGTCAAATTGGTTTGAAAAATCTACTCGCTTATCTCGGCCATCATTTGGCTGAACTTGGGTCTGAGGAGCTGGAGATTGGTCTGGATGTTGCTGATGAGTCCCTCTTTCAATCAGTATCAAGATTGTGCGCAATTTTGTTCAACGTCAGACCGAAAAACGCCCTCATTTGGGGCCCAAGTTGCGTGGTGGGGGTCTCGGCTAGTCCATTGTATAGCATGTACACTCATGCGGGAATGCAGAAAAAATCAGTTCGAAAAAAACTACTCGCTTATCTCGGCCATCATTCGGCTGAACTGGCGTCTAAGGAGCTGGAAATTGGTCGGGATGTTGCTGAGGAGTCCCTATTTCCAACAGTATCAAGATTGTGCGCATTTTCGTTCAATGTCAGTCCGAAAAACGCCTTAATTTGGGGCCCAAGTTGCGTTGGGGGGGAGGGGGGGGGGGGGGGGTGGGGAGGTTTCCGCTAGTCCATTGTATAGCATGTGCACTTAAGCGGGAATGCAGAAAAATTAGTTCGAAAAACCTACTCGCTTATGTCCGCCATCATTCGGCTGAAATGAGGTCTGAGGAGCTGGTGATTGGTTTGGATGTTGCTAATGAGTCCCTCTTTCCAACAGTATCCAGATTGTGCGCAATTTTGTTCAACATCAGATCGAAAAACGTCCTCATTTGGGGCCCAAGTTGCGTGGTGGGGGTCTCGTCTTGTCCATTGTATGGCATGTGCACTTTTGTGGGAATGCAGAAAAATTCGTTCGAAAAACTTACTCGCTTGTCTCGGCCATTATTCGGTTAACATGGGGTCTGTGGAGCTGGAAATTGGTCTGGATGTTGCTGATGAGTCCCTCTTTCAATCAGTATCAAGATTGTGCGCAATTTTGTTCAACGTGAGACCGAAAAGCACCCTCATTTGGGGCCCAAGTTGCGTGGTGGGGGTCTCGGCTAGTCCATTGTATAGCATGTACACTCATGCAGGAATGCAGAAAAAGTCAGTTCGAAAAAAAAATACTCGCTTATCTCGGCCATCACTCGGCTGAACTAGCGTCTGTGGAGCTGGAAATTGGTCGGGATGTTGCTGAGGAGTCCCTCTTTCCAACAGTATCAAGATTGTGCGCAATTTCGTTCAATGTCAGACCGAAAAACGCCATCATTTGGGGCCCAAGTTGCGTGGTTGGGGTCTCGGCTAGTCCATTGTATAGCATGTGGACTTATGCGGGAATGCAGACAAATTCTTTCGAAAAACATACTCGCCTATTTCGGCTATCATTCGGCTGAACTTGGGTCTGAGGAGCTGGGGATTGGTCTGGATGTTGCTGATGAGTCCCTCTTTCAAGCAGTATCAAGATTGTGCGCAATTTTGTTCAACGTCAGACCGAAAAACGCCCTCATTTGGGGCCCAAGTTGCGTGGTGGGGGTCTCGGCTAGTCCATTGTATAGCATGTACACTCATGCGGGAATGCAGAAAAAAATCAGTTCGAAAAAAAATACTCGCTTATCTCGGCCATCATTCGGCTGAACTGGCGTCTGAGGAGCTGGAAATTGGTCGGGATGTTGCTGAGGAGTCCCTATTTCCAACAGTATCAATATTGTGCGCATTTTCGTTCAATGTCAGACCGAAAAACGCCCTCTTTGGTGGTGGGGTTCTCGGCTAGTCCATTGTATATAGCATGTACACTCATGCGTGAATGCAGACAAAATCAGTTCGGAAAAAAAACTACTCGCTTATCTCGGCCATCATTTGGCTGAACTTGGGCCTGCGGAGCTGGAAATTGGTATGGATGTTGCTGAGGAGTCCCTCTTTCCAACAGTATCAAGATTGTGCGCAATTTCGTTCAATGTCAGATCGAAAAACGCCCTCATTTGGGGCCCAAGTTGCGTGGTGGGGGTTTCGGCTAGTCCATTGTATAGCATGTGCACTTTTGCGGGAAATGAGTCAAATTGGTTTGAAAAATCTACTCGCTTATCTCGGCCATCATTTGGCTGAACTTCGGTCTGAGGAGCTGGAGATTGGTCTGGATGTTGCTGATGAGTCCCTCTTTCAATCAGTATCAAGATTGTGCGCAATTTTGTTGAACGTCAGACCGAAAAACGCCCTCATTTGGGGCCCAAGTTGCGTGGTGGGGGTCTCGGCTAGTCCATTGTATAGCATGTACACCCATGCGGGAATGCAGAAAAAATCAGTTCGAAAAAAAATACTCGCTTATCTCGGCCATCATTCGGCTGAACTGGCGTCTGTGGGGCTGGAAATTGGTCGGGATGTTGCTGAGGAGTCCCTCTTTCCAACAGTATCAAGATTGTGCGCAATTTCGTTCAATGTCAGACCGAAAAACGTCCTCATTTGGGGCCCAAGTTGCGTGGTTGGGGTCTCGGCTAGTGCATTGTATAGCATGTGCACTTATGCGGGAATGCAGACAAATTCTTTCGAAAAACATACTCGCCTATTTCGGCTATCATTCGGCTGAACTTGGGTCTGAGGAGCTGGGGATTGGTCTGGATGTTGCTGATGAGTCCCTCTTTCAAGCAGTATCAAGATTGTGCGCAATTTTGTTCAACGTCAGACCGAAAAACGCCCTCATTTGGGGCCCAAGTTGCGTGGTGGGGGTCTCGGCTAGTCCATTGTATAGCATGTACACTCATGCGGGAATGCAGAAAAAATCAGTTCGAAAAAAAATACTCGCTTATCTCGGCCATCATTCGGCTGAACTGGCGTCTGAGGAGCTGGAAATTGGTCGGGATGTTGCTGAGGAGTCCCTATTTCCAACAGTATCAATATTGTGCGCATTTTCGTTCAATGTCAGACCGAAAAACGCCCTCTTTGGTGGTGGGGTTCTCGGCTAGTCCATTGTATATAGCATGTACACTCATGCGTGAATGCAGACAAAATCAGTTCGGAAAAAAAACTACTCGCTTATCTCGGCCATCATTTGGCTGAACTTGGGCCTGCGGAGCTGGAAATTGGTATGGATGTTGCTGAGGAGTCCCTCTTTCCAACAGTATCAAGATTGTGCGCAATTTCGTTCAATGTCAGACCGAAAAACGCCCTCATTTGGGGCCCAAGTTGCGTGGTGGGGGTTTCGGCTAGTCCATTGTATAGCATGTGCACTTTTGCTGGAAATGAGTCAAATTGGTTTGAAAAATCTACTCGCTTATCTCGGCCATCATTTGGCTGAACTTCGGTCTGAGGAGCTGGAGATTGGTCTGGATGTTGCTGATGAGTCCCTCTTTCAATCAGTATCAAGATTGTGCGCAATTTTGTTCAACGTCAGACCGAAAAACGCCCTCATTTGGGGCCCAAGTTGCGTGGTGGGGGTCTCGGCTAGTCCATTGTATAGCATGTACACCCATGCGGGAATGCAGAAAAAATCAGTTCGAAAAAAAATACTCGCTTATCTCGGCCATCATTCGGCTGAACTGGCGTCTGTGGGGCTGGAAATTGGTCGGGATGTTGCTGAGGAGTCCCTCTTTCCAACAGTATCAAGATTGTGCGCAATTTCGTTCAATGTCAGACCGAAAAACGTCCTCATTTGGGGCCCAAGTTGCGTGGTTGGGGTCTCGGCTAGTGCATTGTATAGCATGTGCACTTATGCGGGAATGCAGACAAATTCTTTCGAAAAACATACTCGCCTATTTCGGCTATCATTCGGCTGAACTTGGGTCTGAGGAGCTGGGGATTGGTCTGGATGTTGCTGATGAGTCCCTCTTTCAAGCAGTATCAAGATTGTGCGCAATTTTGTTCAACGTCAGACCGAAAAACGCCCTCATTTGGGGCCCAAGTTGCGTGGTGGGGGTCTCGGCTAGTCCATTGTATAGCATGTACACTCATGCGGGAATGCAGAAAAAATCAGTTCGAAAAAAAATACTCGCTTATCTCGGCCATCATTCGGCTGAACTGGCGTCTGAGGAGCTGGAAATTGGTCGGGATGTTGCTGAGGAGTCCCTATTTCCAACAGTATCAATATTGTGCGCATTTTCGTTCAATGTCAGACCGAAAAACGCCCTCTTTGGTGGTGGGGTTCTCGGCTAGTCCATTGTATATAGCATGTACACTCATGCGTGAATGCAGACAAAATCAGTTCGGAAAAAAAACTACTCGCTTATCTCGGCCATCATTTGGCTGAACTTGGGCCTGCGGAGCTGGAAATTGGTATGGATGTTGCTGAGGAGTCCCTCTTTCCAACAGTATCAAGATTGTGCGCAATTTCGTTCAATGTCAGACCGAAAAACGCCCTCATTTGGGGCCCAAGTTGCGTGGTGGGGGTTTCGGCTAGTCCATTGTATAGCATGTGCACTTTTGCGGGAAATGAGTCAAATTGGTTTGAAAAATCTACTCGCTTATCTCGGCCATCATTTGGCTGAACTTCGGTCTGAGGAGCTGGAGATTGGTCTGGATGTTGCTGATGAGTCCCTCTTTCAATCAGTATCAAGATTGTGCGCAATTTTGTTCAACGTCAGACCGAAAAACGCCCTCATTTGGGGCCCAAGTTGCGTGGTGGGGGTCTCGGCTAGTCCATTGTATAGCATGTACACCTATGCGGGAATGCAGAAAAAATCAGTTCGAAAAAAAATACTCGCTTATCTCGGCCATCATTCGGCTGAACTGGCGTCTGTGGGGCTGGAAATTGGTCGGGATGTTGCTGAGGAGTCCCTCTTTCCAACAGTATCA
The DNA here is from genome assembly GCA_037893225.1 of Hippasteria phrygiana. Taxonomy (NCBI): domain Eukaryota; kingdom Metazoa; phylum Echinodermata; class Asteroidea; order Valvatida; family Goniasteridae; genus Hippasteria; species Hippasteria phrygiana. The sequence continues at coordinate 2,159,480 of JAZGUH010000331.1, forward strand.
AGATTGTGCGCAATTTCGTTCAATGTCAGACCGAAAAACGTCCTCATTTGGGGCCCAAGTTGCGTGGTTGGGGTCTCGGCTAGTGCATTGTATAGCATGTGCACTTATGCGGGAATGCAGACAAATTCTTTCGAAAAACATACTCGCCTATTTCGGCTATCATTCGGCTGAACTTGGGTCTGAGGAGCTGGGGATTGGTCTGGATGTTGCTGATGAGTCCCTCTTTCCATCAGTATCAGGATTGTGCGCAGTTTCGTTCAACGTCAGACCGAAAAACGCCCTCTTTGGTGGTGGGGTTCTCGGCTAGTCCATTGTATAGCATGTACACTCATGCGGGAATGTAGACAAAAATCAGTTCGAAAAAGAACTACTCGCTTATCTCGGCCATCATTTGGCTGAACTTGGGCCTGCGGAGCTGGAAATTGGTATGGATGTTGCTGAGGAGTCCCTCTTTCCAACAGTATCAAGATTGTGCGCATTTTTGTTCAACGTCAGACCGAAAAACACCCTCATTTGGGGCCCAAGTTGCCTGGTGGGGGTCTCGGCTAGTCCATTGTATAGCATGTACACTCATGCGGGAATGCAGACAAAATCAGTTCGGAAAAAAAAATACTCGCTTATCTCGGCCATCATTTGGCTGAACTTGGGCCTGCGGAGCTGGAAATTGGTATGGATGTTGCTGAGGAGTCCCTCTTTCCAACAGTATCAAGATTGTGCGCAATTTCGTTCAATGTCAGACCGAAAAACGCCCTCATTTGGGGCCCAAGTTGCGTGGTGGTTGTTTCGGCTAGTCCATTGTATAGCATGTGCACTTTTGCGGGAAATGAGTCAAATTGGTTTGAAAAATCTACTCGCTTATCTCGGCCATCATTTTGCTGAACTTGGGTCTGAGGAGCTGGAGATTGGTCTGGATGTTGCTGATGAGTCCCTCTTTCAATCAGTATCAAGATTGTGCGCAATTTTGTTCAACGTCAGACCGAAAAACGCCCTCATTTGGGGCCCAAGTTGCGTGGTGGGGGTCTCGGCTAGTCCATTGTATAGCATGTACACCCATGCGGGAATGCAGAAAAAATCAGTTCGAAAAAAAATACTCGCTTATCTCGGCCATCATTCGGCTGAACTGGCGTCTGTGGGGCTGGAAATTGGTCGGGATGTTGCTGAGGAGTCCCTCTTTCCAACAGTATCAAGATTGTGCGCAATTTCGTTCAATGTCAGACCGAAAAACGTCCTCATTTGGGGCCCAAGTTGCGTGGTTGGGGTCTCCGCTAGTGCATTGTATAGCATGTGCACTTATGCGGGAATGCAGACAAATTCTTTCGAAAAACATACTCGCCTATTTCGGCTATCATTCGGCTGAACTTGGGTCTGAGGAGCTGGGGATTGGTCTGGATGTTGCTGATGAGTCCCTCTTTCTATCAGTATCAAGATTGTGCGCAGTTTCGTTCAACGTCAGACCGAAAAACGCCCTCTTTGGTGGTGGGGTTCTCGGCTAGTCCATTGTATAGCATGTACACTCATGCGGGAATGCAGACAAAATCAGTTCGAAAAAGAACTACTCGCTTATCTCGGCCATCATTTGGCTGAACTTGGGCCTGCGGAGCTGGAAATTGGTATGGATGTTGCTGAGGAGTCCCTCTTTCCAACAGTATCAAGATTGTGCGCAATTTCGTTAAATGTCAGACCGAAAAACGCCCTCATTTGGGGCCCAAGTTGCGTGGTGGGGGTTTCGGCTAGTCCATTGTATAGCATGTGCACTTATGCGGGAAATGAGTCAAATTGGTTTGAAAAATCTACTCGCTTATCTCGGCCATCATTTGGCTGAACTTGGGTCTGAGGAGCTGGAGATTGGTCTGGATGTTGCTGATGAGTGCCACTTTCAATCAGTATCAAGATTGTGCGCATTGTTGTTCAACGTCAGACCGAAAAACACCCTCATTTGGGGCCCAAGTTGCCTGGTGGGGGTCTCGGCTAGTCCATTGTATAGCATGTACACTCATGCGGGAATGCAGACAAAATCAGTTCGAAAAAAAAAATACTCGCTTATCTCGGCCATCATTTGGCTGAACTTCGGTCTGAGGAGCAGGAGATTGGTCTGGATGTTGCTGATGAGTCCCTCTTTCAATCAGTATCAAGATTGTGCGCAATTTCGTTCAACGTCAGACCGAAAAACGCCCTCATTTGGGGCCCAAGTTGCGTGGTGGGGGTCTCGGCTAGTCCATTGTATAGCATGTACACTCATGCGGGAATGCAGAAAAAATCAGTTCGAAAAGAAATACTCGCTTATCTCGGCCATCATTCGGCTGAACTGGCGTCTGAGGAGCTGGAAATTGGTCGGGATGTTGCTGAGGAGTCCCTTTTTCCAACAGTATCAATATTGTGCGCATTTTCGTTCAATGTCAGACCGAAAAACGCCCTCTTTGGTGGTGGGGTTCTCGGCTAGTCCATTGTATAGCATGTACACTCATGCGTGAATGCAGACAAAATCAGTTCGGAAAAAAAACTACTCGCTTATCTCGGCCATCATTTGGCTGAACTTGGGCCTGCGGAGCTGGAAATTGGTATGGATGATGCTGAGGAGTCCCTCTTTCCAACAGTATCAAGATTGTGCGCATTTTCATTCAATGTCAGACCGAAAAACGCCCTCATTTGGGGCCCAAGTTGCGTGGTGGGGGTCTCGGCTAGTCCATTGTATAGCATGTACACTAATGCGGGAATGCAGAAAAAATCAGTTCGAAAAAAAAATACTCGCTTATCTCGGCCATCATTTGGCTGAACTGGCGTCTGTGGAGCTGGAAATTGGTTGGGATGTTGCTGAGGAGTCCCTCTTTCCAACAGTATCAAGATTGTGCGCAATTTCGTTCAACATCAGATCGAAAAACGCCTTAATTTGGGGCCCAAGTTGCGTTGGGGGGGGGGGGGGGGGAGGTTTCGGCTAGTCCATTGTATAGCATGTGCACTTAAGCGGGAATGCAGAAAAGTTAGTTCGAAAAACCTACTCGTTTATGTCCGCCATCATTCGGCTGAAATGAGGTCTGAGGAGCTGGTGATTGGTTTGGATGTTGCTAATGAGTCCGTCTTTCCAACAGTATCCAGATTGTGCGCAATTTCGTTCAACATCAGATCAAAAAACGCCTTAATTTGGGGCCCAAGTTGCGTCGGGGGGGGGGGGGGGGGTTTCGGCTAGTCCATTTTATAGCATGTGCACTTAAGCGGGAATGCAGAAAAGTTAGTTCGAAAAACCTTCTCGCTTATGTCCGCCATCATTCGGCTGAAATGAGGTCTGAGGAGCTGGTGATTGGTTTGGATGTTGCTAATGAGTCCCTCTTTCCAACAGTATCCAGATTGTGCGTAATTTTGTTCAACATCAGATCGAAAAACGTCCTCATTTGGGGCCCAAGTTGCGTGGTGGGGGTCTCGTCTAGTCCATTGTATAGCATGTGCACTTTTGCGGGAATGCAGAAAAATTCGTTCGAAAAACTTACTCGCTTGTCTCGGCCATAATTCGGCTAACCTGGGGTCTGTGGAGCTGGAAATTGGTCTGGATGTTGCTGATGAGTCCCTCTTTCAATCAGTATCAAGATTGTGCGCAATTTTGTTCAACGTCAGACCGAAAAACACCCTCATTTGGGGCCCAAGTTGCGTGGTGGGGGTCTCGGCTAGTCCATTGTATAGCAAGTGCACTTAGGCGGGAATCGAGAAAAATTAGTTTAAAAAACCTACTCGCTTATCTCGGCCATAATTTGGCTGAACTTGGGTCTGAGGAGCTTGGGATTGGTCTGGATGTTGCTGATGAGTCCCTCTTTCCATCAGTATCAAGATTGTGCGCAGTTTCGTTCAACGTCAGACCAAAAAACGCCCTCATTTGGTGGTGGGGTTCTCGGCTAGTCCATTGTATAGGATGTACACTTATGCGGGAATGCAGAAAAAATCAGTTCGAAAAAAAAATACTCGCTTATCTCGGCCATCATTCGGCTGAACTGTCGTCTGTGGAGCTGGAAATTGGTCGGGATGTTGCTGAGGAGTCCCTCTTTCCAACAGTATCAAGATTGTGCGCATTTTCGTTCAATGTCAGACCGAAAAACGCCCTCATTTGGGGCCCAAGTTGCGTGGTGGGGGTCTCGGCTAGTCCATTGTATAGCAAGTGCACTTATGCGGGAATGGAGACAAATTGGTTTGAAAAACCTACTCGCTTATCTCGGCCATCATTTGGCTGAACTTGGGTCTGAGGAGCTGGAGATTGGTCTAGATGTTGCTGATGAGTCCCTCTTTCAATCAGTATCAAGATTGTGCGCAATTTTGTTCAACGTCAGACCGAAAAACGCCCTCATTTGGGGCGCAAGTTGCGTGGTGGGGGTCTCGGCTAGTCCATTATATAGCATGTACACTCATGCGGGAATGCAGACAAAATCAGTTCGGAAAATAAACTACTCGCTTATCTCGGCCATCATTTGGCTAAACTGGCGTCTGTGGAGCTGGAAATTGGTATGGATGTTGCTGAGGAGTCCCTCTTTCCATCAGTATCAAGGTTGTGCGCAATTTAGTTCAATGTCAGACCGAAAAACGCCGTCATTTGGGGCCCAAGTTGCGTGGTGGGGGTCTCGGCTAGTCCATTGTATAGCATGTACACTCATGCGGGACTGCAGACAATATTCGTTCGAAAAACCTACTCGCTTGTCTCGGCCATCATTCGGCTAACCTGGGGTCTGTGGAGCTGGAAATTGGTCGGGATGTTGCTGAGGAGTCCCTCTTTCAATCAGTATCAAGAATGTGCGCAATTTTGTTCAACCTCAGACCGAAAAACGCCCTCATTTGGGGCACAAGTTGCGTGGTCGGGGTCAGACCGAAAAACGCCCTCATTTGGGGTCCAAGTTGCGTGGTGGGGGTCTCGGCTAGTCCATTGTATAGCATGTACACTCATGCGGGACTGCAGAAAAAAATCACTTCGAAAAAAATATACTCGCTTATCTCGGCCATCATTCGGTTGAACTGGCGTCTGTGGAGCTGGAAATTGGTATGGATGTTGCTGATGAGTCCCTCTTTCCATCAGTATCAAGATTGTGCGCAATTTCGTTCAATGTCAGACCGAAAAACGCCCTCATTTGGGGCCCAAGTTGCGTGGTGGGGGTCTCGGCTAGTCCATTGTATAGCATGTACACTCATGCGGGAATGCAGACAAAATCAGTTCGGAAAAAAAAATACTCGCTTATCTCGGCCATCATTCGGCTGAACTGTCGTCTGTGGAGCTGGAAATTGGTCGGGATGTTGCTGAGGAGTCCCTCTTTCCAACAGTATCAAGATTGTGCGCATTTTCGTTCAATGTCAGACCGAAAAACGCCCTCATTTGGGGCCCAAGTTGCGTGGTGGGGGTCTCGGCTAGTCCATTGTATAGCAAGTGCACTTATGCGGGAATGGAGACAAATTGGTTTGAAAAACCTACTCGCTTATCTCGGCCATCATTTGGCTGAACTTGGGTCTGAGGAGCTGGAGATTGGTCTAGATGTTGCTGATGAGTCCCTCTTTCAATCAGTATCAAGATTGTGCGCAATTTTGTTCAACGTCAGACCGAAAAACGCCCTCATTTGGGGCGCAAGTTGCGTGGTGGGGGTCTCGGCTAGTCCATTATATAGCATGTACACTCATGCGGGAATGCAGACAAAATCAGTGCGGAAAATAAACTACTCGCTTATCTCGGCCATCATTTGGCTAAACTGGCGTCTGTGGAGCTGGAAATTGGTATGGATGTTGCTGAGGAGTCCCTCTTTCCATCAGTATCAAGGTTGTGCGCAATTTAGTTCAATGTCAGACCGAAAAACGCCCTCATTTGGGGCCCAAGTTGCGTGGTGGGGGTCTCGGCTAGTCCATTGTATAGCATGTACACTCATGCGGGACTGCAGACAATATTCGTTCGAAAAACCTACTCGCTTGTCTCGGCCATCATTCGGCTAACCTGGGGTCTGTGGAGCTGGAAATTGGTCGGGATGTTGCTGAGGAGTCCCTCTTTCAATCAGTATCAAGAATGTGCGCAATTTTGTTCAACCTCAGACCGAAAAACGCCCTCATTTGGGGCACAAGTTGCGTGGTCGGGGTCAGACCGAAAAACGCCCTCATTTGGGGTCCAAGTTGCGTGGTGGGGGTCTCGGCTAGTCCATTGTATAGCATGTACACTCATGCGGGACTGCAGAAAAAAATCACTTCGAAAAAAATATACTCGCTTATCTCGGCCATCATTCGGTTGAACTGGCGTCTGTGGAGCTGGAAATTGGTATGGATGTTGCTGATGAGTCCCTCTTTCCATCAGTATCAAGATTGTGCGCAATTTCGTTCAATGTCAGACCGAAAAACGCCCTCATTTGGGGCCCAAGTTGCGTGGTGGGGGTCTCGGCTAGTCCATTGTATTATTATTGACGTACTGGTGAGGACAAAAAGGAGGGTTCAACAAAGGGAACAATACTGTCCTCACGTTTATTTCTTTGTTCCGGAAAGGTGAGGACAGGCAAACTAGTGCTTAGTCTATGGGGATGGGTTAGTTTGTAGGACAATAGAAAGTCCTGACCAGGATGGTGAAAAAAGTACCATTGTATAGCAAGTGCACTGATGCGGGAATGGAGACAAATTGGTTTGAAAAACCTACTCGCTTATCTCGGCCATCATTTGGCTGAACTTGGGTCTGAGGAGCTGGAGATTGGTCTGGATGTTGCTAATGAGTCCCTCTTTCAATCAGTATCAAGATTGTGTGCAATTTTGTTCAACGTCAGACCGAAAAACGCCCTCATTTGGGGCACAAGTTGCGTGGTCGGGGTCAGACCGAAAACGCTCTCATTTTGGGCCCAAGTTGCGTGGTGGGGGTCTCGGCTAGTCCATTGTATAGCATGTACACTCATGCGGGAATGAAGACAAAATCAGTTCGGAAAAAAAACTACTCGCTTATCTCGGCCATCATTTGGCTGAACTGTCGTCTGTGGAGCTGGAAATTGGTATGGATGTTGCTGAGGAGTCCCTCTTTCCATCAGTATCAAGATTGTGCGCAATTTCGTCCAATGTCCTACTGAAAAACGCCCTCATTTGGGGGCCCAAGTTGCGTGGTGGGGGTCTTGGCTGGTCCATTGTAGAGCATGTGCACTTATGCGGGAATGGAGACAAATTGGTTTGAAAAACCTACTCGCTTATCTCGGCCATCATTTGGCTGAACTTGGGTCTGAGGAGCTGGAGATTGGTATTGATGTCGCTGATGAGTCCCTCTTTCAAACAGTATCAAGATTGCGCGCAATTTTGTTCAACGTCAGACCGAAAAACGCCATCATTTGGGGCCCAAGTTGCGTGGTTGGGGTCTCGGCTAGTCCATTGTATAGCATGTACACTCATGCGGGAATGCAGAAAAAATCAGTTCGAAAAAAAATACTCGCTTATCTCGGCCATCATTCGGCTGAACTGGCGTCTGTGGAGCTGGAAATTGGTATGGATGTTGCTGAGGAGTCCCTCTTTCCATCAGTATCAAGGTTGTGCGCAATTTCGTTCAATGTCAGACCGAAAAACGCCCTCATTTGGGGCCCAAGTTTCGTGGTGGGGGTCTCGGCTAGTCCATTGTATAGCAAGTGCACTTATGCGGGAATGGAGACAAATTGGTTTGAAAAACCTACTCGCTTATCTCGGCCATCATTTGGCTGAACTTGGGTCTGAGGAGCTGGAGATTGGTCTGGATATTGCTGATGAGTCCCTCTTTCAATCAGTATCAAGATTGTGCGCAATTTTGTTCAACGTCAGACCGAAAAACGCCCTCATTTGGGGCGCAAGTTGCGTGGTGGGGGTCTCGGCTAGTCCATTATATAGCATGTACACTCATGCGGGAATGCAGACAAAATCAGTGCGGAAAATAAACTACTCGCTTATCTCGGCCATCATTTGGCTAAACTGGCGTCTGTGGAGCTGGAAATTGGTATGGATGTTGCTGAGGAGTCCCTCTTTCCATCAGTATCAAGGTTGTGCGCAATTTAGTTCAATGTCAGACCGAAAAACGCCCTCATTTGGGGCCCAAGTTGCGTGGTGGGGGTCTCGGCTAGTCCATTGTATAGCATGTACACTCATGCGGGACTGCAGACAATATTCGTTCGAAAAACCTACTCGCTTGTCTCGGCCATCATTCGGCTAACCTGGGGTCTGTGGAGCTGGAAATTGGTCGGGATGTTGCTGAGGAGTCCCTCTTTCAATCAGTATCAAGAATGTGCGCAATTTTGTTCAACCTCAGACCGAAAAACGCCCTCATTTGGGGCACAAGTTGCGTGGTCGGGGTCAGACCGAAAAACGCCCTCATTTGGGGTCCAAGTTGCGTGGTGGGGGTCTCGGCTAGTCCATTGTATAGCATGTACACTCATGCGGGACTGCAGAAAAAAATCACTTCGAAAAAAATATACTCGCTTATCTCGGCCATCATTCGGTTGAACTGGCGTCTGTGGAGCTGGAAATTGGTATGGATGTTGCTGATGAGTCCCTCTTTCCATCAGTATCAAGATTGTGCGCAATTTCGTTCAATGTCAGACCGAAAAACGCCCTCATTTGGGGCCCAAGTTGCGTGGTGGGGGTCTCGGCTAGTCCATTGTATTATTATTGACGTACTGGTGAGGACAAAAAGGAGGGTTCAACAAAGGGAACAATACTGTCCTCACGTTTATTTCTTTGTTCCGGAAAGGTGAGGACAGGCAAACTAGTGCTTAGTCTATGGGGATGGGTTAGTTTGTAGGACAATAGAAAGTCCTGACCAGGATGGTGAAAAAAGTACCATTGTATAGCAAGTGCACTGATGCGGGAATGGAGACAAATTGGTTTGAAAAACCTACTCGCTTATCTCGGCCATCATTTGGCTGAACTTGGGTCTGAGGAGCTGGAGATTGGTCTGGATGTTGCTAATGAGTCCCTCTTTCAATCAGTATCAAGATTGTGTGCAATTTTGTTCAACGTCAGACCGAAAAACGCCCTCATTTGGGGCACAAGTTGCGTGGTCGGGGTCAGACCGAAAACGCTCTCATTTTGGGCCCAAGTTGCGTGGTGGGGGTCTCGGCTAGTCCATTGTATAGCATGTACACTCATGCGGGAATGAAGACAAAATCAGTTCGGAAAAAAAACTACTCGCTTATCTCGGCCATCATTTGGCTGAACTGTCGTCTGTGGAGCTGGAAATTGGTATGGATGTTGCTGAGGAGTCCCTCTTTCCATCAGTATCAAGATTGTGCGCAATTTCGTCCAATGTCCTACTGAAAAACGCCCTCATTTGGGGGCCCAAGTTGCGTGGTGGGGGTCTTGGCTGGTCCATTGTAGAGCATGTGCACTTATGCGGGAATGGAGACAAATTGGTTTGAAAAACCTACTCGCTTATCTCGGCCATCATTTGGCTGAACTTGGGTCTGAGGAGCTGGAGATTGGTATTGATGTCGCTGATGAGTCCCTCTTTCAAACAGTATCAAGATTGCGCGCAATTTTGTTCAACGTCAGACCGAAAAACGCCATCATTTGGGGCCCAAGTTGCGTGGTTGGGGTCTCGGCTAGTCCATTGTATAGCATGTACACTCATGCGGGAATGCAGAAAAAATCAGTTCGAAAAAAAATACTCGCTTATCTCGGCCATCATTCGGCTGAACTGGCGTCTGTGGAGCTGGAAATTGGTATGGATGTTGCTGAGGAGTCCCTCTTTCCATCAGTATCAAGGTTGTGCGCAATTTCGTTCAATGTCAGACCGAAAAACGCCCTCATTTGGGGCCCAAGTTTCGTGGTGGGGGTCTCGGCTAGTCCATTGTATAGCAAGTGCACTTATGCGGGAATGGAGACAAATTGGTTTGAAAAACCTACTCGCTTATCTCGGCCATCATTTGGCTGAACTTGGGTCTGAGGAGCTGGAGATTGGTCTGGATATTGCTGATGAGTCCCTCTTTCAATCAGTATCAAGATTGTGCGCAATTTTGTTCAACGTCAGACCGAAAAACGCCCTCATTTGGGGCCCAAGTTGCGTGGTGGGGGTCTCGGCTAGTCCATTGTATAGCATGTACACTGATGCGGGAATGCAGAAAAAATCAGTTCGAAAAGAAATACTCGCTTATCTCGGCCATCATTTGGCTGAATTGGCGTCTGTGGAGCTGGAAATTGGTCGGGATGTTGCTGAGGAGTCCCTCTTTCCAACAGTATCAAGATTGTGAGCAATTTCGTTTAATGTCAGACCGAAAAACGCCCTTATTTGGGGCCGAAGTTGCGTGGTGGGGGTCTCGGCTAGTCCATTGTATAGCAAGTGCACTTATGCGGAAATGGAGAAAAATTAGTTTAAAAACCTACTTGCTTATCTGGGCCATCATTTGGCTGAACTTGGGTCTGAGTGGCTGGGGATTGGTCTGGATGTTGCTGATGAGTGCCTCTTTCAATCAGTATCAAGATTGTGCGCAATTTTGTTCAACCTCAGACCGAAAAACGCCCTCATTTGGGGCACAAGTTGCGTGGTCGGGGTCAGACCGAAAACGCTCTCATTTTGGGCCCAAGTTGCGTGGTGGGGGTCTCGGCTAGTCCATTGTATAGCATGTACACTCATGCGGGAATGAAGACAAAATCAGTCCGGAAAAAAAACTACTCGCTTATCTCGGCCATCATTTGGCTGAACTGTCGTCTGTGGAGCTGGAAATTGGTATGGATGTTGCTGAGGAGTCCCTCTTTCCATCAGTATCAAGATTGTGCGCAATTTCGTCCAATGTCCGACTGAAAAACGCCCTCATTTGGGGGCCCAAGTTGCGTGGTGGGGGTCTTGGCTGGTCCATTGTAGAGCATGTGCACTTATGCGGGAATGGAGACAAATTGGTTTGAAAAACCTACTCGCTTATCTCGGCCATCATTTGGCTGAACTTGGGTCTGAGGAGCTGGAGATTGGTATTGATGTCGCTGATGAGTCCCTCTTTCCATCAGTATCAAGGTTGTGCGCAATTTCGTTCAATGTCAGACCGAAAAACGTCCTCATTTGGGGCCCAAGTTTCGTGGTGGGGGTCTCGGCTAGTCCATTGTATAGCAAGTGCACTTATGCGGAAATGGAGAAAAATTTGTTTAAAAAACCTACTTGCTTATCTCGGCCATCATTTGGCTGAACTTGGGTCTGAGGAGCTAGGGATTGGTCTGGATGTTGCTGATGAGTCCCTCTTTCCATCAGTATCAAGATTGTGCGCAGTTTCGTTTAACGTCAGACCGAAAAACGCTCTCATTTGGTGGTGGGGTTCTCGGCTAGTCCATTGTATAGCATGTACACTCCTGCGGGAATGCAGAAAAAAATCAGTTCGAAAAAAAATACTCGCTTATCTCGGCCATCATTTGGCTAAATTGGCGTCTGTGGAGCTGGAAATTGGTCGGCATGTTGCTGAGGAGTCCCTCTTTCCAACAGTATCAAGATTGTGCGCAATTTCGTTCAATGTCACACCGAAAAACGCCCTCATGTGGGGCCCAAGTTGCGTGGTGGGGGTCTCGGCTAGTCCATTGTATAGCATGTGCACTTATGCGGGAATGGAGACAAATTGGTTTGAAAAACCTACTCGCTTATCTCGGCCATCATTTGGCTGAACTTGGGTCTCAGGAGCTGGAGATTGGTCTAGATGTTGCTGATGAGTCCCTCTTTCAATCAGTATCAAGATTGTGCGCAATTTTGTTCAACGTCAGACCGAAAAACGCCCTCATTTGGGGCTCAAGTTGCGTGGTGGGGGTCTCGGCTAGTCCATTATATAGCATGTACACTCATGCGGGAATGCAGACAAAATCAGTTCGGAAAATAAACTACTCGCTTATCTCGGCCATCATTTGGCTAAACTGGCGTCTGTGGAGCTGGAAATTGGTATGGATGTTGCTGAGGAGTCCCTCTTTCCATCAGTATCAAGGTTGTGCGCAATTTAGTTCAATGTCAGACCGAAAAACGCCCTCATTTGGGGCCCAAGTTGCGTGGTGGGGGTCTCGGCTAGTCCATTGTATAGCATGTACACTCATGCCGGACTGCAGAAAATATTCGTTCGAAAAACCTACTCGCTTGTCTCGGCCATCATTCGGCTAACCTGGGGTCTGTGGAGCTGGAAATTGGTCGGGATGTTGCTGAGGAGTCCCTCTTTCAATCAGTATCAAGAATGTGCGCAATTTTGTTCAACCTCAGACCGAAAAACGCCCTCATTTGGGGCACAAGTTGCGTGGTCGGGGTCAGACCGAAAAACGCCCTCATTTGGGGTCCAAGTTTCGTGGTGGGGGTCTCGGCTAGTCCATTGTATAGCATGTACACTCATGCGGGACTGCAGAAAAAAATCACTTCGAAAAAAATATACTCGCTTATCTCGGCCATCATTCGGTTGAACTGGCGTCTGTGGAGCTGGAAATTGGAATGGATGTTGCTGATGAGTCCCTCTTTCCATCAGTATCAAGATTGTGCGCAATTTCGTTCAATGTCAGACCGAAAAACGCCCTCATTTGGGGCCCAAGTTGCGTGGTGGGGGTCTCGGCTAGTCCATTGTATTATTATTGACGTACTGGTGAGGACAAAAAGGAGGGTTCAACAAAGGGAACAATACTGTCCTCACGTTTATTTCTTTGTTCCGGAAAAGTGAGGACAGGCAAACTAGTGCTTAGTCTATGGGGATGGGTTAGTTTGTAGGACAATAGAAAGTCCTGACCAGGATGGTGAAAAAAGTACCATTGTATAGCAAGTGCACTTATGCGGGAATGGAGACAAATTGGTTTGAAAAACCTACTCGCTTATCTCGGCCATCATTTGGCTGAACTTGGGTCTGAGGAGCTGGAGATTGGTCTGGATATTGCTGATGAGTCCCTCTTTCAATCAGTATCAAGATTGTGCGCAATTTTGTTCAACGTCAGACCGAAAAACGCCCTGATTTGGGGCCCAAGTTGTGTGGTGGGGGTCTCGGCTAGTCCATTGTATAGTATGTACACTCATGCGGGAATGCAGAAAAAATCAGTTAAAAAAAAAATACTCGCTTATCTCGGCCATTATTCGGCTGAACTTGGGTCTGTGGAGCTGGAAATTGGTCGGGATGTTGCTGATGAGTCCCTTTTTCAATCAGTATCAAGATTGTGCGCAATTTTGTTCAACGTCAGACCGAAAAACGCCCTCATTTGGTGCCCAAGTTGCGTGGTCGGGGTCTCGGCTAGTCCATTGTATTTGCAGCTTCGGCATATGAAATATTATATGTGACTCTGATTCCTTGAATTCGCTTTTCCTGTTTGATGGTGCTGCATCCCCCATAAGCCGGTGAATGGTTTCCTCCACATCTGCAACATCTAGTGTTGTCTTTTTGCTTACACTGTTCATAGTTGTGGGGCCCTCCACATCGCACACAGCGTGTAGAGCTTCTGCAGTTTTTTGCAGTATGGCCCAGTCTTTGACAGTTGAAGCATCGGATTATGGGAGGGATGTACGGTTTGACTATGACATTTTCATATCCTATTTGTATCCGGGATGGTGGGTTTGGTGAATTATAAGTCAAACAGATAGAGAGGCTCTTTTCAAGTTTGCCATCTCTTTTGCGCATGAGTCGTTTGACTCTACGACTCCATGTTGCTTACATACAGATAGAATTTCGTCTTCTGATGTGTCAGGTTCTATGCCATAGATGACACCTTTACTTTGAGTTTCTGATTTTGCAAATTCTGCTTGTACACGCCATTGTTCTAGGCGACTGATGGTTTTGATTTATTTTTGCTTGAGCTGATGTGTGACATTTAACTGTGATGCCTCCTTGATTATTCTTGGAGACACTCTTGATGTAGTCTTTTAGGTTTCCCACATTGTTCAAAGCTTTGGCAATTCTGATTGGGTTTATTTTTGACAGTTTGACATCTGGAGAGGTAATGGTTACTAATGTGGGTTGAGATTGATAAGTATCGTATTTTACTGTGTTTCCCGTCGACGTTTTGTTGGTTGTTCATTTGGGGACTCGTATTCAGAATCTGAACAATGTGGGAAACCTAAAAGACTACATCAAGAGTGTCTCCAAGAATAATCAAGGAGGCATCACAGTTAAATGTCACACATCAGCTCAAGCAAAAAAAACTCAAAACCATCAGTCGCCTAGAACAATGGAGTGTACAAGCAGAATTTGCAAAATCAGAAACTCAAAGTAAAGGTGTCATCTATGGCATAGAACCTGACACATCAGAAGACGAAATTCTATCTGTATGTAAGCAACATGGAGTCGTAGAAGTCAAACGACCCATGCGCAAAAGAGATGGCAAACTTGAAAAGAGCCTCTCTATCTGTTTGACTTTTAATTCACCAAACCCACCATCCCGGATACAAATAGGATATGAAAATTTCATAGTCAAACCGTACATCCCTCCCATAATCCGATGCTTCAACTGTCAAAGACTGGGCCATACTGCAAAAAACTGCAGAAGCTCTACACGCTGTGTGCGATGTGGAGGGCCCCACAACTATGAACAGTGTAAGCAAAAAGACAACACTAGATGTTGCAGATGTGGAGGAAACCATTCATCGGCTTATGGGGGATGCAGCACCATCAAACAGAAAAAGCGAATTCAAGGAATCAGAGTCACATATAATATTTCATACGCCGAAGCTGCAAATGCAATCAAAACTGACATATCAATACGCACGAGCTCTCAGTTGACTCCCTCGCCAGCACAACCATGTTCCAACATGGCACAATCCTCAAGCAACGAAACAAAAATTCTCTGCGGTCAAACACAAACACCATGGAAAACACAAATACGATGCCAACCACACCAATCACAAAAACCCCAACCTAAGACGCGAGCACTCAAACTATTGCAACGGAAGGAACACAAACCGAGCACACACATTGCATGTGCAACGAACAATACCTAACGGAACTTCTCTCAGGCACGATACAAATATGGGACACGCTGAAGAACAAAGAGGAAAGAGACACAGCGATTAAGGCCCTTGTCAATCACATGATCCATTCTGACAACCCCCCAACACAGACTAAAGAAACACAAGGAAGGCAAAGAACATCCACACGTACCAATACAAGGAGAGGCGAATCGGGCCCCAAACCTACCCAAGATAAGACCAAGATATCTTCGACCCAAAACAACGCAGACCCGTCAGAAGCCCATAAAACCAGCCAGATCACTATACATACACTGTTAACATAAGTTAGTCATTTTGGCTGATAAATAAGTCAAAATGACTAATTTAGATTAGTCAATCCTAAATGACTAATTTAATCAACGCAGGACTAACGTAAAGGCAAACACTGACCAGTTTACTTTAGTCATTGCTGATATTTTGACTAATAAAAATCAGTCACGCAATTTGAGCAAAACTATTTTTTTCCATTGCTTTTGGGTGAAATTTGCCGGGATTAAATTCTTTGCACTAAAAATAGCGTTGATTTTCAGAATTGTATACATTTGAAGCATTTTTGCAGTATGTCTTGAATAAATGATGACACTTTTCATTACCCAGACTATTCTTTAAACAGACTGTTGATCCCTTGTGAATTGTTTGACGAATTATTTATTATTTTATTTGAATCAATGTAAAAAATTTCAAATAATGGCGTAAATACGTTGCCTTCACCGAATCGGTGATTCGTCGTGTGACTTAGAACACTATCTTAGCTCTTTGACTAAAAACAACTGGTAATACGAAAGTGATTAAAACCACGTCCGCAATACCGCGCGCTAAAAAAATTGGCAGGGCCGCCATTTTTTTTAACGGACAGCGTATACATGTAAATGTACGTTGTGCTCTGTCAGTGCAGCTGCGTTTCGCATAACCAGTATTTAATACGAGAATTCTGTTGAAATCATCCTGATGTTTGGTAAATCCTGTTCCTGTTGATACGGCTTTGGAGCTGTTGGATCTCAGGTAAGGCCTAAATATTTTTACGATTGTAATTTTTGTCGTGAAAACTGTAGTGCTCATCCATTGTACATGTTGTAATACTAGTGATTCATTTATGCAATGGAAAATTGCGTATGCTAGGTCTACGTGACATGTACATGTACTGTCATGTAGTAGGGTGTTATAATACAAAATAAACGGATATTAAACGGAAAGATTTTACTTTAATACCTTCACCAAAATCGGTTAGAAACAGCAAATCTTGGAAAATAACCATCCATTTGTGTTCATAATTATATAATATTAATAACCACTTGGCACAACTTTTAATTTTGAGAATTCTGTTGGGACATTTTAGTGCAATATAGGAGAAGACATTTGTGTTATCTGTGTTAGAACTAGAAGTTTTTGGCAGTTGGCACCATGTATAGTCACTCCAAAGTGTGCACATACATGTTGATTTTTTCCAAATTTTTTACAGATTTTGCTGAAATAAATCTTGAAATAACAGGTTGTGCCACATGTTTAGACAGTTTTTGTCAAGGAGGGTTGGTTATTTTTCAAGATTTTACTGTTCTTTACCGATTTTGGTGGTGGTATTAAACTTAAAGTAAAATCTTTCCAACCACAGTTGAAAAACCAAACTGGTTTATTGGTAAACTATGGGTCAACTCGTACCCGAGTCAACCCGTGCCCCAAAATTTGCACCCAAGTCAACTCGTACCCAAGTCAACTCGTACCCATGGTACAATTGTGTAGGCCTCCCCTCGGGTTCGTTTTTTTTTTTTTACAAATTATAAAACGGTTCAGGTAGGCCCTCAAACTTAAAGGGTTTGTTTTTCCTTTTTTCTTTTTACATTAAAAAAACCTGGTAATTTGGTAAACCTTAAAGGGTTCGTTTTTTAAAGTTTTTTTTATGGTAATTGATTGGACGTTATGTACACGAATCGAAAAGTCAATCATTATGAATTATCTAAAAATAGGAGAGGGAGAAGCATAAGAAAGTATCATTCAGAATATTCAAACGAAAGCAGATAATAATTCAAACCAATGCAAAAAAAACTAAATAATGCGACATTCTCCATGAAAGTTGTTCGCACAGTTATCCGTTACTAGTCGTCCAGTTTCTGAGAAAAAAAGATATGAAGTTTTAAATATTAAAAAGACAGTGGGCATATATGAAAACTTATTAAATACTAAATCATGCACAGAGAGCTAGGGAGTTGACTGTGGGTACGAGTTGACCGGGGGTACAAGTTGACCGGGGGTACGAGTTGACCCAAAATCGGTTTATTGATATGCGCATTATGGGCTTGTTTATTTTCTCCCAAATAATTGTTTTTGTTTGCGGGGGGGGGGGGGGGGGGGGGGTGGGGGGTGGGGGGATCTTGAGTGTTTGTGCATACCCGGACCCATGTGGGATGTCGACAACTCAACTGTTGGCCGACTCGACCATTTACCAAGTCGTCCGTTCCTCAACGGACGACTTGTCTCAACGGACGACTTGTCTCAACGGACGACTTGTCTCAACGGACGACTTGTCTCAACGGACGACTTGTCTCAACGGACGACTTGTCTCAACGGACGACTTGTCTCAACGGACGACTTGTCTCAACGGACGACTTGTCTCAACGGACGACTTGTCTCAACGGACGACCGAGTTGTCCGAGCTCCCACATGTGATACATGCACATGATAATCATTATGCACAGACAACTCGATTGTCTGTGCATAATAAAAGACTAGTCATCTGTTAAGAATATGCCTGGCACAGTCAAGTTGATTCCATGTCAAAGTCTCAACGGACGAGTTGGTAAATGATAGTTGTTGCACTAGTCCAGTTGTCTACACGGTCGAGTTGTCTCAGTCTGACATTCATAATCAGCATATGGATGAGGTATTTTTACACCATGGCACAGTTTGGATTATAAACATAATTTGGCAGTATAATATGCTCGGTTATGTGAAAATTAGGCTTTGTTCACATGGTTTTTTATCATTGTCTAAATGAAGTGAAAAAAACCCAAAAGTGTCAACCGATCCATCAGAAAATTATACAATCTTACTAAAATGATTAAAATAGCTGTAAACATGTTCAATTCTGTTGTCCAGCATGTCTCTTCCTTTTTTGTAATTTGAACTGTTAAAAAACCTACGGTTGGCGGAAATTTTAAAAAGGAATGGCGGCCATCTTTAAATAGAAAAGTGCCTCCTTCCTTTTAAAAAAAAACCTGCACAATAAACATTTTTTTTTACTTGGCCTTAGCTACATGTATGGCATTTGTATGCTAACTTTTTTCAAAGTAACATGTATAACATGCCATTTGTCTATGATTTTATTTTACTCTCAGGTGTTCCACAACTGTGACGAGATCTCCAAGCCAAGTTGTGGAAGGATTCTGCCAGCAGAAAGCTCTCAGTCCTGCTCCCAGACAAAAGCCACCGGAGGAACTGCTCACTAGCTACTTGGTAGTGCAAGCTCTGGGCAGTGAACCACCCCCCACCCCCCTCACTGAGAAGGATCATCCTCAGTGACTTTCCCACCATTTGGCTAAGAGACGACACGAGTTGATTCTGCCAGCAAAATGTTCTCGGTCCTGCTCTCAGACGTTAAGCCAACAGAGCAACTGTGTTGTAGCTACATGTACATGTACCCGGTAATGCAGGCTCGGGGCAGTGGACCCCCCCCCCCCCTTCCTCTGAGCAGGATCATCTGTAGCGACATTGCTGTCGAGGGAGAATCTTTTACCACCATTTGGTCTAAGAGACGACACAAGTTGATTATCAGTCGACCCCTCAGCCTAGAGCCAACAGAGCAACTGTGTTGTAGCTACATGTACCCAATAATGCAGACAGCGACAGGGCTGTGGAGGGAGAATTTTTCCCACTTTTGGTCTAAGAAATGACATGAGTTGTCCTCTTTGGGAGAAGATGACACCTGGACTGGAACTCGAACCTACATGTACTAGATAATATCCTTTGGAACTGTTCGTACCCCGAGTGAGGGAGAAAGGAGTCTCAGAAAAATCCAGGCCTGGACTTTTATCGTGCATTTATATTATGTGTTAAATGGGACTTGAAGGTTTGCATGGTGGACATGAACAAAGTATGGAAGGTTTGCGGCATCACCATGTAAAATTGATCTTTTTTTTATTTGTGTGGTTCTGAGAAGAACCGTTTTTTTTTACTTGTTGGTTTTTACATAGCATTTTAAACAGTATTCTCTGTTCGTCATCAGTCTTCTGATGATGAACAGAGCATACTGTTTGAAACGTTAAGTTAAAACTGGTTCCTCTCAGAACTACACAACTCAAAAGGAGATGAATTTTACATGGTTATGGTGGCCCTGAAGGGACATAATCATTCGTGAATATCTTTGTGACGTGAATTTATTCACGACTGGTCCTGAATATTTTTCGCAATCTTAATTCTCCTCCATCATCTCCATTGAAGTTTTTGATACAACGTACGATGGAGCATGCTATAGTATGCAACGGCCATCATTGACCATGATAATGCGTGAATTGTATGTAATAACGCCCTCTAATTGCCCGCTCGGTGAAATACCCTCCAAGCTACTAAAAAAAATATTTGCGACAAAATTCACGACCAGTCATGAACAATTTGCAACATCGCGGATTTGTTTCACGATGTCGTGAAAATATTCACGACCAGTCGTGAATAAATTCACGAAGTCGCAAACAATATTCGCGACCGATTATGTCCCTTCAGGGCCACCATACATGGTGTTACCTCAAACCTTTCATACTTCATATTACATGTATGTGTTTTCCTAAATTGTATTCTTAAATTCTTGCCAAAAATATTTAGTTGGAATTAGTGTTATTAAATTGAGTAAGAAACCATCTTTAGGTCAGACAAATTTGTTTTATCAGTGTCAACAATCATACTAGTTCCCAAGCATATTTTTAAGGAACAAAAGTCTTGCCAAGGACAGCAGAATTTAATTCACAATGTTTCATTTACTTCTCATGAGTATTAAGTGTCAACAATCATACTTAGTAATTTACTTAAATCTGTAAAAATCGCTTGTTTGGGAACAAAAATCTTGCCAGTGATGACAGGATTTCATTTACAGGTTCTATTTTCCTCATTTAATTACAATTTGTGCCAACATAAATTTCATATTCTTTAAATCAATTCCGGTTTCATTGGAATAAGACTGTTTGAAAAGATTATGATTCGTTTGCTTCATTTTCTTTTGTTTTTATAGGAAATAAAACCTTAGTCATATGACTATTGTGATTAGTCATCATTTTGAATGACTAACTGGAAAAGTCAGGTGACTAACGTTTAGTCCTTTCAGACATCAGTTGGATTTAATCAGAAGACTAATTAATTTTAGTCATTTTGACTAACTTATGACTAATATTCGACTAATAAATATTAGTCATCTGGCTTGATGACTAACTTTAGTTGGTCCTTTCAGACATAGCGCAGGACTAACTTTTATTAGTCAAAATGACTAACTTATGTTTACAGTGTAAAGGAAAATCGAACAAAACTTCGTCATGATTTTTCTCATTATGGTGTTAATCTTACAATGGAATGCACAGTCTCTTACAGCTCATTGCAATGAATTTAAATCATCTATAAACAATTTTTCCTGGACACAAAAACCAGATCTCATATGTATTCAGGAAACCTGGCTTAAAGAAGGGAAAAGTTTTACCCTACCTGGATACGATATTTATCGTCACGACAGACAGAACACAGGAACTAAAAAAAGGGGAGGAGGCTGTGCATTCCTTGTTAAACGTGGTCTAGCCTTTAAATACATACATGGTTCTGACACTCCTATTGAGTATAAAATTGGAGAAATTTATGATACCTATAAAAGTAAAACCAACATCATCAACATATATAACCCATGCATGCAACGCCTTAGAAGACAGCTATCTAAGAGAGATACTAAATAGAACTGTGAATCCTCGCATAATTTGTGGAGATTTGAATGGTCATAACCCCCTGTGGGGCAGCTCTAAGCTTGACCATAACGGCAAGATTATTGACGATATAATAACAGATTTTGATATGGTCTGTGTTCATTCTGGTCAAGGTACAAGAGCGAATAGTTCTCATGGTACTCTTTCTTGTATTGATGTCACTTTTGTCTCACCTAATCTAGCTGCTAAATGTAACTGGACAGTTCTGGATGATTCCTGGGGAAGTGATCACTGCCCCATCATCACTGATTATAATCATTCTATTTATAAAAGTAAAGCTAATTTCACACCTAAATGGTCCATTAAAAAAGCTGATTGGAATAAATTTCAAGTTGCTTGCAATCTGAATATATCTGAACCCAACACTTCAGAAAACATTGATGATACATACAACAACTTCATCAATGAGCTTGAGTCAGCCATGAGCTGCTCAATTCCAAAAACCAACCCAAACCACAATAAAACCCCTACCTCCTGGTGGAATGATGATTGCAAACAGGCCATAGATAGTAAGAAAATAGCTCTTAATATTTTCAGAAAAACTCGTCTTCCTACAGACCTTATAGAGTATAAAAGGGCTTGTGCCATAGCCAGGAAGACAATTAAAAATGCTAAAAGAAAAGATTGGGAAATCTTTTGCAACGAAATAAATCCGAAAACTAATACTAAAGTTATTTGGAACAAAATTAAACGAATAGAAAAAACTCGTAATACAAGTAGCATACCAGTTCTAAACCACAATGGCACAGATATCATTATACCAAGACAAGGCTGAAGCCCTTGCCGACAGCTATGCTAAAGTCAGCAGCACGAACAATTACAGCCCTTTATTTACCCCCATCAAAAATAAAGCTGAAATGATTGTTGTATTGATAGTAACAATGACAGTGTGATTAATGAGCCTCTTACCTTAGAAGAATTAAACCATGCAATTGATTCCTCTAAGTGCACCTCTCCTGGTAAAGCTGGAATAAGAAACGATGTCATTAAACACCTCCCCATGAAAATTCGTAATTACGTACTCATCATCTTTAACATGATATGGTATACCTCTCAATGCCCCAAACAATGGAAGGATGCTATCCTTATTCCATTCCTCAAACCAGGAAAAGAATCCACCAACCCCCTATCACATATAGACCCATTGCACTCACAGCTACTTTCTGTAAAATAATGGAACGAATTGTTAATTCTCGATTACTATGGTATCTAGAAACCAATAACTTATTATCCAATCCCCTGAGTGGTTTCCGAAAAGGAAGAAGTACCAAAGATCACATTGTCAATTTGGAATCATCTATCAATAAAGTCAGGAGTAATAAAGAAAGCACCCTTGCTATTTTTCTTGACATTGAAAAAGCTTATGATATGCTTTGGCGCAAAGGTATTATTATTAAATTACATTCCATGGGTATTTATGGTCGGATAATAAAATGGATTGATAATTTCCTTAATGATAGACAAATTCAAGTTAAAGTTAATAATTGTCTTTCTAAAGAAAGAACCATGGAAAATGGTGTTCCACAGGGCAGTGTTATCAGTCCTCTCCTTTTTAACGTTGCTGTCAATGATCTCTCCCACCATGTCGTTGATGCTAATGTCTCACAATATGCAGATGATATCGCCATCTGGAAATCCAACAGAAACACATCTTACCTAGAAAAGAAAATCCAACAAAACCTTAATAATGTCAAATCTTGGTGTGACAAATTGGGTTTTAAGTTGTCTATCCCCAAAACAATTGTTGTCTTGTTCACCAATAAAAAACTTATCAATATCTCCCTACACATCCAAAACCTTAGATTACAGACTTTGTCCTCGGCCAAATTCCTGGGAGTGATTTTTGACAGCAAATTAACATGAAATCCACACATCGACAGTATAATTACAAAATGTAAAAAGAGACTTAACATCCTCAGATGCATTAGCGGTATTTCCTGGGGGGCCGATTGTAAAACACTTTATCAGCTATATAGTGCTCTAATAAAACCCATCTTGGAATACGGGTGTGAAGCTTTCGACTCTGCACCCCTGACTGCCAAGCAAAAACTTGACAGTATTCAATACCAAGCTCTTAAAATTTGTACAGGAGCTATTCACAGTTCCCCACTTTTTAGGCTACAGACCGAATGTGGAGACCCACCTTTGGCTCTACGTAGACAGTTCTTATGTAACCTATACGGAATCAAAGTAAATACACACAAAACACATCCTAATGATGACATCCATTCTGATAACTGGCAAAAGCATTATTTTGCTGACAAATGGATGTCTACAACCCACAACACCCCTTTTGAAGCTAGGATCTCCCAATACCCGTATGCAGTTTTCCCCCTCAACGACCCCACTCCTTTCTGGCATTATAACAAGCCTTCTGTCTCCACTGAAATCCTCTCTCGAGTGGCAGATGCTACAAATATTTATGACAAGAAAAATCTTAGTTTAGAGACCATCAATACAACATGGATAAATTCTCTACACACTTATATACACGGATGGCTCTCACAATCCCACTCTTGATACTGTCGGATGTGGTATATATATCCCCCAACTTAAATACATTAAAGCTTCCCGCCTCAATAATGGCGTCTCTATCTTTACAGCAGAACTTTTCGCAATTCTCCTTGCATTAGAATGGGTTGAAGATGTTAAGCCTTTACATACATGCATTTTCAGTGACTGCCTTAGTGCCATCCAGTCTATCTCTAAAACCTTCCCCAAACATAAAATCGTTTGTGATATTCGCCACACCTTAAATAACATCCACTACCAAGGCAATATAGTTAACTTTGAATGGATCCCTGGGCACTGTGGGATCAATGGAAATGAAAGAGCTGATGAAATCGCCAAATCAGCCACACACAAAACCAGTATCGATCACCACATACCCCTCATAGAGAATGAAATCAAACACATTCTTAAAGAAGAACTTAAGGAAAAATGGACTAAAACCATTCCCATCACTAATCTAAATAATATAAAATATAAGCCATCTTTCATTTTCTCTAGCTGGGGAATGTCACGTACCCATGAAGTTATCATGCATAGACTTAGACTTGGTGTATGTAAAGGCTTAAATAATTTCCTATATAAAATCGGCAAACATGTGAAGTATGCTCATGCACTGAGGATGTTAAGCATTTTCTCTTGAACTGTCGTAAATATAACGTCCAAAGACAAATCCTCATCAAATCACTTGGTCTCCTAAATACCCAAATAACACTCCAACAACTTCTTGTACACAAACAAAACAGCCAACATATTATCAAATATGTACGTAACTGTAATGTTAATGTAGAGTTGGTCGGGCAGTACAGTAAGCGGTCCGAACCACAGACATAAATAACCCATAGACGGACAGCGCCTATTGAAATCAACGTCGGGATACCGTAATTTTGACGGCGCCCGACTAAGTATGAAACTATACATATGATGCACGATATGGGACAGAGCGAACCCCCCCTCTTTTGTGTTGGTCATTGTGTTCCCGGAATCTCAGGAATTCTTTTCAGAAGTCTAGGGGGGATGTGTTAGGTAACAATAGTCTGGAGAGTGTATAGGGTATAGGGACAAAATGGGGGGTACCCCTCTGCCCCATATCGTGCTGGGTATAAAACTATGGGCGGAAGTTGCTGAAAATTATACACGACTCTATGGAGAAATATCGGGAGGACTGATTCAAATCGGTAATTTCGGTTGAAAACGCATTGATGTTGACTGAAAACCCATCGAAGCGTTCACTATATACTGCTGCACAGTTATGTTTTTGATTATTTTTTTCGAAAATAATGTTTTTCTTACAAAAAATGGAACTAACGTAAGGCCTAAAAATATAAGCACACTTCCATTTTCGACTATGCCGACGTGCACACATGATAGAGGCCTAATTCGAGCGCAATTTGAGTCCCTCGCGCAGGACTCAAATTGCACTCGACAAGGCTAGGCCTATTTCACAATAAATAGGAGCTACTTTTTTTTTTAAAGTAGGGGTCTCGGGGTATTAGTGTTTTCTGGCCACCATTAGGCCTATTGAAATAAACCTTTTCGACATTCTCATGCATTGTGATTGTCGGTTTGGAGGCCAAACAAACCATGTAATTTATACACATATGGCACTGTGAACCCGTCCAAATATTAATTGATTTTATGCTAAATATCTGTCACGAGTTGAGCGATACCCGTTTCACATATCTTTGCATCGAACATCAGGAAAATAATAACCAGAAAAATAAATTTTAAATGGCAATAAAAATAAAGGAAATAATTGGGGAATCCCTCTCACGGTACCTGTTACTGATGAATGAAAATTTCTGATATTATAACAGCTAAATGTTGTCACATTATTAGCCAATCAGAAGAGCATTTTTGCAAGTATAACAACGAACATGGGACAGGTCGACCGCTGGGACAGGTCGACCGCTGGGACAGGTCGACCGCTGGGACAGGTCGACCGCTGGGACAGGTCGACCGCTGGGACAGGTCGACCGCTGGGACAGGTCGACCGCTGGGACAGGTCGACCGCTGGGACAGGTCGACCGCTGGGACAGGTCGACCGCTGGGACAGGTCGACCGCTGGGACAGGTCGACCGCTGGGACAGGTCGACCGCTGGGACAGGTCGACCGCTGGGACAGGTCGACCGCTGGGACAGGTCGACCGCTGGGACAGGTCGACCGCTGGGACAGGTCGACCGCTGGGACAGGTCGACCGCTGGGACAGGTCGACCGCTGGGACAGGTCGACCGTGTCTAGTTACTCGAAAAACTCATGATTCTGAAAATTCGTAAATAATTAACGGGTTTCAAATTTATTCCCCCAATTAACGTAATATAAACAAGGTTCCTTGGTCCCAAATATTGTAAATTCGGATTCCAACACAATCGGTAGGCTTATTGATTCATTCAAGGCTTAACCACAATTTACATTACCCGGCCCCCTGTGTATCCAAGCCCCATTCAAAACGACAGCGCTGTCCGGCCCACATCAACCCAATCACCCTGCCAAGTACCCCTTCCCCGCATATCCCAGCCCTGCGCCACAAAACATAGACCGACGCCCAACCCTTCCACAACCAAGGACCCCCCCACCGAGAAACCCCAGCAATGGATGACTGTCTTCCCATTTGACGCAGGCGGTCGAGTTGTCCGAGCCCCGTAGGCCCCAAGACCACTAAAGTTGACTACCAAGTTTGCTACTTGTTGTAAACCGATATAATGTATTTACATGCATACACAAACGTTTCGCTTTCAAACTGAATTTAAATTTATTTGTAACAACTGAAATAAAAACAAAGCTACATTCATTGGATAATTTTTGTTATATTTCTTTTTAAAATATAAAACAGTGTAGAACTTTTCTGTACAATTAATAGCCGGTCATGAGGGATATAGTAAAAGAAAATAGGATTCAAAATAGAGATTGGTGTCTATAAAAACTATTAAAAAGAAATTTGATCTAGGTCTGTTGACTACTTAGAATTGCAGTAAAGTAACCATACATAAATGTGTTATTCATGCACATAGGCCAACAATCTGAAACACCTCTTACTCCCTACTGGTGCATGAATAATAAATTCTGTAACCCTCACACGCATACATGTACACACATTTACCTTCCATACCTTGTGTGGACATTCCTTTGTTTTCATGTAGTTAAAGAGAAAAAAGCCAATTTCACTCGCACTGTGAATGTTCTTTCAACCCAAATTTTTGATTGTGATTCCCTTAAATGTTGCCCTTCATTTTGCGACAGATAACCCTAACCCCAAAATGAGGGGAAACATTATGTGGACGTGGGCAAGTCCACATAACGTTTTCTTTTCCTTCCTGCTTCGTGTGGACATATTTTGTTAACAGGTCCACACAGAGTATGCAAGGTAATTATAAGAGCATGTAATATAACGTGTGTAACTACATGTAGGAAAGTTTTTAGTTTCAATTCTTGTAATAGAATTCTCCTTAAAACCTTCGACAAGAATAAGTCTTATACTCATGTCACTCAAAAACTAAAAAACAATTCAAACAACCACCCATAAAGCTGAAAACAAAATGAAAGTATTCTGGTACTTGTCTTTTAAGTGTAAATCTAAAATAAAGATACAACATTCAGAAGAGTCAGAATGCTCAAGCTTGGTCTTTTGTGAAAGAAAAAGCTTAACACAAATAAACACGAGTGCCACAAAAGTGTCGAAAGCCCTTGAAGTTTTGAGTTTTATGGGGATTTTCTACAAACTTTCACTCTGAGTTTTTTAATCTTAGCTTGTAGGGGCTCAAACTTATCTCTCCAATTGTTCACGTACTTCTTCATTTGATGGAGTTCTGATGGCAATGTGTAGAAGCCATGATTATTCTGGAAAGTCAATATTTTGCTCTGCATATCCTGGTCTTCTGCAGGTTTATGAAGGGAACTGGCACTCTTGCAAGTTTGAGAGTCAAACAGTGTAGGCACAGCATTTCACTTGAGGATTCTGGTTTTACCACCCATTTTAAAACACTCGGGCTCAAAATGCTTTGAGCAGAGGCTATCTTGAAGAGAAGGATTCATCCCAATGCATAACATACATCCACTGTCTGGTGAGGTAGTGGAATCTTGCTTCCTCTGAATACTGCTGTTTGCCCCCCAACGCTACAGGTTCGAGGCATTGCACATCACCTTCATCTCTGCAAAACATGTACCAGAAAAAACAAGTGTTTATTAAAATTTATTCATAAGCAAATTTGTTATCAAGTTGGGTCATAGGCACTGACAAAATTAAATTTCCAAAGGGAAAGATTTTACTTTAATAACCCCCCTCCCCTCCACCAAAATTAGTCAGGAACAGCAAATCTTGGAAAATAACTATCCATCTGTGTTCAGAATTGTATAAACACTTGGCACAACCTTTACAATTGAGAATTTTGTTGGGAAATTTTCGTGAAATCTAGGGGAAGAAAGTTTGTGTTTTCTGTGTTAGATGTTCTTGGCACAGTGCACATAGTACAGTGTATGGTAACTCAAAGTGTTCACATGTTGATTTCTGCCTCATTCTTTTTTACAGATTTTGCCAAGTCTTTATACAATTCTAAACACAAGTGGAGGGTTATTTTCCAAGATTTGCTGCTTCTGACCGATTTTGGATGAGGGTATTAAAGTAAAATCTTCCAATAAAAAATGTACGACTCTCGATACTGTGTACATACATGTATAAGAGTTCAAAACGTAATGTATTTTAAACATGCAATGCAAGAAAATAGACTTGTTTTGAATCAGTCAACTGTGCCAAACATGTCAAAAGAAGAAGCAGTCTGTTACTATAATATAGGCCTAGGCCACATCTCTCCACACCCGTATGCCACACTAAAGAGATCGGGGGGGGGGGGGGGGGGGGTTCAAATCCCCACTCGTTGACATTTTCTGTTGTTGCTTGTAAAATGTAAGGGCCTATGCCTAAAGTTGCAAACCAGAAAAGGAAAACCCTGCAATTGGTCTAGTTTATTTTTGCTATGGTTAAGAACAACCAAAAAGGTTATTAAAATGGCGCCACCAACGTTGAGAAAGTGTCCATCGACACCCCCCCCCCCCCGAACTCGTACAATTTTGTTGGAAGGCGAAACATTTTGTAAGGCAACTTGGGCAAATTTACATTTAACAAAATCAGAAACACCCCCCCCCCCCCCTGCAAACAATCAATCTTTTCAAACAGTTGGACATGCACGTGCACCAGTCTAGTCTTTTGCTTCGAACTGAAATCATATGCCTCTTCACAATAGGTGCAAAATATTTTATAAAAAGTCTCATTTAAATTTTTAATTGAGCCTTCAAACTTGGCTGTTGAAATACCGGGGACCTTATCTTTGCCACGTAAAAGAAATTGGAGAATTTGTTGGCTAAAAAGTAAAGCGTGAGTGAAGTTGCCACGATTTTTTTTGCATGTTTTTCAGCACTCAAGGTGACATGGTGCTTATCATGAATTACACAATTAAGCCTCAACCGGACCATGGAGGAAGGAAAAAACAGAATAATGAGTGCATAAAAAAATGATAAACTGGCGTGATACTTGTCAGTCCTAAATTAGTATTTTTCCCCGGTTAAATATTGAATGAAATTCACGTAAACTTCATGTCTAACCCTGATCATGTTTATTTTTCTCTCATAAAAGACATACAAATGCTGCAAATTACCCTTTTCTGTGCCGTTGCTTTGAGGACTTCACAAACAGACCGCCGCGTACTGTGCGAAAATGTGTACGTGAATATGGATGTGGACCGATTTTGCCCATAGTTTTCAAAAATGGCGGCTTTCCTGAAATTACAGTATTGCGCCCCCAGTTGTCCGTCTATGGGTTATTTATGTCTGTGGTCCGAACGGAATGGTTACAGCGCCACCACACGGCGGGCGGGCAAACACTGTCTGCCCGTCTCGTGTTGTTGGCCTGACCATTCCGTTCCAACAAACAGGTATGAAATTCACCTTTTTATATAAATGTGGCACTGCTGACAGAAATACAGTTGGGAATTGTTGATGCACAGACTTTCCATAGTAAGTCAGCCACATGAGACATGTAGTGGGGATGTTTTAATCACCAGTTTCATATCGTTGAATTTTAGCAAAGATGGCGGCCCCCATAGATCGCTGTGCTTTAATATGGGCCGGCAGCATGTATTGATTGTTAATGTACATGTAGGCTAAGAGTGTCTTGCATAAAGTGTGCCCCTTTGGGATCTTTATGTCCACTGGGTTGTGTTAGGCATTTTCATTACTTATGCTGTGGCAGCACAATCAAAATTATAGGATTTTTGCCAGATTTTGTGGTGTCGTAAAGAGCGCCCTCAATCTTCCCAAACCTACAGCTGTCACAGATTTTGGAATGTGTCGTATTCTATATTGCATGTAGGTCTATCATGCTAGATATTGTGGTATCATGGTAGATATTTTACTGGGGCTGAGTTGATACTTTTATTATTCATGAAAGTGTACATGTATCATGCTGACTCGGGGGAACTGGGAGTTGACTTCCCCTAGTCCACCTAGTGTTCCTGCCCCAGTGTTCTGGTAATTTTAGGTTTGCCTGGGTGGCGACATCACTGTCCATTCTGGGGTGAATTAGCTTGTGTAAATTGTGAGTGTCGTAGGATTAATGTTATTTTATTTGGATTCCTCACTTATTTTGTTGTATTATCTCTTTTTCTCCTGTATGTTGTTTGTAATATTAATAATAGGCAGATTCACGCGAATCGTCGTTGGCGGTGCTATTTGCGGAACTGATTTTCTGTCGCGCGCTTGTGACCGGCCGAAAGTTCGTCGACTCCCGACCGTACTCGTGAAAAACGCATAGGCGGAGTAATTACTATTTCCTGGTTACGGTGATGCGGCTTCAAAGTTTTTCTGGTCGCCATTTTATTGATCAGGGATTTCTGCAGTCGATAAAAAAAAATCAACGACAGAAGACCTTTCCTAGTTTATATACGGCCAGCTCAATTTCAGTAAATTTTGACGATTCCCTTGTCTAACTTTGAGTGTAAAACTCTAACATCAGGGGTAATCTTTTGATGTTCTAGTGTTACTAATTGGATACACCATATTGTGTTCATCTTAAAAACATTCTGTCACTCGACAAAAACAACCATCGGGAAATTACCGGGGAGGGGGAGGGGGGAAATATTATGAACATACAAAAAGAAAAAATCGCCGGTATCGGCAATTTGACTTGAAGAATCGGGGTGTCACGCACGGGTGGAATTTGATATCCAATGCAATTTTATAAAACAGGACAAACCAAATATTTTTTTTGTTCGTTTTGTTGATTTGTGCAATAATGCATGCATTTATAATACGAAAAACAATAGTCAGTTCAGAGGGATGCACGATACTTAATGCGCCGTGTATACGTCCGCCAGCCAGCTGCACATGGCCTGGGACTATTTGACGGAACGCGGGCAATGACGTATAGAGAATTTGTCAAGAGGTACAACGATTTGATTTACACATTGCGCGGGCACTGTAGAAGCAGCGTGCCAACGTGCAACTAAATTCTCACTACGTTATGTAGATTGCGTTCCATAGATATGTTCTAGTCCGTGATGATCCAGTGTACTTTTGTGTGTGCGTGTGTTTGCGTGACCATGTACGTATGTAGCACGAACTACGGTAAATTCAAGACTGAATGTAAAGTCTATTGGAAAACAGTTGTTTGCGTATTCGGTGAGCGCGAACACGCGCTGTAGTATTCCTGTCGATGCTTAGGATTCATGCTTAAAAGCTTATATTTTCGTTTTATTTAATCATTTATTGGCAAATAATTGTTTTGTTTTTTAATTGTAAATTATATTAGTATTCCTAACAAATTAATGAAAACAAAATGAGGCAATTAATACCGTATGCAGATAGCAAGTTTCCTTGATACATGTACAGGTATGTAGTTAATGCATCACAACTTTTTAGGCTGAAATTGTACACTAAATGACCAAAAATGTAAATCGGCAAAACTCCGTAACTTTGCAAAGGGTTACCCTATAATGACCAATGACCCCTCATTTTATTTCTAAATGTTGACTCTTTCCAGTGATATAACATTTAAAAGTATTGAAGCAACTTAACATTTTCATGAATCTGCCTATTAATAAAACACGGTCTGCCCGTCTCGTGTTGTTGGCCTGACCATTCCGTTCCAACAAACAGCCAATTCCGACTCCACTGTGTGGTTTCTATAAATAGTCGTACACACCCCCAGTGGTCCATTCCTACATTAATATATAATTCCCCGATACACCTCGTTGATATTCTTGATATTGCACTAGCTTCTGGGATGGGAAAGTGTAAATGGTTGGCTAGACATAGTATCACCAATCATCACCCGGGGGTGTTGCGGACCTGCAAATCAGCCGGCGGGGCCCGGGCACTTAAATTGCATGGTACACGGTCCGACCTTGCAGGACACTTGTGACACTTTGTGTTTGGAGGATCATGGGCATTTTCCTTTTCCCTACCTAAATACCTGTATGTCCCCACGTTTGTAGTATCGATTCTATATTTTCCGAATAGCCCACAGAGTTGCTTGGACCGCACGACCTTAGTACTATGTCACTATACCGCTCACGACTTGAATGTACTTAGCCCTAGAAGGACGCTATGATATAGCGTCCTAGCGCCCAAGTATGCAAAACAGGCCTATGCTAGAAACCGAAGATCAAAAATCACACTTTACCTGCATAAATATTCTTGGCATCATTTTATTCAAACAGTTCAACAGCCCATCTCCCTGTTGGGATAGCAATATTCCTCCAAGAATGTCAAGAACAGGAGATATTTGCGGCGCAAAATCGTATCCACGCGACGCTGACTTCACAAACACGAGGAGTAATACCCACATTTAGAACGTTCATCAACAGAGGGCGCAATTTACAGTCGCCGCGTGCACCACCACGCGACAGACATATGGGTTATTTATGTCTGTGGCGTGCACGGCCGAAATTGCGCCCTCTGTTGATAAACGTTCTAAATGTGGGTATTACTCCTCGTGTTTGTGAAGTCAGCTTCGCGTGGAGACGATTTTGCGCCGCAAATATCTCATGTTCTTGACATTCTTGGAGGAATATTGCTATCCCAACAGGGAGATGGGCTGTTAAACTGTTTGAATAAAATGATGCCAAGAATATTTATGCAGGTAAAGTGTGATTTTTGATCTTCGGTTTCTAGCATAGGCCTGTTTTGCATACTTGGGCGCTATGACGCTATATCATAGCGTCATTCTAGGGCTAGAATGTACTGTACAGTCGAGTTTTTCTATCGTTAACCCTCCTATACTTATAACTATCACAGCCTATCAAAATCTCTAAACACCAACTCTGACAGTTTGTGTGTGTTTCAATCTGAAATTTGATAGGTTTTGATCTGTACAGCAGCTGGGTCGATTTTGGCCCTGAGAACAGGAGGGTTAATGGCGCAAAGGGCATATTACAATGCCGTACGCGCCAACCCTATCTACAACAACAACAACAACAACACAACAAACTGAAACAGTAGTATAGAGCAAAGCTCTGGATTATGGACGACGATAGCAACTTGGATATTGCTTCAAAGGTAATGTAGCCCCTCATCTTTCATTTTATGGATGGATTGGGGGAGGGATTGTTCAGCCATTAATTGTTTACATTGACAACGGCCCTGCGTATGTAGCCTACATACCGTCGATGTTTTCACGAAGTGACAAAAACCTGAAAAATCCATATTTTGTCGAATTTGAGATTTTTACATAATTTTAATGTTAGTTGGACTTGAAACATTTTAAACCAATTTCCAAAGCCTAATGTTAATTAGTTTTTTAATTATTGGGAGTTGTTAATTAACAAAAAGTTGGCAGTCTATAAGTTACTGTTTTCACGAAGTGACAAAAACTACGCGCTATAATGGTAAAATAAGTAGAGCGTCTGGGTTTTGATGTTTTCACGAAGTGACAAAAACTACGCGCTATGTACAGCGTCTGGGTTTTGATGTTTTCACGAAGTGACAAAAACTTTAATTAATTAATTACTATTTAATTAATGCAGATATTGATTTAAAGATACAAAGCAATGAATGTATAGCTCACACACTTCCTGGACATCTTATATTTATACTGCCTGGTTCCTGGAAAGTCTGCGAAATCAAGATTTCTAAAAGAGTAAAATTAAAAATGCGATTTACTCCAAACGTCATTTTCGCCGGAAACAGAGTTTTTGTCACTTCGTGAAAACAACGTCGATACATTGTAGTAATGTACGGTAAACTAGTATTAACAGGTCAACTCGTCGTAGTCGTAGGCCTGCCCTACATAGACCTTATCGCAAATACCGCCTGGATGAGACGTCACAATGGTTACTAGGGACGTGCGAAAGAAACGCGCACCAAAATCGCTCCTAATTCCTTCCCACAATCCCTTGTGACCATTGTGACGTCTCGACCAGGCAGTATTTGCGATATGGTCTATGTGGTAAGCACTTATAAAGAACCACCAAAATGACATCGTCACGTGCATCGCGCCTTGTGCCTAGTATTCAATAAGGCCTTGTGCCTATTCAATAAGGCCTTGTGCCTGTTCAATAAGGCCTTGTGCCTATTCAATAAGGCCTTGTGCACTTTCAGTAATACATGATGATGTCGTTTTGGTTGTTCTGGAACAGTGCCTTCCCCTACATGTACCTTGGCCAACTCGTACCTTTAACTCGACATCATCGTACCAACTCGTACCTTGGGCAACTCGTACCCCGACACAGGAACTCCTAGAAAGACGCCGATTTTTCCCATAGGCTAGTAGTAGTAGGCCTACAGCAAGAATAAGAAAGTCATTCCCATGCACTCACGTTTGACATGTGCACACGAAAACCGCTGAACGGTTTTCCCCCAAAATCCCACTCGGCCACATTTACATCCTCACCTTGCAGGCAACTGCCGCGTGTCCGTTATATACCGTCTGCATGCATTGCCTGTCGTACCGCGCTTCAAATTTTCGATGAATAATCATGACTTGACCGACCCACGGCCCCCCTGCACATGACCCGGCAGGATGCATGCCGGGATACCAAATAGGAGCTTCGTGTGTGCGGCTTCCTCGATGGTTTGTGTGTGTGATCGCTTCGGAACAACTGAAGATTTTTGTCATTTTTTCCCCGCAAATTGGAACCGTTTCAGGCGAAAATTGACTTGGCGCAAGCAAGGTGAGGATGTAAATGAGGCATATTATGATTTTTGGGGAAAACCGTTTAGTAATTCTCGTGTACAATGTAGAAACGTGATTGCATGGGAATGACTTTCTTATTCTTGCTGTACTAGCCTATGGGAAAAATCGGCGTCTTTCTATGGGGTTCCTGTCGGAACCCCATAGTTCTAGGGGTAGGCCAACTCGTACCTTGGCCAACTTGTACCTTGGCCAACTCGTACCTTCATTCAACTTCAAGACAACTCCTACCTTTACACAGAAGTCAAGTCGTACCTATACGGCTATAGTCATAGTCATAGTCAATCAGGGTCTGAAATGGTCCGGGCCGTAAACTGATTGATGTGCTTTGATCCTAACGTTAGCTGGTTAGGCCTAATTAATTGTACTCTTTGACGACTTTATTTTAGACGTTGCTGGAAAAGGAATGAACAAATTCATTCAATTTATCAAGTTTAATAATAATTGTACTTTTGCTATTTTAGATTTTGCTGGAAAAGGAACACAGGAAATTCATTTGTGTGGTAGGCCCTACATTGTTAAAAGTGAACTGCGGACATGTATTTTTTAAAAAGATGACCGTGCGCTAGGGCTGACGATATTTTTTTTTTTCGTAGTCGATTTTTTTACCTCGCGATATCGCCGATATGGCGATAAAATCGTCAACAAATTTCAGCATGATTGAAATGTCGCAAAAGTTTGTTCATAACTACATAATCGGCGGACGTGTTGTTTGAGGCCGTTCTTAGGCCAGCCATCAATATTGAGAAACAGCGTAGTCTAAAGGCCTTTTCACATTAGAGCGCCGAACCCCGGGGCGAACTCGCCCCCGTGTTTTCACCCTGAGTTCAACCCCGCGTCGTTTCTCACTCGTTTCGCGCAAACCTACCTCAGCCAACCCCAGGGCGAGCTCGCCCCGGTGTTAGGCATGAGCATTTCCGGGGCCGCCCCCGAGATTTTGTCTAGTGTGAAAAGGCCTAGCTTAGTCTGGGGATGTCTGGATCAAAGCCTTTTCTTTGTTACCGCCACCAGCCAGAGCCATTACCCTATACACACAGACTATTGTTACCTAACATACCTCTCAAGATTTCTTAAAATAATTCCTGAGATTCCGGGAACACAATGAACGACACAAGGGGGGGGGGGGGGGGGGGTCTCTTTCCCACATATCGTGCTTCAAATGGCCAAAGCTGGGCTGGCTAATTTGCATGTGAATGAAACTAAATATTACAATGAAGTGCGGAGTACGCTGATTGTTTAGACATTTAGAACGTTTTAATAGATTTTGCATCTTATCGCAGATTTACTGACAGCTCAAGTTGTCCATTATTATAAATTTAGACTTTAAACCGAACGAATTGCAATTAAGCAATTAATAGGCGCATTATTTACACTATAAATAAAAAGTTTGAAAGGATGATGTCACTTCGACTTGAACCTCGCTTACAAGGAAATTAATATTAGCGAATTTGCTGGTAACAAGAAGTATCACTGATTTTTAAGGGAATATAGGGATTCCGAAAAAAATGTAGCTGATTTCGATTTTTGGGCGGCGAATATCGCATCATCGCGATTTTATCGTCGTATCGCCCAGCACTACCGTGCGCCACACTTATTAAATGACTGTAACCCAAATGCTTTTCGTCTGATCAGTTTATTACTTAATAGCTGTTAGTTTTGTTTGGGAAAGGGCCGGGGGGGGGGGGGGGGTGGGGTGGGGGGGGGGGGGTCGGGTTTGGGGTGGGGTGGGGGGGGGGTCGGGTTTGGGGTGGGGTGGGGTGGGGGCGGGCGGGCGGGTCAGATCAGGTCGGGGGTTATCAATTGATAGGCGCATTACATGCATCAAGTTATTTAAACCTATGTACATACCAAGAGATGAATACTGTATCAGGTACTACATTACACACACAATGTACATGTACTTCAGAATCATATGCATTGTACCCAAGATAAATGTAGTACACTGTTTCAGGAAACTGGTCTTATACATCCCTTTAGAGTGAGTATAAGCGATTTAAAGTTAATGAAAGTCAGGTTTAAATAACAGAAATTGTTTTTACCAAAAAAAAAAAACATGATTTTTATTAGTGATTTTTTTGATTTTTTTGATTTTTTTCCAGTGATTTAAATCATGATTTAAATCAATGATTTATTGGAATTACCAAACAAGTTAGCGACATTACAAACCAACCGGTACATATGCCGTAGATAAAGGGCAGGGTTTTAGTTTTGAGGGAAATTTTGTGGTAAAGCGGAGATGAGGACGACAAAACGCAATGCGAAAATAAAGATGGCGATCACCGCGACGCACAGTAAACACGCAAAACCGCATTCATTCGCATAGCAACTGCCGTAAAGCGCGTATGAAAATTGCATTTTCTACTGAAATAAACTGTTCAAAATTACAAAAAACGATGTCAATAGAATTGAGAGAAGTCTGCTTTAGGTAGAAAAAGTCATTTTGGAATGAGAAAAAATACCCTTGCATCTAATTTCATCAAAACTAAAGAGGGGCCCTACACTACACAATCGCCAAAAAAAAAGAGGTCCACACAAAGCAGGAGATAAACTTTATGTGGACTTGCACATGTCCACATCGGGTTTTCCCCTCTATGAAAAAGGGCTTCAGAGGCATTTTTGGGTTAGTGTTATCTGTCGCAAAATGAAGTGGAACACTTAAAGGCAGTGTACATGATTGGTCATTGTTGCAGTTTTCAGAAATGGGCGGATTTGGGGGTTAGTTTTTTATAGGAAATATCATTCCACTGACCTGTTCAAAGTTTTGCGTTGTTTTCAACCATCGGGCGGATGGTAGCCTTTATTCAAGGCGCGCATGGCTATCTGGGCTTGTGACACGCCCCGGATATGCCATGGCGTCATCATGTCCGGGGCGCGCCATGAGTAACGGCTACAGGGCAGTTTTCCAACGATTTCCAGATGGAAATCGTTGGAAAACGAATATTCATTTCCACTTTGCTTGACAACGACAGCACACCTGGTGCCATCATTTCACAGGATGATTGAGACTACTATTAACTTAAGTCTACCAAGGTATATCGTAATAATTCAGTAAAAAGAAATTGGAGGATTACCAATCGTGTACACTACATTTAAGCCTCAGGGGATCACGGTAAAAAAACATTCAGCTTTTGTCTCCATTTTTCTTAACTACATGAAAACAAAGGAAAGTCCACACTAAAGTACATGTACAGGGTGGACTTGTGGTGTCATAGCCAAACTATTTGGCCTGTTCCGGGTATCCGGGTACCCGAATGCCGGCTTCAATACCCGGATCCATTTTTCCGGTTCGGGTACCCCAAACTTAAGGTGAAAAATTTGTAAAGTAAAATTTCAGACCAAAAATAAGTAAATAAATAAAGACAAATTCATGCATTTCCAACTCTGTTTCGACCCAAAAGATCCGAACGGTCTGGCGGTGTTTTGAAAACAATGCGTCAACCAAAATGCAGTTAATGGAAATTGTCAATAATGTGGCCGACCAATATGCTGTTTATATCTTATCTTGGCTATCTTGTTAAGCCCGGTTCATACTTCATGCGAATGCGAAGCGAATTTGGCGTCATGAAACATTCGCAGCGAAGCTTCGCACAAGTTGAAATGTGTTCAACTTTTGCGAATTCGCAGCGCGAATGATTGGCGTTGACGTCATAAATTCGCTTTGCATTCGCATGAAGTATGAACCGGGCTTTACTCTTTCAATGGAATGTGAGCTGCGGTTTGTACACTGCGACGGAACCCCGCGGTATGATCAAAGAGCAGACGGGAATATTGACCTTGAGAAAGTGAATGTTGTTCAGATACTGGGGCAGCGGAAATGGTCAGTGCTCTCAGTATTACAGGTATTTGCTTGGAGTAATTTATTTGATGGTGTGTGATTATTTGAATGCACAGGCCTACAAAATATAGGCCCCAAGTATTGCGACATCCGCCTTTTAACTTGCCGCACGTTACTGGTAATGTACGCATTTAGCGTGGCACATTCTTGCTTTGTCAAATTCGTGAATAGGACTTAATTTACTATGATCTCACCGTACTTCCAACTCCAAATCAAATGGATGCCACGCCACCACAATAATTATGAGAGATGATTGGTTGAATAATGAGTTAGTTTGGATCCTTCAAAACTCCATAAATTATACGTTTTGCTAAAAAATAACTGGTAATCAAGATATAAACAAATAATTAAACTAGTTACATTGAATTATCCGCTGTTTTAAATAAAGAAAACAAGATCCCCACTCCCCCCCCAAAAAAAGAAAAGAAATCAGAGATAATAAGAGATAATAAATAGAAGGTAGTTAACGCCCCAAAAAAATGGGCCCCCATTCTTAAGATCAGACATAAGTTTTTCAGATCTTATACACTTTACATCTTGGCCGTCTGTTATACAACATCCAATGATTTAACCCAAGTGACCCAAACTACATGTACTTTGCCAATGAGTGAATGCAAAAAAACAACTAAAACAGGTCCCCATTCTTCAGATCGGACATACATGTAGGCCTAAGTTTTTGAAGATCATCATTCGGTGTCATACACTTTACGTCTTGCCCAGAGGTCATCTTTGTCATTTCCGAAGCCTAAAAAAAACCCCAAAATAAACAAAATTATATCAAATACAAGTTAATTTGCCAAGTTCTCAAGAATGGCCAACCCCCAAAAAAATGAAAGAAAAGTTTATATTAATGGGAAATCATAGGCCTACATGTACATGTACTTCCAATGTGGGAAGTAGGCCTACATGTACATGTACATGTACATGCGGATCAATTTTTTTAACGAGCCCAAACATGCGTCATGATTTCTCATCAACTTAATATTAAAAAGGAATTTGTATATATAACAAAACCTATCGCGCGGTTCGAGTTGGCGAAGGTACGAGTTGGCGAAGGTACGAGTTGGCGAAGGTACGAGTTGGCGAAGGTACGAGTTGGCGAAGGTACGAGTTGGCGAAGGTACGAGTTGGCGAAGGTACGAGTTGGCGAAGGTACGAGTTGGCGAAGGTACGAGTTGGCGAAGGTACGAGTTGGCGAAGGTACGAGTTGGCGAAGGTACGAGTTGGCGAAGGTACCAGTTGGCGAAGGTACCAGTTGGCGAAGGTACCAGTTGGCGAAGGTACCAGTTGGCGAAGGTACCAGTTGGCGAAGGTACCAGTTGGCGAAGGTACCAGTTGGCGAAGGTACCAGTTGGCGAAGGTACCAGTTGGCGAAGGTACCAGTTGGCGAAGGTACCAGTTGGCGAAGGTACCAGTTGGCGAAGGTACCAGTTGGCGAAGGTACCAGTTGGCGAAGGTACCAGTTGGCGAAGGTACCAGTTGGCGAAGGTACCAGTTGGCG
Organism: Hippasteria phrygiana; assembly: GCA_037893225.1. Classification (NCBI taxonomy): domain Eukaryota; kingdom Metazoa; phylum Echinodermata; class Asteroidea; order Valvatida; family Goniasteridae; genus Hippasteria; species Hippasteria phrygiana. The sequence continues at coordinate 2,199,311 of JAZGUH010000331.1, forward strand.
AAGGTACCAGTTGGCGAAGGTACCAGTTGGCGAAGGTACCAGTTGGCGAAGGTACCAGTTGGCGAAGGTACCAGTTGGCGAAGGTACCAGTTGTGCGAGTTGTCCGGGGCGCGAGTTGTCCGGGGTATGAGTTAAGACAACTCGTACCGCGCGATAGGTTTTGTTGGATATATACGAACTACTTTTTAAAATTAAGTTCATGAGAAATCATGACGCATGTTTGGGCTCGTTAAAAAAATTGATCCGCATGTACATGTAGGCCTACTTCCCACATTGGAAGTACATGTACATGTAGGCCTATGATTTCCCAGCGATATAACCCGATAGATTTTTGAACAACTATCATTAATATAAACTTTTCTTTCCTTTTTTTTTGGGGGGGGGGGGCCATTCTTGTGAACTTGGCGAATTAACTTGTATAATTTAGTTTATTTTAGGTTTTTTTTTAGGCTTTGGAAATGACAAGACGTAAAGTGTATGACACCGAATGATGATCTTCAAAAACTTAGGCCTACATGTATGTCCGATCTTAAGATTGGTGAACTGTTTTAGTTTTTTTTTGCGTTCACTCACTAGAAAAAGGCCCAAAACACCTACAAAGAAAAAAATCGTGAAAATATTCAAAACAAAAACTAAGTTTCTTGGTTTATTTTGCCGTAAGAATTGGTCCAGACTCCTTTTCCACGTTCGCAATACAAGTGTTCATGGTATACTATACTGACATCGCATGACTATGCGTAGAGTCTATCAATTGAGTACATGTATATGAGCCCGACGTCTAGACTCTTTTTTCACGTTAGCAATACAAATGTTCGTGGTATACTGAGTGATATTGCATGACCGTGCGTAAAGTCTAATTGAGTATGAGCTCGGCGCTTTTCGTAGTATAATACACAGTCGCTAAACAAAAATTGGTGTGCTTCAGCTACGGTAGCAGCATTATATACATATATATATACGAAACGACTGAAATTGCGCCTACATGAAGCTTTTTGTGCAATTTGGTACCCGTACTTCGTTTTTATGGCATGTCAGCCGAAGTAGTTTTGGAACCACCCAGCTGTTTCACGCCAACCCCAACATTCCTGAAAAGCTGATTTTCGTGTGACGAATTTGTTGCTTTTATTTGCTGAAACACACGAATGTGGCTATATTTGTGTGCGTTAGCATTCGTACGGCGAAGAAGGTTGTTAAGCCCTGGTACGCTAGAACAGTGGCAGATAGTGCGACGAAGTTGTGTGATGTTTTTTCACAATTCGCCAGCGGTGAATTTGACCAAGGAAATGACATTGGTGATTAATACCAGATGACCCTGGTGAGTAGAACGCTGTCATGACATGGTGTCAGTGTTGTAGTCAAGACCAGGCAGTCCGAGACCAAGACCGAGACCGACAGTCCGAGACCAAGACCAAGACCGAGACCGAGACCGACAGTCCGAGACCAAGACCAAGACCAGACTTGTAAATACATTTGTAAAGGCATGTAAATCATCTTTGTATGTTGATCTAAAACTGGGGGGGTTCAGCTAGGGTATGGGGTATGACCATAGAGCTGTGTTTAGTTTGACAGGAATGGTCTGGGAGTGTACTCTAGCATTGTTGTTGGTTTTTACTTTGTATTCTTCAATAAAGTTTTTACTTTTCGGCCTAATTTGAATTTCACAACATTCACAGTGCATGCAGTGCACTTAAGCACTTTTCAGACACTGGTGTACCTATGTAAAGCTACAAAAAAAGTGACAATTTAAAATAGTATTTCCTTCAAATTGTATTTTATTTCTCAGGAAAAACATTTACAGAGGTGCCCCTGGCCCTCTGTCTCAAGAAAATGTCATGCCATCACGGTGATTTTATTGCAGCAGTTTACCCAACAGTATACAATCACGTTACAGAAATACAGGCCTATAATTTAGATCGTTTCTGACAAAATCTTATGTGATTGGCAAGCAGATGAGATGTGCAATTGTTTGGACATTTAACAGGCTTCTTTAGAAATTGAAACAAACATGTCATTGACAAGCATGCAAGAAAGAAAAATCTTAGGCCTAATTCATCGGGTGATCAAGCCGCACATGTTTGATGAAGGCAGACGTTAGTGCTGGGCGATACGATAACATCGCGATGATGCGATATTCGCCTCCCAAAAATTGAAATCGGCTACATTCTTTTAAAATCGAAAAATCGAGATATTGCCGATATCATTTTTAAAATCGGCTATTTTTTTTCGGAACCCCTATTTTCCCTTCTCGGTGATACTTTCTTTTCACCAGCAAATTCGCTAAAATTAATTTCCTTGTAAGCGAGGTTCAAGTCGAAGTGACATCATCCTTTCGAACTTTTTATTTATCGTGTAAATTAGAGCAAGCAGAACAAATATAACACAAGGGGAAACATACATGCAGCTGATTAAATAAATTCATCGATTGCCGTATTTAACGTCGAGCAAAGAAAATAATGTTTACCCTCCTGTGGCTGAATTAAACGTAAGGATGGTTTATTGTATCCTTTGCTTGGAATATTAATGCTCACCTGTTCCGACATGCTACATGTATATTTAAAAAAAATCAGTACTTATTACAATGTCAGTATTCATTCGCCCTAAAATAAAAAGGATGTCTGAAATAAAATATCCTGCACCCCTAGCCCTAAAACCTTTGTGATTGACAGCTTAACTTTTGCGAGGTATACAATTATTGGCTGTTTCGGAAGTTTGTTTGTTTGTTTGTTTTCTTTCTTTTTTCAGACTTTTGCCCATAGCATTTGTACACGTTTTCTTTCTTACCGGCACTTTGGCTACTATATCCTTCCTCTATGTTTAAAGCAACCGATTGCCTTTAAACTTAACAGACACTTAAACCAAATGCTCAGAATGTGTGCCAAACTTTTACATCATGATGACGTCATCACATGATTTTTTATGAATTTTTGAAATTATTAAAATCGTAACATTCTTTTCAATATATCTAGCGAACAAAACAAGATATTTTAAAAATTCTTTTTGTTATAGCTCTGGTGTTTTAAAGATATGCCCTGAAAGGCGAAAATTGTGTGACGTCATGATGACGTCATAAAAAATATGGTTTTTTTTTTTACGCATGTAAGGGTCAATCCGATTACAAAAATGTATACATGGATTTTGTCTGTACCTAATTCCAAAATTTCATGATTGTGGCTCACTCAAGTAAGAAATGACAGCCATTTCATGATTGTGGCTCACTCAAGTAAGAAATGACAGCCATTTCAAAATTTAGACTAAATTCAATATAACACAAAGGAGTTATGGGAAGGGCAGATAACCATGGCTTAAATGTGCATGCTGTTTATAAAAAGGCTGATTTGTAGTCTTTTCAAGTCGCTAGACTATTGCCCATAGCATTTGTAAACGTTTTCTTTCTTACCGGCACTTTGGGTACTTTTAAACTTGGCAGACACTTAGACTAACTGCTCACAATGTGTGCCGAACTTTTACCTCATGATGACGTCATCACATGTCACGTGACGTCATCTTAAAGGGGCAGTTTTTGAAGCCACATATAAACAAAAGTACATGTTCGATTAAGTTGATAAGTAATATCTAGGTAGCCCAGTAGGTTTACAGCTGAAAATTGACATGACATTATCATGATGTCATTACATGTATAAACAAAAGTACCCGCACCCTTAAAAACCCGCACCCTTAAAAACCCGCACCCTTAAAACCCGCACCCTTAAAACCTGCACCCTTAAAACCCGGACCCTTAAAACCCGCACCCTTCAAGCCCGCACCCTTAAAACCCGCACCCTTAAAACCCGCACCCTTAAAACCCGCACCCTTAAAACCCGCACCCTTAAAACCTGCACCCTTAAAACCAGCACCCTTAAAACCCGCACCCTTAAAACCCGCACCCTAACTCGAACCTTAACCCTAACACTTGCACTCAAACCCTTAACTCTAACAACTAATTTGAACACCCCTAACTCGCTTACTCTATTTTTCCATCAACTCCAGGAGAGATCAACCTCCGGCTCCTGGCTGTTCAAGACCTTGAGGCCTTACAAGATTATATCCTGGACAGAACTGAAAGGCCTAGTGAGATAGAGAGCATATGAAATCATGCTGTAGGATGCAGGCTTAGATCAGCACAACAGACCTATGGTGTTTTGTAGACGAGTAAGTCTAACACTCTCTCTACCTTTCTCTGTCTCTCTATCTCTTACTCTCACATTCTAACCCGAACACAAGCACTCTCACTCTAAGGGCCATGTCACACAGGACAATTGTCAGGCAATCAGGTCCAACCAAATTCCACATAGAAAAACATTGAATTTATTATTTTCACCAAATTGTCTTAAGAAGAAAAATGTCTTTACTGCACTTTAAGAATTTCTTTTCGGCTGCAGCGCTGTTACTTGCCCACAAATTGTTTGTTAAAATTGCATTGTGTAACAAGGCCCTAACTCTAGCACTCTTAAAACCCGCACTCTTAAAACCCGCACCCTTAAAACCCGCACCCTTAAAACCCGCACCCTTAAAACCTGCACCCTTAAAACCCGCACCCTTAAAACCCGCACCCTTAAAACCCGCACCCTTAAAACCCGCACCCTTAAAACCCGCACCCATCTCTTACTCTCACATTCTAACCCGAACACAAGCACTCTTACTCTAAGGGCCATGTCACACAGGAAAATTTTCAGGCAATCGGGTCCAACCAAATTCCACATAGAAAAACAGGGAATTCTTTTATTTTCACCAAACTGTCTTAAGAAGAAAAATGTCTTTATTGCACTTGAAGAATTTCTTTTCGGCTGCAGCGCTGTTACTTGCCCACAAATTGCTTGTTAAAATTGCATTGTGTAACAAGGCCCTAACTCTAGCACTCTTAAAACCCGCACTCTTAAAACCCGCACTCTTAAAACCCGCACCCTTAAAACCCGCACCCTTAAAACCCGCACCCTTAAAACCTGCACCCTTAAAACCCGCACCCTTAAAACCCGCACCCTTAAAACCCGCACCCTTAAAACCCGCACCCTTAAAACCCGCACCCTTAAAACCCGCACCCATCTCTTACTCTCACATTCTAACCCGAACACAAGCACTCTTACTCTAAGGGCCATGTCACACAGGAAAATTTTCAGGCAATCGGGTCCAACCAAATTCCACATAGAAAAACAGGGAATTCTTTTATTTTCACCAAACTGTCTTAAGAAGAAAAATGTCTTTATTGCACTTGAAGAATTTCTTTTCGGCTGCAGCGCTGTTACTTGCCCACAAATTGCTTGTTAAAATTGCATTGTGTAACAAGGCCCTAACTCTAGCACTCTTAAAACCCGCACTCTTAAAACCCGCACTCTTAAAACCCGCACTCTTAAAACCCGCACTCTTAAAACCCGCACCCTTAAAACCCGCACCCTTAAAACCCGCACCCTTAAAACCCGCACCCTTAAAACCCGCACCCTTAAAACATGCACCCTTAAAACATGCACCCTTAAAACCCGCACCCTTAAAACCCGCACCCTTAAAACCCGCACCCTTAAAACCCGCACCCTTAAAACCCAAACCCTTAAAACCCGCACCCTTAAAACCCGAACCCTTAAAACCCGCACCCTTAAAACCCGCACCCTTAAAACCCGCACCCTTAAAACCCGCACCCTTAACTCAAACCCTTAACTCTAACAACTAATTTGAACACCCCTAACTCCCTTACTCTATTTTTCCATGAACTCCAGGAGAGATCAACCTCCGGCTCCTGGCTGTTCAAGACCTCGAGGCCATACAAGATTATCCTGGACAGAACTGAAAGGCCTAGTGAGATAGAGAGCATATGAAATCATGCTGTAGGATGCGGGCTTAGATCAGCACAACAGACCTATGGTGTTTTGTAGACGAGTAAGTCTAACACTCTCTCTATCTATCTCTGTCTCTCTATCTCTTACTCTCACATTCTAACCCGAACACAAGCACTCTCACTCTAAGGGCCATGTCACACAGGACAATTTTCAGGCAATCGGGTCCAACCAAATTCCACATAGAAAAACATGGAATTTTGTATTTTCACCAAATTGTCTTAAGAAGAAAAATGTCTTTACTGCACTTTAAGAATTTCTTTTCGGCTGCAGCGCTGTTACTTGCCCACAAATTGCTTGTTAAAATTGCATTGTGTAACAAGGCCCTAACTCTAGCACTCTTAAAACCCGCACTCTTAAAACCCGCACTCTTAAAACCCGCACCCTTAAAACCCGCACCCTTAAAACCCGCACCCTTAAAACCCGCACCCTTAAAACCCGCACCCTTAAAACCCGCACCCTTAAAACCTGCACCCGTAAAACCCGCACCCATCTCTTACTCTCACATTCTAACCCGAACACAAGCACTCTTACTCTAAGGGCCATGTCACACAGGAAAATGTTCAGGCAATCGGGTCCAACCAAATTCCACATAGAAAAACAGGGAATTCTTTTATTTTCACCAAACTGTCTTAAGAAGAAAAATGTCTTTACTGCACTTGAAGAATTTCTTTTCGGCTGCAGCGCTGTTACTTGCCCACAAATTGCTTGTTAAAATTGCATTGTGTAACAAGGCCCTAACTCTAGCACTCTTTAAACCCGCACTCTTAAAACCCGCACTCTTAAAACCCGCACCCTTAAAACCCGCACCCTTAAAACCCGCACCCTTAAAACCCGCACCCTTAAAACCCGCACCCTTAAAACCCGCACCCTTAAAACCCGCACCCTTAAAACCTGCACCCGTAAAACCCGCACCCATCTCTTACTCTCACATTCTAACCCGATCACAAGCACTCTTACTCTAAGGGCCATGTCACACAGGAAAATGTTCAGGCAATCGGGTCCAACCAAATTCCACATAGAAAAACAGGGAATTCTTTTATTTTCACCAAACTGTCTTAAGAAGAAAAATGTCTTTACTGCACTTGAAGAATTTCTTTTCGGCTGCAGCGCTGTTACTTGCCCACAAATTGCTTGTTAAAATTGCATTGTGTAACAAGGCCCTAACTCTAGCACTCTTAAAACCCGCACTCTTAAAACCCGCACTCTTAAAACCCGCACTCTTAAAACCCGCACTCTTCAAACCCGCACCCTTAAAACCCGCACCCTTAAAACCCGCACCCTTAAAACCCGCACCCTTAAAACCCGCACCCTTAAAACCCGCACCCTTAAAACCCGCACCCTTCAAACCCGCACCCTTAAAACCCGCACCCTTAAAACCCGCACCCTTAAAACCCGCACCCTTAAAACCCGCACCCTTAAAACCCGCACCCTTAAAACCCGCACCCTTAAAACCCGCACCCTTAAAACCCGCACCCTTAAAACCCGCACCCTTAAAACCCGCACCCTTAAAACATGCACCCTTAAAACATGCACCCTTAAAACATGCACCCTTAAAACATGCACCCTTAAAACCCGCACCCTTAAAACCCGCACCCTTAAAACCCGCACCCTTAAAACCCGCACCCTTAAAACCTGCACCCTTAAAACCCGCACCCATCTCTTACTCTCACATTCTAACCCGAACACAAGCACTCTTACTCTAAGGGCCATGTCACACAGGAAAATTTTCAGGCAATCGGGTCCAACCAAATTCCACATAGAAAAACAGGGAATTCTTCTATTTTCACCAAACTGTCTTAAGAAGAAAAATGTCTTTACTGTACTTTAAGAATTTCTTTTCGGCTGCAGCGCTGTTACTTGCCCACAAATTGCTTGTTAAAATTGCATTGTGTAACAAGGCCCTAACTCTAGCACTCTTAAAACCCGCACTCTTAAAACCCGCACTCTTAAAACCCGCACCCTTAAAACCTGCACCCTTAAAACCCGCACCCTTAAAACCCGCACCCTTAAAACCCGCACCCTTAAAACCCGCACCCTTAAAACCCGCACCCTTAAAACCCGCACCCTTAAAACATGCACCCTTAAAACATGCACCCTTAAAACCCGCACCCTTAAAACCCGCACCCTTAAAACCCGCACCCTTAAAACCCGCACCCTTAAAACCCGCACCCTTAAAACCCGCACCCTAACTCGAACCTTAACCCAAACACTTGCACTCAAACCCTTAACTCTAACAACTAATTTGAACACCCCTAACTCCCTTACTCTATTTTTCCATCAACTCCAGGAGAGATCAACCTCCGGCTCCTGGCTGTTCAAGACCTCGAGGCCATACAAGATTATCCTGGACAGAACTGAAAGGCCTAGTGAGATAGAGAGCATATGAAATCATGCTGTAGGATGCGGGCTTAGATCAGCACAACAGACCTATGGTGTTTTGTAGACGAGTAAGTCTAACACTCTCTCTATCTATCTCTGTCTCTCTATCTCTTACTCTCACATTCTAACCCGAACACAAGCACTCTCACTCTAAGGGCCATGTCACACAGGACAATTTTCAGGCAATCGGGTCCAACCAAATTCCACATAGAAAAACATGGAATTTTGTATTTTCACCAAACTGTCTTAAGAAGAAAAATGTCTTTATTGCACTTGAAGAATTTCTTTTCGGCTGCAGCGCTGTTACTTGCCCACAAATTGCTTGTTAAAATTGCATTGTGTAACAAGGCCCTAACTCTAGCACTCTTAAAACCCGCACTCTTAAAACCCGCACTCTTAAAACCCGCACCCTTAAAACCCGCACCCTTAAAACCCGCACCCTTAAAACCCGCACCCTTAAAACCCGCACCCTTAAAACCCGCACCCTTAAAACCTGCACCCGTAAAACCCGCACCCATCTCTTACTCTCACATTCTAACCCGAACACAAGCACTCTTACTCTAAGGGCCATGTCACACAGGAAAATGTTCAGGCAATCGGGTCCAACCAAATTCCACATAGAAAAACAGGGAATTCTTTTATTTTCACCAAACTGTCTTAAGAAGAAAAATGTCTTTACTGCACTTGAAGAATTTCTTTTCGGCTGCAGCGCTGTTACTTGCCCACAAATTGCTTGTTAAAATTGCATTGTGTAACAAGGCCCTAACTCTAGCACTCTTTAAACCCGCACTCTTAAAACCCGCACTCTTAAAACCCGCACCCTTAAAACCCGCACCCTTAAAACCCGCACCCTTAAAACCCGCACCCTTAAAACCCGCACCCTTAAAACCCGCACCCTTAAAACCCGCACCCTTAAAACCCGCAACCTTAAAACATGCACCCTTAAAACATGCACCCTTAAAACCCGCACCCTTAAAACCTGCACCCTTAAAACCCGCACCCTTAAAACCTGCACCCTTAAAACCTGCACCCATCTCTTACTCTCACATTCTAACCCGAACACAAGCACTCTTACTCTAAGGGCCATGTCACACAGGAAAATGTTCAGGCAATCGGGTCCAACCAAATTCCACATAGAAAAACAGGGAATTCTTTTATTTTCACCAAACTGTCTTAAGAAGAAAAATGTCTTTACTGCACTTGAAGAATTTCTTTTCGGCTGCAGCGCTGTTACTTGCCCACAAATTGCTTGTTAAAATTGCATTGTGTAACAAGGCCCTAACTCTAGCACTCTTTAAACCCGCACTCTTAAAACCCGCACTCTTAAAACCCGCACCCTTAAAACCCGCACCCTTAAAACCCGCACCCTTAAAACCCGCACCCTTAAAACCCGCACCCTTAAAACCCGCACCCTTAAAACCCGCACCCTTAAAACCTGCACCCGTAAAACCCGCACCCATCTCTTACTCTCACATTCTAACCCGATCACAAGCACTCTTACTCTAAGGGCCATGTCACACAGGAAAATGTTCAGGCAATCGGGTCCAACCAAATTCCACATAGAAAAACAGGGAATTCTTTTATTTTCACCAAACTGTCTGAAGAAGAAAAATGTCTTTACTGCACTTGAAGAATTTCTTTTCGGCTGCAGCGCTGTTACTTGCCCACAAATTGCTTGTTAAAATTGCATTGTGTAACAAGGCCCTAACTCTAGCACTCTTTAAACCCGCACTCTTAAAACCCGCACTCTTAAAACCCGCACCCTTAAAACCCGCACCCTTAAAACCCGCACCCTTAAAACCCGCACCCTTAAAACCCGCACCCTTAAAACCCGCACCCTTAAAACCCGCACCCTTAAAACCCGCACCCTTAAAACCCGCACCCTTAAAACCTGCACCCTTAAAACCCGCACCCATCTCTTACTCTCACATTCTAACCCGAACACAAGCACTCTTACTCTAAGGGCCATGTCACACAGGAAAATTTTCAGGCAATCGGGTCCAACAAAATTCTACATAGAAAAACAGGGAATTCTTCTTTTTTCACCAAACTGTCTTAAGAAGAAAAATGTCTTTACTGCACTTTAAGAATTTCTTTTCGGCTGCAGCGCTGTTACTTGCCCACAAATTGCTTGTTAAAATTGCATTGTGTAACAAGGCCCTAACTCTAGCACTCTTAAAACCCGCACTCTTAAAACCCGCACTCTTAAAACCCGCACCCTTAAAACCCGCACCCTTAAAACCCGCACCCTTAAAACCCGCACCCTTAAAACCCGCACCCTTAAAACCCGCACCCTTAAAACCTGCACCCGTAAAACCCGCACCCATCTCTTACTCTCACATTCTAACCCGAACACAAGCACTCTTACTCTAAGGGCCATGTCACACAGGAAAATGTTCAGGCAATCGGGTCCAACCAAATTCCACATAGAAAAACAGGGAATTCTTTTATTTTCACCAAACTGTCTTAAGAAGAAAAATGTCTTTACTGCACTTGAAGAATTTCTTTTCGGCTGCAGCGCTGTTACTTGCCCACAAATTGCTTGTTAAAATTGCATTGTGTAACAAGGCCCTAACTCTAGCACTCTTTAAACCCGCACTCTTAAAACCCGCACTCTTAAAACCCGCACCCTTAAAACCCGCACCCTTAAAACCCGCACCCTTAAAACCCGCACCCTTAAAACCCGCACCCTTAAAACCCGCACCCTTAAAACCCGCACCCTTAAAACCTGCACCCGTAAAACCCGCACCCATCTCTTACTCTCACATTCTAACCCGATCACAAGCACTCTTACTCTAAGGGCCATGTCACACAGGAAAATGTTCAGGCAATCGGGTCCAACCAAATTCCACATAGAAAAACAGGGAATTCTTTTATTTTCACCAAACTGTCTTAAGAAGAAAAATGTCTTTACTGCACTTGAAGAATTTCTTTTCGGCTGCAGCGCTGTTACTTGCCCACAAATTGCTTGTTAAAATTGCATTGTGTAACAAGGCCCTAACTCTAGCACTCTTAAAACCCGCACTCTTAAAACCCGCACTCTTAAAACCCGCACTCTTAAAACCCGCACTCTTCAAACCCGCACCCTTAAAACCCGCACCCTTAAAACCCGCACCCTTAAAACCCGCACCCTTAAAACCCGCACCCTTAAAACCCGCACCCTTAAAACCCGCACCCTTCAAACCCGCACCCTTAAAACCCGCACCCTTAAAACCCGCACCCTTAAAACCCGCACCCTTAAAACCCGCACCCTTAAAACCCGCACCCTTAAAACCCGCACCCTTAAAACCCGCACCCTTAAAACCCGCACCCTTAAAACCCGCACCCTTAAAACCCGCACCCTTAAAACATGCACCCTTAAAACATGCACCCTTAAAACATGCACCCTTAAAACATGCACCCTTAAAACCCGCACCCTTAAAACCCGCACCCTTAAAACCCGCACCCTTAAAACCCGCACCCTTAAAACCTGCACCCTTAAAACCCGCACCCATCTCTTACTCTCACATTCTAACCCGAACACAAGCACTCTTACTCTAAGGGCCATGTCACACAGGAAAATTTTCAGGCAATCGGGTCCAACCAAATTCCACATAGAAAAACAGGGAATTCTTCTATTTTCACCAAACTGTCTTAAGAAGAAAAATGTCTTTACTGTACTTTAAGAATTTCTTTTCGGCTGCAGCGCTGTTACTTGCCCACAAATTGCTTGTTAAAATTGCATTGTGTAACAAGGCCCTAACTCTAGCACTCTTAAAACCCGCACTCTTAAAACCCGCACTCTTAAAACCCGCACCCTTAAAACCTGCACCCTTAAAACCCGCACCCTTAAAACCCGCACCCTTAAAACCCGCACCCTTAAAACCCGCACCCTTAAAACCCGCACCCTTAAAACCCGCACCCTTAAAACATGCACCCTTAAAACATGCACCCTTAAAACCCGCACCCTTAAAACCCGCACCCTTAAAACCCGCACCCTTAAAACCCGCACCCTTAAAACCCGCACCCTTAAAACCCGCACCCTAACTCGAACCTTAACCCAAACACTTGCACTCAAACCCTTAACTCTAACAACTAATTTGAACACCCCTAACTCCCTTACTCTATTTTTCCATCAACTCCAGGAGAGATCAACCTCCGGCTCCTGGCTGTTCAAGACCTCGAGGCCATACAAGATTATCCTGGACAGAACTGAAAGGCCTAGTGAGATAGAGAGCATATGAAATCATGCTGTAGGATGCGGGCTTAGATCAGCACAACAGACCTATGGTGTTTTGTAGACGAGTAAGTCTAACACTCTCTCTATCTATCTCTGTCTCTCTATCTCTTACTCTCACATTCTAACCCGAACACAAGCACTCTCACTCTAAGGGCCATGTCACACAGGACAATTTTCAGGCAATCGGGTCCAACCAAATTCCACATAGAAAAACATGGAATTTTGTATTTTCACCAAACTGTCTTAAGAAGAAAAATGTCTTTATTGCACTTGAAGAATTTCTTTTCGGCTGCAGCGCTGTTACTTGCCCACAAATTGCTTGTTAAAATTGCATTGTGTAACAAGGCCCTAACTCTAGCACTCTTAAAACCCGCACTCTTAAAACCCGCACTCTTAAAACCCGCACCCTTAAAACCCGCACCCTTAAAACCCGCACCCTTAAAACCCGCACCCTTAAAACCCGCACCCTTAAAACCCGCACCCTTAAAACCTGCACCCGTAAAACCCGCACCCATCTCTTACTCTCACATTCTAACCCGAACACAAGCACTCTTACTCTAAGGGCCATGTCACACAGGAAAATGTTCAGGCAATCGGGTCCAACCAAATTCCACATAGAAAAACAGGGAATTCTTTTATTTTCACCAAACTGTCTTAAGAAGAAAAATGTCTTTACTGCACTTGAAGAATTTCTTTTCGGCTGCAGCGCTGTTACTTGCCCACAAATTGCTTGTTAAAATTGCATTGTGTAACAAGGCCCTAACTCTAGCACTCTTTAAACCCGCACTCTTAAAACCCGCACTCTTAAAACCCGCACCCTTAAAACCCGCACCCTTAAAACCCGCACCCTTAAAACCCGCACCCTTAAAACCCGCACCCTTAAAACCTGCACCCGTAAAACCCGCACCCATCTCTTACTCTCACATTCTAACCCGATCACAAGCACTCTTACTCTAAGGGCCATGTCACACAGGAAAATGTTCAGGCAATCGGGTCCAACCAAATTCCACATAGAAAAACAGGGAATTCTTTTATTTTCACCAAACTGTCTTAAGAAGAAAAATGTCTTTACTGCACTTGAAGAATTTCTTTTCGGCTGCAGCGCTGTTACTTGCCCACAAATTGCTTGTTAAAATTGCATTGTGTAACAAGGCCCTAACTCTAGCACTCTTAAAACCCGCACTCTTAAAACCCGCACTCTTAAAACCCGCACTCTTAAAACCCGCACTCTTCAAACCCGCACCCTTAAAACCCGCACCCTTAAAACCCGCACCCTTAAAACCCGCACCCTTAAAACCCGCACCCTTAAAACCCGCACCCTTAAAACCCGCACCCTTAAAACCCGCACCCTTAAAACCCGCACCCTTAAAACCCGCACCCTTAAAACCCGCACCCTTAAAACCCGCACCCTTAAAACCCGCACCCTTAAAACCCGCACCCTTAAAACCCGCACCCTTAAAACCCGCACCCTTAAAACATGCACCCTTAAAACATGCACCCTTAAAACATGCACCCTTAAAACCCGCACCCTTAAAACCCGCACCCTTAAAACCCGCACCCTTAAAACCCGCACCCTTAAAACCTGCACCCTTAAAACCCGCACCCATCTCTTACTCTCACATTCTAACCCGAACACAAGCACTCTTACTCTAAGGGCCATGTCACACAGGAAAATTTTCAGGCAATCGGGTCCAACCAAATTCCACATAGAAAAACAGGGAATTCTTCTATTTTCACCAAACTGTCTTAAGAAGAAAAATGTCTTTACTGTACTTTAAGAATTTCTTTTCGGCTGCAGCGCTGTTACTTGCCCACAAATTGCTTGTTAAAATTGCATTGTGTAACAAGGCCCTAACTCTAGCACTCTTAAAACCCGCACTCTTAAAACCCGCACTCTTAAAACCCGCACCCTTAAAACCTGCACCCTTAAAACCCGCACCCTTAAAACCCGCACCCTTAAAACCCGCACCCTTAAAACCCGCACCCTTAAAACCCGCACCCTTAAAACCCGCACCCTTAAAACATGCACCCTTAAAACATGCACCCTTAAAACCCGCACCCTTAAAACCCGCACCCTTAAAACCCGCACCCTTAAAACCCGCACCCTTAAAACCCGCACCCTTAAAACCCGCACCCTAACTCGAACCTTAACCCAAACACTTGCACTCAAACCCTTAACTCTAACAACTAATTTGAACACCCCTAACTCCCTTACTCTATTTTTCCATCAACTCCAGGAGAGATCAACCTCCGGCTCCTGGCTGTTCAAGACCTCGAGGCCATACAAGATTATCCTGGACAGAACTGAAAGGCCTAGTGAGATAGAGAGCATATGAAATCATGCTGTAGGATGCGGGCTTAGATCAGCACAACAGACCTATGGTGTTTTGTAGACGAGTAAGTCTAACACTCTCTCTATCTATCTCTGTCTCTCTATCTCTTACTCTCACATTCTAACCCGAACACAAGCACTCTTACTCTAAGGGCCATGTCACACAGGAAAATTTTCAGGCAATCGGGTCCAACCAAATTCCACATAGAAAAACAGGGAATTCTTCTATTTTCACCAAACTGTCTTAAGAAGAAAAATGTCTTTACTGCACTTTAAGAATTTCTTTTCGGCTGCAGCGCTGTTACTTGCCCACAAATTGCTTGTTAAAATTGCATTGTGTAACAAGGCCCTAACTCTAGCACTCTTAAAACCTGCACTCTTAAAACCCGCACTCTTAAAACCCGCACTCTTAAAACCCGCACCCTTAAAACCCGCACTCTTAAAACCCGCACTCTTAAAACCCGCACTCTTCAAACCCGCACCCTTCAAACCCGCACCCTTAAAACCCGCACCCTTAAAACCCGCACCCTTAAAACCCGCACCCTTAAAACCCGCACCCTTAAAACCCGCACCCTTAACTCAAACCCTTAACTCTAACAACGAATTTGAACACCCCTAACTCGCTTACTCTATTTTTCCATCAACTCCAGGAGAGATCAACCTCCGGCTCCTGGCTGTTCAAGACCTCGAGGCCATACAAGATTATCCTGGACAGAACAGAAAGGCCTAGTGAGATAGAGAGCATATGAAATCATGCTGTAGGATGCGGGCTTAGATCAGCACAACAGACCTATGGTGTTTTGTAGACGAGTAAGTCTAACACTCTCTCTATCTATCTCTGTCTCTCTATCTCTTACTCTCACATTCTAACCCGAACACAAGCACTCTCACTCTAAGGGCCATGTCACACAGGACAATTTTCAGGCAATCGGGTCCAACCAAATTCCACATAGAAAAACATGGAATTTTGTATTTTCACCAAATTGTCTTAAGAAGAAAAATGTCTTTATTGCACTTGAAGAATTTCTTTTCGGCTGCAGCGCTGTTACTTGCCCACAAATTGCTTGTTAAAATTGCATTGTGTAACAAGGCCCTAACTCTAGCACTCTTAAAACCCGCACCCTTAAAACCCGCACCCTTAAAACCCGCACCCTTAAAACCCGCACCCTTAAAACCCGCACCCTTAAAACCCGCACCCTTAAAACCCGCACCCTTAAAACCCGCACCCTTAAAACCCGCACCCTTAAAACCTGCACCCTTAAAACCCGCACCCATCTCTTACTCTCACATTCTAACCCGAACACAAGCACTCTTACTCTAAGGGCCATGTCACACAGGAAAATTTTCAGGCAATCGGGTCCAACCAAATTCCACATAGAAAAACAGGGAATTCTTTTATTTTCACCAAACGTCTTAAGAAGAAAAATGTCTTTATTGCACTTGAAGAATTTTTTTTCGGCTGCAGCGCTGTTACTTGCCCACAAATTGCTTGTTAAAATTGCATTGTGTAACAAGGCCCTAACTCTAGCACTCTTAAAACCCGCACTCTTCAAACCCGCACTCTTAAAACCCGCACTCTTAAAACCCGCACTCTTAAAACCCGCACTCTTAAAACCCGCACTCTTAAAACCCGCACTCTTAAAACCCGCACTCTTAAAACCCGCACCCTTAAAACCCGCACTCTTAAAACCCGCACTCTTAAAACCCGCACTCTTCAAACCCGCACCCTTAAAACCCGCACCCTTAAAACCCGCACCCTTAAAACCCGCACCCTTAAAACCCGCACCCTTAAAACCCGCACCCTTAAAACCCGCACCCTTAACTCAAACCCTTAACTCTAACAACTAATTTGAACACCCCTAACTCCCTTACTCTATTTTTCCATCAACTCCAGGAGAGATCAACCTCCGGCTCCTGGCTGTTCAAGACCTCGAGGCCATACAAGATTATCCTGGACAGAACTGAAAGGCCTAGTGAGATAGAGAGCATATGAAATCATGCTGTAGGATGCGGGCTTAGATCAGCACAACAGACCTATGGTGTTTTGTAGACGAGTAAGTCTAACACTCTCTCTATCTATCTCTGTCTCTCTATCTCTTACTCTCACATTCTAACCCGAACACAAGCACTCTCACTCTAAGGGCCATGTCACACAGGACAATTTTCAGGCAATCGGGTCCAACCAAATTCCACATAGAAAAACATGGAATTTTGTATTTTCACCAAATTGTCTTAAGAAGAAAAATGTCTTTTTTGCACTTTAAGAATTTCTTTTCGGCTGCAGCGCTGTTACTTGCCCACAAATTGCTTGTTAAAATTGCATTGTGTAACAAGGCCCTAACTCTAGCACTCTTAAAACCCGCACTCTTAAAACCCGCACCCTTAAAACCCGCACCCTTAAAACCCGCACCCTTAAAACCCGCACCCTTAAAACCCGCACCCTTAAAACCCGCACCCTTAAAACCCGCACCCTTAAAACATGCACCCTTAAAACATGCACCCTTAAAACCCGCACCCTTAAAACCTGCACCCTTAAAACCCGCACCCTTAAAACCTGCACCCTTAAAACCTGCACCCATCTCTTACTCTCACATTCTAACCCGAACACAAGCACTCTTACTCTAAGGGCCATGTCACACAGGAAAATTTTCAGGCAATCGGGTCCAACCAAATTCCACATAGAAAAACAAGGAATTCTTTTATTTTCACCAAACTGTCTTAAGAAGAAAAATGTCTTTATTGCACTTGAAGAATTTCTTTTCGGCTGCAGCGCTGCTACTTGCCTACAAATTGCTTTTTAAAATTGCATTGTGTAACAAGGCCCTAACTCTAGCACTCTTAAAACCTGCACTCTTAAAACCTGCACTCTTAAAATCCGCACTCTTAAAACCCGCACTCTTAAAACCCGCACCCTTAAAACCCGCACTCTTAAAACCCGCACCCTTAAAACCCGCACCCTTAAAACCCGCACCCTTAACTCAAACCCTTAACTCTAACAACTAATTTGAACACCCCTAACTCCCTTACTCTATTTTTCCATCAACTCCAGGAGAGATCAACCTCCGGCTCCTGGCTGTTCAAGACCTCGAGGCCATACAAGATTATCCTGGACAGAACTGAAAGGCCTAGTGAGATAGAGAGCATATGAAATCATGCTGTAGGATGCGGGATTAGATCAGCACAACAGACCTATGGTGTTTTGTAGACGAGTAAGTCTAACACTCTCTCTATCTATCTCTGTCTCTCTATCTCTTACTCTCACATTCTAACCCGAACACAAGCACTCTCACTCTAAGGGCCATGTCACACAGGACAATTTTCAGGCAATCGGGTCCAACCAAATTCCACATAGAAAAACATGGAATTTTGTATTTTCACCAAATTGTCTTAAGAAGAAAAATGTCTTTATTGCACTTGAAGAATTTCTTTTCGGCTGCAGCGCTGTTACTTGCCCACAAATTGCTTGTTAAAATTCCATTGTGTAACAAGGCCCTAACTCTAGCACTCTTAAAACCCGCACCCTTAAAACCCGCACCCTTAAAACCCGCACCCTTAAAACCCGCACCCTTAAAACCTGCACCCGTAAAACCCGCACCCATCTCTTACTCTCACATTCTAACCCGAACACAAGCACTCTTACTCTAAGGGCCATGTCACACAGGAAAATGTTCAGGCAATCGGGTCCAACCAAATTCCACATAGAAAAACAGGGAATTCTTTTATTTTCACCAAACTGTCTTAAGAAGAAAAATGTCTTTACTGCACTTGAAGAATTTCTTTTCGGCTGCAGCGCTGTTACTTGCCCACAAATTGCTTGTTAAAATTGCATTGTGTAACAAGGCCCTAACTCTAGCACTCTTTAAACCCGCACTCTTAAAACCCGCACCCTTAAAACCCGCACCCTTAAAACCCGCACCCTTAAAACCCGCACCCTTAAAACCCGCACCCTTAAAACCCGCACCCTTAAAACCCGCACCCTTAAAACCCGCACCCATCTCTTACTCTCACATTCTAACCCGAACACAAGCACTCTTACTCTAAGGGCCATGTCACACAGGAAAATTTTCAGGCAATCGGGTCCAACCAAATTCCACATAGAAAAACATGGAATTTTGTATTTTCACCAAATTGTCTTAAGAAGAAAAATGTCTTTATTGCACTTGAAGAATTTCTTTTCGGCTGCAGCGCTGTTACTTGCCCACAAATTGCTTGTTAAAATTGAATTGTGTAACAAGGCCCTAACTCTAGCACTCTTAAAACCCGCACCCTTAAAACCCGCACCCTTAAAACCCGCACCCTTAAAACCCGCACCCTTAAAACCCGCACCCTTAAAACCCGCACCCTTAAAACCTGCACCCTTAAACCCGCACCCATCTCTTACTCTCACATTCTAACCCGAACACAAGCACTCTTACTCTAAGGGCCATGTCACACAGGAAAATTTTCAGGCAATCGGGTCCAACCAAATTCCACATAGAAAAACATGGAATTTTGTATTTTCACCAAATTGTCTTAAGAAGAAAAATGTCTTTATTGCACTTGAAGAATTTCTTTTCGGCTGCAGCGCTGTTACTTGCCCACAAATTGCTTGTTAAAATTCCATTGTGTAACAAGGCCCTAACTCTAGCACTCTTAAAACCCGCACCCTTAAAACCCGCACCCTTAAAACCCGCACCCTTAAAACCCGCACCCTTAAAACCTGCACCCTTAAAACATGCACCCTTAAAACCCGCACCCTTAAAACCTGCACCCTTAAAACCCGCACCCATCTCTTACTCTCACATTCTAACCTGAACACAAGCACTCTTACTCTAAGGGCCATGTCACACAGGAAAATTTTCAGGCAATCGGGTCCAACCAAATTCCACATAGAAAAACAGGGAATTCTTTTATTTTCACCAAATTGTCTTAAGAAGAAAAATGTCTTTATTGCACTTGAAGAATTTCTTTTCGGCTGCAGCGCTGTTACTTGCCCACAAATTGCTTGTTAAAATTGCATTGTGTAACAAGGCCCTAACTCTAGCACTCTTAAAACCCGCACCCTTAAAACCCGCACCCTTAAAACCCGCACCCTTAAAACCCGCACCCTTAAAACCCGCACCCTTAAAACCCGCACCCTTAAAACCCGCACTCTTAAAACCCGCACTCTTAAAACCCGCACCCTTAAAACCCGCACCCTTAAAACCCGCACCCTTAAAACCCGCACCCTTAAAACCCGCACCCTTAAAACCCGCACCCTTAAAACCCGCACCCTTAAAACCCGCACCCTTAAAACCCGCACCCTTAAAACCTGCACCCTTAAAACATGCACCCTTAAAACCCCCACCCTTAAAACCCCCACCCTTCAAACCCGCACCCTTCAAACCCGCACCCTTCAAACCCGCACCCTTCAAACCCGCACCCTTAAAACCTGCAGCCTTAAAACCCGCACCCATCTCTTACTCTCACATTCTAACCCGAACACAAGCACTCTTACTCTAAGGGCCATGTCACACAGGAACATTTTCAGGCAATCGGGTCCAACCAAATTCCACATAGAAAAACAGGGAATTCTTTTATTTTCACCAAACTGTCTTAAGAAGAAAAATGTCTTTACTGCACTTTAAGAATTTCTTTTCGGCTGCAGCGCTGTTACTTGCCCACAAATTGCTTGTTAAAATTGCATTGTGTAACAAGGCCCTAACTCTAGCACTCTTAAAACCCGCACTCTTAAAACCCGCACCCTTAAAACCCGCACCCTTAAAACCCGCACCCTTAAAACCCGCACCCTTAAAACCCGCACCCTTAAAACCCGCACCCTTAAAACCTGCACCCTTAAACCCGCACCCATCTCTTACTCTCACATTCTAACCCGAACGTCTTAAGAAGAAAAATGTCTTTATTGCACTTGAAGAATTTCTTTTCGGCTGCAGCGCTGTTACTTGCCCACAAATTGCTTGTTAAAATTGCATTGTGTAACAAGGCCCTAACTCTAGCACTCTTAAAACCCGCACTCTTAAAACCCGCACTCTTAAAACCCGCACTCTTAAAACCCGCACCCTTAAAACCCGCACCCTTAAAACCCGCACTCTTAAAACCCGCACCCTTAAAACCCGCACTCTTAAAACCCGCACCCTTAAAACCCGCACCCTTAAAACCCGCACCCTTAAAACCTGCACCCTTAAAACCCGCACCCTTAAAACCTGCACCCTTAAAACCCGCACCCATCTCTTACTCTCACATTCTAACCCGAACACAAGCACTCTTACTCTAAGGGCCATGTCACACAGGAAAATTTTCAGGCAATCGGGTCCAACCAAATTCCACATAGAAAAGCAAGGAATTCTTTTATTTTCACCAAACTGTCTTAAGAAGAAAAATGTCTTTATTGCACTTGAAGAATTTCTTTTCGGCTGCAGCGCTGTTACTTGCCCACAAATTGCTTGTTAAAATTGCATTGTGTAACAAGGCCCTAACTCTAGCACTCTTAAAACCCGCACCCTTAAAACCCGCACCCTTAAAACCCGCACCCTTAAAACCCGCACCCTTAAAACCCGCACTCTTAAAACCTGCACCCTTAAAACCCGCACCCTTAAAACCCGCACCCTTAAAACCCGCACCCTTAAAACCCGCACCCTTAAAACCTGCACCCGTAAAACCCGCACCCATCTCTTACTCTCACATTCTAACCCGAACACAAGCACTCTTACTCTAAGGGCCATGTCACACAGGAAAATGTTCAGGCAATCGGGTCCAACCAAATTCCACATAGAAAAACAGGGAATTCTTTTATTTTCACCAAACTGTCTTAAGAAGAAAAATGTCTTTACTGCACTTGAAGAATTTCTTTTCGGCTGCAGCGCTGTTACTTGCCCACAAATTGCTTGTTAAAATTGCATTGTGTAACAAGGCCCTAACTCTAGCACTCTTTAAACCCGCACCCTTAAAACCCGCACCCTTAAAACCCGCACCCTTAAAACCCGCACCCTTAAAACCCGCACCCTTAAAACCCGCACCCTTAAAACCCGCACCCTTAAAACCCGCACCCTTAAAACCCGCACCCTTAAAACCCGCACCCTTAAAACCCGCACCCTTAAAACCCGAACCCATCTCTTACTCTCACATTCTAACCCGAACACAAGCACTCTTACTCTAAGGGCCATGTCACACAGGAAAATTTTCAGGCAATCGGGTCCAACCAAATTCTACATAGAAAAACAGGGAATTCTTCTTTTTTCACCAAACTGTCTTAAGAAGAAAAATGTCTTTACTGCACTTTAAGAATTTCTTTTCGGCTGCAGCGCTGTTACTTGCCCACAAATTGCTTGTTAAAATTGCATTGTGTAACAAGGCCCTAACTCTAGCACTCTTAAAACCCGCACTCTTAAAACCCGCACTCTTAAAACCCGCACCCTTAAAACCCGCACCCTTAAAACCCGCACCCTTAAAACCCGCACCCTTAAAACCCGCACCCTTAAAACCCGCACCCTTAAAACCCGCACCCTTAAAACCCGCACCCTTAAAACCCGCACCCATCTCTTACTCTCACATTCTAACCCGAACACAAGCACTCTTACTCTAAGGGCCATGTCACACAGGAAAATTTTCAGGCAATCGGGTCCAACCAAATTCCACATAGAAAAACAGGGAATTCTTTTATTTTCACCAAACTGTCTTAAGAAGAAAAATGTCTTTATTGCTCTTAAAGAATTTCTTTTCGGCTGCAGCGCTGTTACTTGCCCACAAATTGCTTGTTAAAATTGCATTGTGTAACAAGGCCCTAACTCTAGCACTCTTAAAACCCGCACTCTTAAAACCCGCACTCTTAAAACCCGCACTCTTAAAACCCGCACTCTTCAAACCCGCACCCTTAAAACCCGCACCCTTAAAACCCGCACCCTTAAAACCCGCACCCTTAACTCAAACCCTTAACTCTAACAACTAATTTGAACACCCCTAACTCCCTTACTCTATTTTTCCATCAACTCCAGGAGAGATCAACCTCCGGCTCCTGGCTGTTCAAGACCTCGAGGCCATACAAGATTATCCTGGACAGAACTGAAAGGCCTAGTGAGATAGAGAGCATATGAAATCATGCTGTAGGATGCGGGCTTAGATCAGCACAACAGACCTATGGTGTTTTGTAGACGAGTAAGTCTAACACTCTCTCTATCTATCTCTGTCTCTCTATCTCTTACTCTCACATTCTAACCCGAACACAAGCACTCTCACTCTAAGGGCCATGTCACACAGGACAATTTTCAGGCAATCGGGTCCAACCAAATTCCACATAGAAAAACATGGAATTTTGTATTTTCACCAAATTGTCTTAAGAAGAAAAATGTCTTTACTGCACTTTAAGAATTTCTTTTCGGCTGCAGCGCTGTTACTTGCCCACAAATTGCTTGTTAAAATTGCATTGTGTAACAAGGCCCTAACTCTAGCACTCTTAAAACCCGCACTCTTAAAACCCGCACCCTTAAAACCCGCACCCTTAAAACCCGCACCCTTAAAACCCGCACCCTTAAAACCCGCACCCTTAAAACCCGCACCCTTAAAACCCGCACCCTTAAAACCCGCACCCATCTCTTACTCTCACATTCTAACCCGAACACAAGCACTCTTACTCTAAGGGCCATGTCACACAGGAAAATTTTCAGGCAATCGGGTCCAACCAAATTCTACATAGAAAAACAGGGAATTCTTCTTTTTTCACCAAACTGTCTTAAGAAGAAAAATGTCTTTACTGCACTTTAAGAATTTCTTTTCGGCTGCAGCGCTGTTACTTGCCCACAAATTGCTTGTTAAAATTGCATTGTGTAACAAGGCCCTAACTCTAGCACTCTTAAAACCCGCACTCTTAAAACCCGCACCCTTAAAACCCGCACCCTTAAAACCCGCACCCTTAAAACCCGCACCCTTAAAACCCGCACCCTTAAAACCCGCACCCTTAAAACCCGCACCCATCTCTTACTCTCACATTCTAACCCGAACACAAGCACTCTTACTCTAAGGGCCATGTCACACAGGAAAATTTTCAGGCAATCGGGTCCAACCAAATTCCACATAGAAAAACAGGGAATTCTTTTATTTTCACCAAACTGTCTTAAGAAGAAAAATGTCTTTATTGCTCTTAAAGAATTTCTTTTCGGCTGCAGCGCTGTTACTTGCCCACAAATTGCTTGTTAAAATTGCATTGTGTAACAAGGCCCTAACTCTAGCACTCTTAAAACCCGCACTCTTAAAACCCGCACTCTTAAAACCCGCACTCTTAAAACCCGCACTCTTCAAACCCGCACCCTTAAAACCCGCACCCTTAAAACCCGCACCCTTAAAACCCGCACCCTTAAAACCCGCACCCTTAACTCAAACCCTTAACTCTAACAACTAATTTGAACACCCCTAACTCCCTTACTCTATTTTTCCATCAACTCCAGGAGAGATCAACCTCCGGCTCCTGGCTGTTCAAGACCTCGAGGCCATACAAGATTATCCTGGACAGAACTGAAAGGCCTAGTGAGATAGAGAGCATATGAAATCATGCTGTAGGATGCGGGCTTAGATCAGCACAACAGACCTATGGTGTTTTGTAGACGAGTAAGTCTAACACTCTCTCTATCTATCTCTGTCTCTCTATCTCTTACTCTCACATTCTAACCCGAACACAAGCACTCTCACTCTAAGGGCCATGTCACACAGGACAATTTTCAGGCAATCGGGTCCAACCAAATTCCACATAGAAAAACATGGAATTTTGTATTTTCACCAAATTGTCTTAAGAAGAAAAATGTCTTTACTGCACTTTAAGAATTTCTTTTCGGCTGCAGCGCTGTTACTTGCCCACAAATTGCTTGTTAAAATTGCATTGTGTAACAAGGCCCTAACTCTAGCACTCTTAAAACCCGCACTCTTAAAACCCGCACCCTTAAAACCCGCACCCTTAAAACCCGCAC
The DNA here is from genome assembly GCA_037893225.1 of Hippasteria phrygiana. Taxonomy (NCBI): domain Eukaryota; kingdom Metazoa; phylum Echinodermata; class Asteroidea; order Valvatida; family Goniasteridae; genus Hippasteria; species Hippasteria phrygiana. Next base: position 2,223,998 of record JAZGUH010000331.1, read on the forward strand.
CCTTAAAACCCGCACCCTTAAAACCCGCACCCTTAAAACCCGCACCCTTAAAACCCGCACCCTTAAAACATGCACCCTTAAAACATGCACCCTTAAAACCCGCACCCTTAAAACCCGCACCCTTAAAACCTGCACCCTTAAAACCCGCACCCTTAAAACCTGCACCCTTAAAACCTGCACCCATCTCTTACTCTCACATTCTAACCCGAACACAAGCACTCTTACTCTAAGGGCCATGTCACACAGGAAAATTTTCAGGCAATCGGGTCCAACCAAATTCCACATAGAAAAACAAGGAATTCTTTTATTTTCACCAAACTGTCTTAAGAAGAAAAATGTCTTTATTGCACTTGAAGAATTTCTTTTCGGCTGCAGCGCTGCTACTTGCCCACAAATTGCTTGTTAAAATTGCATTGTGTAACAAGGCCCTAACTCTAGCACTCTTAAAACCTGCACTCTTAAAACCTGCACTCTTAAAACCCGCACTCTTAAAACCCGCACTCTTAAAACCCGCACCCTTAAAACCCGCACTCTTAAAACCCGCACCCTTAAAACCCGCACCCTTAAAACCTGCACCCTTAACTCAAACCCTTAACTCTAACAACTAATTTGAACACCCCTAACTCCCTTACTCTATTTTTCCATCAACTCCAGGAGAGATCAACCTCCGGCTCCTGGCTGTTCAAGACCTCGAGGCCATACAAGATTATCCTGGACAGAACTGAAAGGCCTAGTGAGATAGAGAGCATATGAAATCATGCTGTAGGATGCGGGCTTAGATCAGCACAACAGACCTATGGTGTTTTGTAGACGAGTAAGTCTAACACTCTCTCTATCTATCTCTGTCTCTCTATCTCTTACTCTCACATTCTAACCCGAACACAAGCACACTCACTCTAAGGGCCATGTCACACAGGACAATTTTCAGGCAATCGGGTCCAACCAAATTCCACATAGAAAAACATAGAATTTTGTATTTTCACCAAATTGTCTTAAGAAGAAAAATGTCTTTATTGCACTTGAAGAATTTCTTTTCGGCTGCAGCGCTGTTACTTGCCCACAAATTGCTTGTTAAAATTCCATTGTGTAACAAGGCCCTAACTCTAGCACTCTTAAAACCCGCACCCTTAAAACCCGCACCCTTAAAACCCGCACCCTTAAAACCCGCACCCTTAAAACCCGCACTCTTAAAACCTGCACCCTTAAAACCCGCACCCTTAAAACCCGCACCCTTAAAACCCGCACCCTTAAAACCTGCACCCGTAAAACCCGCACCCATCTCTTACTCTCACATTCTAACCCGAACACAAGCACTCTTACTCTAAGGGCCATGTCACACAGGAAAATGTTCAGGCAATCGGGTCCAACCAAATTCCACATAGAAAAACAGGGAATTCTTTTATTTTCACCAAACTGTCTTAAGAAGAAAAATGTCTTTACTGCACTTGAAGAATTTCTTTTCGGCTGCAGCGCTGTTACTTGCCCACAAATTGCTTGTTAAAATTGCATTGTGTAACAAGGCCCTAACTCTAGCACTCTTTAAACCCGCACTCTTAAAACCCGCACTCTTAAAACCCGCACCCTTAAAACCCGCACCCTTAAAACCCGCACCCTTAAAACCCGCACCCTTAAAACCCGCACCCTTAAAACCCGCACCCCCGCACCCTTAAAACCCGCACCCTTAAAACCCGCACCCTTAAAACCCGCACCCTTAAAACCCGCACCCTTAAAACCCGCACCCTTAAAACCCGCACCCTTAAAACCCGCACCCTTAAAACCTGCACCCTTAAAACCCGCACCCATCTCTTACTCTCACATTCTAACCCGAACACAAGCACTCTTACTCTAAGGGCCATGTCACACAGGAAAATTTTCAGGCAATCGGGTCCAACAAAATTCTACATAGAAAAACAGGGAATTCTTCTTTTTTCACCAAACTGTCTTAAGAAGAAAAATGTCTTTACTGCACTTTAAGAATTTCTTTTCGGCTGCAGCGCTGTTACTTGCCCACAAATTGCTTGTTAAAATTGCATTGTGTAACAAGGCCCTAACTCTAGCACTCTTAAAACCCGCACTCTTAAAACCCGCACTCTTAAAACCCGCACCCTTAAAACCCGCACCCTTAAAACCCGCACCCTTAAAACCCGCACCCTTAAAACCCGCACCCTTAAAACCCGCACCCTTAAAACCTGCACCCGTAAAACCCGCACCCATCTCTTACTCTCACATTCTAACCCGAACACAAGCACTCTTACTCTAAGGGCCATGTCACACAGGAAAATGTTCAGGCAATCGGGTCCAACCAAATTCCACATAGAAAAACAGGGAATTCTTTTATTTTCACCAAACTGTCTTAAGAAGAAAAATGTCTTTACTGCACTTGAAGAATTTCTTTTCGGCTGCAGCGCTGTTACTTGCCCACAAATTGCTTGTTAAAATTGCATTGTGTAACAAGGCCCTAACTCTAGCACTCTTTAAACCCGCACTCTTAAAACCCGCACTCTTAAAACCCGCACTCTTAAAACCCGCACTCTTCAAACCCGCACCCTTAAAACCCGCACCCTTAAAACCCGCACCCTTAAAACCCGCACCCTTAAAACCCGCACCCTTAACTCAAACCCTTAACTCTAACAACTAATTTGAACACCCCTAACTCCCTTACTCTATTTTTCCATCAACTCCAGGAGAGATCAACCTCCGGCTCCTGGCTGTTCAAGACCTCGAGGCCATACAAGATTATCCTGGACAGAACTGAAAGGCCTAGTGAGATAGAGAGCATATGAAATCATGCTGTAGGATGCGGGCTTAGATCAGCACAACAGACCTATGGTGTTTTGTAGACGAGTAAGTCTAACACTCTCTCTATCTATCTCTGTCTCTCTATCTCTTACTCTCACATTCTAACCCGAACACAAGCACTCTCACTCTAAGGGCCATGTCACACAGGACAATTTTCAGGCAATCGGGTCCAACCAAATTCCACATAGAAAAACATGGAATTTTGTATTTTCACCAAATTGTCTTAAGAAGAAAAATGTCTTTACTGCACTTTAAGAATTTCTTTTCGGCTGCAGCGCTGTTACTTGCCCACAAATTGCTTGTTAAAATTGCATTGTGTAACAAGGCCCTAACTCTAGCACTCTTAAAACCCGCACTCTTAAAACCCGCACCCTTAAAACCCGCACCCTTAAAACCCGCACCCTTAAAACCCGCACCCTTAAAACCCGCACCCTTAAAACCCGCACCCTTAAAACCCGCACCCTTAAAACATGCACCCTTAAAACATGCACCCTTAAAACCCGCACCCTTAAAACCCGCACCCTTAAAACCCGCACCCTTAAAACCCGCACCCTTAACTCAAACCCTTAACTCTAACAACTAATTTGAACACCCCTAACTCCCTTACTCTATTTTTCCATCAACTCCAGGAGAGATCAACCTCCGGCTCCTGGCTGTTCAAGACCTCGAGGCCATACAAGATTATCCTGGACAGAACTGAAAGGCCTAGTGAGATAGAGAGCATATGAAATCATGCTGTAGGATGCGGGCTTAGATCAGCACAACAGACCTATGGTGTTTTGTAGACGAGTAAGTCTAACACTCTCTCTATCTATCTCTGTCTCTCTATCTCTTACTCTCACATTCTAACCCGAACACAAGCACTCTCACTCTAAGGGCCATGTCACACAGGACAATTTTCAGGCAATCGGGTCCAACCAAATTCCACATAGAAAAACATGGAATTTTGTATTTTCACCAAATTGTCTTAAGAAGAAAAATGTCTTTACTGCACTTTAAGAATTTCTTTTCGGCTGCAGCGCTGTTACTTGCCCACAAATTGCTTGTTAAAATTGCATTGTGTAACAAGGCCCTAACTCTAGCACTCTTAAAACCCGCACTCTTAAAACCCGCACCCTTAAAACCCGCACCCTTAAAACCCGCACCCTTAAAACCCGCACCCTTAAAACCCGCACCCTTAAAACCCGCACCCTTAAAACCCGCACCCTTAAAACATGCACCCTTAAAACATGCACCCTTAAAACCCGCACCCTTAAAACCCGCACCCTTAAAACCTGCACCCTTAAAACCCGCACCCTTAAAACCTGCACCCTTAAAACCTGCACCCATCTCTTACTCTCACATTCTAACCCGAACACAAGCACTCTTACTCTAAGGGCCATGTCACACAGGAAAATTTTCAGGCAATCGGGTCCAACCAAATTCCACATAGAAAAACAAGGAATTCTTTTATTTTCACCAAACTGTCTTAAGAAGAAAAATGTCTTTATTGCACTTGAAGAATTTCTTTTCGGCTGCAGCGCTGCTACTTGCCCACAAATTGCTTGTTAAAATTGCATTGTGTAACAAGGCCCTAACTCTAGCACTCTTAAAACCTGCACTCTTAAAACCTGCACTCTTAAAACCCGCACTCTTAAAACCCGCACTCTTAAAACCCGCACCCTTAAAACCCGCACTCTTAAAACCCGCACCCTTAAAACCCGCACCCTTAAAACCTGCACCCTTAACTCAAACCCTTAACTCTAACAACTAATTTGAACACCCCTAACTCCCTTACTCTATTTTTCCATCAACTCCAGGAGAGATCAACCTCCGGCTCCTGGCTGTTCAAGACCTCGAGGCCATACAAGATTATCCTGGACAGAACTGAAAGGCCTAGTGAGATAGAGAGCATATGAAATCATGCTGTAGGATGCGGGCTTAGATCAGCACAACAGACCTATGGTGTTTTGTAGACGAGTAAGTCTAACACTCTCTCTATCTATCTCTGTCTCTCTATCTCTTACTCTCACATTCTAACCCGAACACAAGCACACTCACTCTAAGGGCCATGTCACACAGGACAATTTTCAGGCAATCGGGTCCAACCAAATTCCACATAGAAAAACATAGAATTTTGTATTTTCACCAAATTGTCTTAAGAAGAAAAATGTCTTTATTGCACTTTAAGAATTTCTTTTCGGCTGCAGCGCTGTTACTTGCCCACAAATTGCTTGTTAAAATTCCATTGTGTAACAAGGCCCTAACTCTAGCACTCTTAAAACCCGCACCCTTAAAACCCGCACCCTTAAAACCCGCACCCTTAAAACCCGCACCCTTAAAACCCGCACTCTTAAAACCTGCACCCTTAAAACCCGCACCCTTAAAACCCGCACCCTTAAAACCCGCACCCTTAAAACCTGCACCCGTAAAACCCGCACCCATCTCTTACTCTCACATTCTAACCCGAACACAAGCACTCTTACTCTAAGGGCCATGTCACACAGGAAAATGTTCAGGCAATCGGGTCCAACCAAATTCCACATAGAAAAACAGGGAATTCTTTTATTTTCACCAAACTGTCTTAAGAAGAAAAATGTCTTTACTGCACTTGAAGAATTTCTTTTCGGCTGCAGCGCTGTTACTTGCCCACAAATTGCTTGTTAAAATTGCATTGTGTAACAAGGCCCTAACTCTAGCACTCTTTAAACCCGCACTCTTAAAACCCGCACTCTTAAAACCCGCACCCTTAAAACCCGCACCCTTAAAACCCGCACCCTTAAAACCCGCACCCTTAAAACCCGCACCCTTAAAACCCGCACCCCCGCACCCTTAAAACCCGCACCCTTAAAACCCGCACCCTTAAAACCCGCACCCTTAAAACCCGCACCCTTAAAACCCGCACCCTTAAAACCCGCACCCTTAAAACCCGCACCCTTAAAACCTGCACCCTTAAAACCCGCACCCATCTCTTACTCTCACATTCTAACCCGAACACAAGCACTCTTACTCTAAGGGCCATGTCACACAGGAAAATTTTCAGGCAATCGGGTCCAACAAAATTCTACATAGAAAAACAGGGAATTCTTCTTTTTTCACCAAACTGTCTTAAGAAGAAAAATGTCTTTACTGCACTTTAAGAATTTCTTTTCGGCTGCAGCGCTGTTACTTGCCCACAAATTGCTTGTTAAAATTGCATTGTGTAACAAGGCCCTAACTCTAGCACTCTTAAAACCCGCACTCTTAAAACCCGCACTCTTAAAACCCGCACCCTTAAAACCCGCACCCTTAAAACCCGCACCCTTAAAACCCGCACCCTTAAAACCCGCACCCTTAAAACCCGCACCCTTAAAACCTGCACCCGTAAAACCCGCACCCATCTCTTACTCTCACATTCTAACCCGAACACAAGCACTCTTACTCTAAGGGCCATGTCACACAGGAAAATGTTCAGGCAATCGGGTCCAACCAAATTCCACATAGAAAAACAGGGAATTCTTTTATTTTCACCAAACTGTCTTAAGAAGAAAAATGTCTTTACTGCACTTGAAGAATTTCTTTTCGGCTGCAGCGCTGTTACTTGCCCACAAATTGCTTGTTAAAATTGCATTGTGTAACAAGGCCCTAACTCTAGCACTCTTTAAACCCGCACTCTTAAAACCCGCACTCTTAAAACCCGCACCCTTAAAACCCGCACCCTTAAAACCCGCACCCTTAAAACCCGCACCCTTAAAACCCGCACCCTTAAAACCCGCACCCTTAAAACCCGCACCCTTAAAACCTGCACCCGTAAAACCCGCACCCATCTCTTACTCTCACATTCTAACCCGATCACAAGCACTCTTACTCTAAGGGCCATGTCACACAGGAAAATGTTCAGGCAATCGGGTCCAACCAAATTCCACATAGAAAAACAGGGAATTCTTTTATTTTCACCAAACTGTCTTAAGAAGAAAAATGTCTTTACTGCACTTGAAGAATTTCTTTTCGGCTGCAGCGCTGTTACTTGCCCACAAATTGCTTGTTAAAATTGCATTGTGTAACAAGGCCCTAACTCTAGCACTCTTAAAACCCGCACTCTTAAAACCCGCACTCTTAAAACCCGCACTCTTAAAACCCGCACTCTTAAAACCCGCACCCTTAAAACCCGCACCCTTAAAACCCGCACCCTTAAAACCCGCACCCTTAAAACCCGCACCCTTAAAACCCGCACCCTTAAAACCCGCACCCTTCAAACCCGCACCCTTCAAACCCGCACCCTTCAAACCCGCACCCTTCAAACCCGCACCCTTAAAACCCGCACCCTTAAAACCCGCACCCTTAAAACCCGCACCCTTAAAACCCGCACCCTTAAAACCCGCACCCTTAAAACCCGCACCCTTAAAACATGCACCCTTAAAACATGCACCCTTAAAACATGCACCCTTAAAACATGCACCCTTAAAACCCGCACCCTTAAAACCCGCACCCTTAAAACCCGCACCCTTAAAACCCGCACCCATCTCTTACTCTCACATTCTAACCCGAACACAAGCACTCTTACTCTAAGGGCCATGTCACACAGGAAAATTTTCAGGCAATCGGGTCCAACCAAATTCCACATAGAAAAACAGGGAATTCTTCTATTTTCACCAAACTGTCTTAAGAAGAAAAATGTCTTTACTGTACTTTAAGAATTTCTTTTCGGCTGCAGCGCTGTTACTTGCCCACAAATTGCTTGTTAAAATTGCATTGTGTAACAAGGCCCTAACTCTAGCACTCTTAAAACCCGCACTCTTAAAACCCGCACTCTTAAAACCCGCACCCTTAAAACCTGCACCCTTAAAACCCGCACCCTTAAAACCCGCACCCTTAAAACCCGCACCCTTAAAACCCGCACCCTTAAAACCCGCACCCTTAAAACCCGCACCCTTAAAACATGCACCCTTAAAACATGCACCCTTAAAACCCGCACCCTTAAAACCCGCACCCTTAAAACCCGCACCCTTAAAACCCGCACCCTTAAAACCCACACCCTTAAAACCCGCACCCTAACTCGAACCTTAACCCAAACACTTGCACTCAAACCCTTAACTCTAACAACTAATTTGAACACCCCTAACTCCCTTACTCTATTTTTCCATCAACTCCAGGAGAGATCAACCTCCGGCTCCTGGCTGTTCAAGACCTCGAGGCCATACAAGATTATCCTGGACAGAACTGAAAGGCCTAGTGAGATAGAGAGCATATGAAATCATGCTGTAGGATGCGGGCTTAGATCAGCACAACAGACCTATGGTGTTTTGTAGACGAGTAAGTCTAACACTCTCTCTATCTATCTCTGTCTCTCTATCTCTTACTCTCACATTCTAACCCGAACACAAGCACTCTCACTCTAAGGGCCATGTCACACAGGACAATTTTCAGGCAATCGGGTCCAACCAAATTCCACATAGAAAAACATGGAATTTTGTATTTTCACCAAACTGTCTTAAGAAGAAAAATGTCTTTATTGCACTTGAAGAATTTCTTTTCGGCTGCAGCGCTGTTACTTGCCCACAAATTGCTTGTTAAAATTGCATTGTGTAACAAGGCCCTAACTCTAGCACTCTTAAAACCCGCACCCTTAAAACCCGCACCCTTAAAACCCGCACCCTTAAAACCCGCACCCTTAAAACCCGCACCCTTAAAACCCGCACCCTTAAAACCCGCACTCTTAAAACCCGCACCCTTAAAACCCGCACCCTTAAAACCCGCACCCTTAAAACCCGCACCCTTAAAACCCGCACCCTTAAAACCTGCACCCTTAAAACCCGCACCCATCTCTTACTCTCACATTCTAACCCGAACACAAGCACTCTTACTCTAAGGGCCATGTCACACAGGAAAATTTTCAGGCAATCGGGTCCAACCAAATTCCACATAGAAAAACAGGGAATTCTTTTATTTTCACCAAACGTCTTAAGAAGAAAAATGTCTTTATTGCACTTGAAGAATTTTTTTTCGGCTGCAGCGCTGTTACTTGCCCACAAATTGCTTGTTAAAATTGCATTGTGTAACAAGGCCCTAACTCTAGCACTCTTAAAACCCGCACTCTTAAAACCCGCACTCTTAAAACCCGCACTCTTAAAACCCGCACTCTTAAAACCCGCACTCTTAAAACCCGCACTCTTAAAACCCGCACTCTTAAAACCCGCACTCTTAAAACCCGCACTCTTAAAACCCGCACTCTTAAAACCCGCACCCTTCAAACCCGCACCCTTCAAACCCGCACCCTTCAAACCCGCACCCTTAAAACCCGCACCCTTAAAACCCGCACCCTTAAAACCCGCACCCTTAAAACCCGCACCCTTAAAACCCGCACCCTTAAAACCCGCACCCTTAAAACCCGCACCCTTAAAACCCGCACCCTTAACTCAAACCCTTAACTCTAACAACTAATTTGAACACCCCTAACTCCCTTACTCTATTTTTCCATCAACTCCAGGAGAGATCAACCTCCGGCTCCTGGCTGTTCAAGACCTCGAGGCCATACAAGATTATCCTGGACAGAACTGAAAGGCCTAGTGAGATAGAGAGCATATGAAATCATGCTGTAGGATGCGGGCTTAGATCAGCACAACAGACCTATGGTGTTTTGTAGACGAGTAAGTCTAACACTCTCTCTATCTATCTCTGTCTCTCTATCTCTTACTCTCACATTCTAACCCGAACACAAGCACTCTCACTCTAAGGGCCATGTCACACAGGACAATTTTCAGGCAATCGGGTCCAACCAAATTCCACATAGAAAAACATGGAATTTTGTATTTTCACCAAATTGTCTTAAGAAGAAAAATGTCTTTTTTGCACTTTAAGAATTTCTTTTCGGCTGCAGCGCTGTTACTTGCCCACAAATTGCTTGTTAAAATTGCATTGTGTAACAAGGCCCTAACTCTAGCACTCTTAAAACCCGCACTCTTAAAACCCGCACCCTTAAAACCCGCACCCTTAAAACCCGCACCCTTAAAACCCGCACCCTTAAAACTCGCACCCTTAAAACCCGCACCCTTAAAACCCGCACCCTTAAAACATGCACCCTTAAAACATGCACCCTTAAAACCCGCACCCTTAAAACCTGCACCCTTAAAACCCGCACCCTTAAAACCTGCACCCTTAAAACCTGCACCCATCTCTTACTCTCACATTCTAACCCGAACACAAGCACTCTTACTCTAAGGGCCATGTCACACAGGAAAATTTTCAGGCAATCGGGTCCAACCAAATTCCACATAGAAAAACAAGGAATTCTTTTATTTGCACCAAACTGTCTTAAGAAGAAAAATGTCTTTATTGCACTTGAAGAATTTCTTTTCGGCTGCAGCGCTGCTACTTGCCCACAAATTGCTTGTTAAAATTGCATTGTGTAACAAGGCCCTAACTCTAGCACTCTTAAAACCTGCACTCTTAAAACCCGCACCCTTAAAACCCGCACTCTTAAAACCCGCACCCTTAAAACCCGCACCCTTAAAACCCGCACCCTTAACTCAAACCCTTAACTCTAACAACTAATTTGAACACCCCTAACTCCCTTACTCTATTTTTCCATCAACTCCAGGAGAGATCAACCTCCGGCTCCTGGCTGTTCAAGACCTCGAGGCCATACAAGATTATCCTGGACAGAACTGAAAGGCCTAGTGAGATAGAGAGCATATGAAATCATGCTGTAGGATGCGGGATTAGATCAGCACAACAGACCTATGGTGTTTTGTAGACGAGTAAGTCTAACACTCTCTCTATCTATCTCTGTCTCTCTATCTCTTACTCTCACATTCTAACCCGAACACAAGCACTCTCACTCTAAGGGCCATGTCACACAGGACAATTTTCAGGCAATCGGGTCCAACCAAATTCCACATAGAAAAACATGGAATTTTGTATTTTCACCAAATTGTCTTAAGAAGAAAAATGTCTTTTTTGCACTTTAAGAATTTCTTTTCGGCTGCAGCGCTGTTACTTGCCCACAAATTGCTTGTTAAAATTGCATTGTGTAACAAGGCCCTAACTCTAGCACTCTTAAAACCCGCACTCTTAAAACCCGCACCCTTAAAACCCGCACCCTTAAAACCCGCACCCTTAAAACCCGCACCCTTAAAACTCGCACCCTTAAAACCCGCACCCTTAAAACCCGCACCCTTAAAACATGCACCCTTAAAACATGCACCCTTAAAACCCGCACCCTTAAAACCTGCACCCTTAAAACCCGCACCCTTAAAACCTGCACCCTTAAAACCTGCACCCATCTCTTACTCTCACATTCTAACCCGAACACAAGCACTCTTACTCTAAGGGCCATGTCACACAGGAAAATTTTCAGGCAATCGGGTCCAACCAAATTCCACATAGAAAAACAAGGAATTCTTTTATTTGCACCAAACTGTCTTAAGAAGAAAAATGTCTTTATTGCACTTGAAGAATTTCTTTTCGGCTGCAGCGCTGCTACTTGCCCACAAATTGCTTGTTAAAATTGCATTGTGTAACAAGGCCCTAACTCTAGCACTCTTAAAACCTGCACTCTTAAAACCCGCACCCTTAAAACCCGCACTCTTAAAACCCGCACCCTTAAAACCCGCACCCTTAAAACCCGCACCCTTAACTCAAACCCTTAACTCTAACAACTAATTTGAACACCCCTAACTCCCTTACTCTATTTTTCCATCAACTCCAGGAGAGATCAACCTCCGGCTCCTGGCTGTTCAAGACCTCGAGGCCATACAAGATTATCCTGGACAGAACTGAAAGGCCTAGTGAGATAGAGAGCATATGAAATCATGCTGTAGGATGCGGGATTAGATCAGCACAACAGACCTATGGTGTTTTGTAGACGAGTAAGTCTAACACTCTCTCTATCTATCTCTGTCTCTCTATCTCTTACTCTCACATTCTAACCCGAACACAAGCACTCTCACTCTAAGGGCCATGTCACACAGGACAATTTTCAGGCAATCGGGTCCAACCAAATTCCACATAGAAAAACATGGAATTTTGTATTTTCACCAAATTGTCTTAAGAAGAAAAATGTCTTTATTGCACTTGAAGAATTTCTTTTCGGCTGCAGCGCTGTTACTTGCCCACAAATTGCTTGTTAAAATTCCATTGTGTAACAAGGCCCTAACTCTAGCACTCTTAAAACCCGCACCCTTAAAACCCGCACCCTTAAAACCCGCACCCTTAAAACCCGCACCCTTAAAACCTGCACCCGTAAAACCCGCACCCATCTCTTACTCTCACATTCTAACCCGAACACAAGCACTCTTACTCTAAGGGCCATGTCACACAGGAAAATGTTCAGGCAATCGGGTCCAACCAAATTCCACATAGAAAAACAGGGAATTCTTTTATTTTCACCAAACTGTCTTAAGAAGAAAAATGTCTTTACTGCACTTGAAGAATTTCTTTTCGGCTGCAGCGCTGTTACTTGCCCACAAATTGCTTGTTAAAATTGCATTGTGTAACAAGGCCCTAACTCTAGCACTCTTTAAACCCGCACTCTTAAAACCCGCACCCTTAAAACCCGCACCCTTAAAACCCGCACCCTTAAAACCCGCACCCTTAAAACCCGCACCCTTAAAACCCGCACCCATCTCTTACTCTCACATTCTAACCCGAACACAAGCACTCTTACTCTAAGGGCCATGTCACACAGGAAAATTTTCAGGCAATCGGGTCCAACCAAATTCCACATAGAAAAACAGGGAATTCTTCTATTTTCACCAAACTGTCTTAAGAAGAAAAATGTCTTTACTGTACTTTAAGAATTTCTTTTCGGCTGCAGCGCTGTTACTTGCCCACAAATTGCTTGTTAAAATTGCATTGTGTAACAAGGCCCTAACTCTAGCACTCTTAAAACCCGCACTCTTAAAACCCGCACTCTTAAAACCCGCACCCTTAAAACCTGCACCCTTAAAACCCGCACCCTTAAAACCCGCACCCTTAAAACCCGCACCCTTAAAACCCGCACCCTTAAAACCCGCACCCTTAAAACCCGCACCCTTAAAACATGCACCCTTAAAACATGCACCCTTAAAACCCGCACCCTTAAAACCCGCACCCTTAAAACCCGCACCCTTAAAACCCGCACCCTTAAAACCCACACCCTTAAAACCCGCACCCTAACTCGAACCTTAACCCAAACACTTGCACTCAAACCCTTAACTCTAACAACTAATTTGAACACCCCTAACTCCCTTACTCTATTTTTCCATCAACTCCAGGAGAGATCAACCTCCGGCTCCTGGCTGTTCAAGACCTCGAGGCCATACAAGATTATCCTGGACAGAACTGAAAGGCCTAGTGAGATAGAGAGCATATGAAATCATGCTGTAGGATGCGGGCTTAGATCAGCACAACAGACCTATGGTGTTTTGTAGACGAGTAAGTCTAACACTCTCTCTATCTATCTCTGTCTCTCTATCTCTTACTCTCACATTCTAACCCGAACACAAGCACTCTCACTCTAAGGGCCATGTCACACAGGACAATTTTCAGGCAATCGGGTCCAACCAAATTCCACATAGAAAAACATGGAATTTTGTATTTTCACCAAACTGTCTTAAGAAGAAAAATGTCTTTATTGCACTTGAAGAATTTCTTTTCGGCTGCAGCGCTGTTACTTGCCCACAAATTGCTTGTTAAAATTGCATTGTGTAACAAGGCCCTAACTCTAGCACTCTTAAAACCCGCACCCTTAAAACCCGCACCCTTAAAACCCGCACCCTTAAAACCCGCACCCTTAAAACCCGCACCCTTAAAACCCGCACCCTTAAAACCCGCACTCTTAAAACCCGCACCCTTAAAACCCGCACCCTTAAAACCCGCACCCTTAAAACCCGCACCCTTAAAACCCGCACCCTTAAAACCTGCACCCTTAAAACCCGCACCCATCTCTTACTCTCACATTCTAACCCGAACACAAGCACTCTTACTCTAAGGGCCATGTCACACAGGAAAATTTTCAGGCAATCGGGTCCAACCAAATTCCACATAGAAAAACAGGGAATTCTTTTATTTTCACCAAACGTCTTAAGAAGAAAAATGTCTTTATTGCACTTGAAGAATTTTTTTTCGGCTGCAGCGCTGTTACTTGCCCACAAATTGCTTGTTAAAATTGCATTGTGTAACAAGGCCCTAACTCTAGCACTCTTAAAACCCGCACTCTTAAAACCCGCACTCTTAAAACCCGCACTCTTAAAACCCGCACTCTTAAAACCCGCACTCTTAAAACCCGCACTCTTAAAACCCGCACTCTTAAAACCCGCACTCTTAAAACCCGCACTCTTAAAACCCGCACTCTTAAAACCCGCACCCTTCAAACCCGCACCCTTAAAACCCGCACCCTTAAAACCCGCACCCTTAAAACCCGCACCCTTAAAACCCGCACCCTTAAAACCCGCACCCTTAAAACCCGCACCCTTAAAACCCGCACCCTTAAAACCCGCACCCTTAAAACCCGCACCCTTAAAACCCGCACCCTTAACTCAAACCCTTAACTCTAACAACTAATTTGAACACCCCTAACTCCCTTACTCTATTTTTCCATCAACTCCAGGAGAGATCAACCTCCGGCTCCTGGCTGTTCAAGACCTCGAGGCCATACAAGATTATCCTGGACAGAACTGAAAGGCCTAGTGAGATAGAGAGCATATGAAATCATGCTGTAGGATGCGGGCTTAGATCAGCACAACAGACCTATGGTGTTTTGTAAACGAGTAAGTCTAACACTCTCTCTATCTATCTCTGTCTCTCTATCTCTTACTCTCACATTCTAACCCGAACACAAGCACTCTCACTCTAAGGGCCATGTCACACAGGACAATTTTCAGGCAATCGGGTCCAACCAAATTCCACATAGAAAAACATGGAATTTTGTATTTTCACCAAATTGTCTTAAGAAGAAAAATGTCTTTACTGCACTTTAAGAATTTCTTTTCGGCTGCAGCGCTGTTACTTGCCCACAAATTGCTTGTTAAAATTGCATTGTGTAACAAGGCCCTAACTCTAGCACTCTTAAAACCCGCACTCTTAAAACCCGCACCCTTAAAACCCGCACCCTTAAAACCCGCACCCTTAAAACCCGCACCCTTAAAACCCGCACCCTTAAAACCCGCACCCTTAAAACCCGCACCCTTAAAACATGCACCCTTAAAACATGCACCCTTAAAACCCGCACCCTTAAAACCCGCACCCTTAAAACCCGCACCCTTAAAACCCGCACCCTTAACTCAAACCCTTAACTCTAACAACTAATTTGAACACCCCTAACTCCCTTACTCTATTTTTCCATCAACTCCAGGAGAGATCAACCTCCGGCTCCTGGCTGTTCAAGACCTCGAGGCCATACAAGATTATCCTGGACAGAACTGAAAGGCCTAGTGAGATAGAGAGCATATGAAATCATGCTGTAGGATGCGGGCTTAGATCAGCACAACAGACCTATGGTGTTTTGTAGACGAGTAAGTCTAACACTCTCTCTATCTATCTCTGTCTCTCTATCTCTTACTCTCACATTCTAACCCGAACACAAGCACTCTCACTCTAAGGGCCATGTCACACAGGACAATTTTCAGGCAATCGGGTCCAACCAAATTCCACATAGAAAAACATGGAATTTTGTATTTTCACCAAATTGTCTTAAGAAGAAAAATGTCTTTACTGCACTTTAAGAATTTCTTTTCGGCTGCAGCGCTGTTACTTGCCCACAAATTGCTTGTTAAAATTGCATTGTGTAACAAGGCCCTAACTCTAGCACTCTTAAAACCCGCACTCTTAAAACCCGCACCCTTAAAACCCGCACCCTTAAAACCCGCACCCTTAAAACCCGCACCCTTAAAACCCGCACCCTTAAAACCCGCACCCTTAAAACCCGCACCCTTAAAACATGCACCCTTAAAACATGCACCCTTAAAACCCGCACCCTTAAAACCCGCACCCTTAAAACCTGCACCCTTAAAACCCGCACCCTTAAAACCTGCACCCTTAAAACCTGCACCCATCTCTTACTCTCACATTCTAACCCGAACACAAGCACTCTTACTCTAAGGGCCATGTCACACAGGAAAATTTTCAGGCAATCGGGTCCAACCAAATTCCACATAGAAAAACAAGGAATTCTTTTATTTTCACCAAACTGTCTTAAGAAGAAAAATGTCTTTATTGCACTTGAAGAATTTCTTTTCGGCTGCAGCGCTGCTACTTGCCCACAAATTGCTTGTTAAAATTGCATTGTGTAACAAGGCCCTAACTCTAGCACTCTTAAAACCTGCACTCTTAAAACCTGCACTCTTAAAACCCGCACTCTTAAAACCCGCACTCTTAAAACCCGCACCCTTAAAACCCGCACTCTTAAAACCCGCACCCTTAAAACCCGCACCCTTAAAACCTGCACCCTTAACTCAAACCCTTAACTCTAACAACTAATTTGAACACCCCTAACTCCCTTACTCTATTTTTCCATCAACTCCAGGAGAGATCAACCTCCGGCTCCTGGCTGTTCAAGACCTCGAGGCCATACAAGATTATCCTGGACAGAACTGAAAGGCCTAGTGAGATAGAGAGCATATGAAATCATGCTGTAGGATGCGGGCTTAGATCAGCACAACAGACCTATGGTGTTTTGTAGACGAGTAAGTCTAACACTCTCTCTATCTATCTCTGTCTCTCTATCTCTTACTCTCACATTCTAACCCGAACACAAGCACACTCACTCTAAGGGCCATGTCACACAGGACAATTTTCAGGCAATCGGGTCCAACCAAATTCCACATAGAAAAACATAGAATTTTGTATTTTCACCAAATTGTCTTAAGAAGAAAAATGTCTTTATTGCACTTGAAGAATTTCTTTTCGGCTGCAGCGCTGTTACTTGCCCACAAATTGCTTGTTAAAATTCCATTGTGTAACAAGGCCCTAACTCTAGCACTCTTAAAACCCGCACCCTTAAAACCCGCACCCTTAAAACCCGCACCCTTAAAACCCGCACCCTTAAAACCCGCACTCTTAAAACCTGCACCCTTAAAACCCGCACC
Organism: Hippasteria phrygiana; assembly: GCA_037893225.1. Classification (NCBI taxonomy): domain Eukaryota; kingdom Metazoa; phylum Echinodermata; class Asteroidea; order Valvatida; family Goniasteridae; genus Hippasteria; species Hippasteria phrygiana. The sequence goes on from JAZGUH010000331.1 coordinate 2,240,818, forward strand.
CTTAAAACCCGCACCCTTAAAACCCGCACCCTTAAAACCTGCACCCGTAAAACCCGCACCCATCTCTTACTCTCACATTCTAACCCGAACACAAGCACTCTTACTCTAAGGGCCATGTCACACAGGAAAATGTTCAGGCAATCGGGTCCAACCAAATTCCACATAGAAAAACAGGGAATTCTTTTATTTTCACCAAACTGTCTTAAGAAGAAAAATGTCTTTACTGCACTTGAAGAATTTCTTTTCGGCTGCAGCGCTGTTACTTGCCCACAAATTGCTTGTTAAAATTGCATTGTGTAACAAGGCCCTAACTCTAGCACTCTTTAAACCCGCACTCTTAAAACCCGCACTCTTAAAACCCGCACCCTTAAAACCCGCACCCTTAAAACCCGCACCCTTAAAACCCGCACCCTTAAAACCCGCACCCTTAAAACCCGCACCCCCGCACCCTTAAAACCCGCACCCTTAAAACCCGCACCCTTAAAACCCGCACCCTTAAAACCCGCACCCTTAAAACCCGCACCCTTAAAACCCGCACCCTTAAAACCCGCACCCTTAAAACCTGCACCCTTAAAACCCGCACCCATCTCTTACTCTCACATTCTAACCCGAACACAAGCACTCTTACTCTAAGGGCCATGTCACACAGGAAAATTTTCAGGCAATCGGGTCCAACAAAATTCTACATAGAAAAACAGGGAATTCTTCTTTTTTCACCAAACTGTCTTAAGAAGAAAAATGTCTTTACTGCACTTTAAGAATTTCTTTTCGGCTGCAGCGCTGTTACTTGCCCACAAATTGCTTGTTAAAATTGCATTGTGTAACAAGGCCCTAACTCTAGCACTCTTAAAACCCGCACTCTTAAAACCCGCACTCTTAAAACCCGCACCCTTAAAACCCGCACCCTTAAAACCCGCACCCTTAAAACCCGCACCCTTAAAACCCGCACCCTTAAAACCCGCACCCTTAAAACCTGCACCCGTAAAACCCGCACCCATCTCTTACTCTCACATTCTAACCCGAACACAAGCACTCTTACTCTAAGGGCCATGTCACACAGGAAAATGTTCAGGCAATCGGGTCCAACCAAATTCCACATAGAAAAACAGGGAATTCTTTTATTTTCACCAAACTGTCTTAAGAAGAAAAATGTCTTTACTGCACTTGAAGAATTTCTTTTCGGCTGCAGCGCTGTTACTTGCCCACAAATTGCTTGTTAAAATTGCATTGTGTAACAAGGCCCTAACTCTAGCACTCTTTAAACCCGCACTCTTAAAACCCGCACTCTTAAAACCCGCACCCTTAAAACCCGCACCCTTAAAACCCGCACCCTTAAAACCCGCACCCTTAAAACCCGCACCCTTAAAACCCGCACCCTTAAAACCCGCACCCTTAAAACCTGCACCCGTAAAACCCGCACCCATCTCTTACTCTCACATTCTAACCCGATCACAAGCACTCTTACTCTAAGGGCCATGTCACACAGGAAAATGTTCAGGCAATCGGGTCCAACCAAATTCCACATAGAAAAACAGGGAATTCTTTTATTTTCACCAAACTGTCTTAAGAAGAAAAATGTCTTTACTGCACTTGAAGAATTTCTTTTCGGCTGCAGCGCTGTTACTTGCCCACAAATTGCTTGTTAAAATTGCATTGTGTAACAAGGCCCTAACTCTAGCACTCTTAAAACCCGCACTCTTAAAACCCGCACTCTTAAAACCCGCACTCTTAAAACCCGCACTCTTAAAACCCGCACCCTTAAAACCCGCACCCTTAAAACCCGCACCCTTAAAACCCGCACCCTTAAAACCCGCACCCTTAAAACCCGCACCCTTAAAACCCGCACCCTTCAAACCCGCACCCTTCAAACCCGCACCCTTCAAACCCGCACCCTTAAAACCCGCACCCTTAAAACCCGCACCCTTAAAACCCGCACCCTTAAAACCCGCACCCTTAAAACCCGCACCCTTAAAACCCGCACCCTTAAAACCCGCACCCTTAAAACATGCACCCTTAAAACATGCACCCTTAAAACATGCACCCTTAAAACATGCACCCTTAAAACCCGCACCCTTAAAACCCGCACCCTTAAAACCCGCACCCTTAAAACCCGCACCCATCTCTTACTCTCACATTCTAACCCGAACACAAGCACTCTTACTCTAAGGGCCATGTCACACAGGAAAATTTTCAGGCAATCGGGTCCAACCAAATTCCACATAGAAAAACAGGGAATTCTTCTATTTTCACCAAACTGTCTTAAGAAGAAAAATGTCTTTACTGTACTTTAAGAATTTCTTTTCGGCTGCAGCGCTGTTACTTGCCCACAAATTGCTTGTTAAAATTGCATTGTGTAACAAGGCCCTAACTCTAGCACTCTTAAAACCCGCACTCTTAAAACCCGCACTCTTAAAACCCGCACCCTTAAAACCTGCACCCTTAAAACCCGCACCCTTAAAACCCGCACCCTTAAAACCCGCACCCTTAAAACCCGCACCCTTAAAACCCGCACCCTTAAAACCCGCACCCTTAAAACATGCACCCTTAAAACATGCACCCTTAAAACCCGCACCCTTAAAACCCGCACCCTTAAAACCCGCACCCTTAAAACCCGCACCCTTAAAACCCACACCCTTAAAACCCGCACCCTAACTCGAACCTTAACCCAAACACTTGCACTCAAACCCTTAACTCTAACAACTAATTTGAACACCCCTAACTCCCTTACTCTATTTTTCCATCAACTCCAGGAGAGATCAACCTCCGGCTCCTGGCTGTTCAAGACCTCGAGGCCATACAAGATTATCCTGGACAGAACTGAAAGGCCTAGTGAGATAGAGAGCATATGAAATCATGCTGTAGGATGCGGGCTTAGATCAGCACAACAGACCTATGGTGTTTTGTAGACGAGTAAGTCTAACACTCTCTCTATCTATCTCTGTCTCTCTATCTCTTACTCTCACATTCTAACCCGAACACAAGCACTCTCACTCTAAGGGCCATGTCACACAGGACAATTTTCAGGCAATCGGGTCCAACCAAATTCCACATAGAAAAACATGGAATTTTGTATTTTCACCAAACTGTCTTAAGAAGAAAAATGTCTTTATTGCACTTGAAGAATTTCTTTTCGGCTGCAGCGCTGTTACTTGCCCACAAATTGCTTGTTAAAATTGCATTGTGTAACAAGGCCCTAACTCTAGCACTCTTAAAACCCGCACCCTTAAAACCCGCACCCTTAAAACCCGCACCCTTAAAACCCGCACCCTTAAAACCCGCACCCTTAAAACCCGCACCCTTAAAACCCGCACTCTTAAAACCCGCACCCTTAAAACCCGCACCCTTAAAACCCGCACCCTTAAAACCCGCACCCTTAAAACCCGCACCCTTAAAACCTGCACCCTTAAAACCCGCACCCATCTCTTACTCTCACATTCTAACCCGAACACAAGCACTCTTACTCTAAGGGCCATGTCACACAGGAAAATTTTCAGGCAATCGGGTCCAACCAAATTCCACATAGAAAAACAGGGAATTCTTTTATTTTCACCAAACGTCTTAAGAAGAAAAATGTCTTTATTGCACTTGAAGAATTTTTTTTCGGCTGCAGCGCTGTTACTTGCCCACAAATTGCTTGTTAAAATTGCATTGTGTAACAAGGCCCTAACTCTAGCACTCTTAAAACCCGCACTCTTAAAACCCGCACTCTTAAAACCCGCACTCTTAAAACCCGCACTCTTAAAACCCGCACTCTTAAAACCCGCACTCTTAAAACCCGCACTCTTAAAACCCGCACTCTTAAAACCCGCACTCTTAAAACCCGCACTCTTAAAACCCGCACCCTTCAAACCCGCACCCTTCAAACCCGCACCCTTCAAACCCGCACCCTTCAAACCCGCACCCTTAAAACCCGCACCCTTAAAACCCGCACCCTTAAAACCCGCACCCTTAAAACCCGCACCCTTAAAACCCGCACCCTTAAAACCCGCACCCTTAAAACCCGCACCCTTAACTCAAACCCTTAACTCTAACAACTAATTTGAACACCCCTAACTCCCTTACTCTATTTTTCCATCAACTCCAGGAGAGATCAACCTCCGGCTCCTGGCTGTTCAAGACCTCGAGGCCATACAAGATTATCCTGGACAGAACTGAAAGGCCTAGTGAGATAGAGAGCATATGAAATCATGCTGTAGGATGCGGGCTTAGATCAGCACAACAGACCTATGGTGTTTTGTAGACGAGTAAGTCTAACACTCTCTCTATCTATCTCTGTCTCTCTATCTCTTACTCTCACATTCTAACCCGAACACAAGCACTCTCACTCTAAGGGCCATGTCACACAGGACAATTTTCAGGCAATCGGGTCCAACCAAATTCCACATAGAAAAACATGGAATTTTGTATTTTCACCAAATTGTCTTAAGAAGAAAAATGTCTTTTTTGCACTTTAAGAATTTCTTTTCGGCTGCAGCGCTGTTACTTGCCCACAAATTGCTTGTTAAAATTGCATTGTGTAACAAGGCCCTAACTCTAGCACTCTTAAAACCCGCACTCTTAAAACCCGCACCCTTAAAACCCGCACCCTTAAAACCCGCACCCTTAAAACCCGCACCCTTAAAACTCGCACCCTTAAAACCCGCACCCTTAAAACCCGCACCCTTAAAACATGCACCCTTAAAACATGCACCCTTAAAACCCGCACCCTTAAAACCTGCACCCTTAAAACCCGCACCCTTAAAACCTGCACCCTTAAAACCTGCACCCATCTCTTACTCTCACATTCTAACCCGAACACAAGCACTCTTACTCTAAGGGCCATGTCACACAGGAAAATTTTCAGGCAATCGGGTCCAACCAAATTCCACATAGAAAAACAAGGAATTCTTTTATTTGCACCAAACTGTCTTAAGAAGAAAAATGTCTTTATTGCACTTGAAGAATTTCTTTTCGGCTGCAGCGCTGCTACTTGCCCACAAATTGCTTGTTAAAATTGCATTGTGTAACAAGGCCCTAACTCTAGCACTCTTAAAACCTGCACTCTTAAAACCCGCACCCTTAAAACCCGCACTCTTAAAACCCGCACCCTTAAAACCCGCACCCTTAAAACCCGCACCCTTAACTCAAACCCTTAACTCTAACAACTAATTTGAACACCCCTAACTCCCTTACTCTATTTTTCCATCAACTCCAGGAGAGATCAACCTCCGGCTCCTGGCTGTTCAAGACCTCGAGGCCATACAAGATTATCCTGGACAGAACTGAAAGGCCTAGTGAGATAGAGAGCATATGAAATCATGCTGTAGGATGCGGGATTAGATCAGCACAACAGACCTATGGTGTTTTGTAGACGAGTAAGTCTAACACTCTCTCTATCTATCTCTGTCTCTCTATCTCTTACTCTCACATTCTAACCCGAACACAAGCACTCTCACTCTAAGGGCCATGTCACACAGGACAATTTTCAGGCAATCGGGTCCAACCAAATTCCACATAGAAAAACATGGAATTTTGTATTTTCACCAAATTGTCTTAAGAAGAAAAATGTCTTTATTGCACTTGAAGAATTTCTTTTCGGCTGCAGCGCTGTTACTTGCCCACAAATTGCTTGTTAAAATTCCATTGTGTAACAAGGCCCTAACTCTAGCACTCTTAAAACCCGCACCCTTAAAACCCGCACCCTTAAAACCCGCACCCTTAAAACCCGCACCCTTAAAACCTGCACCCGTAAAACCCGCACCCATCTCTTACTCTCACATTCTAACCCGAACACAAGCACTCTTACTCTAAGGGCCATGTCACACAGGAAAATGTTCAGGCAATCGGGTCCAACCAAATTCCACATAGAAAAACAGGGAATTCTTTTATTTTCACCAAACTGTCTTAAGAAGAAAAATGTCTTTACTGCACTTGAAGAATTTCTTTTCGGCTGCAGCGCTGTTACTTGCCCACAAATTGCTTGTTAAAATTGCATTGTGTAACAAGGCCCTAACTCTAGCACTCTTTAAACCCGCACTCTTAAAACCCGCACCCTTAAAACCCGCACCCTTAAAACCCGCACCCTTAAAACCCGCACCCTTAAAACCCGCACCCTTAAAACCCGCACCCATCTCTTACTCTCACATTCTAACCCGAACACAAGCACTCTTACTCTAAGGGCCATGTCACACAGGAAAATTTTCAGGCAATCGGGTCCAACCAAATTCCACATAGAAAAACAGGGAATTCTTCTATTTTCACCAAACTGTCTTAAGAAGAAAAATGTCTTTACTGTACTTTAAGAATTTCTTTTCGGCTGCAGCGCTGTTACTTGCCCACAAATTGCTTGTTAAAATTGCATTGTGTAACAAGGCCCTAACTCTAGCACTCTTAAAACCCGCACTCTTAAAACCCGCACTCTTAAAACCCGCACCCTTAAAACCTGCACCCTTAAAACCCGCACCCTTAAAACCCGCACCCTTAAAACCCGCACCCTTAAAACCCGCACCCTTAAAACCCGCACCCTTAAAACCCGCACCCTTAAAACATGCACCCTTAAAACATGCACCCTTAAAACCCGCACCCTTAAAACCCGCACCCTTAAAACCCGCACCCTTAAAACCCGCACCCTTAAAACCCACACCCTTAAAACCCGCACCCTAACTCGAACCTTAACCCAAACACTTGCACTCAAACCCTTAACTCTAACAACTAATTTGAACACCCCTAACTCCCTTACTCTATTTTTCCATCAACTCCAGGAGAGATCAACCTCCGGCTCCTGGCTGTTCAAGACCTCGAGGCCATACAAGATTATCCTGGACAGAACTGAAAGGCCTAGTGAGATAGAGAGCATATGAAATCATGCTGTAGGATGCGGGCTTAGATCAGCACAACAGACCTATGGTGTTTTGTAGACGAGTAAGTCTAACACTCTCTCTATCTATCTCTGTCTCTCTATCTCTTACTCTCACATTCTAACCCGAACACAAGCACTCTCACTCTAAGGGCCATGTCACACAGGACAATTTTCAGGCAATCGGGTCCAACCAAATTCCACATAGAAAAACATGGAATTTTGTATTTTCACCAAACTGTCTTAAGAAGAAAAATGTCTTTATTGCACTTGAAGAATTTCTTTTCGGCTGCAGCGCTGTTACTTGCCCACAAATTGCTTGTTAAAATTGCATTGTGTAACAAGGCCCTAACTCTAGCACTCTTAAAACCCGCACCCTTAAAACCCGCACCCTTAAAACCCGCACCCTTAAAACCCGCACCCTTAAAACCCGCACCCTTAAAACCCGCACCCTTAAAACCCGCACTCTTAAAACCCGCACCCTTAAAACCCGCACCCTTAAAACCCGCACCCTTAAAACCCGCACCCTTAAAACCCGCACCCTTAAAACCTGCACCCTTAAAACCCGCACCCATCTCTTACTCTCACATTCTAACCCGAACACAAGCACTCTTACTCTAAGGGCCATGTCACACAGGAAAATTTTCAGGCAATCGGGTCCAACCAAATTCCACATAGAAAAACAGGGAATTCTTTTATTTTCACCAAACGTCTTAAGAAGAAAAATGTCTTTATTGCACTTGAAGAATTTTTTTTCGGCTGCAGCGCTGTTACTTGCCCACAAATTGCTTGTTAAAATTGCATTGTGTAACAAGGCCCTAACTCTAGCACTCTTAAAACCCGCACTCTTAAAACCCGCACTCTTAAAACCCGCACTCTTAAAACCCGCACTCTTAAAACCCGCACTCTTAAAACCCGCACTCTTAAAACCCGCACTCTTAAAACCCGCACTCTTAAAACCCGCACTCTTAAAACCCGCACTCTTAAAACCCGCACCCTTCAAACCCGCACCCTTAAAACCCGCACCCTTAAAACCCGCACCCTTAAAACCCGCACCCTTAAAACCCGCACCCTTAAAACCCGCACCCTTAAAACCCGCACCCTTAAAACCCGCACCCTTAAAACCCGCACCCTTAAAACCCGCACCCTTAAAACCCGCACCCTTAACTCAAACCCTTAACTCTAACAACTAATTTGAACACCCCTAACTCCCTTACTCTATTTTTCCATCAACTCCAGGAGAGATCAACCTCCGGCTCCTGGCTGTTCAAGACCTCGAGGCCATACAAGATTATCCTGGACAGAACTGAAAGGCCTAGTGAGATAGAGAGCATATGAAATCATGCTGTAGGATGCGGGCTTAGATCAGCACAACAGACCTATGGTGTTTTGTAAACGAGTAAGTCTAACACTCTCTCTATCTATCTCTGTCTCTCTATCTCTTACTCTCACATTCTAACCCGAACACAAGCACTCTCACTCTAAGGGCCATGTCACACAGGACAATTTTCAGGCAATCGGGTCCAACCAAATTCCACATAGAAAAACATGGAATTTTGTATTTTCACCAAATTGTCTTAAGAAGAAAAATGTCTTTTTTGCACTTTAAGAATTTCTTTTCGGCTGCAGCGCTGTTACTTGCCCACAAATTGCTTGTTAAAATTGCATTGTGTAACAAGGCCCTAACTCTAGCACTCTTAAAACCCGCACTCTTAAAACCCGCACCCTTAAAACCCGCACCCTTAAAACCCGCACCCTTAAAACCCGCACCCTTAAAACTCGCACCCTTAAAACCCGCACCCTTAAAACCCGCACCCTTAAAACATGCACCCTTAAAACATGCACCCTTAAAACCCGCACCCTTAAAACCTGCACCCTTAAAACCCGCACCCTTAAAACCTGCACCCATCTCTTACTCTCACATTCTAACCCGAACACAAGCACTCTTACTCTAAGGGCCATGTCACACAGGAAAATTTTCAGGCAATCGGGTCCAACCAAATTCCACATAGAAAAACAAGGAATTCTTTTATTTTCACCAAACTGTCTTAAGAAGAAAAATGTCTTTATTGCACTTGAAGAATTTCTTTTCGGCTGCAGCGCTGCTACTTGCCCACAAATTGCTTGTTAAAATTGCATTGTGTAACAAGGCCCTAACTCTAGCACTCTTAAAACCTGCACTCTTAAAACCCGCACCCTTAAAACCCGCACTCTTAAAACCCGCACCCTTAAAACCCGCACCCTTAAAACCCGCACCCTTAACTCAAACCCTTAACTCTAACAACTAATTTGAACACCCCTAACTCCCTTACTCTATTTTTCCATCAACTCCAGGAGAGATCAACCTCCGGCTCCTGGCTGTTCAAGACCTCGAGGCCATACAAGATTATCCTGGACAGAACTGAAAGGCCTAGTGAGATAGAGAGCATATGAAATCATGCTGTAGGATGCGGGATTAGATCAGCACAACAGACCTATGGTGTTTTGTAGACGAGTAAGTCTAACACTCTCTCTATCTATCTCTGTCTCTCTATCTCTTACTCTCACATTCTAACCCGAACACAAGCACTCTCACTCTAAGGGCCATGTCACACAGGACAATTTTCAGGCAATCGGGTCCAACCAAATTCCACATAGAAAAACATGGAATTTTGTATTTTCACCAAATTGTCTTAAGAAGAAAAATGTCTTTATTGCACTTGAAGAATTTCTTTTCGGCTGCAGCGCTGTTACTTGCCCACAAATTGCTTGTTAAAATTCCATTGTGTAACAAGGCCCTAACTCTAGCACTCTTAAAACCCGCACCCTTAAAACCCGCACCCTTAAAACCCGCACCCTTAAAACCTGCACCCGTAAAACCCGCACCCATCTCTTACTCTCACATTCTAACCCGAACACAAGCACTCTTACTCTAAGGGCCATGTCACACAGGAAAATGTTCAGGCAATCGGGTCCAACCAAATTCCACATAGAAAAACAGGGAATTCTTTTATTTTCACCAAACTGTCTTAAGAAGAAAAATGTCTTTACTGCACTTGAAGAATTTCTTTTCGGCTGCAGCGCTGTTACTTGCCCACAAATTGCTTGTTAAAATTGCATTGTGTAACAAGGCCCTAACTCTAGCACTCTTTAAACCCGCACTCTTAAAACCCGCACCCTTAAAACCCGCACCCTTAAAACCCGCACCCTTAAAACCCGCACCCTTAAAACCCGCACCCTTAAAACCCGCACCCTTAAAACCCGCACCCTTAAAACCCGCACCCTTAAAACCCGCACCCTTAAAACCCGCACCCTTAAAACCTGCACCCTTAAAACCCGCACCCATCTCTTACTCTCACATTCTAACCCGAACACAAGCACTCTTACTCTAAGGGCCATGTCACACAGGAAAATTTTCAGGCAATCGGGTCCAACCAAATTCCACATAGAAAAACATGGAATTTTGTATTTTCACCAAATTGTCTTAAGAAGAAAAATGTCTTTATTGCACTTGAAGAATTTCTTTTCGGCTGCAGCGCTGTTACTTGCCCACAAATTGCTTGTTAAAATTGAATTGTGTAACAAGGCCCTAACTCTAGCACTCTTAAAACCCGCACCCTTAAAACCCGCACCCTTAAAACCCGCACCCTTAAAACCCGCACCCTTAAAACCCGCACCCTTAAAACCTGCACCCTTAAACCCGCACCCATCTCTTACTCTCACATTCTAACCCGAACACAAGCACTCTTACTCTAAGGGCCATGTCACACAGGAAAATTTTCAGGCAATCGGGTCCAACCAAATTCCACATAGAAAAACATGGAATTTTGTATTTTCACCAAATTGTCTTAAGAAGAAAAATGTCTTTATTGCACTTGAAGAATTTCTTTTCGGCTGCAGCGCTGTTACTTGCCCACAAATTGCTTGTTAAAATTCCATTGTGTAACAAGGCCCTAACTCTAGCACTCTTAAAACCCGCACCCTTAAAACCCGCACCCTTAAAACCCGCACCCTTAAAACCCGCACCCTTAAAACCCGCACCCTTAAAACCCGCACCCTTAAAACCTGCACCCGTAAAACCCGCACCCATCTCTTACTCTCACATTCTAACCCGAACACAAGCACTCTTACTCTAAGGGCCATGTCACACAGGAAAATGTTCAGGCAATCGGGTCCAACCAAATTCCACATAGAAAAACAGGGGATTCTTTTATTTTCACCAAACTGTCTTAAGAAGAAAAATGTCTTTACTGCACTTGAAGAATTTCTTTTCGGCTGCAGCGCTGTTACTTGCCCACAAATTGCTTGTTAAAATTGCATTGTGTAACAAGGCCCTAACTCTAGCACTCTTTAAACCCGCACTCTTAAAACCCGCACTCTTAAAACCCGCACCCTTAAAACCCGCACCCTTAAAACCCGCACCCTTAAAACCCGCACCCTTAAAACCCGCACCCTTAAAACCCGCACCCTTAAAACCCGCACCCTTAAAACCTGCACCCGTAAAACCCGCACCCATCTCTTACTCTCACATTCTAACCCGATCACAAGCACTCTTACTCTAAGGGCCATGTCACACAGGAAAATGTTCAGGCAATCGGGTCCAACCAAATTCCACATAGAAAAACAGGGAATTCTTTTATTTTCACCAAACTGTCTTAAGAAGAAAAATGTCTTTACTGCACTTGAAGAATTTCTTTTCGGCTGCAGCGCTGTTACTTGCCCACAAATTGCTTGTTAAAATTGCATTGTGTAACAAGGCCCTAACTCTAGCACTCTTAAAACCTGCACTCTTAAAACCCGCACCCTTAAAACCCGCACTCTTAAAACCCGCACCCTTAAAACCCGCACCCTTAAAACCCGCACCCTTAACTCAAACCCTTAACTCTAACAACTAATTTGAACACCCCTAACTCCCTTACTCTATTTTTCCATCAACTCCAGGAGAGATCAACCTCCGGCTCCTGGCTGTTCAAGACCTCGAGGCCATACAAGATTATCCTGGACAGAACTGAAAGGCCTAGTGAGATAGAGAGCATATGAAATCATGCTGTAGGATGCGGGATTAGATCAGCACAACAGACCTATGGTGTTTTGTAGACGAGTAAGTCTAACACTCTCTCTATCTATCTCTGTCTCTCTATCTCTTACTCTCACATTCTAACCCGAACACAAGCACTCTCACTCTAAGGGCCATGTCACACAGGACAATTTTCAGGCAATCGGGTCCAACCAAATTCCACATAGAAAAACATGGAATTTTGTATTTTCACCAAATTGTCTTAAGAAGAAAAATGTCTTTATTGCACTTGAAGAATTTCTTTTCGGCTGCAGCGCTGTTACTTGCCCACAAATTGCTTGTTAAAATTCCATTGTGTAACAAGGCCCTAACTCTAGCACTCTTAAAACCCGCACCCTTAAAACCCGCACCCTTAAAACCCGCACCCTTAAAACCTGCACCCGTAAAACCCGCACCCATCTCTTACTCTCACATTCTAACCCGAACACAAGCACTCTTACTCTAAGGGCCATGTCACACAGGAAAATGTTCAGGCAATCGGGTCCAACCAAATTCCACATAGAAAAACAGGGAATTCTTTTATTTTCACCAAACTGTCTTAAGAAGAAAAATGTCTTTACTGCACTTGAAGAATTTCTTTTCGGCTGCAGCGCTGTTACTTGCCCACAAATTGCTTGTTAAAATTGCATTGTGTAACAAGGCCCTAACTCTAGCACTCTTTAAACCCGCACTCTTAAAACCCGCACCCTTAAAACCCGCACCCTTAAAACCCGCACCCTTAAAACCCGCACCCTTAAAACCCGCACCCTTAAAACCCGCACCCTTAAAACCCGCACCCTTAAAACCCGCACCCTTAAAACCCGCACCCTTAAAACCCGCACCCTTAAAACCTGCACCCTTAAAACCCGCACCCATCTCTTACTCTCACATTCTAACCCGAACACAAGCACTCTTACTCTAAGGGCCATGTCACACAGGAAAATTTTCAGGCAATCGGGTCCAACCAAATTCCACATAGAAAAACATGGAATTTTGTATTTTCACCAAATTGTCTTAAGAAGAAAAATGTCTTTATTGCACTTGAAGAATTTCTTTTCGGCTGCAGCGCTGTTACTTGCCCACAAATTGCTTGTTAAAATTGAATTGTGTAACAAGGCCCTAACTCTAGCACTCTTAAAACCCGCACCCTTAAAACCCGCACCCTTAAAACCCGCACCCTTAAAACCCGCACCCTTAAAACCCGCACCCTTAAAACCTGCACCCTTAAACCCGCACCCATCTCTTACTCTCACATTCTAACCCGAACACAAGCACTCTTACTCTAAGGGCCATGTCACACAGGAAAATTTTCAGGCAATCGGGTCCAACCAAATTCCACATAGAAAAACATGGAATTTTGTATTTTCACCAAATTGTCTTAAGAAGAAAAATGTCTTTATTGCACTTGAAGAATTTCTTTTCGGCTGCAGCGCTGTTACTTGCCCACAAATTGCTTGTTAAAATTCCATTGTGTAACAAGGCCCTAACTCTAGCACTCTTAAAACCCGCACCCTTAAAACCCGCACCCTTAAAACCCGCACCCTTAAAACCCGCACCCTTAAAACCCGCACCCTTAAAACCCGCACCCTTAAAACCTGCACCCGTAAAACCCGCACCCATCTCTTACTCTCACATTCTAACCCGAACACAAGCACTCTTACTCTAAGGGCCATGTCACACAGGAAAATGTTCAGGCAATCGGGTCCAACCAAATTCCACATAGAAAAACAGGGGATTCTTTTATTTTCACCAAACTGTCTTAAGAAGAAAAATGTCTTTACTGCACTTGAAGAATTTCTTTTCGGCTGCAGCGCTGTTACTTGCCCACAAATTGCTTGTTAAAATTGCATTGTGTAACAAGGCCCTAACTCTAGCACTCTTTAAACCCGCACTCTTAAAACCCGCACTCTTAAAACCCGCACCCTTAAAACCCGCACCCTTAAAACCCGCACCCTTAAAACCCGCACCCTTAAAACCCGCACCCTTAAAACCCGCACCCTTAAAACCCGCACCCTTAAAACCTGCACCCGTAAAACCCGCACCCATCTCTTACTCTCACATTCTAACCCGATCACAAGCACTCTTACTCTAAGGGCCATGTCACACAGGAAAATGTTCAGGCAATCGGGTCCAACCAAATTCCACATAGAAAAACAGGGAATTCTTTTATTTTCACCAAACTGTCTTAAGAAGAAAAATGTCTTTACTGCACTTGAAGAATTTCTTTTCGGCTGCAGCGCTGTTACTTGCCCACAAATTGCTTGTTAAAATTGCATTGTGTAACAAGGCCCTAACTCTAGCACTCTTAAAACCCGCACTCTTAAAACCCGCACTCTTAAAACCCGCACTCTTAAAACCCGCACTCTTAAAACCCGCACCCTTAAAACCCGCACCCTTAAAACCCGCACCCTTAAAACCCGCACCCTTAAAACCCGCACCCTTAAAACCCGCACCCTTAAAACCCGCACCCTTCAAACCCGCACCCTTCAAACCCGCACCCTTCAAACCCGCACCCTTAAAACCCGCACCCTTAAAACCCGCACCCTTAAAACCCGCACCCTTAAAACCCGCACCCTTAAAACCCGCACCCTTAAAACCCGCACCCTTAAAACCCGCACCCTTAAAACATGCACCCTTAAAACATGCACCCTTAAAACATGCACCCTTAAAACATGCACCCTTAAAACCCGCACCCTTAAAACCCGCACCCTTAAAACCCGCACCCTTAAAACCCGCACCCATCTCTTACTCTCACATTCTAACCCGAACACAAGCACTCTTACTCTAAGGGCCATGTCACACAGGAAAATTTTCAGGCAATCGGGTCCAACCAAATTCCACATAGAAAAACGGGGAATTCTTCTATTTTCACCAAACTGTCTTAAGAAGAAAAATGTCTTTACTGTACTTTAAGAATTTCTTTTCGGCTGCAGCGCTGTTACTTGCCCACAAATTGCTTGTTAAAATTGCATTGTGTAACAAGGCCCTAACTCTAGCACTCTTAAAACCCGCACTCTTAAAACCCGCACTCTTAAAACCCGCACCCTTAAAACCTGCACCCTTAAAACCCGCACCCTTAAAACCCGCACCCTTAAAACCCGCACCCTTAAAACCCGCACCCTTAAAACCCGCACCCTTAAAACCCGCACCCTTAAAACATGCACCCTTAAAACATGCACCCTTAAAACCCGCACCCTTAAAACCCGCACCCTTAAAACCCGCACCCTTAAAACCCGCACCCTTAAAACCCACACCCTTAAAACCCGCACCCTAACTCGAACCTTAACCCAAACACTTGCACTCAAACCCTTAACTCTAACAACTAATTTGAACACCCCTAACTCCCTTACTCTATTTTTCCATCAACTCCAGGAGAGATCAACCTCCGGCTCCTGGCTGTTCAAGACCTCGAGGCCATACAAGATTATCCTGGACAGAACTGAAAGGCCTAGTGAGATAGAGAGCATATGAAATCATGCTGTAGGATGCGGGCTTAGATCAGCACAACAGACCTATGGTGTTTTGTAGACGAGTAAGTCTAACACTCTCTCTATCTATCTCTGTCTCTCTATCTCTTACTCTCACATTCTAACCCGAACACAAGCACTCTCACTCTAAGGGCCATGTCACACAGGACAATTTTCAGGCAATCGGGTCCAACCAAATTCCACATAGAAAAACATGGAATTTTGTATTTTCACCAAACTGTCTTAAGAAGAAAAATGTCTTTATTGCACTTGAAGAATTTCTTTTCGGCTGCAGCGCTGTTACTTGCCCACAAATTGCTTGTTAAAATTGCATTGTGTAACAAGGCCCTAACTCTAGCACTCTTAAAACCCGCACCCTTAAAACCCGCACCCTTAAAACCCGCACCCTTAAAACCCGCACCCTTAAAACCCGCACCCTTAAAACCCGCACCCTTAAAACCCGCACTCTTAAAACCCGCACCCTTAAAACCCGCACCCTTAAAACCCGCACCCTTAAAACCCGCACCCTTAAAACCCGCACCCTTAAAACCTGCACCCTTAAAACCCGCACCCATCTCTTACTCTCACATTCTAACCCGAACACAAGCACTCTTACTCTAAGGGCCATGTCACACAGGAAAATTTTCAGGCAATCGGGTCCAACCAAATTCCACATAGAAAAACAGGGAATTCTTTTATTTTCACCAAACGTCTTAAGAAGAAAAATGTCTTTATTGCACTTGAAGAATTTTTTTTCGGCTGCAGCGCTGTTACTTGCCCACAAATTGCTTGTTAAAATTGCATTGTGTAACAAGGCCCTAACTCTAGCACTCTTAAAACCCGCACTCTTAAAACCCGCACTCTTAAAACCCGCACTCTTAAAACCCGCACTCTTAAAACCCGCACTCTTAAAACCCGCACTCTTAAAACCCGCACTCTTAAAACCCGCACTCTTAAAACCCGCACCCTTCAAACCCGCACCCTTCAAACCCGCACCCTTAAAACCCGCACCCTTAAAACCCGCACCCTTAAAACCCGCACCCTTAAAACCCGCACCCTTAAAACCCGCACCCTTAAAACCCGCACCCTTAAAACCCGCACCCTTAAAACCCGCACCCTTAAAACCCGCACCCTTAACTCAAACCCTTAACTCTAACAACTAATTTGAACACCCCTAACTCCCTTACTCTATTTTTCCATCAACTCCAGGAGAGATCAACCTCCGGCTCCTGGCTGTTCAAGACCTCGAGGCCATACAAGATTATCCTGGACAGAACTGAAAGGCCTAGTGAGATAGAGAGCATATGAAATCATGCTGTAGGATGCGGGCTTAGATCAGCACAACAGACCTATGGTGTTTTGTAGACGAGTAAGTCTAACACTCTCTCTATCTATCTCTGTCTCTCTATCTCTTACTCTCACATTCTAACCCGAACACAAGCACTCTCACTCTAAGGGCCATGTCACACAGGACAATTTTCAGGCAATCGGGTCCAACCAAATTCCACATAGAAAAACATGGAATTTTGTATTTTCACCAAATTGTCTTAAGAAGAAAAATGTCTTTTTTGCACTTTAAGAATTTCTTTTCGGCTGCAGCGCTGTTACTTGCCCACAAATTGCTTGTTAAAATTGCATTGTGTAACAAGGCCCTAACTCTAGCACTCTTAAAACCCGCACTCTTAAAACCCGCACCCTTAAAACCCGCACCCTTAAAACCCGCACCCTTAAAACCCGCACCCTTAAAACTCGCACCCTTAAAACCCGCACCCTTAAAACCCGCACCCTTAAAACATGCACCCTTAAAACATGCACCCTTAAAACCCGCACCCTTAAAACCTGCACCCTTAAAACCCGCACCCTTAAAACCTGCACCCTTAAAACCTGCACCCATCTCTTACTCTCACATTCTAACCCGAACACAAGCACTCTTACTCTAAGGGCCATGTCACACAGGAAAATTTTCAGGCAATCGGGTCCAACCAAATTCCACATAGAAAAACAAGGAATTCTTTTATTTTCACCAAACTGTCTTAAGAAGAAAAATGTCTTTATTGCACTTGAAGAATTTCTTTTCGGCTGCAGCGCTGCTACTTGCCCACAAATTGCTTGTTAAAATTGCATTGTGTAACAAGGCCCTAACTCTAGCACTCTTTAAACCCGCACTCTTAAAACCCGCACCCTTAAAACCCGCACCCTTAAAACCCGCACCCTTAAAACCCGCACCCTTAAAACCCGCACCCTTAAAACCCGCACCCTTAAAACCCGCACCCTTAAAACCCGCACCCTTAAAACCCGCACCCTTAAAACCCGCACCCTTAAAACCTGCACCCTTAAAACCCGCACCCATCTCTTACTCTCACATTCTAACCCGAACACAAGCACTCTTACTCTAAGGGCCATGTCACACAGGAAAATTTTCAGGCAATCGGGTCCAACCAAATTCCACATAGAAAAACATGGAATTTTGTATTTTCACCAAATTGTCTTAAGAAGAAAAATGTCTTTATTGCACTTGAAGAATTTCTTTTCGGCTGCAGCGCTGTTACTTGCCCACAAATTGCTTGTTAAAATTGAATTGTGTAACAAGGCCCTAACTCTAGCACTCTTAAAACCCGCACCCTTAAAACCCGCACCCTTAAAACCCGCACCCTTAAAACCCGCACCCTTAAAACCCGCACCCTTAAAACCTGCACCCTTAAACCCGCACCCATCTCTTACTCTCACATTCTAACCCGAACACAAGCACTCTTACTCTAAGGGCCATGTCACACAGGAAAATTTTCAGGCAATCGGGTCCAACCAAATTCCACATAGAAAAACATGGAATTTTGTATTTTCACCAAATTGTCTTAAGAAGAAAAATGTCTTTATTGCACTTGAAGAATTTCTTTTCGGCTGCAGCGCTGTTACTTGCCCACAAATTGCTTGTTAAAATTCCATTGTGTAACAAGGCCCTAACTCTAGCACTCTTAAAACCCGCACCCTTAAAACCCGCACCCTTAAAACCCGCACCCTTAAAACCCGCACCCTTAAAACCCGCACCCTTAAAACCCGCACCCTTAAAACCTGCACCCGTAAAACCCGCACCCATCTCTTACTCTCACATTCTAACCCGAACACAAGCACTCTTACTCTAAGGGCCATGTCACACAGGAAAATGTTCAGGCAATCGGGTCCAACCAAATTCCACATAGAAAAACAGGGGATTCTTTTATTTTCACCAAACTGTCTTAAGAAGAAAAATGTCTTTACTGCACTTGAAGAATTTCTTTTCGGCTGCAGCGCTGTTACTTGCCCACAAATTGCTTGTTAAAATTGCATTGTGTAACAAGGCCCTAACTCTAGCACTCTTTAAACCCGCACTCTTAAAACCCGCACTCTTAAAACCCGCACCCTTAAAACCCGCACCCTTAAAACCCGCACCCTTAAAACCCGCACCCTTAAAACCCGCACCCTTAAAACCCGCACCCTTAAAACCCGCACCCTTAAAACCTGCACCCGTAAAACCCGCACCCATCTCTTACTCTCACATTCTAACCCGATCACAAGCACTCTTACTCTAAGGGCCATGTCACACAGGAAAATGTTCAGGCAATCGGGTCCAACCAAATTCCACATAGAAAAACAGGGAATTCTTTTATTTTCACCAAACTGTCTTAAGAAGAAAAATGTCTTTACTGCACTTGAAGAATTTCTTTTCGGCTGCAGCGCTGTTACTTGCCCACAAATTGCTTGTTAAAATTGCATTGTGTAACAAGGCCCTAACTCTAGCACTCTTAAAACCTGCACTCTTAAAACCCGCACCCTTAAAACCCGCACTCTTAAAACCCGCACCCTTAAAACCCGCACCCTTAAAACCCGCACCCTTAACTCAAACCCTTAACTCTAACAACTAATTTGAACACCCCTAACTCCCTTACTCTATTTTTCCATCAACTCCAGGAGAGATCAACCTCCGGCTCCTGGCTGTTCAAGACCTCGAGGCCATACAAGATTATCCTGGACAGAACTGAAAGGCCTAGTGAGATAGAGAGCATATGAAATCATGCTGTAGGATGCGGGATTAGATCAGCACAACAGACCTATGGTGTTTTGTAGACGAGTAAGTCTAACACTCTCTCTATCTATCTCTGTCTCTCTATCTCTTACTCTCACATTCTAACCCGAACACAAGCACTCTCACTCTAAGGGCCATGTCACACAGGACAATTTTCAGGCAATCGGGTCCAACCAAATTCCACATAGAAAAACATGGAATTTTGTATTTTCACCAAATTGTCTTAAGAAGAAAAATGTCTTTATTGCACTTGAAGAATTTCTTTTCGGCTGCAGCGCTGTTACTTGCCCACAAATTGCTTGTTAAAATTCCATTGTGTAACAAGGCCCTAACTCTAGCACTCTTAAAACCCGCACCCTTAAAACCCGCACCCTTAAAACCCGCACCCTTAAAACCTGCACCCGTAAAACCCGCACCCATCTCTTACTCTCACATTCTAACCCGAACACAAGCACTCTTACTCTAAGGGCCATGTCACACAGGAAAATGTTCAGGCAATCGGGTCCAACCAAATTCCACATAGAAAAACAGGGAATTCTTTTATTTTCACCAAACTGTCTTAAGAAGAAAAATGTCTTTACTGCACTTGAAGAATTTCTTTTCGGCTGCAGCGCTGTTACTTGCCCACAAATTGCTTGTTAAAATTGCATTGTGTAACAAGGCCCTAACTCTAGCACTCTTTAAACCCGCACTCTTAAAACCCGCACCCTTAAAACCCGCACCCTTAAAACCCGCACCCTTAAAACCCGCACCCTTAAAACCCGCACCCTTAAAACCCGCACCCTTAAAACCCGCACCCTTAAAACCCGCACCCTTAAAACCCGCACCCTTAAAACCCGCACCCTTAAAACCTGCACCCTTAAAACCCGCACCCATCTCTTACTCTCACATTCTAACCCGAACACAAGCACTCTTACTCTAAGGGCCATGTCACACAGGAAAATTTTCAGG
Organism: Hippasteria phrygiana; assembly: GCA_037893225.1. NCBI lineage: Eukaryota > Metazoa > Echinodermata > Asteroidea > Valvatida > Goniasteridae > Hippasteria > Hippasteria phrygiana. Next base: position 2,261,166 of record JAZGUH010000331.1, read on the forward strand.
CAATCGGGTCCAACCAAATTCCACATAGAAAAACATGGAATTTTGTATTTTCACCAAATTGTCTTAAGAAGAAAAATGTCTTTATTGCACTTGAAGAATTTCTTTTCGGCTGCAGCGCTGTTACTTGCCCACAAATTGCTTGTTAAAATTGAATTGTGTAACAAGGCCCTAACTCTAGCACTCTTAAAACCCGCACCCTTAAAACCCGCACCCTTAAAACCCGCACCCTTAAAACCCGCACCCTTAAAACCCGCACCCTTAAAACCTGCACCCTTAAACCCGCACCCATCTCTTACTCTCACATTCTAACCCGAACACAAGCACTCTTACTCTAAGGGCCATGTCACACAGGAAAATTTTCAGGCAATCGGGTCCAACCAAATTCCACATAGAAAAACATGGAATTTTGTATTTTCACCAAATTGTCTTAAGAAGAAAAATGTCTTTATTGCACTTGAAGAATTTCTTTTCGGCTGCAGCGCTGTTACTTGCCCACAAATTGCTTGTTAAAATTCCATTGTGTAACAAGGCCCTAACTCTAGCACTCTTAAAACCCGCACCCTTAAAACCCGCACCCTTAAAACCCGCACCCTTAAAACCCGCACCCTTAAAACCCGCACCCTTAAAACCCGCACCCTTAAAACCTGCACCCGTAAAACCCGCACCCATCTCTTACTCTCACATTCTAACCCGAACACAAGCACTCTTACTCTAAGGGCCATGTCACACAGGAAAATGTTCAGGCAATCGGGTCCAACCAAATTCCACATAGAAAAACAGGGGATTCTTTTATTTTCACCAAACTGTCTTAAGAAGAAAAATGTCTTTACTGCACTTGAAGAATTTCTTTTCGGCTGCAGCGCTGTTACTTGCCCACAAATTGCTTGTTAAAATTGCATTGTGTAACAAGGCCCTAACTCTAGCACTCTTTAAACCCGCACTCTTAAAACCCGCACTCTTAAAACCCGCACCCTTAAAACCCGCACCCTTAAAACCCGCACCCTTAAAACCCGCACCCTTAAAACCCGCACCCTTAAAACCCGCACCCTTAAAACCCGCACCCTTAAAACCTGCACCCGTAAAACCCGCACCCATCTCTTACTCTCACATTCTAACCCGATCACAAGCACTCTTACTCTAAGGGCCATGTCACACAGGAAAATGTTCAGGCAATCGGGTCCAACCAAATTCCACATAGAAAAACAGGGAATTCTTTTATTTTCACCAAACTGTCTTAAGAAGAAAAATGTCTTTACTGCACTTGAAGAATTTCTTTTCGGCTGCAGCGCTGTTACTTGCCCACAAATTGCTTGTTAAAATTGCATTGTGTAACAAGGCCCTAACTCTAGCACTCTTAAAACCCGCACTCTTAAAACCCGCACTCTTAAAACCCGCACTCTTAAAACCCGCACTCTTAAAACCCGCACCCTTAAAACCCGCACCCTTAAAACCCGCACCCTTAAAACCCGCACCCTTAAAACCCGCACCCTTAAAACCCGCACCCTTAAAACCCGCACCCTTCAAACCCGCACCCTTCAAACCCGCACCCTTCAAACCCGCACCCTTAAAACCCGCACCCTTAAAACCCGCACCCTTAAAACCCGCACCCTTAAAACCCGCACCCTTAAAACCCGCACCCTTAAAACCCGCACCCTTAAAACCCGCACCCTTAAAACATGCACCCTTAAAACATGCACCCTTAAAACATGCACCCTTAAAACATGCACCCTTAAAACCCGCACCCTTAAAACCCGCACCCTTAAAACCCGCACCCTTAAAACCCGCACCCATCTCTTACTCTCACATTCTAACCCGAACACAAGCACTCTTACTCTAAGGGCCATGTCACACAGGAAAATTTTCAGGCAATCGGGTCCAACCAAATTCCACATAGAAAAACGGGGAATTCTTCTATTTTCACCAAACTGTCTTAAGAAGAAAAATGTCTTTACTGTACTTTAAGAATTTCTTTTCGGCTGCAGCGCTGTTACTTGCCCACAAATTGCTTGTTAAAATTGCATTGTGTAACAAGGCCCTAACTCTAGCACTCTTAAAACCCGCACTCTTAAAACCCGCACTCTTAAAACCCGCACCCTTAAAACCTGCACCCTTAAAACCCGCACCCTTAAAACCCGCACCCTTAAAACCCGCACCCTTAAAACCCGCACCCTTAAAACCCGCACCCTTAAAACCCGCACCCTTAAAACATGCACCCTTAAAACATGCACCCTTAAAACCCGCACCCTTAAAACCCGCACCCTTAAAACCCGCACCCTTAAAACCCGCACCCTTAAAACCCACACCCTTAAAACCCGCACCCTAACTCGAACCTTAACCCAAACACTTGCACTCAAACCCTTAACTCTAACAACTAATTTGAACACCCCTAACTCCCTTACTCTATTTTTCCATCAACTCCAGGAGAGATCAACCTCCGGCTCCTGGCTGTTCAAGACCTCGAGGCCATACAAGATTATCCTGGACAGAACTGAAAGGCCTAGTGAGATAGAGAGCATATGAAATCATGCTGTAGGATGCGGGCTTAGATCAGCACAACAGACCTATGGTGTTTTGTAGACGAGTAAGTCTAACACTCTCTCTATCTATCTCTGTCTCTCTATCTCTTACTCTCACATTCTAACCCGAACACAAGCACTCTCACTCTAAGGGCCATGTCACACAGGACAATTTTCAGGCAATCGGGTCCAACCAAATTCCACATAGAAAAACATGGAATTTTGTATTTTCACCAAACTGTCTTAAGAAGAAAAATGTCTTTATTGCACTTGAAGAATTTCTTTTCGGCTGCAGCGCTGTTACTTGCCCACAAATTGCTTGTTAAAATTGCATTGTGTAACAAGGCCCTAACTCTAGCACTCTTAAAACCCGCACCCTTAAAACCCGCACCCTTAAAACCCGCACCCTTAAAACCCGCACCCTTAAAACCCGCACCCTTAAAACCCGCACCCTTAAAACCCGCACTCTTAAAACCCGCACCCTTAAAACCCGCACCCTTAAAACCCGCACCCTTAAAACCCGCACCCTTAAAACCCGCACCCTTAAAACCTGCACCCTTAAAACCCGCACCCATCTCTTACTCTCACATTCTAACCCGAACACAAGCACTCTTACTCTAAGGGCCATGTCACACAGGAAAATTTTCAGGCAATCGGGTCCAACCAAATTCCACATAGAAAAACAGGGAATTCTTTTATTTTCACCAAACGTCTTAAGAAGAAAAATGTCTTTATTGCACTTGAAGAATTTTTTTTCGGCTGCAGCGCTGTTACTTGCCCACAAATTGCTTGTTAAAATTGCATTGTGTAACAAGGCCCTAACTCTAGCACTCTTAAAACCCGCACTCTTAAAACCCGCACTCTTAAAACCCGCACTCTTAAAACCCGCACTCTTAAAACCCGCACTCTTAAAACCCGCACTCTTAAAACCCGCACTCTTAAAACCCGCACTCTTAAAACCCGCACCCTTCAAACCCGCACCCTTCAAACCCGCACCCTTAAAACCCGCACCCTTAAAACCCGCACCCTTAAAACCCGCACCCTTAAAACCCGCACCCTTAAAACCCGCACCCTTAAAACCCGCACCCTTAAAACCCGCACCCTTAAAACCCGCACCCTTAAAACCCGCACCCTTAACTCAAACCCTTAACTCTAACAACTAATTTGAACACCCCTAACTCCCTTACTCTATTTTTCCATCAACTCCAGGAGAGATCAACCTCCGGCTCCTGGCTGTTCAAGACCTCGAGGCCATACAAGATTATCCTGGACAGAACTGAAAGGCCTAGTGAGATAGAGAGCATATGAAATCATGCTGTAGGATGCGGGCTTAGATCAGCACAACAGACCTATGGTGTTTTGTAGACGAGTAAGTCTAACACTCTCTCTATCTATCTCTGTCTCTCTATCTCTTACTCTCACATTCTAACCCGAACACAAGCACTCTCACTCTAAGGGCCATGTCACACAGGACAATTTTCAGGCAATCGGGTCCAACCAAATTCCACATAGAAAAACATGGAATTTTGTATTTTCACCAAATTGTCTTAAGAAGAAAAATGTCTTTTTTGCACTTTAAGAATTTCTTTTCGGCTGCAGCGCTGTTACTTGCCCACAAATTGCTTGTTAAAATTGCATTGTGTAACAAGGCCCTAACTCTAGCACTCTTAAAACCCGCACTCTTAAAACCCGCACCCTTAAAACCCGCACCCTTAAAACCCGCACCCTTAAAACCCGCACCCTTAAAACTCGCACCCTTAAAACCCGCACCCTTAAAACCCGCACCCTTAAAACATGCACCCTTAAAACATGCACCCTTAAAACCCGCACCCTTAAAACCTGCACCCTTAAAACCCGCACCCTTAAAACCTGCACCCTTAAAACCTGCACCCATCTCTTACTCTCACATTCTAACCCGAACACAAGCACTCTTACTCTAAGGGCCATGTCACACAGGAAAATTTTCAGGCAATCGGGTCCAACCAAATTCCACATAGAAAAACAAGGAATTCTTTTATTTTCACCAAACTGTCTTAAGAAGAAAAATGTCTTTATTGCACTTGAAGAATTTCTTTTCGGCTGCAGCGCTGCTACTTGCCCACAAATTGCTTGTTAAAATTGCATTGTGTAACAAGGCCCTAACTCTAGCACTCTTAAAACCTGCACTCTTAAAACCCGCACCCTTAAAACCCGCACTCTTAAAACCCGCACCCTTAAAACCCGCACCCTTAAAACCCGCACCCTTAACTCAAACCCTTAACTCTAACAACTAATTTGAACACCCCTAACTCCCTTACTCTATTTTTCCATCAACTCCAGGAGAGATCAACCTCCGGCTCCTGGCTGTTCAAGACCTCGAGGCCATACAAGATTATCCTGGACAGAACTGAAAGGCCTAGTGAGATAGAGAGCATATGAAATCATGCTGTAGGATGCGGGATTAGATCAGCACAACAGACCTATGGTGTTTTGTAGACGAGTAAGTCTAACACTCTCTCTATCTATCTCTGTCTCTCTATCTCTTACTCTCACATTCTAACCCGAACACAAGCACTCTCACTCTAAGGGCCATGTCACACAGGACAATTTTCAGGCAATCGGGTCCAACCAAATTCCACATAGAAAAACATGGAATTTTGTATTTTCACCAAATTGTCTTAAGAAGAAAAATGTCTTTATTGCACTTGAAGAATTTCTTTTCGGCTGCAGCGCTGTTACTTGCCCACAAATTGCTTGTTAAAATTCCATTGTGTAACAAGGCCCTAACTCTAGCACTCTTAAAACCCGCACCCTTAAAACCCGCACCCTTAAAACCCGCACCCTTAAAACCCGCACCCTTAAAACCTGCACCCGTAAAACCCGCACCCATCTCTTACTCTCACATTCTAACCCGAACACAAGCACTCTTACTCTAAGGGCCATGTCACACAGGAAAATGTTCAGGCAATCGGGTCCAACCAAATTCCACATAGAAAAACAGGGAATTCTTTTATTTTCACCAAACTGTCTTAAGAAGAAAAATGTCTTTACTGCACTTGAAGAATTTCTTTTCGGCTGCAGCGCTGTTACTTGCCCACAAATTGCTTGTTAAAATTGCATTGTGTAACAAGGCCCTAACTCTAGCACTCTTTAAACCCGCACTCTTAAAACCCGCACCCTTAAAACCCGCACCCTTAAAACCCGCACCCTTAAAACCCGCACCCTTAAAACCCGCACCCTTAAAACCCGCACCCTTAAAACCCGCACCCTTAAAACCCGCACCCTTAAAACCCGCACCCTTAAAACCCGCACCCTTAAAACCCGCACCCTTAAAACCTGCACCCTTAAAACCCGCACCCATCTCTTACTCTCACATTCTAACCCGAACACAAGCACTCTTACTCTAAGGGCCATGTCACACAGGAAAATTTTCAGGCAATCGGGTCCAACCAAATTCCACATAGAAAAACATGGAATTTTGTATTTTCACCAAATTGTCTTAAGAAGAAAAATGTCTTTATTGCACTTGAAGAATTTCTTTTCGGCTGCAGCGCTGTTACTTGCCCACAAATTGCTTGTTAAAATTGAATTGTGTAACAAGGCCCTAACTCTAGCACTCTTAAAACCCGCACCCTTAAAACCCGCACCCTTAAAACCCGCACCCTTAAAACCCGCACCCTTAAAACCTGCACCCTTAAACCCGCACCCATCTCTTACTCTCACATTCTAACCCGAACACAAGCACTCTTACTCTAAGGGCCATGTCACACAGGAAAATTTTCAGGCAATCGGGTCCAACCAAATTCCACATAGAAAAACATGGAATTTTGTATTTTCACCAAATTGTCTTAAGAAGAAAAATGTCTTTATTGCACTTGAAGAATTTCTTTTCGGCTGCAGCGCTGTTACTTGCCCACAAATTGCTTGTTAAAATTCCATTGTGTAACAAGGCCCTAACTCTAGCACTCTTAAAACCCGCACCCTTAAAACCCGCACCCTTAAAACCCGCACCCTTAAAACCCGCACCCTTAAAACCTGCACCCTTAAAACATGCACCCTTAAAACCCGCACCCTTAAAACCTGCACCCTTAAAACCCGCACCCATCTCTTACTCTCACATTCTAACCTGAACACAAGCACTCTTACTCTAAGGGCCATGTCACACAGGAAAATTTTCAGGCAATCGGGTCCAACCAAATTCCACATAGAAAAACAGGGAATTCTTTTATTTTCACCAAATTGTCTTAAGAAGAAAAATGTCTTTATTGCACTTGAAGAATTTCTTTTCGGCTGCAGCGCTGTTACTTGCCCACAAATTGCTTGTTAAAATTGCATTGTGTAACAAGGCCCTAACTCTAGCACTCTTAAAACCCGCACCCTTAAAACCCGCACCCTTAAAACCCGCACCCTTAAAACCCGCACCCTTAAAACCCGCACCCTTAAAACCCGCACCCTTAAAACCCGCACTCTTAAAACCCGCACTCTTAAAACCCGCACCCTTAAAACCCGCACCCTTAAAACCCGCACCCTTAAAACCCGCACCCTTAAAACCCGCACCCTTAAAACCCGCACCCTTAAAACCCGCACCCTTAAAACCCGCACCCTTAAAACCCGCACCCTTAAAACCTGCACCCTTAAAACATGCACCCTTAAAACCCCCACCCTTAAAACCCCCACCCTTCAAACCCGCACCCTTCAAACCCGCACCCTTCAAACCCGCACCCTTAAAACCCGCACCCTTAAAACCTGCAGCCTTAAAACCCGCACCCATCTCTTACTCTCACATTCTAACCCGAACACAAGCACTCTTACTCTAAGGGCCATGTCACACAGGAACATTTTCAGGCAATCGGGTCCAACCAAATTCCACATAGAAAAACAGGGAATTCTTTTATTTTCACCAAACTGTCTTAAGAAGAAAAATGTCTTTACTGCACTTTAAGAATTTCTTTTCGGCTGCAGCGCTGTTACTTGCCCACAAATTGCTTGTTAAAATTGCATTGTGTAACAAGGCCCTAACTCTAGCACTCTTAAAACCCGCACTCTTAAAACCCGCACCCTTAAAACCCGCACCCTTAAAACCCGCACCCTTAAAACCCGCACCCTTAAAACCCGCACCCTTAAAACCCGCACCCTTAAAACCTGCACCCTTAAACCCGCACCCATCTCTTACTCTCACATTCTAACCCGAACGTCTTAAGAAGAAAAATGTCTTGATTGCACTTGAAGAATTTCTTTTCGGCTGCAGCGCTGTTACTTGCCCACAAATTGCTTGTTAAAATTGCATTGTGTAACAAGGCCCTAACTCTAGCACTCTTAAAACCCGCACTCTTAAAACCCGCACTCTTAAAACCCGCACTCTTAAAACCCGCACCCTTAAAACCCGCACCCTTAAAACCCGCACTCTTAAAACCCGCACTCTTAAAACCCGCACCCTTAAAACCCGCACCCGCACCCTTAAAACCCGCACCCTTAAAACCCGCACCCTTAAAACCCGCACCCTTAAAACCCGCACCCTTAAAACCCGCACCCTTAAAACCCGCACCCTTAAAACCCGCACCCTTAAAACCCGCACCCATCTCTTACTCTCACATTCTAACCCGAACACAAGCACTCTTACTCTAAGGGCCATGTCACACAGGAAAATTTTCAGGCAATCGGGTCCAACCAAATTCCACATAGAAAAGCAAGGAATTCTTTTATTTTCACCAAACTGTCTTAAGAAGAAAAATGTCTTTATTGCACTTGAAGAATTTCTTTTCGGCTGCAGCGCTGTTACTTGCCCACAAATTGCTTGTTAAAATTGCATTGTGTAACAAGGCCCTAACTCTAGCACCCTTAAAACCTGCACCCTTAAAACCCGCACCCTTAAAACCTGCACCCTTAAAACCCGCACCCATCTCTTACTCTCACATTCTAACCCGAACACAAGCACTCTTACTCTAAGGGCCATGTCACACAGGAACATTTTCAGGCAATCGGGTCCAACCAAATTCCACATAGAAAAACAAGGAATTCTTTTATTTTCACCAAACTGTCTTAAGAAGAAAAATGTCTTTATTGCACTTGAAGAATTTCTTTTCGGCTGCAGCGCTGTTACTTGCCCACAAATTGCTTGTTAAAATTGCATTGTGTAACAAGGCCCTAACTCTAGCACTCTTAAAACCCGCACTCTTAAAACCCGCACTCTTAAAACCCGCACTCTTAAAACCCGCACCCTTAAAACCCGCACTCTTAAAACCCGCACCCTTAAAACCCGCACCCTTAAAACCCGCACCCTAACTCGAACCTTAACCCAAACACTTGCACTCAAACCCTTAACTCTAACAACTAATTTGAACACCCCTGACTCGCTTACTCTATTTTTCCATCAACTCCAGGAGAGATCAACCTCCGGCTCCTGGCTGTTCAAGACCTCGAGGCCATACAAGATTATCCTGGACAGAACAGAAAGGCCTAGTGAGATAGAGAGCATATGAAATCATGCTGTAGGATGCGGGCTTAGATCAGCACAACAGACCTATGGTGTTTTGTAGACGAGTAAGTCTAACACTCTCTCTATCTATCTCTGTCTCTCTATCTCTTACTCTCACATTCTAACCCGAACACAAGCACTCTCACTCTAAGGGCCATGTCACACAGGACAATTTTCAGGCAATCGGGTCCAACCAAATTCCACATAGAAAAACAGGGAATTCTTTTATTTTCACCAAACGTCTTAAGAAGAAAAATGTCTTTATTGCACTTGAAGAATTTCTTTTCGGCTGCAGCGCTGTTACTTGCCCACAAATTGCTTGTTAAAATTGCATTGTGTAACAAGGCCCTAACTCTAGCACTCTTAAAACCCGCACTCTTAAAACCCGCACCCTTAAAACCCGCACCCTTAAAACCCGCACCCTTAAAACCCGCACCCTTAAAACCCGCACCCTTAAAACCCGCACCCTTAAAACCCGCACCCTTAAAACCCGCACCCTTAAAACCCGCACCCTTAAAACCCGCACCCTTAAAACCCGCACCTTTAAAACCCGCACCCATCTCTTACTCTCACATTCTAACCCGAACACAAGCACTCTTACTCTAAGGGCCATGTCACACAGGAACATTTTCAGGCAATCGGGTCCAACCAAATTCCACATAGAAAAACAGGGAATTATTTTATTTTCACCAAACGTCTTAAGAAGAAAAATGTCTTTATTGCACTTGAAGAATTTCTTTTCGGCTGCAGCGCTGTTACTTGCCCACAAATTGCTTGTTAAAATTGCATTGTGTAACAAGGCCCTAACTCTAGCACTCTTAAAACCCGCACTCTTAAAACCCGCACCCTTAAAACCCGCACCCTTAAAACCCGCACCCTTAAAACCCGCACCCTTAAAACCCGCACCCTTAAAACCCGCACTCTTAAAACCTGCACCCTTAAAACCCGCACCCTTAAAACCCGCACCCTTAAAACCCGCACCCTTAAAACCCGCACCCTTAAAACCCGCACCCATCTCTTACTCTCACATTCTAACCCGAACACAAGCACTCTTACTCTAAGGGCCATGTCACACAGGAAAATTTTCAGGCAATCGGGTCCAACCAAATTCCACATAGAAAAACAGGGAATTCTTTTATTTTCACCAAACTGTCTTAAGAAGAAAAATGTCTTTACTGCACTTGAAGAATTTCTTTTCGGCTGCAGCGCTGTTACTTGCCCACAAATTGCTTGTTAAAATTGCATTGTGTAACAAGGCCCTAACTCTAGCACTCTTAAAACCCGCACTCTTAAAACCCGCACTCTTAAAACCCGCACCCTTAAAACCCGCACCCTTAAAACCCGCACCCTGAAAACCCGCACTCTTAAAACCCGCACCCTAACTCGAACCTTAACCCAAACACTTGCACTCAAACCCTTAACTCTAACAACTAATTTGAACACCCCTAACTCGCTTACTCTATTTTTCCATCAACTCCAGGAGAGATCAACCTCCGGCTCCTGGCTGTTCAAGACCTCGAGGCCATACAAGATTATCCTGGACAGAACAGAAAGGCCTAGTGAGATAGAGAGCATATGAAATCATGCTGTAGGATGCGGGCTTAGATCAGCACAACAGACCTATGGTGTTTTGTAGACGAGTAAGTCTAACACTCTCTCTATCTATCTCTGTCTCTCTATATCTTACTCTCACATTCTAACCCGAACACAAGCACTCTTACTCTAAGGGCCATGTCACACAGGAAAATTTTCAGGCAATCGGGTCCAACCAAATTCCACATAGAAAAACAGGGAATTCTTCTATTTTCACCAAACTGTCTTAAGAAGAAAAATGTCTTTACTGCACTTTAAGAATTTCTTTTCGGCTGCAGCGCTGTTACTTGCCCACAAATTGCTTGTTAAAATTGCATTGTGTAACAAGGCCCTAACTCTAGCACTCTTAAAACCCGCACTCTTAAAACCCGCACCCTTAAAACCCGCACCCTTAAAACCCGCACCCTTAAAACCCGCACCCTTAAAACCCGCACCCTTAAAACCTGCACCCTTAAACCCGCACCCATCTCTTACTCTCACATTCTAACCCGAACACAAGCACTCTTACTCTAAGGGCCATGTCACACAGGAACATTTTCAGGCAATCGGGTCCAACCAAATTCCACATAGAAAAACAGGGAATTCTTTTATTTTCACCAAACGTCTTAAGAAGAAAAATGTCTTTATTGCACTTGAAGAATTTCTTTTCGGCTGCAGCGCTGTTACTTGCCCACAAATTGCTTGTTAAAATTGCATTGTGTAACAAGGCCCTAACTCTAGCACTCTTAAAACCCGCACTCTTAAAACCCGCACCCTTAAAACCCGCACCCTTAAAACCCGCACCCTTAAAACCCGCACCCTTAAAACCCGCACCCTTAAAACCCGCACCCTTAAAACATGCACCCTTAAAACATGCACCCTTAAAACATGCACCCTTAAAACCCGCACCCTGAAAACCCGCACTCTTAAAACCCGCACCCTAACTCGAACCTTAACCCAAACACTTGCACTCAAACCCTTAACTCTAACAACTAATTTGAACACCCCTAACTCGCTTACTCTATTTTTCCATCAACTCCAGGAGAGATCAACCTCCGGCTCCTGGCTGTTCAAGACCTCGAGGCCATACAAGATTATCCTGGACAGAACAGAAAGGCCTAGTGAGATAGAGAGCATATGAAATCATGCTGTAGGATGCGGGCTTAGATCAGCACAACAGACCTATGGTGTTTTGTAGACGAGTAAGTCTAACACTCTCTCTATCTATCTCTGTCTCTCTATATCTTACTCTCACATTCTAACCCGAACACAAGCACTCTTACTCTAAGGGCCATGTCACACAGGAAAATTTTCAGGCAATCGGGTCCAACCAAATTCCACATAGAAAAACAGGGAATTCTTCTATTTTCACCAAACTGTCTTAAGAAGAAAAATGTCTTTACTGCACTTTAAGAATTTCTTTTCGGCTGCAGCGCTGTTACTTGCCCACAAATTGCTTGTTAAAATTGCATTGTGTAACAAGGCCCTAACTCTAGCACTCTTAAAACCCGCACCCTTAAAACCCGCACCCTTAAAACCCGCACCCTTAAAACCCGCACCCTTAAAACCTGCACCCTTAAACCCGCACCCATCTCTTACTCTCACATTCTAACCCGAACACAAGCACTCTTACTCTAAGGGCCATGTCACACAGGAACATTTTCAGGCAATCGGGTCCAACCAAATTCCACATAGAAAAACAGGGAATTCTTTTATTTTCACCAAACGTCTTAAGAAGAAAAATGTCTTTATTGCACTTGAAGAATTTCTTTTCGGCTGCAGCACTGTTACTTGCCCACAAATTGCTTGTTAAAATTGCATTGTGTAACAAGGCCCTAACTCTAGCACTCTTAAAACCCGCACTCTTAAAACCCGCACCCTTAAAACCCGCACCCTTAAAACCCGCACCCTTAAAACCCGCACCCTTAAAACCCGCACCCTTAAAACCCGCACCCTTAAAACATGCACCCTTAAAACATGCACCCTTAAAACATGCACCCTTAAAACCCGCACCCTTAAAACCCGCACCCTTAAAACCCGCACCCTTAAAACCTGCACCCTTAAAACCCGCACCCATCTCTTACTCTCACATTCTAACCCGAACACAAGCACTCTTACTCTAAGGGCCATGTCACACAGGAAAATTTTCAGGCAATCGGGTCCAACCAAATTCCACATAGAAAAACAGGGAATTCTTCTATTTTCACCAAACTGTCTTAAGAAGAAAAATGTCTTTACTGCACTTTAAGAATTTCTTTTCGGCTGCAGCGCTGTTACTTGCCCACAAATTGCTTGTTAAAATTGCATTGTGTAACAAGGCCCTAACTCTAGCACTCTTAAAACCCGCACTCTTAAAACCCGCACCCTTAAAACCCGCACCCTTAAAACCCGCACCCTTAAAACCCGCACCCTTAAAACCCGCACCCTTAAAACCCGCACCCTTAAAACATGCACCCTTAAAACATGCACCCTTAAAACATGCACCCTTAAAACCCGCACCCTTAAAACCCGCACCCTTAAAACCCGCACCCTTAAAACCCGCACCCTTAAAACCCGCACCCTTAAAACCTGCACCCTTAAAACCCGCACCCATCTCTTACTCTCACATTCTAACCCGAACACAAGCACTCTTACTCTAAGGGCCATGTCACACAGGAAAATTTTCAGGCAATCGGGTCCAACCAAATTCCACATAGAAAAACAAGGAATTCTTTTATTTTCACCAAACTGTCTTAAGAAGAAAAATGTCTTTATTGCACTTGAAGAATTTCTTTTCGGCTGCAGCGCTGTTACTTGCCCACAAATTGCTTGTTAAAATTGCATTGTGTAACAAGGCCCTAACTCTAGCACTCTTAAAACCTGCACTCTTAAAACCCGCACTCTTAAAACCCGCACTCTTAAAACCCGCACCCTTAAAACCCGCACTCTTAAAACCCGCACCCTTAAAACCCGCACCCTTAAAACCCGCACCCTAACTTGAACCTTAACCCAAACACTTGCACTCAAACCCTTAACTCTAACAACTAATTTGAACACCCCTAACTCGCTTACTCTATTTTTCCATCAACTCCAGGAGAGATCAACCTCCGGCTCCTGGCTGTTCAAGACCTCGAGGCCATACAAGATTATCCTGGACAGAACAGAAAGGCCTAGTGAGATAGAGAGCATATGAAATCATGCTGTAGGATGCGGGCTTAGATCAGCACAACAGACCTATGGTGTTTTGTAGACGAGTAAGTCTAACACTCTCTCTATCTATCTCTGTCTCTCTATCTCTTACTCTCACATTCTAACCCGAACACAAGCACTCTCACTCTAAGGGCCATGTCACACAGGACAATTTTCAGGCAATCGGGTCCAACCAAATTCCACATAGAAAAACATGGAATTTTGTATTTTCACCAAATTGTCTTAAGAAGAAAAATGTCTTTATTGCACTTGAAGAATTTCTTTTCGGCTGCAGCGCTGTTACTTGCCCACAAATTGCTTGTTAAAATTGCATTGTGTAACAAGGCCCTAACTCTAGCACCCTTAAAACCCGCACCCTTAAAACCCGCACCCTTAAAACCCGCACCCTTAAAACCCGCACTCTTAAAACCCGCACCCTTAAAACCCGCACCCTTAAAACCCGCACTCTTAAAACCTGCACCCTTAAAACCCGCACCCTTAAAACCCGCACCCTTAAAACCCGCACCCTTAAAACCCGCACCCTTAAAACCCGCACCCTTAAAACCCGCACCCTTAAAACCCGCACCCATCTCTTACTCTCACATTCTAACCCGAACACAAGCACTCTTACTCTAAGGGCCATGTCACACAGGAAAATTTTCAGGCAATCGGGTCCAACCAAATTCCACATAGAAAAACAGGGAATTCTTTTATTTTCACCAAACTGTCTTAAGAAGAAAAATGTCTTTACTGCACTTGAAGAATTTCTTTTCGGCTGCAGCGCTGTTACTTGCCCACAAATTGCTTGTTAAAATTGCATTGTGTAACAAGGCCCTAACTCTAGCACTCTTAAAACCCGCACTCTTAAAACCCGCACTCTTAAAACCCGCACCCTTAAAACCCGCACTCTTAAAACCCGCACCCTTAAAACCCGCACTCTTAAAACCCGCACCCTAACTCGAACCTTAACCCAAACACTTGCACTCAAACCCTTAACTCTAACAACTAATTTGAACACCCCTAACTCGCTTACTCTATTTTTCCATCAACTCCAGGAGAGATCAACCTCCGGCTCCTGGCTGTTCAAGACCTCGAGGCCATACAAGATTATCCTGGACAGAACAGAAAGGCCTAGTGAGATAGAGAGCATATGAAATCATGCTGTAGGATGCGGGCTTAGATCAGCACAACAGACCTATGGTGTTTTGTAGACGAGTAAGTCTAACACTCTCTCTATCTATCTCTGTCTCTCTATATCTTACTCTCACATTCTAACCCGAACACAAGCACTCTTACTCTAAGGGCCATGTCACACAGGAAAATTTTCAGGCAATCGGGTCCAACCAAATTCCACATAGAAAAACAGGGAATTCTTCTATTTTCACCAAACTGTCTTAAGAAGAAAAATGTCTTTACTGCACTTTGAGAATTTCTTTTCGGCTGCAGCGCTGTTACTTGCCCACAAATTGCTTGTTAAAATTGCATTGTGTAACAAGGCCCTAACTCTAGCACTCTTAAAACCCGCACTCTTAAAACCCGCACTCTTAAAACCCGCACCCTTAAAACCAGCACCCTTAAAACCCGCACCCTTAAAACCCGCACCCTTAAAACCCGCACCCTTAAAACCCGCACCCTTAAAACCCGCACCCTTAAAACCCGCACCCTTAAAACCTGCACCCTTAAAACCCGCACCCATCTCTTACTCTCACATTCTAACCCGAACACAAGCACTCTTACTCTGAGGGCCATGTCACACAGGAAAATTTTCAGGCAATCGGGTCCAACCAAATTCCACATAGAAAAACAAGTAATTCTTTTATTTTCACCAAACTGTCTTAAGAAGAAAATCGTCTTTATTGCACTTGAAGAATTTCTTTTCGGCTGCAGCGCTGTTACTTGCCCACAAATTGCTTGTTAAAATTGCATTGTGTAACAAGGCCCTAACTCTAGCACTCTTAAAACCCGCACTCTTAAAACCCGCACTCTTAAAACCCGCACTCTTCAAACCCGCACCCTTAAAACCCGCACCCTTAAAACCCGCACTCTTAAAACCCGCACCCTTAAAACCCGCACCCTTAAAACCTGCACCCTTAAAACCCGCACCCTTAAAACCTGCACCCTTAAAACCCGCACCCTTAAAACCTGCCCCCTTAAAACCCGCACCTATCTCTTACTCTCACATTCTAACCCGAACACAAGCACTCTTACTCTAAGGGCCATGTCACACAGGAAAATTTTCAGGCAATCGGGTCCAACCAAATTCCACATAGAAAAACAAGGAATTCTTTTATTTTCACCAAACTGTCTTAAGAAGAAAAATGTCTTTATTGCACTTGAAGAATTTCTTTTCGGCTGCAGCGCTGTTACTTGCCCACAAATTGCTTGTTAAAATTGCATTGTGTAACAAGGCCCTAACTCTAGCACTCTTAAAACCTGCACTCTTAAAACCCGCACCCTTAAAACCCGCACCCTTAAAACCCGCACCCTTAAAACCCGCACTCTTAAAACCCGCACCCTAACTCGAACCTTAACCCAAACACTTGCACTCAAACCCTTAACTCTAACAACTAATTTGAACACCCCTAACTCGCTTACTCTATTTTTCCATCAACTCCAGGAGAGATCAACCTCCGGCTCCTGGCTGTTCAAGACCTCGAGGCCATACAAGATTATCCTGGACAGAACAGAAAGGCCTAGTGAGATAGAGAGCATATGAAATCATGCTGTAGGATGCGGGCTTAGATCAGCACAACAGACCTATGGTGTTTTGTAGACGAGTAAGTCTAACACTCTCTCTATCTATCTCTGTCTCTCTATCTCTTACTCTCACATTCTAACCCGAACACAAGCACTCTCACTCTAAGGGCCATGTCACACAGGACAATTTTCAGGCAATCGGGTCCAACCAAATTCCACATAGAAAAACATGGAATTTTGTATTTTCACCAAATTGTCTTAAGAAGAAAAATGTCTTTATTGCACTTGAAGAATTTCTTTTCGGCTGCAGCGCTGTTACTTGCCCACAAATTGCTTGTTAAAATTGCATTGTGTAACAAGGCCCTAACTCTAGCACTCTTAAAACCCGCACCCTTAAAACCCGCACCCTTAAAACCCGCACCCTTAAAACCCGCACCCTTAAAACCCGCACCCTTAAAACCCGCACTCTTAAAACCCGCACCCTTAAAACCCGCACCCTTAAAACCCGCACTCTTAAAACCTGCACCCTTAAAACCCGCACCCTTAAAACCCGCACCCTTAAAACCCGCACCCTTAAAACCCGCACCCTTAAAACCCGCACCCTTAAAACCTGCACCCTTAAAACCTGCACCCATCTCTTACTCTCACATTCTAACCCGAACACAAGCACTCTTACTCTAAGGGCCATGTCACACAGGAAACTTTTCAGGCAATCGGGTCCAACCAAATTCCACATAGAAAAACAGGGAATTCTTTTATTTTCACCAAACTGTCTTAAGAAGATAAATGTCTTTACTGCACTTTAAGAATTTCTTTTCGGCTGCAGCGCTGTTACTTGCCCACAAATTGCTTGTTAAAATTGCATTGTGTAACAAGGCCCTAACTCTAGCACTCTTAAAACCCGCACTCTTAAAACCCGCACCCTTAAAACCTGCACCCTTAAAACCCGCACCCTTAAAACCCGCACCCTTAAAACCCGCACCCTTAAAACCCGCACCCTTAAAACATGCACCCTTAAAACATGCACCCTTAAAACCCGCACCCTTAAAACCCGCACCCTTAAAACCCGCACCCTTAAAACCTGCACCCTTAAAACCCGCACCCATCTCTTACTCTCACATTCTAACCCGAACACAAGCACTCTTACTCTAAGGGCCATGTCACACAGGAAAATTTTCAGGCAATCGGGTCCAACCAAATTCCACATAGAAAAACAAGCAATTCTTTTATTTTCACCAAACTGTCTTAAGAAGAAAAATGTCTTTATTGCACTTGAAGAATTTCTTTTCGGCTGCAGCGCTGTTACTTGCCCACAAATTGCTTGTTAAAATTGCATTGTGTAACAAGGCCCTAACTCTAGCACTCTTAAAACCCGCACTCTTAAAACCCGCACTCTTAAAACCCGCACTCTTCAAACCCGCACCCTTAAAACCCGCACCCTTAAAACCCGCACTCTTAAAACCCGCACCCTTAAAACCCGCACCCATCTCTTACTCTCACATTCTAACCCGAACACAAGCACTCTTACTCTAAGGGCCATGTCACACAGGAAAATTTTCAGGCAATCGGGTCCAACCAAATTCCACATAGAAAAACAGGGAATTCTTCTATTTTCACCAAACTGTCTTAAGAAGAAAAATGTCTTTACTGCACTTTAAGAATTTCTTTTCGGCTGCAGCGCTGTTACTTGCCCACAAATTGCTTGTTAAAATTGCATTGTGTAACAAGGCCCTAACTCTAGCACTCTTAAAACCCGCACCCTTAAAACCCGCACTCTTAAAACCCGCACCCTTAAAACCTGCACCCTTCAAACCCGCACCCTTAAAACCCGCACCCTTAAAACCCGCACCCTTAAAACCCGCACCCTTAAAACCCGCACCCTTAAAACCCGCACCCTTAAAACCCGCACCCTAACTCAAACCCTTAACTCTAACGACTAATTTGAACACCCCTAACTCGATCACTCTTAAAACCCGCACTCTTAAAACCCGCACTAAAACCCGCACCCTTAAAACCTGCACCCTTCAAACCCGCACCCTTAAAACCCGCACCCTTAAAACCCGCACCCTCAAAACCCGCACCCTCAAAACCCGCACCCTTAAAACCCGCACCCTTAAAACCCGCACCCATAAAACCCGCACCCTTAAAACCCGCACCCTTAAAACCCGCACCCTTAAAACCCGCACCCTTAAAACCTGCACCCTTAAACCCGCACCCATCTCTTACTCTCACATTCTAACCCGAACACAAGCACTCTTACTCTAAGGGCCATGTCACACAGGAACATTTTCAGGCAATCGGGTCCAACCAAATTCCACATAGAAAAACAGGGAATTCTTTTATTTTCACCAAACGTCTTAAGAAGAAAAATGTCTTTATTGCACTTGAAGAATTTCTTTTCGGCTGCAGCGCTGTTACTTGCCCACAAATTGCTTGTTAAAATTGCATTGTGTAACAAGGCCCTAACTCTAGCACTCTTAAAACCCGCACTCTTAAAACCCGCACTCTTAAAACCCGCACTCTTCAAACCCGCACCCTTAAAACCCGCACCCTTAAAACCCGCACTCTTAAAACCCGCACCCTTAAAACCCGCACCCTTAAAACCCGCACCCTTAAAACCCGCACCCTTAAAACCCGCACCCTTAAAACCTGCACCCTTAAAACCCGCACCCTTAAAACCTGCGGCCTTAAAACCCGCACCCATCTCTTACTCTCACATTCTAACCCGAACACAAGCACTCTTACTCTAAGGGCCATGTCACACAGGAAAATTTTCAGGCAATCGGGTCCAACCAAATTCCACATAGAAAAACAGGGAATTCTTCTATTTTCACCAAACTGTCTTAAGAAGAAAAATGTCTTTACTGCACTTTAAGAATTTCTTTTCGGCTGCAGCGCTGTTACTTGCCCACAAATTGCTTGTTAAAATTGCATTGTGTAACAAGGCCCTAACTCTAGCACTCTTAAAACCCGCACTCTTAAAACCCGCACCCTTAAAACCCGCACCCTTAAAACCCGCACCCTTAAAACCCGCACCCTTAAAACCCAAACCCTTAAAACCTGCACCCTTAAAACCCGCACCCATCTCTTACTCTCACATTCTAACCCGAACACAAGCACTCTTACTCTAAGGGCCATGTCACACAGGAAAATTTTCAGGCAATCGGGTCCAACCAAATTCCACATAGAAAAACAGGGAATTCTTCTATTTTCACCAAACTGTCTTAAGAAGAAAAATGTCTTTACTGCACTTGAAGAATTTCTTTTCGGCTGCAGCGCTGTTACTTGCCCACAAATTGCTTGTTAAAATTGCATTGTGTAACAAGGCCCTAACTCTAGCACTCTTAAAACCTGCACTCTTAAAACCCGCACTCTTAAAACCCGCACTCTTAAAACCCGCACCCTTAAAACCCGCACCCTTAAAACCGGCACCCTAACTCAAACCCTTAACTCTAACGACTAATTTGAACACCCCTAACTCGATCACTCTTAAAACCCGCACTCTTAAAACCCGCACTAACACCCGCACCCTTAAAACCTGCACCCTTCAAACCCGCACCCTTAAAACCCGCACCCTTAAAACCCGCACCCTTAAAACCCGCACCCTTAAAACCCGCACCCTTAAAACCCGCACCCTAACTCAAACCCTTAACTCTAACGACTAATTTGAACACCCCTAACTCGATCACTCTATTTTTCCATCAACTCCAGGAGAGATCAACCTCCGGCTCCTGGCTGTTCAAGACCTCGAGGCCTTTCAAGATTATATCCTGGACAGAACTGAAAGGCCTAGTGAGATAGACAGCATATGAAATCATGCTGTAGGATGCGGGCTTAGATCAGCACAACAGACCTATGGTGTTTTGTAGACGAGTAAGTCTAACACTCTCTCTATCTATCTCTGTCTCTCTATCTCTTACTCTCACATTCTAACCCGAACACAAGCACTCTCACTCTAAGGGCCATGTCACACAGGACAATTTTCAGGCAATCGGGTCCAACCAAATTCCACATAGAAAAACATGGAATTTTGTATTTTCACCAAATTGTCTTAAGAAGAAAAATGTCTTTATTGCACTTGAAGAATTTCTTTTCGGCTGCTGCGCTGTTACTAGCCCAAAAATTGCTTGTTAAAATTACATTGTGTAACAAGGCCCTAACTCTAGCACTCTTAAAACCCGCACTCTTCAAACCCACACCCTCAAAACCCGCACCCTTAAAACCCGCACCCTTAAAACCCGCACCCATAAAACCCGCACCCTTAAAACCTGCACCCTTAAAACCCGCACCCTTAAAACCTGCACCCTTAAACCCGCACCCATCTCTTACTCTCACATTCTAACCCGAACACAAGCACTCTTACTCTAAGGGCCATGTCACACAGGAACATTTTCAGGCAATCGGGTCCAACCAAATTCCACATAGAAAAACAGGGAATTCTTTTATTTTCACCAAACGTCTTAAGAAGAAAAATGTCTTTATTGCACTTGAAGAATTTCTTTTCGGCTGCAGCGCTGTTACTTGCCCACAAATTGCTTGTTAAAATTGCATTGTGTAACAAGGCCCTAACTCTAGCACTCTTAAAACCCGCACTCTTAAAACCCGCACCCTTAAAACCCGCACCCTTAAAACCCGCACCCTTAAAACCCGCACCCTTAAAACCCGCACCCTTAAAACCCGCACCCTTAAAACATACACCCTTAAAACATGCACCCTTAAAACATGCACCCTTAAAACCCGCACCCTTAAAACCCGCACCCTTAAAACCCGCACCCTTAAAACCCGCACCCTTAAAACCTGCACCCTTAAAACCCGCACCCATCTCTTACTCTCACATTCTAACCCGAACACAAGCACTCTTACTCTAAGGGCCATGTCACACAGGAAAATTTTCAGGCAATCGGGTCCAACCAAATTCCACATAGAAAAACAAGGAATTCTTTTATTTTCACCAAACTGTCTTAAGAAGAAAAATGTCTTTATTGCACTTGAAGAATTTCTTTTCGGCTGCAGCGCTGTTACTTGCCCACAAATTGCTTGTTAAAATTGCATTGTGTAACAAGGCCCTAACTCTAGCACTCTTAAAACCCGCACTCTTAAAACCCGCACTCTTAAAACCCGCACTCTTAAAACCCGCACCCTTAAAACCCGCACCCTTAAAACCTGCACTCTTAAAACCCGCACTCTTAAAACCCGCACTCTTAAAACCCGCACCCTTAAAACCCGCACCCTTAAAACCCGCACTCTTAAAACCCGCACCCTTAAAACCCGCACCCTTAAAACATGCACCCTTAAAACCCGCACCCATCTCTTACTCTCACATTCTAACCCGAACACAAGCACTCTTACTCTAAGGGTCATGTCACACAGGAAAATTTTCAGGCAATCGGGTCCAACCAAATTCCACATAGAAAAACAAGGAATTCTTTTATTTTCACCAAACTGTCTTAAGAAGAAAAATGTCTTTATTGCACTTGAAGAATTTCTTTTCGGCTGCAGCGCTGTTACTTGCCCACAAATTGCTTGTTAAAATTGCATTGTGTAACAAGGCCCTAACTCTAGCACTCTTAAAACCTGCACTCTTAAAACCCGCACTCTTAAAACCCGCACCCTTAAAACCCGCACCCTTAAAACCCGCACTCTTAAAACCCGCACCCTTAAAACCCGCACCCTTAAAACCCGCACTCTTAAAACCTGCACCCTTAAAACCCGCACCCTTAAAACCCGCACCCTTAAAACCCGCACCCTTAAAACCCGCACCCTTAAAACCCGCACCCTTAAAACCTGCACCCTTAAAACCCGCACCCATCTCTTACTCTCACATTCTAACCCGAACACAAGCACTCTTACTCTAAGGGCCATGTCACACAGGAAAATTTTCAGGCAATCGGGTCCAACCAAATTCCACATAGAAAAACAGGGAATTCTTTTATTTTCACCAAACTGTCTTAAGAAGAAAAATGTCTTTCCTGCACTTGAAGAATTTCTTTTCGGCTGCAGCGCTGTTACTTGCCCACAAATTGCTTGTTAAAATTGCATTGTGTAACAAGGCCCTAACTCTAGCACTCTTAAAACCCGCACTCTTAAAACCCGCACTCTTAAAACCCGCACCCTTAAAACCCGCACCCTTAAAACCCGCACCCTTAAAACCCGCACTCTTAAAACCCGCACCCTAACTCGAACCTTAACCCAAACACTTGCACTCAAACCCTTAACTCTAACAACTAATTTGAACACCCCTAACTCGCTTACTCTATTTTTCCATCAACTCCAGGAGAGATCAACCTCCGGCTCCTGGCTGTTCAAGACCTCGAGGCCATACAAGATTATCCTGGACAGAACAGAAAGGCCTAGTGAGATAGAGAGCATATGAAATCATGCTGTAGGATGCGGGCTTAGATCAGCACAACAGACCTATGGTGTTTTGTAGACGAGTAAGTCTAACACTCTCTCTATCTATCTCTGTCTCTCTATATCTTACTCTCACATTCTAACCCGAACACAAGCACTCTTACTCTAAGGGCCATGTCACACAGGAAAATTTTCAGGCAATCGGGTCCAACCAAATTCCACATAGAAAAACAGGGAATTCTTCTATTTTCACCAAACTGTCTTAAGAACAAAAATGTCTTTACTGCACTTTAAGAATTTCTTTTCGGCTGCAGCGCTGTTACTTGCCCACAAATTGCTTGTTAAAATTGCATTGTGTAACAAGGCCCTAACTCTAGCACTCTTAAAACCCGCACTCTTAAAACCCGCACTCTTAAAACCCGCACCCTTAAAACCCGCACCCTTAAAACCTGCACCCTTAAAACCCGCACCCTTAAAACCCGCACCCTTAAAACCCGCACCCTTAAAACCCGCACCCTTAAAACATGCACCCTTAAAACATGCACCCTTAAAACCCGCACCCTTAAAACCCGCACCCTTAAAACCCGCACCCTTAAAACCTGCACCCTTAAAACCCGCACCCATCTCTTACTCTCACATTCTAACCCGAACACAAGCACTCTTACTCTAAGGGCCATGTCACACAGGAAAATTTTCAGGCAATCGGGTCCAACCAAATTCCACATAGAAAAACAAGGAATTCTTTTATTTTCACCAAACTGTCTTAAGAAGAAAAATGTCTTTATTGCACTTGAAGAATTTCTTTTCGGCTGCAGCGCTGTTACTTGCCCACAAATTGCTTGTTAAAATTGCATTGTGTAACAAGGCCCTAACTCTAGCACCCTTAAAACCTGCACTCTTAAAACCCGCACTCTTAAAACCCGCACTCTTAAAACCCGCACCCTTAAAACCTGCACCCTTAAAACCCGCACCCTTAAAACCCGCACCCTTAAAACCTGCACCCTTAAACCCGCACCCATCTCTTACTCTCACATTCTAACCCGAACACAAGCACTCTTACTCTAAGGGCCATGTCACACAGGAACATTTTCAGGCAATCGGGTCCAACCAAATTCCACATAGAAAAACAGGGAATTCTTTTATTTTCACCAAACGTCTTAAGAAGAAAAATGTCTTTATTGCACTTGAAGAATTTCTTTTCGGCTGCAGCGCTGTTACTTGCCCACAAATTGCTTGTTAAAATTGCATTGTGTAACAAGGCCCTAACTCTAGCACTCTTAAAACCCGCACTCTTAAAACCCGCACCCTTAAAACCCGCACCCTTAAAACCCGCACCCTTAAAACCCGCACCCTTAAAACCCGCACCCTTAAAACCCGCACCCTTAAAACATACACCCTTAAAACATGCACCCTTAAAACATGCACCCTTAAAACCCGCACCCTTAAAACCCGCACCCTTAAAACCCGCACCCTTAAAACCCGCACCCTTAAAACCTGCACCCTTAAAACCCGCACCCATCTCTTACTCTCACATTCTAACCCGAACACAAGCACTCTTACTCTAAGGGCCATGTCACACAGGAAAATTTTCAGGCAATCGGGTCCAACCAAATTCCACATAGAAAAACAAGGAATTCTTTTATTTTCACCAAACTGTCTTAAGAAGAAAAATGTCTTTATTGCACTTGAAGAATTTCTTTTCGGCTGCAGCGCTGTTACTTGCCCACAAATTGCTTGTTAAAATTGCATTGTGTAACAAGGCCCTAACTCTAGCACTCTTAAAACCCGCACTCTTAAAACCCGCACTCTTAAAACCCGCACTCTTAAAACCCGCACCCTTAAAACCTGCACTCTTAAAACCCGCACTCTTAAAACCCGCACTCTTAAAACCCGCACCCTTAAAACCCGCACCCTTAAAACCCGCACTCTTAAAACCCGCACCCTTAAAACCCGCACCCTTAAAACATGCACCCTTAAAACCCGCACCCATCTCTTACTCTCACATTCTAACCCGAACACAAGCACTCTTACTCTAAGGGTCATGTCACACAGGAAAATTTTCAGGCAATCGGGTCCAACCAAATTCCACATAGAAAAACAAGGAATTCTTTTATTTTCACCAAACTGTCTTAAGAAGAAAAATGTCTTTATTGCACTTGAAGAATTTCTTTTCGGCTGCAGCGCTGTTACTTGCCCACAAATTGCTTGTTAAAATTGCATTGTGTAACAAGGCCCTAACTCTAGCACTCTTAAAACCTGCACTCTTAAAACCCGCACTCTTAAAACCCGCACCCTTAAAACCCGCACTCTTAAAACCCGCACCCTTAAAACCCGCACCCTTAAAACCCGCACCCTAACTCGAACCTTAACCCAAACACTTGCACTCAAACCCTTAACTCTAACAACTAATTTGAACACCCCTAACTCGCTTACTCTATTTTTCCATCAACTCCAGGAGAGATCAACCTCCGGCTCCTGGCTGTTCAAGACCTCGAGGCCATACACGATTATCCTGGACAGAACAGAAAGGCCCAGTGAGATAGAGAGCATATGAAATCATGCTGTAGGATGCGGGCTTAGATCAGCACAACAGACCTATGGTGTTTTGTAGACGAGTAAGTCTAACACTCTCTCTATCTATCTCTGTCTCTCTATCTCTTACTCTCACATTCTAACCCGAACACAAGCACTCTCACTCTAAGGGCCATGTCACACAGGACAATTTTCAGGCAATCGGGTCCAACCAAATTCCACATAGAAAAACATGGAATTTTGTATTTTCACCAAATTGTCTTAAGAAGAAAAATGTCTTTATTGCACTTGAAGAATTTCTTTTCGGCTGCAGCGCTGTTACTTGCCCACAAATTGCTTGTTAAAATTGCATTGTGTAACAAGGCCCTAACTCTAGCACTCTTAAAACCCGCACCCTTAAAACCCGCACCCTTAAAACCCGCACCCTTAAAACCCGCACCCTTAAAACCCGCACTCTTAAAACCCGCACCCTTAAAACCCGCACCCTTAAAACCCGCACTCTTAAAACCTGCACCCTTAAAACCTGCACCCTTAAAACCCGCACCCTTAAAACCCGCACCCTTAAAACCCGCACCCTTAAAACCCGCACCCTTAAAACCTGCACCCTTAAAACCCGCACCCATCTCTTACTCTCACATTCTAACCCGAACACAAGCACTCTTACTCTAAGGGCCATGTCACACAGGAAAATTTTCAGGCAATCGGGTCCAACCAAATTCCACATAGAAAAACAGGGAATTCTTTTATTTTCACCAAACTGTCTTAAGAAGAAAAATGTCTTTCCTGCACTTGAAGAATTTCTTTTCGGCTGCAGCGCTGTTACTTGCCCACAAATTGCTTGTTAAAATTGCATTGTGTAACAAGGCCCTAACTCTAGCACTCTTAAAACCCGCACTCTTAAAACCCGCACTCTTAAAACCCGCACCCTTAAAACCCGCACCCTTAAAACCCGCACCCTTAAAACCCGCACTCTTAAAACCCGCACCCTAACTCGAACCTTAACCCAAACACTTGCACTCAAACCCTCAACTCTAACAACTAATTTGAACACCCCTAACTCGCTTACTCTATTTTTCCATCAACTCCAGGAGAGATCAACCTCCGGCTCCTGGCTGTTCAAGACCTCGAGGCCATACAAGATTATCCTGGACAGAACAGAAAGGCCTAGTGAGATAGAGAGCATATGAAATCATGCTGTAGGATGCGGGCTTAGATCAGCACAACAGACCTATGGTGTTTTGTAGACGAGTAAGTCTAACACTCTCTCTATCTATCTCTGTCTCTCTATATCTTACTCTCACATTCTAACCCGAACACAAGCACTCTTACTCTAAGGGCCATGTCACACAGGAAAATTTTCAGGCAATCGGGTCCAACCAAATTCCACATAGAAAAACAGGGAATTCTTCTATTTTCACCAAACTGTCTTAAGAACAAAAATGTCTTTACTGCACTTTAAGAATTTCTTTTCGGCTGCAGCGCTGTTACTTGCCCACAAATTGCTTGTTAAAATTGCATTGTGTAACAAGGCCCTAACTCTAGCACTCTTAAAACCCGCACTCTTAAAACCCGCACTCTTAAAACCCGCACCCTTAAAACCTGCACCCTTAAAACCCGCACCCTTAAAACCCGCACCCTTAAAACCCGCACCCTTAAAACCCGCACCCTTAAAACATGCACCCTTAAAACATGCACCCTTAAAACCCGCACCCTTAAAACCCGCACCCTTAAAACCCGCACCCTTAAAACCTGCACCCTTAAAACCCGCACCCATCTCTTACTCTCACATTCTAACCCGAACACAAGCACTCTTACTCTAAGGGCCATGTCACACAGGAAAATTTTCAGGCAATCGGGTCCAACCAAATTCCACATAGAAAAACAAGGAATTCTTTTATTTTCACCAAACTGTCTTAAGAAGAAAAATGTCTTTATTGCACTTGAAGAATTTCTTTTCGGCTGCAGCGCTGTTACTTGCCCACAAATTGCTTGTTAAAATTGCATTGTGTAACAAGGCCCTAACTCTAGCACCCTTAAAACCTGCACTCTTAAAACCCGCACTCTTAAAACCCGCACTCTTAAAACCCGCACCCTTAAAACCCGCACCCTTAAAACCCGCACCCTTAAAACCTGCACCCTTAAACCCGCACCCATCTCTTACTCTCACATTCTAACCCGAACACAAGCACTCTTACTCTAAGGGCCATGTCACACAGGAAAATTTTCAGGCAATCGGGTTCAACCAAATTCCACATAGAAAAACAGGGAATTCTTTTATTTTCACCAAACGTCTTAAGAAGAAAAATGTCTTTATTGCACTTGAAGAATTTCTTTTCGGCTGCAGCGCTGTTACTTGCCCACAATTTGCTTGTTAAAATTGCATTGTGTAACAAGGCCCTAACTCTAGCACTCTTAAAACCCGCACTCTTAAAACCCGCACCCTTAAAATCCGCACCCTTAAAACCCGCACCCTTCAAACCCGCACCCTTAAAACCCGCACCCTTAAAACCCGCACCCTTAAAACATGCACCCTTAAAACATGCACCCTTAAAACATGCACCCTTAAAACCCGCACCCTTAAAACCCGCACCCTTAAAACCCGCACCCTTAAAACCCGCACCCTTAAAACCTTCACCCTTAAAACCCGCACCCATCTCTTACTCTCACATTCTAACCCGAACACAAGCACTCTTACTCTAAGGGCCATGTCACACACGAAAATTTTCAGGCAATCGGGTCCAACCAAATTCCACATAGAAAAACAAGGAATTCTTTTATTTTCACCAAACTGTCTTAAGAAGAAAAATGTCTTTATTGCACTTGAAGAATTTCTTTTCGGCTGCAGCGCTGTTACTTGCCCACAAATTGCTTGTTAAAATTGCATTGTGTAACAAGGCCCTAACTCTAGCACTCTTAAAACCTGCACTCTTAAAACCCGCACTCTTAAAACCCGCACTCTTAAAACCCGCACCCTTAAAACCCGCACCCTTAAAACCCGCACCCTTAAAACCCGCACCCTTAAAACCTGCACCCTTAAAACCCGCACCCATCTCTTACTCTCACATTCTAACCCGAACACAAGCACTCTTACTCTAAGGGCCATGTCACACAGGAAAATTTTCAGGCAATCGGGTCCAACCAAATTCCACATAGAAAAACAAGCAATTCTTTTATTTTCACCAAACTGTCTTAAGAAGAAAAATGTCTTTATTGCACTTGAAGAATTTCTTTTCGGCTGCAGCGCTGTTACTTGCCCACAAATTGCTTGTTAAAATTGCATTGTGTAACAAGGCCCTAACTCTAGCACTCTTAAAACCCGCACTCTTAAAACCCGCACTCTTAAAACCCGCACTCTTCAAACCCGCACCCTTAAAACCCGCACCCTTAAAACCCGCACTCTTAAAACCCGCACCCTTAAAACCTGCCCCCTTAAAACCCGCACCCATCTCTTACTCTCACATTCTAACCCGAACACAAGCACTCTTACTCTAAGGGCCATGTCACACAGGAAAATTTTCAGGCAATCGGGTCCAACCAAATTCCACATAGAAAAACAGGGAATTCTTCTATTTTCACCAAACTGTCTTAAGAAGAAAAATGTCTTTACTGCACTTTAAGAATTTCTTTTCGGCTGCAGCGCTGTTACTTGCCCACAAATTGCTTGTTAAAATTGCATTGTGTAACAAGGCCCTAACTCTAGCACCCTTAAAACCTGCACTCTTAAAACCCGCACTCTTAAAACCCGCACTCTTAAAACCCGCACCCTTAAAACCCGCACCCTTAAAACCCGCACCCTTAAAACCTGCACCCTTAAACCCGCACCCATCTCTTACTCTCACATTCTAACCCGAACACAAGCACTCTTACTCTAAGGGCCATGTCACACAGGAAAATTTTCAGGCAATCGGGTTCAACCAAATTCCACATAGAAAAACAGGGAATTCTTTTATTTTCACCAAACGTCTTAAGAAGAAAAATGTCTTTATTGCACTTGAAGAATTTCTTTTCGGCTGCAGCGCTGTTACTTGCCCACAATTTGCTTGTTAAAATTGCATTGTGTAACAAGGCCCTAACTCTAGCACTCTTAAAACCCGCACTCTTAAAACCCGCACCCTTAAAATCCGCACCCTTAAAACCCGCACCCTTCAAACCCGCACCCTTAAAACCCGCACCCTTAAAACCCGCACCCTTAAAACATGCACCCTTAAAACCCGCACCCTTAAAACCTGCACCCTTAAAACCCGCACCCATCTCTTACTCTCACATTCTAACCCGAACACAAGCACTCTTACTCTAAGGGCCATGTCACACACGAACATTTTCAGGCAATCGGGTCCAACCAAATTCCACATAGAAAAACAAGGAATTCTTTTATTTTCACCAAACTGTCTTAAGAAGAAAAATGTCTTTATTGCACTTGAAGAATTTCTTTTCGGCTGCAGCGCTGTTACTTGCCCACAAATTGCTTGTTAAAATTGCATTGTGTAACAAGGCCCTAACTCTAGCACTCTTAAAACCTGCACTCTTAAAACCCGCACTCTTAAAACCCGCACTCTTAAAACCCGCACCCTTAAAACCCGCACCCTTAAAACCCGCACCCTTAAAACCCGCACCCTTAAAACCTGCACCCTTAAAACCCGCACCCATCTCTTACTCTCACATTCTAACCCGAACACAAGCACTCTTACTCTAAGGGCCATGTCACACAGGAAAATTTTCAGGCAATCGGGTCCAACCAAATTCCACATAGAAAAACAAGCAATTCTTTTATTTTCACCAAACTGTCTTAAGAAGAAAAATGTCTTTATTGCACTTGAAGAATTTCTTTTCGGCTGCAGCGCTGTTACTTGCCCACAAATTGCTTGTTAAAATTGCATTGTGTAACAAGGCCCTAACTCTAGCACTCTTAAAACCCGCACTCTTAAAACCCGCACTCTTAAAACCCGCACTCTTCAAACCCGCACCCTTAAAACCCGCACCCTTAAAACCCGCACTCTTAAAACCCGCACCCTTAAAACCTGCCCCCTTAAAACCCGCACCCATCTCTTACTCTCACATTCTAACCCGAACACAAGCACTCTTACTCTAAGGGCCATGTCACACAGGAAAATTTTCAGGCAATCGGGTCCAACCAAATTCCACATAGAAAAACAGGGAATTCTTCTATTTTCACCAAACTGTCTTAAGAAGAAAAATGTCTTTACTGCACTTTAAGAATTTCTTTTCGGCTGCAGCGCTGTTACTTGCCCACAAATTGCTTGTTAAAATTGCATTGTGTAACAAGGCCCTAACTCTAGCACTCTTAAAACCCGCACCCTTAAAACCCGCACTCTTAAAACCCGCACCCTTAAAACCTGCACCCTTAAAACCCGCACCCTTAAAACCCGCACCCTTAAAACCCGCACCCTTAAAACCCGCACCCTTAAAACCCGCACCCTTAAAACCTGCACCCTTAAAACCCGCACCCATCTCTTACTCTCACATTCTAACCCGAACACAAGCACTCTTACTCTGAGGGCCATGTCACACAGGAAAATTTTCAGGCAATCGGGTCCAACCAAATTCCACATAGAAAAACAAGGAATTCTTTTATTTTCACCAAACTGTCTTAAGAAGAAAAATGTCTTTATTGCACTTGAAGAATTTCTTTTCGGCTGCAGCGCTGTTACTTGCCCACAAATTGCTTGTTAAAATTGCATTGTGTAACAAGGCCCTAACTCTAGCACTCTTAAAACCCGCACTCTTAAAACCCGCACTCTTCAAACCCGCACCCTTAAAACCCGCACCCTTAAAACCCGCACCCTTAAAACCCGCACCCTTAAAACCCGCACTCTTAAAACCCGCACCCTTAAAACCCGCACCCTTAAAACCCGCACCCTTAAAACCCGCACCCTTAAAACCTGCACCCTTAAAACCCGCACCCTTAAAACCTGCCCCCTTAAAACCCGCACCCATCTCTTACTCTCACATTCTAACCCGAACACAAGCACTCTTACTCTAAGGGCCATGTCACACAGGAAAATTTTCAGGCAATCGGGTCCAACCAAATTCCACATAGAAAAACAAGCAATTCTTTTATTTTCACCAAACTGTCTTAAGAAGAAAAATGTCTTTATTGCACTTGAAGAATTTCTTTTCGGCTGCAGCGCTGTTACTTGCCCACAAATTGCTTGTTAAAATTGCATTGTGTAACAAGGCCCTAACTCTAGCACTCTTAAAACCCGCACTCTTAAAACCCGCACTCTTAAAACCCGCACTCTTCAAACCCGCACCCTTAAAACCCGCACCCTTAAAACCCGCACTCTTAAAACCCGCACCCTTAAAACCTGCCCCCTTAAAACCCGCACCCATCTCTTACTCTCACATTCTAACCCGAACACAAGCACTCTTACTCTAAGGGCCATGTCACACAGGAAAATTTTCAGGCAATCGGGTCCAACCAAATTCCACATAGAAAAACAGGGAATTCTTCTATTTTCACCAAACTGTCTTAAGAAGAAAAATGTCTTTACTGCACTTTAAGAATTTCTTTTCGGCTGCAGCGCTGTTACTTGCCCACAAATTGCTTGTTAAAATTGCATTGTGTAACAAGGCCCTAACTCTAGCACCCTTAAAACCTGCACTCTTAAAACCCGCACTCTTAAAACCCGCACTCTTAAAACCCGCACCCTTAAAACCCGCACCCTTAAAACCCGCACCCTTAAAACCCGCACCCTTAAAACCTGCACCCTTAAACCCGCACCCATCTCTTACTCTCACATTCTAACCCGAACACAAGCACTCTTACTCTAAGGGCCATGTCACACAGGAAAATTTTCAGGCAATCGGGTTCAACCAAATTCCACATAGAAAAACAGGGAATTCTTTTATTTTCACCAAACGTCTTAAGAAGAAAAATGTCTTTATTGCACTTGAAGAATTTCTTTTCGGCTGCAGCGCTGTTACTTGCCCACAATTTGCTTGTTAAAATTGCATTGTGTAACAAGGCCCTAACTCTAGCACTCTTAAAACCCGCACTCTTAAAACCCGCACCCTTAAAATCCGCACCCTTAAAACCCGCACCCTTCAAACCCGCACCCTTAAAACCCGCACCCTTAAAACCCGCACCCTTAAAACATGCACCCTTAAAACCCGCACCCTTAAAACCTGCACCCTTAAAACCCGCACCCATCTCTTACTCTCACATTCTAACCCGAACACAAGCACTCTTACTCTAAGGGCCATGTCACACACGAAAATTTTCAGGCAATCGGGTCCAACCAAATTCCACATAGAAAAACAAGGAATTCTTTTATTTTCACCAAACTGTCTTAAGAAGAAAAATGTCTTTATTGCACTTGAAGAATTTCTTTTCGGCTGCAGCGCTGTTACTTGCCCACAAATTGCTTGTTAAAATTGCATTGTGTAACAAGGCCCTAACTCTAGCACTCTTAAAACCTGCACTCTTAAAACCCGCACTCTTAAAACCCGCACTCTTAAAACCCGCACCCTTAAAACCCGCACCCTTAAAACCCGCACCCTTAAAACCCGCACCCTTAAAACCTGCACCCTTAAAACCCGCACCCATCTCTTACTCTCACATTCTAACCCGAACACAAGCACTCTTACTCTAAGGGCCATGTCACACAGGAAAATTTTCAGGCAATCGGGTCCAACCAAATTCCACATAGAAAAACAAGCAATTCTTTTATTTTCACCAAACTGTCTTAAGAAGAAAAATGTCTTTATTGCACTTGAAGAATTTCTTTTCGGCTGCAGCGCTGTTACTTGCCCACAAATTGCTTGTTAAAATTGCATTGTGTAACAAGGCCCTAACTCTAGCACTCTTAAAACCCGCACTCTTAAAACCCGCACTCTTAAAACCCGCACTCTTCAAACCCGCACCCTTAAAACCCGCACCCTTAAAACCCGCACTCTTAAAACCCGCACCCTTAAAACCTGCCCCCTTAAAACCCGCACCCATCTCTTACTCTCACATTCTAACCCGAACACAAGCACTCTTACTCTAAGGGCCATGTCACACAGGAAAATTTTCAGGCAATCGGGTCCAACCAAATTCCACATAGAAAAACAGGGAATTCTTCTATTTTCACCAAACTGTCTTAAGAAGAAAAATGTCTTTACTGCACTTTAAGAATTTCTTTTCGGCTGCAGCGCTGTTACTTGCCCACAAATTGCTTGTTAAAATTGCATTGTGTAACAAGGCCCTAACTCTAGCACTCTTAAAACCCGCACCCTTAAAACCCGCACTCTTAAAACCCGCACCCTTAAAACCTGCACCCTTAAAACCCGCACCCTTAAAACCCGCACCCTTAAAACCCGCACCCTTAAAACCCGCACCCTTAAAACCCGCACCCTTAAAACCTGCACCCTTAAAACCCGCACCCATCTCTTACTCTCACATTCTAACCCGAACACAAGCACTCTTACTCTGAGGGCCATGTCACACAGGAAAATTTTCAGGCAATCGGGTCCAACCAAATTCCACATAGAAAAACAAGGAATTCTTTTATTTTCACCAAACTGTCTTAAGAAGAAAAATGTCTTTATTGCACTTGAAGAATTTCTTTTCGGCTGCAGCGCTGTTACTTGCCCACAAATTGCTTGTTAAAATTGCATTGTGTAACAAGGCCCTAACTCTAGCACTCTTAAAACCCGCACTCTTAAAACCCGCACTCTTCAAACCCGCACCCTTAAAACCCGCACCCTTAAAACCCGCACCCTTAAAACCCGCACCCTTAAAACCCGCACTCTTAAAACCCGCACCCTTAAAACCCGCACCCTTAAAACCCGCACCCTTAAAACCCGCACCCTTAAAACCTGCACCCTTAAAACCCGCACCCTTAAAACCTGCCCCCTTAAAACCCGCACCCATCTCTTACTCTCACATTCTAACCCGAACACAAGCACTCTTACTCTAAGGGCCATGTCACACAGGAAAATTTTCAGGCAATCGGGTCCAACCAAATTCCACATAGAAAAACAAGGAATTCTTTTATTTTCACCAAACTGTCTTAAGAAGAAAAATGTCTTTATTGCACTTGAAGAATTTCTTTTCGGCTGCAGCGCTGTTACTTGCCCACAAATTGCTTGTTAAAATTGCATTGTGTAACAAGGCCCTAACTCTAGCACTCTTAAAACCTGCACTCTTAAAACCCGCACCCTTAAAACCCGCACCCTTAAAACCCGCACCCTTAAAACCCGCACCCTTAAAACCCGCACTCTTAAAACCCGCACCCTAACTCGAACCTTAACCCAAACACTTGCACTCAAACCCTTAACTCTAACAACTAATTTGAACACCCCTAACTCGATCACTCTTAAAACCCGCACCCTTAAAACCCGCACCCTTAAAACCCGCACCCTTAAAACCCGCACCCTTAAAACCCGCACCCTTAAAACCCGCACCCTAACTCAAACCCTTAACTCTAACGACTAATTTGAACACCCCTAACTCGATCACTCTATTTTTCCATCAACTCCAGGAGAGATCAACCTCCGGCTCCTGGCTGTTCAAGACCTCGAG
The DNA here is from genome assembly GCA_037893225.1 of Hippasteria phrygiana. Taxonomy (NCBI): domain Eukaryota; kingdom Metazoa; phylum Echinodermata; class Asteroidea; order Valvatida; family Goniasteridae; genus Hippasteria; species Hippasteria phrygiana. Next base: position 2,295,982 of record JAZGUH010000331.1, read on the forward strand.
GCCTTTCAAGATTATATCCTGGACAGAACTGAAAGGCCTAGTGAGATAGACAGCATATGAAATCATGCTGTAGGATGCGGGCTTAGATCAGCACAACAGACCTATGGTGTTTTGTAGACGAGTAAGTCTAACACTCTCTCTATCTATCTCTGTCTCTCTATCTCTTACTCTCACATTCTAACCCGAACACAAGCACTCTCACTCTAAGGGCCATGTCACACAGGACAATTTTCAGGCAATCGGGTCCAACCAAATTCCACATAGAAAAACATGGAATTTTGTATTTTCACCAAATTGTCTTAAGAAGAAAAATGTCTTTATTGCACTTGAAGAATTTCTTTTCGGCTGCTGCGCTGTTACTAGCCCAAAAATTGCTTGTTAAAATTACATTGTGTAACAAGGCCCTAACTCTAGCACTCTTAAAACCCGCACTCTTAAAACCCGCACCCTCAAAACCCGCACCCTCAAAACCCGCACCCTTAAAACCCGCACCCTTAAAACCCGCACCCATAAAACCCGCACCCTTAAAACCCGCACCCTTAAAACCCGCACCCTTAAAACCCGCACCCTTAAAACCTGCACCCTTAAACCCGCACCCATCTCTTACTCTCACATTCTAACCCGAACACAAGCACTCTTACTCTAAGGGCCATGTCACACAGGAACATTTTCAGGCAATCGGGTCCAACCAAATTCCACATAGAAAAACAGGGAATTCTTTTATTTTCACCAAACGTCTTAAGAAGAAAAATGTCTTTATTGCACTTGAAGAATTTCTTTTCGGCTGCAGCGCTGTTACTTGCCCACAAATTGCTTGTTAAAATTGCATTGTGTAACAAGGCCCTAACTCTAGCACTCTTAAAACCCGCACTCTTAAAACCCGCACCCTTAAAATCCGCACCCTTAAAACCCGCACCCTTCAAACCCGCACCCTTAAAACCCGCACCCTTAAAACCCGCACCCTTAAAACATGCACCCTTAAAACATGCACCCTTAAAACATGCACCCTTAAAACCCGCACCCTTAAAACCCGCACCCTTAAAACCCGCACCCTTAAAACCCGCACCCTTAAAACCTGCACCCTTAAAACCCGCACCCATCTCTTACTCTCACATTCTAACCCGAACACAAGCACTCTTACTCTAAGGGCCATGTCACACACGAACATTTTCAGGCAATCGGGTCCAACCAAATTCCACATAGAAAAACAAGGAATTCTTTTATTTTCACCAAACTGTCTTAAGAAGAAAAATGTCTTTATTGCACTTGAAGAATTTCTTTTCGGCTGCAGCGCTGTTACTTGCCCACAAATTGCTTGTTAAAATTGCATTGTGTAACAAGGCCCTAACTCTAGCACTCTTAAAACCTGCACTCTTAAAACCCGCACTCTTAAAACCCGCACTCTTAAAACCCGCACCCTTAAAACCCGCACTCTTAAAACCCGCACCCTTAAAACCCGCACCCTTAAAACATGCACCCTTAAAACCCGCACCCATCTCTTACTCTCACATTCTAACCCGAACACAAGCACTCTTACTCTAAGGGTCATGTCACACAGGAAAATTTTCAGGCAATCGGGTCCAACCAAATTCCACATAGAAAAACAAGGAATTCTTTTATTTTCACCAAACTGTCTTAAGAAGAAAAATGTCTTTATTGCACTTGAAGAATTTCTTTTCGGCTGCAGCGCTGTTACTTGCCCACAAATTGCTTGTTAAAATTGCATTGTGTAACAAGGCCCTAACTCTAGCACTCTTAAAACCCGCACTCTTAAAACCCGCACTCTTAAAACCCGCACTCTTCAAACCCGCACCCTTAAAACCCGCACCCTTAAAACCTGCACTCTTAAAACCCGCACCCTTAAAACCCGCACCCTTAAAACCCGCACCCTTAAAACCCGCACCCTTAAAACCCGCACCCTTAAAACCTGCACCCTTAAAACCCGCACCCTTAAAACCTGCCCCCTTAAAACCCGCACCCATCTCTTACTCTCACATTCTAACCCGAACACAAGCACTCTTACTCTAAGGGCCATGTCACACAGGAAAATTTTCAGGCAATCGGGTCCAACCAAATTCCACATAGAAAAACAGGGAATTCTTCTATTTTCACCAAACTGTCTTAAGAAGAAAAATGTCTTTACTGCACTTTAAGAATTTCTTTTCGGCTGCAGCGCTGTTACTTGCCCACAAATTGCTTGTTAAAATTGCATTGTGTAACAAGGCCCTAACTCTAGCACTCTTAAAACCCGCACTCTTAAAACCCGCACCCTTAAAACCCGCACCCTTAAAACCCGCACCCTTAAAACCCGCACCCTTAAAACCCAAACCCTTAAAACCTGCACCCTTAAAACCCGCACCCATCTCTTACTCTCACATTCTAACCCGAACACAAGCACTCTTACTCTAAGGGCCATGTCACACAGGAAAATTTTCAGGCAATCGGGTCCAACCAAATTCCACATAGAAAAACAGGGAATTCTTCTATTTTCACCAAACTGTCTTAAGAAGAAAAATGTCTTTACTGCACTTGAAGAATTTCTTTTCGGCTGCAGCGCTGTTACTTGCCCACAAATTGCTTGTTAAAATTGCATTGTGTAACAAGGCCCTAACTCTAGCACTCTTAAAACCTGCACTCTTAAAACCCGCACTCTTAAAACCCGCACTCTTAAAACCCGCACCCTTAAAACCCGCACCCTTAAAACCGGCACCCTAACTCAAACCCTTAACTCTAACGACTAATTTGAACACCCCTAACTCGATCACTCTTAAAACCCGCACTCTTAAAACCCGCACTAAAACCCGCACCCTTAAAACCTGCACCCTTCAAACCCGCACCCTTAAAACCCGCACCCTTAAAACCCGCACCCTTAAAACCCGCACCCTTAAAACCCGCACCCTAACTCAAACCCTTAACTCTAACGACTAATTTGAACACCCCTAACTCGATCACTCTATTTTTCCATCAACTCCAGGAGAGATCAACCTCCGGCTCCTGGCTGTTCAAGACCTCGAGGCCTTTCAAGATTATATCCTGGACAGAACTGAAAGGCCTAGTGAGATAGACAGCATATGAAATCATGCTGTAGGATGCGGGCTTAGATCAGCACAACAGACCTATGGTGTTTTGTAGACGAGTAAGTCTAACACTCTCTCTATCTATCTCTGTCTCTCTATCTCTTACTCTCACATTCTAACCCGAACACAAGCACTCTCACTCTAAGGGCCATGTCACACAGGACAATTTTCAGGCAATCGGGTCCAACCAAATTCCACATAGAAAAACATGGAATTTTGTATTTTCACCAAATTGTCTTAAGAAGAAAAATGTCTTTATTGCACTTGAAGAATTTCTTTTCGGCTGCTGCGCTGTTACTAGCCCAAAAATTGCTTGTTAAAATTACATTGTGTAACAAGGCCCTAACTCTAGCACTCTTAAAACCCGCACTCTTAAAACCCGCACCCTCAAAACCCGCACCCTTAAAACCCGCACCCTTAAAACCCGCACCCATAAAACCCGCACCCTTAAAACCCGCACCCTTAAAACCCGCACCCTTAAAACCCGCACCCTTAAAACCTGCACCCTTAAACCCGCACCCTTCTCTTACTCTCACATTCTAACCCGAACACAAGCACTCTTACTCTAAGGGCCATGTCACACAGGAACATTTTCAGGCAATCGGGTCCAACCAAATTCCACATAGAAAAACAGGAAATTCTTTTATTTTCACCAAACGTCTTAAGAAGAAAAATGTCTTTATTGCACTTGAAGAATTTCTTTTCGGCTGCAGCGCTGTTACTTGCCCACAAATTGCTTGTTAAAATTGCATTGTGTAACAAGGCCCTAACTCTAGCACTCTTAAAACCCGCACTCTTAAAACCCGCACCCTTAAAACCCGCACCCTTAAAACCCGCACCCTTAAAACCCGCACCCTTAAAACCCGCACCCTTAAAACCCGCACCCTTAAAACATGCACCCTTAAAACATGCACCCTTAAAACATGCACCCTTAAAACCCGCACCCTTAAAACCCGCACCCTTAAAACCCGCACCCTTAAAACCTGCACCCTTAAAACCCGCACCCATCTCTTACTCTCACATTCTAACCCGAACACAAGCACTCTTACTCTAAGGGCCATGTCACACAGGAAAATTTTCAGGCAATCGGGTCCAACCAAATTCCACATAGAAAAACAAGGAATTCTTTTATTTTCACCAAACTGTCTTAAGAAGAAAAATGTCTTTATTGCACTTGAAGAATTTCTTTTCGGCTGCAGCGCTGTTACTTGCCCACAAATTGCTTGTTAAAATTGCATTGTGTAACAAGGCCCTAACTCTAGCACTCTTAAAACCTGCACTCTTAAAACCCGCACTCTTAAAACCCGCACTCTTAAAACCCGCACCCTTAAAACCCGCACTCTTAAAACCCGCACCCTTAAAACCCGCACCCTTAAAACATGCACCCTTAAAACCCGCACCCATCTCTTACTCTCACATTCTAACCCGAACACAAGCACTCTTACTCTAAGGGTCATGTCACACAGGAAAATTTTCAGGCAATCGGGTCCAACCAAATTCCACATAGAAAAACAGGGAATTCTTTTATTTTCACCAAACTGTCTTAAGAAGAAAAATGTCTTTATTGCACTTGAAGAATTTCTTTTCGGCTGCAGCGCTGTTACTTGCCCACAAATTGCTTGTTAAAATTGCATTGTGTAACAAGGCCCTAACTCTAGCACTCTTAAAACCTGCACTCTTAAAACCCGCACTCTTAAAACCCGCACCCTTAAAACCCGCACTCTTAAAACCCGCACCCTTAAAACCCGCACCCTTAAAACCCGCACCCTAACTCGAACCTTAACCCAAACACTTGCACTCAAACCCTTAACTCTAACAACTAATTTGAACACCCCTAACTCGCTTACTCTATTTTTCCATCAACTCCAGGAGAGATCAACCTCCGGCTCCTGGCTGTTCAAGACCTCGAGGCCATACAAGATTATCCTGGACAGAACAGAAAGGCCCAGTGAGATAGAGATCATATGAAATCATGCTGTAGGATGCGGGCTTAGATCAGCACAACAGACCTATGGTGTTTTGTAGACGAGTAAGTCTAACACTCTCTCTATCTATCTCTGTCTCTCTATCTCTTACTCTCACATTCTAACCCGAACACAAGCACTCTCACTCTAAGGGCCATGTCACACAGGACAATTTTCAGGCAATCGGGTCCAACCAAATTCCACATAGAAAAACATGGAATTTTGTATTTTCACCAAATTGTCTTAAGAAGAAAAATGTCTTTATTGCACTTGAAGAATTTCTTTTCGGCTGCAGCGCTGTTACTTGCCCACAAATTGCTTGTTAAAATTGCATTGTGTAACAAGGCCCTAACTCTAGCACTCTTAAAACCTGCACTCTTAAAACCCGCACTCTTAAAACCCGCACTCTTAAAACCCGCACCCTTAAAACCCGCACTCTTAAAACCCGCACCCTTAAAACCCGCACCCTTAAAACATGCACCCTTAAAACCCGCACCCATCTCTTACTCTCACATTCTAACCCGAACACAAGCACTCTTACTCTAAGGGTCATGTCACACAGGAAAATTTTCAGGCAATCGGGTCCAACCAAATTCCACATAGAAAAACAGGGAATTCTTTTATTTTCACCAAACTGTCTTAAGAAGAAAAATGTCTTTATTGCACTTGAAGAATTTCTTTTCGGCTGCAGCGCTGTTACTTGCCCACAAATTGCTTGTTAAAATTGCATTGTGTAACAAGGCCCTAACTCTAGCACTCTTAAAACCTGCACTCTTAAAACCCGCACTCTTAAAACCCGCACCCTTAAAACCCGCACTCTTAAAACCCGCACCCTTAAAACCCGCACCCTTAAAACCCGCACCCTAACTCGAACCTTAACCCAAACACTTGCACTCAAACCCTTAACTCTAACAACTAATTTGAACACCCCTAACTCGCTTACTCTATTTTTCCATCAACTCCAGGAGAGATCAACCTCCGGCTCCTGGCTGTTCAAGACCTCGAGGCCATACAAGATTATCCTGGACAGAACAGAAAGGCCCAGTGAGATAGAGATCATATGAAATCATGCTGTAGGATGCGGGCTTAGATCAGCACAACAGACCTATGGTGTTTTGTAGACGAGTAAGTCTAACACTCTCTCTATCTATCTCTGTCTCTCTATCTCTTACTCTCACATTCTAACCCGAACACAAGCACTCTCACTCTAAGGGCCATGTCACACAGGACAATTTTCAGGCAATCGGGTCCAACCAAATTCCACATAGAAAAACATGGAATTTTGTATTTTCACCAAATTGTCTTAAGAAGAAAAATGTCTTTATTGCACTTGAAGAATTTCTTTTCGGCTGCAGCGCTGTTACTTGCCCACAAATTGCTTGTTAAAATTGCATTGTGTAACAAGGCCCTAACTCTAGCACTCTTAAAACCCGCACCCTTAAAACCCGCACCCTTAAAACCCGCACCCTTAAAACCCGCACCCTTAAAACCCGCACCCATCTCTTACTCTCACATTCTAACCCGAACACAAGCACTCTTACTCTAAGGGCCATGTCACACAGGAAAATTTTCAGGCAATCGGGTCCAACCAAATTCCACATAGAAAAACAGGGAATTCTTCTGTTTTCACCAAACTGTCTTAAGAAGAAAAATGTCTTTACTGCACTTAAAGAATTTCTTTTCGGCTGCAGCGCTGTTACTTGCCCACAAATTGCTTGTTAAAATTGCATTGTGTAACAAGGCCCTAACTCTAGCACTCTTAAAACCTGCACTCTTAAAACCCGCACTCTTAAAACCCGCACTCTTAAAACCCGCACCCTTAAAACCCGCACCCTTAAAACCGGCACCCTAACTCAAACCCTTAACTCTAACGACTAATTTGAACACCCCTAACTCGATCACTCTTAAAACCCGCACCCTTAAAACCTGCACCCTTCAAACCCGCACCCTTAAAACCCGCACCCTTAAAACCCGCACCCTTAAAACCCGCACCCTTAAAACCCGCACCCTAACTCAAACCCTTAACTCTAACGACTAATTTGAACACCCCTAACTCGATCACTCTATTTTTCCATCAACTCCAGGAGAGATCAACCTCCGGCTCCTGGCTGTTCAAGACCTCGAGGCCTTTCAAGATTATATCCTGGACAGAACTGAAAGGCCTAGTGAGATAGACAGCATATGAAATCATGCTGTAGGATGCGGGCTTAGATCAGCACAACAGACCTATGGTGTTTTGTAGACGAGTAAGTCTAACACTCTCTCTATCTATCTCTGTCTCTCTATCTCTTACTCTCACATTCTAACCCGAACACAAGCACTCTCACTCTAAGGGCCATGTCACACAGGACAATTTTCAGGCAATCGGGTCCAACCAAATTCCACATAGAAAAACATGGAATTTTGTATTTTCACCAAATTGTCTTAAGAAGAAAAATGTCTTTATTGCACTTGAAGAATTTCTTTTCGGCTGCTGCGCTGTTACTAGCCCAAAAATTGCTTGTTAAAATTACATTGTGTAACAAGGCCCTAACTCTAGCACTCTTAAAACCCGCACTCTTCAAACCCACACCCTCAAAACCCGCACCCTTAAAACCCGCACCCTTAAAACCCGCACCCATAAAACCCGCACCCTTAAAACCTGCACCCTTAAAACCCGCACCCTTAAAACCCGCACCCTTAAAACCTGCACCCTTAAACCCGCACCCATCTCTTACTCTCACATTCTAACCCGAACACAAGCACTCTTACTCTAAGGGCCATGTCACACAGGAACATTTTCAGGCAATCGGGTCCAACCAAATTCCACATAGAAAAACAGGGAATTCTTTTATTTTCACCAAACGTCTTAAGAAGAAAAATGTCTTTATTGCACTTGAAGAATTTCTTTTCGGCTGCAGCGCTGTTACTTGCCCACAAATTGCTTGTTAAAATTGCATTGTGTAACAAGGCCCTAACTCTAGCACTCTTAAAACCCGCACTCTTAAAACCCGCACCCTTAAAACCCGCACCCTTAAAACCCGCACCCTTAAAACCCGCACCCTTAAAACCAGCACCCTTAAAACCCGCACCCTTAAAACATACACCCTTAAAACATGCACCCTTAAAACATGCACCCTTAAAACCCGCACCCTTAAAACCCGCACCCTTAAAACCCGCACCCTTAAAACCCGCACCCTTAAAACCTGCACCCTTAAAACCCGCACCCATCTCTTACTCTCACATTCTAACCCGAACACAAGCACTCTTACTCTAAGGGCCATGTCACACAGGAAAATTTTCAGGCAATCGGGTCCAACCAAATTCCACATAGAAAAACAAGGAATTCTTTTATTTTCACCAAACTGTCTTAAGAAGAAAAATGTCTTTATTGCACTTGAAGAATTTCTTTTCGGCTGCAGCGCTGTTACTTGCCCACAAATTGCTTGTTAAAATTGCATTGTGTAACAAGGCCCTAACTCTAGCACTCTTAAAACCCGCACTCTTAAAACCCGCACTCTTAAAACCCGCACTCTTAAAACCCGCACCCTTAAAACCCGCACCCTTAAAACCTGCACTCTTAAAACCCGCACTCTTAAAACCCGCACTCTTAAAACCCGCACCCTTAAAACCCGCACCCTTAAAACCCGCACTCTTAAAACCCGCACTCTTAAAACCCGCACCCTTAAAACCCGCACCCTTAAAACCTGCACTCTTAAAACCCGCACTCTTAAAACCCGCACTCTTAAAACCCGCACCCTTAAAACCCGCACCCTTAAAACCCGCACTCTTAAAACCCGCACCCTTAAAACCCGCACTCTTAAAACCCGCACCCTTAAAACCCGCACCCTTAAAACCCGCACTCTTAAAACCCGCACCCTTAAAACCCGCACCCTTAAAACATGCACCCTTAAAACCCGCACCCATCTCTTACTCTCACATTCTAACCCGAACACAAGCACTCTTACTCTAAGGGTCATGTCACACAGGAAAATTTTCAGGCAATCGGGTCCAACCAAATTCCACATAGAAAAACAAGGAATTCTTTTATTTTCACCAAACTGTCTTAAGAAGAAAAATGTCTTTATTGCACTTGAAGAATTTCTTTTCGGCTGCAGCGCTGTTACTTGCCCACAAATTGCTTGTTAAAATTGCATTGTGTAACAAGGCCCTAACTCTAGCACTCTTAAAACCTGCACTCTTAAAACCCGCACTCTTAAAACCCGCACCCTTAAAACCCGCACTCTTAAAACCCGCACCCTTAAAACCCGCACCCTTAAAACCCGCACCCTAACTCGAACCTTAACCCAAACACTTGCACTCAAACCCTTAACTCTAACAACTAATTTGAACACCCCTAACTCGCTTACTCTATTTTTCCATCAACTCCAGGAGAGATCAACCTCCGGCTCCTGGCTGTTCAAGACCTCGAGGCCATACAAGATTATCCTGGACAGAACAGAAAGGCCCAGTGAGATAGAGAGCATATGAAATCATGCTGTAGGATGCGGGCTTAGATCAGCACAACAGACCTATGGTGTTTTGTAGACGAGTAAGTCTAACACTCTCTCTATCTATCTCTGTCTCTCTATCTCTTACTCTCACATTCTAACCCGAACACAAGCACTCTCACTCTAAGGGCCATGTCACACAGGACAATTTTCAGGCAATCGGGTCCAACCAAATTCCACATAGAAAAACATGGAATTTTGTATTTTCACCAAATTGTCTTAAGAAGAAAAATGTCTTTATTGCACTTGAAGAATTTCTTTTCGGCTGCAGCGCTGTTACTTGCCCACAAATTGCTTGTTAAAATTGCATTGTGTAACAAGGCCCTAACTCTAGCACTCTTAAAACCCGCACCCTTAAAACCCGCACCCTTAAAACCCGCACCCTTAAAACCCGCACCCTTAAAACCCGCACTCTTAAAACCCGCACCCTTAAAACCCGCACCCTTAAAACCCGCACTCTTAAAACCTGCACCCTTAAAACCCGCACCCTTAAAACCCGCACCCTTAAAACCCGCACCCTTAAAACCCGCACCCTTAAAACCCGCACCCTTAAAACCTGCACCCTTAAAACCCGCACCCATCTCTTACTCTCACATTCTAACCCGAACACAAGCACTCTTACTCTAAGGGCCATGTCACACAGGAAAATTTTCAGGCAATCGGGTCCAACCAAATTCCACATAGAAAAACAGGGAATTCTTTTATTTTCACCAAACTGTCTTAAGAAGAAAAATGTCTTTCCTGCACTTGAAGAATTTCTTTTCGGCTGCAGCGCTGTTACTTGCCCACAAATTGCTTGTTAAAATTGCATTGTGTAACAAGGCCCTAACTCTAGCACTCTTAAAACCCGCACTCTTAAAACCCGCACTCTTAAAACCCGCACCCTTAAAACCCGCACCCTTAAAACCCGCACCCTTAAAACCCGCACTCTTAAAACCCGCACTCTTAAAACCCGCACCCTAACTCGAACCTTAACCCAAACACTTGCACTCAAACCCTTAACTCTAACAACTAATTTGAACACCCCTAACTCGCTTACTCTATTTTTCCATCAACTCCAGGAGAGATCAACCTCCGGCTCCTGGCTGTTCAAGACCTCGAGGCCATACAAGATTATCCTGGACAGAACAGAAAGGCCTAGTGAGATAGAGAGCATATGAAATCATGCTGTAGGATGCGGGCTTAGATCAGCACAACAGACCTATGGTGTTTTGTAGACGAGTAAGTCTAACACTCTCTCTATCTATCTCTGTCTCTCTATATCTTACTCTCACATTCTAACCCGAACACAAGCACTCTTACTCTAAGGGCCATGTCACACAGGAAAATTTTCAGGCAATCGGGTCCAACCAAATTCCACATAGAAAAACAGGGAATTCTTCTATTTTCACCAAACTGTCTTAAGAACAAAAATGTCTTTACTGCACTTTAAGAATTTCTTTTCGGCTGCAGCGCTGTTACTTGCCCACAAATTGCTTGTTAAAATTGCATTGTGTAACAAGGCCCTAACTCTAGCACTCTTAAAACCCGCACTCTTAAAACCCGCACTCTTAAAACCCGCACCCTTAAAACCTGCACCCTTAAAACCCGCACCCTTAAAACCCGCACCCTTAAAACCCGCACCCTTAAAACCCGCACCCTTAAAACATGCACCCTTAAAACATGCACCCTTAAAACCCGCACCCTTAAAACCCGCACCCTTAAAACCCGCACCCTTAAAACCTGCACCCTTAAAACCCGCACCCATCTCTTACTCTCACATTCTAACCCGAACACAAGCACTCTTACTCTAAGGGCCATGTCACACAGGAAAATTTTCAGGCAATCGGGTCCAACCAAATTCCACATAGAAAAACAAGGAATTCTTTTATTTTCACCAAACTGTCTTAAGAAGAAAAATGTCTTTATTGCACTTGAAGAATTTCTTTTCGGCTGCAGCGCTGTTACTTGCCCACAAATTGCTTGTTAAAATTGCATTGTGTAACAAGGCCCTAACTCTAGCACCCTTAAAACCTGCACTCTTAAAACCCGCACTCTTAAAACCCGCACTCTTAAAACCCGCACCCTTAAAACCCGCACCCTTAAAACCCGCACCCTTAAAACCTGCACCCTTAAACCCGCACCCATCTCTTACTCTCACATTCTAACCCGAACACAAGCACTCTTACTCTAAGGGCCATGTCACACAGGAAAATTTTCAGGCAATCGGGTTCAACCAAATTCCACATAGAAAAACATGGAATTTTGTATTTTCACCAAATTGTCTTAAGAAGAAAAATGTCTTTATTGCACTTGAAGAATTTCTTTTCGGCTGCTGCGCTGTTACTAGCCCAAAAATTGCTTGTTAAAATTACATTGTGTAACAAGGCCCTAACTCTAGCACTCTTAAAACCCGCACTCTTAAAACCCGCACCCTCAAAACCCGCACCCTTAAAACCCGCACCCTTAAAACCCGCACCCTTAAAACCCGCACCCTTAAAACCCGCACCCTTAAAACCCGCACCCTTAAAACCCGCACCCTTAAAACCCGCACCCTTAAAACCCGCACCCTTAAAACCCGCACCCTTAAAACAGGCACCCTTAAAACCCGCACTCTAACTCGAACCTTAACCCTAACACTTGCACTCAAACCCTTAACTCTAACAACTAATTTGAACACCCCTAACTTGCTTACTCTATTTTTCCATCAACTCCAGGAGAGATCAACCTCCGGCTCCTGGCTGTTCAAGACCTCGAGGCCATACAAGATTATCCTGGACAGAACTGAAAGGCCTAGTGAGATAGAGAGCATATGAAATCATGCTGTAGGATGCGGGCTTAGATCAGCACAACAGACCTATGGTGTTTTGTAGACGAGTAAGTCTAACACTCTCTCTATCTATCTCTGTCTCTCTATCTCTTACTTTCACATTCTAACCCGAACACAAGCACTCTCACTCTAAGGGCCATGTCACACTGGACAATTTTCAGGCAATCGGGTCCAACCAAATTCCACATAGAAAAACATGGAATTGTGTATTTTCACCAAATTGTCTTAAGAAGAAAAATTTCTTTATTGCACTTGAAGAATTTCTTTTCGGCTGCTGCGCTGTTACTAGCCCAAAAATTGCTTGTTAAAATTACATTGTGTAACAAGGCCCTAACTCTAGCACTCTTAAAACCCGCACTCTTAAAACCCGCACCCTCAAAACCCGCACCCTTAAAACCCGCACCCTTAAAACCCGCACCCATAAAACCCGCACCCTTAAAACCCGCACCCTTAAAACCCGCACCCTTAAAACCCGCACCCTTAAAACCCGCACCCTTAAAACCCGCACCCTTAAAACCCGCACCCTTAAAACCCGCACCCATAAAACCCGCACCCTTAAAACCCGCACCCTTAAAACCCGCACCCTTAAAACCCGCACCCTTAAAACCCGCACCCATAAAACCCGCACCCTTAAAACCCGCACCCTTAAAACCCGCACCCTTAAAACCCGCACCCTTAAAACCCGCACCCTTAAAACCCGCACCCTTAAAACCCGCACCCTTAAAACCCGCACCCTTAAAACCCGCACCCTTAAAACCCGCACCCTTAAAACCCGCACCCTTAAAACCCGCACCCTTAAAACCCGCACCCTTAAAACCCTGCACCCTTAAAACCCTGCACCCTTAAAACCCCGCACCCTTAAAACCCCGCACCCTTAAAAAAAACCCGCACCCTGAAAACCCGCACCCTTAAAACCCGCACCCTGAAAACCCGCACCCTGAAAACCCGCACCCTGAAAACCCGCACCCTGAAAACCCGCACCCTGAAAACCCGCACCCTGAAAACCCGCACCCTGAAAACCCGCACCCTGAAAACCCGCACCCTTAAAACCCGCACCCTTAAAACCCGCACCTTTAAAACCCGCACCTTTAAAACCCGCACCTTTAAAACCCGCACTCTAACTCGAACCTTAACCCTAACACTTGCACTCAAACCCTTAACTCTAACAACTAATTTGAACACCCCTAACTTGCTTACTCTATTTTTCCATCAACTCCAGGAGAGATCAACCTCCGGCTCCTGGCTGTTCAAGACCTCGAGGCCATACAAGATTATCCTGGACAGAACTGAAAGGCCTAGTGAGATAGAGAGCATATGAAATCATGCTGTAGGATGCGGGCTTAGATCAGCACAACAGACCTATGGTGTTTTGTAGACGAGTAAGTCTAACACTCTCTCTATCTATCTCTGTCTCTCTATCTCTTACTCTCACATTCTAACCCGAACACAAGCACTCTCACTCTAAGGGCCATGTCACACATGAACATTTTCAGGCAATCGGGTCCAACCAAATTCCACATAGAAAAACAGGGAATTTTGTATTTTCACCAAACTGTCTTAAGAAGAAAAATGTCTTTATTGCACTTGAAGAATTTCTTTTTGGCTGCAGCGCTGTTACTTGCCCACAAATTGCTTGTTAAAATTGCATTGTGTAACAAGGCCCTAACTCTAGCACTCTTAAAACCCGCACTCTTAAAACCCGCACTCTTAAAACCCGCACCCTTAAAACCTGCACCCTTAAAACCCGCACCCTTAAAACCCGCACCCTTAAAACCCGCACCCCTAAAACCCGCACCCCTAAAACCCGCACCCTTAAAACCCGCACCTTTAAAACCCGCACCCTAACTCGAACCTTAACCCTAACACTTGCACTCAAACCCTTAACTCTAACAACTAATTTGAACACCCCTAACTCGCTTATTCTATTTTTCCATCAACTCCAGGAGAGATCAACCTCCGGCTCCTGGCTGTTCAAGACCTCGAGGCCATACAAGATTATCCTGGACAGAACTGAAAGGCCTAGTGAGATAGAGAGCATATGAAATCATGCTGTAGGATGCGGGCTTAGATCAGCACAACAGACCTATGGTGTTTTGTAGACGAGTAAGTCTAACACTCTCTCTATCTATCTCTGTCTCTCTATCTCTTACTCTCACATTCTAACCCGAACACAAGCACTCTCACTCTAAGGGCCATGTCACACATGACAATTTTCAGGCAATCGGGTCCAACCAAATTCCACATAGAAAAACATGGAATTTTTTATTTTCACCAAACTGTCTTAAGAAGAAAAATGTCTTTATTGCACTTGAAGAATTTCTTTTTGGCTGCAGTGCTGTTACTTGCCCACAAATTGCTTGTTAAAATTGCATTGTGTAACAAGGCCCTAACTCTAGCACTCTTAAAACCCGCACTCTTAAAACCCGCACCCTTAAAACCCGCACCCTTAAAACCCGAACCCTTAAAACCTGCACCCTTAAAACCCGCACCCTTAAAACATGCACCCTTAAAACCCGCACCCATAACACCCGCACCCTTAAAACCCGCACCCTAACTCGAACCTTAACCCTAACACTTGCACTCAAACCCTTAACTCTAACAACTAATTTGAACACCCCTAACTCGATTACTCTATTTTTCCATCAACTCCAGGAGAGATCAACCTCCGGCTCCTGGCTGTTCAAGACCTCGAGGCCTTTCAAGATTATATCCTGGACAGAACTGAAAGGCCTAGTTAGATAGAGAGCATATGAAATCATGCTGTAGGATGCGGGCTTAGATCAGCACAACAGACCTATGGTGTTTTGTAGACGAGTAAGTCTAACACTCTCTCTATCTATCTCTGTCTCTCTATCTCTTACTCTCACATTCTAACCCGAACACAAGCACTCTCACTCTAAGGGCCATGTCACACAGGACAATTTTCAGGCAATCGGGTCCAACCAAATTCCACATAGAAAACATGGAATTTTGTATTTTTACCAAATTGTCTTAAGAAGAAAAATGTCTTTATTGCACTTGAAGAATTTCTTTTCGGCTGCAGCGCTGTTACTTGCCCACAAATTGCTTGTTAAAATTGCATTGTGTAACAAGGCCCTAACTCTAGCACTCTTAAAACCCGCACCCTTAAAACCCGCACCCTTAAAACCCGCACCATTAAAACCCGCACCCTTAAAACCCGCACCCTTAAAACCCGCACCCTTAAAACCCGCACCCTTAAAACCCGCACCCTAAAAACCCGCACCCTAAAAACCCGCACCCTAAAAACCCGCACCCTAAAAACCCGCACCCTAAAAACCCGCACCCTTAAAACCCGAACCCTTAAAACCTGCACCCTTAAAACCCGCACCCTTAAAACATGCACCCTTAAAACCCGCACCCATAACACCCGCACCCTTAAAACCCGCACCCTAACTCGAACCTTAACCCTAACACTTGCACTCAAACCCTTAACTCTAACAACTAATTTGAACACCCCTAACTCGATTACTCTATTTTTCCATCAACTCCAGGAGAGATCAACCTCCGGCTCCTGGCTGTTCAAGACCTCGAGGCCTTTCAAGATTATATCCTGGACAGAACTGAAAGGCCTAGTTAGATAGAGAGCATATGAAATCATGCTGTAGGATGCGGGCTTAGATCAGCACAACAGACCTATGGTGTTTTGTAGACGAGTAAGTCTAACACTCTCTCTATCTATCTCTGTCTCTCTATCTCTTACTCTCACATTCTAACCCGAACACAAGCACTCTCACTCTAAGGGCCATGTCACACATGACAATTTTCAGGCAATCGGGTCCAACCAAATTCCACATAGAAAAACATGGAATTTTTTATTTTCACCAAACTGTCTTAAGAAGAAAAATGTCTTTATTGCACTTGAAGAATTTCTTTTTGGCTGCAGTGCTGTTACTTGCCCACAAATTGCTTGTTAAAATTGCATTGTGTAACAAGGCCCTAACTCTAGCACTCTTAAAACCCGCACTCTTAAAACCCGCACCCTTAAAACCCGCACCCTTAAAACCCGAACCCTTAAAACCTGCACCCTTAAAACCCGCACCCTTAAAACATGCACCCTTAAAACCCGCACCCATAACACCCGCACCCTTAAAACCCGCACCCTAACTCGAACCTTAACCCTAACACTTGCACTCAAACCCTTAACTCTAACAACTAATTTGAACACCCCTAACTCGATTACTCTATTTTTCCATCAACTCCAGGAGAGATCAACCTCCGGCTCCTGGCTGTTCAAGACCTCGAGGCCTTTCAAGATTATATCCTGGACAGAACTGAAAGGCCTAGTTAGATAGAGAGCATATGAAATCATGCTGTAGGATGCGGGCTTAGATCAGCACAACAGACCTATGGTGTTTTGTAGACGAGTAAGTCTAACACTCTCTCTATCTATCTCTGTCTCTCTATCTCTTACTCTCACATTCTAACCCGAACACAAGCACTCTCACTCTAAGGGCCATGTCACACAGGACAATTTTCAGGCAATCGGGTCCAACCAAATTCCACATAGAAAACATGGAATTTTGTATTTTTACCAAATTGTCTTAAGAAGAAAAATGTCTTTATTGCACTTGAAGAATTTCTTTTCGGCTGCAGCGCTGTTACTTGCCCACAAATTGCTTGTTAAAATTGCATTGTGTAACAAGGCCCTAACTCTAGCACTCTTAAAACCCGCACCCTTAAAACCCGCACCCTTAAAACCCGCACCATTAAAACCCGCACCCTTAAAACCCGCACCCTTAAAACCCGCACCCTTAAAACCCGCACCCTTAAAACCCGCACCCTAAAAACCCGCACCCTAAAAACCCGCACCCTAAAAACCCGCACCCTAAAAACCCGCACCCTAAAAACCCGCACCCTTAAAACCCGAACCCTTAAAACCTGCACCCTTAAAACCCGCACCCTTAAAACATGCACCCTTAAAACCCGCACCCATAACACCCGCACCCTTAAAACCCGCACCCTAACTCGAACCTTAACCCTAACACTTGCACTCAAACCCTTAACTCTAACAACTAATTTGAACACCCCTAACTCGATTACTCTATTTTTCCATCAACTCCAGGAGAGATCAACCTCCGGCTCCTGGCTGTTCAAGACCTCGAGGCCTTTCAAGATTATATCCTGGACAGAACTGAAAGGCCTAGTTAGATAGAGAGCATATGAAATCATGCTGTAGGATGCGGGCTTAGATCAGCACAACAGACCTATGGTGTTTTGTAGACGAGTAAGTCTAACACTCTCTCTATCTATCTCTGTCTCTCTATCTCTTACTCTCACATTCTAACCCGAACACAAGCACTCTCACTCTAAGGGCCATGTCACACAGGACAATTTTCAGGCAATCGGGTCCAACCAAATTCCACATAGAAAACATGGAATTTTGTATTTTTACCAAATTGTCTTAAGAAGAAAAATGTCTTTATTGCACTTGAAGAATTTCTTTTCGGCTGCAGCGCTGTTACTTGCCCACAAATTGCTTGTTAAAATTGCATTGTGTAACAAGGCCCTAACTCTAGCACTCTTAAAACCCGCACCCTTAAAACCCGCACCCTTAAAACCCGCACCATTAAAACCCGCACCCTTAAAACCCGCACCCTTAAAACCCGCACCCTTAAAACCCGCACCCTTAAAACCCGCACCCTAAAAACCCGCACCCTAAAAACCCGCACCCTAAAAACCCGCACCCTAAAAACCCGCACCCTAAAAACCCGCACCCTTAAAACCCGAACCCTTAAAACCTGCACCCTTAAAACCCGCACCCTTAAAACATGCACCCTTAAAACCCGCACCCATAACACCCGCACCCTTAAAACCCGCACCCTAACTCGAACCTTAACCCTAACACTTGCACTCAAACCCTTAACTCTAACAACTAATTTGAACACCCCTAACTCGATTACTCTATTTTTCCATCAACTCCAGGAGAGATCAACCTCCGGCTCCTGGCTGTTCAAGACCTCGAGGCCTTTCAAGATTATATCCTGGACAGAACTGAAAGGCCTAGTTAGATAGAGAGCATATGAAATCATGCTGTAGGATGCGGGCTTAGATCAGCACAACAGACCTATGGTGTTTTGTAGACGAGTAAGTCTAACACTCTCTCTATCTATCTCTGTCTCTCTATCTCTTACTCTCACATTCTAACCCGAACACAAGCACTCTCACTCTAAGGGCCATGTCACACAGGACAATTTTCAGGCAATCGGGTCCAACCAAATTCCACATAGAAAACATGGAATTTTGTATTTTCACCAAATTGTCTTAAGAAGAAAAATGTCTTAATTGCACTTGAAGAATTTCTTTTCGGCTGCAGCGCTGTTACTTGCCCACAAATTGCTTGTTAAAATTGCATTGTGTAACAAGGCCCTAACTCTAGCACTCTTAAAACCCGCACCCTTAAAACCCGCACCCTTAAAACCCGCACCCTTAAAACCCGCACCCTTAAAACCCGCACCCTAAAAACCCGCACCCTAAAAACCCGCACCCTAAAAACCCGCACCCTAAAAACCCGCACCCTAAAAACCCGCACCCTTAAAACCCGCACCCTTAAAACCCGCACCCTTAAAACCCGCACCCTTAAAACCCGCACCCTTAAAACCCGCACCCTTAAAACCCGCACCCTTAAAACCCGCACCCTAAAAACCCGCACCCTAAAAACCCGCACCCTAAAAACCCGCACCTTAAAAACCCGCACCCTTAAAACCCGCACCCTTAAAACCCGCACCCTTAAAACCCGCACCCTTAAAACCCGCACCCTTAAAACCCGCACCCTTAAAACCCGCACCCTTAAAACCCGCACCCTTAAAACCCGCACCCTTAAAACCCGCACCCTTAAAACCCGCACCCTTAAAACCCGCAGCCTTAAAACCCGCACCCTTAAAACCCGCAGCCTTAAAACCCGCACCCTTAAAACCCGCAACCCTTAAAACCCGCACCCTTAAAACCCGCACCCTTAAAACCCGCACCCTTAAAACCCGCACCCTAACTCAAACCCTTAACTCTAACAACTAATTTGAACACCCCTAACTCGATTACTCTATTTATCCATCAACTCCAGGAGAGATCAACCTCCGGCTCCTGGCTGTTCAAGACCTCGAGGCCTTTCAAGATTATATCCTGGACAGAACTGAAAGGCCTAGTTAGATAGAGAGCATATGAAATCATGCTGTAGGATGCGGGCTTAGATCAGCACAACAGACCTCTGGTGTTTTGTAGACGAGTAAGTCTAACACTCTCTCTATCTATCTCTGTCTCTCTATCTCTTACTCTCACATTCTAACCCGAACACAAGCACTCTCACTCTAAGGGCCATGTCACACAGGACAATTTTTCTGTACAGAAGAAAAATGTCTTTATTGCACTTGAAGAATTTCTTTTCGGCTGCAGCGCTGTTACTTGCCCACAAATTGCTTGTTAAAATTGCATTGTGTAACAAGGCCCTAACTCTAGCACTCTTAAAACCAAAACCCGCACCCTTAAAACCCGCACCCTTAAAACCCGCACCCTTAAAACCCGCACCCTTAAAACCCGCACCCTTAAAACCTGCACCCTCAAAACCCGCACCCTCAAAACCCGCACTCTCAAAACCCGCACTCTCAAAACCCGCACTCTCAAAACCCGCACTCTCAAAACCCGCACTCTCAAAACCCGCACTCTCAAAACCCGCACTCTCAAAACCCGCACTCTCAAAACCCGCACTCTCAAAACCCGCACTCTCAAAACCCGCACTCTCAAAACCAAATTCCACATAGAAAAACATGGAATTTTTTATTTTCACCAAATTGTCTTAAGAAGAAAAATGTCTTTATTGCACTTGAAGAATTTCTTTTCGGCTGCAGCGCTGTTACTCGCCCACAAATTGCTTGTTAAAATTGCATTGTGTAACAAGGCCCTAACTCTAGCACTCTTAAAACCCGCACTCTCAAAACCCGCACTCTCGAAACCCGCACTCTCGAAACCCGCACTCTCGAAACCCGCACTCTCGAAACCCGCACTCTCGAAACCCGCACTCTCGAAACCCGCACTCTCGAAACCCGCACTCTCAAAACCCACACTCTCAAAACCCGCACTCTCAAAACCAAATTCCACATAGAAAAACATGGAATTTTTTATTTTCACCAAATTGTCTTAAGAAGAAAAATGTCCTTATTGCACTTTAAGAATTTCTTTTCGGCTGCAGCGCTGTCACTTGCCCACAAATTGCTTGTTAAAGTTGCCTTGTGTGACAAGGCCCTAACTCAAACACTCTAACTCCAGCACTTGCACACTATCACTGTCTAACACTTGCACTTTAACACTCAGATCGAAAAATGCACTAATTTTGGGCCTAAGTTGCGTGGTGGGGGTCTCGGCTAGTCCATTGTATAGCATGTGCACTGATGCAAGAATGCAGAAAAAAAAGGTTCGAAAAACCTACTCGCTTGTCTCGGCCATCACCCAACAAACATATCGTAATTGGCCCGATGCTGGCTTCGAAACGGCTGGTACCGGCAGTACTGTATAACGGCTGCCGTTATACAGCCAGCAATGCGCCGTTTTCGGCAGGTATGCGTAAACCTCCATCGCGCCATCATGTAAGCTCACGATATCGGCCCATTTAGGTCCAATGTTGGCTTGCTCGATTATGCGCACCGCGCGGGGGGTATCGGCAACCTGCGCGCGCACCGCGCACACACATGCTGTCCACTGGCCACGTCGACCGCCATTGTTTGTCAGTCAACAGTTAGTGATTCTGCCACGTATGCAATTCTAAGATATTTTCTGAAGACTTATTCCATTTTTTTATTTGTAATCGCCACTTTCCGTTGCTAAAGCTCGAACCAGACCTGGTTGAGTTAATGAAATAGCTTTTATTTTCTGTGCATGGCATTTAAGCACATAATCTAAAGCACATAATCTGAAGCACCTTTTTCGCCGTGACTCCAACATTTGTCCAATCTATTGTAATTTGTACGTGGTACATGTATACTACATGTATGGCCAGCAGTACATGCCGCACGTCTTACGTTCAGCCATTATACACGGTCTCCGCGAAGTCCCCGTAGGCTGTTAAGTGTTATATTTCTTGTTCTTGTTGCACATGTGCATTATCACGATGACATTTACAATTTAATGTAGGCCTACCTGGAAATAACTCTTGTGTTGTCATGCTAGTTGTAGCCCATACGTGTGACTAAATTTGCTTAAAAAATATGAAGCCTTGGGTTTGAACGTTGAATCTTTGAGTGACTTCGGTAAATGTTCAGCTAACTAACAATAATCTTAATTTTACATCTGTCTCGATCTGTAATAAGCTTGCACTTCAATTATGTCTTATTGGACAAAGCGTTGTAAAGTTGAAAAAGTTGTTAACCAACTTTTGCAAGAAATTGCTGAACTTAGTCACGATCATGATGATGTAGCCCTATACTATGCCCCGCCGCACGAGTAGACTCACGCTCTGGGCCATACTGCGCTGCGTGCAAAAAGTTGGGGATTTTTTTTGTTTTTTAAATGGAAATCATTCGGCCTTAAACTCGGCATATAGGTTCACTTACCCAAGCATCTCAATATTTCACCATAATTAGGACTTGTTCATGGTTCTGTCTGGTGTAATTTGCCTGAAAATATCCAATATGAACTGTTTACCCTTCTCAGCCGTGAAGACCAATTCAATATAGCGGTATCATGTCTGCGCAGGCGCACACAGCTCATCGCACCCAAAAACCCGACGGTTGTTTCATGAAATACCATTAACTGGTGCATGGACATCCAATTTCATAAAACAACCGTCAGGTTTTTTGGTGCGATGAGCTGTGTGCGCCTGCGCAGACATGAAGCCCCCCATATTGAATTGGTCTTCACGGCTGAGAAGTGTAAACAGTTCATGTTGGAAATTTTAAGGCAAATTACACCAGACAGAACCATGAACAAGTCCTATCTCATGCCACTCCGAGGAAGATATTGCACATGAAAATTCCTCGGTTTTTTCTGAAATTGATGAAGAGGAGAATCTTGGGTCAAAAATCGCTTGCTGGGCCCTCAAGAACAATATTACTCATTCTGCAGTTGGGAAACTTTTGACAATACTTGGAAACCACCATCCCTCTCTTCCTAAGAACCCAAGTACACTGCTATCAACATGTCATCTAACACAAGCAGACATAAAAGTCATAGATGGCGGTGGTAATTATTTCCATGTTGGTATTTCTCAAGGTGTTTTGTCAAGATCTTCACATTTGAAACAGCTCCATCATGACAAGATATCTTTGCAGTTTAACATTGATGGCCTTCCATTGTTTAAAAGCAGTAATGTTCAGTTCTGGCCAATCCTTTGTACTTTATCTGAACCATCGTGTAGGTGTGAACCATTCATTGTAGGTTTGTATTCTAGAAATAAAAAACCCAAACATCTCGGAGTTTCTCGAAGATTTTGTACACGAAGTCAAAGATTTACTGGCAAATGGAAGAACTTTGGCCGTTTCTGTCGAGGCATTTATTTGTGATGCTCCAGCACGTGCGTATATTAAACAGGTCAAGGGTCATTCGGGTTATCATGGTTGTGAGAAGTGCACAGTCAGAGGGGAGTATGCTAGCAAAGTGATATTTTCCAGATTGGATTCACCCCTTCGCACAGATGATTCATTTAAGGATAGGTTGGATGAGGGCCACCACATTGGACTGAGCCCATTGCTACAATTAAATATTGGCATGGTTTCTCAGTTTCCACTAGACTATATGCATTTGGTATGCTTAGGAGTCACAAGACGGCTTCTTGTCTTTTGGGTGAAAGGGCCTTTGAAGTGCCGTCTGGGACCTCGGACAAGGGTGCAAATATCAGAATGTCTGCTATCTCTCCGTTCCAGCATCCCTCAAGAATTTGCTAGAAAACCACGATCGCTTGATGAGTTAGACAGATGGAAAGCAACAGAGTTTCGGTTGTTTCTTCTGTATACTGGCCCTGTAGTATTGAAAGGAAAAATTCCTGAACCAATGTATGACAACTTAATTCATGCTTCTGTCTGTTGCAGTGAACTTACTGGCAAATCCAGCCTTGTGCAAGTCCTTTTGTGATTATGCAAAAGAGTTGCTTGTCAATTTTGTGCAGCATTTTTCTAGTTTGTACGGGACTGACCAAGTCGTGTACAATGTACATAACCTGATTCATCTCCCGGAAGATGTCAAACTGTATGGCCCCCTGGACAAGTTTTCAGCTTTTCCATTTGAAAACTGCCTAAAAGGTTTGAAGAGGCTAGTCAGAAAGCCAAACTTAGTTCTTCAGCAAGTTGTAGCAAGGTTGGTGGAGAGATCTCCTTGCCACCCAAAGAATGTCTATGTTTTTCCCAGTCCACAAAGTTCACTTTGAGAATGGAACATGCAAAAGGTCCACTTCCTTTCGGAAACGAGTACATTCCATGTACACAGTTTCGTGATGCCGTCTTTTGTGACTGTGTCATTAGCTCAAAAACTGGTGACAATTGTGTCAGAGTTGGAAGCCACGTGGGCATTATAAGCAATATCTTTCAAAGTAGGTCCGGGGTGTACATAATGTACAAACAATTTCAATCACTGGAAACATTTTTTACGTATCCAATGGATTCAGAGAAGTTGGATGTGCACAAGGTATCTAAACTGGGAAACGAGACGCTAATTGCCAACATTCGGTCAGTGAGAAACAAATATATGGTGCTTCCGTATTATGACAAACATGTAGCAATACCTGTTCTTCATAGCATGCATACTTTCACAGACTTGAAGTAAATATCGAAACTGCTCAACTAATGTCACCGGGCTATAAAATAACTCAACCAGTTAAAGTTTTACTAGGTGATCTGGCTGATTCCTGATCACCTTATTGTTTTTTTCCGGGTTCTACGCATTTTTTTTGTTTCTTTTTCTAGACAATTCTTCAAAGCATTTTTTCCAAATTGTACAACGTATTAACTTGAAAATTAAAATGAACATCAACCCTGATCTCTGGACGTGCATACAAGTGTGACATCATGATGACATCATGATGACGTCATGTATCAAATTACAAGCAATTTTAGTTCCAAAATTACCGCATTCTTTCACAGCTAATACAGCTGTAATGTTCGTGATTTGGGATCTGATAGATCTACATGTAGGATATGCCAACATTTTTGTTTTTATCTCTGAGGGCAAAGTCGTCTGACCTTCACTTCTGCTGTTACCGGAAGGTCAAAGTTGGGTAAATTTGAAAAGCGAAAATGAGGTCAAAGCAAAACTAACAACATTTCTTTGAAATGGTTCATGGGATAAACATGAAACCTATGTACGAACAATGTATGTTTAAATCATATCATAATCCATAACATTTAAAGGGGCTGTGTCGTCGCGCCATCTCGCGTTAACGAATCAAATATTGAAGTGCGCCCCCTTGCGCTTCATTTCGGTTATGTGCTATTGTTAACCTCCATCCGTTTGTTATGGCTGTTCTGAGAATTGGCTTTTGGAAACTACACCCCCTGGAACACGCACGCATGTCCAGCGTCTGCGTACTGAAATACACATACGTGTACACGTATACTTATAAACAAGTAGCACACATCGTGGCACTCAGTTCTCTAAGAGTAAGATTATTAGAAAAAACGTTCAAATTTCATCTGTTTATTTCATAAAATTTCATTCACATGTACACAAGTGCCATGGAATATTTGTCTGAAAGTTGCACAGAATTAGAGGTTGGCGATATAGAAGTAGAACCTTACGCTGGAGAACCTATGACATGTACATGCCGAAACTCTTTCCAGAGAGGACGACTCGGCACACGGGGTGCACAGCAAAACTGCAACGTGTCTTGTCGCTGTGGGACAGTTCGCGCTAAATTTTGTACACAAAATCCCACAGGCGGGGTATCCGTAAAAGGGTCTATGTATTATGTGTTATTCATTTGGATGTATCTTGCTCGTATCTTGCTTGTAAACTTAGGTCGATAAAAAGCTTCAGGCTTATTTTGACCCGTCACTTCAATAACAAAATTATCATGCTACTAAAAGAGGGGTAGTGGCTGCAGACAGTTCTTTAGCAGCGAAGAAAAATAAAATTAAAATCAAGAACATAGAAGTACATTTTTTTTAACAGTTGATAGATGGAGCTGAAACAACTTCACTTGGTCGCTATTCCAATGGCACTTGTCAACAACTCGCTGTGTGAAACAATATTTCCGCACATCAAGTCTACATGTAACGTATAGTCAACAAGTACAGATGTATAGTACATCCGATCCATGTACTCGGTATGTGAATTGTTCATGTCATAAAAAGTAACAAGCGAATAATTCATGCAAAACAGGTGAAAATTAGGGTTGTTTGAATATTTGTCGGGGTGTCTATTCCTTTGTTTCTTCGTAGTCATCTTTATCATAGTGATGTGGGGATCTGTGCGCCAGTGGCGTAAGCACGGGGAAGGAGTTCAGGGGCCCGCCGATTTGTATTTCTTGTTTGTTTCATAAATTTAAAAAGGGGAAATTGTACACAAAGTGATGTTTCAAATTTCAAGCGGTGTTTGGGGCAGGGGTATCCCCCGTTGAAAAAAGTTCAAGATGCAGTACTTCGTTGACAAATTTAATATTCATCCCCACTTTTCGACACGGATTTACTCGCCACTGGTGAAATCTCATTTCATTGACGTATATTATTTATTGGTAATAACTGTTATTATTGTGTTTATTATTTGATAGTGTTGAAATAACTCTTATGATATGTAACTTTCCATAAAGTCCTGCCGTAACACAAGGTCGTGGACTCAATATCGCCATCAGTATAGCTGTTTTACTTTGATTTGCTCATCATTGCAGGCACAGCCGATTTTAGTCGAAATTTATTTCGATACATAGGCCTACAACTTAATTTTTGTATGGGCTGGTGCATTATACATTTTACAATTATAAATACAGATTTACTTATTTTCGTTTGGTTCTGTCATGGTACATTTTGGCGTTTGCTGGGTGGGGTGTCACGGACTATGTTCGACTGTAGGCCTATCGTATATTTTTTATGGTGTTCTAAAGATGACAAATCGCCTCACCCTCGCCCTCGCCTTCGCCCTCGACCTCGACCTCGACCTCGACCTCGACCTTACCACATAGACTTGTGCACAAAAAAACAGATGCAGGGGCGAGGGCGCAGTCGCCCTCGCCCTCGCCCTCGACCTCGACCTCGACCTCGTTAATATTTATAGTCTGGGGGTTGACTACGGAAACGTGCATTAGGGTCCGCACAAATTGTTTTGCATTTTCTTGTCAATTGGACTTTGCAGATCAATATTCCGGCGGGTGCCATGCCCCTTGGCACCCTTGGCATTTTTAAAAATTAATTAAAATGCAAATTAGCTGCTGCAATTGGGTAAAATACATGTTTTCAATCCTATATGCAATGTCTGATCTCGTCCAAACCTATCCATTCGAATTCATAAAGTAATTTCTACAATGATAATATCGTATGTTCTGCATTTATTCAGATTACATGTAGCACCCGCCATTATAAGAAACTTTAGACAGCTCGTTTGATACAACTGGACAAAGGCTTGCGAAGATATAGATATAAGTTCAGCGGACCCTAATGCACGTTTCCGTGGTTAACCCCCAGCCTATAAATATTAATGAGGTCGAGGTCGAGGTCGAGGTCATCTGTCGTCTTTAGAACACCATCATTTTTGGTGGCACAAACACATACAAAATACTTGTACATGCAGTATGTATCATCATAACTACAGGATCATGCATCCAGCAGTCATTGCAATTGTAATCTGATCTGGCGCGCGCGACCTGTGGGTCACCGCGCGGTCGTTGGGTATTATTTGCAGTTACTGGGTTCATCTGCGTTCATCAGTTCGGGATTCAGTGTACAGCCGCAAGCCTGCTATGATCGTGACGACACAGCCCCTTTAAGTTCACGCAATTTAGATTTGCACGAGTTATTTTAGTGCCCTCTTGCATATCCAAGGTTCAAAACAAATGCCAAATTTGAACATCTGTTCTTTATCACAGTCATATATTTATATTCATAACTTAAACAACTGAACAATGTCTCGCCCGATCACCTAGTGTTTGTGATAAACATCAAACTTCTAGTTGATTGTCTAAATGTGAACTGCAAATGCATACATGTAGGTTGTAAAACTGTATGTATGCTAAAAAATATAAAGTGAGCTTAAATGCCCAGGAAAATAAAATGCACTGTTCAAATTTTACAATCATGCATTGGATATGTCTATAGTTGAGATGTATGCTGTGGTAGTTTTCACAGAAACTGATGAAGTAGAGCTCGTCCCATCGAACTGGTTAATGAACTCCAACCAGAATGTTCTCTGGCCACCATTCAAAGCCACTTCTGCTGTTACAAAGGTAGTTAAGGACAGGCTGAATCCAGACCTGCAAACATGGACACTCTACAAGACACGTTTGCTTTGCAATTGTTGTAAGTATAATTTTACCTGTATAGTAGCATGTTTCGAAAACTATTAATCGGAAATTTTAGTACTTTCTGGCCTCTAAATGGTACTCTGTTTTGACCTGCCCGAAGTAGCAATTTATGGAGATGAAATTAGTTCTCTAATATGCCTCCGACATTGTGAATTTTAAAGTATACATTTCAGTGACATGGTTGACAGACCATATTGTCCCGATTTCCTGCTGATGTCACGGTGTTTAGTGAATCACTCCATACGTTAAAACTTTTTTGGTGAAAGATAGTAAATACAGTAGTATTAAATTGGAGTCACTAAAACTTGTATCCACACATAGCGACCTATGAAGCTGGAAGACAGAAGTCGCGGATGGCTGAAGATACATCTGACGTCCAAACGGACAAAGAACGAGCCAAGCAGCAGAAGTAAGTATATGCAAATTTAATTGGCTGTTTCGTAAGTTTTACGAAACAGCCCTTGTTTTCGTTAAGATTTTTTATTATTTTTTATTTATTTTTTTTTTGGCTTCTTTTTTAGACTTTTGCCCATAGCATTTGTACACGTTTTCTTTCTACCAGGCACTTTGGCTACTTTGATGCAGCCGATTGGCTTTAAACTTAACAGACACTTAGACCAACTGCTCAGAATGCATGCCGAACTTTTACGTCATAATGACGTCATCACATGATTTTTTATGAATTTTTAAAATTTGAAAATCGTAACATTCTGTTCAATATATCTAGCGAACAAAACAAGATATTTTCAAAATTCTTTTTGTTATAGCTTTGGTATGTCTTAAAGATATGCCCTAAAAAGCAAAAATTGTGTGACGTCATGATGACGTCATCAACAATTCTTTTTTTTAAACGCATGTAAGGGTCAATCCGATGACAAAAATGTATTCATTGAATTTTTCTGTACGTAATTCCAAAATTTCATGATCGTGGCTCACTCAAGAAATAAGAGCCATTTCAAAATTTAGACCAAATTCAATATAACACAAAGGAATTCTGGGACGGGCAGATAACCATGGCTATTATGTGCTTGCTGTTTTTTAAAAGGGGTTGATTTCTAGTCTTTTTTCAAGTCGCTAAATTTTTGAAGTTCTAAAATCGTAACATTCTTTTCAGACAATATATCTAGCGAACAAAACAAGATATTTTCAAAATTCTTTTTGTTACAGCTTTGGTATGTCTCAAAGATATGCCCTAAAAGGCGAACATTTTGTGACGTCATGATGACGTCATTAACAAATCTTTTTTTTTAAACGCATGTAAGGGTCAATCCGATTACAAAAATGCATTCATTGAATTTTTCTGTACGTAATTCCAAAATTTCATGATTGTGGCTCACTCAAGTAAGAAATAAGAGCCATTTCAAAATTTTGACCAAATTCAATATAACACAAAGGAATTCTGGGACGGGCAGATAACCATGGGTATTATGTGCTTGCTGTTTATAAAAGGGGTTGATTTCTAGTCTTTTTTCAAGTCGCAAAATGTTTGAAGTTTTAAAATCGTAACATTCTTTTCAATATATCTAGCGAACAAAACGAGATATTTTCAAAATTATTTTTGATACAGCTTTGGTACGTCTCAAAGATATGCCCTAAAAAGCGAAAATTGTGTGACGTCATGATGACGTCATAAAACAATTATTTTTTCAAGTCGCTAGAATATTGCCCATAGCATTTGTAAACTTTTTCTTTCTTACCGGCCACTTTGGCTACTTTTAAACTTGGCAGACTTACCCCAACTGCTCACAATGTGTGCCGAACTTTTACGTCATGATGACGTCATCTTAAAGGGGCATTTTTCGAAGCCATATATCTACAAAAGTCCGATTCAGTTGAAACACACTATCTAGGTATGCCACCCGGTGTCATAGATGAAAATTGACATAACGTTATGATGAAGTCATTACATGTCATGTGATGTCATCTTAAAGGGGCATTCGCTAGGCTATTTCCCATAGCATTTGTACACGATTCCTTTTTTTAAACCAATCCTTCACACATCCAATAACAACATCTTCATCCCTCCGTCTTTGTTAACTAACAAACAACTTTAAATATTGCATACACATTTGACATCCAAACTAACAATAAAAACATTCGAAACAGCCCTGTGTTTGTCCACAAACACTTGCCTCTAGTTTTATTTGAAATTGTTTATAACGGGCCTGTAACCTGTCCTGAGACTGGGGGGGGGGGGGGGGGGGGGGTGTGGCAAACCCCAAAGTGGAACTTTTGGCATATACACAACATTGTGAACACATACGTACCATGACGTATATAAACATGTTCATAAACATTTGCAAAATTATAAATAACCAAACTACTGAATTATTACAAAATACCATACCAGACTAGTAAATAGCAGTCAACCCTAACAGCCCAAGGCTTTTTACTAGAATCCTTCCCTAACCACACAAACTCCAACACTGTGTAGTAAAACCAATGGCACATTCTTTGTACTTGGACAAAATCAGGGCATCAAGTCCCATGCAAAGTGATGGTGCCAAGGCTCTACAGCACCCAATCACACAAAATTCAACACAAATGGGGTGTTTGATTTTGGCAGGTTAGGGATGGTTAGGGTTTTAAGCATTCTTAAAAATCATGGCACCTGGTGTGCTGTTGCTTTGAAGAAAAGTGGAAATTTATAATCTAGTTACCCGACCTGATAATTCCCTCAAATCTATAAAATGCATTTTGTCTAAGGTATGGTCTGGGAACCAGACTATAACATATTTGTTTTTCTCCGTTTTCTCAGCATCTATGCACGCAAAACTTTAAACAGGCCAGTGTTACAGTATTTGCTAGCACGCTATAAAATACTAACCACCAAATCCATTCATTTCTCACATTACAGCAAAAGCAAATGGTATATACTACCTTTAAATGTCCTACATTTACCATATTTAAGTGGAATATTCAGTGGATCCATGTACTTGACTATTTTGTGTTACATTTACAAGACGAAGGAGACCTGCTACGTGGTCATCATCTAGCGACAGCGAAGATGAACAGGAACCAGCTCCCAAGAACAAACATCGGCAACCTGCAATGGCACCAGCCCCATTGCCATCTGCACCACCTGCCATTCTGTCAATCTCCCCGATGAACCATGTGGACTTAGATGCGGATACCCCTTCTTGCTCTAGGCCTAACACCCCAAGACTAGGTAAAGACTGAAATACACCAGTTGTTAATTGATTAAAGCCAATCCATCCTGAATCAATTAAGGTCCCGGTCATCCTGTTTTTAAGCATTTCAAGAAAGTTAGGGGATTTTTGGATTGAAGATTTTAAGTGGAATACGATGACTTTGATTTGGGATTTTACTGCTTAAAAAATCTTGTTGGTTGATGTACCAATTGACCTGCCAAGAAACTGCCTAGCCTTGCACCATAAAGCAAAGGCAATTACTATTTGCATGCAATTACTGCCGTGTGTGCTTAACATTGCACGAGGAACAATGTGGTCAGAAAGTCCATTCAGATAAACAGTGCAGCATTGCCTTGTAAGAGAGCATGGTTTTATTCATTGTACAAAACCTAAAAATGTCAGTAACTGTAACACAATGTAATTATAAATATGAATGAGGCTTCCTCCTTCCACATCCCTTCCCCACACACAAAAATAATAAATAGAAAGCATGTAAATGTACTAATAGTTCTCTGAAATTTCCTTTTTTTTCTGTAGGTATGAGAGGCAGCGGGATATGTCAAGCAACAGTGGTAAGTAAAAATTAAATTTTACTTTAACCCTAACTCTAACTCTACCAGATACAGCACAGTGCATCTGTGCTGACAGCCCCCACTTTGCTGCACTCTCCACACAAGTCAAAGTGACAAAGTATGCAATGTGATTCGACTGGCAGGCTACTAGCCAAAATGTCCTGGAGTGTCTACGTTAGGGGTTTAATACAAGTTTGGTGAATCAGCCTTTCAAAAAAGATGGAAAAGTTAGCAAATTATGGTTTGTTTCTCATATAATTTACTGTATTTTCCCATTTTATTAATAGCAACACTGATGACTCTACTGAAAGCTGTGACAGAGATTCGGCTGACAGTAAAGTCTATTCAGCAGGAGCAAGAGGCCCAACGACGAGTCCTGAATGGAATAGCAGTGAAGCTTTTGGGAGATGTAGATGAAAAACTGCCCGAGGACATCACCTTACCTCTGAGCACTCAAGAGGACATTGAGGAGCTTGAAGAGGAGCTCAAAACCAAAAAGACCAGGGATGCGTTGGTAAGTCAAGGAAACGCTAACCCTATAACCTTTCAAGCCCCAGACTAGTTAAAACAATTGGCAGTGGCGTATACAGCTTTTTACGGCGTACAAAATTGAGACGTTTCGACATCTGAACTGCCTGAAACACTGTGTTTGGATTTTTTGACAGCATTAGGTATTTTAAGTTTTTCAATGGGCCACGATTTTTGGTTAGTGGATTTCGCTAATATGCCATTAAATGAAGCATTTACGATTACCCAAAAGAAAAATTCACCGAGGGAGGTAGGGCAGGTTTTTCCCCCAGCAGTGAACAGCCCTACACGAAACCCCACCTGCCTACCCCAGATACGCCACTGACAATTTGGTCAAGAAATAGGGTATGCTTTGTTAGATTTTACAGTCCTTTCCTTTTAATCTATGGTTTCTGACGTTTGGGTTAAAATAAAATTTACCAAACGACAAGTGAATGCTAAAAAAAAGATTGAAGTATTGAAAGAACCTGGTTACGCCTGAGCTCGTCAGAGGGAACTATTAAAACAATTCAGCTTTTGGCTTTTGTTTATCACTATGCACAATTTTATTTTTAGATTGATTGTATGCTTTGGATTTGTGATTGCGTGATACAGATTTGAATGTCTGAATACTTTTCTTCACAGACAAACCACCTTGTCACTGTTGGTGAAAGTACCGTGAAAGATGCGGTCAGGCGTATTATGTCGAGCGTCATGGATCATCAGTTGGCACTACGCTACAATTGGAATGGAAAGGCTGGCTATAAAGGCAATGCAGGGATCACAAAGCTAGGATTCGGACGATTGGCCTTGGCTTCTGTTATAATAAGTAAGGCCCAGTTTTAAATTTATATATGTTTATGTCAATTCAATTAAGTTGGGACGTCCATATGAAACAAAGATTTTCTGGTTACTCCTGGATAGGTTCGATAGTTCGAAGGTTTATTAGATCAAAGGTTCGTTAGCCCGCAGGTTCGTAAAGCCCCAGTCCTACTAAGAGATACAACTTACGACAGTTTGCAACTGGAAATCGTAGGCAAACTTAGGAAAGTCGTGCCACAAGTCTTGGGTGGTCGTGGGTAATCTTAGATATTCGCACGACTGAAATCAGTCGCAGAGAGGTTTTTGAGCTTGTTCGAAATTCTGGCTGCGACTCAAGTAGTCGCATCTTGTCGCAGCCTAGTCTTCGATATCATTCGTGCGACGCTCGTGCGATTGTCGTGGGACAAGTCTTGAGTGGTCCTTTATTGTCGTGGCTGATCGTAGGATTCTCCTGTTGTACGACAGTCGCACGACTTTCCACAACTTGTCGTGTGAGTAGACCTGATTGCACGACTAAGCAAGACTCCACGACAAGTCGTACGAATAGTCGTTACATTGGTCGTAGCCAGTCGTGCAACATGACTTTACCACTCGTACGTATTCTTGGGTAGTCGTGCGACAGTCGTGCGATTAGTGGTGCTATCAGTCGGCAACAAGTCTTCTACAGGTCGCACGACTGGTCTTACAATGTGACTGCTAGGCTCAAATCGCAGGAAATATCCACGACTACCCACGACTGGCCTTGTCGCACGACTGAACTGGTTGCAGGAAATCGCAGGTCCTAGTGGGACCGGGGCTTTAGTCTAAAGGTTTCTTTAAGTCCAAAGGTTTGCTTTTCCAAAAATTGAATAAGGTCCGAAGGCTCGATAGTCTGAATAGATGTTACAGCTCGATTGTCCGAATCAACAAGAAGGTTTGATATTCTGAATTGACAGTGAGGTTCGATAGTCCGAATCAACATTAATGTGTATAGTATGAATGGACAATATAAACGGACTATCGAACCCTATTATCATTTCAGACTATCGGACCCTATTGTCATTTCGGACATTCTAACCTTTGGACTACCGACCCTTCGGATTAATGAACCTTCGGAGGATCAAACGGACCCTGATTTTATAGCTTGTACAGGACTTCAACAGCATCCCTTTTACAGTTATCCTAAATCTCATAGCCCATCAGTTTTGTGGAAGCAACACAAGTTCAGTGGAAATATCACAAAGTCTTATTGTGCTTCATAAAAAATGAAATAAATGTTGGACATCAGCAGATTGGGAATGCATTCCATCTTCAGGAATCCACATCAATAAAATTGGCTAATCCTGCGAGTTCTCAAGATCCATTCTATTTGCTTTGATTTGATATTCATTACATTTCATTTTACAGGAGCTGTAACAAAGATGCCAACACTAAAGACCTCTTCAGTGGAAGTCCAGAGAGAGGTAATGGTGTGGCTGAGGGGCGCCAGTGACAAACACGGAGGTCGTAAACAGAGAGAGAGCAGAGGGCAGTGGCAGAAACAGCTGATTAGACCATTCTACATGGGCATTTTACACAGGAATTGTTTGATTGCCTGAAGTCGGACATTGAATCTGGGAGAAAGACATTACAGTGGAACTCCGCTATACCGAACATTCGGCTATACCGAACATCATCCTTGGCTCCCAAATTTTGTGTACAAAACTTACCAAACATTGTTGTTGGGGGAAAAAACGGATAAAAAAATGTACAGGGTATTTGGGCTGTTTGTAATTCCCAAACGGCCGCAGCTTCATGTTGAAGAGTGACAGGTGGCTATTATGAAAAGCCAACTGTTGCTGATCGTATGAACATGTAATTACATGATTCAATAGCCGGCACATGTTTAAAGTAATCCTTAAAGGGACACATTGCTTTCGATGTTGCGATTTAGGCTATAAAACTGAAATGGATATGGTTGGGAAGCTTTTTGAAAAGTAGAATATAAAGATTCACATAACTATCCCTTCAAATTGCGTGGTTTTTGTTTAATTTCGTGACAAATAACGGTCCGCCATTTTGTAGAACCAAATTTTTTACTCCACAAAATGGCGGACCATGTTCACCAGTCGTATTTCCAGTCGCATCTGGTTGAAGTACGTTCTGTTGATCCATTTTGATGTACTGTGGTGGCACGGCGCGCAGCATGCACTGGCGATATGTGTCGCGAGCCAGAGAATTGTACCTGGCGATCATCTGATAGGTTCACAAGGCCACTGGCTGCGGTGCCAGCCTAAAGACTCTTACAGCGTATTTTGCGCATTATTTAGACGGTGGTATTTAAGACTGGAAATAAGTCTATGTTTCGCGGGTCAGATGTCAGGGGTAAGCGCACAATTTTTCTCTTTGTAATCACTACTCACTAATTACAACACATTATACGTGTTTTTTTGCATGAACAACTCTTATCAAAGATAAGGAACGTTTCTAAACAGCAAAATTTCATGACATTTGAAGGCAATGTGTCCCTAAATAAGTAACCCGTGGCTGAAAATCGCTATACCGAATGATCGTTTATACTGAACAAAATCTGTGGATTCCGCGATGTTGGTTATAGCGGCGTTCCACTGTATTAGTATAGAAAAATAATGCATCTTTAGGCGTTTCATCCATTTTCAACACACCACTAGTAGTGAATTCTTGAATTCATTCCTGGTGGCATGTTTAATAATACCATGATTGGGAACATTATTGTTAGAATTATTTTTACAACTAATCCATTGATTTTCTTGCCACTTTTGGTTTCTCAATAGTGCCACTGAGACTAGATTATGTTTACATGTATTTACAATTTACAAAAGTAGACACACTTGCCATTTTTCCAAGAATCTTTTCCTATACTTCATAATACCTTAATAGGAAAATTGCTGCCCCATTGTCAGTAAAATTGCCTGTACATTTAATTTGAAGTTTAATTTTGGTTTCAAATGTTCCTGTAAATATTAAACACTGCAAAACTGAACTTTACCTATATGCATATGAAATCCCCATTACATGTATAGTACATATGCATTTGTCAGGAATCAACTAATTAGCATGTTATGTGCATGTATTAAAGACACTACATTCCCCCCTTCTTTTGACTCAATTTAAAGTGATTGCATGTGACACTATGAACATCTAACAAAAGAAAACCCACGCAGTCCTTTGTTACAAACAAAGGACTGCGTGGGTTTTCTTTTGTTAGATGTTCATAGTGTGACAACTAGATTTGACTGGTAAATCATTTAGAGCTTTAGTGTATGTCCCGAAGTACACCCTGTTGACAAAGAACATTAACAACTGTAACTTTACAACAATCTTTCAAAGATTAATAATATCGGTTCGCGGAAAAATGGTAGGCAATGGTTCTATTAAACTTTATTTGCATTTATTGTGGTGTTCGTATAGAATAAACCGAAAAACTGTTGAGGTAAATTTAACAAACTACATCTCTGCTGTCTCCTAAAATGTAAATGACTAGGTTGTTATTAATTGCAAATGACACAGGCACAATAACTTGATGTACAGTGCCCAATTATTCTAATAGGGTTGTATCAGGAAAGAAATGGGAGATGGCCGCCAAAGGCCGGTGTATCTTCCATTTGTCGTCTGATTAGATCCCGTTCAGAACAAAATAATTGTTCAGTATGTCGAGGACGCCTGTACCG
The DNA here is from genome assembly GCA_037893225.1 of Hippasteria phrygiana. Classification (NCBI taxonomy): domain Eukaryota; kingdom Metazoa; phylum Echinodermata; class Asteroidea; order Valvatida; family Goniasteridae; genus Hippasteria; species Hippasteria phrygiana. The sequence goes on from JAZGUH010000331.1 coordinate 2,332,488, forward strand.
TTACGAAGGGGGGGGGGGGGGGGGGGGGGACGGGGACGGGTACGGGGGTACGGGTACGGGGGGGGGTGGGGGTGGGTACAGGTACGGAGCCGGTTATAAGCCGCTAATGGACCATTAAAGGCCAATGCCGGCTACCGGGCCATATGCTGGCTGATGAAAACGGCCCATTACAGGGCCGTTAATGGCCCGGTTCCGGCAGCCAGCATTGGGCCGATAATGCGCCATGTGCAAAATTGTACTGGGCCGTTAATGCAGCCGGAATTGGCCCATAATCGGGCCGTTTATGTTGTGTTTACTGGGCATTCGGCTGAACTGGGGTCTGTGGAGCTGGAAATTGGTCTGGATGTTGCTGAGGAGTCTCTTTCATCAGATCGAAAAACGCCTTCATTTTGGGCCTAAGTTGCGTGGTGGGGGTCTCGGCTAGTCCATTGTATAGCATGTGCACTTATGCGGGAATGCAGAAAAATACGTTCGAAAAACCTACTCGCTTATCTCGGCCATCATTCGGCTGAACTGGGGTCTGTGGAGCTGGAAATTGGTCTGGATGTTGGTGAGGAGTCCCTCTTCCCATCAGTATCAAGATTGTCCGCAATTTCGTTCAATGTCAGATCGAAAAACGCCCTCATTTGGGGCCCAAGTTGCGTGGTGGGGGTCTCGGCTCGTCCATTGTATAACATGTGCACTTATGCGGGAATGCAGAAAAATTCGTTCGAAAAACCTACTCGCTTGTCTCCTCCATCATTTGGCTGAACTTGGGCCTGCGGAGCTGGAAATTGGTCTGCATGTTGCTGAGAAGTCCCTCTTTCCATCAGTATCACGATTGTGCGCAATTTGGTTAAACATCAGATCGAAAAATTCCCCATATTTTGGGCCTAAGTTGCGTGGTGGGGGTCTCGGCTAAACCATTGTATAGCATGTGCACTTATGCGGGAATGCAGACAAATTAGTTCGAAAAACCTACTCGCTTGTCTCGGCCATCATTTGGCTGAACTTGGGCCTGAGGAGCTGGAGATTGGTCTGGATGTTGCTGATGAGTCCCTCTTTCCATAAGTATCAAGATTGTGCGTGATTTCGTTCAATGTCAGACCGAAAAACGCCCTCATGTGGGGCCTAAATTACGTGGTGGGGGTCTCGGCTAGTCCATTGTATAGCATGTGCACTTATGCGGAAATGCAGAAAAATTCTTTCGAAAAACCTACTGGCTTATCTCGGCCATCATTCTCCTGAACTTGCGTCTGTGGAGCTGGAAATTGGTATGGATGTTGCTGAGGAGTCCCTCTTTCCAACAGTATTAAGATTGTGCGCAATTTCGTTCAATGTCAGACCGAAAAACGCTCTCATTTGGGGCCCAAGTTGCGTGGTTTGGGTCTCAGCTAGTCCATTGTATAGCATGTACACTCATGCGGGAATGCAGAAAAAATCAGTTCGAAAACAAATACTCGCTTATCTCGGCCATCATTCGGCTGAACTGGCGTCTGTTGAGCTGGAAATTGGTATGGATGTTGCTGATAAGTCCCTCCTTCCATTAGTATCAAGATTGTGCGCAATTTCGTACAACATCAGATCGAAAATTACCTTATTTTGGGCCTAAGTTGCGTGGTGGGGGTCTCGGCTAGTCCATTGTATAGCATGTGCACTTATGTGGGAATGCATTAAAATTCGTTCGAAAAACCTACTCGCTTGTCTCGGCCATCATTTGGCTGAACTTGGGTCTGAGGAGGTGAAGATTGTTCTGGATGTTGCTCAGGAGTCCCTCTTTCCATCAGTATCAAGATTGTGCGCAATTTCGTACAACATCAGATCGAAAAACGCCCTCATTTAAGGCCCACGTTGCGTTGTGGGGGTCTCGGCCAGTCCATTGCATAGCATGTGCACTTAATCGGGAATGCAGACAAAATCAGTTTAAAAAAAAACTACTCGCATATCTCGGCCATCATTCTGCTGAACTGGGGTCTGTGGAGCTGGAAATTCGTCTGGATGTTGCTGAGGAGTCCCTCTTTTCATCAGTTTCAAGATTGTGCGCAATTTAGTTAAACATCAGATCGACAAATTCCCTCATTTTGGGCCTAAGTTGCGTGGTGGGGGTCTCTGCTAGTCCATTGTATAGCATGTGCACTTATGCGGGAATGCAGAAAAATACGTTCGAAAAACCTACTCGCTTATCTCGGCCATCATTCGGCTGAACTGGGGTCTGTGGAGCTGGAAATTGGTCTGGATGTTGCTGAGGAGTCCCTCTTTCCATCAGTATCAAGATTGTGCGCAATTTCGTTTAACATCAGATCGAAAAACGCCCTTCATTTTGGGCCTAAGTTGCGTGGTGGGGGTCTCGGATAGTCCTTTGTACAGCATGTACACTTAATCGGAATGCAGGAAAAAAAATCAGTAAAAGGAAACTACTCGCTTATCTCGGCCACCATTCGGCTGAACTGGGGTCCTTGGAGCTGGAAATTGGAATGGATGTTGCTGAGGAGTCCCTCTTTCCAACAGAATCAAGATTGTACGCTATTTCGTTGAACATCAGATCAAAAAACGCCTTCATTTGGTGCCCAGGTTGCGTGGAGGGGGGGGGGGGGGATGGGGTGGTTTCGGCTAGTCCACTGTATAGCATGTGCACTGAAGCGGGAATGCAGAACAATTTGTTCTAAAACCCTACTCGCTTATGTCGGCCATCATTCGGCTGAACTAGCGTCTGAGGAGCTGGAGATTGGTCTGGATGTTGCTAACGAGTCCCACTTTCCAACAGTGTCAAGATTGTGCGCAATTTGGTTCAACATCAGATCGAAAAATGCCCTCATTTGGGGCCCACGTTGCGTTGTGGGTGTCTCGGCCTGTCCATTGCATAGCATGTACACTTAATCGGGAATGCAGAAAAAATCAGTTTGAAAAAAAAACTACTCGCATATCTCGGCCACCATTCGGCTGAACTGGGGTCCTTGGAGCTGGAAATTGGAATGGATGTTGCTGAGGAGTCCCTCTTTCCAACAAAATCAAGATTGTGCGCAATTTGGTTAAGAACTATTTCCCTAGTTTCATATTTGGTCATGAAGGCGATTTTCATCCAAAAACATCAACTTTTTTTCTGTTTTGTCAAAATTATCGTACTAAAAGTGTTGCACTTGCAATCAGATAGTAAAAGCACAAACTTTAGAGTAGGAAAACTTCTGTTACTGACACAAATACGGAAACGGAACATTTCAATTCAATTTTTTTTTTTTTTTCTAAAACTTTGTCAAGTAACAAAGGTTTGTATTTTCGTTAAAATTATTGAATAAGTCCTTTCCATGAAACGTAACCACATTTTAGTTAGTGAAAAATGACAAGGGACTTCCTTGAAAAATATACAGAGCAGAGTACAATGTTTTACATGTAAATATACACTTCTTCCAGCCTTCGTTCATAACAGCTAGGTTTATGACAAGAAATACAACAGTTTAAATTCGACCCTTACTTTGAAAGAATATATTGCCAAAAATACCACATTCTAAAGTCCACTCAGAATGGCCGGCGTATGATCAGAAACCGGCTATTCTAATGTCCACTCAGAATGGCCGGAGTATGATCAGAAACCGGCCATTCCAATGTCCATTCAGAATGGCCGGAGTATGATCAGAAACCGGCCATTCTAATATCCACTCAGAATGGCCGGAGTCTGATCAGAAACCGGCTATTCTAATGTCCACTCAGAATGGCCGGAGTCTGATCAGAAACCGGCTATTCTTATGTCCACTCAGAATGGCCAAAGTATGATCAGAAACCGGCCATTCCAATGTCCACTCAGAATGGCCGGAGTATGATCAGAAACCGGCTATTCCAATGTCCATTCAGAATGGCCGGAGTATGATCAGAAACCGGCCATTCCAATGTCCACTCAGAATGGCCGGAGTATGATCAGAAACCGGCCATTCCAATGTCAATTCAGAATGGCCGGAGTATGATCAGAAACCGGCCATTCTAATGTCCACTCAGAATGGCCGGAGTATGATCAGAAACCGGCTATTCGTATGTCCACTCAGAATGGCCGGAGTATGATCAGAAACCGGCTATTCTTATGTCCACTCAAAATGGCCGGAGTATGATCAGAGACCGGCTATTCCATTGTCCACTCAGAATGGCCAAAGTATGATCAGAAACCGGCTATTCCAATGTCCACTCGGAATGGCCGGAGTATGATCAGAAACCGGCCATTCCAATGTCCATTCAGGATGGCCGGAGTATGATCAGAAACCGGCCATTCTAATGTCCATTCAGAATGGCCAGAGTATGATCAGAAACCGGCCATTCCAATGTCCACTCACAATGGCCGGAGTATGATCAGAGACCGGCTATTCCAATGTTCACTCAGAATGGCCGGAGTCTGATCAGTGAACCGGCTATTCCAATGTCCATTCAAAATGGCCGGAGTATGATCAGAAACCGGCTATTCCAATGTTCACTCAGAATGGCCGGAGTATGATCAGAAACCGGCTATTACAATGTCCACTCACAATGGCCGGAGTATAATCAGAACCGGCTATTCCAATGTCCTCTCACAATGGCCGGAGTATAATCAGAAACCGGCTATTCCAATGTCCATTCAAAATGGCCGGAGTATGATCAGAAACCGGCTATTCCAATGTCCTCTCACAATGGCCGGAGTATGATCAGAAACCGGCTATTCCAATGTCCACTCACAATGGCCGGAGTATGATCAGAAACCGGCTATTCCAATGTTCACTCACAATGGCCGGAGTATGATCAGAAACCGGCTATTCCAATGTCCTCTCACAATGGCCGGAGTATGATCAGAAACCGGCTATTCCAATGTTCACTCAGAAAGGCCGGAGTATGATCAGAAACCGGCTATTCCAATGTCCACTCACAATGGCCAGAGTATGATCAGAAACCGGCTATTCCAAAGTCCTCTCACAATGGCCGGAGTATGATCAGAAACCGGCTATTCCAATGTTCACTCAGAAAGGCCGGAGTATGATCAGAAACCGGCTATTCCAATGTCCACTCATAATGGCCGGAGTATGATCAGAAACCGGCCATTCTAATGTTCTCTCACAATGGCCAGAGTATGATCAGAAACCGGCCATTCCAATGTCCATTCAGAATGGCCGGAGTATGATCAGAAACCGGCCATTCTAATGTCCACTCAGAATGGCCGGAGTATGATCAGAAACCGGCTATTCTTATGTCCACTCAGAATGGCCGGAGTATGATCAGAAACAGGCTATTCTTATGTCCACTCAAAATGGCCGGAGTATGATCAGAGACCGGCTATTCCAATGTTCACTCAGAATGGCCGGAGTCTGATCAGTGAACCGGCTATTCCAATGTCCATTCAAAATGGCCGGAGTATGATCAGAAACCGGCTATTCCAATGTTCACTCAGAATGGCCGGAGTATGATCAGAAACCGGCTATTACAATGTCCACTCACAATGGCCGGAGTATAATCAGAACCGGCTATTCCAATGTCCTCTCACAATGGCCGGAGTATAATCAGAAACCGGCTATTCCAATGTCCATTCAAAATGGCCGGAGTATGATCAGAAACCGGCTATTCCAATGTCCTCTCACAATGGCCGGAGTATGATCAGAAACCGGCTATTCCAATGTCCACTCACAATGGCCGGAGTATGATCAGAAACCGGCTATTCCAATGTTCACTCACAATGGCCGGAGTATGATCAGAAACCGGCTATTCCAATGTCCTCTCACAATGGCCGGAGTATGATCAGAAACCGGCTATTCCAATGTTCACTCAGAAAGGCCGGAGTATGATCAGAAACCGGCTATTCCAATGTCCACTCACAATGGCCAGAGTATGATCAGAAACCGGCTATTCCAAAGTCCTCTCACAATGGCCGGAGTATGATCAGAAACCGGCTATTCCAATGTTCACTCAGAAAGGCCGGAGTATGATCAGAAACCGGCTATTCCAATGTCCACTCATAATGGCCGGAGTATGATCAGAAACCGGCCATTCTAATGTTCTCTCACAATGGCCAGAGTATGATCAGAAACCGGCCATTCCAATGTCCATTCAGAATGGCCGGAGTATGATCAGAAACCGGCCATTCTAATGTCCACTCAGAATGGCCGGAGTATGATCAGAAACCGGCTATTCTTATGTCCACTCAGAATGGCCGGAGTATGATCAGAAACCGGCTATTCTTATGTCCACTCAAAATGACCGGAGTATGATCAGAGACCGGCTATTCCATTGTCCACTCAGAATGGCCAAAGTATGATCAGAAACCGGCTATTCCAATGTCCACTCGGAATGGCCGGAGTATGATCAGAAACCGGCCATTCCAATGTCCATTCAGGATGGCCGGAGTATGATCAGAAACCGGCCATTCTAATGTCCATTCAGAATGGCCAGAGTATGATCAGAAACCGGCCATTCCAATGTCCACTCACAATGGCCGGAGTATGATCAGAGACCGGCTATTCCAATGTTCACTCAGAATGGCCGGAGTCTGATCAGTGAACCGGCTATTCCAATGTCCATTCAAAATGGCCGGAGTATGATCAGAAACCGGCTATTCCAATGTTCACTCAGAATGGCCGGAGTATGATCAGAAACCGGCTATTACAATGTCCACTCACAATGGCCGGAGTATAATCAGAACCGGCTATTCCAATGTCCTCTCACAATGGCCGGAGTATAATCAGAAACCGGCTATTCCAATGTCCATTCAAAATGGCCGGAGTATGATCAGAAACCGGCTATTCCAATGTCCTCTCACAATGGCCGGAGTATGATCAGAAACCGGCTATTCCAATGTCCACTCACAATGGCCGGAGTATGATCAGAAACCGGCTATTCCAATGTTCACTCACAATGGCCGGAGTATGATCAGAAACCGGCTATTCCAATGTCCTCTCACAATGGCCGGAGTATGATCAGAAACCGGCTATTCCAATGTTCACTCAGAAAGGCCGGAGTATGATCAGAAACCGGCTATTCCAATGTCCACTCACAATGGCCAGAGTATGATCAGAAACCGGCTATTCCAAAGTCCTCTCACAATGGCCGGAGTATGATCAGAAACCGGCTATTCCAATGTTCACTCAGAAAGGCCGGAGTATGATCAGAAACCGGCTATTCCAATGTCCACTCATAATGGCCGGAGTATGATCAGAAACCGGCCATTCTAATGTTCTCTCACAATGGCCAGAGTATGATCAGAAACCGGCCATTCCAATGTCCATTCAGAATGGCCGGAGTATGATCAGAAACCGGCCATTCTAATGTCCACTCAGAATGGCCGGAGTATGATCAGAAACCGGCTATTCTTATGTCCACTCAGAATGGCCGGAGTATGATCAGAAACCGGCTATTCTTATGTCCACTCAAAATGGCCGGAGTATGATCAGAGACCGGCTATTCCAATGTTCACTCAGAATGGCCGGAGTCTGATCAGTGAACCGGCTATTCCAATGTCCATTCAAAATGGCCGGAGTATGATCAGAAACCGGCTATTCCAATGTTCACTCAGAATGGCCGGAGTATGATCAGAAACCGGCTATTACAATGTCCACTCACAATGGCCGGAGTATAATCAGAACCGGCTATTCCAATGTCCTCTCACAATGGCCGGAGTATAATCAGAAACCGGCTATTCCAATGTCCATTCAAAATGGCCGGAGTATGATCAGAAACCGGCTATTCCAATGTCCTCTCACAATGGCCGGAGTATGATCAGAAACCGGCTATTCCAATGTCCACTCACAATGGCCGGAGTATGATCAGAAACCGGCTATTCCAATGTTCACTCACAATGGCCGGAGTATGATCAGAAACCGGCTATTCCAATGTCCTCTCACAATGGCCGGAGTATGATCAGAAACCGGCTATTCCAATGTTCACTCAGAAAGGCCGGAGTATGATCAGAAACCGGCTATTCCAATGTCCACTCACAATGGCCAGAGTATGATCAGAAACCGGCTATTCCAAAGTCCTCTCACAATGGCCGGAGTATGATCAGAAACCGGCTATTCCAATGTTCACTCAGAAAGGCCGGAGTATGATCAGAAACCGGCTATTCCAATGTCCACTCATAATGGCCGGAGTATGATCAGAAACCGGCCATTCTAATGTTCTCTCACAATGGCCAGAGTATGATCAGAAACCGGCCATTCCAATGTCCATTCAGAATGGCCGGAGTATGATCAGAAACCGGCCATTCTAATGTCCACTCAGAATGGCCGGAGTATGATCAGAAACCGGCTATTCTTATGTCCACTCAGAATGGCCGGAGTATGATCAGAAACCGGCTATTCTTATGTCCACTCAAAATGACCGGAGTATGATCAGAGACCGGCTATTCCATTGTCCACTCAGAATGGCCAAAGTATGATCAGAAACCGGCTATTCCAATGTCCACTCGGAATGGCCGGAGTATGATCAGAAACCGGCCATTCCAATGTCCATTCAGGATGGCCGGAGTATGATCAGAAACCGGCCATTCTAATGTCCATTCAGAATGGCCAGAGTATGATCAGAAACCGGCCATTCCAATGTCCACTCACAATGGCCGGAGTATGATCAGAGACCGGCTATTCCAATGTTCACTCAGAATGGCCGGAGTCTGATCAGTGACCGGCTATTCCAATGTCCATTCAAAATGGCCGGAGTATGATCAGAAACCGGCTATTCCAATGTTCACTCAGAATGGCCGGAGTATGATCAGAAACCGGCTATTACAATATCCACTCACAATGGCCGGAGTATAATCAGAACCGGCTATTCCAATGTCCTCTCACAATGGCCGGAGTATAATCAGAAACCGGCTATTCCAATGTCCATTCAAAATGGCCGGAGTATGATCAGAAACCGGCTATTCCAATGTCCTCTCACAATGGCCGGAGTATGATCAGAAACCGGCTATTCCAATGTCCACTCACAATGGCCGGAGTATGATCAGAAACCGGCTATTCCAATGTTCACTCACAATGGCCGGAGTATGATCAGAAACCGGCTATTCCAATGTCCTCTCACAATGGCCAGAGTATGATCAGAAACCGGCTATTCCAATGTCCACTCACAATGGCCAGAGTATGATCAGAAACCGGCTATTCCAATGTCCTCTCACAATGGCCGGAGTATGATCAGAAACCGGCTATTCCAATGTTCACTCAGAAAGGCCGGAGTATGATCAGAAACCGGCTATTCCAATGTCCACTCATAATGGCCGGAGTATGATCAGAAACCGGCCATTCTAATGTTCTCTCACAATGGCCAGAGTATGATCAGAAACCGGCCATTCCAATGTCCATTCAGAATGGCCGGAGTATGATCAGAAACCAGCCATTCCAATGTCCACTCAGAATGGCCGGAGTATGATCAGAAACTGGCCATTCCAATGTCCATTCAGAATGGCCGGAGTATGATCAGAAACCGGCCATTCCAATGTCCACTCAGAATGGCCGGAGTATGATTAGGGACCGGCTATTCCAATGTCCATTCAAAATGGCCGGAGTATAATCAGAAACCGGCTATTCCAATGTCCACTCACAATGGCCGGAGTATGATCAGAGACCGGCTATTCCAATGTTCACTCAGAATGGCCGGAGTCTGATCAGTGACCGGCTATTCCAATGTCCATTCAAAATGGCCGGAGTATGATCAGAAACCGGCTATTCCAATGTCCTCTCACAATGGCCGGAGTATGATCAGAAACCGGCTATTCCAATGTCCACTCACAATGGCCGGAGTATGATCAGAAACCGGCTATTCCAATGTTCACTCAGAATGGCCGGAGTATGATCAGAAACCGGCTATTCCAATGTTCACTCAGAATGGCCGGAGTATGATCAGAAACCGGCTATTCCAATGTCCACTCACAATGGCCGGAGTATGATCAGAAACCGGCTATTCCAATGTTCACTCAGAATGGCCGGAGTCTGATCAGTGACCGGCTATTCTAATGTCCATTCAGAATGGCCGGAGTCTGATCAGAATGGAATTGGATACAAGCACCCAACGTTTGTAATGGTATTATAGGAATTACACGCACATGTACATGGTGATTTAACTTTCTTGGCAGTTCCAATAACACTTACATCCACCATCAGAATACCATGTGTTTGCCAGTTGTGGCCATTGGTAAGATATGGACATCAATTCTAAAGTGTCCTGTATGAAAACATTTCTTATGTAAACCTCTCAGTGGTAGTGACCATGTCCCTTTGATCATGGGCAATTCATACTTTTCAGTTTTTTCTACTGCAGGTACAGTTGCCTTCTAAGCATCTACATGTAATTACGTGCCAAGTTCAGTGACAAGTTTGCTTTTTTCAAGCTCAGGATAATGTTTTTTTTAGGCATTCTTGGGTTGATGCTTTTAGGCACCCCTTTTATGTTGGCGCAAAGTCCTATATCGCCATCCTTAAATCAGGCAGGTTTCCTGTTTGATCCGACACCATTATATAATGGTTTGCATTGTACCTGTCCATGTAGCACTGTGCCAGTGGTATTTCTTTGATATACATGTACTTTGCATACAGTGCCACAAGAACACGTTTCTTCAAAGTAGTGACATTTTCCACATCATCACATTCAGAGGGGGCTTTCTCCGGTCACCCATGATAATCTGTAGAAAAGACAGTAAAGCGAGAATTAAATCAAAATCATAATAATTAAATAATACACTAATCTTGTTGGTTTATAATGCAACAGTTTAATGACAATTTTCAGTGCATCAGACAGCATTCAGACAGCAATAAACAATATCAGTAAACATTCATTTAATACACATGTACATCAAAATGTGACTGACTGAAGTATATTTGAGAGATATGAGGTTAGTACACAATTTGGCTTTGCAGGCATTTTGCCTCAGTGGCAAGGCTTTTTTTTTCACTTGCTTATCATGTTTACATTGGATATGCACTGCAGTTCCCCATTTCCACTGGATGTACATGTACATTCACTTTTGACATCTGATGCCAGGCCTACTTGGCATGCTTGGAAATTTGTTTAACATCATTGTTCATAAATTTGGATACACAGATGCATGGGCTTCAACTGGCTAATAAGGGTACCGCATAGCAAATTACCCAGCCACATCCGTGGGGGCTTCATATAGTTCATGGTATGGAGAGGCTTGAAATACACATGGCCAGATTCCAGTAATTTGGGTATACTGCAGAGTCTACATATTTAGCACAGTCCAACACCAAAGTAAAAAAAAGACATGTTTAGCATCCCCTCCCATTTCCTTTTTAGGGTAGCCTGGATTTTTGTGTATTTGAACAGCTGAAAAACCTACGGTTGTTAGAAATTAAAAAGAATGGCAGCCATCTTAAAAATAAACCTTTTTTTTTTTTTTTTTTTTTTTTTTTTATTGCCCTAACCAAAGAGAAAAAAAAACAATTCCACATTTTGTATGAATAAAGTATGCCTGATTGTTTTCATCATTGACAAATTTTGAATTTTTTGTTATACGAATTGCAGTTAACACCTGACACTGCCTGAACATAAATTCCTGATCAGTTTCAGTTACTGACTTTTGATAAACATAATTTGTCTTTTCCCAAATGCTTTGGTCTGGTAGTATGCATAATGATGATCTTGTCAGTGTTAAAAATTATTTGTATGGAATTCAGGCCCAGTATATAGTAGGTAACGACGATCATGATGTGATGTTGTACATGCTTCAAATGACTCCCCCATGCATGACCATACATGTACATGTCTGAGCAGATGTCGGCCGATTCGACCGTCGAGACAACGCGACCGTCGAGACAACGCGACCGTCGAGACAACGCGACCGTCGAGACAACGCGACCGTCGAGACAACGCGACCGTCGAGACAACGCGACCGTCGAGACAACGCGACCGTCGAGACAACGCGACCGTCGAGACAACGCGACCGTCGAGACCAGCGAGACAACGCGACCGTCGAGTTCACGGTGCAGATGGCGTGGCGCACCATGTACGCGCGTGCAGCCGCACCATTATTTATCATAGCACCGATGCATTGATAAGCCGGTATTCCTAACCATCTCAGTTGATGATAGTCAGTGTAGCGGCAAGATGTTAAATTTGTGGATTCCAAATTCGTTATGGTTTAATACTAGTTCATGTAGTTTGTTATTCGAAGTATTTTCTGATATTTTGTAATGCTTGTATTCGACAGGTTTCAAATTTATTCCCCCAATTAACGTACAATAAGCAAGGTTCCTACATACATGTACATGTACATGAAGGTCCCCGCATATCCCAGCCCCTTGCCACAAAACATAGACCGACGCCCAGCCCAGATCCCCAGCGAACCCCCCCCCCCCTCGTCGAGTACCCCAGGGATTACCCCAGCGATTCCCCTATCTGCGAGTTGACTTGTCTCAATGGACGAGTTGTCCCGAATCACGTCGGCCAACGGTAGAGTTGTCCGAGCCCCAAGCACAACGAGGCTACATGTACTATACATAAAACTTACTTACCCGGCATACGGTGCTTTGGTAGAACTTCCACTACTGCAGTAGAAGGGAAGGACAGCCTGACAGATGTGAGTTGTGTAGCTGGACATTTAAAAAGAATGGCGGCCATCTTAAAAACAAACAATAAAAAGCCAGTCCTTTTTTTTGTTTACAAAACCCGAATGCTAAACATGTTTTGTTTACTTGGCCTAACCATGGAGGAATGAAGTCTGCCGGATTTTTTTCATCATTGACAAATTTTGATATTTTTTTGTTATACAGTTGACACTGCCTGAACAGAAATTCCTGATCAGTTTCAGTTACTGACTTTTGATAAACATAATAATTTGTCTTTTCCCAAATGCTCTGGTCTGGTAGTACGCGTAGTCCAATGATGATCTTGTCAGCGTAAAATTATTTGAATGAAATTCAAGCCCAGTGTATAGTAGGTAATGACGATCATGACGCGACGTTGTACATGCTTCAAGTTCAAATGACTACGGAGGATAGTATCGTGCCTTTTCCTCCTAGCCCCATGAGTGTGGCTGGCAGATTTTGACATCGAGCTGATCTGCCACACGTCCTGCCCATATGTTCGTGTGGTGAGAATTTGGACAGCGTTTTGAACGGTCTGGATTGTCATCTTACACATGTAGCTATCTTACTTACCATTTTCCGAAATATTGGACATTAAACTTGGACACCATAGTCTTGCGTGCAAACGATTTCAACTTGTGTCATCCATTTTAAAATGACGTCACCGTGTTCCAAACAGCTTGCCGACGGCTGCTTAATGAGAGCAAACTAGCTAACACGATTTCAGTGGAACATCTCATGCGAAATCGTAATAAGCTAGCTGTGCTCTCATCAAACAACCGTCGGCAAGTTGTTTGGAACACAGTGACGTCATTTCCAAATGGATGACACCAGTTTTTAATGGTCTGGATGTGTTCTCTGTGGTATTAACTATCCCAAACTGCTTATGGCTAGTCATCTTACTTACCATTTCCCGAAATATTGGACATTGAACTCAACTTGGACACCATTCCATTTCAGTGGAACATCTATGGTGAGTAAGATGACTAGCCGTTAGCAGTTTGGGGGATAGCTAACTAAGACGACAGAGAACACATCCAGACCGTTAAAAACGCTGTCCAGATAGTGCTACCCAACCGCACGAATTTTTGAAATTCTCACCACACGAACATATACATGTATATGGACATGTAAAGGACCAGCCCGATGTCAAAATCCGCCAGCCACACTAGAGTCGTGGGGTAGCCCAACAAATAATAGGGCTGTAAATGGTTCCTTTTTGGCGATTGTGTAGTGTAGGGCCCCTCTTTAGTTTTGATGAAATTAGATTCAAGGGTATTTTTTCTCATTCCAAAATGACTTTTTCAACCTAAAAGCAGACTTATTGTTTTTTGTAAATTTGAACAGTTTATTTCAGTAGAAAATGCAATTTTCTTACGCGCTTTACGGCAGTTGCTATGCGAATGACGCGGTTTTGCGTGTTTACTGTGCGTCGCGGTGATCGCCATCTCTATTTTTGCATTGCGTTTTGTTGTCCTCATCGCCGCTTTACCCCCAAATTTCCCTCAAAACTAAACCCCTGCCCTTTATCTACGGCATACCTGTTGGTTTGTAATGTCGTTAACTACTAACTAGTTTGGCAAGTAAAAGTGGATTTTTGTTCCCTTATGCTTAGGGCATGGAGGTAGGAAACCATGATTAAGGGAACAAAAATCCCTACACTACACAATCGCCTCCTTTTTAACTTCTGGCTTTTCACTGTGACAGTAAAAAGCCAGAAGTTAAAAAAAAAAAGAACTATTTACAGCCCTACATGTATTTGTAGGTAGTCGTGAGGTAGTCCGAGTATTAACTTGGACCCTTCATATCGCCTTTTTAACATTTGGACATGATCTGGCGATAGTAGGGTCCAAGTCGATTGCGCGATAGAGAATGGCCAAAAATTCAATCCAAACAAAAAACATCAGAATTCAACCTTACAACGGCAACCAAAATACTAGATACGCCATCACCTGAACAAGTGGGGTTCCATGATCAGATGAATGTACCAAGGTTTACTTAACAATAACATCCAAATAAAAAGTGAAATTTTACCGTTTCATACCCAGAGACCCCCGCAGAACATGTCTTTTCGCTTTTTTGTAGTCGGTCAGTACGTAGTTCGAATAGTGACCGTACCCCTCGACCGTGCATGACGTCACCCTGATGCCAGCGCCCGCATGCACCGCCCGACAACCTGCCGGCGACTGTTTCGTGAGTGGTAAAACGGTCGCTGTACGTGTTCGTGTGTAGATCATAGAGTTATACATGTAGCATGTGTAGTATATTGATTCGAGGTTGCACGCGCGTCATGGGGTAGGAAATTCTTCACGAAACAGTCGCCGGCATAAACAGGTTGTCGCGCAGTGCATGCTAGTCTTGGTTCCAAGACGTCCTTAGCGCGGTGCGACGTACAGCGCGCACGGCAGCGCCCTCTAGCTACACAAACACAAACACACGCCTTGGCGTGTGTATGTGTAGCGAGAGGGTGCTGTCGGCCGGCCGTGCGCGCTATACGTCGCACTGCTAAGAACGTCTTGGAACCTAGACTAGGTGCATGCGGGCGCTGCGCATCAGGGTGACGTACGTCATGCAAGATGGAGGAGTCACTATATTTGAACTCCAAAAAAGCGAAAAGACATGTTCTGCGGGAGGTCTCTGGGAATTAAACGGTAAAATTTCATTTCATTTGGATGTTAAGTAAACCTTGGTACATTTATCTGATCATGGAACCCCACTTGTTCAGGCGGTGGCGTATCTAGTATGTGGCCGTTGTAAGGTTGAATTCTGATGTTTTTTGTTTGGATTGAATTTTTGGCCATTCTCTATCGCGCAATCGACTTGGACCCTACTATCGCCAGATCATGTCCAAATGTTAAAAAAGGCGATATGAAGGGTCCAAGTTACTCGGACTAGTCGTGAGGCTACTCTTCCTCCATGCATGACCGGCCATACACATGTCCGAAGCATAGTTAGCCTGAACTACATGTAAACTGTGTTGTTAGTTACTTACCCGCCATACGGTGCTTTGGTAGAACTTCTACTGACAGACATGACAGATGTGAGTTGTGTGGCTGCAACTGTAGTCAGACAACTTTGGACGAATATGGATCGCGGGATGATCAAATCATGTCTATTCACCGCACACGTGGCTTAATACACTACGACTTTGTTTGAAACGGCGCCATATTTTACTTACGGCATGGCATGTCAAACCGCTGATACGTATACGTATACGTATACGTATACCAGCGTAGTGTGTAGATGTAGTAGACCTCTTCTCATTGGCTTATTCACTGGCAAGCATGGACTAGCATGCATCCGTACCCGTACCCATCCATGTGTGCGATGCGATCGCGAGTTCGTACGCGAAATCTAGACACGGGGTATGCGCACCTCATATGGTCATATGCAGCACGATATGGGGCAGCTTTTTCCACTCCGTATTTTTGTAGGATCCTACACTTCCTACAGTCCTACACCATTGAAATGTGCACAAAGTAAAAAGCAAAGACGGCGCCGCTATATTTATATTTGCTGGGGGAATCTCCATGCGCTATATGCAGTCCCACAACACCCTGCACTACACGGGGGGAAAACATCATACAGCATTTCGGGGAGGCGAGATCCGACAGTCCTACACCATCCTACACTGCACAAAAAAGTCCTACAGGAATCCTACACACGGGGGAAAACATCATACATCATTGAAGTGTGTACAAATATATAGTGATATTTCGGGGAGGCGAGATCCGACAGTCCTACACCATCCTACACTGCACACAAAAGTCCTACAGGAATCCTACACACGGGGGAAAACATCATACATCATTGAAGTGACTTTTTATGCAGTGTAGGCGAGATCCGACAGTCCTACACCATCCAACAAAAACTGATGTCATAATTTTTATTTTTATTTGTCTTTAAAGTGACATCTTTCGTATTTACCTAATATGGGTTTTCCCGGCCAATTTCACCATGTATTCGTTCATTTTAACGCCTGGCTCATTCAATTTAAATTGATTATTGAATGATCGCGCAGATCGTCATTCGACAATCAAAAATAATCATTCAATTTCACTATCTGAGCATTCTTTCGAGCTTCACTCGTTCCTGTAAAAAATGCATTCAAATTAAAAGCATCGCATCGTTCATTCAATTTCGTCTGAACCAGCAGAGAGGTGTCGATCGGTAATTCATTTTCATCAATGGGCAAACTTATTCCACATTTCTTCAAGCATTTTAAAAGACAAATCTGCAGGCCCGTCTGCCTATAAAAAAGGTCCGAGCTAACTCACTCTAAATTACATCTGACGTCTTCAAGCAGGAATGTCTTGCACGTCAAGAGATCGATGGATGAATCAGTGAAATATGAAAACTTACAAAAACAGACTGAAAACAAACCAGAAATAACAGAATACATGTAAACATGTCATCATAAAGATGCCCCTTATCGATTTATTCAAACTTTTAAAGACGTAGAGAAGATCAACAGTGAAAAAAAGAATCCTGAGCCAGTTTCTTTTCATTATTTCCTTACATTTATTTCTTATATAAATTAATTTGTTGCATTATACATGTACACTTTATTGACACAAAGATTTTAAAAGAAAACAAATGAAACTAGCTAGAAGAAAACAGGAAAATATAGCAAATACAAAAATCTTATTAATTTGAATGAACGAACGATGAAAATGATTGCCCATAAAACTAAACACATGGTGGCAAGGGGTTAAATGACAATAAAAACATAAAATGGTTCACTCGATTGGCAAATAGTCCTATAACCACTCCGCCAGGGCTTATGTATTTTTTTATAACCGAATACAACTTTTGTTTTCAAATTTTTAAAAACTTCATACCATCATGGAGTATAGTACAAAAAGATAACAAGTTGCCCAACTTACATTACTAATGTGATACATTTGATGCACCCTACTGTGGGCCATGGTTGTTGATACATGTAATATGTCTTTTTCCATTCCCATCTACCCCGCTTGCGCCATTTGTCTAAAAGTCGTTGATGCGGGTAGCAAGCAAATCTGATGTCACAAGACGGAGTCTCCTTTTGTGCCAATTGCCCGACACAATGGGAGACCGTTTTATGACGTCTTATTTATTTGCTGCCTACAGCGATGATTTGTTGACAAATTGCACTAGAGGGCTGGACGGGGCTGACAAAACAACACCTTTCTGAATTCATTTCCGTTTTATTTTTATGGCTGAAATAATTTCCTGGCTGTTTTACTGTCATAAACAAAATGAGAAATAATGCAGATTCCTCTCATGCAGTGGCGTAGCCAAGGGGGGGGGGGCAACTTTCCCCTCCCTATGTGGGAACCCTTGCCCCCCCCCCCCCCTTTCCCCCCTCTGGAAATTTGGGATACGCGTTACTATAGGCCCTATAGCGAATTTGCGTCACTATATGCGTTATAGCGAATATCCCCCCCCCCCCCCCCCCCTTGAAAGAAGCCATGCCCTCCGTCCCCCCCCCCCCCCCCCCTAGGAAGAGCCTGGCTACACCACTGCTCTCATCACAGCCTCCTCTTTAAATCTTATAATTTTAATAAAGCCTTTAGATCCACAGAAAAAAGACTAACTACTATAGGTTTTCCCGGTTAATTTCGCACTTCTTTCATTTAAAATTGCTTAAAAGAAAGTATTGTAATTCACGGGAAAACAATTTTATTCGTCCTATTTATCGTCATTTTCGTCTCACTCCGGGAATGGCGTTGAATTAGAAAAGCAAATTCGTTTTTTGTCATTCATTTTACCGATTTAATCATTCAATTTCGTCATTGAATTTATCGTTAAGATGGTTTGAATTAGCTGTTATGTGGACGTCATTTTGGTTGTGATTCAAAATCAACTAAAAGGAATAGGCCGAAGAAATCAGGCATAAACATTTCGCAATAATACCACAACTCATTGTTATTTGACTTTCTCTTGTTAATTAGATTAAGGGCCAATGCTTTGTATTTTGTATGGCATATAAATACGAAACATAACTCGTGTTGTACGATGTTCATGTTCAATTCACAAGGGCGAAGACAATTACCCGCGTAAAGATCAATAATGCAATGCATTCTAACAACATTTCTTGTTTTGATTTGAGGTTCATGTTCAATCACAAAAAGAAAATAAAGTAATGTTCTTTCTTCGCATTCCTTGAATTTCATGCGATCTTACCGAATTTGCATGATAAAATCATTTCATTGAATGAAAAGAACGACCAGAAGATGACTGGTAACTTGTCTTTCATAAACTCTTCAATCATGCCACTGACGAAATTGAATGATTAAATTACATTAGTAATGTAAGTTGGGCAACTTGTTATCTTTTTGTACTACTCCATGATGGTATGAAGTTTTTAAAAATTTGAAGAAAAGAAATGGTTGTATTCGGTTATAAAAAAATACATAAGCCCTGGCGGAGTGGTTATAGGACTATTTGCCAATCGAGTGAACCATTTTATGTTTGTATTGTCATTTAACCCCTTGCCACCATGTGTTTATGTTCATGGGCAATCATTTTCATCGTTCGTTCATTCAAATTAATAAGATTTTTGTAATTGCTATATTTTCCTGTTTTCTTCTAGCTAGTTTCATTTTTTTTCTTTTAAAATCTTTGTGTCAATAAAATGTACATGTATAATGCAACAAATTAATTTATATAAGAAATAAATGTAAGGAAATAATGAAAAGAAACTGGCTCACGATTCTTTTTTTCACTGTTGATTTTCTCTACGTCTTTAAAAGTTTGAATAAATCGATAAGGGGCATCTTTATGATGACATGTTTACATGTATTCTTTTCTTTCTGTTTTTTTTTCAGTCTGTTTTTGTAAGTTTTCATATTTCACTGATTCATCCATCGATCTCTTGACGTGCAAGACATTCCTGCTTGAAGGCGTCAGATGTAATTTAGAGTGGGATAGCTCGGACCTTTTTATAGGCAGACGGGCCTGCAGATTTGTCTTTTAAAATGCTTGAAGAAATGTGGAATAAGTTTGCCCATTGATGGAAATGAATTACCGATCGACACCTCTCTGCTGGTTCAGACGAAATTGAATGAACGATGCGATGCTTTTAATTTAAATGCATTTTTTACAGGAACGAGTGAAGCTCGAAAGAATGCTCAGATAGTGAAATTTAATGATTATTTTTGATTATCTAATGACGATCTGCGCGATCATTCAATGTCAATCTAAATTGAATGAGCCAGGCGTTAAAATGAACGAATACATGGTGAAATTGGCCGGGAAAACCTATATTAGGTAAATAAGAAAGATATCACTTTAAAGACAAATAAAAACTAGACTTCTATGTCTGTTACAAGAACAGAACATAGGGCTTTTCCGTTTTTTAAATTTTTTTTCAGCATAAAAGTTGTTACGGGTCTTGTCTTTGATGAGGTTTCTAAGATCTGAGATTATTTCATGACCCAAATTTCTAACTTCAAACTCGACCTTTAAGTTCATGCTGCGTGATCCATGATGACGTTATAACGCCAGCACTTCTCAAAGCAAATTTGCAACGTGGTCTTGGCCTGTGTCAAGATTGGAGTCAATTTGATCAATGACAATATAGAATTGGAGAGTAGGCCTACAATGAAATGTGAAACATTTAAAGATTCACAAAAAATCAGCCAATGACGTGATCATGACGGCATTTCGAATTTTACATGCTATGACAATACCAACTGGCCCACCAATTTTCATGACGATCAAACCTACCCTTATACGTGCTTTTAAAAAAAGCACATTTTTGATGACGTCATCATGACGGCACCCATTTTTCGCATTTATATGTAAGTATCTATGACCTAACGGACCTAATAATTTTTTTTCGAAATTAGTATGTACCGTTGATGAGATATGACTTTAAAAGGTTCAAAAACTAAAAGAATACTATAAAATCGTATGATGACGTAATCATGACGTCACATCAATTTCCATCTGTAACACATGCTGGCCTATCTAGATACCACGTATCAACTTAATCGGACTTGTACTTCCATAGATATATGGCTTCGAAAAATGCCCCTTTAAGATGATGTCACGTGACATGTGATGACCATCATTGAAAGTCAAGTCAGGGTTCCCACAGAAATCTGAAAACCAAATTCCATGACCTTTCCATGACTTTCCAAGACTAAATTTCCATGACATTTAATATCATTTTGCAGAAAAAAGTTGTTTGGTATTATGGTACTGATGAACCCCTGATGGGGCTAACCATTTGTTAGCTTTTGAAAATAAGTGTTAATTAATAATGCCCTCCTCCCATTACAGCCATCCGATCCACCCACTTTAATAACAAAAACAAGATAAGATGATATATTATAAGATGTACATAATGGCTGTGGCACTAACAGCTACCATCAGCAAAGAAGACAGAAAAAAGATAGAAAGAAGAAAGATAGTAAATGGCTAAATCACATGCAGCAGACACATGGAGCTAGCACGTCAGTAGAGAGATTCACGCGAACCGGCATTGGCGACGCTATTTGCAATGCCCAATTTTCTGTCAGTGCTGCGACTGGCTTTAATTTGTTTTTATTTAGTTTTGATCATTTAATTTTCTATAATAATTCGTGTTTGTTTATTGTTACTATTTTAAATGACTCATAACATTATTTTTATATTTATAACAAATTGATCAGAAATAAATTAGGCTCAAATTTTCAATTATAAAATTAGCAATTTAGCAATAATGGTCACAACTTTTAACTGAAATTGTCCTCCAAAATTACCAAAAAATTGAATCAATAAAAATCCACAATAGGGTTAACCTAACATGACTACTATTGGCCCTCATTCTATTTCTAATTCTATTTACTCTTTTCAGTAATATAATATTTAAAAGAATTGTTTGTCTTAAAATCTCTGTGGTATTATAAGTTACAGCATCATCACCATACTGCACATTTCTCATCCAAGTTGATAACAGGACCCCCCCCCCCCCCCCCCCTGCAAACAATCATGGTGGAATAAAACTATTCAATGCGGCCACCATTAAATATCAACATGTAGGTATGTACAGTCTGCTTTGTTTTCTTTTAAAGTTTATTTTCTTATAGTCTAAACAGATTGCATACAAACCTTTACCCTAATAATCTCCTAGGGTGTGTGAAAATCATCTACTGAGAATTGAGGACTTTTATGGTTAAGATATCATTTACATGATTAGGTTTAATATTCAGCTACCATCTCAGATCTTGTTTTCAATTATATCATGTTTATGTGCCCACATTACATTGAGCTTACGTGTATTGAGTTAAACCTACATGTATGTGGTTCATTCCATGAAGTTGGGTACATAAAGTGTGACATTTTGCCAAAAAGGGCAATGTTTAAACCCTAAAATATATATTTTCTACCTTTATCAGTTTTCCCTGATCTGGATACGTTGTTCATGCACACTTGCAATTAGTAGTTTCACAAGTCAAATACAGGATTCTTTGGATTGTTTTTCACACTCGATGAAGATATATTGTCAAAATGTGTGACATTCCTCCAAATTTGGTGTCCTGTTACACGTGAAACCAGTACCTTAAAATGTCATTATATTCTCTCTGCTTTTATTAATTTGTCTAATTGTTACTAATTTTATAAACTTATAAGTAGGTCTTATTATGGTATAAAACTTGCGACTCTTCTAAGAAAGCTGGTAGATATAGGCTGATGGGTCATTCCGTAAATGAAAAATATATGGTGTTCGTGTTACATGTGAAACAAAAACACATTTTCTGACATATTTCCATTGATTTGCCTTGAACATTTTATGAACTAGTTAAGGATATACATCTCTAATGAAAATATATGAAAATCAGACCTCTTCAGTAAATATGAGGCATAAAATATGAATTTTTGTGGATTTTACATGTAACATAGACACTGGTGTCAATGTTACATGTGAAACCCATCGCTTATTTGTACCATATCACTGTAAATTTCAATTGCAAAAGTCTGACTTCCATTTGTTCAATATTGCTGTCTGTAAGTACACAGAAGGTGGTTTATTAAAGAAAGTGTTGAATAAAGTTCTTAAGATATGGCAAAAGTTAGGTACTGCAGCTCAATTCTGTTTGATCCACTGCCATCTTCACTGACAAATGTACATGCTGTCATCAAATCTGAAATAAGGAACAATAAAAATTGTCCCCTGTGTATTTCTATATTTTATTCATGTGTTGAGTTTTGGGTTTTTTATCTGGGGTTCAGGGTGAGCTGGTTGGGTTTATAATTTGTACAGATACATGCATGCCCCCAGGCCCAACTTGCAGACTAGGCTGTGTATAATAATAATAATTAACTTCTCTGAGACAAGTAGGGGCATATCTCACTCCCCGAAAACATGTATTTTAGACATCAAACTCTTCAGTTTATTCAGTTGGTGGGGGTTTGAAAGTAAAATCTCTCTTCATAATCGTGTCATCATATGGCACAACCTTTAGTTGGAGGCTTTTGTTGGGGAATTTTCACTGCTAAATAGAGGAAAACAGTTTGTGTTCACTATACATAGCCTAATTATTCTTGGCAGTGTCTGGTCAGAAATTAATGTACATGTACTACAGTGTTTATATACATGTACATGTACATATGTAAATTTCTGTCTCATTTTCCACAAATCTTTAGGAAATAAATCTTGAAATACGTTGTGCCACATACTTAGACAAACAGGGTTGGTTATTTCCCAAGATTTCTGTGTTTCTGACCCATGCTGGTAGGGGTATTAAAGTAAAATCTCTCCTCAGAATTTTGTAATTTTGTTAGGGAATTTTCACTACAGTGTTCACATACATGTACAGTAAATTTGTGTCTCATTTTCCACAAATATTTAGGAGATAAATCTTGAAGTAACAGGTTGTGGCACATATTTAGACAAGCAGGGTTGGTTAATTTCCAAGATTTCGCTGTATCTGACTAGCTGGTTGGGTTTATAATTTGTACAGATGTACTACATGTAGGCCCTACTTGCAGACTGGGTTGTAACTTTTCTGAGACAAGACTAGTATAGGAGCATAACTCACTCCCCAACAACAACTTTTTCAAGTTGTGTTGAAAATGTCTGTCCAACATGTCAAAGCATTTATCTGCAATCATTCATGTTCAGAATTGTGTAATCACATACATTTGAGGCTTTTGTTGGAGAATTTGCACTGCTAAATAGAGGAAAAACATGTTAATTTGTGTTGACTTTAGGCCTACATGTATTATTGGCAGTGTATGGTCACAAATTTCTTTTAGTAATGTACATGTAGAGTGTTCATATATATATTTTGTACTATGTAAATTTCTATCTCATATTCCACAAATATTTAGGAGATAAATCTTTAAAAATAACACATAGTGCCACATATTTAGGCAAGCAGGGTTGGTTTATTTTCCAAGATTTCGCTGCTTCTGAACCATGCTGGTGCGGAATATTAAAGTAAAATCTCGCAATTTTCGACATGCTTACCTGAATATCTGGACCACCAAATTGAAACATGTTGCTGTCCGCTACTGAACTTCCTCCATTGGAGCCTCTATCGCCTTTTTAAACGTTTGGACATGATCTGCCGATAGTAGCGTCTAAGGTCGTCTGCAGTGATCGTGTGGTTTTTCTGAATATGTATCTGAAGTCTCAACAAAAGCATCCGGTTTCACCCTTACAACGGCCTCCAAAATACTAGATACGTCACTTGAGATACAAGTAGAGTTCGAGGATTAAGGTGCAGACACTAAGGTTCAAATACGAGCCGGACGAAAAGTCGAATTTCACGTCCAACTCCAAGAGGCACCCGTTGAGCCCCGAGGCGCGCGCAGTGCCGCTGGCCGATATACGCAAACATGTATCCATGTCATGTTTAAGAATCCACTACTATAATATGCACAGCTCGTTTGTGCATGCTCCGGGTTGCACGAAAAATGTTTTTTTTTCGGGTTTAACTTGATCGTATTCTCATTTTGAGGGGATCAGTCGCTGCATGAATGACTACTCTGCATTTTGGGTGAGTGTTTGGTTGATATATTCAGGGAAACGGAAGATATCGGCGCTCCAAACAAAAACCGCAGTAAACCCAATGTAAGTCCTTCCAGCTCTAAACGGCGAATCTCGCATGTACGGATAGATTTTGTTGTAGACTATGCGTGTGGAAATTTGGCATCTGCAGCGTATGTACGTACTTTGTTAGGCTTGATTCTGCATGATTAGTAAGTTAGCGAAACGTTACGCACGGTGTTTCGGATAACTATTTCACAGCCTACCGGTGATTAGGCGTACTTGAAAAAGACCGATAAAATCAACCCTTTTGCTTATAAAACAGCATGTACATTTAATCCATTGGTTTTCTGCCCTTCCCAGAATTCCTTTGTGTTATATTGAATTTGGTCTAAATATTCAAATGGCTGAGTTATTTCTTGTACTTGAGTGAGCCACGATCATGAAATTTTGGAATTAGGGAGAGAAAAATTCAATGTATACATTTTTGTAATCGGATTGACCCTTACATGCGTTAAAAAAAAAAATATTTTTGATGACGTCATCATGACGTCACACAATTTTCGCCTTTTAGGGCATATCTTTGAGACATACCAAAGCTATAAGAAAAAGAATTTTGAAAATATCTTGTTTTGTTCGCTAGATATATTGAAAAGAATGTTACGATTTTAATACTTCAAAAATTCAGCGACTTGAAAAAAGACTAGAAATCAACCCTTTTATAAACAGCAAGCTCATAATAGCCATGGTTATCAGCCCGTCCAGAATTCCTTTGTGTTATATTGAATTTGGTCTAAATTTTGAAATGGCTGTTATTTCTTACTTGAGTGAGCCACGATCATGAAATTTTGGAATTGGGTACAGAAAAATACAATGTATACATTTTTGTAATCAGATTGACCCTTACATGCGTTTAAAAAAAAAAATATTGTTGATGACGTCATCATGACGTCACACAATTTTCGCCATTTAGGGCATATCTTTGAGACATACCAAAGCTGTAACAAAAATAATTTTGAAAATATCTTGTTTTGTTCGCTAGATATATTGAAAAGAATGTTACGATTTTAAAACTTCAAAAATTCAGCGACTTGAAAAAAGACTAGAAATCAACCCCTTTTATAAACAGCAAGCTCATAATAGCCATGGTTATCAGCCCGTCCCAGAATTCCTTTGTGTTATATTGAATTTGGTCTAAATTTTGAAATGGCTGTCATTTCTTACTTGAGTGAGCCACGATCATGAAATTTTGGAATTGGGTACAGGAAAATTCAATATATACATTTTTGTAATCGGATTGACCCTTACATGCGTTAACAAAAAAACACATTTTTGATAACGTCATCATGACGTCACACAATTTTTCCCTTTTAAGACATATCTTTGAGACATACCAAAGCTATAACAAAAAGAATTTTGAAAATATCTTGTTTTGTTCGCTAGATATATTGAAAAGAATGTTACGATTTATAAAATTCAAAAATTCATAAAAAATCACTTGATGACGTCATCATGACGTCACTCTACGACATACAATTTCAGTTTAGCGTCTATGTTTGAGGTAAGTTTGGTTAGGTTCTGAGGTTTTTTAAGACCTAAAGTGCCGCCGACAAAATTCGTGTACAAAGTCTATGGGATTTTGGTCAGAACTAAAAGAAGAAGAAGAAGAAGAAGAAGAAGAAGAAGAAGAAAAAAAAACTAGAGGTCTATGTTTTTAAGAACATAGGGCTTTTCCATATGTTTTTATGATGTCACTTCGAATTTTGTAAACTAGTGACAAATCTACCTAACCACCAAGTTTCGTGACGATTAGACATGGTCTATCCTTATGTCTTTCAAGAAATCATGCCTTTAATGACGTCATTATGACTTCAGTAATTTTTCGCATTTATATAAAAGAATGTACGAGCTAACAAAGCTATTACAAAAGGAATTTTGAATTGAACATGTTCTGTTGATGAGATATGGTTTTAAGAATCTTTAACATTAAAATTTTGAAATTACCATAAAAATCAGATGATGACGTCATTATGACGTCACCTCAATTTTGATTTATAACATGTACTTGTTTAGCAACATACCAGGTTTGAATGCAATTGGACTTACGGTTCTCTTGATATGGGCCCTTGAAAAATGAGCCTTTAAGATGACATCACGAACACATAATGATGTCATCGTGACATCACTGTTCGGCACACAATTTCAGATTAGGGTCTATGTTTGGTTTAAGTTTGCTTAAGATCTGATGTTGTTTAGTGACCAAAGTGCCGCAGACAAAATTCGTGTTTAAGAAGAAACCAAAATAGTGGGTATTGTGTAGTTTAGGATTTCTGTATTAATTGTGTTCATGTTAGCTTCTGGAGTATTTGATTATTCCAAAAGCCTTTTTTTGTTACTAAAGTAGACTTCTCTGAATCCCAATGACACGTGCTTTTGTGATTTGGAAAGGTTTTTTAAGGCGGAAAATACGATTTTCTTACGTTGTGTCACGTTTTGGCTCGGTCAACTACTCTCCCACCAGCTATATATCCGTGTAAAGCTGGGTATTGCGCAATCACGTATTTTGTTACCTCTTAGATAACGATTTCACTCCAAAAAAAACCTGCAGATGTTCTTCGACGTGGCCCTTTGTTCTGAATGTGGCAAAACGAACAATTTTCAAGTAGATTGTGTTCATGCCTGGGCGAAAGTGTAAACTACACAATCGCGTGAACAGAACAAAAACAAAGGCTTTCCTGCTGTAGCGGAAACGCCAAAAAATGTGCGTCTGTTGTAAACATACGCATGGCTTTTCCTTTTTTTCTTTTTTATTTAACATAAAGTATCAGAAGGTCTATGTCTTTGCTAAGTTTAAGATCTGAGATTATTTTATGATTAACATTTCGTACTCCAAACTTGACCTTTAAGTTCATGTTACATGCCACACGAAGACGTCATTATGACGTCACTCTTCGCGGCACGACTTTGCATCAGGGTCTATACCTATGCTAACTCTGACTAAGATTCGATGTTGTTTGATGAGAAAAGTGCCGATCAGAAAATCTATGCACAAAGTCTATGGGATTTGGGATAGAACTAAAATAAGAAGCAGAAAAAAAATAGATATAGGGCCTTCAAAAATGCAAATTTAAGATGACGTCACGTGACATGTGATGACGTCATCATGACGTCATGATTCGGCACCCATCTCGAGTAGATAGTCAATGCATATGCCAAGTTTGAAGTTCATGGCATTTGAAGAAGTGCAAAATTTTAAGAGTACAATGAAATTTGAAACATTTACAAATTCATAAAAAATCAGCCGATGACGTCATCATGACGTCACTTCGGATTTTGCATGCTAGTGGCACTATCTACCTTCCCACCAATTTTTATGACGATCGGACGTACCCTTATGTGTGTTTCAGAAATGCACATTTTTGATGACGTCATGATGACGTCACACATTTTTCAAATGTATGTGAAAGAATATAGGAGCTAACAAAGCTATTACAAAAAGAATTTTGAATTTAGCATGTTCTGTTGGTGAGATATGGCTTTAAGAAACTTTGAAGTTGAAAAACTTTAATATTACTGTAAAATCGTATGATGACGTCATCATGACGTCACCTCAATTTCTATGTATAACACGAGCTACCATACCAACATACCTGGTTTGAAGGCAATCGGACCTACCGTTCTCTAGATATGGGCCCTTGAAAAATGCACATTTAAGATGACGTCACATGACACGTGATGACGTCATCATGACGTCACGTTTCGGCATACATTTTCAGCTTAGGGTCTCTGTTTGTGTTAAGCCTGATTAAGATCTGATGTTGCTTAGTGACCAAAGTGTCCCGTACAAAATTCGTGTACAAAGTCTATGGGATTTGGGATAGAACTAAAAATTCATAGAAAATCAGCCGATGACGTCATCATGACGTCACCTCGGATTTAACATCCTAGTAGCATTATCTACCTGCACACTAATTTTTATGACGATCGTCCCTACCCTTATATGTGTTTCAAAAAAGCATATTTTTGATGACGTCATGATGACGTCACACATTTTTCACATTTATCTGAAAGAATATAGGAGCTAACAAAGCTATTACAAAAAGAATTTTGAATTTAGCATGTTCTGTTGATGAGATATGGCTTTAAGAAACTTTAGTGTTCAAAAACTTAAAAATTACTATAAAATCGTATGATGACGTCATCATGACGTCATGTCAATTTTCATCTATAAACCTGCTGGCCTACTTAGATATTACATTTCAACTTAATCGAGCTTGTACTTTTGTAGATATGGCTTCAAAAACTGCCCCTTTAAGATGACGTCACGTGACATGTGATGACATCATGATAATGTCATGTCAATTTTCAGCTATAAACCTACTGGGCTACCTAGATATTACTTTTCAACTTAATCGAACTTGTAATTTTGTATATATATGGCTTCAAAAACTGCCCCTTTAAGATGACGTCACGTGACATGTGATGACGTCATCATAACGTCAATTCAATTTTTATCTATAAACCTACTGGGCTACCTAGATATTACTTTTGAACTTAATCGGACTTGTGCTTTTGTAGACATATGGCTTCAAAAACTGCCCCTTTAAGATGACGTCACGTGACATGTGATGACATCAATTATGATAATGTCATGTCAATTTTCAGCTATAAACCTACTGGGCTACCTAGATATTACTTTTCAACTTAATCGAATTTGTACTTTTGTAGATATATGGCTTCAAAAACTGCCCCTTTAAGATGACGTCACGTGGCATGTCATGACGTCATCAAGAGGTAAAAGTTCGGCACACATTGTGAGCAGTTAGTCTAAGTGTCTGCCAAGTTTAAAAGTACCCAAAGTGCCGGTAAGAAAGAAAACGTGTACAAATGCTATAGGCAATAATCTAGCGAGTGCCCCTTTAAGATGACACCACGTGACATGTTATGACTTGATCATAACGTCATGTCAATTTTCATCTATAACACCAGGTGGCATACCTTACGTTCCAACTGAATCGGACTTGTACTTTTGTAGATATATGGCTTCAAAAACTGCCCCTTTAAGATGACGTCACGTGGCATGTCATGACGTCATCAAGAGGTAAAAGTTCGGCACACATTGTGAGCAGTTAGTCTAAGTGTCTGCCAAGTTTAAAAGTACCCAAAGTGCCGGTAAGAAAGAAAACGTGTACAAATGCTATAGGCAATAATCTAGCGAGTGCCCCTTTAAGATGACACCACGTGACATGTTATGACTTGATCATAACGTCATGTCAATTTTCATCTATAACACCAGGTGGCATACCTTACGTTCCAACTGAATCGGACTTGTACTTTTGTAGATATATAGCTTCGAAAAATGCCCCTTTAAGATGACGTCACGTGACATGTGATGACGTCATCAGGACGTAAAAGTTCGGCACACATTGTGAGCAGTTGGGGTAAGTGTCTGCCAAGTTTAAAAGTAGCCAATGTGGCCGGTAAGAAAGTAAACGTTTACAAATGCTATGGGCAATATTCTATCGACTTGAAAAAAGAATTTTTTTATGACGTCATCATGACGTCACACAATTTTCGCTTTTTAGGGCATATCTTTGAGACATACCAAAGCTATAACAAAAAGAATTTTGAAAATATCTTGTTTTGTTCGCTAGATATAGTGAAAAGAATGTTACGATTATAAAACTTCAAGAATTCAGCGACTTGAAAAAAGACTACAAATCAACCCTTTTTATAAACAGCATGCACATTTAAGCCATGGTTATCAGCCCTTCCCAGAATTCCTTTGTGTTATATTGAATTTGGTCTACATTTTGAAATGGCTCCTATTTCTTACTTGAGTGAGCCACGATCACGATATTTTGGAATTAGGTACAGGAAAATTCAATGTATACATTTTTGTAATCGGATTGACCCTTACATGCGTTAAAAATAAAACATATTTTTGATGACGTCATCATGACGTCACACAATTTTCGCCATTTAGGGCATATCTTTGAGACATACCAAAGCTATAACAAAAAGAATTTTGAAAATATCTTGTTTTGTTCGCTAGATATATTGAAAAGAATGTTACGATTTTAAAACTTCAAAAATTCAGCGACTTGAAAAAAGACTAGAAATCAACCCCTTTTATAAACAGCAAGCTCATAATAGCCATGGTTATCAGCCCGTCCCAGAATTCCTTTGTGTTATATTGAATTTGGTCTAAATTTTGAAATGGCTGTCATTTCTTACTTGAGTGAGCCACGATCATGAAATTTTGGAATTGGGTACAGGAAAATTCAATATATACATTTTTGTAATCGGATTGACCCTTACATGCGTTAACAAAAAAACACATTTTTGATGACGTCATCATGACGTCACACAATTTTCGCAATTTAGGGCATATCTTTGAGACATACCAAAGCTATAAGAAAAAGAATTTTGAAAATATCTTGTTTTGTTCGCTAGATATATTTAAAAGAATGTTACGATTTTAAAAATTCAAAAATTCATAAAAAATCACGTGATGACGTCATCACGACGTCACTCTACGACATACAATTTCAGCTTAGGGTCTATGTTTGATGTAAGTTTGGTTAGGTTCTGAGGTTTTTTAAGACCTAAAGTGCCGCCGACAAAATTCGTGTACAAAGTCTATGGGATTTTGGTCAGAACTAAAAGAAGAAGAAGAAAAAAAAGAAAAAATTATGACTTCAGTAATTTTTCGCATTTATATAAAAGAATGTACGAGCTAACAAAGCTATTACAAAAGGAATTTTGAATTGAACATGTTCTGTTGATGAGATGTGGTTTTAAGAATCTTTAACGTTAAAATTTTGAAATTACCATAAAAATCAGATGATGACGTCATTATGACGTCACCTAAATTTTGATTTATAACATGTACTTGTTTAGCCAACATACCAGGTTTGAATGCAATTGGACTTACGGTTCTCTTGATATGGGCCCTTGAAAAATGAGCCTTTAAGATGACATCACGTAACACATAATGACGTCATCGTGACATCACTCTTCGGCACACAATTTCAGATTAGGGTCTATGTTTGGGTTAAGTTTGCTTAAGATCTGATGTTGTTTAGTGACCAAAGTGCCGCAGACAAAATTCGTGTTTAAGAAGAAACCAAAATAGTGGGTATTGTGTAGTTTAGGATTTCTGTATTAATTGTGTTCATGTTAGCTTCTGGAGTATTTGATTATTCCAAAAGCCTTTTTTTGTTACTAAAGTAGACTTCTCTGAATCCCAATGACACGTGCTTTTGTGATTTGGAAAGGTTTTTTAAGGCGGAAAATACGATTTTCTTACGTTGTGTCACGTTTTGGCTCGGTCAACTACTCTCCCACCAGCTATATATCCGTGTAAAGCTGGGTATTGCGCAATCACGTATTTTGTTACCTCTTAGCTAACGATTTCACTCCAAAAAACCCCTGCAGATGTTCTTCGACGTGGCCCTTTGTTCTGAATGTGGCAAAACGAACAATTTTCAAGTAGATTGTGTTCATGCCTGGGCGAAAGTGTACTAAACTACACAATCGCGCGAACAGAACAAAAACAAAGGCTTTCCTGCTGTAGCGGAAACGCCAAAAAATGTGCGTCTGTTGTAAACATACGCATGGCTTTTCCTTTTTTTCTTTTTTATTTAACATAAAGTATCAGAAGGTCTATGTCTTTGCTAAGTTTAAGATCTGAGATTATTTTATGATTAACATTTCGTACTCCAAACTTGACCTTTAAGTTCATGTTACATGCCACACGAAGACGTCATTATGACGTCACTCTTCGCGGCACGACTTTGCATCAGGGTCTATACCTATGCTAACTCTGACTAAGATTCGATGTTGTTTGATGACAAAAGTGCCGATCAGAAAATCTATGCACAAAGTCTATGGGATTTGGGATAGAACTAAAATAAGAAGCAGAAAAAAAATAGATATAGGGCCTTCAAAAATGCAAATTTAAGATGACGTCACGTGACATGTGATGACGTCATCATGACGTCATGATTCGGCACCCATCTCGAGTAGATAGTCAATGCATATGCCAAGTTTGAAGTTCATGGCATTTGAAGAAGTGCAAAATTTTAAGAGTACAATGAAATTTGAAACATTTACAAATTCATAAAAAATCAGCCGATGACGTCATCATGACGTCACCTCGGATTTTGCATGCTAGTGGCACTATCTACCTACCCACCAATTTTTATGACGATCGGACGTACCCTTATGTGTGTTTCAGAAATGCACATTTTTGATGACGTCATGATGACGTCACACATTTTTCAAATGTATGTGAAAGAATATAGGAGCTAACAAAGCTATTACAAAAAGAATTTTGAATTTAGCATGTTCTGTTGGTGAGATATGGCTTGAAGAAACTTTGAAGTTGAAAAACTTTAATATTACTGTAAAATCGTATGATGACGTCATCATGACGTCACCTTAATTTTCATCTATAACACGAGCTACCATACCAACATACCAGGTTTGAAGGCAATCGGACCTACCGTTCTCTAGATATAGGCTCTTGAAAAATGCACATTTAAGATGACGTCACATGACACGTGATGACGTCATCATGACGTCACGTTTCGGCTTACATTTTCAGCTTAGGGTCTATGTTTGTGTTAAGTCTGATTAAGATCCGAGGTTGTTTAGTGACCAAAGTGCCACTTACAAAATTCGTGTACAAAGTCTATGGGATTTGGGATAGAACTAAAAAATTCACAGAAAATCAGCCGATGACGTCATCATGACGTCACCTCGGATTTTACATGCTATTAGCACTATCTACCTACCCACTAATTTTTATGACGATCGGACGTACCCTTATGTGTGTTTCAGAAATGCACATTTTTGATGACGTCATGATGACGTCACACATTTTTCAAATGTATGTGAAAGAATATAGGAGCTAACAAAGCTATTACAAAAAGAATTTTGAATTTAGCATGTTCTGTTGGTGAGATATGGCTTTAAGAAACTTTGAAGTTCAAAAACTTAAAAATTAATATAAAATCATATGATGACGTCATCATGACGTCACGTCAATTTTCATCTATAACACGAGCTAGCCAACCAACATACCAGGTTTGAAGGAAATTGGATATACCGTTCTCTAAATATGGGCCCTTGAAAAACGCACATTTAGGATGACGTCACGTGACACGTGACACGATTTTAACAATTCAAGAATTCAGCGACTTGAAAAAAGACTAGAAATCAACCCCTTTTATAAACAGCAAGCTCATAATAGCCATGGTTATCAGCCCGTCCCAGAATTCCTTTGTGTTATATTGAATTTGGTCTAAATTTTGAAATGGCTGTCATTTCTTACTTGAGTGAGCCACGATCATGAAATTTTGGAATTGGGTACAGGAAAATTCAATATATACATTTTTGTAATCGGATTGACCCTTACATGCGTTAACAAAAAAACACATTTTTGATGACGTCATCATGACGTCACACAATTTTCGCAATTTAGGGCATATCTTTGAGACATACCAAAGCTATAAGAAAAAGAATTTTGAAAATATCTTGTTTTGTTCGCTAGATATATTTAAAAGAATGTTACGATTTTAAAAATTCAAAAATTCATAAAAAATCACGTGATGACGTCATCACGACGTCACTCTACGACATACAATTTCAGCTTAGGGTCTATGTTTGATGTAAGTTTGGTTAGGTTCTGAGGTTTTTTAAGACCTAAAGTGCCGCCGACAAAATTCGTGTACAAAGTCTATGGGATTTTGGTCAGAACTAAAAGAAGAAGAAAAAGAAAAAAAAAAAAAATCAGAACAAAAACAAAGCCTTTTCCGAAGGATTTCGGAAAAGCCAAAAAAAAAATCAGAACAAAAACAAAGCCTTTTCCGAAGGATTTCGGAAAAGCCAAAAAAATCAGAACAAAAACAAAGCCTTTTCCGAAGGATTTCGGAAAAGCCAATTATGACATCAGTTTTTGTTGGATGGTGTAGGACTGTCGGATCTCGCCTACACTGCACAAAAAGTCACTTCAATGATGTATGATGTTTTCCCCCCGTGTGTAGGATTCCTGTAGGACTTTTTTGTGCAGTGTAGGATGGTGTAGGACTGTCGGATCTCGCCTCCCCGAAATATCACTATTTATTTGTACACACTTCAATGCTGTATGATGTTTTCCCCCGTGTGTAGGATTCCTGTAGGACTTTTTTGTGCAGTGTAGGATGGTGTAGGACTGTCGGATCTCGCCTCCCCGAAATATCACTATATATTTGTACACACTTCAATGCTGTATGATGTTTTTCCCCGTGTGTAGGATTCCTGTAGGACCTTTTGTACAGTGTAGGATGGTGTAGGACTGTCGGATCTCGCCTCCCCGAAATATCACTATATATTTGTACACACTTCAATGATGTATGATGTTTTCCCCCGTGTGTAGGATTCCTGTAGGACTTTTTTGTGCAGTGTAGGATGGTGTAGGACTGTCGGATCTCGCCTCCCCGAAATATCACTATATATTTGTACACACTTTAATGCTGTATGATGTTTTCCCCCGTGTGTATAGGATTCCTGTAGGACTTTTTTTGTGCAGTGTAGGATGGTGTAGGACTGTCGGATCTCGCCTCCCCGAAATATCACTATATATTGTACACACTTCAATGCTGTATGATGTTTTTCCCCCGTGTGTAGGATCCTGTAGGACTTTGTTGTGCAGTGTAGCATGGTGTAGGACTGTCGGATCTCGCCTCCCCGAAATATCACTATATATTTGTGTACACACTTCAATTCTGTATGATGTTTTTCCCCCGTGTGTAGGATTCCTGTAGGACCTTTTGTACAGTGTAGGATGGTGTAGGACTGTCGGATCTCGCCTCCCCGAAATATCACTATATATTTGTACACACTTCAATGATGTATGATGTTTTCCCCCGTGTGTAGGATTCCTGTAGGACTTTTTTGTGCAGTGTAGGATGGTGTAGGACTGTCGGATCTCGCCTCCCCGAAATGCTGTATGAGTAGTGCAGGGTGTTGTGGGACTGCATGGAGATTCCCCCAGCAAATATAAATATAGCGGCGCCGTCTTTGCTTTTTACTTTGTGCACATTTCAATGGTGTAGGACTGTAGGAAGTGTAGGATCCTACAAAGTATACGGAGTGAAAAAAGCTGCCCCATATCTGGCAGGGTATAGCAGCACCTGCATATGCATCGTCTAGTCTGGTTCCCAGACCAAAATATTCTGACTATTTCTGATCCGGATACCCTGCACGATGGCATGGGGAAAGGGTTTACCCCCCCCCCCCCCCTCCCCCCCTTTTATCCCTATACCCTAAGCACACTCCAGATTATTGTTATCTAACACATCCCCTAGATTTCTGAATAGAATTCCTAAAATTCCGGGAACACAATGACCAACACAAAAGAGGGGTCCCTTTTCCCCCCACATCGTGCTTCCGGTATCCGCCAATGTCACGTGACGAAAATTCCCAGATTCTGGCCTTTTCCGAAAATGTCCGAGGTTTTCCGAACTTGTTTTCGGTAATATTCGGCTATTAACGTTGATGTTCGGAATACCAAAATATCTGTCAGGCCCGTTACAGATCCTGGAATTTGAATTCTCCATTATAGGCCTGCATACAAACTGAAAAATCAATGCCACACTCTTGCAGTATTTTGCGGACTGGATTTTGCAAGAATGTTAAAATTTGAATGATGCCACTGACGTCACTCGGACTAACACTGTACGTCATGATCTATTTTAAACCGCGGTAGCTACCTGACCGAATATTTAGACGTCAGGGAATCTTCAGGACAGGGAACCAGACTATACATAAATGAAAACCTTCCTCCGTGGCCGGGTGCACGAGACATTCCATAGTCCGGCAAATATAAACCTTATTGTCATGATAATACAACATTCAGTTGTTTTCCACACCCCTCCCAGCGGGCCTCCCCGCCGCTATGCACTCCGGCGGGTTGCCTTCACACCCCCCCCCCCCCCCCCCCCCCGGCCGCGAATTATTTTTCCCAAACTACATCCGAATAGATTCATTGTTGAGCGCCCTCTATAATACTTTTAATATACGTACGCATGCGTTATAGGGCTGGGTATATAATGCAATAATTCTCGAGGTCTGCTGAGCATTCCGATGGCCTAGTGGATACGGTGCTAGACCATGAGGCAGAAGGCACATGGTTCGAGACCCCAATGTTACCATTTTATTTTATTTTTTTAATTTTCAGCTTTGGGGGATTTTTTTAAAGGGAAATAAAGTCCGGAATTTCATTACGTTCGAATTCATTCTTTTCTCCTAATATGTGGCTCCGGAGGATTTACAAAAAAAAAGAAGGTCAAGTCCGAAACCTCATAGCGTTAACCCATTCGGATGTCGTTTGGGAAAATATTCTCCCCCCCCGGCCACCGGCGGACTTCTCGGTTCCACCTGCAGCTGGACGTACGTCGGGATTGGTGGTTTTGGCAATATTACACGTACGCCAAAAGGGGTTTTCAGTCACTTCCCAACATTGGGTTGGGTGGGGTGTAGAAGGGGTGCTGGGAGGGTGGGGGAATCGGGTACAGGTGCTGAATGTTGTCATAACATTTAATTTCACACAATTAGACTGGTTCACGCACAGTAGGCCTTGCTGTACAATAGGCCTGTGGATATGCTTTAATTAGTCCGATTGGCCCTCGTGTAATAGAAGGCCAAAAAATAGTTGTGTTGCCCCACCCGACCGACCCTAACTTAAAGTCACAAAAGTCGTGTCGCGTGTTTTTTAATCTTTAAAGACATTTTCGAAATCTCACTTTTTCCCGCACAAGTTTTATTAAAATCAGTCTTTATAAATACAGCTGGTACAATCGTCCATTTCGCCATCTCACTTTTAGCTTACTTTTGCCTGTAGTATTGTTTTCATGGATGGTAAAAAAAAATAGACCGACCGACCCTCCCTCCCATTTTTCCCATTTCCGGGCAGCACAAGTTTGTGGGTTTTTTTGGCCGAATTTCCATAACACTTATACAATATTAATAAGTTTAAATCATCGAGAAATGTAGTTGAATGTGCGAGAGTTTTCGGGCAGCTTGAGCGCCTAGGGAAAGTCACTTTAGCCTCTGTATGCAGCTACCACTGCTTCGCACCCCTGGCAAAGTCGCAACTTCACCCCCCCCCCCCCCCCCCCTCTCGACTGTCCTCTAAGGCATAGTTCATCATGGACAAAAACCAATTTACCGCAACTGTACGCTAATTGTTTTTGTTTGTTTTGTTTTGTTTTGTTTTGTTTTGTTTAAAGGTATACAACAATTTACACACTTCAAAAAGCAACCTACTTAATTATTACGAAATACCGTACTTTACTGTAATAAAATAGCAGTCTCAAGCATCATGTGAAATAATGATGGCACGTGCCTGATGTGCTGTCGTTTTGTCAAGAAAAGTGGACCGTGCATTTATATCGTTTTCGAACGATTGTCCGACGGCCGACAATCGTTGGAATAGTCCCGACCTGATAATCCCTATACCGTCTATAAATTGCTGCGTTTTGTCTATAGTATAGCCAGGGCCCAAGAAGACTACAACTTGTTCTGTCTGTTTTCCCAGCATCTATGCGCACAAAAATTTAAATAGGTCAGTACATGTACTACAGTATTTGCTAGCACGCTAAAATACTAACCCCAAATCCATTTATTTCTCAAAATTACAGCAAAAGCAAATGGTACTAAGTTTATTTTTTTATGGATGTGCAAAGATATTGTCAGTGCTCTTTCGAGTTTCACCTTGAAAAGTAATGTATTTTTTGCTAATTTTTCTAGCGATACAAAAGTTGTTCACTGTTAAAGAGACCGTCAAACGAATAGGCCCACCCATAAAATAATTACTTTGCAAATATCGAATTCTTTGGGACCGACAATAATGGTGAATCTTTATGTGCATTAGATAATGCGAAATCAACCAAGAATAATTTAAACCTTTTTGAAGAATTTGCAGACGCCCAAAATAACAAAAAGTAGGTTTTTGGTTAAAATAAAACATGTCAGAAAAAGTACTGAGAAAAACTTGTAAATAGTTTCAGGGGGCGGGGGGGGGGGGGGGGGGGGGGGGTGCGGGGGGGGGGGGGGGGACTTTCAATGAGGCTTTACATAACGTTGAAGTATGGCGCATATAATCACCATACAACAGAATGATTGCCAATCCAAGTTGACGATAATAAAATATATCCATCCCCCCGTCGGGCCGTCGGGGCGTCCGTCCGTCCGGCCTGAACTGATCGGCGTTTAGACGAACTAATTTGTCCAATTCATCTGGGAATGCGTATAATGTCATAATTATTACTTGTTTGATTTCTTCTTTTATTTTTCATTTAGTGCGGGCCACACACTTTTGCCACTTCAAAGTATCACATTCGTCGCGACGATAATGATTAACCTAAGGAATTTCGAATTTTCGTCAGTTGATTTGGTTTTAGTCGACGCGTAGCTTCATAAATTTTTCCGAACTGAGGAAACGTTAAAATTGCAAAAACTCCCACCTTCAATCTCAGCCTGAGCGTTATGTTCAAAGGGTTTGGACTTCTTTTTAACAGGTTCGTTTGCCTCATTAACATTTTTCATGGGTATGGTGGTATCACGTTCATTGACGTTTTTGACGCCCATTTAAGTGTTCACTGAAACGAAAAAGAAAAAAAAGTAAAAGTAATCCTCAATAACTGGGTCTTAATTAATTCATGATTTAGCTCAACAGAATTTCTTATAGGTCATAATTTAGATCAACAGAATCATTATCATATTAACTGGATGGAAACGACACTCATACATTGTATTATGTCTATAAGAGTGAATTTGCTTGCTGGATCAAAGAAAAAACCCTGGCGTCTTCCCTGTGCAAACCTCAAGCCTAAACTATTGAAAAATCTGAAACCCACAGAATTCATATACGCGCTGCAAAAATAATTAAAGTCGGTATATCCGTGCACTGACTGAAAACAGATTTCCTATTATGAAAACAAAACACTTCACTTTTAAACGAACATTAATGTTGCCTTACTTTTTTAAGACGGTCACTCCCAAAAATGTGCTTGGCAGTGTTTTGTGACCCAGTACTCATTGTAAAAATATCAAATTGCCCTACACTGAATGTAGATATTAGAATTGGACAGGCCTACCGTCCGCACGGACCCAGCTCAAAAATCTTCAAAATACATATTTTACAGACCGATTGATATTATTTTATTAGTCCAGAAGTGAATTGGTCGCGGTAGGACTACATGTAATAGAAAGAAAAAAAAGGACAGTCAGAAACAATCACGTTTGTTCCTTTGTTTTTGCATTATTTGCACATTCTACTTTCTAAGTCGGTTGAAGTAATTTGGCAATTTTTTTTAACATGTTTAGTTCATAAAAAAAAAAGGAATTTTTGTTTCAGTCGCGAACCCATACAGACCCTACACGTACGTACTTTTGCTCTCTATCTGTGACATGGTTTACCATGCATGATGGAAATCGTGATGTATAGTTTTAACATAGAGAAATTCCTCCATGGTTTTAACTGGATGATGATGCCTAGCGGCGATATCCGGTCAACTTTCTGAGATTCTGAGACAATAATCTTGGTATTTGGAAATTCTTCTGTAACATGTTGCCCAGAATATTTTTGGTGTGTTTAAAGCTACAAAACAAGGTGAACATTCATTTATGCTTCGTAGACCCTGTGTAAAACAAAAATTGCACGATGACAACTGTTGGTGGCGCTGTTATAAATATTATTTCGATGGTATTTAATATACAAAACTAAGAAAATATATTTGCGGCATATAGGTGTTTAAATGTAACTATTAATTTTTTTTCAAAATATAGTTACAAAAAGATTTCTTAGGAGAACCTTTTTTCCTGCTAATTTAACATTTTAGAACAAGCCCATTAAAACATGATACCCTCCAGACTGGCCCCATTTTTAATTTTTAAGTAATGCCTTTGGACAGGGTCTGGATACTCGCCGATGTAAACAATAAATTATCAGTTGGCAACTTGACGTGGCTACCCACATGACGTATGTATGTTGCTGAATATTCGACTTTTATCAGGCTAAATATAGTTTACAGCAGGTGTGGTTAAGGTTCGACATGCAGATTTAACATTGCATTCAAATAATTAACACTAGTCGCATATCACACGCGTTCGGAGAATACGACGAGGTCACAAACAAAGTGGACAAGATGGCCGACGCGACGGTACGGGATGACGGGTGCCCCTCTACTAACATGTCTAACTTGAACGGAACGGAAAACTTCTCTTTTCATCCGGATCGTAAGTAAACCTTAGTACCACGCATCTTAGTTCCTGGAACTGTACTGGTATCTTAGGTGGCGTATCTAGTATTTTGGTGGCCGTTTTAAGAATTGGAAAGGAGGCAGTGTTGACGTTGTACTACTACTAGTCCGAGTAACTTGGACCCTTCATATCGCCTGTTTAAACATTTGGACATGATCTGGCGATAGTAGGGTCCAAGTCGATTGTGCGATAGAGAATGGCCAAACACAAAATCCCCCCAAAAAACATCAGAATTCAACCTTGCAACGGCCACCAAAATACTAGATACGCCACCACCTGACCAAGTGGAGTTCCGTGATCAGATAAATGTACCAAGGTTTACTTAACATCCAAATAAAAAGTGAAATTTTACCGTTTATTTCCCAGAGACCCCCGCAGAACATGTCTTTCCGCCGTTTTGAAGTTCAAAAAGTGACTCCTCCATCTTGCATGACGTACGTCACCCTGATGCGCAGCGCCCGCATGCACCGCCCGACAACCTGCCGGCGACTGCTTCGCGAGTGGTAAAACGGTCGCTGTACGTGTTCGTGTGTAGATCATAGAGTTATACATGTAGCATGTGTAGTATATTGATTCGAGGTTTCACGCGCGTCATGAGGTAGAAAATTCTTCACGAAACAGTCGCCGGCATAAACAGGTTGTCGCGCGGTGCATGCTAGTCTTGGTTCCAAGACGTCCTTGGCGCGGTGCGACGTACAGCGCGCACGGCATGGCAGCACCCTCTAGCTACACAAACACAAACTGGCGAGAGGGCGCTGTCGGCCGGCCGTGCGCGCTATATATACGTCGCACCGCTAAGAACGTCTTGGAACCTAGACTAGGTGCATGCGGGCGCTGCGCATCAGGGTGACGTACGTCATGCAAGATGGAGGAGTCACTTTTTGAACTTCAAAACGGCGAAAAGACATGTTCTGCGGGGGTCTCTGGGAAATAAACGGTAACATTTCACTTTTTATTTGGATGTTAAGTAAACCTTGGTACATTTATCTGATCACGGAACTCCACTTGGTCAGGTGGTGGCGTATCTAGTATTTTGGTGGCCGTTGTAAGGTTGAATTCTGATGTTTTTTGGGGGGATTTTGTGTTTGACCATTCTCTATTGTGCAATCGACTTGGACCCTACTATCGCCAGATCATGTCTAAATGTTAAAAAAGGCGATATGAAGGGTCCAAGTTACTCGGACTATACTACTACTAGGTTGGTAAAAGTCGGATCCTGTCGGACCTAGTCGGATCTAGTCGGATCCACCATTTAAAATGATTGATTGATTGTAAAAAGGAAATCAATCACAGAAATAACATTAGAATACACGTAAATTGCTTTTAGGTATACAAAACACCGAAGGAAAGGTTATATTTAACCAGAACATTTCAGTTTTCGAAGGCCGTAATACCCCGACACGCAACGCTAGCTTGCTGCACAAATACAGCAGTACAGTATAGAGGGCGCTAATAAAGTCAGTTATCTATTGTTTGCACACCGGTGATCTCCCCGCGCCGAAACAACACCGAGGACGGAACGGTC
The DNA here is from genome assembly GCA_037893225.1 of Hippasteria phrygiana. Taxonomy (NCBI): domain Eukaryota; kingdom Metazoa; phylum Echinodermata; class Asteroidea; order Valvatida; family Goniasteridae; genus Hippasteria; species Hippasteria phrygiana. The sequence continues at coordinate 2,374,801 of JAZGUH010000331.1, forward strand.
AGTCTGCGTACGTACATGTACGTGTGTGCTCACTATACGTAATAGACGGCCAAGAACAATTGATTCGACCGTAATTCATTAAAACGGGCATCCGGATCCTACCTTTAAAATCGTTCTCTTTTGTTTTCCTGACTTGTTCTTTTTACAAACGTTATTAAATATATCATACCATACCGTATATTTTAATAATGAAGTTACATGTGCCCCCAAACAGTTCTTAAATATAAACTTTGCGTTGGCAATTTCTGCACGCACGTACATGTACGTAATACATGGCCACAGGCCACGTACACATTATTTTTCGACCGTATTTTATCAAAGCGGGCAGCCGGATCCTTTTTCTAAAATCGTTATCTGTCATTATTCGGACTTGTTCTTTGGACATAATGTATACAAAATACCCAACCACACTTTTATATTGTACAAATGAAGAAATATACCTCTGAACAGTTCTTAATTGACAATTTCATGTTGCCATTGTCAAGCGCATGCACGTATATTGCACTAGAGACGGTCACATTATTTTTTTCGACCGTATCTCATCAAAGAGGGAAGCCGGATCCTCCTTTTGAAAACGTTATCTGTCATTTTTTGGACTTGTTCTTTTGACAGAATGTGTAAAATATATCCTACAATACCTGTACATTAGACAAATAAAGGTACATACCACCGGTCCCTAACAATTCCAACTTGACAACTTCGCGTTGGCATTTTCAATCGCACGCACGTATACGTAATGTACGGCCACGTACAAAGTATTTTTCGACTGTATTTTATCAAAGCGGGCAGCCGGATCCTTCTTCTAAAATCGTTATCTGTCATTATTCGGACTTGTTCTTTGGACATAATGTATAAAAGATACCCAACCACACTTTTATATTGTACAAATGAAGAAATATACCTCTGAACAGTTCTTAAATGACAACTTCATTTTGGCCTTTTCAAGCGTACGCAGGCAATGCATGGAACCGGAAACGTTACACAGTTTTTCGACCATATCTCATCAAAGAGGGAAGCCGGATCCTACCTTTAAAATCGTTATCTGTCATTTTTCGGACTTGTTCTTTGGACATAATGTATAAAAGATACCCAACCACACTTTTATATTGTACAAATGAAGAAATATACCTCCGAACAGTTCTTAATTGACAATTTCATGTTGCCATTGTCAAGCGCATGCACGTATAATGCACAGAGACGGACACATTATTTTTTTCGACCGTATCTCATCAAATCGGGCATCCGGATCCTACCTTTAAAATCGTTATCTGTCTTTTTTATGGAATTTTTTCTTTTGGCAGAATTTATTAAATATATCCTATCATAGCGTTATTTGTAAAAATTAAGTTACATACCCCCGAACAGTTTTTAAGTGACAACTTCATTTTGGCCTTTTCAAGCGTACGCACGTAATGCATGGAAACGTACACAGTTTTTTCCCCGACCATAATCTCATCAAAACGGGAAGCCGGATCCTACCTTTAATATCGTTATCTGTCTTTTTTATGGATTTTTTCTTTTTGCAGAAGTTATTAAATACATCCTACAAAACCTGTATATTGTACCAATGAATTTACATACCCTGTATAAACGTTCCAAATTGTCAACTTCAGGGGCTGATCCATGATTTTTGCGGGGTTGGGGTGCGGTTGGAATTTTTTGGACCCCCCAAATGTTTTCGCTTCCGTATAAAATTTTCCGGGGGGGGGGGGAGGGGGGGGGGGGGATCAGTTACTCTTTGCCGACGTTGGTGGCGCCGCCATATTTGTTTTGTTCTTACTCGTAAACGCGAAATCGTACCCCTATGCATTTTGGGGTTTCAAAATGTATGCATAGGCCCCTACAAGCAAAAAATGCACTAATCAAAAAAAAATTGGCAACGAGCAGGGGTGGGGATGGGGGATTGTTTCCCCCCCCCCTTGATCCGTCCCGATTAATTCGTATGCTGGCATTTTCAAGCGCATGCACGCCACTGACATGGTATTTTTCGCCTTGATTTCATCAAATGGGAAGTCGGATCGTACCTTTAAAATGTTTCTTTTTCAAATTTTGATGACATCTAAAGTATATATCCCAATACCTGTGGATTGTACAAATTAAGTTACATACTGCCTAATAGTTAAAACTTGACGGGGGACGTGGATGGGCAAAGGCCAGCACACCATAAAGGGACTCTTTAATGACATAAAGTTATAGATTAATTTGCTGCTTTTAAAGAGGAGTAAAATAACGTGTCGCGGTACTAATCACGCCTCATAAATCTATTATAACGCGCAGCGCGGAAATCTAATACAAGTCAAAAAGTACCACACAAGGTGTCATATGTATGTGGGGGGGGGGGGGGGTGGGGGTGGGGGTGGGGGTTAATCCACAAATAGATATTGCAGACGTTTCTGCAACAGCGCTAATGGACGTCATCATGTATCGCTCTGCATAGTCATGTATCGCTCTGCATACCGCACGATTGATGTACGTTGACAAAGACATTAATAATTCTGTATTCACCAAAATGACTTAAATGGGAAGTTTAAAGTTTGGGGCCATTTTTTTGGGGGGGGGGGTGTCCTAGACTTCCCTCTGTATGTCATTGGCTCTGAAGATGCTGCTGCGTAAAAACTGTATTGATAACTCGTCTGAAAAAAGAATGAACTCTTCACAAGTGGAAATTGCTACGGAATCGTCTTTGATTAGAGTTAAACATATACATGTATATATATGCAGCGTTGCGTCCGTAAAATACGTCATAATTACGAACGTGTCTGGCACGACAAGCGGGTATATTGATCAAACTAGGTCATTAGGCCGACGCACATGACCATATAAAACACGTGAGTCTTGCATCGGCATAGTTGTTTGGGTCAGAATTTACCAATCTTTTCCCATTAATTTGGGATATTAGTATTTTCGTTAAGATGTACCGTAACGGTAATTGGATCAGCGTGTATCTAATAGGCCTACAATTTTTATTCGGGGGGGGGGGGGGGGGGAGAGTATAAAAAGAACTAGGATACCCGGTGGGGATAATGATAACCTTATAGAAAAGTAGAGGGCCATATCCCCCTCTCCTTCACATATCAACGCCGTGACAGCGATACGATCCATTAATGAAAGGACCAGCAATCCGACATTGTGGAGCATAATCTTTACGAGCTAAACAATAAAAATAATATTGCTGACTTCCTGACTTACGCTAATGAAATTCATCACACTTGTTCCCACTATAAAGATCAATTATTCGGGGACGGAAAAAGAGTGGGAGGGGACAAATAATATGACGACCCCCCCCCCCCCTTACAAAATTGGGTGAGGAAGGGCATGTGCCACACCGATCGACGCCCATGAACGTGCATGAACAACATCAATGTTAAACGAAAATGGTTTTCCATTATATTTCTCGTTAATTTATGGACGACAGATTGAGATCAAACTTTCCTAGCTTTATTAGTTCATGTATCACACAAAGCATGAATAATGCCAGTAATTTTTTTAAACTGTTTATCTTTCATTGAATTTACTCCAACTGCAGAATTATTTTGTGTTCAGCACCAAAACAGCGCTTACTACAGTGTGCATTCTATTTGGTCTTCCCAAAATATATTGTTAAACGCAGCGCGCAAAGATTGATACACAATAATACTGTTTGAATTATGCTGAGCTTTCCGCAGCGCTCCAGATTCCAAACTTGATACGTCTTTACGTATGTTACTTATCGTCGTTTTTTTGTGGAACGTCTCATTGAAAGGTATATGATACATCATTGGTAATGCCCCCTACAAAAAAATAAATCAATAAAAACTAAAATCGTCAGTTTATATTTGAAACCTGATTATATAGCTAGCTATATGAAGATGATACCAGTAACAATCCTCGGGTGAAATATTTTTGTCTAAAATGCTGTCATCTTCGAGAAAAAAACATCCAAAGACATTCTTCAAAACTGCCATAGCTTATGTAGATTGTGCAAACTCAAAATTAAGCACCATGAACGTGCGCAAAATCACTGTAAAAAGAAATTTGTTTTCGCTATTTTATCATGACTTTGACAGTTTTATTATTTCATGTATATGTTGCATCACACAAAGTATGAACCCCGTCTGCAAATATGTTGTTGGCTGTAGAAATGATGTACTATACCTTTACAAACTTATGTTATGAAAAATAACAATTCATTTAGAACATTTACTTTCAGGGTGACACACCCAAATGACGGATATACCACCTTTATCTATTTCAGGTGAACTTATAGCTGAAGTGAATACAAATACAACCATACATTTTGGCGTGTTAACATGGTGTGGTGTTAATTGTTTATTTATTTATTTTAGCCAAAAAACTTTCAGGCAGTTGAGATTTTTTTGGCCGACGGATATGTTTATTTTGCAATATAATAAATGTAATAACCGTTATGCGACCCCATTTCCGCGCATCAACTGTATAATATTTCAATAAATGCATTACTGACATCATTTCTGTGGAAAGGCACAGCAGTGCAGTAACATCACTGCGGAAGTGGCATAGGCCTACCCAGGTTTTGGATAGAGGTAGGGATCAAAACTAAAAATATACAGATGTCTGAAAAAGGTGATTCTAAATGCTTTTCGCGGTCACCCCCCCCCCCCCCACACACACACACACACCCGGTAACACAGAAGATGCCAGCGCCGTAGTTAAGTACAACGGAAATTATTTTGTGCCTACCAGCAGTGGGTTAGGCCTATGTGAACAGACTTCCGAGATTAAGGAAGCGTATATAGGACATCGGTAAAAATGAAAACTTAAGCACGCTATAATCCGCCCGGGCGGATTGCTATTGCAGATTACTAAATCGCCCGAACGGATTATTGTTACACCATTCTGATTATCGTCGCGCCGGGCGGACTGTTATTTATTGTAGCCATGCATCGTGGCCAATTCCGAGCTTGGTAAATATTAATCCACCCGAAAGAAATAGTAATCTAACCGGGCGAAATAGTAATCCGACCGGGCGAAATAGTAATCCGACCGGGCGAAATAGTAATCAGGCAGGGCGAAATGGAATCAGCCAGGGCGAAATCTTAATCTAATAATCCGTCCGGGCGGATAATCCTTCCAAAAATACCGATGTCCTGTATACACTCCTGTATTTTCCACATCGATTGAGTAAGATGACCCAATTCAATTGTGTCAAGTGTCAAGTGTTAGAGGGACTGCCATATACTGACATGGTATACATACATGTAAATAAATATTTCATCTTTGTTTGAAGCTAAAGATACCACTGTTCATTATATCGATTACAAAAACAGCACCTCATCGAAACTGAAGTGGTTTAAAGTGTTGCGATTGTCATCATCCATTGTATTTTTGAAATTATTACGACTCCAGGCAGACATTCGTTTCAGAATCCACTGAGAATTTAAAACACTGCTAGCAATACCCCTGGAAACACACAGAGAACATGCACATTTTCACATGTCCTGTCATGTCACATTGCCTTGGGCAACCCCCCCCCTCCCCCCCACCAAAAAAACCCACAAAAAACAACAACAAACAAACAAACAAACAAACAAAACCAAAAAAGGGACGTGTTTATATAAGTGCATGCGCAGTCCACGAGCAGTAAACTGCGCTTTCTTTATTTTGAAAAGGAACACACTATTGTATCAGATTTCAAAATTGTAAAGCCCAATTCAAATTTCAAATATTGTTTCGTGGTGATGTTTTTGGTACTGACAGCGTACATCACACGTTCCAAACTAAACAAAGCTTCATTTTTTTCAAAACAAAGGGGCCCTACTGTAACAACTCCCAAGGTTATAAGCTCGGAAAAGGAATGAGCTATGTTGAAAAAGCAATACATAAATTCATAGAATTTATGAAAATACAATCGCCACACTTTTCAGGTTTCTACTTTAAACCATTTAATGGTTATGTTTAGTGTATTAGCATCGTGCATAATAGCAATTGCATGGCGCCCTCAACGTCCACCCCCCCCCCCCCCCCCCCCCCCCCCCCCCCCCCCCCCCCCCCCCCCCCCCCCCCCCCCCCCCCCCCCCCCCCCCCGCTTTTCAAATTATTTCCCGGTCGGAAAAAAATTTGGGGTTACTTCTTTTTGAATTTATTTTTTAAATCCGTCGTAACCTGTTGGAAAATCTTGGATGACACCCCTATTCAAAATGGTCTAGCAATACATATTAAAAAGTACAAGAATTGGAAACTGACTGCATAATTTTGAAATGCAGTTAACGATACTGAATGTCACTGAGATCTCATTATTTCAAATTGCCCTGATCGTGTTCTCGTTGTATGGGCTCGTTCGTCCTCGCACCCTTTGAGCAATGTGCTCTATAATTTATCCCTCTTCCATCCTCCATGGTTCGTAACACTACAATTAACATTACAATTTTCACATCATTATATCACGTGTAAAATTAAAGATGTACTGTCCGTGCTCTCGAGGAATTTTCTGAGAAAAGTACTTTTTCTTTGATGAAATTGAGTTCAATGTGGAATATTTTCACTTCTCCACAAAAAACGTTTCTTTCTATAATAACTTCATTTGGGAGGGTTACAGAATAAACGTACGCATTTGGTGAGCACTGCAGCTCTTAAAAAGATCAGTCAGTTATCAGTTATGATAATCGTTACCAGTCTGCAAAGGTACGTCATTATAAACCAATGAAAAAATCGCAGTAGTTTCATGTCTTTTCCATCTTCTGAGAAGCCAATATTTTTTATTTTTCCCTGATGAATACGTGTTTGTTGCTGCCATTGATATTCTCAGATATAATAGGTTGGAAGATTCACAGTTTTTAATTTTTTTTCTTGTCATTGTTCTACGATCGCAGACCACGGAGCTAGTTTGTGCATACTTTACGATCGTTATATGCAGACGTTGGGGAACCCACATTAGGTGCTCAATAAACCTGTCTGAAATACTTACGATCCGCCACTAATAAAAAATTGTGAATTGATAATTTGACTACACGTTGGCGTAATTTTTTCGTTTCATGTCCAATTTAATATTGAGTCACTATTGAATTGCTATATAGACAAATAGCATTTAAACAACTTTCATTATTTAGGGTTGAAACTCGAAATTGGCACTGACGGTATACATCTTTATACCTAAGTATGTGCATAAAATATGACATAGGTGTCATTTAATGTCGAAGTAATGTCACAATTTCTTTTCAATCTACATCGTTTGGGTTTGGTTGAATGTATGCATACATGACAGTACGTTACTTCTTGCTTGAAGATCTCATGACGGAGCATGCCTATGGGCATTTTAATGTGCCCGTATAAAACTGTCTACAATGCGTAATGCTTGAACTTACCTAAAGTATAGTTCCCGGTGCCTGATTTATCGTTTCTGAAAAACTAATCCAGGTCTAGGTAATTAGTGTTTTATATACTGAAATATCCTTAATGCATTTGACTTTCTGAACAGCTGCGAAAACCGATTAAAACACACGCGCATTTTAATAAAACATTTCTATACAAAGATTATAACACAATAGAACTCTTAAAACATTATATTATTACTGCTATTGCGAACATGACGGTCAATAAAAACTGCATTTTCGCACTATGTAGGGATATGGGTCACCATGTACCAGGACATTACCACAGAAAACATATGGAGGACCGAAATTGGTCACTTGTCAAATAGGTCCATTCAACAAGGCACCAAAGCGAACGGTATTTTGCGGTTTAACTTTAAAAAAGAATTGTTCGATTTGTTGAGTAATTCCGACGTTTCGATGTAAATGCTAATAAAAAAAACCCATTTGACAAAGCACAAAGTCATAAAAGGCTCGAAAGCAGAGTCTCCAAATTATCATTTGAACATAAGGATACATGTTGTCAAGTTGGAATTGTTAGGGACCGGTGGTATGTACCTTTATTTGTCCAATGTACAGGTATTGTAGGATATATTTTACACATTCTGTCAAAAGAACAAGTCCAAAAAATGACAGATAACGTTTTTAAAAGGAGGATCCGGCTTCCCTCTTTCATGAGATATGGTCAAAAAAAATGTGTAACGTTTCCATGCATTACGTGCGTACGCTTGAAAAGGCCAAAATGAAGTTGTCATTTAAAAACTGTTCGGGGGTATGTAACTTCATTTTTACAAATAACGCTATAATAGGATCTATTTAATAAATTCTGCCAAAAGAAAAAATTCCATAAAAAATGACAGATAACGATTTTAAAGGTAGGATCCGGATGCCCGATTTAATGAGATACGGTCGAAAAAAATAACGTGTCCGTCTCTGTGCATTATAAGTGCATGCGCTTGACAATGGCAACATGAAATTGTCAATTAAGAACTGTTCGGAGGTATATTTCTTCATTTGTACAATGTAAAAGTGTGGTTGGGTATCTTTTATACATTATGTCCAAAGAACAAGTCCGAAAAATGACAGATAACGATTTTAAAGGTAGGATCCGGCTTCCCTCTTTGATGAGATATGGTCGAAAAACTGTGTTACGGTTCCAGTTCCATGCATTGCCTGCGTACGCTTAAAAAGGCCAAAATGAAGTTGTCATTTAAAAACTGTTGGGGGGTATGTAACTTCATTTTTACAATAAACGCTATGGTAGGATCTATTTAATAAATTCTGCCAAAAGAAAAAATCCATAAAAAAGACAGATAACGATTTTAAAGGTAGGATCCGGATGCCCGCTTTGATGAGATACGGTCGAAAAAAATATGTGTCCGTCTCTGTGCATTATACGTGCATGCGCTTGACAATGGCAACATGAAATTGTCAATTAAGAACTGTTCGGAGGTATATTTCTTCATTTGTACAATATAAAAGTGTGGTTGGGTATCTTTTATACATTATGTCCAAAGAACAAGTCCGAATAATGACAGATAACGATTTTAGAAGAAGGATCCGGCTGCCCGCTTTGATAAAATACAGTCGAAAAATACTTTGTACGTGGCCGTACATTACGTATACGTGCGTGCGATTGAAAATGCCAACACAAAGTTGTCAAGTTGGAATTGTTAGGGACCGGTGGTATGTACCTTTATTTGTCTAATGTACAGGTATTGTAGGATATATTTTACACATTCTGTCAAAAGAACAATTCCAAAAAATGACAGATAACGTTTTTAAAAGGAGGATCCGGCTTCCCTCTTTCATGAGATATGGTCGAAAAAAATGTGTAACGTTTCCATGCATTACGTGCGTACGCTTGAAAAGGCCAAAATGAAGTTGTCATTTAAAAACTGTTCGGGGGTATGTAACTTGTACGCTATAATAGGATCTATTTAATAAATTCTGCCAAAAGAAAAAATTCCATAAAAAAAGACAGATAACGATTTAAAAGGTAGGATCCGGATGCCCGCTTTGATGAGATACGGTCGAAAAAATAATGTGTCCGTCTCTGTGCATTATACGTGCATGCGCTTGACAATGGCAACATGAAATTGTCAATTAAGAACTGTTCAGAGGTATATTTCTTCATTTGTACAATGTAAAAGTGTGGTTGGGTATCTTTTATACATTATGTCCAAAGAACAAGTCCGAAAAATGACAGATAACGATTTTAGAAAAAGGATCCGGCTGCCCGCTTTGATAAAATACGGTCGAAAAATAATGTGTACGTGGCCTGTGGCCATGTATTACGTACGTGCGTGCAGAAATTGCCAACGCAAAGTTTATATTTAAGAACTGTTTGGGGGCATATGTAACTTCATTATTAAAATATACGGTATGGTATGATATATTTAATAACGCTTGTAAAAAGAACAAGTCAGGAAAACAAAAGAGAACGATTTTAAAGGTAGGATCCGGATGCCCGTTTTAATGAGATACGGTCGAATCAATTGTTCTTGGCCGTCTATTACGTACAGTGAGCACACACGTACATGTACGTACGCAGACTGACCGTTCCGTCCTCGGTGTTGTTTCGGCGCGGGGAGATCACCGGTGTGCAAACAATAGATAACTGACTTTATTAGCGCCCTCTATACTGTACTGCTGTATTTGTGCAGCAAGCTAGCGTTGCGTGTCGGGGTATTACGGCCTTCGAAAACTGAAATTTTCTGGTTAAATATAACCTTTCCTTCGGTTTTTTGTACACCTAAAAGCAATTTACGTGTATTCTAATGTTATTTTTGTGATTGATTTCCTTTTTACAATCAATCAATCATTTTAAATGGTGGATCCGACTAGGTCCGACTAGGTCCGACTGGGTCCGACTGTCACCCACACCCTTGTACTAGTACTGAGCGTCAAAAGTGGACAACCATATTTTCCCATTTTCTGCTAGTAGAATTTTAGGGTTTTAGAAATGGCAACACTGGTTTTAAAAAACATTTTAAAAATTTTTTTGCTAGCAGAAATTTGGATTTTACTTTGACGACTATCTCGGCGCCTCAAAAGTGGACAACTAAAAATCTCAAATTCTTACTGACAAAAATCATGATGCTCCAAAAGTGGACAACCCTGTTTTCCCATTTCCTGCTAGCAGAGATTTAGATTTTAGAAGTAGCAAGACCTGTTTTAAAAAATTTAAATTTTCTGTTCACGTCATCACGTTCTCAGTTAACCTACATGTAATAACCCCTGTGCAAAGTGTGGACGATTCCTATCTGCGAAGGCTGGTCAGCGGCTTTTTACTGACAGAAATTACGGATTTTTAGTTGTCCACTTTTGAGGCGTCAAAAAAGTCGCAAAGTAAAACCAACATTTTTGCTAGCAGAAAATTGACATTTTTTAAAACGGGTGTTGCTACTTCTAAAATCTAAATCTCTGCTAGCAGGAAATGGGAAAACGGGGTTGTCCACTTTTGGAGCATCATGATTTTTGTGAGAAAGAATTTGAGATTTTTAGTTGTCCACTTTTGAGGCGCCGAGATAATCGTCAAAGTAAAATCCAAATTTCTGCCAGCAGAAAATTCAGTTTTTTAAAACTCTAAAAACCTAAAATTCTACTAGCAAAAAATGGGAAAATACGGTTGTCCACTTTTGACGCTCCATAGTTGTAGTCGATTTTAAAGTTCATGTTCAGAGACCAAGACATTGCCTAGCCCTACAAATATGGCTGGAAATGGTTCATTTTTAACTTCTAACTTTTTTACTGTCGCCATAATACCATGATTACAGCCCTACTCCAGCGGCACCCCTACACGCCGGGATTTACAACCGGTCGACTTTGATTTCAAATATCTCCCCAAATTCTTATCGCTGAACACTTTTATATACATCATTGTATTCCTGAGATGTTAGCAATTTCTACAACAAGGCTTACTAAATGCTGAATTTGTGTGAGGTTTTCAAAAATGACAAATGGATAATCCTTATCTTTAAAACCCCGTTCCATAAGTTTATGTTTCGGAAGGTACCTCAATATTTTGCGATGATACAGGCAGGAAAAGTCACTCCGTGTGCTTGAAATCATCTAAATTATAGTAAATAGTTAGCTAAGATATCATGTTGAATATGAGCAACAGAGCAATTTCAATTTTGTTGAAAGAGGGCAGGGTTTTGATTTATGAGGGAAATTATGGGGTAAAACGGCAACGTCTCTGACTGCATAAAAAGGTAAGAAAGTCACATTTTCTTTGAAAATGCGTTTCAAAAAATTACAAGCATGAGTTAATGATATCTGAAGAAAAAAATACTGCTTTAGCCTACAAAAGTCCCTTTAGTACTGTAAAGTCATCTTCAAAAGTAAGTTTTGAACAGAACTCGTAAACAAAATAGAGGTGTCCTAAAGATAAGGATTACCAACAAATGTTCCAAAACCTTCCAAGACGTCTTTTTGTATACATGTAACGTCGTGCGGTTGTTTCGTGCATGCGCACAAAATATATACGGGGACCGGCTGCAATACAAGTTTGTACATGTTGGTTGTGCGTATGCAAATAAACATCCGCGAGACATGTCATGCATAATTCATGAGCAGACCATTTTCTACAACCGCCGGGTGCCCTGACTTCTTTAGATCATAGCGATGAATACAAACAAGATGGCGGCCTCCATGTAAAGACGTTTTGGAAGGTTTTGGAGCATTTGTCATATTTTTAAGACAGCCGGACGAATTCAGCATTTAGTTAAGCCTTGTTACATGTACATGTATATATTGTAGAAATTGCTAACATCTCAGGAATACAATGATGTATAAAAGTGTTCAGCGATAAGAATTTGGGGAGATACATACATGTACATGTGTACAAAGTCGACCGGTTGTAGGGGTCGCGTGCCGTTGGAGTAGGGCTGTAATCATGGTAATGGTGACAGTAAAAAGTTAGAAGTTAAAAAAGGAACCATTTACAAGCCTATGAGCTCCGTGCACAACTACCCCCTCAGCGGAAAGAAAAGGCGAGTTGGGGGGTCAATATCGACGCCATCTTACCTGACTTCAATTTTAGTGTCTGGTTCCCGCTGTGATATTCTTATTGAAAACTCAATTATCGAGAGTCGGCAAACAGACAAAGCAATCCCACTGGTATACGAGTATCAAATGAACGAGGAGCGCAGTGCGTAATACCAGCGACGTACTCCCCACGGAAGTGCGGTTGCTATGTGGACAGCGCCCTCTTTTGTTGGCGCACGGAGCCCATAGGGCTAGACATAGCCTAACGTAGAGAGACTAAAAGATTATGACAGAACTGCTTAAAACTCATGCCTTATTTCAATGAATAAAAGGCAGATGGCAATCATGATTTCAAAAATTCTGATAGGCATATTTGAATTTAAATAAAGCTGTAAGAATGTTCAAAAAAATAAATCACAATTTCCTATTCAGAAAATGAGTCACCAAACAAACAGCACCCTCACACATTTATTATATTCTTACCTAACATTAGGTCTCCGAGACTGAGACTGAGGCCTCAACTTCCGAGACCAAGACTGAGACCTCAACTTCCGAGACCAAGACCAACGTGAGTACGCATGGTGTTGGTGTTGAAGCCAATTTTCCTTATTGAGTATGTTGAGTGTGTGCCCTGCTTTAGATCAAAATGTTCAAAAAGATAACTTCTCCTGTCCGTCAATGATCATTTGTGCCAATTTAATAAGTCGATTTTTTAAACGTACTACGTGCAGTCGTACTCGATCGTTGGTAAAAAAAAATATGCCAATCCTAAAAGTATGTACCAGGGGTGAGATTTGTCAGGATTTTTCCTGATTTCAGGATTTTTTGTCGGGATTTAATTATAATTTACATGTATTTTGAAAAGATGGTGTCCGACATTCTAGTAATTTCCGCTCCTACATTGTAACTACAAATGTACATGTACTTGTGATACATAAGTATAGTGTAAAAAGTCCATCCCTCCTATCAGTGATTTTGTAATATCTTTGTCGACTGAAAATCCTGTCACCAGTGAACAGGGTTTTTAAGATATGTAGTTTTCTGAGTGGTCATTTTCAAATACTAAAGGATCCCTTTCTTCTTAAACACTCATCGGCTATCCTAAAAATGTTTGTCCAAGTACATCAACCATCTTTTGACATTTATTTTATTTTACTTTTGTACTTCCGAAATTTTTCACAAGGTTTAAGAATTTCCTAATATTCCCAAATAAATCACAAATTTCACAGTCGATACCACTTTCAAAATTAGTTGTAACCCTAGTGCTATACATTCTTTGTGGTAAGACCATAGAGGATGGTAAGACCATGGAGGATGGTAAGCTCCATGGTAAGACCTACAAAATGTACATGTACAATGTAGTTTACATGTAGTTGATGCAAGCAAGTGGGGGTCATCATACAGTCCTGATTACTTAAGCCTGATAAGGTTTTATGAGCAGGCCCCCATGAGCATAAGCCCCAAGGACAGTTTCTGTTGTGTGACAGGAATCATGGTGGTTTTGCATGTGTGCACATGTACAATGTACATTACAATGTACATGTTTTTTTAGTTTGGTTTGAGCGGCTTTCCTTGCTCTATGCTTAGTACATTTGTACATGGAGGTGGTTTAAATAGTATATTACCCTAGTACCTACATGCATGGATGCTGTGGGTAGCATCATCCTACCTCCATGGTAGCATATTGTACATGTACATGTACTTTAGAACCCTTTTTGGAAAAATTTCACTTGAATCATGGAGGTACAATGTACATGTACATATACATGTAGGAAACACCCCATGATAAGAAGGGTCAAATGAACTTTAAAAGAAAAGAAAAAGGAAAAGGAAAACAAGAACACACAAAAAATCTCTGAGTACCAACTCTTCTACTGTCCTAACAAACATGGCATGCACAGCCTCTTATAGTTCAAGATTTAAATGTAGTATACAACATTTGCAAACATCAGAAAACAAAACTACTGAATTATTACGAAATACTATACTAGACTGTAAGTAAATAGCAGTCTCATCAGGCATCCTGTGAAATCATGGCACATGGTGTGCTGTCATTTTTCAAGAAAGGAAATTTATATTGTTTTCCCAATGACTGTCTGCTGACAAGCATTGGAAATAGTCTATAGTGCCCCGACCTGATGATTCCCTGACTCTATAAATTGATCTGTTTGGCCAAAGTATGGTCAGGGAACCAGACAAGTAGAACATAATTTCCGTCTCTATTTTCCCAGCATCTACATGTATGCACACGTTAAACAGGTCGGTGCTAGAGTATTTGCCATTATCATGCTATGAAATACTAACCGCAAATCCATTGATTTTTTTTAATTACACCAAAGTAAATGGTGTAAGTTCTATTGTGTTTTTAAAATGATTTTGATAATTCAATGTTATTGTTTGCAAAAGATATTGTGAAAAAAATGGGCTAACTCCTGTTAACATGTTTTTTTTTTATTCTGATGTTGAATGAAATGTTAAATCGCTGCATTAGGCAACCCCTCATAAACCTATGTACATCGTACAATACCCAAAACAATTTCAATATTCCTGTCCAACCATCTCCAAAATGATGGTTATTAAAAACAAGGGGCTAAATTAGAGTCACCAGGGGCTAAAGTGGGACCACCAGTCTTCACTAGACCCTATGTGTAGATGGCCTTGAGTTTATCACACTCCTGTATGCACACAGGCACCTATTTACTTATCTCATGTCATACATGTGCTCCAGCAGAGACTGTTTATGTTATGTAACATCAGCTATCAACTTACACCAAAGGTATGCTGGTTGCCAATTTCACTGTGTGATAAACAAGAATTTGTGTTGTGATTTGACCCTCAAAGCATGTACTACATGTACTGCATGTACTGTATTTACTGCTGCTGGAGATGTTTTACTGTACTGTGCTTCCTAGAAAAAAACAAGGCTTCGTTACTGCTAAAAATGTATCCAAGATAATTTTATTTTGTGCTTGTTTTTCAACGAAAAGTTTGAGTGTTAGAGAGGCCACCTATAAATCTGGGCCCTTCACTGGACTTCTTTGAGGTGTTGGAGGTACATGTAGCAGTGGATCCCCAAGAGAATTGTGACCATGCATGACAGAAGTGGACACATCATCAGAGAAATGCTTCTCAGGAAAGGCAGGCAGGCTGGGTAGGTTAACCCTCCTATGCACCTGGCAAAAATCGACCCAGTTGTTGTACAGATCAAAACCTATCAAATGACAGATTGAAACACACACAAACTGTCAGAGTTGGTGTTTAGAGTTTTTGATAGGCTGTGATAGTTATAAGTATAGGAGGGTTTTAATGTTATTGAGAAACATGCAGTGTAGCACGGGTCCCGTGTGATGAAATTGCATGTCACGAACGCACGGATTCTGTGCCGTGTGTAGTATTACATGTATGTATCCCTGTCACCAAATCGCATGGGTCCCGTGCGGTTCGTGACAGGGTTCAAGGAGACATCCAAAATTGCGCATCGATGCGAAATCCGTGCGACGATCACCGAGATTGGTCGTGTGAATGTATCAATGCGATTTTTGCAGTGTGCAGTGATAGTGTGCAGTGAAATCGCCTTTAATACACACACGCAGTTTACTGTTGCTGTACACGTGGAGGAAGAAAACACTACAATTTAACATGGCTTTTGTAAACACACAAATTCAATTTTGATTGGTCAGTTGGTTGCTGCTTAATGAGATTTTTGTAGAATAGTAGATTCTCTGTAAATAAACAACATTTCAATGTGATGCTGTATATTTACAGCAAATATGTTAGAATTATTTTTACAAAGTGCATGTAAATTTACATCCTTTGTATAAATTGACATTAGGGTCATTCCATAAATATGGGGGCCAATGGTAAAAATGTACATTCCTATACTTTCTTGGCGGATTTGTCAAGTGTGGTTAGTTCACATATTCTTTTCTGTGTTTTTATTGTGTAACTAACATCATTGTGAACTAAATAAAACCAACAAAATTTGTATCATGACAATGCATTGTCCTAATTTTGGTTCAAAATAACCTAAAATTTTAGTCAAGAAGTTGTGACATTGAAACACAGCATTTAAAAGTGTGATTTTTCCCATCTTTTTTAAGCCCTGGTTAACTCGGTTATTTATAAACTAAAATGATTGATACACCAATGTTGAAAGTAAAACTATCATCCGCCCGATGGTTGAAAACGAGCGCCGTTTTTCTTTCGTTTTTTTTCGCCATCAAACAATGCAAAACTTTGAACAGGTCAGTAGAACGATATTTCCTATAAAATACTAAACCCCCAAATCCGCCCATTTCTGAAAATTGCAGCAATGACCAAATATGTACACTAACTTTAACTTGTCAGGTTTCCAACTCTCCCAAGTAGAAACAATCTTATAACAAATTCCAAACATCTGACTAAGCATTGTTGGAAACTTGCATATTTCATTTTACTTCAATACACAACATCTCTCCCACCCTCATCTGGACACTGAAAAGAAATGATAGAAAAACAATCTTGGTGACCATTTCATCCCCACTGATGAAACCTAATTATTTTAAAGTGAGGAGGGGGATAAGCTGTTTCTATACAATGCAACTATCAGATGCACCATCTACAATGTACATGTACATGTACCTGTATCTGCACCGCCTACACATACATGTATATGGTTTTACAAAGTGCCATGTTATTTTCTTACGCCTAATTAGTTTAAAGGCCAGTCACACTGGCCACGATAACGACAACGATAACGAAAACGTTGAGAATGTACACCATTGATTGGTTGGTTGAATTGTCGCCCATGTAATACATGCGCCTTCTACCCGCCAATAGTGTTTATTCGCATCGTTTTCGTTTTCGTCATCGTTATCGTGACCAGTGTGACTTTTGATTTGCTGCCAAACAAATTAATAATACATGTACATGTACATTTTTTGGAACTGAGGTAGATAAAATAATTAGTGTGAAATAATGAAGGCAAGTAGAAATATAAAGGTAACAGAAACATTTCGTTTTCATAACAAAAACATTGTCATGAAGTACATGTAATATTGTACATGTAGGTTGTTTACAATTTACAATGATTACTGAAATGACGTTTTGCACTATTCATTTTTTGTTGTGTGTTTTTATGTGTATCTATAGTTCAACAAAATCAAAGAAGCGACTCGTGAAGCAGATGTTACACCACTGTTCCAGAAACGTTGCAGTTCAACTGAACCTGAGCTACATGTACATTTCAGTACATTCGTTGGTGGACAACATGTCATATCTGTGCTTAAGCAACCTATATAAATTATGCTCCCTGACAACTTAAAAAGATGTATTTGTAGGCAGACTTAGATTGTTATGAACTTCCATTCTGAACATGACAAACAAAGCATCCCATGTTTTAGAAGTTGCATTGTACGTATGCCATATTAACCCTAACCTTCCCAAATCCTCCAAATCCTCTTTGCCAAATGGAGAAATTTCGAAGATTGAGGGTCTTTTGAAGTTTAGGTTACATGTAGGGAAAATGATGTAGGGAGTTAGGGTTAAAACATCCTTATTAAATGGTTTCACTATTCCTATTAATCCAGAGCCTGTAAATAAGTGGGTCTGTTTAAACCTTTGTTTAATACCAGCTGAGAGTTAAAATACAATTGTCATTCAGGAACTTATATTTAATCCAAATAGTATTCGTGACTGTAAAAGTACATTTTGATCAAATGTAACTTGATTTTTACTTATATTTTTAGTATGAATTATGTTTTTAGTATGAATTATGTTTTTAGAATGAATTATGTTTTTAGAATGAAGAATAAGACTACAGTCCTATTTATTCTATTTGGTATTCATTCAGTGAACACTTCGTGTATACATACATGTACATATACATTTGACAGTATTTCGCATTTAACAGGGTAATCAATGAGTTCAGAGAATATTAGACAAACAAGAAAAGAGGACTCAAATTTTAGAGTTCGACTAGTGAAAGACTGTTCCACTGTCTGAAGAGAACGAAAGAAAATGCATGCATTGTTTGTGGAGTCCCAATTAATGGGGTACGTACATATACATGGTACATATGTGCCTGCTTGTGTAACAATTTTGGCAAATATTCCAATTAAGGAAGTTGTATCTGACATGACATGGAGTAGCATAACCAAGGTTTAGAAAAACCTCAGGAAAATATTGAATTTCTAGTCAGTGGATTTATCTGGTTTCTAAGTTCCCAGATAATGTATTTTAGGCAATATTTTGAGGTGAATCGGATCAAAAGCACATGATTTATGCATTAGAATGGCCGGTTTTTGATCATACTCCGGCCATTCTGAGTGGACATTGGAATGGCCGGTTTCTGATCATACTCCGGCCATTCTGAATGGACATTGGAATAGCCGGTTTCTGATCATACTCCGGCCATTCTGAATGGACATTGGAATAGCCGGTTTCTGATCATACTCCGGCCATTCTGAGTGAACATTGGAATAGCCGGTTTCTGATCATACTCCGGCCATTCTGAGTGAACATTGGAATGGCCGGTTTTTGATCATACTCCGGCCATTCTGAATGGACATTAGAATAGCCGGTTTCTGATCATACTCCGGCCATTCTAAATGGACATTGGAATAGCCGGTCACTGATCAGACTCCGGCCATTCTGAATGGACATTGGAATAGCCGGTTTCTGATCATACTCCGGCCATTCTGAGTGAACATTGGAATGGCCGGTTTTTGATCATACTCCCCCCATTCTGAGTGAACATTGGAATGGCCGGTTTCTGAACATACTCCGGCCATTCTGAGTGAACATTGGAATGGCCGGTTTTTGATCATACTCCGGCCATTCTGAGTGAACATTGGAATGGCCGGTTTCTGAACATACTCCGGCCATTCTGAGTGAACATTGGAATGGCTGGTTTCTGATCATACTCCGGCCATTCTGAATGGACATTGGAATGGCCGGTTTTTGATCATACTCCGGCCATTCTGAATGGACATTGGAATGGCCGGTCACTGATCAGACTCCGGCCATTCTGAATGGATATTAGAATGGCCGGTTTCTGATCATACTCCGGCCATTCTGAATGGACATTGGAATGGCCGGTTTCTGATCATACTCCGGCCATTCTGAATGTACATTAGAATAGCCGGTTTCTAATCATACTCCGGCCATTCTGAATGGACATTAGAATGGCCGGTTTCTGATCATACTCCGGCCATTCTGAATGGACATTGGAATGGCCGGTTTCTGATCATACTCCGGCCATTCTGAGTGGACATTGGAATAGCCGGTTTCTGATCATACTCCGGCCATTCTGAATGGACATTGGAATGGCCGGTTTCTGATCATACTCCGGCCATTCTGAATGTACATTAGAATAGCTGGTTTCTGATCATACTCCGGCCATTCTGAATGGACATTAGAATGGCCGGTTTCTGATCATACTCCGGCCATTCTGAGTGGACATTAGAATAGCCGGTTTCTGATCATACTCCGGCCATTCTTAGTGGACATTGGAATGGCCGGTTTCTGATCATACTCCGGCCATTCTGAGTGGACATTGGAATAGCCGGTTTCTGATCATACTCCGGCCATTCTGAGTGGACATTAGAATGGCCGGTTTCTGATCATACTCCGGCCATTCTGAGTGGACATTGGAATGGCTGGTTTCTGACCATACTCCGGCCATTCTGAATGGACATTGGAATAGCCGGTCACTGATCATACTCCGGCCATTCTGAGTGGACATTGGAATAGCCGGTCACTGATCAGACTCCGGCCATTCTGAGTGGACATTGGAATAGCCAGTCACTGATCAGACTCCGGCCATTCTGAGTGGACATTAGAATAGCCGGTTTCTGATCATACTCCGGCCATTCTGAGTGGACATTGGAATGGCCGGTTTCTGATCATACTCTGGCCATTCTGAGTGGACATTAGAATAGCCGGTTTCTGACCATACTCCGGCCATTCTGAATGGACATTGGAATGGCCGGTTTCTGACCATACTCTGGCCATTCTGAATGGACATTGGAATGGCCGGTTTCTGATCATACTCCGGCCATTCTGAGTGGACATTAGAATGGCCGGTTTCTGATCATACTCCGGCCATTCTGAATGGACATTGGAATGGCTGGTTTCTGACCATACTCCGGCCATTCTGAATGGACATTGGAATGGCCGGTTTCTGATCATACTCCGGCCATTCTGAGTGGACATTGGAATAGCCGGTGTCGGTACAGACTCCGGCCATTCTGAGTGAACATTGGAATAGCCGGTGTCGGTAGAGACTCCGGCCATTCAGTTTCCTGCAACACTGACATGTACACACCTTCAATTATTTAGATCTAAATATAAGCAGTTTGATTTTATCACAACAAAATATTCATTTTGATACAGAAAAAGAGAGATGGAAAAAAAATGTCTATTTCTAATCTTATTAGAGCCGGAAAAGTAGAAGTTCATTCATTACACAAAAATAATAAATAGAAAGCATGTAAATGTACTAATAGTTCTCTGAAATTTCCTTTTTTTTCTGTAGGTATGAGAGGCAGCGGGATATGTCAAGCAACAGTGGTAAGTAAAAATTAAATTTAACTTTAACCCTAACTCTAACTCTACCAGATACAGCACAGTGCATCTGTGCTGACAGCCCCCACTTTGCTGCACTCTCCACACAAGTCAAAGTGACAAAGTATGCAATGTGATTCGACTGGCAGGCTACTAGCCAAAATGTCCTGGAGTGTCTACGTTAGGGGTTTAATACAAGTTTGGTGAATCAGCCTTTCAAAAAAGATGGAAAAGTTAGCAAATTATGGTTTGTTTCTCATATAATTTACTGTATTTTCCCATTTTATTAATAGCAACACTGATGACTCTACTGAAAGCTGTGACAGAGATTCAGCTGACAGTAAAGTCTATTCAGCAGGAGCAAGAGGCCCAACGACGAGTCCTGAATGGAATAGCAGTGAAGCTTTTGGGAGATGTAGATGAAAAACTGCCCGAGGACATCACCTTACCTCTGAGCACTCAAGAGGACATTGGGGAGCTTGAAGAGGAGCTCAAAACCAAAAAGACCAGTGATGCGTTGGTAAGTCAAGGAAACGCTAACCCTATAACCTTTCAAGCCCCAGACTAGTTAAAACAATTGGCAGTGGCGTATACAGCTTTTTACGGCGTACAAAATTGAGACGTTTCGACATCTGAACTGCCTGAAACACTGTGTTTGGATTTTTTGACAGCATTAGGTATTTTAAGTTTTTCAATGGGCCACGATTTTTGGTTAGTGGATTTCGCTAATATGCCATTAAATGAAGCATTTACGATTACCCAAAAGAAAAATTCACCGAGGGAGGTAGGGCAGGTTTTTCCCCCAGCAGTGAACAGCCCTACACGAAACCCCACCTGCCTACCCCAGATACGCCACTGACAATTTGGTCAAGAAATAGGGTATGCTTTGTTAGATTTTACAGTCCTTTCCTTTTAATCTATGGTTTCTGACGTTTGGGTTAAAATAAAATTTACCAAACGACAAGTGAATGTTAAAAAAAAGATTGAAGTATTGAAAGAACCTGGTTACGCCTGAGCTCGTCAGAGGGAACTATTAAAACAATTCAGCTTTTGGCTTTTGTTTATCACTATGCACAATTTTATTTTTAGATTGATTGTATGCTTTGGATTTGTGATTGCGTGATACAGATTTGAATGTCTGAATACTTTTCTTCACAGACAAACCACCTTGTCACTGTTGGTGAAAGTACCGTGAAAGATGCGGTCAGGCGTATTATGTCGAGCGTCATGGATCATCAGTTGGCACTACGCTACAATTGGAATGGAAAGGCTGGCTATAAAGGCATCGTAAACATCTTGCTTGTAAACTTAGGTCGATAAAAAGCTTCAGGCTTATTTTGACCCGTCACTTCAATAACAAAATTATCATGCTACTAAAAGAGGGGTAGTGGCTGCAGACAGTTCTTTAGCAGCGAAGAAAAATAAAATTAAAATCAAGAACATAAAAGTACATTTTTTTTAACAGTTGATAGATGGAGCTGAAACAACTTCACTTGGTCGCTATTCCAATGGCACTTGTCAACAACTCGCTGTGTGAAACAATTTTTCCGCACATCAAGTCTACATGTAATGTATAGTCAACATGTACAGATGTATAGTACATCCGATCCATGTACTCTGTATGTGAATTGTTCATGTCATAAAAAGTAACAAGCGAATAATTCGTGCAAAACAGGTGAAAATTAGGGTTGTTTGAATATTTGTCGGGGTGTCTATTCCTTTGTTTCTTCGGTAGTCATCTTTATCATAGTGATGTGGGGATCTGTGCGCCAGTGGCGTAAGCACGGGGAAGGAGTTCAGGGGCCCGCCGATTTGTATTTCTTGTTTGTTTCATAAATTTAAAAAGGGGAAATTGTACACAAAGTGATGTTTCAAATTTCAAGCGGTGTTTGGGGCAGGGGTATCCCCCGTTGAAAAAAGTTCAAGATGCAGTACTTCGTTGACAAATTTAATATTCATCCCCACTTTTCGACACGGATTTACTCGCCACTGGTGAAATCTCATTTCATTGACGTATATTATTTATTGGTAATAACTGTTATTATTGTGTTTATTATTTGATAGTGTTGAAATAACTCTTATGATGTAACTTTCCATAAAGTCCTGCCGTAACACAAGGTCGTGGACTCAATATCGCCATCAGTATAGCTGTTTTACTTTGATTTGCTCATCATTGCAGGCACAGCCGATTTTAGTCGAAATTTATTTCGATACATAGGCCTACAACTTAATTTTTGTATAGGAAGGGGCTGGTGCATTATACATTTTACAATTATAAATACAGATTTACTTATTTTCGTTTGGTTCTGTCATGGTACATTTTGGCGTTTGCTGGGTGGGGTGTCACGGACTATGTTCAACTGTAGGCCTATCGTATATTTTTTATGGTGTTCTAAAGACGACAGATCGCCTCGCCCTCGCCCTCGCCCTCGCCCTCGCCCTCGACCTCGACCTCGACCTCGACCTCGACCTCGACCTCGACCTCGACCTCGACCTCGACCTCGACCTCGACCTCGACCTCGACCTCGACCTCGACCTTACCACATAGACTTGTGCAAAAAAAAACAGATGCAGGGGCGAGGGCGCAGTCGCCCTCGCCCTCGACCTCGACCTCGACCTCGACCTCGACCTCGTTAATATTTATAGTCTGGGGGTTGACTACGGAAACGTGCATTAGGGTCCGCACAAATTGTTTTGCATTTTCTTGTCAATTGGACTTTGCAGATCAATATTCCGGCGGGTGCCATGCCCCTTGGCACCCTTGGCATTTTTAAAAATTAATTAAAATGCAAATTAGCTGCTGCAATTGGGTAAAATACATGTTTTCAATCCTATATGCATGTCTGATCTCGTCCAAACCTATCCATTCGAGGTGTCTAGACCATGTTCAGGGGTGAACGAATTCATAAAGTAATTTCTACAATGATAATATCGTATGTTCTGCATTTATTCAAATTACATGTAGCACCCGCCATTATAAGAAACTTTAGACAGCTCGTTTGATACAACTGGACAAAGGCTTGCGAAGATATAGATATAAGTTCAGCGGACCCTAATGCACGTTTCCGTGGTTAACCCCCAGCCTATAAATATTAATGAGGTCGAGGTCGAGGTCATCTGTCGTCTTTAGAACACCATAATTTTTGGTGGCACAAACACATACAAAATACTTGTACATGCAGTATGTATCATCATAACTACAGGATCATGCATCCAGCAGTCATTGCAATTGTAATCTGATCTGGCGCGCGCGACCTGTGGGTCACCGCGCGGTCGTTGGGTATTATTTGCAGTTACTGGGTTCATCTGCGTTCATCAGTTCGGGATTCAGTGTACAGCCGCAAGCCTGCTATGATCGTGACGACACAGCCCCTTTAAGTTCACGCAATTTAGATTTGCACGAGTTATTTTAGTGCCCTCTTGCATATCCAAGGTTCAAAACAAATGCCAAATTTGAACATCTGTTCTTTATCACAGTCATATATTTATATTCATAACTTAAACAACTGAACAATGTCTCGCCCGATCACCTAGTGTTTGTGATAAACATCAAACCTCTAGTTGATTGTCTAAATGTGAACTGCAAATGCATACATGTAGGTTGTAAAACTGTATGTATGCTAAAAAATATAAAGTGAGCTTAAATGCCCAGGAAAATAAAATGCACTGTTCAAATTTTACAATCATGCATTGGATATGTCTATAGTTGAGATGTATGCTGTGGTAGTTTTCACAGAAACTGATGAAGTAGAGCTCGTCCTATCGAACTGGTTAATGAACTCCAACCAGAATGTTCTCTGGCCACCATTCAAAGCCACTTCTGCTGTTACAAAGGTAGTTAAGGACAGGCTGAATCCAGACCTGCAAACATGGACACTCTACAAGACACGTTTGCTTTGCAATTGTTGTAAGTATAATTTTACCTGTATAGTAGCATGTTTCGAAAACTATTAATCGGAAATTTTAGTACTTTCTGGCCTCTAAATGGTACTCTGTTTTGACCTGCCCGAAGTAGCAATTTATGGAGATGAAATTAGTTCTCTAATATGCCTCCGACATTGTGAATTTTAAAGTATACATTTCAGTGACATGGTTGACAGACCATATTGTCCCGATTTCCTGCTGATGTCACGGTGTTTAGTGAATCACTCCATACGTTAAAACATTTTTGGTGAAAGATAGTAAATACAGTAGTATTAAATTGGAGTCACTAAAACTTGTATCCACACATAGCGACCTATGAAGCTGGAAGACAGAAGTCGCGGATGGCTGAAGATACATCTGACGTCCAAACGGACAAAGAACGAGCCAAGCAGCAGAAGTAAGTATATGCAAATTAAAATGGCTGTTTCGTAAGTTTTACGAAACAGCCCTTGTTTTCGTTAAGATTTTTTATTGGCTGTTTCGAAAGTTTTTCGAAACAGCCCTTGTTTTCGTTAAGATTTTTTGGCTGTTTCGGAAGTTTTCCGAAACAGCCCTTGTTTTCGTTAAGATTTTTTTTTTTGGCTGTTTTGGAAACTTTTCCAAAACAGCCCTTGTTTTCGTTAAGATTTTTTTTTTTTTCTTTTTTTTTTTTTCTTTTTTTTTTTTTTTTTCTTTTTCAGCCAAATGCCCATAGCATTTGTACACGTTTTCTTTCTTACCGGCACTTTGGCTACTTTTATGGTGCCGATTGGCTTTAAACTTGGCAGACACTTAGACTAACTACTCAGAATGTATGCCGAACATTTACGTCATGACGTCATCACGTGATTTTTTATGAATTTTTGAAATTTTAAAATCGTAACATTCTTTTCAATATATCTGGCGAACGAAACAAGATATTTTCAAAATTCTTTTTGGTATAGCTTTGGTATGTCTCAAAGATATCCCCTAAAAGGGAGAAAATGTGTGACGTCATGATGACGTCATCAAAAATGTGCTTTTTTAAAACACATATAAGGATAGGTCCGATCGTCATGAAAATTGGTGGGTAGGTAGATAGTGCCACTAGCATGTAAAATCCAAAGTGACGTCATGATGACGTCATCGGCTGATTTTCTATGAATTTTTAGTTCTATCCCAAATCCCATAGACTTTGTACACGAATTTTGTAAGAGCCACTTTGGTCACTAAACAACCTCAGATCTTTATCAGGTTTAACTCAAACAGAGACCCTAAGCTGAAAATTTATGCCGAAGAGTGACGTCATGATGACGTCATCACTTGTCATGTGACGTCATCTTAAAGGTGCATTTTTCAAGGGCACATATCTAGAGAACCGTAGGTCCGATTGCATTCAAACCTGCTATGGTGGTAGACAAGTACGTGTTATAGATGAAAATTGAGGTGACGTCATGATGACCTCATCATACGATTTTATAGTAATTGTAAAGTTTTTTAACCTTAAAGTTTCTTAAACCCATATCTCTTTAACAGAACATGCTAAATTCAAAATTCTTTTTGTAATAGCTTTGTTAGCTCCTATATTCTTTCACATAAATGGGAAAATGTGTGACGTCATCATGACGTCATCAAAAATATGCTTTTTTGAAACACATATAAGGGTAGGTCCGATCGTCATAAAAATTGGTGGGTATGTAGATAGTGCCACCCGCATGCAGAAGCCGAAGTGACGTCATGAGACCTCATCGGCTAATTTTCTATAATTTTTTAATTTTTTTTAATTTTATTAAAAATTTTGAAATTTCATTTTAATCACCAAATTTTACACAAAAACACCGAAACAGCCCTGTGTTTGTCCACAAACACTATTGGCTCTAGTTTTCTTTTTTTTTTCTTTTTCTTTTCTTTTTTTTTTCTTTTTCAGACTTTTGCCCATAGCATTTGTACACGTTTTCTTTCTGCCCGGCACTTTGGCTACTTTTATGCAGCCGATTGCCTTTAAACTTAACAGACACTTAGACCAATTGCTCAGGATGCATGCCGAACTTTTACGTCATGATGACGTCATCACGTGATTTTTTATGAATTTTTGAATTTTGAAAATCGTAACATTCATTAAATTATATCTAGCGAACAAAACAAGATATTTTCAAAATTCTTTTTGTTATAGCTTTGGTATGTCTCAAAGATATGCCCTAAATTGCGAAAATTGTGTGACGTCATGATGACGTCATCAAAAATGTGTTTTTTTGTTAACGCATGTAAGGGTCAATCCGATTACAAAAATGTATATATTGAATTTTCCTGTACCCAATTCCAAAATTTCATGATCGTGGCTCACTCAAGTAAGAAATGACAGCCATTTCAAAATTTAGACCAAATTCAATATAACACAAAGGAATTCTGGGACGGGCTGATAACCATGGCTATTATGAGCTTGCTGTTTATAAAAGGGGTTGATTTCTAGTCTTTTTTCAAGTCGCTGAATTTTTGAAGTTTTAAAATCGTAACATTCTTTTCAATATATCTAGCGAACAAAACAAGATATTTTCAAAATTATTTTTCTTATAGCTTTGGTATGTCTCAAAGATATGCCCTAAATTGCGAAAATTGTGTGACGTCATGATGACGTCATCAAAAATGTGTTTTTTTGTTAACGCATGTAAGGGTCAATCCGATTCCAAAAATCTATATATTGAATTTTCCTGTACCCAATTCCAAAATTTCATGATCGTGGCTCACTCAAGTAAGAAATAACAGCCATTTCAAAATTTAGACCAAATTCAATATAACACAAAGGAATTCTGGGAAGGACAGATAACCATGGCTTAAATGTGCTTGCTGTTTATAAAAGCGGTTGATTTCTGGTCTTTTTTCAAGTCGCTGAATTTTTGAAGTTATAAAATCGTAACATTCTTTTCACTATATCTAGCAAACAAAACAAGATATTTTCAAAATTCTTTTTGTTATAGCTTTGGTATGTCTCAAAGATATGCCCTAAAAGGCAAAAATTGTGTGACGTCATGATGACGTCATCAAACAATTCGTTTTTTTTAAACTCATGTTAGGGTCAATCCGATTACAAAAATGTATACATTGAATTTTTCTGTACGTAATTCCAAAATTTCATGATCGTGGCTCACTCAAGTAAGAAATGACAGCCATTTCAAAATTTAGACCAAATTCAATATAACACAAAGGAATTCTGGGACGGGCAGATAACCATGGCTATTATGTGCTTGCTGTTTATAAAAGGGGTTGATTTCTAGTCTTTTTTCAAGTCGCTGAATTTCTAAATTTTTTAAATCGTAACATTCTTTTCAATATATCTAGCGAACAAAACAAGACATTTTAAAAATTCTTTTTGTTATAGCTTTGGTATGTCTCAAAGATATGCCCTAAAAAGCGAAAATTGTGTGACGTCATGATGACGTCATAAAAAAAATATTTTTTAAGTCGCTAGAATATTGCCCATAGCATTTGTAAACTTTTTCTTTCTTACCGGCCACTTTGGCTACTTTTTAACTTGGCAGACACTTACCCCAACTGCTCACAATGTGTGCCGAACCTTTACGTCATGATGACGTCATCACATGTCACGTGACGTCATCTTAAAGGGGCATTTTTCGAAGCCATATATCTACAAAAGTACAAGTCCGATTAAGTTGGAACGTAATATCTAGGTATGCCACCGGGTGTTATAGATGAACATTGACATGACGTTATGATCAAGTCATAACATGTCACGTGGTGTCATCTTAAAGGGGCACTCGCTAGATTATTGCCCTTAGCATTTGTAAACGTTTTCTTTCTTACTGGCCACTTTGGCTACTTTTAAACTTGGCAGACACTTACCCCAACTGCTCACAACGTGTGGCGAACTTTTACGTCATGATGATGTCATCACATGTCACGTGACGCCATCTTAAAGGGGCATTTTTTCGAAGCCATATATCTACAAAAGTACAAGTCCGATTAAGTTGAAACGTAATATCTAGGTATGCCACCGGGTGTTATAGATGGAAATTGACATGACGTTATGATGACGTCATCACATGTTACGTGACGTCATCTTAAAGGGGCAGTTTTTGAAGCCATATATATTAAGAAGTACATGTCCGATTAAGTTGAAAAGTAATATCTAGGTAGCCCAATAGGTTTATAGATGAAAATTGACATGACATTATTATGATGTCATCACATGTCACATGACGTCATCTTAAAGGTGCAGTTTTTGAAGCCATATATAAACAAAAGTACAAGTCCGATTAAGTTCAAAAGTAATATCTAGGTAGCCCAGTAGGTATTTTAAATAACAAAATTATTGATGTCATGATTACGTCATCACTCGTTTCGTGTCATTATCTTAAAGGGGCATTTTTCTCAAAGCCATATATCTTC
This sequence comes from Hippasteria phrygiana, assembly GCA_037893225.1. NCBI lineage: Eukaryota > Metazoa > Echinodermata > Asteroidea > Valvatida > Goniasteridae > Hippasteria > Hippasteria phrygiana. The sequence goes on from JAZGUH010000331.1 coordinate 2,403,948, forward strand.
AAAAGTACAGGTCCGATTTATTTGAAATGTAATATATAGTCGGGTAGGCAAGCAGGTTTATAGATGAAAATTGACGTGACGTTATGATGACGTCATCACATGTCACGTCACGTTATCTTAAAGGGGCAGTTTTTAAAGCCATACATTGTATATCTACAAAAGTACAAGTTCGATTATTTTAAATGTAATATCTAGGTAGGTCAGCAAGTTTACAGATGAAAATGTACATTACGTTATGATGACGTCATCACAAGTGACTATTACAAACAACTTTAATTATTTTCAAAGTCTAACAAAGAAAACTGGCAGCAGCGCGATTGTTTGACAAACTTAAATTATTGTATTCTCATTTCACATCCAAAAAATAAAAAAACAAAAACGAAACAGCCCTGTGTTTGTCCACAAACACCTCCCATTGGCTCTAGTTTTTTTTGGCTGTTTCGAAAGTTTTTCGAAACAGCCCTTGTTTTCGTTAAGATTTTTTTTTTGGCTGTTTCGAAAGTTTTTCGAAACAGCCCTTGTTTTCGTTAAGATTTTTTTTTTTTTCTTTTTGGCTTTTCCGACAATCCGTCGGAAAAGGCGTTGTTTTTGTTCTGATTTTTTTTTTTCTTTTTCTTCTTACTTTAGTTCCATCCTAAATCCCATAGACTTTGTACACGAATTTTATGACAGCCACTTTGGTCACTAAACAATCTCAGATCTTAATTAAACTTAACACAAACATAGACCCGAACCTGAAATTGTATGCCGAAGAGTGACGTCATGATGACGTCATCACGTGATTTTTTATGATTTTTTGAATTTTGAAAATCGTAACATACTTTTCAATATATCTAGCACACAAAACAAGATATTTTCAAAATTCTTTTTGTTATAGCTTTGGTATGTCTCAAAGATATGCCCTAAAAAGCGAAAATTGTGTGACGTCATGATGACGTCATCAAATTATTATTTTTTTTTAAACGCATGTAAGTTTCAATTCGATTACAAATATGTATACATTGAATTTTTCTGTACCTAATTCCAAAATTTCATGATCGTAGCTCACTCAAGTAAGAAATAGCAGCCATTTCAAAATTTAGACCAAATTCAATATAACACAAAGGAATTCTGGGAAGGGCAGATAACCATGGCTTTAGTGTGCTTGCTGTTTATAAAAGGGGTTGATTTCTAGTCTTTTTTCAAGTCGCTGAATTTTTGAAGTATTGAAATCGTAACATTCTTTTCAATATATCTAGCGAACAAAACAAGATATTTTAAAAATTCTTTTTGTTATAGCTTTGGTATGTCTCAAAGATATGCCCTAAAAAGCGAAAATTGTGTGACGTCATGATGACGTAATAAAAAAAAATATTTTTTCAAGTCGCTAGAATATTGCCCATAGCATTGTAAACGTTTTCTTTCTTACCGGCCACTTTGGCTACTTTTAAACTTGGCAGACACTTACCCCAACTGTTCACAATGTGTGTCGAACTTTTACGTCATGATGACGTCATCACATGTCACGTGACGTCACCTTAAAGATGATTTTTTCAAGGGCCCATATCTAGAGAGCCGTAGGTCCGATTGCCTTTAAACCTGGTATGTTGGTGGGCCACCACGTGTTATAGATGAAAATTGAGGTGACGTCATGATGACGTCACCATACGATTTTATAGTAATTTTAAAGTTTTTGAACCTTAAAATTTGTTAAAGCCATATCTTGTCAACAGAACATGCTAAATTCAAAATCCTTTTTGTAATAGTTTTGTTAGCTCCTATATTCTTTCACATAAATGTGAAAAATGTGTGACGTCATCATGACGTCATCAAAAATGTGCTTTTTTGAAACACATATAAGGGTACGTCCGATCGTCATAAAAATTAGTGGGTAGGTAGATAGTGCTAATAGCATGTACAATCCAAAGTGACGTCATGATGACGTCATCGGCTGATTTTCTATAAATTGTTTAGTTCTATCCCAAATCCCATAGACTGTACACGACATTTGTAAGAGCCACTTTGGTCACTAAACAATTTCAGATCTTAATCAGACTTAACACAAACATACACCCTAAGCTGAAATTGTATGCCGAAGAGTGGCGTCATGATGACGTCATCGTGTGTGTAAAGTGACATAAACTTCTCCGTTAAATTTTTTAGTTTGAATTTTAGGTCCTACTAACCTAAGGTCTTTATTACATTGTACATTTACCATACACATTCGCCGTATAAAAAATTACCCTATTTTGTATTTTGTCTTCTCTTGATAATAAACAAGATGATATCCAATGAAATAGTGAAAATAACGGAAAAGCCCTCTGTTCTGTTATTGGCTTTTCCGACAACCAGTCGGAAAAGGCATTGTTTTTGTTCTGATTTTTTTTTTTTTATTTCTTCTTCTTACTTTAGTTCCATCCCAAATCCCATAGACTTTGTACACGAATTTTATAGGTGGCACTTTGGTCACTAAACAATCTCGGATCTTAATAAAACTTAACACAAACATAGACGCGAACCTGAAATTGTATGCCGAAGAGTGACGTCATGATGACGTCATCACGTGATTTTTTATGATTTTTTGAATTTTGAAAATCGTAACATTCTTTTCAATATATCTAGCGAACAAAACAAGATATTTTAAAAATTCTTTTTGTTATAGCTTTGGTATGTCTCAAAGATATGCCCAAAAAAGCAACAATTGTGTGACGTCATGATGACGTCATCAAAACGAATTTTTTTTTTTTTTAACGCATGTAAGTGTCAATCCAATTACAAAAATGTATACATTGAATTTTTCTGTACCTAATTCCAAAATTTCATGATCGTGGCTCACTCAAGTAAGAAATAACAGCCATTTCAAAATTTAGACCAAATTCAATATAACACAAAGGAATTCTGGGACGGGCAGATAACCATGGCTATTATGAGCTTGCTGTTTATAAAAGGGGTTGATTTCTAGTCTTTTTTCAAGTCGCTGAATTTTTGAAGTATTAAAATCGTAACATTCTTTTCAATATATCTAGCGAACAAAACAAGATATTTTCAAAATTCTTTTTGTTATAGCTTTGGTATGTCTCAAAGATATGCCCTAAAAGGCGAAAATTGTGTGACGTCATGATGACGTCATCAAAAATGTTTGTTTTTTTTAACGCATGTAAGGGTCAATCCGATTACAAAAATGTATACATTGTATTTTTCTGTACCCAATTCCAAAATTTCATGATCGTGGCTCACTCAAGTAAGAAATGACAGCCATTTCAAAATTTAGACCAAATTCAATATAACACAAAGGAATTCTGGGACGGGCTGATAACCATGGCTATTATGAGCTTGCTGTTTATAAAAGGGGTTGATTTCTAGTCTTTTTTCAAGTCGCTGAATTTCTAAATTGTTTAAATCGTAACATTCTTTTCAATATATCTAGCGAACAAAACAAGATATTTTCAAAATTCTTTTTGTTATAGCTTTGGTATGTTTCAAAGATATGCCCTAAAAAGCGAAAATTGTGTGACGTCATGATGACGTAACAAAATAAATCTGTTTTCAAGTCGCTAGAATAGTGCCCATAGCATTGTAAACGTTTTCTTTCTTACCGGCCACTTTGGCTACTTTTAAACTTGGCAGACACTTACCCCAACTGCTCACAATGTGTGCCGACCTTTTACGTCATGATGACGTCATCACATGTCACGTGACGTCATCTTAAAGATGATTTTTCAAGGGCCCATATCTAGAGAGCCGTAGGTCCGATTGCCTTTAAACCCGGTATGTTGGTAGACCACCACGTGTTATAGATGAAAATTTACGTGACGTCATGATGACGTCATCATACGATTTTATAGTAATTTTAAAGTTTTTGAACATTAAAGTTTCTTAAAGCCATATCTCATCAACAGAACATGCTAAATCCAAAATTCTTTTTGGAATAGCTTTGTTAGCTCCTATATTCTTTCACATAAATGGGAAAATGTGTGACGTCATCATGACGTCATCAAAAATGTTCTTTTTTGAAACACATATAAGGGTACGTTCGATCGTCATAAAAATTGCTGGGTAGGTAGATAATGCTACTAGCATGTAAAATCCAAAGTGACGTCATGATGACGTCATCGGCTGATTTTCTATGAAATTTTTTGTTCTATCCCAAATCCCATAGACTTTGTAGACGAATTTTGTAAGTGGCACTTTGGTCACCAAACAACCTCAGATCTTAATCAGGCTTAACACAAACAAAGACCCTAAGCTGAAAATGTATGCCGAAACGTGACGTCATGATGACGTCATCACGTGTCACGTGACGTCATCCTAAACGTGCATTTTTCAAGGGCCCATATCTAGAGAACCGTATGTCCGATTGCCTTTAAACCTGGTATGTTGGTGGGCCACCACGTGTTATAGATGAAAATTGAGGTGACGTCATGATGACGTCACCATACGATTTTATAGTAATTTTAAAGTTTTTGAACCTTAAAATTTGTTAAAGCCATATCTTGTCAACAGAACATGCTAAATTCAAAATCCTTTTTGTAATAGTTTTGTTAGCTCCTATATTCTTTCACATAAATGTGAAAAATGTGTGACGTCATCATGACGTCATCAAAAATGTGCTTTTTTGAAACACATATAAGGGTACGTCCGATCGTCATAAAAATTAGTGGGTAGGTAGATAGTGCTAATAGCATGTACAATCCAAAGTGACGTCATGATGACGTCATCGGCTGATTTTCTATAAATTGTTTAGTTCTATCCCAAATCCCATAGACTGTACACGACATTTGTAAGAGCCACTTTGGTCACTAAACAATTTCAGATCTTAATCAGACTTAACACAAACATACACCCTAAGCTGAAATTGTATGCCGAAGAGTGGCGTCATGATGACGTCATCGTGTGTGTAAAGTGACATAAACTTCTCCGTTAAATTTTTTAGTTTGAATTTTAGGTCCTACTAACCTAAGGTCTTTATTACATTGTACATTTACCATACACATTCGCCGTATAAAAAATTACCCTATTTTGTATTTTGTCTTCTCTTGATAATAAACAAGATGATATCCAATGAAATAGTGAAAATAACGGAAAAGCCCTCTGTTCTGTTAACCAACAGACAGACAGAGCTCTAGTTGGCTTTTCCGACACTCCGTCGGAAAAGGCCTTGTTTTTGTTCTGATTTTTGGCTTTTCCGAAATCCTTCGGAAAAGGCTTTGTTTTTGTTCTGATTTTTTTTTTGTTTCTTCTTCTTCTTTTTCTTCTTCTTCTTCTTCTTTTAGTTCTGACCAAAATCCCATAGACTTTGTACACGAATTTTCTGCGCGGCACTTTAGGTCTTAAAAAACTTCAGATCTTAACCAAACTTACCTCAAACATAGACCCTAAGCTGAAATAGTATGTCGAAGAGTGACGTCATGATGACGTCATCACGTGTCACGTGACGTCATCTTAAAGGTGCGTTTTTCAAGGGCCCATATCTAGAGAACGATAGGTCCGATTTCCTTCAAACCTGATATGTTGGTAGGCTAGCTCGTGTTATAGATGAAATTTGAGGTGACGTCATGATGACGTCATCATACGATTTTATAGTAATTTTTAAGTTTTTGAAATTCAAAGTTTCTTAAAGCCATATCTCATCAACAGAACATGCTAAATTCAAAATTCTTTTTGTAATAGCTTTGTTAGCTCCTATATTCTTTCACATACATTTGAAAAATGTGTGACGTCATCATGACGTCATCAAAAATGTGCATTTCTGAAACACACATAAGGGTACGTCCGATCGTCATAAAAATTAGTGGGTAGGTAGATAGTGCTACTAGCATGTAAAATCCGAGGTGACGTCATGATGACGTCATCGGCTGATTTTCTGTGAATTTTTTAGTTCTATCCCAAATCCCATAGACTTTGTACACGAATTTTGTAAGTGGCACTTTGGTCACTAAACAACCTCGGATCTTATTCAGACTTAACACAAACATAGACCCTCAGCTGAAAATGTAAGCCGAAACGTGACGTCATGATGACGTCATCACGTGTCATGTGACGTCATCTTAAATGTGCATTTTTCAAGGGCCTATATCTAGAGAACGGTAGGTCCGATTGCCTTCAAACCTGGTATGTTATGGGAGCTCGTGTTATAGATGAAAATTAAGGTGACGTCATGATGACGTCATCATACGATTTTACAGTAATATTAAAGTTTTTCAACTTCAAAGTTTCTTAAAGCCATATCTCACCAACAGAACATGCTAAATTCAAAATTCTTTTTGTAATAGCTTTGTTAGCTCCTATATTCTTTCACATACATTTGAAAAATGTGTGACGTCATCATGACGTCATCAAAAATGTGCATTTCTGAAACACACATAAGGGTACGTCCGATCGTCATAAAAATTAGTGGGTAGGTAGATAGTGCTACTAGCATGTAAAATCCGAGGTGACGTCATGATGACGTCATCGGCTGATTTTCTGTGAATTTTTTAGTTCTATCCCAAATCCCATAGACTTTGTACACGAATTTTGTAAGTGGCACTTTGGTCACTAAACAACCTCGGATCTTAATCAGGCTTAACACAAACATAGACCCTCAGCTGAAAATGTAAGCCGAAACGTGACGTCATGATGACGTCATCACGTGTCATGTGACGTCATCTTAAATGTGCATTTTTCTAGGGCCTATATCTAGAGAACGGTTGGTCCGATTGCCTTCAAACCTGGTATGTTGGTATGGTAGCTCGTGTTATAGATGAAAATTAAGGTGACGTCATGATCACGTCATCATACGATTTTACAGTAATATTAAAGTTTTTGAACTTCAAAGTTTCTTAAAGCCATATCTCACCAACAGAACATGCTAAATTCAAAATTCTTTTTGTAATAGCTTTGTTAGCTCCTATATTCTTTCACATACATTTGAAAAATGTGTGACGTCATCATGACGTCATCAAAAATGTGCATTTCTGAAACACACATAAGGGTACGTCCGATCGTCATAAAAATTAGTGGGTAGGTAGATAGTGCTAATAGCATGTAAAATCCGAGGTGACGTCATGATGACGTCATCGGCTGATTTTCTGTGAATTTTTTAGTTCTATCCCAAATCCCATAGACTTTGTACACGAATTTTGTAAGTGGCACTTTGGTCACTAAACAACCTCGGATCTTAATCAGACTTAACACAAACATAGACCCTAAGCTGAAAATGTAAGCCGAAACGTGACGTCATGATGACGTCATCACGTGTCATGTGACGTCATCTTAAATGTGCATTTTTCAAGAGCCTATATCTAGAGAACGGTAGGTCCGATTGCCTTCAAACCTGGTATGTTGGTATGGTAGCTCGTGTTATAGATGAAAATTAAGGTGACGTCATGATGACGTCATCATACGATTTTACAGTAATATTAAAGTTTTTCAACTTCAAAGTTTCTTAAAGCCATATCTCACCAACAGAACATGCTAAATTCAAAATTCTTTTTGTAATAGCTTTGTTAGCTCCTATATTCTTTCACATACATTTGAAAAATGTGTGACGTCATCATGATGTCATCAAAAATGTGCATTTCTGAAACACACATAAGGGTACGTCCGATCGTCATAAAAATTGGTGGGTAGGTAGATAGTGCCACTAGCATGCAAAATCCGAAGTGACGTCATGATGACGTCATCGGCTGATTTTGTATGAATTTGTAAATGTTTCAAATTTCATTGTACTCTGAAAATTTTGCACTTCTTCAAATGCCATGAACTTCAAACTTGGCATATGCATTGACTATCTACTCGAGATGGGTGCCGAATCATGACGTCATGATGACGTCATCACATGTCACGTGACGTCATCTTAAATTTGCATTTTTGAAGGCCCTATATCTATTTTTTTTCTGCTTCTTATTTTAGTTCTATCCCAAATCCCATAGACTTTGTGCATAGATTTTCTGATCGGCACTTTTGTCATCAAACAACATCGAATCTTAGTCAGAGTTAGCATAGGTATAGACCCTGATGCAAAGTCGTGCCGCGAAGAGTGACGTCATAATGACGTCTTCGTGTGGCATGTAACATGAACTTAAAGGTCAAGTTAGGAGTACGAAATGTTAATCATAAAATAATCTCAGATCTTAAACTTAGCAAAGACATAGACCTTCTGATACTTTATGTTAAATAAAAAAGAAAAAAAGGAAAAGCCATGCGTATGTTTACAACAGACGCACATTTTTTGGCGTTTCCGCTACAGCAGGAAAGCCTTTGTTTTTGTTCTGTTCGCGCGATTGTGTAGTTTAGTACACTTTCGCCCAGGCATGAACACAATCTACTTGAAAATTGTTCGTTTTGCCACATTCAGAACAAAGGGCCACGTCGAAGAACATCTGCAGGGGTTTTTTGGAGTGAAATCGTTAGCTAAGAGGTAACAAAATACGTGATTGCGCAATACCCAGCTTTACACGGATATATAGCTGGTGGGAGAGTAGTTGACCGAGCCAAAACGTGACACAACGTAAGAAAATCGTATTTTCCGCCTTAAAAACCTTTCCAAATCACAAAAGCACGTGTCATTGGGATTCAGAGAAGTCTACTTTAGTAACAAAAAAAGGCTTTTGGAATAATCAAATACTCCAGAAGCTAACATGAACACAATTAATACAGAAATCCTAAACTACACAATACCCACTATTTTGGTTTCTTCTTAAACACGAATTTTGTCTGCGGCACTTTGGTCACTAAACAACATCAGATCTTAAGCAAACTTAACCCAAACATAGACCCTAATCTGAAATTGTGTGCCGAAGAGTGATGTCACGAAGACGTCATTATGTGTTACGTGATGTCATCTTAAAGGCTCGTTTTTCAAGGGCCCATATCAAGAGAACCGTAAGTCCAATTGCATTCAAACCTGGTATGTTGGCTAAACAAGTACATGTTATAAATCAAAATTGAGGTGACGTCATAATGACGTCATCATCTGATTTTTATGGTAATTTCAAAATTTTAACGTTAAAGATTCTTAAAACCACATCTCATCAACAGAACATGTTCAATTCAAAATTCCTTTTGTAATAGCTTTGTTAGCTCGTACATTCTTTTATATAAATGCGAAAAATTACTGAAGTCATAATGACGTCATTAAAGGCATGATTTCTTGAAAGACATATGGATAGACCATGTCTAATCGTCACGAAACTTGGTGGTTAGGTAGATTTGTCACTAGTTTACAAAATTCGAAGTGACATCATAAAAACATATGGAAAAGCCCTATGTTCTTAAAAACATAGACCTCTAGTTCTTCTTACTTTAGTTCCATCCCAAATCCCATAGACTTTGTACACGAATTTTATAGGTGGCACTTTGGTCACTAAACAATCTCGGATCTTAATAAAACTTAACACAAACATAGACGCGAACCTGAAATTGTATGCCGAAGAGTGACGTCATGATGACGTCATCACGTGATTTTTTATGATTTTTTGAATTTTGAAAATCGTAACATTCTTTTCAATATATCTAGCGAACAAAACAAGATATTTTAAAAATTATTTTTGTTATAGCTTTGGTATGTCTCAAAGATATGCCCAAAAAAGCAAAAATTGTGTGACGTCATGATGACGTCATCAAAACAAATTTTTTTTTTTAACGCATGTAAGTGTCAATCCAATTACAAAAATGTATACATTGAATTTTTCTGTACCTAATTCCAAAATTTCATGATCGTGGCTCACTCAAGTAAGAAATAACAGCCATTTCAAAATTTAGACCAAATTCAATATAACACAAAGGAATTCTGGGACGGGCAGATAACCATGGCTATTATGAGCTTGCTGTTTATAAAAGGGGTTGATTTCTAGTCTTTTTTCAAGTCGCTGAATTTTTGAAGTATTAAAATCGTAACATTCTTTTCAATATATCTAGCGAACAAAACAAGATATTTTCAAAATTCTTTTTGTTATAGCTTTGGTATGTCTCAAAGATATGCCCTAAAAAGCGAAAATTGTGTGACGTCATGATGACGTCATCAAAAATATATTTTTTTTTTAACGCATGTAAGGGTCAATCCGATTACAAAAATGTATACATTGTATTTTCCTGTACCCAATTCCAAAATTTCATGATCGTGGCTCACTCAAGTAAGAAATGACAGCCATTTCAAAATTTAGACCAAATTCAATATAACACAAAGGAATTCTGGGAAGGGCTGATAACCATGGCTTAAATGTGCATGCTGTTTATAAAAAGGGTTGATTTGTAGTCTTTTTTCAAGTCGCTGAATTCTTGAAGTTTTATAATCGTAACATTCTTTTCACTATATCTAACGAACAAAACAAGATATTTTCAAAATTCTTTTTGTTATAGCTTTGGTATGTCTCAAAGATATGCCCTAAAAAGCGAAAATTGTGTGACGTCATGATGACGTCATAACAAAATTCTTTTTTCAAGTCGATAGAATATTGCCCATAGCATTTGTAAACGTTTACTTTCTTACCGGCCACATTGGCTACTTTTAAACTTGGCAGACACTTACCCCAACTGCTCACAATGTGTGCCGAACTTTTACGTCCTGATGACGTCATCACATGTCACGTGACGTCATCTTAAAGGGGCATTTTTCGAAGCCATATATCTACAAAAGTACAAGTCCGATTCAGTTGGAACGTAAGGTATGCCACCTGGTGTTATAGATGAAAATTGACATGACGTTATGATCAAGTCATAACATGTCACGTGGTGTCATCTTAAAGGGGCACTCGCTAGATTATTGCCTATAGCATTTGTACACGTTTTCTTTCTTACCGGCACTTTGGGTACTTTTAAACTTGGCAGACACTTAGACTAACTGCTCACAATGTGTGCCGAACTTTTACCTCTTGATGACGTCATGACATGCCACGTGACGTCATCTTAAAGGGGCAGTTTTTGAAGCCATATATCTACAAAAGTACAAATTCGATTAAGTTGAAAAGTAATATCTAGGTAGCCCAGTAGGTTTATAGCTGAAAATTGACATGACATTATCATAATTGATGTCATCACATGTCACGTGACGTCATCTTAAAGGGGCAGTTTTTGAAGCCATATGTCTACAAAAGCACAAGTCCGATTAAGTTCAAAAGTAATATCTAGGTAGCCCACTAGGTTTATAGATAACAATTGAATTGACGTTATGATGACGTCATCACATGTCACGTGACGTCATCTTAAAGGGGCAGTTTTTGAAGCCATATATAAACAAAATTACAAGTTCGATTAAGTTGAAAAGTAATATCTAGGTAGCCCAGTAGGTTTATAGCTGAAAATTGACATGACATTATCATGATGTCATCACATGTCACGTGACGTCATCTTAAAGGGGCAGTTTTTGAAGCCATATCTACAAAAGTACAAGCTCGATTAAGTTGAAATGTAATATCTAAGTAGGCCAGCAGGTTTATAGATGAAAATTGACATGACGTTATGATGACTTCATCACATGTCACCTGACGTCATCTTAAAGGGGCAGTTTTTGAAGCCACATATAAACAAAAGTACAAGTTCGATTAAGTTGAAATGTAATATCCAGGCAGATCTGCAGGTTCATAGATGAAAATTGACATGACATTATGATGACTTCATCACATGTCACGTGACGTCATCTTAAAGGGGCAGTTTTTGAAGCCATCTATCTACAAAAGTACAAGTTCGATTAAGTTGAAACGTGGTATCTAACATGAATTTTAAACAATTTTTGATAATTCTTGTAATATATTTTTAGGTCATACACACTTAAATATAAATGTGAAAAATGTGTGACGTCTGATGACGTAATCATGGTCATCAACTCCTTGTATGCTCACATTTCCAAAACGATTATGAATAAGCCTACGTGATTGCATGACCTGTCGTAGACGACCATGAATGTAAAACGAGATTTTTTGATCCACCATTGAAATCTCAAAAATTAAGAATCAAACTACCAAAAACCCCCCAAACGAAACAGCCCTGTGTTTGTCCACAAACACCAAAGCTCTAGTTTTTTTTTGCTTCTTTTTTAGACTTTTGCCCATAGCATTTGTACACGTTTTCTTTCTACCAGGCACTTTGGCTACTTTGATGCAGCCGATTGGCTTTAAACTTAACAGACACTTAGACCAACTGCTCAGAATGCATGCCGAACTTTTACGTCATAATGACGTCATCACATGATTTTTTATGAATTTTTAAAATTTGAAAATCGTAACATTCTGTTCAATATATCTAGCGAACAAAACAAGATATTTTCAAAATTCTTTTTGTTATAGCTTTGGTATGTCTTAAAGATATGCCCTAAAAAGCGAAAATTGTGTGACGTCATGATGACGTCATCAAAAATATGTTGTTTTTTTAAACGCATGTAAGGGTCAATCCGATTACAAAAATGCATTCTTTGAATTTTTCTGTACGTAATTCCAAAATTTCATGATTGTGGCTCACTCAAGAAATAAGAGCCATTTCAAAATGTTGACCAAATTCAATATAACACAAAGGAATTCTGGGACGGGCAGATAACCATGGGTATTATGTGCTTGCTGTTTATAAAAGGGGTTGATTTCTAGTCTTTTTTCAAGTCGCTGAATTAAAAAAAAATTTATATCGTAACATTCTTTTCAATATATCTAGCGAACAAAACAAGACATTTTCTAAAATCTTTTTGTTATAGCTTTGGTATGTCTCAAAGATATGCCCTAAAAAAGCGAAAATTGTGTGACGTCATGATGACGTCATCAAAAATATGTTTTTTTTTAACGCATGTAACGGTCAATCCGATTACAAAAATGTATACATTGAATTTTTCTGTACCCAATTCCAAAATTTCATGATCGTGGCTCACTCAAGTAAGAAATAAGAGCCATTTCAAAATTTTGACCAAATTCAATATAACACAAAGGAATTCTGGGACGGGCAGATAACCATGGGTATTATGTGCTTGCTGTTTATAAAAGGGGTTGATTTCTAGTCTTTTTTCAAGTCGCAAAATGTTTGAAGTTTTAAAATCGTAACATTCTTTTCAATATATCTAGCGAACAAAACGAGATATTTTCAAAATTATTTTTGATACAGCTTTGGTACGTCTCAAAGATATGCCCTAAAAAGCGAAAATTGTGTGACGTCATGATGACGTCATAAAACAATTCTTTTTTCAAGTCGCTAGAATATTGCCCATAGCATTTGTAAACTTTTTCTTTCTTACCGGCCACTTTGGCTACTTTTAAACTTGGCAGACTTACCCCAACTGCTCACAATGTGTGCCGAACTTTTACGTCATGATGACGTCATCACATGTCACGTGACGTCATCTTAAAGGGGCATTTTTCGAAGCCATATATCTACAAAAGTACAAGTCCGATTCAGTTGAAACACACTATCTAGGTATGCCACCCGGTGTCATAGATGAAAATTGACATAAGGTTATGATAAAGTCATTACATGTCATGTGATGTCATCTTAAAGGGGCATTTGCTAGGCTATTTCCCATAGCATTTGTACACGATTCCTTTTTTTAAACCAATCCTTCACACATCCAATAACAACATCTTCATCCCTCCGTCTTTGTTAACTAACAAACAACTTTAAATATTGCATACACATTTGACATCCAAACTAACAATAAAAACATTCGAAACAGCCCTGTGTTTGTCCACAAACACTTGCCTCTAGTTTTATTTGAAATTGTTTATAACGAGCCTGTAACCTGTCCTGAGACTGGGGGGGGGGGGGGGGGGGGTGTGGCAAACCCCAAAGTGGAACTTTTGGCATATACACAACATTGTGAACACATACGTACCATGACGTATATAAACATGTTCATAAACATTTGCAAAATTATAAATAACCAAACTACTGAATTATTACAAAATACCATACTAGACTTGTAAATAGCAGTCAACCCTAACAGCCCAAGGCTTTTTACTAGAATCCTTCCCTAACCACACAAACTCCAACACTGTGTAGTAAAACCAATGGCACATTCTTTGTACTTGGACAAAATCAGGGCATCAAGTCCCATGCAAAGTGATGGTGCCAAGGCTCTACAGCACCCAATCACACAAAATTCAACACAAATGGGGTGTTTGATTTTGGCAGGTTAGGGATGGTTAGGGTTTTAAGCATTCTTAAAAATCATGGCACCTGGTGTGCTGTTGCTTTGAAGAAAAGTGGAAATTTATAATCTAGTTACCCGACCTGATAATTCCCTCAAATCTATAAAATGCATTTTGTCTAAGGTATGGTCTGGGAACCAGACTATAACATATTTGTTTTTCTCCGTTTTCTCAGCATCTATGCACGCAAAACTTTAAACAGGCCAGTGTTACAGTATTTGCTAGCACGCTATAAAATACTAACCACCAAATCCATTCATTTCTCACATTACAGCAAAAGCAAATGGTATATACTACCTTTAAATGTCCTACATTTACCATATTTAAGTGGAATATTCAGTGGATCCATGTACTTGACTATTTTGTGTTACATTTACAAGACGAAGGAGACCTGCTACGTGGTCATCATCTAGCGACAGCGAAGATGAACAGGAACCAGCTCCCAAGAACAAACATCGGCAACCTGCTATGGCACCAGCCCCATTGCCATCTGCACCACCTGCCATTCTGTCAATCTCCCCGATGAACCATGTGGACTTAGATGCGGATACCCCTTCTTGCTCTAGGCCTAACACCCCAAGACTAGGTAAAGACTGAAATACACCAGTTGTTAATTGATTAAAGCCAATCCATCCTGAATCAATTAAGGTCCCGGTCACCCTGTTTTCAAGCATTTCAAGAAAGTTAGGGGATTTTTGGATTGAAGATTTTAAGTGGAATACGATGACTTTGATTTGGGATTTTACTGCTTAAAAAATCTTGTTGGTTGATGTACCAATTGACCTGCCAAGAAACTGCCTAGCCTTGCACCATAAAGCAAAGGCAATTACTATTTGCATGCAATTACTGCCGTGTGTGCTTAACATTGCACGAGGAACAATGTGGTCAGAAAGTCCATTCAGATAAACAGTGCAGCATTGCCTTGTAAGAGAGCGTGGTTTTATTCATTGTACAAAACCTAAAAATGTCAGTAACTGTAACACAATGTAATTATAAATATGAATGAGGCTTCCTCCTTCCACATCCCTTCCCCACACACAAAAATAATAAATAGAAAGCATGTAAATGTACTAATAGTTCTCTGAAATTTCCTTTTTTTTCTGTAGGTATGAGAGGCAGCGGGATATGTCAAGCAACAGTGGTAAGTAAAAATTTAATTTAACTTTAACCCTAACTCTAACTCTACCAGATACAGCACAGTGCATCTGTGCTGACAGCCCCCACTTTGCTGCACTCTCCACACAAGTCAAAGTGACAAAGTATGCAATGTGATTCGACTGGCAGGCTACTAGCCAAAATGTCCTGGAGTGTCTACGTTAGGGGTTTAATACAAGTTTGGTGAATCAGCCTTTCAAAAAAGATGGAAAAGTTAGCAAATTATGGTTTGTTTCTCATATAATTTACTGTATTTTCCCATTTTATTAATAGCAACACTGATGACTCTACTGAAAGCTGTGACAGAGATTCAGCTGACAGTAAAGTCTATTCAGCAGGAGCAAGAGGCCCAACGACGAGTCCTGAATGGAATAGCAGTGAAGCTTTTGGGAGATGTAGATGAAAAACTGCCCGAGGACATCACCTTACCTCTGAGCACTCAAGAGGACATTGAGGAGCTTGAAGAGGAGCTCAAAACCAAAAAGACCAGGGATGCGTTGGTAAGTCAAGGAAACGCTAACCCTATAACCTTTCAAGCCCCAGACTAGTTAAAACAATTGGCAGTGGCGTATACAGCTTTTTACGGCGTACAAAATTGAGACGTTTCGACATCTGAACTGCCTGAAACACTGTGTTTGGATTTTTTGACAGCATTAGGTATTTTAAGTTTTTCAATGGGCCACGATTTTTGGTTAGTGGATTTCGCTAATATGCCATTAAATGAAGCATTTACGATTACCCAAAAGAAAAATTCACCGAGGGAGGTAGGGCAGGTTTTTCCCCCAGCAGTGAACAGCCCTACACGAAACCCCACCTGCCTACCCCAGATACGCCACTGACAATTTGGTCAAGAAATAGGGTATGCTTTGTTAGATTTTACAGTCCTTTCCTTTTAATCTATGGTTTCTGACGTTTGGGTTAAAATAAAATTTACCAAACGACAAGTGAATGTTAAAAAAAAGATTGAAGTATTGAAAGAACCTGGTTACGCCTGAGCTCGTCAGAGGGAACTATTAAAACAATTCAGCTTTTGGCTTTTGTTTATCACTATGCACAATTTTATTTTTAGATTGATTGTATGCTTTGGATTTGTGATTGCGTGATACAGATTTGAATGTCTGAATACTTTTCTTCACAGACAAACCACCTTGTCACTGTTGGTGAAAGTACCGTGAAAGATGCGGTCAGGCGTATTATGTCTAGCGTCATGGATCATCAGTTGGCACTACGCTACAATTGGAATGGAAAGGCTGGCTATAAAGGCAATGCAGGGATCACAAAGCTAGGATTCGGACGATTGGCCTTGGCTTCTGTTATAATAAGTAAGGCCCAGTTTTAAATTTATATATGTTTATGTCAATTCAATTAAGTTGGGACGTCCATATGAAACAAAGATTTCCTGGTTACTCCTGGATAGGTTCGATAGTTCGAAGGTTTATTAGATCAAAGGTTCGTTAGCCCGCAGGTTCGTAAAGCCCCAGTCCTACTAAGAGATACAACTTACGACAGTTTGCAACTGGAAATCGTAGGCAAACTTAGGAAAGTCGTGCCACAAGTCTTGGGTGGTCGTGGGTAATCTTAGATATTCGCACGACTGAAATCAGTCGCAGAGAGGTTTTTGAGCTTGTTCGAAATTCTGGCTGCGACTCAAGTAGTCGCATCTTGTCGCAGCCTAGTCTTCGATATCATTCGTGCGACGCTCGTGCGATTGTCGTGGGACAAGTCTTGAGTGGTCCTTTATTGTCGTGGCTGATCGTAGGATTCTCCTGTTGTACGACAGTCGCACGACTTTCCACAACTTGTAGTGTGAGTAGACCTGATTGCACGACTAAGCAAGACTCCACGACAAGTCGTACGAATAGTCGTTACATTGGTCGTAGCCAGTCGTGCAACATGACTTTACCACTCGTACGTATTCTTGGGTAGTCGTGCGACAGTCGTGCGATTAGTGGTGCTATCAGTCGGCAACAAGTCTTCTACAGGTCGCACGACTGGTCTTACAATGTGACTGCTAGGCTCAAATCGCAGGAAATATCCACGACTGGCCTTGTCGCACGACTGAACTGGTTGCAGGAAATCGCAGGTCCTAGTGGGACCGGGGCTTTAGTCTAAAGGTTTCTTTAAGTCCAAAGGTTTGCTTTTCCAAAAATTGAATAAGGTCCGAAGGCTCGATAGTCTGAATAGATGTTACAGCTCGATTGTCCGAATCAACAAGAAGGTTTGATATTCTGAATTGACAGTGAGGTTCGATAGTCCGAATCAACATTAATGTGTATAGTATGAATGGACAATATAAACGGACTATCGAACCCTATTATCATTTCAGACTATCGGACCCTATTGTCATTTCGGACATTCAAACCTTTGGACTACCGACCCTTCGGATTAATGAACCTTCGGAGGATCAAACGGACCCTGATTTTATAGCTTGTACAGGACTTCAACAGCATCCCTTTTACAGTTATCCTCAATCTCATAGCCCATCAGTTTTGTGGAAGCAACACAAGTTCAGTGGAAATATCACAAAGTCTTATTGTGCTTCATAAAAAATGAAATAAATGTTGGACATCAGCAGATTGGGAATGCATTCCATCTTCAGGAATCCACATCAATAAAATTGGCTAATCCTGCGAGTTCTCAAGATCCATTCTATTTGCTATGATTTGATATTCATTACATTTCATTTTACAGGAGCTGTAACAAAGATGCCAACACTAAAGACCTCTTCAGTGGAAGTCCAGAGAGAGGTAATGGTGTGGCTGAGGGGCGCCAGTGACAAACACGGAGGTCGTAAACAGAGAGAGAGCAGAGGGCAGTGGCAGAAACAGCTGATTAGACCATTCTACATGGGCATTTTACACAGGAATTGTTTGATTGCCTGAAGTCGGAGAATGGATCTGGGAGAAAGACATTACAGTGGAACTCCGCTATACTAAACACTGCTATACCGAACATTCGGCTATACCGAACATCATCCTTGGCTCCCAAATTTTGTGTACAAAACTTACCAAACATTGTTGTTGGGGAAAAAAAACGGATAAAAAAATGTACAGGGTATTTGGGCTGTTTGTAATTCCCAAACGGCCGCAGCTTCATGTTGAAGAGTGACAGGTGGCTATTATGAAAAGCCAACTGTTGCTTTAGAATGTATGAACATGTAATTACATGATTCAATAGCCGGCACATGTTTAAAGTAATCCTTAAAGGGACACATTGCTTTGGATGTTGCGATTTAGGCTATAAAACTGAAATGGATATGGTTGGGAAGCTTTTTGAAAAGTAGAATATAAAGATTCACATAACTATCCCTTCAAATTGCGTGGTTTTTGTTTAATTTCGTGACAAATAACGGTCCGCCATTTTGTAGAACCAAATTTTTTACTCCACAAAATGGCGGACCATGTTCACCAGTCGTATTTCCAGTCGCATCTGGTTGAAGTACGTTCTGTTGATCCATTTTGATGTACTGTGGTGGCACGGCGCGCAGCATGCACTGGCGATATGTGTCGCGAGCCAGAGAATTGTACACAAGGCCACTGGCTGCGGTGCCAGCCTAAAGACTCTTACAGCGTATTTTGCGCATTATTTAGACGGTGGTATTTAAGACTGGAAATAAGTCTATGTTTCGCGGGTCAGATGTCAGGGGTAAGCGCACAATTTTTCTTTTTGTAATCACTACTCACTAATTACAACACATTATACGTGTTTTTTTGCATGAACAACTCTTATCAAAGATAAGGAACGTTTCTAAACAGCAAAATTTCATGACATTTGAAGGCAATGTGTCCCTAAATAAGTAACCCGTGGCTGAAAATCGCAATACCGAATGATCGTTTATACTGAACAAAATCTGTGGATTCCGCGATGTTGGTTATAGCGGCGTTCCACTGTATTAGTATAGAAAAATAATGCATCTTTAGGCGTTTCATCCATTTTCAACACACCACTAGTAGTGAATTCTTGAATTCATTCCTGGTGGCATGTTTAATAATACCATGATTGGGAACATTATTGTTAGAATTATTTTTACAACTAATCCATTGATTTTCTTGCCACTTTTGGTTTCTCAATAGTGCCACTGAGACTAGATTATGTTTACATGTATTTACATTTACAAAAGTAGACACACTTGCCATTTTTCCAAGAATCTTTTCCTATACTACATGTATCAAATCCATTCACCAGGAGGGAATTCAAGAATTCACTCCTGGTGGTGTACTTCATAATATCTTAATAGGAAAATTGCTGCCCCATTGTCAGTAAAATTGCCTGTACATTTAATTTGAAGTTTAATTTTGGTTTCAAATGTTCCTGTAAATATTAAACACTGCAAAACTGAACTTTACCTATATGCATATGAAATCCCCATTACATGTATAGTACATATGCATTTGTCAGGAATCAACTAATTAGCATGTTATGTGCATGTATTAAAGACACTACATTCCCTCCTTCTTTTGACTCAATTTAAAGTGATTGCATGTGACAACTAGATTTGACCGGTAAATCATTTAGAGCTTTAGTGTATGTCCCGAAGTACACCCTGTTGACAAAGAACATTAACAACTGTAACTTTACAACAATCTTTCAAAGATTAATAATATCAGTTCGCGGAAAAATGGTAGGCAATGGTTCTATTAAACTTTATTTGCATTTATTGTGGTGTTCGTATAGAATAAACCGAAAAACTGTTGAGGTAAATTTAACAAACTACATCTCTGCTGTCTCCTAAAATGTAAATGACTAGGTTGTTATTAATTGCAAATGACACAGGCACAATAACTTGATGTACAGTGCCCAATTATTCTAATAGGGTTGTATCAGGAAAGAAATGGGAGATGGCCGCCAAAGGCCGGTGTATCTTCCATTTGTCGTCTGATTAGATCCCGTTCAGAACAAAATAATTGTTCAGTATGTCGAGGACGCCTGTACCGTTACGAAGGGGGGGGGGGGGGGGGGGGACGGGGGACGGGGACGGGTACGGGGGTACGGGTACGGGGGGGGGGTGGGGGGTGGGTACAGGTACGGAGCCGGTTATAAGCCGCTAATGGACCATTAAAGGCCAATACTGGGCCAATGCCGGCTACCGGGCCATATGCTGGCTGATGAAAACGGCCCATTACAGGGCCGTTAATGGCCCGGTTCCGGCAGCCAGCATTGCGCCGATAATGCGCCAATGTGCAAAATTGTACTGGGCCGTTATTGGCAGCCAACATTGGGCCGTTAATGCAGCCGGAATTGGCCCATAATCGGGCCGTTTATGTTGTGTTTACTGGGCATTCGGCTGAACTGGGGTCTGTGGAGCTGGAAATTGGTCTGGATGTTGCTGAGGAGTCTCTTTCATCAGATCGAAAAACGCCTTCATTTTGGGCCTAAGTTGCGTGGTGGGGGTCTCGGCTAGTCCATTGTATAGCATGTGCACTTATGCGGGAATGCAGAAAAATACGTTCGAAAAACCTACTCGCTTATCTCGGCCATCATTCGGCTGAACTGGGGTCTGTGGAGCTGGAAATTGGTCTGGATGTTGGTGAGGAGTCCCTCTTCCCATCAGTATCAAGATTGTCCGCAATTTCGTTCAATGTCAGATCGAAAAACGCCCTCATTTGGGGCCCAAGTTGCGTGGTGGGGGTCTCGGCTCGTCCATTGTATAACATGTGCACTTATCCAGGAATGCAGAAAAATTCGTTCGAAAAACCTACTCGCTTGTCTCCTCTATCATTTGGCTGAACTTGGGCCTGCGGAGCTGGAAATTGGTCTGCATGTTGCTGAGAAGTCCCTCTTTCCATAAGTATCAAGATTGTGCGTGATTTCTTTCAACGTCAGACCGAAAAACGCCCTCATTTGGAACCCAAGTTGCGTGGTGGGGATCTCGGCTAGTCCATCGTATAGCATGTACACTTATGCAGGAATGCAAACAAATTCGTTCGAAAAACCTACTCGCTTGTCTCGGCCATCATTTGGCTGAACTGGGATCTGTGGAGCTGGAAATTGGTCTGGATGTTGGTGAGGAGTCCCTCTTCCCATCAGTTTCAAGATTGTTCTCAATTTCGTTCAATGTCAGATCGAAAAACGCCCTCATTTGGGGCCCAAGTTGCGTGGTGGGGGTCTCGGCTCGTCCATTGTATAACATGTGCACTTATGCGGGAATGGAGACAAATTGGTTTGAAAAACCTACTCGCTTATCTCGGCCATCATTTGGCTGAACTTGGGTCTGAGGAGCTGGAGATTGGTCTGGATATTGCTGATGAGTCCCTCTTTCAATCAGTATCAAGATTGTGCGCAATTTTGTTCAACGTCAGACCGAAAAACGCCCTGATTTGGGGCCCAAGTTGTGTGGTGGGGGTCTCGGCTAGTCCATTGTATAGTATGTACACTCATGCGGGAATGCAGAAAAAATCAGTTAAAAAAACAATACTCGCTTGTCTCGGCCATCATTCGGCTAACCTGGGGTCTGTGGGGCTGGAAATTGGTCGGGATGTTGCTGAGGAGTCCCTTTTTCAATCAGTATCAAGAATGTGCGCAATTTTTTTCAACGTCAGACCGAAAAACGCCCTCATTTGGGGCCCAAGTTGCGTGGTCGGGGTCTCGGCTAGTCCATTGTATTTGCAGCTTCGGCATATGAAATATTATATGTGACTCTGATTCCTTGAATTCGCTTTTCCTGTTTGATGGTGCTGCATCCCCCATAAGCCGGTGAATGGTTTCCTCCACATCTGCAACATCTAGTGTTGTCTTTTTGCTTACACTGTTCATAGTTGTGGGGCCCTCCACATCGCACACAGCGTGTAGAGCTTCTGCAGTTTGTTGCAGTATGGCCCAGTCTTTGACAGTTGAAGCATCGGATTATGGGAGGGATGTACGGTTTGACTATGAAATTTTCATATCCTATTTGTATCCGGGATGGTGGGTTTGGTGAATTATAAGTCAAACAGATAGAGAGGCTCTTTTCAAGTTTGCCATTTCTTTTGCGCATGAGTCGTTTGACTTCTACGACTCCATGTTGCTTACATACAGATAGAATTTCGTCTTCTGATGTTCAGGTTCTATGCCATAGATGACACCTTTACTTTGAGTTTCTGATTTTGCAAATTCTGCTTGTACACGCCATTGTTCTAGGCGACTGATGGTTTTGAGTTTTTTTTGCTTGAGCTGATGTGTGACATTTAACTGTGATGCCTCCTTGATTATTCTTGTAGTCTTTTAGGTTTCCCACATTGTTCAAAGCTTTGGCAATTCTGATTGGGTTTATTTTTGACGGTTTGACATCTGGAGAGGTAATGGTTACTAATGTGGGTTGAGATTGATAAGTATCGTATTTTACTGTGTTTCCCGTCGACGTTTTGTTGGTTGTTCATTTGGGGACTCGTATTCAGAATCTGAACAATGTGGGAAACCTAAAAGACTACATCAAGAGTGTCTCCAAGAATAATCAAGGAGGCATCACAGTTAAATGTCACACATCAGCTCAAGCAAAAAAAACTCAAAACCATCAGTCGCCTAGAACAATGGAGTGTACAAGCAGAATTTGCAAAATCAGAAACTCAAAGTAAAGGTGTCATCTATGGCATAGAACCTGACACATCAGAAGACGAAATTCTATCTGTATGTAAGCAACATGGAGTCGTAGAAGTCAAACGACCCATGCGCAAAAGAGATGGCAAACTTGAAAAGAGCCTCTCTATCTGTTTGACTTTTAATTCACCAAACCCACCATCCCGGATACAAATAGGATATGAAAATGTCATAGTCAAACCGTACATCCCTCCCATAATCCGATGCTTCAACTGTCAAAGACTGGCTCTACACGCTGTGTGCGATGTGGAGGGCCCCACAACTATGAACAGTGTAAGCAAAAAGACAACACTAGATGTTGCAGATGTGGAGGAAACCATTCATCGGCTTATGGGGGATGCAGCACCATCAAACAGAAAAAGCGAATTCAAGGAATCAGAGTCACATATAATATTTCATACGCCGAAGCTGCAAATGCAATCAAAACTGACATATCAATACGCACGAGCTCTCAGTTGACTCCCTCGCCAGCACAACCATGTTCCAACATGGCACAATCCTCAAGCAACGAAACAAAAATTCTCTGCGGTCAAACACAAACACCATGGAAAACACAAATACGATGCCAACCACACCAATCACAAAAACCCCAACCTCCAAAGACGCGAGCACTCAAACTATTGCAACGGAAGGAACACAAACCGAGCACACACATTGCATGTGCAACGAACAATACCTAACGGAACTTCTCTCAGGCACGATACAAATATGGGACACGCTGAAGAACAAAGAGGAAAGAGACACAGCGATTAAGGCCCTTGTCAATCACATGATCCATTCTGACAACCCCCCAACACAGACTAAAGAAACACAAGGAAGGCAAAGAACATCCACACGTACCAATACAAGGAGAGGCGAATCGGGCCCCAAACCTACCCAAGATAAGACCAAGATATCTTCGACCCAAAAAAACGCAGACCCGTCAGAAGCCCATAAAACCAGCCAGATCACTATACATATAAAGGAAAATCGAACAAAACTTCGTCATGATTTTTCTCATTATGGTGTTAATCTTACAATGGAATGCACAGTCTCTTACAGCTCATTGCAATGAATTTAAATCATCTATAAACAATTTTTCCTGGACACAAAAACCAGATCTCATATGTATTCAGGAAACCTGGCTTAAAGAAGGGAAAAGTTTTACCCTACCTGGATACGATATTTATCGTCACGACAGACAGAACACAGGAACTAAAAAAAGGGGAGGAGGCTGTGCATTCCTTGTTAAACGTGGTCTAGCCTTTAAATACATACATGGTTCTGACACTCCTATTGAGTATAAAATTGGAGAAATTTATGATACCTATAAAAATAAAACCAACATCATCAACATATATAACCCATGCATGCAACGCCTTAGAAGACAGCTATCTAAGAGAGATACTAAATAGAACTGTGAATCCTCGCATAATTTGTGGAGATTTGAATGGTCATAACCCCCTGTGGGGCAGCTCTAAGCTTGACCATAACGGCAAGATTATTGACGATATAATAACAGATTTTGATATGGTCTGTGTTCATTCTGGTCAAGGTACAAGAGCGAATAGTTCTCATGGTACTCTTTCTTGTATTGATGTCACTTTTGTCTCACCTAATCTAGCTGCTAAATGTAACTGGACAGTTCTGGATGATTCCTGGGGAAGTGATCACTGCCCCATCATCACTGATTATAATCATTCTATTTATAAAAGTAAAGCTAATTTCACACCTAAATGGTCCATTAAAAAAGCTGATTGGAATAAATTTCAAGTTGCTTGCAATCTGAATATATCTGAACCCAACACTTCAGAAAACATTGATGATACATACAACAACTTCATCAATGAGCTTGAGTCAGCCATGAGCTGCTCAATTCCAAAAACCAACCCAAACCACAATAAAACCCCTACCTCCTGGTGGAATGATGATTGCAAACAGGCCATAGATAGTAAGAAAATAGCTCTTAATATTTTCAGAAAAACTCGTCTTCCTACAGACCTTATAGAGTATAAAAGGGCTTGTGCCATAGCCAGGAAGACAATTAAAAATGCTAAAAGAAAAGATTGGGAAATCTTTTGCAACGAAATAAATCCGAAAACTAATACTAAAGTTATTTGGAACAAAATTAAACGAATAGAAAAAACTCGTAATACAAGTAGCATACCAGTTCTAAACCACAATGGCACAGATATCATTATACCAAGACAAGGCTGAAGCCCTTGCCGACAGCTATGCTAAAGTCAGCAGCACGAACAATTACAGCCCTTTATTTACCCCCATCAAAAATAAAGCTGAAATGATTTTTGTATTGATAGTAACAATGACAGTGTGATTAATGAGCCTCTTACCTTAGAAGAATTAAACCATGCAATTGATTCCTCTAAGTGCACCTCTCCTGGTAAAGCTGGAATAAGAAACGATGTCATTAAACACCTCCCCATGAAAATTCGTAATTACGTACTCATCATCTTTAACATGATATGGTATACCTCTCAATGCCCCAAACAATGGAAGGATGCTATCCTTATTCCATTCCTCAAACCAGGAAAAGAATCCACCAACCCCCTATCATATATAGACCCATTGCACTCACAGCTACTTTCTGTAAAATAATGGAACGAATTGTTAATTCTCGATTACTATGGTATCTAGAAACCAATAACTTATTATCCAATCCCCTGAGTGGTTTCCGGAAAGGAAGAAGTACCAAAGATCACATTGTCAATTTGGAATCATCTATCAATAAAGTCAGGAGTAATAAAGAAAGCACCCTTGCTATTTTTCTTGACATTGAAAAAGCTTATGATATGCTTTGGCGCAAAGGTATTATTATTAAATTACATTCCATGGGTATTTATGGTCGGATAATAAAATGGATTGATAATTTCCTTAATGATAGACAAATTCAAGTTAAAGTTAATAATTGTCTTTCTAAAGAAAGAACCATGGAAAATGGTGTTCCACAGGGCAGTGTTATCAGTCCTCTCCTTTTTAACGTTGCTGTCAATGATCTCTCCCACCATGTCGTTGATGCAAATGTCTCACAATATGCAGATGATATCGCCATCTGGAAATCCAACAGAAACACATCTTACCTAGAAAAGAAAATCCAACAAAACCTTAATAATGTCAAATCTTGGTGTGACAAATTGGGTTTTAAGTTGTCTATCCCCAAAACAATTGTTGTCTTGTTCACCAATAAAAAACTTATCAATATCTCCCTGCACATCCAAAACCTTAGATTACAGACTTTGTCCTCGGCCAAATTCCTGGGAGTGATTTTTGACAGCAAATTAACATGAAATCCACACATCGACAGTATAATTACAAAATGTAAAAAGAGACTTAACATCCTCAGATGCATTAGCGGTATTTCCTGGGGGGCCGATTGTAAAACACTTTATCAGCTATATAGTGCTCTAATAAAACCCATCTTGGAATACGGGTGTGAAGCTTTCGACTCTGCACCCCTGACTGCCAAGCAAAAACTTGACAGTATTCAATACCAAGCTCTTAAAATTTGTACAGGAGCTATTCACAGTTCCCCACTTTTTAGGCTACAAACCGAATGTGGAGACCCACCTTTGGCTCTACGTAGACAGTTCTTATGTAACCTATACGGAATCAAAGTAAATACACACAAAACACATCCTAATGATGACATCCATTCTGATAACTGGCAAAAGCATTATTTTGCTGACAAATGGATGTCTACAACCCACAACACCCCTTTTGAAGCTAGGATCTCCCAATACCCGTATGCAGTTTTCCCCCTCAACGACCCCACTCCTTTCTGGCATTATAACAAGCCTTCTGTCTCCACTGAAATCCTCTCTCGAGTGGCAGATGCTACAAATATTTATGACAAGAAAAATCTTAGTTTAGAGACCATCAATACAACATGGATACATTCTCTACACACTTATATACACGGATGGCTCTCACAATCCCACTCTTGATACTGTCGGATGTGGTATATATATCCCCCAACTTAAATACATTAAAGCTTCCCGCCTCAATAATGGCGTCTCTATCTTTACAGCAGAACTTTTCGCAATTCTCCTTGCATTAGAATGGGTTGAAGATGTTAAGCCTTTACATACATGCATTTTCAGTGACTGCCTTAGTGCCATCCAGTCTATCTCTAAAACCTTCCCCAAACATAAAATCGTTTGTGATATTCGCCACACCTTAAATAACATCCACTACCAAGGCAATATAGTTAACTTTGAATGGATCCCTGGGCACTGTGGGATCAATGGAAATGAAAGAGCTGATGAAATCGCCAAATCAGCCACACACAAAACCAGTATCGATCACCACATACCCCTCATAGAGAATGAAATCAAACACATTCTTAAAGAAGAACTTAAGGAAAAATGGACTAAAACCATTCCCATCACTAATCTAAATAATATAAAATATAAGCCATCTTTCATTTTCTCTAGCTGGGGAATGTCACGTACCCATGAAGTTATCATGCATAGACTTAGACTTGGTGTATGTAAAGGCTTAAATAATTTCCTATATAAAATCGGCAAACATGTGAAGTATGCTCATGCACTGAGGATGTTAAGCATTTTCTCTTGAACTGTCGTAAATATAACGTCCAAAGACAAATCCTCATCAAATCACTTGGTCTCCTAAATACCCAAATAACACTCCAACAACTTCTTGTACACAAACAAAACAGCCAACATATTATCAAATATGTACGTAACTGTAATGTTAATGTAGAGTTGGTCGGGCAGTACAGTAAGCGGTCCGAACGGAATGGTTACAGCGCCACCACACGGCGGGCGGGCAAACACTGTCTGCCCGTCTCGTGTTGTTGTCCTGACCATTCCGTTCCAACAAACAGGTATGAAATTCACCTTTTTATATAAATGTGGCACTGCTGACAGAAATACAGTTGGGAATTGTTGATGCACAGACTTTCCATAGTAAGTCAGCCACATGAGACATGTAGTGGGGATGTTTTAATCACCAGTTTCATATCGTTGAATTTTAGCAAAGATGGCGGCCCCCATAGATCGCTGTGCTTTAATATGGGCCGGCAGCATGTATTGATTGTTAATGTACATGTAGGCTAAGAGTGTCTTGCATAAAGTGTGCCCCTTTGGGATCTTTATGTCCACTGGGTTGTGTTAGGCATTTTCATTACTTATGCTGTGGCAGCACAATCAAAATTATAGGATTTTTGCCAGATTTTGTGGTGTCGTAAAGAGCGCCCTCAATCTTCCCAAACCTACAGCTGTCACAGATTTTGGAATGTGTCGTATTCTATATTGCATGTAGGTCTATCATGCTAGATATTGTGGTATCATGGTAGATATTTTACTGGGGCTGAGTTGATACTTTTATTATTCATGAAAGTGTACATGTATCATGCTGACTCGGGGGAACTGGGAGTTGACTTCCCCTAGTCCACCTAGTGTTCCTGCCCCAGTGTTCTGGTAATTTTAGGTTTGCCTGGGTGGCGACATCACTGTCCATTCTGGGGTGAATTAGCTTGTGTAAATTGTGAGTGTCGTAGGATTAATGTTATTTTATTTGGATTCCTCACTTATTTTGTTGTATTATCTCTTTTTCTCCTGTATGTTGTTTGTAATATTAATAATAGGCAGATTCACGCGAATCGTCGTTGGCGGTGCTATTTGCGGAACTGATTTTCTGTCGCGCGCTTGTGACCGGCCGAAAGTTTGTCGACTCCCGACCGTACTCGTGAAAAACGCATAGGCGGAGTAATTACTATTTCCTGGTTACGGTGATGCGGCTTCAAAGTTTTTCTGGTCGCCATTTTATTGATCAGGGATTTCTGCAGTCGATAAAAAAAAATCAACGACAGAAGACCTTTCCTAGTTTATATACGGCCAGCTCAATTTCAGTAAATTTTGACGATTCCCTTGTCTAACTTTGAGTGTAAAACTCTAACATCAGGGGTAATCTTTTGATGTTCTAGTGTTACTAATTGGATACACCACATTGTGTTCATCTTAAAAACATTCTGTCACTCGACAAAAACAACCATCGGGAAATTACCGGGGAGGGGGAGGGGGGAAATATTATGAACATACAAAAAGAAAAAATCGCCGGTATCGGCAATTTGACTTGAAGAATCGGGGTGTCACGCACGGGTGGAATTTGATATCCAATGCAATTTTATAAAACAGGACAAACCAAATATTTTTTTTGTTCGTTTTGTTGATTTGTGCAATAATGCATGCATTTATAATACGAAAAACAATAGTCAGTTCAGAGGGATGCACGATACTTAATGCGCCGTGTATACGTCCGCCAGCCAGCTGCACATGGCCTGGGACTATTTGACGGAACGCGGGCAATGACGTATAGAGAATTTGTCAAGAGGTACAACGATTTGATTTACACATTGCGCGGGCACTGTAGAAGCAACGTGCAACTAAATTCTCACTACGTTATGTAGATTGCGTTCCATAGATATGTTCTAGTCCGTGATGATCCAGTGTACTTTTGTGTGTGCGTGTGTTTGCGTGACCATGTACGTATGTAGCACGAACTACGGTAAATTCAAGACTGAATGTAAAGTCTATTGGAAAACAGTTGTTTGCGTATTCGGTGAGCGCGAACACGCGCTGTAGTATTCCTGTCGATGCTTAGGATTCATGCTTAAAAGCTTATATTTTCGTTTTATTTAATCATTTATTGGCAAATAATTGTTTTGTTTTTTAATTGTAAATTATATTAGTATTCCTAACAAATTAATGAAAACAAAATGAGGCAATTAATACCGTATGCAGATAGCAAGTTTCCTTGATACATGTACAGGTATGTAGTTAATGCATCACAACTTTTTAGGCTGAAATTGTACACTAAATGACCAAAAATGTAAATCGGCAAAACTCCGTAACTTTGCAAAGGGTTACCCTATAATGACCAATGACCCCTCATTTTATTTCTAAATGTTTACTCTTTCCAGTGATATAACATTTAAAAGTATTGAAGCAACTTAACATTTTCATGAATCTGCCTATTAATAAAACACGGTCTGCCCGTCTCGTGTTGTTGGCCTGACCATTCCGTTCCAACAAACAGCCAATTCCGACTCCACTGTGTGGTTTCTATAAATAGTCGTACACACCCCCAGTGGTCCATTCCTACATTAATATATAATTCCCCGATACACCTCGCTGATATTCTTGATATTGCACTAGCTTCTGGGATGGGAAAGTGTAAATGGTTGGCTAGACATAGTATCACCAATCATCACCTGGGGGTGTTGCGGACCTGCAAATCAGCCGGCGGGGCCCGGGCACTTAAATTGCATGGTACACGGTCCGACCTTGCAGGACACTTGTGACACTTTGTGTTTGGAGGATCATGGGCATTTTCCTTTTCCCTACCTAAATACCTGTATGTCCCCACGTTTGTAGTATCGATTCTATATTTTCCGAATAGCCCACAGAGTTGCTTGGACCGCACGACCTTAGTACTATGTCACTATACCGCTCACGACTTGAATGTACTTAGCCCTAGAAGGACGCTATGATATAGCGTCCTAGCGCCCAAGTATGCAAAACAGGCCTATGCTAGAAACCGAAGATCAAAAATCACACTTTACCTGCATAAATATTCTTGGCATCATTTTATTCAAACAGTTCAACAGCCCATCTCCCTGTTGGGATAGCAATATTCCTCCAAGAATGTCAAGAACAGGAGATATTTGCGGCGCAAAATCGTATCCACGCGACGCTGACTTCACAAACACGAGGAGTAATACCCACATTTAGAACGTTCATCAACAGAGGGCGCAATTTACAGTCGCCGCGTGCACCACCACGCG
Organism: Hippasteria phrygiana; assembly: GCA_037893225.1. NCBI lineage: Eukaryota > Metazoa > Echinodermata > Asteroidea > Valvatida > Goniasteridae > Hippasteria > Hippasteria phrygiana. Next base: position 2,434,560 of record JAZGUH010000331.1, read on the forward strand.
ACAGACATATGGGTTATTTATGTCTGTGGCGTGCACGGCCGAAATTGCGCCCTCTGTTGATAAACGTTCTAAATGTGGGTATTACTCCTCGTGTTTGTGAAGTCAGCTTCGCGTGGAGACGATTTTGCGCCGCAAATATCTCATGTTCTTGACATTCTTGGAGGAATATTGCTATCCCAACAGGGAGATGGGCTGTTAAACTGTTTGAATAAAATGATGCCAAGAATATTTATGCAGGTAAAGTGTGATTTTTGATCTTCGGTTTCTAGCATAGGCCTGTTTTGCATACTTGGGCGCTATGACGCTATATCATAGCGTCATTCTAGGGCTAGAATGTACTGTACAGTCGAGTTTTTCTATCGTTAACCCTCCTATACTTATAACTATCACAGCCTATCAAAATCTCTAAACATCAACTCTGACAGTTTGTGTGTGTTTCAATCTGAAATTTGATAGGTTTTGATCTGTACAGCAGCTGGGTCGATTTTGGCCCTGAGAACAGGAGGGTTAATGGCGCAAAGGGCATAATACAATGCCGTACGCGCCAACCCTATCTACAACAACACAACAAACTGAAACAGTAGTATAGAGCAAAGCTCTGGATTATGGACGACGATAGCAACTTGGATATTGCTTCAAAGGTAATGTAGCCCCTCATCTTTCATTTTATGGATGGATTGGGGGAGGGATTGTTCAGCCATTAATTGTTTACATTGACAACGGCCCTGCGTATGTGGCCTACATACCGTCGACGTTTTCACGAAGTGACAAAAACCTGAAAAATCCATATTTTGTCGAATTTGAGATTTTTACATAATTTTAATGTTAGTTGGACTTGAAACATTTTAAACCAATTTCCAAAGCCTAATGTTAATTAGTTTTTTAATTATTGGGAGTTGTTAATTAACAAAAAGTTGGCAGTCTATAAGTTACTGTTTTCACGAAGTGACAAAAACTACGCGCTATGGTAAAATAAGTATAGCGTCTGGGTTTTGATGTTTTCACGAAGTGACAAAAACTACGCGCTATAATGGTAAAATAAGTAGAGCGTCTGGGTTTTGATGTTTTCACGAAGTGACAAAAACTACGCGCTATGTACAGCGTCTGGGTTTTGATGTTTTCACGAAGTGACAAAAACTTTAATTAATTAATTACTATTTAATTAATGCAGATATTGATTTAAAGATACAAAGCAATGAATGTATAGCTCACACACTTCCTGGACATCTTATATTTATACTGCCTGGCTCCTGGAAAGTCTGCGAAATCAAGATTTCTAAAAGAGTAAAATTAAAAATGCGATTTACTCCAAACGTCATTTTCGCCGGAAACAGAGTTTTTGTCACTTCGTGAAAACAACGTCGATACATTGTAGTAATGTACGGTAAACTAGTATTAACAGGTCAACTCGTCGTAGTCGTAGGCCTGCCCTACATAGACCTTATCGCAAATACCGCCTGGATGAGACGTCACAATGGTTACTAGGGACGTGCGAAAGAAACGCGCACCAAAATCGCTCCTAATTCCTTCCCACAATCCCTTGTGACCATTGTGACGTCTCGACCAGGCAGTATTTGCGATATGGTCTATGTGGTAAGCACTTATAAAGAACCACCAAAACGACATCGTCACGTGCATCGCGCCTTGTGCCTAGTATTCAATAAGGCCTTGTGCCTATTCAATAAGGCCTTGTGCCTGTTCAATAAGGCCTTGTGCCTATTCAATAAGGCCTTGTGCACTTTCAGTAATACATGATGATGTCGTTTTGGTTGTTCTGGAACAGTGCCTTCCCCTACATGTACCTTGGCCAACTCGTACCTTTAACTCGACATCATCGTACCAACTCGTACCTTGGGCAACTCGTACCCCGACACAGGAACTCCTAGAAAGACGCCGATTTTTCCCATAGGCTAGTAGTAGTAGGCCTACAGCAAGAATAAGAAAGTCATTCCCATGCACTCACGTTTGACATGTGCACACGAAAACCGCTGAACGGTTTTCCCCCAAAATCCCACTCGGCCACATTTACCTGCAGGCAACTGCCGCGTGTCCGTTATATACCGTCTGCATGCATTGCCTGTCGTACCGCGCTTCAAATTTTCGATGAATAATCATGACTTGACCGACCCACGGCCCCCCTGCACATGACCCGGCAGGATGCATGCCGGGATACCAAATAGGAGCTTCGTGTGTGCGGCTTCCTCGATGGTTTGTGTGTGTGATCGCTTCGGAACAACTGAAGATTTTTGTCATTTTTTTCCCCGCAAATTGGAACCGTTTCAGGCGAAAATTGACTTGGCGCAAGCAAGGTGAGGATGTAAATGAGGCATATTATGATTTTTGGGGAAAACCGTTTAGTAATTCTCGTGTACAATGTAGAAACGTGATTGCATGGGAATGACTTTCTTATTCTTGCTGTACTAGCCTATGGGAAAAATCGGCGTCTTTCTATGGGGTTCCTGTCGGAACCCCATAGTTCTAGGGGTAGGGCAACTCGTACCTTGGCCAACTCGTACCTTGGCCAACTCGTACCTTGGCCAACTCGTACCTTCATTCAACTTCAAGACAACTCCTACCTTTACACAGAAGTCAAGTCGTACCTATACGGCTATAGTCATAGTCATAGTCAATCAGGGTCTGAAATGGTCCGGGCCGTAAACTGATTGATGTGCTTTGATCCTAACGTTAGCTGGTTAGGCCTAATTAATTGTACTCTTTGACGACTTTATTTTAGACGTTGCTGGAAAAGGAATGAACAAATTCATTCAATTTATCAAGTTTAATAATAATTGTACTTTTGCTATTTTAGATTTTGCTGGAAAAGGAACACAGGAAATTCATTTGTGTGGTAGGCCCTACATTGTTAAAAGTGAACTGCGGACATGTATTTTTTAAAAAGATGACCGTGCGCTAGGGCTGACGATATTTTTTTTTTTTCGTAGTCGATTTTTTTACCTCGCGATATCGCCGATATGGCGATAAAATCGTCAACAAATTTCAGCATGATTGAAATGTCGCAAAAGTTTGTTCATAACTACATAATCGGCGGACGTGTTGTTTGAGGCCGTTCTTAGGCCAGCCATCAATATTGAGAAACAGCGTAGTCTAAAGGCCTTTTCACATTAGAGCGCCGAACCCCGGGGCGAACTGGCCCCCGTGTTTTCACCCTGAGTTCAACCCCGCGTCGTTTCTCACTCGTTTCGCGCAAACCTACCTCAGCCAACCCCAGGGCGAGCTCGCCCCGGTGTTAGGCATGAGCATTTCCGGGGCCGCCCCCGAGATTTTGTCTAGTGTGAAAAGGCCTAGCTTAGTCTGGGGATGTCTGGATCAAAGCCTTTTCTTTGTTACCGCCACCAGCCAGAGCCATTACCCTATACACACAGACTATTGTTACCTAACATACCTCTCAAGATTTCTTAAAATAATTCCTGAGATTCCGGGAACACAATGAACGACACAAGGGGGGGGGGGGGGTCTCTTTCCCACATATCGTGCTTCAAATGGCCAAAGCTGGGCTGGCTAATTTGCATGTGAATGAAACTAAATATTACAATGAAGTGCGGAGTACGCTGATTGTTTAGACATTTAGAACGTTTTAATAGATTTTGCATCTTATCGCAGATTTACTGACAGCTCAAGTTGTCCATTATTATAAATTTAGACTTTAAACCGAACGAATTGCAATTAAGCAATTAATAGGCGCATTATTTACACTATAAATAAAAAGTTTGAAAGGATGATGTCACTTCGACTTGAACCTCGCTTACAAGGAAATTAATATTAGCGAATTTACTGGTAACAAGAAGTATCACTGATTTTTAAGGGAATATAGGGATTCCGAAAAAAATGTAGCTGATTTCAATTTTTGGGCGGAGAATATCGCATCATCGCGATTTTATCGTCGTATCGCCCAGCACTACCGTGCGCCACACTTATTAAATGACCGTAACCCAAATGCTTTTCGTCTGATCAGTTTATTACTTAATAGCTGTTAGTTTTGTTTGGGAAAGGGCCGGGGGGGGGGGGGGGGGGGGGTGGGGGGGGGGGGGTCGGGTTTGGGGTGGGGTGGGGGGGGTCGGGTTTGGGGTGGGGTGGGGTGGGGGCCGGCGGGCGGGTCAGATCAGGTCGGGGGTTATCAATTGATAGGCGCATTACATGCATCAAGTTATTTAAACCTATGTACATACCAAGAGATGAATACTGTATCAGGTACTACATTACACACACAATGTACATGTACTTCAGAATCATATGCATTGTACCCAAGATAAATGTAGTACACTGTTTCAGGAAACTGGTCTTATACATCCCTTTAGAGTGAGTATAAGCGATTTAAAGTTAATGAAAGTCAGGTTTAAATAACAGAAATTGTTTTTACCAAAAAAAAAAAACATGATTTTTATTAGTGATTTTTTTGATTTTTTTGATTTTTTTCCAGTGATTTAAATCATGATTTAAATCAATGATTTATTGGAATTACCAAACAAGTTAGCGACATTACAAACCAACCGGTACATATGCCGTAGATAAAGGGCAGGGTTTTAGTTTTGAGGGAAATTTTGTGGTAAAGCGGAGATGAGGACGACAAAACGCAATGCGAAAATAAAGATGGCGATCACCGCGACGCACAGTAAACACGCAAAACCGCATTCATTCGCATAGCAACTGCCGTAAAGCGCGTATGAAAATTGCATTTTCTACTGAAATAAACTGTTCAAAATTACAAAAAACGATGTCAATAGAATTGAGAGAAGTCTGCTTTAGGTAGAAAAAGTCATTTTGGAATGAGAAAAAATACCCTTGCATCTAATTTCATCAAAACTAAAGAGGGGCCCTACACTACACAATCGCCAAAAAAAAAGAGGTCCACACGAAGCAGGAGATAAACTTTATGTGGACTTGCACATGTCCACATGGGGTTTTCCCCTCTATGAAAAAGGGCTTCAGAGGCATTTTTGGATTAGTGTTATCTGTCGCAAAATGAAGTGGAACACTTAAAGGCAGTGTACATGATTGGTCATTGTTGCAGTTTTCAGAAATGGGCGGATTTGGGGGTTAGTTTTTTATAGGAAATATCATTCCACTGACCTGTTCAAAGTTTTGCGTTGTTTTCAACCATCGGGCGGATGGTAGCCTTTATTCAAGGCGCGCATGGCTATCTGGGCTTGTGACACGCCCCGGATATGCCATGGCGTCATCATGTCCGGGGCGCGCCATGAGTAACGGCTACAGGGCAGTTTTCCAACGATTTCCAGATGGAAATCGTTGGAAAACGAATATTCATTTCCACTTTGCTTGACAACGACAGCACACCTGGTGCCATCATTTCACAGGATGATTGAGACTACTATTAACTTAAGTCTACCAAGGTATATCGTAATAATTCAGTAAAAAGAAATTGGAGGATTACCAATCGTGTACACTACATTTAAGCCTCAGGGGATCACGGTAAAAAAACATTCAGCTTTTGTCTCCATTTTTCTTAACTACATGAAAACAAAGGAAAGTCCACACTAAAGTACATGTACAGGGTGGACTTGTGGTGTCATAGCCAAACTATTTGGCCTGTTCCGGGTATCCGGGTACCCGAATGCCGGCTTCAATACCCGGATCCATTTTTCCGGTTCGGGTACCCCAAACTTAAGGTGAAAAATTTGTAAAGTAAAATTTCAGACCAAAAATAAGTAAATAAATAAAGACAAATTCATGCATTTCCAACTCTGTTTCGACCCAAAAGATCCGAACGGTCTGGCGGTGTTTTGAAAACAATGCGTCAACCAAAATGCAGTTAATGGAAATTGTCAATAATGTGGCCGACCAATATGCTGTTTATATCTTATCTTGGCTATCTTGTTAAGCCCGGTTCATACTTCATGCGAATGCGAAGCGAATTTGGCGTCATGAAACATTCGCAGCGAAGCTTCGCACAAGTTGAAATGTGTTCAACTTTTGCGAATTCGCAGCGCGAATGATTGGCGTTGACGTCATAAATTCGCTTTGCATTCGCATGAAGTATGAACCGGGCTTTACTCTTTCAATGGAATGTGAGCTGCGGTTTGTACACTGCGACGGAACCCCGCGGTATGATCAAAGAGCAGACGGGAATATTGACCTTGAGAAAGTGAATGTTGTTCAGATACTGGGGCAGCGGAAATGGTCAGTGCTCTCAGTATTACAGGTATTTGCTTGGAGTAATTTATTTGATGGTGTGTGATTATTTGAATGCACAGGCCTACAAAATATAGGCCCCAAGTATTGCGACATCCGCCTTTTAACTTGCCGCACGTTACTGGTAATGTACGCATTTAGCGTGGCACATTCTTGCTTTGTCAAATTCGTGAATAGGACTTAATTTACTATGATCTCACCGTACTTCCAACTCCAAATCAAATGGATGCCACGCCACCACAATAATTATGAGAGATGATTGGTTGAATAATGAGTTAGTTTGGATCCTTCAAAACTCCATAAATTATACGTTTTGCTAAAAAATAACTGGTAATCAAGATATAAACAAATAATTAAACTAGTTACATTGAATTATCCGCTGTTTTAAATAAAGAAAACAAGATCCCCACTCCCCCCCCAAAAAAAGAAAAGAAATCAGAGATAATAAGAGATAATAAATAGAAGGTAGTTAACGCCCCAAAAAAATGGGCCCCCATTCTTAAGATCAGACATAAGTTTTTCAGATCTTATACACTTTACATCTTGGCCGTCTGTTATACAACATCCAATGATTTAACCCAAGTGACCCAAACTACATGTACTTTGCCAATGAGTGAATGCAAAAAAACAACTAAAACAGGTCCCCATTCTTCAGATCGGACATACATGTAGGCCTAAGTTTTTGAAGATCATCATTCGGTGTCATACACTTTACGTCTTGCCCAGAGGTCATCTTTGTCATTTCCGAAGCCTAAAAAAAACCCCAAAATAAACAAAATTATATCAAATACAAGTTAATTTGCCAAGTTCTCAAGAATGGCCAACCCCCAAAAAAATGAAAGAAAAGTTTATATTAATGGGAAATCATAGGCCTACATGTACATGTACTTCCAATGTGGGAAGTAGGCCTACATGTACATGTACATGTACATGCGGATCAATTTTTTTAACGAGCCCAAACATGCGACATGATTTCTCATCAACTTAATATTAAAAAGGAATTTGTATATATCCAACAAAACCTATCGCGCGGTTCGAGTTGGCGAAGGTACGAGTTGGCGAAGGTACGAGTTGGCGAAGGTACGAGTTGGCGAAGGTACGAGTTGGCGAAGGTACGAGTTGGCGAAGGTACGAGTTGGCGAAGGTACGAGTTGGCGAAGGTACGAGTTGGCGAAGGTACGAGTTGGCGAAGGTACGAGTTGGCGAAGGTACGAGTTGGCGAAGGTACCAGTTGGCGAAGGTACCAGTTGGCGAAGGTACCAGTTGGCGAAGGTACCAGTTGGCGAAGGTACCAGTTGGCGAAGGTACCAGTTGGCGAAGGTACCAGTTGGCGAAGGTACCAGTTGGCGAAGGTACCAGTTGGCGAAGGTACCAGTTGGCGAAGGTACCAGTTGGCGAAGGTACCAGTTGTGTGAGTTGTCCGGGGCGCGAGTTGTCCGGGGTATGAGTTAAGACAACTCATACCGCGCGATAGGTTTTGTTGGATATATACGAACTACTTTTTAAAATTAAGTTCATGAGAAATCATGACGCATGTTTGGGCTCGTTAAAAAAATTGATCCGCATGTACATGTAGGCCTACTTCCCACATTGGAAGTACATGTACATGTAGGCCTATGATTTCCCAGCGATATAACCCGATAGATTTTTGAACAACTATCATTAATATAAACTTTTCTTTCCTTTTTTTTGGGGGGGGGGGGCCATTCTTGTGAACTTGGCGAATTAACTTGTATAATTTAGTTTATTTTAGGTTTTTTTTTAGGCTTTGGAAATGACAAGACGTAAAGTGTATGACACCGAATGATGATCTTCAAAAACTTAGGCCTACATGTATGTCCGATCTTAAGATTGGTGAACTGTTTTAGTTTTTTTTTGCGTTCACTCACTAGAAAAAGGCCCAAAACACCTACAAAGAAAAAAATCGTGAAAATATTCAAAACAAAAACTAAGTTTCTTGGTTTATTTTGCCGTAAGAATTGGTCCAGACTCCTTTTCCACGTTCGCAATACAAGTGTTCATGGTATACTATACTGACATCGCATGACTATGCGTAGAGTCTATCAATTGAGTACATGTATATGAGCCCGACGTCTAGACTCTTTTTTCACGTTAGCAATACAAATGTTCGTGGTATACTGAGTGATATTGCATGACCGTGCGTAAAGTCTAATTGAGTATGAGCTCGGCGCTTTTCGTAGTATAATACACAGTCGCTAAACAAAAATTGGTGTGCTTCAGCTACGGTAGCAGCATTATATACATATATATATACGAAACGACTGAAATTGCGCCTACATGAAGCTTTTTGTGCAATTTGGTACCCGTACTTCGTTTTTATGGCATGTCAGCCGAAGTAGTTTTGGAACCACCCAGCTGTTTCACGCCAACCCCAACATTCCTGAAAAGCTGATTTTCGTGTGACGAATTTGTTGCTTTTATTTGCTGAAACACACGAATGTGGCTATATTTGTGTGCGTTAGCATTCGTACGGCGAAGAAGGTTGTTAAGCCCTGGTACGCTAGAACAGTGGCAGATAGTTCGACGAAGTTGTGTGATGTTTTTTCACAATTCGCCAGCGGTGAATTTGACCAAGGAAATGACATTGGTGATTAATACCAGATGACCCTGGTGAGTAGAACGCTGTCATGACATGGTGTCAGTGTTGTAGTCAAGACCAGGCAGTCCGAGACCAAGACCGAGACCGACAGTCCGAGACCAAGACCAAGACCGAGACCGAGACCGACAGTCCGAGACCAAGACCAAGACCAGACTTGTAAATACATTTGTAAAGGCATGTAAATCATCTTTGTATGTTAATCTAAAACTGGGGGGGTTCAGCTAGGGTATGGGGTATGACCATAGAGCTGTGTTTAGTTTGACAGGAATGGTCTGGGAGTGTACTCTAGCATTGTTGTTGGTTTTTACTTTGTATTCTTCAATAAAGTTTTTACTTTTCGGCCTAATTTGAATTTCACAACATTCACAGTGCATGCAGTGCACTTAAGCACTTTTCAGACACTGGTGTACCTATGTAAAGCTACAAAAAAAAGTGACAATTTAAAATATTATTTCCTTCAAATTGTATTTTATTTCTCAGGAAAAACATTCACAGAGGTGCCCCTGGCCCTCTGTCTCAAGAAAATGTCATGCCATCACGGTGATTTTATTGCAGCAGTTTACCCAACAGTATACAATCACGTTACAGAAATACAGGCCTATAATTTAGATCGTTTCTGACAAAATCTTAGAAGGCTTCTTTAGAAATTGAAACAAACATGTCATTGACAAGCATGCAAGAAAGAAAAATCTTAGGCCTAATTCATCGGGTGATCAAGCCGCACATGTTTGATGAAGGCAGACGTTAGTGCTGGGCGATACGATAACATCGCGATGATGCGATATTCGCCTCCCAAAAATTGAAATCGGCTACATTCTTTTAAAATCGAAAAATCGAGATATTGCCGATATCATTTTAAAAATCGGCTATTTTTTTTCGGAACCCCTATTTTCCCTTCTCGGTGATACTTTCTTTTCACCAGCAAATTCGCTAAAATTAATTTCCTTGTAAGCGAGGTTCAAGTCGAAGTGACATCATCCTTTCGAACTTTTTATTTATCGTGTAAATTAGAGCAAGCAGAACAAATATAACACAAGGGGAAACATACATGCAGCTGATTAAATAAATTCATTGATTGCCGTATTTAACGTCGAGCAAAGAAAATAATGTTTACCCTCCTGTGGCTGAATTAAACGTAAGGATGGTTTATTGTATCCTTTGCTTGGAATATTAATGCTCACCTGTTCCGACATGCTACATGTATGTTTAAAAAAAATCAGTACTTATTACAATGTCAGTATTCATTCGCCCTAAAATAAAAAGGATGTCTGAAATAAAATATCCTGCACCCCTAGCCCTAAAACCTTTGTGATTGACAGCTTAACTTTTGCGAGGTATACAATTATTGGCTGTTTCGGAAGTTTGTTTGTTTGTTTTCTTTCTTTTTTCAGACTTTTGCCCATAGCATTTGTACACGTTTTCTTTCTTACCGGCACTTTGGCTACTATATCCTTCCTCTATGTTTAAAGCAACCGATTGCCTTTAAACTTAACAGACACTTAAACCAAATGCTCAGAATGTGTGCCAAACTTTTACATCATGATGACGTCATCACATGATTTTTTATGAATTTTTGAAATTATTAAAATCGTAACATTCTTTTCAATATATCTAGCGAACAAAACAAGATATTTTAAAAATTCTTTTTGTTATAGCTCTGGTGTTTTAAAGATATGCCCTGAAAGGCGAAAATTGTGTGACGTCATGATGACGTCATAAAAAATATGTTTTTTTTTTTTACGCATGTAAGGGTCAATCCGATTACAAAAATGTATACATGGATTTTGTCTGTACCTAATTCCAAAATTTCATGATTGTGGCTCACTCAAGTAAGAAATGACAGCCATTTCAAAATTTAGACTAAATTCAATATAACACAAAGGAGTTATGGGAAGGGCAGATAACCATGGCTTAAATGTGCATGCTGTTTATAAAAAGGCTGATTTGTAGTCTTTTCAAGTCGCTAGACTATTGCCCATAGCATTTGTAAACGTTTTCTTTCTTACCGGCACTTTGGGTACTTTTAAACTTGGCAGACACTTAGACTAACTGCTCACAATGTGTGCCGAACTTTTACCTCATGATGACGTCATCACATGTCACGTGACGTCATCTTAAAGGGGCAGTTTTTGAAGCCACATATAAACAAAAGTACATGTTCGATTAAGTTGATAAGTAATATCTAGGTAGCCCAGTAGGTTTACAGCTGAAAATTGACATGACATTATCATGATGTCATTACATGTATAAACAAAAGTACCCGCACCCTTAAAAACCCGCACCCTTAAAAACCCGCACCCTTAAAACCCGCACCCTTAAAACCTGCACCCTTAAAACCCGCACCCTTAAAACCCGCACCCTTCAAGCCCGCACCCTTAAAACCCACACCCTTAAAACCCGCACCCTTAAAACCCGCACCCTTAAAACCCGCACCCTTAAAACCTGCACCCTTAAAACCCGCACCCTTAAAACCCGCACCCTTAAAACCCGCACCCTAACTCGAACCTTAACCCTAACACTTGCACTCAAACCCTTAACTCTAACAACTAATTTGAACACCCCTAACTCGCTTACTCTATTTTTCCATCAACTCCAGGAGAGATCAACCTCCGGCTCCTGGCTGTTCAAGACCTTGAGGCCTTACAAGATTATATCCTGGACAGAACTGAAAGGCCTAGTGAGATAGAGAGCATATGAAATCATGCTGTAGGATGCAGGCTTAGATCAGCACAACAGACCTATGGTGTTTTGTAGACGAGTAAGTCTAACACTCTCTCTACCTTTCTCTGTCTCTCTATCTCTTACTCTCACATTCTAACCCGAACACAAGCACTCTCACTCTAAGGGCCATGTCACACAGGACAATTGTCAGGCAATCAGGTCCAACCAAATTCCACATAGAAAAACATTGAATTTATTATTTTCACCAAATTGTCTTAAGAAGAAAAATGTCTTTACTGCACTTTAAGAATTTCTTTTCGGCTGCAGCGCTGTTACTTGCCCACAAATTGTTTGTTAAAATTGCATTGTGTAACAAGGCCCTAACTCTAGCACTCTTAAAACCCGCACTCTTAAAACCCGCACTCTTAAAACCCGCACCCTTAAAACCCGCACCCTTAAAACCCGCTCCCTTAAAACCTGCACCCTTAAAACCCGCACCCTTAAAACCCGCACCCTTAAAACCCAAACCCTTAAAACCCGCACCCTTAAAACCTGCACCCTTAAACCCGCACCCATCTCTTACTCTCACATTCTAACCCTAACACAAGCACTCTTACTCTAAGGGCCATGTCACACAGGAAAATTTTCAGGCAATCGGGTCCAACCAAATTCCACATAGAAAAACAGGGAATTCTTTTATTTTCACCAAACTGTCTTAAGAAGAAAAATGTCTTTATTGCACTTGAAGAATTTCTTTTCGGCTGCAGCGCTGTTACTTGCCCACAAATTGCTTGTTAAAATTGCATTGTGTAACAAGGCCCTAACTCTAGCACTCTTAAAACCTGCACTCTTAAAACCCGCACTCTTAAAACCCGCACTCTTAAAACCCGCACCCTTAAAACCCGCACTCTTAAAACCCGCACCCTTAAAACCCGCACCCTTAAAACCCGCACCCTTAAAACCCGCACCCTAACTCGAACCTTAACCCAAACACTTGCACTCAAACCCTTAACTCTAACAACTAATTTGAACACCCCTAACTCCCTTACTCTATTTTTCCATCAACTCCAGGAGAGATCAACCTCCGGCTCCTGGCTGTTCAAGACCTCGAGGCCATACAAGATTATCCTGGACAGAACTGAAAGGCCTAGTGAGATAGAGAGCATATGAAATCATGCTGTAGGATGCGGGCTTAGATCAGCACAACAGACCTATGGTGTTTTGTAGACGAGTAAGTCTAACACTCTCTCTATCTATCTCTGTCTCTCTATCTCTTACTCTCACATTCTAACCCGAACACAAGCACTCTCACTCTAAGGGCCATGTCACACAGGACAATTTTCAGGCAATCGGGTCCAACCAAATTCCACATAGAAAAACATGGAATTTTGTATTTTCACCAAACTGTCTTAAGAAGAAAAATGTCTTTATTGCACTTGAAGAATTTCTTTTCGGCTGCAGCGCTGTTACTTGCCCACAAATTGCTTGTTAAAATTGCATTGTGTAACAAGGCCCTAACTCTAGCACTCTTAAAACCCGCACCCTTAAAACCCCCACCCTTAAAACCCGCACTCTTAAAACCCGCACTCTTAAAACCCGCACCCTTAAAACCCGCACCCTTAAAACCCGCACCCTTAAAACCCGCACCCTTAAAACCCGCACCCTTAAAACCCGCACCCTTAAAACCCGCACCCTTAAAACCCGCACCCTTAAAACCTGCACCCTTAAAACCCGCACCCATCTCTTACTCTCACATTCTAACCCGAACACAAGCACTCTTACTCTAAGGGCCATGTCACACAGGAAAATTTTCAGGCAATCGGGTCCAACCAAATTCCACATAGAAAAACAGGGAATTCTTCTATTTTCACCAAACTGTCTTAAGAAGAAAAATGTCTTTACTGCACTTTAAGAATTTCTTTTCGGCTGCAGCGCTGTTACTTGCCCACAAATTGCTTGTTAAAATTGCATTGTGTAACAAGGCCCTAACTCTAGCACTCTTAAAACCCGCACTCTTAAAACCCGCACTTTTAAAGCCCGCACCCTTAAAACCCGCACCCTTAAAACCCGCACCCTTAAAACCCGCACCCATCTCTTACTCTCACATTCTAACCCGAACACAAGCACTCTTACTCTAAGGGCCATGTCACACAGGAAAATTTTCAGGCAATCGGGTCCAACCAAATTCCACATAGAAAAACAAGGAATTCTTTTATTTTCACCAAACTGTCTTAAGAAGAAAAATGTCTTTATTGCACTTGAAGAATTTCTTTTCGGCTGCAGCGCTGTTACTTGCCCACAAATTGCTTGTTAAAATTGCATTGTGTAACAAGGCCCTAACTCTAGCACTCTTAAAACCTGCACTCTTAAAACCCGCACTCTTAAAACCCGCACTCCTAAAACCCGCACCCTTAAAACCCGCACTCTTAAAACCCGCACCCTTAAAACCCGCACCCTTAAAACCCGCACCCTTAAAACCCGCACCCTTAACTCAAACCCTTAACTCTAACAACTAATTTGAACACCCCTAACTCCCTTACTCTATTTTTCCATCAACTCCAGGAGAGATCAACCTCCGGCTCCTGGCTGTTCAAGACCTCGAGGCCATACAAGATTATCCTGGACAGAACTGAAAGGCCTAGTGAGATAGAGAGCATATGAAATCATGCTGTAGGATGCGGGCTTAGATCAGCACAACAGACCTATGGTGTTTTGTAGACGAGTAAGTCTAACACTCTCTCTATCTATCTCTGTCTCTCTATCTCTTACTCTCACATTCTAACCCGAACACAAGCACTCTCACTCTAAGGGCCATGTCACACAGGACAATTTTCAGGCAATCGGGTCCAACCAAATTCCACATAGAAAAACATGGAATTTTGTATTTTCACCAAATTGTCTTAAGAAGAAAAATGTCTTTACTGCACTTTAAGAATTTCTTTTCGGCTGCAGCGCTGTTACTTGCCCACAAATTGCTTGTTAAAATTGCATTGTGTAACAAGGCCCTAACTCTAGCACTCTTAAAACCCGCACTCTTAAAACCCGCACTTTTAAAACCCGCACCCTTAAAACCCGCACCCTTAAAACCCGCACCCTTAAAACCCGCACCCTTAAAACCCGCACCCTTAAAACCCGCACCCTTAAAACCCGCACCCTTAAAACATGCACCCTTAAAACATGCACCCTTAAAACCCGCACCCTTAAAACCCGCACCCTTAAAACCTGCACCCTTAAAACCCGCACCCTTAAAACCTGCACCCTTAAAACCCGCACCCATCTCTTACTCTCACATTCTAACCCGAACACAAGCACTTTTACTCTAAGGGCCATGTCACACAGGAAAATTTTCAGGCAATTGGGTCCAACCAAATTCCACATAGAAAAACAAGGAATTCTTTTATTTTCACCAAACTGTCTTAAGAAGAAAAATGTCTTTATTGCACTTGAAAAACCCAAAATAAACAAAATTATATCAAATACAAGTTAATTTGCCAAGTTCTCAAGAATGGCCAACCCCCAAAAAAATGAAAGAAAAGTTTATATTAATGGGAAATCATAGGCCTACATGTACATGTACTTCCAATGTGGGAAGTAGGCCTACATGTACATGTACATGTACATGCGGATCAATTTTTTTAACGAGCCCAAACATGCGACATGATTTCTCATCAACTTAATATTAAAAAGGAATTTGTATATATCCAACAAAACCTATCGCGCGGTTCGAGTTGGCGAAGGTACGAGTTGGCGAAGGTACGAGTTGGCGAAGGTACGAGTTGGCGAAGGTACGAGTTGGCGAAGGTACGAGTTGGCGAAGGTACGAGTTGGCGAAGGTACGAGTTGGCGAAGGTACGAGTTGGCGAAGGTACGAGTTGGCGAAGGTACGAGTTGGCGAAGGTACGAGTTGGCGAAGGTACGAGTTGGCGAAGGTACGAGTTGGCGAAGGTACCAGTTGGCGAAGGTACCAGTTGGCGAAGGTACCAGTTGGCGAAGGTACCAGTTGGCGAAGGTACCAGTTGGCGAAGGTACCAGTTGGCGAAGGTACCAGTTGGCGAAGGTACCAGTTGGCGAAGGTACCAGTTGGCGAAGGTACCAGTTGGCGAAGGTACCAGTTGGCGAAGGTACCAGTTGGCGAAGGTACCAGTTGGCGAAGGTACCAGTTGGCGAAGGTACCAGTTGGCGAAGGTACCAGTTGGCGAAGGTACCAGTTGGCGAAGGTACCAGTTGTGTGAGTTGTCCGGGGCGCGAGTTGTCCGGGGTATGAGTTAAGACAACTCATACCGCGCGATAGGTTTTGTTGGATATATACGAACTACTTTTTAAAATTAAGTTCATGAGAAATCATGACGCATGTTTGGGCTCGTTAAAAAAATTGATCCGCATGTACATGTAGGCCTACTTCCCACATTGGAAGTACATGTACATGTAGGCCTATGATTTCCCAGCGATATAACCCGATAGATTTTTGAACAACTATCATTAATATAAACTTTTCTTTCCTTTTTTTGGGGGGGGGGGGGCCATTCTTGTGAACTTGGCGAATTAACTTGTATAATTTAGTTTATTTTAGGTTTTTTTTTAGGCTTTGGAAATGACAAGACGTAAAGTGTATGACACCGAATGATGATCTTCAAAAACTTAGGCCTACATGTATGTCCGATCTTAAGATTGGTGAACTGTTTTAGTTTTTTTTTGCGTTCACTCACTAGAAAAAGGCCCAAAACACCTACAAAGAAAAAAATCGTGAAAATATTCAAAACAAAAACTAAGTTTCTTGGTTTATTTTGCCGTAAGAATTGGTCCAGACTCCTTTTCCACGTTCGCAATACAAGTGTTCATGGTATACTATACTGACATCGCATGACTATGCGTAGAGTCTATCAATTGAGTACATGTATATGAGCCCGACGTCTAGACTCTTTTTTCACGTTAGCAATACAAATGTTCGTGGTATACTGAGTGATATTGCATGACCGTGCGTAAAGTCTAATTGAGTATGAGCTCGGCGCTTTTCGTAGTATAATACACAGTCGCTAAACAAAAATTGGTGTGCTTCAGCTACGGTAGCAGCATTATATACATATATATATACGAAACGACTGAAATTGCGCCTACATGAAGCTTTTTGTGCAATTTGGTACCCGTACTTCGTTTTTATGGCATGTCAGCCGAAGTAGTTTTGGAACCACCCAGCTGTTTCACGCCAACCCCAACATTCCTGAAAAGCTGATTTTCGTGTGACGAATTTGTTGCTTTTATTTGCTGAAACACACGAATGTGGCTATATTTGTGTGCGTTAGCATTCGTACGGCGAAGAAGGTTGTTAAGCCCTGGTACGCTAGAACAGTGGCAGATAGTTCGACGAAGTTGTGTGATGTTTTTTCACAATTCGCCAGCGGTGAATTTGACCAAGGAAATGACATTGGTGATTAATACCAGATGACCCTGGTGAGTAGAACGCTGTCATGACATGGTGTCAGTGTTGTAGTCAAGACCAGGCAGTCCGAGACCAAGACCGAGACCGACAGTCCGAGACCAAGACCAAGACCGAGACCGAGACCGACAGTCCGAGACCAAGACCAAGACCAGACTTGTAAATACATTTGTAAAGGCATGTAAATCATCTTTGTATGTTAATCTAAAACTGGGGGGGTTCAGCTAGGGTATGGGGTATGACCATAGAGCTGTGTTTAGTTTGACAGGAATGGTCTGGGAGTGTACTCTAGCATTGTTGTTGGTTTTTACTTTGTATTCTTCAATAAAGTTTTTACTTTTCGGCCTAATTTGAATTTCACAACATTCACAGTGCATGCAGTGCACTTAAGCACTTTTCAGACACTGGTGTACCTATGTAAAGCTACAAAAAAAAGTGACAATTTAAAATATTATTTCCTTCAAATTGTATTTTATTTCTCAGGAAAAACATTCACAGAGGTGCCCCTGGCCCTCTGTCTCAAGAAAATGTCATGCCATCACGGTGATTTTATTGCAGCAGTTTACCCAACAGTATACAATCACGTTACAGAAATACAGGCCTATAATTTAGATCGTTTCTGACAAAATCTTAGAAGGCTTCTTTAGAAATTGAAACAAACATGTCATTGACAAGCATGCAAGAAAGAAAAATCTTAGGCCTAATTCATCGGGTGATCAAGCCGCACATGTTTGATGAAGGCAGACGTTAGTGCTGGGCGATACGATAACATCGCGATGATGCGATATTCGCCTCCCAAAAATTGAAATCGGCTACATTCTTTTAAAATCGAAAAATCGAGATATTGCCGATATCATTTTTAAAATCGGCTATTTTTTTTCGGAACCCCTATTTTCCCTTCTCGGTGATACTTTCTTTTCACCAGCAAATTCGCTAAAATTAATTTCCTTGTAAGCGAGGTTCAAGTCGAAGTGACATCATCCTTTCGAACTTTTTATTTATCGTGTAAATTAGAGCAAGCAGAACAAATATAACACAAGGGGAAACATACATGCAGCTGATTAAATAAATTCATCGATTGCCGTATTTAACGTCGAGCAAAGAAAATAATGTTTACCCTCCTGTGGCTGAATTAAACGTAAGGATGGTTTATTGTATCCTTTGCTTGGAATATTAATGCTCACCTGTTCCGACATGCTACATGTATGTTTAAAAAAAATCAGTACTTATTACAATGTCAGTATTCATTCGCCCTAAAATAAAAAGGATGTCTGAAATAAAATATCCTGCACCCCTAGCCCTAAAACCTTTGTGATTGACAGCTTAACTTTTGCGAGGTATACAATTATTGGCTGTTTCGGAAGTTTGTTTGTTTGTTTTCTTTCTTTTTTCAGACTTTTGCCCATAGCATTTGTACACGTTTTCTTTCTTACCGGCACTTTGGCTACTATATCCTTCCTCTATGTTTAAAGCAACCGATTGCCTTTAAACTTAACAGACACTTAAACCAAATGCTCAGAATGTGTGCCAAACTTTTACATCATGATGACGTCATCACATGATTTTTTATGAATTTTTGAAATTATTAAAATCGTAACATTCTTTTCAATATATCTAGCGAACAAAACAAGATATTTTAAAAATTCTTTTTGTTATAGCTCTGGTGTTTTAAAGATATGCCCTGAAAGGCGAAAATTGTGTGACGTCATGATGACGTCATAAAAAATATGTTTTTTTTTTTTACGCATGTAAGGGTCAATCCGATTACAAAAATGTATACATGGATTTTGTCTGTACCTAATTCCAAAATTTCATGATTGTGGCTCACTCAAGTAAGAAATGACAGCCATTTCAAAATTTAGACTAAATTCAATATAACACAAAGGAGTTATGGGAAGGGCAGATAACCATGGCTTAAATGTGCATGCTGTTTATAAAAAGGCTGATTTGTAGTCTTTTCAAGTCGCTAGACTATTGCCCATAGCATTTGTAAACGTTTTCTTTCTTACCGGCACTTTGGGTACTTTTAAACTTGGCAGACACTTAGACTAACTGCTCACAATGTGTGCCGAACTTTTACCTCATGATGACGTCATCACATGTCACGTGACGTCATCTTAAAGGGGCAGTTTTTGAAGCCACATATAAACAAAAGTACATGTTCGATTAAGTTGATAAGTAATATCTAGGTAGCCCAGTAGGTTTACAGCTGAAAATTGACATGACATTATCATGATGTCATTACATGTATAAACAAAAGTACCCGCACCCTTAAAAACCCGCACCCTTAAAAACCCGCACCCTTAAAACCCGCACCCTTAAAACCTGCACCCTTAAAACCCGCACCCTTAAAACCCGCACCCTTCAAGCCCGCACCCTTAAAACCCACACCCTTAAAACCCGCACCCTTAAAACCCGCACCCTTAAAACCCGCACCCTTAAAACCTGCACCCTTAAAACCCGCACCCTTAAAACCCGCACCCTTAAAACCCGCACCCTAACTCGAACCTTAACCCTAACACTTGCACTCAAACCCTTAACTCTAACAACTAATTTGAACACCCCTAACTCGCTTACTCTATTTTTCCATCAACTCCAGGAGAGATCAACCTCCGGCTCCTGGCTGTTCAAGACCTTGAGGCCTTACAAGATTATATCCTGGACAGAACTGAAAGGCCTAGTGAGATAGAGAGCATATGAAATCATGCTGTAGGATGCAGGCTTAGATCAGCACAACAGACCTATGGTGTTTTGTAGACGAGTAAGTCTAACACTCTCTCTACCTTTCTCTGTCTCTCTATCTCTTACTCTCACATTCTAACCCGAACACAAGCACTCTCACTCTAAGGGCCATGTCACACAGGACAATTGTCAGGCAATCAGGTCCAACCAAATTCCACATAGAAAAACATTGAATTTATTATTTTCACCAAATTGTCTTAAGAAGAAAAATGTCTTTACTGCACTTTAAGAATTTCTTTTCGGCTGCAGCGCTGTTACTTGCCCACAAATTGTTTGTTAAAATTGCATTGTGTAACAAGGCCCTAACTCTAGCACTCTTAAAACCCGCACTCTTAAAACCCGCACTCTTAAAACCCGCACCCTTAAAACCCGCACCCTTAAAACCCGCACCCTTAAAACCCGCTCCCTTAAAACCTGCACCCTTAAAACCCGCACCCTTAAAACCCGCACCCTTAAAACCCAAACCCTTAAAACCCGCACCCTTAAAACCTGCACCCTTAAACCCGCACCCATCTCTTACTCTCACATTCTAACCCTAACACAAGCACTCTTACTCTAAGGGCCATGTCACACAGGAAAATTTTCAGGCAATCGGGTCCAACCAAATTCCACATAGAAAAACAGGGAATTCTTTTATTTTCACCAAACTGTCTTAAGAAGAAAAATGTCTTTATTGCACTTGAAGAATTTCTTTTCGGCTGCAGCGCTGTTACTTGCCCACAAATTGGTTGTTAAAATTGCATTGTGTAACAAGGCCCTAACTCTAGCACTCTTAAAACCTGCACTCTTAAAACCCGCACTCTTAAAACCCGCACTCTTAAAACCCGCACCCTTAAAACCCGCACTCTTAAAACCCGCACCCTTAAAACCCGCACCCTTAAAACCCGCACCCTTAAAACCCGCACCCTAACTCGAACCTTAACCCAAACACTTGCACTCAAACCCTTAACTCTAACAACTAATTTGAACACCCCTAACTCCCTTACTCTATTTTTCCATCAACTCCAGGAGAGATCAACCTCCGGCTCCTGGCTGTTCAAGACCTCGAGGCCATACAAGATTATCCTGGACAGAACTGAAAGGCCTAGTGAGATAGAGAGCATATGAAATCATGCTGTAGGATGCGGGCTTAGATCAGCACAACAGACCTATGGTGTTTTGTAGACGAGTAAGTCTAACACTCTCTCTATCTATCTCTGTCTCTCTATCTCTTACTCTCACATTCTAACCCGAACACAAGCACTCTCACTCTAAGGGCCATGTCACACAGGACAATTTTCAGGCAATCGGGTCCAACCAAATTCCACATAGAAAAACATGGAATTTTGTATTTTCACCAAACTGTCTTAAGAAGAAAAATGTCTTTATTGCACTTGAAGAATTTCTTTTCGGCTGCAGCGCTGTTACTTGCCCACAAATTGCTTGTTAAAATTGCATTGTGTAACAAGGCCCTAACTCTAGCACTCTTAAAACCCGCACCCTTAAAACCCCCACCCTTAAAACCCGCACTCTTAAAACCCGCACTCTTAAAACCCGCACCCTTAAAACCCGCACCCTTAAAACCCGCACCCTTAAAACCCGCACCCTTAAAACCCGCACCCTTAAAACCCGCACCCTTAAAACCCGCACCCTTAAAACCCGCACCCTTAAAACCTGCACCCTTAAAACCCGCACCCATCTCTTACTCTCACATTCTAACCCGAACACAAGCACTCTTACTCTAAGGGCCATGTCACACAGGAAAATTTTCAGGCAATCGGGTCCAACCAAATTCCACATAGAAAAACAGGGAATTCTTCTATTTTCACCAAACTGTCTTAAGAAGAAAAATGTCTTTACTGCACTTTAAGAATTTCTTTTCGGCTGCAGCGCTGTTACTTGCCCACAAATTGCTTGTTAAAATTGCATTGTGTAACAAGGCCCTAACTCTAGCACTCTTAAAACCCACACTCTTAAAACCCGCACTTTTAAAGCCCGCACCCTTAAAACCCGCACCCTTAAAACCCGCACCCTTAAAACCCGCACCCATCTCTTACTCTCACATTCTAACCCGAACACAAGCACTCTTACTCTAAGGGCCATGTCACACAGGAAAATTTTCAGGCAATCGGGTCCAACCAAATTCCACATAGAAAAACAAGGAATTCTTTTATTTTCACCAAACTGTCTTAAGAAGAAAAATGTCTTTATTGCACTTGAAGAATTTCTTTTCGGCTGCAGCGCTGTTACTTGCCCACAAATTGCTTGTTAAAATTGCATTGTGTAACAAGGCCCTAACTCTAGCACTCTTAAAACCTGCACTCTTAAAACCCGCACTCTTAAAACCCGCACTCTTAAAACCCGCACCCTTAAAACCCGCACTCTTAAAACCCGCACCCTTAAAACCCGCACCCTTAAAACCCGCACCCTTAAAACCCGCACCCTTAACTCAAACCCTTAACTCTAACAACTAATTTGAACACCCCTAACTCCCTTACTCTATTTTTCCATCAACTCCAGGAGAGATCAACCTCCGGCTCCTGGCTGTTCAAGACCTCGAGGCCATACAAGATTATCCTGGACAGAACTGAAAGGCCTAGTGAGATAGAGAGCATATGAAATCATGCTGTAGGATGCGGGCTTAGATCAGCACAACAGACCTATGGTGTTTTGTAGACGAGTAAGTCTAACACTCTCTCTATCTATCTCTGTCTCTCTATCTCTTACTCTCACATTCTAACCCGAACACAAGCACTCTCACTCTAAGGGCCATGTCACACAGGACAATTTTCAGGCAATCGGGTCCAACCAAATTCCACATAGAAAAACATGGAATTTTGTATTTTCACCAAATTGTCTTAAGAAGAAAAATGTCTTTACTGCACTTTAAGAATTTCTTTTCGGCTGCAGCGCTGTTACTTGCCCACAAATTGCTTGTTAAAATTGCATTGTGTAACAAGGCCCTAACTCTAGCACTCTTAAAACCCGCACTCTTAAAACCCGCACTTTTAAAACCCGCACCCTTAAAACCCGCACCCTTAAAACCCGCACCCTTAAAACCCGCACCCTTAAAACCCGCACCCTTAAAACCCGCACCCTTAAAACATGCACCCTTAAAACATGCACCCTTAAAACCCGCACCCTTAAAACCCGCACCCTTAAAACCTGCACCCTTAAAACCCGCACCCTTAAAACCCGCACCCTTAAAACCCGCACCCATCTCTTACTCTCACATTCTAACCCGAACACAAGCACTCTTACTCTAAGGGCCATGTCACACAGGAAAATTTTCAGGCAATCGGGTCCAACCAAATTCCACATAGAAAAACAAGGAATTCTTTTATTTTCACCAAACTGTCTTAAGAAGAAAAATGTCTTTATTGCACTTGAAGAATTTCTTTTCGGCTGCAGCGCTGTTACTTGCCCACAAATTGCTTGTTAAAATTGCATTGTGTAACAAGGCCCTAACTCTAGCACTCTTAAAACCTGCACTCTTAAAACCCGCACTCTTAAAACCCGCACTCTTAAAACCCGCACCCTTAAAACCCGCACTCTTAAAACCCGCACCCTTAAAACCCGCACCCTTAAAACCCGCACCCTTAAAACCCGCACCCTTAACTCAAACCCTTAACTCTAACAACTAATTTGAACACCCCTAACTCCCTTACTCTATTTTTCCATCAACTCCAGGAGAGATCAACCTCCGGCTCCTGGCTGTTCAAGACCTCGAGGCCATACAAGATTATCCTGGACAGAACTGAAAGGCCTAGTGAGATAGAGAGCATATGAAATCATGCTGTAGGATGCGGGCTTAGATCAGCACAACAGACCTATGGTGTTTTGTAGACGAGTAAGTCTAACACTCTCTCTATCTATCTCTGTCTCTCTATCTCTTACTCTCACATTCTAACCCGAACACAAGCACTCTCACTCTAAGGGCCATGTCACACAGGACAATTTTCAGGCAATCGGGTCCAACCAAATTCCACATAGAAAAACATGGAATTTTGTATTTTCACCAAATTGTCTTAAGAAGAAAAATGTCTTTACTGCACTTTAAGAATTTCTTTTCGGCTGCAGCGCTGTTACTTGCCCACAAATTGCTTGTTAAAATTGCATTGTGTAACAAGGCCCTAACTCTAGCACTCTTAAAACCCGCACTCTTAAAACCCGCACTTTTAAAACCCGCACCCTTAAAACCCGCACCCTTAAAACCCGCACCCTTAAAACCCGCACCCTTAAAACCCGCACCCTTAAAACCCGCACCCTTAAAACATGCACCCTTAAAACATGCACCCTTAAAACCCGCACCCTTAAAACCCGCACCCTTAAAACCTGCACCCTTAAAACCCGCACCCTTAAAACCCGCACCCTTAAAACCCGCACCCTTAAAACCCGCACCCATCTCTTACTCTCACATTCTAACCCGAACACAAGCACTCTTACTCTAAGGGCCATGTCACACAGGAAAATTTTCAGGCAATCGGGTCCAACCAAATTCCACATAGAAAAACAAGGAATTCTTTTATTTTCACCAAACTGTCTTAAGAAGAAAAATGTCTTTATTGCACTTGAAGAATTTCTTTTCGGCTGCAGCGCTGTTACTTGCCCACAAATTGCTTGTTAAAATTGCATTGTGTAACAAGGCCCTAACTCTAGCACTCTTAAAACCTGCACTCTTAAAACCCGCACTCTTAAAACCCGCACTCTTAAAACCCGCACCCTTAAAACCCGCACTCTTAAAACCCGCACCCTTAAAACCCGCACCCTTAAAACCCGCACCCTTAAAACCCGCACCCTTAACTCAAACCCTTAACTCTAACAACTAATTTGAACACCCCTAACTCCCTTACTCTATTTTTCCATCAACTCCAGGAGAGATCAACCTCCGGCTCCTGGCTGTTCAAGACCTCGAGGCCATACAAGATTATCCTGGACAGAACTGAAAGGCCTAGTGAGATAGAGAGCATATGAAATCATGCTGTAGGATGCGGGCTTAGATCAGCACAACAGACCTATGGTGTTTTGTAGACGAGTAAGTCTAACACTCTCTCTATCTATCTCTGTCTCTCTATCTCTTACTCTCACATTCTAACCCGAACACAAGCACTCTCACTCTAAGGGCCATGTCACACAGGACAATTTTCAGGCAATCGGGTCCAACCAAATTCCACATAGAAAAACATGGAATTTTGTATTTTCACCAAATTGTCTTAAGAAGAAAAATGTCTTTACTGCACTTTAAGAATTTCTTTTCGGCTGCAGCGCTGTTACTTGCCCACAAATTGCTTGTTAAAATTGCATTGTGTAACAAGGCCCTAACTCTAGCACTCTTAAAACCCGCACTCTTAAAACCCGCACTTTTAAAACCCGCACCCTTAAAACCCGCACCCTTAAAACCCGCACCCTTAAAACCCGCACCCTTAAAACCCGCACCCTTAAAACCCGCACCCTTAAAACATGCACCCTTAAAACATGCACCCTTAAAACCCGCACCCTTAAAACCCGCACCCTTAAAACCTGCACCCTTAAAACCCGCACCCTTAAAACCTGCACCCTTAAAACCCGCACCCATCTCTTACTCTCACATTCTAACCCGAACACAAGCACTTTTACTCTAAGGGCCATGTCACACAGGAAAATTTTCAGGCAATTGGGTCCAACCAAATTCCACATAGAAAAACAAGGAATTCTTTTATTTTCACCAAACTGTCTTAAGAAGAAAAATGTCTTTATTGCACTTGAAGAATTTCTTTTCGGCTGCAGCGCTGCTACTTGCCCACAAATTGCTTGTTAAAATTGCATTGTGTAACAAGGCCCTAACTCTAGCACTCTTAAAACCTGCACTCTTAAAACCTGCACTCTTAAAACCCGCACTCTTAAAACCCGCACTCTTAAAACCCGCACCCTTAAAACCCGCACTCTTAAAACCCGCACCCTTAAAACCCGCACCCTTAAAACCCGCACCCTTAAAACCCGCACCCTTAACTCAAACCCTTAACTCTAACAACTAATTTGAACACCCCTAACTCCCTTACTCTATTTTTCCATCAACTCCAGGAGAGATCAACCTCCGGCTCCTGGCTGTTCAAGACCTCGAGGCCATACAAGATTATCCTGGACAGAACTGAAAGGCCTAGTGAGATAGAGAGCATATGAAATCATGCTGTAGGATGCGGGCTTAGATCAGCACAACAGACCTATGGTGTTTTGTAGACGAGTAAGTCTAACACTCTCTCTATCTATCTCTGTCTCTCTATCTCTTACTCGCACATTCTAACCCGAACACAAGCACTCTCACTCTAAGGGCCATGTCACACAGGACAATTTTCAGGCAATCGGGTCCAACCAAATTCCACATAGAAAAACATGGAATTTTGTATTTTCACCAAATTGTCTTAAGAAGAAAAATGTCTTTACTGCACTTTAAGAATTTCTTTTCGGCTGCAGCGCTGTTACTTGCCCACAAATTGCTTGTTAAAATTGCATTGTGTAACAAGGCCCTAACTCTAGCACTCTTAAAACCCGCACTCTTAAAACCCGCACTTTTAAAACCCGCACCCTTAAAACCCGCACCCTTAAAACCCGCACCCTTAAAACCCGCACCCTTAAAACCCGCACCCTTAAAACCCGCACCCTTAAAACATGCACCCTTAAAACATGCACCCTTAAAACCCGCACCCTTAAAACCCGCACCCTTAAAACCTGCACCCTTAAAACCCGCACCCTTAAAACCCGCACCCTTAAAACCCGCACCCATCTCTTACTCTCACATTCTAACCCGAACACAAGCACTCTTACTCTAAGGGCCATGTCACACAGGAAAATTTTCAGGCAATCGGGTCCAACCAAATTCCACATAGAAAAACAAGGAATTCTTTTATTTTCACCAAACTGTCTTAAGAAGAAAAATGTCTTTATTGCACTTGAAGAATTTCTTTTCGGCTGCAGCGCTGTTACTTGCCCACAAATTGCTTGTTAAAATTGCATTGTGTAACAAGGCCCTAACTCTAGCACTCTTAAAACCTGCACTCTTAAAACCCGCACTCTTAAAACCCGCACTCTTAAAACCCGCACCCTTAAAACCCGCACTCTTAAAACCCGCACCCTTAAAACCCGCACCCTTAAAACCCGCACCCTTAAAACCCGCACCCTTAACTCAAACCCTTAACTCTAACAACTAATTTGAACACCCCTAACTCCCTTACTCTATTTTTCCATCAACTCCAGGAGAGATCAACCTCCGGCTCCTGGCTGTTCAAGACCTCGAGGCCATACAAGATTATCCTGGACAGAACTGAAAGGCCTAGTGAGATAGAGAGCATATGAAATCATGCTGTAGGATGCGGGCTTAGATCAGCACAACAGACCTATGGTGTTTTGTAGACGAGTAAGTCTAACACTCTCTCTATCTATCTCTGTCTCTCTATCTCTTACTCTCACATTCTAACCCGAACACAAGCACTCTCACTCTAAGGGCCATGTCACACAGGACAATTTTCAGGCAATCGGGTCCAACCAAATTCCACATAGAAAAACATGGAATTTTGTATTTTCACCAAATTGTCTTAAGAAGAAAAATGTCTTTACTGCACTTTAAGAATTTCTTTTCGGCTGCAGCGCTGTTACTTGCCCACAAATTGCTTGTTAAAATTGCATTGTGTAACAAGGCCCTAACTCTAGCACTCTTAAAACCCGCACTCTTAAAACCCGCACTTTTAAAACCCGCACCCTTAAAACCCGCACCCTTAAAACCCGCACCCTTAAAACCCGCACCCTTAAAACCCGCACCCTTAAAACCCGCACCCTTAAAACATGCACCCTTAAAACATGCACCCTTAAAACCCGCACCCTTAAAACCCGCACCCTTAAAACCTGCACCCTTAAAACCCGCACCCTTAAAACCCGCACCCTTAAAACCCGCACCCTTAAAACCCGCACCCATCTCTTACTCTCACATTCTAACCCGAACACAAGCACTCTTACTCTAAGGGCCATGTCACACAGGAAAATTTTCAGGCAATCGGGTCCAACCAAATTCCACATAGAAAAACAAGGAATTCTTTTATTTTCACCAAACTGTCTTAAGAAGAAAAATGTCTTTATTGCACTTGAAGAATTTCTTTTCGGCTGCAGCGCTGTTACTTGCCCACAAATTGCTTGTTAAAATTGCATTGTGTAACAAGGCCCTAACTCTAGCACTCTTAAAACCTGCACTCTTAAAACCCGCACTCTTAAAACCCGCACTCTTAAAACCCGCACCCTTAAAACCCGCACTCTTAAAACCCGCACCCTTAAAACCCGCACCCTTAAAACCCGCACCCTTAAAACCCGCACCCTTAACTCAAACCCTTAACTCTAACAACTAATTTGAACACCCCTAACTCCCTTACTCTATTTTTCCATCAACTCCAGGAGAGATCAACCTCCGGCTCCTGGCTGTTCAAGACCTCGAGGCCATACAAGATTATCCTGGACAGAACTGAAAGGCCTAGTGAGATAGAGAGCATATGAAATCATGCTGTAGGATGCGGGCTTAGATCAGCACAACAGACCTATGGTGTTTTGTAGACGAGTAAGTCTAACACTCTCTCTATCTATCTCTGTCTCTCTATCTCTTACTCTCACATTCTAACCCGAACACAAGCACTCTCACTCTAAGGGCCATGTCACACAGGACAATTTTCAGGCAATCGGGTCCAACCAAATTCCACATAGAAAAACATGGAATTTTGTATTTTCACCAAATTGTCTTAAGAAGAAAAATGTCTTTACTGCACTTTAAGAATTTCTTTTCGGCTGCAGCGCTGTTACTTGCCCACAAATTGCTTGTTAAAATTGCATTGTGTAACAAGGCCCTAACTCTAGCACTCTTAAAACCCGCACTCTTAAAACCCGCACTTTTAAAACCCGCACCCTTAAAACCCGCACCCTTAAAACCCGCACCCTTAAAACCCGCACCCTTAAAACCCGCACCCTTAAAACCCGCACCCTTAAAACATGCACCCTTAAAACATGCACCCTTAAAACCCGCACCCTTAAAACCCGCACCCTTAAAACCTGCACCCTTAAAACCCGCACCCTTAAAACCTGCACCCTTAAAACCCGCACCCATCTCTTACTCTCACATTCTAACCCGAACACAAGCACTTTTACTCTAAGGGCCATGTCACACAGGAAAATTTTCAGGCAATTGGGTCCAACCAAATTCCACATAGAAAAACAAGGAATTCTTTTATTTTCACCAAACTGTCTTAAGAAGAAAAATGTCTTTATTGCACTTGAAGAATTTCTTTTCGGCTGCAGCGCTGCTACTTGCCCACAAATTGCTTGTTAAAATTGCATTGTGTAACAAGGCCCTAACTCTAGCACTCTTAAAACCTGCACTCTTAAAACCTGCACTCTTAAAACCCGCACTCTTAAAACCCGCACTCTTAAAACCCGCACCCTTAAAACCCGCACTCTTAAAACCCGCACCCTTAAAACCCGCACCCTTAAAACCCGCACCCTTAAAACCCGCACCCTTAACTCAAACCCTTAACTCTAACAACTAATTTGAACACCCCTAACTCCCTTACTCTATTTTTCCATCAACTCCAGGAGAGATCAACCTCCGGCTCCTGGCTGTTCAAGACCTCGAGGCCATACAAGATTATCCTGGACAGAACTGAAAGGCCTAGTGAGATAGAGAGCATATGAAATCATGCTGTAGGATGCGGGCTTAGATCAGCACAACAGACCTATGGTGTTTTGTAGACGAGTAAGTCTAACACTCTCTCTATCTATCTCTGTCTCTCTATCTCTTACTCGCACATTCTAACCCGAACACAAGCACTCTCACTCTAAGGGCCATGTCACACAGGACAATTTTCAGGCAATCGGGTCCAACCAAATTCCACATAGAAAAACATGGAATTTTGTATTTTCACCAAATTGTCTTAAGAAGAAAAATGTCTTTATTGCACTTGAAGAATTTCTTTTCGGCTGCAGTGCTGTTACTTGCCCACAAATTGCTTGTTAAAATTGCATTGTGTAACAAGGCCCTAACTCTAGCACTCTTAAAACCCGCACCCTTAAAACCCGCACCCTTAAAACCCGCACTCTTAAAACCTGCACCCTTAAAACCCGCACCCTTAAAACCCGCACCCTTAAAACCCGCACCCTTAAAACCCGCACCCTTAAAACCCGCACCCTTAAAACCCGCACCCTTAAAACCCGCACCCTTCAAACCCGCACCCTTAAAACCCGCACCCTTAAAACCCGCACCCTTAAAACCTGCACCCTTAAAACCCGCACCCATCTCTTACTCTCACATTCTAACCCGAACACAAGCACTCTTACTCTAAGGGCCATGTCACACAGGAAAATTTTCAGGCAATCGGGTCCAACCAAATTCTACATAGAAAAACAGGGAATTCTTCTATTTTCACCAAACTGTCTTAAGAAGAAAAATGTCTTTACTGCACTTTAAGAATTTCTTTTCGGCTGCAGCGCTGTTACTTGCCCACAAATTGCTTGTTAAAATTGCATTGTGTAACAAGGCCCTAACTCTAGCACTCTTAAAACCCACACTCTTAAAACCCGCACTCTTAAAACCCGCACCCTTAAAACCCGCACCCTTAAAACCCGCACCCTTAAAACCCGCACCCTTAAAACCCGCACCCTTAAAACCCGCACCCTTAAAACATGCACCCTTAAAACATGCACCCTTAAAACCCGCACCCTTAAAACCCGCACCCTTAAAACCTGCACCCTTAAAACCCGCACCCATCTCTTACTCTCACATTCTAACCCGAACACAAGCACTCTTACTCTAAGGGCCATGTCACACAGGAAAATTTTCAGGCAATCGGGTCCAACCAAATTCCACATAGAAAAACAAGGAATTCTTTTATTTTCACCAAACTGTCTTAAGAAGAAAAATGTCTTTATTGCACTTGAAGAATTTCTTTTCGGCTGCAGCGCTGTTACTTGCCCACAAATTGCTTGTTAAAATTGCATTGTGTAACAAGGCCCTAACTCTAGCACTCTTAAAACCTGCACTCTTAAAACCCGCACTCTTAAAACCCGCACTCTTAAAACCCGCACCCTTAAAACCCGCACTCTTAAAACCCGCACCCTTAAAACCCGCACCCTAACTCGAACCTTAACCCAAACACTTGCACTCAAACCCTTAACTCTAACAACTAATTTGAACACCCCTAACTCGCTTACTCTATTTTTCCATCAACTCCAGGAGAGATCAACCTCCGGCTCCTGGCTGTTCAAGACCTCGAGGCCATACAAGATTATCCTGGACAGAACAGAAAGGCCCAGTGAGATAGAGAGCATATGAAATCATGCTGTAGGATGCGGGCTTAGATCAGCACAACAGACCTATGGTGTTTTGTAGACGAGTAAGTCTAACACTCTCTCTATCTATCTCTGTCTCTCTATCTCTTACTCTCACATTCTAACCCGAACACAAGCACTCTCACTCTAAGGGCCATGTCACACAGGACAATTTTCAGGCAATCGGGTCCAACCAAATTCCACATAGAAAAACATGGAATTTTGTATTTTCACCAAATTGTCTTAAGAAGAAAAATGTCTTTATTGCACTTGAAGAATTTCTTTTCGGCTGCAGCGCTGTTACTTGCCCACAAATTGCTTGTTAAAATTGCATTGTGTAACAAGGCCCTAACTCCCGCACCCTTAAAACCCGCACCCTTAAAACCCGCACCCTTAAAACCCGCACCCTTAAAACCCGCACCCTTAAAACCCGCACCCTTAAAACCTGCACCCTTAAAACCCGCACCCATCTCTTACTCTCACATTCTAACCCGAACACAAGCACTCTTACTCTAAGGGCCATGTCACACAGGAAAATTTTCAGGCAATCGGGTCCAACCAAATTCCACATAGAAAAACAGGGAATTCTTCTATTTTCACCAAACTGTCTTAAGAAGAAAAATGTCTTTACTGCACTTTAAGAATTTCTTTTCGGCTGCAGCGCTGTTACTTGCCCACAAATTGCTTGTTAAAATTGCATTGTGTAACAAGGCCCTAACTCTAGCACTCTTAAAACCTGCACTCTTAAATCCCGCACTCTTAAAACCCGCACCCTTAAAACCCGCACCCTTAAAACCCGCACCCTTAAAACCCGCACCCTTAAAACACGCACCCTTAAAACCCGCACCCTTAAAACCCGCACCGTTAAAACCTGCAATCGGGTCCAACCAAATTCCACATAGAAAAACATGGAATTTTGTATTTTCACCAAATTGTCTTAAGAAGAAAAATGTCTTTACTGCACTTTAAGAATTTCTTTTCGGCTGCAGCGCTGTTACTTGCCCACAAATTGTTTGTTAAAATTGCATTGTGTAACAA
Source organism: Hippasteria phrygiana (assembly GCA_037893225.1). NCBI lineage: Eukaryota > Metazoa > Echinodermata > Asteroidea > Valvatida > Goniasteridae > Hippasteria > Hippasteria phrygiana. The sequence continues at coordinate 2,466,533 of JAZGUH010000331.1, forward strand.
GGCCCTAACTCTAGCACTCTTAAAACCCGCACTCTTAAAACCCGCACTCTTAAAACCCGCACCCTTAAAACCCGCACCCTTAAAACCCGCACCCTTAAAACCCGCACCCTTAAAACCCGCACCCATCTCTTACTCTCACATTCTAACCCGAACACAAGCACTCTTACTCTAAGGGCCATGTCACACAGGAAAATTTTCAGGCAATCGGGTCCAACCAAATTCCACATAGAAAAACAGGGAATTCTTTTATTTTCACCAAACTGTCTTAAGAAGAAAAATGTCTTTATTGCACTTGAAGAATTTCTTTTCGGCTGCAGCGCTGTTACTTGCCCACAAATTGCTTGTTAAAATTGCATTGTGTAACAAGGCCCTAACTCTAGCACTCTTAAAACCCGCACTCTTAAAACCCGCACTCTTAAAACCCGCACTCTTAAAACCCGCACCCTTGAAACCCGCACCCTTGAAACCCGCACCCTTAAAACCCGCACCCTTAAAACCCGCACCCTTAAAACCCGCACCCTTAAAACCCGCACCCTTAAAACCCGCACCCTTAAAACCCGCACCCTTAAAACCCGCACCCTTAAAACCCGCACCCTTAAAACCCGCACCCTTAAAACCCGCACCCTTAAAACCCGCACCCTTAAAACCCGCACCCTTAAAACCCAAACCCTTAAAACCCGCACCCTTAAAACCCAAACCCTTAAAACCCGCACCCATCTCTTACTCTCACATTCTAACCCGAACACAAGCACTCTTACTCTAAGGGCCATGTCACACAGGAAAATTTTCAGGCAATCGGGTCCAACCAAATTCCACATAGAAAAACAGGGAATTCTTTTATTTTCACCAAACTGTCTTAAGAAGAAAAATGTCTTTATTGCACTTGAAGAATTTCTTTTCGGCTGCAGCGCTGTTACTTGCCCACAAATTGCTTGTTAAAATTGCATTGTGTAACAAGGCCCTAACTCTAGCACTCTTAAAACCTGCACTCTTAAAACCCGCACTCTTAAAACCCGCACTCTTAAAACCCGCACCCTTAAAACCCGTACTCTTAAAACCCGCACCCTTAAAACCCGCACCCTTAAAACCCGCACCCTTAAAACCCGCACCCTTAAAACCCGCACCCTAACTCGAACCTTAACCCAAACACTTGCACTCAAACCCTTAACTCTAACAACTAATTTGAACACCCCTAACTCCCTTACTCTATTTGTCCATCAACTCCAGGAGAGATCAACCTCCGGCTCCTGGCTGTTCAAGACCTCGAGGCCATACAAGATTATCCTGGACAGAACTGAAAGGCCTAGTGAGATAGAGAGCATATGAAATCATGCTGTAGGATGCGGGCTTAGATCAGCACAACAGACCTATGGTGTTTTGTAGACGAGTAAGTCTAACACTCTCTCTATCTATCTCTGTCTCTCTATCTCTTACTCTCACATTCTAACCCGAACACAAGCACTCTCACTCTAAGGGCCATGTCACACAGGACAATTTTCAGGCAATCGGGTCCAACCAAATTCCACATAGAAAAACATGGAATTTTGTATTTTCACCAAATTGTCTTAAGAAGAAAAATGTCTTTATTGCACTTGAAGAATTTCTTTTCGGCTGCAGCGCTGTTACTTGCCCACAAATTGCTTGTTAAAATTGCATTGTGTAACAAGGCCCTAACTCCCGCACCCTTAAAACCCGCACCCTTAAAACCCGCACCCTTAAAACCCGCACCCTTAAAACCCGCACCCTTAAAACCCGCACCCTTAAAACCTGCACCCTTAAAACCCGCACCCATCTCTTACTCTCACATTCTAACCCGAACACAAGCACTCTTACTCTAAGGGCCATGTCACACAGGAAAATTTTCAGGCAATCGGGTCCAACCAAATTCCACATAGAAAAACAGGGAATTCTTCTATTTTCACCAAACTGTCTTAAGAAGAAAAATGTCTTTACTGCACTTTAAGAATTTCTTTTCGGCTGCAGCGCTGTTACTTGCCCACAAATTGCTTGTTAAAATTGCATTGTGTAACAAGGCCCTAACTCTAGCACTCTTAAAACCTGCACTCTTAAATCCCGCACTCTTAAAACCCGCACCCTTAAAACCCGCACCCTTAAAACCCGCACCCTTAAAACCCGCACCCTTAAAACACGCACCCTTAAAACCCGCACCGTTAAAACCTGCAATCGGGTCCAACCAAATTCCACATAGAAAAACATGGAATTTTGTATTTTCACCAAATTGTCTTAAGAAGAAAAATGTCTTTACTGCACTTTAAGAATTTCTTTTCGGCTGCAGCGCTGTTACTTGCCCACAAATTGTTTGTTAAAATTGCATTGTGTAACAAGGCCCTAACTCTAGCACTCTTAAAACCCGCACTCTTAAAACCCGCACTCTTAAAACCCGCACCCTTAAAACCCGCACCCTTAAAACCCGCACCCTTAAAACCCGCACCCTTAAAACCCGCACCCATCTCTTACTCTCACATTCTAACCCGAACACAAGCACTCTTACTCTAAGGGCCATGTCACACAGGAAAATTTTCAGGCAATCGGGTCCAACCAAATTCCACATAGAAAAACAGGGAATTCTTTTATTTTCACCAAACTGTCTTAAGAAGAAAAATGTCTTTATTGCACTTGAAGAATTTCTTTTCGGCTGCAGCGCTGTTACTTGCCCACAAATTGCTTGTTAAAATTGCATTGTGTAACAAGGCCCTAACTCCCGCACCCTTAAAACCCGCACCCTTAAAACCCGCACCCTTAAAACCCGCACCCTTAAAACCCGCACCCTTAAAACCCGCACCCTTAAAACCTGCACCCTTAAAACCCGCACCCATCTCTTACTCTCACATTCTAACCCGAACACAAGCACTCTTACTCTAAGGGCCATGTCACACAGGAAAATTTTCAGGCAATCGGGTCCAACCAAATTCCACATAGAAAAACAGGGAATTCTTCTATTTTCACCAAACTGTCTTAAGAAGAAAAATGTCTTTACTGCACTTTAAGAATTTCTTTTCGGCTGCAGCGCTGTTACTTGCCCACAAATTGCTTGTTAAAATTGCATTGTGTAACAAGGCCCTAACTCTAGCACTCTTAAAACCTGCACTCTTAAATCCCGCACTCTTAAAACCCGCACCCTTAAAACCCGCACCCTTAAAACCCGCACCCTTAAAACACGCACCCTTAAAACCCGCACCGTTAAAACCTGCAATCGGGTCCAACCAAATTCCACATAGAAAAACATGGAATTTTGTATTTTCACCAAATTGTCTTAAGAAGAAAAATGTCTTTACTGCACTTTAAGAATTTCTTTTCGGCTGCAGCGCTGTTACTTGCCCACAAATTGTTTGTTAAAATTGCATTGTGTAACAAGGCCCTAACTCTAGCACTCTTAAAACCCGCACTCTTAAAACCCGCACTCTTAAAACCCGCACCCTTAAAACCCGCACCCTTAAAACCCGCACCCTTAAAACCCGCACCCTTAAAACCCGCACCCATCTCTTACTCTCACATTCTAACCCGAACACAAGCACTCTTACTCTAAGGGCCATGTCACACAGGAAAATTTTCAGGCAATCGGGTCCAACCAAATTCCACATAGAAAAACAGGGAATTCTTTTATTTTCACCAAACTGTCTTAAGAAGAAAAATGTCTTTATTGCACTTGAAGAATTTCTTTTCGGCTGCAGCGCTGTTACTTGCCCACAAATTGCTTGTTAAAATTGCATTGTGTAACAAGGCCCTAACTCTAGCACTCTTAAAACCCGCACTCTTAAAACCCGCACTCTTAAAACCCGCACTCTTAAAACCCGCACCCTTGAAACCCGCACCCTTGAAACCCGCACCCTTAAAACCCGCACCCTTAAAACCCGCACCCTTAAAACCCGCACCCTTAAAACCCGCACCCTTAAAACCCGCACCCTTAAAACCCGCACCCTTAAAACCCGCACCCTTAAAACCCGCACCCTTAAAACCCGCACCCTTAAAACCCGCACCCTTAAAACCCGCACCCTTAAAACCCGCACCCTTAAAACCCGCACCCTTAAAACCCGCACCCTTAAAACCCAAACCCTTAAAACCCAAACCCTTAAAACCCGCACCCATCTCTTACTCTCACATTCTAACCCGAACACAAGCACTCTTACTCTAAGGGCCATGTCACACAGGAAAATTTTCAGGCAATCGGGTCCAACCAAATTCCACATAGAAAAACAGGGAATTCTTTTATTTTCACCAAACTGTCTTAAGAAGAAAAATGTCTTTATTGCACTTGAAGAATTTCTTTTCGGCTGCAGCGCTGTTACTTGCCCACAAATTGCTTGTTAAAATTGCATTGTGTAACAAGGCCCTAACTCTAGCACTCTTAAAACCTGCACTCTTAAAACCCGCACTCTTAAAACCCGCACTCTTAAAACCCGCACCCTTAAAACCCGTACTCTTAAAACCCGCACCCTTAAAACCCGCACCCTTAAAACCCGCACCCTTAAAACCCGCACCCTAACTCGAACCTTAACCCAAACACTTGCACTCAAACCCTTAACTCTAACAACTAATTTGAACACCCCTAACTCCCTTACTCTATTTGTCCATCAACTCCAGGAGAGATCAACCTCCGGCTCCTGGCTGTTCAAGACCTCGAGGCCATACAAGATTATCCTGGACAGAACTGAAAGGCCTAGTGAGATAGAGAGCATATGAAATCATGCTGTAGGATGCGGGCTTAGATCAGCACAACAGACCTATGGTGTTTTGTAGACGAGTAAGTCTAACACTCTCTCTATCTATCTCTGTCTCTCTATCTCTTACTCTCACATTCTAACCCGAAGACAAGCACTCTCACTCTAAGGGCCATGTCACACAGGACAATTTTCAGGCAATCGGGTCCAACCAAATTCCACATAGAAAAACATGGAATTTTGTATTTTCACCAAACTGTCTTAAGAAGAAAAATGTCTTTATTGCACTTGAAGAATTTCTTTTCGGCTGCAGCGCTGTTACTTGCCCACAAATTGCTTGTTAAAATTGCATTGTGTAACAAGGCCCTAACTCTAGCACTCTTAAAACCCGCACTCTTAAAACCCGCACTTTTAAAACCCGCACCCTTAAAACCCGCACCCTTAAAACCCGCACCCTTAAAACCCGCACCCTTAAAACCCGCACCCTTAAAACCCGCACCCTTAAAACCCGCACCCTTAAAACATGCACCCTTAAAACATGCACCCTTAAAACCCGCACCCTTAAAACCCGCACCCTTAAAACCCGCACCCTTAAAACCCGCACCCTTAAAACCTGCACCCTTAAAACCCGCACCCATCTCTTACTCTCACATTCTAACCCGAACACAAGCACTCTTACTCTAAGGGCCATGTCACACAGGAAAATTTTCAGGCAATCGGGTCCAACCAAATTCCACATAGAAAAACAGGGAATTCTTCTATTTTCACCAAACTGTCTTAAGAAGAAAAATGTCTTTACTGCACTTTAAGAATTTCTTTTCGGCTGCAGCGCTGTTACTTGCCCACAAATTGCTTGTTAAAATTGCATTGTGTAACAAGGCCCTAACTCTAGCACTCTTAAAACCCGCACTCTTAAAACCCGCACTCTTAAAACCCGCACCCTTAAAACCCGCACCCTTAAAACCCGCACCCTTAAAACCCGCACCCTTAAAACCCGCACCCTTAAAACCCGCACCCTTAAAACCCGCACCCTTAAAACATGCACCCTTAAAACATGCACCCTTAAAACATGCACCCTTAAAACCCGCACCCTTAAAACCCGCACCCTTAAAACCCGCACCCTTAAAACCTGCACCCTTAAAACCCGCACCCATCTCTTACTCTCACATTCTAACCCGAACACAAGCACTCTTACTCTAAGGGCCATGTCACACAGGAAAATTTTCAGGCAATCGGGTCCAACCAAATTCCACATAGAAAAACAGGGAATTCTTTTATTTTCACCAAACTGTCTTAAGAAGAAAAATGTCTTTATTGCACTTGAAGAATTTCTTTTCGGCTGCAGCGCTGTTACTTGCCCACAAATTGCTTGTTAAAATTGCATTGTGTAACAAGGCCCTAACTCTAGCACTCTTAAAACCTGCACTCTTAAAACCCGCACTCTTAAAACCCGCACTCTTAAAACCCGCACCCTTAAAACCCGTACTCTTAAAACCCGCACCCTTAAAACCCGCACCCTTAAAACCCGCACCCTTAAAACCCGCACCCTAACTCGAACCTTAACCCAAACACTTGCACTCAAACCCTTAACTCTAACAACTAATTTGAACACCCCTAACTCCCTTACTCTATTTGTCCATCAACTCCAGGAGAGATCAACCTCCGGCTCCTGGCTGTTCAAGACCTCGAGGCCATACAAGATTATCCTGGACAGAACTGAAAGGCCTAGTGAGATAGAGAGCATATGAAATCATGCTGTAGGATGCGGGCTTAGATCAGCACAACAGACCTATGGTGTTTTGTAGACGAGTAAGTCTAACACTCTCTCTATCTATCTCTGTCTCTCTATCTCTTACTCTCACATTCTAACCCGAAGACAAGCACTCTCACTCTAAGGGCCATGTCACACAGGACAATTTTCAGGCAATCGGGTCCAACCAAATTCCACATAGAAAAACATGGAATTTTGTATTTTCACCAAACTGTCTTAAGAAGAAAAATGTCTTTATTGCACTTGAAGAATTTCTTTTCGGCTGCAGCGCTGTTACTTGCCCACAAATTGCTTGTTAAAATTGCATTGTGTAACAAGGCCCTAACTCTAGCACTCTTAAAACCCGCACTCTTAAAACCCGCACTTTTAAAACCCGCACCCTTAAAACCCGCACCCTTAAAACCCGCACCCTTAAAACCCGCACCCTTAAAACCCGCACCCTTAAAACCCGCACCCTTAAAACCCGCACCCTTAAAACATGCACCCTTAAAACATGCACCCTTAAAACCCGCACCCTTAAAACCCGCACCCTTAAAACCCGCACCCTTAAAACCCGCACCCTTAAAACCTGCACCCTTAAAACCCGCACCCATCTCTTACTCTCACATTCTAACCCGAACACAAGCACTCTTACTCTAAGGGCCATGTCACACAGGAAAATTTTCAGGCAATCGGGTCCAACCAAATTCCACATAGAAAAACAGGGAATTCTTCTATTTTCACCAAACTGTCTTAAGAAGAAAAATGTCTTTACTGCACTTTAAGAATTTCTTTTCGGCTGCAGCGCTGTTACTTGCCCACAAATTGCTTGTTAAAATTGCATTGTGTAACAAGGCCCTAACTCTAGCACTCTTAAAACCCGCACTCTTAAAACCCGCACTCTTAAAACCCGCACCCTTAAAACCCGCACCCTTAAAACCCGCACCCTTAAAACCCGCACCCTTAAAACCCGCACCCTTAAAACCCGCACCCTTAAAACCCGCACCCTTAAAACATGCACCCTTAAAACATGCACCCTTAAAACATGCACCCTTAAAACCCGCACCCTTAAAACCCGCACCCTTAAAACCCGCACCCTTAAAACCTGCACCCTTAAAACCCGCACCCATCTCTTACTCTCACATTCTAACCCGAACACAAGCACTCTTACTCTAAGGGCCATGTCACACAGGAAAATTTTCAGGCAATCGGGTCCAACCAAATTCCACATAGAAAAACAGGGAATTCTTCTATTTTCACCAAACTGTCTTAAGAAGAAAAATGTCTTTACTGCACTTTAAGAATTTCTTTTCGGCTGCAGCGCTGTTACTTGCCCACAAATTGCTTGTTAAAATTGCATTGTGTAACAAGGCCCTAACTCTAGCACTCTTAAAACCCGCACTCTTAAAACCCGCACTCTTAAAACCCGCACCCTTAAAACCTGCACCCTTAAAACCCGCACCCTTAAAACCCGCACCCTTAAAACCCGCACCCTTAAAACCCGCACCCTTAAAACCCGCACCCTTAAAACATGCACCCTTAAAACATGCACCCTTAAAACCCGCACCCTTAAAACCCGCACCCTTAAAACCCGCACCCTTAAAACCCGCACCCTTAAAACCTGCACCCTTAAAACCCGCACTCTTAAAACCCGCACTCTTAAAACCCGCACTCTTAAAACCCGCACTCTTAAAACCCGCACCCTTAAAACCCGCACTCTTAAAACCCGCACCCTTAAAACCCGCACCCTAACTCGAACCTTAACCCAAACACTTGCACTCAAACCCTTAACTCTAACAACTAATTTGAACACCCCTAACTCGCTTACTCTATTTTTCCATCAACTCCAGGAGAGATCAACCTCCGGCTCCTGGCTGTTCAAGACCTCGAGGCCATACAAGATTATCCTGGACAGAACAGAAAGGCCTAGTGAGATAGAGAGCATATGAAATCATGCTGTAGGATGCGGGCTTAGATCAGCACAACAGACCTATGGTGTTTTGTAGACGAGTAAGTCTAACACTCTCTCTATCTATCTCTGTCTCTCTATCTCTTACTCTCACATTCTAACCCGAACACAAGCACTCTCACTCTAAGGGCCATGTCACACAGGAAAATTTTCAGGCAATCGGGTCCAACCAAATTCCACATAGAAAAACAGGGAATTCTTCTATTTTCACCAAACTGTCTTAAGAAGAAAAATGTCTTTACTGCACTTTAAGAATTTCTTTTCGGCTGCAGCGCTGTTACTTGCCCACAAATTGCTTGTTAAAATTGCATTGTGTAACAAGGCCCTAACTCTAGCACTCTTAAAACCCGCACTCTTAAATCCCGCACTCTTAAAACCCGCACCCTTAAAACCCGCACCCTTAAAACCCGCACCCTTAAAACCCGCACCCTTAAAACCCGCACCCTTAAAACCCGCACCCTTAAAACCCGCACTCTTAAATCCCGCACTCTTAAAACCCGCACCCTTAAAACCTGCACCCTTAAAACCCGCACCCTTAAAACCCGCACCCTTAAAACCCGCACCCTTAAAACCTGCACCCTTAAAACCCGCACCCATCTCTTACTCTCACATTCTAACCCGAACACAAGCACTCTTACTCTAAGGGCCATGTCACACAGGAAAATTTTCAGGCAATCGGGTCCAACCAAATTCCACATAGAAAAACAGGGAATTCTTCTATTTTCACCAAACTGTCTTAAGAAGAAAAATGTCTTTACTGCACTTTAAGAATTTCTTTTCGGCTGCAGCGCTGTTACTTGCCCACAAATTGCTTGTTAAAATTGCATTGTGTAACAAGGCCCTAACTCTAGCACTCTTAAAACCCGCACTCTTAAATCCCGCACTCTTAAAACCCGCACCCTTAAAACCCGCACCCTTAAAACCCGCACCCTTAAAACCCGCACCCTTAAAACCCGCACCCTTAAAACCCGCACCCTTAAAACCCGCACCCTTAAAACCCGCACCGTTAAAACCTGCAATCGGGTCCAACCAAATTCCACATAGAAAAACATGGAATTTTGTATTTTCACCAAATTGTCTTAAGAAGAAAAATGTCTTTACTGCACTTTAAGAATTTCTTTTCGGCTGCAGCGCTGTTACTTGCCCACAAATTGTTTGTTAAAATTGCATTGTGTAACAAGGCCCTAACTCTAGCACTCTTAAAACCCGCACTCTTAAAACCCGCACTCTTAAAACCCGCACCCTTAAAACCCGCACCCTTAAAACCCGCACCCTTAAAACCCGAACCCTTAAAACCCGCACCCTTGAAACCCGCACCCTTAAAACCCGCACCCTTAAAACCCGCACCCTTAAAACCCGCACCCTTAAAACCCGCACCCATCTCTTACTCTCACATTCTAACCCGAACACAAGCACTCTTACTCTAAGGGCCATGTCACACAGGAAAATTTTCAGGCAATCGGGTCCAACCAAATTCCACATAGAAAAACAGGGAATTCTTTTATTTTCACCAAACTGTCTTAAGAAGAAAAATGTCTTTATTGCACTTGAAGAATTTCTTTTCGGCTGCAGCGCTGTTACTTGCCCACAAATTGCTTGTTAAAATTGCATTGTGTAACAAGGCCCTAACTCTAGCACTCTTAAAACCCGCACTCTTAAAACCCGCACTCTTAAAACCCGCACTCTTAAAACCCGCACCCTTAAAACCCGCACCCTTAAAACCCGCACCCTTAAAACCCGCACCCTTAAAACCCGCACCCTTAAAACCCGCACCCTTAAAACCCGCACCCTTAAAACCCGCACCCTTAAAACCCGCACCCTTAAAACCCGCACCCTTAAAACCCGCACCCTTAAAACCCGCACCCTTAAAACCCGCACCCTTAAAACCCGCACCCTTAAAACCCGCACCCTTAAAACCCAAACCCTTAAAACCCAAACCCTTAAAACCCGCACCCATCTCTTACTCTCACATTCTAACCCGAACACAAGCACTCTTACTCTAAGGGCCATGTCACACAGGAAAATTTTCAGGCAATCGGGTCCAACCAAATTCCACATAGAAAAACAGGGAATTCTTTTATTTTCACCAAACTGTCTTAAGAAGAAAAATGTCTTTATTGCACTTGAAGAATTTCTTTTCGGCTGCAGCGCTGTTACTTGCCCACAAATTGCTTGTTAAAATTGCATTGTGTAACAAGGCCCTAACTCTAGCACTCTTAAAACCTGCACTCTTAAAACCCGCACTCTTAAAACCCGCACTCTTAAAACCCGCACCCTTAAAACCCGCACTCTTAAAACCCGCACCCTTAAAACCCGCACCCTTAAAACCCGCACCCTTAAAACCCGCACCGTTAAAACCTGCAATCGGGTCCAACCAAATTCCACATAGAAAAACATGGAATTTTGTATTTTCACCAAATTGTCTTAAGAAGAAAAATGTCTTTACTGCACTTGAAGAATTTCTTTTCGGCTGCAGCGCTGTTACTTGCCCACAAATTGTTTGTTAAAATTGCATTGTGTAACAAGGCCCTAACTCTAGCACTCTTAAAACCCGCACTCTTAAAACCCGCACCCTTAAAACCCGCACCCTTAAAACCCGCACCCTTAAAACCCGCACCCTTAAAACCCGCAGCCTTAAAACCCGCACCCTTAAAACCCGCACCCTTAAAACCCGCACCCTTAAAACCCGCACCCTTAAAACCCGCACCCTTAAAACCCGCACCCATCTCTTACTCTCACATTCTAACCCGAACACAAGCACTCTTACTCTAAGGGCCATGTCACACAGGAAAATTTTCAGGCAATCGGGTCCAACCAAATTCCACATAGAAAAACAGGGAATTCTTTTATTTTCACCAAACTGTCTTAAGAAGAAAAATGTCTTTATTGCACTTGAAGAATTTCTTTTCGGCTGCAGCGCTGTTACTTGCCCACAAATTGCTTGTTAAAATTGCATTGTGTAACAAGGCCCTAACTCTAGCACTCTTAAAACCCGCACTCTTAAAACCCGCACTCTTAAAACCCGCACTCTTAAAACCCGCACTCTTAAAACCCGCACCCTTAAAACCCGCACCCTTAAAACCCGCACCCTTAAAACCCGCACCCTTAAAACCCGCACCCTTAAAACCCGCACCCTTAAAACCCAAACCCTTAAAACCCAAACCCTTAAAACCCAAACCCTTAAAACCCGCACCCATCTCTTACTCTCACATTCTAACCCGAACACAAGCACTCTTACTCTAAGGGCCATGTCACACAGGAAAATTTTCAGGCAATCGGGTCCAACCAAATTCCACATAGAAAAACAGGGAATTCTTTTATTTTCACCAAACTGTCTTAAGAAGAAAAATGTCTTTATTGCACTTGAAGAATTTCTTTTCGGCTGCAGCGCTGTTACTTGCCCACAAATTGCTTGTTAAAATTGCATTGTGTAACAAGGCCCTAACTCTAGCACTCTTAAAACCTGCACTCTTAAAACCCGCACTCTTAAAACCCGCACTCTTAAAACCCGCACCCTTAAAACCCGCACTCTTAAAACCCGCACCCTTAAAACCCGCACCCTTAAAACCCGCACCCTTAAAACCCGCACCCTAACTCGAACCTTAACCCAAACACTTGCACTCAAACCCTTAACTCTAACAACTAATTTGAACACCCCTAACTCCCTTACTCTATTTTTCCATCAACTCCAGGAGAGATCAACCTCCGGCTCCTGGCTGTTCAAGACCTCGAGGCCATACAAGATTATCCTGGACAGAACTGAAAGGCCTAGTGAGATAGAGAGCATATGAAATCATGCTGTAGGATGCGGGCTTAGATCAGCACAACAGACCTATGGTGTTTTGTAGACGAGTAATTCTAACACTCTCTCTATCTATCTCTGTCTCTCTATCTCTTACTCTCACATTCTAACCCGAACACAAGCACTCTCACTCTAAGGGCCATCTCACACAGGACAATTTTCAGGCAATCGGGTCCAACCAAATTCCACATAGAAAAACATGGAATTTTGTATTTTCACCAAACTGTCTTAAGAAGAAAAATGTCTTTATTGCACTTGAAGAATTTCTTTTCGGCTGCAGCGCTGTTACTTGCCCACAAATTGCTTGTTAAAATTGCATTGTGTAACGAGGCCCTAACTCCCGCACCCTTAAAACCCGCACCCTTAAAACCCGCACCCTTAAAACCCGCACCCTTAAAACCCGCACCCTTAAAACCCGCACCCTTAAAACCCGCACCCTTAAAACCCGCACCCTTAAAACCCGCACCCTTAAAACCCGCACCCTTAAAACCCGCACCCTTAAAACCCGCACCCTTAAAACCTACACCCTTAAAACCCGCACCCATCTCTTACTCTCACATTCTAACCCGAACACAAGCACTCTTACTCTAAGGGCCATGTCACACAGGAAAATTTTCAGGCAATCGGGTCCAACCAAATTCCACATAGAAAAACAAGGAATTCTTTTATTTTCACCAAACTGTCTTAAGAAGAAAAATGTCTTTATTGCACTTGAAGAATTTCTTTTCGGCTGCAGCGCTGTTACTTGCCCACAAATTGCTTGTTAAAATTGCATTGTGTAACAAGGCCCTAACTCTAGCACTCTTAAAACCTGCACTCTTAAAACCCGCACTCTTAAAACCCGCACCCTTAAAACCCGCACCCTAACTCGAACCTTAACCCAAACACTTGCACTCAAACCCTTAACTCTAACAACTAATTTGAACACCCCTAACTCGCTTACTCTATTTTTCCATCAACTCCAGGAGAGATCAACCTCCGGCTCCTGGCTGTTCAAGACCTCGAGGCCATACAAGATTATCCTGGACAGAACAGAAAGGCCTAGTGAGATAGAGAGCATATGAAATCATGCTGTAGGATGCGGGCTTAGATCAGCACAACAGACCTATGGTGTTTTGTAGACGAGTAAGTCTAACACTCTCTCTATCTATCTCTGTCTCTCTATCTCTTACTCTCACATTCTAACCCGAACACAAGCACTCTCACTCTAAGGGCCATGTCACACAGGACAATTTTCAGGCAATCGGGTCCAACCAAATTCCACATAGAAAAACATGGAATTTTGTATTTTCACCAAATTGTCTTAAGAAGAAAAATGTCTTTATTGCACTTGAAGAATTTCTTTTCGGCTGCAGCGCTGTTACTTGCCCACAAATTGCTTGTTAAAATTGCATTGTGTAACAAGGCCCTAACTCCCGCACCCTTAAAACCCGCACCCTTAAAACCTGCACCCTTAAAACCCGCACCCTTAAAACCCGCACCCTTAAAACCCGCACCCTTAAAACCTGCACCCTTAAAACCCGCACCCATCTCTTACTCTCACATTCTAACCCGAACACAAGCACTCTTACTCTAAGGGCCATGTCACACAGGAAAATTTTCAGGCAATCGGGTCCAACCAAATTCCACATAGAAAAACATGGAATTTTGTATTTTCACCAAATTGTCTTAAGAAGAAAAATGTCTTTATTGCACTTGAAGAATTTCTTTTCGGCTGCAGCGCTGTTACTTGCACACAAATTGCTTGTTAAAATTGCATTGTGTAACAAGGCCCTAACTCTAGCACTTTTAAAACCCGCACCCTTAAAACCCGCACCCTTAAAACCCGCAGCCTTAAAACCCGCAGCCTTAAAACCCGCACCCTTAAAACCCGCACCCTTAAAACATGCACCCTTAAAACCCGCACCCATCTCTTACTCTCACATTCTAACCCGAACACAAGCACTCTTACTGTAAGGGCCATGTCACACAGGAAAATTTTCAGGCAATCGGGTCCAACCAAATTCCACATAGAAAAACAGGGAATTCTTTTATTTTCACCAAACTGTCTTAAGAAGAAAAATGTCTTTACTGCACTTTAACAATTTCTTTTCGGCTGCAGCGCTGTTACTTGCCCACAAATTGCTTGTTAAAATTGCATTGTGTATCAAGGCCCTAACTCTAGCACTCTTAAAACCCGCACTCTTAAAACCCGCACTCTTAAAACCCGCACCCTTAAAACCCGCACCCTTAAAACCCGCACCCTTAAAACCCGCACCCTTAAAACATGCACCCTTAAAACCCGCACCCTTAAAACCCGCACCCTTAAAACCCGCACCCTTAAAACCCGCACCCTTAAAACCCGCACCCATCTCTTACTCTCACATTCTAACCCGAACACAAGCACTCTTACTCTAAGGGCCATGTCACACAGGAAAATTTTCAGGCAATCGGGTCCAACCAAATTCCACATAGAAAAACAGGGAATTCTTCTATTTTCACCAAACTGTCTTAAGAAGAAAAATGTCTTTACTGCACTTTAAGAATTTCTTTTCGGCTGCAGCGCTGTTACTTGCCCACAAATTGCTTGTTAAAATTGCATTGTGTAACAAGGCCCTAACTCTAGCACTCTTAAAACCCGCACTCTTAAATCCCGCACTCTTAAAACCCGCACCCTTAAAACCCGCACCCTTAAAACCCACACCCTTAAAACCCGCACCCTTAAAACCCGCACCCTTATAACCCGCACCCTTAAAACCCGCACCCTTAAAACCCGCACCCTTAAAACCCGCACCCTTAAAACCCGCACCGTTAAAACCTGCAATCGGGTCCAACCAAATTCCACATAGAAAAACATGGAATTTTGTATTTTCACCAAATTGTCTTAAGAAGAAAAATGTCTTTACTGCACTTTAAGAATTTCTTTTCGGCTGCAGCGCTGTTACTTGCCCACAAATTGTTTGTTAAAATTGCATTGTGTAACAAGGCCCTAACTCTAGCACTCTTAAAACCCGCACTCTTAAAACCCGCACTCTTAAAACCCGCACCCTTAAAACCCGCACCCTTAAAACCCGCACCCTTAAAACCCGCACCCTTAAAACCCGCACCCTTAAAACCCGCACCCATCTCTTACTCTCACATTCTAACCCGAACACAAGCACTCTTACTCTAAGGGCCATGTCACACAGGAAAATTTTCAGGCAATCGGGTCCAACCAAATTCTACATAGAAAAACAGGGAATTCTTCTATTTTCACCAAACTGTCTTAAGAAGAAAAATGTCTTTACTGCACTTTAAGAATTTCTTTTCGGCTGCAGCGCTGTTACTTGCCCACAAATTGCTTGTTAAAATTGCATTGTGTAACAAGGCCCTAACTCTAGCACTCTTAAAACCCACACTCTTAAAACCCGCACTCTTAAAACCCGCACCCTTAAAACCCGCACCCTTAAAACCCGCACCCTTAAAACCCGCACCCTTAAAACCCGCACCCTTAAAACCCGCACCCTTAAAACATGCACCCTTAAAACATGCACCCTTAAAACCCGCACCCTTAAAACCCGCACCCTTAAAACCTGCACCCTTAAAACCCGCACCCATCTCTTACTCTCACATTCTAACCCGAACACAAGCACTCTTACTCTAAGGGCCATGTCACACAGGACAATTTTCAGGCAATCGGGTCCAACCAAATTCCACATAGAAAAACATGGAATTTTGTATTTTCACCAAACTGTCTTAAGAAGAAAAATGTCTTTATTGCACTTGAAGAATTTCTTTTCGGCTGCAGCGCTGTTACTTGCCCACAAATTGCTTGTTAAAATTGCATTGTGTAACAAGGCCCTAACTCTAGCACTCTTAAAACCTGCACTCTTAAAACCCGCACTCTTAAAACCCGCACTCTTAAAACCCGCACCCTTAAAACCCGCACTCTTAAAACCCGCACCCTTAAAACCCGCACCCTAACTCGAACCTTAACCCAAACACTTGCACTCAAACCCTTAACTCTAACAACTAATTTGAACACCCCTAACTCGCTTACTCTATTTTTCCATCAACTCCAGGAAAGATCAACCTCCGGCTCCTGGCTGTTCAAGACCTCGAGGCCATACAAGATTATCCTGGACAGAACAGAAAGGCCCAGTGAGATAGAGAGCATATGAAATCATGCTGTAGGATGCGGGCTTAGATCAGCACAACAGACCTATGGTGTTTTGTAGACGAGTAAGTCTAACACTCTCTCTATCTATCTCTGTCTCTCTATCTCTTACTCTCACATTCTAACCCGAACACAAGCACTCTCACTCTAAGGGCCATGTCACACAGGACAATTTTCAGGCAATCGGGTCCAACCAAATTCCACATAGAAAAACATGGAATTTTGTATTTTCACCAAATTGTCTTAAGAAGAAAAATGTCTTTATTGCACTTGAAGAATTTCTTTTCGGCTGCAGCGCTGTTACTTGCCCACAAATTGCTTGTTAAAATTGCATTGTGTAACAAGGCCCTAACTCCCGCACCCTTAAAACCCGCACCCTTAAAACCCGCACCCTTAAAACCCGCACCCTTAAAACCCGCACCCTTAAAACCTGCACCCTTAAAACCCGCACCCATCTCTTACTCTCACATTCTAACCCGAACACAAGCACTCTTACTCTAAGGGCCATGTCACACAGGAAAATTTTCAGGCAATCGGGTCCAACCAAATTCCACATAGAAAAACAGGGAATTCTTCTATTTTCACCAAACTGTCTTAAGAAGAAAAATGTCTTTACTGCACTTTAAGAATTTCTTTTCGGCTGCAGCGCTGTTACTTGCCCACAAATTGCTTGTTAAAATTGCATTGTGTAACAAGGCCCTAACTCTAGCACTCTTAAAACCTGCACTCTTAAATCCCGCACTCTTAAAACCCGCACCCTTAAAACCCGCACCCTTAAAACCCGCACCCTTAAAACCCGCACCCTTAAAACCCGCACCCTTAAAACCCGCACCCTTAAAACCCGCACCCTTAAAACCCGCACCCTTAAAACCCGCACCCGCACCAAACTGTCTTAAGAAGAAAAATGTCTTTATTGCACTTGAAGAATTTCTTTTCGGCTGCAGCGCTGTTACTTGCCCACAAATTGCTTGTTAAAATTGCATTGTGTAACAAGGCCCTAACTCTAGCACTCTTAAAACCTGCACTCTTAAAACCCGCACTCTTCAAACCCGCACTCTTAAAACCCGCACCCTTAAAACCCGCACCCTTAAAACCCGCACTCTTAAAACCCGCACCCTTAAAACCCGCACCCTTAAAACCCGCACCCTTAACCCAAACACTTGCACTCAAACCCTTAACTCTAACAACTAATTTGAACACCCCTAACTCGCTTACTCTATTTTTCCATCAACTCCAGGAGAGATCAACCTCCGGCTCCTGGCTGTTCAAGACCTCGAGGCCATACAAGATTATCCTGGACAGAACAGAAAGGCCTAGTGAGATAGAGAGCATATGAAATCATGCTGTAGGATGCGGGCTTAGATCAGCACAACAGACCTATGGTGTTTTGTAGACGAGTAAGTCTAACACTCTCTCTATCTATCTCTGTCTCTCTATCTCTTACTCTCACATTCTAACCCGAACACAAGCACTCTCACTCTAAGGGCCATGTCACACAGGACAATTTTCAGGCAATCGGGTCCAACCAAATTCCACATAGAAAAACATGGAATTTTGTATTTTCACCAAATTGTCTTAAGAAGAAAAATGTCTTTATTGCACTTGAAGAATTTCTTTTCGGCTGCAGCGCTGTTACTTGCCCACAAATTGCTTGTTAAAATTGCATTGTGTAACAAGGCCCTAACTCCCGCACCCTTAAAACCCGCACCCTTAAAACCTGCACCCTTAAAACCCGCACCCTTAAAACCCGCACCCTTAAAACCCGCACCCTTAAAACCTGCACCCTTAAAACCCGCACCCATCTCTTACTCTCACATTCTAACCCGAACACAAGCACTCTTACTCTAAGGGCCATGTCACACAGAAAAATTTTCAGGCAATCGGGTCCAACCAAATTCCACATAGAAAAACATGGAATTTTGTATTTTCACCAAATTGTCTTAAGAAGAAAAATGTCTTTATTGCACTTGAAGAATTTCTTTTCGGCTGCAGCGCTGTTACTTGCACACAAATTGCTTGTTAAAATTGCATTGTGTAACAAGGCCCTAACTCTAGCACTTTTAAAACCCGCACCCTTAAAACCCGCACCCTTAAAACCCGCACCCTTAAAACCCGCACCCTTAAAACCCGCAGCCTTAAAACCCGCAGCCTTAAAACCCGCACCCTTAAAACCCGCACCCTTAAAACATGCACCCTTAAAACCCGCACCCTTAAAACATGCACCCTTAAAACCCGCACCCATCTCTTACTCTCACATTCTAACCCGAACACAAGCACTCTTACTGTAAGGGCCATGTCACACAGGAAAATTTTCAGGCAATCGGGTCCAACCAAATTCCACATAGAAAAACAGGGAATTCTTTTATTTTCACCAAACTGTCTTAAGAAGAAAAATTTCTTTACTGCACTTTAAGAATTTCTTTTCGGCTGCAGCGCTGTTACTTGCCCACAAATTGCTTGTTAAAATTGCATTGTGTATCAAGGCCCTAACTCTAGCACTCTTAAAACCCGCACTCTTAAAACCCGCACTCTTAAAACCCGCACCCTTAAAACCCGCACCCTTAAAACCCGCACCCTTAAAACCCGCACCCTTAAAACCCGCACCCTTAAAACCCGCACCCTTAAAACCCGCACCCTTAAAACCCGCACCCTTAAAACCCGCACCCTTAAAACCCGCACCCTTAAAACCCGCACCCTTAAAACCCGCACCCTTAAAACCCGCACCCTTAAAACATGCACCCTTAAAACATGCACCCTTAAAACATGCACCCTTAAAACCCGCACCCTTAAAACCCGCACCCTTAAAACCCGCACCCTTAAAACCTGCACCCTTAAAACCCGCACCCATCTCTTACTCTCACATTCTAACCCGAACACAAGCACTCTTACTCTAAGGGCCATGTCACACAGGAAAATTTTCAGGCAATCGGGTCCAACCAAATTCCACATAGAAAAACAGGGAATTCTTTTATTTTCACCAAACTGTCTTAAGAAGAAAAATGTCTTTATTGCACTTGAAGAATTTCTTTTCGGCTGCAGCGCTGTTACTTGCCCACAAATTGCTTGTTAAAATTGCATTGTGTAACAAGGCCCTAACTCTAGCACTCTTAAAACCTGCACTCTTAAAACCCGCACTCTTAAAACCCGCACTCTTAAAACCCGCACCCTTAAAACCCGTACTCTTAAAACCCGCACCCTTAAAACCCGCACCCTTAAAACCCGCACCCTTAAAACCCGCACCCTAACTCGAACCTTAACCCAAACACTTGCACTCAAACCCTTAACTCTAACAACTAATTTGAACACCCCTAACTCCCTTACTCTATTTGTCCATCAACTCCAGGAGAGATCAACCTCCGGCTCCTGGCTGTTCAAGACCTCGAGGCCATACAAGATTATCCTGGACAGAACTGAAAGGCCTAGTGAGATAGAGAGCATATGAAATCATGCTGTAGAATGCGGGCTTAGATCAGCACAACAGACCTATGGTGTTTTGTAGACGAGTAAGTCTAACACTCTCTCTATCTATCTCTGTCTCTCTATCTCTTACTCTCACATTCTAACCCGAAGACAAGCACTCTCACTCTAAGGGCCATGTCACACAGGACAATTTTCAGGCAATCGGGTCCAACCAAATTCCACATAGAAAAACATGGAATTTTGTATTTTCACCAAACTGTCTTAAGAAGAAAAATGTCTTTATTGCACTTGAAGAATTTCTTTTCGGCTGCAGCGCTGTTACTTGCCCACAAATTGCTTGTTAAAATTGCATTGTGTAACAAGGCCCTAACTCTAGCACTCTTAAAACCCGCACTCTTAAAACCCGCACTTTTAAAACCCGCACCCTTAAAACCCGCACCCTTAAAACCCGCACCCTTAAAACCCGCACCCTTAAAACCCGCACCCTTAAAACCCGCACCCTTAAAACATGCACCCTTAAAACATGCACCCTTAAAACCCGCACCCTTAAAACCCGCACCCTTAAAACCCGCACCCTTAAAACCCGCACCCTTAAAACCTGCACCCTTAAAACCCGCACCCATCTCTTACTCTCACATTCTAACCCGAACACAAGCACTCTTACTCTAAGGGCCATGTCACACAGGAAAATTTTCAGGCAATCGGGTCCAACCAAATTCCACATAGAAAAACAGGGAATTCTTCTATTTTCACCAAACTGTCTTAAGAAGAAAAATGTCTTTACTGCACTTTAAGAATTTCTTTTCGGCTGCAGCGCTGTTACTTGCCCACAAATTGCTTGTTAAAATTGCATTGTGTAACAAGGCCCTAACTCTAGCACTCTTAAAACCCGCACTCTTAAAACCCGCACTCTTAAAACCCGCACCCTTAAAACCCGCACCCTTAAAACCCGCACCCTTAAAACCCGCACCCTTAAAACCCGCACCCTTAAAACCCGCACCCTTAAAACCCGCACCCTTAAAACATGCACCCTTAAAACATGCACCCTTAAAACATGCACCCTTAAAACCCGCACCCTTAAAACCCGCACCCTTAAAACCCGCACCCTTAAAACCTGCACCCTTAAAACCCGCACCCATCTCTTACTCTCACATTCTAACCCGAACACAAGCACTCTTACTCTAAGGGCCATGTCACACAGGAAAATTTTCAGGCAATCGGGTCCAACCAAATTCCACATAGAAAAACAGGGAATTCTTCTATTTTCACCAAACTGTCTTAAGAAGAAAAATGTCTTTACTGCACTTTAAGAATTTCTTTTCGGCTGCAGCGCTGTTACTTGCCCACAAATTGCTTGTTAAAATTGCATTGTGTAACAAGGCCCTAACTCTAGCACTCTTAAAACCCGCACTCTTAAAACCCGCACTCTTAAAACCCGCACCCTTAAAACCTGCACCCTTAAAACCCGCACCCTTAAAACCCGCACCCTTAAAACCCGCACCCTTAAAACCCGCACCCTTAAAACCCGCACCCTTAAAACATGCACCCTTAAAACATGCACCCTTAAAACCCGCACCCTTAAAACCCGCACCCTTAAAACCCGCACCCTTAAAACCCGCACCCTTAAAACCTGCACCCTTAAAACCCGCACTCTTAAAACCCGCACTCTTAAAACCCGCACTCTTAAAACCCGCACTCTTAAAACCCGCACCCTTAAAACCCGCACTCTTAAAACCCGCACCCTTAAAACCCGCACCCTAACTCGAACCTTAACCCAAACACTTGCACTCAAACCCTTAACTCTAACAACTAATTTGAACACCCCTAACTCGCTTACTCTATTTTTCCATCAACTCCAGGAGAGATCAACCTCCGGCTCCTGGCTGTTCAAGACCTCGAGGCCATACAAGATTATCCTGGACAGAACAGAAAGGCCTAGTGAGATAGAGAGCATATGAAATCATGCTGTAGGATGCGGGCTTAGATCAGCACAACAGACCTATGGTGTTTTGTAGACGAGTAAGTCTAACACTCTCTCTATCTATCTCTGTCTCTCTATCTCTTACTCTCACATTCTAACCCGAACACAAGCACTCTCACTCTAAGGGCCATGTCACACAGGAAAATTTTCAGGCAATCGGGTCCAACCAAATTCCACATAGAAAAACAGGGAATTCTTCTATTTTCACCAAACTGTCTTAAGAAGAAAAATGTCTTTACTGCACTTTAAGAATTTCTTTTCGGCTGCAGCGCTGTTACTTGCCCACAAATTGCTTGTTAAAATTGCATTGTGTAACAAGGCCCTAACTCTAGCACTCTTAAAACCCGCACTCTTAAATCCCGCACTCTTAAAACCCGCACCCTTAAAACCCGCACCCTTAAAACCCGCACCCTTAAAACCCGCACCCTTAAAACCCGCACCCTTAAAACCCGCACCCTTAAAACCCGCACTCTTAAATCCCGCACTCTTAAAACCCGCACCCTTAAAACCTGCACCCTTAAAACCCGCACCCTTAAAACCCGCACCCTTAAAACCCGCACCCTTAAAACCTGCACCCTTAAAACCCGCACCCATCTCTTACTCTCACATTCTAACCCGAACACAAGCACTCTTACTCTAAGGGCCATGTCACACAGGAAAATTTTCAGGCAATCGGGTCCAACCAAATTCCACATAGAAAAACAGGGAATTCTTCTATTTTCACCAAACTGTCTTAAGAAGAAAAATGTCTTTACTGCACTTTAAGAATTTCTTTTCGGCTGCAGCGCTGTTACTTGCCCACAAATTGCTTGTTAAAATTGCATTGTGTAACAAGGCCCTAACTCTAGCACTCTTAAAACCCGCACTCTTAAATCCCGCACTCTTAAAACCCGCACCCTTAAAACCCGCACCCTTAAAACCCGCACCCTTAAAACCCGCACCCTTAAAACCCGCACCCTTAAAACCCGCACCCTTAAAACCCGCACCCTTAAAACCCGCACCCTTAAAACCCGCACCGTTAAAACCTGCAATCGGGTCCAACCAAATTCCACATAGAAAAACATGGAATTTTGTATTTTCACCAAATTGTCTTAAGAAGAAAAATGTCTTTATTGCACTTGAAGAATTTCTTTTCGGCTGCAGCGCTGTTACTTGCCCACAAATTGCTTGTTAAAATTGCATTGTGTAACAAGGCCCTAACTCTAGCACTTTTAAAACCCGCACCCTTAAAACCCGCACCCTTAAAACCCGCAGCCTTAAAACCCGCAGCCTTAAAACCCGCACCCTTAAAACCCGCACCCTTAAAACATGCACCCTTAAAACCCGCACCCATCTCTTACTCTCACATTCTAACCCGAACACAAGCACTCTTACTGTAAGGGCCATGTCACACAGGAAAATTTTCAGGCAATCGGGTCCAACCAAATTCCACATAGAAAAACAGGGAATTCTTTTATTTTCACCAAACTGTCTTAAGAAGAAAAATGTCTTTACTGCACTTTAACAATTTCTTTTCGGCTGCAGCGCTGTTACTTGCCCACAAATTGCTTGTTAAAATTGCATTGTGTATCAAGGCCCTAACTCTAGCACTCTTAAAACCCGCACTCTTAAAACCCGCACTCTTAAAACCCACACCCTTAAAACCCGCACCCTTAAAACCCGCACCCTTAAAACCCGCACCCTTAAAACATGCACCCTTAAAACCCGCACCCTTAAAACCCGCACCCTTAAAACCCGCACCCTTAAAACCCGCACCCTTAAAACCCGCACCCATCTCTTACTCTCACATTCTAACCCGAACACAAGCACTCTTACTCTAAGGGCCATGTCACACAGGAAAATTTTCAGGCAATCGGGTCCAACCAAATTCCACATAGAAAAACAGGGAATTCTTCTATTTTCACCAAACTGTCTTAAGAAGAAAAATGTCTTTACTGCACTTTAAGAATTTCTTTTCGGCTGCAGCGCTGTTACTTGCCCACAAATTGCTTGTTAAAATTGCATTGTGTAACAAGGCCCTAACTCTAGCACTCTTAAAACCCGCACTCTTAAATCCCGCACTCTTAAAACCCGCACCCTTAAAACCCGCACCCTTAAAACCCACACCCTTAAAACCCGCACCCTTAAAACCCGCACCCTTATAACCCGCACCCTTAAAACCCGCACCCTTAAAACCCGCACCCTTAAAACCCGCACCCTTAAAACCCGCACCCTTAAAACCTGCAATCGGGTCCAACCAAATTCCACATAGAAAAACATGGAATTTTGTATTTTCACCAAATTGTCTTAAGAAGAAAAATGTCTTTACTGCACTTTAAGAATTTCTTTTCGGCTGCAGCGCTGTTACTTGCCCACAAATTGTTTGTTAAAATTGCATTGTGTAACAAGGCCCTAACTCTAGCACTCTTAAAACCCGCACTCTTAAAACCCGCACTCTTAAAACCCGCACCCTTAAAACCCGCACCCTTAAAACCCGCACCCTTAAAACCCGCACCCTTAAAACCCGCACCCTTAAAACCCGCACCCTTAAAACCTGCACCCTTAAAACCCGCACCCTTAAAACCCGCACCCTTAAAACCCGCACCCATCTCTTACTCTCACATTCTAACCCGAACACAAGCACTCTTACTCTAAGGGCCATGTCACACAGGAAAATTTTCAGGCAATCGGGTCCAACCAAATTCTACATAGAAAAACAGGGAATTCTTCTATTTTCACCAAACTGTCTTAAGAAGAAAAATGTCTTTACTGCACTTTAAGAATTTCTTTTCGGCTGCAGCGCTGTTACTTGCCCACAAATTGCTTGTTAAAATTGCATTGTGTAACAAGGCCCTAACTCTAGCACTCTTAAAACCCACACTCTTAAAACCCGCACTCTTAAAACCCGCACCCTTAAAACCCGCACCCTTAAAACCCGCACCCTTAAAACCCGCACCCTTAAAACCCGCACCCTTAAAACCCGCACCCTTAAAACCCGCACCCTTAAAACATGCACCCTTAAAACATGCACCCTTAAAACCCGCACCCTTAAAACCCGCACCCTTAAAACCTGCACCCTTAAAACCCGCACCCATCTCTTACTCTCACATTCTAACCCGAACACAAGCACTCTTACTCTAAGGGCCATGTCACACAGGACAATTTTCAGGCAATCGGGTCCAACCAAATTCCACATAGAAAAACATGGAATTTTGTATTTTCACCAAACTGTCTTAAGAAGAAAAATGTCTTTATTGCACTTGAAGAATTTCTTTTCGGCTGCAGCGCTGTTACTTGCCCACAAATTGCTTGTTAAAATTGCATTGTGTAACAAGGCCCTAACTCTAGCACTCTTAAAACCTGCACTCTTAAAACCCGCACTCTTAAAACCCGCACTCTTAAAACCCGCACCCTTAAAACCCGCACTCTTAAAACCCGCACCCTTAAAACCCGCACCCTAACTCGAACCTTAACCCAAACACTTGCACTCAAACCCTTAACTCTAACAACTAATTTGAACACCCCTAACTCGCTTACTCTATTTTTCCATCAACTCCAGGAAAGATCAACCTCCGGCTCCTGGCTGTTCAAGACCTCGAGGCCATACAAGATTATCCTGGACAGAACAGAAAGGCCCAGTGAGATAGAGAGCATATGAAATCATGCTGTAGGATGCGGGCTTAGATCAGCACAACAGACCTATGGTGTTTTGTAGACGAGTAAGTCTAACACTCTCTCTATCTATCTCTGTCTCTCTATCTCTTACTCTCACATTCTAACCCGAACACAAGCACTCTCACTCTAAGGGCCATGTCACACAGGACAATTTTCAGGCAATCGGGTCCAACCAAATTCCACATAGAAAAACATGGAATTTTGTATTTTCACCAAATTGTCTTAAGAAGAAAAATGTCTTTATTGCACTTGAAGAATTTCTTTTCGGCTGCAGCGCTGTTACTTGCCCACAAATTGCTTGTTAAAATTGCATTGTGTAACAAGGCCCTAACTCCCGCACCCTTAAAACCCGCACCCTTAAAACCCGCACCCTTAAAACCCGCACCCTTAAAACCCGCACCCTTAAAACCCGCACCCTTAAAACCTGCACCCTTAAAACCCGCACCCATCTCTTACTCTCACATTCTAACCCGAACACAAGCACTCTTACTCTAAGGGCCATGTCACACAGGAAAATTTTCAGGCAATCGGGTCCAACCAAATTCCACATAGAAAAACAGGGAATTCTTCTATTTTCACCAAACTGTCTTAAGAAGAAAAATGTCTTTACTGCACTTTAAGAATTTCTTTTCGGCTGCAGCGCTGTTACTTGCCCACAAATTGCTTGTTAAAATTGCATTGTGTAACAAGGCCCTAACTCTAGCACTCTTAAAACCTGCACTCTTAAATCCCGCACTCTTAAAACCCGCACCCTTAAAACCCGCACCCTTAAAACCCGCACCCTTAAAACCCGCACCCTTAAAACCCGCACCCTTAAAACCCGCACCCTTAAAACCCGCACCCTTAAAACCCGCACCCTTAAAACCCGCACCCGCACCAAACTGTCTTAAGAAGAAAAATGTCTTTATTGCACTTGAAGAATTTCTTTTCGGCTGCAGCGCTGTTACTTGCCCACAAATTGCTTGTTAAAATTGCATTGTGTAACAAGGCCCTAACTCTAGCACTCTTAAAACCTGCACTCTTAAAACCCGCACTCTTCAAACCCGCACTCTTAAAACCCGCACCCTTAAAACCCGCACCCTTAAAACCCGCACTCTTAAAACCCGCACCCTTAAAACCCGCACCCTTAAAACCCGCACCCTTAACCCAAACACTTGCACTCAAACCCTTAACTCTAACAACTAATTTGAACACCCCTAACTCGCTTACTCTATTTTTCCATCAACTCCAGGAGAGATCAACTTCCGGCTCCTGGCTGTTCAAGACCTCGAGGCCATACAAGATTATCCTGGACAGAACAGAAAGGCCTAGTGAGATAGAGAGCATATGAAATCATGCTGTAGGATGCGGGCTTAGATCAGCACAACAGACCTATGGTGTTTTGTAGACGAGTAAGTCTAACACTCTCTCTATCTATCTCTGTCTCTCTATCTCTTACTCTCACATTCTAACCCGAACACAAGCACTCTCACTCTAAGGGCCATGTCACACAGGACAATTTTCAGGCAATCGGGTCCAACCAAATTCCACATAGAAAAACATGGAATTTTGTATTTTCACCAAATTGTCTTAAGAAGAAAAATGTCTTTATTGCACTTGAAGAATTTCTTTTCGGCTGCAGCGCTGTTACTTGCCCACAAATTGCTTGTTAAAATTGCATTGTGTAACAAGGCCCTAACTCCCGCACCCTTAAAACCCGCACCCTTAAAACCTGCACCCTTAAAACCCGCACCCTTAAAACCCGCACCCTTAAAACCCGCACCCTTAAAACCTGCACCCTTAAAACCCGCACCCATCTCTTACTCTCACATTCTAACCCGAACACAAGCACTCTTACTCTAAGGGCCATGTCACACAGAAAAATTTTCAGGCAATCGGGTCCAACCAAATTCCACATAGAAAAACATGGAATTTTGTATTTTCACCAAATTGTCTTAAGAAGAAAAATGTCTTTATTGCACTTGAAGAATTTCTTTTCGGCTGCAGCGCTGTTACTTGCACACAAATTGCTTGTTAAAATTGCATTGTGTAACAAGGCCCTAACTCTAGCACTTTTAAAACCCGCACCCTTAAAACCCGCACCCTTAAAACCCGCACCCTTAAAACCCGCACCCTTAAAACCCGCAGCCTTAAAACCCGCAGCCTTAAAACCCGCACCCTTAAAACCCGCACCCTTAAAACATGCACCCTTAAAACCCGCACCCTTAAAACATGCACCCTTAAAACCCGCACCCATCTCTTACTCTCACATTCTAACCCGAACACAAGCACTCTTACTGTAAGGGCCATGTCACACAGGAAAATTTTCAGGCAATCGGGTCCAACCAAATTCCACATAGAAAAACAGGGAATTCTTTTATTTTCACCAAACTGTCTTAAGAAGAAAAATGTCTTTACTGCACTTTAAGAATTTCTTTTCGGCTGCAGCGCTGTTACTTGCCCACAAATTGCTTGTTAAAATTGCATTGTGTATCAAGGCCCTAACTCTAGCACTCTTAAAACCCGCACTCTTAAAACCCGCACTCTTAAAACCCGCACCCTTAAAACCCGCACCCTTAAAACCCGCACCCTTAAAACCCGCACCCTTAAAACCCGCACCCTTAAAACCCGCACCCTTAAAACCCGCACCCTTAAAACCCGCACCCTTAAAACCCGCACCCTTAAAACCCGCACCCTTAAAACCCGCACCCTTAAAACCCGCACCCATCTCTTACTCTCACATTCTAACCCGAACACAAGCACTCTTACTCTAAGGGCCATGTCACACAGGAAAATTTTCAGGCAATCGGGTCCAACCAAATTCCACATAGAAAAACAGGGAATTCTTTTATTTTCACCAAACTGTCTTAAGAAGAAAAATGTCTTTATTGCACTTGAAGAATTTCTTTTCGGCTGCAGCGCTGTTACTTGCCCACAAATTGCTTGTTAAAATTGCATTGTGTAACAAGGCCCTAACTCTAGCACTCTTAAAACCCGCACTCTTAAAACCCGCACTCTTAACACCCGCACTCTTAAAACCCGCACTCTTAAAACCCGCACCCTTAAAACCCGCACCCTTAAAACCCGCACCCTTAAAACCCGCACCCTTAAAACCCGCACCCTTAAAACCCGCACCCTTAAAACCCGCACCCTTAAAACCCGCACCCTTAAAACCCGCACCCTTAAAACCCGCACCCTTAAAACCCGCACCCTTAAAACCCGCACCCTTAAAACCCGCACCCTTAAAACCCGCACCCTTAAAACCCGCACCCTTAAAACCCGCACCCTTAAAACCCGCACCCTTAAAACCCGCACCCTTAAAACCCGCACCCTTAAAACCCGCACCCTTAAAACCCGCACCCTTAAAACCCGCACCCTTAAAACCCGCACCCTTAAAACCCGCACCCTTAAAACCCGCACCCTTAAAACCCGCACCCATCTCTTACTCTCACATTCTAACCCGAACACAAGCACTCTTACTCTAAGGGCCATGTCACACAGGAAAATTTTCAGGCAATCGGGTCCAACCAAATTCCACATAGAAAAACAGGGAATTCTTTTATTTTCACCAAACTGTCTTAAGAAGAAAAATGTCTTTATTGCACTTGAAGAATTTCTTTTCGGCTGCAGCGCTGTTACTTGCCCACAAATTGCTTGTTAAAATTGCATTGTGTAACAAGGCCCTAACTCTAGCACTCTTAAAACCCGCACTCTTAAAACCCGCACTCTTAAAACCCGCACTCTTAAAACCCGCACCCTTAAAACCCGCACCCTTAAAACCCGCACCCTTAAAACCCGCACCCTTAAAACCCGCACCCTTAAAACCCGCACCCTTAAAACCCGCACCCTTAAAACCCGCACCCTTAAAACCAGCACCCTTAAAACCCGCACCCTTAAAACCCGCACCCTTAAAACCCGCACTCTTAAAACCCGCACCCTTAAAACCCGCACCCTTAAAACCCGCACCCTTAAAACCCGCACCCTTAAAACCCGCACCCTTAAAACCCGCACCCTTAAAACCCGCACCCTTAAAACCCGCACCCTTAAAACCCGCACCCTTAAAACCCGCACCCTTAAAACCCGCACCCTTAAAACCCGCACCCTTAAAACCCGCACCCTTAAAACCCGCACCCTTAAAACCCGCACCCTTAAAACCCGCACCCTTAAAACCCGCACCCTTAAAACCCGCACTCTTAAAACCCGCACCCTTAAAACCCGCACCCTTAAAACCCGCACCCTTAAAACCCGCACCCTTAAAACCCGCACCCTTAAAACCCGCACCCTTAAAACCCGCACCCTTAAAACCCGCACCCTTAAAACCCGCACCCTTAAAACCTGCACCCTTAAAACCCGCACCCATCTCTTACTCTCACATTCTAACCCGAACACAAGCACTCTTACTCTAAGGGCCATGTCACACAGGAAAATTTTCAGGCAATCGGGTCCAACCAAATTCTACATAGAAAAACAGGGAATTCTTCTATTTTCACCAAACTGTCTTAAGAAGAAAAATGTCTTTACTGCACTTTAAGAATTTCTTTTCGGCTGCAGCGCTGTTACTTGCCCACAAATTGCTTGTTAAAATTGCATTGTGTAACAAGGCCCTAACTCTAGCACTCTTAAAACCCACACTCTTAAAACCCGCACTCTTAAAACCCGCACCCTTAAAACCCGCACCCTTAAAACCCGCACCCTTAAAACCCGCACCCTTAAAACCCGCACCCTTAAAACCCGCACCCTTAAAACATGCACCCTTAAAACATGCACCCTTAAAACCCGCACCCTTAAAACCCGCACCCTTAAAACCTGCACCCTTAAAACCCGCACCCATCTCTTACTCTCACATTCTAACCCGAACACAAGCACTCTTACTCTAAGGGGCATGTCACACAGGACAATTTTCAGGCAATCGGGTCCAACCAAATTCCACATAGAAAAACATGGAATTTTGTATTTTCACAAAACTGTCTTAAGAAGAAAAATGTCTTTATTGCACTTGAAGAATTTCTTTTCGGCTGCAGCGCTGTTACTTGCCCACAAATTGCTTGTTAAAATTGCATTGTGTAACAAGGCCCTAACTCTAGCACTCTTAAAACCTGCACTCTTAAAACCCGCACTCTTAAAACCCGCACTCTTAAAACCCGCACCCTTAAAACCCGCACTCTTAAAACCCGCACCCTTAAAACCCGCACCCTAACTCGAACCTTAACCCAAACACTTGCACTCAAACCCTTAACTCTAACAACTAATTTGAACACCCCTAACTCGCTTACTCTATTTTTCCATCAACTCCAGGAAAGATCAACCTCCGGCTCCTGGCTGTTCAAGACCTCGAGGCCATACAAGATTATCCTGGACAGAACAGAAAGGCCCAGTGAGATAGAGAGCATATGAAATCATGCTGTAGGATGCGGGCTTAGATCAGCACAACAGACCTATGGTGTTTTGTAGACGAGTAAGTCTAACACTCTCTCTATCTATCTCTGTCTCTCTATCTCTTACTCTCACATTCTAACCCGAACACAAGCACTCTCACTCTAAGGGCCATGTCACACAGGACAATTTTCAGGCAATCGGGTCCAACCAAATTCCACATAGAAAAACATGGAATTTTGTATTTTCACCAAATTGTCTTAAGAAGAAAAATGTCTTTATTGCACTTGAAGAATTTCTTTTCGGCTGCAGCGCTGTTACTTGCCCACAAATTGCTTGTTAAAATTGCATTGTGTAACAAGGCCCTAACTCCCGCACCCTTAAAACCCGCACCCTTAAAACCCGCACCCTTAAAACCCGCACCCTTAAAACCCGCACCCTTAAAACCCGCACCCTTAAAACCTGCACCCTTAAAACCCGCACCCATCTCTTACTCTCACATTCTAACCCGAACACAAGCACTCTTACTCTAAGGGCCATGTCACACAGGAAAATTTTCAGGCAATCGGGTCCAACCAAATTCCACATAGAAAAACAGGGAATTCTTCTATTTTCACCAAACTGTCTTAAGAAGAAAAATGTCTTTACTGCACTTTAAGAATTTCTTTTCGGCTGCAGCGCTGTTACTTGCCCACAAATTGCTTGTTAAAATTGCATTGTGTAACAAGGCCCTAACTCTAGCACTCTTAAAACCTGCACTCTTAAATCCCGCACTCTTAAAACCCGCACCCTTAAAACCCGCACCCTTAAAACCCGCACCCTTAAAACCCGCACCCTTAAAACCCGCACCCTTAAAACCCGCACCCTTAAAACCCGCACCCTTAAAACCCGCACCCTTAAAACCCGCACCCTTAAAACCCGCACCCGCACCAAACTGTCTTAAGAAGAAAAATGTCTTTACTGCACTTTAAGAATTTCTTTTCGGCTGCAGCGCTGTTACTTGCCCACAAATTGCTTGTTAAAATTGCATTGTGTAACAAGGCCCTAACTCTAGCACTCTTAAAACCTGCACTCTTAAAACCCGCACTCTTCAAACCCGCACTCTTAAAACCCGTACCCTTAAAACCCGCACTCTTAAAACCCGCACCCTTAAAACCCGCACCCTTAAAACCCGCACCCTTAACCCAAACACTTGCACTCAAACCCTTAACTCTAACAACTAATTTGAACACCCCTAACTCGCTTACTCTATTTTTCCATCAACTCCAGGAGAGATCAACCTCCGGCTCCTGGCTGTTCAAGACCTCGAGGCCATACAAGATTATCCTGGACAGAACAGAAAGGCCTAGTGAGATAGAGAGCATATGAAATCATGCTGTAGGATGCGGGCTTAGATCAGCACAACAGACCTATGGTGTTTTGTAGACGAGTAAGTCTAACACTCTCTCTATCTATCTCTGTCTCTCTATCTCTTACTCTCACATTCTAACCCGAACACAAGCACTCTCACTCTAAGGGCCATGTCACACAGGACAATTTTCAGGCAATCGGGTCCAACCAAATTCCACATAGAAAAACATGGAATTTTGTATTTTCACCAAATTGTCTTAAGAAGAAAAATGTCTTTATTGCACTTGAAGAATTTCTTTTCGGCTGCAGCGCTGTTACTTGCCCACAAATTGCTTGTTAAAATTGCATTGTGTAACAAGGCCCTAACTCCCGCACCCTTAAAACCCGCACCCTTAAAACCTGCACCCTTAAAACCCGCACCCTTAAAACCCGCACCCTTAAAACCCGCACCCTTAAAACCTGCACCCTTAAAACCCGCACCCATCTCTTACTCTCACATTCTAACCCGAACACAAGCACTCTTACTCTAAGGGCCATGTCACACAGAAAAATTTTCAGGCAATCGGGTCCAACCAAATTCCACATAGAAAAACATGGAATTTTGTATTTTCACCAAATTGTCTTAAGAAGAAAAATGTCTTTATTGCACTTGAAGAATTTCTTTTCGGCTGCAGCGCTGTTACTTGCACACAAATTGCTTGTTAAAATTGCATTGTGTAACAAGGCCCTAACTCTAGCACTTTTAAAACCCGCACCCTTAAAACCCGCACCCTTAAAACCCGCACCCTTAAAACCCGCACCCTTAAAACCCGCAGCCTTAAAACCCGCACCCTTAAAACCCGCACCCTTAAAACATGCACCCTTAAAACCCGCACCCTTAAAACATGCACCCTTAAAACCCGCACCCATCTCTTACTCTCACATTCTAACCCGAACACAAGCACTCTTACTGTAAGGGCCATGTCACACAGGAAAATTTTCAGGCAATCGGGTCCAACCAAATTCCACATAGAAAAACAGGGAATTCTTTTATTTTCACCAAACTGTCTTAAGAAGAAAAATGTCTTTACTGCACTTTAAGAATTTCTTTTCGGCTGCAGCGCTGTTACTTGCCCACAAATTGCTTGTTAAAATTGCATTGTGTATCAAGGCCCTAACTCTAGCACTCTTAAAACCCGCACTCTTAAAACCCGCACTCTTAAAACCCGCACCCTTAAAACCCGCACCCTTAAAACCCGCACCCTTAAAACCCGCACCCTTAAAACCCGCACCCTTAAAACCCGCACCCTTAAAACCCGCACCCTTAAAACCCGCACCCTTAAAACCCGCACCGTTAAAACCTGCAATCGGGTCCAACCAAATTCCACATAGAAAAACATGGAATTTTGTATTTTCACCAAATTGTCTTAAGAAGAAAAATGTCTTTACTGCACTTTAAGAATTTCTTTTCGGCTGCAGCGCTGTTACTTGCCCACAAATTGTTTGTTAAAATTGCATTGTGTAACAAGGCCCTAACTCTAGCACTCTTAAAACCCGCACTCTTAAAACCCGCACTCTTAAAACCCGCACCCTTAAAACCCGCACCCTTAAAACCCGCACCCTTAAAACCCGCACCCTTAAAACCCGCACCCTTAAAACCCGCACCCTTAAAACCCGCACCCTTAAAACCCGCACCCTTAAAACCCGCACCCTTAAAACCCGCACCCATCTCTTACTCTCACATTCTAACCCGAACACAAGCACTCTTACTCTAAGGGCCATGTCACACAGGAAAATTTTCAGGCAATCGGGTCCAACCAAATTCCACATAGAAAAACAGGGAATTCTTTTATTTTCACCAAACTGTCTTAAGAAGAAAAATGTCTTTATTGCACTTGAAGAATTTCTTTTCGGCTGCAGCGCTGTTACTTGCCCACAAATTGCTTGTTAAAATTGCATTGTGTAACAAGGCCCTAACTCTAGCACTCTTAAAACCCGCACTCTTAAAACCCGCACTCTTAAAACCCGCACTCTTAAAACCCGCACTCTTAAAACCCGCACCCTTAAAACCCGCACCCTTAAAACCCGCACCCTTAAAACCCGCACCCTTAAAACCCGCACCCTTAAAACCCGCACCCTTAAAACCCGCACCCTTAAAACCCGCACCCTTAAAACCCGCACCCTTAAAACCCGCACCCTTAAAACCCGCACCCTTAAAACCCGCACTCTTAAAACCTGCACTCTTAAAACCCGCACCCTTAAAACCCGCACCCTTAAAACCCGCACCCTTAAAACCCGCACCCTTAAAACCCGCACCCTTAAAACCCGCACCCTTAAAACCCGCACCCTTAAAACCCGCACCCTTAAAACCCGCACCCTTAAAACCCGCACCCTTAAAACCCGCACCCTTAAAACCCGCACCCATCTCTTACTCTCACATTCTAACCCGAACACAAGCACTCTTACTCTAAGGGCCATGTCACACAGGAAAATTTTCAGGCAATCGGGTCCAACCAAATTCCACATAGAAAAACAGGGAATTCTTTTATTTTCACCAAACTGTCTTAAGAAGAAAAATGTCTTTATTGCACTTGAAGAATTTCTTTTCGGCTGCAGCGCTGTTACTTGCCCACAAATTGCTTGTTAAAATTGCATTGTGTAACAAGGCCCTAACTCTAGCACTCTTAAAACCCGCACTCTTAAAACCCGCACTCTTAAAACCCGCACTCTTAAAACCCGCACTCTTAAAACCCGCACCCTTAAAACCCGCACCCTTAAAACCCGCACCCTTAAAACCCGCACCCTTAAAACCCGCACCCTTAAAACCCGCACCCTTAAAACCCGCACCCTTAAAACCCGCACCCTTAAAACCCGCACCCTTAAAACCCGCACCCTTAAAACCCGCACTCTTAAAACCCGCACCCTTAAAACCCGCACCCTTAAAACCCGCACCCTTAAAACCCGCACCCTTAAAACCCGCACCCTTAAAACCCGCACCCTTAAAACCCGCACCCTTAAAACCCGCACCCTTAAAACCCGCACCCTTAAAACCTGCACCCTTAAAACCCGCACCCATCTCTTACTCTCACATTCTAACCCGAACACAAGCACTCTTACTCTAAGGGCCATGTCACACAGGAAAATTTTCAGGCAATCGGGTCCAACCAAATTCTACATAGAAAAACAGGGAATTCTTCTATTTTCACCAAACTGTCTTAAGAAGAAAAATGTCTTTACTGCACTTTAAGAATTTCTTTTCGGCTGCAGCGCTGTTACTTGCCCACAAATTGCTTGTTAAAATTGCATTGTGTAACAAGGCCCTAACTCTAGCACTCTTAAAACCCACACTCTTAAAACCCGCACTCTTAAAACCCGCACCCTTAAAACCCGCACCCTTAAAACCCGCACCCTTAAAACATGCACCCTTAAAACATGCACCCTTAAAACCCGCACCCTTAAAACCCGCACCCTTAAAACCTGCACCCTTAAAACCCGCACCCATCTCTTACTCTCACATTCTAACCCGAACACAAGCACTCTTACTCTAAGGGGCATGTCACACAGGACAATTTTCAGGCAATCGGGTCCAACCAAATTCCACATAGAAAAACATGGAATTTTGTATTTTCACCAAACTGTCTTAAGAAGAAAAATGTCTTTATTGCACTTGAAGAATTTCTTTTCGGCTGCAGCGCTGTTACTTGCCCACAAATTGCTTGTTAAAATTGCATTGTGTAACAAGGCCCTAACTCTAGCACTCTTAAAACCTGCACTCTTAAAACCCGCACTCTTAAAACCCGCACTCTTAAAACCCGCACCCTTAAAACCCGCACTCTTAAAACCCGCACCCTTAAAACCCGCACCCTAACTCGAACCTTAACCCAAACACTTGCACTCAAACCCTTAACTCTAACAACTAATTTGAACACCCCTAACTCGCTTACTCTATTTTTCCATCAACTCCAGGAAAGATCAACCTCCGGCTCCTGGCTGTTCAAGACCTCGAGGCCATACAAGATTATCCTGGACAGAACAGAAAGGCCCAGTGAGATAGAGAGCATATGAAATCATGCTGTAGGATGCGGGCTTAGATCAGCACAACAGACCTATGGTGTTTTGTAGACGAGTAAGTCTAACACTCTCTCTATCTATCTCTGTCTCTCTATCTCTTACTCTCACATTCTAACCCGAACACAAGCACTCTCACTCTAAGGGCCATGTCACACAGGACAATTTTCAGGCAATCGGGTCCAACCAAATTCCACATAGAAAAACATGGAATTTTGTATTTTCACCAAATTGTCTTAAGAAGAAAAATGTCTTTATTGCACTTGAAGAATTTCTTTTCGGCTGCAGCGCTGTTACTTGCCCACAAATTGCTTGTTAAAATTGCATTGTGTAACAAGGCCCTAACTCCCGCACCCTTAAAACCCGCACCCTTAAAACCCGCACCCTTAAAACCCGCACCCTTAAAACCCGCACCCTTAAAACCCGCACCCTTAAAACCTGCACCCTTAAAACCCGCACCCATCTCTTACTCTCACATTCTAACCCGAACACAAGCACTCTTACTCTAAGGGCCATGTCACACAGGAAAATTTTCAGGCAATCGGGTCCAACCAAATTCCACATAGAAAAACAGGGAATTCTTCTATTTTCACCAAACTGTCTTAAGAAGAAAAATGTCTTTACTGCACTTTAAGAATTTCTTTTCGGCTGCAGCGCTGTTACTTGCCCACAAATTGCTTGTTAAAATTGCATTGTGTAACAAGGCCCTAACTCTAGCACTCTTAAAACCTGCACTCTTAAATCCCGCACTCTTAAAACCCGCACCCTTAAAACCCGCACCCTTAAAACCCGCACCCTTAAAACCCGCACCCTTAAAACCCGCACCCTTAAAACCCGCACCCTTAAAACCCGCACCCTTAAAACCCGCACCCTTAAAACCCGCACCCTTAAAACCCGCACCCGCACCAAACTGTCTTAAGAAGAAAAATGTCTTTATTGCACTTGAAGAATTTCTTTTCGGCTGCAGCGCTGTTACTTGCCCACAAATTGCTTGTTAAAATTGCATTGTGTAACAAGGCCCTAACTCTAGCACTCTTAAAACCTGCACTCTTAAAACCCGCACTCTTCAAACCCGCACTCTTAAAACCCGCACCCTTAAAACCCGCACTCTTAAAACCCGCACCCTTAAAACCCGCACCCTTAAAACCCGCACCCTTAACCCAAACACTTGCACTCAAACCCTTAACTCTAACAACTAATTTGAACACCCCTAACTCGCTTACTCTATTTTTCCATCAACTCCAGGAGAGATCAACCTCCGGCTCCTGGCTGTTCAAGACCTCGAGGCCATACAAGATTATCCTGGACAGAACAGAAAGGCCTAGTGAGATAGAGAGCATATGAAATCATGCTGTAGGATGCGGGCTTAGATCAGCACAACAGACCTATGGTGTTTTGTAGACGAGTAAGTCTAACACTCTCTCTATCTATCTCTGTCTCTCTATCTCTTACTCTCACATTCTAACCCGAACACAAGCACTCTCACTCTAAGGGCCATGTCACACAGGACAATTTTCAGGCAATCGGGTCCAACCAAATTCCACATAGAAAAACATGGAATTTTGTATTTTCACCAAATTGTCTTAAGAAGAAAAATGTCTTTATTGCACTTGAAGAATTTCTTTTCGGCTGCAGCGCTGTTACTTGCCCACAAATTGCTTGTTAAAATTGCATTGTGTAACAAGGCCCTAACTCCCGCACCCTTAAAACCCGCACCCTTAAAACCTGCACCCTTAAAACCCGCACCCTTAAAACCCGCACCCTTAAAACCCGCACCCTTAAAACCTGCACCCTTAAAACCCGCACCCATCTCTTACTCTCACATTCTAACCCGAACACAAGCACTCTTACTCTAAGGGCCATGTCACACAGAAAAATTTTCAGGCAATCGGGTCCAACCAAATTCCACATAGAAAAACATGGAATTTTGTATTTTCACCAAATTGTCTTAAGAAGAAAAATGTCTTTATTGCACTTGAAGAATTTCTTTTCGGCTGCAGCGCTGTTACTTGCACACAAATTGCTTGTTAAAATTGCATTGTGTAACAAGGCCCTAACTCTAGCACTTTTAAAACCCGCACCCTTAAAACCCGCACCCTTAAAACCCGCACCCTTAAAACCCGCACCCTTAAAACCCGCAGCCTTAAAACCCGCAGCCTTAAAACCCGCACCCTTAAAACCCGCACCCTTAAAACCCGCACCCTTAAAACCCGCACCCTTAAAACCCGCACCCTTAAAACCCGCACCCTTAAAACCCGCACCCTTAAAACCCGCACCCATCTCTTACTCTCACATTCTAACCCGAACACAAGCACTCTTACTCTAAGGGCCATGTCACACAGGAAAATTTTCAGGCAATCGGGTCCAACCAAATTCCACATAGAAAAACAGGGAATTCTTTTATTTTCACCAAACTGTCTTAAGAAGAAAAATGTCTTTATTGCACTTGAAGAATTTCTTTTCGGCTGCAGCGCTGTTACTTGCCCACAAATTGCTTGTTAAAATTGCATTGTGTAACAAGGCCCTAACTCTAGCACTCTTAAAACCCGCACTCTTAAAACCCGCACTCTTAAAACCCGCACTCTTAAAACCCGCACTCTTAAAACCCGCACCCTTAAAACCCGCACCCTTAAAACCCGCACCCTTAAAACCCGCACCCTTAAAACCCGCACCCTTAAAACCCGCACCCTTAAAACCCGCACCCTTAAAACCCGCACCCTTAAAACCCGCACTCTTAAAACCCGCACCCTTAAAACCCGCACCCTTAAAACCCGCACCCTTAAAACCCGCACCCTTAAAACCCGCACCCTTAAAACCCGCACCCTTAAAACCCGCACCCTTAAAACCCGCACCCTTAAAACCCGCACCCTTAAAACCTGCACCCTTAAAACCCGCACCCATCTCTTACTCTCACATTCTAACCCGAACACAAGCACTCTTACTCTAAGGGCCATGTCACACAGGAAAATTTTCAGGCAATCGGGTCCAACCAAATTCTACATAGAAAAACAGGGAATTCTTCTATTTTCACCAAACTGTCTTAAGAAGAAAAATGTCTTTACTGCACTTTAAGAATTTCTTTTCGGCTGCAGCGCTGTTACTTGCCCACAAATTGCTTGTTAAAATTGCATTGTGTAACAAGGCCCTAACTCTAGCACTCTTAAAACCCACACTCTTAAAACCCGCACTCTTAAAACCCGCACCCTTAAAACCCGCACCCTTAAAACCCGCACCCTTAAAACATGCACCCTTAAAACATGCACCCTTAAAACCCGCACCCTTAAAACCCGCACCCTTAAAACCTGCACCCTTAAAACCCGCACCCATCTCTTACTCTCACATTCTAACCCGAACACAAGCACTCTTACTCTAAGGGGCATGTCACACAGGACAATTTTCAGGCAATCGGGTCCAACCAAATTCCACATAGAAAAACATGGAATTTTGTATTTTCACCAAACTGTCTTAAGAAGAAAAATGTCTTTATTGCACTTGAAGAATTTCTTTTCGGCTGCAGCGCTGTTACTTGCCCACAAATTGCTTGTTAAAATTGCATTGTGTAACAAGGCCCTAACTCTAGCACTCTTAAAACCTGCACTCTTAAAACCCGCACTCTTAAAACCCGCACTCTTAAAACCCGCACCCTTAAAACCCGCACTCTTAAAACCCGCACCCTTAAAACCCGCACCCTAACTCGAACCTTAACCCAAACACTTGCACTCAAACCCTTAACTCTAACAACTAATTTGAACACCCCTAACTCGCTTACTCTATTTTTCCATCAACTCCAGGAAAGATCAACCTCCGGCTCCTGGCTGTTCAAGACCTCGAGGCCATACAAGATTATCCTGGACAGAACAGAAAGGCCCAGTGAGATAGAGAGCATATGAAATCATGCTGTAGGATGCGGGCTTAGATCAGCACAACAGACCTATGGTGTTTTGTAGACGAGTAAGTCTAACACTCTCTCTATCTATCTCTGTCTCTCTATCTCTTACTCTCACATTCTAACCCGAACACAAGCACTCTCACTCTAAGGGCCATGTCACACAGGACAATTTTCAGGCAATCGGGTCCAACCAAATTCCACATAGAAAAACATGGAATTTTGTATTTTCACCAAATTGTCTTAAGAAGAAAAATGTCTTTATTGCACTTGAAGAATTTCTTTTCGGCTGCAGCGCTGTTACTTGCCCACAAATTGCTTGTTAAAATTGCATTGTGTAACAAGGCCCTAACTCCCGCACCCTTAAAACCCGCACCCTTAAAACCCGCACCCTTAAAACCCGCACCCTTAAAACCCGCACC
The DNA here is from genome assembly GCA_037893225.1 of Hippasteria phrygiana. Lineage (NCBI taxonomy): Eukaryota > Metazoa > Echinodermata > Asteroidea > Valvatida > Goniasteridae > Hippasteria > Hippasteria phrygiana. The sequence goes on from JAZGUH010000331.1 coordinate 2,506,980, forward strand.
CTTAAAACCCGCACCCTTAAAACCTGCACCCTTAAAACCCGCACACATCTCTTACTCTCACATTCTAACCCGAACACAAGCACTCTTACTCTAAGGGCCATGTCACACAGGAAAATTTTCAGGCAATCGGGTCCAACCAAATTCCACATAGAAAAACAGGGAATTCTTCTATTTTCACCAAACTGTCTTAAGAAGAAAAATGTCTTTACTGCACTTTAAGAATTTCTTTTCGGCTGCAGCGCTGTTACTTGCCCACAAATTGCTTGTTAAAATTGCATTGTGTAACAAGGCCCTAACTCTAGCACTCTTAAAACCTGCACTCTTAAATCCCGCACTCTTAAAACCCGCACCCTTAAAACCCGCACCCTTAAAACCCGCACCCTTAAAACCCGCACCCTTAAAACCCGCACCCTTAAAACCCGCACCCTTAAAACCCGCACCCGCACCAAACTGTCTTAAGAAGAAAAATGTCTTTATTGCACTTGAAGAATTTCTTTTCGGCTGCAGCGCTGTTACTTGCCCACAAATTGCTTGTTAAAATTGCATTGTGTAACAAGGCCCTAACTCTAGCACTCTTAAAACCTGCACTCTTAAAACCCGCACTCTTCAAACCCGCACTCTTAAAACCCGCACCCTTAAAACCCGCACTCTTAAAACCCGCACCCTTAAAACCCGCACCCTTAAAACCCGCACCCTTAACCCAAACACTTGCACTCAAACCCTTAACTCTAACAACTAATTTGAACACCCCTAACTCGCTTACTCTATTTTTCCATCAACTCCAGGAGAGATCAACCTCCGGCTCCTGGCTGTTCAAGACCTCGAGGCCATACAAGATTATCCTGGACAGAACAGAAAGGCCTAGTGAGATAGAGAGCATATGAAATCATGCTGTAGGATGCGGGCTTAGATCAGCACAACAGACCTATGGTGTTTTGTAGACGAGTAAGTCTAACACTCTCTCTATCTATCTCTGTCTCTCTATCTCTTACTCTCACATTCTAACCCGAACACAAGCACTCTCACTCTAAGGGCCATGTCACACAGGACAATTTTCAGGCAATCGGGTCCAACCAAATTCCACATAGAAAAACATGGAATTTTGTATTTTCACCAAATTGTCTTAAGAAGAAAAATGTCTTTATTGCACTTGAAGAATTTCTTTTCGGCTGCAGCGCTGTTACTTGCCCACAAATTGCTTGTTAAAATTGCATTGTGTAACAAGGCCCTAACTCCCGCACCCTTAAAACCCGCACCCTTAAAACCTGCACCCTTAAAACCCGCACCCTTAAAACCCGCACCCTTAAAACCCGCACCCTTAAAACCTGCACCCTTAAAACCCGCACCCATCTCTTACTCTCACATTCTAACCCGAACACAAGCACTCTTACTCTAAGGGCCATGTCACACAGAAAAATTTTCAGGCAATCGGGTCCAACCAAATTCCACATAGAAAAACATGGAATTTTGTATTTTCACCAAATTGTCTTAAGAAGAAAAATGTCTTTATTGCACTTGAAGAATTTCTTTTCGGCTGCAGCGCTGTTACTTGCACACAAATTGCTTGTTAAAATTGCATTGTGTAACAAGGCCCTAACTCTAGCACTTTTAAAACCCGCACCCTTAAAACCCGCACCCTTAAAACCCGCACCCTTAAAACCCGCACCCTTAAAACCCGCACCCTTAAAACCCGCACCCTTAAAACCCGCACCCTTAAAACCCGCACCCTTAAAACCCGCACCGTTAAAACCTGCAATCGGGTCCAACCAAATTCCACATAGAAAAACATGGAATTTTGTATTTTCACCAAATTGTCTTAAGAAGAAAAATGTCTTTACTGCACTTTAAGAATTTCTTTTCGGCTGCAGCGCTGTTACTTGCCCACAAATTGTTTGTTAAAATTGCATTGTGTAACAAGGCCCTAACTCTAGCACTCTTAAAACCCGCACTCTTAAAACCCGCACTCTTAAAACCCGCACCCTTAAAACCCGCACCCTTAAAACCCGCACCCTTAAAACCCGCACCCTTAAAACCCGCACCCTTAAAACCCGCACCCATCTCTTACTCTCACATTCTAACCCGAACACAAGCACTCTCACTCTAAGGGCCATGTCACACAGGACAATTTTCAGGCAATCGGGTCCAACCAAATTCCACATAGAAAAACATGGAATTTTGTATTTTCACCAAATTGTCTTAAGAAGAAAAATGTCTTTATTGCACTTGAAGAATTTCTTTTCGGCTACAGCGCTGTTACTTGCCCACAAATTGCTTGTTAAAATTGCATTGTGTAACAAGGCCCTAACTCTAGCACTCTTAAAACCCGCACTCTTAAAACCCGCACCCTTAAAACCCGCACCCTTAAAACCCGCACCCTTAAAACCCGCACCCTTAAAACCCGCACCCTTAAAACCCGCACCCTTAAAACCCGCACCCTTAAAACCCGCACCCTTAAAACCCGCACCCTTAAAACCCGCACCCTTAAAACCCGCACCCTTAAAACCCGCACCCTTAAAACCTGCACCCTTAAAACATGCACCCTTAAAACCCCCACCCTTAAAACCCCCACCCTTCAAACCCGCACCCTTCAAACCCGCACCCTTCAAACCCGCACCCTTAAAACCCGCACCCTTAAAACCTGCAGCCTTAAAACCCGCACCCATCTCTTACTCTCACATTCTAACCCGAACACAAGCACTCTTACTTTAAGGGCCATGTCACACAGGAAAATTTTCAGGCAATCGGGTCCAACCAAATTCCACATAGAAAAACAGGGAATTCTTTTATTTTCACCAAACGTCTTAAGAAGAAAAATGTCTTTATTGCACTTGAAGAATTTCTTTTCGGCTGCAGCGCTGTTACTTGCCCACAAATTGCTTGTTAAAATTGCATTGTGTAACAAGGCCCTAACTCTAGCACTCTTAAAACCCGCACTCTTAAAACCCGCACTCTTAAAACCCGCACCCTTAAAACCCGCACCCTTAAAACCCGCACCCTTAAAACCCGCACCCTTCAAACCCGCACCCTTAAAACCCGCACCCTTAAAACCCGCACCCTTAAAACCCGCACCCTTAAAACCCGCACCCTTAAAACCCGCACCCTTAAAACCCGCACCCTTAAAACCCGCACCCTTAAAACCCGCACCCTTAAAACCCGCACCCTTAAAACCCGCACCCTTAAAACCCGCACCCTTAAAACCGGCACCCTTAAAACCCGCACGCTTAAAACCCGCACCCTTAAAACCCCCACCCTTCAAACCCCCACCCTTCAAACCCGCACCCTTAAAACCCGCACCCTTAAAACCCGCACCCTTAAAACCCGCACCCTTAAAACCCGCACCCTAACTCGAACCTTAACCCTAACACTTGCACTCAAACCCTTAACTCTAACAACTAATTTGAACACCCCTAACTCGCTTACTCTATTTTTCCATCAACTCCAGGAGAGATCAACCTCCGGCTCCTGGCTGTTCAAGACCTTGAGGCCTTACAAGATGATATCCTGGACAGAACTGAAAGGCCTAGTGAGATAGAGAGCATATGAAATCATGCTGTAGGATGCGGGCTTAGATCAGCACAACAGACCTATGGTGTTTTGTAGACGAGTAAGTCTAACACTCTCTCTATCTATCTCTGTCTCTCTATCTCTTACTCTCACATTCTAACGCGAACACAAGCACTCTCACTCTAAGGGCCATGTCACACAGGACAATTTTCAGGCAATCGGGTCCAACCAAATTCCACATAGAAAAACATGGAATTTTGTATTTTCACCAAATTGTCTTAAGAAGAAAAATGTCTTTATTGCACTTGAAGAATTTCTTTTCGGCTGCAGCGCTGTTACTTGCCCACAAATTGCTTGTTAAAATTGCATTGTGTAACAAGGCCCTAACTCTAGCACTTTTAAAACCCGCACCCTTAAAACCCGCACCCTTAAAACCCGCACCCTTAAAACCTGCACCCTTAAAACCCGCACCCTTAAAACACGCACCCTTAAAACACGCACCCTTAAAACCCGCACCCTTAAAACCCGCATCCTTAAAACCCGCACTCTTAAAACCCGCACCCTTAACCCTTTGCATGCTATGGGCGTAAATTTGCGCCCGCAACCTTTATTCCCTCACTGCTATGGGCGCAAATTAGCGCCCAATACGAGTGTCTATTTATTATGCATACAATCGGGCTTGTTTTGACCCCTGACCTCCATCCGGGTACTGTTTGCACACTTCGACATATGGAAGCCATTTTACACTCGAAACAACGATACATTTTCTGGAAAATTGGTTGTATTTTCATGGTTTTACCGTGTCACTAATCAGCGTAAAACAAAGGGCTGTAACCATGGACACCGCTGCAGCGTTTAGGGAGATTTTTGCTGATTCGGACTCCGGAGAATCGGAGTTTGAGGACATTTCGGGAGACGATAGTGATGATGCTTCAGCTATGTCAATTGACAACGTGGCCGATATGCAAGACGTGGCCGAGTCCGACGACGACTTCGTTCCTATGCCGCCAGGAGGGGTCCAAGGAGGGGTCCAAGGAGGAGCCGTCCAAGGAGGTGGGGATGCTTTTCGCCAGGCTTTACCAAGGTCCTATGATCATAATTGGCTTATGGAGTTCAACCAGCCACATGGACAAATGATTTTTGACGGCGATGATGATACTGAACCAACTGAATATGGGATATTTTCCCACTACTTTGACGGTGAAGTTTTGGATTTGCTGGTCACCGAAACAAACAGGTATGGTGCTACAACATTAGCAAATAAAGGAGGAATGGATGGGCTGCGCGCTCATTCTAGGCTGCGGAAATGGAAGGATGTTGATGTGGCGGAAATGAAAGCTTTCCTAGCGATTTTGCTGCTCATGGGAGTAGACAGACGACCCAATTATGACATGTACTGGACAACTGAATGGACAATTCAGGCGCCAGGAATCAAATCCATCATGTCCCGTGATCGTTTCTACGGCATATTACAGATGCTTCACTGCACCGACAATGCGCAACTTACCCAAGCCGGAGATCCAAATCATGACCGCCGTGGGAAAATCAACGAGATTATGGATTTATTGGTTCGGAATTGGAAATCTGGATACTATCCCGACAGAGAAATTGCCATTGATGAAACAATCATTCCGTTCAAGGGGCGGACAGGCATGAAGGTGTACAAACCGAATAAGCCGCACAAGTGGGGCCTCAATTGTTGGAATGTGGCAGAGTCACGCACGGGTTATATCTGGAATACCGAACTCTACCAGGGGAAAAGAAACAACCAGACTGAAGTTGGCATGTACAAAGCTTTGGTAATTCGTATGTGCCAGCCATTATTTGATAGAGGCCATCATATATACATGGACAACCTGTTCTCTTCGCCGGAATTGTACATTGAACTTGTCGCACACCAAATTGGAGCATGCGGTACACTGCGTGTCAATCGCATTGGTACGCCGGATGCCATCAAGGCTACAAAAATGAAGAAAGGGGACGACCTACGCTCTGTTCGTGATGGGGAGCTCTTGTTTCTGTCGTGGTACGACAAGAGGCAGGTCAACGTCATAACATCCGTGCACAATGCTTCAACATTCCCCAAAAATGTTCGATAACGAGGACAAAATGAGCCACGTAACGTTGACAAGCCAGTGGCTATTGAATGCTACACTAAATACATGGGGGGTGTAGATCGTGCAGATCAAGGCATGTGGTATATGCTGAACATACACAAAACACTAAAATGGTGGAAGAAAGTGTTTGTATATCTTCTTGAGGTAAGCTATGTAAATAGCTGGATTGTGTGGAAAGCCCTCCATCCTGGAATGCGCCAAAAAAGGGAGCAATTCCGCTTTGCAATCGTGCATGCCCTATTGGATGGCTACTTGAAATCGGATACTCGGCCTGGACGAAGATCCACAGACCAGCCTAGAAGGCTCACAGAGCGCCACTTCCCAACAACGGTAAACGCACAAACAGCAGCTGGGCGTCCCTCAAGACCGGATTGCGTTGTATGTTCCAATCGGAAAGTGAAGCGCCATCAAACTGAATTTGCTTGTGAACAGTGTGAACTACCTATGTGCCCCGTCCCGTGTTTCCGCAGATATCACACACTCATTGATTACAAGACAAACTGCGCACTAGGCTACCACAAATAATCTTTGAGAACAGTCGAACATTGAACACTGTTATATTTGATCTTTCTTTTATTCAAATGCATTGAATTGTTTGAGAAAGCATCATCACTATGCATGTAAAACAAACCAAAATACATGTACATGTATAATTCTTCAAGTTTTCGCTAGTGCACATGCTAACAAATGACCACCTAAAAATTATGAACCAAGTCTCCATATTTATTTGAAGTACATGTGGTCTACAGAAAACCCAAAATAATGTACAAAAAAATGAATAGAAAGTACATGTTTATTGTTTGGAAAGTACAACGATCGAAGGTGTTTACACATGTGTGTGTGTGTACAATTATACAGTGTACTGTGTAACTGTATACAAACGTATGTACACACAGACCACTTTTTGGATAAAAAAAAACCTTGCAATTTGAAAATGTGTATTTTCTAAATTACGCATCTAAAATTAATTCTGTTTGCACTACCTGGTTGGAAATATTGTACTCTACAATAGTCTTATTTTGCAATTTGCAATAAAACAACTCCTTCACACAGAAAAACGCTTTTGAGTTCAAGCATGTATATTTTTAAGATTGTACAAAAAGAATCCAGCGGGCAGGGAATAGTGTGTGTAGGGATTGGTAGCATGCAGAGGGTTAAAACCCGCACCCTTAAAACCCGCACCCTTAAAACCCGCACCCTTAAAACCCGCACCCTTAAAACATGCACCCTTAAAACCCGCACCCTTAAAACATGCACCCTTAAAACCCGCACCCATCTCTTACTCTCACATTCTAACCCGAACACAAGCACTCTTACTCTAAGGGCCATGTCACACAGGAAAATTTTCAGGCAATCTGGTCCAACCAAATTCCACATAGAAAAACAGGGAATTCTTTTATTTTCACCAAACTGTCTTAAGAAGAAAAATGTCTTTATTGCACTTGAAGAATTTCTTTTCGGCTGCAGAGCTGTTACTTGCCCACAAATTGCTTGTAAAAATTGCATTGTGTAACAAGGCCCTAACTCTAGCACTCTTAAAACCTGCACTCTTAAAACCCGCACTCTTAAAACCCGCACCCTTAAAACCCGCACTCTTAAAACCCGCACCCTTAAAACCCGCACCCTTAAAACCCGCACCCTAACTCGAACCTTAACCCAAACACTTGCACTCAAACCCTTAACTCTAACAACTAATTTGAACACCCCTAACTCGCTTACTCTATTTTTCCATCAACTCCAGGAGAGATCAACCTCCGGCTCCTGGCTGTTCAAGACCTCGAGGCCATACAAGATTATCCTGGACAGAACAGAAAGGCCTATTCAGATAGAGAGCATATGAAATCATGCTGTAGGATGCGGGCTTAGATCAGCACAACAGACCTATGGTGTTTTGTAGACGAGTAAGTCTAACACTCTCTCTATCTATCTCTGTCTCTCTATCTCTTACTCTCACATTCTAACCCGAACACAAGCACTCTCACTCTAAGGGCCATGTCACACAGGACAATTTTCAGGCAATCGGGTCCAACCAAATTCCACATAGAAAAACATGGAATTTTGTATTTTCACCAAATTGTCTTAAGAAGAAAAATGTCTTTATTGCACTTGAAGAATTTCTTTTCGGCTGCAGCGCTGTTACTTGCCCACAAATTGCTTGTTAAAATTGCATTGTGTAACAAGGCCCTAACTCTAGCACTCTTAAAACCCGCACCCTTAAAACCCGCACCCTTAAAACCCGCACCCTTAAAACCCGCACCCTTAAAACCCGCACCCTTAAAACCCGCACCCTTAAAACCCGCACCCTTAAAACCCGCACCCTTAAAACCCGCACCCTTAAAACCCGCACCCTTAAAACCCGCACCCTAACTCGAACCTTAACCCAAACAGGAAAATTTTCAGGCAATCGGGTCCAACCAAATTCCACATAGAAAAACAAGGAATTCTTTTATTTTCACCAAACTGTCTTAAGAAGAAAAATGTCTTTATTGCACTTGAAGAATTTCTTTTCGGTGGCAGCGCTGTTACTTGCCCACAAATTGCTTGTTAAAATTGCATTGTGTAACAAGGCCCTAACTCTAGCACTCTTAAAACCTGCACTCTTAAAACCCGCACTCTTAAAACCCGCACTCTTAAAACCCGCACCCTTAAAACCCGCACTCTTAAAACCCGCACCCTTAAAACCCGCACCCTTAAAACCCGCACCCTTAAAACCCGCACCCTAACTCGAACCTTAACCCAAACACTTGCACTCAAACCCTTAACTCTAACAACTAATTTGAACACCCCTAACTCGCTTACTCTATTTTTCCATCAACTCCAGGAGAGATCAACCTCCGGCTCCTGGCTGTTCAAGACCTCGAGGCCATACAAGATTATCCTGGACAGAACAGAAAGGCCTAGTGAGATAGAGAGCATATGAAATCATGCTGTAGGATGCGGGCTTAGATCAGCACAACAGACCTATGGTGTTTTGTAGACGAGTAAGTCTAACACTCTCTCTATCTATCTCTGTCTCTCTATCTCTTACTCTCACATTCTAACCCGAACACAAGCACTCTCACTCTAAGGGCCATGTCACACAGGACAATTTTCAGGCAATCGGGTCCAACCAAATTCCACATAGAAAAACATGGAATTTTGTATTTTCACCAAATTGTCTTAAGAAGAAAAATGTCTTTATTGCACTTGAAGAATTTCTTTTCGGCTGCAGCGCTGTTACTTGCCCACAAATTGCTTGTTAAAATTGCATTGTGTAACAAGGCCCTAACTCTAGCACTCTTAAAAACCCGCACCCTTAAAACCCGCACCCTTAAAACCCGCACCCTTAAAACCCGCACCCTTAAAACCCGCACCCTTAAAACCCGCACCCTTAAAACCCGCACCCTTAAAACCTGCACCCTTAAACCCGCACCCATCTCTTACTCTCACATTCTAACCCGAACGTCTTAAGAAGAAAAATTTCTTTATTGCACTTGAAGAATTTCTTTTCGGCTGCAGCGCTGTTACTTGCCCACAAATTGCTTGTTAAAATTGCATTGTGTAACAAGGCCCTAACTCTAGCACTCTTAAAACCCGCACTCTTAAAACCCGCACTCTTAAAACCCGCACTCTTAAAACCCGCACCCTTAAAACCCGCACCCTTAAAACCCGCACTCTTAAAACCCGCACCCTTAAAACCCGCACCCTTAAAACCCGCACCCTTAAAACCCGCACCCTTAAAACCTGCACCCTTAAAACCCGCACCCTTAAAACCTGCACCCTTAAAACCCGCACCCATCTCTTACTCTCACATTCTAACCCGAACACAAGCACTCTTACTCTAAGGGCCATGTCACACAGGAAAATTTTCAGGCAATCGGGTCCAACCAAATTCCACATAGAAAAACAAGGAATTATTTTATTTTCACCAAACTGTCTTAAGAAGAAAAATGTCTTTATTGCACTTGAAGAATTTCTTTTCGGCTGCAGCGCTGTTACTTGCCCACAAATTGCTTGTTAAAATTGCATTGTGTAACAAGGCCCTAACTCTAGCACTCTTAAAACCCGCACTCTTAAAACCCGCACTCTTAAAACCCGCACTCTTAAAACCCGCACCCTTAAAACCCGCACCCTTAAAACCCGCACTCTTAAAACCCGCACCCTTAAAACCCGCACCCTTAAAACCCGCACCCTTAAAACCCGCACCCTTAAAACCCGCACCCTTAAAACCCGCACCCTTAAAACCTGCACCCTTAAAACATGCACCCTTAAAACCCCCACCCTTAAAACCCCCACCCTTCAAACCCGCACCCTTCAAACCCGCACCCTTCAAACCCGCACCCTTAAAACCCGCACCCTTAAAACCCGCACCCTTAAAACCTGCAGCCTTAAAACCCGCACCCATCTCTTACTCTCACATTCTAACCCGAACACAAGCACTCTTACTCTAAGGGCCATGTCACACAGGAAAATTTTCAGGCAATCGGGTCCAACCAAATTCCACATAGAAAAACAGGGAATTCTTTTATTTTCACCAAACTGTCTTAAGAAGAAAAATGTCTTTACTGCACTTTAAGAATTTCTTTTCGGCTGCAGCGCTGTTACTTGCCCACAAATTGCTTGTTAAAATTGCATTGTGTAACAAGGCCCTAACTCTAGCACTCTTAAAACCCGCACTCTTAAAACCCGCACCCTTAAAACCCGCACCCTTAAAACCCGCACCCTTAAAACCCGCACCCTTAAAACCCGCACCCTTAAAACCCGCACCCTTAAAACCCGCACCCTTAAAACCCGCACCCTTAAAACCCGCACCCTTAAAACCCGCACCCTTAAAACCCGCACCCTAACTCGAACCTTAACCCTAACACTTGCACTCAAACCCTTAACTCTAACAACTAATTTGAACACCCCTAACTCGCTTACTCTATTTTTCCATCAACTCCAGGAGAGATCAACCTCCGGCTCCTGGCTGTTCAAGACCTTGAGGCCTTACAAGATTATATCCTGGACAGAACTGAAAGGCCTAGTGAGATAGAGAGCATATGAAATCATGCTGTAGGATGCGGGCTTAGATCAGCACAACAGACCTATGGTGTTTTGTAGACGAGTAAGTCTAACACTCTCTCTATCTATCTCTGTCTCTCTATCTCTTACTCTCACATTCTAACGCGAACACAAGCACTCTCACTCTAAGGGCCATGTCACACAGGACAATTTTCAGGCAATCGGGTCCAAGCAAATTCCACATAGAAAAACATGGAATTTTGTATTTTCACCAAATTGTCTTAAGAAGAAAAATGTCTTTATTGCACTTGAAGAATTTCTTTTCGGCTGCAGCGCTGTTACTTGCCCACAAATTGCTTGTTAAAATTGCATTGTGTAACAAGGCCCTAACTCTAGCACTCTTAAAACCCGCACCCTTAAAACCCGCACCCTTAAAACCCGCACCCTTAAAACCCGCACCCTTAAAACCCGCACCCTTAAAACCCGCACCCTTAAAACATGCACCCTTAAAACCCGCACCCTTAAAACATGCACCCTTAAAACCCGCACCCATCTCTTACTCTCACATTCTAACCCGAACACAAGCACTCTTACTCTAAGGGCCATGTCACACAGGAAAATTTTCAGGCAATCGGGTCCAACCAAATTCCACATAGAAAAACAGGGAATTCTTTTATTTTCACCAAACTGTCTTAAGAAGAAAAATGTCTTTATTGCACTTGAAGAATTTCTTTTCGGCTGCAGAGCTGTTACTTGCCCACAAATTGCTTGTAAAAATTGCATTGTGTAACAAGGCCCTAACTCTAGCACTCTTAAAACCTGCACTCTTAAAACCCGCACTCTTAAAACCCGCACCCTTAAAACCCGCACTCTTAAAACCCGCACCCTTAAAACCCGCACCCTTAAAACCCGCACCCTAACTCGAACCTTAACCCAAACACTTGCACTCAAACCCTTAACTCTAACAACTAATTTGAACACCCCTAACTCGCTTACTCTATTTTTCCATCAACTCCAGGAGAGATCAACCTCCGGCTCCTGGCTGTTCAAGACCTCGAGGCCATACAAGATTATCCTGGACAGAACAGAAAGGCCTAGTGAGATAGAGAGCATATGAAATCATGCTGTAGGATGCGGGCTTAGATCAGCACAACAGACCTATGGTGTTTTGTAGACGAGTAAGTCTAACACTCTCTCTATCTATCTCTGTCTCTCTATCTCTTACTCTCACATTCTAACCCGAACACAAGCACTCTCACTCTAAGGGCCATGTCACACAGGACAATTTTCAGGCAATCGGGTCCAACCAAATTCCACATAGAAAAACATGGAATTTTGTATTTTCACCAAATTGTCTTAAGAAGAAAAATGTCTTTATTGCACTTGAAGAATTTCTTTTCGGCTGCAGCGCTGTTACTTGCCCACAAATTGCTTGTTAAAATTGCATTGTGTAACAAGGCCCTAACTCTAGCACTCTTAAAACCCGCACTCTTAAAACCCGCACTCTTAAAACCCGCACTCTTAAAACCCGCACCCTTAAAACCCGCACCCTTAAAACCCGCACTCTTAAAACCCGCACCCTTAAAACCCGCACCCTTAAAACCCGCACCCTTAAAACCCGCACCCTTAAAACCCGCACCCTTAAAACCCGCACCCTTAAAACATGCACCCTTAAAACCCCCACCCTTAAAACCCCCACCCTTCAAACCCGCACCCTTCAAACCCGCACCCTTCAAACCCGCACCCTTAAAACCCGCACCCTTAAAACCTGCAGCCTTAAAACCCGCACCCATCTCTTACTCTCACATTCTAACCCGAACACAAGCACTCTTACTCTAAGGGCCATGTCACACAGGAAAATTTTCAGGCAATCGGGTCCAACCAAATTCCACATAGAAAAACAGGGAATTCTTTTATTTTCACCAAACTGTCTTAAGAAGAAAAATGTCTTTACTGCACTTTAAGAATTTCTTTTCGGCTGCAGCGCTGTTACTTGCCCACAAATTGCTTGTTAAAATTGCATTGTGTAACAAGGCCCTAACTCTAGCACTCTTAAAACCCGCACTCTTAAAACCCGCACCCTTAAAACCCGCACCCTTAAAACCCGCACCCTTAAAACCCGCACCCTTAAAACCCGCACCCTTAAAACCCGCACCCTTAAAACCCGCACCCTTAAAACCCGCACCCTTAAAACCCGCACCCTTAAAACCCGCACCCTTAAAACCCGCACCCTTAAAACCCGCACCCTTAAAACCCGCACCCTTAAAACCCGCACCCTTAAAACCCGCACCCTTAAAACCCGCACCCTTAAAACCCGCACCCTTAAAACCCGCACCCTAACTCGAACCTTAACCCTAACACTTGCACTCAAACCCTTAACTCTAACAACTAATTTGAACACCCCTAACTCGCTTACTCTATTTTTCCATCAACTCCAGGAGAGATCAACCTCCGGCTCCTGGCTGTTCAAGACCTTGAGGCCTTACAAGATTATATCCTGGACAGAACTGAAAGGCCTAGTGAGATAGAGAGCATATGAAATCATGCTGTAGGATGCGGGCTTAGATCAGCACAACAGACCTATGGTGTTTTGTAGACGAGTAAGTCTAACACTCTCTCTATCTATCTCTGTCTCTCTATCTCTTACTCTCACATTCTAACCCGAACACAAGCACTCTCACTCTAAGGGCCATGTCACACAGGACAATTTTCAGGCAATCGGGTCCAACCAAATTCCACATAGAAAAACATGGAATTTTGTATTTTCACCAAATTGTCTTAAGAAGAAAAATGTCTTTATTGCACTTGAAGAATTTCTTTTCGGCTGCAGCGCTGTTACTTGCCCACAAATTGCTTGTTAAAATTGCATTGTGTAACAAGGCCCTAACTCTAGCACTCTTAAAACCTGCACTCTTAAAACCCGCACCCTTAAAACCTGCACCCTTAAAACATGCACCCTTAAAACCCCCACCCTTAAAACCCCCACCCTTAAAACCCGCACCCTTAAAACCCGCACTCTTAAAACCCGCACCCTTAAAACCCGCACCCTTAAAACCCGCACCCTTAAAACCCGCACCCATCTCTTACTCCCACATTCTAACCCGAACACAAGCACTCTTACTCTAAGGGCTATGTCACACAGGAAAATTTTCAGGCAATCGGGTCCAACCAAATTCCACATAGAAAAACAAGGAATTCTTTTATTTTCACCAAACTGTCTTAAGAAGAAAAATGTCTTTATTGCACTTGAAGAATTTCTTTTCGGCTGCAGCGCTGTTACTTGCCCACAAATTGCTTGTTAAAATTGCATTGTGTAACAAGGCCCTAACTCTAGCACTCTTAAAACCTGCACTCTTAAAACCCGCACTCTTAAAACCCGCACCCTTAAAACCCGCACCCTTAAAACCCGCACCCTTAAAACCCGCACCCTTAAAACCCGCACCCTTAAAACCCGCACCCTTAAAACCTGCACCCTTAAACCCGCACCCATCTCTTACTCTCACATTCTAACCCGAACACAAGCACTCTTACTCTAAGGGCCATGTCACACAGGAAAATTTTCAGGCAATCGGGTCCAACCAAATTCCACATAGAAAAACAGGGAATTCTTTTATTTTCACCAAACGTCTTAAAAAGAAAAATGTCTTTATTGCACTTGAAGAATTTCTTTTCGGCTGCAGCGCTGTTACTTGCCCACAAATTGCTTGTTAAAATTGCATTGTGTAACAAGGCCCTAACTCTAGCACTCTTAAAACCCGCACTCTTAAAACCCGCACTCTTAAAACCCGCACCCTTAAAACCCGCACCCTTAAAACCCGCACTCTTAAAACCCGCACCCTTAAAACCCGCACCCTTAAAACCCGCACCCTTAAAACCCGCACCCTTAAAACCCGCACCCTTAAAACCCGCACCCTTAAAACCCGCACCCTTAAAACCCGCACCCTTAAAACCTGCACCCTTAAAACCCGCACCCATCTCTTACTCTCACATTCTAACCCGAACACAAGCACTCTTACTCTAAGGGCCATGTCACACAGGAAAATTTTCAGGCAATCGGGTCCAACCAAATTCCACATAGAAAAACAGGGAATTCTTCTATTTTCACCAAACTGTCTTAAGAAGAAAAATGTCTTTACTGCACTTTAAGAATTTCTTTTCGGCTGCAGCGCTGTTACTTGCCCACAAATTGCTTGTTAAAATTGCATTGTGTAACAAGGCCCTAACTCTAGCACTCTTAAAACCCGCACTCTTAAAACCCGCACCCTTAAAACCCGCACCCTTAAAACCCGCACCCTTAAAACCCGCACCCTTAAAACATGCACCCTTAAAACATGCACCCTTAAAACCCGCACCCTTAAAACCCGCACCCTTAAAACCCGCACCCTTAAAACCCGCACCCTTAAAACCCGCACCCATCTCTTACTCTCACATTCTAACCCGAACACAAGCACTCTTACTCTAAGGGCCATGTCACACAGGAAAATTTTCAGGCAATCGGGTCCAACCAAATTCCACATAGAAAAACAGGGAATTCTTCTATTTTCACCAAACTGTCTTAAGAAGAAAAATGTCTTTACTGCACTTGAAGAATTTCTTTTCGGCTGCAGCGCTGTTACTTGCCCACAAATTGCTTGTTAAAATTGCATTGTGTAACAAGGCCCTAACTCTAGCACTCTTAAAACCTGCACTCTTAAAACCCGCACTCTTAAAACCCGCACTCTTAAAACCCGCACCCTTAAAACCCGCACCCTTAAAACCCGCACCCTAACTCAAACCCTTAACTCTAACGACTAATTTGAACACCCCTAACTCGATCACTCTTAAAACCCGCACTCTTAAAACCCGCACTAAAACCCGCACCCTTAAAACCTGCACCCTTCAAACCCGCACCCTTAAAACCCGCACCCTTAAAACCCGCACCCTTAAAACCCGCACCCTTAAAACCCGCACCCTAACTCAAACCCTTAACTCTAACGACTAATTTGAACACCCCTAACTCGATCACTCTATTTTTCCATCAACTCCAGGAGAGATCAACCTCCGGCTCCTGGCTGTTCAAGACCTCGAGGCCTTTCAAGATTATATCCTGGACAGAACTGAAAGGCCTAGTGAGATAGACAGCATATGAAATCATGCTGTAGGATGCGGGCTTAGATCAGCACAACAGACCTATGGTGTTTTGTAGACGAGTAAGTCTAACACTCTCTCTATCTATCTCTGTCTCTCTATCTCTGACTCTCACATTCTAACCCGAACACAAGCACTCTCACTCTAAGGGCCATGTCACACAGGACAATTTTCAGGCAATCGGGTCCAACCAAATTCCACATAGAAAAACATGGAATTTTGTATTTTCACCAAATTGTCTTAAGAAGAAAAATGTCTTTATTGCACTTGAAGAATTTCTTTTCGGCTGCTGCGCTGTTACTAGCCCAAAAATTGCTTGTTAAAATTACATTGTGTAACAAGGCCCTAACTCTAGCACTCTTAAAACCCGCACTCTTAAAACCCGCACCCTCAAAACCCGCACCCTCAAAACCCGCACCCTTAAAACCCGCACCCATAAAACCCGCACCCTTAAAACCCGCACCCTTAAAACCCGCACCCTTAAAACCCGCACCCTTAAAACCCGCACCCTTAAAACCCGCACCCTTAAAACCCGCACCCTTAAAACTCGCACCCTTAAAACCCGCACCCTTAAAACCCGCACCCTTAAAACCCGCACCCTTAAAACCCGCACCCTTAAAACCCGCACCCTTAAAACCCGCACCCTTAAAACCCTGCACCCTTAAAACCCCGCACCCTTAAAACCCCGCACCCTTAAAACCCCGCACCCTTAAAAAAAACCCGCACCCTTAAAACCCGCACCCTTAAAAAAACCCGCACCCTTAAAACCCGCACCCTTAAAACCCGCACCCTTAAAACCCGCACCCTGAAAACCCGCACCCTGAAAACCCGCACCCTTAAAACCCGCACCCTTAAAACCCGCACCCTTAAAACCCGCACCCTTAAAACCCGCACTCTAACTCGAACCTTAACCCTAACACTTGCACTCAAACCCTTAACTCTAACAACTAATTTGAACACCCCTAACTTGCTTACTCTATTTTTCCATCAACTCCAGGAGAGATCAACCTCCGGCTCCTGGCTGTTCAAGACCTCGAGGCCTTTCAAGATTATATCCTGGACAGAACTGAAAGGCCTAGTGAGATAGACAGCATATGAAATCATGCTGTAGGATGCGGGCTTAGATCAGCACAACAGACCTATGGTGTTTTGTAGACGAGTAAGTCTAACACTCTCTCTATCTATCTCTGTCTCTCTATCTCTTACTCTCACATTCTAACCCGAACACAAGCACTCTCACTCTAAGGGCCATGTCACACAGGACAATTTTCAGGCAATCGGGTCCAACCAAATTCCACATAGAAAAACATGGAATTTTGTATTTTCACCAAATTGTCTTAAGAAGAAAAATGTCTTTATTGCACTTGAAGAATTTCTTTTCGGCTGCTGCGCTGTTACTAGCCCAAAAATTGCTTGTTAAAATTACATTGTGTAACAAGGCCCTAACTCTAGCACTCTTAAAACCCGCACTCTTAAAACCCGCACCCTCAAAACCCGCACCCTCAAAACCCGCACCCTTAAAACCCGCACGCATAAAACCCGCACCCTTAAAACCCGCACCCTTAAAACCCGCACCCTTAAAACCCGCACCCTTAAAACCCGCACCCTTAAAACCCGCACCCTTAAAACCCGCACCCTTAAAACTCGCACCCTTAAAACCCGCACCCTTAAAACCCGCACCCTTAAAACCCGCACCCTTAAAACCCGCACCCTTAAAACCCGCACCCTTAAAACCCGCACCCTTAAAACCCTGCACCCTTAAAACCCCACACCCTTAAAACCCCGCACCCTTAAAAAAAACCCGCACCCTTAAAACCCGCACCCTTAAAAAAACCCGCACCCTTAAAACCCGCACCCTTAAAACCCGCACCCTTAAAACCCGCACCCTGAAAACCCGCACCCTGAAAACCCGCACCCTTAAAACCCGCACCCTTAAAACCCGCACCCTTAAAACCCGCACCCTTAAAACCCGCACTCTAACTCGAACCTTAACCCTAACACTTGCACTCAAACCCTTAACTCTAACAACTAATTTGAACACCCCTAACTTGCTTACTCTATTTTTCCATCAACTCCAGGAGAGATCAACCTCCGGCTCCTGGCTGTTCAAGACCTCGAGGCCTTTCAAGATTATATCCTGGACAGAACTGAAAGGCCTAGTGAGATAGACAGCATATGAAATCATGCTGTAGGATGCGGGCTTAGATCAGCACAACAGACCTATGGTGTTTTGTAGACGAGTAAGTCTAACACTCTCTCTATCTATCTCTGTCTCTCTATCTCTTACTCTCACATTCTAACCCGAACACAAGCACTCTCACTCTAAGGGCCATGTCACACAGGACAATTTTCAGGCAATCGGGTCCAACCAAATTCCACATAGAAAAACATGGAATTTTGTATTTTCACCAAATTGTCTTAAGAAGAAAAATGTCTTTATTGCACTTGAAGAATTTCTTTTCGGCTGCTGCGCTGTTACTAGCCCAAAAATTGCTTGTTAAAATTACATTGTGTAACAAGGCCCTAACTCTAGCACTCTTAAAACCCGCACTCTTAAAACCCGCACCCTCAAAACCCGCACCCTTAAAACCTGCACCCTTAAAACCCGCACCCATAAAACCCGCACCCTTAAAACCCGCACCCTTAAAACCCGCACCCTTAAAACCCGCACCCTTAAAACCCGCACCCTTAAAACCCGCACCCTTAAAACCCGCACCCTTAAAACCCTGCACCCTTAAAACCCCGCACCCTTAAAACCCCGCACCCTTAAAAAAAACCCGCACCCTTAAAACCCGCACCCTTAAAAAAACCCGCACCCTTAAAACCCGCACCCTTAAAACCCGCACCCTTAAAACCCGCACCCTGAAAACCCGCACCCTGAAAACCTGCACCCTGAAAACCCGCACCCTTAAAACCCGCACCCTTAAAACCCGCACCCTTAAAACCCGCACTCTAACTCGAACCTTAACCCTAACACTTGCACTCAAACCCTTAACTCTAACAACTAATTTGAACACCCCTAACTTGCTTACTCTATTTTTCCATCAACTCCAGGAGAGATCAACCTCCGGCTCCTGGCTGTTCAAGACCTCGAGGCCATACAAGATTATCCTGGACAGAACTGAAAGGCCTAGTGAGATAGAGAGCATATGAAATCATGCTGTAGGATGCGGGCTTAGATCAGCACAACAGACCTATGGTGTTTTGTAGACGAGTAAGTCTAACACTCTCTCTATCTATCTCTGTCTCTCTATCTCTTACTCTCACATTCTAACCCGAACACAAGCACTCTCACTCTAAGGGCCATGTCACACAGGACAATTTTCAGGCAATCGGGTCCAACCAAATTCCACATAGAAAAACATGGAATTTTGTATTTTCACCAAATTGTCTTAAGAAGAAAAATGTCTTTATTGCACTTGAAGAATTTCTTTTCGGCTGCTGCGCTGTTACTAGCCCAAAAATTGCTTGTTAAAATTACATTGTGTAACAAGGCCCTAACTCTAGCACTCTTAAAACCCGCACTCTTAAAACCCGCACCCTCAAAACCCGCACCCTTAAAACCCGCACCCTTAAAACCCGCACCCATAAAACCTGCACCCTTAAAACCCGCACCCTTGAAACCCGCACCCTTAAAACCCGCACCCTTAAAACCCGCACCCTTAAAACCCGCACCCTTAAAACCCGCACCCTTAAAACCCGCACCCTTAAAACCCTGCACCCTTAAAACCCCGCACCCTTAAAACCCCGCACCCTTAAAAAAAACCCGCACCCTTAAAACCCGCACCCTTAAAAAAACCCGCACCCTTAAAACCCGCACCCTTAAAACCCGCACCCTTAAAACCCGCACCCTGAAAACCCGCACCCTGAAAACCCGCACCCTGAAAACCCGCACCCTTAAAACCCGCACCCTTAAAACCCGCACCCTTAAAACCCGCACTCTAACTCGAACCTTAACCCTAACACTTGCACTCAAACCCTTAACTCTAACAACTAATTTGAACACCCCTAACTTGCTTACTCTATTTTTCCATCAACTCCAGGAGAGATCAACCTCCGGCTCCTGGCTGTTCAAGACCTCGAGGCCATACAAGATTATCCTGGACAGAACTGAAAGGCCTAGTGAGATAGAGAGCATATGAAATCATGCTGTAGGATGCGGGCTTAGATCAGCACAACAGACCTATGGTGTTTTGTAGACGAGTAAGTCTAACACTCTCTCTATCTATCTCTGTCTCTCTATCTCTTACTCTCACATTCTAACCCGAACACAAGCACTCTCACTCTAAGGGCCATGTCACACATGAACATTTTCAGGCAATCGGGTCCAACCAAATTCCACATAGAAAAACAGGGAATTTTGTATTTTCACCAAACTGTCTTAAGAAGAAAAATGTCTTTATTGCACTTGAAGAATTTCTTTTTGGCTGCAGCGCTGTTACTTGCCCACAAATTGCTTGTTAAAATTGCATTGTGTAACAAGGCCCTAACTCTAGCACTCTTAAAACCCGCACTCTTAAAACCCGCACTCTTAAAACCCGCACTCTTAAAACCCGCACCCTTAAAACCCGCACCCTTAAAACCCGCACCCTTAAAACCCGCACCCTTAAAACCCGCACCCCTAAAACCCGCACCCCTAAAACCCGCACCCCTAAAACCCGCACCCCTAAAACCCGCACCCCTAAAACCCGCACCCTTAAAACCCGCACCCTTAAAACCCGCACCCTTAAAACCCGCACCCTTAAAACCCGCACCCTTAAAACCCGCACTCTAACTCGAACCTTAACCCTAACACTTGCACTCAAACCCTTAACTCTAACAACTAATTTGAACACCCCTAACTTGCTTACTCTATTTTTCCATCAACTCCAGGAGAGATCAACCTCCGGCTCCTGGCTGTTCAAGACCTCGAGGCCATACAAGATTATCCTGGACAGAACTGAAAGGCCTAGTGAGATAGAGAGCATATGAAATCATGCTGTAGGATGCGGGCTTAGATCAGCACAACAGACCTATGGTGTTTTGTAGACGAGTAAGTCTAACACTCTCTCTATCTATCTCTGTCTCTCTATCTCTTACTCTCACATTCTAACCCGAACACAAGCACTCTCACTCTAAGGGCCATGTCACACATGACAATTTTCAGGCAATCGGGTCCAACCAAATTCCACATAGAAAAACAGGGAATTTTTTATTTTCACCAAACTGTCTTAAGAAGAAAAATGTCTTTATTGCACTTGAAGAATTTCTTTTTGGCTGCAGTGCTGTTACTTGCCCACAAATTGCTTGTTAAAATTGCATTGTGTAACAAGGCCCTAACTCTAGCACTCTTAAAACCCGCACTCTTAAAACCCGCACCCTTAAAACCCGCACCCTTAAAACCCGAACCCTTAAAACCTGCACCCTTAAAACCCGCACCCTTAAAACATGCACCCTTAAAACCCGCACCCATAACACCCGCACCCTTAAAACCCGCACCCTAACTCGAACCTTAACCCTAACACTTGCACTCAAACCCTTAACTCTAACAACTAATTTGAACACCCCTAACTCGATTACTCTATTTTTCCATCAACTCCAGGAGAGATCAACCTCCGGCTCCTGGCTGTTCAAGACCTCGAGGCCTTTCAAGATTATATCCTGGACAGAACTGAAAGGCCTAGTTAGATAGAGAGCATATGAAATCATGCTGTAGGATGCGGGCTTAGATCAGCACAACAGACCTATGGTGTTTTGTAGACGAGTAAGTCTAACACTCTCTCTATCTATCTCTGTCTCTCTATCTCTTACTCTCACATTCTAACCCGAACACAAGCACTCTCACTCTAAGGGCCATGTCACACAGGACAATTTTCAGGCAATCGGGTCCAACCAAATTCCACATAGAAAAACATGGAATTTTGTATTTTCACCAAATTGTCTTAAGAAGAAAAATGTCTTTATTGCACTTGAAGAATTTCTTTTCGGCTGCTGCGCTGTTACTAGCCCAAAAATTGCTTGTTAAAATTACATTGTGTAACAAGGCCCTAACTCTAGCACTCTTAAAACCCGCACCCTTAAAACCCGCACCCTTAAAACCCGCACCCTTAAAACCCGCACCCTTAAAACCCGCACCCTTAAAACCCGCACCCTTAAAACCCGCACCCTTAAAACCCGCACCCTTAAAACCCGCACCCTTAAAACCCGCACCCTTAAAACCCTGCACCCTTAAAACCCCGCACCCTTAAAACCCCGCACCCTTAAAAAAAACCCGCACCCTTAAAACCCGCACCCTTAAAAAAACCCGCACCCTTAAAACCCGCACCCTTAAAACCCGCACCCTTAAAACCCGCACCCTGAAAACCCGCACCCTGAAAACCCGCACCCTGAAAACCCGCACCCTGAAAACCCGCACCCTTAAAACCCGCACCCTTAAAACCCGCACCCTTAAAACCCGCACCCTTAAAACCCGCACCCTTAAAACCCGCACCCTTAAAACCCGCACCCTAAAAACCCGCACCCTAAAAACCCGCACCCTAAAAACCCGCACCCTAAAAACCCGCACCCTAAAAACCCGCACCCTTAAAACCCGCACCCTTAAAACCCGCACCCTTAAAACCCACACCCTTAAAACCCGCACCCTTAAAACCCGCACCCTTAAAACCCGCACCCTTAAAACCCGCACCCTTAAAACCCGCACCCTTAAAACCCGCACCCTTAAAACCCGCACCCTTAAAACCCGCACCCTTAAAACCCGCACCCTTAAAACCCGCACCCTTAAAACCCGCACCCTTAAAACCCGCACCCTTAAAACCCGCACCCTTAAAACCCGCACCCTTAAAACCCGCACCCTTAAAACCCGCACCCTTAAAACCCGCACCCTAACTCAAACCCTTAACTCTAACAACTAATTTGAACACCCCTAACTCGATCACTCTATTTTTCCATCAACTCCAGGAGAGATCAACCTCCGGCTCCTGGCTGTTCAAGACCTCGAGGCCTTTCAAGATTATATCCTGGACAGAACTGAAAGGCCTAGTGAGATAGACAGCATATGAAATCATGCTGTAGGATGTGGGCTTAGATCAGCACAACAGACCTATGGTGTTTTGTAGACGAGTAAGTCTAACACTCTCTCTATCTATCTCTGTCTCTCTATCTCTTACTCTCACATTCTAACCCGAACACAAGCACTCTCACTCTAAGGGCCATGTCACACAGGACAATTTTCAGGCAATCGGGTCCAACCAAATTCCACATAGAAAAACATGGAATTTTGTATTTTCACCAAATTGTCTTAAGAAGAAAAATGTCTTTATTGCACTTGAAGAATTTCTTTTCGGCTGCTGCGCTGTTACTAGCCCAAAAATTGCTTGTTAAAATTAGATTGTGTAACAAGGCCCTAACTCTAGCACTCTTAAAACCCGCACTCTTAAAACCCGCACCCTCAAAACCCGCACCCTCAAAACCCGCACCCTTAAAACCCGCACCCTTAAAACCCGCACCCATAAAACCCGCACCCTTAAAACCCGCACCCTTAAAACCCGCACCCTTAAAACCCGCACCCTTAAAACCCGCACCCTTAAAACCCGCACCCTTAAAACCCGCACCCTTAAAACCCGCACCCTTAAAACCCGCACCCTTAAAACCCGCACCCTTAAAACCCGCACCCTTAAAACCCGCACCCTAAAAACCCGCACCCTAAAAACCCGCACCCTAAAAACCCGCACCCTAAAAACCCGCACCCTAAAAACCCGCACCCTTAAAACCCGCACCCTTAAAACCCGCACCCTTAAAACCCGCACCCTTAAAACCCGCACCCTTAAAACCCGCACCCTTAAAACCCGCACCCTTAAAACCCGCACCCTTAAAACCCGCACCCTAACTCAAACCCTTAACTCTAACAACTAATTTGAACACCCCTAACTCGATTACTCTATTTATCCATCAACTCCAGGAGAGATCAACCTCCGGCTCCTGGCTGTTCAAGACCTCGAGGCCTTTCAAGATTATATCCTGGACAGAACTGAAAGGCCTAGTTAGATAGAGAGCATATGAAATCATGCTGTAGGATGCGGGCTTAGATCAGCACAACAGACCTCTGGTGTTTTGTAAACGAGTAAGTCTAACACTCTCTCAATCTATCTCTGTCTCTCTATCTCTTACTCTCACATTCTAACCCGAACACAAGCACTCTCACTCTAAGGGCCATGTCACACAGGACAATTTTCAGGCAATCGGGTCCAACCAAATTCCACATAGAAAAACAGGGAATTTTTTTATTTTCACCAAACTGTCTTAAGAAGAAAAATGTCTTTATTGCACTTGAAGAATTTCTTTTTGGCTGCAGTGCTGTTACTTGCCCACAAATTGCTTGTTAAAATTGCATTGTGTAACAAGGCCCTAACTCTAGCACCCTTAAAACCCGCACCCTTAAAACCCGCACCCTTAAAACCCGCACCCTTAAAACCCGCACCCTTAAAACCCGCACCCTTAAAACCTGCACCCTTAAAACCCGCACCCATCTCTTACACTCTTAAAACCCGCACTCTTAAAACCCGCACTCTTAAAACCCGCACCCTTAAAACCCGCACCCTTAAAACCCGCACCCTTAAAACCCGCACCCTTAAAACCCGCACCCTTAAAACCCGCACCCTTAAAACATGCACCCTTAAAACCCGCACCCATAACACCCGCACCCTTAAAACCCGCACCCTAACTCGAACCTTAACCCTGACACTTGCACTCAAACCCTTAACTCTAACAACTAATTTGAACACCCCTAACTCGATTACTCTATTTTTCCATCAACTCCAGGAGAGATCAACCTCCGGCTCCTGGCTGTTCAAGACCTCGAGGCCTATCCTGGACAGAACTGAAAGGCCTAGTTAGATAGAGAGCATATGAAATCATGCTGTAGGATGCGGGCTTAGATCAGCACAACAGACCTATGGTGTTTTGTAGACGAGTAAGTCTAACACTCTCTCTATCTATCTCTGTCTCTCTATCTCTTACTCTCACATTCTAACCCGAACACAAGCACTCTCACTCTAAGGGCCATGTCACACATGACAATTTTCAGGCAATCGGGTCCAACCAAATTCCACATAGAAAAACATGGAATGTTGTATTTTCACCAAATTGTCTTAAGAAGAAAAATGTCTTTATTGCACTTGAAGAATTTCTTTTCGGCTGCAGCGCTGTTACTTGCCCACAAATTGCTTGTTAAAATTGCATTGTGTAACAAGGCCCTAACTCTAGCACTCTTAAAACCAAAACCCGCACCCTTAAAACCCGCACCCTTAAAACCCGCACCCTCAAAACCCGCACCCTCAAAACCCGCACCCTCAAAACCCGCACTCTCAAAACCCGCACTCTCAAAACCCGCACTCTCAAAACCCGCACTCTCAAAACCCGCACTCTCAAAACCCGCACTCTCAAAACCCGCACTCTCAAAACCCGCACTCTCAAAACCAAATTCCACATAGAAAAACATGGAATTTTTTATTTTCACCAAATTGTCTTAAGAAGAAAAATGTCTTTATTGCACTTGAAGAATTTCTTTTCGGCTGCAGCGCTGTTACTCGCCCACAAATTGCTTGTTAAAATTGCATTGTGTAACAAGGCCCTAACTCTAGCACTCTTAAAACCCGCACTCTCAAAACCCGCACTCTCGAAACCCGCACTCTCGAAACCCGCACTCTCGAAACCCGCACTCTCGAAACCCGCACTCTCGAAACCCGCACTCTCGAAACCCGCACTCTCGAAACCCGCACTCTCGAAACCCGCACTCTCGAAACCCGCACTCTCGAAACCCGCACTCTCAAAACCCGCACTCTCAAAACCAAATTCCACATAGAAAAACATGGAATTTTTTATTTTCACCAAATTGTCTTAAGAAGAAAAATGTCCTTATTGCACTTTAAGAATTTCTTTTCGGCTGCAGCGCTGTCACTTGCCCACAAATTGCTTGTTAAAGTTGCATTGTGTAACAAGGCCCTAACTCTAGCACTCTTAAAACCCGCACTCTCAAAACCCGCACTCTCGAAACCCGCACTCTCGAAACCCGCACTCTCGAAACCCGCACTCTCGAAACCCGCACTCTCGAAACCCGCACTCTCGAAACCCGCACTCTCGAAACCCGCACTCTCGAAACCCGCACTCTCGAAACCCGCACTCTCGAAACCCGCACTCTCGAAACCCGCACTCTCGAAACCCGCACTCTCAAAACCCGCACTCTCAAAACCAAATTCCACATAGAAAAACATGGAATGTTGTATTTTCACCAAATTGTCTTAAGAAGAAAAATGTCTTTATTGCACTTGAAGAATTTCTTTTCGGCTGCAGCGCTGTTACTTGCCCACAAATTGCTTGTTAAAATTGCATTGTGTAACAAGGCCCTAACTCTAGCACTCTTAAAACCAAAACCCGCACCCTTAAAACCCGCACCCTTAAAACCCGCACCCTCAAAACCCGCACCCTCAAAACCCGCACCCTCAAAACCCGCACTCTCAAAACCCGCACTCTCAAAACCCGCACTCTCAAAACCCGCACTCTCAAAACCCGCACTCTCAAAACCCGCACTCTCAAAACCCGCACTCTCAAAACCCGCACTCTCAAAACCAAATTCCACATAGAAAAACATGGAATTTTTTATTTTCACCAAATTGTCTTAAGAAGAAAAATGTCTTTATTGCACTTGAAGAATTTCTTTTCGGCTGCAGCGCTGTTACTCGCCCACAAATTGCTTGTTAAAATTGCATTGTGTAACAAGGCCCTAACTCTAGCACTCTTAAAACCCGCACTCTCAAAACCCGCACTCTCGAAACCCGCACTCTCGAAACCCGCACTCTCGAAACCCGCACTCTCGAAACCCGCACTCTCGAAACCCGCACTCTCGAAACCCGCACTCTCGAAACCCGCACTCTCGAAACCCGCACTCTCGAAACCCGCACTCTCGAAACCCGCACTCTCAAAACCCGCACTCTCAAAACCAAATTCCACATAGAAAAACATGGAATTTTTTATTTTCACCAAATTGTCTTAAGAAGAAAAATGTCCTTATTGCACTTTAAGAATTTCTTTTCGGCTGCAGCGCTGTCACTTGCCCACAAATTGCTTGTTAAAGTTGCCTTGTGTGACAAGGCCCTAACTCAAACACTCTAACTCCAGCACTTGCACACTATCACTGTCTAACACTTGCACTTTAACACTCAGATCGAAAAATGCACTAATTTTGGGCCTAAGTTGCGTGGTGGGGGTCTCGGCTAGTCCATTGTATAGCATGTGCACTGATGCAAGAATGCAGAAAAAAAAGGTTCGAAAAACCTACTCGCTTGTCTCGGCCATCACCCAACAAACATATCGTAATTGGCCCGATGCTGGCTTCGAAACGGCTGGTACCGGCAGTACTGTATAACGGCTGCCGTTATACAGCCAGCAATGCGCCTTTTCGGCAGGTATGCGTAAACCTCCATCGCGCCATCATGTAAGCTCACGATATCGGCCCATTTAGGTCCAATGTTGGCTTGCTCGATTATGCGCACCGCGCGGGGGGTATCGGCAACCTGCGCGCGCACCGCGCACACACATGCTGTCCACTGGCCACGTCGACCGCCATTGTTTGTCAGTCAACAGTTAGTGATTCTGCCACGTATGCAATTCTAAGATATTTTCTGGAGACTTATTCCATTTTTTTATTTGTAATCGCCACTTTCCGTTGCTAAAGCTCGAACCAGACCTGGTTGAGTTAATGAAATAGCTTTTATTTTCTGTGCATGGCATTTAAGCACATAATCTAAAGCACATAATCTGAAGCACCTTTTTCGCCGTGACTCCAACATTTGTCCAATCTATTGTAATTTGTACGTGGTACATGTATACTACATGTATGGCCAGCAGTACATGCCGCACGTCTTACGTTCAGCCATTATACACGGTCTCCGCGAAGTCCCCGTAGGCTGTTAAGTGTTATATTTCTTGTTCTTGTTGCACATGTGCATTATCACGATGACATTTACAATTTAATGTAGGCCTACCTGGAAATAACTCTTGTGTTGTCATGCTAGTTGTAGCCCATACGTGTGACTAAATTTGCTTAAAAAATATGAAGCCTTGGGTTTGAACGTTGAATCTTTGAGTGACTTCGGTAAATGTTCAGCTAACTAACAATAATCTTAATTTTACATCTGTCTCGATCTGTAATAAGCTTGCACTTCAATTATGTCTTATTGGACAAAGCGTTGTAAAGTTGAAAAAGTTGTTAACCAACTTTTGCAAGAAATTGCTGAACTTAGTCACGATCATGATGATGTAGCCCTATACTATGCCCCGCCGCACGAGTAGACTCACGCTCTGGGCCATACTGCGCTGCGTGCAAAAAGTTGGGGATTTTTTTTGTTTTTTAAATGGAAATCATTCGGCCTTAAACTCGGCATATAGGTTCACTTACCCAAGCATCTCAATATTTCACCATAATTAGGACTTGTTCATGGTTCTGTCTGGTGTAATTTGCCTTAAAATATCCAATATGAACTGTTTACCCTTCTCAGCCGTGAAGACCAATTCAATATAGCGGTATCATGTCTGCGCAGGCGCACACAGCTCATCGCACCCAAAAACCCGACGGTTGTTTCATGAAATACCATTAACTGGTGCATGGACATCCAATTTCATAAAACAACCGTCAGGTTTTTTGGTGCGATGAGCTGTGTGCGCCTGCGCAGACATGAAGCCCCCCATATTGAATTGGTCTTCACGGCTGAGAAGTGTAAACAGTTCATGTTGGAAATTTTAAGGCAAATTACACCAGACAGAACCATTAACAAGTCCTATCTCATGCCACTCCGAGGAAGATATTGCACATGAAAATTCCTCGGTTTTTTCTGAAATTGATGAAGAGGAGAATCTTGGTCAAAAATCGCTAGCTGGGCCCTCAAGAACAATATTACTCATTCTGCAGTTGGGAAACTTTTGACAATACTTGGAAACCACCATCCCTCTCTTCCTAAGAACCCAAGTACACTGCTATCAACATGTCATCTAACACAAGCAGACATAAAAGTCATAGATGGCGGTGGTAATTATTTCCATGTTGGTATTTCTCAAGGTGTTTTGTCAAGATCTTCACATTTGAAACAGCTCCATCATGACAAGATATCTTTGCAGTTTAACATTGATGGCCTTCCATTGTTTAAAAGCAGTAATGTTCAGTTCTGGCCAATCCTTTGTACTTTATCTGAACCATCGTGTAGGTGTGAACCATTCATTGTAGGTTTGTATTCTAGAAATAAAAAACCCAAACATCTCGGAGTTTCTCGAAGATTTTGTACACGAAGTCAAAGATTTACTGGCAAATGGAAGAACTTTGGCCGTTTCTGTCGAGGCATTTATTTGTGATGCTCCAGCACGTGCGTATATTAAACAGGTCAAGGGTCATTCGGGTTATCATGGTTGTGAGAAGTGCACAGTCAGAGGGGAGTATGCTAGCAAAGTGATATTTTCCAGATTGGATTCACCCCTTCGCACAGATGATTCATTTAAGGATAGGTTGGATGAGGGCCACCACATTGGACTGAGCCCATTGCTACAATTAAATATTGGCATGGTTTCTCAGTTTCCACTAGACTATATGCATTTGGTATGCTTAGGAGTCACAAGACGGCTTCTTGTCTTTTGGGTGAAAGGGCCTTTGAAGTGCCGTCTGGGACCTCGGACAAGGGTGCAAATATCAGAATGTCTGCTATCTCTCCGTTCCAGCATCCCTCAAGAATTTGCTAGAAAACCACGATCGCTTGATGAGTTAGACAGATGGAAAGCAACAGAGTTTCGGTTGTTTCTTCTGTATACTGGCCCTGTAGTATTGAAAGGAAAAATTCCTGAACCAATGTATGACAACTTAATTCATGCTTCTGTCTGTTGCAGTGAACTTACTGGCAAATCCAGCCTTGTGCAAGTCCTTTTGTGATTATGCAAAAGAGTTGCTTGTCAATTTTGTGCAGCATTTTTCTAGTTTGTACGGGACTGACCAAGTCGTGTACAATGTACATAACCTGATTCATCTCCCGGAAGATGTCAAACTGTATGGCCCCCTGGACAAGTTTTCAGCTTTTCCATTTGAAAACTGCCTAAAAGGTTTGAAGAGGCTAGTCAGAAAGCCAAACTTAGTTCTTCAGCAAGTTGTAGCAAGGTTGGTGGAGAGATCTCCTTGCCACCCAAAGAATGTCTATGTTTTTCCCAGTCCACAAAGTTCACTTTGAGAATGGAACATGCAAAAGGTCCACTTCCTTTCGGAAACGAGTACATTCCATGTACACAGTTTTGTGATGCCGTCTTTTGTGACTGTGTCATTAGCTCAAAAACTGGTGACAATTGTGTCAGAGTTGGAAGCCACGTGGGCATTATAAGCAATATCTTTCAAAGTAGGTCCGGGGTGTACATAATGTACAAACAATTTCAATCACTGGAAACATTTTTTACGTATCCAATGGATTTAGAGAAGTTGGATGTGCACAAGGTATCTAAACTGGGAAACGAGACGCTAATTGCCAACATTCGGTCAGTGAGAAACAAATATATGGTGCTTCCGTATTATGACAAACATGTAGCAATACCTGTTCTTCATAGCATGCATACTTTCACAGACTTGAAGTAAATATCGAAACTGCTCAACTAATGTCACCGGGCTATAAAATAACTCAACCAGTTAAAGTTTTACTAGGTGATCTGGCTGATTCCTGATCACCTTATTGTTTTTTTCCGGGTTCTACGCATTTTTTTTGTTTCTTTTTCTAGACAATTCTTCAAAGCATTTTTTCCAAATTGTACAACGTATTAACTTGAAAATTAAAATGAACATCAACCCTGATCTCTGGACGTGCATACAAGTGTGACATCATGATGACATCATGATGACGTCATGTATCAAATTACAAGCAATTTTAGTTCCAAAATTACCGCATTCTTTCACAGCTAATACAGCTGTAATGTTCGTGATTTGGGATCTGATAGATCTACATGTAGGATATGCCAACATTTTTGTTTTTATCTCTGAGGGCAAAGTCGTCTGACCTTCACTTCTGCTGTTACCGGAAGGTCAAAGTTGGGTAAATTTGAAAAGCGAAAATGAGGTCAAAGCAAAACTAACAACATTTCTTTGAAATGGTTCATGGGATAAACATGAAACCTATGTACGAACAATGTATGTTTAAATCATATCATAATCCATAACATTTAAAGGGGCTGTGTCGTCGCGCCATCTCGCGTTAACGAATCAAATATTGAAGTGCGCCCCCTTGCGCTTCATTTCGGTTATGTGCTATTGTTAACCTCCATCCGTTTGTTATGGCTGTTCTGAGAATTGGCTTTTGGAAACTACACCCCCTGGAACACGCACGCATGTCCAGCGTCTGCGTACTGAAATACACATACGTGTACACGTATACTTATAAACAAGTAGCACACATCGTGGCACTCAGTTCTCTAAGAGTAAGATTATTAGAAAAAACGTTCAAATTTCATCTGTTTATTTCATAAAATTTCATTCACATGTACACAAGTGCCATGGAATATTTGTCTGAAAGTTGCACAGAATTAGAGGTTGGCGATATAGAAGTAGAACCTTACGCTGGAGAACCTATGACATGTACATGCCGAAACTCTTTCCAGAGAGGACGACTCGGCACACGGGGTGCACAGCAAAACTGCAACGTGTCTTGTCGCTGTGGGACAGTTCGCGCTAAATTTTGTACACAAAATCCCACAGGCGGGGTATCCGTAAAAGGGTCTATGTATTATGTGTTATTCATTTGGATGTATCTTGCTCGTATCTTGCTTGTAAACTTAGGTCGATAAAAAGCTTCAGGCTTATTTTGACCCGTCACTTCAATAACAAAATTATCATGCTACTAAAAGAGGGGTAGTGGCTGCAGACAGTTCTTTAGCAGCGAAGAAAAATATAATTAAAATCAAGAACATAGAAGTACATTTTTTTTAACAGTTGATAGATGGAGCTGAAACAACTTCACTTGGTCGCTATTCCAATGGCACTTGTCAACAACTCGCTGTGTGAAACAATATTTCCGCACATCAAGTCTACATGTAACGTATAGTCAACAAGTACAGATGTATAGTACATCCGATCCATGTACTCGGTATGTGAATTGTTCATGTCATAAAAAGTAACAAGCGAATAATTCATGCAAAACAGGTGAAAATTAGGGTTGTTTGAATATTTGTCGGGGTGTCTATTCCTTTGTTTCTTCGGTAGTCATCTTTATCATAGTGATGTGGGGATCTGTGCGCCAGTGGCGTAAGCACGGGGAAGGAGTTCAGGGGCCCGCCGATTTGTATTTCTTGTTTGTTTCATAAATTTAAAAAGGGGAAATTGTACACAAAGTGATGTTTCAAATTTCAAGCGGTGTTTGGGGCAGGGGTATCCCCCGTTGAAAAAAGTTCAAGATGCAGTACTTCGTTGACAAATTTAATATTCATCCCCACTTTTCGACACGGATTTACTCGCCACTGGTGAAATCTCATTTCATTGACGTATATTATTTATTGGTAATAACTGTTATTATTGTGTTTATTATTTGATAGTGTTGAAATAACTCTTATGATATGTAACTTTCCATAAAGTCCTGCCGTAACACAAGGTCGTGGACTCAATATCGCCATCAGTATAGCTGTTTTACTTTGATTTGCTCATCATTGCAGGCACAGCCGATTTTAGTCGAAATTTATTTCGATACATAGGCCTACAACTTAATTTTTGTATGGGCTGGTGCATTATACATTTTACAATTATAAATACAGATTTACTTATTTTCGTTTGGTTCTGTCATGGTACATTTTGGCGTTTGCTGGGTGGGGTGTCACGGACTATGTTCGACTGTAGGCCTATCGTATATTTTTTATGGTGTTCTAAAGATGACAGATCGCCTCGCCCTCGCCCTCGCCTTCGCCCTCGACCTCGACCTCGACCTCGACCTCGACCTTACCACATAGACTTGTGCACAAAAAAACAGATGCAGGGGCGAGGGCGCAGTCGCCCTCGCCCTCGCCCTCGACCTCGACCTCGACCTCGTTAATATTTATAGTCTGGGGGTTGACTACAGAAACGTGCATTAGGGTCCGCACAAATTGTTTTGCATTTTCTTGTCAATTGGACTTTGCAGATCAATATTCCGGCGGGTGCCATGCCCCTTGGCACCCTTGACATTTTTAAAAATTAATTAAAATGCAAATTAGCTGCTGCAATTGGGTAAAATACATGTTTTCAATCCTATATGCAATGTCTGATCTCGTCCAAACCTATCCATTCGAGGTGTCTAGACCATGTTCAGGGGTGAACGAATTCATAAAGTAATTTCTACAATGATAATATCGTATGTTCTGCATTTATTCAGATTACATGTAGCACCCGCCATTATAAGAAACTTTAGACAGCTCGTTTGATACAACTGGACAAAGGCTTGCGAAGATATAGATATAAGTTCAGCGGACCCTAATGCACGTTTCCGTGGTTAACCCCCAGCCTATAAATATTAATGAGGTCGAGGTCGAGGTCGAGGTCATCTGTCGTCTTTAGAACACCATCATTTTTGGTGGCACAAACACATACAAAATACTTGTACATGCAGTATGTATCATCATAACTACAGGATCATGCATCCAGCAGTCATTGCAATTGTAATCTGATCTGGCGCGCGCGACCTGTGGGTCACCGCGCGGTCGTTGGGTATTATTTGCAGTTACTGGGTTCATCTGCGTTCATCAGTTCGGGATTCAGTGTACAGCCGCAAGCCTGCTATGATCGTGACGACACAGCCCCTTTAAGTTCACGCAATTTAGATTTGCACGAGTTATTTTAGTGCCCTCTTGCATATCCAAGGTTCAAAACAAATGCCAAATTTGAACATCTGTTCTTTATCACAGTCATATATTTATATTCATAACTTAAACAACTGAACAATGTCTCGCCCGATCACCTAGTGTTTGTGATAAACATCAAACTTCTAGTTGATTGTCTAAATGTGAACTGCAAATGCATACATGTAGGTTGTAAAACTGTATGTATGCTAAAAAATATAAAGTGAGCTTAAATGCCCAGGAAAATAAAATGCACTGTTCAAATTTTACAATCATGCATTGGATATGTCTATAGTTGAGATGTATGCTGTGGTAGTTTTCACAGAAACTGATGAAGTAGAGCTCGTCCCATCGAACTGGTTAATGAACTCCAACCAGAATGTTCTCTGGCCACCATTCAAAGCCACTTCTGCTGTTACAAAGGTAGTTAAGGACAGGCTGAATCCAGACCTGCAAACATGGACACTCTACAAGACACGTTTGCTTTGCAATTGTTGTAAGTATAATTTTACCTGTATAGTAGCATGTTTCGAAAACTATTAATCGGAAATTTTAGTACTTTCTGGCCTCTAAATGGTACTCTGTTTTGACCTGCCCGAAGTAGCAATTTATGGAGATGAAATTAGTTCTCTAATATGCCTCCGACATTGTGAATTTTAAAGTATACATTTCAGTGACATGGTTGACAGACCATATTGTCCCGATTTCCTGCTGATGTCACGGTGTTTAGTGAATCACTCCATACGTTAAAACTTTTTTGGTGAAAGATAGTAAATACAGTAGTATTAAATTGGAGTCACTAAAACTTGTATCCACACATAGCGACCTATGAAGCTGGAAGACAGAAGTCGCGGATGGCTGAAGATACATCTGACGTCCAAACGGACAAAGAACGAGCCAAGCAGCAGAAGTAAGTATATGCAAATTTAATTGGCTGTTTCGTAAGTTTTACGAAACAGCCCTTGTTTTCGTTAAGATTTTTTATTATTTTTTATTTTTTTTTATTTTTTTTTTTTTGGCTTCTTTTTTAGACTTTTGCCCATAGCATTTGTACACGTTTTCTTTCTACCAGGCACTTTGGCTACTTTGATGCAGCCGATTGGCTTTAAACTTAACAGACACTTAGACCAACTGCTCAGAATGCATGCCGAACTTTTACGTCATAATGACGTCATCACATGATTTTTTATGAATTTTTAAAATTTGAAAATCGTAACATTCTGTTCAATATATCTAGCGAACAAAACAAGATATTTTCAAAATTCTTTTTGTTATAGCTTTGGTATGTCTTAAAGATATGCCCTAAAAAGCAAAAATTGTGTGACGTCATGATGACGTCATCAACAATTCTTTTTTTTAAACGCATGTAAGGGTCAATCCGATGACAAAAATGTATTCATTGAATTTTTCTGTACGTAATTCCAAAATTTCATGATCGTGGCTCACTCAAGAAATAAGAGCCATTTCAAAATTTAGACCAAATTCAATATAACACAAAGGAATTCTGGGACGGGCAGATAACCATGGCTATTATGTGCTTGCTGTTTTTTAAAAGGGGTTGATTTCTAGTCTTTTTTCAAGTCGCTAAATTTTTGAAGTTCTAAAATCGTAACATTCTTTTCAGACAATATATCTAGCAAACAAAACAAGATATTTTCAAAATTCTTTTTGTTACAGCTTTGGTATGTCTCAAAGATATGCCCTAAAAGGCGAACATTTTGTGACGTCATGATGACGTCATTAACAAATCTTTTTTTTTAAACGCATGTAAGGGTCAAAAAAACCAATTCATTACCAATTGATACTTCCAATTGGAACCAATTGGAATTTTTTCCAATTGTGTTTTGGCACTGGTCAGTTGGAACCAATTGGAATTTCTCCAATTGGAATTTCTCCAATTGGAATTTCTCCAATTGGAAATCCTTTTAATTGGAAATCCATTCCCCAATTGGAAATCCTTTCCCCCAATTGGAAATCCTTTCCCCCAATTGGAAATCCTTTCCCCCAATTGGAAATCCTTTCCCCCAATTGGAAATCCTTTTCCCCAATTGGAAATCCTTTTCCCCAATTGGAAATCCTTTTCCCCAATTGGAAATCCTTTTCCCCAATTGGAAATCCTTTTCTCCAATTGGAAATCCTTTTCTCCAATTGGAAATCCTTTTCTCCAATTGGAAATCCTTTTCTCCAATTGGAAATCCTTTTCTCCAATTGGAAATCCTTTTCTCCAATTGGAAATCCTTTTCTCCAATTGGAAATCCTTTTCTCCAATTGGAAATCCTTTTCTCCAATTGGAAATCCTTTTCTCCAATTGGAAATCCTTTCTCCAATTGGAAATCCTTTCTCCAATTGGAAATCCTTTCTCCAATTGGAAATCCTTTCTCCAATTGGACCAAATAAAATTCCCAATTGGTTTTTCAAAAGGAATAATCTCAAAAGCTAGACTTGCAAGCAAATTATTTTTTTTAAATAAATAGGTCACACAAATAAGTCACACATTGAATAATTGAATCCTTTAGATGTATGTCCACTTTTCTATCCACCTATGGCATTACTCTTGACAAGAAAATATTAACGTGATACACTTCATCCTTCAAAATTAAAACAATTGGAGATCAATACTTTTTTGCTGTGTACTTTTCACTGAATTTATTTCCAGCATAGGCCAGGGCCAAAACAGTCCTGAATTTTTCCAAATCTAATACATGAATAATTTCACACAGGGAGTTAATGAAAAATGTATAAATACATGAAGCACCCGATATGCGATCAACATTAATTAAATAGGAAACTACCTAATTTCATATACATCATTGTTTCTTTTTTCTTAAAAATGGTAGGCAAAAAGGTATTTAAAACAAATTTTGGGACGGATACAAAACAAGTAAATTAAAAAAGGCTTAAATAGTTTTGTACTTTATAAACAAATGCAAAGAGACGAAGAAGAATGATTAAAATATGAAAGATAAAAAAGAACCTAAAACACATGAATCTTTAACAATGGAAATAGATCCCACCACAAATCTCTGAAATTTTACGGAGATTTAAGGGGGAAACTACATTTTCGTTGTTAAAATATTTATAGTGAACAATCACCCCTGTTGGTGCACTTCCAGAGACCTTAAATTGGAAAATTTACATTGATCTCTTAAGAAAATCAGCTCTGAAAAAGTATAAATTTGTAGAAACTGATAAATCACCCGACGTAAAGAGAAATGTGGCGAAAAATTGAACTCATACATGTACATCCGAAAATCTAAAATACACATGGACTAGTGAAACTAGGTTAACTCCGGACACAGATGAAAATTTATAAAATAATTTTGTGGCGATCAATAGGCAAAAATTGAAAGTTAAATGAAACTATTTTTGAGGGTTAAATGGACTTTCTATTGGACTTAAAGCACGGGTGATCAGGGGGGACACGTCCCCCCCCCCAATATTTTGGGAGTTGACGGCTATGGCAGTGTGTCATATACATTTTATTTTCCCTTTTCATTTGAAATTTAGACCGCTAACTGTTTTGTTATCTCTAACATACAAAGCAACAATGTGGAAAATCTTTACAGAATATTAGTCAAAATAAGATTGTGTAAGCCAAAAAAGGTAATGTCACCTCCTACTATAGTAACAATTGTAGACTAATACCGCATACAAAAGGGTTTAACAAGTGTACAATTAAGAAAAGATCTTATATAATATACATGTAACTCGGAAGATCTTACGGGAGAGGACTTGAGCGAGGACTTGAGCAAGGACTTGGACGACTTGGGTAGCTCTGCATATGCAACGGATGAGGACGACTCCAAATGGTGCGGGCGAACACAGTTCGATGATAACGAGCTTGAACACTGGGCAAAATTCACCTCTAACAAACAGCCGGGGACGACACACACTCACTGGCTCCCGTCGCAAAAATATGGGGATATGAGACCCCAAATACTGAACCGTAGGCCTACAGATGAAAATGTATGAAATAATTTTGTGGCGATCAAAAGGCAAAAAATTGAAAGTTAAAAATCGACTTAAAGCACGGACGACCTGGGGGGGGACACGTCCCCCCCCCTCCCCAATACTTTTTGGGGGAACGGCTATGGCAGTGTGTCCCCCCCCCCCCCCCCCCCCCTCAATAATTTCCCCTTTGTCATATATACATTATATTTTCCCTTTTCATTTGAAATTTATACAGCTAACTAACTGGCTAACAACTGTTTTGTTATCACCCAGACACTAACATACAAAGCAACAATGTGGACAATCTTTACAGAATATTAGTCAAAATAAGATTGTGTAAGCCAAACAAGGGAATGTCACCTCCTACTATAGTAAAAATTGTAGACTTACCGCATACAAACAGCAATAGCGTGTTCCTTGCTCTATGGTTTAACATGTTGCTTGTACGTGTGATCGATAATGTCCAAAGACTTGTCCATCCATCCAGCAGTTGTATTTTTTACATGTCATGTACAGGTTGAGTGTGTACATGAGCAGTGAATTATGTCCACAGGCATAAATGTCATGCAAATATCCACGATTTTGACCCAGTTTTATACAATTTCTGCCATCAAGCATATACTGCACTGTTGCACTGACATTCAACTGACTGCAGTGCAGATTTCAAATTTCCCACACTGACCGTTTATCTCTGGTATGCAAGCAGCAAGGTCACCGTGTCATGTGACTTAAGTCTAAGTAACATGACACTCTTGATGATGACAGTACATGTAGGCTTTGGTCTGTACAGGCCTAGGGTCTGTACACGTACACATGGCTTAAACTGTTCTCAATGAAGAATTGGGCTAGCTGTATGTGTGGGTGTACTATGTGCTGTTGCATCAGTGATTGCATGGTGCAGAATTGGTGTACAACACAATGTCTGAACCATGT
The DNA here is from genome assembly GCA_037893225.1 of Hippasteria phrygiana. Taxonomy (NCBI): domain Eukaryota; kingdom Metazoa; phylum Echinodermata; class Asteroidea; order Valvatida; family Goniasteridae; genus Hippasteria; species Hippasteria phrygiana. The sequence continues at coordinate 2,545,442 of JAZGUH010000331.1, forward strand.
GAAACTGAGTATGCGGTATTAAACAAAATGACGACTTGATGTCCTTTTGTTTCTTTGTCCTTTTTAACACTTTCTATTTTTGGGGAAAATGTGGAATTATGTAAATTATGGTTTCAGTACCGATTTCTAACCCCACCCCCCCCCCCACCCCCCCCCAAAAATGGTTTTGCATCGGTGACTGTCTTCGATGGCAGGATTGCTTATGTAAAATGACGATGGAAGCATGAAGTGCTATGACTGTTGCAGGCAATGGTATAAGGTGGAGCCACTATTAATTAAAAATACGGAAGTTATCGGACATAAAATATACATGTTTATCTTAAATTCCAACTCTCAAGTTATATTCTTTCCACAAGTTATTGGAAATGAACTGAGTAGACTGGATTCCAATTGGAAATGAACTGAGCAGACGGGATTCCAATTGGGAATGAAATGAGCAGAGGGGATTCCAATTGGAAATGAACCGAGTAGACAGGATTCCAATTGCGAATGAAATGAGCAGAGGGGATTCCAATTGGAAATGAACCGAGTAGACAGGATTCCAATTGGAAATGAACTGAGCAGACGGGATTCCAATTGGGAATGAAATGAGCAGACAGGATTCCAATTGGGAATGAACCGAGTAGACGGGATTCCAATTGGGAATGAACCGAGTAGACGGGATTCCAATTGGGAATGAACCGAGTCGACGGGATTCCAATTGGGAATGAAATGAGCAGACGGGATTCCAATTGGAAAACATTATTACACAGGATTCCAATTGGGAAATAAATGAGTAGTATAGGATTCCAATTGGAAAAACTTAATTCCAATTGTTTCCAACTCAAACCAACTCAACACCAATTAAGTACATATTACATCAGTTGGGTTCCAGATGAATTGAGTTGGTTGATGATTTTTTTTCCAATTGGAAAAGGGCACTCCAATTCAAACCAACTAAAACCAACTCGATACCAATTGAATCTAATCCATTCCAATTGGATATTCAGTTGGAATGAATTGGACATTTTGGTAAGGGAGGGTCAATCCGATTACAAAAATGCATTCGTTGAATTTTTCTGTACGTAATTCCAAAATTTCATGATTGTGGCTCACTCAAGTAAGAAATAAGAGCCATTTCAAAATTTTGACCAAATTCAATATAACACAAAGGAATTCTGGGACGGGCAGATAACCATGGGTATTATGTGCTTGCTGTTTATAAAAGGGGTTGATTTCTAGTCTTTTTTCAAGTCGCAAAATGTTTGAAGTTTTAAAATCGTAACATTCTTTTCAATATATCTAGCGAACAAAACGAGATATTTTCAAAATTATTTTTGATACAGCTTTGGTACGTCTCAAAGATATGCCCTAAAAAGCGAAAATTGTGTGACGTCATGATGACGTCATAAAACAATTCTTTTTTCAAGTCGCTAGAATATTGCCCATAGCATTTGTAAACTTTTTCTTTCTTACCGGCCACTTTGGCTACTTTTAAACTTGGCAGACTTACCCCAACTGCTCACAATGTGTGCCGAACTTTTACGTCATGATGACGTCATCTTAAAGGGGCATTTTTCGAAGCCATATATCTACAAAAGTCCGATTCAGTTGAAACACACTATCTAGGTATGCCACCCGGTGTCATAGATGAAAATTGACATAACGTTATGATGAAGTCATTACATGTCATGTGATGTCATCTTAAAGGGGCATTCGCTAGGCTATTTCCCATAGCATTTGTACACGATTCCTTTTTTTAAACCAATCCTTCACACATCCAATAACAACATCTTCATCCCTCCGTCTTTGTTAACTAACAAACAACTTTAAATATTGCATACACATTTGACATCCAAACTAACAATAAAAACATTCGAAACAGCCCTGTGTTTGTCCACAAACACTTGCCTCTAGTTTTATTTGAAATTGTTTATAACGGGCCTGTAACCTGTCCTGAGACTGGGGGGGGGGGGGGGGGGGTGTGGCAAACCCCAAAGTGGAACTTTTGGCATATACACAACATTGTGAACACATACGTACCATGACGTATATAAACATGTTCATAAACATTTGCAAAATTATAAATAACCAAACTACTGAATTATTACAAAATACCATACCAGACTAGTAAATAGCAGTCAACCCTAACAGCCCAAGGCTTTTTACTAGAATCCTTCCCTAACCACACAAACTCCAACACTGTGTAGTAAAACCAATGGCACATTCTTTGTACTTGGACAAAATCAGGGCATCAAGTCCCATGCAAAGTGATGGTGCCAAGGCTCTACAGCACCCAATCACACAAAATTCAACACAAATGGGGTGTTTGATTTTGGCAGGTTAGGGATGGTTAGGGTTTTAAGCATTCTTAAAAATCATGGCACCTGGTGTGCTGTTGCTTTGAAGAAAAGTGGAAATTTATAATCTAGTTACCCGACCTGATAATTCCCTCAAATCTATAAAATGCATTTTGTCTAAGGTATGGTCTGGGAACCAGACTATAACATATTTGTTTTTCTCCGTTTTCTCAGCATCTATGCACGCAAAACTTTAAACAGGCCAGTGTTACAGTATTTGCTAGCACGCTATAAAATACTAACCACCAAATCCATTCATTTCTCACATTACAGCAAAAGCAAATGGTATATACTACCTTTAAATGTCCTACATTTACCATATTTAAGTGGAATATTCAGTGGATCCATGTACTTGACTATTTTGTGTTACATTTACAAGACGAAGGAGACCTGCTACGTGGTCATCATCTAGCGACAGCGAAGATGAACAGGAACCAGCTCCCAAGAACAAACATCGGCAACCTGCAATGGCACCAGCCCCATTGCCATCTGCACCACCTGCCATTCTGTCAATCTCCCCGATGAACCATGTGGACTTAGATGCGGATACCCCTTCTTGCTCTAGGCCTAACACCCCAAGACTAGGTAAAGACTGAAATACACCAGTTGTTAATTGATTAAAGCCAATCCATCCTGAATCAATTAAGGTCCCGGTCATCCTGTTTTTAAGCATTTCAAGAAAGTTAGGGGATTTTTGGATTGAAGATTTTAAGTGGAATACGATGACTTTGATTTGGGATTTTACTGCTTAAAAAATCTTGTTGGTTGATGTACCAATTGACCTGCCAAGAAACTGCCTAGCCTTGCACCATAAAGCAAAGGCAATTACTATTTGCATGCAATTACTGCCGTGTGTGCTTAACATTGCACGAGGAACAATGTGGTCAGAAAGTCCATTCAGATAAACAGTGCAGCATTGCCTTGTAAGAGAGCATGGTTTTATTCATTGTACAAAACCTAAAAATGTCAGTAACTGTAACACAATGTAATTATAAATATGAATGAGGCTTCCTCCTTCCACATCCCTTCCCCACACACAAAAATAATAAAATAGAAAGCATGTAAATGTACTAATAGTTCTGTGAAATTTCCTTTTTTTTCTGTAGGTATGAGAGGCAGCGGGATATGTCAAGCAACAGTGGTAAGTAAAAATTAAATTTAACTTTAACCCTAACTCTAACTCTACCAGATACAGCACAGTGCATCTGTGCTGACAGCCCCCACTTTGCTGCACTCTCCACACAAGTCAAAGTGACAAAGTATGCAATGTGATTCGACTGGCAGGCTACTAGCCAAAATGTCCTGGAGTGTCTACGTTAGGGGTTTAATACAAGTTTGGTGAATCAGCCTTTCAAAAAAGATGGAAAAGTTAGCAAATTATGGTTTGTTTCTCATATAATTTACTGTATTTTCCCATGTTATTAATAGCAACACTGATGACTCTACTGAAAGCTGTGACAGAGATTCAGCTGACAGTAAAGTCTATTCAGCAGGAGCAAGAGGCCCAACGACGAGTCCTGAATGGAATAGCAGTGAAGCTTTTGGGAGATGTAGATGAAAAACTGCCCGAGGACATCACCTTACCTCTGAGCACTCAAGAGGACATTGAGGAGCTTGAAGAGGAGCTCAAAACCAAAAAGACCAGGGATGCGTTGGTAAGTCAAGGAAACGCTAACCCTATAACCTTTCAAGCCCCAGACTAGTTAAAACAATTGGCAGTGGCGTATACAGCTTTTTACGGCATACAAAATTGAGACGTTTCGACATCTGAACTGCCTGAAACACTGTGTTTGGATTTTTTGACAGCATTAGGTATTTTAAGCTTTTCAATGGGCCACGATTTTTGGTTAGTGGATTTCGCTAATATGCCATTAAATGAAGCATTTACGATTACCCAAAAGAAAAATTCACCGCGGGAGGTAGGGCAGGTTTTTCCCCCAGCAGTGAACAGCCCTACACGAAACCCCACCTGCCTACCCCAGATACGCCACTGACAATTTGGTCAAGAAATAGGGTATGCTTTGTTAGATTTTACAGTCCTTTCCTTTTAATCTATGGTTTCTGACGTTTGGGTTAAAATAAAATTTACCAAACGACAAGTGAATGCTAAAAAAAAGATTGAAGTATTGAAAGAACCTGGTTACGCCTGAGCTCGTCAGAGGGAACTATTAAAACAATTCAGCTTTTGGCTTTTGTTTATCACTATGCACAATTTTATTTTTTAGATTGATTGTATGCTTTGGATTTGTGATTGCGTGATACAGATTTGAATGTCTGAATACTTTTCTTCACAGACAAACCACCTTGTCACTGTTGGTGAAAGTACCGTGAAAGATGCGGTCAGGCGTATTATGTCGAGCGTCATGGATCATCAGTTGGCACTACGCTACAATTGGAATGGAAAGGCTGGCTATAAAGGCAATGCAGGGATCACAAAGCTAGGATTCGGACGATTGGCCTTGGCTTCTGTTATAATAAGTAAGGCCCAGTTTTAAATTTATATATGTTTATGTCAATTCAATTAAGTTGGGACGTCCATATGAAACAAAGATTTCCTGGTTACTCCTGGATAGGTTCGATAGTTCGAAGGTTTATTAGATCAAAGGTTCGTTAGCCCGCAGGTTCGTAAAGCCCGCAGGTTCGTAAAGCCCCAGTCCTACTAAGAGATACAACTTACGACAGTTTGCAACTGGAAATCGTAGGCAAACTTAGGAAAGTCGTGCCACAAGTCTTGGGTGGTCGTGGGTAATCTTAGATATTCGCACGACTGAAATCAGTCGCAGAGAGGTTTTTGAGCTTGTTCGAAATTCTGGCTGCGACTCAAGTAGTCGCATTGTGTCGCAGCCTAGTCTTCGATATCATTCGTGCGACGCTCGTGCGATTGTCGTGGGACAAGTCTTGAGTGGTCCTTTATTGTCGTGGCTGATCGTAGGATTCTCCTGTTGTACGACAGTCGCACGACTTTCCACAACTTGTCGTGTGAGTAGACCTGATTGCACGACTAAGCAAGACTCCACGACAAGTCGTACGAATAGTCGTTACATTGGTCGTAGCCAGTCGTGCAACATGACTTTACCACTCGTACGTATTCTTGAGTAGTCGTGCGACAGTCGTGCGATTACTGGTGCTATCAGTCGGCAACAAGTCTTCTACAGGTCGCACGACTGGTCTTACAATGTGACTGCTAGTTTATATAGGCTCAAATCGCAGGAAATATCCACGACTACCCACGACTGGCCTTGTCGCACGACTGAACTGGTTGCAGGAAATCGCAGGTCCTAGTGGGACCGGGGCTTTAGTCTAAAGGTTTCTTTAAGTCCAAAGGTTTGCTTTTCCAAAAATTGAATAAGGTCCGAAGGCTCGATAGTCTGAATAGATGTTACAGCTCGATTGTCCGAATCAACAAGAAGGTTTGATATTCTGAATTGACAGTGAGGTTCGATAGTCCGAATCAACATTAATGTGTATAGTATGAATGGACAATATAAACGGACTATCGAACCCTATTATCATTTCAGACATTCTAACCTTTGGACTACCGACCCTTCGGATTAATGAACCTTCGGAGGATCAAACGGACCCTGATTTTATAGCTTGTACAGGACTTCAACAGCATCCCTTTTACAGTTATCCTAAATCTCATAGCCCATCAGTTTTGTGGAAGCAACACAAGTTCAATGGAAATATCACAAAGTCTTATTGTGCTTCATAAAAAATGAAATAAATGTTGGACATCAGCAGATTGGGAATGCATTCCATCTTCAGGAATCCACATCAATAAAATTGGCTAATCCTGCGAGTTCTCAAGATCCATTCTATTTGCTTTGATTTGATATTCATTACATTTCATTTTACAGGAGCTGTAACAAAGATGCCAACACTAAAGACCTCTTCAGTGGAAGTCCAGAGAGAGGTAATGGTGTGGCTGAGGGGCGCCAGTGACAAACACGGAGGTCGTAAACAGAGAGAGAGCAGAGGGCAGTGGCAGAAACAGCTGATTAGACCATTCTACATGGGCATTTTACACAGGAATTGTTTGATTGCCTGAAGTCGGACATTGAATCTGGGAGAAAGACATTACAGTGGAACTCCGCTATACCGAACATTCGGCTATACCGAACATCATCCTTGGCTCCCAAATTTTGTGTACAAAACTTACCAAACATTGTTGTTGGGGAAAAAAAACGGATACAAAAATGTACAGGGTATTTGGGCTGTTTGTAATTCCCAAACGGCCGCAGCTTCATGTTGAAGAGTGACAGGTGGCTATTATGAAAAGCCAACTGTTGCTGATCGTATGAACATGTAATTACATGATTCAATAGCCGGCACATGTTTAAAGTAATCCTTAAAGGGACACATTGCTTTCGATGTTGCGATTTAGGCTATAAAACTGAAATGGATATGGTTGGGAAGCTTTTTGAAAAGTAGAATATAAAGATTCACATAACTATCCCTTCAAATTGCGTGGTTTTTGTTTAATTTCGTGACAAATAACGGTCCGCCATTTTGTAGAACCAAATTTTTTACTCCACAAAATGGCGGACCATGTTCACCAGTCGTATTTCCAGTCGCATCTGGTTGAAGTACGTTCTGTTGATCCATTTTGATGTACTGTGGTGGCACGGCGCGCAGCATGCACTGGCGATATGTGTCGCGAGCCAGAGAATTGTACCTGGCGATCATCTGATAGGTTCACAAGGCCACTGGCTGCGGTGCCAGCCTAAAGACTCTTACAGCGTATTTTGCGCATTATTTAGACGGTGGTATTTAAGACTGGAAATAAGTCTATGTTTCGCGGGTCAGATGTCAGGGGTAAGCGCACAATTTTTATTTTTGTAATCACTACTCACTAATTACAACACATTATACGTGTTTTTTTGCATGAACAACTCTTATCAAAGATAAGGAACGTTTCTAAACAGCAAAATTTCATGACATTTGAAGGCAATGTGTCCCTAAATAAGTAACCCGTGGCTGAAAATCGCTATACCGAATGATCGTTTATACTGAACAAAATCTGTGGATTCCGCGATGTTGGTTATAGCGGCGTTCCACTGTATTAGTATAGAAAAATAATGCATCTTTAGGCGTTTCATCCATTTTCAACACACCACTAGTAGTGAATTCTTGAATTCATTCCTGGTGGCATGTTTAATAATACCATGATTGGGAACATTATTGTTAGAAATATTTTTACAACTAATCCATTGATTTTCTTGCCACTTTTGGTTTCTCAATAGTGCCACTGAGACTAGATTATGTTTACATGTATTTACATTTACAAAAGTAGACACACTTGCCATTTTTCCAAGAATCTTTTCCTATACTTCATAATACCTTAATAGGAAAATTGCTGCCCCATTGTCAGTAAAATTGCCTGTACATTTAATTTGAAGTTTAATTTTGGTTTCAAATGTTCCTGTAAATATTAAACACTGCAAAACTGAACTTTACCTATATGCATATGAAATCCCCATTACATGTATAGTACATATGCATTTGTCAGGAATTAACTAATTAGCATGTTATGTGCATGTATTAAAGACACTACATTCCCCCCTTCTTTTGACTCAATTTAAAGTGATTGCATGTGATGACAACTAGATTTGACCGGTAAATCATTTAGAGCTTTAGTGTATGTCCCGAAGTACACCCTGTTGACAAAGAACATTAACAACTGTAACTTTACAACAATCTTTCAAAGATTAATAATATCAGTTCGCGGAAAAATGGTAGGCAATGGTTCTATTAAACTTTATTTGCATTTATTGTGGTGTTCGTATAGAATAAACCGAAAAACTGTTGAGGTAAATTTAACAAACTACATCTCTGCTGTCTCCTAAAATGTAAATGACTAGGTTGTTATTAATTGCAAATGACACAGGCACAATAACTTGATGTACAGTGCCCAATTATTCTAATAGGGTTGTATCAGGAAAGAAATGGGAGATGGCCGCCAAAGGCCGGTGTATCTTCCATTTGTCGTCTGATTAGATCCCGTTCAGAACAAAATAATTGTTCAGTATGTCGAGGACGCCTGTACGTACCGTTACGAAGGGGGGGGGGGACGGGGGACGGGGGACGGGGGACGGGGGACGGGGGACGGGGGACGGGGGGGGGGGGGACGGGGGACGGGGGACGGGGGACGGGGGGGGACGGGGGACGGGGGACGGGGGTACGGGGGGGGGGGGGGTGGGGGTGGGTACAGGTACGGAGCCGGTTATAAGCCGCTAATGGACCATTAAAGGCCAATGCCGGCTACCGGGCCATATGCTGGCTGATGAAAACGGCCCATTACAGGGCCGTTAATGGCCCGGTTCCGGCAGCCAGCATTGGGCCGATAATGCGCCAATGTGCAAAATTGTACTGGGCCGTTAATGCAGCCGGAATTGGCCCATAATCGGGCCGTTTATGTTGTGTTTACTGGGCATTCGGCTGAACTGGGGTCTGTGGAGCTGGAAATTGGTCTGGATGTTGCTGAGGAGTCTCTTTCATCAGATCGAAAAACGCCTTCATTTTGGGCCCAAGTTGCGTGGTGGCGGTCTCGGCTCGTCCATTGTATAACATGTGCACTTATGCGGGAATGCAGACAAATTCGTTCGAAAAACCTACTCGCTTGTCTCGGCCATCATTTGGCTGAACTTGGGCCTGAGGAGCTGGAGATTGGTCTGGATGTTGTTGATGAGTCCCTCTTTCCATCAGTATCAAGATTGTGCGTGATTTCGTTCAATGTCAGACCGAAAAACGCCCTCATGTGGGGCCTAAATTACGTGGTGGGGGTCTCGGCTAGTCCATTGTATAGCATGTGCACTTATGCGGAAATGCAGAAAAATTCTTTCGAAAAACCTACTGGCTTATCTCGGCCATCATTCTCCTGAACTTGCGTCTGTGGAGCTGGAAATTGGTATGGATGTTGCTGAGGAGTCCCTCTTTCCAACAGTATTAAGATTGTGCGCAATTTCGTTCAATGTCAGACCGAAAAACGCTCTCATTTGGGGCCCAAGTTGCGTGGTTTGGGTCTCAGCTAGTCCATTGTATAGCATGTACACTCATGCGGGAATGCAGAAAAAATCAGTTCGAAAACAAATACTCGCTTATCTCGGCCATCATTCGGCTGAACTGGCGTCTGTTGAGCTGGAAATTGGTATGGATGTTGCTGATAAGTCCCTCCTTCCATTAGTATCAAGATTGTGCGCAATTTCGTACAACATCAGATCGAAAATTACCTTATTTTGGGCCTAAGTTGCGTGGTGGGGGTCTCGGCTAGTCCATTGTATAGCATGTGCACTTATGCGGGAATGCAGACAAATTCGTTCGAAAAACCTACTAGCTTGTCTCGGCCATAATTTGGCTGAACTTGGGCCTCAGGAGCTGGAGATTGGTCTGGATGTTGCTGATGAGTCCCTCTTTCCATCAGTATCAAGATTGTGCGCAATTTCGTTAAACATCAGATAGAAAAATTTCCTAATTTTGGGCCTAAGTTGCGAAGTATGGGTCTCGGCTAGTCCATTGTATAATCATGAGCACTTATGCAGGAATGCAGATAAATTCGTTCGAAAAACCTACTCGCTTGTCTCAGCCATCATTTGGCTGAACTTGGGTCCGAGGATCTGAAAATTTGTCTGGATGTTGCTGAGGAGTCCCTCTTCCCATCAGTATCAAGATTGTGCGCAATTTAGTTAAAAATCAGATCGAAAAATTCCCTCATTTTGGGCCTAAGTTGCGTGGTGGGGGTCTCGGCTAGTCCATTGAATATCATGTGCACTTATGTGGGAATGCATTAAAATTCGTTCGAAAAACCTACTCGCTTGTCTCGGCCATCATTTGGCTGAACTTGGGTCTGAGGAGCTGAAGATTGTTCTGGATGTTGCTGATGAGTCCCTCTTTCCATCAGTATCAAGATTGTGCGCAATTTCGTACAACATCAGATCGAAAAACGCCCTCATTTAAGGCCCACGTTGCGTTGTGGGGGTCTCGGCCAGTCCATTGCATAGCATGTGCACTTAATCGGGAATGCAGACAAAATCAGTTTTAAAAAAAACTACTCGCATATCTCGGCCATCATTCTGCTGAACTGGGGTCTGTGGAGCTGGAAATTGGAATGGATGTTGCTGAGGAGTCCCTCTTTCCATCAGTATCAAGATTGTGCGCAATTTCGTTTAACATCAGATCGAAAAACGCCCTTCATTTTGGGCCTAAGTTGCGTGGTGGGGGTCTCGGATAGTCCTTTGTACAGCATGTACACTTAATCGGAAATGCAGAAAAAAAAATCAGTAAAAAGAAACTACTCGCTTATCTCGGCCACCATTCGGCTGAACTGGGGTCCTTGGAGCTGGAAATTGGAATGGATGTTGCTGAGGAGTCCCTCTTTCCAACAGAATCAAGATTGTGCGCTATTTCGTTGAACATCAGATCAAAAAACGCCTTCATTTGGTGCCCAGGTTGCGTGGAGGGGGGGGGGGGGGGGGATGGGGTGGTTTCGGCTAGTCCACTATAGCATGTGCACTGAAGCGGGAATGCAGAACAATTTGTTCTAAAACCCTACTCGCTTATGTCGGCCATCATTCGGCTGAACTAGCGTCTGAGGAGCTGGAGATTGGTCTGGATGTTGCTAACGAGTCCCACTTTTCAACAGTGTCAAGATTGTGCGCAATTTGGTTCAACGTCAGATCGAAAAATGCCCTCATTTGGGGCCCACGTTGCGTTGTGGGTGTCTCGGCCTGTCCATTGCATAGCATGTACACTTAATCGGGAATGCAGAAAAAATCAGTTTGAAAAAAAAACTACTCGCATATCTCGGCCACCATTCGGCTGAACTGGGGTCCTTGGAGCTGGAAATTGGAATGGATGTTGCTGAGGAGTCCCTCTTTCCAACAAAATCAAGATTGTGCGCAATTTGGTTAAGAACTATTTCCCTAGTTTCATATTTGGTCATGAAGGCGATTTTCATCCAAAAACATCAACTTTTTTTCTGTTTTGTCAAAATTATCGTACTAAAAGTGTTGCACTTGCAATCAGATAGTAAAAGCACAAACTTTAGAGTAGGAAAACTTCTGTTACTGACACAAATACGGAAACGGAACATTTCAATTCAATTATTTTTTTTTTTTCTAAAACTTTGTCAAGTAACAAAGGTTTGTATTTTCGTTAAAATTATTGAATAAGTCCTTTCCATGAAACGTAACCACATTTTAGTTAGTGAAAAATGACAAGGGACTTCCTTGAAAAATATTCAGAGCAGAGTACAATGTTTTACATGTAAATATACACTTCTTCCAGCCTTCGTTCATAACAGCTAGGTTTATGACAAGAAATACAACAGTTTAAATTCGACCCTTACTTTGAAAGAATATATTGCCAAAAATACCACATTCTAAAGTCCACTCAGAATGGCCGGCGTATGATCAGAAACCGGCTATTCTAATGTCCACTCAGAATGGCCGGAGTATGATCAGAAACCGGCCATTCCAATGTCCATTCAGAATGGCCGGAGTATGATCAGAAACCGGCCATTCTAATATCCACTCAGAATGGCCGGAGTCTGATCAGAAACCGGCTATTCTAATGTCCACTCAGAATGGCCGGAGTCTGATCAGAAACCGGCTATTCTTATGTCCACTCAGAATGGCCAAAGTATGATCAGAAACCGGCTATTCCAATGTCCGCTCGGAATAGCTGGAGTATGATCAGAAACCGGCCATTCCAATGTCCATTCAGAATGGCCGGAGTATGATCAGAAACCGGCCATTCTAATGTCCATTCAGAATGGCTGGAGTATGATCAGAAACCGGCCATTCTAATGTCCACTCGGAATGGCCGGAGTATGATCAAAAACCGGCCATTCTAATGTTCTCTCACAATGGCCGGAGTATGATCAGAAACCGGCCATTCCAATGTCCACTCAGAATGGCCGGAGTATGATCAGAAACCGGCTATTCCAATGTCCATTCAGAATGGCCGGAGTATGATCAGAAACCGGCCATTCCAATGTCCACTCAGAATGGCCGGAGTATGATCAGAAACCGGCCATTCCAATGTCCATTCAGAATGGCCGGAGTATGATCAGAAACCGGCTATTCTTATGTCCACTCAGAATGGCCGGAGTATGATCAGAAACCGGCTATTCTTATGTCCACTCAAAATGGCCGGAGTATGATCAGAGACCGGCTTTTCCATTGTCCACTCAGAATGGCCAAAGTATGATCAGAAACCGGCTATTCCAATGTCCACTCGGAATGGCCGGAGTATGATCAGAAACCGGCCATTCCAATGTCCATTCAGGATGGCCGGAGTATGATCAGAAACCGGTCATTCTAATGTCCATTCAGAATGGCCAGAGTATGATCAGAAACCGGCCATTCCAATGTCCACTCACAATGGCCGGAGTATGATCAGAGACCGGCTATTCCAATGTTCACTCAGAATGGCCGGAGTCTGATCAGTGACCGGCTATTCCAATGTCCATTCAAAATGGCCGGAGTATGATCAGAAACCGGCTATTCCAATGTTCACTCAGAATGGCCGGAGTATGATCAGAAACCGGCTATTACAATGTCCACTCACAATGGCCGGAGTATAATCAGAACCGGCTATTCCAATGTCCTCTCACAATGGCCGGAGTATAATCAGAAACCGGCTATTCCAATGTCCATTCAAAATGGCCGGAGTATGATCAGAAACCGGCTATTCCAATGTCCTCTCACAATGGCCGGAGTATGATCAGAAACCGGCTATTCCAATGTCCACTCACAATGGCCGGAGTATGATCAGAAACCGGCTATTCCAATGTTCACTCACAATGGCCGGAGTATGATCAGAAACCGGCTATTCCAATGTCCTCTCACAATGGCCGGAGTATGATCAGAAACCGGCTATTCCAATGTTCACTCAGAAAGGCCGGAGTATGATCAGAAACCGGCTATTCCAATGTCCACTCACAATGGCCACAGTATGATCAGAAACCGGCTATTCCAATGTCCTCTCACAATGGCCGGAGTATGATCAGAAACCGGCTATTCCAATGTTCACTCAGAAAGGCCGGAGTATGATCAGAAACCGGCTATTCCAATGTCCACTCATAATGGCCGGAGTATGATCAGAAACCGGCCATTCTAATGTTCTCTCACAATGGCCAGAGTATGATCAGAAACCGGCCATTCCAATGTCCATTCAGAATGGCCGGAGTATGATCAGAAACCGGCCATTCTAATGTCCACTCAGAATGGCCGGAGTATGATCAGAAACCGGCTATTCTTATGTCCACTCAGAATGGCCGGAGTATGATCAGAAACCGGCTATTCTTATGTCCACTCAAAATGGCCGGAGTATGATCAGAGACCGGCTATTCCATTGTCCATTCAGAATGGCCAAAGTATGATCAGAAACCGGCTATTCCAATGTCCACTCGGAATGGCCGGAGTATGATCAGAAACCGGCCATTCCAATGTCCATTCAGGATGGCCGGAGTATGATCAGAAACCGGCCATTCTAATGTCCATTCAGAATGGCCAGAGTATGATCAGAAACCGGCCATTCCAATGTCCACTCACAATGGCCGGAGTATAATCAGAAACCGGCTATTCCAATGTCCACTCACAATGGCCGGAGTATGATCAGAGACCGGCTATTCCAATGTTCACTCAGAATGGCCGGAGTCTGATCAGTGACCGGCTATTCCAATGTCCATTCAAAATGGCCGGAGTATGATCAGAAACCGGCTATTCCAATGTCCATTCAAAATGGCCGGAGTATGATCAGAAACCGGCTATTCCAATGTCCACTCACAATGGCCGGAGTATGATCAGAAACCGGCTATTCCAATGTTCACTCAGAATGGCCGGAGTATGATCAGAAACCGGCTATTCCAATGTCCATTCAAAATGGCCGGAGTATGATCAGAAACCGGCTATTCCAATGTCCTCTCACAATGGCCGGAGTATGATCAGAAACCGGCTATTCCAATGTCCACTCACATTGGCCGGAGTATGATCAGAAACCGGCTATTCCAATGTCCATTCAGAATGGCCGGAGTCTGATCAGAATGGAATTGGATACAAGCACCCAACGTTTGTAATGGTAATAGGAATTACACGCACATGTACATGGCGATTTAACTTTCTTGGCAGTTCCAATAACACTTACATCCACCATCAGAATACCATGTGTTTGCCAGTTGTGGCCATTGGTAAGATATGGACATCAATTCTAAAGTGTCCTGTATGAAAACATTTCTTATGTAAACCTCTCAGTGGTAGTGACCATGTCCCTTTGATCATGGGCAATTCATACTTTTCAGTTTTTTCTACTGCAGGTACAGTTGCCTTCTAAGCATCTACATGTAATTACGTGCCAAGTTCAGTGACAAGTTTGCTTTGTTCAAGCTCAGGATAATGTTTTTTTTAGGCATTCTTGGGTTGATGCTTTTAGGCACCCCTTTTATGTTGGCGCAAAGTCCTATATCGCCATCCTTAAATCAGGCAGGTTTCCTGTTTGATCCGACACCATTATATAATGGTTTGCATTGTACCTGTCCATGTAGCACTGTGCCAGTGGTATTTCTTTGATATACATGTACTTTGCATACAGTGCCACAAGAACACGTTTCTTCAAAGTAGTGACATTTTCCACATCATCACATTCAGAGGGGGCTTTCTCCGGTCACCCATGATAATCTGTAGAAAAGACAGTAAAGCGAGAATTAAATCAAAATCATAATAATTAAATAATACACTAATCTTGTTGGTTTATAATGCAACAGTTTAATGACAATTTTCAGTGCATCAGACAGCATTCAGACAGCAATAAACAATATCAGTAAACATTCATTTAATACACATGTACATCAAAATGTGACTGACTGAAGTATATTTGAGAGATATGAGGTTAGTACACAATTTGGCTTTGCAGGCATTTTGCCTCAGTGGCAAGGCTTTTTTTTTCACTTGCTTATCATGTTTACATTGGATATGCACTGCAGTTCCCCATTTCCACTGGATGTACATGTACATTCACTTTTGACATCTGATGCCAGGCCTACTTGGCATGCTTGGAAATTTGTTTAACATCATTGTTCATAAATTTGGATACACAGATGCATGGGCTTCAACTGGCTAATAAGGGTACCGCATAGCAAATTACCCAGCCACATCCGTGGGGGCTTCATATAGTTCATGGTATGGAGAGGCTTGAAATACACATGGCCAGATTCCAGTAATTTGGGTATACTGCAGAGTCTACATATTTAGCACAGTCCAACACCAAAGTAAAAAAAAGACATGTTTAGCATCCCCTCCCATTTCCTTTTTAGGGTCGCCTGGATTTTTGTGTATTTGAACAGCTGAAAAACCTACGGTTGTTAGAAATTAAAAAGAATGGCAGCCATCTTAAAAATAAACCTTGATTTTTTTTTTTTTTTTAATTGCCCTAACCAAAGAGAAAAAAAACAATTCCACATTTTGTATGAATAAAGTATGCCTGATTGTTTTCATCATTGACAAATTTTGAATTTTTTGTTATACGAATTGCAGTTAACACCTGACACTGCCTGAACATAAATTCCTGATCAGTTTCAGTTACTGACTTTTGATAAACATAATTTGTCTTTTCCCAAATGCTTTGGTCTGGTAGTATGCATAATGATGATCTTGTCAGTGTTAAAAATTATTTGTATGGAATTCAGGCCCAGTATATAGTAGGTAACGACGATCATGATGTGACGTTGTACATGCTTCAAATGACTCCCCCATGCATGACCATACATGTACATGTCTGAGCAGATGTCGGCTGATTCGACCGTCGAGACGATTCGACCGTCGAGACAACGCGACCGTCGAGACAACGCGACCGTCGAGACAACGCGACCGTCGAGACCAGCGAGACAACGCGACCGTCGAGTTCACGGTGCAGATGGCATGGCGCACCATGTACGCGCGTGCAGCCGCACCATTATTTATCATAGCACCGATGCATTGATAAGCCGGTATTCCTAACCATCTCAGTTGATGATAGTCAGTGTAGCGGCAAGATGTTAAATTTGTGGATTCCAAATTCGTTATGGTTTAATACTAGTTCATGTAGTTTGTTATTCGAAGTATTTTCTGATATTTTGTAATGCTTGTATTCGACAGGTTTCAAATTTATTCCCCCAATTAACGTACAATAAGCAAGGTTCCTACATACATGTACATGTACATGAAGGTCCCCGCATATCCCAGCCCCTTGCCACAAAACATAGACCGACGCCCAGCCCAGATCCCCAGCGAACCCCCCCCCCCCCTCGTCGAGTACCCCAGGGATTACCCCAGCGATTCCCCTATCTGCGAGTTGACTTGTCTCAATGGACGAGTTGTCCCGAATCACGTCGGCCAACGGTAGAGTTGTCCGAGCCCCAAGCACAACGAGGCTACATATACTATACATAAAACTTACTTATCCGGCATACGGTGCTTTGGTAGAACTTCCACTACTGCAGTAGAAGGGAAGGACAGCCTGACAGATGTGAGTTGTGTAGCTGGACATTTAAAAAGAATGGCGGCCATCTTAAAAACAAACAATAAAAAGCCAGTCCTTTTTTTTGTTTACAAAACCCGAATGCTAAACATGTTTTGTTTACTTGGCCTAACCATGGAGGAATGAAGTCTGCCGGATTTTTTTCATCATTGACAAATTTTGATATTTTTTTGTTATACAGTTGACACTGCCTGAACAGAAATTCCTGATCAGTTTCAGTTACTGACTTTTGATAAACATAATAATTTGTCTTTTCCCAAATGCTCTGGTCTGGTAGTACGCGTAGTCCAATGATGATCTTGTCAGCGTAAAATTATTTGAATGAAATTCAAGCCCAGTGTATAGTAGGTAATGACGATCATGACGCGACGTTGTACATGCTTCAAGTTCAAATGACTACGGAGGATAGTATCGTGCCTTTTCCTCCTAGCCCCATGAGTGTGGCTGGCAGATTTTGACATCGAGCTGATCTGCCACACGTCCTGCCCATATGTTCGTGTGGTGAGAATTTGGACAGCGTTTTGAACGGTCTGGATTGTCATCTTACACATGTAGCTATCTTACTTACCATTTTCCGAAATATTGGACATTAAACTTGGACACCATAGTCTTGCGTGCAAACGATTTCAACTTGTGTCAGCCATTTTAAAATGACGTCACCGTGTTCCAAACAGCTTGCCGACGGCTGCTTAATGAGAGCAAACTAGCTAACACGATTTCAGTGGAACATCTCATGCGAAATCGTAATAAGCTAGCTGTGCTCTCATCAAACAACCGTCGGCAAGCTGTTTGGAACACAGTGACGTCATTTCCAAATGGATGACACCAGTTTTTAATGGTCTGGATGTGTTCTCTGTGGTATTAACTATCCCAAACTGCTTATGCCTTATGGCTAGTCATCTTACTTACCATTTCCCGAAATATTGGACATTGAACTCAACTTGGACACCATTCCATTTCAGTGGAACATCTATGGTGAGTAAGATGACTAGCCGTTAGCAGTTTGGGGGATAGCTAACTAAGACGACAGAGAACACATCCAGACCGTTAAAAACGCTGTCCAGATAGTGCTACCCAACCGCACGAATTTTTGAAATTCTCACCACACGAACATATATACATGTATATGGACATGTAAAGGACCAGCCCGATGTCAAAATCCGCCAGCCACACTAGAGTCGTGGGGTAGCCCAACAAATAATAGGGCTGTAAATGGTTCCTTTTTGGCGATTGTGTAGTGTAGGGCCCCTCTTTAGTTTTGATGAAATTAGATTCAAGGGTATTTTTTCTCATTCCAAAATGACTTTTTCAACCTAAAAGCAGACTTATTGTTTTTTGTAATTTTGAACAGTTTATTTCAGTAGAAAATGCAATTTTCTTACGCGCTTTACGGCAGTTGCTATGCGAATGACGCGGTTTTGCGTGTTTACTGTGCGTCGCGGTGATCGCCATCTCTATTTTTGCATTGCGTTTTGTTGTCCTCATCGCCGCTTTACCCCCAAATTTCCCTCAAAACTAAACCCCTGCCCTTTATCTACGGCATACCTGTTGGTTTGTAATGTCGTTAACTACTAACTAGTTTGGCAAGTAAAAGTGGATTTTTGTTCCCTTATGCTTAGGGCATGGAGGTAGGAAACCATGATTAAGGGAACAAAAATCCCTACACTACACAATCGCCTCCTTTTTAACTTCTGGCTTTTCACTGTGACAGTAAAAGGCCAGAAGTTAAAAAAAAAAGAACTATTTACAGCCCTACATGTATTTGTAGGTAGTCGTGAGGTAGTCCGAGTAACTTGGACCCTTCATATCGCCTTTTTAACATTTGGACATGATCTGGCGATAGTAGGGTCCAAGTCGATTGCGCGATAGAGAATGGCCAAAAATTCAATCCAAACAAAAAACATCAGAATTCAACCTTACAACGGCAACCAAAATACTAGATACGCCATCACCTGAACAAGTGGGGTTCCATGATCAGATGAATGTACCAAGGTTTACTTAACAATAACATCCAAATAAAAAGTGAAATTTTACCGTTTCATTCCCAGAGACCCCCGCAGAACATGTCTTTTCGCTTTTTTGTAGTCGGTCAGTACGTAGTTCGAATAGTGACCGTACCCCTCGACCGTGCATGACGTCACCCTGATGCGCAGCGCCCGCATGCACCGCCCGACAACCTGCCGGCGACTGTTTCGTGAGTGGTAAAACGGTCGCTGTACGTGTTCGTGTGTAGATCATAGAGTTATACATGTAGCATGTGTAGTATATTGATTCGAGGTTGCACGCGCGTCATGGGGTAGGAAATTCTTCACGAAACAGTCGCCGGCATAAACAGGTTGTCGCGCAGTGCATGCTAGTCTTGGTTCCAAGACGTCCTTAGCGCGGTGCGACGTACAGCGCGCACGGCAGCGCCCTCTAGCTACACAAACACAAACACACGCCTTGGCGTGTGTATGTGTAGCGAGAGGGTGCTGTCGGCCGGCCGTGCGCGCTATACGTCGCACTGCTAAGAACGTCTTGGAACCTAGACTAGGTGCATGCGGGCGCTGCGCATCAGGGTGACGTACGTCATGCAAGATGGAGGAGTCACTATATTTGAACTCCAAAAAAGCGAAAACACATGTTCTGCGGGAGGTCTCTGGGAATTAAACGGTAAAATTTCATTTCATTTGGATGTTAAGTAAACCTTGGTACATTTATCTGATCATGGAACCCCACTTGTTCAGGCGGTGGCGTATCTAGTATGTGGCCGTTGTAAGGTTGAATTCTGATGTTTTTTGTTTGGATTGAATTTTTGGCCATTCTCTATCGCGCAATCGACTTGGACCCTACTATCGCCAGATCATGTCCAAATGTTAAAAAAGGCGATATGAAGGGTCCAAGTTACTCGGACTAGTCGTGAGGCTACTCTTCCTCCATGCATGACCGGCCATACACATGTCCGAAGCATAGTTAGCCTGAACTACATGTAAACTGTGTTGTTAGTTACTTACCCGCCATACGGTGCTTTGGTAGAACTTCTACTGACAGACATGACAGATGTGAGTTGTGTGGCTGCAACTGTAGTCAGACAACTTTGGACGAATATGGATCGCGGGATGATCAAATCATGTCTATTCACCGCACACGTGGCTTAATACACTACGACTTTGTTTGAAACGGCGCCATATTTTACTTACGGCATGGCATGTCAAACCGCTGATACGTATACGTATACGTATACGTATACCAGCGTAGTGTGTAGATGTAGTAGACCTCTTCTCATTGGCTTATTCACTGGCAAGCATGGACTAGCATGCATCCGTACCCGTACCCATCCATGTGTGCGATGCGATCGCGAGTTCGTACGCGAAATCTAGACACGGGGTATGCGCACCTCATATGGTCATATGCAGCACGATATGGGGCAGCTTTTTCCACTCCGTATTTTTGTAGGATCCTACACTTCCTACAGTCCTACACCATTGAAATGTGCACAAAGTAAAAAGCAAAGACGGCGCCGCTATATTTATATTTGCTGGGGGAATCTCCATGCGCTATATGCAGTCCCACAACACCCTGCACTACACGGGGGGAAAACATCATACAGCATTTCGGGGAGGCGAGATCCGACAGTCCTACACCATCCTACACTGCACAAAAAAGTCCTACAGGAATCCTACACACGGGGGAAAACATCATACATCATTGAAGTGTGTACAAATATATAGTGATATTTCGGGGAGGCGAGATCCGACAGTCCTACACCATCCTACACTGCACACAAAAGTCCTACAGGAATCCTACACACGGGGGAAAACATCATACATCATTGAAGTGACTTTTTATGCAGTGTAGGCGAGATCCGACAGTCCTACACCATCCAACAAAAACTGATGTCATAATTGTTATTTTTATTTGTCTTTAAAGTGACATCTTTCGTATTTACCTAATATGGGTTTTCCCGGCCAATTTCACCATGTATTCGTTCATTTTAACGCCTGGCTCATTCAATTTAAATTGATTATTGAATGATCGCGCAGATCGTCATTCGACAATCAAAAATAATCATTCAATTTCACTATCTGAGCATTCTTTCGAGCTTCACTCGTTCCTGTAAAAAATGCATTCAAATTAAAAGCATCGCATCGTTCATTCAATTTCGTCTGAACCAGCAGAGAGGTGTCGATCGGTAATTCATTTTCATCAATGGGCAAACTTATTCCACATTTCTTCAAGCATTTTAAAAGACAAATCTGCAGGCCCGTCTGCCTATAAAAAAGGTCCGAGCTAACTCACTCTAAATTACATCTGACGTCTTCAAGCAGGAATGTCTTGCACGTCAAGAGATCGATGGATGAATCAGTGAAATATGAAAACTTACAAAAACAGACTGAAAACAAACCAGAAATAACAGAATACATGTAAACATGTCATCATAAAGATGCCCCTTATCGATTTATTCAAACTTTTAAAGACGTAGAGAAGATCAACAGTGAAAAAAAGAATCCTGAGCCAGTTTCTTTTCATTATTTCCTTACATTTATTTCTTATATAAATTAATTTGTTGCATTATACATGTACACTTTATTGACACAAAGATTTTAAAAGAAAACAAATGAAACTAGCTAGAAGAAAACAGGAAAATATAGCAAATACAAAAATCTTATTAATTTGAATGAACGAACGATGAAAATGATTGCCCATAAAACTAAACACATGGTGGCAAGGGGTTAAATGACAATAAAAACATAAAATGGTTCACTCGATTGGCAAATAGTCCTATAACCACTCCGCCAGGGCTTATGTATTTTTTTATAACCGAATACAACTTTTGTTTTCAAATTTTTAAAAACTTCATACCATCATGGAGTATAGTACAAAAAGATAACAAGTTGCCCAACTTACATTACTAATGTGATACATTTGATGCACCCTACTGTGGGCCATGGTTGTTGATACATGTAATATGTCTTTTTCCATTCCCATCTACCCCGCTTGCGCCATTTGTCTAAAAGTCGTTGATGCGGGTAGCAAGCAAATCTGATGTCACAAGACGGAGTCTCCTTTTGTGCCAATTGCCCGACACAATGGGAGACCGTTTTATGACGTCTTATTTATTTGCTGCCTACAGCGATGATTTGTTGACAAATTGCACTAGAGGGCTGGACGGGGCTGACAAAACAACACCTTTCTGAATTCATTTCCGTTTTATTTTTATGGCTGAAATAATTTCCTGGCTGTTTTACTGTCATAAACAAAATGAGAAATAATGCAGATTCCTCTCATGCAGTGGCGTAGCCAAGGGGGGGGGGGGGGGGCAACTTCCCCCTCCCTATGTGGGAACCCTTGCCCCCCCCCCCTTTCCCCCCTCTGGAAATTTGGGATACGCGTTACTATAGGCCCTATAGCGAATTTGCGTCACTATATGCGTTATAGCGAATATCCCCCCCCCCTTGAAAAAAGCCATGCCCTCCGTTCCCCCCCCCCCCCTAGGAAGAGCCTGGCTACACCACTGCTCTCATCACAGCCTCCTCTTTAAATCTTATAATTTTAATAAAGCCTTTAGATCCACAGAAAAAAGACTAACTACTATAGGTTTTCCCGGTTAATTTCGCACTTCTTTCATTTAAAATTGCTTAAAAGAAAGTATTGTAATTCACGGGAAAACAATTTTATTCGTCCTATTTATCGTCATTTTCGTCTCACTCCGGGAATGGCGTTGAATTAGAAAAGCAAATTCGTTTTTTGTCATTCATTTTACCGATTTAATCATTCAATTTCGTCATTGAATTTATCGTTAAGATGGTTTGAATTAGCTGTTATGTGGACGTCATTTTGGTTGTGATTCAAAATCAACTAAAAGGAATAGGCCGAAGAAATCAGGCATAAACATTTCGCAATAATACCACAACTCATTGTTATTTGACTTTCTCTTGTTAATTAGATTAAGGGCCAATGCTTTGTATACAAATGTATGGCATATAAATACGAAACATAACTCGTGTTGTACGATGTTCATGTTCAATTCACAAGGGCGAAGACAATTACCCGCGTAAAGATCAATAATGCAATGCATTCTAACAACATTTCTTGTTTTGATTTGAGGTTCATGTTCAATCACAAAAAGAAAATAAAGTAATGTTCTTTCTTCGCATTCCTTGAATTTCATGCGATCTTACCGAATTTGCATGATAAAATCATTTCATTGAATGAAAAGAACGACCAGAAGATGACTGGTAACTTGTCTTTCATAAACTCTTCAATCATGCCACTGACGAAATTGAATGATTAAATTACATTAGTAATGTAAGTTGGGCAACTTGTTATCTTTTTGTACTACTCCATGATGGTATGAAGTTTTTAAAAATTTGAAGAAAAGAAATGGTTGTATTCGGTTATAAAAAAATACATAAGCCCTGGCGGAGTGGTTATAGGACTATTTGCCAATCGAGTGAACCATTTTATGTTTTTATTGTCATTTAACCCCTTGCCACCATGTGTTTATGTTCATGGGCAATCATTTTCATCGTTCGTTCATTCAAATTAATAAGATTTTTGTAATTGCTATATTTTCCTGTTTTCTTCTAGCTAGTTTCATTTTTTTTCTTTTAAAATCTTTGTATCAATAAAATGTACATGTATAATGCAACAAATTAATTTATATAAGAAATAAATGTAAGGAAATAATGAAAAGAAACTGGCTCACGATTCTTTTTTTCACTGTTGATTTTCTCTACGTCTTTAAAAGTTTGAATAAATCGATAAGGGGCATCTTTATGATGACATGTTTACATGTATTCTTTTCTTTCTGTTTTTTTTTCAGTCTGTTTTTGTAAGTTTTCATATTTCACTGATTCATCCATCGATCTCTTGACGTGCAAGACATTCCTGCTTGAAGGCGTCAGATGTAATTTAGAGTGGGATAGCTCGGACCTTTTTATAGGCAGACGGGCCTGCAGATTTGTCTTTTAAAATGCTTGAAGAAATGTGGAATAAGTTTGCCCATTGATGGAAATGAATTACCGATCGACACCTCTCTGCTGGTTCAGACGAAATTGAATGAACGATGCGATGCTTTTAATTTAAATGCATTTTTTACAGGAACGAGTGAAGCTCGAAAGAATGCTCAGATAGTGAAATTGAATGATTATTTTTGATTATCTAATGACGATCTGCGCGATCATTCAATGTCAATCTAAATTGAATGAGCCAGGCGTTAAAATGAACGAATATGTAGGCAAAATAGTTAACTTTGACTTGCTTTTATTTCGCTTACAGTGCTCGAATACTCACACCGCCACCATCCAAATACACATGCGATATGGTACATGGTAACGAATGGAAATTTCCATACAGTGAACTCTGACCTTAGAGACCAGTCTATTGAGGGCGCACTAACCAAACTTGGCTACTACAGGAGCCCCCCACCAGTGAATGTCAATGAACGAAATCTGCTAATGTCTTAGGCCAATGCACATGACGACCTGAACGTGTTCTGGTCACCACAGCTGGCGTGGTCACTGGATCGGGCGTTCTCGGTGAAGTGTCCAAATGTTGCTTATCAAAATAAGCGGGCTTTACACGGTCAATACAGACAGTGTCCACACGTCCATCAATGTCAATAACAAACTGTTTGTCTGTGCGGCTAACCACCCTGTATGGTCCATTGTAAGGTGGCTGAAGGGGCTTGCGAACTCCATCGTAACGCAGAAAGACATGGGTGCAGGAAGTTAGGTCTTTCGGGATGTGAACCGCTCGCTGCTGTTGTTGACGTGGTGGCGTTGGGTGAATTTGGCGCATAGACGCCTTGAGCCTGTCAACATAATCCACTGGGTCCAACTGAGAAGCTGGAACGTCGGGCTCGAAAAACTGACCTGGCAGTCTGAGCGTGGTGCCAAAAACGATTTCAGCTGGACAATGACCCAAGTCCGGTTTGACTGCAGAGCGAATCCCTAGCAGGATGAGTGGGAGTGCCTCTGTCCATTTCATAGGGTCTTGCTGTGCCTTAAGTGAAGCCTTGAGCTGGCGATGTAATCGCTCGACCATGCCGTTTGCTGCCGGATGATAGGCAGTAGTGTGTATGTGTTTGCAGCCAAGGAGTCTGGTGAGGGCGCGAAACAGGGCCGATTCAAATTGACGGCCGCGGTCCGTTGTCACTGTCGATGGGGCACCAAAGTTGGAAACCCACCTATCAACAAAAGCTCTGGCGACTGTCTCGGCGGTGATATCAGTTATTGGTATAGCCTCTGGCCATCGCGTGAAGCGATCCACACATGTGAGCCAATAGCGGTAGCCATTGGAAAGTGGTAGTGGCCCCACTATGTCTATGTGGACGTGGCTGAATCGAGCGTCTGGAGTCGCAAATGTGCCAAGTGGAGCATGGGTGTGTCGGTGCACTTTCGCACGTTGACAAGCGGTGCACTCTCGAGTCCACTGGCGAATGTCGTGGTTGATTCCTGGCCAGACGAACCGTTCAGTGATGAGCCGTTGGGTCGCTCTAATACCAGGGTGTGCCAGGGAGTGAAGAGCAACAAAAACAGTTCTGCGGAGACTACTAGGCACAAATGGACGTGTTGTGCCCGTAGAAGTGTCACAAACGATCTGTGATGTCCCAGTAGACAGCGGAATGTCTGTGAGATGGAGTGAAGTCGAGGATGAGCGAAGTTTCTTCAATTCATCATCTTGTCGTTGCATGTCTGCCATGACATCCAAATCTATGGCAGGTGGGAGGGTGGCTGCATTCAGCTGAATTCTTGACAAGGCATCAGCTGGGGCATTATCGACACCCTTTACTGCTCGAATGTCCGTGGTAAATTGCGAAATGAAGTCCAGATGTCTAATTTCGCGTGGCGAGTGTCGATCTGGTGCTGCCTTGAATGCGTATATGAGTGGCTTGTGGTCTGTGAGGACATGAAAGTGGCGGCCCTCCAACATGGCACGAAAATGGCGTATGGTCAGGTATATAGCCAAAAGCTCTCGGCCAAAAGCACTGTAGCGTGTCTCAGCTGGTTTGAGTTTGCGAGAGAAGAATGCAATTGGCTGCCATGCATTGTCGACTCGCTGTTGGAGGACAGCCCCAACTGCCACGTCTGACGCATCTGTCATGACCGATATGTCTGCGTTGGGCCTAGGATGTGCAAGGCTGGCAATCTTCGCGAGAGCCGACTTGATATCGCCGAAAGCTGCTACAGCTGCATCGGTCCAAAGCAGGCTTTTGGACTGTCCACGCGATTTTGTGAGATCGGTGAGTGGTTGGAGGATGGTGGCTGCCTGTGGTATGAACCTCCGATAGAAGTTCACCAATCCGAGGAACTCCTTGAGCTTGCGATGTGTGGCGGGTTGTGGAAAGTCCAGGATGACTCGGGTTTTCTCTCGCAATGGGCGGATTCCTTGCGAATCAACGTGGTGACCGAGGAACTCGAGCGATTCTACCCCGAACTCGCACTTAGCTGGATTGATGATGAGTCCATGGTCAGACAAGCGACTGAAGAGCTGGAGAAGATGTCGTTCGTGCTCTTCTGCATCGGCACTAGCAACAAGGAGATCATCGATGTATGCGTAACAGAAATCGAGCCCGCGGATGACACTGTCAATGAACCTCTGAAAAGCTTGCGCGGCGTTACGGAGCCCAAAGGGCATACGCACAAACTCGTAGAGTCCAAAGGGAGTAGTGACCGCGGTCTTTGGGATGTCTGACGGCTCTACAGGGATCTGATGGTAGGCGCGTACCAGGTCGATTTTTGAGAAAACCTTGGCACCATGCAGCGACGACGAAAAATCGTGTAAGTGCGGGATAGGGTAGCGATCTGGTACTGTGCGATCGTTGAGCGCACGATAGTCCCCACATGGTCTCCAGTCTCCGGGGGTTTTCTTGGGGACCATGTGGAGGGGTGAAGCCCAGTTACTGCTGGACGGTCTGATGATGCCGAGTTGCAGCATGTGATCGAACTCGTGACGCGCAACCTTTAGTCGATCCGGGCGAAGGCGGCGGGGACGAGCAGAAACTGGCGATCCTGTTGTGGTTATATGGTGTGTGACGTTGTGCTTTATTGCTGTGTCCTCATAGCACGGTCTTGTGATGTCCGGAAATCGTGCCAAAATCGCATGATACGGTGACTGCGAGTCTATGGTGGCGAACATAGGACAAGGCGAAAGTTGACCGCACCTGACGCCATTAACCGTAACATTGGTTGTGGCATCTAACAGTTGACAATGTCTCATGTCCACTAGCAAGTTAAAATGGCGTAGAAAATCTGCACCGATAATCGGTTGGTGTATGTCTGCAATTACGAACACCCACCTACATGTCCGCCGTACTCCCAAATCCAGCGTAAGCGACCGCTCTCCGTAAGTTGTTATGATGGAGTGATTTGCAGCTTGCAAATGACAACCTTGCCGGGGTCGCTGGCGTTCGAGTGGAGATGGGGGAACAACACTAACTTCAGCACCCGTGTCTATGAGAAAGCGTTGCCTCGACGTCCGGTCAACGACATGGAATAGGCGACTTCGCGTTTGGCCAGCAGCACTCGTCGCCATCAGTTGCTGGCGGTCACGTTTCCCGGAAACTGGCACGGCCGACGACACTTGCGTGCCTTGTCTCCAAAAGAAGCGTGATACCAACACCAAGAGTCCTCGACTGTTGCAGTGTCATTGCTGGGCGGAGGTGGTGTTTGTGTTCGGGGGCGATTGCGTGAACGGCTGCGAAAACGATGACGCTGTGCGGACAGGGCTTGAACTTGCAGAGATAGGTGGCTGATTTCCTTGCGGAGGAGTTCCACTTCAGTAGGTGGCACAGGGGGAGGCGTAACTGAGCTGACCCTGAGTGGCTGCTGTGTAACACTAACAGTGACATCCATGACTTTGTCTGCGAGTTCTGCCAACTGTTCGAGTTTCACGCTGTCACCGGTCGACGCCAGCACTATTTGCACATTCGATGGGAGACGTTGGAGAAATAACTGGCGGAGAATCGACTCCTCAAGCATGCGATTCCCAAGTAGTTGTCGCATGTGTCGAAGAAGCTGGGTTGGTTTCCTGTCTCCTAAAACCTCCTCAATAAGGAGCTGCTGAAGGCGTCTTTGTTCAGTGGCAGAGGTCCGTTTAATCAATTCCTCTCGCAAAGTTTTGTAGGGGCGTTCAGCTGGTGGATCAAGCAACAGATCTCGCACTTCTTGTGCAATTTCGGGTGTGAGGGCAGACACAATGTACGCATACTTTGTGGACTCCGACGTTATACCACGCGTGGTAAACTGTGCCTCAACCTGGGCAAACCATACGTGGGGGTCTGCAGGCCAGTACGGCGGTAGTTTGATGCTTACCGCTGCAGTTAGTTGTCCGCTGTGCCCACTCGCCTCACGACCAACTCCGTCTTTCGACTCCATGTCACGTCCCGATCACGTCGGGGTCACCAATTGTAGGCAAAATAGTTAACTTTGACTTGCTTTTATTTCGCTTACAGTGCTCGAATACTCACACCGCCACCATCCAAATACACATGCGATATGGTACATGGTAACGAATGGAAATTTCCATACAGTGAACTCTGACCTTAGAGACCAGTCTATTGAGGGCGCACTAACCAAACTTGGCTACTACAAATACATGGTGAAATTGGCCGGGAAAACCTATATTAGGTAAATAAGAAAGATATCACTTTAAAGACAAATAAAAATTATGACATCAGTTTTTGTTGGATGGTGTAGGACTGTCGGATCTCGCCTACACTGCACAAAAAGTCACTTCAATGATGTATGATGTTTTCCCCCCGTGTGTAGGATTCCTGTAGGACTTTTTTGTGCAGTGTAGGATGGTGTAGGACTGTCGGATCTCGCCTCCCCGAAATATCACTTTTTATTTGTACACACTTCAATGCTGTATGATGTTTTCCCCCGTGTGTAGGATTCCTGTAGGACTTTTTTGTGCAGTGTAGGATGGTGTAGGACTGTCGGATCTCGCCTCCCCGAAATATCACTATATATTTGTACACACTTCAATGCTGTATGATGTTTTTCCCCGTGTGTAGGATTCCTGTAGGACCTTTTGTACAGTGTAGGATGGTGTAGGACTGTCGGATCTCGCCTCCCCGAAATATCACTATATATTTGTACACACTTCAATGATGTATGATGTTTTCCCCCGTGTGTAGGATTCCTGTAGGACTTTTTTGTGCAGTGTAGGATGGTGTAGGACTGTCGGATCTCGCCTCCCCGAAATATCACTATATATTTGTACACACTTTAATGCTGTATGATGTTTTCCCCCGTGTGTATAGGATTCCTGTAGGACTTTTTTTGTGCAGTGTAGGATGGTGTAGGACTGTCGGATCTCGCCTCCCCGAAATATCACTATATATTGTACACACTTCAATGCTGTATGATGTTTTTCCCCCGTGTGTAGGATCCTGTAGGACTTTGTTGTGCAGTGTAGCATGGTGTAGGACTGTCGGATCTCGCCTCCCCGAAATATCACTATATATTTGTGTACACACTTCAATTCTGTATGATGTTTTTCCCCCGTGTGTAGGATTCCTGTAGGACCTTTTGTACAGTGTAGGATGGTGTAGGACTGTCGGATCTCGCCTCCCCGAAATATCACTATATATTTGTACACACTTCAATGATGTATGATGTTTTCCCCCGTGTGTAGGATTCCTGTAGGACTTTTTTGTGCAGTGTAGGATGGTGTAGGACTGTCGGATCTCGCCTCCCCGAAATGCTGTATGAGTAGTGCAGGGTGTTGTGGGACTGCATGGAGATTCCCCCAGCAAATATAAATATAGCGGCGCCGTCTTTGCTTTTTACTTTGTGCACATTTCAATGGTGTAGGACTGTAGGAAGTGTAGGATCCTACAAAGTATACGGAGTGAAAAAAGCTGCCCCATATCTGGCAGGGTATAGCAGCACCTGCATATGCATCGTCTAGTCTGGTTCCCAGACCAAAATATTCTGACTATTTCTGATCCGGATACCCTGCACGATGGCATGGGGAAAGGGTTTACCCCCCCCCCCCCCCCCCCCCCCTCCCCCCCTTTTATCCCTATACCCTAAGCACACTCCAGATTATTGTTATCTAACACATCCCCTAGATTTCTGAATAGAATTCCTAAAATTCCGGGAACACAATGACCAACACAAAAGAGGGGTCCCTTTTCCCCCCACATCGTGCTTCCGGTATCCGCCAATGTCACGTGACGAAAATTCCCAGATTCTGGCCTTTTCCGAAAATGTCCGAGGTTTTCCGAACTTGTTTTCGGTAATATTCGGCTATTAACGTTGATGTTCGGAATACCAAAATATCTGTCAGGCCCGTTACAGATCCTGGAATTTGAATTCTCCATTATAGGCCTGCATACAAACTGAAAAATCAATGCCACACTCTTGCAGTATTTTGCGGACTGGATTTTGCAAGAATGTTAAAATTTGAATGATGCCACTGACGTCACTCGGACTAACACTGTACGTCATGATCTATTTTAAACCGCGGTAGCTACCTGACCGAATATTTAGACGTCAGGGAATCTTCAGGACAGGGAACCAGACTATACATAAATGAAAACCTTCCTCCGTGGCCGGGTGCACGAGACATTCCATAGTCCGGCAAATATAAACCTTATTGTCATGATAATACAACATTCAGTTGTTTTCCACACCCCTCCCAGCGGGCCTCCCCGCCGCTATGCACTCCGGCGGGTTGCCTTCACACCCCCCCCCCCCCCCCCCCCCCCGGCCGCGAATTATTTTTCCCAAACTACATCCGAATAGATTCATTGTTGAGCGCCCTCTATAATACTTTTAATATACGTACGCATGCGTTATAGGGCTGGGTATATAATGCAATAATTCTCGAGGTCTGCTGAGCATTCCGATGGCCTAGTGGATACGGTGCTAGACCATGAGGCAGAAGGCACATGGTTCGAGACCCCAATGTTACCATTTTATTTTATTTTTTTAATTTTCAGCTTTGGGGGATTTTTTTAAAGGGAAATAAAGTCCGGAATTTCATTACGTTCGAATTCATTCTTTTCTCCTAATATGTGGCTCCGGAGGATTTACAAAAAAAAAGAAGGTCAAGTCCGAAACCTCATAGCGTTAACCCATTCGGATGTCGTTTGGGAAAATATTCTCCCCCCCCGGCCACCGGCGGACTTCTCGGTTCCACCTGCAGCTGGACGTACGTCGGGATTGGTGGTTTTGGCAATATTACACGTACGCCAAAAGGGGTTTTCAGTCACTTCCCAACATTGGGTTGGGTGGGGTGTAGAAGGGGTGCTGGGAGGGTGGGGGAATCGGGTACAGGTGCTGAATGTTGTCATAACATTTAATTTCACACAATTAGACTGGTTCACGCACAGTAGGCCTTGCTGTACAATAGGCCTGTGGATATGCTTTAATTAGTCCGATTGGCCCTCGTGTAATAGAAGGCCAAAAAATAGTTGTGTTGCCCCACCCGACCGACCCTAACTTAAAGTCACAAAAGTCGTGTCGCGTGTTTTTTAATCTTTAAAGACATTTTCGAAATCTCACTTTTTCCCGCACAAGTTTTATTAAAATCAGTCTTTATAAATACAGCTGGTACAATCGTCCATTTCGCCATCTCACTTTTAGCTTACTTTTGCCTGTAGTATTGTTTTCATGGATGGTAAAAAAAAATAGACCGACCGACCCTCCCTCCCATTTTTCCCATTTCCGGGCAGCACAAGTTTGTGGGTTTTTTTGGCCGAATTTCCATAACACTTATACAATATTAATAAGTTTAAATCATCGAGAAATGTAGTTGAATGTGCGAGAGTTTTCGGGCAGCTTGAGCGCCTAGGGAAAGTCACTTTAGCCTCTGTATGCAGCTACCACTGCTTCGCACCCCTGGCAAAGTCGCAACTTCACCCCCCCCCCCCCCCCCCCCCCCCCCCCCCCCCCCCCCCCCCCCCCCCCCCCCCCCCCTCTCGACTGTCCTCTAAGGCATAGTTCATCATGGACAAAAACCAATTTACCGCAACTGTACGCTAATTGTTTTTGTTTGTTTTGTTTTGTTTTGTTTTGTTTTGTTTAAAGGTATACAACAATTTACACACTTCAAAAAGCAACCTACTTAATTATTACGAAATACCGTACTTTACTGTAATAAAATAGCAGTCTCAAGCATCATGTGAAATAATGATGGCACGTGCCTGATGTGCTGTCGTTTTGTCAAGAAAAGTGGACCGTGCATTTATATCGTTTTCGAACGATTGTCCGACGGCCGACAATCGTTGGAATAGTCCCGACCTGATAATCCCTATACCGTCTATAAATTGCTGCGTTTTGTCTATAGTATAGCCAGGGCCCAAGAAGACTACAACTTGTTCTGTCTGTTTTCCCAGCATCTATGCGCACAAAAATTTAAATAGGTCAGTACATGTACTACAGTATTTGCTAGCACGCTAAAATACTAACCCCAAATCCATTTATTTCTCAAAATTACAGCAAAAGCAAATGGTACTAAGTTTATTTTTTTATGGATGTGCAAAGATATTGTCAGTGCTCTTTCGAGTTTCACCTTGAAAAGTAATGTATTTTTTGCTAATTTTTCTAGCGATACAAAAGTTGTTCACTGTTAAAGAGACCGTCAAACGAATAGGCCCACCCATAAAATAATTACTTTGCAAATATCGAATTCTTTGGGACCGACAATAATGGTGAATCTTTATGTGCATTAGATAATGCGAAATCAACCAAGAATAATTTAAACCTTTTTGAAGAATTTGCAGACGCCCAAAATAACAAAAAGTAGGTTTTTGGTTAAAATAAAACATGTCAGAAAAAGTACTGAGAAAAACTTGTAAATAGTTTCAGGGGGCGGGGGGGGGGGGGGGGGGGGGGGTGTGCGGGGGGGGGGGGGGGACTTTCAATGAGGCTTTACATAACGTTGAAGTATGGCGCATATAATCACCATACAACAGAATGATTGCCAATCCAAGTTGACGATAATAAAATATATCCATCCCCCCGTCGGGCCGTCGGGGCGTCCGTCCGTCCGGCCTGAACTGATCGGCGTTTAGACGAACTAATTTGTCCAATTCATCTGGGAATGCGTATAATGTCATAATTATTACTTGTTTGATTTCTTCTTTTATTTTTCATTTAGTGCGGGCCACACACTTTTGCCACTTCAAAGTATCACATTCGTCGCGACGATAATGATTAACCTAAGGAATTTCGAATTTTCGTCAGTTGATTTGGTTTTAGTCGACGCGTAGCTTCATAAATTTTTCCGAACTGAGGAAACGTTAAAATTGCAAAAACTCCCACCTTCAATCTCAGCCTGAGCGTTATGTTCAAAGGGTTTGGACTTCTTTTTAACAGGTTCGTTTGCCTCATTAACATTTTTCATGGGTATGGTGGTATCACGTTCATTGACGTTTTTGACGCCCATTTAAGTGTTCACTGAAACGAAAAAGAAAAACAAGTAAAAGTAATCCTCAATAACTGGGTCTTAATTAATTCATGATTTAGCTCAACAGAATTTCTTATAGGTCATAATTTAGATCAACAGAATCATTATCATATTAACTGGATGGAAACGACACTCATACATTGTATTATGTCTATAAGAGTGAATTTGCTTGCTGGATCAAAGAAAAAACCCTGGCGTCTTCCCTGTGCAAACCTCAAGCCTAAACTATTGAAAAATCTGAAACCCACAGAATTCATATACGCGCTGCAAAAATAATTAAAGTCGGTATATCCGTGCACTGACTGAAAACAGATTTCCTATTATGAAAACAAAACACTTCACTTTTAAACGAACATTAATGTTGCCTTACTTTTTTAAGACGGTCACTCCCAAAAATGTGCTTGGCAGTGTTTTGTGACCCAGTACTCATTGTAAAAATATCAAATTGCCCTACACTGAATGTAGATATTAGAATTGGACAGGCCTACCGTCCGCACGGACCCAGCTCAAAAATCTTCAAAATACATATTTTACAGACCGATTGATATTATTTTATTAGTCCAGAAGTGAATTGGTCGCGGTAGGACTACATGTAATAGAAAGAAAAAAAAGGACAGTCAGAAACAATCACGTTTGTTCCTTTGTTTTTGCATTATTTGCACATTCTACTTTCTAAGTCGGTTGAAGTAATTTGCAATTTTTTTTAACATGTTAGTTCATAAAAAAAAAAGGATTTTTTGTTTCAGTCGCGAACCCATACAGACCCTACACGTACGTACTTTTGCTCTCTATCTGTGACATGGTTTACCATGCATGATGGAAATCGTGATGTATAGTTTTAACATAGAGAAATTCCTCCATGGTTTTAACTGGATGATGATGCCTAGCGGCGATATCGGTCAACTTTCTGAGATCTGAGACAATAATCTTGGTATTTGGAAATTCTTCTGTAACATGTTGCCCAGAATATTTTTGGTGTGTTTAAAGCTACAAAACAAGGTGAACATTCATTTATGCTTCGTAGACCCTGTGTAAAACAAAAATTGCACGATGACAACTGTTGGTGGCGCTGTTATAAATATTATTTCGATGGTATTTAATATACAAAACTAAGAAAATATATTTGCGGCATATAGGTGTTTAAATGTAACTATTAATTTTTTTCAAAATATAGTTACAAAAAGATTTCTTAGGAGAACCTTTTTTCCTGCTAATTTAACATTTTAGAACAAGCCCATTAAAACATGATACCCTCCAGACTGGCCCCATTTCTAATTTTTAAGTAATGCCTTTGGACAGGGTCTGGATACTCGCCGATGTAAACAATAAATTATCAGTGGCAACTTGACGTGGCTACCCACATGACGTATGTATGTTGCTGAATATTCGACTTTTATCATAGTTTACAGCAGGTGTGGTTAAGGTTCGACATGCAGATTTAACATTGCATTCAAATAATTAACACTAGTCGCATATCACACGCGTTCGGAGAATACGACGAGGTCACAAACAAAGTGGACAAGATGGCCGACGCGACGGTACGGGATGACGGGTGCCCCTCTAACATGTCTAACTTGAACGGAACGGAAAACTTCTCTTTTCATCCGGATCGTAAGTAAACCTTAGTACCACGCATCTTAGTTCCTGGAACTGTACTGGTATCTTAGGTGGCGTATCTAGTATTTTGGTGGCCGTTTTAAGAATTGGAAAGGAGGCAGTGTTGACGTTGTACTACTAGGGGAGGTTGGTAAAAGTCGGATCCTGTCCTAGTCGGACCTAGTCGGATCCACCATTTAAAATGATTGATTGATTGTAAAAAGGAAATCAATCACAGAAATAACATTAGAATACACGTAAATTGCTTTTAGGTATACAAAACACCGAAGGAAAGGTTATATTTAACCAGAACATTTCAGTTTTCGAAGGCCGTAATACCCCGACACGCAACGCTAGCTTGCTGCACAAATACAGCAGTACAGTATAGAGGGCGCTAATAAAGTCAGTTATCTATTGTTTGCACACCGGTGATCTCCCCGCGCCGAAACAACACCGAGGACGGAACGGTCAGTCTGCGTACGTACATGTACGTGTGTGCTCACTATACGTAATAGACGGCCAAGAACAATTGATTCGACCGTATCTCATTAAAACGGGCATCCGGATCCTACCTTTAAAATCGTTCTCTTTTGTTTTCCTGACTTGTTCTTTTTACAAACGTTATTAAATATATCATACCATACCGTATATTTTAATAATGAAGTTACATGTGCCCCCAAACAGTTCTTAAATATAAACTTTGCGTTGGCAATTTCTGCACGCACGTACATGTACGTAATACATGGCCACAGGCCACGTACACATTATTTTTCGACCGTATTTTATCAAAGCGGGCAGCCGGATCCTTTTTCTAAAATCGTTTTTGGACAGAATGTGTAAAATATATCCTACAATACCTGTACATTAGACAAATAAAGGTACATACCACCGGTCCCTAACAATTCCAACTTGACAACTTCGCGTTGGCATTTTCAATCGCACGCACGTATACGTAATGTACGGCCACGTACAAAGTATTTTTCGACTGTATTTTATCAAAGCGGGCAGCCGGATCCTTCTTCTAAAATCGTTATCTGTCATTATTCGGACTTGTTCTTTGGACATAATGTATAAAAGATACCCAACCACACTTTTATATTGTACAAATGAAGAAATATACCTCTGAACAGTTCTTAAATGACAACTTCATTTTGGCCTTTTCAAGCGTACGCAGGCAATGCATGGAACCGGAAACGTTACACAGTTTTTCGACCATATCTCATCAAAGAGGGAAGCCGGATCCTACCTTTAAAATCGTTATCTGTCATTTTTCGGACTTGTTCTTTGGACATAATGTATAAAAGATACCCAACCACACTTTTATATTGTACAAATGAAGAAATATACCTCCGAACAGTTCTTAATTGACAATTTCATGTTGCCATTGTCAAGCGCATGCACGTATAATGCACAGAGACGGACACATTATTTTTTCGACCGTATCTCATCAAAGCGGGCATCCGGATCCTACCTTTAAAATCGTTATCTGTCTTTTTTATGGAATTTTTTCTTTTGGCAGAATTTATTAAATATATCCTATCATAGCGTTATTTGTAAAAATGAAGTTACATACCCCGAACAGTTTTTAAATGACAACTTCATTTTGGCCTTTTCAAGCGTACGCACGTAATGCATGGAAACGTACACAGTTTTTTCCCCGACCATAATCTCATCAAAACGGGAAGCCGGATCCTACCTTTAATATCGTTATCTGTCTTTTTTATGGATTTTTTCTTTTTGCAGAAGTTATTAAATACATCCTACAAAACCTGTATATTGTACCAATGAATTTACATACCCTGTATAAACGTTCCAAATTGTCAACTTCAGGGGCTGATCCATGATTTTTGCGGGGTTGGGGTGCGGTTGGAATTTTTTGGACCCCCCCAAATGTTTTCGCTTCCGTATAAAATTTTCCGGGGGGGGGGGGGGGAGGGGGGGGGGGGGATCAGTTACTCTTTGCCGACGTTGGTGGCGCCGCCATATTTGTTTTGTTCTTACTCGTAAACGCGAAATCGTACCCCTATGCATTTTGGGGTTTCAAAATGTATGCATAGGCCCCTACAAGCAAAAAATGCACTAATCAAAAAAAAATTGGCAACGAGCAGGGGTGGGGATGGGGGATTGTTTCCCCCCCCCCCCCCCCCCCTTGATCCGTCCCGATTAATTCGTATGCTGGCATTTTCAAGCGCATGCACGCCACTGACACGGTATTTTTCGCCTTGATTTCATCAAATGGGAAGTCGGATCGTACCTTTAAAATGTTTCTTTTTCAAATTTTGATGACATCTAAAGTATATATCCCAATACCTGTGGATTGTACAAATTAAGTTACATACTGCCTAATAGTTAAAACTTGACGGGGGACGTGGATGGGCAAAGGCCAGCACACCATAAAGGGACTCTTTAATGACATAAAGTTATAGATTAATTTGCTGCTTTTAAAGAGGAGTAAAATAACGTGTCGCGGTACTAATCACGCCTCATAAATCTATTATAACGCGCAGCGCGGAAATCTAATACAAGTCAAAAAGTACCACACAAGGTGTCATATGTATGTGGGGGGGGGGGGGGGGGGGGGGGGGGGTGGGGGTGGGGGTTAATCCACAAATAGATATTGCAGACGTTTCTGCAACAGCGCTAATGGACGTCATCATGTATCGCTCTGCATAGTCATGTATCGCTCTGCATACCGCACGATTGATGTACGTTGACAAAGACATTAATAATTCTGTATTCACCAAAATGACTTAAATGGGAAGTTTAAAGTTTGGGGCCATTTTTTTTTGGGGGGGGGGGGGGTGTCCTAGACTTCCCTCTGTATGTCATTGGCTCTGAAGATGCTGCTGCGTAAAAACTGTATTGATAACTCGTCTGAAAAAAGAATGAACTCTTCACAAGTGGAAATTGCTACGGAATCGTCTTTGATTAGAGTTAAACATATACATGTATATATATGCAGCGTTGCGTCCGTAAAATACGTCATAATTACGAACGTGTCTGGCACGACAAGCGGGTATATTGATCAAACTAGGTCATTAGGCCGACGCACATGACCATATAAAACACGTGAGTCTTGCATCGGCATAGTTGTTTGGGTCAGAATTTACCAATCTTTTCCCATTAATTTGGGATATTAGTATTTTCGTTAAGATGTACCGTAACGGTAATTGGATCAGCGTGTATCTAATAGGCCTACAATTTTTATTCGGGGGGGGGGGGGGGGGGAGTATAAAAAGAACTAGGATACCCGGTGGGGATAATGATAACCTTATAGAAAAGTAGAGGGCCATATCCCCCTCTCCTTCACATATCAACGCCGTGACAGCGATACGATCCATTAATGAAAGGACCAGCAATCCGACATTGTGGAGCATAATCTTTACGAGCTAAACAATAAAAATAATATTGCTGACTTCCTGACTTACGCTAATGAAATTCATCACACTTGTTCCCACTATAAAGATCAATTATTCGGGGACGGAAAAAGAGTGGGAGGGGACAAATAATATGACGACCCCCCCCCCCCCCCCCCCCCCCCCCCCCCTTACAAAATTGGGTGAGGAAGGGCATGTGCCACACCGATCGACGCCCATGAACGTGCATGAACAACATCAATGTTAAACGAAAATGGTTTTCCATTATATTTCTCGTTAATTTATGGACGACAGATTGAGATCAAACTTTCCTAGCTTTATTAGTTCATGTATCACACAAAGCATGAATAATGCCAGTAATTTTTTTTAACTGTTTATCTTTCATTGAATTTACTCCAACTGCAGAATTATTTTGTGTTCAGCACCAAAACAGCGCTTACTACAGTGTGCATTCTATTTGGTCTTCCCGAAATATATTGTTAAACGCAGCGCGCAAAGATTGATACACAATAATACTGTTTGAATTATGCTGAGCTTCCCGCAGCGCTCCAGATTCCAAACTTGATACGTCTTTACGTATGTTACTTATCGTCGTTTTTTTGTGGAACGTCTCATTGAAAGGTATATGATACATCATTGGTAATGCCCCCTACAAAAAAATAAATCAATAAAAACTAAAATCGTCAGTTTATATTTGAAACCAGATTATATAGCTAGCTATATGAAGATGATACCAGTAACAATCCTCGGGTGAAATATTTTTGTCTAAAATGCTGTCATCTTCGAGAAAAAAACATCCAAAGACTTCAAAACCGCCATAGCTTATGTAGATTGTGCAAACTCAAAATTAAGCACCATGAACGTGCGCAAAATCACTGTAAAAAGAAATTTGTTTTCGCTATTTTATCATGACTTTGACAGTTTTATTATTTCATGTATATGTTGCATCACACAAAGTATGAACCCCGTCTGCAAATATGTTGTTGGCTGTAGAAATGATGTACTATACCTTTACAAACTTATGTTATGAAAAATAACAATTCATTTAGAACATTTACTTTCAGGGTGACACACCCAAATGACGGATATACCACCTTTATCTATTTCAGGTGAACTTATAGCTGAAGTGAATACAAATACAACCATACATTTTGGCGTGTTAACATGGTGTGGTGTTAATTGTTTATTTATTTATTTTAGCCCAAAAACTTTCAGGCAGTTGAGATTTTTTTGCCCGACGGATATGTTTATTTTGCAATATAATAAATGTAATAACCGTTATGCGACCCCATTTCCGCGCATCAACTGTATAATATTTCAATAAATGCATTACTGACATCATTTCTGTGGAAAGGCACAGCAGTGCAGTAACATCACTGCGGAAGTGGCATAGGCCTACCCAGGTTTTGGATAGAGGTAGGGATCAAAACTAAAAATATACAGATGTCTGAAAAAGGTGATTCTAAATGCTTTTCGCGGTCACCCCCCCCCCCCCCCCCCCCACACACACACACACACACCCGGTAACACAGAAGATGCCAGCGCCGTAGTTAAGTACAACGGAAATTATTTTGTGCCTACCAGCAGTGGGTTAGGCCTATGTGAACAGACTTCCGAGATTAAGGAAGCGTATATAGGACATCGGTAAAAATGAAAACTTAAGCACGCTATAATCCGCCCGGGCGGATTGCTATTGCAGATTACTAAATCGCCCGAACGGATTATTGTTACACCATTCTGATTATCGTCGCGCCGGGCGGACTGTTATTTATTGTAGCCATGCATCGTGGCCAATTCCGAGCTTGGTAAATATTAATCCACCCGAAAGAAATAGTAATCTAACCGGGCGAAATAGTAATCCGACCGGGCGAAATAGTAATCCGACCGGGCGAAATAGTAATCAGGCAGGGCGAAATGGAATCAGCCAGGGCGAAATCTTAATCTAATAATCCGTCCGGGCGGATAATCCTTCCAAAAATACCGATGTCCTGTATACACTCCTGTATTTTCCACATCGATTGAGTAAGATGACCCAATTCAATTGTGTCAAGTGTCAAGTGTTAGAGGGACTGCCATATACTGACATGGTATACATACATGTAAATAAATATTTCATCTTTGTTTGAAGCTAAAGATACCACTGTTCATTATATCGATTACAAAAACAGCACCTCATCGAAACTGAAGTGGTTTAAAGTGTTGCGATTGTCATCATCCATTGTATTTTTGAAATTATTACGACTCCAGGCAGACATTCGTTTCAGAATCCACTGAGAATTTAAAACACTGCTAGCAATACCCCTGGAAACACACAGAGAACATGCACATTTTCACATGTCCTGTCATGTCACATTGCCTTGGGCAACCCCCCCCCTCCCCCCCACCAAAAAAACCCACAAAAAACAACAACAAACAAACAAACAAACAAACAAAACCAAAAAAGGGACGTGTTTATATAAGTGCATGCGCAGTCCACGAGCAGTAAACTGCGCTTTCTTTATTTTGAAAAGGAACACACTATTGTATCAGATTTCAAAATTGTAAAGCCCAATTCAAATTTCAAATATTGTTTCGTGGTGATGTTTTTGGTACTGACAGCGTACATCACACGTTCCAAACTAAACAAAGCTTCATTTTTTTCAAAACAAAGGGGCCCTACTGTAACAACTCCCAAGGTTATAAGCTCGGAAAAGGAATGAGCTATGTTGAAAAAGCAATACATAAATTCATAGAATTTATGAAAATACAATCGCCACACTTTTCAGGTTTCTACTTTAAACCATTTCGTGGTTATGTTTAGTGTATTAGCATCATGCATAATAGCAATTGCATGGCGCCCTCAACGTCCAACACCCCCCCCCCCCCCCCCCCCCCCCCCCCCCCCCCCCCCCCCCCCCCCCCCCCCCCCCCCCCCCCCCCCCCCCCCCCCCCCCCCCCCCCCCCCGCTTTTCGAATTATTTCCCGGTCGGAAAAAAATTCGGGGTTACTTCTTTTT
Organism: Hippasteria phrygiana; assembly: GCA_037893225.1. Lineage (NCBI taxonomy): Eukaryota > Metazoa > Echinodermata > Asteroidea > Valvatida > Goniasteridae > Hippasteria > Hippasteria phrygiana. The sequence goes on from JAZGUH010000331.1 coordinate 2,586,667, forward strand.
GAATTCATTTTTTAAATCCGTCGTAACCTGTTGGCAAATCTTGGATGACACCCCTATTCAAAATGGTCTAGCAATACATATTAAAAAGTACAAGAATTGGAAACTGACTGCATAATTTTGAAATGCAGTTAACGATACTGAATGTCACTGAGATCTCATTATTTCAAATTGCCCTGATCGTGTTCTCGTTGTATGGGCTCGTTCGTCCTCGCACCCTTTGAGCAATATGCTCTATAATTTATCCCTCTTCCATCCTCCATGGTTCGTAACACTACAATTAACATTACAATTTTCACATCATTATATCACGTGTAAAATTAAAGATGTACTGTCCGTGCTCTCGAGGAATTTTCTGAGAAAAGTACTTTTTCTTTGATGAAATTGAGTTCAATGTGGAATATTTTCACTTCTCCACAAAAAACGTTTCTTTCTATAATAACTTCATTTGGGAGGGTTACAGAATAAACGTACGCATTTGGTGAGCACTGCAGCTCTTAAAAAGATCAGTCAGTTATCAGTTATGATAATCGTTACCAGTCTGCAAAGGTACGTCATTATAAACCAATGAAAAAATCGCAGTAGTTTCATGTCTTTTCCATCTTCTGAGAAGCCAATATTTTTTATTTTTCCCTGATGAATACGTGTTTGTTGCTGCCATTGATATTCTCAGATATAATAGGTTGGAAGATTCACAGTTTTTAATTTTTTTTCTTGTCATTGTTCTACGATCGCAGACCACGGAGCTAGTTTGTGCATACTTTACGATCGTTATATGCAGACGTTGGGGAACCCACATTAGGTGCTCAATAAACCTGTCTGAAATACTTACGATCCGCCACTAATAAAAAATTGTGAATTGATAATTTGACAACTACACGTTGGCGTAATTTTTTCGCTTCATGTCCAATTTAATATTGAGTCACTATTGAATTGCTATATAGACAAATAGCATTTAAACAACTTTCATTATTTAGGGTTGAAACTCGAAATTGGCACTGACGGTATACATCTTTATACCTAAGTATGTGCATAAAATATGACATAGGTGTCATTTAATGTCGAAGTAATGTCACAATTTCTTTTCAATCTACATCGTTTGGGTTTGGTTGAATGTATGCATACATTACAGTACGTTACTTCTTGCTTGAAGATCTCATGACGGAGCATGCCTATGGGCATTTTAATGTGCCCGTATAAAACTGTCTACAATGCGTAATGCTTGAACTTACCTAAAGTATAGTTCCCGGTGCCTGATTTATCGTTTCTGAAAAACTAATCCAGGTCTAGGTAATTAGTGTTTTATATACTGAAATATCCTTAATGCATTTGACTTTCTGAACAGCTGCGAAAACCGATTAAAACACACGCGCATTTTAATAAAACATTTCTATACAAAGATTATAACACAATAGAACTCTTAAAACATTATATTATTACTGCTATTACGAACATGACGGTCAATAAAAACTGCATTTTCGCACTATGTAGGGATATGGGTCACCATGTACCAGGACATTACCACAGAAAACATATGGAGGACCGAAATTGGTCACTTGTCAAATAGGTCCATTCAACAAGGCACCAAAGCGAACGGTATTTTGCGGTTTAACTTTAAAAAAAAATTGTTCGATTTGTTGAGTAATTCCGACGTTTCGATGTAAATGCTAATAAAAAAAACCCATTTGACAAAGCACAAAGTCATAAAAGGCTCGAAAGCAGAGTCTCCAAATTATCATTTGAACATAAGGATACATGTTGTCAAGTTGGAATTGTTAGGGACCGGTGGTATGTACCTTTATTTGTCCAATGTACAGGTATTGTAGGATATATTTTACACATTCTGTCAAAAGAACAAGTCCAAAAAATGACAGATAACGTTTTTAAAAGGAGGACCCGGCTTCCCTCTTTCATGAGATATGGTCGAAAAAAATGTGTAACGTTTCCATGCATTACGTGCGTACGCTTGAAAAGGCCAAAATGAAGTTGTCATTTAAAAACTGTTCGGGGTATGTAACTTCATTTTTACAAATAACGCTATAATAGGATCTATTTAATAAATTCTGCCAAAAGAAAAAATTCCATAAAAAATGACAGATAACGATTTTAAAGGTAGGATCCGGATGCCCGATTTAATGAGATACGGTCGAAAAAAATAACGTGTCCGTCTCTGTGCATTATAAGTGCATGCGCTTGACAATGGCAACATGAAATTGTCAATTAAGAACTGTTCGGAGGTATATTTCTTCATTTGTACAATGTAAAAGTGTGGTTGGGTATCTTTTATACATTATGTCCAAAGAACAAGTCCGAAAAATGACAGATAACGATTTTAAAGGTAGGATCCGGCTTCCCTCTTTGATGAGATATGGTCGAAAAACTGTGTTACGGTTCCAGTTCCATGCATTGCCTGCGTACGCTTAAAAAGGCCAAAATGAAGTTGTCATTTAAAAACTGTTGGGGGGTATGTAACTTCATTTTTACAATAAACGCTATGGTAGGATCTATTTAATAAATTCTGCCAAAAGAAAAAATCCATAAAAAAGACAGATAACGATTTTAAAGGTAGGATCCGGATGCCCGCTTTGATGAGATACGGTCGAAAAACTGTGTTACGGTTCCAGTTCCATGCATTGCCTGCGTACGCTTAAAAAGGCCAAAATGAAGTTGTCATTTAAAAACTGTTGGGGGGTATGTAACTTCATTTTTACAATAAACGCTATGGTAGGATCTATTTAATAAATTCTGCCAAAAGAAAAAATCCATAAAAAAGACAGATAACGATTTTAAAGGTAGGATCCGGATGCCCGCTTTGATGAGATACGGTCGAAAAAATAATGTGTCCGTCTCTGTGCATTATACGTGCATGCGCTTGACAATGGCAACATGAAATTGTCAATTAAGAACTGTTCGGAGGTATATTTCTTCATTTGTACAATATAAAAGTGTGGTTGGGTATCTTTTATACATTATGTCCAAAGAACAAGTCCGAATAATGACAGATAACGATTTTAGAAGAAGGATCCGGCTGCCCGCTTTGATAAAATACAGTCGAAAAATACTTTGTACGTGGCCGTACATTACGTATACGTGCGTGCGATTGAAAATGCCAACACAAAGTTGTCAAGTTGGAATTGTTAGGGACCGGTGGTATGTACCTTTATTTGTCTAATGTACAGGTATTGTAGGATATATTTTACACATTCTGTCAAAAGAACAATTCCAAAAAATGACAGATAACGTTTTTAAAAGGAGGATCCGGCTTCCCTCTTTCATGAGATATGGTCGAAAAAAATGTGTAACGTTTCCATGCATTACGTGCGTACGCTTGAAAAGGCCAAAATGAAGTTGTCATTTAAAAACTGTTCGGGGGTATAATGTAACTTTATTTTTACAAATACGCTATAATAGGATCTATTTAATAAATTCTGCCAAAAGAAAAAATTCCATAAAAAAAGACAGATAACGATTTAAAAGGTAGGATCCGGATGCCCGCTTTGATGAGATACGGTCGAAAAAATAATGTGTCCGTCTCTGTGCATTATACGTGCATGCGCTTGACAATGGCAACATGAAATTGTCAATTAAGAACTGTTCAGAGGTATATTTCTTCATTTGTACAATGTAAAAGTGTGGTTGGGTATCTTTTATACATTATGTCCAAAGAACAAGTCCGAAAAATGACAGATAACGATTTTAGAAAAAGGATCCGGCTGCCCGCTTTAATAAAATACGGTCGAAAAATAATGTGTACGTGGCCTGTGGCCATGTATTACGTACGTGCGTGCAGAAATTGCCAACGCAAAGTTTATATTTAAGAACTGTTTGGGGGCATATGTAACTTCATTATTAAAATATACGGTATGGTATGATATATTTAATAACGTTTGTAAAAAGAACAAGCCAGGAAAACAAAAGAGAACGATTTTAAAGGTAGGATCCGGATGCCCGTTTTAATGAGATACGGTCGAATCAATTGTTCTTGGCCGTCTATTACGTACAGTGAGCACACACGTACATGTACGTACGCAGACTGACCGTTCCGTCCTCGGTGTTGTTTCGGCGCGGGGAGATCACCGGTGTGCAAACAATAGATAACTGACTTTATTAGCGCCCTCTATACTGTACTGCTGTATTTGTGCAGCAAGCTAGCGTTGCGTGTCGGGGTATTACGGCCTTCGAAAACTGAAATTTTCTGGTTAAATATAACCTTTCCTTCGGTTTTTTGTACACCTAAAAGCAATTTACGTGTATTCTAATGTTATTTTTGTGATTGATTTCCTTTTTACAATCAATCAATCATTTTAAATGGTGGATCCGACTAGGTCCGACTAGGTCCGACTGGGTCCGACTTTCACCCACACCCTTGTACTAGTACTGAGCGTCAAAAGTGGACAACCATATTTTCCCATTTTCTGCTAGTAGAATTTTAGGGTTTTAGAAATGGCAACACTGGTTTTAAAAAACATTTTTAAAATTTTTTTGCTAGCAGAAATTTGGATTTTACTTTGACGACTATCTCGGCGCCTCAAAAGTGGACAACTAAAAATCTCAAATTCTTACTGACAAAAATCATGATGCTCCAAAAGTGGACAACCCTGTTTTCCCATTTCCTGCTAGCAGAGATTTAGATTTTAGAAGTAGCAACACCTGTTTTAAAAAATTTAAATTTTCTGTTCACGTCATCACGTTCTCAGTTAACCTACATGTAATAACCCCTGTGCAAAGTGTGGACGATTCCTATCTGCGAAGGCTGGTCAGCGGCTTTTTACTGACAGAAATTACGGATTTTTAGTTGTCCACTTTTGAGGCGTCAAAAAAGTCGCAAAGTAAAACCAACATTTTTGCTAGCAGAAAATTGACATTTTTTAAAACGGGTGTTGCTACTTCTAAAATCTAAATCTCTGCTAGCAGGAAATGGGAAAACAGGGTTGTCCACTTTTGGAGCATCATGATTTTTGTGAGAAAGAATTTGAGATTTTTAGTTGTCCACTTTTGAGGCGCCGAGATAGTCGTCAAAGTAAAATCCAGCAGAAAATTCAGTTTTTTAAAACTCTAAAAACCTAAAATTCTACTAGCAAAAAATGGGAAAATACGGTTGTCCACTTTTGACGCTCCATAGTTGTAGTCGATTTTAAAGTTCATGTTCAGAGACCAAGACATTGCCTAGCCCTACAAATATGGCTGGAAATGGTTCATTTTTAACTTCTAACTTTTTTACTGTCGCCATAATACCATGATTACAGCCCTACTCCAGCGGCACCCCTACACACCGGGATTTACAACCGGTCGACTTTGATTTCAAATATCTCCCCAAATTCTTATCGCTGAACACTTTTATATACATCATTGTATTCCTGAGATGTTAGCAATTTCTACAACAAGGCTTACTAAATGCTGAATTTGTGTGAGGTTTTCAAAAATGACAAATGGATAATCCTTATCTTTAAAACCCCGTTCCATAAGTTTATGTTTCGGAAGGTACCTCAATATTTTGCGATGATACAGGCAGGAAAAGTCACTCCGTGTGCTTGAAATCATCTAAATTATAGTAAATAGTTAGCTAAGATATCATGTTGAATATGAGCAACAGAGCAAGTTCAATTTTGTTGAAAGAGGGCAGGGTTTTGATTTATGAGGGAAATTATGGGGTAAAACGGCAACGTCTCTGACTGCATAAAAAGGTAAGAAAGTCAAATTTTCTTTGAAAATGCGTTTCAAAAAATTACAACAAGCATGAGTTAATGATATCTGAAGAAAAAAATACTGCTTTAGCCTACAAAAGTCCCTTTAGTACTGTAAAGTCATCTTCAAAAGTAAGTTTTGAACAGAACTCGTAAACAAAATAGAGGTGTCCTAAAGATAAGGATTACCAACAAATGTTCCAAAACCTTCCAAGACGTCTTTTTGTATACATGTAACGTCGTGCGGTTGTTTCGTGCATGCGCACAAAATATATACGGGGACCGGCTGCAATACAAGTTTGTACATGTTGGTTGTGCGTATGCAAATAAACATCCGCTCGACGTGTCATGCATAATTCATGAGCAGACCATTTTCTACAACCGCCGGGTGCCCTGACTTCTTTAGATCATAGCGATGAATACAAACAAGATGGCGGCCTCCATGTAAAGACGTTTTGGAAGGTTTTGGAGCATTTGTCATTTTTTTAAGACAGCCGGACGAATTCAGCATTTAGTTAAGCCTTGTTACATGTACATGTATATATTGTAGAAATTGCTAACATCTCAGGAATACAATGATGTATAAAAGTGTTCAGCGATAAGAATTTGGGGAGATACATACATGTGTACAAAGTCGACCGGTTGTAGGGGTGGCGTGCCGTTGGAGTAGGGCTGTAATCATGGTAATGGTGACAGTAAAAAGTTAGAAGTTAAAAAAGGAACCATTTACAACCCTATGAGCTCCGTGCACAACTACCCCCTCAGCGGAAAGAAAAGGCGAGTTGGGGGGTCAATATCGACGCCATCTTACCTGACTTCAATTTAAGTGTCTGGTTCCCGCTGTGATATTCTTATTGAAAACTCAATTATCGAGAGTCGGCAAACAGACAAAGCAATCCCACTGGTATACGAGTATCAAATGAACGAGGAGCGCAGTGCGTAATACCAGCGACGTACTCCCCACGGAAGTGCGGTTGCTATGTGGACAGCGCCCTCTTTTGTTGGCGCACGGAGCCCATAGGGCTAGACATAGCCTAACGTAGAGAGACTAAAAGATTATGACAGAACTGCTTAAAACTCATGCCTTATTTCAATGAATAAAAGGCAGATGGCAATCATGATTTCAAAAATTCTGATAGGCATATTTGAATTTAAATAAAGCTGTAAGAATGTTCAAAAAAATAAATCACAATTTCCTATTCAGAAAATGAGTCACCAAACAAACAGCACCCTCACATATTTAATATGTCCTTACCTAACATTAGGTCTCCGAGACTGAGACTGAGGCCTCAACTTCCAAGACCAAGACTGAGACCTCAACTTCCGAGACCAAGACCAACGTGAGTACGCATGGTGTTGGTGTTGAAGCCAATTTTCCTTATTGAGTATGTTGAGTGTTGTGCCCTGCTTTAGATCAAAATGTTCAAAAAGATAACTTCTCCTGTCCGTCAATGATCATTTGTGCCAATTTAATAAGTCGATTTTTTAAACGTACTACGTGCAGTCGTACTCGATCGTTGGTAAAAAAAAATATGCCAATCCTAAAAGTATGTACCAGGGGTGAAATTTGTCAGGATTTTTCCTGATTTCAGGATTTTTTGTCGGGATTTAATTATAATTTACATGTATTTTGAAAAGATGGTGTCCGACATTCTAGTAATTTCCACTCCTACATTGTAACTACAAATGTACATGTACTTGTGATACATAAGTATAGTGTAAAAAGTCCATCCCTCCTATCAGTGATTTTGTAATATCTTTGTCGACTGAAAATCCTGTCACCAGTGAACAGGGTTTTTAAGATATGTAGTTTTCTGAGTGGTCATTTTCAAATACTAAAGGATATTCATTCCCTTTCTTCTTAAACACTCATCGGCTATCCTAAAAATGTTTGTCCAAGTACATCAACCATCTTTTGACATTTATTTTATTTTACTTTTGTACTTCCGAAATTTTTCACAAGGTTTAAGAATTTCCTAATATTCCCAAATAAATCACAAATTTCACAGTCGATACCACTTTCAAAATTAGTTGTAACCCTAGTGCTATACATTCTTTGTGGTAAGACCATAGAGGATGGTAAGACCATGGAGGATGGTAAGCTCCATGGTAAGACCTACAAAATGTACATGTACAATATGTAGTTTACATGTAGTTGATGCAAGCAAGTGGGGGTCATCAGTCCTGATTACTTAAACCTGATAAGGTTTTATGAGCAGGCCCCCATGAGCATAAGCCCCAAGGACATTTTCTGTTGTGCGACAGGAATCATGGTGGTTTTGCATGTGTGCACATGTACAATGTACATTACAATGTACATGTTTTTTTAGTTTGGTTTGAGCGGCTTTCCTTGCTCTATGCTTAGTACATTTGTACATGGAGGTGGTTTAAATTACCCTAGTACCTACATGCATGCATGCTGTGGGTAGCATCATCCTACCTCCATGGTAGCATTGTAGATATTGTACATGTACATGTACTTTAGAACCCTTTTTGGAAAAATTTCACTTGAATCATGGAGGTACAATGTACATGTACATATACATGTAGGAAACACCCCATGATAAGAAGGGTCAAATGACCTTGAAAAGAAAAGAAAAAGGAAAAGGAAAACAAGAACACACAAAAAATCTCTGAGTACCAACTCTTCTACTGTCCTAACAAACATGGCATGCACAGCCTCTTATAGTTCAAGATTTAAATGTAGTATACAACATTTGCAAACATCAGAAAACAAAACTACTGAATTATTACGAAATACTATACTAGACTCATCAGGCATCCTGTGAAATCATGGCACATGGTGTGCTGTCATTTTTCAAGAAAGGAAATTTATATTGTTTTCCCAATGACTGTCTGCTGACAAGCATTGGAAATAGTCTATAGTTCCCCGACCTGATGATTCCCTGACTCTATAAATTGGCCAAAGTACGGTCAGGGAACCAGACTAGTAGAACATAATTTCCGTCTCTATTTTCCCAGCATCTACATGTATGCACACGTTAAACAGGTCGGTGCTAGAGTATTTGCCATTATCATGCTATGAAATACTAACCGCAAATCCATTGATTTTTTTTAATTACACCAAAGTAAATGGTGTAAGTTCTATTGTGTTTTTAAAATGATTTTGATAATTCAATGTTATTGTTTGCAAAAGTTATTGTGAAAAAAATGGGCTAACTCCTGTTAACATGTTTTTTTTTTATTCTGATGTTGAATGAAATGTTAAATCGCTGCATTAGACAACCCCTCATAAACCTATGTACATCGTACAATACCCCAAAAAAATTCAATATTCCTGTCCATCCATCTCCAAAATGATGGTTATTAAAAACAAGGGGCTAAATTAGGGTCACCAGGGGCTAAAGTGGGACCACCAGTCTCCACTAGACCCTATGTGTAGATGGCCTTGAGTTTATCACACTCTTGTATGCACACAGGCACCTATTTACTTATCTCATGCCATACATGTGCTCCAGCAGAGACTGTTTATGTTATGTAACATCAGCTATCAACTTACACCAAAGGTATGCTGGTTGCCAATTTCACTGTGTGATAAACAAGAATTTGTGTTGTGATTTGACCCTCAAAGCATGTACTACTGCATGTACTGTATTTACTGCTGCTGGAGATGTTTTACTGTACTGTGCTTCCTAGAAAAAAACAAGGCTTCGTTACTGCTAAAAATGTATCCAAGATAATTTTATTTTTTGCTTGTTTTTCAACGAAAAGTTTGAGTGTTAGAGAGGCCACCTATAAATCTGGGCCCTTCACTGGACTTCTTTGAGGTGTTGGAGGTACATGTAGCAGTGGATCCCCAAAAGGATTGTGACCATGCATGACAGAAGTGGACACATCATCAGAGAAATGCTTCTCAGGAAAGGCAGGCAGGCTGGGTAGGTTAATGTTATTGAGAAACATGCAGTGCAGCACGGGTCCCGTGTGATGAAATTGCATGTCACGAACGCACGGATTCTGTGCCGTGTGTAGTATTACATGTATGTATCCCTGTCACCAAATCGCATGGGTCCCGTGCGGTTCGTGACAGGGTTCAAGGAGACATCCAAAATTGCGCATCGATGCGACATCCGTGCGACGATCACCGAGATTGGTCGTGTGAATGTATCAATGCGATTTTTGCAGTGTGCAGTGATAGTGTGCAGTGAAATCGCCTTTAATACACACACGCAGTTTACTGTTGCTGTATAAATACACGTGGAGGAAGAAAACACTACAATTTAACATGGCTTTTGTAAACACACAAATTCAATTTTGATTGGTCAGTTGGTTGCTGCTTAATGAGATTTTTGTAGAACAATAGATTCTCTGTAAATAAACAACATTTCAATGTGATGCTGTATATTTACAGCAAATATGTTGGAATTATTTTTACAAAGTGCATGTAAATTTACATCCTTTGTATAAATTGACATTAGGGTCATTCCATAAATATGGGGGCCAATGGTAGAAATGTACATTCCTATACTTTCTTGGCGGATTTGTCAAGTGTGGTTAGTTCACAAATTCTTTTCTGTGTTTTTATTGTGTAACTAACATCATTGTGAACTAAATAAAACCAACAAAATTTGTATCATGACAATGCATTGTCCTAATTTTAGTCAAGAAGTTGTGTGATTTTTCCCATCTTTTTTAAGCCCTGGTTAACTCGGTTATTTACAAACTAAAATGATTGATACACCAATGTTGAAAGTAAAACTATCATCCGCCCGATGGTTGAAAACGAGCGCCGTTTTTCTTTCGTTTTTGTTCGCCATCAAACAATGCAAAACTTTGAACAGGTCAGTAGAACGATATTTCCTATAAAATACTAACCCCCAAATCCGCCCATTTCTGAAAATTGCAGCAATGACCAAATATGTACACTAACTTTAACTTGTCAGGTTTCCAACTCTCCCAAGTAGAAACAATCTTATAACAAATTCCAAACATCTGACTAAGCATTGTTGGAAACTTGCATATTTCATTTTACTTCAATACACAACATCTCTCCCACCCTCATCTGGACACTGAAAAGAAATAATAGAAAAAAAATCTTGGTGACCATTTCATCCCCACTGATGAAACCTAATTATTTTAAAGTGAGGAGGGGGATAAGCTGTTTCTATACAATGCAACTATCAGATGCACCATCTACAATGTACATGTACATGTACCTGCACCGCCTACAAATACATGTATATGGTTTTACAAAGTGCCATGTTATTTTCTTACGCCTAATTAGTTTAAAGGCCAGTCACACTGGCCACGAAAATAAGTGGGTCTGTTTAAACCTTTGTTTAATACCAGCTGAGAGTTAAAATACAATTGTCATTCAGGAACTTATATTTAATCCAAATAGTATTCGTGACTGTAAAAGTACATTTTGATCAAATGTAACTTGATTTTTACTTATATTTTTAGTATGAATTATGTTTTTAGAATGAAGAATAAGACTACAGTCCTATTTATTCTATTTGGTATTCATTCAGTGAACACTTCGTGTATACATACATGTACATATACATTTGACAGTATTTCGCATTTAACAGGGTAATCAATGAGTTCAGAGAATATTAGACAAACAAGAAAAGAGGACTCAAATTTTAGAGTTCGACTAGTGAAAGACTGTTCCACTGTCTGAAGAGAACGAAAGAAACTGCATGCATTGTTTGTGGAGTCCCAATTAATGGGGTACGTACATATAAATGGTACATATGTGCCTGCTTGTGTAACAATTTTGGCAAATATTCCAATTAAGGAAGTTGTATCTGACATGACATGGAGTAGCATAACCAAGGTTTAGAAAAACCTCAGGAAAATATTGAATTTCTAGTCAGTGGATTTATCTGGTTTCTAAGTTCCCAGATAATGTATTTTAGGCAATATTTTGAGGTGAATCGGATCAAAAGCACATGATTTATGCATGAGAATGGCCGGTTTTTGATCATACTCCGGCCATTCTGAGTGGACATTGGAATGGCCGGTTTCTGATCATACTCCGGCCATTCTGAATGGACATTGGAATAGCCGGTTTCTGATCATACTCCGGCCATTCTGAATGGACATTGGAATGGCCGGTTTCTGATCATACTCCGGCCATTCTGAATGGACATTGGAATAGCCGGTTTCTGATCATACTCCGGCCATTCTGAATGGACATTGGAATGGCCGGTCACTGATCAGACTCCGGCCATTCTGAATGGACATTGGAATAGCCGGTTTCTGATCAGACTCCGGCCATTCTGAGTGGACATTGGAATAGCCGGTTTCTGATCATACTCCGGCCATTCTGAATGGACATTGGAATGGCCGGTTTCTGATCATACTCCGGCCATTCTGAGTGGACATTGGAATAGCCGGTTTCTGATCATACTCCGGCCATTCTGAGTGGACATTAGAATAGCCGGTTTCTGATCATACTCCGGCCATTCTGAGTGGACATTGGAATAGCCGGTTTCTGATCATACTCCGGCCATTCTAAGTGAACATTGGAATAGCCGGTTTCTGATCATACTCCGGCCATTCTGAATGGACATTGGAATAGCCGGTTTCTGATCATACTCCGGCCATTCTGAGTGAAAATTGGAATAGCCGGTTTCTGATCATACTCCGGCCATTGTGAATGGACATTGGAATAGCCGGTTTTTGATCATACTCCGGCCATTCTGAATGGACATTGGAATGGCCGGTTTCTGATCATACTCCGGCCATTCTGAGTGAACATTGGAATAGCCGGTTTCTGATCATACTCCGGCCATTCTGAATGGACATTGGTATAGCCGGTTTTTGATCATACTCCGGCCATTCTGAGTGGACATTAGAATGGCCGGTTTCTGATCATACTCCGGCCATTCTGAGTGAACATTGGTATAGCCGGTTTTTGATCATACTCCGGCCATTCTGAATGGACATTAGAAGGGCCGGTTTCTGATCATACTCCGGCCATTCTGAATGGACATTAGAATGGCCGGTTTCTGATCATACTCCGGCCATTCTGAATGGACATTAGAATGGCCGGTTTCTGATCATACTCCGGCCATTCTGAATTGACATTAGAATAGCCGGTTTCTGATCATACTCCGGCCATTCTGAATGGACATTAGAATGGCCGGTTTCTGATCATACTCCAGCCATTCTGAATGGACATTGGAATAGCCGGTCACTGATCAGACTCCGGCCATTCTGAGTCGACATTGGAATAGCCGGTCACTGATCAGACTCCGGCCATTCTGAGTGGACATTGGAATAGCCAGTCACTGATCAGACTCCGGCCATTCTGAATGGACATTAGAATGGCCGGTTTCTGATCATACTCCGGCCATTCTGAATTGACATTAGAATAGCCGGTTTCTGATCATACTCCGGCCATTCTGAATGGACATTAGAATGGCCGGTTTCTGATCATACTCCAGCCATTCTGAGTGGACATTGGAATAGCTGGTTTCTGATCATACTCCAACCATTCTGAGTGAACATTGGAATAGCCGGTTTCTGATCATACTCCGGCCATTGTGAGTGGACATTAGAATGGCCGGTTTCTGATCATACTCCGGCCATTCTGAGTGGACATTGGAATGGTCGGTTTCTGATCATACTCCGTCCATTCTGAGTGGACATTGGAATGGCCGGTTTCTGATCATACTCCGGCCATTCTGAGTGGACATTAGAATGGCCGGTTTCTGATCATACTCCGGCCATTCTGAGTGGACATTGGAATGGCCGGTTTCTGACCATACTCCGGCCATTCTGAATGGACATTGGAATAGCCGGTCACTGATCAGACTCCGGCCATTCTGAGTCGACATTGGAATAGCCGGTCACTGATCAGACTCCGGCCATTCTGAGTGGACATTGGAATAGCCAGTCACTGATCAGACTCCGGCCATTCTGAGTGGACATTAGAATGGCCGGTTTCTGATCATACTCCGGCCATTCTGAGTGGACATTGGAATGGCCGGTTTCTGATCATACTCTGGCCATTCTGAGTGGACATTAGAATAGCCGGTTTCTGATCATACTCCGGCCATTCTGAATGGACATTGGAATGGCCGGTTTCTGACCATACTCCGGCCATTCTGAATGGACATTGGAATGGCCGGTTTCTGATCATACTCCGGCCATTCTGAGTGGACATTAGAATGGCCGGTTTCTGATCATACTCCGGCCATTCTGAATGGACATTGGAATGGCCGGTTTCTGATCATACTCCGGCCATTCTGAGTGGACATTAGAATGGCCGGTTTCTGATCATACTCCGGCCATTCTGAATGGACATTGGAATGGCCGGTTTCTGATCATACTCCGGCCATTCTGAGTGGACATTAGAATGGCCGGTTTCTGACCATACTCCGGCCATTCTGAATGGACATTGGAATGGCCGGTTTCTGATCATACTCCGGCCATTCTGAGTGGACATTGGAATAGCCGGTGTCGGTACAGACTCCGGCCATTCTGAGTGAACATTGGAATAGCCGGTGTCGGTAGAGACTCCGGCCATTCAGTTTCCTGCAACACTGACATGTACACACCTTCAATTGTTTAGATCTAAATATAAGCAGTTTGATTTTATCACAAAAAAATATTCATTTTGATACAGAAAAAGAGAGATGGAAAAAAAATGTCTATTTCTAAACTTATTAGAGCCGGAAAAGTAGAAGTTCATTCATTACACAAAAGAGTGCAACAAAAGTAGGTTTTTTGGGAATGATTCATCTGTTTTGCCAACAAACAAAAAAAGTGAACCTTTTTGAAGTAAAAAATATGTTAAAAATAGAAATATTATTTCAGGAAAATACTCCTCACTCTGTTGAATGAGGCTTCCTCCTTCCACATCCCTTCCCCACACACAAAAATAATAAATAGAAAGCATGTAAATGTACTAATAGATCTCTGAAATTTCCTTTTTTTTCTGTAGGTATGAGAGGCAGCGGGATATGTCAAGCAACAGTGGTAAGTAAAAATTAAATTTTACTTTAACCCTAACTCTAACTCTACCAGATACAGCACAGTGCATCTGTGCTGACAGCCCCCACTTTGCTGCACTACCCACACAAGTCAAAGTGACAAAGTATGCAATGTGATTCGACTGGCAGGCTACTAGCCAAAATGTCCTGGAGTGTCTACGTTAGGGGTTTAATACAAGTTTGGTGAATCAGCCTTTCAAAAAAGATGGAAAAGTTAGCAAATTATGGTTTGTTTCTCATATAATTTACTGTATTTTCCCATTTTATTAATAGCAACACTGATGACTCTACTGAAAGCTGTGACAGAGATTCAGCTGACAGTAAAGTCTATTCAGCAGGAGCAAGAGGCCCAACGACGAGTCCTGAATGGAATAGCAGTGAAGCTTTTGGGAGATGTAGATGAAAAACTGCCCGAGGACATCACCTTACCTCTGAGCACTCAAGAGGACATTGAGGAGCTTGAAGAGGAGCTCAAAACCAAAAAGACCAGTGATGCGTTGGTAAGTCAAGGAAACGCTAACCCTATAACCTTTCAAGCCCCAGACTAGTTAAAACAATTGGCAGTGGCGTATACAGCTTTTTACGGCGTACAAAATTGAGACGTTTCGACATCTGAACTGCCTGAAACACTGTGTTTGGATTTTTTGACAGCATTAGGTATTTTAAGTTTTTCAATGGGCCACGATTTTTGGTTAGTGGATTTCGCTAATATGCCATTAAATGAAGTATTTACGATAACCCAAAAGAAAAATTCACCGAGGGAGGTAGGGCAGGTTTTTCCCCCAGCAGTGAACAGCCCTACACGAAACCCCACCTGCCTACCCCAGATACGCCACTGACAATTTGGTCAAGAAATAAGGTATGCTTTGTTAGATTTTACAGTCCTTTCCTTTTAATCTATGGTTTCTGACGTTTGGGTTAAAATAAAATTTACCAAACGACAAGTGAATGCTAAAAAAAAGATTGAAGTATTGAAAGAACCTGGTTACGCCTGAGCTCGTCAGAGGGAACTATTAAAACAATTCAGCTTTTGGCTTTTGTTTATCACTATGCACAATTTTATTTTTAGATTGATTGTATGCTTTGGATTTGTGATTGCGTGATACAGATTTGAATGTCTGAATACTTTTCTTCACAGACAAACCACCTTGTCACTGTTGGTGAAAGTACCGTGAAAGATGCGGTCAGGCGTATTATGTCGAGCGTCATGGATCATCAGTTGGCACTACGCTACAATTGGAATGGAAAGGCTGGCTATAAAGGCAATGCAGGGATCACAAAGCTAGGATTCGGACGATTGGCCTTGGCTTCTGTTATAATAAGTAAGGCCCAGTTTTAAATTTATATATGTTTATGTCAATTCAATTAAGTTGGGACGTCCATATGAAACAAAGATTTCCTGGTTACTCCTGGATAGGTTCGATAGTTCGAAGGTTTATTAGATCAAAGGTTCGTTAGCCCGCAGGTTCGTAAAGCCCCAGTCCTACTAAGAGATACAACTTACGACAGTTTGCAACTGGAAATCGTAGGCAAACTTAGGAAAGTCGTGCCACAAGTCTTGGGTGGTCGTGGGTAATCTTAGATATTCGCACGACTGAAATCAGTCGCAGAGAGGTTTTTGAGCTTGTTCGAAATTCTGGCTGCGACTCAAGTAGTCGCATCTTGTCGCAGCCTAGTCTTCGATATCATTCGTGCGACGCTCGTGCGATTGTCGTGGGACAAGTCTTGAGTGGTCCTTTATTGTCGTGGCTGATCGTAGGATTCTCCTGTTGTACGACAGTCGCACGACTTTCCACAACTTGTAGTGTGAGTAGACCTGATTGCACGACTAAGCAAGACTCCACGACAAGTCGTACGAATAGTGGTTACATTGGTCGTAGCCAGTCGTGCAACATGACTTTACCACTCGTACGTATTCTTGGGTAGTCGTGCGACAGTCGTGCGATTAGTGGTGCTATCAGTCGGCAACAAGTCTTCTACAGGTCGCACGACTGGTCTTACAATGTGACTGCTAGGCTCAAATCGCAGGAAATATCCACGACTGGCCTTGTCGCACGACTGAACTGGTTGCAGGAAATCGCAGGTCCTAGTGGGACTGGGGCTTTAGTCTAAAGGTTTGCTTTTCCAAAAATTGAATAAGGTCCGAAGGCTCGATAGTCTGAATAGATGTTACAGCTCGATTGTCCGAATCAACAAGAAGGTTTGATATTCTGAATTGACAGTGAGGTTCGATAGTCCGAATCAACATTAATGTGTATAGTATGAATGGACAATATAAACGGACTATCGAACCCTATTATCATTTCAGACTATCGGACCCTATTGTCATTTCGGACATTCAAACCTTTGGACTACCGACCCTTCGGATTAATGAACCTTCGGAGGATCAAACGGACCCTGATTTTATAGCTTGTACAGGACTTCAACAGCATCCCTTTTACAGTTATCCTAAATCTCATAGCCCATCAGTTTTGTGGAAGCAACACAAGTTCAGTGGAAATATCACAAAGTCTTATTGTGCTTCATAAAAAATGAAATAAATGTTGGACATCAGCAGATTGGGAATGCATTCCATCTTCAGGAATCCACATCAATAAAATTGGCTAATCCTGCGAGTTCTCAAGATCCATTCTATTTGCTATGATTTGATATTCATTACATTTCATTTTACAGGAGCTGTAACAAAGATGCCAACACTAAAGACCTCTTCAGTGGAAGTCCAGAGAGAGGTAATGGTGTGGCTGAGGGGCGCCAGTGACAAACACGGAGGTCGTAAACAGAGAGAGAGCAGAGGGCAGTGGCAGAAACAGCTGATTAGACCATTCTACATGGGCATTTTACACAGGAATTGTTTGATTGCCTGAAGTCGGACATTGAATCTGGGAGAAAGACATTACAGTGGAACTCCGCTATACTAAACACTGCTATACCGAACATTCGGCTATACCGAACATCATCCTTGGCTCCCAAATTTTGTGTACAAAACTTAACGAACATTGTTGTTGGGGAAAAAAAACGGATAAAAAAATGTACAGGGTATTTGGGCTGTTTGTAATTCCCAAACGGCCGCAGCTTCATGTTGAAGAGTGACAGGTGGCTATTATGAAAAGCCAACTGTTGCTTTAGAATGTATGAACATGTAATTACATGATTCAATAGCCGGCACATGTTTAAAGTAATCCTTAAAGGGACACATTGCTTTGGATGTTGCGATTTAGGCTATAAAACTGAAATGGATATGGTTGGGAAGCTTTTTGAAAAGTAGAATATAAAGATTCACATAACTATCCCTTCAAATTGCGTGGTTTTTGTTTAATTTCGTGACAAATAACGGTCCGCCATTTTGTAGAACCAAATTTTTTACTCCACAAAATGGCGGACCATGTTCACCAGTCGTATTTCCAGTCGCATCTGGTTGAAGTACGTTCTGTTGATCCATTTTGATGTACTGTGGTGGCACGGCGCGCAGCATGCACTGGCGATATGTGTCGCGAGCCAGAGAATTGTACACAAGGCCACTGGCTGCGGTGCCAGCCTAAAGACTCTTACAGCGTATTTTGCGCATTATTTAGACGGTGGTATTTAAGACTGGAAATAAGTCTATGTTTCGCGGGTCAGATGTCAGGGGTAAGCGCACAATTTTTCTCTTTGTAATCACTACTCACTAATTACAACACATTATACGTGTTTTTTTGCATGAACAACTCTTATCAAAGATAAGGAACGTTTCTAAACAGCAAAATTTCATGACATTTGAAGGCAATGTGTCCCTAAATAAGTAACCCGTGGCTGAAAATCGCTATACCGAATGATCGTTTATACTGAACAAAATCTGTGGATTCCGCGATGTTGGTTATAGCGGCGTTCCACTCTATTAGTATAGAAAAATAATGCATCTTTAGGCGTTTCATCCATTTTCAACACACCACTAGTAGTGAATTCTTGAATTCATTCCTGGTGGCATGTTTAATAATACCATGATTGGGAACATTATTGTTAGAATTATTTTTACAACTAATCCATTGATTTTCTTGCCACTTTTGGTTTCTCAATAGTGCCACTGAGACTAGATTATGTTTACATGTATTTACATTTACAAAAGTAGACACACTTGCCATTTTTCCAAGAATCTTTTCCTATACTACATGTATCAAATCCATTCACCAGGAGGGAATTCAAGAATTCACTCCTAGTGGTGTACTTCATAATACCTTAATAGGAAAATTGCTGCCCCATTGTCAGTAAAATTGCCTGTACATTTAATTTGAAGTTTAATTTTGGTTTCAAATGTTCCTGTAAATATTAAACACTGCAAAACTGAACTTTACCTATATGCATATGAAATCCCCATTACATGTATAGTACATATGCATTTGTCAGGAATTAACTAATTAGCATGTTATGTGCATGTATTAAAGACACTACATTCCCCCCTTCTTTTGACTCAATTTAAAGTGATTGCATGTGACAACTAGATTTGACCGGTAAATCATTTAGAGCTTTAGTGTATGTCCCGAAGTACACCCTGTTGACAAAGAACATTAACAACTGTAACTTTACAACAATCTTTCAAAGATTAATAATATCAGTTCGCGGAAAAATGGTAGGCAATGGTTCTATTAAACTTTATTTGCATTTATTGTGGTGTTCGTATAGAATAAACCGAAAAACTGTTGAGGTAAATTTAACAAACTACATCTCTGCTGTCTCCTAAAATGTAAATGACTAGGTTGTTATTAATTGCAAATGACACAGGCACAATAACTTGATGTACAGTGCCCAATTATTCTAATAGGGTTGTATCAGGAAAGAAATGGGAGATGGCCGACAAAGGCCGGTGTATCTTCCATTTGTCGTCTGATTAGATCCCGTTCAGAACAAAATAATTGTTCAGTATGTCGAGGACGCCTGTACCGTTACGAAGGGGGGGGGGGGGGGGGGACGGGGACGGGTACGGGGGTACGGGTACGGGGGGGGGGGGGGGGGTGGGTACAGGTACGGAGCCGGTTATAAGCCGCTAATGGACCATTAAAGGCCAATACTGGGCCAATGCCGGCTACCGGGCCATATGCTGGCTGATGAAAACGGCCCATTACAGGGCCGTTAATGGCCCGGTTCCGGCAGCCAGCATTGGGCCGATAATGCGCCAGTGTGCAAAATTGTACTGGGCCGTTAATGCAGCCGGAATTGGCCCATAATCGGGCCGTTTATGTTGTGTTTACTGGGCATTCGGCTGAACTGGAGTCTGTGGAGCTGGAAATTGGTCTGGATGTTGCTGAGGAGTCTCTTTCATCAGATCGAAAAACGCCTTCATTTTGGGCCTAAGTTGCGTGGTGGGGGTCTCGGCTAGTCCATTGTATAGCGTGTGCACTTATGCGGGAATGCAGAAAAATACGTTCGAAAAACCTACTCGCTTATCTCGGCCATCATTCGGCTGAACTGGGGTCTGTGGAGCTGGAAATTGGTCTGGATGTTGGTGAGGAGTCCCTCTTTCCATCAGTATCAAGATTGTCCGCAATTTCGTTCAATGTCAGATCGAAAAACGCCCTCATTTGGGGCCCAAGTTGCGTGGTGGGGGTCTCGGCTCGTCCATTGTATAACATGTGCACTTATACAGGGAATGCAGAAAAATTCGTTCGAAAAACCTACTCGCTTGTCTCCTCCATCATTTGGCTGAACTTGGGCCTGCGGAGCTGGAAATTGGTCTGCATGTTGCTGAGAAGTCCCTCTTTCCATCAGTATCAAGATTGTGTGCAATTTGGTTAAACATCAGATCGAAAAATTCCCTCATTTTGGGCCTAAGTTGCGTGGTGGGGGTCTCGTCTAAACCATTGTATAGCATGTGCACTTATGCGGGAAGGCAGACAAATTCGTTCGAAAACCTACTCGCTTGTCTTGGCCATCATGTGGCTGAACTTGGGCCTGAGGAGCTGGAGATTGGTCTGGATGTTGCTGATGAGTCCCTCTTTCCATAAGTATCAAGATTGTGCGTGATTTCTTTCAACGTCAGACCGAAAAACGCCCTCATTTGGAACCCAAGTTGCGTGGTGGGGATCTCGGCTAGTCCATCGTATAGCATGTACACTTATGCAGGAATGCAAACAAATTCGTTCGAAAAACCTACTCGCTTGTCTCGGCCATCATTTGGCTGAACTGGGGTCTGTGGAGCTGGAAATTGGTCTGGATGTTGCTGAGAAGTCCCTCTTTCCATCAGTATCAAGATTGTGCGCAATTTGGTTAAACATCTGATCGAAAAATTCCCCATATTTTGGGCCTAAGTTGCGTGGTCGGGGTCTCGGCTAAACCATTGTATAGCATGTGCACTTATGCGGGAAGGCAGACAAATTCGTTCGAAAAACCTACTCGCTTGTCTCGGCCATCATTTGGCTGAACTTGGGCCTGAGGAGCTGGAGATTGGTCTGGATGTTGCTGATGAGTCCCTCTTTCCATAAGTATCAAGATTGTGCGTGATTTCGTTCAACGTCAGACCGAAAAACGCCCTCATTTGGAACCCAAGTTGCGCGGTGGGGATCTCGGCTAGTCCATCGTATAGTATGTACACTTATGCAGGAATGCAAACAAATTCTTTCGAAAAACCTACTCGCTTCTCTCGGCCATCATTTGGCTGAACTTGGGCCTGAGGAGCTGGAGATTGGTTTGGATGTTGCTGATAAGTCCCTCCTTCCATTAGTATCAAGATTGTGCGCAATTTCGTACAACATCAGATCGAAAATTACCTTATTTTGGGCCTAAGTTGCGTGGTGGGGGTCTCGGCTAGTCCATTGTATAGCATGTGCACTTATTCGGGAATGCAGACAAATTCGTTCGAAAAACCTACTAGCTTGTCTCGGCCATAATTTGGCTGAACTTGGGCCTCAGGAGCTGGAGATTGGTCTGGATGTTGCTGATGAGTCCCTCTTTCCATCAGTATCAAGATTGTGCGCAATTTCGTTCAACATCAGATCAAAAAACGCCCTCATTTGGGGCCCAAGTTGCGTGGTGGGGGTCTCGGCTAGTCCATTGTATAGCATGTACACTTAACCGGGAATGCAGACAAAATCAGTTCGAAAAAAACTACTCGCATATCTCGGCCATCATTCTGCTGAACTGGGGTCTGTGGAGCTGGAAATTGGTCGGATGTTGCTGAGGAGTCCCTTTTTCCAACATTATCAAGATTGGGCGCAATTTCGTTTAACATCAGATCGAAAAACGCCTTCATTTTGGGCCTAAGTTGCGTGGTGGGGGTCTCGGCTAGTCCATTGTATATCATGTGCACTTATGTGGGAATGCATTAAAATTCGTTCGAAAAACCTACTCGCTTGTCTCGGCCATCATTTGGCTGAACTTGGGTCTGAGGAGCTGAAGATTGTTCTGGATGTTGCTGATGAGTCCCTCTTTCCATCAGTATCAAGATTGTGCGCAATTTCGTTTAACATCAGATCGAAAAACGCCCTTCATTTTGGGCCTAAGTTGCGTAGTAGGGGTCTCGGCTAGTCCATTGTATAATCATGTGCACTTATGCAGGAATGCAGATCAATTCGTTCGAAAACCCTACTCGCTTGTCTCGGCCATCATTTGGCTGAACTTGGGTCTGAGGAGCTGAAAATTGGTCTGGATGTTGATGAGGAGTCCCTCTTTCCATCAGTATCAAGATTGTGCGTAATTTCGTACAACATCAGATCGAAAAACGCCCTCATTTAAGGCCACGTTGCGTTGTGGGGGTCTCGGCCAGTCCATTGCATAGCATGTGCACTTAATCGGGAATGCAGACAAAATCAGTTTTAAAAAAAACTACTCGCATATCTCGGCCATCATTCTGCTGAACTGGGGTCTGTGGAGCTGGAAATTCGTCTGGATGTTGCTGAGGAGTCCCTCTTTCCAACAGTATCAAGATTGTGCGTAATTTCGTTCAACATCAGATCAAAAAACGCCCTCATTTGGGGCCTAAGTTGCGTGGTGGGGGTCTCGGCTAGTCCATTGTATAGCATGTACACTTAACCGGGAATGCAGACAAAATCAGTTGGCAAAAAACTACTCTCTTATCTCGGCCATCATTCGGCTGAACTGGGGTCTGTGGAGCTGGAAATTGGTCTGGATGTTGCTGAGCAGTCCCTCTTTCCAACAGTATCAAGATTGTGCGCAATTTCGTTAAACATCAGATAGAAAAATTTCCTAATTTTGGGCCTAAGTTGCGAAGTATGGGTCTCGGCTAGTCCATTGTATAATCATGAGCACTTATGCAGGAATGCAGATAAATTCGTTCGAAAAACCTACTCGCTTGTCTCAGCCATCATTTGGCTGAACTTGGGTCCGAGGAGCTGAAAATTGGTCTGGATGTTGCTGAGGAGTCCCTCTTCCCATCAGTATCAAGATTGTGCGCAATTTAGTTAAAAATCAGATCGAAAAATTCCCTCATTTTGGGCCTAAGTTGCGTGGTGGGGGTCTCGGCTAGTCCATTGAATATCATGTGCACTTATGTGGGAATGCATTAAAATTCGTTCGAAAAACCTACTCGCTTGTCTCGGCCATCATTTGGCTGAACTTGGGTCTGAGGAGCTGAAGATTGTTCTGGATGTTGCTGATGAGTCCCTCTTTCCATCAGTATCAAGATTGTGCGCAATTTCGTTCAACATCAGATCAAAAAACGCCCTCATTTGGGGCCCAAGTTGCGTGGTGGGGGTCTCGGCTAGTCCATTGTATAGCATGTACACTTAACCGGGAATGCAGACAAAATCAGTTCGAAAAAAACTACTCGCATATCTCGGCCATCATTCTGCTGAACTGGGGTCTGTGGAGCTGGAAATTGGTCGGATGTTGCTGAGGAGTCCCTTTTTCCAGCATTATCAAGATTGTGCGTAATTTCGTTTAACATCAGATCGAAAAACGCCTTCATTTTGGGCCTAAGTTGCGTGGTGGGGGTCTCGGCTAGTCCATTGTATATCATGTGCACTTATGTGGGAATGCATTAAAATTCGTTCGAAAAACCTACTCGCTTGTCTCGGCCATCATTTGGCTGAACTTGGGTCTGAGGAGCTGAAGATTGTTCTGGATGTTGCTGATGAGTCCCTCTTTCCATCAGTATCAAGATTGTGCGCAATTTCGTTTAACATCAGATCGAAAAACGCCCTTCATTTTGGGCCTAAGTTGCGTAGTAGGGGTCTCGGCTAGTCCATTGTATAATCATGTGCACTTATGCAGGAATGCAGATAAATTCGTTCGAAAACCCTACTCGCTTGTCTCGGCCATCATTTGGCTGAACTTGGGTCTGAGGAGCTGAAAATTGGTCTGGATGTTGATGAGGAGTCCCTCTTTCCATCAGTATCAAGATTGTGCGTAATTTCGTACAACATCAGATCGAAAAACGCCCTCATTTAAGGCCCACGTTGCGTTGTGGGGGTCTCGGCCAGTCCATTGCATAGCATGTGCACTTAATCGGGAATGCAGACAAAATCAGTTAAAAAAAAAACTACTCGCATATCTCGGCCATCATTCTGCTGAACTGGGGTCTGTGGAGCTGGCAAGTCGTCTGGATGTTGCTGAGGAGTCCCTCTTTCCAACAGTATCAAGATTGTGCGTAATTTCGTTCAACATCAGATCAAAAAACGCCCTCATTTGGGGCCTAAGTTGCGTGGTGGGGGTCTCGGCTAGTCCATTGTATAGCAAGTACACTTAACCGGGAATGCAGACAAAATCAGTTCGCAAAAAACTACTCTCTTATCTCGGCCATCATTCGGCTGAACTGGGGTCTGTGGAGCTGGAAATTGGTCTGGATGTTGCTGAGCAGTCCCTCTTTCCAACAGTATCAAGATTGTGCGCAATTTCGTTAAACATCAGATAGAAAAATTTCCTAATTTTGGGCCTAAGTTGCGAAGTATGGGTCTCGGCTAGTCCATTGTATAATCATGAGCACTTATGCAGGAATGCAGATAAATTCGTTCGAAAAACCTACTCGCTTGTCTCAGCCATCATTTGGCTGAACTTGGGTCCGAGGAGCTGAACATTTGTCTGGATGTTGCTGAGGAGTCCCTCTTCCCATCAGTATCAAGATTGTGCGCAATTTAGTTAAAAATCAGATCGAAAAATTCCCTCATTTTGGGCCTAAGTTACGTGGTGGGGGTCTCGGCTAGTCCATTGAATATCATGTGCACTTATGTGGGAATGCATTAAAATTCGTTCGAAAAACCTACTCGCTTGTCTCGGCCATCATTTGGCTGAACTTGGGTCTGAGGAGCTGAAGATTGTTCTGGATGTTGCTGATGAGTCCCTCTTTCCATCAGTATCAAGATTGTGCGCAATTTCGTTCAACATCAGATCAAAAAACGCCCTCATTTGGGGCCCAAGTTGCGTGGTGGGGGTCTCGGCTAGTCCATTGTATAGCATGTACACTTAACCGGGAATGCAGACAAAATCAGTTCGAAAAAAACTACTCGCATATCTCGGCCATCATTCTGCTGAACTGGGGTCTGTGGAGCTGGAAATTGGTCGGATGTTGCTGAGGAGTCCCTTTTTCCAACATTATCAAGATTGTGCGCAATTTAGTTAAAAATCAGATCGAAAAATTCCCTCATTTTGGGCCTAAGTTGCGTGGTGGGGGTCTCGGCTAGTCCATTGAATATCATGTGCACTTATGTGGGAATGCATTAAAATTCGTTCGAAAAACCTACTCGCTTGTCTCGGCCATCATTTGGCTGAACTTGGGTCTGAGGAGCTGAAGATTGTTCTGGATGTTGCTGATGAGTCCCTCTTTCCATCAGTATCAAGATTGTGCGCAATTTCGTTCAACATCAGATCAAAAAACGCCCTCATTTGGGGCCCAAGTTGCGTGGTGGGGGTCTCGGCTAGTCCATTGTATAGCATGTACACTTAACCGGGAATGCAGACAAAATCAGTTCGAAAAAAACTACTCGCATATCTCGGCCATCATTCTGCTGAACTGGGGTCTGTGGAGCTGGAAATTGGTCGGATGTTGCTGAGGAGTCCCTTTTTCCAGCATTATCAAGATTGTGCGTAATTTCGTTTAACATCAGATCGAAAAACGCCTTCATTTTGGGCCTAAGTTGCGTGGTGGGGGTCTCGGCTAGTCCATTGTATATCATGTGCACTTATGTGGGAATGCATTAAAATTCGTTCGAAAAACCTACTCGCTTGTCTCGGCCATCATTTGGCTGAACTTGGGTCTGAGGAGCTGAAGATTGTTCTGGATGTTGCTGATGAGTCCCTCTTTCCATCAGTATCAAGATTGTGCGCAATTTCGTTTAACATCAGATCGAAAAACGCCCTTCATTTTGGGCCTAAGTTGCGTAGTAGGGGTCTCGGCTAGTCCATTGTATAATCATGTGCACTTATGCAGGAATGCAGATAAATTCGTTCGAAAACCCTACTCGCTTGTCTCGGCCATCATTTGGCTGAACTTGGGTCTGAGGAGCTGAAAATTGGTCTGGATGTTGATGAGGAGTCCCTCTTTCCATCAGTATCAAGATTGTGCGTAATTTCGTACAACATCAGATCGAAAAACGCCCTCATTTAAGGCCCACGTTGCGTTGTGGGGGTCTCGGCCAGTCCATTGCATAGCATGTGCACTTAATCGGGAATGCAGACAAAATCAGTTAAAAAAAAAACTACTCGCATATCTCGGCCATCATTCTGCTGAACTGGGGTCTGTGGAGCTGGCAAGTCGTCTGGATGTTGCTGAGGAGTCCCTCTTTCCAACAGTATCAAGATTGTGCGTAATTTCGTTCAACATCAGATCAAAAAACGCCCTCATTTGGGGCCTAAGTTGCGTGGTGGGGGTCTCGGCTAGTCCATTGTATAGCAAGTACACTTAACCGGGAATGCAGACAAAATCAGTTCGCAAAAAACTACTCTCTTATCTCGGCCATCATTCGGCTGAACTGGGGTCTGTGGAGCTGGAAATTGGTCTGGATGTTGCTGAGCAGTCCCTCTTTCCAACAGTATCAAGATTGTGCGCAATTTCGTTAAACATCAGATAGAAAAATTTCCTAATTTTGGGCCTAAGTTGCGAAGTATGGGTCTCGGCTAGTCCATTGTATAATCATGAGCACTTATGCAGGAATGCAGATAAATTCGTTCGAAAAACCTACTCGCTTGTCTCAGCCATCATTTGGCTGAACTTGGGTCCGAGGAGCTGAACATTTGTCTGGATGTTGCTGAGGAGTCCCTCTTCCCATCAGTATCAAGATTGTGCGCAATTTAGTTAAAAATCAGATCGAAAAATTCCCTCATTTTGGGCCTAAGTTACGTGGTGGGGGTCTCGGCTAGTCCATTGAATATCATGTGCACTTATGTGGGAATGCATTAAAATTCGTTCGAAAAACCTACTCGCTTGTCTCGGCCATCATTTGGCTGAACTTGGGTCTGAGGAGCTGAAGATTGTTCTGGATGTTGCTGATGAGTCCCTCTTTCCATCAGTATCAAGATTGTGCGCAATTTCGTTCAACATCAGATCAAAAAACGCCCTCATTTGGGGCCCAAGTTGCGTGGTGGGGGTCTCGGCTAGTCCATTGTATAGCATGTACACTTAACCGGGAATGCAGACAAAATCAGTTCGAAAAAAACTACTCGCATATCTCGGCCATCATTCTGCTGAACTGGGGTCTGTGGAGCTGGAAATTGGTCGGATGTTGCTGAGGAGTCCCTTTTTCCAACATTATCAAGATTGTGCGTAATTTCGTTTAACATCAGATCGAAAAACGCCTTCATTTTGGGCCTAAGTTGCGTGGTGGGGGTCTCGGCTAGTCCATTGTATATCATGTGCACTTATGTGGGAATGCATTAAAATTCGTTCGAAAAACCTACTCGCTTGTCTCGGCCATCATTTGGCTGAACTTGGGTCTGAGGAGCTGAAGATTGTTCTGGATGTTGCTGATGAGTCCCTCTTTCCATCAGTATCAAGATTGTGCGCAATTTCGTTTAACATCAGATCGAAAAACGCCCTTCATTTTGGGCCTAAGTTGCGTAGTAGGGGTCTCGGCTAGTCCATTGTATAATCATGTGCACTTATGCAGGAATGCAGATAAATTCGTTCGAAAACCCTACTCGCTTGTCTCGGCCATCATTTGGCTGAACTTGGGTCTGAGGAGCTGAAAATTGGTCTGGATGTTGATGAGGAGTCCCTCTTTCCATCAGTATCAAGATTGTGCGTAATTTCGTACAACATCAGATCGAAAAACGCCCTCATTTAAGGCCCACGTTGCGTTGTGGGGGTCTCGGCCAGTCCATTGCATAGCATGTGCACTTAATCGGGAATGCAGACAAAATCAGTTAAAAAAAAAACTACTCGCATATCTCGGCCATCATTCTGCTGAACTGGGGTCTGTGGAGCTGGCAAGTCGTCTGGATGTTGCTGAGGAGTCCCTCTTTTCAACAGTATCAAGATTGTGCGTAATTTCGTTCAACATCAGATCAAAAAACGCCCTCATTTGGGGCCTAAGTTGCGTGGTGGGGGTCTCGGCTAGTCCATTGTATAGCATGTACACTTAACCGGGAATGCAGACAAAATCAGTTCGCAAAAAACTACTCTCTTATCTCGGCCATCATTCGGCTGAACTGGGGTCTGTGGAGCTGGAAATTGGTCTGGATGTTGCTGAGCAGTCCCTCTTTCCAACAGTATCAAGATTGTGCGCAATTTCGTTAAACATCAGATAGAAAAATTTCCTAATTTTGGGCCTAAGTTGCGAAGTATGGGTCTCGGCTAGTCCATTGTATAATCATGAGCACTTATGCAGGAATGCAGATAAATTCGTTCGAAAAACCTACTCGCTTGTCTCAGCCATCATTTGGCTGAACTTGGGTCCGAGGAGCTGAACATTTGTCTGGATGTTGCTGAGGAGTCCCTCTTCCCATCAGTATCAAGATTGTGCGCAATTTAGTTAAAAATCAGATCGAAAAATTCCCTCATTTTGGGCCTAAGTTGCGTGGTGGGGGTCTCGGCTAGTCCATTGAATATCATGTGCACTTATGTGGGAATGCATTAAAATTCGTTCGAAAAACCTACTCGCTTGTCTCGGCCATCATTTGGCTGAACTTGGGTCTGAGGAGCTGAAGATTGTTCTGGATGTTGCTGATGAGTCCCTCTTTCCATCAGTATCAAGATTGTGCGCAATTTCGTTCAACATCAGATCAAAAAACGCCCTCATTTGGGGCCCAAGTTGCGTGGTGGGGGTCTCGGCTAGTCCATTGTATAGCATGTACACTTAACCGGGAATGCAGACAAAATCAGTTCGAAAAAAACTACTCTCTTATCTCGGCCATCATTCGGCTGAACTGGTGTCTGTGGAGCTGGAAATTGGTCTGGATGTTGCTGAGCAGTCCCTCTTTCCATCAATATCAAGATTGTGCGCAATTTCGTTCAATGTCAGATCGAAAAACGCCCTCATTTGGGGCCCAAGTTGCGTGGTGGGGGTCTTGGCTAGTCCATTGTATAGCATGTGCACTCATGCGGGAATGGAGAAAAATTTGTTTGAAAAACCTACTCGCTTATCTCGGCCATCATTTGGCTGAACTTGAGTATGAGGAGCTAGAGATTAGTCTAAATGTTACTGATGAGTCCCTCTTTCCATCAGTATCAAGATTATGCGCAATTTCGTTCAATGTCAGACCGAAAAACGCCCTCATGTGGGGCCTAAATTACGTGGTGGGGGTCTCGGCTAGTCCATTGTATAGCATGTGCACTTATGCGGAAATGCAGAAAAATTCTTTCGAAAAACCTACTGGCTTATCTCGGCCATCATTCTCCTGAACTTGCGTCTGTGGAGCTGGAAATTGGTATGGATGTTGCTGAGGAGTCCCTCTTTCCAACAGTATCAAGATTGTGCGCAATTTCGTTCAATGTCAGACCGAAAAACGCTCTCATTTGGGGCCCAAGTTGCGTGGTTTGGGTCTCAGCTAGTCCATTGTATAGCTTGTACACTCATGCGGGAATGCAGAAAAAATCAGTTCGAAAACAAATACTCGCTTATCTCGGCCATCATTCGGCTGAACTGGCGTCTGTTGAGCTGGAAATTGGTATGGATGTTGCTGAGGAGTCCCTCTTTCCATCAGTATCAAGATTGTGCGCAATTTCGTTTAACGTCAGACCGAAAAACGCCCTCATTTGGGGCCTAAGTTGCGTGGTGGGGTTCTCGGCTAGTCCATTGTTAGCATGTACACTCATGCGGGAATGCAGACAAAATCAGTTCGAAAAATATTACTTGCTTATCTCGGCCATCATTTGGCTGAACTTGGGTCTGAGGAGCTGCAGATTGGTCTGGATGTTGCCGATGAGTCCCTCTTTCCATCAGTATCAAGATGGTGCGCAATTTCGTTCAAGATCAGATCGAAAAACGCCCTCATTTGGAGACCAAGTTGCGTGGTGGGGGTCTCTGCTAGTCTTGTGTATAGCATGTACACTTAATCGGGAATGCAGAAAAAATCGTTCGAGAAACCTACTCGCTTATCTCGGCCACCTTTCGGCTGAACTGGGGTCCTTGGAGCTGGAAATTGGAATGGATGTTGCTGAGGAGTCCCTCTTTCCAACAGTATCAAGATTGTGCGCAATTTCGTTCAATGTCAGACAGAAAAACGCCACCATTTGGGGCCCAAGTTGCGTGCTTGGGGTCTCGGCTAGTGCATTGTATAGCATGTGCACTTATGCGGGAATGCAGACAAATTCTTTCGAAAAAGATACTCGCCTATTTCGGCCATCATTCGGCTGAACTTGAGTCTGAGGAGCTGGAGATTGTTCTGGATGTTGCTGAGGAGTCCCTCTTTCCAACAGTATCAAGATTGTGCGCAATTTCGTTCAACATCAGATCGAAAAACGCCCTAATTTGGGGCCCAAGTTGCGTGGGGGGGTGGGGGGGGGGGGGGGGTTCGGCTAGTCCATTGTATGGCGTGTGCACTTAAGCTAGAATGCAGAAAAATTAGTTCAAAAAACCTACTCGCTTATGTCCGCCATCATTCAGCTGAACTGAGGTCTGAGGAGCTGGAGATTTGTTTGGATGTTGCTAATGAGTCCCTCTTTCCAACAATATCCAGATTGTGCGCAATTTTGTTCAACATCAGATCGAAAAACGTCCTCATTTGGGGCCCAAGTTGCGTGGTGGGGGTCTCGGCTAGTCCATTGTATAGCATGTGCACTTTTGCCGGAATGCAGAAAAATTCGTTCGAAAAACCTACTCGCTTGTCTCGGCCATCATTCGGCTAACCTGGGGTCTGTGGAGCTGCAAATTGGTCGGGATGTTGCTGAGGAGTCCCTCTTTCCATCAGTATCAAGATTGTGCGCAGTTTTGTTCAACGTCATACCGAAAAACGCCCTCATTTGGGGCCCAAGTTGCATGGGGGGGGGGGGGGGGGGTCTCGGCTAGTCCACTGCATAGCATGTACACTCATGCGGGAATGCAGACAAAAATCAGTTCGAAAAATACTACTCGCTTATCTCGGCCATCATTTGGCTGAATTTGGGCCTGCGGAGCTGGAAATTGGTCTGGATTTTGCTGAGGAGTCCCTCTTTCCATCAGTATTAAGATTGTGTGCAATTTCGTTCAATGTCAGACTGAAAAACGCCCTCATTTGGGGCCCAAGTTGCGTGGTGGGGTTCTCGGCTAGTCCATTGTTAGCATGTACACTCATGCGGGAATGCAGACAAAATCAGTTCGAAAAATATTACTTGCTTATCTCGGCCATCATTTGGCTGAACTTGGGTCTGAGGAGCTGCAGATTGGTCTGGATGTTGCCGATGAGTCCCTCTTTCCATCAGTATCAAGATTGTGCGCAATTTCGTTCAAGATCAGATCGAAAAACGCCCTCATTTGGAGACCAAGTTGCGTGGTGGGGGTCTCTGCTAGTCTTGTGTATAGCATGTACACTTAATCGGGAATGCAGAAAAAATCGTTCGAGAAACCTACTTGCTTATCTCGGCCACCTTTCGGCTGAACTGGGGTCCTTGGAGCTGGAAATTGGAATGGATGTTGCTGAGGAGTCCCTCTTTCCAACAGTATCAAGATTGTGCGCAATTTCGTTCAATGTCAGACTGAAAAACGCCCTCATTTGGGGCCCAAGTTGCGTGGTGGGGGTCTCGGCTAGTCCATTGTATAGCATGTACACTCTTGCGGGAAAGCAGGAAAAATCAGTTCGAAAAAAAATACTCGCTTATCTCGGCCATCATTCGGCTGAACTGGCGTCTGTGGAGCTGGAAATTGGTATGGATGTTGCTGAGGAGTCCCTCTTTCCAACAGTATCCAGATTGTGCGCAATTTTGTTCAACATCAGATCGAAAAACGTCCTCATTTGGGGCCCAAGTTGCGTGGTGGGGGTCTTGGCTAGTCCATTGTATAGCATGTGCACTTTTGCGGGAATGCAGAAAAATTCGTTCGAAAAACCTACTCGCATGTCTCGGCCATCATTCGGCTAACCTGGGGTCTGTGGAGCTGGAAATTGGTCGGGATGTTGCTGAGGGGTCCCTCTTTCCATCAGTATCAACATTGTGCGCAGTTTCGTTCAACGTCAGACCGAAAAACGCCCTCATTTGGGGGCCAAGTTGCGTGGTGGGGGTCTCTGCTAGTCCATTGTATAGCATGTACACTCTTGCGGGAATGGAGACAAATTGGTTTGAAAAACCTACTCGCTTATCTCGGCCATCATTTGGCTGAACTTGGGTCTTAGGAGCTGGAGATTGGTATGGATGTTGCTGAGGAGTCCCTCTTTCCAACAGTATCAAGATTGTGCGCAATTTTGTTCAACATCAGTTCGAAAAACGCCTTAATTTGGGGCCCAAGTTGCGTTGGGGGGGGGGGGGGGGGGGAGGATTCGGCTTGCCATTGTATAGCATGTGCACTTAAGCGGGAATGCAGAACAATTTGTTCGAAAAACCTACTCGCTTATGTCCGCCATCATTCAGCTGAACTGAGGTCTGAGGAGATGGTGATTGGTTTGGATGTTGGTAATGAGTCCCTCTTTCCAACAATATCCAGATTGTGCGCAATTTTGTTCAACATCAGATCGAAAAACGTCCTCATTTGGGGCCCAAGTTGCGTGGTGAGGGTCTCGGCTAGTCCATTGTATAGCATGTGCACTTTTGCCGGAATGCAGAAAAATTCGTTCGAAAAACCTACTCGCTTGTCTCGGCCATCATTCGGCTAACCTGGGGTCTGTGGAGCTGCAAATTGGTCGGGATGTTGCTGAGGAGTCCCTCTTTCCATCAGTATCAAGATTGTGCGCAGTTTTGTTCAACGTCATACCGAAAAACGCCCTCATTTGGGGCCCAAGTTGCATGGGGGGGGGGGGGGGGTCTCGGCTAGTCCATTGCATAGCATGTACACTCATGCGGGAATGCAGACAAAAATCAGTTCGAAAAATACTACTCGCTTATCTCGGCCATCATTTGGCTGAATTTGGGCCTGCGGAGCTGGAAATTGGTCTGGATTTTGCTGAGGAGTCCCTCTTTCCATCAGTATTAAGATTGTGTGCAATTTCGTTCAATGTCAGACTGAAAAACGCCCTCATTTGGGGCCCAAGTTGCGTGGTGGGGTTCTCGGCTAGTCCATTGTTAGCATGTACACTCATGCGGGAATGCAGACAAAATCAGTTCGAAAAATATTACTTGCTTATCTCGGCCATCATTTGGCTGAACTTGGGTCTGAGGAGCTGCAGATTGGTCTGGATGTTGCCGATGAGTCCCTCTTTCCATCAGTATCAAGATTGTGCGCAATTTCGTTCAAGATCAGATCGAAAAACGCCCTCATTTGGAGACCAAGTTGCTTGGTGGGGGTCTCTGCTAGTCTTGTGTATAGCATGTACACTTAATCGGGAATGCAGAAAAAATCGTTCGAGAAACCTACTCGCTTATCTCGGCCACCTTTCGGCTGAACTTGGGTCCTTGGAGCTGGAAATTGGAATGGATGTTGCTGAGGAGTCCCTCTTTCCAACAGTATCAAGATTGTGCGCAATTTCGTTCAATGTCAGACTGAAAAACGCCCTCATTTGGGGCCCAAGTTGCGTGGTGGGGGTCTCGGCTAGTCCATTGTATAGCATGTACACTCTTGCGGGAAAGCAGGAAAAATCAGTTCGAAAAAAAATACTCGCTTATCTCGGCCATCATTCGGCTGAACTGGCGTCTGTGGAGCTGGAAATTGGTATGGATGTTGCTGAGGAGTCCCTCTTTCCAACAGTATCCAGATTGTGCGCAATTTTGTTCAACATCAGATCGAAAAACGTCCTCATTTGGGGCCCAAGTTGCGTGGTGGGGGTCTTGGCTAGTCCATTGTATAGCATCTGCACTTTTGCGGGAATGCAGAAAAATTCGTTCGAAAAACCTACTCGCATGTCTCGGCCATCATTCGGCTAACCTGGGGTCTGTGGAGCTGGAAATTGGTCGGGATGTTGCTGAGGGGTCCCTCTTTCCATCAGTATCAACATTGTGCGCAGTTTCGTTCAACGTCAGACCGAAAAACGCCCTCATTTGGGGGCCAAGTTGCGTGGTGGGGGTCTCTGCTAGTCCATTGTATAGCATGTACACTCTTGCGGGAATGGAGACAAATTGGTTTGAAAAACCTACTCGCTTATCTCGGCCATCATTTGGCTGAACTTGGGTCTTAGGAGCTGGAGATTGGTATGGATGTTGCTGAGGAGTCCCTCTTTCCAACAGTATCAAGATTGTGCGCAATTTTGTTCAACATCAGTTCGAAAAACGCCTTAATTTGGGGCCCAAGTTGCGTTGGGGGGGGGGGGGGGGGGGGAGGATTCGGCTTGCCATTGTATAGCATGTGCACTTAAGCGGGAATGCAGAACAATTTGTTCGAAAAACCTACTCGCTTATGTCCGCCATCATTCAGCTGAACTGAGGTCTGAGGAGCTGGTGATTGGTTTGGATGTTGGTAATGAGTCCCTCTTTCCAACAGTATCCAGATTGTGCGCAATTTTGTTCAACATCAGATCGAAAAACGTCCTCATTTGGGGCCAAGTTGCGTGGTGGGGGTCTTGAATAGTCCATTGTATAGCATGTGCACTTTTCCGGGAATGCAGAAAAAATCTGTTCGAAAAAAAATACTCGCTTATCTCGGCCATCATTCGGCTGAACTGGCGTCTGTGGAGCTGGAAATTGGTATGGATGTTGCTGAGGAGTCCCTCTTTCCAACAGTATCAAGATTGTGCGCAATTTCGTTCAACATCAGTTCGAAAAACGCCTTAATTTGGGGCCCAAGTTGCGTTGGGGGGGGGGGGGGGGAGGAATCGGCTTGCCATTGTATAGCATGTGCACTTAAGCGGGAATGCAGAAAAAATTGTTCGAAAAACCTACTCGCTTATGTCCGCCATCATTCGGCTGAACTGAGGTCTGAGGAGCTGGTGATTGGTTTGGATGTTGGTAATGAGTCTCTCTTTCCAACAGTATCAAGATTGTGCGCAATTTTGTTCAACATCAGATCGAAAAACGTCCTCATTTGGGGCCAAGTTGCGTGGTGGGGGTCTTGGCTAGTCCATTGTATAGCATGTGCACTTTTGCGGGAATGCCGAAAAAATCAGTTCGAACAAAAATACTCGCTTATCTCGGCTATCATTCGGCTGAACTGGCGTCTGTGGAGCTGGAAATTGGTATGGATGTTGCTGAGGAGTCCCTCTTTCCAACAGTATCAAGATTGTGCGCAATTTCGTTCAACAT
Source organism: Hippasteria phrygiana (assembly GCA_037893225.1). Taxonomy (NCBI): domain Eukaryota; kingdom Metazoa; phylum Echinodermata; class Asteroidea; order Valvatida; family Goniasteridae; genus Hippasteria; species Hippasteria phrygiana. Next base: position 2,621,964 of record JAZGUH010000331.1, read on the forward strand.
CAGTTCGAAAAACGCCTTAATTTGGGGCCCAAGTTGCGTTGGGGGGGGGGGGGGGAGGATTCGGCTTGCCATTGTATAGCATGTGCACTTAAGCGGGAATGCAGAAAAATTTGTTCGAAAAACCTACTCGCTTATGTCCGCCATCATTCAGCTGAACTGAGGTCTGAGGAGCTGGTGATTGGTTTGGATGTTGGTAATGAGTCCCTCTTTCCAACAGTATCCAGATTGTGCGCAATTTTGTTCAACATCAGATCGAAAAACGTCCTCATTTGGGGCCAAGTTGCGTGGTGGGGGTCTTGGCTAGTCCATTGTATAGCATGTGCACTTTTGCGGGAATGCAGAAAAATTCGTTCGAAAAACCCACTCGCATGTCTCGGCCATCATTCGGCTAACCTGGGGTCTGTGGAGCTGGAAATTGGTCGGGATGTTGCTGAGGGGTCCCTCTTTCCATCAGTATCAACATTGTGCGCAGTTTCGTTCAACGTCAGACCGAAAAACGCCCTCATTTGGGGGCCAAGTTGCGTGGTGGGGGTCTCTGCTAGTCCATTGTATAGCATGTACACTCTTGCGGGAATGGAGACAAATTGGTTTGAAAAACCTACTCGCTTATCTCGGCCATCATTTGGCTGAACTTGGGTCGTAGGAGCTGGAGATTGGTATGGATGTTGCTGAGGAGTCCCTCTTTCCATCAGTATCAAGATTGTGCGCAATTTCGTTTAACGTCAGACCGAAAAACGCCCTCATTTGGGGCCTAAGTTGCGTGGTGGGGTTCTCGGCTAGTCCATTGTTAGCACACTCTAAAAACTGAAGTGTTGGATATTAACATTTTCGAAGTGTTAATACCGAAATAACATTTCAAATGTTACAAAGTGTGACTCCAACCCTTAGTAATGTTAAAGGGAAGCAATTCCAAGATGTGAAACTTAACAGTTTGTAAGTGTTAGTGAGCAAGATGATCTTCCCCGCTAAAGATGTTACATTTAACAGTTTGTATGTGTTAGTAAGCAAGATGAACTTCCCGCCTATATTCTAAACGCATGCGCGCGGCCGGCTATACAAAAGAATTTTTGAGCGAATGGGGATGCTGTATAAACGCCATCTTCGAGATGCTTCGTTGGAAATCACGTTTATTGAAGGCTAGCCCAAGTTTATAGCACTTAACTTCAATCTATAGTTAAAGATTTTTTGTTTTTTTTAAGTAATAAAAATAGAGTAATTAGTATACAACAGTATTTGTCAATAACCTGGGATTCACATGTATTTGCATATTATGCGGTTTGTATCCCAAAATAGCGTCGTAACAGCGCTCTTATTTGTCCAAGATAGAATAAAGCTTATTCGATTGGTTGGCTGCGAGTCAAAGTTTTCCCGCTCGATTTTATCGATCGCGACACGTCGTTGGCCGGCCGTATCCGAAACAGGCATTGTTGTCTACGGCTAGGGCTATTCACTGTGGCGTCTAATAGCAAATCAAGCCGTAGCCTGAGCTTCACGACACCCAATTTGGACAACGCGCACGCGCATGTGATGACATCGATTAGACAAACTTCGAGTTGTGCTTGTCACGTCACGGAGCTAGCTGGAGGAAGGCTGACGTTAGCCCGGAAATTTGTGACTCTAGACCCTAGTCGCAGACCAAGGTCAGGTGAGAATATTTATTCAGATCTAAACATGTAAATATTAAACTAATATGGGAACTTTAATGAGTAGGGCTGCCTACGGTTCGTCGAAAGTATAGGCCCAACGTGTTACGTGTAAATTTCCAAATCACATGAATCAAGGCACCCTGTGTACGTCATGTGTGCATGAGGCCCTATGACAATGATATTTGATGTAGACCCTACCTAGCCCTGCAAATAGGGCTGTAAATGGTTCCTTTTTTAACTTCTGCTGGCTTTTTACTGTTACCATTACAGCCCTACCATGCCTACTCCAACGGCAGCCCTCAGCCTAGGCTATGGCTACACGCCGAGTTTTACAACCGGTCGACTTTAGGGAGATTAATAAATTTTTCAAATAAATTTTGTACATTTGTTTTGATGTGGTTTTGATTTTTGAAGAGAAAGTCATTAGAAACGATTTGATTCAAGTCGGATTCCATCGGATTTTGCAAAGCAAAGAAAAATTGATTTAAAGTGGGGATTTTTTTGTCCCTGAAATGTGTACGTTTGGTTTAACCATGGTCAGGTACCTACCATAGAGGTACCTACCTCCATGGTTTAACGTTAATCATGGAAATGGAATGCAGAGTAAAGTTTGATTATTTTGTACACAAATTGGAGTGCAGTTTATGACAAATGCCTAAAACTCGCATTTTTTCAAAATCTTTGTCTTTAATTCATGCCTTTTTTAGGCTTAGGCTATTTCAATGAATAAAAGACAGATGGCAATCATGATTTCAAAAATTCTGATGTTTGAATTAAAATAAAGCTGTAAGAATGTGCAAAAAAAAAATAATTTGTAATCACAATTTCCTATTCAGAAAATGAGTCACCAAATGAACAGCGCTCTCACACATTTATTAGGCCTTATGTCCCTAACTTTGATTTCCTATCTCCCCAAATTCTTATCGCTGAACACCGAGGACAAAAATGATGGAGGACATCATTGTAATTGTATTCCTGACATGTTAGGCCTAGCAATTTCTACAGTTATAACAAGCCTTAGGACTACTAAATGCTGAATTCGTCCAGCTGTGAGGTCTTAAAAAATGACAAATGCTCCAAAACCTTCCAAAACCTCTTTAAATTTAGGCAACTTAAAAAAAATAACTTGTTCCTTATCAGCGGCCGGGCGGATTTTTCTTGCCGGGTTGATATTTTTTAATTAGGCCTATAAAAAAAAGTTAAAATATAAATGTAGGCACTACCGGACGCCCAGAAATTCTGAGCAGAAATTTTTTTTTTTATATACGCTATAAAACACGCTGTTGTAAACAATACCAGTTAAAACTCACGTTGGAGAGGTTTTTATTATAAACACTGGCAACCTGACCAGGCCCGTACGCTGGGGGGGGGGGGGGGGGGGGGGGGGGTTCGGGGGGTTCGAACGAACCCCCTGCTCGCTGATGAGTTCCGCTTCTTGTGTGTGTGTGGGCGCGTTGGTGTATTCAAACCGCGGACGAAAAATGCCAGAGAACAAAAGAGAACAATATCGTCCGCGATTCCCAGCATACGTCCGCGATTGGAAGTGTGTACAAAACCTATGGAGGCCTTCCGAAAAAGTTAGAGTAAAAAAGAGGAACAATGGGACGTCCGCGTTTGGAGGTCGGTACACGACTGTGTGTGTGTGTGTGTGTGTTTTTTTTTTGGGGGGTGGGGGGGGGGTTTAATAAAAAGTTCCACTTTGGGGTTTGACAAACCCCCCCAGTCTCAGGTCAGGGAACGTGCCTGCTGACCCATCAGCTGATGGCCGTGTGAACTCTACTGTAATAATAGTAACGTCAGTGGCCATGTGCCAGAAGCCGGGAAAATCAATAAATCTAGTCTCAGGTATGTTTCCCAATGGCCAATCGCTTCTTGGTTTGCGCAGCTGAATCTGAATGATTAATTTACAAATGTCCTATCAGCTCCCTGGAATATTTACTGTTGACCTTTGTGAACCAACGCGCGTTCATCGCGCGATGATGCTATGTTTTTCACGCGCGCATGTAGCATGAATTATTTAACGTGACGTTCAATTTAAGGACCAATCAGATCACGCGCGATTGCAAATAGCTTAATCATTAACGTAACGAAAAACCCGGAAGTAAACAGTTTCATCAAGGCTGTGCTCCTGGCGGAGCACGGAGAGTACGGGGCGGTGCGTATACACAAGCACTGCAGGCACCGTGCGTGCCACGGTTCGGCTTCCGCTATATGTACGTACGTATTTTGAGCAAGCTCGCTGCACTATAAAATATAAATTGCCCTGACGGGCCTTTTCGCCACAAGGGTTCTGATGAGAAACAACTAATTTTTTTTATGTTGCCAAACGCCACTTCGCCCAAACGCCACTTCGCCCAAACGCCACTTCGCCCAAACGCCACTTCGCCCAAACGCCACTTCGCCCAAACGCCACTTCGCCCAAACGCCACTTCGCCCATGCCCGATCTGTATGCCCTATTTTTATTTCATTAGTTCGTTTACAATACATCCCTTATATCAGTTCAGATGTTACATTATAAATGTTACAATTTCATTATAAATTTTACAAACTTTTTATAAAAACCTCTAGGAAAATACATCAATTAAAAAAATCTAATAATTTGAATAACCACTTGATGAAAGTGATTGCCCACAAACGAATAAGGAAAGAAAAGCATGGTCATTACGTCATAATTATGCACACCGACGTTCGCTAATTTGAATGCTTCAACCGTCAAAGGATGTCACAAAACTCAATACATGTATAAGAACGCAACAAATAGTCTTGAATGCACCAAAACGAAAGTGTTCTAGCGCCGTTGTGGCGTTGTCGTTTTTCTAAAAAGTCTCAGTATTAATAGAATAAAAACCACTTAATAGGCGAAGTGGTGATTGGGCGAAGTGGGATTTGGGCGAAGTGGTTTTTGTGCGAAGTGACCGACAACCGACGCTATAGGATCGAGAGAAGTCAGGGCACCCGGCGGTTGTAGAAAATGGTCTGCTGATGAATTATGCATGAGTATGTACGACACGCGGTTGTTTCGTGAGAAGTCAGGGCACTGGTCTTGTTATGAATTAGGCCTAGGCTATGCATAAAACGTCAGCGGATTCGTGTGTGCATACATCCGCGCGACGCCTCATGCATAATTCATAACAAGACCAGTTTCTACAGCCGCCGAGTATGGTGCCCTGACTTCTCACGAAACAACCGTGCGTCGTACATGACAATTGACTATCGTGCATAATTCATGAGCAGACCATTTTCTACAACCGCCGGGTGCCCTGACTTCTCTCAATTCAAGCGATGAATACAAGATGGCGTCCTCCATGTAAAGACGTTTTGGAAGGTTTTTGAGCATTTGTCATTTTTAAAGACGTACGTACCTCACAGCCAGACGAATTCAGCATTTAGTAAGCCTTGTTATATACTGTAGAAATTGCTAACATGTCAGGAATACAATGATGTATATAAAACTAAGTGTTCAGCGATAAGAATTTGGGTAGATATTTGAAGTCGACCGGTTGTAAAACTCGTTGTGTAGGGCTGCCGTTGGAGTAGGGCTGTAAGTGTAAGTAATGGTGACAGTAAAAAGCCAGAAGTTAAAAAGGAACTATTTACAGTGAAATTTACTATAAACTGTGACATACGCCACAATTTTCTAATGCTTTTTTCTCTTAAAGGATGTGGTTACATGCAAATTACGACAAATTGTAAACTAATCATGTTTATTTTTTATTTTTTTCAATATTACTATTTTTTTCTTATTCATTTGTTTGAGAAAAAAATTGTTGAAACTGGTTAGGGTTGGATCAAGCTAGTTGATTCAAATCTTGGAAAATATGGAGTCAAATATTCAATGAGTACTTTAAGAAAACAAATTGATAAATTTATGAGGCACATTATCAACAACATGCATCTCACATTAAAACATTGATGGCATGGTAAAATATAGATAAAATGATGCACACACATATTCCTAGTGTACCATTTCCAATGGACCCTTATCTTACAAGCACTTGGACATCTTTAATTTTTTACATCTTGCCCTCTAGGCTATGTGTTTTAATTTAGAAGTACAAGTTGGCTACTAGTCGGCTGGTTGGTCATGTTGGTACGCAAGAGTTTGCCTGCGTATCAGTTGCCAATGCTGTTTCGCACACACGTCTACCTCCTACATGTACATGTCAACTTGCATGTTTTGAGTGAAATTTAAACATGGAATTTCTAACTTTCAGCCCATATGACAGGCTGTGTTGACCTGGCCCTAAATAGTTGTATTGGTGAGCCTTCTGGTCAACTGGATCTACTTACACAATGTACATGTAAAGCAAGTTGCAACGTTGAAGACAGAAGAAGATAGCATCATCGTCAACAACAAAGCAGGTACACAAAAACAGATTCTTCCAATTAGGAGAGAACACATGGTTGATTATACATGTACATATATATGGTGGAGTCGGGCCTGGGAGGAGTCTGATCTCATTTAACAAACCAAAACCCAAGATTTTCAATCGCGTACGTTCGTTCAATTGTGGACCGTTTGTCTACGCCCTAAATCTTTTGTCCCGAGTCCAAGATTGCCGGTATTTACACACGCACACATGACATGTGTGTAAATACCGGCAATCGCAGACTCCCTATTGTCCCTTTTTTGTTTGTACAATAACTTTTTTCGGAAGGCCACTCCCATACGTTTTGAACACGAATTTTAAACATGGACGTTTGCTCAATCATGGACCCTTTGTCTATGCCCTAACCCTTTTGTCCCTACAATGTAGTCCACGATTGCCGGTATTTACATAATCACATTAATGGAACTTGCATTTGTACGTTAAGATGCATACAAGCTTTATTTTAAAGCTTCACTTTGGACATTGAATGTGTCAGTTGGAGTGTGTTTATAACCCCTTGAGTACATTTTTTTACGGGAGACGTCGGGGTGCCGCGGCGGCTCTGGCAGCCAAGCGAAACGGCCACAATGTTTGTGCAGTCAAGCGTAACATATACACAATAATCCAACAATGGATTGAAACTGCACAAACGGCGGCCAATGGCGTCATCCGGCCTGGTGGCACTGTTTATTCCAACAGTGGATTGAAACTGCACAAACAGAGGTCAATGGCGTCATCCGGCCTGGTAGTGGCACTGGTTTTTTTTGCGCCATGTGGCGTCAACCGTACGCAAGGGGTTAAATGGAATGGAATGGAATGATGGCTCTATCCCAAAAAGAGACACAGTACAGTGTAGATTTAGTTGGAGACGGAAGAAAAAAGAATAGAAAAATCAAGACTTGGAAATTGGCTTTTCCAGCTGAACTTCAGGCGAGCAACAGTAATTTTGTCATTTTAACTCTGAAGTGGTTGCCCAGAAAATATGGAATTTAAATTCGGCTATTTAGCATATGATGCACGATATGGGGCAGAGGGAACCCCCCTCTTTTGCGTTGTCATTGTGTTCCTGGAATCTCCGGAATTCTTTTTAGGTATCTGGGTGGATGTGTTAAGTAACAATAGTCTGGAAGTGTATAGGGTATACGGACAAAAGGGGTTACCCCTCTAGCCCCATATCGTGCTGGGTATAATATTTAGACTAACAACCATGACAACTCTGTGACTCACAAAGTCTTTTTTTCTAACTGACATTGATCTCCATTATATAGATCAATGCTGTGAGCATAGACCTTATCGCAAAAAACGTCTGGTTATAGACGTCACAATGGTTACAAAGGATTGTGGGAAGGAAGAGCAAACAAAATTGCTCCTGTTTCCTTTCCACAATCCCTTGACCATTGTGACGTCTCAACCAGGTGGTATTGCGATATGGTTTATGGTGCTGTCACGAGAGATTCTTGTTTGAATAATTATAATTTGATAATCTGCCTATGAGGGGTACATACACTTTTTAATATGACCTTAATTGTTAAAGCAAATATTTGGTAAATGGCCTGGGGTGTCCAAATTTACTGAAAGTTTAAAAAACATCATGTCCTAAGTGTTAACTTGATGTAGAATGTTCATGTTTTTGACAGATATATGAATTTCAGTGAAGCAGTTTTATTTGTGAGACTATCTGGATAATTTCTTATTTTTTAGGTTGGTACTCATGTTCAAGAACATCTCAGAGACCAGAAAGAGAGGGGTCACGAACGGACTCAACCGTACATTCTGTGCTTGGGCAGCCGTGCAGCCCCATCACAGTTTTTCGTCGTCATAGACGGGCAACAGGTAATGCCATGCGCTGACGACTTCACACTAGCGGTGGACAAACTCTTCAAAGTCCATTATACATTCAACCTTCACTATGCCACACAGTTGTCGTCGTTTTTTTCATTTTTCGAAACCTATGTGTACGATATTGGTGTGTCAAACGCCAAGGTGCCAGTGCGGGTTAGGGAGCTGATGATGAGCATATCTGCACTGTCAAAGTAAGCAAGTTGCACACAAAATCAAGATGTCCGGTCCCATTTTTATTTTTTATTTTTTTAATGTTGACCTCTTCTTTATCTTGCAAACTCATATATCTAGTGGTTCCGACGTCCGCTGTAGAGTGTTAAATGATCGCTGCTGGACAGCTGATTTTTCGAGTCAAATGAGGTCGGAAGTGAATTTTTCCAAGTCAAGTCACAAGTCTTAATTAAGTCCCTTGTTTTTTTTAAGTCCATCTAAAAAAAAATTCAAATTACAAAACAATAACGACTTGAGTTGGACTCGAGTCCGAGTCAGTCACTTAAGTCAGCAAGACTGCTAGTCTGTCAAGTTCCAATACCAAGGGGAGCTAATATCAACTATCCATCCGAACTAAACTGTTTTATTTGTTTCTACTATACCTCATACATAATCACAAACATTTCATGAAGTTACGCATACATTTTTTAGCAAAATGTTTTGCCCTGCTGCATATAGGCCTACTTCTAGGGCGATGTACGTGGGTGCCCACTATGTATCCCCGTGCGCTAGTTCCACGATTGCTTTGTAAAGCACATGCGTAGTAGACTATTGCAGTGGTAACCATTGCGAATATGTATGAGTTTTAGTAAAATATAATAAATCAGGTGGTTCTTATTGTTTACATTAAATAATGTAAATTTGACAAAAGCAGGGTGTTGAGGTGATTTTAATTGTTATTCTTAAACTGTGCAAATATATAAACACCAACCGAATCCAAATGGAGCTTATTTTAATAGACCTTATTACGTCATCTTGAAAATCAGAGCGAGGCAAATAATACAAACAAACATAGCGGTGTAAAAAGTGTGTGCGGTAAACAAGTGACTCTCGCAAAGTTACAGCAGATTGACAGTCTTATAAATAGATGGATAGCTCAAATTCTCCGAAACATCAATCCGTAATGTAGGTAAGTCTCATTGTAATTTGAAGAAGGATTACAATATGAATTAGCCTAAAAACAGTAGCTGCACTGAACTTTCCATAGAAGGTAACGCTGCAGCACCGCTGCAAGGCTTTCTATTGTCACTTCTCCATCGTGACATTATCTGAGCTAAAATTGCATTTATTTGAAACAAACTACTTACATTATATAAGGATATCCGTGAATTGTCATTCACACAGGACCCGACGTTTCCTAAAAATAAGAGGAACTGGAGCCCAATGCAAACATGAAAAATGACATGAAGACATTTAATTCTCAACCGTTCTGCACTGTACCCAGACTCATTTACATGCAAAAGAATATAGGCCCTCGAGACAGACGGTCGTCTCGAATGCCTGTATAGTTTTGTTCGTAAATGAGTCGGGGGTACCATGCACAATCGTTAAAAAAATGTCTGCACGGAGGAGCCATTTTCATGTTAGTATTGGGCTCCAGTTCCAATTATTTCCAGTTTCCTGTTGCGAGCCTTATAATGTAAGTAGTTTCTACCAATAAATGCAATTTCAACTTAGAAAACGACACGGATGAATAAGCAAAAAAATAGAAAGTCTGACATTGACGGCGGTGCTGCAGCATTAACTACTGCAGGGAATCTTTCATTTGGCTACTGATTAAGGTTTTATATTCCTGGATCCTTCTTCAACATGCAATGAGACATCGCCTATCCATCCATCTACAAGATTGTCAATCTGCTGGAACTTTGCGAGTTACTCGTTCACTGCACACACTATTTCCAATGTTTATTTCCTCGCTTTCATTTTCAAGATGGCATGATACATGTAAAGGTCTATTGTTATTCTTAAACTGTGCAAATTGTCTCAAAGTAGAGTATTGAGATGGTTCTTGTTAACATTGAGCTGTGCAAAATGATACAAACTGAGAATCCAAGTGGTTCTTCATTTTTACATTGATTTATGTAAATTGCAAAAGCAGGGAGTTTAGGTGGTTTTAATTGTTATTCTGTGCAAATTGTCTCAAAGAGAATTGAAATGGTTCTTGTTAACGCTAATCTGTGCAAAATGATACAAACCGAGAATCCAAGTGGTTCTTCATTTTTACATTGAATTATGTAAATTGACAAAAGCAGGGAGTTTAGGTGGTTTTAATTGTTATTCTTGAACTGTGCAAACGGGTGTTAATTAGTATACAAAAACATGGTTTAAATTTGAGGGCTGATAAACTGTGTAGTTGATAGCTCCCATCAGTATTCTAATAAAAACTAGTTTCCGAGGTGATAAGCCCGGGAAACTTGTCTGTAGCATTGATGGTAACCAAGTCATGTTTTGACAAGTCAAGTCAAGTCGCAAGTCAGTTGTTTTTTTCGAGTCAAATGAGGTCGCAAGTCAATTTTTCCAAGTCGAGTCACAAGTCTTAAATCACTTTTTTTTTTAAGTCCATCTGAACAATTTTTTTAAATTAAAAGAAAATAACGACTTGAGTCCGACTCGAGTCCGACTCAGTCACTTAAGTCAACAAGACTGCTAGTCTGTCAAGTTCTAATACCAAGGGGAGCTAATATCAACTATCCATCCGAACTAAACTGTTTTATTGGTTTCTACTATACCTCATACATATTCACAAACATTTCATGAAGTTACGCATACATTTTTTCAGCAAAATTGTTTGCCCTGCTGCATATAGGCGTACTTCTAGGGCGATGTACGTGGGTGCCCACTATGTATCCCCGTGCGCTAGTTCCACGATTGCTTTGTAAAGCACATGCGTAGTAGACTATTGCAGTGGTAACCATTGCGAATATGTATGAGTTTTAGTAAAAGAGAATAATTCAGGTGGTTCTTATTGTTTACATTAAATAATGTAAATTTGACAAAAGCAGGGTGTTGAGGTGATTTTAATTGTTATTCTTAAACTGTGCAAATATATAAACACCAACCGAATCCAAATGGAGCTTATTTTAATAGACCTTATTACGTCATCTTGAAAATCAGAGCGAGGCAAATAATACAAACAAACATAGCGGTGTAAAAAGTGTGTGCGGTAAACAAGTGACTCTCGCAAAGTTACAGCAGATTGACAGTCTTATAAATAGATGGATAGCTCAAATTCTCCGAAACATCAATCCGTAATGTAGGTAAGTCTCATTGTAATTTGAAGGATTACAATATGAATTAGCCTAAAAACAGTAGCTGCACTGAACTTTCCGTAGAAGGTAACGCTGCAGCACCGCTGCAAGGCTTTCTATTGTCACTTCTCCATCGTGACATTATCTGAGCTAAAATTGCATATATTTGAAACAAACTACTTACATTATATAAGGATATCCGTGAATTGTCATTCACACAGGACCCGACGTTTCCTAAAAATAAGAGGAACTGGAGCCCAATGCAAACATGAAAAATGACATGAAGACATTTAATTCTCAACCGTTCTGCACTGTACCCAGACTCATTTACATGCAAAAGAATATAGGCCCTCGAGACAGACGGTCGTCTCGAATGCCTGTATAGTTTTGTTCGTAAATGAGTCGGGGGTACCATGCACAATCGTTAAAAAAATGTCTGCATGGAGGAGCCATTTTCATGTTAGTATTGGGCTCCAGTTCCAATTATTTCCAGTTTCCTGTTGCGAGCCTTATAATGTAAGTAGTTTCTACCAATAAATGCAATTTCAACTTAGAAAACGACACGGATGAATAAGCAAAAAAATAGAAAGTCTGACATTGACGGCGGTGCTGCAGCATTAACTACTGCAGGGAATCTTTCATTTGGCTACTGATTAAGGTTTTATATTCCTGGATCCTTCTTCAACATGCAATGAGACATCGCCTATCCATCCATCTAAAAGATTGTCAATCTGCTGGAACTTTGCGAGTTACTCGTTCACTGCACACACTATTTCCAATGTTTATTTCCTCGCTTTCATTTTCAAGATGGCATGATACATGTAAAGGTCTATTGTTATTCTTAAACTGTGCAAATTGTCTCAAAGTAGAGTATTGAGATGGTTCTTGTTAACATTGAGCTGTGCAAAATGATACAAACTGAGAATCCAAGTGGTTCTTCATTTTTACATTGAATTATGTAAATTGCAAAAGCAGGGAGTTTAGGTGGTTTTAATTGTTATTCTGTGCAAATTGTCTCAGAGAATTGAGATGGTTCGTGTTAAGGTTAATCTGTGCAAAATGATACAAACTGAGAATCCAAGTGGTTCTTCATTTTTACATTGAATTATGTAAATTGACAAAAACAGAATTTAGGTGGTTTTTATTGTTATTCTTAAACTGTGCACAGTTTCTCAAAGAATAGAATTGAAATGTTAACGTTGAGCTGTGCAAAATGACACAAACCGAGAATCCAAGTGGTTCTTCAATTTTACATTGAATAATGTAAATTAACAAAAACAGAATTTAGGTGGGTTTTATTGTTATTCATAAACTGTGAAAATTGTCTCAAAGAATAGAATTGAAATAATTCTTGTTAACGTTGAGCTGTGCAAAATGATACAAACTGAGAATCCAAGTGGTTGTTACATTGAATAATGTAAATTGACAAAAGCAGGGTGCTTTAGGTGGTTTTAATTGTTATTCTGTGCAAATTGTCTCAGAGAATTGAGATGGTTCTTATTTACGTTAATCTGTGCAAAATGGTACAAACTGAGAATCCAAGTGGTTCTTCATTTTGACATTGAATTATGTAAATTGCAAAAGCAGGGAGTTTAGGTGGTTTTAATTGTTATTCTGTGCAAATTGTCTCGGAGAATTGAAATGGTTCTTGTTAACGGTAACCTGTGCAAAATGATACAAACTGAGAATCCAAGTGGTTCTTCATTTTTACATTGAATTATGTAAATTGACAAAAGCAGGGAGTTTATAATTAGGTGGTTTTAATTGTTATTCTTGAACTGTGTTCATAAATTTAGATTAAGTGGGGAATTGAGATGGTTCTTATTGCTAGTGTTGAGCTGTGCAGAATGAAAAATTGAAGAAACCAAGGTGTTCTGTGTGTACATTAAGTAACTTGACACAAAGGTGGAGTTTAGGTGGTTTTAATGTTTTTTCTTGAACTGAACAAATGGATTCAGGTAGAGAATTGAGATGATTCTTGTTAACATTGAGCTGTGCAAACTGAGAATCCAAGTGGTTCGTATTATTTACATTAAGTATGTAAAGTCACACAAAAGAGGACTTTAGGTGTTTTTAATTGTTATTCTTGAACTGTGTTCATACATTAAGTGGAGAATTGAGATGGTTCTTATTGCTCGTGTTGAGCTGTGCAGAATGAAAAATTGAAGAAACCAAGGTGTTCTGTGTGTACATTAAGTAACTTGACACAAAGGAGGAGTTTAGGTGGTTTTCATTGTTATTCTTGAACTGAGCAAATTGTCTCAAGTAGAGAATTGGTTCTTGTTAACGTTGAGCTCTGCAAAATGACACAAACTGATTAATTTGACAAGCAGGGAGAGTAGGTGGTTTTAATTGTTTTTCTTGAACTGAACAAATTAATTCAAGAAAAGAATTGAGTTTCTTCAATAGGAACTATAATACATAAGTAATTTGTATCATTTTTATTATTTAAATTATTAATGCAATAATGGGATTTTAGTACTAGAAACTGAAATGTTTGTAATTTGAAACTGGTCAATTTAAAATGCAAAAATAAACAGAAAATCCTTCAAACAATATTCTGTCTTTATTTTACCATGTCTCTGCAGGCAATTTATAGACTGATTTATCCGGATAACCAATCAGTTTTTTTCCTGCATTTTCAGTGTTGGATCCCAACATTATCCAACGGGTAAAATGGCGATAAAATGGGAGTTCCATTATTTTCAAAGTGTTCGATCCCAACACTTCCCCAACACTATCCAACTGGTAAAAGGGTGATAAAATGGCTGTTCCAACAGTTTCAAAGTGTTCGATCCCAACACTTTCCCCAACACTATCCAACTGGTAAAAGGGCGATAACATGGTTGTTCCAACATTTGCAAAGTGTTCGATCCCAACACTATCCAACTGGTAAAAGGGTGATAAAATGGCTGTTCCAACATTTTCAAAGTGTTCGATCCCAACACTTCCCCAACACTATCCAACTGGTAAAAGGGTGATAAAATGGCTGTTCCAACAGTTTCAAAGTGTTCGATCCCAACACTTTCCCCAACACTATCCAACTGGTAAAAGGGCGATAACATGGTTGTTCCAACATTTGCAAAGTGTTCGATCCCAACACTATCCAACTGGTAAAAGGGTGATAAAATGGCTGTTCCAACATTTTCAAAGTGTTTGATCCCAACACTTCCCCAACACTATGCAACTGGTAAAAGGGTGATAAAATGGCTGTTCCAACATTTTGAACGTGTTCGATCCCAACACTTTTTCAACACTTTTTTAAGTGTTGCAAAGTGGCTCGACACCATTGTAACTCTTTAAAAGTGTTGGAATTTGTAACACTTTGAAAACTGTTGAATCAACAAGTAAAGTGTGGTCACTGACCGAACTCATAGCAATTGTTAAGTGCAACATTTATCAAGTGGGAATTAACACTTTAGTTTTTAGAGTGCATGTACACTCATGCGGGAATGCAGACAAAATCAGTTCGAAAAATATTACTTGCTTATCTCGGCCATCATTTGGCTGAACTTGGGTCTGAGGAGCTGCAGATTGGTCTGGATGTTGCCGATGAGTTCCTTCTTTCCATCAGTATCAAGATTGTGCGCAATTTCGTTCAAGATCAGATCGAAAAACGCCCTCATTTGGAGACCAAGTTGCGTGGTGGGGGTCTCTGCTAGTCTTGTGTATAGCATGTACACTTAATCGGGAATGCAGAAAAAATTGTTCGAGAAACCTACTCGCTTATCTCGGCCACCTTTCGGCTGAACTGGGGTCCTTGGAGCTGGAAATTGGAATGGATGTTGCTGAGGAGTCCCTCTTTCCAACAGTATCAAGATTGTGCGCAATTTCGTTCAATGTCAGACAGAAAAACGCCACCATTTGGGGCCCAAGTTGCGTGGTTGGGGTCTCGGCTAGTGCATTGTATAGCATGTGCACTTATGCGGGAATGCAGACAAATGCTTTCGAAAAAGATACTCGCCTATTTCGGCCATCATTCGGCTGAACTTGAGTCTGAGGAGCTGGAGATTGTTCTGGATGTTGCTGAGGAGTCCCTCTTTCCAACAGTATCAAGATTGTGCGCAATTTCGTTCAACATCAGATCGAAAAACGCCCTAATTTGGGGCCCAAGTTGCGTGGGGGGGTGGGGGGGGGGGGGGGGGTTCGGCTAGTCCATTGTATGGCGTGTGCACTTAAGCTAGAATGCAGAAAAATTAGTTCAAAAAACCTACTCGCTTATGTCCGCCATCATTCAGCTGAACTGAGGTCTGAGGAGCTGGAGATTTGTTTGGATGTTGCTAATGAGTCCCTCTTTCCAACAATATCCAGATTGTGCGCAATTTTGTTCAACATCAGATCGAAAAACGTCCTCATTTGGGGCCCAAGTTGCGTGGTGGGGGTCTCGGCTAGTCCATTGTATAGCATGTGCACTTTTGCGGGAATGCAGAAAAATTCGTTCGAAAAACCTACTCGCTTGTCTCGGCCATCATTCGGCTAACCTGGGGTCTGTGGAGCTGGAAATTGGTCGGGATGTTGCTGATGAGTCCCTCTTTCCATCAGTATCAAGATTGTGCGCAGTTTTGTTCAACGTCATACCGAAAAACGCCCTCATTTGGGGCCCAAGTTGCATGGGGGGGGGGGGGGGGGGGGGGGGTCTCGGCTAGTCCATTGCATAGCATGTACACTCATGCGGGAATGCAGACAAAAATCAGTTCGAAAAATACTACTCGCTTATCTCGGCCATCATTTGGCTGAATTTGGGCCTGCGGAGCTG
The DNA here is from genome assembly GCA_037893225.1 of Hippasteria phrygiana. NCBI lineage: Eukaryota > Metazoa > Echinodermata > Asteroidea > Valvatida > Goniasteridae > Hippasteria > Hippasteria phrygiana. The sequence continues at coordinate 2,637,818 of JAZGUH010000331.1, forward strand.
GAAATTGGTCTGGATTTTGCTGAGGAGTCCCTCTTTCCATCAGTATTAAGATTGTGTGCAATTTCGTTCAATGTCAGACTGAAAAACGCCCTTATTTGGGGCCCAAGTTGCGTGGTGGGGGTCTCAACTAGTCCATTGTATAGCATGTACACTCTTGCGGGAAAGCAGGAAAAATCAGTTCGAAAAAAAATACTCGCTTATCTCGGCCATCATTCGGCTGAACTGGCGTCTGTGGAGCTGGAAATTGGTATGGATGTTGCTGAGGAGTCCCTCTTTCCAACAGTATCCAGATTGTGCGCAATTTTGTTCAACATCAGATCGAAAAACGTCCTCATTTGGGGCCCAAGTTGCGTGGTGGGGGTCTTGGCTAGTCCATTGTATAGCATGTGCACTTTTGCGGGAATGCAGACAAATTCGTTCGAAAAACCTACTCGCATGTCTCGGCCATCATTCGGCTAACCTGGGGTCTGTGGAGCTGGAAATTGGTCGGGATGTTGCTGAGGGGTCCCTCTTTCCATCAGTATCAACATTGTGCGCAGTTTCGTTCAACGTCAGACCGAAAAACGCCCTCATTTGGGGGCCAAGTTGCGTGGTGGGGGTCTCTGCTAGTCCATTGTATAGCATGTACACTCTTGCGGGAATGGAGACAAATTGGTTTGAAAAACCTACTCGCTTATCTCGGCCATCATTTGGCTGAACTTGGGTCTTAGGAGCTGGAGATTGGTATGGATGTTGCTGAGGAGTCCCTCTTTCCAACAGTATCAAGATTGTGCGCAATTTTGTTCAACATCAGTTCGAAAAACGCCTTAATTTGGGGCCCAAGTTGCGTTGGGGGGGGGGGGGAGGATTCGGCTTGCCATTGTATAGCATGTGCACTTAAGCGGGAATGCAGAAAAATTTGTTCGAAAAACCTACTCGCTTATGTCCGCCATCATTCAGCTGAACTGAGGTCTGAGGAGCTGGTGATAGGTTTGGATGTTGGTAATGAGTCCCTCTTTCCAACAGTATCCAGATTGTGCGCAATTTTGTTCAACATCAGATCGAAAAACGTCCTCATTTGGGGCCAAGTTGCGTGGTGGGGGTCTTGAATAGTCCATTGTATAGCATGTGCACTTTTCCGGGAATGCAGAAAAAATCTGTTCCAAAAAAAATACTCGCTTATCTCGGCCATCATTCGGCTGAACTGGCGTCTGTGGAGCTGGAAATTGGTATGGATGTTGCTGAGGAGTCCCTCTTTCCAACAGTATCAAGATTGTGCGCAATTTCGTTCAACATCAGTTCGAAAAACGCCTTAATTTGGGGCCCAAGTTGCGTTGGGGGGGGGGGGGGGGGGAGGAATCGGCTTGCCATTGTATAGCATGTGCACTTAACCGGGAATGCAGAAAAAATTGTTCGAAAAACCTACTCGCTTATGTCCGCCATCATTCGGCTGAACTGAGGTCTGAGGAGCTGGTGATTGGTTTGGATGTTGGTAATGAGTCTCTCTTTCCAACAGTATCAAGATTGTGCGCAATTTTGTTCAACATCAGATCGAAAAACGTCCTCATTTGGGGCCAAGTTGCGTGGTGGGGGTCTTGGCTAGTCCATTGTATAGCATGTGCACTTTTGCGGGAATGCCGAAAAAATCAGTTCGAACAAAAATACTCGCTTATCTCGGCTATCATTCGGCTGAACTGGCGTCTGTGGAGCTGGAAATTGGTATGGATGTTGCTGAGGAGTCCCTCTTTCCAACAGTATCAAGATTGTGCGCAATTTCGTTCAACATCAGTTCGAAAAACGCCTTAATTTGGGGCCCAAGTTGCGTTGGGGGGGGGGGGGGGAGGATTCGGCTTGCCATTGTATAGCATGTGCACTTAAGCGGGAATGCAGAAAAATTTGTTCGAAAAACCTACTCGCTTATGTCCGCCATCATTCAGCTGAACTGAGGTCTGAGGAGCTGGTGATTGGTTTGGATGTTGGTAATGAGTCCCTCTTTCCAACAGTATCCAGATTGTGCGCAATTTTGTTCAACATCAGATCGAAAAACGTCCTCATTTGGGGCCAAGTTGCGTGGTGGGGGTCTTGGCTAGTCCATTGTATAGCATGTGCACTTTTGCGGGAATGCAGAAAAATTCGTTCGAAAAACCTACTCGCATGTCTCGGCCATCATTCGGCTAACCTGGGGTCTGTGGAGCTGGAAATTGGTCGGGATGTTGCTGAGGGGTCCCTCTTTCCATCAGTATCAACATTGTGCGCAGTTTCGTTCAACGTCAGACCGAAAAACGCCCTCATTTGGGGGCCAAGTTGCGTGGTGGGGGTCTCTGCTAGTCCATTGTATAGCATGTACACTCTTGCGGGAATGGAGACAAATTGGTTTGAAAAACCTACTCGCTTATCTCGGCCATCATTTGGCTGAACTTGGGTCGTAGGAGCTGGAGATTGGTATGGATGTTGCTGAGGAGTCCCTCTTTCCAACAGTATCAAGATTGTGCGCAATTTCGTTCAACATCAGTTCGAAAAACGCCTTAATTTGGGGCCCAAGTTGCGTTGGGGGGGGGGGGGGGGGGGAGGATTCGGCTTGCCATTGTATAGCATGTGCACTTAAGCGGGAATGCAGAAAAATTTCTTCGAAAAACCTACTCGCTTATGTCCGCCATCATTCAGCTGAACTGAGGTCTGAGGAGCTGGTGATTGGTTTGGATGTTGGTAATGAGTCCCTCTTTCCAACAGTATCCAGATTGTGCGCAATTTTGTTCAACATCAGATCGAAAAACGTCCTCATTTGGGGCCAAGTTGCGTGGTGGGGGTCTTGGCTAGTCCATTGTATAGCATGTGCACTTTTGCGGGAATGCAGAAAAATTCGTTCGAAAAACCTACTCGCATGTCTCGGCCATCATTCGGCTAACCTGGGGTCTGTGGAGCTGGAAATTGGTCGGGATGTTGCTGAGGGGTCCCTCTTTCCATCAGTATCAACATTGTGCGCAGTTTCGTTCAACGTCAGACCGAAAAACGCCCTCATTTTGGGGCCAAGTTGCGTGTTGGGGGTCTCTGCTAGTCCATTGTATAGCATGTACACTCTTGCGGGAATGGAGACAAATTGGTTTGAAAAACCTACTCGCTTATCTCGGCCATCATTTGGCTGAACTTGGGTCTTAGGAGCTGGAGATTGGTATGGATGTTGCTGATGAGTCCCTCTTTCCATCAGTATCAAGATTGTGCGCAATTTCGTTCAACATCAGATCAAAAAACGCCCTCATTCGGGGCCCAAGTTGCGTGGTGGGGGTCTCGGCTAGTCCATTGTATAGCATGTACACTTAACCGGGAATGCAGACAAAATCAGTTCGAAAAAAACTACTCTCTTATCTCGGCCATCATTCAGCTGAACTGGGGTCTGTGGAGCTGGAAATTGGTCTGGATGTTGCTGAGCAGTCCCTCTTTCCAACAGTATTAAGATTGTGCTCAATTTCGTTAAACATCAGATAGAAAAATTCCCTAATTTTGGGCCTAAGTTGCGTGGTAGGGGTCTCGGCTAGTCCATTGTATAATCATGTGCACTTATACAGGAATGCAGATAAATTCGTTCGAAAACCCTACTCGCTTGTCTCGGCCATCATTTGGCTGAACTTGAGTCTGAGGAGCTGAAAATTGGTCTGGATGTTGCTGAGGAGTCCCTCTTTCCATCAGTATCAAAATTGTGCGTAATTTCGAACAACATCAGATCGAAAAACGCCCTCATTTAAGGCCCACGTTGCGTTGTGGGGGTCTCGGCCAGCCATTGCATAGCATGTGCACTTAATCGGGAATGCAGACAAAATCAGTTAAAAAAAAAACTACTCGCATATCTCGGCCATCATTCTGCTGAACTGGGGTCTGTGGAGCTGGAAATTGGTCGGATGTTGCTGAGGAGTCCCTTTTTCCAACATTATCAAGATTGTGCGCAATTTCGTTTAACATCAGATCGAAAAACGCCTTCATTTTGGGCCTAAGTTGCGTGGTGGGGGTCTCGGCTAGTCCATTGTATATCATGTGCACTTATGTGGGAATGCATTAAAATTCGTTCGAAAAACCTACTCGCTTGTCTCGGCCATCATTTGGCTGAACTTGGGTCTGAGGAGCTGAAGATTGTTCTGGATGTTGCTGATGAGTCCCTCTTTCCATCAGTATCAAGATTGTGCGCAATTTCGTTTAACATCAGATCGAAAAACGCCCTTCATTTTGGGCCTAAGTTGCGTAGTAGGGGTCTCGGCTAGTCCATTGTATAATCATGTGCACTTATGCAGGAATGCAGATAAATTCGTTCGAAAACCCTACTCGCTTGTCTCGGCCATCATTTGGCTGAACTTGGGTCTGAGGAGCTGAAAATTGGTCTGGATGTTGATGAGGAGTCCCTCTTTCCATCAGTATCAAGATTGTGCGTAATTTCGTACAACATCAGATCGAAAAACGCCCTCATTTAAGGCCCACGTTGCGTTGTGGGGGTCTCGGCCAGTCCATTGCATAGCATGTGCACTTAATCGGGAATGCAGACAAAATCAGTTTAAAAAAAAACTACTCGCATATCTCGGCCATCATTCTGCTGAACTGGGGTCTGTGGAGCTGGAAATTGGTCTGGATGTTGCTGAGCAGTCCCTCTTTCCAACAGTATCAAGATTGTGCGCAATTTCGTTCAACATCAGATCGAAAAACGCCCTAATTTGGGGCCCAAGTTGCGTGGGGGGGTGGGGGGGGGGGGGGGGGGTTCGGCTAGTCCATTGTATGGCGTGTGCACTTAAGCTAGAATGCAGAAAAATTAGTTCAAAAAACCTACTCGCTTATGTCCGCCATCATTCAGCTGAACTGAGGTCTGAGGAGCTGGAGATTTGTTTGGATGTTGCTAATGAGTCCCTCTTTCCAACAATATCCAGATTGTGCGCAATTTTGTTCAACATCAGATCGAAAAACGTCCTCATTTGGGGCCCAAGTTGCGTGGTGGGGGTCTCGGCTAGTCCATTGTATAGCATGTGCACTTTTGCGGGAATGCAGAAAAATTCGTTCGAAAAACCTACTCGCTTGTCTCGGCCATCATTCGGCTAACCTGGGGTCTGTGGAGCTGGAAATTGGTCGGGATGTTGCTGAGGAGTCCCTCTTTCCATCAGTATCAAGATTGTGCGCAGTTTTGTTCAACGTCAAACCGAAAAACGCCCTCATTTGGGGCCCAAGTTGCATGGGGGGGGGGGGGGTCTCGGCTAGTCCATTGCATAGCATGTACACTCATGCGGGAATGCAGACAAAAATCAGTTCGAAAAATACTACTCGCTTATCTCGGCCATCATTTGGCTGAATTTGGGCCTGCGGAGCTGGAAATTGGTCTGGATTTTGCTGAGGAGTCCCTCTTTCCATCAGTATTAAGATTGTGTGCAATTTCGTTCAATGTCAGACTGAAAAACGCCCTTATTTGGGGCCCAAGTTGCGTGGTGGGGGTCTCGGCTAGTCCATTGTATAGCATGTACACTCTTGCGGGAAAGCAGGAAAAATCAGTTCGAAAAAAAATACTCGCTTATCTCGGCCATCATTCGGCTGAACTGGCGTCTGTGGAGCTGGAAATTGGTATGGATGTTGCTGAGGAGTCCCTCTTTCCAACAGTATCCAGATTGTGCGCAATTTTGTTCAACATCAGATCGAAAAACGTCCTCATTTGGGGCCCAAGTTGCGTGGTGGGGGTCTTGGCTAGTCCATTGTATAGCATGTGCACTTTTGCGGGAATGCAGACAAATTCGTTCGAAAAACCTACTCGCATGTCTCGGCCATCATTCGGCTAACCTGGGGTCTGTGGAGCTGGAAATTGGTCGGGATGTTGCTGAGGGGTCCCTCTTTCCATCAGTATCAACATTGTGCGCAGTTTCGTTCAACGTCAGACCGAAAAACGCCCTCATTTGGGGGCCAAGTTGCGTGGTGGGGGTCTCTGCTAGTCCATTGTATAGCATGTACACTCTTGCGGGATTGGAGACAAATTGGTTTGAAAAACCTACTCGCTTATCTCGGCCATCATTTGGCTGAACTTGGGTCTTAGGAGCTGGAGATTGGTATGGATGTTGCTGAGGAGTCCCTCTTTCCAACAGTATCAAGATTGTGCGCAATTTTGTTCAACATCAGTTCGAAAAACGCCTTAATTTGGGGCCCAAGTTGCGTTGGGGGGGGGGGGGGGGAGGATTCGGCTTGCCATTGTATAGCATGTGCACTTAAGCGGGAATGCAGAACAATTTGTTCGAAAAACCTACTCGCTTATGTCCGCCATCATTCAGCTGAACTGAGGTCTGAGGAGCTGGTGATTGGTTTGGATGTTGGTAATGAGTCCCTCTTTCCAACAGTATCCAGATTGTGCGCAATTTTGTTCAACATCAGATCGAAAAACGTCCTCATTTGGGGCCAAGTTGCGTGGTGGGGGTCTTGAATAGTCCATTGTATAGCATGTGCACTTTTCCGGGAATGCAGAAAAAATCTGTTCCAAAACAAATACTCGCTTATCTCGGCCATCATTCGGCTGAACTGGCGTCTGTGGAGCTGGAAATTGGTATGGATGTTGCTGAGGAGTCCCTCTTTCCAACAGTATCAAGATTGTGCGCAATTTCGTTCAACATCAGTTCGAAAAACGCCTTAATTTGGGGCCCAAGTTGCGTTGGGGGGGGGGGGGGGGAGGAATCGGCTTGCCATTGTATAGCATGTGCACTTAACCGGGAATGCAGAAAAAATTGTTCGAAAAACCTACTCGCTTATGTCCGCCATCATTCGGCTGAACTGAGGTCTGAGGAGCTGGTGATTGGTTTGGATGTTGGTAATGAGTCTCTCTTTCCAACAGTATCAAGATTGTGCGCAATTTTGTTCAACATCAGATCGAAAAACGTCCTCATTTGGGGCCAAGTTGCGTGGTGGGGGTCTTGGCTAGTCCATTGTATAGCATGTGCACTTTTGCGGGAATGCCGAAAAAATCAGTTCGAACAAAAATACTCGCTTATCTCGGCTATCATTCGGCTGAACTGGCGTCTGTGGAGCTGGAAATTGGTATGGATGTTGCTGAGGAGTCCCTCTTTCCAACAGTATCAAGATTGTGCGCAATTTCGTTCAACATCAGTTCGAAAAACGCCTTAATTTGGGGCCCAAGTTGCGTTGGGGGGGGGGGGGGGGAGGATTCGGCTTGCCATTGTATAGCATGTGCACTTAAGCGGGAATGCAGAAAAATTTGTTCGAAAAACCTACTCGCTTATGTCCGCCATCATTCAGCTGAACTGAGGTCTGAGGAGCTGGTGATTGGTTTGGATGTTGGTAATGAGTCCCTCTTTCCAACAGTATCCAGATTGTGCGCAATTTTGTTCAACATCAGATCGAAAAACGTCCTCATTTGGGGCCAAGTTGCGTGGTGGGGGTCTTGGCTAGTCCATTGTATAGCATGTGCACTTTTGCGGGAATGCAGAAAAATTCGTTCGAAAAACCTACTCGCATGTCTCGGCCATCATTCGGCTAACCTGGGGTCTGTGGAGCTGGAAATTGGTCGGGATGTTGCTGAGGGGTCCCTCTTTCCATCAGTATCAACATTGTGCGCAGTTTCGTTCAACGTCAGACCGAAAAACGCCCTCATTTGGGGGCCAAGTTGCGTGGTGGGGGTCTCTGCTAGTCCATTGTATAGCATGTACACTCTTGCGGGAATGGAGACAAATTGGTTTGAAAAACCTACTCGCTTATCTCGGCCATCATTTGGCTGAACTTGGGTCGTAGGAGCTGGAGATTGGTATGGATGTTGCTGAGGAGTCCCTCTTTCCAACAGTATCAAGATTGTGCGCAATTTCGTTCAACATCAGTTCGAAAAACGCCTTAATTTGGGGCCCAAGTTGCGTTGGGGGGGGGGGGGGGAGGATTCGGCTTGCCATTGTATAGCATGTGCACTTAAGCGGGAATGCAGAAAAATTTCTTCGAAAAACCTACTCGCTTATGTCCGCCATCATTCAGCTGAACTGAGGTCTGAGGAGCTGGTGATTGGTTTGGATGTTGGTAATGAGTCCCTCTTTCCAACAGTATCCAGATTGTGCGCAATTTTGTTCAACATCAGATCGAAAAACGTCCTCATTTGGGGCCAAGTTGCGTGGTGGGGGTCTTGGCTAGTCCATTGTATAGCATGTGCACTTTTGCGGGAATGCAGAAAAATTCGTTCGAAAAACCTACTCGCATGTCTCGGCCATCATTCGGCTAACCTGGGGTCTGTGGAGCTGGAAATTGGTCGGGATGTTGCTGAGGGGTCCCTCTTTCCATCAGTATCAACATTGTGCGCAGTTTCGTTCAACGTCAGACCGAAAAACGCCCTCATTTGGGGGCCAAGTTGCGTGTTGGGGGTCTCGGCTAGTCCATTGTATAGCATGTACACTCTTGCGGGAATGGAGACAAATTGGTTTGAAAAACCTACTCGCTTATCTCGGCCATCATTTGGCTGAACTTGGGTCTTAGGAGCTGGAGATTGGTATGGATGTTGCTGATGAGTCCCTCTTTCCATCAATATCAAGATTGTGCGCAATTTCGTTCAACATCAGATCAAAAAACGCCCTCATTTGGGGCCCAAGTTGCGTGGTGGGGGTCTCGGCTAGTCCATTGTATAGCATGTACACTTAACCGGGAATGCAGACAAAATCAGTTCGAAAAAAACTACTCTCTTATCTCGGCCATCATTCAGCTGAACTGGGGTCTGTGGAGCTGGAAATTGGTCTGGATGTTGCTGAGCAGTCCCTCTTTCCAACAGTATTAAGATTGTGCTCAATTTCGTTAAACATCAGATAGAAAAATTCCCTAATTTTGGGCCTAAGTTGCGTAGTAGGGGTCTCGGCTAGTCCATTGTATAATCATGTGCACTTATACAGGAATGCAGATAAATTCGTTCGAAAACCCTACTCGCTTGTCTCGGCCATCATTTGGCTGAACTTGAGTCTGAGGAGCTGAAAATTGGTCTGGATGTTGCTGAGGAGTCCCTCTTTCCATCAGTATCAAAATTGTGCGTAATTTCGAACAACATCAGATCGAAAAACGCCCTCATTTAAGGCCCACGTTGCGTTGTGGGGGTCTCGGCCAGCCATTGCATAGCATGTGCACTTAATCGGGAATGCAGACAAAATCAGTTAAAAAAAAAACTACTCGCATATCTCGGCCATCATTCTGCTGAACTGGGGTCTGTGGAGCTGGAAATTGGTCGGATGTTGCTGAGGAGTCCCTTTTTCCAACATTATCAAGATTGTGCGCAATTTCGTTTAACATCAGATCGAAAAACGCCTTCATTTTGGGCCTAAGTTGCGTGGTGGGGGTCTCGGCTAGTCCATTGTATATCATGTGCACTTATGTGGGAATGCATTAAAATTCGTTCGAAAAACCTACTCGCTTGTCTCGGCCATCATTTGGCTGAACTTGGGTCTGAGGAGCTGAAGATTGTTCTGGATGTTGCTGATGAGTCCCTCTTTCCATCAGTATCAAGATTGTGCGCAATTTCGTTTAACATCAGATCGAAAAACGCCCTTCATTTTGGGCCTAAGTTGCGTAGTAGGGGTCTCGGCTAGTCCATTGTATAATCATGTGCACTTATGCAGGAATGCAGATAAATTCGTTCGAAAACCCTACTCGCTTGTCTCGGCCATCATTTGGCTGAACTTGGGTCTGAGGAGCTGAAAATTGGTCTGGATGTTGATGAGGAGTCCCTCTTTCCATCAGTATCAAGATTGTGCGTAATTTCGTACAACATCAGATCGAAAAACGCCCTCATTTAAGGCCCACGTTGCGTTGTGGGGGTCTCGGCCAGTCCATTGCATAGCATGTGCACTTAATCGGGAATGCAGACAAAATCAGTTTAAAAAAAAACTACTCGCATATCTCGGCCATCATTCTGCTGAACTGGGGTCTGTGGAGCTGGAAATTCGTCTGGATGTTGCTGAGGAGTCCCTCTTTCCAACAGTATCAAGATTGTGCGTAATTTCGTTCAACATCAGATCAAAAAACGCCCTCATTTGGGGCCTAAGTTGCGTGGTGGGGGTCTCGGCTAGTCCATTGTATAGCATGTACACTTAACCGGGAATGCAGACAAAATCAGTTCGCAAAAAACTACTCTCTTATCTCGGCCATCATTCGGCTGAACTGGGGTCTGTGGAGCTGGAAATTGGTCTGGATGTTGCTGAGCAGTCCCTCTTTCCAACAGTATCAAGATTGTGCGCAATTTCGTTAAACATCAGATAGAAAAATTTCCTAATTTTGGGCCTAAGTTGCGAAGTATGGGTCTCGGCTAGTCCATTGTATAATCATGAGCACTTATGCAGGAATGCAGATAAATTCGTTCGAAAAACCTACTCGCTTGTCTCAGCCATCATTTGGCTGAACTTGGGTCCGAGGAGCTGAAAATTTGTCTGGATGTTGCTGAGGAGTCCCTCTTCCCATCAGTATCAAGATTGTGCGCAATTTAGTTAAAAATCAGATCGAAAAATTCCCTCATTTTGGGCCTAAGTTGCGTGGTGGGGGTCTCGGCTAGTCCATTGAATATCATGTGCACTTATGTGGGAATGCATTAAAATTCGTTCGAAAAACCTACTCGCTTGTCTCGGCCATCATTTGGCTGAACTTGGGTCTGAGGAGCTGAAGATTGTTCTGGATGTTGCTGATGAGTCCCTCTTTCCATCAGTATCAAGATTGTGCGCAATTTCGTTCAACATCAGATCAAAAAACGCCCTCATTTGGGGCCCAAGTTGCGTGGTGGGGGTCTCGGCTAGTCCATTGTATAGCATGTACACTTAACCGGGAATGCAGACAAAATCAGTTCGAAAAAAACTACTCGCATATCTCGGCCATCATTCTGCTGAACTGGGGTCTGTGGAGCTGGAAATTGGTCGGATGTTGCTGAGGAGTCCCTTTTTCCAACATTATCAAGATTGTGCGTAATTTCGTATAACATCAGATCGAAAAACGCCTTCATTTTGGGCCTAAGTTGCGTTGTGGGGGTCTCGGCTAGTCCATTGTATAGCATGTACACTTAACCGGGAATGCAGACAAAATCAGTTCGAAAAAAACTACTCGCATATCTCGGCCATCATTCTGCTGAACTGGGGTCTGTGGAGCTGGAAATTCGTCTGGATGTTGCTGAGGAGTCCCTCTTTTCATCAGTTTCAAGATTGTGCGCAATTTAGTTAAACATCAGATCGACAAATTCCCTCATTTTGGGCCTAAGTTGCGTGGTGGGGGTCTCGGCTAGTCCATTGTATAGCATGTGCACTCATGCGGGAATGCAGAAAAAATCCTTCGAGAAACCTACTCGCTTATCTCGGCCACCATTCGGCTGAACTGGGGTCCTTGGAGCTGGAAATTGGAATGGATGTTGCTGATGAGTCCCTCTTTCCAACAATATCAAGATTGTGCGCAATTTGGTTAAACATCAGATGGAAAAATTCCCTCATTTTGGGCCTAAGTTGCGTGGTGGGGGTCTCTGCTAGTCCATTGTATAGCATGTGCACTTATGCGGGAATGCAGAAAAATACGTTCGAAAAACCTACGCGCTTATCTCGGCCATCATTCGGCTGAACTGGCGTCTGTGGAGCTGGAAATTGGTCTGGATGTTGCCGAGGAGTCCCTCTTTCCATCAGTATCAAGATTGTGCGCAATTTCGTTTAACATCAGATCGAAAAACGCCCTTCCTTTTGGGCCTAAGTTGCGTGGTGGGGGTCTCGGATAGTCCTTTGTACAGCATGTACACTTAATCGGAAATGCAGAAAAAAAAATCAGTAAAAAGAAACTACTCGCTTATCTCGGCCATCATTCGGCTGAACTGGGGTCCTTGGAGCTGGAAATTGATATGGATGTTGCTGAGGAGTCCCTCTTTCCATCTGTATCAAGATTGTGCGCAATTTCGTTCAATGTCATACCGAAATACGCCTCATTTGGGGCCCAAGTTGCGTGGTAGGGGTCTCGGCTAGTCCATTGTATAGCAAGTGCACTTATGCGGGAATGGAGAAAAATCAGTTCGAAAAATACTACTCGCTTATCTCGGCCATCATTTGGCTGAACTTGCGCCTGCGGAGCTGGAAATTGGTCTGGATGTTGCTGTTGAGTCCCTCTTTCCATCAGTATCAAGATTATGCGCAATTTCGTTCAATGTCAGACCGAAAAACGCCCTGATGTGGGGCCTAAATTGCGCGGTGGGGGTCTCGGCTAGTCCATTGTATAGCATGTGAACTTACGCGGAAATGCAGAAAATTTTGTTCGAAAAACCTACTCGCTTGTCTCGGCCATCATTCTCCTGAACTTGGGTCTGTGGAGCTGGAAATTGGTCTGGATGTTGCTGAGGAGTCCCTCTTTCCATCAATATCAAGATTGTGCGCAATTTCGTTCAATGTCAGATCGAAAAACGCCCTCATTTGGGGCCCAAGTTGCGTGGTGGGGGTCTTGGCTAGTCCATTGTATAGCATGTGCACTCATGCGGGAATGGAAACAAATTTGTTTGAAAAACCTACTCGCTTATCTCGGCCATCATTTGGCTGAACTTGAGTCTGAGGAGCTGGAGATTAGTCTAAATGTTACTGATGAGTCACTCTTTCCATCAATATCAAGATTGTGCGCAATTTCGGTCAATGTCAGATCGAAAAACGCCCTCATTTGGGGCCCAAGTTGCGTGGTGGGGGTCTTGACTAGTCCATTGTATAGCATGTGCACTCATGCGGGAATGGAGAAAAATTTGTTTGAAAAACCTACTCGCTTATCTCGGCCATCATTTGGCTGAACTTGAGTATGAGGAGCTAGAGATTAGTCTAAATGTTACTGATGAGTCCCTCTTTCCATCAGTATCAAGATTATGCGCAATTTCGTTCAATGTCAGACCGAAAAATGCCCTCATGTGGGGCCTAAATTACGTGGTGGGGGTCTCGGCTAGTCCATTGTATAGCATGTGCACTAATGCGGAAATGCAGAAAAATTCTTTCGAAAAACCTACTGGCTTATCTCGGCCATCATTCTCCTGAACTTGCGTCTGTGGAGCTGGAAATTGGTATGGATGTTGCTGAGGAGTCCCTCTTTCCATCAGTATCAAGATTGTGCGCAATTTCGTTTAACGTCAGACCGAAAAACGCCCTCATTTGGGGCCTAAGTTGCGTGGTGGGGTTCTCGGCTAGTCCATTGTTAGCATGTACACTCATGCGGGAATGCAGACAAAATCAGTTCGAAAAATACTACTCGCTTATCTCGGCCATCATTTGGCTGAACTTGGGTCTGAGGAGCTGCAGATTGGTCTGGATGTTGCTGATGAGTCCCTCTTTCCATCAGTATCAAGATTGTGCGCAATTTCGTTCAAGATCAGATCGAAAAACGCCCTCATTTCGAGACCAAGTTGCGTGGTGGGGGTCTCTGCTAGTCTTGTGTATAGCATGTACACTTAATCGGGAATGCAGAAAAAATCGTTCGAAAAACCTACTCGCTTATCTCGGCCACCATTCGGCTGAACTGGGGTCCTTGGAGCTGGAAATTGGAATGGATGTTGCTGATGAGTCCCTCTTTCCAACATTATCAAGATTGTGCGCAATTTGGTTAAACATCAGATGGAAAAATTCCCTCATTTTGGGCCTAAGTTGCGTGGGTGGGGGTCTCTGCTAGTCCATTGTATAGCATGTGCACTTATGCGGGAATGCAGAAAAATACGTTCGAAAAACCTACTCGCTTATCTCGGCCATCATTCGGCTGAACTGGGGTCTGCGGAGCTGGAAATTGGTCTGGATGTTGCTGAGGAGTCCCTCTTTCCATCAGTGTCAAGATTGTGCGCAATTTAGTTAAACATCAGATTGAACAATTTCCTTATTTTGGGCCTAAGTTGCGTGGTGGGGGTCTCGGCTAGTCCATTGTATATCATGTGCACTTATGTGGGAATGCATTAAAATTCGTTCGAAAAATACTACTCGCTTATCTCGGCCATCATTTGGCTGAACTTGGGCCTGCGGAGCTGGAAATTGATATGGATGTTGCTGAGGAGTCCCTCTTTCCATCTGTATCAAGATTGTGCGCAATTTCGTTCAATGTCATACCGAAATACGCCTCATTTGGGGCCCAAGTTGCGTGGTAGGGGTCTCGGCTAGTCCATTGATAGCAAGTGCACTTATGCGGGAATGGAGAAAAATCAGTTCGAAAAATACTACTCGCTTATCTCGGCCATCATTTGGCTGAACTTGCGCCTGCGGAGCTGGAAATTGGTCTGGATGTTGCTGTTGAGTCCCTCTTTCCATCAGTATCAAGATTATGCACAATTTCGTTCAATGTCAGACCGAAATCGCCCTCATGTGGGGCCTAAATTGCGCGGTGGGGGTCTCGGCTAGTCCATTGTATAGCATGTGAACTTACGCGGAAATGCAGAAAATTTTGTTCGAAAAACCTACTCGCTTGTCTCGGCCATCATTCTCCTGAACTTGGGTCTGTGGAGCTGGAAATTGGTCTGGATGTTGCTGAGGAGTCCCTCTTTCCATCAATATCAAGATTGTGCGCAATTTCGTTCAATGTCAGATCGAAAAACGCCCTCATTTGGGGCCCAAGTTGCGTGGTGGGGGTCTTGGCTAGTCCATTGTATAGCATGTGCACTCAAGCGGGAATGGAGACAAATTTGTTTGAAAAACCTACTCGCTTATCTCGGCCATCATTTGGCTGAACTTGAGTCTGAGGAGCTGGAGATTAGTCTAAATGTTACTGATGAGTCACTCTTTCCATCAGTATCAAGATTATGCGCAATTTCGTTCAATGTCAGACCGAAAAACGCCCTCATGTGGGGCCTAAATTGCGTGGTGGGGGTCTCGGCTAGTCCATTGTATAGCATGTGCACTTATGCGGAAATGCAGAAAAATTCTTTCGAAAAACCTACTGGCTTATCTCGGCCATCATTCTCCTGAACTTGCGTCTGTGGAGCTGGAAATTGGTATGGATGTTGCTGAGGAGTCCCTCTTTCCAACAGTATCAAGATTGTGCGCAATTTCGTTCAATGTCAGACCGAAAAACGCTCTCATTTGGGGCCCAAGTTGCGTGGTTTGGGTCTCAGCTAGTCCATTGTATAGCATGTACACTCATGCGGGAATGCAGAAAAAATCAGTTCGAAAACAAATACTCGCTTATCTCGGCCATCATTCGGCTGAACTGGCGTCTGTTGAGCTGGAAATTGGTATGGATGTTGCTGAGGAGTCCCTCTTTCCATCAGTATCAAGATTGTGCGCAATTTCGTTTAACGTCAGACCGAAAAACGCCCTCATTTGGGGCCTAAGTTGCGTGGTGGGGTTCTCGGCTAGTCCATTGTTAGCATGTACACTCATGCGGGAATGCAGACAAAATCAGTTCGAAAAATATTACTTGCTTATCTCGGCCATCATTTGGCTGAACTTGGGTCTGAGGAGCTGCAGATTGGTCTGGATGTTGCTGATGAGTCCCTCTTTCCATCAGTATCAAGATTGTGCGCAATTTCGTTCAAGATCAGATCGAAAAACGCCCTCATTTGGAGACCAAGTTGCGTGGTGGGGGTCTCTGCTAGTCTTGTGTATAGCATGTACACTTAATCGGGAATGCAGAAAAAATCGTTCGAGAAACCTACTCGCTTATCTCGGCCACCTTTCGGCTGAACTGGGGTCCTTGGAGCTGGAAATTGGAATGGATGTTGCTGAGGAGTCCCTCTTTCCAACAGTATCAAGATTGTGCGCAATTTCGTTCAATGTCAGACAGAAAAACGCCACCATTTGGGGCCCAAGTTGCGTGGTTGGGGTCTCGGCTAGTGCATTGTATAGCATGTGCACTTTTGCGGGAATGCAGACAAATTCTTTCGAAAAAGATACTCGCCTATTTCGG
The DNA here is from genome assembly GCA_037893225.1 of Hippasteria phrygiana. Taxonomy (NCBI): domain Eukaryota; kingdom Metazoa; phylum Echinodermata; class Asteroidea; order Valvatida; family Goniasteridae; genus Hippasteria; species Hippasteria phrygiana. The sequence goes on from JAZGUH010000331.1 coordinate 2,653,643, forward strand.
CCATCATTCGGCTGAACTTGAGTCTGAGGAGCTGGAGATTGTTCTGGATGTTGCTGAGGAGTCCCTCTTTCCAACAGTATCAAGATTGTGCGCAATTTCGTTCAACATCAGATCGAAAAACGCCCTAATTTGGGGCCCAAGTTGCGTGGGGGGGGGGGGGGGGGGTGGGGGGGGGGGGTTCGGCTAGTCCATTGTATGGCGTGTGCACTTAAGCTAGAATGCAGAAAAATTAGTTCAAAAAACCTACTCGCTTATGTCCGCCATCATTCAGCTGAACTGAGGTCTGAGGAGCTGGAGATTTGTTTGGATGTTGCTAATTAGTCCCTCTTTCCAACAATATCCAGATTGTGCGCAATTTTGTTCAACATCAGATCGAAAAACGTCCTCATTTGGGGCCCAAGTTGCGTGGTGGGGGTCTCGGCTAGTCCATTGTATAGCATGTGCACTTTTGCGGGAATGCAGAAAAATTCGTTCGAAAAACCTACTCGCTTGTCTCGGCCATCATTCGGCTAACCTGGGGTCTGTGGAGCTGGAAATTGGTCGGGATGTTGCTGAGGAGTCCCTCTTTCCATCAGTATCAAGATTGTGCGCAGTTTTGTTCAACGTCATACCGAAAAACGCCCTCATTTGGGGCCCAAGTTGCATGGGGGGGGGGGGGGTCTCGGCTAGTCCATTGCATAGCATGTACACTCATGCGGGAATGCAGACAAAAATCAGTTCGAAAAATACTACTCGCTTATCTCGGCCATCATTTGGCTGAATTTGGGCCTGCGGAGCTGGAAATTGGTCTGGATTTTGCTGAGGAGTCCCTCTTTCCATCAGTATTAAGATTGTGTGCAATTTCGTTCAATGTCAGACTGAAAAACGCCCTCATTTGGGGCCCAAGTTGCGTGGTGGGGGTCTCGGCTAGTCCATTGCATAGCATGTACACTCTTGCGGGAAAGCAGGAAAAATCAGTTCGAAAAAAAATACTCGCTTATCTCGGCCATCATTCGGCTGAACTGGCGTCTGTGGAGCTGGAAATTGGTATGGATGTTGCTGAGGAGTCCCTCTTTCCAACAGTATCCAGATTGTGCGCAATTTTGTTCAACATCAGATCGAAAAACGTCCTCATTTGGGGCCCAAGTTGCGTGGTGGGGGTCTTGGCTAGTCCATTGTATAGCATGTGCACTTTTGCGGGAATGCAGAAAAATTCGTTCGAAAAACCTACTCGCATGTCTCGGCCATCATTCGGCTAACCTGGGGTCTGTGGAGCTGGAAATTGGTCGGGATGTTGCTGAGGGGTCCCTCTTTCCATCAGTATCAACATTGTGCGCAGTTTCGTTCAACGTCAGACCGAAAAACGCCCTCATTTGGGGGCCAAGTTGCGTGGTGGGGGTCTCTGCTAGTCCATTGTATAGCATGTACACTCTTGCGGGAATGGAGACAAATTGGTTTGAAAAACCTACTCGCTTATCTCGGCCATTATTTGGCTGAACTTGGGTCTTAGGAGCTGGAGATTGGTATGGATGTTGCTGAGGAGTCCCTCTTTCCAACAGTATCAAGATTGTGCGCAATTTTGTTCAACATCAGTTCGAAAAACGCCTTAATTTGGGGCCCAAGTTGCGTTGGGGGGGGGGGGGGAGGATTCGGCTTGCCATTGTATGGCATGTGCACTTAAGCGGGAATGCAGAACAATTTGTTCGAAAAACCTACTCGCTTATGTCCGCCATCATTCAGCTGAACTGAGGTCTGAGGAGCTGGTGATTGGTTTGGATGTTGGTAATGAATCCCTCTTTCCAACAGTATCCAGATTGTGCGCAATTTTGTTCAACATCAGATCGAAAAACGTCCTCATTTGGGGCCAAGTTGCGTGGTGGGGGTCTTGAATAGTCCATTGTATAGCATGTGCACTTTTCCGGGAATGCAGAAAAAATCTGTTCGAAAAAAAATACTCGCTTATCTCGGCCATCATTCGGCTGAACTGGCGTCTGTGGAGCTGGAAATTGGTATGGATGTTGCTGAGGAGTCCCTCTTTCCAACAGTATCAAGATTGTGCGCAATTTCGTTCAACATCAGTTCGAAAAACGCCTTAATTTGGGGCCCAAGTTGCGTTGGGGGGGGGGGGGGGGGGGGGAGGAATCGGCTTGCCATTGTATAGCATGTGCACTTAAGCGGGAATGCAGAACAAATTGTTCGAAAAACCTACTCGCTTATGTCCGCCATCATTCGGCTGAACTGAGGTCTGAGGAGCTGGTGATTGGTTTGGATGTTGGTAATGAGTCTCTCTTTCCAACAGTATCAAGATTGTGCGCAATTTTGTTCAACATCAGATCGAAAAACGTCCTCATTTGGGGCCAAGTTGCGTGGTGGGGGTCTTGGCTAGTCCATTGTATAGCATGTGCACTTTTGCGGGAATGCCGAAAAAATCAGTTCGAACAAAAATACTCGCTTATCTCGGCTATCATTCGGCTGAACTGGCGTCTGTGGAGCTGGAAATTGGTATGGATGTTGCTGAGGAGTCCCTCTTTCCAACAGTATCAAGATTGTGCGCAATTTCGTTCAACATCAGTTCGAAAAACGCCTTAATTTGGGGCCCAAGTTGCGTTGGGGGGGGGGGGGGGGGGAGGATTCGGCTTGCCATTGTATAGCATGTGCACTTAAGCGGGAATGCAGAAAAATTTGTTCGAAAAACCTACTCGCTTATGTCCGCCATCTTTCAGCTGAACTGAGGTCTGAGGAGCTGGTGATTGGTTTGGATGTTGGTAATGAGTCCCTCTTTCCAACAGTATCCAGATTGTGCGCAATTTTGTTCAACATCAGATCGAAAAACGTCCTCATTTGGGGCCAAGTTGCGTGGTGGGGGTCTTGGCTAGTCCATTGTATAGCATGTGCACTTTTCCGGGAATGCAGAAAAATTCGTTCGAAAAACCTAAGTACTCGCTTGTCTCGGCCATCATTCGGCTAACCTGGGGTCTGTGGAGCTGGAAATTGGTCGGGATGTTGCTGAGGGGTCCCTCTTTCCATCAGTTTCAAGATTGTGCGCAGTTTCGTTCAACGTCAGACCGAAAAACGCCCTCATTTGGGGCCCAAGTTGCGTGGTGGGGGTCTCGGCTAGTCCATTGTATAGCATGTACACTCATGCGGGAATGCAGACAAAAATCAGTTCGAAAAACCTACTCGCTTATGTCCGCCATCATTCGGCTGAAATGAGGTCTGAGGAGCTGGTGATTGGTTTGGATGTTGCTAATGAGTCCCTCTTTCCAACAGTATCCAGATTGTGCGCAATTTTGTTCAACATCAGATCGAAAAACGTCATCATTTTGGGCCCAAGTTGCGTGGTGGGGGTCTCGTCTAGTCCATTGCAGGAATGCAGAAAAAATCAGTTCGAAAAACTTACTCGCTTGTCTCGGCCATCATTCGGCTAACCTGGGGTCTGTGGAGCTGGAAATTGGTCTGGATTTTGCTGATGAGTCCCTCTTTCAATCAGTATCAAGATTGTGAGCAATTTTGTTCAACGTCAGACCGAAAAACACCCTCATTTGGGGCCCAAGTTGCGTAGTGGGGGTCTCGGCTAGTCCATTGTATAGCATGTACACTCATGCAGGAATGCAGACAAAATCAGTTCGAAAAAAATAACTCGCTTATCTCGGCCATCATTCGGCTGAACTGCCGTCTGTGGAGCTGGAAATTGGTCGGGATGTTGCTGAGGAGTCCCTCTTTCCAACAGTATCAAGATTGTGCGCAATTTCGTTCAATGTCAGACCGAAAAACGCCCTCTTTGGTGTGGGGTTCTCGGCTAGTCCATTATATAGCATGTACACTCATGCGTGAATGCAGACAAAATCAGTTCCAAAAAATATACTCGCTTATCTCGGCCATCATTCGGCTGACCTGGCGTCTGTGGAGCTGGAAATTGGTCGGGATGTTGCTGAGGAGTCCCTCTTTCCAACAGTATCAAGATTGTGCGCAATTTCGATCAACATCAGATCGAAAAACGCCTTAATTTGGGGCCCAAGTTGCGTTGGGGGGGGGGGGGGGGGGGGGGGAGGTTTCGGCTTGTCCATTGTATAGCATGTGCACTTAAGCGGGAATGCAGAAAAGTTAGTTCGAAAAACCTACTCGTTTATGTCCGCCATCATTCGGCTGAAATGAGGTCTGAGGAGCTGGTGATTGGTTTGGATGTTGCTAATGATTCCGTCTTTCCAACAGTATCCAGATTGTGCGCAATTTTGTTGAACATCAGATCGAAAAACGTCCTCATTTGGGGCCCAAGTTGCGTGGTGGGGGTCTCGTCTAGTCCATTGTATAGCATGTGCACTTTTGCGGGAATGCATAAAAATTCGTTTGAAAAACTTACTCGCTTGTCTCGGCCATAATTCGGCTAACCTGGGGTCTGTGGAGCTGGAAATTGGTCTGCATGTTGCTGATGAGTCCCTCTTTCAATCAGTATCAAGATTGTGCGCAATTTTGTTCAACGTCAGACCGAAAAACACCCTCATTTGGGGCCCAAGTTGCCTGGTGGGGGTCTCGGCTAGTCCATTGTATAGCATGTACACTCATGCGGGAATGCAGACAAAATCAGTTCGGAAAAAAAAATACTCGCTTATCTCGGCCATCATTTGGCTGAACTTGGGCCTGCGGAGCTGGAAATTGGTATGGATGTTGCTGAGGAGTCCCTCTTTCCAACAGTATCAAGATTGTGCGCAATTTCGTTCAATGTCAGACCGAAAAACGCCCTCATTTGGGGCCCAAGTTGCGTGGTGGGGGTTTCGGCTAGTCCATTGTATAGCATGTGCACTTTTGCGGGAAATGAGTCAAATTGGTTTGAAAAATCTACTCGCTTATCTCGGCCATCATTTGGCTGAACTTGGGTCTGAGGAGCTGGAGATTGGTCTGGATGTTGCTGATGAGTCCCTCTTTCAATCAGTATCAAGATTGTGCGCAATTTTGTTCAACGTCAGACCGAAAAACGCCCTCATTTGGGGCCCAAGTTGCGTGGTGGGGGTCTCGGCTAGTCCATTGTATAGCATGTACACCCATGCGGGAATGCAGACAAAATCAGGTCGAAAAAAAATACTCGCTTATCTCGGCCATCATTCGGCTGAACTGGCGTCTGTGGGGCTGGAAATTGGTCGGGATGTTGCTGAGGAGTCCCTCTTTCCAACAGTATCAAGATTGTGCGCAATTTCGTTCAATGTCAGACCGAAAAACGTCCTCATTTGGGGCCCAAGTTGCGTGGTTGGGGTCTCGGCTAGTGCATTGTATAGCATGTGCACTTATGCGGGAATGCAGACAAATTCTTTCGAAAAACCTACTCGCCTATTTCGGCTATCATTCGGCTGAACTTGGGTCTGAGGAGCTGGGGATTGGTCTGGATGTTGCTGATGAGTCCCTCTTTCCATCAGTATCAAGATTGTGCGCAGTTTCGTTCAACGTCAGACCGAAAAACGCCCTCTTTGGTGGTGGGGTTCTCGGCTAGTCCATTGTATAGCATGTACACTCATGCGGGAATGCAGACAAAATCAGTTCGAAAAAGAACTACTCGCTTATCTCGGCCATCATTTGGCTGAACTTGGGCCTGCGGAGCTGGAAATTGGTATGGATGTTGCTGAGGAGTCCCTCTTTCCAACAGTATCAAGATTGTGCGCAATTTTGTTAAATGTCAGACCGAAAAATGCCCTCATTTGGGGCCCAAGTTGCGTGGTGGGGGTTTCGGCTAGTCCATTGTATAGCAAGTGCACTTATGCGGGAAATGAGTCAAATTGGTTTGAAAAATCTACTCGCTTATCTCGGCCATCATTTGGCTGAACTTGGGTCTGAGGAGCTGGAGATTGGTCTGGATGTTGCTGATGAGTCCCTCTTTCAATCAGTATCAAGATTGTGCGCAATTTTGTTCAACGTCAGACCGAAAAACGCCCTCATTTGGGGCCCAAGTTGCGTGGTGGGGGTCTCGGCTAGTCCATTGTATAGCATGTACACCCATGCGGGAATGCAGACAAAATCAGTTCGAAAAAAAATACTCGCTTATCTCGGCCATCATTCGGCTGAACTGGCGTCTGTGGGGCTGGAAATTGGTCGGGATGTTGCTGAGGAGTCCCTCTTTCCAACAGTATCAAGATTGTGCGCAATTTCGTTCAATGTGAGACCGAAAAACGTCCTCATTTGGGGCCCAAGTTGCGTGGTTGGGGTCTCGGCTAGTGCATTGTATAGCATGTGCACTTTTGCGGGAATGCATACAAATTCGTTTGAAAAACTTACTCGCTTGTCTCGGCCATAATTCGGCTAACCTGGGGTCTGTGGAGCTGGAAATTGGTCTGCATGTTGCTGATGAGTCCCTCTTTCAATCAGTATCAAGATTGTGCGCAATTTTGTTCAACGTCAGACCGAAAAACACCCTCATTTGGGGCCCAAGTTGCCTGGTGGGGGTCTCGGCTAGTCCATTGTATAGCATGTACACTCATGCGGGAATGCAGACAAAATCAGTTCGGAAAAAAAAATACTCGCTTATCTCGGCCATCATTTGGCTGAACTTGGGCCTGCGGAGCTGGAAATTGGTATGGATGTTGCTGAGGAGTCCCTCTTTCCAACAGTATCAAGATTGTGCGCAATTTCGTTCAATGTCAGACCGAAAAACGCCCTCATTTGGGGCCCAAGTTGCGTGGTGGGGGTTTCGGCTAGTCCATTGTATAGCATGTGCACTTTTGCGGGAAATGAGTCAAATTGGTTTGAAAAATCTACTCGCTTATCTCGGCCATCATTTGGCTGAACTTGGGTCTGAGGAGCTGGAGATTGGTCTGGATATTGCTGATGAGTCCCTCTTTCAATCAGTATCAAGATTGTGCGCAATTTTGTTCAACGTCAGACCGAAAAACGCCCTCATTTGGGGCCCAAGTTGCGTGGTGGGGGTCTCGGCTAGTCCATTGTATAGCATGTACACCCATGCGGGAATGCAGACAAAATCAGGTCGAAAAAAAATACTCGCTTATCTCGGCCATCATTCGGCTGAACTGGCGTCTGTGGGGCTGGAAATTGGTCGGGATGTTGCTGAGAAGTCCCTCTTTCCAACAGTATCAAGATTGTGCGCAATTTCGTTCAATGTCAGACCGAAAAACGTCCTCATTTGGGGCCCAAGTTGCGTGGTTGGGGTCTCGGCTAGTGCATTGTATAGCATGTGCACTTATGCGGGAATGCAGACAAATTCTTTCGAAAAACCTACTCGCCTATTTCGGCTATCATTCGGCTGAACTTGGGTCTGAGGAGCTGGGGATTGGTCTGGATGTTGCTGATGAGTCCCTCTTTCCATCAGTATCAAGATTGTGCGCAATTTTGTTAAATGTCAGACCGAAAAATGCCCTCATTTGGGGCCCAAGTTGCGTGGTGGGGGTTTCGGCTAGTCCATTGTATAGCAAGTGCACTTATGCGGGAAATGAGTCAAATTGGTTTGAAAAATCTACTCGCTTATCTCGGCCATCATTTGGCTGAACTTGGGTCTGAGGAGCTGGAGATTGGTCTGGATGTTGCTGATGAGTCCCTCTTTCAATCAGTATCAAGATTGTGCGCAATTTTGTTCAACGTCAGACCGAAAAACGCCCTCATTTGGGGCCCAAGTTGCGTGGTGGGGGTCTCGGCTAGTCCATTGTATAGCATGTACACCCATGCGGGAATGCAGACAAAATCAGGTCGAAAAAAAATACTCGCTTATCTCGGCCATCATTCGGCTGAACTGGCGTCTGTGGGGCTGGAAATTGGTCGGGATGTTGCTGAGGAGTCCCTCTTTCCAACAGTATCAAGATTGTGCGCAATTTCGTTCAATGTCAGACCGAAAAACGTCCTCATTTGGGGCCCAAGTTGCGTGGTTGGGGTCTCGGCTAGTGCATTGTATAGCATGTGCACTTATGGGGGAATGCAGACAAATTCTTTCGAAAAACCTACTCGCTTGTCTCGGCCATAATTCGGCTAACCTGGGGTCTGTGGAGCTGGAAATTGGTCTGCATGTTGCTGATGAGTCCCTCTTTCAATCAGTATCAAGATTGTGCGCAATTTTGTTCAACGTCAGACCGAAAAACACCCTCATTTGGGGCCCAAGTTGCCTGGTGGGGGTCTCGGCTAGTCCATTGTATAGCATGTACACTCATGCGGGAATGCAGACAAAATCAGTTCGGAAAAAAAAATACTCGCTTATCTCGGCCATCATTTGGCTGAACTTGGGCCTGCGGAGCTGGAAATTGGTATGGATGTTGCTGAGGAGTCCCTCTTTCCAACAGTATCAAGATTGTGCGCAATTTCGTTCAATGTCAGACCGAAAAACGCCCTCATTTGGGGCCCAAGTTGCGTGGTGGGGGTTTCGGCTAGTCCATTGTATAGCATGTGCACTTTTGCGGGAAATGAGTCAAATTGGTTTGAAAAATCTACTCGCTTATCTCGGCCATCATTTGGCTGAACTTGGGTCTGAGGAGCTGGAGATTGGTCTGGATGTTGCTGATGAGTCCCTCTTTCAATCAGTATCAAGATTGTGCGCAATTTTGTTCAACGTCAGACCGAAAAACGCCCTCATTTGGGGCCCAAGTTGCGTGGTGGGGGTCTCGGCTAGTCCATTGTATAGCATGTACACCCATGCGGGAATGCAGACAAAATCAGGTCGAAAAAAAATACTCGCTTATCTCGGCCATCATTCGGCTGAACTGGCGTCTGTGGGGCTGGAAATTGGTCGGGATGTTGCTGAGAAGTCCCTCTTTCCAACAGTATCAAGATTGTGCGCAATTTCGTTCAATGTCAGACCGAAAAACGTCCTCATTTGGGGCCCAAGTTGCGTGGTTGGGGTCTCGGCTAGTGCATTGTATAGCATGTGCACTTATGCGGGAATGCAGACAAATTCTTTCGAAAAACCTACTCGCCTATTTCGGCTATCATTCAGCTGAACTTGGGTCTGAGGAGCTGGGGATTGGTCTGGATGTTGCTGATGAGTCCCTCTTTCCATCAGTATCAAGATTGTGCGCAATTTTGTTAAATGTCAGACCGAAAAATGCCCTCATTTGGGGCCCAAGTTGCGTGGTGGGGGTTTCGGCTAGTCCATTGTATAGCAAGTGCACTTATGCGGGAAATGAGTCAAATTGGTTTGAAAAATCTACTCGCTTATCTCGGCCATCATTTGGCTGAACTTGGGTCTGAGGAGCTGGAGATTGGTCTGGATGTTGCTGATGAGTCCCTCTTTCAATCAGTATCAAGATTGTGCGCAATTTTGTTCAACGTCAGACCGAAAAACGCCCTCATTTGGGGCCCAAGTTGCGTGGTGGGGGTCTCGGCTAGTCCATTGTATAGCATGTACACCCATGCGGGAATGCAGACAAAATCAGGTCGAAAAAAAATACTCGCTTATCTCGGCCATCATTCGGCTGAACTGGCGTCTGTGGGGCTGGAAATTGGTCGGGATGTTGCTGAGGAGTCCCTCTTTCCAACAGTATCAAGATTGTGCGCAATTTCGTTCAATGTCAGACCGAAAAACGTCCTCATTTGGGGCCCAAGTTGCGTGGTTGGGGTCTCGGCTAGTGCATTGTATAGCATGTGCACTTATGCGGGAATGCAGACAAATTCTTTCGAAAAACCTACTCGCCTATTTCGGCTATCATTCGGCTGAACTTGGGTCTGAGGAGCTGGGGATTGGTCTGGATGTTGCTGATGAGTCCCTCTTTCCATCAGTATCAAGATTGTGCGCAGTTTCGTTCAACGTCAGACCGAAAAACACCCTCATTTGGGGCCCAAGTTGCCTGGTGGGGGTCTCGGCTAGTCCATTGTATAGCATGTACACTCATGCGGGAATGCAGACAAAATCAGTTCGGAAAAAAAAATACTCGCTTATCTCGGCCATCATTTGGCTGAACTTGGGCCTGCGGAGCTGGAAATTGGTATGGATGTTGCTGAGGAGTCCCTCTTTCCAACAGTATCAAGATTGTGCGCAATTTCGTTCAATGTCAGACCGAAAAACGCCCTCATTTGGGGCCCAAGTTGCGTGGTGGGGGTTTCGGCTAGTCCATTGTATAGCATGTGCACTTTTGCGGGAAATGAGTCAAATTGGTTTGAAAAATCTACTCGCTTATCTCGGCCATCATTTGGCTGAACTTGGGTCTGAGGAGCTGGAGATTGGTCTGGATGTTGCTGAGGAGTCCCTATTTCCGACAGTATCAATATTGTGCGCATTTTCGTTCAATGTCAGACCGAAAAACGCCCTCTTTGGTGGTGGGGTTCTCGGCTAGTCCATTGTATAGCATGTACACTCATGCGTGAATGCAGACAAAATCAGTTCGAAAAAAGATACTCGCTTATCTCGGCCATCATTCGGCTGAACTGGCGTCTGTGGAGCTGGAAATTGGTCGGGATGTTGCTGAGGAGTCCCTCTTTTCAACAGTATCAAGATTGTGCGCAATTTCGTTAAATGTCAGACAGAAAAAGGCCCTCATTTGGGGCCCAAGTTGCGTGGTGGGGGTTTCGGCTAGTCCATTGTATAGCAAGTGCACTTATGCGGGAAATGAGTCAAATTGGTTTGAAAAATCTACTCGCTTATCTCGGCCATCATTTGGCTGAACTTGGGTCTGAGGAGCTGGAGATTGGTCTGGATGTTGCTGATGAGTCCCTCTTTCAATCAGTATCAAGATTGTGCGCAATTTTGTTCAACGTCAGACCGAAAAACGCCCTCATTTGGGGCCCAAGTTGCGTTGTGGGGGTCTCGGCTAGTCCATTGTATAGCATGTACACCCATGCGGGAATGCAGAAAAAATCAGTTCGAACAAAAATACACGCTTATCTCGGCCATCATTCGGCTGAACTGGCGTCTGAGGAGCTGGAAATTGGTCGGGATGTTGCTGAGGAGTCCCTCTTTCCAACAGTATCAAGATTGTGCGCAATTTCGTTCAATGTCAGACCGAAAAACGCCCTCTTTGGTGGTGGGGTTCTCGGCTAGTCCATTATATAGCATGTACACTCATGCGTGAATGCAGACAAAATCAGTTCGAAAAAATATACTCGCTTATCTCGGCCATCATTCGGCTGAACTGGCGTCTGTGGAGCTGGAAATTGGTCGGGATGTTGCTGAGGAGTCCCTCTTTCCAACAGTATCAAGATTGTGCGCAATTTCGATCAACATCAGATCGAAAAACGCCTTAATTTGGGGCCCAAGTTGCGTTGGGGGGGGGGGGGGGGGGGGAGGTTTCGGCTTGTCCATTGTATAGCATGTGCACTTAAGCGGGAATGCAGAAAAGTTAGTTAGAAAAACCTACTCGTTTATGTCCGCCATCATTCGGCTGAAATGAGGTCTGAGGAGCTGGTGATTGGTTTGGATGTTGCTAATGATTCCGTCTTTCCAACAGTATCCAGATTGTGCGCAATTTTGTTGAACATCAGATCGAAAAACGTCCTCATTTGGGGCCCAAGTTGCGTGGTGGGGGTCTCGTCTAGTCCATTGTATAGCATGTGCACTTTTGCGGGAATGCATAAAAATTCGTTTGAAAAACTTACTCGCTTGTCTCGGCCATAATTCGGCTAACCTGGGGTCTGTGGAGCTGGAAATAGGTCTGCATGTTGCTGATGAGTCCCTCTTTCAATCAGTATCAAGATTGTGCGCAATTTTGTTCAACGTCAGACCGAAAAACACCCTCATTTGGGGCCCAAGTTGCCTGGTGGGGGTCTCGGCTAGTCCATTGTATAGCATGTACACTCATGCGGGAATGCAGACAAAATCAGTTCGGAAAAAAAAATACTCGCTTATCTCGGCCATCATTTGGCTGAACTTGGGCCTGCGGAGCTGGAAATTGGTATGGATGTTGCTGAGGAGTCCCTCTTTCCAACAGTATCAAGATTGTGCGCAATTTCGTTCAATGTCAGACCGAAAAACGCCCTCATTTGGGGCCCAAGTTGCGTGGTGGGGGTTTCGGCTAGTCCATTGTATAGCATGTGCACTTTTGCGGGAAATGAGTCAAATTGGTTTGAAAAATCTACTCGCTTATCTCGGCCATCATTTGGCTGAACTTGGGTCTGAGGAGCTGGAGATTGGTCTGGATGTTGCTGATGAGTCCCTCTTTCAATCAGTATCAAGATTGTGCGCAATTTTGTTCAACGTCAGACCGAAAAACGCCCTCATTTGGGGCCCAAGTTGCGTGGTGGGGGTCTCGGCTAGTCCATTGTATAGCATGTACACCCATGCGGGAATGCAGACAAAATCAGTTCGAAAAAAAATACTCGCTTATCTCGGCCATCATTCGGCTGAACTGGCGTCTGTGGGGCTGGAAATTGGTCGGGATGTTGCTGAGGAGTCCCTCTTTCCAACAGTATCAAGATTGTGCGCAATTTCGTTCAATGTGAGACCGAAAAACGTCCTCATTTGGGGCCCAAGTTGCGTGGTTGGGGTCTCGGCTAGTGCATTGTATAGCATGTGCACTTTTTCGGGAATGCATAAAAATTCGTTTGAAAAACTTACTCGCTTGTCTCGGCCATAATTCGGCTAACCTGGGGTCTGTGGAGCTGGAAATTGGTCTGCATGTTGCTGATGAGTCCCTCTTTCAATCAGTATCAAGATTGTGCGCAATTTTGTTCAACGTCAGACCGAAAAACACCCTCATTTGGGGCCCAAGTTGCCTGGTGGGGGTCTCGGCTAGTCCATTGTATAGCATGTACACTCATGCGGGAATGCAGACAAAATCAGTTCGGAAAAAAAAATACTCGCTTATCTCGGCCATCATTTGGCTGAACTTGGGCCTGCGGAGCTGGAAATTGGTATGGATGTTGCTGAGGAGTCCCTCTTTCCAACAGTATCAAGATTGTGCGCAATTTCGTTCAATGTCAGACCGAAAAACGCCCTCATTTGGGGCCCAAGTTGCGTGGTGGGGGTTTCGGCTAGTCCATTGTATAGCATGTGCACTTTTGCGGGAAATGAGTCAAATTGGTTTGAAAAATCTACTCGCTTATCTCGGCCATCATTTGGCTGAACTTGGGTCTGAGGAGCTGGAGATTGGTCTGGATGTTGCTGATGAGTCCCTCTTTCAATCAGTATCAAGATTGTGCGCAATTTTGTTCAACGTCAGACCGAAAAACGCCCTCATTTGGGGCCCAAGTTGCGTGGTGGGGGTCTCGGCTAGTCCATTGTATAGCATGTACACCCATGCGGGAATGCAGACAAAATCAGTTCGAAAAAAAATACTCGCTTATCTCGGCCATCATTCGGCTGAACTGGCGTCTGTGGGGCTGGAAATTGGTCGGGATGTTGCTGAGGAGTCCCTCTTTCCAACAGTATCAAGATTGTGCGCAATTTCGTTCAATGTCAGACCGAAAAACGTCCTCATTTGGGGCCCAAGTTGCGTGGTTGGGGTCTCGGCTAGTGCATTGTATAGCATGTGCACTTTTTCGGGAATGCATAAAAATTCGTTTGAAAAACTTACTCGCTTGTCTCGGCCATAATTCGGCTAACCTGGGGTCTGTGGAGCTGGAAATTGGTCTGCATGTTGCTGATGAGTCCCTCTTTCAATCAGTATCAAGATTGTGCGCAATTTTGTTCAACGTCAGACCGAAAAACACCCTCATTTGGGGCCCAAGTTGCCTGGTGGGGGTCTCGGCTAGTCCATTGTATAGCATGTACACTCATGCGGGAATGCAGACAAAATCAGTTCGGAAAAAAAAATACTCGCTTATCTCGGCCATCATTTGGCTGAACTTGGGCCTGCGGAGCTGGAAATTGGTATGGATGTTGCTGAGGAGTCCCTCTTTCCAACAGTATCAAGATTGTGCGCAATTTCGTTCAATGTCAGACCGAAAAACGCCCTCATTTGGGGCCCAAGTTGCGTGGTGGGGGTTTCGGCTAGTCCATTGTATAGCATGTGCACTTTTGCGGGAAATGAGTCAAATTGGTTTGAAAAATCTACTCGCTTATCTCGGCCATCATTTGGCTGAACTTGGGTCTGAGGAGCTGGAGATTGGTCTGGATGTTGCTGATGAGTCCCTCTTTCAATCAGTATCAAGATTGTGCGCAATTTTGTTCAACGTCAGACCGAAAAACGCCCTCATTTGGGGCCCAAGTTGCGTGGTGGGGGTCTCGGCTAGTCCATTGTATAGCATGTACACCCATGCGGGAATGCAGACAAAATCAGGTCGAAAAAAAATACTCGCTTATCTCGGCCATCATTCGGCTGAACTGGCGTCTGTGGGGCTGGAAATTGGTCGGGATGTTGCTGAGGAGTCCCTCTTTCCAACAGTATCAAGATTGTGCGCAATTTCGTTCAATGTCAGACCGAAAAACGTCCTCATTTGGGGCCCAAGTTGCGTGGTTGGGGTCTCGGCTAGTGCATTGTATAGCATGTGCACTTATGCGGGAATGCAGACAAATTCTTTCGAAAAACCTACTCGCCTATTTCGGCTATCATTCGGCTGAACTTGGGTCTGAGGAGCTGGGGATTGGTCTGGATGTTGCTGATGAGTCCCTCTTTCCATCAGTATCAAGATTGTGCGCAGTTTCGTTCAACGTCAGACCGAAAAACGCCCTCTTTGGTGGTGGGGTTCTCGGCTAGTCCATTGTATAGCATGTACACTCATGCGGGAATGCAGACAAAATCAGTTCGAAAAAGAACTACTCGCTTATCTCGGCCATCATTTGGCTGAACTTGGGCCTGCGGAGCTGGAAATTGGTATGGATGTTGCTGAGGAGTCCCTCTTTCCAACAGTATCAAGATTGTGCGCAATTTCGTTAAATGTCAGACCGAAAAATGCCCTCATTTGGGGCCCAAGTTGCGTGGTGGGGGTTTCGGCTAGTCCATTGTATAGCAAGTGCACTTATGCGGGAAATGAGTCAAATTGGTTTGAAAAATCTACTCGCTTATCTCGGCCATCATTTGGCTGAACTTGGGTCTGAGGAGCTGGAGATTGGTCTGGATGTTGCTGATGAGTCCCTGTTTCAATCAGTATCAAGATTGTGCGCAATTTTGTTCAACGTCAGACCGAAAAACGCCCTCATTTGGGGCCCAAGTTGCGTGGTGGGGGTCTCGGCTAGTCCATTGTATAGCATGTACACTCATGCGGGAATGCAGACAAAATCAGTTCGAAAAAAAATACTCGCTTATCTCGGCCATCATTCGGCTGAACTGGCGTCTGAGGAGCTGGAAATTGGTCGGGATGTTGCTGAGGAGTCCCTATTTCCGACAGTATCAATATTGTGCGCATTTTCGTTCAATGTCAGACCGAAAAACGCCCTCTTTGGTGGTGGGGTTCTCGGCTAGTCCATTGTATAGCATGTACACTCATGCGTGAATGCAGACAAAATCAGTTCGAAAAAAGATACTCGCTTATCTCGGCCATCATTCGGCTGAACTGGCGTCTGTGGAGCTGGAAATTGGTCGGGATGTTGCTGAGGAGTCCCTCTTTCCAACAGTATCAAGATTGTGCGCAATTTCGTTAAGTGTCAGACCGAAAAAGGCCCTCATTTGGGGCCCAAGTTGCGTGGTGGGGGTTTCGGCTAGTCCATTGTATAGCAAGTGCACTTATGCGGGAAATGAGTCAAATTGGTTTGAAAAATCTACTCGCTTATCTCGGCCATCATTTGGCTGAACTTGGGTCTGAGGAGCTGGAGATTGGTATGGATGTTGCTGAGGAGTCCCTCTTTCCAACAGTATCAAGATTGTGCGCAATTTTGTTCAACGTCAGACCGAAAAACGCCCTCATTTGGGGCCCAAGTTGCGTGGTGGGGGTTTCGGCTAGTCCATTGTATAGCATGTGCACTTTTGCGGGAAATGAGTCAAATTGGTTTGAAAAATCTACTCGCTTATCTCGGCCATCATTTGGCTGAACTTGGGTCTGAGGAGCTGGAGATTGGTCTGGATGTTGCTGATGAGTCCCTCTTTCAATCAGTATCAAGATTGTGCGCAATTTTGTTCAACGTCAGACCGAAAAACGCCCTCATTTGGGGCCCAAGTTGCGTGGTGGGGGTCTCGGCTAGTCCATTGTATAGCATGTACACCCATGCGGGAATGCAGACAAAATCAGGTCGAAAAAAAATACTCGCTTATCTCGGCCATCATTCGGCTGAACTGGCGTCTGTGGGGCTGGAAATTGGTCGGGATGTTGCTGAGGAGTCCCTCTTTCCAACAGTATCAAGATTGTGCGGAATTTCGTTCAATGTCAGACCGAAAAACGTCCTCATTTGGGGCCCAAGTTGCGTGGTTGGGGTCTCGGCTAGTGCATTGTATAGCATGTGCACTTATGCGGGAATGCAGACAAATTCTTTCGAAAAACCTACTCGCCTATTTCGGCTATCATTCGGCTGAACTTGGGTCTGAGGAGCTGGGGATTGGTCTGGATGTTGCTGATGAGTCCCTCTTTCCATCAGTATCAAGATTGTGCGCAGTTTCGTTCAACGTCAGACCGAAAAACGCCCTCTTTGGTGGTGGGGTTCTCGGCTAGTCCATTGTATAGCATGTACACTCATGCGGGAATGCAGACAAAATCAGTTCGAAAAAGAACTACTCGCTTATCTCGGCCATCATTTGGCTGAACTTGGGCCTGCGGAGCTGGAAATTGGTATGGATGTTGCTGAGGAGTCCCTCTTTCCAACAGTATCAAGATTGTGCGCAATTTCGTTAAATGTCAGACCGAAAAATGCCCTCATTTGGGGCCCAAGTTGCGTGGTGGGGGTTTCGGCTAGTCCATTGTATAGCAAGTGCACTTATGCGGGAAATGAGTCAAATTGGTTTGAAAAATCTACTCGCTTATCTCGGCCATCATTTGGCTGAACTTGGGTCTGAGGAGCTGGAGATTGGTCTGGATGTTGCTGATGAGTCCCTGTTTCAATCAGTATCAAGATTGTGCGCAATTTTGTTCAACGTCAGACCGAAAAACGCCCTCATTTGGGGCCCAAGTTGCGTGGTGGGGGTCTCGGCTAGTCCATTGTATAGCATGTACACTCATGCGGGAATGCAGACAATATCAGTTCGAAAAAAAATACTCGCTTATCTCGGCCATCATTCGGCTGAACTGGCGTCTGAGGAGCTGGAAATTGGTCGGGATGTTGCTGAGGAGTCCCTATTTCCGACAGTATCAATATTGTGCGCATTTTCGTTCAATGTCAGACCGAAAAACGCCCTCTTTGGTGGTGGGGTTCTCGGCTAGTCCATTGTATAGCATGTACACTCATGCGTGAATGCAGACAAAATCAGTTCGAAAAAAGATACTCGCTTATCTCGGCCATCATTCGGCTGAACTGGCGTCTGTGGAGCTGGAAATTGGTCGGGATGTTGCTGAGGAGTCCCTCTTTCCAACAGTATCAAGATTGTGCGCAATTTCGTTAAATGTCAGACCGAAAAAGGCCCTCATTTGGGGCCCAAGTTGCGTGGTGGGGGTTTCGGCTAGTCCATTGTATAGCAAGTGCACTTATGCGGGAAATGAGTCAAATTGGTTTGAAAAATCTACTCGCTTATCTCGGCCATCATTTGGCTGAACTTGGGTCTGAGGAGCTGGAGATTGGTCTGGATGTTGCTGATGAGTCCCTCTTTCAAACAGTATCAAGATTGTGCGCAATTTTGTTCAACGTCAGACCGAAAAACGCCCTCATTTGGGGCCCAAGTTGCGTGGTGGGGGTCTCGGCTAGTCCATTGTATAGCATGTACACCCATGCGGGAATGCAGACAAAATCAGTTCGAAAAAAAATACTCGCTTATCTCGGCCATCATTCGGCTGAACTGGCGTCTGTGGGGCTGGAAATTGGTCGGGATGTTGCTGAGGAGTCCCTCTTTCCAACAGTATCAAGATTGTGCGCAATTTCGTTCAATGTGAGACCGAAAAACGTCCTCATTTGGGGCCCAAGTTGCGTGGTTGGGGTCTCGGCTAGTGCATTGTATAGCATGTGCACTTTTGCGGGAATGCATAAAAATTCGTTTGAAAAACTTACTCGCTTGTCTCGGCCATAATTCGGCCTTAAAACCCGCACCCTTAAAACATGCACCCTTAAAACATGCACCCTTAAAACCCGCACCCTTAAAACCCGCACCCTTAAAACCTGCACCCTTAAAACCCGCACCCTTAAAACCTGCACCCTTAAAACCTGCACCCATCTCTTACTCTCACATTCTAACCCGAACACAAGCACTCTTACTCTAAGGGCCATGTCACACAGGAAAATTTTCAGGCAATCGGGTCCAACCAAATTCCACATAGAAAAACAAGGAATTCTTTTATTTTCACCAAACTGTCTTAAGAAGAAAAATGTCTTTATTGCACTTGAAGAATTTCTTTTCGGCTGCAGCGCTGCTACTTGCCCACAAATTGCTTGTTAAAATTGCATTGTGTAACAAGGCCCTAACTCTAGCACTCTTAAAACCTGCACTCTTAAAACCTGCACTCTTAAAACCCGCACTCTTAAAACCCGCACTCTTAAAACCCGCACCCTTAAAACCCGCACTCTTAAAACCCGCACCCTTAAAACCCGCACCCTTAAAACCCGCACCCTTAACTCAAACCCTTAACTCTAACAACTAATTTGAACACCCCTAACTCCCTTACTCTATTTTTCCATCAACTCCAGGAGAGATCAACCTCCGGCTCCTGGCTGTTCAAGACCTCGAGGCCATACAAGATTATCCTGGACAGAACTGAAAGGCCTAGTGAGATAGAGAGCATATGAAATCATGTTGTAGGATGCGGGCTTAGATCAGCACAACAGACCTATGGTGTTTTGTAGACGAGTAAGTCTAACACTCTCTCTATCTATCTCTGTCTCTCTATCTCTTACTCTCACATTCTAACCCGAACACAAGCACTCTCACTCTAAGGGCCATGTCACACAGGACAATTTTCAGGCAATCGGGTCCAACCAAATTCCACATAGAAAAACATGGAATTTTGTATTTTCACCAAATTGTCTTAAGAAGAAAAATGTCTTTATTGCACTTGAAGAATTTCTTTTCGGCTGCAGCGCTGTTACTTGCCCACAAATTGCTTGTTAAAATTCCATTGTGTAACAAGACCCTAACTCTAGCACTCTTAAAACCCGCACCCTTAAAACCCGCACCCTTAAAACCCGCACCCTTAAAACCCGCACCCTTAAAACCCGCACCCTTAAAACCCGCACCCTTAAAACCTGCACCCTTAAAACCCGCACCCATCTCTTACACTCTTAAAACCCGCACTCTTAAAACCCGCACTCTTAAAACCCGCACCCTTAAAACCCGCACCCTTAAAACCCGCACCCTTAAAACCCGCACCCTTAAAACCCGCACCCTTAAAACCCGCACCCTTAAAACATGCACCCTTAAAACCCGCACCCATAACACCCGCACCCTTAAAACCCGCACCCTAACTCGAACCTTAACCCTGACACTTGCACTCAAACCCTTAACTCTAACAACTAATTTGAACACCCCTAACTCGATTACTCTATTTTTCCATCAACTCCAGGAGAGATCAACCTCCGGCTCCTGGCTGTTCAAGACCTCGAGGCCTTTCAAGATTATATCCTGGACAGAACTGAAAGGCCTAGTTAGATAGAGAGCATATGAAATCATGCTGTAGGATGCGGGCTTAGATCAGCACAACAGACCTATGGTGTTTTGTAGACGAGTAAGTCTAACACTCTCTCTATCTATCTCTGTCTCTCTATCTCTTACTCTCACATTCTAACCCGAACACAAGCACTCTCACTCTAAGGGCCATGTCACACATGACAATTTTCAGGCAATCGGGTCCAACCAAATTCCACATAGAAAAACATGGAATGTTGTATTTTCACCAAATTGTCTTAAGAAGAAAAATGTCTTTATTGCACTTGAAGAATTTCTTTTCGGCTGCAGCGCTGTTACTTGCCCACAAATTGCTTGTTAAAATTGCATTGTGTAACAAGGCCCTAACTCTAGCACTCTTAAAACCAAAACCCGCACCCTTAAAACCCGCACCCTTAAAACCCGCACCCTCAAAACCCGCACCCTCAAAACCCGCACCCTCAAAACCCGCACTCTCAAAACCCGCACTCTCAAAACCCGCACTCTCAAAACCCGCACTCTCAAAACCCGCACTCTCAAAACCCGCACTCTCAAAACCCGCACTCTCAAAACCCGCACTCTCAAAACCAAATTCCACATAGAAAAACATGGAATTTTTTATTTTCACCAAATTGTCTTAAGAAGAAAAATGTCTTTATTGCACTTGAAGAATTTCTTTTCGGCTGCAGCGCTGTTACTCGCCCACAAATTGCTTGTTAAAATTGCATTGTGTAACAAGGCCCTAACTCTAGCACTCTTAAAACCCGCACTCTCAAAACCCGCACTCTCGAAACCCGCACTCTCGAAACCCGCACTCTCGAAACCCGCACTCTCGAAACCCGCACTCTCGAAACCCGCACTCTCGAAACCCGCACTCTCGAAACCCGCACTCTCGAAACCCGCACTCTCGAAACCCGCACTCTCAAAACCCGCACTCTCAAAACCCGCACTCTCAAAACCAAATTCCACATAGAAAAACATGGAATTTTTTATTTTCACCAAATTGTCTTAAGAAGAAAAATGTCCTTATTGCACTTTAAGAATTTCTTTTCGGCTGCAGCGCTGTCACTTGCCCACAAATTGCTTGTTAAAGTTGCCTTGTGTGACAAGGCCCTAACTCAAACACTCTAACTCCAGCACTTGCACACTATCACTGTCTAACACTTGCACTTTAACACTCAGATCGAAAAATGCACTAATTTTGGGCCTAAGTTGCGTGGTGGGGGTCTCGGCTAGTCCATTGTATAGCATGTGCACTGATGCAAGAATGCAGAAAAAAAAGGTTCGAAAAACCTACTCGCTTGTCTCGGCCATCACCCAACAAACATATCGTAATTGGCCCGATGCTGGCTTCGAAACGGCTGGTACCGGCAGTACTGTATAACGGCTGCCGTTATACAGCCAGCAATGCGCCGTTTTCGGCAGGTATGCGTAAACCTCCATCGCGCCATCATGTAAGCTCACGATATCGGCCCATTTAGGTCCAATGTTGGCTTGCTCGATTATGCGCACCGCGCGGGGGGTATCGGCAACCTGCGCGCGCACCGCGCACACACATGCTGTCCACTGGCCACGTCGACCGCCATTGTTTGTCAGTCAACAGTTAGTGATTCTGCCACGTATGCAATTCTAAGATATTTTCTGAAGACTTATTCCATTTTTTTATTTGTAATCGCCACTTTCCGTTGCTAAAGCTCGAACCAGACCTGGTTGAGTTAATGAAATAGCTTTTATTTTCTGTGCATGGCATTTAAGCACATAATCTAAAGCACATAATCTGAAGCACCTTTTTCGCCGTGACTCCAACATTTGTCCAATCTATTGTAATTTGTACGTGGTACATGTATACTACATGTATGGCCAGCAGTACATGCCGCACGTCTTACGTTCAGCCATTATACACGGTCTCCGCGAAGTCCCCGTAGGCTGTTAAGTGTTATATTTCTTGTTCTTGTTGCACATGTGCATTATCACGATGACATTTACAATTTAATGTAGGCCTACCTGGAAATAACTCTTGTGTTGTCATGCTAGTTGTAGCCCATACGTGTGACTAAATTTGCTTAAAAAATATGAAGCCTTGGGTTTGAACGTTGAATCTTTGAGTGACTTCGGTAAATGTTCAGCTAACTAACAATAATCTTAATTTTACATCTGTCTCGATCTGTAATAAGCTTGCACTTCAATTATGTCTTATTGGACAAAGCGTTGTAAAGTTGAAAAAGTTGTTAACCAACTTTTGCAAGAAATTGCTGAACTTAGTCACGATCATGATGATGTAGCCCTATACTATGCCCCGCCGCACGAGTAGACTCACGCTCTGGGCCATACTGCGCTGCGTGCAAAAAGTTGGGGATTTTTTTTGTTTTTTAAATGGAAATCATTCGGCCTTAAACTCGGCATATAGGTTCACTTACCCAAGCATCTCAATATTTCACCATAATTAGGACTTGTTCATGGTTCTGTCTGGTGTAATTTGCCTTAAAATATCCAATATGAACTGTTTACCCTTCTCAGCCGTGAAGACCAATTCAATATAGCGGTATCATGTCTGCGCAGGCGCACACAGCTCATCGCACCCAAAAACCCGACGGTTGTTTCATGAAATACCATTAACTGGTGCATGGACATCCAATTTCATAAAACAACCGTCAGGTTTTTTGGTGCGATGAGCTGTGTGCGCCTGCGCAGACATGAAGCCCCCCATATTGAATTGGTCTTCACGGCTGAGAAGTGTAAACAGTTCATGTTGGAAATTTTAAGGCAAATTACACCAGACAGAACCATGAACAAGTCCTATCTCATGCCACTCCGAGGAAGATATTGCACATGAAAATTCCTCGGTTTTTTCTGAAATTGATGAAGAGGAGAATCTTGGTCAAAAATCGCTAGCTGGGCCCTCAAGAACAATATTACTCATTCTGCAGTTGGGAAACTTTTGACAATACTTGGAAACCACCATCCCTCTCTTCCTAAGAACCCAAGTACACTGCTATCAACATGTCATCTAACACAAGCAGACATAAAAGTCATAGATGGCGGTGGTAATTATTTCCATGTTGGTATTTCTCAAGGTGTTTTGTCAAGATCTTCACATTTGAAACAGCTCCATCATGACAAGATATCTTTGCAGTTTAACATTGATGGCCTTCCATTGTTTAAAAGCAGTAATGTTCAGTTCTGGCCAATCCTTTGTACTTTATCTGAACCATCGTGTAGGTGTGAACCATTCATTGTAGGTTTGTATTCTAGAAATAAAAAACC
The DNA here is from genome assembly GCA_037893225.1 of Hippasteria phrygiana. Lineage (NCBI taxonomy): Eukaryota > Metazoa > Echinodermata > Asteroidea > Valvatida > Goniasteridae > Hippasteria > Hippasteria phrygiana. The sequence continues at coordinate 2,676,388 of JAZGUH010000331.1, forward strand.
CAAACATCTCGGAGTTTCTCGAAGATTTTGTACACGAAGTCAAAGATTTACTGGCAAATGGAAGAACTTTGGCCGTTTCTGTCGAGGCATTTATTTGTGATGCTCCAGCACGTGCGTATATTAAACAGGTCAAGGGTCATTCGGGTTATCATGGTTGTGAGAAGTGCACAGTCAGAGGGGAGTATGCTAGCAAAGTGATATTTTCCAGATTGGATTCACCCCTTCGCACAGATGATTCATTTAAGGATAGGTTGGATGAGGGCCACCACATTGGACTGAGCCCATTGCTACAATTAAATATTGGCATGGTTTCTCAGTTTCCACTAGACTATATGCATTTGGTATGCTTAGGAGTCACAAGACGGCTTCTTGTCTTTTGGGTGAAAGGGCCTTTGAAGTGCCGTCTGGGACCTCGGACAAGGGTGCAAATATCAGAATGTCTGCTATCTCTCCGTTCCAGCATCCCTCAAGAATTTGCTAGAAAACCACGATCGCTTGATGAGTTAGACAGATGGAAAGCAACAGAGTTTCGGTTGTTTCTTCTGTATACTGGCCCTGTAGTATTGAAAGGAAAAATTCCTGAACCAATGTATGACAACTTAATTCATGCTTCTGTCTGTTGCAGTGAACTTACTGGCAAATCCAGCCTTGTGCAAGTCCTTTTGTGATTATGCAAAAGAGTTGCTTGTCAATTTTGTGCAGCATTTTTCTAGTTTGTACGGGACTGACCAAGTCGTGTACAATGTACATAACCTGATTCATCTCCTGGAAGATGTCAAACTGTATGGCCCCCTGGACAAGTTTTCAGCTTTTCCATTTGAAAACTGCCTAAAAGGTTTGAAGAGGCTAGTCAGAAAGCCAAACTTAGTTCTTCAGCAAGTTGTAGCAAGGTTGGTGGAGAGATCTCCTTGCCACCCAAAGAATGTCTATGTTTTTCCCAGTCCACAAAGTTCACTTTGAGAATGGAACATGCAAAAGGTCCACTTCCTTTCGGAAACGAGTACATTCCATGTACACAGTTTTGTGATGCCGTCTTTTGTGACTGTGTCATTAGCTCAAAAACTGGTGACAATTGTGTCAGAGTTGGAAGCCACGTGGGCATTATAAGCAATATCTTTCAAAGTAGGTCCGGGGTGTACATAATGTACAAACAATTTCAATCACTGGAAACATTTTTTACGTATCCAATGGATTTAGAGAAGTTGGATGTGCACAAGGTATCTAAACTGGGAAACGAGACGCTAATTGCCAACATTCGGTCAGTGAGAAACAAATATATGGTGCTTCCGTATTATGACAAACATGTAGCAATACCTGTTCTTCATAGCATGCATACTTTCACAGACTTGAAGTAAATATCGAAACTGCTCAACTAATGTCACCGGGCTATAAAATAACTCAACCAGTTAAAGTTTTACTAGGTGATCTGGCTGATTCCTGATCACCTTATTGTTTTTTTCCGGGTTCTACGCATTTTTTTTGTTTCTTTTTCTAGACAATTCTTCAAAGCATTTTTTCCAAATTGTACAACGTATTAACTTGAAAATTAAAATGAACATCAACCCTGATCTCTGGACGTGCATACAAGTGTGACATCATGATGACATCATGATGACGTCATGTATCAAATTACAAGCAATTTTAGTTCCAAAATTACCGCATTCTTTCACAGCTAATACAGCTGTAATGTTCGTGATTTGGGATCTGATAGATCTACATGTAGGATATGCCAACATTTTTGTTTTTATCTCTGAGGGCAAAGTCGTCTGACCTTCACTTCTGCTGTTACCGGAAGGTCAAAGTTGGGTAAATTTGAAAAGCGAAAATGAGGTCAAAGCAAAACTAACAACATTTCTTTGAAATGGTTCATGGGATAAACATGAAACCTATGTACGAACAATGTATGTTTAAATCATATCATAATCCATAACATTTAAAGGGGCTGTGTCGTCGCGCCATCTCGCGTTAACGAATCAAATATTGAAGTGCGCCCCCTTGCGCTTCATTTCGGTTATGTGCTATTGTTAACCTCCATCCGTTTGTTATGGCTGTTCTGAGAATTGGCTTTTGGAAACTACACCCCCTGGAACACGCACGCATGTCTAGCGTCTGCGTACTGAAATACACATACGTGTACACGTATACTTATAAACAAGTAGCACACATCGTGGCACTCAGTTCTCTAAGAGTAAGATTATTAGAAAAAACGTTCAAATTTCATCTGTTTATTTCATAAAATTTCATTCACATGTACACAAGTGCCATGGAATATTTGTCTGAAAGTTGCACAGAATTAGAGGTTGGCGATATAGAAGTAGAACCTTACGCTGGAGAACCTATGACATGTACATGCCGAAACTCTTTCCAGAGAGGACGACTCGGCACACGGGGTGCACAGCAAAACTGCAACGTGTCTTGTCGCTGTGGGACAGTTCGCGCTAAATTTTGTACACAAAATCCCACAGGCGGGGTATCCGTAAAAGGGTCTATGTATTATGTGTTATTCATTTGGATGTATCTTGCTCGTATCTTGCTTGTAAACTTAGGTCGATAAAAAGCTTCAGGCTTATTTTGACCCGTCACTTCAATAACAAAATTATCATGCTACTAAAAGAGGGGTAGTGGCTGCAGACAGTTCTTTAGCAGCGAAGAAAAATAAAATTAAAATCAAGAACATAGAAGTACATTTTTTTTAACAGTTGATAGATGGAGCTGAAACAACTTCACTTGGTCGCTATTCCAATGGCACTTGTCAACAACTCGCTGTGTGAAACAATATTTCCGCACATCAAGTCTACATGTAACGTATAGTCAACAAGTACAGATGTATAGTACATCCGATCCATGTACTCGGTATGTGAATTGTTCATGTCATAAAAAGTAACAAGCGAATAATTCATGCAAAACAGGTGAAAATTAGGGTTGTTTGAATATTTGTCGGGGTGTCTATTCCTTTGTTTCTTCGGTAGTCATCTTTATCATAGTGATGTGGGGATCTGTGCGCCAGTGGCGTAAGCACGGGGAAGGAGTTCAGGGGCCCGCCGATTTGTATTTCTTGTTTGTTTCATAAATTTAAAAAGGGGAAATTGTACACAAAGTGATGTTTCAAATTTCAAGCGGTGTTTGGGGCAGGGGTATCCCCCGTTGAAAAAAGTTCAAGATGCAGTACTTCGTTGACAAATTTAATATTCATCCCCACTTTTCGACACGGATTTACTCGCCACTGGTGAAATCTCATTTCATTGACGTATATTATTTATTGGTAATAACTGTTATTATTGTGTTTATTATTTGATAGTGTTGAAATAACTCTTATGATATGTAACTTTCCATAAAGTCCTGCCGTAACACAAGGTCGTGGACTCAATATCGCCATCAGTATAGCTGTTTTACTTTGATTTGCTCATCATTGCAGGCACAGCCGATTTTAGTCGAAATTTATTTCGATACATAGGCCTACAACTTAATTTTTGTATGGGCTGGTGCATTATACATTTTACAATTATAAATACAGATTTACTTATTTTCGTTTGGTTCTGTCATGGTACATTTTGGCGTTTGCTGGGTGGGGTGTCACGGACTATGTTCGACTGTAGGCCTATCGTATATTTTTTATGGTGTTCTAAAGATGACAGATCGCCTCGCCCTCGCCCTCGCCTTCGCCCTCGACGTCGACCTCGACCTCGACCTCGACCTTACCACATAGACTTGTGCACAAAAAAACAGATGCAGGGGCGAGGGCGCAGTCGCCCTCGCCCTCGCCCTCGACCTCGACCTCGACCTCGTTAATATTTATAGTCTGGGGGTTGACTACGGAAACGTGCATTAGGGTCCGCACAAATTGTTTTGCATTTTCTTGTCAATTGGACTTTGCAGATCAATATTCCGGCGGGTGCCATGCCCCTTGGCACCCTTGACATTTTTAAAAATTAATTAAAATGCAAATTAGCTGCTGCAATTGGGTAAAATACATGTTTTCAATCCTATATGCAATGTCTGATCTCGTCCAAACCTATCCATTCGAGGTGTCTAGACCATGTTCAGGGGTGAACGAATTCATAAAGTAATTTCTACAATGATAATATCGTATGTTCTGCATTTATTCAGATTACATGTAGCACCCGCCATTATAAGAAACTTTAGACAGCTCGTTTGATACAACTGGACAAAGGCTTGCGAAGATATAGATATAAGTTCAGCGGACCCTAATGCACGTTTCCGTGGTTAACCCCCAGCCTATAAATATTAATGAGGTCGAGGTCGAGGTCGAGGTCATCTGTCGTCTTTAGAACACCATCATTTTTGGTGGCACAAACACATACAAAATACTTGTACATGCAGTATGTATCATCATAACTACAGGATCATGCATCCAGCAGTCATTGCAATTGTAATCTGATCTGGCGCGCGCGACCTGTGGGTCACCGCGCGGTCGTTGGGTATTATTTGCAGTTACTGGGTTCATCTGCGTTCATCAGTTCGGGATTCAGTGTACAGCCGCAAGCCTGCTATGATCGTGACGACACAGCCCCTTTAAGTTCACGCAATTTAGATTTGCACGAGTTATTTTAGTGCCCTCTTGCATATCCAAGGTTCAAAACAAATGCCAAATTTGAACATCTGTTCTTTATCACAGTCATATATTTATATTCATAACTTAAACAACTGAACAATGTCTCGCCCGATCACCTAGTGTTTGTGATAAACATCAAACTTCTAGTTGATTGTCTAAATGTGAACTGCAAATGCATACATGTAGGTTGTAAAACTGTATGTATGCTAAAAAATATAAAGTGAGCTTAAATGCCCAGGAAAATAAAATGCACTGTTCAAATTTTACAATCATGCATTGGATATGTCTATAGTTGAGATGTATGCTGTGGTAGTTTTCACAGAAACTGATGAAGTAGAGCTCGTCCCATCGAACTGGTTAATGAACTCCAACCAGAATGTTCTCTGGCCACCATTCAAAGCCACTTCTGCTGTTACAAAGGTAGTTAAGGACAGGCTGAATCCAGACCTGCAAACATGGACACTCTACAAGACACGTTTGCTTTGCAATTGTTGTAAGTATAATTTTACCTGTATAGTAGCATGTTTCGAAAACTATTAATCGGAAATTTTAGTACTTTCTGGCCTCTAAATGGTACTCTGTTTTGACCTGCCCGAAGTAGCAATTTATGGAGATGAAATTAGTTCTCTAATATGCCTCCGACATTGTGAATTTTAAAGTATACATTTCAGTGACATGGTTGACAGACCATATTGTCCCGATTTCCTGCTGATGTCACGGTGTTTAGTGAATCACTCCATACGTTAAAACTTTTTTGGTGAAAGATAGTAAATACAGTAGTATTAAATTGGAGTCACTAAAACTTGTATCCACACATAGCGACCTATGAAGCTGGAAGACAGAAGTCGCGGATGGCTGAAGATACATCTGACGTCCAAACGGACAAAGAACGAGCCAAGCAGCAGAAGTAAGTATATGCAAATTTAATTGGCTGTTTCGTAAGTTTTACGAAACAGCCCTTGTTTTCGTTAAGATTTTTTATTATTTTTTATTTTTTTTTTTTTTGGCTTCTTTTTTAGACTTTTGCCCATAGCATTTGTACACGTTTTCTTTCTACCAGGCACTTTGGCTACTTTGATGCAGCCGATTGGCTTTAAACTTAACAGACACTTAGACCAACTGCTCAGAATGCATGCCGAACTTTTACGTCATAATGACGTCATCACATGATTTTTTATGAATTTTTAAAATTTGAAAATCGTAACATTCTGTTCAATATATCTAGCGAACAAAACAAGATATTTTCAAAATTCTTTTTGTTATAGCTTTGGTATGTCTTAAAGATATGCCCTAAAAAGCAAAAATTGTGTGACGTCATGATGACGTCATCAACAATTCTTTTTTTTAAACGCATGTAAGGGTCAATCCGATGACAAAAATGTATTCATTGAATTTTTCTGTACGTAATTCCAAAATTTCATGATCGTGGCTCACTCAAGAAATAAGAGCCATTTCAAAATTTAGACCAAATTCAATATAACACAAAGGAATTCTGGGACGGGCAGATAACCATGGCTATTATGTGCTTGCTGTTTTTTAAAAGGGGTTGATTTCTAGTCTTTTTTCAAGTCGCTAAATTTTTGAAGTTCTAAAATCGTAACATTCTTTTCAGACAATATATCTAGCGAACAAAACAAGATATTTTCAAAATTCTTTTTGTTACAGCTTTGGTATGTCTCAAAGATATGCCCTAAAAGGCGAACATTTTGTGACGTCATGATGACGTCATTAACAAATTTTTTTTTTAAACGCATGTAAGGGTCAATCCGATTACAAAAATGCATTCATTGAATTTTTCTGTACGTAATTCCAAAATTTCATGATTGTGGCTCACTCAAGTAAGAAATAAGAGCCATTTCAAAATTTTGACCAAATTCAATATAACACAAAGGAATTCTGGGACGGGCAGATAACCATGGGTATTATGTGCTTGCTGTTTATAAAAGGGGTTGATTTCTAGTCTTTTTTCAAGTCGCAAAATGTTTGAAGTTTTAAAATCGTAACATTCTTTTCAATATATCTAGCGAACAAAACGAGATATTTTCAAAATTATTTTTGATACAGCTTTGGTACGTCTCAAAGATATGCCCTAAAAAGCGAAAATTGTGTGACGTCATGATGACGTCATAAAACAATTCTTTTTTCAAGTCGCTAGAATATTGCCCATAGCATTTGTAAACTTTTTCTTTCTTACCGGCCACTTTGGCTACTTTTAAACTTGGCAGACTTACCCCAACTGCTCACAATGTGTGCCGAACTTTTACGTCATGATGACGTCATCTTAAAGGGGCATTTTTCGAAGCCATATATCTACAAAAGTCCGATTCAGTTGAAACACACTATCTAGGTATGCCACCCGGTGTCATAGATGAAAATTGACATAACGTTATGATGAAGTCATTACATGTCATGTGATGTCATCTTAAAGGGGCATTCGCTAGGCTATTTCCCATAGCATTTGTACACGATTCCTTTTTTTAAACCAATCCTTCACACATCCAATAACAACATCTTCATCCCTCCGTCTTTGTTAACTAACAAACAACTTTAAATATTGCATACACATTTGACATCCAAACTAACAATAAAAACATTCGAAACAGCCCTGTGTTTGTCCACAAACACTTGCCTCTAGTTTTATTTGAAATTGTTTATAACGGGCCTGTAACCTGTCCTGAGACTGGGGGGGGGGGGGGGGGGGGGGGTGTGGCAAACCCCAAAGTGGAACTTTTGGCATATACACAACATTGTGAACACATACGTACCATGACGTATATAAACATGTTCATAAACATTTGCAAAATTATAAATAACCAAACTACTGAATTATTACAAAATACCATACCAGACTAGTAAATAGCAGTCAACCCTAACAGCCCAAGGCTTTTTACTAGAATCCTTCCCTAACCACACAAACTCCAACACTGTGTAGTAAAACCAATGGCACATTCTTTGTACTTGGACAAAATCAGGGCATCAAGTCCCATGCAAAGTGATGGTGCCAAGGCTCTACAGCACCCAATCACACAAAATTCAACACAAATGGGGTGTTTGATTTTGGCAGGTTAGGGATGGTTAGGGTTTTAAGCATTCTTAAAAATCATGGCACCTGGTGTGCTGTTGCTTTGAAGAAAAGTGGAAATTTATAATCTAGTTACCCGACCTGATAATTCCCTCAAATCTATAAAATGCATTTTGTCTAAGGTATGGTCTGGGAACCAGACTATAACATATTTGTTTTTCTCCGTTTTCTCAGCATCTATGCACGCAAAACTTTAAACAGGCCAGTGTTACAGTATTTGCTAGCACGCTATAAAATACTAACCACCAAATCCATTCATTTCTCACATTACAGCAAAAGCAAATGGTATATACTACCTTTAAATGTCCTACATTTACCATATTTAAGTGGAATATTCAGTGGATCCATGTACTTGACTATTTTGTGTTACATTTACAAGACGAAGGAGACCTGCTACGTGGTCATCATCTAGCGACAGCGAAGATGAACAGGAACCAGCTCCCAAGAACAAACATCGGCAACCTGCAATGGCACCAGCCCCATTGCCATCTGCACCACCTGCCATTCTGTCAATCTCCCCGATGAACCATGTGGACTTAGATGCGGATACCCCTTCTTGCTCTAGGCCTAACACCCCAAGACTAGGTAAAGACTGAAATACACCAGTTGTTAATTGATTAAAGCCAATCCATCCTGAATCAATTAAGGTCCCGGTCATCCTGTTTTTAAGCATTTCAAGAAAGTTAGGGGATTTTTGGATTGAAGATTTTAAGTGGAATACGATGACTTTGATTTGGGATTTTACTGCTTAAAAAATCTTGTTGGTTGATGTACCAATTGACCTGCCAAGAAACTGCCTAGCCTTGCACCATAAAGCAAAGGCAATTACTATTTGCATGCAATTACTGCCGTGTGTGCTTAACATTGCACGAGGAACAATGTGGTCAGAAAGTCCATTCAGATAAACAGTGCAGCATTGCCTTGTAAGAGAGCATGGTTTTATTCATTGTACAAAACCTAAAAATGTCAGTAACTGTAACACAATGTAATTATAAATATGAATGAGGCTTCCTCCTTCCACATCCCTTCCCCACACACAAAAATAATAAATAGAAAGCATGTAAATGTACTAATAGTTCTCTGAAATTTCCTTTTTTTTCTGTAGGTATGAGAGGCAGCGGGATATGTCAAGCAACAGTGGTAAGTAAAAATTAAATTTTACTTTAACCCTAACTCTAACTCTACCAGATACAGCACAGTGCATCTGTGCTGACAGCCCCCACTTTGCTGCACTCTCCACACAAGTCAAAGTGACAAAGTATGCAATGTGATTCGACTGGCAGGCTACTAGCCAAAATGTCCTGGAGTGTCTACGTTAGGGGTTTAATACAAGTTTGGTGAATCAGCCTTTCAAAAAAGATGGAAAAGTTAGCAAATTATGGTTTGTTTCTCATATAATTTACTGTATTTTCCCATGTTATTAATAGCAACACTGATGACTCTACTGAAAGCTGTGACAGAGATTCAGCTGACAGTAAAGTCTATTCAGCAGGAGCAAGAGGCCCAACGACGAGTCCTGAATGGAATAGCAGTGAAGCTTTTGGGAGATGTAGATGAAAAACTGCCCGAGGACATCACCTTACCTCTGAGCACTCAAGAGGACATTGAGGAGCTTGAAGAGGAGCTCAAAACCAAAAAGACCAGGGATGCGTTGGTAAGTCAAGGAAACGCTAACCCTATAACCTTTCAAGCCCCAGACTAGTTAAAACAATTGGCAGTGGCGTATACAGCTTTTTACGGCATACAAAATTGAGACGTTTCGACATCTGAACTGCCTGAAACACTGTGTTTGGATTTTTTGACAGCATTAGGTATTTTAAGCTTTTCAATGGGCCACGATTTTTGGTTAGTGGATTTCGCTAATATGCCATTAAATGAAGCATTTACGATTACCCAAAAGAAAAATTCACCGAGGGAGGTAGGGCAGGTTTTTCCCCCAGCAGTGAACAGCCCTACACGAAACCCCACCTGCCTACCCCAGATACGCCACTGACAATTTGGTCAAGAAATAGGGTATGCTTTGTTAGATTTTACAGTCCTTTCCTTTTAATCTATGGTTTCTGACGTTTGGGTTAAAATAAAATTTACCAAACGACAAGTGAATGCTAAAAAAAAGATTGAAGTATTGAAAGAACCTGGTTACGCCTGAGCTCGTCAGAGGGAACTATTAAAACAATTCAGCTTTTGGCTTTTGTTTATCACTATGCACAATTTTATTTTTTAGATTGATTGTATGCTTTGGATTTGTGATTGCGTGATACAGATTTGAATGTCTGAATACTTTTCTTCACAGACAAACCACCTTGTCACTGTTGGTGAAAGTACCGTGAAAGATGCGGTCAGGCGTATTATGTCGAGCGTCATGGATCATCAGTTGGCACTACGCTACAATTGGAATGGAAAGGCTGGCTATAAAGGCAATGCAGGGATCACAAAGCTAGGATTCGGACGATTGGCCTTGGCTTCTGTTATAATAAGTAAGGCCCAGTTTTAAATTTATATATGTTTATGTCAATTCAATTAAGTTGGGACGTCCATATGAAACAAAGATTTCCTGGTTACTCCTGGATAGGTTCGATAGTTCGAAGGTTTATTAGATCAAAGGTTCGTTAGCCCGCAGGTTCGTAAAGCCCGCAGGTTCGTAAAGCCCCAGTCCTACTAAGAGATACAACTTACGACAGTTTGCAACTGGAAATCGTAGGCAAACTTAGGAAAGTCGTGCCACAAGTCTTGGGTGGTCGTGGGTAATCTTAGATATTCGCACGACTGAAATCAGTCGCAGAGAGGTTTTTGAGCTTGTTCGAAATTCTGGCTGCGACTCAAGTAGTCGCATCGTGTCGCAGCCTAGTCTTCGATATCATTCGTGCGACGCTCGTGCGATTGTCGTGGGACAAGTCTTGAGTGGTCCTTTATTGTCGTGGCTGATCGTAGGATTCTCCTGTTGTACGACAGTCGCACGACTTTCCACAACTTGTCGTGTGAGTAGACCTGATTGCACGACTAAGCAAGACTCCACGACAAGTCGTACGAATAGTCGTTACATTGGTCGTAGCCAGTCGTGCAACATGACTTTACCACTCGTACGTATTCTTGAGTAGTCGTGCGACAGTCGTGCGATTAGTGGTGCTATCAGTCGGCAACAAGTCTTCTACAGGTCGCACGACTGGTCTTACAATGTGACTGCTAGTTTATATAGGCTCAAATCGCAGGAAATATCCACGACTACCCACGACTGGCCTTGTCGCACGACTGAACTGGTTGCAGGAAATCGCAGGTCCTAGTGGGACCGGGGCTTTAGTCTAAAGGTTTCTTTAAGTCCAAAGGTTTGCTTTTCCAAAAATTGAATAAGGTCCGAAGGCTCGATAGTCTGAATAGATGTTACAGCTCGATTGTCCGAATCAACAAGAAGGTTTGATATTCTGAATTGACAGTGAGGTTCGATAGTCCGAATCAACATTAATGTGTATAGTATGAATGGACAATATAAACGGACTATCGAACCCTATTATCATTTCAGACTATCGGACCCTATTGTCATTTCGGACATTCTAACCTATGGACTACCGACCCTTCGGATTAATGAACCTTCGGAGGATCAAACGGACCCTGATTTTATAGCTTGTACAGGACTTCAACAGCATCCCTTTTACAGTTATCCTAAATCTCATAGCCCATCAGTTTTGTGGAAGCAACACAAGTTCAGTGGAAATATCACAAAGTCTTATTGTGCTTCATAAAAAATGAAATAAATGTTGGACATCAGCAGATTGGGAATGCATTCCATCTTCAGGAATCCACATCAATAAAATTGGCTAATCCTGCGAGTTCTCAAGATCCATTCTATTTGCTTTGATTTGATATTCATTACATTTCATTTTACAGGAGCTGTAACAAAGATGCCAACACTAAAGACCTCTTCAGTGGAAGTCCAGAGAGAGGTAATGGTGTGGCTGAGGGGCGCCAGTGACAAACACGGAGGTCGTAAACAGAGAGAGAGCAGAGGGCAGTGGCAGAAACAGCTGATTAGACCATTCTACATGGGCATTTTACACAGGAATTGTTTGATTGCCTGAAGTCGGACATTGAATCTGGGAGAAAGACATTACAGTGGAACTCCGCTATACCGAACATTCGGCTATACCGAACATCATCCTTGGCTCCCAAATTTTGTGTACAAAACTTACCAAACATTGTTGTTGGGGAAAAAAAACGGATAAAAAAATGTACAGGGTATTTGGGCTGTTTGTAATTCCCAAACGGCCGCAGCTTCATGTTGAAGAGTGACAGGTGGCTATTATGAAAAGCCAACTGTTGCTGATCGTATGAACATGTAATTACATGATTCAATAGCCGGCACATGTTTAAAGTAATCCTTAAAGGGACACATTGCTTTCGATGTTGCGATTTAGGCTATAAAACTGAAATGGATATGGTTGGGAAGCTTTTTGAAAAGTAGAATATAAAGATTCACATAACTATCCCTTCAAATTGCGTGGTTTTTGTTTAATTTCGTGACAAATAACGGTCCGCCATTTTGTAGAACCAAATTTTTTACTCCACAAAATGGCGGACCATGTTCACCAGTCGTATTTCCAGTCGCATCTGGTTGAAGTACGTTCTGTTGATCCATTTTGATGTACTGTGGTGGCACGGCGCGCAGCATGCACTGGCGATATGTGTCGCGAGCCAGAGAATTGTACCTGGCGATCATCTGATAGGTTCACAAGGCCACTGGCTGCGGTGCCAGCCTAAAGACTCTTACAGCGTATTTTGCGCATTATTTAGACGGTGGTATTTAAGACTGGAAATAAGTCTATGTTTCGCGGGTCAGATGTCAGGGGTAAGCGCACAATTTTTATTTTTGTAATCACTACTCACTAATTACAACACATTATACGTGTTTTTTTGCATGAACAACTCTTATCAAAGATAAGGAACGTTTCTAAACAGCAAAATTTCATGACATTTGAAGGCAATGTGTCCCTAAATAAGTAACCCGTGGCTGAAAATCGCAATACCGAATGATCGTTTATACTGAACAAAATCTGTGGATTCCGCGATGTTGGTTATAGCGGCGTTCCACTGTATTAGTATAGAAAAATAATGCATCTTTAGGCGTTTCATCCATTTTCAACACACCACTAGTAGTGAATTCTTGAATTCATTCCTGGTGGCATGTTTAATAATACCATGATTGGGAACATTATTGTTAGAATTATTTTTACAACTAATCCATTGATTTTCTTGCCACTTTTGGTTTCTCAATAGTGCCACTGAGACTAGATTATGTTTACATGTATTTACATTTACAAAAGTAGACACACTTGCCATTTTTCCAAGAATCTTTTCCTATACTTCATAATACCTTAATAGGAAAATTGCTGCCCCATTGTCAGTAAAATTGCCTGTACATTTAATTTGAAGTTTAATTTTGGTTTCAAATGTTCCTGTAAATATTAAACACTGCAAAACTGAACTTTACCTATATGCATATGAAATCCCCATTACATGTATAGTACATATGCATTTGTCAGGAATCAACTAATTAGCATGTTATGTGCATGTATTAAAGACACTACATTCCCCCCTTCTTTTGACTCAATTTAAAGTGATTGCATGTGACAACTAGATTTGACCGGTAAATCATTTAGAGCTTTAGTGTATGTCCCGAAGTACACCCTGTTGACAAAGAACATTAACAACTGTAACTTTACAACAATCTTTCAAAGATTAATAATATCAGTTCGCGGAAAAATGGTAGGCAATGGTTCTATTAAACTTTATTTGCATTTATTGTGGTGTTCGTATAGAATAAACCGAAAAACTGTTGAGGTAAATTTAACAAACTACATCTCTGCTGTCTCCTAAAATGTAAATGACTAGGTTGTTATTAATTGCAAATGACACAGGCACAATAACTTGATGTACAGTGCCCAATTATTCTAATAGGGTTGTATCAGGAAAGAAATGGGAGATGGCCGCCAAAGGCCGGTGTATCTTCCATTTGTCGTCTGATTAGATCCCGTTCAGAACAAAATAATTGTTCAGTATGTCGAGGACGCCTGTACCGTTACGAAGGGGGGGGGGGGGGGGGGACGGGGGACGGGGACGGGTACGGGGGTACGGGTACGGGGGGGGGGTGGGGGGTGGGTACAGGTACGGAGCCGGTTATAAGCCGCTAATGGACCATTAAAGGCCAATACTGGGCCAATGCCGGCTACCGGGCCATATGCTGGCTGATGAAAACGGCCCATTACAGGGCCGTTAATGGCCCGGTTCCGGCAGCCAGCATTGCGCCGATAATGCGCCAATGTGCAAAATTGTACTGGGCCGTTATTGGCAGCCAACATTGGGCCGTTAATGCAGCCGGAATTGGCCCATAATCGGGCCGTTTATGTTGTGTTTACTGGGCATTCGGCTGAACTGGGGTCTGTGGAGCTGGAAATTGGTCTGGATGTTGCTGAGGAGTCTCTTTCATCAGATCGAAAAACGCCTTTATTTTGGGCCTAAGTTGCGTGGTGGGGGTCTCGGCTAGTCCATTGTATAGCATGTGCACTTATGCGGGAATGCAGAAAAATACGTTCGAAAAACCTACTCGCTTATCTCGGCCATCATTCGGCTGAACTGGGGTCTGTGGAGCTGGAAATTGGTCTGGATGTTGGTGAGGAGTCCCTCTTCCCATCAGTATCAAGATTGTCCGCAATTTCGTTCAATGTCAGATCGAAAAACGCCCTCATTTGGGGCCCAAGTTGCGTGGTGGGGGTCTCGGCTCGTCCATTGTATAACATGTGCACTTATCCAGGAATGCAGAAAAATTCGTTCGAAAAACCTACTCGCTTGTCTCCTCTATCATTTGGCTGAACTTGGGCCTGCGGAGCTGGAAATTGGTCTGCATGTTGCTGAGAAGTCCCTCTTTCCATAAGTATCAAGATTGTGCGTGATTTCTTTCAACGTCAGACCGAAAAACGCCCTCATTTGGAACCCAAGTTGCGTGGTGGGGATCTCGGCTAGTCCATCGTATAGCATGTACACTCATGCAGGAATGCAAACAAATTCGTTCGAAAAACCTACTCGCTTGTCTCGGCCATCATTTGGCTGAACTGGGGTCTGTGGAGCTGGAAATTGGTCTGGATGTTGGTGAGGAGTCCCTCTTCCCATCAGTTTCAAGATTATTCTCAATTTCGTTCAATGTCAGATCGAAAAACGCCCTCATTTGGGGCCCAAGTTGCGTGGTGGGGGTCTCGGCTCGTCCATTGTATAACATGTGCACTTATGCGGGAATGCAGAAAAATTCGTTCGAAAAACCTACTCGCTTGTCTCCTCCATCATTTGGCTGAACTTGGGCCTGCGGAGCTGGAAATTGGTATGGATGTTGCTGAGGAGTCCCTCTTTTCATCAGTATCAAGATTGTGCGCAGTTTCGTTCAACGTCAGACCGAAAAACGCCCTCTTTTTGGTGGTGGGGTTCTCGGCTAGTCCATTGTATAGCATGTACACTCATGCGGGAATGCAGAACAAATCAGTTCGAAAAAAAATTCTCGCTTATCTCGGCCATCATTCGGCTGAACTGGCGTCTAAGGAGCTGGAAATTGGTCGGGATGTTGCTGAGGAGTCCCTATTTCCATCAGTATCAAGATTGTGCGCAATTTCGTTCAATGCCAGACCGAAAAACGCCCTCATTTGCGGCCCAAGTTGAGTGGTGGGGGTCTCGGTTAGTCTATTGTATAGCAAGTGCACTTATGCGGGAATGGGGACAAATTGGTTTGAAAAACCTACTCGCTTATCTCGGCCATCATTTGGCTGAACTTGGGTCTTAGGAGCTGGAGATTGGTCTGGATGTTGCTGATGAGTCCTTCTTTCAATCAGTATCATGATTGTGCGCAATTTTGTTCGACGTAGATCGAAAAACGCCCTCATTTGGGGCACAAGTTGCGTGGTGGGTGTCTTGGCTAGTCCATTGTATAGCATGTACACTCTTGCGGGAATGCAAACAAAATCAGTTCGAAAAAAAATGCTCGCTTATCTCGGCCATCATTCGGCTGAACTGGCGTCTGTGGAGCTGGAAATTGGTATGGATGTTGCCGAGGAGTCCCTCTTTCCAACAGTATCAAGATTGTGCGCAATTTCTTTCAATGTCAGACCGAAAACTGCCCTCATTTGGGGTTTAAGTTGCGTGGTTGGGGTATCGGCTAGTCCATTGTATAGCAATTGCACTTATGCGGGAATGGAATAAAATTAGTTTTAAAAACCTACTCGCTTATCTCGGCCATCATTTGGCTGAACTTGGGTCTGAGGAGCTCGGGATTAGTCTGGATGTTGCTGATGAGTCCCTCTTTCCATCAGTATCAAGATTGTCCGCAGTTTCGTTCAACGTCAGACCGAAAAACGCCCTCTTTGGTGGTGGTGTTCTCGGCTAGTCCATTGTATAGCATGTACACTCATGCGGGAATGCAGACAAAATCAGTTCGAAAAAAACTACTCGCTTATCTCAGCCATCATTTGGCTAAACTTGGGCCTGCGGAGCTGGAAATTGGTATGGATGTTGCTGAGGAGTCCCTCTTTCCAACAGTATCAAGATTGTTCGCAATTTCGTTCAATGTCAGACCGAAAAACGCCCTCATTTGGGGCCCAAGTTGCGTGGTGGGGGTTTCGGCTAGTCCATTGTATAGCATGTGCACTTATGCGGGAAATGAGTCAAATTGGTTTGAAAAATCTACTCGCTTATCTCGGCCATCATTTGGCTGAACTTGGGTCTGAGGAGCTGGAGATTGGTCTGGATGTTGCTGATGAGTCCCTCTTTCAATCAGTATCAAGATTGTGCGCAATTTTGTTCAACGTCAGACCGAAAAACGCCCTCATTTGGGGCCCAAGTTGCGTGGTGGGGGTCTCGGCTAGTCCATTGTATAGCATGTACACTCATGCGGGAATGCAGAAAAAATCAGTTCGAAAAAAACTACTCGCTTATCTCGGCCATCATTCGGCTGAACTGGCGTCTAAGGAGCTGGAAATTGGTCGGGATGTTGCTGAGGAGTCCCTATTTCCAACAGTATCAAGATTGTGCGCATTTTCGTTCAATGTCAGTCCGAAAAACGCCTTAATTTGGGGCCCAAGTTGCGTTGGGGGGGGGGGGGGGGGGGTGGGGAGGTTTCCGCTAGTCCATTGTATAGCATGTGCACTTAAGCGGGAATGCAGAAAAATTAGTTCGAAAAACCTACTCGCTTATGTCCGCCATCATTCGGCTGAAATGAGGTCTGAGGAGCTGGTGATTGGTTTGGATGTTGCTAATGAGTCCCTCTTTCCAACAGTATCCAGATTGTGCGCAATTTTGTTCAACATCAGATCGAAAAACGTCCTCATTTGGGGCCCAAGTTGCGTGGTGGGGGTCTCGTCTTGTCCATTGTATGGCATGTGCACTTTTGTGGGAATGCAGAAAAATTCGTTCGAAAAACTTACTCGCTTGTCTCGGCCATTATTCGGTTAACATGGGGTCTGTGGAGCTGGAAATTGGTCTGGATGTTGCTGATGAGTCCCTCTTTCAATCAGTATCCAGATTGTGCGCAATTTTGTTCAACGTGAGACCGAAAAGCACCCTCATTTGGGGCCCAAGTTGCGTGGTGGGGGTCTCGGCTAGTCCATTGTATAGCATGTACACTCATGCAGGAATGCAGAAAAAGTCAGTTCGAAAAAAAATACTCGCTTATCTCGGCCATCACTCGGCTGAACTAGCGTCTGTGGAGCTGGAAATTGGTCGGGATGTTGCTGAGGAGTCCCTCTTTCCAACAGTATCAAGATTGTGCGCAATTTCGTTCAATGTCAGACCGAAAAACGCCATCATTTGGGGCCCAAGTTGCGTGGTTGGGGTCTCGGCTAGTCCATTGTATAGCATGTGCACTTATGCGGGAATGCAGACAAATTCTTTCGAAAAACATACTCGCCTATTTCGGCTATCATTCGGCTGAACTTGGGTCTGAGGAGCTGGGGATTGGTCTGGATGTTGCTGATGAGTCCCTCTTTCAAGCAGTATCAAGATTGTGCGCAATTTTGTTCAACGTCAGACCGAAAAACGCCCTCATTTGGGGCCCAAGTTGCGTGGTGGGGGTCTCGGCTAGTCCATTGTATAGCATGTACACTCATGCGGGAATGCAGAAAAAATCAGTTCGAAAAAAAATACTCGCTTATCTCGGCCATCATTCGGCTGAACTGGCGTCTGAGGAGCTGGAAATTGGTCGGGATGTTGCTGAGGAGTCCCTATTTCCAACAGTATCAATATTGTGCGCATTTTCGTTCAATGTCAGACCGAAAAACGCCCTCTTTGGTGGTGGGGTTCTCGGATAGTCCATTGTATATAGCATGTACACTCATGCGTGAATGCAGACAAAATCAGTTCGGAAAAAAAACTACTCGCTTATCTCGGCCATCATTTGGCTGAACTTGGGCCTGCGGAGCTGGAAATTGGTATGGATGTTGCTGAGGAGTCCCTCTTTCCAACAGTATCAAGATTGTGCGCAATTTCTTTCAATGTCAGACCGAAAAACGCCCTCATTTGGGGCCCAAGTTGCGTGGTGGGGGTTTCGGCTAGTCCATTGTATAGCATGTGCACTTTTGCGGGAAATGAGTCAAATTGGTTTGAAAAATCTACTCGCTTATCTCGGCCATCATTTGGCTGAACTTCGGTCTGAGGAGCTGGAGATTGGTCTGGATGTTGCTGATGAGTCCCTCTTTCAATCAGTATCAAGATTGTGCGCAATTTTGTTCAACGTCAGACCGAAAAACGCCCTCATTTGGGGCCCAAGTTGCGTGGTAGGGGTCTCGGCTAGTCCATTGTATAGCATGTACACCCATGCGGGAATGCAGAAAAAATCAGTTCGAAAAAAAATACTCGCTTATCTCGGCCATCATTCGGCTGAACTGGCGTCTGTGGGGCTGGAAATTGGTCGGGATGTTGCTGAGGAGTCCCTCTTTCCAACAGTATCAAGATTGTGCGCAATTTCGTTCAATTTCAGACCGAAAAACGTCCTCATTTGGGGCCCAAGTTGCGTGGTTGGGGTCTCGGCTAGTGCATTGTATAGCATGTGCACTTATGCGGGAATGCAGACAAATTCTTTCGAAAAACATACTCGCCTATTTCGGCTATCATTCGGCTGAACTTGGGTCTGAGGAGCTGGGGATTGGTCTGGATGTTGCTGATGAGTCCCTCTTTCAATCAGTATCAAGATTGTGCGCAGTTTCGTTCAACGTCAGACCGAAAAACGCCCTCTTTGGTGGTGGGGTTCTCGGCTAGTCCATTGTATAGCATGTACACTCATGCGGGAATGTAGACAAAAATCAGTTCGAAAAAGAACTACTCGCTTATCTCGGCCATCATTTGGCTGAACTTGGGCCTGCGGAGCTGGAAATTGGTATGGATGTTGCTGAGGAGTCCCTCTTTCCAACAGTATCAAGATTGTGCGCATTTTTGTTCAACGTCAGACCGAAAAACACCCTCATTTGGGGCCCAAGTTGCCTGGTGGGGGTCTCGGCTAGTCCATTGTATAGCATGTACACTCATGCGGGAATGCAGACAAAATCAGTTCGGAAAAAAAAATACTCGCTTATCTCGGCCATCATTTGGCTGAACTTGGGCCTGCGGAGCTGGAAATTGGTATGGATGTTGCTGAGGAGTCCCTCTTTCCAACAGTATCAAGATTGTGCGCAATTTCGTTCAATGTCAGACCGAAAAACGCCCTCATTTGGGGCCCAAGTTGCGTGGTGGTTGTTTCGGCTAGTCCATTGTATAGCATGTGCACTTTTGCGGGAAATGAGTCAAATTGGTTTGAAAAATCTACTCGCTTATCTCGGCCATCATTTTGCTGAACTTGGGTCTGAGGAGCTGGAGATTGGTCTGGATGTTGCTGATGAGTCCCTCTTTCAATCAGTATCAAGATTGTGCGCAATTTTGTTCAACGTCAGACCGAAAAACGCCCTCATTTGGGGCCCAAGTTGCGTGGTGGGGGTCTCGGCTAGTCCATTGTATAGCATGTACACTCATGCGGGAATGCAGAAAAAATCAGTTCGAAAAACAATACTCGCTTATCTCGGCCATCATTCGGCTGAACTGGCGTCTGAGGAGCTGGAAATTGGTCGGGATGTTGCTGAGGAGTCCCTATTTCCAACAGTATCAATATTGTGCGCATTTTCGTTCAATGTCAGACCGAAAAACGCCCTCTTTGGTGGTGGGGTTCTCGGCTAGTCCATTGTATAGCATGTACACTCATGCGTGAATGCAGACAAAATCAGTTCGAAAAAATATACTCGCTTATCTCGGCCATCATTCTGCTGAACTGTCGTCTGTGGAGCTGGAAATTGGTCGGGATGTTGCTGAGGAGTCCCTCTTTCCAACAGTATCAAGATTGTGCGCAATTTCGTTCAACATCAGATCGAAAAACGCCTTAATTTGGGGCCCAAGTTGCGTTGGGGGGGGGGGGGGGGGGGAGGTTTCGGCTAGTCCATTGTATAGCATGTGCACTTAAGCGGGAATGCAGAAAAGTTAGTTCGAAAAACCTACTCGTTTATGTCCGCCATCATTCGGCTGAAATGAGGTCTGAGGAGCTGGTGATTGGTTTGGATGTTGCTAATGAGTCCGTCTTTCCAACAGTATCCAGATTGTGCGCAATTTTGTTGAACATCAGACCGAAAAACGTCCTCATTTGGGGCCCAAGTTGCGTGGTTGGGGTCTCGGCTAGTGCATTGTATAGCATGTGCACTTATGCGGGAATGCAGACAAATTCTTTCGAAAAACATACTCGCCTATTTCGGCTATCATTCGGCTGAACTTGGGTCTGAGGAGCTGGGGATTGGTCTGGATGTTGCTGATGAGTCCCTCTTTCTATCAGTATCAAGATTGTGCGCAGTTTCGTTCAACGTCAGACCGAAAAACGCCCTCTTTGGTGGTGGGGTTCTCGGCTAGTCCATTGTATAGCATGTACACTCATGCGGGAATGCAGACAAAATCAGTTCGAAAAAGAACTACTCGCTTATCTCGGCCATCATTTGGCTGAACTTGGGCCTGCGGAGCTGGAAATTGGTATGGATGTTGCTGAGGAGTCCCTCTTTCCAACAGTATCAAGATTGTGCGCAATTTCGTTAAATGTCAGACCGAAAAACGCCCTCATTTGGGGCCCAAGTTGCGTGGTGGGGGTTTCGGCTAGTCCATTGTATAGCATGTGCACTTATGCGGGAAATGAGTCAAATTGGTTTGAAAAATCTACTCGCTTATCTCGGCCATCATTTGGCTGAACTTGGGTCTGAGGAGCTGGAGATTGGTCTGGATGTTGCTGATGAGTCCCTCTTTCAATCAGTATCAAGATTGTGCGCAATTTTGTTCAACGTCAGACCGAAAAACGCCCTCATTTGGGGCCCAAGTTGCGTGGTGGGGGTCTCGGCTAGTCCATTGTATAGCATGTACACTCATGCGGGAATGCAGAAAAAATCAGTTCGAAAAACAATACTCGCTTATCTCGGCCATCATTCGGCTGAACTGGCGTCTGAGGAGCTGGAAATTGGTCGGGATGTTGCTGAGGAGTCCCTATTTCCAACAGTATCAATATTGTGCGCATTTTCGTTCAATGTCAGACCGAAAAACGCCCTCTTTGGTGGTGGGGTTCTCGGCTAGTCCATTGTATAGCATGTACACTCATGTGTGAATGCAGACAAAATCAGTTCGAAAAAATATACTCGCTTATCTCGGCCATCATTCTGCTGAACTGGCGTCTGTGGAGCTGGAAATTGGTCGGGATGTTGCTGAGGAGTCCCTCTTTCCAACAGTATCAAGATTGTGCGCAATTTCGTTCAACATCAGATCGAAAAACGCCTTAATTTTGGGCCCAAGTTGCGTTGGGGGGGGGGGGGGGGGGAGGTTTCGGCTAGTCCATTGTATAGCATGTGCACTTAAGCGGGAATGCAGAAAAGTTAGTTCGAAAAACCTACTCGTTTATGTCCGCCATCATTCGGCTGAAATGAGGTCTTAGGAGCTGGTGATTGGTTTGGATGTTGCTAATGAGTCCGTCTTTCCAACAGTATCCAGATTGTGCGCAATTTTGTTGAACATCAGATCGAAAAACGTCCTCATTTGGGGCCCAAGTTGCGTGGTGGGGGTCTCGTCTAGTCCATTGTATAGCATGTGCACTTTTGCGGGAATGCAGAAAAATTCGTTTGAAAAACTTACTCGCTTGTCTCGGCCATAATTCGGCTAAGCTGGGGTCTGTGGAGCTGGAAATTGGTCTGGATGTTGCTGATGAGTGCCACTTTCAATCAGTATCAAGATTGTGTGCATTGTTGTTCAACGTCAGACCGAAAAACACCCTCATTTGGGGCCCAAGTTGCCTGGTGGGGGTCTCGGCTAGTCCATTGTATAGCATGTACACTCTTGCGGGAATGCAGACAAAATCAGTTCGGAAAAAAAAATACTCGCTTATCTCGGCCATCATTTGGCTGAACTTGGGCCTGCGGAGCTGGAAATTGGTATGG
The DNA here is from genome assembly GCA_037893225.1 of Hippasteria phrygiana. Classification (NCBI taxonomy): domain Eukaryota; kingdom Metazoa; phylum Echinodermata; class Asteroidea; order Valvatida; family Goniasteridae; genus Hippasteria; species Hippasteria phrygiana. The sequence continues at coordinate 2,698,547 of JAZGUH010000331.1, forward strand.
ATGTTGCTAAGGAGTCCCTCTTTCCAACAGTATCAAGATTGTGCGCAATTTCGTTCAATGTCAGACCGAAAAACGCCCTCATTTGGGGCCCAAGTTGCGTGGTGGTTGTTTCGGCTAGTCCATTGTATAGCATGTGCACTTTTGCGGGAAATGAGTCAAATTGGTTTGAAAAATCTACTCGCTTATCTCGGCCATCATTTGGCTGAACTTGGGTCTGAGGAGCTGGAGATTGGTCTGGATGTTGCTGATGAGTCCCTCTTTCAATCAGTATCAAGATTGTGCGCAATTTTGTTCAACGTCAGACCGAAAACGCCCTCATTTGGGGCCCAAGTTGCGTGGTGGGGGTCTCGGCTAGTCCATTGTATAGCATGTACACCCATGCGGGAATGCAGAAAAAATCAGTTCGAAAAAAAATACTCGCTTATCTCGGCCATCATTCGGCTGAACTGGCGTCTGTGGGGCTGGAAATTGGTCGGGATGTTGCTGAGGAGTCCCTCTTTCCAACAGTATCAAGATTGTGCGCAATTTCGTTCAATGTCAGACCGAAAAACGTCCTCATTTGGGGCCCAAGTTGCGTGGTTGGGGTCTCCGCTAGTGCATTGTATAGCATGTGCACTTATGCGGGAATGCAGACAAATTCTTTCGAAAAACATACTCGCCTATTTCGGCTATCATTCGGCTGAACTTGGGTCTGAGGAGCTGGGGATTGGTCTGGATGTTGCTGATGAGTCCCTCTTTCTATCAGTATCAAGATTGTGCGCAGTTTCGTTCAACGTCAGACCGAAAAACGCCCTCTTTGGTGGTGGGGTTCTCGGCTAGTCCATTGTATAGCATGTACACTCATGCGGGAATGCAGACAAAATCAGTTCGAAAAAGAACTACTCGCTTATCTCGGCCATCATTTGGCTGAACTTGGGCCTGCGGAGCTGGAAATTGGTATGGATGTTGCTGAGGAGTCCCTCTTTCCAACAGTATCAAGATTGTGCGCAATTTCGTTAAATGTCAGACCGAAAAACGCCCTCATTTGGGGCCCAAGTTGCGTGGTGGGGGTTTCGGCTAGTCCATTGTATAGCATGTGCACTTATGCGGGAAATGAGTCAAATTGGTTTGAAAAATCTACTCGCTTATCTCGGCCATCATTTGGCTGAACTTGGGTCTGAGGAGCTGGAGATTGGTCTGGATGTTGCTGATGAGTCCCTCTTTCAATCAGTATCAAGATTGTGCGCAATTTTGTTCAACGTCAGACCGAAAAACGCCCTCATTTGGGGCCCAAGTTGCGTGGTGGGGGTCTCGGCTAGTCCATTGTATAGCATGTACACTCATGCGGGAATGCAGAAAAAATCAGTTCGAAAAACAATACTCGCTTATCTCGGCCATCATTCGGCTGAACTGGCGTCTGAGGAGCTGGAAATTGGTCGGGATGTTGCTGAGGAGTCCCTATTTCCAACAGTATCAATATTGTGCGCATTTTCGTTCAATGTCAGACCGAAAAACGCCCTCTTTGGTGGTGGGGTTCTCGGCTAGTCCATTGTATAGCATGTACACTCATGTGTGAATGCAGACAAAATCAGTTCGTAAAAATATACTCGCTTATCTCGGCCATCATTCGGCTGAACTGGCGTCTGTGGAGCTGGAAATTGGTCGGGATGTTGCTGAGGAGTCCCTCTTTCCAACAGTGTCAAGATTGTGCGCAATTTCGTTCAACATCAGATCGAAAAACGCCTTAACTTTGGGCCCAAATTGCGTTGGGGGGGGGGGGGGAGGTTTCGGCTAGTCCATTGTATAGCATGTACACTCATGCGGGAATGCAGACAAAATCAGTTCGGAAAAAAAAATACTCGCTTATCTCGGCCATCATTTGGCTGAACTTGGGCCTGCGGAGCTGGAAATTGGTATGGATGATGCTGAGGAGTCCCTCTTTCCAACAGTATCAAGATTGTGCACATTTTCGTTCAATGTCAGACCGAAAAACGCCCTCATTTGGGGCCCAAGTTGCGTGGTGGGGGTCTCGGCTAGTCCATCGTATAGCATGTACACTAATGCGGGAATGCAGAAAAAATCAGTTCCAAAAAAAAATACTCGCTTATCTCGGCCATCATTTGGCTGAACTGGCGTCTGTGGAGCTGGAAATTGGTCGGGATGTTGCTGAGGAGTCCCTCTTTCCAACATTATCAAGATTGTGCGCAATTTCGTTCAACATCAGATCGAAAAACGCCTTAATTTGGGGCCCAAGTTGCGTTGGGGGGGGGGGGGGGGGGAGGTTTCGGCTAGTCCATTGTATAGCATGTGCACTTAAGCGGGAATGCAGAAAAGTTAGTTCGAAAAACCTACTCGTTTATGTCGGCCATCATTCGGCTGAAATGAGGTCTGAGGAGCTGGTGATTGGTTTGGATGTTGCTAATGAGTCCGTCTTTCCAACAGTATCCAGATTGTGCGCAATTTTGTTGAACATCAGATCGAAAAACGTCCTCATTTGGGGCCCAAGTTGCGTGGTGGGGGTCTCGTCTAGTCCATTGTATAGCATGTGCACTTTTGCGGGAATGCAGAAAAATTCGTTTGAAAAACTTACTCGCTTGTCTCGGCCATAATTCGGCTAACCTGGGGTCTGTGGAGATGGAAATTGGTCTGGATGTTGCTGATGAGTCCCTCTTTCAATCAGTATCAAGATTGTGCGCAATTTTGTTCAACGTCAGACCGAAAAACACCCTCATTTGGGGCCCAAGTTGCCTGGTGGGGGTCTCGGCTAGTCCATTGTATAGCATGTACACTCATGCGGGAATGCAGAAAAAATCAGTTCGAAAAAAAATACTCGCTTATCTCGGCCATCATTCGGCTGAACTGGCGTCTGAGGAGCTGGAAATTGGTCGGGATGTTGCTGAGGAGTCCCTATTTCCAACAGTATCAATATTGTGCGCATTTTCGTTCAATGTCAGACCGAAAAACGTCCTCATTTGGGGCCCAAGTTGCGTGGTTGGGGTCTCCGCTAGTGCATTGTATAGAATGTGCACTTATGCGGGAATGCAGACAAATTCTTTCGAAAAACATACTCGCCTATTTCGGCTATCATTCGGCTGAACTTGGGTCTGAGGAGCTGGAGATTGGTCTGGATGTTGCTGATGAGTCCCTCTTTCAATCAGTATCAAGATTGTGCGCAATTTTGTTCAACGTCAGACCGAAAAACGCCCTCATTTGGGGCCCAAGTTGCGTGGTGGGGGTCTCGGCTAGTCCATTGTATAGCATGTACACTCATGCGGGAATGCAGAAAAAATCAGTTCGAAAAACAATACTCGCTTATCTCGGCCATCATTCGGCTGAACTGGCGTCTGAGGAGCTGGAAAATGGTCGGGATGTTGCTGAGGAGTCCCTATTTCCAACAGTATCAATATTGTGCGCATTTTCGTTCAATGTCAGACCGAAAAACGCCCTCTTTGGTGGTGGGGTTCTCGGCTAGTCCATTGTATAGCATGTACACTCATGTGTGAATGCAGACAAAATCAGTTCGAAAAAATATACTCGCTTATCTCGGCCATCATTCGGCTGAACTGGCGTCTGTGGAGCTGGAAATTGGTCGGGATGTTGCTGAGGAGTCCCTCTTTCCAACAGTGTCAAGATTGTGCGCAATTTCGTTCAACATCAGATCGAAAAACGCCTTAATTTTGGGCCCAAGTTGCGTTGGGGGGGGGGGGGGGGGAGGTTTCGGCTAGTCCATTGTATAGCATGTGCACTTAAGCGGGAATGCAGAAAAGTTAGTTCGAAAAACCTACTCGTTTATGTCCGCCATCATTCGGCTGAAATGAGGTCTGAGGAGCTGGTGATTGGTTTGGATGTTGCTAATGAGTCCGTCTTTCCAACAGTATCCAGATTGTGCGCAATTTTGTTGAACATCAGATCGAAAAACGTCCTCATTTGGGGCCCAAGTTGCGTGGTGGGGGTCTCGTCTAGTCCATTGTATATCATGTGTACTTTTGCGGGAATGCAGAAAAATTCGTTTGAAAAACTTACTCGCTTGTCTCGGCCATAATTCGGCTAAGCTGGGGTCTGTGGAGCTGGAAATTGGTCTGGATGTTGCTGATGAGTGCCACTTTCAATCAGTATCAAGATTGTGCGCATTGTTGTTCAACGTCAGACCGAAAAACACCCTCATTTGGGGCCCAAGTTGCCTGGTGGGGGTCTCGGCTAGTCCATTGTATAGCATGTACACTAATGCGGGAATGCAGAAAAAATCAGTTCCAAAAAAAAATACTCGCTTATCTCGGCCATCATTTGGCTGAACTGGCGTCTGTGGAGCTGGAAATTGGTCGGGATGTTGCTGAGGAGTCCCTCTTTCCAACATTATCAAGATTGTGCGCAATTTCGTTCAACATCAGATCGAAAAACGCCTTAATTTGGGGCCCAAGTTGCGTTGGGGGGGGGGGGGGGGGGGAGGTTTCGGCTAGTCCATTGTATAGCATGTGCACTTAAGCGGGAATGCAGAAAAGTTAGTTCGAAAAACCTACTCGTTTATGTCGGCCATCATTCGGCTGAAATGAGGTCTGAGGAGCTGGTGATTGGTTTGGATGTTGCTAATGAGTCCGTCTTTCCAACAGTATCCAGATTGTGCGCAATTTTGTTGAACATCAGATCGAAAAACGTCCTCATTTGGGGCCCAAGTTGCGTGGTGGGGGTCTCGTCTAGTCCATTGTATAGCATGTGCACTTTTGCGGGAATGCAGAAAAATTCGTTTGAAAAACTTACTCGCTTGTCTCGGCCATAATTCGGCTAACCTGGGGTCTGTGGAGATGGAAATTGGTCTGGATGTTGCTGATGAGTCCCTCTTTCAATCAGTATCAAGATTGTGCGCAATTTTGTTCAACGTCAGACCGAAAAACACCCTCATTTGGGGCCCAAGTTGCCTGGTGGGGGTCTCGGCTAGTCCATTGTATAGCATGTACACTCATGCGGGAATGCAGAAAAAATCAGTTCGAAAAAAAATACTCGCTTATCTCGGCCATCATTCGGCTGAACTGGCGTCTGAGGAGCTGGAAATTGGTCGGGATGTTGCTGAGGAGTCCCTATTTCCAACAGTATCAATATTGTGCGCATTTTCGTTCAATGTCAGACCGAAAAACGTCCTCATTTGGGGCCCAAGTTGCGTGGTTGGGGTCTCCGCTAGTGCATTGTATAGCATGTGCACTTATGCGGGAATGCAGACAAATTCTTTCGAAAAACATACTCGCCTATTTCGGCTATCATTCGGCTGAACTTGGGTCTGAGGAGCTGGAGATTGGTCTGGATGTTGCTGATGAGTCCCTCTTTCAATCAGTATCAAGATTGTGCGCAATTTTGTTCAACGTCAGACCGAAAAACGCCCTCATTTGGGGCCCAAGTTGCGTGGTGGGGGTCTCGGCTAGTCCATTGTATAGCATGTACACTCATGCGGGAATGCAGAAAAAATCAGTTCGAAAAACAATACTCGCTTATCTCGGCCATCATTCGGCTGAACTGGCGTCTGAGGAGCTGGAAAATGGTCGGGATGTTGCTGAGGAGTCCCTATTTCCAACAGTATCAATATTGTGCGCATTTTCGTTCAATGTCAGACCGAAAAACGCCCTCTTTGGTGGTGGGGTTCTCGGCTAGTCCATTGTATAGCATGTACACTCATGTGTGAATGCAGACAAAATCAGTTCGAAAAAATATACTCGCTTATCTCGGCCATCATTCGGCTGAACTGGCGTCTGTGGAGCTGGAAATTGGTCGGGATGTTGCTGAGGAGTCCCTCTTTCCAACAGTGTCAAGATTGTGCGCAATTTCGTTCAACATCAGATCGAAAAACGCCTTAATTTTGGGCCCAAGTTGCGTTGGGGGGGGGGGGGGGGGGAGGTTTCGGCTAGTCCATTGTATAGCATGTGCACTTAAGCGGGAATGCAGAAAAGTTAGTTCGAAAAACCTACTCGTTTATGTCCGCCATCATTCGGCTGAAATGAGGTCTGAGGAGCTGGTGATTGGTTTGGATGTTGCTAATGAGTCCGTCTTTCCAACAGTATCCAGATTGTGCGCAATTTTGTTGAACATCAGATCGAAAAACGTCCTCATTTGGGGCCCAAGTTGCGTGGTGGGGGTCTCGTCTAGTCCATTGTATATCATGTGTACTTTTGCGGGAATGCAGAAAAATTCGTTTGAAAAACTTACTCGCTTGTCTCGGCCATAATTCGGCTAAGCTGGGGTCTGTGGAGCTGGAAATTGGTCTGGATGTTGCTGATGAGTGCCACTTTCAATCAGTATCAAGATTGTGCGCATTGTTGTTCAACGTCAGACCGAAAAACACCCTCATTTGGGGCCCAAGTTGCCTGGTGGGGGTCTCGGCTAGTCCATTGTATAGCATGTACACTAATGCGGGAATGCAGAAAAAATCAGTTCCAAAAAAAAATACTCGCTTATCTCGGCCATCATTTGGCTGAACTGGCGTCTGTGGAGCTGGAAATTGGTCGGGATGTTGCTGAGGAGTCCCTCTTTCCAACATTATCAAGATTGTGCGCAATTTCGTTCAACATCAGATCGAAAAACGCCTTAATTTGGGGCCCAAGTTGCGTTGGGGGGGGGGGGGGGAGGTTTCGGCTAGTCCATTGTATAGCATGTGTACTTAAGCGGGAATGCAGAAAAGTTAGTTCGAAAAACCTACTCGTTTATGTCGGCCATCATTCGGCTGAAATGAGGTCTGAGGAGCTGGTGATTGGTTTGGATGTTGCTAATGAGTCCGTCTTTCCAACAGTATCCAGATTGTGCGCAATTTTGTTGAACATCAGATCGAAAAACGTCCTCATTTGGGGCCCAAGTTGCGTGGTGGGGGTCTCGTCTAGTCCATTGTATAGCATGTGCACTTTTGCGGGAATGCAGAAAAATTCGTTTGAAAAACTTACTCGCTTGTCTCGGCCATAATTCGGCTAACCTGGGGTCTGTGGAGATGGAAATTGGTCTGGATGTTGCTGATGAGTCCCTCTTTCAATCAGTATCAAGATTGTGCGCAATTTTGTTCAACGTCAGACCGAAAAACACCCTCATTTGGGGCCCAAGTTGCCTGGTGGGGGTCTCGGCTAGTCCATTGTATAGCATGTACACTCATGCGGGAATGCAGAAAAAATCAGTTCGAAAAAAAATACTCGCTTATCTCGTCCATCATTTGGCTGAACTGGCGTCTGAGGAGCTGGAAATTGGTCGGGATGTTGCTGAGGAGTCCCTATTTCCAACAGTATCAAGATTGTGCGCATTTTCGTTTAATGTCAGACCGAAAAACGCCCTCATTTGGGGCCCAAGTTGCATGGTGGGGGTCTCGGCTAGTCCATTGTATAGCATGTACACTCATGCGGGAATGCAGACAAAATCAGTTCGGAAAAAAAAATACTCGCTTATCTCGGCCATCATTTGGCTGAACTTCGGTCTGAGGAGCAGGAGATTGGTCTGGATGTTGCTGATGAGTCCCTCTTTCAATCAGTATCAAGATTGTGCGCAATTTCGTTCAACGTCAGACCGAAAAACGCCCTCATTTGGGGCCCAAGTTGCGTGGTGGGGGTCTCGGCTAGTCCATTGTATAGCATGTACACTCATGCGGGAATGCAGAAAAAATCAGTTCGAAAAGAAATACTCGCTTATCTCGGCCATCATTCGGCTGAACTGGCGTCTGAGGAGCTAGAAATTGGTCGGGATGTTGCTGAGGAGTCCCTTTTTCCAACAGTATCAATATTGTGCGCATTTTCGTTCAATGTCAGACCGAAAAACGCCCTCTTTGGTGGTGGGGTTCTCGGCTAGTCCATTGTATAGCATGTACCCTCATGCGTGAATGCAGACAAAATCAGTTCGGAAAAAAAACTACTCGCTTATCTCGGCCATCATTTGGCTGAACTTGGGCCTGCGGAGCTGGAAATTGGTATGGATGATGCTGAGGAGTCCCTCTTTCCAACAGTATCAAGATTGTGCGCATTTTCGTTCAATGTCAGACCGAAAAACGCCCTCATTTGGGGCCCAAGTTGCGTGGTGGGGGTCTCGGCTAGTCCATTGTATAGCATGTACACTAATGCGGGAATGCAGAAAAAATCAGTTCGAAAAAAAAATACTCGCTTATCTCGGGCATCATTTGGCTGAACTGGCGTCTGTGGAGCTGGAAATTGGTCGGGATGTTGCTGAGGAGTCCCTCTTTCCAACATTATCAAGATTGTGCGCAATTTCGTTCAACATCAGATCGAAAAACGCCTTAATTTGGGGCCCAAGTTGCGTTGGAGGGGGGGGGGAGGTTTCGGCTAGTCCATTGTATAGCATGTGCACTTAAGCGGGAATGCAGAAAAGTTAGTTCGAAAAACCTACTCGTTTATGTCCGCCATCATTCGGCTGAAATGAGGTCTGAGGAGCTGGTGATTGGTTTGGATGTTGCTAATGAGTCCGTCTTTCCAACAGTATCCAGATTGTGCGCAATTTTGTTGAACATCAGATCGAAAAACGTCCTCATTTGGGGCCCAAGTTGCGTGGTGGGGGTCTCGTCTAGTCCATTGTATAGCATGTGCACTTTTGCGGGAATGCAGAAAAATTCGTTTGAAAAACTTACTCGCTTGTCTCGGCCATAATTCGGCTAACCTGGGGTCTGTGGAGATGGACATTGGTCTGGATGTTGCTGATGAGTCCCTCTTTCAATCAGTATCAAGATTGTGCGCAATTTTGTTCAACGTCAGACCGAAAAACACCCTCATTTGGGGCCCAAGTTGCCTGGTGGGGGTCTCGGCTAGTCCATTGTATAGCATGTACACTCATGCGGGAATGCAGAAAAAATCAGTTCGAAAAAAAATACTCGCTTATCCCTTTCAATACCAAGGCATATTTTGTGACTGTGCTCTGGATACCACACTCATGTACATGACATGTCCAGTTCTCTACCAGACACTTTTGGCCAAGTTTTAGTGTATAGCGCCCTCACAAGGCAATGTAATGAAAGGCTATTTTCTTTGAAGGTTGTGGAATCCTGAGGTTCATTGAGAAACAGCACCCCAACCAAACTAATTGAATGAGAACTAAAATATTGCTCTTTGAAAAGAGATTTATTTTGAGGGGTGGTTCATAAATCCCCAACTCTCAAGGATTGTTGTGATAATTGCACAAACTTGAACAAATTAGTAACGTTTGGATGCAGTTAAGAGGGCATTTCTCAAACCCTGGCTTGGGCTCGGGCTTCACGTAATTTTGTCCCCAGATTAGGCAAGATCTTGAATAGTTTTGGCTACATGTACATGTACAAATGTATATAAACGTTTGATGTTTTTAATGCAAGCAACATTTATTTCCTCTTCATGGTAATTCACAACAGATATAAAAGAATACAAATTTGAAAATCAAGTCAAGAAGATCTTAGAGGCAAAACCTAAAAAGCGACAGCTTGTGTAAGGCATACCAGACATAACAAAACACATTAAAAAACTAGACATCTTGCGTCTCTTGCAAACAGACGCAGGGCTTTTCCGTTTTTCTGTTATATTAAGCACAAAGCTCCATCACTTCTATGTCTTTTGCTACTTCAAACTTGACCTTTAAGCGTGACGCCATCCTGACTTCTTTCTTGGTCATGTAATTTCCATTATAGGATATATATGACAAACTTGTTTAAGACCTTAGGCTGTTATGTGGCGCAAGTCCCGGTTAGAAATTACATACAAAATTTAAAAAACCTAACAATCAACATAAAATCGTAGGATAGCGTCGTCATGACGTCACATATTCGGAACGTGGTCTTTGCTTGTGTCAAGATTGCAGTCAATCTGATCAATGACAGTTTAAAAAAATTGAAAAAAATGAAAAATTCCTACAAAATCAGCCAATCACGTCACTTCAGATTTTACAAATTTTCATAACGATCCACTTACTCTCATGTGTTTTTTAAAAGGGCATTTTGATGACGTCAGGATGATGTTACACATTTTAACATACATAACTCTGACCTAATGAATTGATTACAAAAAGGAATTTCGAATTTATTATATTCTGTTAATGAGATATGGCTTAATTTCAAAACCTTAAAAAAAATATACAAATAATTTGATGGTCATCATGACTAAAAAAATAACAGAAAATCAGCCGATGACGTCATCATGACGTCACCTCGGATTTTACATGCTAGTATCACTATCTACTTACCCACCAATTTTTATGACGCTCGGACCAACCCTTATATGTGTTTCAAAAAGCCTATTTTTGATGACGTAATGATGACGTCACACAATTTTCACATTTATGTAAAGGAATATAGGAGCTAACAAAGCTATTACAAAAAGAATTTTGAATTTAGCATGTTCTGTTGGTGAGATATGGCTTTAAGAAACTTTGAAGTTCAAAAACTTAAAAATTACTATAAAATCGTATGATGACGTCATCATGACGTCATGTCAATTTTCATCTATAAACCTGCTGGCCTACTTAGATATTACATTTCAACTTAATCGAGCTTGTACTTTTGTAGATATGGCTTCAAAAACTGCCCCTTTAAGATGACGTCACGTGACATGTGATGACATCATGATAATGTCATGTCAATTTTCAGCTATAAACCTACTGGGCTACCTAGATATTACTTTTCAACTTAATCGAATTTGTACTTTTGTAGATATATGGCTTCGAAAAATGCCCCTTTAAGATGACGTCACGTGACATGTGATGACGTCATCAGGACGTAAAAGTTCGGCACACATTGTGAGCAGTTGGGGTAAGTGTCTGCCAAGTTTAAAAGTAGCCAATGTGGCTGGTAAGAAAGTAAACGTTTACAAATGCTATGGGCAATATTCTATCGACTTGAAAAAAGAATTTTTTTATGACGTCATCATGACGTCACACAATTTTCGCTTTTTAGGGCATATCTTTGAGACATACCAAAGCTATAACAAAAAGAATTTTGAAAATATCTTGTTTTGTTCGCTAGATATAGTGAAAAGAATGTTACGATTATAAAACTTCAAGAATTCAGCGACTTGAAAAAAGACTACAAATCAACCCCTTTTATAAACAGCATGCACATTTAAGCCATGGTTATCAGCCCTTCCCAGAATTCCTTTGTGTTATATTGAATTTGGTCTACATTTTGAAATGGCTCCTATTTCTTACTTGAGTGAGCCACGATCACGAAATTTTGGAATTAGGTACAGGAAAATTCAATGTATACATTTTTGTAATCAGATTGACCCTTACATGCGTTTAAAAAAAAAAATATTGTTGATGACGTCATCATGACGTCACACAATTTTCGCCTTTTAGGGCATATCTTTGAGACATACCAAAGCTATAACAAAAAGAATTTTGAAAATATCTTGTTTTGTTCGCTAGATATATTGAAAAGAATGTTACGATTTTAATACTTCAAAAATTCAGCGACTTGAAAAAAGACTAGAAATCAACCCCTTTTATAAACAGCAAGCTCATAATAGCCATGGTTATCAGCCCGTCCCAGAATTCCTTTGTGTTATATTGAATTTGGTCTAAATTTTGAAATGGCTGTTATTTCTTACTTGAGTGAGCCACGATCATGAAATTTTGGAATTGGGTACAGAAAAATACAATGTATACATTTTTGTAATCAGATTGACCCTTACATGCGTTTTAAAAAAAAAATATTGTTGATGACGTCATCACGACGTCACACAATTTTCGCCATTTAGGGCATATCTTTGAGACATACCAAAGCTGTAACAAAAATAATTTTGAAAATATCTTGTTTTGTTCGCTAGATATATTGAAAAGAATGTTACGATTTTAAAACTTCAAAAATTCAGCGACTTGAAAAAAGACTAGAAATCAACCCCTTTTATAAACAGCAAGCTCATAATAGCCATGGTTATCAGCCCGTCCCAGAATTCCTTTGTGTTATATTGAATTTGGTCTAAATTTTGAAATGGCTGTCATTTCTTACTTGAGTGAGCCACGATCATGAAATTTTGGAATTGGGTACAGGAAAATTCAATATATACATTTTTGTAATCGGATTGACCCTTACATGCGTTAACAAAAAAACACATTTTTGATGACGTCATCATGACGTCACACAATTTTCGCAATTTAGGGCATATCTTTGAGACATACCAAAGCTATAAGAAAAGGAATTTTGAAAATATCTTGTTTTGTTCGCTAGATATATTTAAAAGAATGTTACGATTTTAAAAATTCAAAAATTCATAAAAAATCACGTGATGACGTCATCACGACGTCACTCTACGACATACAATTTCAGCTTAGGGTCTATGTTTGATGTAAGTTTGGTTAGGTTCTGACGTTTTTTAAGACCTAAAGTACCGCCGACAAAATTCGTGTACAAAGTCTATGGGATTTTGGTCAGAACTAAAAGAAGAAGAAGAAGAAGAAGAAACTAGACATCTTGCGTCTCTTGCAAACAGACGCAGGGCTTTTCCGTTTTTCTGTTATATTAAGCACAAAGCTCCATCACTTCTATGTCTTTTGCTACTTCAAACTTGACCTTTAAGCGTGACGCCATCCTGACTTCTTTCTTGGTCATGTAATTTCCATTATAGGATGACAAACTTGTTTAAGACCTTAGGCTGTTATGTGGCGCAAGTCCCGGTTAGAAATTACATAAACAATTTAAAAAACCTAACAATCAACATAAAATCGTAGGATAGCGTCGTCATGACGTCACATATTCGGAACGTGGTCTTGGCTTGTGTCAAGATTGCAGTCAATCTGATCAATGACAGTTTTAAAAAATTGAAAAAAATGAAAAATTCCTACAAAATCAGCCAATCATGTCACTTCAGATTTTACAAATTTTCATAACGATCCACTTACTCTCATGTGTTTTTTAAAAGGGCATTTTGATGACGTCAGGATGATGTTACACATTTTAACATACATAACTCTGACCTAATGAATTGATTACAAAAAGGAATTTCGAATTTATTATATTCTGTTAATGAGATATGGCTTAAAATTTCAAAACCTTAAAAAAAATATACAAATAATTTGATGGTCATCATGACTAAAAAATTAACAGAAAATCAGCCGATGACGTCATCATGACGTCACCTCGGATTTTACATGCTAGTATCACTATCTACTTACCCACCAATTTTTATGACGCTCGGAGCAACCCTTATATGTGTTTCAAAAAGCCTATTTTTGATGACGTAATGATGACGTCACACAATTTTCACATTTATGTAAAGGAATATAGGAGCTAACAAAGCTATTACAAAAAGAATTTTGAATTTAGCATGTTCTGTTGGTGAGATATGGCTTTAAGAAACTTTGAAGTTCAAAAACTTAAAAATTACTATAAAATCGTATGATGACGTCATCATGACGTCATGTCAATTTTCATCTATAAACCTGCTGGCCTACTTAGATATTACATTTCAACTTAATCGAGCTTGTACTTTTGTAGATATGGCTTCAAAAACTGCCCCTTTAAGATGACGTCACGTGACATGTGATGACATCATGATAATGTCATGTCAATTTTCAGCTATAAACCTACTGGGCTACCTAGATATTACTTTTCAACTTAATCGAACTTGTAATTTTGTATATATATGGCTTCAAAAACTGCCCCTTTAAGATGACGTCACGTGACATGTGATGACGTCATCATAACGTCAATTCAATTTTTATCTATAAACCTACTGGGCTACCTAGATATTACTTTTGAACTTAATCGGACTTGTGCTTTTGTAGACATATGGCTTCAAAAACTGCCCCTTTAAGATGACGTCACGTGACATGTGATGACATCAATTATGATAATGTCATGTCAATTTTCAGCTATAAACCTACTGGGCTACCTAGATATTACTTTTCAACTTAATCGAATTTGTACTTTTGTAGATATATGGCTTCAAAAACTGCCCCTTTAAGATGACGTCACGTGGCATGTCATGACGTCATCAAGAGGTAAAAGTTCGGCACACATTGTGAGCAGTTAGTCTAAGTGTCTGCCAAGTTTAAAAGTACCCAAAGTGCCGGTAAGAAAGAAAACGTGTACAAATGCTATAGGCAATAATCTAGCGAGTGCCCCTTTAAGATGACGTCACGTGACATGTGATGACGTCATCAGGACGTAAAAGTTCGGCACACATTGTGAGCAGTTGGGGTAAGTGTCTGCCAAGTTTAAAAGTAGCCAATGTGGCCGGTAAGAAAGTAAACGTTTACAAATGCTATGGGCAATATTCTATCGACTTGAAAAAAGAATTTTTTTATGACGTCATCATGACGTCACACAATTTTCGCTTTTTAGGGCATATCTTTGAGACATACCAAAGCTATAACAAAAAGAATTTTGAAAATATCTTGTTTTGTTCGCTAGATATAGTGAAAAGAATGTTACGATTATAAAACTTCAAGAATTCAGCGACTTGAAAAAAGACTACAAATCAACCCCTTTTATAAACAGCATGCACATTTAAGCCATGGTTATCAGCCCTTCCCAGAATTCCTTTGTGTTATATTGAATTTGGTCTACATTTTGAAATGGCTCCTATTTCTTACATGAGTGAGCCACGATCACGAAATTTTGGAATTAGGTACAGGAAAATTCAATGTATACATTTTTGTAATCAGATTGACCCTTACATGCGTTTTAAAAAAATATATTGTTGATGACGTCATCATGACGTCACACAATTTTCGCCATTTAGGGCATATCTTTGAGACATACCAAAGCTGTAACAAAAAGAATTTTGAAAATATCTTGTTTTGTTCGCTAGATATATTGAAAAGAATGTTACGATTTTAAAACTTCAAAAATTCAGCGACTTGAAAAAAGACAAGAAATTAACCCCTTTTATAAACAGCAAGCTCATAATAGCCATGGTTATCAGCCCTTCCCAGAATTCCTTTGTGTTATATTGAATTTGGTCTACATTTTGAAATGGCTCCTATTTCTTACATGAGTGAGCCACGATCACGAAATTTTGGAATTAGGTACAGGAAAATTCAATGTATACATTTTTGTAATCAGATTGACCCTTACATGCGTTTTAAAAAAATATATTGTTGATGACGTCATCATGACGTCACACAATTTTCGCCATTTAGGGCATATCTTTGAGACATACCAAAGCTGTAACAAAAAGAATTTTGAAAATATCTTGTTTTGTTCGCTAGATATATTGAAAAGAATGTTACGATTTTAAAACTTCAAAAATTCAGCGACTTGAAAAAAGACAAGAAATTAACCCCTTTTATAAACAGCAAGCTCATAATAGCCATGGTTATCAGCCCGTCCCAGAATTCCTTTGTGTTATATTGAATTTGGTCTAAATTTTGAAATGGCTGTTATTTCTTACTTGAGTGAGCCACGATCATGAAATTTTGGAATTGGGTACAGAAAAATACAATGTATACATTTTTGTAATCAGATTGACCCTTACATGCGTTTAAAAAAAAAAATATTGTTGATGACGTCATCATGACGTCACACAATTTTCGCCATTTAGGGCATATCTTTGAGACATACCAAAGCTGTAACAAAAATAATTTTGAAAATATCTTGTTTTGTTCGCTAGATATATTGAAAAGAATGTTACGATTTTAAAACTTCAAAAATTCAGCGACTTGAAAAAAGACTAGAAATCAACCCCTTTTATAAACAGCAAGCTCATAATAGCCATGGTTATCAGCCCGTCCCAGAATTCCTTTGTGTTATATTGAATTTGGTCTAAATTTTGAAATGGCTGTCATTTCTTACTTGAGTGAGCCACGATCATGAAATTTTGGAATTGGGTACAGGAAAATTCAATATATACATTTTTGTAATCGGATTGACCCTTACATGCGTTAACAAAAAAACACATTTTTGATGACGTCATCATGACGTCACACAATTTTCGCAATTTAGGGCATATCTTTGAGACATACCAAAGCTATAAGAAAAAGAATTTTGAAAATATCTTGTTTTGTTCGCTAGATATATTGAAAAGAATGTTACGATTTTAAAAATTCAAAAATTCATAAAAAATCACGTGATGACGTCATCACGACGTCACTCTACGACATACAATTTCAGCTTAGGGTCTATGTTTGATGTAAGTTTGGTTAGGTTCTGAGGTTTTTTAAGACCTAAAGTGCCGCCGACAAAATTCGTGTACAAAGTCTATGGGATTTTGGTCAGAACTAAAAGAAGAAGAAGAAGAAGAAAAAAAAAAAAAATCAGAACAAAAACAAAGCCTTTTCCGAAGGATTTCGGAAAAGCCAAAAAAAACTAGAGGTTAAGCGTCTGTTGAGGTCAACAGACGCATGGCTTTTCCTGGTTTTTTTTTCATCAGCATTAAAGTTGTTAAGGGTTTTGTTTTCGCTGAGTTTTCTAAGATCTGAGATTATTTCATGATCTAGATTTCTTACTTGAAAGTTGACCTTTAAGTTTATATTACCTGACCTATGATGACATTATAAGGATAGTACTTATACATGGTGTTGGCCTGTGTCGAGATTGGAGTCAATCTGATCAATGACAGTAATATATAATAATATGTTAAATATTAAAAAATTCATAGAAAATCAGTTGATGACGTTATCATGATGGCACCTCAATTTTCATCTATAACACGAGATACACTAGCAACATACCAGGTTTGAAGGCAATCGGACCTACCGTTCTCTAGATATGGGCCCTTGAAAAATGCACCTTTAAGATGACGTCACATGACACGTGATGACGTCATCATGACGTCACGTTTCGGCATACATTTTCAGCTTAGGGTCTCTGTTTGTGTTAAGCCTGATTAAGATCTGATGTTTAGTGACCAAAGTGTCCCGTACAAAATTCGTGTACAAAGTCTATGGGATTTGGGATAGAACTAAAATAATCATAGAAAATCAGCCGATGACGTCATCATGACGTCACCTCGGATTTAACATGCTAGTATCACTATCTACCTGCACACTAATTTTTATGACGATCGTCCCTACCCTTATATGTGTTTCAAAAAAGCATATTTTTGATGACGTCATGATGACGTCACACATTTTTCACATTTATGTGAAAGAATATAGGAGCTAACAAAGCTATTACAAAAAGAATTTTGAATTTAGCGTGTTCTGTTGATGAGATATGGCTTTAGGAAACTTTGAAGTTCAAAAACTTTAATATTACTGTTAAATCGTATGATGACGTCATCATGACGTCACCTCAATTTTCATCTATAACACGAGCTACCATACCAACATACCTGGTTTGAAGGCAATCGGACGTACCGTTCTCCAGATATGGGCCCTTGAAAAATGCACCTTTAAGATGACGTCACAAGACACGTGATGACGTCATCATGACATCACGTTTCGGCATACATTTTCAGCTTAGGGTCTCTGTTTGTGTTAAGCCTGATTAAGATCTGATGTTGTTTAGTGACCAAAGTGTCCCGTACAAAATTCGTGTACCAAGTCTATGGGATTTGGGATAGAACTTAAATAAGCATAGAAAATCAGCCGATGACGTCATCATGACGTCACCTCGGATTTAACATGCTAGTATCACTATCTACCTGCACACTAATTTTTATGACGATCGTCCCTACCCTTATATGTGTTTCAAAAAAGCATATTTTTTATGACGTCATGATGACGTCACACATTTTTCACATTTATGTGAAAGAATATAGGAGCTAACAAAGCTATTACAAAAAGAATTTTGAATTTAGCGTGTTCTGTTGATGAGATATGGCTTTAGGAAACTTTGAAGTTCAAAAACTTTAATATTACTGTAAAACTGTATGATGACGTCATCATGACGTCACCTCAATTTTTATCTATAACACGAGCTACCATACCAACATACCTGGTTTGAAGGCAATCGGACGTACCGTTCTCTAGATATGGGCCCTTGAAAAATGCATCTTTAAGATGACGTCACATGACACGTGATGACGTCATCAGACGTCACGTTTCGGCATACATTTTCAGCTTAGGGTCTCTGTTTGTGTTAAGCCTGATTAAGATCTGATGTTGCTTAGTGACCAAAGTGTCCCGTACAAAATTCGTGTACAAAGTCTATGGGATTTGGGATAGAACTAAAATAATCATAGAAAATCAGCCGATGACGTCATCATGACGTCACCTCGGATTTAACATGCTAGTGGCACTATCTACCTGCACACTAATTTTTATAACGATCGTCCCTACCCTTATATGTGTTTCAAAAAAGCATATTTTTGATGACGTCATGATGACGTCACACATTTTTCACATTTATGTGAAAGAATATAGGAGCTAACAAAGCTATTACAAAAAGAATTTTGAATTTAGCATGTTCTGTTGATGAGATATGGCTTTAAGAAACTTTGAAGTTCAAAAACTTTAATATTACTGTAAAATCGTATGATGACGTCATCATGACGTCACCTCAATTTTCATCTATAACACGATCTACCATACCAACATACCTGGTTTGAAGGCAATCGGACGTACCGTTCTCTAGATATGGGCCCTTCCAAAATGCACCTTTAAGATGACGTCACATGACACGTGATGACGTCATCATGACGTCACGTTTTGGCATACATTTTCAGCTTAGGGTCCCTGTTTGTGTTAAGTTTGATTAAGATCTGATGTTGTTTAGTGACCAAAGTGTCCCGTACAAAATTCGTGTACCAAGTCTATGGGATTTGGGATAGAACTAAAAATTCATAGAAAATCAGCCGATGACGTCATCATGACGTCACCTCGGATTTAACATCCTAGTAGCATTATCTACCTGCACACTAATTTTTTATGACGATCGTCCCTACCCTTATATGTGTTTCAAAAAAGCATATTTTTGATGACGTCATGATGACGTCACACATTTTTCACATTTATGTGAAAGAATATATATAGGAGCTAACAAAGCTATTACAAAAAGAATTTTGAATTTAGCGTGTTCTGTTGATGAGATATGGCTTTAGGAAACTTTGAAGTTCAAAAACTTTAATATTACTGTAAAATCGTATGATGACGTCATCATGACGTCACCTCAATTTTCATCTATAACACGATCTACCATACCAACATACCTGGTTTGAAGGCAATCGGACGTACCGTTCTCTAGATATGGGCCCTTGAAAAATGCACCTTTAAGATGACGTCACATGACACGTGATGACGTCATCATGACGTCACGTTTCGGCATACATTTTCAGCTTAGGGTCTTTGTTTGTGTTAAGCCTGATTAAGATCTGAGGTTGTTTAGTGACCAAAGAGGCTCTTACAAAATTAGTGTACAAAGTCTATGGGATTTGGGATAGAACTAAAAAATTCATAGAAAATCAGCCGATGACGTCATCATGACGTCACCTCGGATTTTACATGCTAGTAGCACTATCTACCTGCCCACTAATTTTTATGACGATCGGACGTACCCTTATATGTGTTTCAAAAAAGCATATTTTTGATGACGTCATGATGACGTCACACATTTTTCACATTTATGTGAAAGAATATAGGAGCTAACAAAGCTATTACAAAAAGAATTTTGAATTTAGCATATTCTGTTGATGAGATATGGCTTTAAGAAACTTTGAAGTTCAAAAACTTAAAAATTACTATAAAATCGTATGATGACGTCACCATGACGTCACCTCAATTTTCATCTATAACACGAGCTAGCCTACCAACATACCAGGTTTAAAGGAAATCGGAAGTACCGTTCTCTAGATATGGGCCCTTGAAAATGCATCTTTAAGATGACGTCACATGACACGTGATGACGTCATCATGACGTCACGTTTCGGCTTACATTTTCAGCTCAGGGTCTATGTTTGTGTTAAGTTTAATTAAGATCCGAGGTTGTTTAGTGACCAAAGTGCCACTTACAAAATTCGTGTACAAAGTCTATGGGATTTGGGATAGAACTAAAAAAATCACAGAAAATCAGCCGATGACGTCATCATGACGTCACCTCGGATTTTACATGCTAGTAGCACTATCTACCTACCCACTGATTTTTATGACGATCGGACTGACCCTTGTATGTGTTTCAAAAAAGCCTCTTTTTGATGACGTCATGGTGACGTCACACATTTTTCACATTTATGTGAAAGAATATAGGAGCTAACAAAGCTATTACAAAAATAATTTTGAATTTAGCATGTTCTGTTGGTGAGATATGGCTTTAAGAAACTTTGAAGTTCAAAAACTAAAAAATTACTATAAAATCGTATGATGACGTCATCATGACGTCACGTCAATTTTCATCTATAACACGAGCTAGCCAACCAACATACCAGGTTTGAAGGAAATTGGATATACCGTTCTCTAAATATGGGCCCTTGAAAAACGCACATTTAGGATGACGTCACGTGACACGTGACACGATTTTAACAATTCAAGAATTCAGCGACTTGAAAAAAGACTAGAAATCAACCCCTTTTATGAACAGCATGCTCTTTTAAGCCATGGTTATCTGCCCTTCCCTTAATTCCTTTGTGTTATATTGAATTTGGTCTAAATTTTGAAATTGCTGTTATTTCTTACTTGAGTGAGCCACGATCATGAAATTTTGGAATTAGGTACAGATAAATTCAATGTATATATGTTTGTAATCGGATTGACCCTTACAAGCGTTTAAAAAAAAACAAATTTTTGATGACGTCATCATGACGTCACACAATTTTCGCTTTTTAGGGCATATCTTTGAGACATACCAAAGCTATAACAAAAAGAATTTTGAAATTATCTTGTTCTGTTCGCTAGATATATTTAAAAGAATGTTACGATTTTAAAAATTCAAAAATTCATAAACAATCACGTGATGACGTCATCACGACGTCACTCTACGACATACAATTTCAGCTTAGGGTCTATGTTTGATGTAAGTTTGGTTAGGTTCTGACGTTTTTAAAGACCTAAAGTGCCGCCGACAAAATTCGTGTACAAAGTCTATGGGATTTTGGTCAGAACTAAAAGAAGAAGAAAAAGAAAACTAGAGGTCTATGTTTTTAAGAACATAGGGCTTTTCCATATGTTTTTATGATGTCACTTCGAATTTTGTAAACTAGTGACAAATCTACCTAACCACCAAGTTTCGTGACGATTAGACATGGTCTATCCATATGTCTTTCAAGAAATCATGCCTTTAATGACGTCATTATGACTTCAGTAATTTTTCGCATTTATATAAAAGAATGTACGAGCTAACAAAGCTATTACAAAAGGAATTTTGAATTGAACATGTTCTGTTGATGAGATGTGGTTTTAAGAATCTTTAACGTTAAAATTTTGAAATTACCATAAAAATCAGATGATGACGTCATTATGACGTCACCTAAATTTTGATTTATAACATGTACTTGTTTAGCCAACATACCAGGTTTGAATGCAATTGGACTTACGGTTCTCTTGATATGGGCCCTTGAAAAATGAGCCTTTAAGATGACATCACGTAACACATAATGACGTCATCGTGACATCACTCTTCGGCACACAATTTCAGATTAGGGTCTATGTTTGGGTTAAGTTTGCTTAAGATCTGATGTTGTTTAGTGACCAAAGTGCCGCAGACAAAATTCGTGTTTAAGAAGAAACCAAAATAGTGGGTATTGTGTAGTTTAGGATTTCTGTATTAATTGTGTTCATGTTAGCTTCTGGAGTATTTGATTATTCCAAAAGCCTTTTTTTGTTACTAAAGTAGACTTCTCTGAATCCCAATGACACGTGCTTTTGTGATTTGGAAAGGTTTTTTAAGGCGGAAAATACGATTTTCTTACGTTGTGTCACGTTTTGGCTCGGTCAACTACTCTCCCACCAGCTATATATCCGTGTAAAGCTGGGTATTGCGCAATCACGTATTTTGTTACCTCTTAGCTAACGATTTCACTCCAAAAAAGCCCTGCAGATGTTCTTCGACGTGGCCCTTTGTTCTGAATGTGGCAAAACGAACAATTTTCAAGTAGATTGTGTTCATGCCTGGGCGAAAGTGTACTAAACTACACAATCGCGCGAACAGAACAAAAACAAAGGCTTTCCTGCTGTAGCGGAAACGCCAAAAAATGTGCGTCTGTTGTAAACATACGCATGGCTTTTCCTTTTTTTCTTTTTTATTTAACATAAAGTATCAGAAGGTCTATGTCTTTGCTAAGTTTAAGATCTGAGATTATTTTATGATTAACATTTCGTACTCCAAACTTGACCTTTAAGTTCATGTTACATGCCACACGAAGACGTCATTATGACGTCACTCTTCGCGGCACGACTTTGCATCAGGGTCTATACCTATGCTAACTCTGACTAAGATTCGATGTTGTTTGATGACAAAAGTGCCGATCAGAAAATCTATGCACAAAGTCTATGGGATTTGGGATAGAACTAAAATAAGAAGCAGAAAAAAAATAGATATAGGGCCTTCAAAAATGCAAATTTAAGATGACGTCACGTGACATGTGATGACGTCATCATGACGTCATGATTCGGCACCCATCTCGAGTAGATAGTCAATGCATATGCCAAGTTTGAAGTTCATGGCATTTGAAGAAGTGCAAAATTTTAAGAGTACAATGAAATTTGAAACATTTACAAATTCATAAAAAATCAGCCGATGACGTCATCATGACGTCACTTCGGATTTTGCATGCTAGTGGCACTATCTACCTACCCACCAATTTTTATGACGATCGGACGTACCCTTATGTGTGTTTCAGAAATGCACATTTTTGATGACGTCATGATGACGTCACACATTTTTCAAATGTATGTGAAAGAATATAGGAGCTAACAAAGCTATTACAAAAAGAATTTTGAATTTAGCATGTTCTGTTGGTGAGATATGGCTTGAAGAAACTTTGAAGTTGAAAAACTTTAATATTACTGTAAAATCGTATGATGACGTCATCATGACGTCACCTTAATTTTCATCTATAACACGAGCTACCATACCAACATACCAGGTTTGAAGGCAATCGGACCTACCGTTCTCTAGATATAGGCTCTTGAAAAATGCACATTTAAGATGACGTCACATGACACGTGATGACGTCATCATGACGTCACGTTTCGGCTTACATTTTCAGCTTAGGGTCTATGTTTGTGTTAAGTCTGATTAAGATCCGAGGTTGTTTAGTGACCAAAGTGCCACTTACAAAATTCGTGTACAAAGTCTATGGGATTTGGGATAGAACTAAAAAATTCACAGAAAATCAGCCGATGACGTCATCATGACGTCACCTCGGATTTTACATGCTATTAGCACTATCTACCTACCCACTAATTTTTATGACGATCGGACGTACCCTTATGTGTGTTTCAGAAATGCACATTTTTGATGACGTCATGATGACGTCACACATTTTTCAAATGTATGTGAAAGAATATAGGAGCTAACAAAGCTATTACAAAAATAATTTTGAATTTAGCATGTTCTGTTGGTGAGATATGGCTTTAAGAAACTTTGAAGTTCAAAAACTTAAAAATTAATATAAAATCATATGATGACGTCATCATGACGTCACGTCAATTTTCATCTATAACACGAGCTAGCCAACCAACATACCAGGTTTGAAGGAAATTGGATATACCGTTCTCTAAATATGGGCCCTTGAAAAACGCACATTTAGGATGACGTCACGTGACACGTGACACGATTTTAACAATTCAAGAATTCAGCGACTTGAAAAAAGACTAGAAATCAACCCCTTTTATAAACAGCAAGCTCATAATAGCCATGGTTATCAGCCCGTCCCAGAATTCCTTTGTGTTATATTGAATTTGGTCTAAATTTTGAAATGGCTGTCATTTCTTACTTGAGTGAGCCACGATCATGAAATTTTGGAATTGGGTACAGGAAAATTCAATATATACATTTTTGTAATCGGATTGACCCTTACATGCGTTAACAAAAAAACACATTTTTGATGACGTCATCATGACGTCACACAATTTTCGCAATTTAGGGCATATCTTTGAGACATACCAAAGCTATAAGAAAAAGAATTTTGAAAATATCTTGTTTTGTTCGCTAGATATATTTAAAAGAATGTTACGATTTTAAAAATTCAAAAATTCATAAAAAATCACGTGATGACGTCATCACGACGTCACTCTACGACATACAATTTCAGCTTAGGGTCTATGTTTGATGTAAGTTTGGTTAGGTTCTGAGGTTTTTTAAGACCTAAAGTGCCGCCGACAAAATTCGTGTACAAAGTCTATGGGATTTTGGTCAGAACTAAAAGAAGAAGAAAAAGAAAAAAAAAAAAAATCAGAACAAAAACAAAGCCTTTTCCGAAGGATTTCGGAAAAGCCAAAAAAACTAGACTTCTATGTCTGTTACAAGAACAGAACATAGGGCTTTTCCGTTTTTTTAATTTTTTTTCAGCATAAAAGTTGTTAAGGGTCTTGTCTTTGATGAGGTTTCTAAGATCTGAGATTATTTCATGACCCAAATTTCTAACTTCAAACTCGACCTTTAAGTTCATGCTGCGTGATCCATGATGACGTTATAACGCCAGCACTTCTCAAAGCAAATTTGCAACGTGGTCTTGGCCTGTGTCAAGATTGGAGTCAATTTGATCAATGACAATATAGAATTGGAGAGTAGGCCTACAATGAAATGTGAAACATTTAAAGATTCACAAAAAATCAGCCAATGACGTGATCATGACGGCATTTCGAATTTTACATGCTATGACAATACCAACTGGCCCACCAATTTTCATGACGATCAAACCTACCCTTATACGTGCTTTAAAAAAAGCACATTTTTGATGACGTCATCATGACGGCACCCATTTTTCGCATTTATATGTAAGTATCTATGACCTAACGGACCTAATAATTTTTTTTTCGAAATTAGTATGTACCGTTGATGAGATATGACTTTAAAAGGTTCAAAAACTAAAAGAATACTATAAAATCGTATGATGACGTAATCATGACGTCACATCAATTTCCATCTGTAACACATGCTGGCCTATCTAGATACCACGTATCAACTTAATCGGACTTGTACTTCCATAGATATATGGCTTCGAAAAATGCCCCTTTAAGATGACGTCACGTGACATGTGATGACCATCATTGAAAGTCAAGTCAGGGTTCCCACAGAAATCTGAAAATCAAATTCCATGACCTTCCAAGACTAAATTTCCATGACATTTAATATCATTTTGCAGAGAAAAGTTGTTTGGTATTATGGTACTGATGAACCCCTGATGGGGCTAACCATTTGTTAGCTTTTGAAAATAAGTGTTAATTAATAATGCCCTCCTCCCATTACAGCCATCCGATCCACCCACTTTAATAACAAAAACAAGATAAGATGATATATTATAAGATGTACATAATGGCTGTGGCACTAACAGCTACCATCAGCAAAGAAGACAGAAAAAAGATAGAAAGAAGAAAGATAGTAAATGGCTAAATCACATGCAGCAGACACATGGAGCTAGCACGTCAGTAGAGAGATTCACGCGAACCGGCATTGGCGACGCTATTTGCAATGCCCAATTTTCTGTCAGTGCTGCGACTGGCTTTAATTTGTTTTTATTTAGTTTTGATCATTTAATTTTCTATAATAATTGGTGTTTGTTTATTGTTACTATTTTAAATGACTCATAACATTATTTTTATATTTATAACAAATTGATCAGAAATAAATTAGGCTCAAATTTTCAATTATAAAATTAGCAATTTAGCAATAATGGTCACAACTTTTAACTGAAATTGTCCTCCAAAATTACCAAAAAATTGAATCAATAAAAATCCACAATAGGGTTAACCTAACATGACTACTATTGGCCCTCATTCTATTTCTAATTCTATTTACTCTTTTCAGTAATATAATATTTAAAAGAATTGTTTGTCTTAAAATCTCTGTGGTATTATAAGTTACAGCATCATCACCATACTGCACATTTCTCATCCAAGTTGATAACAGGACCCCCCCCCCCTGCAAACAATCATGGTGGAATAAAACTATTCAATGCGGCCACCATTAAATATCAACATGTAGGTATGTACAGTCTGCTTTGTTTTCTTTTAAAGTTTATTTTCTTATAGTCTAAACAGATTGCATACAAACCTTTACCCTAATAATCTCCTAGGGTGTGTGACAATCATCTACTGAGAATTGAGGACTTTTATGGTTAAGATATCATTTACATGATTAGGTTTAATATTCAGCTACCATCTCTAATCTTGTTTTCAATTATATCATGTTTATGTGCCCACATTACATTGAGCTTACGTGTATTGAGTTAAACCTACATGTATGTGGTTCATTCCATGAAGTTGGGTACATAAAGTGTGACATTTTGCCAAAAAGGGCAATGTTTAAACCCTAAAATATATATTTTCTACCTTTATCAGTTTTCCCTGATCTGGATACGTTGTTCATGCACACTTGCAATTAGTAGTTTCACAAGTCAAATACAGGATTCTTTGGATTGTTTTTCACACTCGATGAAGATATATTGTCAAAATGTGTGACATTCCTCCAAATTTGGTGTCCTGTTACACGTGAAACCAGTACCTTAAAATGTCATTATATTCTCTCTGCTTTTATTAATTTGTCTAATTGTTACTAATTTTATAAACTTATAAGTAGGTCTTATTATGGTATAAAACTTGCGACTCTTCTAAGAAAGCTGGTAGATATAGGCTGATGGGTCATTCCGTAAATGAAAAATATATGGTGTTCGTGTTACATGTGAAACAAAAACACATTTTCTGACATATTTCCATTGATTTGCCTTGAACATTTTATGAACTAGTTAAGGATATACATCTCTAATGAAAATATATGAAAATCAGACCTCTTCAGTAAATATGAGGCATAAAATATGAATTTTTGTGGATTTTACATGTAACATAGACACTGGTGTCAATGTTACATATGAAACCCATCGCTTATTTGTACCATATCACTGTAAATTTCAATTGCAAAAGTCTGACTTCCATTTGTTCAATATTGCTGTCTGTAAGTACACAGAAGGTGGTTTATTAAAGAAAGTGTTCAATAAAGTTCTTAAGATATGGCAAAAGTTAGGTACTGCAGCTCAATTCTGTTTGATCCACTGCCATCTTCACTGACAAATGTACATGCTGTCATCAAATCTGAAATAAGGAACAATAAAAATTGTCCCCTGTGTATTTCTATATTTTATTCATGTGTTGAGTTTTGGGTTTTTTATCTGGGGTTCAGGGTGAGCTGGTTGGGTTTATAATTTGTACAGATACATGCATGCCCCCAGGCCCAACTTGCAGACTAGGCTGTGTATAATAATAATAATTAACTTCTCTGAGACAAGTAGGGGCATATCTCACTCCCCGAAAACATGTATTTTAGACATCAAACTCTTCAGTTTATTCAGTTGGTGGGGGTTTGAAAGTAAAATCTCTCTTCATAATCGTGTCATCATATGGCACAACCTTTAGTTGGAGGCTTTTGTTGGGGAATTTTCACTGCTAAATAGAGGAAAACAGTTTGTGTTCACTATACATAGCCTAATTATTCTTGGCAGTGTCTGGTCAGAAATTAATGTACATGTACTACAGTGTTTATATACATGTACATGTACATATGTAAATTTCTGTCTCATTTTCCACAAATCTTTAGGAAATAAATCTTGAAATAAGTTGTGCCACATACTTAGACAAACAGGGTTGGTTATTTCCCAAGATTTCTGTGTTTCTGACCCATGCTGGTAGGGGTATTAAAGTAAAATCTCTCCTCAGAATTTTGTAATTTTGTTAGGGAATTTTCACTACAGTGTTCACATACATGTACAGTAAATTTGTGTCTCATTTTCCACAAATATTTAGGAGATAAATCTTGAAGTAACAGGTTGTGGCACATATTTAGACAAGCAGGGTTGGTTAATTTCCAAGATTTCGCTGTATCTGACTAGCTGGTTGGGTTTATAATTTGTACAGATGTACTACATGTAGGCCCTACTTGCAGACTGGGTTGTAACTTTTCTGAGACAAGACTAGTATAGGAGCATAACTCACTCCCCAACAACAACTTTTTCAAGTTGTGTTGAAAATGTCTGTCCAACATGTCAAAGCATTTATCTGCAATCATTCATGTTCAGAATTGTGTAATCACATACATTTGAGGCTTTTGTTGGAGAATTTGCACTGCTAAATAGAGGAAAAACATGTTAATTTGTGTTGACTTTAGGCCTACATGTATTATTGGCAGTGTATGGTCACAAATTTCTTTTAGTAATGTACATGTAGAGTGTTCATATATATATTTTGTACTATGTAAATTTCTATCTCATATTCCACAAATATTTAGGAGATAAATCTTTAAAAATAACACGTAGTGCCACATATTTAGGCAAGCAGGGTTGGTTTATTTTCCAAGATTTCGCTGCTTCTGAACCATGCTGGTGCGGAATATTAAAGTAAAATCTCGCAATTTTCGACATGCTTACCTGAATATCTGGACCACCAAATTGAAACATGTTGCTGTCCGCTACTGAACTTTCTCCATTGGAGCCTCTATCGCCTTTTTAAACGTTTGGACATGATCTGCCGATAGTAGCGTCTAAGGTCGTCTGCAGTGATCGTGTGGTTTTTCTGAATATGTATCTGAAGTCTCAACAAAAGCATCCGGTTTCACCCTTACAACGGCCTCCAAAATACTAGATACGTCACTTGAGATACAAGTAGAGTTCGAGGATTAAGGTGCAGACACTAAGGTTCAAATACGAGCCGGACGAAAAGTCGAATTTCACGTCCAACTCCAAGAGGCACCCGTTGAGCCCCGAGGCGCGCGCAGTGCCGCTGGCCGATATACGCAAACATGTATCCATGTCATGTTTAAGAATCCACTACTATAATATGCACAGCTCGTTTGTGCATGCTCCGGGTTGCACGAAAAATGTTTTTTTTCGGGTTTAACTTGATCGTATTCTCATTTTGAGGGGATCAGTCGCTGCATGAATGACTACTCTGCATTTTGGGTGAGTGTTTGGTTGATATATTCAGGGAAACGGAAGATATCGGCGCTCCAAACAAAAACCGCAGTAAACCCAATGTAAGTCCTTCCAGCTCTAAACGGCGAATCTCGCATGTACGGATAGATTTTGTTGTAGACTATGCGTGTGGAAATTTGGCATCTGCAGCGTATGTACGTACTTTATTAGGCTTGATTCTGCATGATTAGTAAGTTAGCGAAACGTTACGCACGGTTTCGGATACCTATTTCCACAGCTACCTGTGATTAGCGACTTGAAAAAGA
This sequence comes from Hippasteria phrygiana, assembly GCA_037893225.1. Lineage (NCBI taxonomy): Eukaryota > Metazoa > Echinodermata > Asteroidea > Valvatida > Goniasteridae > Hippasteria > Hippasteria phrygiana. Next base: position 2,727,711 of record JAZGUH010000331.1, read on the forward strand.
CTATAAATCAACCCTTTTTATAAACAGCATGTACATTTAATCCATGGTTTTCTGCCCTTCCCAGAATTCCTTTGTGTTATATTGAATTTGGTCTAAATATTCAAATGGCTGTTATTTCTTACTTGAGTGAGCCACGATCATGAAATTTTGGAATTAGGGAGAGAAAAATTCAATGTATACATTTTTGTAATCGGATTGACCCTTACATGCGTAAAAAAAACAACATATTTTTGATGACGTCATCATGACGTCACACAATTTTCGCCTTTTAGGGCATATCTTTGAGACATACCAAAGCTATAACAAAAAGAATTTTGAAAATATCTTGTTTTGTTCGCTAGATATATTGAAAAGAATGTTACGATTTTAAAACTTCAAAAATTCAGCGACTTGAAAAAAGACTAGAAATCAACCCCTTTTATAAACAGCAAGCTCATAATAGCCATGGTTATCAGCCCGTCCCAGAATTCCTTTGTGTTATATTGAATTTGGTCTAAATTTTGAAATGGCTGTCATTTCTTACTTGAGTGAGCCACGATCATGAAATTTTGGAATTGGGTACAGGAAAATTCAATATATACATTTTTGTAATCGGATTGACCCTTACATGCGTTAACAAAAAAACACATTTTTGATGACGTCATCATGACGTCACACAATTTTCGCAATTTAGGGCATATCTTTGAGACATACCAAAGCTATAAGAAAAAGAATTTTGAAAATATCTTGTTTTGTTCGCTAGATATATTGAAAAGAATGTTACGATTTTAATACTTCAAAAATTCAGCGACTTGAAAAAAGACTAGAAATCAACCCCTTTTATAAACAGCAAGCTCATAATAGCCATGGTTATCAGCCCGTCCCAGAATTCCTTTGTGTTATATTGAATTTGGTCTAAATTTTGAAATGGCTGTTATTTCTTACTTGAGTGAGCCACGATCATGAAATTTTGGAACTGGGTACAGAAAAATACAATGTATACATTTTTGTAATCAGATTGACCCTTACATGCGTTTAAAAAAAAAAATATTGTTGATGACGTCATCATGACGTCACACAATTTTCGCCATTTAGGGCATATCTTTGAGACATACCAAAGCTGTAACAAAAATAATTTTGAAAATATCTTGTTTTGTTCGCTAGATATATTGAAAAGAATGTTACGATTTTAAAACTTCAAAAATTCAGCGACTTGAAAAAAGACTAGAAATCAACCCCTTTTATAAACAGCAAGCTCATAATAGCCATGGTTATCAGCCCGTCCCAGAATTCCTTTGTGTTATATTGAATTTGGTCTAAATTTTGAAATGGCTGTCATTTCTTACTTGAGTGAGCCACGATCATGAAATTTTGGAATTGGGTACAGGAAAATTCAATATATACATTTTTGTAATCGGATTGACCCTTACATGCGTTAACAAAAAAACACATTTTTGATAACGTCATCATGACGTCACACAATTTTTCCCTTTTAAGACATATCTTTGAGACATACCAAAGCTATAACAAAAAGAATTTTGAAAATATCTTGTTTTGTTCGCTAGATATATTGAAAAGAAGGTTACGATTTATAAAATTCAAAAATTCATAAAAAATCACTTGATGACGTCATCATGACGTCACTCTACGACATACAATTTCAGTTTAGGGTCTATGTTTGAGGTAAGTTTGGTTAGGTTCTGAGGTTTTTTAAGACCTAAAGTGCCGCCGACAAAATTCGTGTACAAAGTCTATGGGATTTTGGTCAGAACTAAAAGAAGAAGAAGAAGAAGAAGAAGAAGAAGAAGAAGAAGAAGAAGAAGAAGAAGAAGAAGAAGAAGAAGAAGAAGAAGAAGAAGAAGAAGAAGAAGAAGAAGAAGAAGAAGAAGAAGAAGAAGAAGAAGAAGAAGAAGAAGAAGAAGAAGAAGAAGAAGAAGAAGAAGAAGAAGAAGAAGAAGAAGAAGAAGAAGAAGAAGAAGAAGAAGAAGAAGAAGAAGAAGAAGAAGAAGAAGAAGAAGAAGAAGAAGAAGAAGAAGAAAAAAAAAAAAAATCAGAACAAAAACAAAGCCTTTTCCGAAGGATTTCGGAAAAGCCAAAAAAAAAATCAGAACAAAAACAAGGCCTTTTCCGACTGGAAGTGTCGGAAAAGCCAAAAAAATCAGAACAAAAACAAAGCCTTTTCCGAAGGATTTCGGAAAAGCCAAAAATCAGAACAAAAACAAAGCCTTTTCCGAAGGATTTCGGAAAAGCCCAAAAAAAAAAAAATCAGAACAAAAACAAAGCCTTTTCCGAAGGATTTCGGAAAAGCCAAAAAAAGTAAAGATTTAGAAACATAAGTTATACAGTGTACACAAAGCAACTATAATACGCGTCGCTAGCGCTGATTTGACCAGCAATGAAAATCTATACAATGTGTCAAATCGAGCTAACTCCCTATAGCTGCCCATCTCCGTTACAAGCCATGAACAAAATTGTGAAAAAATTATCTTTTAGAATGTCAATGTATTACGGATCTGACAAATTCGAAGGGTCGATCAGAGTTCAGGAGACTGCAAAAATACAGGTCTACCTAGACAAGTACATGTAAACAAAATAGTGTGCATTTTAGGTTTTTCCCATTTTCACTCGAATTGGTAATTTTTTAAGGAAACGGTTGTTTAGGAAGATTATTTATTCATGATTATTTTGGTACCTTCCCCATTTATTATAATTATTAGTTGCAATTTTGCGTCGATCGTAAGATGTGTAATTTCTGATCAATGTTTTGCGTGTGCAGTCAATACGACATGAAATGTGTGCACAGGCAGGCGCAACATTGTGGAATTATGAACTACATGTATGCTCAATTGTTAACCTCGCTGACCAATTATTTTGACTTCCTAGCTTTGTGATTTTTAGCATGCTTCGCACGATGGTCAATGCTGAATCAATTTTCAGCGGGCGCTGTGCACCAATGCAGGGTATAAATGCTGTGTATGCAGCTTCCCCCCCCCCCCCCCCCCGATTCAATGTTGGGTTGGCAGTGTGCACCGTCACTCCAACATTGAAATGGGGGGGGGGGGGGACCGCAATAAAACCTACTCGGGCGAATGCTTATCACAGACTGTGAAACTTCTCAAAGCATGGTATTACACACATTGGTTTGTCACACTGTTTACAAATTATGCGAGTTTGTTTCCGCTTGGCTCTGGTACTGCAAACAACACAGTTGCGCTTTTTGCCAGCAACATTTCTCCCAGGATAGTGATGATTTGGAAAGCGGCTGGAACCACATGTCACTTGACTGGCATGCTGAGCTGGGTTGTGCTTCCAGGTGGAAAGAAGTCCTTCTATCACTTTGACCCTGAAATCCAAAGTGGTCAAGTGCTGGTTTGTAGGGATGCTGTTGTATACAATGGTAGCATTCAACAAACAGATGTCAAGAATGGTCACGAAAACTCTTTTCCACCATTTCATCGATTTGTGAGGGTGCGAGTAGTACTGACACATTTGTGCTGCGAGATCACTTCCTCCCATGTATTTATTATAATCATTGACGACAGCAGGTTTTTTGATTGTACGAAGTCCACTCAAACTGTTTTTGCTCCGAATGTCTTTCATGTCGATATCGCAGTTTCCAAAATTGGTAAGAAGAGTTACACGTTTGGCATCCTGCCAAACGACGCACAGTTGCCCGGCTTTGGTGTAAAACTGGGGGTCAGCACCTCTTCTCATGGGGAACTTTTTGGGGTTTGCACAATCTGGAATCCCTTGTGAGGTGTAGCGTACAGTTCCACGAGCTCCGAACGTTAACTGTGACAACTTGCAGACGAGAGCCGGGCTCGTGTACCAATTGTCCATGAAAATTAAATGTCCCTTATGTTCGAGTCCTTTAATAAGGTCGAGGACTACATGCCCAGCAGATGAAAGATTAGGTGGGTGGTGTGTTGAAGCATAACCAACGGAGGATTGACTAGATTCTTTTGATGTGGGCTGAGAGCCGGTGAACACCTTCCAGGCACATGTATAACCGGTTTCTGACTCGTTCAATGAAAAACATTTCAATCCCCATTTGGCGGACTTTCGTGGCATGTACTGTTTGAAACCAAGTCGGCCTTTGAACTTGATCATTGTCTCATCCGGTGAGAGGTTTCGGCCTGGCTTGTAAATGCGAGGAAAGGATGGCAATACAATGTCGAGCAGCGGGCGAACCTTGGACAGTTTGTCAGGGGGAGCATCACCTGGTTGAGCTCTGTTGTTGGCAAGGTGGAAAAATCGAAGGATCGCAGTGAATCGATTGCGAGACATGGTCGCCGAATACAGGGGACTTCGCAGAACTTCAGACCTGGACCAGTGCATGCTGTAGCGAGGCCTTTTGTTGATACCCATGCACAGAAGCAAGGCCATGAATGCCATCATTTCAGGAACAGTAGTTGGAGTCCAGGCAGGCTGATGATTGGCTGCATCTGCACACATTGTTTGGTCGGCATAGCGATTGGTCTCCTCCACCATCAACTCCCACACTGCTTGGCAGAAGAAGAGCTGAAAGATCTGCATGGGCGACAGGTGACTGAAATCTTCCGTACAGCCAGTCTCTTCATTGAAGTTCATCGGTGGGCGCTTGCTGTAGGAGGTGCTTGCTTTATTCCATCCACACCTGAAATAGGAACATTCAGAAAGGTAATGGGACGCTATTCATTTCAAGGCACATTTTCTTTAAGGTAGTATACAACATTAGCTTTTGTTTTTTGGGTCCAACGGATTGATCCGGGGTTTAGTATTTGTTTGGACGACGGTTGGCCAACCATCTTTGGAAATTGCTACAAAATGTCAGTTTAGTTAAACAGAACAGCACACCAGGTGCCCTGATTTCACAGGATGCTCGAGGCTATTCTTGACTGTCAAGTACGGTCATTCATAATAATGAGGTATTTTTTCTTTTCTTGTCTGTGTGGGGTGGGGGGGGGGGGGGGGGGGGTGGGTGGTCGCAAATGTTGTATTACCTTTAATGACAAAACTGTCCATACAATGCTGTTTTTGGATGCTCATATCTAGTGTTCCCACTGAAATAAGTGCAGCCATGATTTAATTGCTGTAGGCCTTTTATCCCTAAATTCACATAAGACACAGATTGTAGTTAATATTTCTAGTATCTTACTTATCAATCTTATTCTTAGCGAACAAGTAAAAATACGGACATTCAGAAACATGTACGAGGCTGCTGTTCATTTGTAGACCAATGTTCTTATAGGAAATTGTGATTAATATTTTGATTTCGGGGGTACATGTACATTAATTAATATAAATTGTAGTTTTTAATTACATTCAAATCTCCTCCTTTTTATAGATTATTATTGCCGCCAGTCTTTTTTTTAGTAATTGAATAAGGCCCAATTCAGTGGAATTGAAATGTGTTTTTTTTTTCAGCATTGCATTTGCTGTCCTATCTGAACTTTGATTTGGATGCAAAATCATCACACTTGACTTTGCATACTTCAGGTACAAATTCAATATTTTCATCAATTTCTAATTGGATTTCCATCGTATTATGCAATGCAAACTTAAACGTTCAGTGCTTTTTATGATTTTCCCCGCGAAAGAACATTAAAAAGCAAACGTTACATTACAGTAGCCCAGTAATATTTTTATAGACATGAATGACGGATGCGAAACATTTCGAGACTAGCCAAGTTGAACCTTTTAAGTTTTATGAACCTCCCTACCTGAAGTTTGGCTTTCCCGACGAAGTTGACGAAGTTTGCATAGCTTCGCCATCACTGTCGTCAGATGTCGCTAGAGAAGATTCATCATCGGACATATCTGAACCGCTATCTGCGAAGATTTCCTCCAAAATCTTGGAAGCGTTTTCTGCCATGATAGCGGCTATAATTATAAAGTGGCGTCGCGTGGGGATGCAAACTGCCGATCGCGCGCGTGCCTTTTCAAGTAAGTGTACGTGTAAACCAACTGCACAGCGCTGCCCAAAGTGAGGGCGCTGTTCACATTTCAGTTGCAAACAATAGTAGCTCGTGCCAACAGAGAACGCTGGTCGTGTAAAGCTTATAAATTCCTGTGACAAACAAGCACGATGGTAGCGAACGTCCATGCAACATTGAGCCCAGGTGGCGCGCGCGGTATTGATAGGGTTAAGCCTTACGGCTTGCGCAGTGATTGGATGTCACCAGGGTTACGTCAACACATTCGGTACAGGTTATTTCGGTTTACCAACTAGTGGAAAGAAAGAAATTACTATAATATCAATTTTCCAGTGAGATGATTTACCGAATGGTGTATTTACTGCATAGTTTTCGAATGCAAGAGAGAGGAGGTGGGGGGTAAAGTACGTGGTATGTCGCTTGAACAACAAGTGGCGGGATATACCGGGACCAGCCTAGGCCTTTTGTTAACAAAATGAAAGAATGTTTTTAGCATGCACTCAAACATCGTTCGATGCAAATGAGAAATTCCTGTTCCTTGTGTATGTGCACCCGCGCCTACCACCGGCACTTCACGCCACCGGTCAGCCCGCCGGTCACCCCGCCGGCCGCGATCACGCCATCGTTCGATGCAAGTTTGAAATTCCTCTACCTTTTGTTTGTGCAATCGCGCTTACAACCGCTGCCAATATATAGACCCAAATGTTACAATCCCGGGCATTCACTCTTCCTGGTCACGTACGGGCCACAACGCTGCCATGCCAATTCCCACAATTACTGGAAGGAAGGCAGGCCAAATTGGCCCTCCTCCGTTTATTTGTGAACAGAGGCAAACCAGTCGTACAGGAAGCAATCAAGGTGAACATATATTTTTGGTGAGATATATTTGTATTCTTACGATTCCGTCTCTTTAAATTGAAATCTGAAAAATGTAAGTGTCCCCTTTTTGGACAGAGCACACCCCCCCCCCCCCCTTCCCACAGTCCTCCCGCAAAAAAAGTCCTGTGGCAGACACTTGGCAATAGAGGGCGCCACGCACTAAAGTCAACATCCCTTTTTAGCTTCATGTCATTGGCAGAAAGTTTGGCATAATATAACGTACGCGTTATATACACGCTGTATACACATACACACGTGCAATTCATATGGCATTTTGTTCTGCTTGACGAATCTTTTGTACATGTACGTACGTGTGGGATGAAGCTGGAAGAATGCAGTTTGTAAACATTAATTGGGCAGACCTTTTCACATAGCATGGTAAGTGATTTAGTACGAGTAGTACTAGTACTTAGGCCTAGGCAGGGACCTCGACCAGGGTCAGGGACTAGCACTAGCTCTGGGTAAACCTGTTAGTGTTACTATTAAGTATTATACTAATATAATATTAATAATAGCATGTGGTACACCCCTCCCCAGATTTTGTGTGGTGAGTACCACCCCCTTCCCCAGATTGTGTGGTGGGTACCACCCCCATCCCCAGATTTTGTGTGGTGAGTACCACCCCCTTCCCCAGATTTTGTGTGGTGAGTACCACCCCCTTCCCCAGATTTTGTGTGGTGAGTACCACCCCCTTCCCCAAATTGTGTGGTGAGTACCACCCCCTTCCCCAAATTGTGTGGTGAGTACCACCCCCTTCCCCAGATTTTGTGTGGTGAGTACCACCCCCTTCCCCAGATTTTGTGTGGTGAGTACCACCCCCTTCCCCAGATTTTGTGTGGTGAGTACCACCCCTTCCCCAGATTTTGTGTGGTGAGTACCACCCCCTCCCCCAGATTTGTGTGGCGAGTCCTACCCCCTCCCCCTCCAAAAAGAACAAACAACAAGCAGCAAAGAAAGTGAACAAAAACTACAAAAGCTTTCAAAGCAAGTTTGTTGTCTGGTCGAGGAGCATTTTTTATTGGTGTGCAGTTAGTTTGTATTAGATGTACACAGCCTACACATGGTGTCCAGATAATCATTTCAAAATTATGCTCTAAATGTCACGTAAATATGCTGACCTGGGTATATGAAATACTAAAAATAGACAATTATACTCGGATACAAATGTAGACTTATTATATTCTAAAATTATCCTTGTTCGTGTCATTGTCTGCATTCTCCACCCCTCCCCCCCCCCCCCCCCCCCCACTTGCTGACAAATATTTATGCCACTGAGCAGGCCTAACTGTAGTTTTGCACTACAAATACATACATGTACATGTATTGGCCAGTGTAGAAATATGTGTATTTGTGGCCAGTAATGACATCTCACAATTTGACGTCAAATACCTGTAAGTGGGTCACATAATTATGTATGCTGATAATGCACTTTACGGTACATTATTTCTGGACATATATAACTCCTTGTTTCAAAGAGAATGTTTAACTTGCTTAATTAAGTTATTGTTTTTTTTATTTGCATTGCCATCTTTAGGGCGGCTGAGAAATAGCAGTTGCAAGAGATGCCGAGGTGATCGATCTACAATGACCAGAATTGATATGCTACTCAAGGCAGCCCAAGATGAAGACAATTGCGAATGCAAAGGCCAGTGACTACAGTGTGCATCTGATATTCTGGTAAACAATATACAAAGCTGCATTTGCCAGTTGTGTAAATGTTATTGTTACTGGGTAGGGGAAAAATATCGAAACATAATGATTACCAGCACTGCCAATTGTGGGGAAAAACATTTATATTCAATCCCCTATCAAATATGTACATACACCTACTAATCCCACATCGGGCACATTTGCTTTGGTAGGAGCCAAGTTAGTGGAAGTGAATTTTGTTTTCATGATTTCTGTTGCTCAGAGAGTGCTTCCTTAGAATGACTTGTTTTTGCTTGAATGTCGAACAGTTTATGTCAAACCTGCTTCTTAGATCCATTATGCAAGTGACATCTTTAACAAAAACATGTACATGTACGCAAGTTGTAACACCAAAAAACCCTTAACGTACATACATGTAAGTGGTGGCAATATAGATGAATGTGAAACTGAAATGAGTGCCCGTTTGAAAATGTATTTGTTTGCACACCCTCTCAAAGTGAAGTGGATGCGACACCATTAGGGGTCTTGAAATCGTGTGCTAGACACCACACAATTTGTTTGTATATAATGGGTCTTAAAAATAAGAAAATGGCATTTCAGGTTCAGGGTAGCAGACTAACTTTTGTTACAAGGTGTGATCGACCCCCTGATTACAATCTTCCAGAGTTATCACAGTATTGTCCCCTTGTTTTGAGAAATTAAAGTTCAAATTTTTGGTTATATGCACACTTTAGTCGAAGATCCAAAAATCAATTCCCCAACAATATTTTGCAAAGATGAGATTCAGTTTAATAACTTGGGGATATGACAATTGGGTTCGTCAAACAGAAATTGTTAAAATCGTGAAATTGACTTTAGTGAGCAATTGTTGTTCCTATTTGTAAACTAGGAAAGCCAAAGTGCCAATTTGAATATTAATTTTGTGCTGCCGGATCACATGTACTTTAACAATGTGAATTCTTTGAGATTACATAAATCCAGCTTACAACCTTGTTGCACAGACGCAACCCAAAAATTGTGCAAAACTCCAATGTTACACCAGCGAGCAAAACCAGACATAAGTTAATAATTTCCAGTCCAAAATAATGGTGGAAAAATTACTGTTGTACGACTTTTTGGTTTTCGAATAGCCATTAATTTAACATCAACAAATTGAAAAACAAAACATATAGTTTACACAATCTGTTTAGAAGTCTTTCATATAAAAAGATCAAATTGTACACTTAATTAGCCTTTTAGAGGTATGGCGGACACAATAGGAGGGCGCTATTTGATTTGGGTATAAATACAAAGGTTTTACCCAAATCAAATAGCGCCCTCCTATTGTGTCCGCCATACCTCTAAAAGGCTAATGGTGTGAACACGAAAGCAACCGGGTATTTTTCATTAAATACGCTAGAAATTACAGTATTGACAAGCAGTTTGAATTTGGAGGCTTATTTGTTTTAGTAACACATGCATGGCAAGTATTTATTATAATGATCACCCAAAAAAGATTGCAGAAATAAATTGAAAGTGTATGTGACATCATCTATTTATTGTTTGTTTTCATTTGGCTTCTACTGTGCAGAAAACCAAAATGCAATATCATTACAAGCGCCACCCCCCCCCCCCCCCCCACCCCCACAGTGTGTAAATACAATCGTGGACCTCCTATTGTGTCCCTCTTTTGTTTGCACTTGGAACTTTTTCGGAAGGCCTCCCATATGTTTCGTACACATTTTAATCGTGGACGTTCGGTCGATTGTGGACCCTACATGTATTGTCTACGCCCTAACCATTTTGTCCCAAGTAAATGATTGCTGGTACAAAATGTATTTATACTTCCCTCCCATATCCATTTACTTGTACTTGTTTATGGAGTGGTTCATTGAAATGTATGCCCAATTTATAATCAATCCAAAGTCAGGACCTACATGTACATGTAAGCTGGACAGGGGAAACATTTTTGGTCTTGTGGTGAACCGTTTATCTGGACTAAATCATGTATGCATTTAGATTTAGTTTATTTACAAATGCATGGCAATTACTATAATGATCACCCCACAAAGATTGGCTAAATAAAGCAAAAGTGTAAGTGACCGCATATTGTTATTGTTAAACTGGCTTACATAGTGCCAAAAACTAGAATGCAACATCAATTGAAGCTCCGCCCCCCCCCCCCCCCCCCCCCCCCCAAACAATTAATATCCATTTTCTTGGTTATAGTTCATTGAAATAACTTCAAAGTATGCCCAATCCCTAAAAATAAGACCAATGAGTCAAAACCGAGCTGGACAGGGAAAATAGTTGACAAAATTTTTGGGTCTCGTATTATCTCGTCCATCATTTGGCTGAACTGCCGTCTGAGGAGCTGGAAATTGGTCGGGATGTTGCTGAGGAGTCCCTATTTCCAACAGTATCAATATTGTGCGCATTTTCGTTCAATGTCAGACCGAAAAACGCCCTCTTTGGTGGTGGGGTTCTCGGCTAGTCCATTGTATAGCATGTACACTCATGTGTGAATGCAGACAAAATCAGTTCGAAAAAATATACTCGCTTATCTCGGCCATCATTCGGCTGAACTGGCGTCTGTGGAGCTGGAAATTGGTCGGGATGTTGCTGAGGAGTCCCTCTTTCCAACAGTATCAAGATTGTGCGCAATTTCGTTCAACATCAGATCGAAAAACGCCTTAATTTTGGGCCCAAGTTGCGTTGGGGGGGGGGGGAGGTTTCGGCTAGTCCATTGTATAGCATGTGCACTTAAGCGGGAATGCAGAAAAGTTAGTTCGAAAAACCTATTCGTTTATGTCCGCCATCATTCGGCTGAAATGAGGTCTGAGGAGCTGGTGATTGGTTTGGATGTTGCTAATGAGTCCGTCTTTCCAACAGTATCCAGATTGTGCGCAATTTTGTTGAACATCAGATCGAAAAACGTCCTCATTTGGGGCCCAAGTTGCGTGGTGGGGGTCTCGTCTAGTCCATTGTATAGCATGTGCACTTTTGCGGGAATGCAGAAAAATTCGTTTGAAAAACTTACTCGCTTGTCTCGGCCATAATTCGGCTAAGCTGGGGTCTGTGGAGCTGGAAATTGGTCTGGATGTTGCTGATGAGTGCCACTTTCAATCAGTATCAAGATTGTGCGCATTGTTGTTCAACGTCAGACCGAAAAACACCCTCATTTGGGGCCCAAGTTGCCTGGTGGGGGTCTCGGCTAGTCCATTGTATAGCATGTACACTCATGCGGGAATGCAGACAAAATCAGTTCGGAAAAAAAAATACTCGCTTATCTCGGCCATCATTTGGCTGAACTTGGGCCTGCGGAGCTGGAAATTGGTATGGATGTTGCTGAGGAGTCCCTCTTTCCAACAGTATCAAGATTGTGCGCAATTTCGTTCAATGTCAGACCGAAAAACGCCCTCATTTGGGGCCCAAGTTGCGTGGTGGTTGTTTCGGCTAGTCCATTGTATAGCATGTGCACTTTTGCGGGAAATGAGTCAAATTGGTTTGAAAAATCTACTCGCTTATCTCGGCCATCATTTGGCTGAACTTGGGTCTGAGGAGCTGGAGATTGGTCTGGATGTTGCTGATGAGTCCCTCTTTCAATCAGTATCAAGATTGTGCGCAATTTTGTTCAACGTCAGACCGAAAAACGCCCTCATTTGGGGCCCAAGTTGCGTGGTGGGGGTCTCGGCTAGTCCATTGTATAGCATGTACACCCATGCGGGAATGCAGAAAAAATCAGTTCAAAAAAAAATACTCGCTTATCTCGGCCATCATTCGGCTGAACTGGCGTCTGTGGGGCTGGAAATTGGTCGGGATGTTGCTGAGGAGTCCCTCTTTCCAACAGTATCAAGATTGTGCGCAATTTCGTTCAATGTCAGACCGAAAAACGTCCTCATTTGGGGCCCAAGTTGCGTGGTTGGGGTCTCCGCTAGTGCATTGTATAGCATGTGCACTTATGCGGGAATGCAGACAAATTCTTTCGAAAAACATACTCGCCTATTTCGGCTATCATTCGGCTGAACTTGGGTCTGAGGAGCTGGGGATTGGTCTGGATGTTGCTGATGAGTCCCTCTTTCTATCAGTATCAAGATTGTGCGCAGTTTCGTTCAACGTCAGACCGAAAAACGCCCTCTTTGGTGGTGGGGTTCTCGGCTAGTCCATTGTATAGCATGTACACTCATGCGGGAATGCAGACAAAATCAGTTCGAAAAAGAACTACTCGCTTATCTCGGCCATCATTTGGCTGAACTTGGGCCTGCGGAGCTGGAAATTGGTATGGATGTTGCTGAGGAGTCCCTCTTTCCAACAGTATCAAGATTGTGCGCAATTTCGTTAAATGTCAGACCGAAAAACGCCCTCATTTGGGGCCCAAGTTGCGTGGTGGGGGTTTCGGCTAGTCCATTGTATAGCATGTGCACTTATGCGGGAAATGAGTCAAATTGGTTTGAAAAATCTACTCGCTTATCTCGGCCATCATTTGGCTGAACTTGGGTCTGAGGAGCTGGAGATTGGTCTGGATGTTGCTGATGAGTCCCTCTTTCAATCAGTATCAAGATTGTGCGCAATTTTGTTCAACGTCAGACCGAAAAACGCCCTCATTTGGGGCCCAAGTTGCGTGGTGGGGGTCTCGGCTAGTCCATTGTATAGCATGTACACTCATGCGGGAATGCAGAAAAAATCAGTTCGAAAAACAATACTCGCTTATCTCGGCCATCATTCGGCTGAACTGGCGTCTGAGGAGCTGGAAATTGGTCGGGATGTTGCTGAGGAGTCCCTATTTCCAACAGTATCAATATTGTGCGCATTTTCGTTCAATGTCAGACCGAAAAACGCCCTCTTTGGTGGTGGGGTTCTCGGCTAGTCCATTGTATAGCATGTACACTCATGTGTGAATGCAGACAAAATCAGTTCGAAAAAATATACTCGCTTATCTCGGCCATCATTCGGCTGAACTGGCGTCTGTGGAGCTGGAAATTGGTCGGGATGTTGCTGAGGAGTCCCTCTTTCCAACAGTATCAAGATTGTGCGCAATTTCGTTCAACATCAGATCGAAAAACGCCTTAATTTTGGGCCCAAGTTGCGTTGGGGGGGGGGGGGGGGGGGAGGTTTCGGCTAGTCCATTGTATAGCATGTGCACTTAAGCGGGAATGCAGAAAAGTTAGTTCGAAAAACCTACTCGTTTATGTCCGCCAGCATTCGGCTGAAATGAGGTCTGAGGAGCTGGTGATTGGTTTGGATGTTGCTAATGAGTCCGTCTTTCCAACAGTATCCAGATTGTGCGCAATTTTGTTGAACATCAGATCGAAAAACGTCCTCATTTGGGGCCCAAGTTGCGTGGTGGGGGTCTCGTCTAGTCCATTGTATAGCATGTGCACTTTTGCGGGAATGCAGAAAAATTCGTTTGAAAAACTTACTCGCTTGTCTCGGCCATAATTCGGCTAAGCTGGGGTCTGTGGAGCTGGAAATTGGTCTGGATGTTGCTGATGAGTGCCACTTTCAATCAGTATCAAGATTGTGCGCATTGTTGTTCAACGTCAGACCGAAAAACACCCTCATTTGGGGCCCAAGTTGCCTGGTGGGGGTCTCGGCTAGTCCATTGTATAGCATGTACACTCATGCGGGAATGCAGACAAAATCAGTTCGGAAAAAAAAATACTCGCTTATCTCGGCCATCATTTGGCTGAACTTGGGCCTGCGGAGCTGGAAATTGGTATGGATGTTGCTGAGGAGTCCCTGTTTCCAACAGTGTCAAGATTGTGCGCAATTTCGTTCAATGTCAGACCGAAAAACGCCCTCATTTGGGGCCCAAGTTGCGTGGTGGTTGTTTCGGCTAGTCCATTGTATAGCATGTGCACTTTTGCGGGAAATGAGTCAAATTGGTTTGAAAAATCTACTCGCTTATCTCGGCCATCATTTGGCTGAACTTGGGTCTGAGGAGCTGGAGATTGGTCTGGATGTTGCTGATGAGTCCCTCTTTCAATCAGTATCAAGATTGTGCGCAATTTTGTTCAACGTCAGACCGAAAAACGCCCTCATTTGGGGCCCAAGTTGCGTGGTGGGGGTCTCGGCTAGTCCATTGTGTAGCATGTACACCCATGCGGGAATGCAGAAAAAATCAGTTCGAAAAAAAATACTCGCTTATCTCGGCCATCATTCGGCTGAACTGGCGTCTGTGGGGCTGGAAATTGGTCGGGATGTTGCTGAGGAGTCCCTCTTTCCAACAGTATCAAGATTGTGCGCAATTTCGTTCAATGTCAGACCGAAAAACGTCCTCATTTGGGGCCCAAGTTGCGTGGTTGGGGTCTCCGCTAGTGCATTGTATAGCATGTGCACTTATGCGGGAATGCAGACAAATTCTTTCGAAAAACATACTCGCCTATTTCGGCTATCATTCGGCTGAACTTGGGTCTGAGGAGCTGGGGATTGGTCTGGATGTTGCTGATGAGTCCCTCTTTCTATTAGTATCAAGATTGTGCGCAGTTTCGTTCAACGTCAGACCGAAAAACGCCCTCTTTGGTGGTGGGGTTCTCGGCTAGTCCATTGTATAGCATGTACACTCATGCGTGAATGCAGACAAAATCAGTTCGGAAAAAAAACTACTCGCTTATCTCGGCCATCATTTGGCTGAACTTGCGCCTGCGGAGCTGGAAATTGGTATGGATGATGCTGAGGAGTCCCTCTTTCCAACAGTATCAAGATTGTGCGCATTTTCGTTCAATGTCAGACCGAAAAACGCCCTCATTTGGGGCCCAAGTTGCGTGGTGGGGGTCTCGGCTAGTCCATTGTATAGCATGTACACTAATGCGGGAATGCAGAAAAAATCAGTTCCAAAAAAAAATACTCGCTTATCTCGGCCATCATTTGGCTGAACTGGCGTCTGTGGAGCTGGAAATTGGTCGGGATGTTGCTGAGGAGTCCCTCTTTCCAACAGTATCAAGATTGTGCGCAATTTCGTTCAACATCAGATCGAAAAACGAATTAATTTGGGGCCCAAGTTGCGTTGGGGGGGGGGGGGGGGGAGGTTTCGGCAAGTCCATTGTATAGCATGTGCACTTAAGCGGGAATGCAGAAAAGTTAGTTCGAAAAACCTACTCGTTTATGTCGGCCATCATTCGGCTGAAATGAGGTCTGAGGAGCTGGTGATTGGTTTGGATGTTGCTAATGAGTCCGTCTTTCCAACAGTATCCAGATTGTGCGCAATTTTGTTGAACATCAGATCGAAAAACGTCCTCATTTGGGGCCCAAGTTGCGTGGTGGGGGTCTCGTCTAGTCCATTGTATAGCATGTGCACTTTTGCGGGAATGCAGACAAAATCAGTTCGGAAAAAAAAATACTCGCTTATCTCGGCCATCATTCGGCTGAACTTCGGTCTGAGGAGCTGGAGATTGGTCTGGATGTTGCTGATGAGTCCCTCTTTCAATCAGTATCAAGATTGTGCGCAATTTCGTTCAACGTCAGACCGAAAAACGCCCTCATTTGGGGCCCAAGTTGCGTGGTGGGGGTCTCGGCTAGTCCATTGTATAGCATGTACACTCATGCGGGAATGCAGAAAAAATCAGTTCGAAAAACAATACTCGCTTATCTCGGCCATCATTCGGCTGAACTGGCGTCTGAGGAGCTGGAAATTGGTCGGGATGTTGCTGAGGAGTCCCTATTTCCAACAGTATCAATATTGTGCGCATTTTCGTTCAATGTCAGACCGAAAAACGCCCTCTTTGGTGGTGGGGTTCTCGGCTAGTCCATTGTATAGCATGTACACTCATGTGTGAATGCAGACAAAATCAGTTCGAAAAAATATACTCGCTTATCTCGGCCATCATTCGGCTGAACTGGCGTCTGTGGAGCTGGAAATTGGTCGGGATGTTGCTGATGAGTCCCTTTTTCAATCAGTATCAAGATTGTGCGCAATTTTGTTCAACGTCAGACCGAAAAACGCCCTCATTTGGTGCCCAAGTTGCGTGGTCGGGGTCTCGGATAGTCCATTGTATTTGCAGCTTCGGCATATGAAATATTATATGTGACTCTGATTCCTTGAATTCGCTTTTCCTGTTTGATGGTGCTGCATCCCCCATAAGCCGGTGAATGGTTTCCTCCACATCTGCAACATCTAGTGTTGTCTTTTTGCTTACACTGTTCATAGTTGTGGGGCCCTCCACATCGCACACAGCGTGTAGAGCTTCTGCAGTTTTTTGCAGTATGGCCCAGTCTTTGACAGTTGAAGCATCGGATTATGGGAGGGATGTACGGTTTGACTATGACATTTTCATATCCTATTTGTATCCGGGATGGTGGGTTTGGTGAATTATAAGTCAAACAGATAGAGAGGCTCTTTTCAAGTTTGCCATCTCTTTTGCGCATGAGTCGTTTGACTTCTACGACTCCATGTTGCTTACATACAGATAGAATTTCGTCTTCTGATGTGTCAGGTTCTATGCCATAGATGACACCTTTACTTTGAGTTTCTGATTTTGCAAATTCTGCTTGTACACGCCATTGTTCTAGGCGACTGATGGTTTTGAGTTTTTTTTGCTTGAGCTGATGTGTGACATTTAACTGTGATGCCTCCTTGATTATTCTTGGAGACACTCTTGATGTAGTCTTTTAGGTTTCCCACATTGTTCAAAGCTTTGGCAATTCTGATTGGGTTTATTTTTGACAGTTTGACATCTGGAGAGGTAATGGTTACTAATGTGGGTTGAGATTGATAAGTATCGTATTTTACTGTGTTTCCCGTCGACGTTTTGTTGGTTGTTCATTTGGGGACTCGTATTCAGAATCTGAACAATGTGGGAAACCTAAAAGACTACATCAAGAGTGTCTCCAAGAATAATCAAGGAGGCATCACAGTTAAATGTCACACATCAGCTCAAGCAAAAAAAAATCAAAACCATCAGTCGCCTAGAACAATGGAGTGTACAAGCAGAATTTGCAAAATCAGAAACTCAAAGTAAAGGTGTCATCTATGGCATAGAACCTGACACATCAGAAGACGAAATTCTATCTGTATGTAAGCAACATGGAGTCGTAGAAGTCAAACGACCCATGCGCAAAAGAGATGGCAAACTTGAAAAGAGCCTCTCTATCTGTTTGACTTTTAATTCACCAAACCCACCATCCCGGATACAAATAGGATATGAAAATTTCATAGTCAAACCGTACATCCCTCCCATAATCCGATGCTTCAACTGTCAAAGACTGGGCCATACTGCAAAAAACTGCAGAAGCTCTACACGCTGTGTGCGATGTGGAGGGCCCCACAACTATGAACAGTGTAAGCAAAAAGACAACACTAGATGTTGCAGATGTGGAGGAAACCATTCATCGGCTTATGGGGGATGCAGCACCATCAAACAGAAAAAGCGAATTCAAGGAATCAGAGTCACATATAATATTTCATACGCCGAAGCTGCAAATGCAATCAAAACTGACATATCAATACGCACGAGCTCTCAGTTGACTCCCTCGCCAGCACAACCATGTTCCAACATGGCACAATCCTCAAGCAACGAAACAAACATTCTCTGCGGTCAAACACAAACACCATGGAAAACACAAATACGATGCCAACCACACCAATCACAAAAACCCCAACCTAAGACGCGAGCACTCAAACTATTGCAACGGAAGGAACACAAACCGAGCACACACATTGCATGTGCAACGAACAATACCTAACGGAACTTCTCTCAGGCACGATACAAATATGGGACACGCTGAAGAACAAAGAGGAAAGAGACACAGCGATTAAGGCCCTTGTCAATCACATGATCCATTCTGACAACCCCCCAACACAGACTAAAGAAACACAAGGAAGGCAAAGAACATCCACACGTACCAATACAAGGAGAGGCGAATCGGGCCCCAAACCTACCCAAGATAAGACCAAGATATCTTCGACCCAAAAAAACGCAGACCCGTCAGAAGCCCATAAAACCAGCCAGATCACTATACATATAAAGGAAAATCGAACAAAACTTCGTCATGATTTTTCTCATTATGGTGTTAATCTTACAATGGAATGCACAGTCTCTTACAGCTCATTGCAATGAATTTAAATCATCTATAAACAATTTTTCCTGGACACAAAAACCAGATCTCATATGTATTCAGGAAACCTGGCTTAAAGAAGGGAAAAGTTTTACCCTACCTGGATACGATATTTATCGTCACGACAGACAGAACACAGGAACTAAAAAAGGGGAGGAGGCTGTGCATTCCTTGTTAAACGTGGTCTAGCCTTTAAATACATACATGGTTCTGACACTCCTATTGAGTATAAAATTGGAGAAATTTATGATACCTATAAAAATAAAACCAACATCATCAACATATATAACCCATGCATGCAACGCCTTAGAAGACAGCTATCTAAGAGAGATACTAAATAGAACTGTGAATCCTCGCATAATTTGTGGAGATTTGAATGGTCATAACCCCCTGTGGGGCAGCTCTAAGCTTGACCATAACGGCAAGATTATTGACGATATAATAACAGATTTTGATATGGTCTGTGTTAATTCTGGTCAAGGTACAAGAGCGAATAGTTCTCATGGTACTCTTTCTTGTATTGATGTCACTTTTGTCTCACCTAATCTAGCTGCTAAATGTAACTGGACAGTTCTGGATGATTCCTGGGGAAGTGATCACTGCCCCATCATCACTGATTATAATCATTCTATTTATAAAAGTAAAGCTAATTTCACACCTAAATGGTCCATTAAAAAAGCTGATTGGAATAAATTTCAAGTTGCTTGCAATCTGAATATATCTGAACCCAACACTTCAGAAAACATTGATGATACATACAACAACTTCATCAATGAGCTTGAGTCAGCCATGAGCTGCTCAATTCCAAAAACCAACCCAAACCACAATAAAACCCCTACCTCCTGGTGGAATGATGATTGCAAACAGGCCATAGATAGTAAGAAAATAGCTCTTAATATTTTCAGAAAAACTCGTCTTCCTACAGACCTTATAGAGTATAAAAGGGCTTGTGCCATAGCCAGGAAGACAATTAAAAATGCTAAAAGAAAAGATTGGGAAATCTTTTGCAACGAAATAAATCCGAAAACTAATACTAAAGTTATTTGGAACAAAATTAAACGAATAGAAAAAACTCGTAATACAAGTAGCATACCAGTTCTAAACCACAATGGCACAGATATCATTATACCAAGACAAGGCTGAAGCCCTTGCCGACAGCTATGCTAAAGTCAGCAGCACGAACAATTACAGCCCTTTATTTACCCCCATCAAAAATAAAGCTGAAATGATTTTTGTATTGATAGTAACAATGACAGTGTGATTAATGAGCCTCTTACCTTAGAAGAATTAAACCATGCAATTGATTCCTCTAAGTGCACCTCTCCTGGTAAAGCTGGAATAAGAAACGATGTCATTAAACACCTCCCCATGAAAATTCGTAATTACGTACTCATCATCTTTAACATGATATGGTATACCTCTCAATGCCCCAAACAATGGAAGGATGCTATCCTTATTCCATTCCTCAAACCAGGAAAAGAATCCACCAACCCCCTATCATATATAGACCCATTGCACTCACAGCTACTTTCTGTAAAATAATGGAACGAATTGTTAATTCTCGATTACTATGGTATCTAGAAACCAATAACTTATTATCCAATCCCCTGAGTGGTTTCCGAAAAGGAAGAAGTACCAAAGATCACATTGTCAATTTGGAATCATCTATCAATAAAGTCAGGAGTAATAAAGAAAGCACCCTTGCTATTTTTCTTGACATTGAAAAAGCTTATGATATGCTTTGGCGCAAAGGTATTATTATTAAATTACATTCCATGGGTATTTATGGTCGGATAATAAAATGGATTGATAATTTCCTTAATGATAGACAAATTCAAGTTAAAGTTAATAATTGTCTTTCTAAAGAAAGAACCATGGAAAATGGTGTTCCACAGGGCAGTGTTATCAGTCCTCTCCTTTTTAACGTTGCTATCAATGATCTCTCCCACCATGTCGTTGATGCAAATGTCTCACAATATGCAGATGATATCGCCATCTGGAAATCCAACAGAAACACATCTTACCTAGAAAAGAAAATCCAACAAAACCTTAATAATGTCAAATCTTGGTGTGACAAATTGGGTTTTAAGTTGTCTATCCCCAAAACAATTGTTGTCTTGTTCACCAATAAAAAACTTATCAATATCTCCCTGCACATCCAAAACCTTAGACTACAGACTTTGTCCTCGGCCAAATTCCTGGGAGTGATTTTTGACAGCAAATTAACATGAAATCCACACATCGACAGTATAATTACAAAATGTAAAAAGAGACTTAACATCCTCAGATGCATTAGCGGTATTTCCTGGGGGGCCGATTGTAAAACACTTTATCAGCTATATAGTGCTCTAATAAAACCCATCTTGGAATACGGGTGTGAAGCTTTCGACTCTGCACCCCTGACTGCCAAGCAAAAACTTGACAGTATTCAATACCAAGCTCTTAAAATTTGTACAGGAGCTATTCACAGTTCCCCACTTTTTAGGCTACAGACCGAATGTGGAGACCCACCTTTGGCTCTACGTAGACAGTTCTTATGTAACCTATACGGAATCAAAGTAAATACACACAAAACACATCCTAATGATGACATCCATTCTGATAACTGGCAAAAGCATTATTTTGCTGACAAATGGATGTCTACAACCCACAACACCCCTTTTGAAGCTAGGATCTCCCAATACCCGTATGCAGTTTTCCCCCTCAACGACCCCACTCCTTTCTGGCATTATAACAAGCCTTCTGTCTCCACTGAAATCCTCTCTCGAGTGGCAGATGCTACAAATATTTATGACAAGAAAAATCTTAGTTTAGAGACCATCAATACAACATGGATAAATTCTCTACACACTTATATACACGGATGGCTCTCACAATCCCACTCTTGATACTGTCGGATGTGGTATATATATCCCCCAACTTAAATACATTAAAGCTTCCCGCCTCAATAATGGCGTCTCTATCTTTACAGCAGAACTTTTCGCAATTCTCCTTGCATTAGAATGGGTTGAAGATGTTAAGCCTTTACATACATGCATTTTCAGTGACTGCCTTAGTGCCATCCAGTCTATCTCTAAAACCTTCCCCAAACATAAAATCGTTTGTGATATTCGCCACACCTTAAATAACATCCACTACCAAGGCAATATAGTTAACTTTGAATGGATCCCTGGGCACTGTGGGATCAATGGAAATGAAAGAGCTGATGAAATCGCCAAATCAGCCACACACAAAACCAGTATCGATCACCACATACCCCTCATAGAGAATGAAATCAAACACATTCTTAAAGAAGAACTTAAGGAAAAATGGACTAAAACCATTCCCATCACTAATCTAAATAATATAAAATATAAGCCATCTTTCATTTTCTCTAGCTGGGGAATGTCACGTACCCATGAAGTTATCATGCATAGACTTAGACTTGGTGTATGTAAAGGCTTAAATAATTTCCTATATAAAATCGGCAAACATGTGAAGTATGCTCATGCACTGAGGATGTTAAGCATTTTCTCTTGAACTGTCGTAAATATAACGTCCAAAGACAAATCCTCATCAAATCACTTGGTCTCCTAAATACCCAAATAACACTCCAACAACTTCTTGTACACAAACAAAACAGCCAACATATTATCAAATATGTACGTAACTGTAATGTTAATGTAGAGTTGGTCGGGCAGTACAGTAAGCGGTCCGAACCACAGACATAAATAACCCATAGACGGACAGCGCCTATTGAAATCAACGTCGGGATACCGTAATTTTGACGGCGCCCGACTAAGTATGAAACTATACATATGATGCACGATATGGGACAGAGCGAACCCCCCCTCTTTTGTGTTGGTCATTGTGTTCCCGGAATCTCAGGAATTCTTTTCAGAAGTCTAGGGGGGATGTGTTAGGTAACAATAGTCTGTAGAGTGTATAGGGTATAGGGACAAAATGGGGGGTACCCCTCTGCCCCATATCGTGCTGGGTATAAAACTATGGGCGGAAGTTGCTGAAAATTATACACGACTCTATGGAGAAATATCGGGAGGACTGATTCAAATCGGTAATTTCGGTTGAAAACGCATTGATGTTGACTGAAAACCCATCGAAGCGTTCACTATATACTGCTGCACAGTTATGTTTTTGATTATTTTTTTCGAAAATAATGTTTTTCTTACAAAAAATGGAACTAACGTAAGGCCTAAAAATATAAGCACACTTCCATTTTCGACTATGCCGACGTGCACACATGATAGAGGCCTAATTCGAGCGCAATTTGAGTCCCTCGCGCAGGACTCAAATTGCACTCGACAAGGCTAGGCCTATTTCACAATAAATAGGAGCTACTTTTTTTTTTAAAGTAGGGGTCTCGGGGTATTAGTGTTTTCTGGCCACCATTAGGCCTATTGAAATAAACCTTTTCGACATTCTCATGCATTGTGATTGTCGGTTTGGAGGCCAAACAAACCATGTAATTTATACACATATGGCACTGTGAACCCGTCCAAATATTAATTGATTTTATGCTAAATATCTGTCACGAGTTGAGCGATACCCGTTTCACATATCTTTGCATCGAACATCAGGAAAATAATAACCAGAAAAATAAATTTTAAATGGCAATAAAAATAAAGGAAATAATTGGGGAATCCCTCTCACGGTACCTGTTACTGATGAATGAAAATTTCTGATATTATAACAGCTAAATGTTGTCACATTATTAGCCAATCAGAAGAGCATTTTTGCAAGTATAACAACGAACATGGGACAGGTCGACCGCTGGGACAGGTCGACCGCTGGGACAGGTCGACCGCTGGGACAGGTCGACCGCTGGGACAGGTCGACCGCTGGGACAGGTCGACCGCTGGGACAGGTCGACCGCTGGGACAGGTCGACCGCTGGGACAGGTCGACCGCTGGGACAGGTCGACCGCTGGGACAGGTCGACCGCTGGGACAGGTCGACCGCTGGGACAGGTCGACCGCTGGGACAGGTCGACCGCTGGGACAGGTCGACCGCTGGGACAGGTCGACCGCTGGGACAGGTCGACCGCTGGGACAGGTCGACCGCTGGGACAGGTCGACCGCTGGGACAGGTCGACCGCTGGGACAGGTCGACCGCTGGGACAGGTCGACCGCTGGGACAGGTCGACCGCTGGGACAGGTCGACCGTGTCTAGTTACTCGAAAAACTCATGATTCTGAAAATTCGTAAATAATTAACGGGTTTCAAATTTATTCCCCCAATTAACGTAATATAAACAAGGTTCCTTGGTCCCAAATATTGTAAATTCGGATTCCAACACAATCGGTAGGCTTATTGATTCATTCAAGGCTTAACCACAATTTACATTACCCGGCCCCCTGTGTATCCAAGCCCCATTCAAAACGACAGCGCTGTCCGGCCCACATCAACCCAATCACCCTGCCAAGTACCCCTTCCCCGCATATCCCAGCCCTGCGCCACAAAACATAGACCGACGCCCAACCCTTCCACAACCAAGGACCCCCCACCGAGAAACCCCAGCAATGGATGACTGTCTTCCCATTTGACGCAGGCGGTCGAGTTGTCCGAGCCCCGTAGGCCCCAAGACCACTAAAGTTGACTACCAAGTTTGCTACTTGTTGTAAACCGATATAATGTATTTACATGCATACACAAACGTTTCGCTTTCAAACTGAATTTAAATTTATTTGTAACAACTGAAATAAAAACAAAGCTACATTCATTGGATAATTTTTGTTATATTTCTTTTTAAAATATAAAACAGTGTAGAACTTTTCTGTACAATTAATAGCCGGTCATGAGGGATATAGTAAAAGAAAATAGGATTCAAAATAGAGATTGGTGTCTATAAAAACTATTAAAAAAAAATTTGATCTAGGTCTGTTGACTACTTAGAATTGCAGTAAAGTAACCATACATAAATGTGTTATTCATGCACATAGGCCAACAATCTGAAACACCTCTTACTCCCTACTGGTGCATGAATAATAAATTCTGTAACCCTCACACGCATACATGTACACACATTTATCTTCCATACCTTGTGTGGACATTCCTTTGTTTTCATGTAGTTAAAGAGAAAAAAGCCAATTTCACTCGCACTGTGAATGTTCTTTCAACCCAAATTTTTGATTGTGATTCCCTTAAATGTTGCCCTTCATTTTGCGACAAACATAAAATCGTTTGTGATATTCGCCACACCTTAAATAACATCCACTACCAAGGCAATATAGTTAACTTTGAATGGATCCCTGGGCACTGTGGGATCAATGGAAATGAAAGAGCTGATGAAATCGCCAAATCAGCCACACACAAAACCAGTATCGATCACCACATACCCCTCATAGAGAATGAAATCAAACACATTCTTAAAGAAGAACTTAAGGAAAAATGGACTAAAACCATTCCCATCACTAATCTAAATAATATAAAATATAAGCCATCTTTCATTTTCTCTAGCTGGGGAATGTCACGTACCCATGAAGTTATCATGCATAGACTTAGACTTGGTGTATGTAAAGGCTTAAATAATTTCCTATATAAAATCGGCAAACATGTGAAGTATGCTCATGCACTGAGGATGTTAAGCATTTTCTCTTGAACTGTCGTAAATATAACGTCCAAAGACAAATCCTCATCAAATCACTTGGTCTCCTAAATACCCAAATAACACTCCAACAACTTCTTGTACACAAACAAAACAGCCAACATATTATCAAATATGTACGTAACTGTAATGTTAATGTAGAGTTGGTCGGGCAGTACAGTAAGCGGTCCGAACCACAGACATAAATAACCCATAGACGGACAGCGCCTATTGAAATCAACGTCGGGATACCGTAATTTTGACGGCGCCCGACTAAGTATGAAACTATACATATGATGCACGATATGGGACAGAGCGAACCCCCCCTCTTTTGTGTTGGTCATTGTGTTCCCGGAATCTCAGGAATTCTTTTCAGAAGTCTAGGGGGGATGTGTTAGGTAACAATAGTCTGGAGAGTGTATAGGGTATAGGGACAAAATGGGGGGTACCCCTCTGCCCCATATCGTGCTGGGTATAAAACTATGGGCGGAAGTTGCTGAAAATTATACACGACTCTATGGAGAAATATCGGGAGGACTGATTCAAATCGGTAATTTCGGTTGAAAACGCATTGATGTTGACTGAAAACCCATCGAAGCGTTCACTATATACTGCTGCACAGTTATGTTTTTGATTATTTTTTTCGAAAATAATGTTTTTCTTACAAAAAATGGAACTAACGTAAGGCCTAAAAATATAAGCACACTTCCATTTTCGACTATGCCGACGTGCACACATGATAGAGGCCTAATTCGAGCGCAATTTGAGTCCCTCGCGCAGGACTCAAATTGCACTCGACAAGGCTAGGCCTATTTCACAATAAATAGGAGCTACTTTTTTTTTTAAAGTAGGGGTCTCGGGGTATTAGTGTTTTCTGGCCACCATTAGGCCTATTGAAATAAACCTTTTCGACATTCTCATGCATTGTGATTGTCGGTTTGGAGGCCAAACAAACCATGTAATTTATACACATATGGCACTGTGAACCCGTCCAAATATTAATTGATTTTATGCTAAATATCTGTCACGAGTTGAGCGATACCCGTTTCACATATCTTTGCATCGAACATCAGGAAAATAATAACCAGAAAAATAAATTTTAAATGGCAATAAAAATAAAGGAAATAATTGGGGAATCCCTCTCACGGTACCTGTTACTGATGAATGAAAATTTCTGATATTATAACAGCTAAATGTTGTCACATTATTAGCCAATCAGAAGAGCATTTTTGCAAGTATAACAACGAACATGGGACAGGTCGACCGCTGGGACAGGTCGACCGCTGGGACAGGTCGACCGCTGGGACAGGTCGACCGCTGGGACAGGTCGACCGCTGGGACAGGTCGACCGCTGGGACAGGTCGACCGCTGGGACAGGTCGACCGCTGGGACAGGTCGACCGCTGGGACAGGTCGACCGCTGGGACAGGTCGACCGCTGGGACAGGTCGACCGCTGGGACAGGTCGACCGCTGGGACAGGTCGACCGCTGGGACAGGTCGACCGCTGGGACAGGTCGACCGCTGGGACAGGTCGACCGCTGGGACAGGTCGACCGCTGGGACAGGTCGACCGCTGGGACAGGTCGACCGTGTCTAGTTACTCGAAAAACTCATGATTCTGAAAATTCGTAAATAATTAACGGGTTTCAAATTTATTCCCCCAATTAACGTAATATAAACAAGGTTCCTTGGTCCCAAATATTGTAAATTCGGATTCCAACACAATCGGTAGGCTTATTGATTCATTCAAGGCTTAACCACAATTTACATTACCCGGCCCCCTGTGTATCCAAGCCCCATTCAAAACGACAGCGCTGTCCGGCCCACATCAACCCAATCACCCTGCCAAGTACCCCTTCCCCGCATATCCCAGCCCTGCGCCACAAAACATAGACCGACGCCCAACCCTTCCACAACCAAGGACCCCCCACCGAGAAACCCCAGCAATGGATGACTGTCTTCCCATTTGACGCAGGCGGTCGAGTTGTCCGAGCCCCGTAGGCCCCAAGACCACTAAAGTTGACTACCAAGTTTGCTACTTGTTGTAAACCGATATAATGTATTTACATGCATACACAAACGTTTCGCTTTCAAACTGAATTTAAATTTATTTGTAACAACTGAAATAAAAACAAAGCTACATTCATTGGATAATTTTTGTTATATTTCTTTTTAAAATATAAAACAGTGTAGAACTTTTCTGTACAATTAATAGCCGGTCATGAGGGATATAGTAAAAGAAAATAGGATTCAAAATAGAGATTGGTGTCTATAAAAACTATTAAAAAAAAATTTGATCTAGGTCTGTTGACTACTTAGAATTGCAGTAAAGTAACCATACATAAATGTGTTATTCATGCACATAGGCCAACAATCTGAAACACCTCTTACTCCCTACTGGTGCATGAATAATAAATTCTGTAACCCTCACACGCATACATGTACACACATTTATCTTCCATACCTTGTGTGGACATTCCTTTGTTTTCATGTAGTTAAAGAGAAAAAAGCCAATTTCACTCGCACTGTGAATGTTCTTTCAACCCAAATTTTTGATTGTGATTCCCTTAAATGTTGCCCTTCATTTTGCGACAAACATAAAATCGTTTGTGATATTCGCCACACCTTAAATAACGTTTTCTTTTCCTTCCTGCTTCGTGTGGACATATTTTGTTAACAGGTCCACACAGAGTATGCAAGGTAATTATAAGAGCATGTAATATAACGTGTGTAACTACATGTAGGAAAGTTTTTAGTTTCAATTCTTGTAATAGAATTCTCCTTAAAACCTTCGACAAGAATGAGTCTTATACTCATGTCACTCAAAAACTAAAAAACAATTCAAACAACCACCCATAAAGCTGAAAACAAAATGAAAGTATTCTGGTACTTGTCTTTTAAGTGTAAATCTAAAATAAAGATACAACATTCAGAAGAGTCAGAATGCTCAAGCTTGGTCTTTTGTGAAAGAAAAAGCTTAACACAAATAAACACGAGTGCCACAAAAGTGTCGAAAGCCCTTGAAGTTTTGAGTTTTATGGGGATTTTCTACAAACTTTCACTCTGAGTTTTTTAATCTTAGCTTGTAGGGGCTCAAACTTATCTCTCCAATTGTTCACGTACTTCTTCATTTGATGGAGTTCTGATGGCAATGTGTAGAAGCCATGATTATTCTGGAAAGTCAATATTTTGCTCTGCATATCCTGGTCTTCTGCAGGTTTATGAAGGGAACTGGCACTCTTGCAAGTTTGAGAGTCAAACAGTGTAGGCACAGCATTTCACTTGAGGATTCTGGTTTTACCACCCATTTTAAAACACTCGGGCTTAAAATGCTTTGAGCAGAGGCTATCTTGAAGAGAAGGATTCATCCCAATGCATAACATACATCCACTGTCTGGTGAGGTAGTGGAATCTTGCTTCCTCTGAATACTGCTGTTTGCACCCCAACGCTACAGGTTCGAGGCATTGCACATCACCTTCATCTCTGCAAAACATGTACCAGAAAAAACAAGTGTTTATTAAAATTTATTCATAAGCAAATTTGTTATCAAGTTGGGTCATAGGCACTGACAAAATTAAATTTCCAAAGGGAAAGATTTTACTTTAATAACCCCCCTCCCCTCCACCAAAATTAGTCAGGAACAGCAAATCTTGGAAAATAACTATCCATCTGTGTTCAGAATTGTATAAACACTTGGCACAACCTTTACAATTGAGAATTTTGTTGGGAAATTTTCGTGAAATCTAGGGGAAGAAAGTTTGTGTTTTCTGTGTTAGATGTTCTTGGCACAGTGCACATAGTACAGTGTATGGTAACTCAAAGTGTTCACATGTTGATTTCTGCCTCATTCTTTTTTACAGATTTTGCCAAGTCTTTATACAATTCTAAACACAAGTGGAGGGTTATTTTCCAAGATTTGCTGCTTCTGACCGATTTTGGATGAGGGTATTAAAGTAAAATCTTCCAATAAAAAATGTACGACTCTCGATACTGTGTACATACATGTATAAGAGTTCAAAACGTAATGTATTTTAAACATGCAATGCAAGAAAATAGACTTGTTTTGAATCAGTCAACTGTGCCAAACATGTCAAAAGAAGAAGCAGTCTGTTACTATAATATAGGCCTAGGCCACATCTCTCCACACCCGTATGCCACACTAAAGAGATCGGGGGGGGGGGGGGGGGTTCAAATCCCCACTCGTTGACATTTTCTGTTGTTGCTTGTAAAATGTAAGGGCCTATGCCTAAAGTTGCAAACCAGAAAAGGAAAACCCTGCAATTGGTCTAGTTTATTTTTGCTATGGTTAAGAACAACCAAAAAGGTTATTAAAATGGCGCCACCAACGTTGAGAAAGTGTCCATCGACACCCCCCCCCCCCCCCCCCCCCGAACTCGTACAATTTTGTTGGAAGGCGAAACATTTTGTAAGGCAACTTGGGCAAATTTACATTTAACAAAATCAGAAACACCCCCCCCCCCCCCCCCCCCCCTGCAAACAATCAATCTTTTCAAACAGTTGGACATGCACGTGCACCAGTCTAGTCTTTTGCTTCGAACTGAAATCATATGCCTCTTCACAATAGGTGCAAAATATTTTATAAAAAGTCTCATTTAAATTTTTAATTGAGCCTTCAAACTTGGCTGTTGAAATACCGGGGACCTTATCTTTGCCACGTAAAAGAAATTGGAGAATTTGTTGGCTAAAAAGTAAAGCGTGAGTGAAGTTGCCACGATTTTTTTTGCATGTTTTTCAGCACTCAAGGTGACATGGTGCTTATCATGAATTACACAATTAAGCCTCAACCGGACCATGGAGGAAGGAAAAAACAGAATAATGAGTGCATAAAAAAATGATAAACTGGCGTGATACTTGTCAGTCCTAAATTAGTATTTTTCCCCGGTTAAATATTGAATGAAATTCACGTAAACTTCATGTCTAACCCTGATCATGTTTATTTTTCTCTCATAAAAGACATACAAATGCTGCAAATTACCCTTTTCTGTGCCGTTGCTTTGAGGACTTCACAAACAGACCGCCGCGTACTGTGCGAAAATGTGTACGTGAATATGGATGTGGACCGATTTTGCCCATAGTTTTCAAAAATGGCGGCTTTCCTGAAATTACAGTATTGCGCCCCCAGTTGTCCGTCTATGGGTTATTTATGTCTGTGGTCCGAACGGAATGGTTACAGCGCCACCACACGGCGGGCGGGCAAACACTGTCTGCCCGTCTCGTGTTGTTGGCCTGACCATTCCGTTCCAACAAACAGGTATGAAATTCACCTTTTTATATAAATGTGGCACTGCTGACAGAAATACAGTTGGGAATTGTTGATGCACAGACTTTCCATAGTAAGTCAGCCACATGAGACATGTAGTGGGGATGTTTTAATCACCAGTTTCATATCGTTGAATTTTAGCAAAGATGGCGGCCCCCATAGTCGCTGTGCTTTAATATGGGCCGGCAGCATGTATTGATTGTTAATGTACATGTAGGCTAAGAGTGTCTTGCATAAAGTGTGCCCCTTTGGGATCTTTATGTCCACTGGGTTGTGTTAGGCATTTTCATTACTTATGCTGTGGCAGCACAATCAAAATTATAGGATTTTTGCCAGATTTTGTGGTGTCGTAAAGAGCGCCCTCAATCTTCCCAAACCTACAGCTGTCACAGATTTTGGAATGTGTCGTATTCTATATTGCATGTAGGTCTATCATGCTAGATATTGTGGTATCATGGTAGATATTTTACTGGGGCTGAGTTGATACTTTTATTATTCATGAAAGTGTACATGTATCATGCTGACTCGGGGGAACTGGGAGTTGACTTCCCCTAGTCCACCTAGTGTTCCTGCCCCAGTGTTCTGGTAATTTTAGGTTTGCCTGGGTGGCGACATCACTGTCCATTCTGGGGTGAATTAGCTTGTGTAAATTGTGAGTGTCGTAGGATTAATGTTATTTTATTTGGATTCCTCACTTATTTTGTTGTATTATCTCTTTTTCTCCTGTATGTTGTTTGTAATATTAATAATAGGCAGATTCACGCGAATCGTCGTTGGCGGTGCTATTTGCGGAACTGATTTTCTGTCGCGCGCTTGTGACCGGCCGAAAGTTTGTCGACTCCCGACCGTACTCGTGAAAAACGCATAGGCGGAGTAATTACTATTTCCTGGTTACGGTGATGCGGCTTCAAAGTTTTTCTGGTCGCCATTTTATTGATCAGGGATTTCTGCAGTCGATAAAAAAAAATCAACGACAGAAGACCTTTCCTAGTTTATATACGGCCAGCTCAATTTCAGTAAATTTTGACGATTCCCTTGTCTAACTTTGAGTGTAAAACTCTAACATCAGGGGTAATCTTTTGATGTTCTAGTGTTACTAATTGGATACACCACATTGTGTTCATCTTAAAAACATTCTGTCACTCGACAAAAACAACCATCGGGAAATTACCGGGGAGGGGGAGGGGGGAAATATTATGAACATACAAAAAGAAAAAATCGCCGGTATCGGCAATTTGACTTGAAGAATCGGGGTGTCACGCACGGGTGGAATTTGATATCCAATGCAATTTTATAAAACAGGACAAACCAAATATTTTTTTTGTTCGTTTTGTTGATTTGTGCAATAATGCATGCATTTATAATACGAAAAACAATAGTCAGTTCAGAGGGATGCACGATACTTAATGCGCCGTGTATACGTCCGCCAGCCAGCTGCACATGGCCTGGGACTATTTGACGGAACGCGGGCAATGACGTATAGAGAATTTGTCAAGAGGTACAACGATTTGATTTACACATTGCGCGGGCACTGTAGAAGCAGCGTGCCAACGTGCAACTAAATTCTCACTACGTTATGTAGATTGCGTTCCATAGATATGTTCTAGTCCGTGATGATCCAGTGTACTTTTGTGTGTGCGTGTGTTTGCGTGACCATGTACGGTAAATTCAAGACTGAATGTAAAGTCTATTGGAAAACAGTTGTTTGCGTATTCGGTGAGCGCGAACACGCGCTGTAGTATTCCTGTCGATGCTTAGGATTCATGCTTAAAAGCTTATATTTTCGTTTTATTTAATCATTTATTGGCAAATAATTGTTTTGTTTTTTAATTGTAAATTATATTAGTATTCCTAACAAATTAATGAAAACAAAATGAGGCAATTAATACCGTATGCAGATAGCAAGTTTCCTTGATACATGTACAGGTATGTAGTTAATGCATCACAACTTTTTAGGCTGAAATTGTACACTAAATGACCAAAAATGTAAATCGGCAAAACTCCGTAACTTTGCAAAGGGTTACCCTATAATGACCAATGACCCCTCATTTTATTTCTAAATGTTTACTCTTTCCAGTGATATAACATTTAAAAGTATTGAAGCAACTTAACATTTTCATGAATCTGCCTATTAATAAAACACGGTCTGCCCGTCTCGTGTTGTTGGCCTGACCATTCCGTTCCAACAAACAGCCAATTCCGACTCCACTGTGTGGTTTCTATAAATAGTCGTACACACCCCCAGTGGTCCATTCCTACATTAATATATAATTCCCCGATACACCTCGCTGATATTCTTGATATTGCACTAGCTTCTGGGATGGGAAAGTGTAAATGGTTGGCTAGACATAGTATCACCAATCATCACCTGGGGGTGTTGCGGACCTGCAAATCAGCCGGCGGGGCCCGGGCACTTAAATTGCATGGTACACGGTCCGACCTTGCAGGACACTTGTGACACTTTGTGTTTGGAGGATCATGGGCATTTTCCTTTTCCCTACCTAAATACCTGTATGTCCCCACGTTTGTAGTATCGATTCTATATTTTCCGAATAGCCCACAGAGTTGCTTGGACCGCACGACCTTAGTACTATGTCACTATACCGCTCACGACTTGAATGTACTTAGCCCTAGAAGGACGCTATGATATAGCGTCCTAGCGCCCAAGTATGCAAAACAGGCCTATGCTAGAAACCGAAGATCAAAAATCACACTTTACCTGCATAAATATTCTTGGCATCATTTTATTCAAACAGTTCAACAGCCCATCTCCCTGTTGGGATAGCAATATTCCTCCAAGAATGTCAAGAACAGGAGATATTTGCGGCGCACAATCGTATCCACGCGACGCTGACTTCACAAACACGAGGAGTAATACCCACATTTAGAACGTTCATCAACAGAGGGCGCAATTTACAGTCGCTGCGTGCACCACCACGCGACAGACATATGGGTTATTTATGTCTGTGGCGTGCACGGCCGAAATTGCGCCCTCTGTTGATAAACGTTCTAAATGTGGGTATTACTCCTCGTGTTTGTGAAGTCAGCTTCGCGTGGAGACGATTTTGCGCCGCAAATATCTCATGTTCTTGACATTCTTGGAGGAATATTGCTATCCCAACAGGGAGATGGGCTGTTAAACTGTTTGAATAAAATGATGCCAAGAATATTTATGCAGGTAAAGTGTGATTTTTGATCTTCGGTTTCTAGCATAGGCCTGTTTTGCATACTTGGGCGCTATGACGCTATATCATAGCGTCATTCTAGGGCTAGAATGTACTGTACAGTCGAGTTTTTCTATCGTTAACCCTCCTATACTTATAACTATCACAGCCTATCAAAATCTCTAAACACCAACTCTGACAGTTTGTGTGTGTTTCAATCTGAAATTTGATAGGTTTTGATCTGTACAGCAGCTGGGTCGATTTTGGCCCTGAGAACAGGAGGGTTAATGGCGCAAAGGGCATATTACAATGCCGTACGCGCCAACCCTATCTACAACAACAACAACAACAACAACACAACAAACTGAAACAGTAGTATAGAGCAAAGCTCTGGATTATGGATGACGATAGCAACTTGGATATTGCTTCAAAGGTAATGTAGCCCCTCATCTTTCATTTTATGGATGGATTGGGGGAGGGATTGTTCAGCCATTAATTGTTTACATTGACAACGGCCCTGCGTATGTAGCCTACATACCGTCGATGTTTTCACGAAGTGACAAAAACCTGAACAATCCATATTTTGTCGAATTTGAGATTTTTACATAATTTTAATGTTAGTTGGACTTGAAACATTTTAAACCAATTTCCAAAGCCTAATGTTAATTAGTTTTTTAATTATTGGGAGTTGTTAATTAACAAAAAGTTGGCAGTCTATAAGTTACTGTTTTCACGAAGTGACAAAAACTACGCGCTATAATGGTAAAATAAGTAGAGCGTCTGGGTTTTGATGTTTTCACAAAGTGACAAAAACTACGCGCTATGTACAGCGTCTGGGTTTTGATGTTTTCACGAAGTGACAAAAACTTTAATTAATTAATTACTATTTAATTAATGCAGATATTGATTTAAAGATACAAAGCAATGAATGTATAGCTCACACACTTCCTGGACATCTTATATTTATACTGCCTGGCTCCTGGAAAGTCTGCGAAATCAAGATTTCTAAAAGAGTAAAATTAAAAATGCGATTTACTCCAAACGTCATTTTCGCTGGAAACAGAGTTTTTGTCACTTCGTGAAAACAACGTCGATACATTGTAGTAATGTACGGTAAACTAGTATTAACAGGTCAACTCGTCGTAGTCGTAGGCCTGCCCTACATAGACCTTATCGCAAATACCGCCTGGATGAGACGTCACAATGGTTACTAGGGACGTGCGAAAGAAACGCGCACCAAAATCGCTCCTAATTCCTTCCCACAATCCCTTGTGACCATTGTGACGTCTCGACCAGGCAGTGTTTGCGATATGGTCTATGTGGTAAGCACTTATAAAGAACCACCAAAATGACATCGTCACGTGCATCGCGCCTTGTGCCTAGTATTCAATAAGGCCTTGTGCCTATTCAATAAGGCCTTGTGCCTGTTCAATAAGGCCTTGTGCCTATTCAATAAGGCCTTGTGCACTTTCAGTAATACATGATGATGTCGTTTTGGTTGTTCTGGAACAGTGCCTTCCCCTACATGTACCTTGGCCAACTCGTACCTTTAACTCGACATCATCGTACCAACTCGTACCTTGGGCAACTCGTACCCCGACACAGGAACTCCTAGAAAGACGCCGATTTTTCCCATAGGCTAGTAGTAGTAGGCCTACAGCAAGAATAAGAAAGTCATTCCCATGCACTCACGTTTGACATGTGCACACGAAAACCGCTGAACGGTTTTCCCCCAAAATCCCACTCGGCCACATTTACATCCTCACCTTGCAGGCAACTGCCGCGTGTCCGTTATATACCGTCTGCATGCATTGCCTGTCGTACCGCGCTTCAAATTTTCGATGAATAATCATGACTTGACCGACCCACGGCCCCCCTGCACATGACCCGGCAGGATGCATGCCGGGATACCAAATAGGAGCTTCGTGTGTGCGGCTTCCTCGATGGTTTGTGTGTGTGATCGCTTCGGAACAACTGAAGATTTTTGTCATTTTTTTCCCCGCAAATTGGAACCGTTTCAGGCGAAAATTGACTTGGCGCAAGCAAGGTGAGGATGTAAATGAGGCATATTATGATTTTTGGGGAAAACCGTTTAGTAATTCTCGTGTACAATGTAGAAACGTGATTGCATGGGAATGACTTTCTTATTCTTGCTGTACTAGCCTATGGGAAAAATCGGCGTCTTTCTATGGGGTTCCTGTCGGAACCCCATAGTTCTAGGGGTAGGGCAACTCGTACCTTGGCCAACTCGTACCTTGGCCAACTCGTACCTTCATTCAACTTCAAGACAACTCCTACCTTTACACAGAAGTCAAGTCGTACCTATACGGCTATAGTCATAGTCATAGTCAATCAGGGTCTGAAATGGTCCGGGCCGTAAACTGATTGATGTGCTTTGATCCTAACGTTAGCTGGTTAGGCCTAATTAATTGTACTCTTTGACGACTTTATTTTAGACGTTGCTGGAAAAGGAATGAACAAATTCATTAAATTTATCAAGTTTAATAATAATTGTACTTTTGCTATTTTAGATTTTGCTGGAAAAGGAACACAGGAAATTCATTTGTGTGGTAGGCCCTACATTGTTAAAAGTGAACTGCGGACATGTATTTTTTAAAAAGATGACCGTGCGCTAGGGCTGACGATATTTTTTTTTTTTCGTAGTCGATTTTTTTACCTCGCGATATCGCCGATATGGCGATAAAATCGTCAACAAATTTCAGCATGATTGAAATGTCGCAAAAGTTTGTTCATAACTACATAATCGGCGGACGTGTTGTTTGAGGCCGTTCTTAGGCCAGCCATCAATATTGAGAAACAGCGTAGTCTAAAGGCCTTTTCACATTAGAGCGCCGAACCCCGGGGCGAACTCGCCCCCGTGTTTTCACCCTGAGTTCAACCCCGCGTCGTTTCTCACTCGTTTCGCGCAAACCTACCTCAGCCAACCCCAGGGCGAGCTCGCCCCGGTGTTAGGCATGAGCATTTCCGGGGCCGCCCCCGAGATTTTGTCTAGTGTGAAAAGGCCTAGCTTAGTCTGGGGATGTCTGGATCAAAGCCTTTTCTTTGTTACCGCCACCAGCCAGAGCCATTACCCTATACACACAGACTATTGTTACCTAACATACCTCTCAAGATTTCTTAAAATAATTCCTGAGATTCCGGGAACACAATGAACGACACAAGGGGGGGGGGGGGGGGTCTCTTTCCCACATATCGTGCTTCAAATGGCCAAAGCTGGGCTGGCTAATTTGCATGTGAATGAAACTAAATATTACAATGAAGTGCGGAGTACGCTGATTGTTTAGACATTTAGAACGTTTTAATAGATTTTGCATCTTATCGCAGATTTACTGACAGCTCAAGTTGTCCATTATTATAAATTTAGACTTTAAACCGAACGAATTGCAATTAAGCAATTAATAGGTGCATTATTTACACTATAAATAAAAAGTTTGAAAGGATGATGTCACTTCGACTTGAACCTCGCTTACAAGGAAATTAATATTAGCGAATTTGCTGGTAACAAGAAGTATCACTGATTTTTAAGGGAATATAGGGATTCCGAAAAAAATGTAGCTGATTTCGATTTTTGGGCGGCGAATATCGCATCATCGCGATTTTATCGTCGTATCGCCCAGCACTACCGTGCGCCACACTTATTAAATGACCGTAACCCAAATGCTTTTTGTCTGATCAGTTTATTACTTAATAGCTGTTAGTTTTGTTTGGGAAAGGGCTGGGGGGGGGGGGGGGGGGGTGGGGGGGGGGGTCGGGTTTGGGGTGGGGTGGGGGGGGTCGGGTTTGGGGTGGGGTGGGGTGGGGGCGGGCGGGCGGGCGGGTCAGATCAGGTCGGGGGTTATCAATTGATAGGCGCATTACATGCATCAAGTTATTTAAACCTATGTACATACCAAGAGATGAATACTGTATCAGGTACTACATTACACACACAATGTACATGTACTTCAGAATCATATGCATTGTACCCAAGATAAATGTAGTACACTGTTTCAGGAAACTGGTCTTATACATCCCTTTAGAGTGAGTATAAGCGATTTAAAGTTAATGAAAGTCAGGTTTAAATAACAGAAATTGTTTTTACCAAAAAAAAAAAACATGATTTTTATTAGTGATTTTTTTGATTTTTTTGATTTTTTTCCAGTGATTTAAATCATGATTTAAATCAATGATTTATTGGAATTACCAAACAAGTTAGCGACATTACAAACCAACCGGTACATATGCCGTAGATAAAGGGCAGGGTTTTAGTTTTGAGGGAAATTTTGTGGTAAAGCGGAGATGAGGACGACAAAACGCAATGCGAAAATAAAGATGGCGATCACCGCGACGCACAGTAAACACGCAAAACCGCATTCATTCGCATAGCAACTGCCGTAAAGCGCGTATGAAAATTGCATTTTCTACTGAAATAAACTGTTCAAAATTACAAAAAACGATGTCAATAGAATTGAGAGAAGTCTGCTTTAGGTAGAAAAAGTCATTTTGGAATGAGAAAAAATACCCTTGCATCTAATTTCATCAAAACTAAAGAGGGGCCCTACACTACACAATCGCCCAAAAAAAAGAGGTCCACACGAAGCAGGAGATAAACTTTATGTGGACTTGCACATGTCCACATCGGGTTTTCCCCTCTATGAAAAAGGGCTTCAGAGGCATTTTTGGGTTAGTGTTATCTGTCGCAAAATGAAGTGGAACACTTAAAGGCAGTGTACAGAAATGGGCGGATTTGGGGGTTAGTTTTTTATAGGAAATATCATTCCACTGACCTGTTCAAAGTTTTGCGTTGTTTTCAACCATCGGGCGGATGGTAGCCTTTATT
Source organism: Hippasteria phrygiana (assembly GCA_037893225.1). Lineage (NCBI taxonomy): Eukaryota > Metazoa > Echinodermata > Asteroidea > Valvatida > Goniasteridae > Hippasteria > Hippasteria phrygiana. The sequence continues at coordinate 2,766,032 of JAZGUH010000331.1, forward strand.
CAAGGCGCGCATGGCTATCTGGGCTTGTGACACGCCCCGGATATGCCATGGCGTCATCATGTCCGGGGCGCGCCATGAGTAACGGCTACAGGGCAGTTTTCCAACGATTTCCAGATGGAAATCGTTGGAAAACGAATATTCATTTCCACTTTGCTTGACAACGACAGCACACCTGGTGCCATCATTTCACAGGATGATTGAGACTACTATTAACTTAAGTCTACCAAGGTATATCGTAATAATTCAGTAAAAAGAAATTGGAGGATTACCAATCGTGTACACTACATTTAAGCCTCAGGGGATCACGGTAAAAAAACATTCAGCTTTTGTCTCCATTTTTCTTAACTACATGAAAACAAAGGAAAGTCCACACTAAAGTACATGTACAGGGTGGACTTGTGGTGTCATAGCCAAACTATTTGGCCTGTTCCGGGTATCCGGGTACCCGAATGCCGGCTTCAATACCCGGATCCATTTTTCCGGTTCGGGTACCCCAAACTTAAGGTGAAAAATTTGTAAAGTAAAATTTCAGACCAAAAATAAGTAAATAAATAAAGACAAATTCATGCATTTCCAACTCTGTTTCGACCCAAAAGATCCGAACGGTCTGGCGGTGTTTTGAAAACAATGCGTCAACCAAAATGCAGTTAATGGAAATTGTCAATAATGTGGCCGACCAATATGCTGTTTATATCTTATCTTGGCTATCTTGTTAAGCCCGGTTCATACTTCATGCGAATGCGAAGCGAATTTGGCGTCATGAAACATTCGCAGCGAAGCTTCGCACAAGTTGAAATGTGTTCAACTTTTGCGAATTCGCAGCGCGAATGATTGGCGTTGACGTCATAAATTCGCTTTGCATTCGCATGAAGTATGAACCGGGCTTTACTCTTTCAATGGAATGTGAGCTGCGGTTTGTACACTGCGACGGAACCCCGCGGTATGATCAAAGAGCAGACGGGAATATTGACCTTGAGAAAGTGAATGTTGTTCAGATACTGGGGCAGCGGAAATGGTCAGTGCTCTCAGTATTACAGGTATTTGCTTGGAGTAATTTATTTGATGGTGTGTGATTATTTGAATGCACAGGCCTACAAAATATAGGCCCCAAGTATTGCGACATCCGCCTTTTAACTTGCCGCACGTTACTGGTAATGTACGCATTTAGCGTGGCACATTCTTGCTTTGTCAAATTCGTGAATAGGACTTAATTTACTATGATCTCACCGTACTTCCAACTCCAAATCAAATGGATGCCACGCCACCACAATAATTATGAGAGATGATTGGTTGAATAATGAGTTAGTTTGGATCCTTCAAAACTCCATAAATTATACGTTTTGCTAAAAAATAACTGGTAATCAAGATATAAACAAATAATTAAACTAGTTACATTGAATTATCCGCTGTTTTAAATAAAGAAAACAAGATCCCCACTCCCCCCCCAAAAAAAGAAAAGAAATCAGAGATAATAAGAGATAATAAATAGAAGGTAGTTAACGCCCCAAAAAAATGGGCCCCCATTCTTAAGATCAGACATAAGTTTTTCAGATCTTATACACTTTACATCTTGGCCGTCTGTTATACAACATCCAATGATTTAACCCAAGTGACCCAAACTACATGTACTTTGCCAATGAGTGAATGCAAAAAAACAACTGAAACAGGTCCCCATTCTTCAGATCGGACATACATGTAGGCCTAAGTTTTTGAAGATCATCATTCGGTGTCATACACTTTACGTCTTGCCCAGAGGTCATCTTTGTCATTTCCGAAGCCTAAAAAAAAACCCAAAATAAACAAAATTATATCAAATACAAGTTAATTTGCCAAGTTCTCAAGAATGGCCAACCCCCAAAAAAATGAAAGAAAAGTTTATATTAATGGGAAATCATAGGCCTACATGTACATGTACTTCCAATGTGGGAAGTAGGCCTACATGTACATGTACATGTACATGCGGATCAATTTTTTTAACGAGCCCAAACATGCGTCATGATTTCTCATCAACTTAATATTAAAAAGGAATTTGTATATATCCAACAAAACCTATCGCGCGGTTTATTTATTTATTTATTACATTTCTTTACCCAGGGTGTGCCCAAACAGTTTAAAACTGGTTTCCATTGGGGCCCTGCATATTATTAGTTAAAATTGAATATTTACACATTCATACAAAGTATTTAAACAAATACAATAATGTTTACACAAATAAATATATCTTCGGTTAACTTTTCAACTCTCCAGTAGAAGCCTATTGCTGATTTACGGGATGGGCGAAAAACCCGCGAAAAAAAAAACCCTTTTAGGGTGAAAAACAAGGGGAAATTCCCATCCGGTTCCAAAGTATTTTGGCAACCAAGTTTATAACTCCGCAGTTCAGCGTAAATTATACAGAAATATCACTGATAGATGGCTTTACGTAGCTCCGATTTAAATGTACTTAAAGAGTTTATGGTTCTCATTTGTTCAGGCAGATTATTCCATATACTGGCACCACTCACAGCGAAACTTGTCACGTAGCATTCCTTTTTGGCGAAAGGAACTTTCAGTGCCATTTGGGTCGATTGTCGTGTTTCACGAATCACTGTAAGTGGTGTAAACAGATTTGTCATGTACAAAGGAGTCATTTTGTTAAGGCTTTTGAAAACAAAGATAGCCTTTTTGAAATGAACTCTTTCTTTAAAAGGAATCCAATTTAGTCTGGCAAACATATCAGCTGAGGGGGTGAGGGAGGTACATTTAAGGATTATCCGTGCTGCTCTTTTTAGACATTTGTTGAGGGTATTGTCGTGAGATATGTACCTTCCTCCCCACACCGTACAGCAATACTCTAAAGATGGCATAACTAAACTTACAAAGAGTGTGTGCAGGCTGCTTTGGGGAACGTAATCACGAATTCTGTTTAACACACCCAATTTAGACGAAACAGTCTTCCTTACGTATTCAACATGTGTACCCCAACTTAATGTTTCATCAACAACTACACCCAAGCATTTACAAGATTTCACTTTTTCGATAACCTTATCAGCAATGCACACGTTTAGGTCGACGTTGGATATTTTCTGCCTTGAACCAATAAGCATACATTTGGTTTTGTTGGCATTTAATGCTAGTTTGTTTCTTTGGCACCAGTTGTGAATACTAGCAAGAGCTACATTCAAGTTCCTTTCTATTTCGTTAATACTAGAGGAGCTACAAGTTAACGTGGAGTCATCTGCATACATAAATAAGTTGCAATTTTGGGGTATACAGGATGGAAAATCACTACTATAAACAATGAATAAAAGTGGCCCTAAGATCGACCCTTGTGGAACGCCTATGTCTATGGGCAAGACCTTCGATATTGTGCCCTTAATATTTACAGACTGACTACGACCGCCCAGGTACGACTCAAACCAATTAATTCCAGAAGATGACAAATTCAGCTTCTTCAATTTGCCTAGTAGGATTACATGATCCACACAATCAAAAGCTTTACTAAGATCTATGAACACGCTACCTGTAACTTCACCTTGCTCCATAGCCTCAAAACACTTGTTTGTTAAATCGTGTAGAGTGCTTTCAGTTGAGTGCAAGGGTCTAAATCCCGATTGGCAACTAGGTATCAAATTGTTATCATCGAGGTAGCTATATACTGCCGAGTGCACCCATCTTTCTAGAATCTTAGAGATAATTGGCAGTATAGAAATAGGCCGATAATTACCTGTACTACATTTATCTCCTCCCTTGTGAATTGGTGTTACCAAGGCGTGTTTCCAATCCTTAGGGTATTGCTCGCATGTTATGGAGAGGTTAAAAATATAAGTTAAAGATTTAGTAATATAAGGGGAAGCAATTTTAATCATTTTAACACTGATGCCATCCGGACCTGTTGCTTTCCCAACCGACATGGATGATATTTGCTTTTGAACGAACTCTTCTGTAATATTAGGTACAGTGCATTCTTCAAGTTCATGTAGAGAATCAACGATAGAGGCGTAGGTATCATTGTTTTCAAGTTCGCCCGATGGGCAATTTCTAGCTGTACGTTTTCCTATTGTAGAAAAGTGTTCATTTAATGTATCAGCAATGTCAGTGGGATCGTCAATATTTTCTCCATTTGGGGAAGTGATAGAATTTGGAGAAATTTTCTGTTTTTTAGGAAGTACCTCCTTTAGTTTTTTCCATAGCATAGATGAATTGCTTTTATTTTCTTCTATGGCTGATGTATAGTATTCGCTCTTCTTAGTGCGGATTTTATTAGTTACATTGTTCCGCAGCTTTTTGTAAGAGTCCCAATCGATCTGTGAGCCTGAGCGTTTTGCGATTTTGTGTGCACGATCCCGCTGTCTCATAAGTTTAAGAATTTCGCAATCGAGCCAAGGTAAAGAGGCACCCCGAATACGTTTAGTTTTGATTGGCGCATGAAAGTTAATAATACGCATAAATATGGAGTGCCATTTGCACCACGCTTCATCAACATCATAAGAGTCCAGTACATCTTGCCATGGTGCATTAAGGAGGTCGTCTTTAAATGCATCATTGTCTATATTTGTGAGACATCGAAAATTTATTGAGCGACCTTTAATTTTTGGCGTTTTCCAACTATGTTGACCATAAACAAGATAATGGTCACTGATTAGGACTGGTAATACACCACATTCCTTTATTAGCTCTGGATGGGAGCTGAAAATGAGATCGATTATTGTTTGAGTGGACTCAGTGACACGTGTTGAGTCATGTATGAGTTGCGCCAATTGGAATAAACCAAAACAAGAAATAATTGGGTTTGAGTTCAAACTATCATCGTCAACTGAAACATCATAATTAAAGTCCCCAGTTGCAATAATTTCTTTACATTCACAGGAGGCCTTATTAATAATATCACTTAGTTTATCAATGAATTCAACAGAGCTTGAAGGTGGCCTATAAATAGAACTAATAAGCACAGGCTGTCTTTGTTTACACTTAATTTCAACCCATATGCACTCGACATCATCTGTTTCAAGATCCTCACGACGAGTGAAAGTTAAATTGTTTCGGATGTACATGGCAACCCCACCACCATGCCGGTTCCTGTCTTTTCTGACAATGGAAAAATTTGGTAATGTGATTTCATCGTCGGAGATTGAGGCATTGCAGAAAGTTTCATTTAGACAGATGATATCGAATGGATTTGTAGACATTAAAATTTTAAATTGGTCAAATTTGTTTATTAAACTTCTCACATTAAGATGGGCGAATGAGAATCCCCCGGGGCTTCGGTTGTAGATAACGCCATCTGTTAAGTCTATCGTAGATTTTTGCCTTGTGGATTGAGCAGCTCTCTGACCGTTTTTAGGTATTGGTTCCATTCCTGGCTTCGATAGTGTGTCTGGGTTAGTGGCTGACGGAGATGGGTTGGATGCTGTTTTTGATACGGGTGTGGGTAGTACTGATTTGCCATTTGAAAACCCGTCGGGACATCACGATTCGCTGTAGTCCGCTCCTTCACGACATCAGAGTACAAGTTGGCGAAGGTACGAGTTGGCGAAGGTACGAGTTGGCGAAGGTACGAGTTGGCGAAGGTACGAGTTGGCGAAGGTACGAGTTGGCGAAGGTACGAGTTGGCGAAGGTACCAGTTGGCGAAGGTACCAGTTGGCGAAGGTACCAGTTGGCGAAGGTACCAGTTGGCGAAGGTACCAGTTGGCGAAGGTACCAGTTGGCGAAGGTACCAGTTGGCGAAGGTACCAGTTGGCGAAGGTACCAGTTGGCGAAGGTACCAGTTGGCGAAGGTACCAGTTGGCGAAGGTACCAGTTGGCGAAGGTACCAGTTGGCGAAGGTACCAGTTGGCGAAGGTACCAGTTGGCGAAGGTACCAGTTGGCGAAGGTACGAGTTGGCGAAGGTACGAGTTGTGCGAGTTGTCCGGGGCGCGAGTTGTCCGGGGTATGAGTTAAGACAACTCGTACCGCGCGATAGGTTTTGTTGGATATATACGAACTACTTTTTAAAATTAAGTTCATGAGAAATCATGACGCATGTTTGGGCTCGTTAAAAAAATTGATCCGCATGTACATGTAGGCCTACTTCCCACATTGGAAGTACATGTACATGTAGGCCTATGATTTCCCAGCGATATAACCCGATAGATTTTTGAACAACTATCATTAATATAAACTTTTCTTTCCTTTTTTTTTTTGGGGGGGGGCCATTCTTGTGAACTTGGCGAATTAACTTGTATAATTTAGTTTATTTTAGGTTTTTTTTTAGGCTTTGGAAATGACAAGACGTAAAGTGTATGACACCGAATGATGATCTTCAAAAACTTAGGCCTACATGTATGTCCGATCTTAAGATTGGTGAACTGTTTTAGTTTTTTTTGGCGTTCACTCACTAGAAAAAGGCCCAAAACACCTACAAAGAAAAAAATCGTGAAAATATTCAAAACAAAAACTAAGTTTCTTGGTTTATTTTGCCGTAAGAATTGGTCCAGACTCCTTTTCCACGTTCGCAATACAAGTGTTCATGGTATACTATACTGACATCGCATGACTATGCGTAGAGTCTATCAATTGAGTACATGTATATGAGCCCGACGTCTAGACTCTTTTTTCACGTTAGCAATACAAATGTTCGTGGTATACTGAGTGATATTGCATGACCGTGCGTAAAGTCTAATTGAGTATGAGCTCGGCGCTTTTCGTAGTATAATACACAGTCGCTAAACAAAAATTGGTGTGCTTCAGCTACGGTAGCAGCATTATATACATATATATATACGAAACGACTGAAATTGCGCCTACATGAAGCTTTTTGTGCAATTTGGTACCCGTACTTCGTTTTTATGGCATGTCAGCCGAAGTAGTTTTGGAACCACCCAGCTGTTTCGTACGGCGAAGAAGGTTGTTAAGCCCTGGTACGCTAGAACAGTGGCAGATAGTTCGACGAAGTTGTGTGATGTTTTTTCACAATTCGCCAGCGGTGAATTTGACCAAGGAAATGACATTGGTGATTAATACCAGATGACCCTGGTGAGTAGAACGCTGTCATGACATGGTGTCAGTGTTGTAGTCAAGACCAGGCAGTCCGAGACCAAGACCAAGACCGAGACCGAGACCGACAGTCCGAGACCAAGACCAAGACCAGACTTGTAAATACATTTGTAAAGGCATGTAAATCATCTTTGTATGTTGATCTAAAACTGGGGGGGTTCAGCTAGGGTATGGGGTATGACCATAGAGCTGTGTTTAGTTTGACAGGAATGGTCTGGGAGTGTACTCTAGCATTGTTGTTGGTTTTTACTTTGTATTCTTCAATAAAGTTTTTACTTTTCGGCCTAATTTGAATTTCACAACATTCACAGTGCATGCAGTGCACTTAAGCACTTTTCAGACACTGGTGTACCTATGTAAAGCTACAAAAAAAAGTGACAATTTAAAATAGTATTTCCTTCAAATTGTATTTTATTTCTCAGGAAAAACATTTACAGAGGTGCCCCTGGCCCTCTGTCTCAAGAAAATGTCATGCCATCATGGTGATTTTATTGCAGCAGTTTACCCAACAGTATACAATCACGTTACAGAAATACAGGCCTATAATTTAGATCGTTTCTGACAAAATCTTATGTGATTGGCAAGCAGATGAGATGTGCAATTGTTTGGACATTTAACAGGCTTCTTTAGAAATTGAAACAAACATGTCATTGACAAGCATGCAAGAAAGAAAAATCTTAGGCCTAATTCATCGGGTGATCAAGCCGCACATGTTTGATGAAGGCAGACGTTAGTGCTGGGCGATACGATAACATCGCGATGATGCGATATTCGCCTCCCAAAAATTGAAATCGGCTACATTCTTTTAAAATCGAAAAATTGAGATATTGCCGATATCATTTTTAAAATCGGCAATTTTTTTTCGGAACCCCTATTTTCCCTTCTCGGTGATACTTTCTTTTCACCAGCAAATTCGCTAAAATTAATTTCCTTGTAAGCGAGGTTCAAGTCGAAGTGACATCATCCTTTCGAACTTTTTATTTATCGTGTAAATTAGAGCAAGCAGAACAAATATAACACAAGGGGAAACATACATGTAGCTGATTAAATAAATTCATCGATTGCCGTATTTAACGTCGAGCAAAGAAAATAATGTTTACCCTCCTGTGGCTGAATTAAACGTAAGGATGGTTTATTGTATCCTTTGCTTGGAATATTAATGCTCACCTGTTCCGACATGCTACATGTATGTTTAAAAAAAATCAGTACTTATTACAATGTCAGTATTCATTCGCCCTAAAATAAAAAGGATGTCTGAAATAAAATATCCTGCACCCCTAGCCCTAAAACCTTTGTGATTGACAGCTTAACTTTTGCGAGGTATACAATTATTGGCTGTTTCGGAAGTTTGTTTGTTTGTTTTCTTTCTTTTTTCAGACTTTTGCCCATAGCATTTGTACACGTTTTCTTTCTTACCGGCACTTTGGCTACTATATCCTTCCTCTATGTTTAAAGCAACCGATTGCCTTTAAACTTAACAGACACTTAAACCAAATGCTCAGAATGTGTGCCAAACTTTTACATCATGATGACGTCATCACATGATTTTTTATGAATTTTTGAAATTATTAAAATCGTAACATTCTTTTCAATATATCTAGCGAACAAAACAAGATATTTTAAAAATTCTTTTTGTTATAGCTCTGGTGTTTTAAAGATATGCCCTGAAAGGCGAAAATTGTGTGACGTCATGATGACGTCATAAAAAATATGGTTTTTTTTTTTACGCATGTAAGGGTCAATCCGATTACAAAAATGTATACATGGATTTTGTCTGTACCTAATTCCAAAATTTCATGATTGTGGCTCACTCAAGTAAGAAATGACAGCCATTTCATGATTGTGGCTCACTCAAGTAAGAAATGACAGCCATTTCAAAATTTAGACTAAATTCAATATAACACAAAGGAGTTCTGGGAAGGGCAGATAACCATGGCTTAAATGTGCATGCTGTTTATAAAAAGGCTGATTTGTAGTCTTTTCAAGTCGCTAGACTATTGCCCATAGCATTTGTAAACGTTTTCTTTCTTACCGGCACTTTGGGTACTTTTAAACTTGGCAGACACTTAGACTAACTGCTCACAATGTGTGCCGAACTTTTACCTCATGATGACGTCATCACATGTCACGTGACGTCATCTTAAAGGGGCAGTTTTTGAAGCCACATATAAACAAAAGTACATGTTCGATTAAGTTGATAAGTAATATCTAGGTAGCCCAGTAGGTTTATAGCTGAAAATTGACATGACATTATCATGATGTCATTACATGTATAAACAAAAGTACCCGCACCCTTAAAAACCCGCACCCTTAAAAACCCGCACCCTTAAAAACCCGCACCCTTAAAACCCGCACCCTTAAAACCTGCACCCTTAAAACCCGCACCCTTAAAACCCGCACCCTTCAAGCCCGCACCCTTAAAACCCGCACCCTTAAAACCCGCACCCTTAAAACCCGCACCCTTAAAACCCGCACCCTTAAAACCCGCACCCTTAAAACCTGCACCCTTAAAACCAGCACCCTTAAAACCCGCACCCTTAAAACCCGCACCCTAACTCGAACCTTAACCCTAACACTTGCACTCAAACCCTTAACTCTAACAACTAATTTGAACACCCCTAACTCGCTTACTCTATTTTTCCATCAACTCCAGGAGAGATCAACCTCCGGCTCCTGGCTGTTCAAGACCTTGAGGCCTTACAAGATTATATCCTGGACAGAACTAAAAGGCCTAGTGAGATAGAGAGCATATGAAATCATGCTGTAGGATGCAGGCTTAGATCAGCACAACAGACCTATGGTGTTTTGTAGACGAGTAAGTCTAACACTCTCTCTACCTTTCTCTGTCTCTCTATCTCTTACTCTCACATTCTAACCCGAACACAAGCACTCTCACTCTAAGGGCCATGTCACACAGGACAATTGTCAGGCAATCAGGTCCAACCAAATTCCACATAGAAAAACATTGAATTTATTATTTTCACCAAATTGTCTTAAGAAGAAAAATGTCTTTACTGCACTTTAAGAATTTCTTTTCGGCTGCAGCGCTGTTACTTGCCCACAAATTGTTTGTTAAAATTGCATTGTGTAACAAGGCCCTAACTCTAGCACTCTTAAAACCCGCACTCTTAAAACCCGCACTCTTAAAACCCGCACCCTTAAAACCCGCACCCTTAAAACCCGCACCCTTAAAACCCGCACCCTTAAAACCCGCACCCTTAAAACCCGCACCCTTAAAACCCGCACCCTTAAAACCCGCACCCTTAAAACCTGCACCCTTAAAACCCGCACCCATCTCTTACTCTCACATTCTAACCCGAACACAAGCACTCTTACTCTAAGGGCCATGTCACACAGGAAAATTTTCAGGCAATCGGGTCCAACCAAATTCCACATAGAAAAACAGGGAATTCTTTTATTTTCACCAAACTGTCTTAAGAAGAAAAATGTCTTTATTGCACTTGAAGAATTTCTTTTCGGCTGCAGCGCTGTTACTTGCCCACAAATTGCTTGTTAAAATTGCATTGTGTAACAAGGCCCTAACTCTAGCACTCTTAAAACCCGCACTCTTAAAACCCGCACTCTTAAAACCCGCACCCTTAAAACCCGCACCCTTAAAACCCGCACCCTTAAAACCCGCACCCTTAAAACCTGCACCCTTAAAACCCGCACCCATCTCTTACTCTCACATTCTAACCCGAACACAAGCACTCTTACTCTAAGGGCCATGTCACACAGGAAAATTTTCAGGCAATCGGGTCCAACCAAATTCCACATAGAAAAACAGGGAATTCTTTTATTTTCACCAAACTGTCTTAAGAAGAAAAATGTCTTTATTGCACTTGAAGAATTTCTTTTCGGCTGCAGCGCTGTTACTTGCCCACAAATTGCTTGTTAAAATTGCATTGTGTAACAAGGCCCTAACTCTAGCACTCTTAAAACCCGCACTCTTAAAACCCGCACTCTTAAAACCCGCACTCTTAAAACCCGCACTCTTAAAACCCGCACCCTTAAAACCCGCACCCTTAAAACCCGCACCCTTAAAACCCGCACCCTTAAAACCCGCACCCTTAAAACCCGCACTCTTAAAACCCGCACCCTTAAAACATGCACCCTTAAAACATGCACCCTTAAAACCCGCACCCTTAAAACCCGCACCCTTAAAACCCGCACCCTTAAAACCCGCACCCTTAAAACCCGCACCCTTAAAACCCGCACCCTTAAAACCCGCACCCTTAAAACCCGCACCCTTAAAACCCAAACCCTTAAAACCCAAACCCTTAAAACCTGCACCCTTAAACCCGCACCCATCTCTTACTCTCACATTCTAACCCGAACACAAGCACTCTTACTCTAAGGGCCATGTCACACAGGAAAATTTTCAGGCAATCGGGTCCAACCAAATTCCACATAGAAAAACAGGGAATTCTTTTATTTTCACCAAACTGTCTTAAGAAGAAAAATGTCTTTATTGCACTTGAAGAATTTCTTTTCGGCTGCAGCGCTGTTACTTGCCCACAAATTGCTTGTTAAAATTGCATTGTGTAACAAGGCCCTAACTCTAGCACTCTTAAAACCTGCACTCTTAAAACCCGCACTCTTAAAACCCGCACTCTTAAAACCCGCACCCTTAAAACCCGCACTCTTAAAACCCGCACCCTTAAAACCCGCACCCTTAAAACCCGCACCCTTAAAACCCGCACCCTTAACTCAAACCCTTAACTCTAACAACTAATTTGAACACCCCTAACTCCCTTACTCTATTTTTCCATCAACTCCAGGAGAGATCAACCTCCGGCTCCTGGCTGTTCAAGACCTCGAGGCCATACAAGATTATCCTGGACAGAACTGAAAGGCCTAGTGAGATAGAGAGCATATGAAATCATGCTGTAGGATGCGGGCTTAGATCAGCACAACAGACCTATGGTGTTTTGTAGACGAGTAAGTCTAACACTCTCTCTATCTATCTCTGTCTCTCTATCTCTTACTCTCACATTCTAACCCGAACACAAGCACTCTCACTCTAAGGGCCATGTCACACAGGACAATTTTCAGGCAATCGGGTCCAACCAAATTCCACATAGAAAAACATGGAATTTTGTATTTTCACCAAATTGTCTTAAGAAGAAAAATGTCTTTACTGCACTTGAAGAATTTCTTTTCGGCTGCAGCGCTGTTACTTGCCGACAAATTGCTTGTTAAAATTGCATTGTGTAACAAGGCCCTAACTCTAGCACTCTTAAAACCCGTACTCTTAAAACCCGCACTTTTAAAACCCGCACCCTTAAAACAAGCACCCTTAAAACCCGCACCCTTAAAACCCGCACCCTTAAAACCCGCACCCTTAAAACATGCACCCTTAAAACATGCACCCTTAAAACCCGCACCCTTAAAACCCGCACCCTTAAAACCTGCACCCTTAAAACCCGCACCCTTAAAACCTGCACCCTTAAAACCCGCACCCATCTCTTACTCTCACATTCTAACCCGAACACAAGCACTCTTACTCTAAGGGCCATGTCACACAGGAAAATTTTCAGGCAATCGGGTCCAACCAAATTCCACATAGAAAAACAAGGAATTCTTTTATTTTCACCAAACTGTCTTAAGAAGAAAAATGTCTTTATTGCACTTGAAGAATTTCTTTTCGGCTGCAGCGCTGCTACTTGCCCACAAATTGCTTGTTAAAATTGCATTGTGTAACAAGGCCCTAACTCTAGCACTCTTAAAACCTGCACTCTTAAAACCTGCACTCTTAAAACCCGCACTCTTAAAACCCGCACTCTTAAAACCCGCACCCTTAAAACCCGCACTCTTAAAACCCGCACCCTTAAAACCCGCACCCTTAAAACCCGCACCCTTAACTCAAACCCTTAACTCTAACAACTAATTTGAACACCCCTAACTCCCTTACTCTATTTTTCCATCAACTCCAGGAGAGATCAACCTCCGGCTCCTGGCTGATCAAGACCTCGAGGCCATACAAGATTATCCTGGACAGAACTGAAAGGCCTAGTGAGATAGAGAGCATATGAAATCATGCTGTAGGATGCGGGCTTAGATCAGCACAACAGACCTATGGTGTTTTGTAGACGAGTAAGTCTAACACTCTCTCTATCTATCTCTGTCTCTCTATCTCTTACTCTCACATTCTAACCCGAACACAAGCACTCTCACTCTAAGGGCCATGTCACACAGGACAATTTTCAGGCAATCGGGTCCAACCAAATTCCACATAGAAAAACATGGAATTTTGTATTTTCACCAAACTGTCTTAAGAAGAAAAATGTCTTTATTGCACTTGAAGAATTTCTTTTCGGCTGCAGCGCTGTTACTTGCCCACAAATTGCTTGTTAAAATTGCATTGTGTAACAAGGCCCTAACTCTAGCACTCTTAAAACCTGCACTCTTAAAACCTGCACTCTTAAAACCCGCACTCTTAAAACCCGCACTCTTAAAACCCGCACCCTTAAAACCCGCACTCTTAAAACCCGCACCCTTAAAACCCGCACCCTTAAAACCCGCACCCTTAACTCAAACCCTTAACTCTAACAACTAATTTGAACACCCCTAACTCCCTTACTCTATTTTTCCATCAACTCCAGGAGAGATCAACCTCCGGCTCCTGGCTGTTCAAGACCTCGAGGCCATACAAGATTATCCTGGACAGAACTGAAAGGCCTAGTGAGATAGAGAGCATATGAAATCATGCTGTAGGATGCGGGCTTAGATCAGCACAACAGACCTATGGTGTTTTGTAGACGAGTAAGTCTAACACTCTCTCTATCTATCTCTGTCTCTCTATCTCTTACTCTCACATTCTAACCCGAACACAAGCACTCTCACTCTAAGGGCCATGTCACACAGGACAATTTTCAGGCAATCGGGTCCAACCAAATTCCACATAGAAAAACATGGAATTTTGTATTTTCACCAAATTGTCTTAAGAAGAAAAATGTCTTTATTGCACTTGAAGAATTTCTTTTCGGCTGCAGCGCTGTTACTTGCCCACAAATTGTTTGTTAAAATTGCATTGTGTAACAAGGCCCTAACTCTAGCACTCTTAAAACCCGCACTCTTAAAACCCGCACTCTTAAAACCCGCACCCTTAAAACCCGCACCCTTAAAACCCGCACCCTTAAAACCCGCACCCTTAAAACCCGCACCCTTAAAACATGCACCCTTAAAACATGCACCCTTAAAACCCGCACCCTTAAAACCCGCACCCTTAAAACCTGCACCCTTAAAACCCGCACCCTTAAAACCTGCACCCTTAAAACCCGCACCCATCTCTTACTCTCACATTCTAACCCGAACACAAGCACTCTTACTCTAAGGGCCATGTCACACAGGAAAATTTTCAGGCAATCGGGTCCAACCAAATTCCACATAGAAAAACAGGGAATTCTTTTATTTTCACCAAACTGTCTTAAGAAGAAAAATGTCTTTATTGCACTTGAAGAATTTCTTTTCGGCTGCAGCGCTGTTACTTGCCCACAAATTGCTTGTTAAAATTGCATTGTGTAACAAGGCCCTAACTCTAGCACTCTTAAAACCCGCACTCTTAAAACCCGCACTCTTAAAACCCGCACTCTTAAAACCCGCACTCTTAAAACCCGCACCCTTAAAACCCGCACCCTTAAAACCCGCACCCTTAAAACCCGCACCCTTAAAACCCGCACCCTTAAAACCCGCACTCTTAAAACCCGCACCCTTAAAACATGCACCCTTAAAACATGCACCCTTAAAACCCGCACCCTTAAAACCCGCACCCTTAAAACCCGCACCCTTAAAACCCGCACCCTTAAAACCCGCACCCTTAAAACCCGCACCCTTAAAACCCGCACCCTTAAAACCCAAACCCTTAAAACCCAAACCCTTAAAACCCAAACCCTTAAAACCTGCACCCTTAAACCCGCACCCATCTCTTACTCTCACATTCTAACCCGAACACAAGCACTCTTACTCTAAGGGCCATGTCACACAGGAAAATTTTCAGGCAATCGGGTCCAACCAAATTCCACATAGAAAAACAGGGAATTCTTTTATTTTCACCAAACTGTCTTAAGAAGAAAAATGTCTTTATTGCACTTGAAGAATTTCTTTTCGGCTGCAGCGCTGTTACTTGCCCACAAATTGCTTGTTAAAATTGCATTGTGTAACAAGGCCCTAACTCTAGCACTCTTAAAACCTGCACTCTTAAAACCCGCACTCTTAAAACCCGCACTCTTAAAACCCGCACCCTTAAAACCCGCACTCTTAAAACCCGCACCCTTAAAACCCGCACCCTTAAAACCCGCACCCTTAAAACCCGCACCCTTAACTCAAACCCTTAACTCTAACAACTAATTTGAACACCCCTAACTCCCTTACTCTATTTTTCCATCAACTCCAGGAGAGATCAACCTCCGGCTCCTGGCTGTTCAAGACCTCGAGGCCATACAAGATTATCCTGGACAGAACTGAAAGGCCTAGTGAGATAGAGAGCATATGAAATCATGCTGTAGGATGCGGGCTTAGATCAGCACAACAGACCTATGGTGTTTTGTAGACGAGTAAGTCTAACACTCTCTCTATCTATCTCTGTCTCTCTATCTCTTACTCTCACATTCTAACCCGAACACAAGCACTCTCACTCTAAGGGCCATGTCACACAGGACAATTTTCAGGCAATCGGGTCCAACCAAATTCCACATAGAAAAACATGGAATTTTGTATTTTCACCAAATTGTCTTAAGAAGAAAAATGTCTTTACTGCACTTGAAGAATTTCTTTTCGGCTGCAGCGCTGTTACTTGCCGACAAATTGCTTGTTAAAATTGCATTGTGTAACAAGGCCCTAACTCTAGCACTCTTAAAACCCGTACTCTTAAAACCCGCACTTTTAAAACCCGCACCCTTAAAACCCGCACCCTTAAAACCCGCACCCTTAAAACCCGCACCCTTAAAACCCGCACCCTTAAAACATGCACCCTTAAAACATGCACCCTTAAAACCCGCACCCTTAAAACCCGCACCCTTAAAACCTGCACCCTTAAAACCCGCACCCTTAAAACCTGCACCCTTAAAACCCGCACCCATCTCTTACTCTCACATTCTAACCCGAACACAAGCACTCTCACTCTAAGGGCCATGTCACACAGGAAAATTTTCAGGCAATCGGGTCCAACCAAATTCCACATAGAAAAACAAGGAATTCTTTTATTTTCACCAAACTGTCTTAAGAAGAAAAATGTCTTTATTGCACTTGAAGAATTTCTTTTCGGCTGCAGCGCTGCTACTTGCCCACAAATTGCTTGTTAAAATTGCATTGTGTAACAAGGCCCTAACTCTAGCACTCTTAAAACCTGCACTCTTAAAACCTGCACTCTTAAAACCCGCACTCTTAAAACCCGCACTCTTAAAACCCGCACCCTTAAAACCCGCACTCTTAAAACCCGCACCCTTAAAACCCGCACCCTTAAAACCCGCACCCTTAACTCAAACCCTTAACTCTAACAACTAATTTGAACACCCCTAACTCCCTTACTCTATTTTTCCATCAACTCCAGGAGAGATCAACCTCCGGCTCCTGGCTGAACAAGACCTCGAGGCCATACAAGATTATCCTGGACAGAACTGAAAGGCCTAGTGAGATAGAGAGCATATGAAATCATGCTGTAGGATGCGGGCTTAGATCAGCACAACAGACCTATGGTGTTTTGTAGACGAGTAAGTCTAACACTCTCTCTATCTATCTCTGTCTCTCTATCTCTTACTCTCACATTCTAACCCGAACACAAGCACTCTCACTCTAAGGGCCATGTCACACAGGACAATTTTCAGGCAATCGGGTCCAACCAAATTCCACATAGAAAAACATGGAATTTTGTATTTTCACCAAACTGTCTTAAGAAGAAAAATGTCTTTATTGCACTTGAAGAATTTCTTTTCGGCTGCAGCGCTGTTACTTGCCCACAAATTGCTTGTTAAAATTGCATTGTGTAACAAGGCCCTAACTCTAGCACTCTTAAAACCTGCACTCTTAAAACCTGCACTCTTAAAACCCGCACTCTTAAAACCCGCACTCTTAAAACCCGCACCCTTAAAACCCGCACTCTTAAAACCCGCACCCTTAAAACCCGCACCCTTAAAACCCGCACCCTTAACTCAAACCCTTAACTCTAACAACTAATTTGAACACCCCTAACTCCCTTACTCTATTTTTCCATCAACTCCAGGAGAGATCAACCTCCGGCTCCTGGCTGTTCAAGACCTCGAGGCCATACAAGATTATCCTGGACAGAACTGAAAGGCCTAGTGAGATAGAGAGCATATGAAATCATGCTGTAGGATGCGGGCTTAGATCAGCACAACAGACCTATGGTGTTTTGTAGACGAGTAAGTCTAACACTCTCTCTATCTATCTCTGTCTCTCTATCTCTTACTCTCACATTCTAACCCGAACACAAGCACTCTCACTCTAAGGGCCATGTCACACAGGACAATTTTCAGGCAATCGGGTCCAACCAAATTCCACATAGAAAAACATGGAATTTTGTATTTTCACCAAATTGTCTTAAGAAGAAAAATGTCTTTATTGCACTTGAAGAATTTCTTTTCGGCTGCAGCGCTGTTACTTGCCCACAAATTGTTTGTTAAAATTGCATTGTGTAACAAGGCCCTAACTCTAGCACTCTTAAAACCCGCACTCTTAAAACCCGCACTCTTAAAACCCGCACCCTTAAAACCCGCACCCTTAAAACCCGCACCCTTAAAACCCGCACCCTTAAAACCCGCACCCTTAAAACCCGCACCCTTAAAACCCGCACCCTTAAAACCTGCACCCTTAAAACCCGCACCCTTAAAACCTGCACCCTTAAAACCCGCACCCATCTCTTACTCTCACATTCTAACCCGAACACAAGCACTCTTACTCTAAGGGCCATGTCACACAGGAAAATTTTCAGGCAATCGGGTCCAACCAAATTCCACATAGAAAAACAAGGAATTCTTTTATTTTCACCAAACTGTCTTAAGAAGAAAAATGTCTTTATTGCACTTGAAGAATTTCTTTTCGGCTGCAGCGCTGCTACTTGCCCACAAATTGCTTGTTAAAATTGCATTGTGTAACAAGGCCCTAACTCTAGCACTCTTAAAACCTGCACTCTTGAAACCTGCACTCTTAAAACCCGCACTCTTAAAACCCGCACTCTTAAAACCCGCACCCTTAAAACCCGCACTCTTAAAACCCGCACCCTTAAAACCCGCACCCTTAAAACCCGCACCCTTAACTCAAACCCTTAACTCTAACAACTAATTTGAACACCCCTAACTCCCTTACTCTATTTTTCCATCAACTCCAGGAGAGATCAACCTCCGGCTCCTGGCTGTTCAAGACCTCGAGGCCATACAAGATTATCCTGGACAGAACTGAAAGGCCTAGTGAGATAGAGAGCATATGAAATCATGCTGTAGGATGCGGGCTTAGATCAGCACAACAGACCTATGGTGTTTTGTAGACGAGTAAGTCTAACACTCTCTCTATCTATCTCTGTCTCTCTATCTCTTACTCTCACATTCTAACCCGAACACAAGCACTCTCACTCTAAGGGCCATGTCACACAGGACAATTTTCAGGCAATCGGGTCCAACCAAATTCCACATAGAAAAACATGGAATTTTGTATTTTCACCAAATTGTCTTAAGAAGAAAAATGTCTTTATTGCACTTGAAGAATTTCTTTTCGGCTGCAGCGCTGTTACTTGCCCACAAATTGTTTGTTAAAATTGCATTGTGTAACAAGGCCCTAACTCTAGCACTCTTAAAACCCGCACTCTTAAAACCCGCACTCTTAAAACCCGCACCCTTAAAACCCGCACCCTTAAAACCCGCACCCTTAAAACCCGCACCCTTAAAACCCGCACCCTTAAAACCCGCACCCTTAAAACCTGCACCCTTAAAACCCGCACCCTTAAAACTCGCACCCTTAAAACCCGCACCCTTAAAACCTGCACCCTTAAAACCCGCACCCATCTCTTACTCTCACATTCTAACCCGAACACAAGCACTCTTACTCTAAGGGCCATGTCACACAGGAAAATTTTCAGGCAATCGGGTCCAACCAAATTCCACATAGAAAAACAGGGAATTCTTTTATTTTCACCAAACTTTCTTAAGAAGAAAAATGTCTTTATTGCACTTGAAGAATTTCTTTTCGGCTGCAGCGCTGTTACTTGCCCACAAATTGCTTGTTAAAATTGCATTGTGTAACAAGGCCCTAACTCTAGCACTCTTAAAACCTGCACTCTTAAAACCCGCACTCTTAAAACCCGCACCCTTAAAACCCGCACCCTTAAAACCCGCACCCTTAAAACCCGCACCCTTAAAACCTGCACCCTTAAAACCCGCACCCTTAAAACCCGCACCCTTAAAACCCGCACCCTTAAAACCTGCACCCTTAAAACCCGCACCCATCTCTTACTCTCACATTCTAACCCGAACACAAGCACTCTTACTCTAAGGGCCATGTCACACAGGAAAATTTTCAGGCAATCGGGTCCAACCAAATTCCACATAGAAAAACAGGGAATTCTTTTATTTTCACCAAACTGTCTTAAGAAGAAAAATGTCTTTATTGCACTTGAAGAATTTCTTTTCGGCTGCAGCGCTGTTACTTGCCCACAAATTGCTTGTTAAAATTGCATTGTGTAACAAGGCCCTAACTCTAGCACTCTTAAAACCTGCACTCTTAAAACCCGCACTCTTAAAACCCGCACTCTTAAAACCCGCACCCTTAAAACCCGCACTCTTAAAACCCGCACCCTTAAAACCCGCACCCTTAAAACCCGCACCCTTAAAACCCGCACCCTAACTCGAATCTTAACCCAAACACTTGCACTCAAACCCTTAACTCTAACAACTAATTTGAACACCCCTAACTCCCTTACTCTATTTTTTCATCAACTCCAGGAGAGATCAACCTCCGGCTCCTGGCTGTTCAAGACCCCGAGGCCATACAAGATTATCCTGGACAGAACTGAAAGGCCTAGTGAGATAGAGAGCATATGAAATCATGCTGTAGGATGCGGGCTTAGATCAGCACAACAGACCTATGGTGTTTTGTAGACGAGTAAGTCTAACACTCTCTCTATCTATCTCTGTCTCTCTATCTCTTACTCTCACATTCTAACCCGAACACAAGCACTCTCACTCTAAGGGCCATGTCACACAGGACAATTTTCAGGCAATCGGGTCCAACCAAATTCCACATAGAAAAACATGGAATTTTGTATTTTCACCAAACTGTCTTAAGAAGAAAAATGTCTTTATTGCACTTGAAGAATTTCTTTTCGGCTGCAGCGCTGTTACTTGCCCACAAATTGCTTGTTAAAATTGCATTGTGTAACAAGGCCCTAACTCTAGCACTCTTAAAACCTGCACTCTTAAAACCTGCACTCTTAAAACCCGCACTCTTAAAACCCGCACTCTTAAAACCCGCACCCTTAAAACCCGCACTCTTAAAACCCGCACCCTTGAAACCCGCACCCTTAAAACCCGCACCCTTAACTCAAACCCTTAACTCTAACAACTAATTTGAACACCCCTAACTCCCTTACTCTATTTTTCCATCAACTCCAGGAGAGATCAACCTCCGGCTCCTGGCTGTTCAAGACCTCGAGGCCATACAAGATTATCCTGGACAGAACTGAAAGGCCTAGTGAGATAGAGAGCATATGAAATCATGCTGTAGGATGCGGGCTTAGATCAGCACAACAGACCTATGGTGTTTTGTAGACGAGTAAGTCTAACACTCTCTCTATCTATCTCTGTCTCTCTATCTCTTACTCTCACATTCTAACCCGAACACAAGCACTCTCACTCTAAGGGCCATGTCACACAGGACAATTTTCAGGCAATCGGGTCCAACCAAATTCCACATAGAAAAACATGGAATTTTGTATTTTCACCAAATTGTCTTAAGAAGAAAAATTTCTTTATTGCACTTGAAGAATTTCTTTTCGGCTGCAGCGCTGTTACTTGCCCACAAATTGTTTGTTAAAATTGCATTGTGTAACAAGGCCCTAACTCTAGCACTCTTAAAACCCGCACTCTTAAAACCCGCACTCTTAAAACCCGCACCCTTAAAACCCGCACCCTTAAAACCCGCACCCTTAAAACCCGCACCCTTAAAACCCGCACCCTTAAAACCTGCACCCTTAAAACCCGCACCCATCTCTTACTCTCACATTCTAACCCGAACACAAGCACTCTTACTCTAAGGGCCATGTCACACAGGAAAATTTTCAGGCAATCGGGTCCAACCAAATTCCACATAGAAAAACAGGGAATTCTTTTATTTTCACCAAACTGTCTTAAGAAGAAAAATGTCTTTATTGCACTTGAAGAATTTCTTTTCGGCTGCAGCGCTGTTACTTGCCCACAAATTGCTTGTTAAAATTGCATTGTGTAACAAGGCCCTAACTCTAGCACTCTTAAAACCCGCACTCTTAAAACCCGCACTCTTAAAACCCGCACCCTTAAAACCCGCACCCTTAAAACCCGCACCCTTAAAACCCGCACCCTTAAAACCCGCACCCTTAAAACCCGCACCCTTAAAACCCGCACCCTTAAAACCCGCACCCTTAAAACCCGCACCCTTAAAACCTGCACCCTTAAAACCCGCACCCATCTCTTACTCTCACATTCTAACCCGAACACAAGCACTCTTACTCTAAGGGCCATGTCACACAGGAAAATTTTCAGGCAATCGGGTCCAACCAAATTCCACATAGAAAAACAGGGAATTCTTTTATTTTCACCAAACTGTCTTAAGAAGAAAAATGTCTTTATTGCACTTGAAGAATTTCTTTTCGGCTGCAGCGCTGTTACTTGAACACAAATTGCTTGTTAAAATTGCATTGTGTAACAAGGCCCTAACTCTAGCACTCTTAAAACCCGCACTCTTAAAACCCGCACTCTTAAAACCCGCACTCTTAAAACCCGCACTCTTAAAACCCGCACCCTTAAAACCCGCACCCTTAAAACCCGCACCCTTAAAACCCGCACCCTTAAAACATGCACCCTTAAAACATGCACCCTTAAAACCCGCACCCTTAAAACCCGCACCCTTAAAACCCGCACCCTTAAAACCCGCACCCTTAAAACCTGCACCCTTAAAACCCGCACCCTTAAAACCCGCACCCTTAAAACCCAAACCCTTAAAACCTGCACCCTTAAACCCGCACCCATCTCTTACTCTCACATTCTAACCCGAACACAAGCACTCTTACTCTAAGGGCCATGTCACACAGGAAAATTTTCAGGCAATCGGGTCCAACCAAATTCCACATAGAAAAACAGGGAATTCTTTTATTTCCACCAAACTGTCTTAAGAAGAAAAATGTCTTTATTGCACTTGAAGAATTTCTTTTCGGCTGCAGCGCTGTTACTTGCCCACAAATTGCTTGTTAAAATTGCATTGTGTAACAAGGCCCTAACTCTAGCACTCTTAAAACCTGCACTCTTAAAACCCGCACTCTTAAAACCCGCACTCTTAAAACCCGCACCCTTAAAACCCGCACTCTTAAAACCCGCACCCTTAAAACCCGCACCCTTAAAACCCGCACCCTTAAAACCCGCACCCTAACTCGAACCTTAACCCAAACACTTGCACTCAAACCCTTAACTCTAACAACTAATTTGAACACCCCTAACTCCCTTACTCTATTTTTCCATCAACTCCAGAAGAGATCAACCTCCGGCTCCTGGCTGTTCAAGACCCCGAGGCCATACAAGATTATCCTGGACAGAACTGAAAGGCCTAGTGAGATAGAGAGCATATGAAATCATGCTGTAGGATGCGGGCTTAGATCAGCACAACAGACCTATGGTGTTTTGTAGACGAGTAAGTCTAACACTCTCTCTATCTATCTCTGTCTCTCTATCTCTTACTCTCACATTCTAACCCGAACACAAGCACTCTCACTCTAAGGGCCATGTCACACAGGACAATTTTCAGGCAATCGGGTCCAACCAAATTCCACATAGAAAAACATGGAATTTTGTATTTTCACCAAACTGTCTTAAGAAGAAAAATGTCTTTATTGCACTTGAAGAATTTCTTTTCGGCTGCAGCGCTGTTACTTGCCCACAAATTGCTTGTTAAAATTGCATTGTGTAACAAGGCCCTAACTCTAGCACTCTTAAAACCCGCACCCTTAAAACCCGCACCCTTAAAACCCGCACTCTTAAAACCCGCACCCTTAAAACCCGCACCCTTAAAACCCGCACCCTTAAAACCCGCACCCTTAAAACCTGCACCCTTAAAACCCGCACCCTTAAAACCTGCACCCTTAAAACCCGCACCCATCTCTTACTCTCACATTCTAACCCGAACACAAGCACTCTTACTCTAAGGGCCATGTCACACAGGAAAATTTTCAGGCAATCGGGTCCAACCAAATTCCACATAGAAAAACAGGGAATTCTTCTATTTTCACCAAACTGTCTTAAGAAGAAAAATGTCTTTACTGTACTTTAAGAATTTCTTTTCGGCTGCAGCGCTGTTACTTGCCCACAAATTGCTTGTTAAAATTGCATTGTGTAACAAGGCCCTAACTCTAGCACTCTTAAAACCCGCACTCTTAAAACCCGCACTTTTAAAACCCGCACCCTTAAAACCCGCACCCTTAAAACCCGCACCCTTAAAACCCGCACCCATCTCTTACTCTCACATTCTAACCCGAACACAAGCACTCTTACTCTAAGGGCCATGTCACACAGGAAAATTTTCATCCAATCGGGTCCAACCAAATTCCACATAGAAAAACAAGGAATTCTTTTATTTTCACCAAACTGTCTTAAGAAGAAAAATGTCTTTATTGCACTTGAAGAATTTCTTTTCGGCTGCAGCGCTGTTACTTGCCCACAAATTGCTTGTTAAAATTGCATTGTGTAACAAGGCCCTAACTCTAGCACTCTTAAAACCTGCACTCTTAAAACCCGCACTCTTAAAACCCGCACTCTTAAAACCCGCACCCTTAAAACCCGCACTCTTAAAACCCGCACCCTTAAAACCCGCACCCTTAAAACCCGCACCCTTAAAACCCGCACCCTTAAAACCCGCACCCTTAACTCAAACCCTTAACTCTAACAACTAATTTGAACACCCCTAACTCCCTTACTCTATTTTTCCATCAACTCCAGGAGAGATCAACCTCCGGCTCCTGGCTGTTCAAGACCTCGAGGCCATAAAAGATTATCCTGGACAGAACTGAAAGGCCTAGTGAGATAGAGAGCATATGAAATCATGCTGTAGGATGCGGGCTTAGATCAGCACAACAGACCTATGGTGTTTTGTAGACGAGTAAGTCTAACACTCTCTCTATCTATCTCTGTCTCTCTATCTCTTACTCTCACATTCTAACCCGAACACAAGCACTCTTACTCTAAGGGCCATGTCACACAGGACAATTTTCAGGCAATCGGGTCCAACCAAATTCCACATAGAAAAACATGGAATTTTGTATTTTCACCAAACTGTCTTAAGAAGAAAAATGTCTTTATTGCACTTGAAGAATTTCTTTTCGGCGGCAGCGCTGTTACTTGCCCACAAATTGCTTGTTAAAATTGCATTGTGTAACAAGGCCCTAACTCTAGCACTCTTAAAACCCGCACTCTTAAAACCCGCACTCTTAAAATCCGCACTCTTAAAACCCGCACTCTTAAAACCCGCACTCTTAAAACCCGCACTCTTAAAACCCGCACCCTGAAAACCCGCACCCTTAAAACCCGCACCCTTAAAACCCGCACCCTTAAAACCCGCACCCTTAAAACCCGCACC
This sequence comes from Hippasteria phrygiana, assembly GCA_037893225.1. Lineage (NCBI taxonomy): Eukaryota > Metazoa > Echinodermata > Asteroidea > Valvatida > Goniasteridae > Hippasteria > Hippasteria phrygiana. Next base: position 2,790,871 of record JAZGUH010000331.1, read on the forward strand.
CTTAAAACCCGCACCCTTAAAACCCGCACCCTTAAAACCCGCACCCTTAAAACCCGCACCCTTAAAACCCGCACCCTTAAAACCCGCACCCTTAAAACCCGCACCCTTAAAACCCGCACCCTTAAAACCCGCACCCTTAAAACCCGCACCCTTAAAACCCGCACCCTAACTCGAACCTTAACCCTAACACTTGCACTCAAACCCTTAACTCTAACAACTAATTTGAACACCCCTAACTCGCTTACTCTATTTTTCCATCAACGGCAGGAGAGATCAACCTCCGGCTCCTGGCTGTTCAAGACCTTGAGGCCTTACAAGATTATATCCTGGACAGAACTAAAAGGCCTAGTGAGATAGAGAGCATATGAAATCATGCTGTAGGATGCGGGCTTAGATCAGCACAACAGACCTATGGTGTTTTGTAGACGAGTAAGTCTGACACTCTCTCTATCTATCTCTGTCTCTCTATCTCTTACTCTCACATTCTAACCCGAACACAAGCACTCTTACTCTAAGGGCCATGTCACACAGGACAATTTTCAGGCAATCGGGTCCAACCAAATTCCACATAGAAAAACATGGAATTTTGTATTTTCACCAAATTGTCTTAAGAAGAAAAATGTCTTTACTGCACTTTAAGAATTTCTTTTCGGCTGCAGCGCTGTTACTTGCCCACAAATTGCTTGTTAAAATTGCATTGTGTAACAAGGCCCTAACTCTAGCACTCTTAAAACCCGCACTCTTAAAACCCGCACTTTTAAAACCCGCACCCTTAAAACCCGCACCCTTAAAACCCGCACCCTTAAAACCCGCACCCTTAAAACCTGCACCCTTAAAACCCGCACCCTTAAAACCTGCACCCGTAAAACCCGCACCCATCTCTTACTCTCACATTCTAACCCGAACACAAGCACTCTTACTCTAAGGGCCATGTCACACAGGAAAATTTTCAGGCAATCGGGTCCAACCAAATTCCACATAGAAAAACAGGGAATTCTTTTATTTTCACCAAACTGTCTTAAGAAGAAAAATGTCTTTACTGCACTTGAAGAATTTCTTTTCGGCTGCAGCGCTGTTACTTGCCCACAAATTGCTTGTTAAAATTGCATTGTGTAACAAGGCCCTAACTCTAGCACTCTTAAAACCTGCACTCTTAAAACCCGCACTCTTAAAACCCGCACTCTTAAAACCCGCACCCTTAAAACCCGCACTCTTAAAACCCGCACCCTTAAAACCCGCACCCTTAAAACCCGCACCCTTAAAACCTGCACCCTTAACTCAAACCCTTAACTCTAACAACTAATTTGAACACCCCTAACTCCCTTACTCTATTTTTCCATCAACTCCAGGAGAGATCAACCTCCGGCTCCTGGCTGTTCAAGACCTCGAGGCCATACAAGATTATCCTGGACAGAACTGAAAGGCCTAGTGAGATAGAGAGCATATGAAATCATGCTGTAGGATGCGGGCTTAGATCAGCACAACAGACCTATGGTGTTTTGTAGACGAGTAAGTCTAACACTCTCTCTATCTATCTCTGTCTCTCTATCTCTTACTCTCACATTCTAACCCGAACACAAGCACTCTCACTCTAAGGGCCATGTCACACAGGACAATTTTCAGGCAATCGGGTCCAACCAAATTCCACATAGAAAAACATGGAATTTTGTATTTTCACCAAATTGTCTTAAGAAGAAAAATGTCTTTACTGCACTTTAAGAATTTCTTTTCGGCTGCAGCGCTGTTACTTGCCCACAAATTGCTTGTTAAAATTGCATTGTGTAACAAGGCCCTAACTCTAGCACTCTTAAAACCCGCACTCTTAAAACCCGCACTTTTAAAACCCGCACCCTTAAAACCCGCACCCTTAAAACCCGCACCCTTAAAACCCGCACCCTTAAAACCCGCACCCTTAAAACCCGCACCCTTAAAACATGCACCCTTAAAACATGCACCCTTAAAACCCGCACCCTTAAAACCCGCACCCTTAAAACCCGCACCCATCTCTTACTCTCACATTCTAACCCGAACACAAGCACTCTTACTCTAAGGGCCATGTCACACAGGAAAATTTTCAGGCAATCGGGTCCAACCAAATTCCACATAGAAAAACAAGGAATTCTTTTATTTTCACCAAACTGTCTTAAGAAGAAAAATGTCTTTATTGCACTTGAAGAATTTCTTTTCAGCTGCAGCGCTGTTACTTGCCCACAAATTGCTTGTTAAAATTGCATTGTGTAACAAGGCCCTAACTCTAGCACTCTTAAAACCCGCACTCTTAAAACCCGCACTCTTAAAACCCGCACCCTTAAAACCCGCACCCTTAAAACCCGCACCCTTAAAACCCGCACCCTTAAAACCCGCACCCTTAAAACCCGCACCCTTAAAACCCGCACCCTTAAAACATGCACCCTTAAAACATGCACCCTTAAAACATGCACCCTTAAAACCCGCACCCTTAAAACCCGCACCCTTAAAACCCGCACCCTTAAAACCTGCACCCTTAAAACCCGCACCCATCTCTTACTCTCACATTCTAACCCGAATACAAGCACTCTTACTCTAAGGGCCATGTCACACAGGAAAATTTTCAGGCAATCGGGTCCAACCAAATTCCACATAGAAAAACAAGGAATTCTTTTATTTTCACCAAACTGTCTTAAGAAGAAAAATGTCTTTATTGCACTTGAAGAATTTCTTTTCGGCTGCAGCGCTGTTACTTGCCCACAAATTGCTTGTTAAAATTGCATTGTGTAACAAGGCCCTAACTCTAGCACTCTTAAAACCTGCACTCTTAAAACCCGCACTCTTAAAACCCGCACTTTTAAAACCCGCACCCTTAAAACCCGCACCCTTAAAACCCGCACCCTTAAAACCCGCACCCTTAAAACCCGCACCCTTAAAACCCGCACCCTTAAAACATGCACCCTTAAAACATGCACCCTTAAAACATGCACCCTTAAAACCCGCACCCTTAAAACCCGCACCCTTAAAACCCGCACCCTTAAAACCTGCACCCTTAAAACCCGCACCCATCTCTTACTCTCACATTCTAACCCGAATACAAGCACTCTTACTCTAAGGGCCATGTCACACAGGAAAATTTTCAGGCAATCGGGTCCAACCAAATTCCACATAGAAAAACAAGGAATTCTTTTATTTTCACCAAACTGTCTTAAGAAGAAAAATGTCTTTATTGCACTTGAAGAATTTCTTTTCGGCTGCAGCGCTGTTACTTGCCCACAAATTGCTTGTTAAAATTGCATTGTGTAACAAGGCCCTAACTCTAGCACTCTTAAAACCTGCACTCTTAAAACCCGCACTCTTAAAACCCGCACTCTTAAAACCCGCACCCTTAAAACCCGCACTCTTAAAACCCGCACCCTTAAAACCCGCACCCTAACTCGAACCTTAACCCAAACACTTGCACTCAAACCCTTAACTCTAACAACTAATTTGAACACCCCTAACTCGCTTACTCTATTTTTCCATCAACTCCAGGAGAGATCAACCTCCGGCTCCTGGCTGTTCAAGACCTCGAGGCCATACAAGATTATCCTGGACAGAACAGAAAGGCCTAGTGAGATAGAGAGCATATGAAATCATGCTGTAGGATGCGGGCTTAGATCAGCACAACAGACCTATGGTGTTTTGTAGACGAGTAAGTCTAACACTCTCTCTATCTATGTCTGTCTCTCTATCTCTTACTCTCACATTCTAACCCGAACACAAGCACTCTCACTCTAAGGGCCATGTCACACAGGACAATTTTCAGGCAATCGGGTCCAACCAAATTCCACATAGAAAAACATGGAATTTTGTATTTTCACCAAATTGTCTTAAGAAGAAAAATGTCTTTACTGCACTTTAAGAATTTCTTTTCGGCTGCAGCGCTGTTACTTGCCCACAAATTGCTTGTTAAAATTGCATTGTGTAACAAGGCCCTAACTCTAGCACTCTTAAAACCCGCACTCTTAAAACCCGCACTTTTAAAACCCGCACCCTTAAAACCCGCACCCTTAAAACCCGCACCCTTAAAACCCGCACCCTTAAAACCCGCACCCTTAAAACCCGCACCCTTAAAACCTGCACCCGTAAAACCCGCACCCATCTCTTACTCTCACATTCTAACCCGAACACAAGCACTCTTACTCTAAGGGCCATGTCACACAGGAAAATTTTCAGGCAATCGGGTCCAACCAAAAATTCCACATAGAAAAACAGGGAATTCTTTTATTTTCACCAAACTGTCTTAAGAAGAAAAATGTCTTTACTGCACTTGAAGAATTTCTTTTCGGCTGCAGCGCTGTTACTTGCCCACAAATTGCTTGTTAAAATTGCATTGTGTAACAAGGCCCTAACTCTAGCACTCTTAAAACCTGCACTCTTAAAACCCGCACTCTTAAAACCCGCACCCTTAAAACCCGCACTCTTAAAACCCGCACCCTTAAAACCCGCACTCTTAAAACCCGCACCCTTAAAACCTGCACCCTTAACTCAAACCCTTAACTCTAACAACTAATTTGAACACCCCTAACTCCCTTACTCTATTTTTCCATCAACTCCAGGAGAGATCAACCTCCGGCTCCTGGCTGTTCAAGACCTCGAGGCCATACAAGATTATCCTGGACAGAACTGAAAGGCCTAGTGAGATAGAGAGCATATGAAATCATGCTGTAGGATGCGGGCTTAGATCAGCACAACAGACCTATGGTGTTTTGTAGACGAGTAAGTCTAACACTCTCTCTATCTATCTCTGTCTCTCTATCTCTTACTCTCACATTCTAACCCGAACACAAGCACTCTCACTCTAAGGGCCATGTCACACAGGACAATTTTCAGGCAATCGGGTCCAACCAAATTCCACATAGAAAAACATGGAATTTTGTATTTTCACCAAATTGTCTTAAGAAGAAAAATGTCTTTACTGCACTTGAAGAATTTCTTTTCGGCTGCAGCGCTGTTACTTGCCCACAAATTGCTTGTTAAAATTGCATTGTGTAACAAGGCCCTAACTCTAGCACTCTTTAAACCCGCACTCTTAAAACCCGCACTCTTAAAACCCGCACCTTTAAAACCCGCACCCTTAAAACCCGCACCCTTAAAACCCGCACCCTTAAAACCCGCACCCTTAAAACCCGCACCCTTAAAACCCGCACCCTTAAAACCCGCACCCTTAAAACCCGCACCCTTAAAACCCGCACCCTTAAAACCCGCACCCTTAAAACCCGCACCCTTAAAACCTGCACCCTTAAAACCCGCACCCATCTCTTACTCTCACATTCTAACCCGAACACAAGCACTCTTACTCTAAGGGCCATGTCACACAGGAAAATTTTCAGGCAATCGGGTCCAACCAAATTCCACATAGAAAAACAGGGAATTCTTCTATTTTCACCAAACTGTCTTAAGAAGAAAAATGTCTTTACTGCACTTTAAGAATTTCTTTTCGGCTGCAGCGCTGTTACTTGCCCACAAATTGCTTGTTAAAATTGCATTGTGTAACAAGGCCCTAACTCTAGCACTCTTTAAACCCGCACTCTTAAAACCCGCACCCTTAAAACCCGCACCCTTAAAACCCGCACCCTTAAAACCCGCACCCTTAAAACCCGCACCCTTAAAACCCGCACCCTTAAAACCCGCACCCTTAAAACCCGCACCCTTAAAACCCGCACCCTTAAAACCCGCACCCTTAAAACCCGCACCCTTAAAACCCGCACCCTTAAAACCTGCACCCTTAAAACCCGCACCCATCTCTTACTCTCACATTCTAACCCGAACACAAGCACTCTTACTCTAAGGGCCATGTCACACAGGAAAATTTTCAGGCAATCGGGTCCAACCAAATTCTACATAGAAAAACAGGGAATTCTTCTATTTTCACCAAACTGTCTTAAGAAGAAAAATGTCTTTACTGCACTTTAAGAATTTCTTTTCGGCTGCAGCGCTGTTACTTGCCCACAAATTGCTTGTTAAAATTGCATTGTGTAACAAGGCCCTAACTCTAGCACTCTTAAAACCCGCACTCTTAAAACCCGCACTCTTAAAACCCGCACTCTTAAAACCCGCACCCTTAAAACCCGCACCCTTAAAACCCGCACCCTTAAAACCCGCACCCTTAAAACCCGCACCCTTAAAACATGCACCCTTAAAACATGCACCCTTAAAACATGCACCCTTAAAACCCGCACCCTTAAAACCCGCACCCTTAAAACCCGCACCCTTAAAACCTGCACCCTTAAAACCCGCACCCATCTGTTACTCTCACATTCTAACCCGAACACAAGCACTCTTACTCTAAGGGCCATGTCACACAGGAAAATTTTCAGGCAATCGGGTCCAACCAAATTCCACATAGAAAAACAGGGAATTCTTTTATTTTCACCAAACTGTCTTAAGAAGAAAAATGTCTTTATTGCACTTGAAGAATTTCTTTTCGGCTGCAGCGCTGTTACTTGCCCACAAATTGCTTGTTAAAATTGCATTGTGTAACAAGGCCCTAACTCTAGCACTCTTAAAACCAGCACTCTTAAAACCCGCACTCTTAAAACCCGCACCCTTAAAACCCGCACTCTTAAAACCCGCACCCTTAAAACCCGCACCCTTAAAACCCGCACCCTTAAAACCCGCACCCTTAAAACCCGCACCCTTAAAACCCGCACCCTTAAAACCCGCACCCTTAAAACCCGCACCCTTAAAACCCGCACCCTTAAAACCCGCACCCTTAAAACCCGCACTCTTAAAACCCGCACCCTTAAAACCCGCACCCTTAAAACCCGCACCCTAACTCAAACCCTTAACTCTAACGACTAATTTGAACACCCCTAACTCGATCACTCTTAAAACCCGCACTCTTAAAACCCGCACTAAAACCCGCACCCTTAAAACCTGCACCCTTCAAACCCGCACCCTTAAAACCCGCACCCTTAAAACCCGCACCCTTAAAACCCGCACCCTTAAAACCCGCACCCTAACTCAAACCCTTAACTCTAACGACTAATTTGAACACCCCTAACTCGATCACTCTATTTTTCCATCAACTCCAGGAGAGATCAACCTCCGGCTCCTGGCTGTTCAAGACCTCGAGGCCTTTCAAGATTATATCCTGGACAGAACTGAAAGGCCTAGTGAGATAGACAGCATATGAAATCATGCTGTAGGATGCGGGCTTAGATCAGCACAACAGACCTATGGTGTTTTGTAGACGAGTAAGTCTAACACTCTCTCTATCTATCTCTGTCTCTCTATCTCTTACTCTCACATTCTAACCCGAACACAAGCACTCTCACTCTAAGGGCCATGTCACACAGGACAATTTTCAGGCAATCGGGTCCAACCAAATTCCACATAGAAAAACATGGAATTTTGTATTTTCACCAAATTGTCTTAAGAAGAAAAATGTCTTTATTGCACTTGAAGAATTTCTTTTCGGCTGCAGCGCTGTTACTTGCCCACAAATTGCTTGTTAAAATTGCATTGTGTAACAAGGCCCTAACTCTAGCACTCTTAAAACCCGCACTCTTAAAACCCGCACCCTTAAAACCCGCACCCTTAAAACCCGCACCCTCAAAACCCGCACCCTTAAAACCCGCACCCTTAAAACCCGCACCCATAAAACCCGCACCCTTAAAACCCGCACCCTTAAAACCCGCACCCTTAAAACCCGCACCCTTAAAACCTGCACCCTTAAAACCCGCACCCATCTCTTACTCTCACATTCTAACCCGAACACAAGCACTCTTACTCTAAGGGCCATGTCACACAGGAACATTTTCAGGCAATCGGGTCCAACCAAATTCCACATAGAAAAACAGGGAATTCTTTTATTTTCACCAAACGTCTTAAGAAGAAAAATGTCTTTATTGCACTTGAAGAATTTCTTTTCGGCTGCAGCGCTGTTACTTGCCCACAAATTGCTTGTTAAAATTGCATTGTGTAACAAGGCCCTAACTCTAGCACTCTTAAAACCCGCACTCTTAAAACCCGCACCCTTAAAACCCGCACCCTTAAAACCCGCACCCTTAAAACCCGCACCCTTAAAACCCGCACCCTTAAAACCCGCACCCTTAAAACCCGCACCCTTAAAACCCGCACCCTTAAAACCTGCACCCTTAAAACCCGCACCCATCTCTTACTCTCACATTCTAACCCGAACACAAGCACTCTTACTCTAAGGGCCATGTCACACAGGAAAATTTTCAGGCAATCGGGTCCAACCAAATTCCACATAGAAAAACAAGGAATTCTTTATTTTCACCAAACTGTCTTAAGAAGAAAAATGTCTTTATTGCACTTGAAGAATTTCTTTTCGGCTGCAGCGCTGTTACTTGCCCACAAATTGCTTGTTAAAATTGCATTGTGTAACAAGGCCCTAACTCTAGCACTCTTAAAACCTGCACTCTTAAAACCCGCACTCTTAAAACCCGCACTCTTAAAACCCGCACCCTTAAAACCCGCACTCTTAAAACCCGCACCCTTAAAACCCGCACCCTTAAAACATGCACCCTTAAAACCCGCACCCATCTCTTACTCTCACATTCTAACCCGAACACAAGCACTCTTACTCTAAGGGTCATGTCACACAGGAAAATTTTCAGGCAATCGGGTCCAACCAAATTCCACATAGAAAAACAAGGAATTCTTTTATTTTCACCAAACTGTCTTAAGAAGAAAAATGTCTTTATTGCACTTGAAGAATTTCTTTTCGGCTGCAGCGCTGTTACTTGCCCACAAATTGCTTGTTAAAATTGCATTGTGTAACAAGGCCCTAACTCTAGCACTCTTAAAACCTGCACTCTTAAAACCCGCACTCTTAAAACCCGCACCCTTAAAACCCGCACTCTTAAAACCCGCACCCTTAAAACCCGCACTCTTAAAACCCGCACCCTTAAAACCCGCACCCTTAAAACCCGCACCCTTAAAACCCGCACCCTAACTCGAACCTTAACCCAAACACTTGCACTCAAACCCTTAACTCTAACAACTAATTTGAACACCCCTAACTCGCTTACTCTATTTTTCCATCAACTCCAGGAGAGATCAACCTCCGGCTCCTGGCTGTTCAAGACCTCGAGGCCATACAAGATTATCCTGGACAGAACAGAAAGGCCTAGTGAGATAGAGAGCATATGAAATCATGCTGTAGGATGCGGGCTTAGATCAGCACAACAGACCTATGGTGTTTTGTAGACGAGTAAGTCTAACACTCTATCTATCTCTGTCTCTCTATCTCTTACTCTCACATTCTAACCCGAACACAAGCACTCTCACTCTAAGGGCCATGTCACACAGGACAATTTTCAGGCAATCGGGTCCAACCAAATTCCACATAGAAAAACATGGAATTTTGTATTTTCACCAAATTGTCTTAAGAAGAAAAATGTCTTTATTGCACTTGAAGAATTTCTTTTCGGCTGCAGCGCTGTTATTTGCCCACAAATTGCTCGTTAAAATTGCATTGTGTAACAAGGCCCTAACTCTAGCACTCTTAAAACCCGCACCCTTAAAACCCGCACCCTTAAAACCCGCACCCTTAAAACCCGCACCCTTAAAACCCGCACCCTTAAAACCCGCACTCTTAAAACCTGCACCCTTAAAACCCGCACCCTTAAAACCCGCACTCTTAAAACCCGCACCCTTAAAACCCGCACCCTTAAAACCCGCACCCTTAAAACCCGCACCCTTAAAACCCGCACCCTTAAAACCCGCACCCTTAAAACCTGCACCCTTAAAACCCGCACCCATCTCTTACTCTCACATTCTAACCCGAACACAAGCACTCTTACTCTAAGGGCCATGTCACACAGGAAAATTTTCAGGCAATCGGGTCCAACCAAATTCCACATAGAAAAACAGGAAATTCTTTTATTTTCACCAAACTGTCTTAAGAAGAAAAATGTCTTTATTGCACTTGAAGAATTTCTTTTCGGCTGCAGCGCTGTTACTTGCCCACAAATTGCTTGTTAAAATTGCATTGTGTAACAAGGCCCTAACTCTAGCACTCTTAAAACCCGCACTCTTAAAACCCGCACTCTTAAAACCCGCACCCTTAAAACCCGCACCCTTAAAACCCGCACCCTTAAAACCCGCACCCTTAAAACCCGCACTCTTAAAACCCGCACCCTAACTCGAACCTTAACCCAAACACTTGCACTCAAACCCTTAACTCTAACAACTAATTTGAACACCCCTAACTCGCTTACTCTATTTTTCCATCAACTCCAGGAGAGATCAACCTCCGGCTCCTGGCTGTTCAAGACCTCGAGGCCATACAAGATTATCCTGGACAGAACAGAAAGGCCTGGTGAGATAGAGAGCATATGAAATCATGCTGTAGGATGCGGGCTTAGATCAGCACAACAGACCTATGGTGTTTTGTAGACGAGTAAGTCTAACACTCTCTCTATCTATCTCTGTCTCTCTATATCTTACTCTCACATTCTAACCCGAACACAAGCACTCTTACTCTAAGGGCCATGTCACACAGGAAAATTTTCAGGCAATCGGGTCCAACCAAATTCCACATAGAAAAACAAGGAATTCTTTATTTTCACCAAACTGTCTTAAGAAGAAAAATGTCTTTATTGCACTTGAAGAATTTCTTTTCGGCTGCAGCGCTGTTACTTGCCCACAAATTGCTTGTTAAAATTGCATTGTGTAACAAGGCCCTAACTCTAGCACTCTTAAAACCTGCACTCTTAAAACCCGCACCCTTAAAACCCGCACCCTTAAAACCCGCACCCTTAAAACCCGCACCCTTAAAACCCGCACCCTTAAAACCCGCACCCTTAAAACCTGCACCCTTAAAACCCGCACCCATCTCTTACTCTCACATTCTAACCCGAACACAAGCACTCTTACTCTAAGGGCCATGTCACACAGGAAAATTTTCAGGCAATCGGGTCCAACCAAATTCCACATAGAAAAACAGGAAATTCTTTTATTTTCACCAAACTGTCTTAAGAAGAAAAATGTCTTTATTGCACTTGAAGAATTTCTTTTCGGCTGCAGCGCTGTTACTTGCCCACAAATTGCTTGTTAAAATTGCATTGTGTAACAAGGCCCTAACTCTAGCACTCTTAAAACCCGCACTCTTAAAACCCGCACTCTTAAAACCCGCACCCTTAAAACCCGCACCCTTAAAACCCGCACCCTTAAAACCCGCACCCTTAAAACCCGCACTCTTAAAACCCGCACCCTAACTCGAACCTTAACCCAAACACTTGCACTCAAACCCTTAACTCTAACAACTAATTTGAACACCCCTAACTCGCTTACTCTATTTTTCCATCAACTCCAGGAGAGATCAACCTCCGGCTCCTGGCTGTTCAAGACCTCGAGGCCATACAAGATTATCCTGGACAGAACAGAAAGGCCTGGTGAGATAGAGAGCATATGAAATCATGCTGTAGGATGCGGGCTTAGATCAGCACAACAGACCTATGGTGTTTTGTAGACGAGTAAGTCTAACACTCTCTCTATCTATCTCTGTCTCTCTATATCTTACTCTCACATTCTAACCCGAACACAAGCACTCTTACTCTAAGGGCCATGTCACACAGGAAAATTTTCAGGCAATCGGGTCCAACCAAATTCCACATAGAAAAACAAGGAATTCTTTATTTTCACCAAACTGTCTTAAGAAGAAAAATGTCTTTATTGCACTTGAAGAATTTCTTTTCGGCTGCAGCGCTGTTACTTGCCCACAAATTGCTTGTTAAAATTGCATTGTGTAACAAGGCCCTAACTCTAGCACTCTTAAAACCTGCACTCTTAAAACCCGCACCCTTAAAACCCGCACCCTTAAAACCCGCACCCTTAAAACCCGCACCCTTAAAACCCGCACCCTTAAAACCCGCACCCTTAAAACCTGCACCCTTAAAACCCGCACCCATCTCTTACTCTCACATTCTAACCCGAACACAAGCACTCTTACTCTAAGGGCCATGTCACACAGGAAAATTTTCAGGCAATCGGGTCCAACCAAATTCCACATAGAAAAACAGGAAATTCTTTTATTTTCACCAAACTGTCTTAAGAAGAAAAATGTCTTTATTGCACTTGAAGAATTTCTTTTCGGCTGCAGCGCTGTTACTTGCCCACAAATTGCTTGTTAAAATTGCATTGTGTAACAAGGCCCTAACTCTAGCACTCTTAAAACCCGCACTCTTAAAACCCGCACTCTTAAAACCCGCACCCTTAAAACCCGCACCCTTAAAACCCGCACCCTTAAAACCCGCACCCTTAAAACCCGCACTCTTAAAACCCGCACCCTAACTCGAACCTTAACCCAAACACTTGCACTCAAACCCTTAACTCTAACAACTAATTTGAACACCCCTAACTCGCTTACTCTATTTTTCCATCAACTCCAGGAGAGATCAACCTCCGGCTCCTGGCTGTTCAAGACCTCGAGGCCATACAAGATTATCCTGGACAGAACAGAAAGGCCTGGTGAGATAGAGAGCATATGAAATCATGCTGTAGGATGCGGGCTTAGATCAGCACAACAGACCTATGGTGTTTTGTAGACGAGTAAGTCTAACACTCTCTCTATCTATCTCTGTCTCTCTATATCTTACTCTCACATTCTAACCCGAACACAAGCACTCTTACTCTAAGGGCCATGTCACACAGGAAAATTTTCAGGCAATCGGGTCCAACCAAATTCCACATAGAAAAACAAGGAATTCTTTATTTTCACCAAACTGTCTTAAGAAGAAAAATGTCTTTATTGCACTTGAAGAATTTCTTTTCGGCTGCAGCGCTGTTACTTGCCCACAAATTGCTTGTTAAAATTGCATTGTGTAACAAGGCCCTAACTCTAGCACTCTTAAAACCTGCACTCTTAAAACCCGCACTCTTAAAACCCGCACTCTTAAAACCCGCACCCTTAAAACCCGCACTCTTAAAACCCGCACCCTTAAAACCCGCACCCTTAAAACATGCACCCTTAAAACCCGCACCCATCTCTTACTCTCACATTCTAACCCGAACACAAGCACTCTTACTCTAAGGGTCATGTCACACAGGAAAATTTTCAGGCAATCGGGTCCAACCAAATTCCACATAGAAAAACAAGGAATTCTTTTATTTTCACCAAACTGTCTTAAGAAGAAAAATGTCTTTATTGCACTTGAAGAATTTCTTTTCGGCTGCAGCGCTGTTACTTGCCCACAAATTGCTTGTTAAAATTGCATTGTGTAACAAGGCCCTAACTCTAGCACTCTTAAAACCTGCACTCTTAAAACCCGCACTCTTAAAACCCGCACCCTTAAAACCCGCACTCTTAAAACCCGCACCCTTAAAACCCGCACTCTTAAAACCCGCACCCTTAAAACCCGCACCCTTAAAACCCGCACCCTTAAAACCCGCACCCTAACTCGAACCTTAACCCAAACACTTGCACTCAAACCCTTAACTCTAACAACTAATTTGAACACCCCTAACTCGCTTACTCTATTTTTCCATCAACTCCAGGAGAGATCAACCTCCGGCTCCTGGCTGTTCAAGACCTCGAGGCCATACAAGATTATCCTGGACAGAACAGAAAGGCCTAGTGAGATAGAGAGCATATGAAATCATGCTGTAGGATGCGGGCTTAGATCAGCACAACAGACCTATGGTGTTTTGTAGACGAGTAAGTCTAACACTCTATCTATCTCTGTCTCTCTATCTCTTACTCTCACATTCTAACCCGAACACAAGCACTCTCACTCTAAGGGCCATGTCACACAGGACAATTTTCAGGCAATCGGGTCCAACCAAATTCCACATAGAAAAACATGGAATTTTGTATTTTCACCAAATTGTCTTAAGAAGAAAAATGTCTTTATTGCACTTGAAGAATTTCTTTTCGGCTGCAGCGCTGTTATTTGCCCACAAATTGCTCGTTAAAATTGCATTGTGTAACAAGGCCCTAACTCTAGCACTCTTAAAACCCGCACCCTTAAAACCCGCACCCTTAAAACCCGCACCCTTAAAACCCGCACCCTTAAAACCCGCACCCTTAAAACCCGCACTCTTAAAACCTGCACCCTTAAAACCCGCACCCTTAAAACCCGCACTCTTAAAACCCGCACCCTTAAAACCCGCACCCTTAAAACCCGCACCCTTAAAACCCGCACCCTTAAAACCCGCACCCTTAAAACCCGCACCCTTAAAACCTGCACCCTTAAAACCCGCACCCATCTCTTACTCTCACATTCTAACCCGAACACAAGCACTCTTACTCTAAGGGCCATGTCACACAGGAAAATTTTCAGGCAATCGGGTCCAACCAAATTCCACATAGAAAAACAGGAAATTCTTTTATTTTCACCAAACTGTCTTAAGAAGAAAAATGTCTTTATTGCACTTGAAGAATTTCTTTTCGGCTGCAGCGCTGTTACTTGCCCACAAATTGCTTGTTAAAATTGCATTGTGTAACAAGGCCCTAACTCTAGCACTCTTAAAACCCGCACTCTTAAAACCCGCACTCTTAAAACCCGCACCCTTAAAACCCGCACCCTTAAAACCCGCACCCTTAAAACCCGCACCCTTAAAACCCGCACTCTTAAAACCCGCACCCTAACTCGAACCTTAACCCAAACACTTGCACTCAAACCCTTAACTCTAACAACTAATTTGAACACCCCTAACTCGCTTACTCTATTTTTCCATCAACTCCAGGAGAGATCAACCTCCGGCTCCTGGCTGTTCAAGACCTCGAGGCCATACAAGATTATCCTGGACAGAACAGAAAGGCCTGGTGAGATAGAGAGCATATGAAATCATGCTGTAGGATGCGGGCTTAGATCAGCACAACAGACCTATGGTGTTTTGTAGACGAGTAAGTCTAACACTCTCTCTATCTATCTCTGTCTCTCTATATCTTACTCTCACATTCTAACCCGAACACAAGCACTCTTACTCTAAGGGCCATGTCACACAGGAAAATTTTCAGGCAATCGGGTCCAACCAAATTCCACATAGAAAAACAGGGAATTCTTCTATTTTCACCAAACTGTCTTAAGAAGAAAAATGTCTTTACTGCACTTGAAGAATTTCTTTTCGGCTGCAGCGCTGTTACTTGCCCACAAATTGCTTGTTAAAATTGCATTGTGTAACAAGGCCCTAACTCTAGCACTCTTAAAACCTGCACTCTTAAAACCCGCACTCTTAAAACCCGCACTCTTAAAACCCGCACCCTTAAAACCCGCACTCTTAAAACCCGCACCCTTAAAACCCGCACCCTTAAAACATGCACCCTTAAAACCTGCACCCATCTCTTACTCTCACATTCTAACCCGAACACAAGCACTCTTACTCTAAGGGTCATGTCACACAGGAAAATTTTCAGGCAATCGGGTCCAACCAAATTCCACATAGAAAAACAAGGAATTCTTTTATTTTCACCAAACTGTCTTAAGAAGAAAAATGTCTTTATTGCACTTGAAGAATTTCTTTTCGGCTGCAGCGCTGTTACTTGCCCACAAATTGCTTGTTAAAATTGCATTGTGTAACAAGGCCCTAACTCTAGCACTCTTAAAACCCGCACTCTTAAAACCCGCACCCTTAAAACCCGCACCCTTAAAACCCGCACTCTTAAAACCCGCACCCTAACTCCAACCTTAACCCAAACACTTGCACTCAAACCCTTAACTCTAACAACTAATTTGAACACCCCTAACTCGCTTCCTCTATTTTTCCATCAACTCCAGGAGAGATCAACCTCCGGCTCCTGGCTGTTCAAGACCTCGAGGCCATACAAGATTATCCTGGACAGAACAGAAAGGCCTAGTGAGATAGAGAGCATATGAAATCATGCTGTAGGATGCGGGCTTAGATCAGCACAACAGACCTATGGTGTTTTGTAGACGAGTAAGTCTAACACTCTCTCTATCTATCTCTGTCTCTCTATATCTTACTCTCACATTCTAACCCGAACACAAGCACTCTTACTCTAAGGGCCATGTCACACAGGACAATTTTCAGGCAATCGGGTCCAACCAAATTCCACATAGAAAAACAGGGAATTCTTCTATTTTCACCAAACTGTCTTAAGAAGAAAAATGTCTTTACTGCACTTTAAGAATTTCTTTTCGGCTGCAGCGCTGTTACTTGCCCACAAATTGCTTGTTAAAATTGCATTGTGTAACAAGGCCCTAACTCTAGCACTCTTAAAACCCGCACTCTTAAAACCCGCACTCTTAAAACCCGCACTCTTAAAACCCGCACCCTTAAAACCCGCACCCTTAAAACCCGCACTCTTAAAACCCGCACCCTTAAAACCCGCACCCTTAAAACCCGCACCCTTAAAACCCGCACCCTTAAAACCCGCACCCTTAAAACCTGCACCCTTAAAACCCGCACCCATCTCTTACTCTCACATTCTAACCCGAACACAAGCACTCTTACTCTAAGGGCCATGTCACACAGGAAAATTTTCAGGCAATCGGGTCCAACCAAATTCCACATAGAAAAACAGGGAATTCTTCTATTTTCACCAAACTGTCTTAAGAAGAAAAATGTCTTTACTGCACTTTAAGAATTTCTTTTCGGCTGCAGCGCTGTTACTTGCCCACAAATTGCTTGTTAAAATTGCATTGTGTAACAAGGCCCTAACTCTAGCACTCTTAAAACCCGCACTCTTAAAACCCGCACTCTTAAAACCCGCACCCTTAAAACCTGCACCCTTAAAACCCGCACCCTTAAAACCCGCACCCTTAAAACCCGCACCCTTAAAACCCGCACCCTTAAAACATGCACCCTTAAAACATGCACCCTTAAAACCCGCACCCTTAAAACCCGCACCCTTAAAACCCGCACCGATCTCTTACTCTCACATTCTAACCCGAACACAAGCACTCTTACTCTAAGGGCCATGTCACACAGGAAAATTTTCAGGCAATCGGGTCCAACCAAATTCCACATAGAAAAACAAGGAATTCTTTTATTTTCACCAAACTGTCTTAAGAAGAAAAATGTCTTTATTGCACTTGAAGAATTTCTTTTCGGCTGCAGCGCTGTTACTTGCCCACAAATTGCTTGTTAAAATTGCATTGTGTTACAAGGCCCTAACTCTAGCACTCTTAAAACCTGCACTCTTAAAACCCGCACCCTTAAAACCCGCACCCTTAAAACCCGCACACTAACTCGAACCTTAACCCAAACACTTGCACTCAAACCCTTAACTCTAACAACTAATTTGAACACCCCTAACTCGCTTACTCTATTTTTCCATCAACTCCAGGAGAGATCAACCTCCGGCTCCTGGCTGTTCAAGACCTCGAGGCCATACAAGATTATCCTGGACAGAACAGAAAGGCCTAGTGAGATAGAGAGCATATGAAATCATGCTGTAGGATGCGGGCTTAGATCAGCACAACAGACCTATGGTGTTTTGTAGACGAGTAAGTCTAACACTCTCTCTATCTATCTCTATCTCTCTATCTCTTACTCTCACATTCTAACCCGAACACAAGCACTCTCACTCTAAGGGCCATGTCACACAGGAAAATTTTCAGGCAATCGGGTCCAACCAAATTCCACATAGAAAAACATGGAATTTTGTATTTTCACCAAATTGTCTTAAGAAGAAAAATGTCTTTATTGCACTTGAAGAATTTCTTTTCGGCTGCAGCGCTGTTACTTGCCCACAAATTGCTTGTTAAAATTGCATTGTGTAACAAGGCCCTAACTCTAGCACTCTTAAAACCTGCACTCTTAAAACCCGCACTCTTAAAACCCGCACTCTTAAAACCCGCACCCTTAAAACCCGCACTCTTAAAACCCGCACCCTTAAAACCCGCACCCTTAAAACATGCACCCTTAAAACCTGCACCCATCTCTTACTCTCACATTCTAACCCGAACACAAGCACTCTTACTCTAAGGGTCATGTCACACAGGAAAATTTTCAGGCAATCGGGTCCAACCAAATTCCACATAGAAAAACAAGGAATTCTTTTATTTTCACCAAACTGTCTTAAGAAGAAAAATGTCTTTATTGCACTTGAAGAATTTCTTTTCGGCTGCAGCGCTGTTACTTGCCCACAAATTGCTTGTTAAAATTGCATTGTGTAACAAGGCCCTAACTCTAGCACTCTTAAAACCCGCACTCTTAAAACCCGCACCCTTAAAACCCGCACCCTTAAAACCCGCACTCTTAAAACCCGCACCCTAACTCGAACCTTAACCCAAACACTTGCACTCAAACCCTTAACTCTAACAACTAATTTGAACACCCCTAACTCGCTTCCTCTATTTTTCCATCAACTCCAGGAGAGATCAACCTCCGGCTCCTGGCTGTTCAAGACCTCGAGGCCATACAAGATTATCCTGGACAGAACAGAAAGGCCTAGTGAGATAGAGAGCATATGAAATCATGCTGTAGGATGCGGGCTTAGATCAGCACAACAGACCTATGGTGTTTTGTAGACGAGTAAGTCTAACACTCTCTCTATCTATCTCTGTCTCTCTATATCTTACTCTCACATTCTAACCCGAACACAAGCACTCTTACTCTAAGGGCCATGTCACACAGGACAATTTTCAGGCAATCGGGTCCAACCAAATTCCACATAGAAAAACAGGGAATTCTTCTATTTTCACCAAACTGTCTTAAGAAGAAAAATGTCTTTACTGCACTTTAAGAATTTCTTTTCGGCTGCAGCGCTGTTACTTGCCCACAAATTGCTTGTTAAAATTGCATTGTGTAACAAGGCCCTAACTCTAGCACTCTTAAAACCCGCACTCTTAAAACCCGCACTCTTAAAACCCGCACTCTTAAAACCCGCACCCTTAAAACCCGCACCCTTAAAACCCGCACTCTTAAAACCCGCACCCTTAAAACCCGCACCCTTAAAACCCGCACCCTTAAAACCCGCACCCTTAAAACCCGCACCCTTAAAACCTGCACCCTTAAAACCCGCACCCATCTCTTACTCTCACATTCTAACCCGAACACAAGCACTCTTACTCTAAGGGCCATGTCACACAGGAAAATTTTCAGGCAATCGGGTCCAACCAAATTCCACATAGAAAAACAGGGAATTCTTCTATTTTCACCAAACTGTCTTAAGAAGAAAAATGTCTTTACTGCACTTTAAGAATTTCTTTTCGGCTGCAGCGCTGTTACTTGCCCACAAATTGCTTGTTAAAATTGCATTGTGTAACAAGGCCCTAACTCTAGCACTCTTAAAACCCGCACTCTTAAAACCCGCACTCTTAAAACCCGCACCCTTAAAACCTGCACCCTTAAAACCCGCACCCTTAAAACCCGCACCCTTAAAACCCGCACCCTTAAAACCCGCACCCTTAAAACATGCACCCTTAAAACATGCACCCTTAAAACCCGCACCCTTAAAACCCGCACCCTTAAAACCCGCACCGATCTCTTACTCTCACATTCTAACCCGAACACAAGCACTCTTACTCTAAGGGCCATGTCACACAGGAAAATTTTCAGGCAATCGGGTCCAACCAAATTCCACATAGAAAAACAAGGAATTCTTTTATTTTCACCAAACTGTCTTAAGAAGAAAAATGTCTTTATTGCACTTGAAGAATTTCTTTTCGGCTGCAGCGCTGTTACTTGCCCACAAATTGCTTGTTAAAATTGCATTGTGTTACAAGGCCCTAACTCTAGCACTCTTAAAACCTGCACTCTTAAAACCCGCACCCTTAAAACCCGCACCCTTAAAACCCGCACACTAACTCGAACCTTAACCCAAACACTTGCACTCAAACCCTTAACTCTAACAACTAATTTGAACACCCCTAACTCGCTTACTCTATTTTTCCATCAACTCCAGGAGAGATCAACCTCCGGCTCCTGGCTGTTCAAGACCTCGAGGCCATACAAGATTATCCTGGACAGAACAGAAAGGCCTAGTGAGATAGAGAGCATATGAAATCATGCTGTAGGATGCGGGCTTAGATCAGCACAACAGACCTATGGTGTTTTGTAGACGAGTAAGTCTAACACTCTCTCTATCTATCTCTATCTCTCTATCTCTTACTCTCACATTCTAACCCGAACACAAGCACTCTCACTCTAAGGGCCATGTCACACAGGACAATTTTCAGGCAATCGGGTCCAACAAAATTCCACATAGAAAAACATGGAATTTTGTATTTTCACCAAATTGTCTTAAGAAGAAAAATGTCTTTATTGCACTTGAAGAATTTCTTTTCGGCTGCAGCGCTGTTACTTGCCCACAAATTGCTTGTTAAAATTGCATTGTGTAACAAGGCCCTAACTCTAGCACTCTTAAAACCCGCACCCTTAAAACCCGCACCCTTAAAACCCGCACCCTTAAAACCCGCACCCTTAAAACCCGCACCCTTAAAACCCGCACCCTTAAAACCCGCACCCTTAAAACCCGCACCCTTAAAACCCGCACCCTTAAAACCTGCACCCATCTCTTACTCTCACATTCTAACCCGAACACAAGCACTCTTACTCTAAGGGCCATGTCACACAGGAAAATTTTCAGGCAATCGGGTCCAACCAAATTCCACATAGAAAAACAGGGAATTCTTCTATTTTCACCAAACTGTCTTAAGAAGAAAAATGTCTTTACTGCACTTTAAGAATTTCTTTTCGGCTGCAGCGCTGTTACTTGCCCACAAATTGCTTGTTAA
The DNA here is from genome assembly GCA_037893225.1 of Hippasteria phrygiana. Taxonomy (NCBI): domain Eukaryota; kingdom Metazoa; phylum Echinodermata; class Asteroidea; order Valvatida; family Goniasteridae; genus Hippasteria; species Hippasteria phrygiana. The sequence continues at coordinate 2,811,498 of JAZGUH010000331.1, forward strand.
AATTGCATTGTGTAACAAGGCCCTAACTCTAGCACTCTTAAAACCTGCACTCTTAAAACCTGCACTCTTAAAACCCGCACTCTTAAAACCCGCACCCTTAAAACCCGCACCCTTAAAACCCGCACCCTTAAAACCCGCACCCTTAAAACCCGCACCCTTAAAACATGCACCCTTAAAACATGCACCCTTAAAACCCGCACCCTTAAAACCCGCACCCTTAAAACCCGCACCCTTAAAACCTGCACCCTTAAAACCCGCACCCATCTCTTACTCTCACATTCTAACCCGAACACAAGCACTCTTACTCTAAGGGCCATGTCACACAGGAAAATTTTCAGGCAATCGGGTCCAACCAAATTCCACATAGAAAAACAGGGAATTCTTCTATTTTCACCAAACTGTCTTAAGAAGAAAAATGTCTTTACTGCACTTGAAGAATTTCTTTTCGGCTGCAGCGCTGTTACTTGCCCACAAATTGCTTGTTAAAATTGCATTGTGTAACAAGGCCCTAACTCTAGCACTCTTAAAACCAAAACCCGCACCCTTAAAACCCGCACCCTTAAAACCCGCACCCTTAAAACCCGCACCCTTAAAACCCGCCGCACCCTCAAAACCCGCACCCTCAAAACCCGCACCCTCAAAACCCGCACCCTCAAAACCCGCACCCTCAAAACCCGCACCCTCAAAACCCGCACCCTCAAAACCCGCACCCTCAAAACCCGCACCCTCAAAACCCGCACCCTCAAAACCCGCACCCTCAAAACCCGCACCCTCAAAACCCGCACCCTCAAAACCCGCACCCTCAAAACCCGCACCCTCAAAACCCGCACCCTCAAAACCCGCACCCTCAAAACCCGCACCCTCAAAACCCGCACCCTCAAAACCCGCACCCTCAAAACCCGCACCCTCAAAACCCGCACCCTCAAAACCCGCACCCTCAAAACCCGCACCCTCAAAACCCGCACCCTCAAAACCCGCACCCTCAAAACCCGCACCCTCAAAACCCGCACCCTCAAAACCCGCACCCTCAAAACCCGCACCCTCAAAACCCGCACCCTCAAAACCCGCACCCTCAAAACCCGCACCCTCAAAACCCGCACCCTCAAAACCCGCACCCTCAAAACCCGCACCCTCAAAACCCGCACCCTCAAAACCCGCACCCTCAAAACCCGCACCCTCAAAACCCGCACCCTCAAAACCCGCACCCTCAAAACCCGCACCCTCAAAACCCGCACTCTCAAAACCCGCACTCTCAAAACCCGCACTCTCAAAACCCGCACTCTCAAAACCCGCACTCTCAAAACCCGCACTCTCAAAACCCGCACTCTCAAAACCCGCACTCTCAAAACCCGCACTCTCAAAACCCGCACTCTCAAAACCCGCACTCTCAAAACCAAATTCCACATAGAAAAACATGGAATTTTTTATTTTCACCAAATTGTCTTAAGAAGAAAAATGTCTTTATTGCACTTGAAGAATTTCTTTTCGGCTGCAGCGCTGTTACTCGCCCACAAATTGCTTGTTAAAATTGCATTGTGTAACAAGGCCCTAACTCTAGCACTCTTAAAACCCGCACTCTCGAAACCCGCACTCTCAAAACCCGCACTCTCAAAACCCGCACTCTCAAAACCCGCACTCTCAAAACCCGCACTCTCAAAACCCGCACTCTCAAAACCCGCACTCTCAAAACCAAATTCCACATAGAAAAACATGGAATTTTTTATTTTCACCAAATTGTCTTAAGAAGAAAAATGTCCTTATTGCACTTTAAGAATTTCTTTTCGGCTGCAGCGCTGTCACTTGCCCACAAATTGCTTGTTAAAGTTGCCTTGTGTGACAAGGCCCTAACTCAAACACTCTAACTCCAGCACTTGCACACTATCACTGTCTAACACTTGCACTTTAACACTCAGATCGAAAAATGCACTAATTTTGGGCCTAAGTTGCGTGGTGGGGGTCTCGGCTAGTCCATTGTATAGCATGTGCACTGATGCAAGAATGCAGAAAAAAAAGGTTCGAAAAACCTACTCGCTTGTCTCGGCCATCACCCAACAAACATATCGTAATTGGCCCGATGCTGGCTTCGAAACGGCTGGTACCGGCAGTACTGTATAACGGCTGCCGTTATACAGCCAGCAATGCGCCGTTTTCGGCAGGTATGCGTAAACCTCCATCGCGCCATCATGTAAGCTCACGATATCGGCCCATTTAGGTCCAATGTTGGCTTGCTCGATTATGCGCACCGCGCGGGGGGTATCGGCAACCTGCGCGCGCACCGCGCACACACATGCTGTCCACTGGCCACGTCGACCGCCATTGTTTGTCAGTCAACAGTTAGTGATTCTGCCACGTATGCAATTCTATGATATTTTCTGAAGACTTATTCCATTTTTTTATTTGTAATCGCCACTTTCCGTTGCTAAAGCTCGAACCAGACCTGGTTGAGTTAATGAAATAGCTTTTATTTTCTGTGCATGGCATTTAAGCACATAATCTAAAGCACATAATCTGAAGCACCTTTTTCGCCGTGACTCCAACATTTGTCCAATCTATTGTAATTTGTACGTGGTACATGTATACTACATGTATGGCCAGCAGTACATGCCGCACGTCTTACGTTCAGCCATTATACACGGTCTCCGCGAAGTCCCCGTAGGCTGTTAAGTGTTATATTTCTTGTTCTTGTTGCACATGTGCATTATCACGATGACATTTACAATTTAATGTAGGCCTACCTGGAAATAACTCTTGTGTTGTCATGCTAGTTGTAGCCCATACGTGTGACTAAATTTGCTTAAAAAATATGAAGCCTTGGGTTTGAACGTTGAATCTTTGAGTGACTTCGGTAAATGTTCAGCTAACTAACAATAATCTTAATTTTACATCTGTCTCGATCTGTAATAAGCTTGCACTTCAATTATGTCTTATTGGACAAAGCGTTGTAAAGTTGAAAAAGTTGTTAACCAACTTTTGCAAGAAATTGCTGAACTTAGTCACGATCATGATGATGTAGCCCTATACTATGCCCCGCCGCACGAGTAGACTCACGCTCTGGGCCATACTGCGCTGCGTGCAAAAAGTTGGGGATTTTTTTTGTTTTTTAAATGGAAATCATTCGGCCTTAAACTCGGCATATAGGTTCACTTACCCAAGCATCTCAATATTTCACCATAATTAGGACTTGTTCATGGTTCTGTCTGGTGTAATTTGCCTGAAAATATCCAATATGAACTGTTTACCCTTCTCAGCCGTGAAGACCAATTCAATATAGCGGTATCATGTCTGCGCAGGCGCACACAGCTCATCGCACCCAAAAACCCGACGGTTGTTTCATGAAATACCATTAACTGGTGCATGGACATCCAATTTCATAAAACAACCGTCAGGTTTTTTGGTGCGATGAGCTGTGTGCGCCTGCGCAGACATGAAGCCCCCCATATTGAATTGGTCTTCACGGCTGAGAAGTGTAAACAGTTCATGTTGGAAATTTTAAGGCAAATTACACCAGACAGAACCATGAACAAGTCCTATCTCATGCCACTCCGAGGAAGATATTGCACATGAAAATTCCTCGGTTTTTTCTGAAATTGATGAAGAGGAGAATCTTGGGTCAAAAATCGCTAGCTGGGCCCTGAAGAACAATATTACTCATTCTGCAGTTGGGAAACTTTTGACAATACTTGGAAACCACCATCCCTCTCTTCCTAAGAACCCAAGTACACTGCTATCAACATGTCATCTAACACAAGCAGACATAAAAGTCATAGATGGCGGTGGTAATTATTTCCATGTTGGTATTTCTCAAGGTGTTTTGTCAAGATCTTCACATTTGAAACAGCTCCATCATGACAAGATATCTTTGCAGTTTAACATTGATGGCCTTTCATTGTTTAAAAGCAGTAATGTTCAGTTCTGGCCAATCCTTTGTACTTTATCTGAACCATCGTGTAGGTGTGAACCATTCATTGTAGGTTTGTATTCTAGAAATAAAAAACCCAAACATCTCGGAGTTTCTCGAAGATTTTGTACACGAAGTCAAAGATTTACTGGCAAATGGAAGAACTTTGGCCGTTTCTGTCGAGGCATTTATTTGTGATGCTCCAGCACGTGCGTATATTAAACAGGTCAAGGGTCATTCGGGTTATCATGGTTGTGAGAAGTGCACAGTCAGAGGGGAGTATGCTAGCAAAGTGATATTTTCCAGATTGGATTCACCCCTTCGCACAGATGATTCATTTAAGGATAGGTTGGATGAGGGCCACCACATTGGACTGAGCCCATTGCTACAATTAAATATTGGCATGGTTTCTCAGTTTCCACTAGACTATATGCATTTGGTATGCTTAGGAGTCACAAGACGGCTTCTTGTCTTTTGGGTGAAAGGGCCTTTGAAGTGCCGTCTGGGACCTCGGACAAGGGTGCAAATATCAGAATGTCTGCTATCTCTCCGTTCCAGCATCCCTCAAGAATTTGCTAGAAAACCACGATCGCTTGATGAGTTAGACAGATGGAAAGCAACAGAGTTTCGGTTGTTTCTTCTGTATACTGGCCCTGTAGTATTGAAAGGAAAAATTCCTGAACCAATGTATGACAACTTAATTCATGCTTCTGTCTGTTGCAGTGAACTTACTGGCAAATCCAGCCTTGTGCAAGTCCTTTTGTGATTATGCAAAAGAGTTGCTTGTCAATTTTGTGCAGCATTTTTCTAGTTTGTACGGGACTGACCAAGTCGTGTACAATGTACATAACCTGATTCATCTCCCGGAAGATGTCAAACTGTATGGCCCCCTGGACAAGTTTTCAGCTTTTCCATTTGAAAACTGCCTAAAAGGTTTGAAGAGGCTAGTCAGAAAGCCAAACTTAGTTCTTCAGCAAGTTGTAGCAAGGTTGGTGGAGAGATCTCCTTGCCACCCAAAGAATGTCTATGTTTTTCCCAGTCCACAAAGTTCACTTTGAGAATGGAACATGCAAAAGGTCCACTTCCTTTCGGAAACGAGTACATTCCATGTACACAGTTTCGTGATGCCGTCTTTTGTGACTGTGTCATTAGCTCAAAAACTGGTGACAATTGTGTTGGAAGCCACGTGGGCATTATAAGCAATATCTTTCAAAGTAGGTCCGGGGTGTACATAATGTACAAACAATTTCAATCACTGGAAACATTTTTTACGTATCCAATGGATTCAGAGAAGTTGGATGTGCACAAGGTATCTAAACTGGGAAACGAGACGCTAATTGCCAACATTCGGTCAGTGAGAAACAAATATATGGTGCTTCCGTATTATGACAAACATGTAGCAATACCTGTTCTTCATAGCATGCATACTTTCACAGACTTGAAGTAAATATCGAAATTGCTCAACTAATGTCACCGGGCTATAAAATAACTCAATCAGTTAAAGTTTTACTAGGTGATCTGGCTGATTCCTGATCACCTTATTGTTTTTTTCCGGGTTCTACGCATTTTTTTTGTTTCTTTTTCTAGACAATTCTTCAAAGCATTTTTTCCAAATTGTACAACGTATTAACTTGAAAATTAAAATGAACATCAACCCTGATCTCTGGACGTGCATACAAGTGTGACATCATGATGACATCATGATGACGTCATGTATCAAATTACAAGCAATTTTAGTTCCAAAATTACCGCATTCTTTCACAGCTAATACAGCTGTAATGTTCGTGATTTGGGATCTGATAGATCTACATGTAGGATATGCCAACATTTTTGTTTTTATCTCTGAGGGCAAAGTCGTCTGACCTTCACTTCTGCTGTTACCGGAAGGTCAAAGTTGGGTAAATTTGAAAAGCGAAAATGAGGTCAAAGCAAAACTAACAACATTTCTTTGAAATGGTTCATGGGATATACATGAAACCTATGTACGAACAATGTATGTTTAAATCATATCATAATCCATAACATTTAAAGGGGCTGTGTCGTCGCGCCATATCGCGTTAACGAATCAAATATTGAAGTGCGCCCCCTTGCGCTTCATTTCGGTTATGTGCTATTGTTAACCTCCATCCGTTTGTTATGGCTGTTCTGAGAATTGGCTTTTGGAAACTACACCCCCTGGAACACGCACGCATGTCCAGCGTCTGCGTACTGAAATACACATACGTGTACACGTATACTTATAAACAAGTAGCACACATCGTGGCACTCAGTTCTCTAAGAGTAAGATTATTAGAAAAAACGTTCAAATTTCATCTGTTTATTTCATAAAATTTCATTCACATGTACACAAGTGCCATGGAATATTTGTCTGAAAGTTGCACAGAATTAGAGGTTGGCGATATAGAAGTAGAACCTTACGCTGGAGAACCTATGACATGTACATGCCGAAACTCTTTCCAGAGAGGACGACTCGGCACACGGGGTGCACAGCAAAACTGCAACGTGTCTTGTCGCTGTGGGACAGTTCGCGCTAAATTTTGTACACAAAATCCCACAGGCGGGGTATCCGTAAAAGGGTCTATGTATTATGTGTTATTCATTTGGATGTATCTTGCTCGTATCTTGCTTGTAAACTTAGGTCGATAAAAAGCTTCAGGCTTATTTTGACCCGTCACTTCAATAACAAAATTATCATGCTACTAAAAGAGGGGTAGTGGCTGCAGACAGTTCTTTAGCAGCGAAGAAAAATAAAATTAAAATCAAGAACATAGCAGTACATTTTTTTTAACAGTTGATAGATGGAGCTGAAACAACTTCACTTGGTCGCTATTCCAATGGCACTTGTCAACAACTCGCTGTGTGAAACAATATTTCCGCACATCAAGTCTACATGTAACGTATAGTCAACAAGTACAGATGTATAGTACATCCGATCCATGTACTCGGTATGTGAATTGTTCATGTCATAAAAAGTAACAAGCGAATAATTCATGCAAAACAGGTGAAAATTAGGGTTGTTTGAATATTTGTCGGGGTGTCTATTCCTTTGTTTCTTCGGTAGTCATCTTTATCATAGTGATGTGGGGATCTGTGCGCCAGTGGCGTAAGCACGGGGAAGGAGTTCAGGGGCCCGCCGATTTGTATTTCTTGTTTGTTTCATAAATTTAAAAAGGGGAAATTGTACACAAAGTGATGTTTCAAATTTCAAGCGGTGTTTGGGGCAGGGGTATCCCCCGTTGAAAAAAGTTCAAGATGCAGTACTTCGTTGACAAATTTAATATTCATCCCCACTTTTCGACACGGATTTACTCGCCACTGGTGAAATCTCATTTCATTGACGTATATTATTTATTGGTAATAACTGTTATTATTGTGTTTATTATTTGATAGTGTTGAAATAACTCTTATGATATGTAACTTTCCATAAAGTCCTGCCGTAACACAAGGTCGTGGACTCAATATCGCCATCAGTATAGCTGTTTTACTTTGATTTGCTCATCATTGCAGGCACAGCCGATTTTAGTCGAAATTTATTTCGATACATAGGCCTACAACTTAATTTTTGTATGGGCTGGTGCATTATACATTTTACAATTATAAATACAGATTTACTTATTTTCGTTTGGTTCTGTCATGGTACATTTTGGCGTTTGCTGGGTGGGGTGTCACGGACTATGTTCGACTGTAGGCCTATCGTATATTTTTTATGGTGTTCTAAAGATGACAGATCGCCTCGCCCTCGCCCTCGCCTTCGCCCTCGACCTCGACCTCGACCTCGACCTCGACCTCGACCTCGACCTCGACCTCGACCTCGACCTCGACCTCGACCTCGACCTCGACCTCGACCTCGACCTCGACCTTACCACATAGACTTGTGCACAAAAAAACAGATGCAGGGGCGAGGGCGCAGTCGCCCTCGCCCTCGCCCTCGCCCTCGCCCTCGACCTCGACCTCGACCTCGTTAATATTTATAGTCTGGGGGTTGACTACGGAAACGTGCATTAGGGTCCGCACAAATTGTTTTGCATTTTCTTGTCAATTGGACTTTGCAGATCAATATTCCGGCGGGTGCCATGCCCCTTGGCACCCTTGGCATTTTTAAAAATTAATTAAAATGCAAATTAGCTGCTGCAATTGGGTAAAATACATGTTTTCAATCCTATATGCAATGTCTGATCTCGTCCAAACCTATCCATTCGAGGTGTCTAGACCATGTTCAGGGGTGAACGAATTCATAAAGTAATTTCTACAATGATAATATCGTATGTTCTGCATTTATTCAGATTACATGTAGCACCCGCCATTATAAGAAACTTTAGACAGCTCGTTTGATACAACTGGACAAAGGCTTCCGAAGATATAGATATAAGTTCAGCGGACCCTAATGCACGTTTCCGTGGTTAACCCCCAGCCTATAAATATTAATGAGGTCGAGGTCGAGGTCGAGGTCATCTGTCGTCTTTAGAACACCATCATTTTTGGTGGCACAAACACATACAAAATACTTGTACATGCAGTATGTATCATCATAACTACAGGATCATGCATCCAGCAGTCATTGCAATTGTAATCTGATCTGGCGCGCGCGACCTGTGGGTCACCGCGCGGTCGTTGGGTATTATTTGCAGTTACTGGGTTCATCTGCGTTCATCAGTTCGGGATTCAGTGTACAGCCGCAAGCCTGCTATGATCGTGACGACACAGCCCCTTTAAGTTCACGCAATTTAGATTTGCACGAGTTATTTTAGTGCCCTCTTGCATATCCAAGGTTCAAAACAAATGCCAAATTTGAACATCTGTTCTTTATCACAGTCATATATTTATATTCATAACTTAAACAACTGAACAATGTCTCGCCCGATCACCTAGTGTTTGTGATAAACATCAAACTTCTAGTTGATTGTCTAAATGTGAACTGCAAATGCATACATGTAGGTTGTAAAACTGTATGTATGCTAAAAAATATAAAGTGAGCTTAAATGCCCAGGAAAATAAAATGCACTGTTCAAATTTTACAATCATGCATTGGATATGTCTATAGTTGAGATGTATGCTGTGGTAGTTTTCACAGAAACTGATGAAGTAGAGCTCGTCCCATCGAACTGGTTAATGAACTCCAACCAGAATGTTCTCTGGCCACCATTCAAAGCCACTTCTGCTGTTACAAAGGTAGTTAAGGACAGGCTGAATCCAGACCTGCAAACATGGACACTCTACAAGACACGTTTGCTTTGCAATTGTTGTAAGTATAATTTTACCTGTATAGTAGCATGTTTCGAAAACTATTAATCGGAAATGTTAGTACTTTCTGGCCTCTAAATGGTACTCTGTTTTGACCTGCCCGAAGTAGCAATTTATGGAGATGAAATTAGTTCTCTAATATGCCTCCGACATTGTGAATTTTAAAGTATACATTTCAGTGACATGGTTGACAGACCATATTGTCCCGATTTCCTGCTGATGTCACGGTGTTTAGTGAATCACTCCATACGTTAAAACTTTTTTGGTGAAAGATAGTAAATACAGTAGTATTAAATTGGAGTCACTAAAACTTGTATCCACACATAGCGACCTATGAAGCTGGAAGACAGAAGTCGCGGATGGCTGAAGATACATCTGACGTCCAAACGGACAAAGAACGAGCCAAGCAGCAGAAGTAAGTATATGCAAATTTAATTGGCTGTTTCGTAAGTTTTACGAAACAGCCCTTGTTTTCGTTAAGATTTTTTATTATTGGCTGTTTCGAAAGTTTTTCGAAACAGCCCTTGTTTTCGTTAAGATTTTTTTTTTTTTCTTTTTTTTTTTTTTTTTTGGCTTTTCCGACAATCCGTCGGAAAAGGCTTTGTTTTTGTTCTGATTTTTTTTTTTTTATTGGCTTTTCCGACAATCCGTCGGAAAAGGCGTTGTTTTTGTTCTGATTTTTTTTTTTCTTCTTCTTACTTTAGTTCTATCCTAAATCCCATAGACTTTGTACACGAATTTTATGACAGCCACTTTGGTCACTAAACAATCTCAGATCTTAATTAAACTTAACACAAACATAGACCCGAACCTGAAATTGTATGCCGAAGAGTGACGTCATGATGACGTCATCACGTGATTTTTTATGATTTTTTGAATTTTGAAAATCGTAACATTCTTTTCAATATATCTAGCACACAAAACAAGATATTTTCAAAATTCTTTTTGTTATAGCTTTGGTATGTCTCAAAGATATGCCCTAAAAAGCGAAAATTGTTTGACGTCATGATGACGTCATCAAAAATTTGTTTTTTGTTAACGCATGTAAGGGTCAATCCGATTACAAAAATGTATATATTGAATTTTCCTGTACCCAATTCCAAAATTTCATGATCGTGGCTCACTCAAGTAAGAAATGACAGCCATTTCAAAATTTAGACCAAATTCAATATAACACAAAGGAATTCTGGGACGGGCTGATAACCATGGCTATTATGAGCTTGCTGTTTATAAAAGGGGTTGATTTCTAGTCTTTTTTCAAGTCGCTGAATTTTTGAAGTTTTAAAATCGTAACATTCTTTTCAATATATCTAGCGAACAAAACAAGATATTTTCAAAATTATTTTTGTTACAGCTTTGGTATGTCTCAAAGATATGCCCTAAATGGCGAAAATTGTGTGACGTCATGATGACGTCATCAACAATATTTTTTTTTTTTAACGCATGTAAGGGTCAATCTGATTACAAAAATGTATACATTGAATTTTCCTGTACCTAATTCCAAAATTTCATGATCGTGGCTAACCCAAGTAAGAAATAGCAGCCATTTCAAAATTTAGACCAAATTCAATATAACACAAAGGAATTCTGGGAAGGGCAGATAACCATGGCTTAAAAGTGCATGCTGTTTATAAAAAGAATTGATTTGTAGTCTTTTTTCAAGTCGCTGCATTTCTAAATTGTTTAAATCGTAACATTCTTTTCAATATATCTAGCGAACAAAACAAGATATTTTCAAAATTCTTTTTGTTATAGCTTTGGTATGTTTCAAAGATATGCTCTAAAAAGCGAAAATTGTGTGACGTCATGATGACGTAATAAAATAAATCGGTTTTCAAGTCGCTTGAATAGTGCCCATAGCATTGTAAACGTTTTCTTTCTTACCGGCCACTTTGGCTACTTTTAAACTTGGCAGACACTTACCCCAACTGCTCACAGTGTGTGCCGACCTTTTACGTCATGATGACGTCATCACATGTCACGTGACGTCATCTTAAAGATGATTTTTCAAGGGCCCATATCTAGAGAGCCGTAGGTCCGATTGCCTTTAAACCCGGTATGTTGGTAGACCACCACGTGTTATAGATGAAAATTTACGTGACGTCATGATGACGTCATCATACGATTTTATAGTAATTTTAAAGTTTTTGAACATTAAAGTTTCTTAAAGCCATATCTCATCAACAGAACATGCTAAATCCAAAATTCTTTTTGGAATAGCTTTGTTAGCTCCTATATTCTTTCACATAAATGGGAAAATGTGTGACGTCATCATGACGTCATCAAAAATGTTCTTTTTTGAAACACATATAAGGGTACGTTCGATCGTCATAAAAATTGCTGGGTAGGTAGATAATGCTACTAGCATGTAAAATCCAAAGTGACGTCATGATGACGTCATCGGCTGATTTTCTATGAAATTTTTAGTTCTATCCCAAATCCCATAGACTTTGTAGACGAATTTTGTAAGTGGCACTTTGGTCACTAAACAACCACAGATGTTAATCAGGCTTAACACAAACAAAGACCCTAAGCTGAAAATGTATGCCGAAACGTGACGTCATGATGACGTCATCACGTGTCACGTGACGTCATCCTAAACGTGCATTTTTCAAGGGCCCATATCTAGAGAACCGTATGTCCGATTGCCTTTAAACCTGGTATGTTGGTGGGCCACCACGTGTTATAGATGAAAATTGAGGTGACGTCATGATGACGTCACCATACGATTTTATAGTAATTTTAAAGTTTTTGAACCGTAAAAGTTTCTTAAAGCCATATCTCATCAACAGAACATGCTAAATTCAAAATTCTTTTTGGAATAGCTTTGTTAGCTCCTATATTCTTTCACGTAAATGTGAAAATGTGTGACGTCATCATGACGTCATCAAAATGTTTTTTTTTAATAACATATATAAGAATAGGTCTGAGTATCATAAAAAAATTGTGGGAAGGTAGATAGTGCCAGTAGAATGTAACATCCGAAGTGAAGTCATGATGACGTCATCGGCTAATTGTCTATGAATGTTTCAGTTCTATCCAAAATCCCATAGACTTTGTACACGAATTTTGTACAAGCCACTTTACTCACTATAAACATCAGATCTTAATCAAACTTAACACAAACATAGAACGTAACTTGAAGTTTTAGGGTGGAAAACAAAAAAAGAGGAAAAGCCTTGTGTTCTGTTTCAAACAGACACAAACCTCTAGTTTTTTTTTTTTTTTCTTTTTCAGACTTTTGCCCATAGCGTTTGTACACGATTTCTTTCTGCCAGGGACTTTGGCTAGTTTTATGCAGCCGATTGCCTTTAAACTTAACAGACACTTAGACCAACTGCTCAGAATGTATGCCGAACTTTTACGTCATGATGACGTCATCACGTGATTTTTTATGAATTTTTGAATTTTGAAAATCGTAACATTCATTAAATTATATCTAGCGAACAAAACAAGATATTTTCAAAATTCTTTTTCTTATAGCTTTGGTATGTCTCAAAGATATGCCCTAAAAAGCGAAAACTGTGTGACGTCATGATGACGTCATCAAAAATGCTTTTTTTTTTTTACGCATGTAAGGGTCAATCTGATTACAAAAATGTATATATTGAATTTTCCTGTACCCAATTCCAAAATTTCATGATCGTGGCTCACTCAAGTAAGAAATGACAGCCATTTCAAAATTTAGACCAAATTCAATATAACACAAAGGAATTCTGGGACGGGCTGATAACCATGGCTATTATGAGCTTGCTGTTTATAAAAGGGGTTGATTTCTAGTCTTTTTTCAAGTCGCTGAATTTTTGAAGTATTAAAATCGTAACATTCTTTTCAATATATCTAGCGAACAAAACAAGATATTTTCAAAATTCTTTTTGTTATAGCTTTGGTATGTCTCAAAGATATGCCCTAAAAGGCGAAAATTGTGTGACGTCATGATGACTTCATCAAAAATATGTTTTTTTTTTAACGCATGTAAGGGTCAATCCGATTACAAAAATGTATACATTGTATTTTTCTGTACCCAATTCCAAAATTTCATGATCGTGGCTCACTCAAGTAAGAAATGACAGCCATTTCAAAATTTAGACCAAATTCAATATAACACAAAGGAATTCTGGGACGGGCTGACAACCATGGCTATTATGAGCTTGCTGTTTATAAAAGGGGTTGATTTCTAGTCTTTTTTCAAGTCGCTGAATTTAATGTCGGATTGCTGGTCCTTTCATTAATGGATCGTATCGCTGTCACGGCGTTGATATGTGAAGGAGAGGGGGATATGGCCCTCTACTTTTCTATAAGGTTATCATTATCCCCACCGGGTATCCTAGTTCTTTTTATACTCCCCCCCCCCCCCCCCCCCCCCCGAATAAAAATTGTAGGCCTATTAGATACACGCTGATCCAATTACCGTTACGGTACATCTTAACGAAAATACTAATATCCCAAATTAATGGGAAAAGATTGGTAAATTCTGACCCAAACAACTATGCCGATGCAAGACTCACGTGTTTTATATGGTCATGTGCGTCGGCCTAATGACCTAGTTTGATCAATATACCCGCTTGTCGTGCCAGACACGTTCGTAATTATGACGTATTTTACGGACGCAACGCTGCATATATATACATGTATATGTTTAACTCTAATCAAAGACGATTCCGTAGCAATTTCCACTTGTGAAGAGTTCATTCTTTTTTCAGACGAGTTATCAATACAGTTTTTACGCAGCAGCATCTTCAGAGCCAATGACATACAGAGGGAAGTCTAGGACACCCCCCCCCCCAAAAAAAAAATGGCCCCAAACTTTAAACTTCCCATTTAAGTCATTTTGGTGAATACAGAATTATTAATGTCTTTGTCAACGTACATCAATCGTGCGGTATGCAGAGCGATACATGACTATGCAGAGCGATACATGATGACGTCCATTAGCGCTGTTGCAGAAACGTCTGCAATATCTATTTGTGGATTAACCCCCACCCCCACCCCCCCCCCCCCCCCCACATACATATGACACCTTGTGTGGTACTTTTTGACTTGTATTAGATTTCCGCGCTGCGCGTTATAATAGATTTATGAGGCGTGATTAGTACCGCGACACGTTATTTTACTCCTCTTTAAAAGCAGCAAATTAATCTATAACTTTATGTCATTAAAGAGTCCCTTTATGGTGTGCTGGCCTTTGCCCATCCACGTCCCCCGTCAAGTTTTAACTATTAGGCAGTATGTAACTTAATTTGTACAATCCACAGGTATTGGGATATATACTTTAGATGTCATCAGAATTTGAAAAAGAAAAATTTTAAAGGTACGATCCGACTTCCCATTTGATGAAATCAAGGCGAAAAATACCGTGTCAGTGGCGTGCATGCGCTTGAAAATGCCAGCATACGAATTAATCGGGACGGATCAAGGGGGGGGGGGGGGAAACAATCCCCCATCCCCACCCCTGCTCGTTGCCAATTTTTTTTTGATTAGTGCATTTTTTGCTTGTAGGGGCCTATGCATACATTTTGAAACCCCAAAATGCATAGGGGTACGATTTCGCGTTTACGAGTAAGAACAAAACAAATATGGCGGCGCCACCAACGTCGGCAAAGAGTAACTGATCCCCCCCCCCCTCCCCCCCCCCCCCCCGGAAAATTTTATACGGAAGCGAAAACATTTGGGGGGTCCAAAAAATTCAAACCGCACCCCAACCCCGCAAAAATCATGGATCAGCCCCTGAAGTTGACAATTTGGAACGTTTATACAGGGTATGTAAATTCATTGGTACAATATACAGGTTTTGTAGGATGTATTTAATAACTTCTGCAAAAAGAAAAAATCCATAAAAAAGACAGATAACGATATTAAAGGTAGGATCCGGCTTCCCGTTTTGATGAGATTATGGTCGGGGAAAAAACTGTGTACGTTTCCATGCATTACGTGCGTACGCTTGAAAAGGCCAAAATGAAGTTGTCATTTAAAAACTGTTCGGGGGTATGTAACTTCATTTTTACAAATAACGCTATGATAGGATATATTTAATAAATTCTGCCAAAAGAAAAAATTCCATAAAAAAGACAGATAACGATTTTAAAGGTAGGATCCGGATGCCCGATTTGATGAGATACGGTCGAAAAAAATAATGTGTCCGTCTCTGTGCATTATACGTGCATGCGCTTGACAATGGCAACATGAAATTGTCAATTAAGAACTGTTCGGAGGTATATTTCTTCATTTGTACAATATAAAAGTGTGGTTGGGTATCTTTTATACATTATGTCCAAAGAACAAGTCCAAAAAATGACAGATAACGATTTTAAAGGTAGGATCCGGCTTCCCTCTTTGATGAGATATGGTCGAAAAACTGTGTAACGTTTCCGGTTCCATGCATTGCCTGCGTACGCTTGAAAAGGCCAAAATGAAGTTGTCATTTAAGAACTGTTCAGAGGTATATTTCTTCATTTGTACAATATAAAAGTGTGGTTGGGTATCTTTTATACATTATGTCCAAAGAACAAGTCCGAATAATGACAGATAACGATTTTAGAAGAAGGATCCGGCTGCCCGCTTTGATAAAATACAGTCGAAAAATACTTTGTACGTGGCCGTACATTACGTATACGTGCGTGCGATTGAAAATGCCAACGCGAAGTTGTCAAGTTGGAATTGTTAGGGACCGGTGGTATGTACCTTTATTTGTCTAATGTACAGGTATTGTAGGATATATTTTACACATTCTGTCAAAAGAACAAGTCCAAAAAATGACAGATAACGTTTTCAAAAGGAGGATCCGGCTTCCCTCTTTGATGAGATACGGTCGAAAAAAATAATGTGTCCGTCTCTAGTGCAATATACGTGCATGCGCTTGACAATGGCAACATGAAATTGTCAATTAAGAACTGTTCAGAGGTATATTTCTTCATTTGTACAATATAAAAGTGTGGTTGGGTATTTTGTATACATTATGTCCAAAGAACAAGTCCGAATAATGACAGATAACGATTTTAGAAAAAGGATCCGGCTGCCCGCTTTGATAAAATACGGTCGAAAAATAATGTGTACGTGGCCTGTGGCCATGTATTACGTACATGTACGTGCGTGCAGAAATTGCCAACGCAAAGTTTATATTTAAGAACTGTTTGGGGGCACATGTAACTTCATTATTAAAATATACGGTATGGTATGATATATTTAATAACGTTTGTAAAAAGAACAAGTCAGGAAAACAAAAGAGAACGATTTTAAAGGTAGGATCCGGATGCCCGTTTTAATGAGATACGGTCGAATCAATTGTTCTTGGCCGTCTATTACGTA